>OX384540.1:2500000-5000000 GCA_947538895.1 Neoitamus cyanurus
AGATAGGTGATAGATCTCACCTAGGTAAACAAAAAAATTGTACGTGGGGGTGAATATCAACGGTTTTCGAGTTACAGGGTGATTAATAAATTCGGGATGTACATTATTGTTTTATTTTTATCTATTAATCTGATTAATGCAGCGAGATCAAACTCACGCCAAACAACTGCTATCTTAATTTGCTTTCCAAAAATTCTACCAATATTGATCTTCCTCTACCACTGCAGGTACAGTCATTTGCGAAACATGACGTCATGAACTAGTTGAATTGTTGTAGTCTGTCAAGGGCATAAACGCATATAAATTGCAATAAACAAAAACTTGGCTATTAAAACCAATCAGTAAACTATTTCTTAAGGTTGGTAAGCATGTAGTTACTCATAAAATTTCAAAGTGCTAAACGTGAAATTTTATTCTAAGAGCTGCTGAAGTTTAATGGCTAAACCCGGGCTCTCCTGGATGCCAGACTTTCCATTCTCTTATCAGAGGGTTCATAAAAAATTTTCATATTGAGTTTTATGAGTGTTTAAATACCTAAAGCACCAAGCTTTCTGCCTATAAGTGAAGGAGTAGATATTTTAATTTTCTGTGAGTGGTTAACATTTTACCCAAATCGGTTTAAGAGTCTCCTAGGAATTTGTGGCACCGGCACCGCACAAAACAGCTGTCTTTAAATAACTGATGACGCCACCAATATGGCGTCACACAGAAACTCTTTTTGCATGGAAATGTCTAACATAGACATTGGATACATTCAAAGATAGAAAACCTCAGCATGGAGAGAACTTGGTAGAAGAAATGTAATTTTTGAAAACATGCCAAATATCAAACATTCGGTATGTTTATGTGTGTGGCCCCTTAATCTTAAGCGTATATAAAAATGTAAGCAGTTCTAAGACTGCTTTTAATTTGATAACATAATATTGCAGTGCTGTTTCGATGTAATGAATGGTTGTTTCTACATTGGGAAATTAAAAAATTGGTTTACGGTTGTAACTTTGTACACATTATGTTTTTTTTTTTTTTCGCCTTTCATTGTGAACACTCGGAGTGTTAAAAAAGAGTTCTCTAATGCAATATAATACGCAGAATTATATTTTTATTGACATTCTGTTTTTCTGTTAACATTGGAATTAACTTTCGCAATTCGTAGGAATTAAACAATTTATGAGGTCATTGGCTTTGGCTGTAAACTTGCTTGGCATAGCATTTCACGAGCACTTCTCCAATTCTATCCTTGCAAGGCTGAATGAAATTTATCTTTAGTTTGTTTACTTGAGCATTCAGCGGCATATCATAAAGGGGTGGGGTCCGTCTATCCTTTGTCGCTATTTGCCTGCCTCGGTGTGCTTGGGTAAGGACACTTGTGTGTGCTTCCTTCATAAAAGCGCGCTCGTTCCAAATGACGGCGAAAATGCGCAAAATCCGGACTCACAGAACGACCAAACCAATACGTGTGAACCTTCCCGACCAAAATTTTTCTCTATAGGCAGACCATCTATTCTCAGTGACATCACTGATGACGACCTATATTCGTTCTGCTACAATTTATCATTGCCTACTATTCTAATCTATGTTATTTTAATAAGGCGTTGAGAGTATTGTGTGTGATTTAAGGATGGCAACGTCACAGCTGCTCCAATTTAGCTTTACCTTTTCTAAGGGTCGATGCGTACTTCCTATATCCTGACAGAGTTGTTTATGAAAAATTAACGTAGTGGCACGTAAATAAGTGTAACCTTTGCAGTGAAGTGCGTCATAATGAGCTCGTGTTTGTTCCCGTTGTAGCACTTTGTACACTTTTTAAACAGTAATGTATTCTACTTTCGTTTGAATGAGAAACTTAAGTTGATTAAAAGAAAATAAAGCTTGCAGCACATTGTAACAAACATGGGAATGCACATACATATATGTAAATCCGTTAACGGTGCTGTACCGCTTTACACTTTTTTGTATTAAAATAAAGTTTAGTACTCATAAGTTACGCTGAAGTCATAATTGCTATAGTTCGGGTATAGGTTACATCACTCCTTGTTTAATTTTTGGCAGTGTTTTTTTTTGTTTAATTTTTGCTGGTGGTCCAAATCAGTGGGCCCGGCCGGCCGTATTCTTGAAGCCGACGGAATTTAATTCCGTTGAAAATGCATGTAGGAAATTTAAAAGTATGCTGGAACATCTCGAGTGTTCAGCGAACGGCGAGCTTGTTGACACTTTCAACCTGCTTTCAAATTTCCTGCATTTCGAACGGAATTGAATTCCGTCGGAATCAACGGCCTAGTACCTAACTGTCTTATTAGTTTGGTCCAATTTCAATGCATATTTATATGTTATTCCGGGGAGGTTCTTGTTACTCAGGCCCTAATTTTTGGGAACGGGGTTTGAAACATTTTGCTGTGCTAATTAACGGAAAAATAATGAAAAAATTCTATCTCGACCCGTTTTCGAGATAAAGGTCAATTCGCGAGGCACCTAACGTTCGTAACTTTTGGGAAAATTCTATTATATATTATAATTTCCCTTTTATAAACTGCCGGTGGAGTTAATTTTCCTTTTACAAACCAGCGGTGTAGTTAATTAGCACAGCAAAATGTTTCGAACCCCGTTCCCAAAAATTGGGGCCTGAGTAACAAGAATCGTGCCGTTATGCCCACAGTCCCAAGTTATAGTTTTATGGGCACAAACGGAGGCAGCCTTTCTCAGAAGTACCTGCTTTAATATGTTGTTGCAGACATACAAACATACATGTTCAGATTCAGACCACCACAAACCTCCAATACAAGATCTAAAAAAAAAGTTTATTTAAAACACCAAAAAAACCCGACTGACTGCAAGAAAGAATTAAAAAAGATGTAAACAAGACACATTCATAATAACATCTATAAATAAATCAGTGCTGTTGAAATTTATCTAACTAGTCAATATTTTTTTTCGGGTTTTTTGGTTTTTTAAATTAATTTTTTTATTTTTAACTTTTTAGTTTGTATATATTTTTGTAAGCCATGTAAAAACCCCGTTATTTTGGGTTTTAAGGGAAAACTTTTTTTAAAGACATATAATATGGCGCCAAAAATCGACAATTTTAATTTTAATAAATTCTAATTAAAATTAAATTAATCTCACAATTAAGACTAATCTAACGACACCTCTCAAGCTAAAATCCATCAAGCCGTTTAGGCTACAGAGCGTGCCAAGGAAATACATATATAGTACATACATACGCAAATACTCTCGAAAAACGAAACGGCGCAGTTGGGTAAATACCAAACTGACAAAGAGTTCGAGGTTTCAGCGATGCAATTCTAATGCCCGACTTGTTCATTATACTTCTAGTTTAAGCAGAAGTTAGTAGTTGAAGTATTTATTGTATTATTCTTCACCCCAATTTCTGTTTTGTTATCTGGCAGTTAGTTAACTGAAATACATCTCTGAAGTTCGCGAGAGTCATTGTTAATGTGACGTAATTAAAATTTGCCCGGTTTTCAAATATCAGAATTTGCATATTTGACATTAGGCGCAAATTGTAAAGAATTGTGTTGAATAAGTATATCGGGGCGATTTTTTATTATTTTCCCGATATAAGGACGTTGAGTCAGTCATATAGTTAACAATCCCGGCCCATCTGTAACACCTTATAAATGCTCTTGCAGATTCCCACCCCAATATTCGAGAGTCATTGCACAAAAATGAAATCTTTTGGTAAATTCACATATTTTATATAAATTTTCCAAATTATCAGTTTGGAGTGACAAAAGCATTTGAAATTGAAATTTCAAATTCTTCGTAGGGACGTAAGTATGTACCTAAAAAATTTCGCGTTCAAACGTCCTAGTTCATCCTAGAATTTGAATAACGACAAAAATGGTGACTGCTAGGCATTTTTAGCTACCTATGAATATAGATACCAATAATTGGAGTCTGCATACTTTTATTATAAAATGCATTAAGGGGGGAGATCAGTGTGAAACGCTCAAAACCATGTCTTTTGGACCTCTTCACGTGATGTCGGCCAAAAAGACCTCTTTTTCCTATATTGCGTAACTTTTAGCAAAATTACTATAGAAAGTTGATAGTAGATCACTTGGTAGGAAAAAGGGTTTACTTAATAATTTATTGTTTTTTTTTTGTTTCCCATAACCGAGTTGGTTGGAATCATGCACGGCGCAACAAACGTGCATTTTGACGTCGCCACTACTGATGCAGCTACTGGTAGCCATTTTGTTTTTTTTTTCACTTAAAAAAATTTTCTTGATTAACTTGGGAGTACAATAAATCATGTCCAAAGTCCGATTTCAAAAATATTGAAAAGGAATGGTTAAAACAAAATCGCGAGTTTGATTAAGTTTTCATGTTAAGAATCGGAAAGGCCCCTTAAATACTGTCAGTGTCATCTTGATATAGAGCCATGGTTTGCGCATCCAAGCCTATCTCGAAGATTTCCCCAATAAATGGTGATGGCATCAAATTCCATTGAATCTTCGGGTTTGCACAAATTGACATGCGAGCACTTTCTTTAGTATTATTTATCGTATGTAGGTAAGTGTACAGAATTTCATTATATGCGAAAATGCTGCGTTAAAATTTTTTATCACACTCACGGTTACTGAAATTTATCAGAAATATTCTTATTCATTCTTATTTTCAATGGCCCCCATTTCCGGAAACTCAAGTTCACACTCAGGGCAAACCCACCAACGAACACAAAACAAAAAGTGCTGCATACCCAAAATGCACTAAGGAATGCAAAATAGGTTTTTGGTAGGAGGAACAACTGGGAAATGCGAGACGTATCCAAATGGAGTAGGCTTAATAGTGTCATGTCTTCAAAGTCAATGCACACTGGAGCAATACCTTTTCACAATTTCCACCCTCTTACACCGTCACTTCTCTACTTTGTTAAACCGGAATGCAAGAATTTTCCAATGAAAAGTCCGCTACTTTTGTAAACAATGAGTAAACCTGATATAAAATGTAAAATACCGAATTAGCATGTACCTACATACATAGATGTTATTTTAAAAAGTGTTCAGCAAGCACGAGTGGGGTAAACAACTTTTCTTGAACTTCAGTTTGGCAAAAAATTCAATTTATGTGAGAAACATTAGCGAAGCTGAATCAATCCGAATCAATTGTAATGCCCAATGCGCTAGCCGTTTTCAGTGGAACAGAGATTCAGCAACCATTACGTGATGTGACGTCGTTTGAGTAGGAACTACGAAAATAGAACTATGGAATTGTGCCAAAGAACCAGCACGTTAACACTAAGCAAAAATGATTCGCCATGACGTCACGCATTGAGAAATTACTACAAATTGAGGAAAGCCGATTCACAATTGTAAGGACTGGTAAGTGGCAGAGACAGGGCTAAAATTCCACGCATTTTCGATAAAGGCAATCCTATTTTTAGGCCCAGCCGCAGTCTGAATTCTATTTTAGGGGACAGCATTTAAATATATTCTGCTTTATATAGTTAATAATGGAACCACACATCGGCCAAGGTGTTGGGTTTTTCTCTTGGAAATATTTGATTTACCGATTAGTAAGATATCACAATAAATTAACATTTAGGACATTTAGGTAGCATGTTCGAGGGAAAGCTTATTTCCTTAAAATATATACATATTATAATCACTTTTTTATAGGTTCGCACTATATTGAAGAAAGTGTTTTTATAAGATAGTGAAAAGAAAATTGTGCCCAGGAAGTGCTAATCTGATAATCTAAGGGCCACACACCTGATTTATTGTGATGAGATAATCTATATCAATTAAGAACTTTTATTCCCTAAATCAAACAGCCAAAAATAAATAAGAATGAAATAGTTCAATTTATTGACTACAAGGAAAGAGGCGATAGTAGGTCATATGTGAGGGCGGGGGGTAAGGGAGGAAATTGTGTCGCCACAAAGTCTTGTTGTTCCAGGCTCTAGAGCATTTCTTGTGTTTCATTGCAAAACGGCTCCGCTATTCCACACATCCTGGCGGGTGAGTTTTGTGTGCCCCGTTCTTATCCGGGAAATTGATTGACCTCTTGGATATAGAGTGCGGATTCCCTTCTATGTATATATTGTCTAGTAAGCTTATGGTGGTTTGGGGACATATGTATTTTTAGGGTTCCGTACCCGAAGGGTGCCCTGCGGGACCATCCGTCCGTCCGTTTGTCTGTCAGCCGTAATAGGTAGACAGTTGAAATTTTCACAGAGTGTGTATTTCTATTGCCGCTATAGCAACAAATAATGAAAAATTAAGTTGGCGAATTTCAAAATGGCCGCCATGCAAATTAGAAAAAAAATATCGCTTATGTTATAGTGCCTCTCTTGTTTCTTGTGCAAAAAAAGTAAATAGTGTTATATCTTGTACGATG
Source organism: Neoitamus cyanurus (assembly GCA_947538895.1). Classification (NCBI taxonomy): domain Eukaryota; kingdom Metazoa; phylum Arthropoda; class Insecta; order Diptera; family Asilidae; genus Neoitamus; species Neoitamus cyanurus. The sequence goes on from OX384540.1 coordinate 2,506,361, forward strand.
ATACAGTCCGAATCGCACTTCACCGGTTTTTGTTAGGCATTTCGTGAATGGAGGGAACCCCATTCGGCGTTTAATGCAGCCTTGGGCAGTCGACCCTATACCCAGAAGCTCGAGGTGAACGTGGATGCGTCTCTACACCGTGCAACAATTATTTTATTCACAGTCAGATTATACGATCAATTTGAGAAAGTTTTAGGCAGTGGGTCTAACATAGTTCTTTTGATTTAGACTTTTCCAAAAGTTGGCATATGGGGTTGTTGGTGTTGTTGATTTGAAATCAAATACTATGCCCAATACCATTTAGGGGAAGTTGTAGTATTTAACATTTGAATTTCAACCTACTTCACTATGTTTTTTTAAAGTCTATAAGGAATTTGGTATTTTTATTTTGGGGTGAATAATAAAGTTCTTTTTACAAAGTTTTTTATTGCAAAATTTTGCAAAATGGCGGCAGCTCCACCCAAGGCAGCAACATCAAACTAACGCCAGAAGACTACTATGTCTATGGATTTTCCACAAATCTCAACAATATAACTCTAGAACTGCAGATACACTCACTTTCGAAAGTGAAAAATTTGTTATAAAATTTCCTAAAAAGGTTTTGTTTTTTAAACTTCATGTAATTAATACAACAGTGTTTTGTTTGTATTAAATTTCTCGTCTTATTACCATTCTAAAGAACTACAACATGTCCAGGAAGACGAAGCATGTACAAATTTATACGTAGAAAACCATTTCCGGAATATTATAAAAATCCGCATTTTAGGGAAATTAAACTCAAATTAACCCCAAAATGCTTTTTATTAATTTAAAAACTTCATTGCACCCTATAAGAAAAAGTCCAATGGAGTAAAGTCTGCATATCTAGCAGGCCAAGAAATCGGTGCACCTCATCCAATTGAGCGCTCATGAAGATTTTCATTCAAATTGCCTTCGCAATGTTAAGCAGTATGCTAAGCCAACTGGAAAACTTCAATCTTCTCTCGGAATCTACATACATTCAGTAGTCCTTGGACTGGGATATCATCTTGCAACTTGAATCGTGCTCGTTTTCAGAGTCTTGCCTGATGAGCATGATTTATTTTCACCCTTTTCTATACTGTTTGAAGTTATAATACTTCCGGTTCCTCTTAACCTCCGGAAAGTGCGTGAAAATACCCCCCTTTGGAGTACACGTCTACTGGGGAATCTCCTTTTGTATGCCCGTACAAACGCTCAACAACACAGATTTTTATAACATTCCACAAAAGGTTTTCTATGTATAAATTTGTATATCCATTCTATACCTGAACATGTTGTACCTTTATGGAAAGGTAATAAGATGGGCAATAATTGCTACTGAACACCGAAACTCAAAGTGTTTCCAGATATTTTGAGGGGGAATAAGACAGTGAGAATTGAGCGGATTTTCGTGTAAATAATTAAATAGAGGTTTTAGGGGTCGCTGATCTCGAATCTGCCATCTATAATTGGAAATTCATGACTCTATTTGAGCTGTCTAATCGGAGACAATTCCGGGCTGGTGTCCTTGTGGAATGAAGGAGGGGTTTAGTTTATAATCCCCCCACAGCAACGCGGGTGGGAGTCCGACACTCGTCTGTCAATGGATTTCCCCCTCCTTCCAAAAGAAATCGCTAAATTATTAAATTCATATGTGTGGAAAATATTTTGTGATTTTACACTCTATAAAATTACGAAAACACCGTTTGAATTCAGTTTCATTTTCTTCCAGTTTTGAACCTACACCTACAAGTAGCTGGTTTATAGTAACCAAATTCCATTCAATTATCTCTAACGGTTAATACATTATCATTTTCGAGTGGTGATTTTGCTGGTGAGGAGCGCAGGATCTTTATACCAGGCTTTTGGGGTCGGCACACTTTGTAATGCTCGGGACTTGCCAGATTCTTTAGTACTTAACATATATCATTGCAATAAATATACATATAGAGTTACAAAGACTCGGTACATTTGGCCTGTACTAAGAATAGAAATAGGTACTACTATCCTAAGATGATATCCCTTATACACAACTTTCACTTTTCAGCAGACTTGGAAGATTTATTAGTTGCATGCATATCAAATTAAGCATGGTATTTTTTGCCTGCTCTCCTGGATTGTTTATTGAAATTACTTTTTGTGGAACTATGCAGAATTTGCGCTCTTCCAAAAAAGGGAAAGTTATTTCATTTGTGTGTCTTTGCCTGTTTAAAGCTTCCTGCACCTCACAAATTGCTTCCGTAATGGGTGGACTTTCACATTGCCAACACCTGCCGTGACATATGCAAATAACTAGCTGGCTGCATACACGACAACCCTAAATCGATTATAACATTGTGAAAGCGTCCTTTCTTGTTAGTTAAGTTATAGAGTGCACAAAAGGTAGGCTTGGAAGTAATGCAACGAGTGTACCTACTCGTGTAGCTAGCTAGACAGCAAGTGGCAAAAGGGTGCCAAGTACATGACTGTTTAAAGAGGGATTTTCGTCCTTGTCTTTTCACTATACATTGTTTTGTAGTAATTTACTGTAATCTTTGTTTAAATTGAAAGTGCATTTAATGACCCAAACGTGGGTTGGTTTCCGTGTGATTACGTGCATCCAAGAAATCCTTTGAAATTGAAAGATACGTATATGAGTTGACAAGCGTTTTGATGATGTACAGGTATTTTCTGTCCAGTAACTGAATTTAATGGAATACGCGAAAAGTTCAATGAATACAATGAGGGGTTTGACAATTGTATAGCAATTCAGGATAAATCACAGGCACTAATCACGCTAATCTATATGTACAAATGGCTAAGAAATAAGCATCACACACAAAATCTGTCAAAACGCGATTGCAATTGATTATAAGATATCTATCGCTCTATTTGAAAACCCTCTGTAATGTATTCTTGTTTTGCGCCATGTGTGAGGATACTTTACAATATTATTACACGAAAGGAAGTACAACAAAAAGAGCTTGCAAGGTACGCGAGAAATTTTTTACGAAAATTTTCGGATGGGGCCGCCATATCCCAACCCCAGAGATTTGTATGGTATGTTCAAGGTGGCGCAAAAGTCATCACCTTATCGGAAGATGCTATAATTTTAGCAAATGGCGGAAAATCTTAATTCTGCTTTGATATTTGTGCAGTAAACAGATACAAAATACACGTCAACAAGAGACATGAATCGCTATATGTACTCCTCAAGAAAACGGAATTCTTTCGATTTTCTGAGGACTGCATTCCCGGGTCGCCTAATCTCTCGTTTTGGAGATTTTCACTAGGGCTGTTACTACTCCAGTAGTTCTGAACTCAATTACTTGAGTACTCGAGTACTTGAGAGCAAAAAGATCCGAGAACTCGAGTGAGGAAGTATTTGAGTACTCATTTAAGGAGTATTCGAGTATTGGAGTTTCGGAGTGTTCAACTACTTGAGTATTTGAGTCCTGTAGGTTTAATACATTAAGAAGTAAGAAATACAAGTTAAGAAATTGTGGACTTTTTAATTCATTATAATTTACAGTCAGTTACAGAAAACTACATCTTTATTTTGGAAAAGAAATACTAAGTATTATATATTTACATTATTGGGATTTAAGCAACTGCTGGAGCTTACTATATTTCCTGCTGTAGAAAATACTCGTTCAGATGTAGTAGAGGTTGCTGGTATATTGAGGCATTTTTTTGGAAGACAAGACACAATAGGAAGTGCAGTTTCTTGGCATTCCCACCATGATAATGGATTTTGCGTTAATGGAATTTGTGGAAGATCTAAATAGGAATTGAGATAACACATCTCTTGTTGACCCAATTTTAATTATATTAAAATAAACTCTAGTGCACTTCGTCGTTGTTCGCCTCTTGGCTAGAATCTCCGTCTCGCTCATTTCCAAGTCTAGGCATAAGTTGTTTGGCTACAGATCGAATGTGTGCTCTAGCTTGGTCTGGTGCAGCAGGCAGGTCTTTATATCGCGAATCAAAAAAGGATGCGATCCGTGACACTTCTACATTGCTTCCTCCATATGAAACCTATTCTTTAAATCTTGTGCCACGGTTGACTTGAAATCTGAGTAAATATGAAGACATAATCATAGGGGGGATTTAAAGGCTTTACACCGCCAACATATATCGCCGCTCATTTCTTAATAGATTACTTAAAAAAACTTGGAAAGAAAACAACAAACCAACGTTTTGTTCTATTATCTCTAGTATAAAAATTTAACAAGCATATTTATCATTTCCAGAAATTTATAGAAGTTCAAGTGACGTAAGTCGAATTGTTTCCTGAGTTTTCTATTGGCTAGATTTAAGTTGCCGTCAACAAAAGTCTCCAGTGAGCTCCATTCTATATAAACTCACAGGTAGTGGAACAGTTTTGTCGCCGCCCTGCGGAACTTTCTGTCTCCGTCTCCTTGTGTCGCAGTAGTGAGCGCACGCTCATATATCGCATGGGAATTTGCCAAGGCGACAGAACGTCGGCGTGCAGAAAGTCGACGGTGTGTTTTAGGCCAAAAACAAAAGTCTCCGAAGCTCCTGTCATAATGCCTATGCTCCCTTGTATTCAATTTACACGCTGCCATTCGCTCGACGAGCTATGCTGCTTTGGTGGGTGATTCAGCTTCTCTCTTGCACGCTGTTATGCTGTACTCCTTTACTTAGCTACTTTTAGCCCTGCCACCTAAACATGACACAGCCGTTCCGTATTAGCTTATATGATTGGCACACGGTTAACTGCGTTTAAAATATTTCATTCATTTCATTGTCTTTCAGAATACCGTTGTATTTCTTTTTCAAAATAAAAATTTGGTTTTCTGTAACTGACTGTAAATTATAATGAATTAAAAAGTCTACAATTTCTTAACTTGTATTTCTTACTTCTTAATGTATTAAACCTACGGGACTCAAATACTCAAGTACTTGAATACTCCCAAACTGTAATACTCGCATACTTGATATGGAAAATGCCATAAATCGGGCCCGAATACATCTTGTTGATATTATTACGACGAACATTTTAACTGAAGTGTGCAAAAAAGAGACAAAAACGGAAAAATTAAAATTTTAACTGCCTAAAAGTCATATTTATATATCTCTCTCATATACAATTAATATGTATTGGTAATTTTTTACAAGTGGGGCTCCTAAAAAAAATTCCAAAAAAAATTGTTTTTCGCTTCTTACCTACACATTTCATAATTGATACAATTATTAGAAGCTCTTATAGTCCTAAAAATCCCGACTCTCCTACACATACGTCGGGTCGGGGGTGTCCTACTTATGAAGAATTACTATAATCTTTTTTTTCAAATTCATTGTGTAATCCAATGAATAAAAAATTGTTGTTCTGAAAAATAATGCTCGCAAGCCCTCTGAAGAAATTAAGAATAATGGTGGTTTGGTAATATTGACAACGTAACAGAGATCAAAAATTATTTTCCAATATATCCAGCTTCTTATTTTGTTTTATTTTTGCAGCAATTTATATCTGCCAAATATTGAGATCAACACTGCAGTGGTATCGATTGCGTAATGACATCGTCATAAATAGCGGTTTCTGACATTATTGTGGTGAATAAATACAAATGACAAACGTCAAAATTAAACCGATTCTGGAGCAGAATAAATTTTTAACTAGATTTGACGTTAGGTACTTTTGTATTGAAGTTTGGAACGATTAATCGCAATGGGGGAATCGAAAAAAATTAATTATCACCAAACCATAAAGTAAAGATACTAAAAGTAGATACTACAAGAAAATCACTAAAATTTTACTTAAGTTTATTTTTAATTCCACACTCCCACAAATGCCAAAATAGAGCCACTGGGTTATGTAAACGTTTGTCCAATTGACACAGTCTATATATGGTTGCTTATGCTTTTATGGGTATGGTTAGCGCCTTCTGCGATACATTAATCTCAATTTTTCACCCTTAGGTATGGAACAACTTGGCCAAAATTATGATTTACGTTTTTAGACACGTTTGATTTTAAAAATTCCTGATTGATAAGAATAATTAGGCAACAGAATTTTTTCGACGTATGTATCTTTATTTTCTTAGTAGGAACTTTAGACAAAGCGAGCGCCAGTGTTGGAGGTAAGAGGTTGTGTCTTCGTTTAAGATGCGACACATCCCTATTTTTACTTACCATATATTGCATTAGTACCTACTTAAAAACTGCGTTTAATTTACGTCCTTTTGCAAGTCGCATGCTGATGAGCTTATTGCCGTAACCGTATTTGAAATTTATAAGAAGCTTAGAACGGTTGATATAGCAAATATTTAATGTAGTTAGCTTGTTCGGTCTGTCCACCCTTCATACGCAAATTGGATAAACCCAGTGCAAATGAATATTTAATTAACCATTATGTACATTTCAAAGAAATATCATCACGTGACAGTTTTCCGAAAGATATTTGCTACCTTATACCTATATACTAACAAATGCATATTATTGAGCTCAGGTGCGATAGGACTACTGTCCAACTGATGGGTACGAAAACAATATCAAGTTTACCTTTACTGACAATTATCAAATAAAATATTTAATAGAGCAAAGGCGCATAATATCGATTTCGAAGCCTTATTTTTCATTAATTTTTCTGTAGACAGCAAAACATAAGCGTCTTTGTGTATCTATATATAGTGTAATAAATATTGTCTTAGTCAAGATTGTGGTTGAGTTTTATAAATGTTGCTTTGAACACGGCATATACATACATATATTTAAATTTCTGTATTTTTAGCCTTGCAATATTCTACCTAGCAAAAAAGCTTTTGCGGTAGATCTAGTAATTAAAAACATAACCCCGTTCAGTTCCTTATTGGCTTTTATTCCTCATTGAAATGGCTGACTTTTGTACTAAGATTTCAATTTCACAAAAACATATTTTTATATTTATATTTATAAAACGATTTTTGCTGACCGTTCAAGAGATAGTCACGAAGAATGGTTTTTTGTTTCTTTTACAAAACATGGATGCGCAATAGGACCCGTCAGCTAGCTAGACGCATTCGTGAAACATTGAGACTGGTTTTCCAACACAAATGCATTCCAAATTCTTGGGACAAAATTCTGCAGAACATTTTTATGATTCTGCATCCAAGCATATTGCTCTCCATGGGTTGGCTGTCTGTCACTACTCTCTATGTAGCTCCGAAATTGCTAGTAGGAAATGCTAGCTGCATTTAAATAATAGCTTTCCCGATAGCTGGATCGGCAGGGATGGACCTATCCCTTGGCCCGCTCGGTCACTAGATTTGACTCCTGTGGACTTTGCCGTGTGGGGTCGGGTCAAGGAACTGGTGTATATTAATATTGAAATAAACACGAGAGAAGAGTTAATTGAAAGTATTAATACTGCATTTGACACAATGAAGCAGGAAATGATGCTAAACGTAACAACAACACAAGTGAGACGGGCCCGTGCTTGTATTACAAATAACGGCCATCATTTTGAACACCAACAATAAATAATTCAATTGAAAATGTTGTTTTAATTACTCTGCCCAAAAATTCGTATTTTCTCCCTTAAATTGGTTTGTAGGTCTTAATTTCAGCAATTAGTAAGTTAACCGAGTAAATGATACCTCAAAATAAAGAGCGATAAGTAAGCATGTTTTCAAAAAGGTTTGAACGAAGCAACCTACACCCGTTTTTGTTTTAATGAGGTCAGAAAACGGTATTCTTGATTTTTAAAATTGTTTTCATAAACTTCAAAAGTTTGTAAAAAAAACCCTCATGACACAGACGCTTCGATCGTGTTTTGCTGGATGGCTCACACATTACTTTAATTAAATAAAATGAATAACAATTTAATTGTCATTTAATTTGGCTGTAATTAGCCGAAAACTGTAAAATAATGGCTATTTTTTGTAAAAATAACATGAATATTAGTAAAAAAAATAGTCAGACTTCGTCTAAGACAACCACGGCTTAAAGCTTTGCACCCATCTCCCAATCTGGATATTCTTATAATTTAATTAATTAATTTTTTTTATTTAAAATCAACGACACCAAGAACTACTACATATATATGAATTTATACGGAAAAACGTTCAAGTTGAGAATTTTCGGTTACCATATTGGATTCGCCATCTTTAACTTCTAGATTTTGATACATAGTATGTAGTTTCAAGATCAGAGACTTCGAAGATAACTCTCATTTATAAGTCGTAGGGATTATCATAATATAAATCACTCCTTTTTAATTTTTAAACTCCTACATTTTTCTAGAACAGCAAAGTTTGACATCTCTACGCAGTACGTACTTTGAAAAAAAATATATGCATCGAATTGGAATTAGGAGAATTATATGATTTAAAACAATTTCAATGTTATATGTAAAAAATATGATTTCGCAACTTTAAGTGTTTTTATTTCTAAACAGAATTTTTCAAAACGATGGCGATGATATGTCGTAGGTATCAAATAATCTCCCGGTACATAATTACACGATGCTAAACAGCATCGATTCTTCATTTGCATGTTGATAATTCTATCAAATGAATGTTTTTCGGCTATTTGCATTTATTTCTTATAATATATTTACACTACACTTTTTCGCGTGTTTATAACGTTTGCTCTTTTTGTGTTTTTAGAATAAAAATGCATGAAAACTTTTTTTAATACTCGTATAATATGTAGATAACTAAAATTTCTTTTATCCCTTTTCCTTTTCGTATACGATGGTCGCAACAACAGATTATTAAAACAATTGGTGCTGTTAACTCCTTACAGTGGCTTTGTCATGTAATAATAGCAATTTTGGACGATTAAAGCAAACTAATGTGAAAAATTAATCATAGTTGCTCTATTTTTATTTGTTGCCATGAAATGTTCACGTTTAAAGGAAAACATATGTTTAGGTGGAGTTGCTGTGAATGAAATCCAATAATATCTCCACGTAATATATTCCGAGGACAAAATGCTTTCCACCACTTCATACATCAATAATAAAGTAATTATTTGTTATTGGAAAGAGGTACAGAAAGTTGAGGATATATGACAAGAGTGAAGAAGGTGCCGAAACTGCCTAATAATAATGTGACGTATTTTATGGACCACTTCTAAATAATGTTGGCTGAAACAATTTGTAAAAGAATGCAAACCCACGAGCACATATCTGTATATCGCAATCGAGAATTTTTTCAAAGGGCGCAAACGTTGACCTCGAGATAAGGTAGGTAACTAAATCTAATTACACGCAGCCACAACAGCAAACTTATTCAACTTTTCAGTCGTGGGCAATGCGTGAAGATGAGCATATGAAAGGTGAACAATGTGACTACGTTTTTTTTTATTAAGTTCAGTTGCAAAGCGGCAGTGTATTTATAAGTATATTAAAAATTGTGCGCCTGCCTATTCGCTTGTCAATGCTTTCCAATACCTACAGTTTACAGTCAGTCGAATTGCAGTGTGCGGGCAAGTGAAATTTTATTTGTATTTGTGACATACGAACGTTCGTAACAGATATATGTATCGTAAGAGCTCGTAGAGTAAAAGTAATTCGGAAGTATTTATAATGCTGCTTTTGCATTTTATTGTACCGTGGTATTATTCTATAATATTTTTTCGAATTCATTAAGTGCTTGTGCGAGTTACAATATTCCAATATGGCAAATTAAATAACTGTTTTGTTGTACCGAATTATTGTTATTGTTATTTTATTAGTCAGTTTGAGCAGTTTTTACCAACGTTTTCCTTGAGTTTTGTTAAATATTAATATTCAGCCAAATTCACCTCGCCTGGTTATTGTTTATGCATATGCATATTGCTGGGAAATATTATCTTCATAGTATTCACCTAAGCATAATTATTGGTAAGACATAAACAGATGTTAAGACATTCTGAAGTTTAACTATCCAGCTTATTTTTTCTTAATCTTTCTAATCTTACCAGGCTGCTACTTTAAATATACCTATAGGCACTCCTAGACATAATACATACCAGCACCAACATGCCAGTTCGTCATTCAATCCATCAAAATTCGAAACTCACTCTCAATTAATTTGTAACTGTCGCTAGATTCGGATACGTTCAGTTGTTTTAAGTGCAACATTTTTAACTATTTTAAAGCAGTTAAATTGATTTTAATATTCTTGCCATTTCGCTGGGGACTCTTAACAAATCTTTTAACATTAACTATTCCTAAGTCAAATTTTCAGCTGTATGAGAATTACTCCGCACCCCAGGTTCCTGGACTATACGATTTTAAAGTGAAGATGACTAGAAACTTGCATCTTCTATTCATAGTTTGAATATTTACTTATTGTGGTGGACTTATGTATTTTCTATTGTGAATTTATTGTGAATTATTTTCAATTGAGAAATAGTATCTAAGCAGATGGTTCTAAATGCAATGATTAGAATAGATCTTTTTTTCTTGGACGGACCGCTATATCATATGGACTCTAACGTTTGATATACCAATCCTATTCAGTCTGTTGGTATGTTTATACAAGATCAAATCTGGATTGCAGATCCCGAAGTAAAATCCGATTTGCTAGCATGAAATTCACAAATTTCAGTCTGTGACAAATCAATTCAGTCTATGATGACACCTTTATGGGGCAGTACTCGGTAGAAAAAAGTTACAAATTTTCGCACGACGCGACGCAGCGCACGTTGTTGAAAAAGGAGATTAATTTTTTTTCCAGTCGGTGACGATCAAAGCATATCCCTATAACTTCGGTAAATTTTAAGCTATGGATGACAACGGGAAGGGGCAAATGTATACTCACCAATTAATTAAGGACAACTTGCAAGTATTTATATTACGCCATTTGTTTTCAGTTTGATCAGAGACCAGATCACATTATTCAGCTAAAAATTCGGTGTGAAAGTCAAAGTGTATCACGCCCCGCCACTTTCGACAAAATAAAAAATTGAAGTTGTGCTGAATTGTACTGCTTCGCAAAACTCGAAATTCAAAATTCGAAAATTCGAACTCAATATTTTGAAAGGGGATGTCATCGCACATTGGCATAAAACAATACGTAAAAGGAAAATTTACAGTTTATAAAATATCTACTGACTGAATTTGACTTTTACAAAATATTTCCGTATTTTTTTTTGAATTTCGAATTTCCAATTTCCAATTTTGCGAAGAAGCACAACGCAGCACAACACTAGCACAGTTCAGCAAAACTTTCATTTTATATTCATTGGCAAATTGCGAGGCTAACTCCCTGGACATCTCTAATTTCGAATTATGGCTGTTATTATTTAAAACAATAAAAAAATATATTGCCTTACTTTCTTCCATACGCTTTATCGAAGTTGCTTTTTACTTAATATTCCATTCTTATCTTTAAAAGTTTAGCTTTGTCTTTGTGCTATTTATCTTTCCACCACTGTTTTTGATGAACCATTCAACCGTTTGTCCAATTAATGACTTATGACATCACCTGCCCATCCGTCTTTATCCCCATGGACCCCATGGCTTCCTGAAGTCAAGCCTCGATGGAGCAGAGCAACTTTAAAACGATTCATCTAGAACAAGTAAAAACAAGTCGCATGTTGCCTGCCGACGTTTCAATATAGAATTAATAATGTAAAGTGATTTCACCGAGGATGTCCCTGCGTGTGCCTGAGGGGCCCGGCAACAATGTCCTAGCATGTTTTTGACTTGTTGCACATGTGTTTATCGTAATTTTCTTAAGAAGCATGTTACTCGTCTCACGACGGACGGGCAGTGGGAAGCTATTGTACAGCACGTTCATTCACAGACATGGGATGAGCTTCAGTTCGTTTTTGCTGTTGGTACACTAGTTGAATTTCCCTCCTCCCTCGTTCGGAGGAGCGCTCATCCTTTTAAATGGAATTAGACGGGAAAAGCCATACGTACCTCTCACTCAAGAATGCGGTTTCATGCCTCAGTGTATCCGGCACTCATTCTGGATTTTTTTAACCTTCATGCTATTCATAACGACAAGGGGAAACCCCATTTTGAAAGAGGATAAAGGAAGTACATGAGGTGTGCAAATGCATACTCTTTGGAGAGATTTAGAGTGTGAAATGCTTGATAAGTGCCTTGACTTTTATATTTCGCTTATGCGTTCGTTCTTAAATTGAGTTTCTCTTTTACAAGTAAATAGAGCACTTATTTTATGCCTTTAGTGTTGTCCTGTTAAAGATGTGGCCGTTGAGTATATAATATTATAGTGATGGGATGGTCAATACTTGTCAAATCGCCGCCCTAGATGGGCGTTAGGATGACCATTTTTGGTAAAGCTTTTAAGTTCATTCGTGCCCTTACCAACCTTGCTCACTAAAACTAATCATAATATTCTCAGCGTTTAAGAAAATGCATGTCGGTTATATGACATAGGAAAAAAGGGTTTTTATTAATTATAACTACTATTAGTAACAAAATCGGGAATACCAAGAGGCCGACCAAAAATTCTGCTGTCGCTATTTGTATGTGGAAAATCTATTACCTTTTATTTCAATTTGTAGCTGCCTTTACGGCAACATGCCGTACTTGAGGGTTACTTTAGGCCTAGGGGGTAACTTTAACCCAAATCGTAACAAAGTTTAAATTTCCCGCCACATCGTAACCGCTTAAGCGAGGTTTCGGATTACTACCGAAAATAATAACTCGGAGTATAGGTGCGTGCCTCGCCGCTGTTTTGTTCGCGTTGCGTATATGGATGCGTATGTAGTGTACTAGAAGAACTGGCAGAATAATCACGCGTTTTAACGTTTGCAAACTTTATTGCCAAACTCTTATTTTTGTTATTTAGTTATTTTGTGTTATAACTCCATTAAAATTAGATTACTTTGCCAAAAGCCTTCTTACATCTACTTCCCAACCTGTCATAGGATTACTAACTTTATTATGATAGTTAAAAGTACAGGTTTTTTCATAAGCCAAAAACATAAGACCAAAGTCACCCTCCCATAAGGACAACTTTAACCCAAAATTGGAGCATAAATATAAAGTACTTAAACATAATTTTGTTTTGACTTGCGCATTTTTTGTTTAATATATGTACTTCTGAGTTGATATTAAAATCAATGTAACATTAATATGCCAATAATAAAATAAAGCACAGAGTGATTTTGAAAACTGCTTTTTCTGCACACCCGCACCGCTTTTCCTTTGTAATGAAAAAAATTCAGGCAAGTGCGAGTCAGACTCGCACATGAAGGGCTCCGAATATTTGCCACAAATTAAATGACTGTATTTTAAAAATATTTTTTCATGTGATACAACTACAAATTAAAAATTTTCGGACTTATTCTTTTACTTGTGTTTCTTGTAATTATAAAGAACTTTTCGGCAAGAACCATCATCATTATTGTGTATTGTACAAGTTACAAATGAAAAAGACATACATATAATATATATATATATATATATATATATTATATATATATATATATATGTATATATGTATATATGCTTTACAATATAATAATCACATTTATTACAAAAATTCTTACACGTATGCCACTTACATTAATATAACAGGTAAAGAACACTTATGATTATTCCTTGACGATCGACAAGATTAAGCTATTAGCGAATTGAGTATAAAACGCAAATCGACTTCCAATTAGAACTTGAACGATACTGTTAATGGGTATTTCTCATCAAATTCCGAAATTTAAGTCCCGAGCTATTAGTGCTGAGTCACGTGCATTAATTATTATCAATGTAATATTTTTATTTAAATGCAAGTTAACTATGCTACTATTTTTATTTAAAAAAAAAAACGAGACGTGGTTCAATAAAAAAAAATATGATCAATTTAAAATCATGAAAATCATTCCCTCACGTTGTCCCCCAGTCCGAGTTAATTGATAGTAAAGCAGCCTTTCTAAAAATAATTTGTGTTCTTATCAATTAAATATTGCTGAAATATTCGAAAGATAGTGTATATATTGTATATATACTTTTTTACGCTACGGCAAATACATAAATCATAAAAGAATTTTAAATATCCGTCCCTTAAAATAAAATCATTCCCTCACCGTGTTACGAATATTCGATTAATAATCGTACCGAACCGCATCTGGGAACGTAACCTTAAGATTTTAAAACCTGGCAACACTGTTATTATGTCAATGTGGCGATTTTTTTTCAACTTTTCCGTTGGTTTGTGCAAGAATACATTTGGTTCAAATTACTTAAAAATTACCTTTCCCTGTATCATTACCTCACTGAACGTATATTAAAAATAAAGTTAGTATATATTAATGTTTTAATTTTTTTTTCAATACGTTTTGGGGAGTAAAATGCATAGCTCAAAATGCTAAATCAAATTGAGGTTATGTGTCTGTGCTTTCTTAGCTTTTATCTGAATTCGTCATTCCCTCACTGTCATACAGTATCATAATAACTACATATATATAAAATGAACAAAAATATGTAAGACCATTACTCTCAAATAGACCTCACATAGTCAAACGTTGGATTTCTGCTATAAAAATGATTTTCTTAACATAAAAAATTTAGATGTAATCCAATCTGAAATTTTGTGATTTGATGAGAAATACCCTAATATTTATATTTTTATTGAAAAATAATATACTTGTTAGAATTAAAAAAAACGTCTGCCTTTAACTAAAACTTTATTCGTCTACTTTTTTAAGAGCAAAGTCTTTTATTCCACTATCAATGTCTATAGCATCACACACCTCTTGCTCAATAGACAAGACAGCCAGATATATTTAATAATATTTAATATTTTCCAACTTAGTTCTTCTTTTATTACGGTAAGATGTCCCATTTTCTTTTACTCTTTTCATTTTTGATACTAAAACAAAAAATAAAATTATTAACATTTATATATAATAAATATTAAAAGTACAAGTTGGAGTCGTAACCGAAACTATCGTAGAACATTTCAAAATAATTACTAATATATTAAAAAATATATATGTAACTTACTTTACTGAAATCTACCTTTTCTGATAATTTTATTTTTATAAATTAAAGCTTGAACAACATAGCAGATAGTCAAACATACAATTACACAAATAAAAAACGTAAATAAAATATTTAATACTCAGTTGAATGTATACGCACACGGACAATATAACTTTTCACGAAGTTCAATAATTTAACAATCACAACATGTACTTATGATCACTAAAATCACAGTTTGGAAAGTTTATACATATGTATGTATATACGATACGATTAAGTTAATATTAATTGGACAACTGACGATCCACCAATCAAATTTTTTTTTGAATTGTCAAAGCATCACTCACGGACTTCCCTGAATGGACTTACTGTACCGTACTGTAACCTAATTTTAAGGTGTTTTTATACAATATTGAACACTATTCTTTATATGATAGAAGTTATTCTCGTTGAATATTAGTCATAAACAATCCAAGCACAAAAGAAAATATGGGGAATCCCTGCAAGTCAGTACATTTATTAAACATCGGTCCGAAAGGTGCCGCCTGGGGCGAACCGCCCCTGCTGCCACTGCCGCCCCACTACGCTACGCCACTGCCTATAGGTTTTGCTTTATTTGCGAGTCTCAAAATATGCGGCATAAATGGCCATGTTTTTTATTGCGTTGATTTAGAAACATGATTTTTTTACAACTCTAAGGGACCGAAGACCTAAGTATTTGATATGCATTTCAACTTGATCCATGCGTTCATCATAAAAAGGGTCTTGATAGAGAGACAGACAGACAGACAACCAAGTGATACTATAACCCGTGCACCGCAATGGACTTGCATTGCGGCTTAAATTCTGGTCTAGATCACTCGTTCGCAAAGGTACCCGTATCGAGAATTCTCAGAAGAGGCCGACCAAAAATTCTGCTGCGGCTTTTGTATGGGGAATACCTATTACCATTTATTTCATTTTTACCTGCCTTTAGGGCAACATATAATATATGTTTATGTTGGGCACATCTACACTGTCTTTCTTTGCAATGGAAAAAAAAACAATTAAAATTCGTACAAAGGAAAGACACCGAAACGGTACCGAATGGATTTGTGTTAACCCTGTTAGCGTATTAATATATATGTTAGATAAGAAGTACAAACATTATATGTATGTATATACCGTTAAAATCCTTGAAATCTATGACTGTACTTAGAAATATCCTTTAAATTCTCTCTCTATTGAAAAACTGCCAAGAAGATTTAGTTCAGCCATAAGCCATAATTTAACGCACGCGTTTTTCGCCTTTTTCATAGGCAACCACAAAATGTGACATTGTATTGTTCTTTAAGGCACGATGTACTTACAGTTTTCCATTAAAGCCAAGTCACGCTGGTGTCCAAATACCGTATAAAATTTATGCACAGCAGGCTATGATTCCTTGGCTAGGGAAAGAAAATGGAAAACACTAGAACCAGAGATCGATATCGTACTTTGCACTAGTGCAATCCAGATTACAACCTAATACAACCGCAAAATCAGCCACTTTCCAAAATTGTCTACCACCTAAAGTGTTTCCCACTGGTAGTTGCAGTTAAGCTACTTCAGCCATGGGATGAAAAGTAGGAAGAAGGAGACTAACGACTACTCTAATTTAGAAGCAGCTCGTGTCCTTTCTTCTTATTCGCACTTAGGGGAACGCTTCGCGCCCTAGACATGCTGTCTGAGCGGCAGTCTAAAATAAGAAAACGGCAACCATGAGATTAATTCACGTGGCCTAGTCGGTACCCGAAGTAGGCATCAGAAATTAATTCATGGGCATGCTGTCTTGTGCTAGATTAATTTACTCCACATGGTTATTTTTACATAATAAACTCTTCCTCTAGTCTGGAGTACGATGCCCATATATGCGAATGTTTTTTTTGTGGATAATTGGGCTGGATTCTTGCTCTGGATTGGATGGGGTATCTCGACCCGAAAACGCTTCCCTAAAATATAGGTAATGTCATACTAGACAGAGAACAGGGTGCTTCATGATTCTTCTTAATTTGTATAATTTCGGGCATACAATAGACCAACACATAAAACGAAAGTATTCTTTTTATGGAAATGGCACCCGGTTATTTTCTCACCAACAATTATATCTTTTATCATTTTGTTCAGTCAGGCTTGCACTCATTATTTACAGACAGCCCAGTCACTATGTCATGTGACAATGCAAATGCTACGACGTCGCCGATATTTGCGGGGCTTGTTCGGGGCTATTGGGAAGTGTAATGCCGCGTTGTCTGGAATTCCGATTCGCCGCGTCAGCCGCCAAATTGCAAAATGTGTTGGCGGTGATTTTATTCAAATAACTTAGCACTCGTTTGAGCTAGAACAAAATTAATAAAAGTGGTTTAAAGGTTCTTAAAGGTACTACAACTTTGTCAATGAGTCATTTTGTCATAATGACAATAGCCGTAACTTTTAGAAAAAAATGGCAAACGATCTCTCAAACTCTTAAATTGAAGAGTAACAGTAGCACTAAATGATGTAACTGGAGATAGAGACCAGAAAATATTTGCGCACCCGTACATAACCTCAAAGTTAGCAAAAAACGTCATTTTATGAGTACATAACCTCAAATATCTCAAAACCCTGACGTGATGAAACAATTCTGACCCCGGATTCAGATCCTACGCAAAAATTACATCGAAAATGACCATCAGCTTTTCAACAACAAAACGATGTTGGCCTGTGTGATTGAAGAAACTCACAAACATAAAAAATTAGGTAACAGTTCAGTCAGATTCTGTCTTTCTAAATCTTCTTCGAAACACTGCAACCAAGTGTCGGAGAATGTATGTCCATATCATATTATATGTTACCTTAACATTTTGCGTTGCAACCTGAGTGTTTTTGATTACATCATTATTAAGGACGAAAATATACACAGTCGCCTTGCAGGCACACTAGGCATATTAGGTGTAGGCAGTAGGCTTGCCATAGGAAACTATGCACAAGGCAAGTTTACGTAAGCTATTTCTTATCTAGAAGATTGAAAGGAGTAGGTAATAGGCATGGAAATTCACAACAACATTTCAAGGAAAGCCCCCACTTAATTTATAGATCCTTCCTGAGTTGTGCAGAAAATAAAACTTTTCTGACTTGCCCGAAGGACTTGATTGCATTGGCTATTTTCGATGCATTTTATCGAAATGTACGTGTTTATTTCTTCTACTAATTTCCTTGACGCAAGTACTAATCCTGGCTATCGTCCACATCGTTTCGATGTAGTGGTAATTCTACATACGTTATGCATAGTTAAAATTAGTCCTGGGAGGGGGGGGGGGTTGAATTTACCTTCCATCATTTGCCTTTATATGAATATGCGCTAATAACAGCATATACGTACTTATTAAATATTAATCGCGTCTGGGATATCATATCTTCATTGCGTTTAGCATCCGAAACTCAATTTTGAAAAGGCGCCATTTCATATTTATACATACATATATGCACATATGCATCGTATCTCCTTCTATGGAGTTACGGCTTGAGGAAGCAGTTATGGAGGATGGACATATTTGAATTTTTTACTGTCAGTCTGTGGTGGTTGTGGGTTGTGGTCCGTTGATTTGTTTCAAGCGACTTGTCGGTTTAAATTTTTATATGTTCGAAATTGTATGTTAGCTGACTTTGCAATAGCAATTGGCATTTACAGAGGGTTTCGTGAATCTTTCAGTGTACGGCGAACTGCTTTATGAAGTAGTGTATGGGTGAGGAGCTTTAACTGTTTTTGCTGGGAGGTTGGCACAATCAAGCCATAAGAGGTACAATGGTACATCTACATACTTTTTGGTACATTTACAAAGAAATATAGACCAGACAGAAAAATATAATAAAATCATTGTTCATCCAAAAATCTTTGCACTATTGAAACATTTTTGAAATCATCTGGCATTTCTAACAACCATTCGTGCGTTCAGTGGGTTCAGTACAGGCAAGAAGCCTGATTGAGGATTGAGCGTTTTCTCCCAGCTCTTCAGGCAGCTTGAAGTTGAAGCTAAACGCAACCGAAAACACTGGGCATGGACACCACGAAGTTAGAACTTGGTGCGCTTTTTGTGCTTGTTGCCAGAAAAAATTTTCTTGCAAGAAAGAAGTTTTTGGATTTAACAATACGAATAGGTACCGCACCAGTCGCGAGTTTGTAATAGTTTTTAAAAAGTGGTACAATTGTGTAAGAACTGGTACAGTTTAGTATGCGTAAAAGGTTCAATTTAATTTTGTGCCGTATCATCCCTCCAGCAGTAGAGTTTGGTGTCCCCGTTCTCAGTTCGCAATCTCACTCTCTTTATGTGTTATGAATGAATATTATTCCAAAAATATCTGATATTACATTGAGACGATTATGCAGCGCAACACTTGGTCACATTATCTTAGTTCTCTATCTATCTAGCTATACATATCGCAGCTATTTCAAGTTATGACTACTCACTATGAGCTTTATGTGATAGGAAATTGGAAATATGTAGGTGGTTGTGGTTATTCGCGCATTGTTATTACTTCCGAATTTAAGTCTGAATTTCGTGACCCTAACTGCTGTTATAATTTCAAATGTAAAATTTTACAAGAGCGGAAAAATGAGCAGAGAAATCTGTAGTTTATATTTAATTAACAAACAAAGCAGAGATTTTTTTACATGCAAAACTAATTAATAAAAGTTCGAGAAGAGAGGAACAAGATAATTAAATGGTTGCAAATAAAAATAATTTTAACCTTGCAAATGGTATGTGGAAATACATTTAAATACATGGCGTAGTAAGACAACGTTAACGTTGTATTCCTTTTTTTCTTTTGGTTTTAATACTTACCTACTTTACTTCTTTCTATATTGTTTCTCTCTTTGACAAAAATTGTTTTATCTTTTGGTAAAGTGGATACACCCATTAATTTTATTTTTGAATATTCTATTTTGAAGTTAATTGTATCGATGCGCTTTTCAAGACTTGAATAGAAATCTTCAGTTTTTCTCTCCGTTTCTATTTTATTATACCTGTTTCCCAGTAAATTATAAAATTTCTTTCTTTCTTTCTCCATAATCTTATCACAGGCTGTAACATTAAGCGCAGCACCCCATTTTCGAAGTGTAAGACGTACTAGGCACATTTGTATTGGGCACTTGTGCACCTTGACGGTGCGACACCTCAACGTTGACGCTCAGGATCGGACATCCGGGTCTTTTTGGATTCTTCATTGTGCGATTCTATTTACTGTTTAAGTTGCTATAATTTCCCTGGTGTGTATTATATGTATATGCGTATATTTTGGCATTTTATTGTTTTTAAGAAATTGTCACAATATTGACGTTTTATTTATAATCTATTTTATTGCGCACACAGACAAAACATGTGACGCCTAAAACGTCCTGATCGGAATTAATGTAACTGAACTTTCAGCCACGATTAATACATTCTTAGTCTCATGCTTTATTGAATGCGATATCGTTAGAGTCATTAATAGTTTTCATGTTATTCAATTTTAAAATCTTAGTCACTTTATGTGACATCACGAATTAAGGGGGTATTGCGCTTTGAACGTCATTTTTGGAGCAAGATTTTAAGATTTTTTTTCTCAGAAACCACAAAAGATCTTTTGATTTTTTTACAAGTTTTTTTTATTAATACAAGTCTCTGGTACCAAAATATATTTTTTTCGTTGACAACACAAAAAAATTCCAGCTGTCAGAGCTGCTCAAAGTGGAGATGTTTTTCGCGAAGGGGTTAACGGTCACTATGATTGCAGCTCTCAGAGACGTCTGAAACAAAAAATTCCAAATTGTTGTTAATTTGTATCCTATTGGTTATCGCCTGAACTAGGGAAAAGTCAAAATATAGAAATTTGCAGAAGTTATACAAATTTGAAAAAAAAGTTTGATATTTTGGGTCTTTTTTCGAAGTAAATCTTGGATTAAAAGAAAACTATTTATCGCATAAACAAAATCGTAGTTCCGGCGATAGCGGCGAGTATAAGGATGATTCTATATAAATTTGAAGAAAATCGGTCAAGTGGAACTTGAGATATCGTGGTGACCGTTTTGGAAAATGCTGTTTCGAGAAAAACGCGATTAAAGTTAGATAGATCGCCACACTCGCATCGCATCGCGCTCGCCGCTTCAACTTTGAGGCACCATAACTACGTCAATTTTATGAATTTTTGAAAAATTCGTTTTGGAATACAATCTTAAATACATTAACAATAGAAATATTAAAAAAAAAAATTTCGCTTTCTTCAACATTTCAAAGCGCAATACCCCCTTAAGGGTTTCCCCGGTTTCGAAGGGTAAGACGTCCAACTAAAGTATACTTCACTACAACTACAAAGCATGTGGAACTAGTGGAATATACATATACTGGTCACTAACATTAAGGATTTTGGAGTCATATTTATTTGATAAAAAATTGTCAATCTGAGTAAAAAAGTATTGTATTTACGTATAGTGTCGCATTTAATGTACATACATATATAACTCGTTCCGTTCTAGAGTAGACAAATCCTGTTTGGGAGACATTTTATTCCACGTTCCAACTCGTTCTAACTCGAATTACCTTAGAGAAAGATTATGCAAATAAAAATGCATTTGTTTGGAGTACAGTATTTCTCAATTAAAAGATTAACTTTTAATAAAATCAACGCGAATTGATGTATATCCCATAATTCATATGTATTCACCATATTTACATCACCTCTACCTATTTTTGCTGTTCTTCACTTTTTCTATTTAAATATTTAATACGAATTTTTTCTTGATTGCAGGAAATCGGGAAAATGTGCAAAAATCATGGGTTAGTGAGTAGCTAAAATATACGAAAGTTCCAATTACCTCCAGCGGATTACTCGAAAAAGACATGTTGAGTTGGTGGCTGTACAATTGCTGTGAGGGCAATCATCGAATGAAAAAAATCGAATTTACAAAAACTATAACGATTCTGAGACGACCCTCTTCTGAGACGCAGGTATTCACTGAAACACAAGAATTGTCAGTAAAGAGCTGAATAAGAGGGATGAGTGATTTTATGTAGCGGTAAATAATAGGCATTTGATTCACTTACTAAAATTGTTTAAACTGATATTAAATGCTTTCTCTCTCGAACTACTATTAGCAGCGGCCCTATGGTCGGCGAACGTGATAGAGACCGTGAAGCGGTGCGCTGGGAATTGGGCGAATCTACACCGCCCCCATTCAATAATGGAGGATCACAAATGGTTGGTATAGTGTCTAATAGGCGCCATGTTGCACTAAAAAACAAATTCGACATCACTTGTAGCAACATCAATTTCTTCAGCAACAGCAACAACAACTACAACAACAATTGCAATCAACTACTAATTGGGTTGAAGATGGGACCATCGGTGGAGGAAACCAACAAATTTATGATTGCGGCGATATTAACTGGAGCGCAGGTATTACAGGTACTGGAGGTGGTGGGAGTGTTGGCGGTGGTGCTGGCGGCAACCCATCTAGTGTTGGTTTCAATGTTAGCGGTGGCGCTGGTGGCTGCGGCGGTGGTATGGGGTATACAACAGCAAATGCAAGTGGTACTGGCACAGGAAAGGAAGTTCGTTATGCCCCGTTTCCTGTTACGTCGCCGACTCATTCAAATCCTGCCACTTCCCAGGCACCAGTATTGCAACGAGCACATTCCAGATCGATGTCGTCCATACCACCGGAACCGTTTATGATAGCACGCTCCAAGGCTATGAACCGTCGCGTTTCAATAAATGTAGGTGGCGTAAAACACGAAGTTCTATGGCGAACATTAGAGCGACTGCCACACACTAGGCTCGGTCGCTTACGCGAGTGCACCACGCATGAGGCAATATCAGAACTTTGTGATGATTACTCCTTAGTTGACAACGAATATTTTTTCGATAGACATCCGAAGAGTTTTAGTTCAATCTTAAATTTTTATCGTACCGGTAAACTACATTTAGTCGACGAAATGTGTGTTTTAGCATTTAGTGATGATCTTGAATATTGGGGCGTCGATGAGCTCTACCTGGAGTCCTGTTGTCAGCACAAGTACCATCAGCGAAAAGAACACGTACACGAAGAGATGCGCAAGGAGGCTGAAAGTTTGCGACAACGGGAGGTGGAAGAGTTCGGCGACGGTAAATGTGCTCAGTATCAAAAATATTTATGGGAATTGCTAGAAAAGCCTAATACGAGCCTTGCAGCTCGGGTAAGTGACCAAATCTTTTACATATTTACCTCTGAGTACAGTGTAAGTTGCTTTAAGATTATTACAACAGATCTTTCGTTCGTATTCATTTTTATTTAATCTGTCGAAGTCAACAATATATTACACTTCGCATTACGTTGTCAAAATTTTAGGGAAACACATCGGATATTACTTTTTGCGATTATATTAAGTGCATTGAATGATTTTTAAAAGTTTACAAACTGCCATCACGACCTTTGTGTCCGAGTTGAACATTAAACGTCGTTAAAACCACTCTTACCCATTTTAGGAGGGGATGATTTTTAGCAAATTGAAGTTTGGCTGTTTAACCATTGACATCGTCTGTCACCATTTCATTTAATCCTCTAAAGTAGGCCGAACGTGCCTAGAAGGTGACAATTTGAGTTAATCCACAATTTGAAGACAACTTGTGTTTTTTCCAATTATGTCTGCTGATATAATCCTCTCTATTAATTTTTCCAAATTTTTTTTCTAATGTGAAATAAATTTCTTTGTATTCGCGGATCAATTAGTTTATCAACTTTCTATAGGCATGTTATATTACTCGGCTCACTGATGTATTCGCACATCATATACTGTTTAACTACTAGCGAACTTCAGAACAGCGATCAAAAATTTAATAGAATGTGTAGAATTATGACTATACCCTCAAGCGTAGACGCAAGAAATATGGAAAACCACTTTTTCAGGACGAGCTTCATGGAGCTAAAATAAGAAAAGCATCTTAACCAGCACAATCTGATTTTATTATCAGGGGCCCGAAGTAGTTATTTCATTTATGCTCTTCCGGAACGCTTTTAATATTCACTAGTGTGTGCCTTGACCGATTTTTGATTATTTCTACTTAACGCAATGCACGTGCTACACGTACATAAATCGATATTCTATCAAAAACCCGAAGACAATTTTTTGTGCAGTTTTTGTGGTTTTTTTACGCTAATACAAAGTGAATTTATTTATTATATTTACCAAATATCTCCACTGATGTTTCATAAATCTGCCATCAGGCCCTGTTCGGATTTTGTAAGTCTGAAGCTCGATCTTAAATTTCTAAGAGATTAGGATTTACATGTTTAGTTAAAATTAGTTTGTTTCCATAAATTAAATTAATTAGGTGGTATAACCCATTTCAATCTCAAGTTCCAGTAACTTGACTTCTCTAAACAATTTTAAGTGCTTCATAAAATAGAAGTTTCACACAATTTTCAAAACAACAATTTTTGTGTGTTTTCGGGTGTTATTAACTTCTTTGGCTTTTTCCTCTTAGTACTACGATGTCGTCAAAATTTACTTCTTAATAATAACTTATTAACTCTGTAATTATAATTGATGAGGTAGCTAATAATTTATTTGTCACGGAATGAGTTACAGGTTTTACTAAACTCTTATCCATTTTCAACAAAGTAATTCAAAGTGATCAAAATTGATAAAGCTATGGCAGGTTAAAAAAATCTTATTCAAAATCATTCAATGCATGTAACTATACCTTTTCAAAAGAGGTGCGGCCATATAATTAATCAATTAAATATTTACTTAAATATTAATACATATGTGTACAAAGCTGTGTCTAAAGCTTAAATTTAATAACAAATTTAATTAGCTTTTCTGTATACTTATACATTACTACACAAATCTACACTTAAAGCCCGCAATTATGCTTTTGTACATTGCGTGAAACACAACTCCGCAGAAAATATAAAAATGCTTTTCTCGTTTTATCATTATTTCAAATGACAATTATTTCTTCAACCACCTTTTTTTGTTATTTTGAGCGAGTCAATGTTTCTTTTGAAATTAAATTAAATCTTTGTTTTATTTATTGAAAATATTATTTAAGTCTATTAGGAAAAATGTTTCTAAATAACATTTCTATATTTATTTATTATAAGTTTTCGTACCTTAGTCCTTTTTTTATGTTTTATAATAAAGTATTGAGGCGTTAAATTTGATACCGAATATTGGCCTTGCTAGGGGATTTCAACACAAAGTCACGTCTACAAACACACTCACGCATAATACTACATCTTCACTGGAAATAATTCAGAGAAAGTTATAATATTAGATGACACTGTTGTTCTTCAACTTCTTTGTTTTAGTAATTACTAGTTTTTAATAATTGACATTCTTATTATTTTACTATGAAATTTATAGTTGTATATCTGTATCTGGAGTATTTGAATTTATAACATTAACTAATATTAAAAGCAAGCGAGCAAAAGTGGTCGGTTGTTCATGAAATTTTGTTGACGGAACTTTATCGACTGACGTATGCCGGCCGTAAGTCGTAGCGTTAATTAAATGTATTTTGGAACGGGTGAACTTTCACTATTTTTAATATAAAAAACCATTTTTTTAAAGTTCTTTTAGATTATTTTTTATGTACTTAACACATACTTGACAAGTATCAGAGCCCCGTGAAGGCATAAATTTATTTCATTAAAGTTTAATAGTATCTGAATTTTGAGTACACAAGAAATATAACGATAATATAATACTCACTGAAACAATATTTCATTGTGTTTGCACGCGAATTTCAAATATTATCAATTTTTAACAAATCGAAAACAAAATATGTATGGGAAATATGTATTGTACACATAATGACCGAAATTCTTATAGATGCACTATGCACCATGAATCACAGTAATTAATGTAGAGAATACAATATTTTGTTCACAATTGTCACAATCATTTGTGTAAATAACGAGTATTCAAAATTAATATCGGGAATTTTAGAAAGTATAAAAGGCGAACTTTTAATTTGCTAAAATAAATAAAATGGTTCATCTATCTGAAACGTTCAGGGTTTATTCTAGTGAATAATCCCAGAAATATATTATATAAAAATATTACTACCAAATAATACTTTTAACAGGCAATTTATAACGGGCATCTGTTGCGCCTCGCCAGTGAAATCATGTCCTTCAATTGTCGAATTTGGAGTGCAGAAAATTTGGATGAATTTGTTAAGACGTCGTTACATCCACTAAAAGTCACTGTATGGTGTGGTTTATTGGCTGGTGGAATCATTGGCCCATATTTCTTTAAAGACTACTGACTTTTTCGTTCCCCAATTGAATGGCCGTAATGTGAAACAGCTTTGGTTGCAATAAAGCGACGCAACATGCCACACAGCGCGCGACAAAATCAATTTATTGCGGGAAACGTTCGATGAGCGCATAATTTTGCGTAATGGACCTGTGAATAGGCCTCCACGATCGTGTGATATCGCACCTATAGCTACTCTACGCCGATAAACCACTAACGATGGACCACTTAGAAGCAAACATTCGGCGCCTTATTGCCACAGCTGCTCGAAAAAGTGGTCGAAGATTGGACATTTAGATTGCGCTTCATACGAGCCGGAATCATAAGCTGTGTTTTATTTCAAAAGATCCAAATAGATCTGGGTCTTTAACATCTGAAAATTAGTCAAAATTTTCACATATAGAGCTGCTATTGCAAAAAAAACACAAAGTGGCAACAATTGTGACATAGAATACATGGCACAAACAATAAGACTAAAACGAGGCTATCGCAAATAAAAGTCAAGTGCAGTCATTGCATCGCACGCAATAGGCAAGCAATAGGCAATAAACTAATAAATACAGAAAACAATAAGAACGTGAAATGAAGGAAGCATGCCACATATGCATATAAACAAATATACACAAAAAATCATAAGTAACAAATAATAATGAAGAACAGAAGCAAATTTAAATGCCCGTAATAAAAAATTCATTGAAATAATTTTTCTGTTTTTCTCGGGTCATAGGAGTAGGATAAAATAGCTGGTATTACGAAAGAATTAGATTTTTTATTTATTTATTATTTTACTTATCGATATAGGCAACAAATATATATCATGTTGGTTATAGTTAAATGCCTCAAGGCTTTCGAAAAACATCAGAACGAAGAGTCAAATTAAATAAATAACAGAGTAGCACCTATGTAAGAAACGGGAATGCCATCTGGCCCAATTGAGTAAGTGTCATCTAAATTAGCAATGCATTTTAGAACTTGGAATAAGTCTACTCGACCATCGGTGGCAACGGACGCATTTGCTAAGCTCTTGTTCTTATTTTATTTAGAACAATATTGTCATCAAAAACGAGGTAGTCAGGTTGAATGAAAGTTTTCGGAAGCTTCGTCAAGTAGGTAAAATCATGAGGATTAATATCACGTGTAATATCACAGAAAGAAGTTTTAAAAAAATCTGCAAAAGGCTTAGAAATTACTCGAGAATCACTACTACTCGTAGGGCCGAAGAAAAGTGAAGATGGGAAACCGTCGGAACCACGCTTGGTGTTAACAAATCTCCACAACCGCCTCGGATCATCGTGAAGAGAAGTTTTTATATTACCTACTAATATAGGCTGAGTAAGAATCATTAGCAGCAGCGACAAATTTATTGCGAATGTGCGACTTCCAAGCTTTACTCTTTATATTCTTTATATATTTAACCTCGGAGTTGAGCCAAGGTTGCCAATCTTAAATATTATTAGATCTCTTAACAGGGACATGAGATGCAACGCAAAGAGATATAATATCGTAAAACGACTTAACCGCCTTTTCACCCTCATTCAAGACGCATCCCCAGCCAAAAGTTGAGAGCCTGAGACTCGTTTTAGAAAAGTCGGCTTTTTTTAAAATTTTAACAAAAATTGCATGGCAAGGAAGAAGCGACGGATGCGGGGTTAAACGAGAAAAGCAGACATAAAGCTGGATGATGACCGCTTTCCGGAAGCAAAGGCGCAGAGCAGCGCCTAACTGATGTGCAAGAGGGATCCGTAGAAAAAACAGATCCAGAAATCTGTTATGCTCGTTGGACACAGTGTTACATTGCGATAGTCCCAAGGAGACAATGCTGTCTAGAAAAGATGATATAAATTGACATTGACTGTTTACATATATTTGAATATGTTCATTAAATTATCCTAAAAGTTTCGGTAACGTCGGCCTTTTTGTGTTTAAACTTTTCGCAGATTTCTTATTGCTCTTGGCAATAAAGCTAGTGCTACCTCAGTTTAATACAGGTTTGCGAAATTTGCCCTCATTAGACGTGTCAACGACAGAATTGCCAGTGTAGCAAAATTGACCTTTATGTTGATAGGAATCAGTTGAAAAAGACTCGACTGATATCTGTTGATGTTAATTTCGCATGAACTGATGTTAAAGATGATTGTTGAAGAAATATATAAATATTTTCCTAATCATTGGCCGCAACAGACGGTTTAATTCAATGAAAGTCGAATTAGAAATTTAAGTTGAAATATTTTATTGTGACAAATGCACTTTGTTTTGCAGTAATTAGGGAAAGTGCATGCGTTAGTGTCATTTAATAACTACAGGTTCTATAAGAATTTTGTCATGTACGAGTATGTTCGGGATAATATAATGAGCGACATTTAATGTTGTGTGTAAAAAATTCCAAACAATCCAACATCATTAATTTATGTTCACACCAATATAATTATTGTATATGTTATTTGGCTCCTTTTTATATTTTTAATTGACGATCGAATAACGGTAATTCAATTAAACGCGAACACTGTTTATCAAGTTTAAAACATGACCACTTTTGAAAGCTTCGGATATTATTGTGAATCTTTTAGATTATAAATTTGATTGCAGATTTTTATTTTAACTTTTACAATATTCTTAATTTTTTTTTATAACGTTGTCGAAAGATGTGCGTGGCTGTATACGATCCTGCGATTTCACTTCTGCCACTTACATCCTAACTAAGTATTTAACTAAATTTCTTCTTCTGTCATTCTCATTTTTCTAATATTTCTCTACTTTTATCCCTAGCCAGAAATAAAATTTCCTCTCCTAGCGTGTCTTGTAGATTTGAAAATATATATGTATGTGGAATCAATAACCGATCGAAAAGCTTTTGTTAAAAAATTAACAAAATGTTGTGCTAAACCATTTGCTATTCAAAAATTTGTTGGGAATGGGCACAAAGCGATACGACCAGCCGGCAGGTGTGCTGTAGAAATCCTCGAACAATTTATAAAACAGTGAGCTCCGGGGAGAAGCAGGCAAATTGTGTTGCAATTCACTTTTGTTATTATATGCACAACAAAGAAATTATTACAACATGTTGGATGCTTCTCCTGTGACTTTCCTCCAGAAATGAGATTGCTCACCCTCAATGAGAACGCTTTTACGTTGTTCATTTCGGAGAATTGTTCGGAGTTCAGTTTTCTTTTTGAGTTTCTTCAAAATAATTTTCTTTCAATTACAATTTAGTAAGATAAACTAATTCATTTTATATACCGCCAACACCTCCCTTTAACAATTACAATACTAACTAATAGTCCAGGAAAGCTAGACCTCCGATTAGTTTGGGTTGCTCTGGATTTCATGAGTTTTATTAAACCCATTGATTTTAGTTTTTAAAGTCCTGTTTAATTTCTTGAAGTATTTTATGTTTTCCTCATATCCTTAAAATATTGTTATCCTGCTGTCATTAGTTATGTATGTATATAGTGAAGAAATTGCTGCTGTATATCGCCCTGTGTTATTGGACTAGGGTGTAAGTGTAGTTGTCTGTTGGCATGTTTTTGCAATTATGTGTATATCGCTGTATAGTAGATGTTTGTATATTTAAATATTTATTTGTGACATTTTCATATTAGTAGCAAAAGTAATGCGCTCAGTCGCATAACTGAGCATGCTTCCCTTGCCTTTTGATTTTTAAAACTAAAACTACAAAATTACTCAGTTTATTTGTTTACCGCTGTTGTACGATATTTTTTTAATATTTAGGTGACATACGCTTTAAAGTACACAAAATAATAAAAACAATTTAGGTAACCGCCAGTTTACTAAAGGAAATTTTCGATATACTCAAAAGTTTCCTTTCCAAAACAAAGGTCTTGTATAGCGTAATGACCTTCAGTAGGACTCGCTCAAACTAAAGACGGCACTATTTGCACAACCAGTGCACCAGTAACACACTTCTGGCATGCCAAAGAATTTTATTTTTGTTAAAATTTATTTTATAAACTTCACTATACAATAAATGAAAGGCCAAAAGGAATTAATGTACAATCCGCTTTTCAATTTTGGAATTCTACATCCTTTCACACTGTCAACAACAGGCGTATACATATAATTGTTGGTTTAATATTGAGAAATTACCTCCACACATCCAAATATGGCTTTAACAAATACTATAACAATATTGCCTTATTGAAAGCATATGAATCTTATTTTCATTTCTAATGCAGCAACTACATAAATTCGTAAAATAGTCGTCCAGAAAATAGGTGTACTTTTTTCCAGCAAACATTTACTCACGCGAAATTTTGAAATTGTTCAGGGGTATCTATTGAGTGTAAAGACATGTTGGTCGCCATCTTGGAATCTAGATTTTTTCAAATATCGCGTAAACGGTGCATGATTCGATAAAATAGGTAAGAACTGTTTTTTTTTGTAGATTATTAACCCTGGAATACCGAATACCACATGTCACCATAAAATGATCAATAAATTTGGACTTAAGATCCGTGTGCAGCAAAACAAAATACACTACGATGTGTTATTTGCAGATTAAGAAAAAAACTATTTTCGAAAGTGATAGCGGTTGAAGTGCATTCATATGTAGGTCTAACCTGTCCCGGTACTTCAACTTGCATTTGCGCTTTAGGGGCACCCCCGAAACATTTCAAATCAAAAAATCGTGTGAGTATACTTTTGTATTACGAATGTAAATATGATGACCTGTTTGCTGGACTATAATTGATATTACGGTTTTATTCGGAGCATGTGCAAAAATATGTGAGCAGAATCGGATCCAACAACATGTTGAGTTTAGAATAGATCATGAATTGTGTAGCAAGAGTTCCATCCATTGATCAAAGTGTCAGGAAAAAAAATTGAGAAAGAAAGAAACGCTTTTTATTTCGTTTTGAAAGTGGTTAGCAGATTTCCGAAGTTACATATTAGGTAGCCGGGTTGGTGACTTTATATTTATAATATAACAATCAGTTCCGTAATGAAGTAATTAGCGTAATTTATATACAGTACATACCAATGAAAATTTGTGCTCACTAAATTAGCGACAGGTATACTATATATCGGTGCTCATGAATTTATTATTATTATTATTCATGCGTTGATAAAACTATAGGGCAAAATAATGCTAAAGTATAATTTCTTATTCCATATACCGACAACCACATCGTTTTGTTTTTATTAATACATCTGTCATGGCAGTCATTAAAAGACTTAACTAATTTAATGAACTACCAGGCCTCGCATTCTGGGCAGTATTGGACATGACATAACACAATACTCTTAAGTATTGCATAAGGCTGTTTTTGGTGTAGTTCCTACGAAGCTTCGCGAAGCTAGACTAGACTTCGCCAAGAAATAATAGTTCGTGGTTCCTTATGAAATTAATTACAACGATATGCAGTTATCGATCACGAAATGTTTAAATTTCCCCCTTTTTTGTTTATTGGTAGATAGGTTATCAAAAAATTCATTTGTGACGTATTTCGAAAACATGAATAGCTTGACACATGTCAGAATCTGAAAACATTTGTTCTCTTTTATTTATTTAAATACGCACATATGTACATACATGAAATGAAGCCCGTAAAGCTTTGTGAATCTCCGTTATAAACATACTTTCATTTTACGTTTTAAGATGTTAGACATTTTGGAAAATTTAACGGCAAAATTAAGAAAGTGCTCGGACTGTTTGAGTGGAGGATCCTGTATACTTCACATATGGTGGTTGACCCAGGCGAGAATGGTGATTTTGGGCGGGGATGAGCCACAAATGTAACACTTTCGACGCTACCATCCTTAACTGTTAAATTTATAAAATCTGGCAGAACTTTGAGCAACTGGATTTTAGCAGAATGGCTCGCAAATGCAAGGAAATGACACGAGAGCATGGCTTTGTTGATAATGATCTCAAGGAATAATTTGCATATAAAAAACGGGGACATGAGCTTTACTAGGGAAGATTCGTAGATGCTTCAGAATGGTTTGTGTGAAATGGTAGTGATTGTTATTGAAATAGTTATTCCCCAAACCAAAAACGCTGTTATATTCCAAATAGGCAATTATAGATTAACATACAATACAACATACGTAGTAATGATTTAGTCGCTGTTTTCATATATCCGCAAACTTCGAGCTTAGACAAATTTAAAATTTTCATAAAACTTCCTTTCGTACGTGCGTTCATCTGAGGTGCTACATAATAGATACAAAAGTTTTTCTTCATTCTGTCATAGCTAATCAGCAATATTGAGCTTCTATTCACAATAATTTAGTTTCGAAAATTAAGGAGAATGTTGTTTTCATTACCTTGGTTTCATTTTTCGTCAAAAGTCTTGCTAAAAGTCAACTATCGTTAGAAATCCTTGAGATGTAGTTTTCAGGTATTTTCAAAAATGCCTCCTCTTCAGATATTGGCAATACAAATTTTCGTTAGATAAAGGTGTATAGGTACAAAGCAATTTGTTCGCCTTTGTCATAAATGCAGGTACAGAATATTTTAATAAAAACAATCGACATTTGACAACTGACAGTTGTCTGATTGTGTCTGTAGGCATATTTACAGTAATTTTTGGATATTTACATGGACAACAATTTTAATCTTAATCATGAAGACTACGACAAAATGGTCTCAATGTGTTTTTTTTTCGAACAAAAATTATTGTTATTAAATTAACAAGTTTATTATTATTAGCAAATACATATATAAAAAAAAAATTTGAAAGTGAAAAGGTTATTCCCGGACACTTAGCAATTAAGTCAGTACTATAATTGAACTGCTTTTGCTACATATGTACATATGTGGCGGTGGAGTAAACTTTACAAAAGTACTGAAATATCTTGCGTAGAATTTTAAAACGACCACTCAAGCTATTGAAACTGTCAATATGAAACTTTTTCTCATCATCGGAAAGAAAATCTAAAGAAACGCAATTTTGAAGTAAATTTTCATAAAATTGGAAAATTATTTTTCTTCCCCAATCTCTGTGCTCGTATTATCACGAACAAAATTCAACGTTGTTTGTACTGTACTTACATACAGTGCTGGACAGGACCAAGTTAACGAAAGTATTTCAAATAACCAAGAGAGATGAAAATTGCATGAAGTTGTTAGAATTTCGACAAACCTTTTAAAGCTTGTGTTCCTCCAATATATCCCTTTAGCATCGCAAGTGCATTCCCGGGAATTTATTTTCTGGTAAAGTTTTGAGTATAGGATAAGACGAAGATATGGGATGGTAATTTGGTATCTTTCACACATTCTGTGATTGTTTTTTTTTAAGATATATGCTATTATTGATCAGAGAATTCTACAAACTTCAAGAATAAATCGAGAATTTAGTAGGGGCCTGAAAACTCAATGGGAGCCCCATAAACTGTAAAACTTGGTTCGGAGCATCCCACAACAGCTTCGTGCTGTGAGTCTTACAAAGGTGGGAACAAGAAATATTACTTCTAAATATCGTTAACTTGCTTTAGTCCACATAAATATAGAGCACTAAAATTGAGTTATTTGTTTTCCATGTATGTATTTTTAAAATGTCAAAAATAATACATGCTGGAATAAGCATAGTAATTTATAGTTATATTCTATGAATATATTCAACCTATAAATCAGAAAAATTTAGAAGTGTAGAACAAATAGTGCAAAATTCAATAGCGTTAACTAGAAATTGTCAAGCACTATATGTAAAATTCAGTCGTTAAGTTGGCTTCAGTTTGTCTCAAAAAATCTTCTTTTATCATCCGTTCTCTCTCCTTTAAAGCTCTTAAAATTTGACAAGAGTGAGGACACATGAACCAGTCTTCCCTCCAATTTTACTGCAGCTCTTGAGCGAATTTGATGTAGAATTCGCAAATTATCTCCATTTCAATGTGCCTGCTTTATTATTTTTATAATGTGACATATGTACATAACACATCACGCAATAAGTCCCGGGCCTAACTAATAAAACAACAACTTTCAGCCAAAATTCACCTTTATTCATCAAGATACTCTTCTTCAAGATTGATACATTGAGTCCAGCACTCCTCTAATTTTTTAATACCTTTCTCGTATAATGATTTGTATTTGTTTGCAAAATAGGCTTCAACTTCGGTAATGACTTCTTAATTTGAGCCAAACTTCCTTCCCTGAAGCATTCTTTTGAGGTCTGCAAACATCCAGTACTCGCTGGGGACAGATCTGGACTATACGGTATGTGGAAAGCAATTCGAAGCGCAGTTCGTTCAATTTGACCATCGTTCTCATCGATTTGTGACACGGCGCGTTATCCTGGTAAAACAACACTTTTTCCTTTTGCATATGAGGACGTTTTTTCTTTATTTCTTCACTCAGTCGATCCAATAAAGCCATAAAGTATTCGCTGTTGATGGTTTTGCCTTTCTCAAGGTTCTCAGGGATTCCATGCGTATCCCAAAATACGGACGCCATGACCTTGCCAGCTGACGTTTGGGTTTTTGGTCACTTTGGACGGCTTTCACCGGCTGCTGTCCACTCAGCTGATGATCTCTTTGATTCTGGCGTGTAGTAATGGATTCACGTCAGTTGTCACATATCGACGCAAAAGATTCGTTGGATTTCGCTTAAACAGCTCCAAACAGTGCGCTGAATCGTCAGCGCGTTGATGTTTTTGATCAACTGTGAGCAAACGTGGCACCCAAGTCAGCATACCACCTTTTAACCGTCGAAGCCGATGGAGCAGAGTCTGAATAACATTTATCGACCCCTTTTCTTGCCTGCACAGTGTTTTTTTTCCATCAGATCAGATGTTTAATCAATACTCGAAATTCTTTTTCATCCATTGTTTATGAACAAACCAAAAGTTGCTTCACTAAAACCACTGTAACTTTTAAACTAAACTCCAGAATGTCATAAAATTATAACACAAGTCATTTGAAAGTTGGAACTACAAAGTGAGGTTGAGAAAAATTAGGAGGTGGTGTCATCTATATGTTAGGCCCAGGACTTATTGAGTGATATGTTATGTACCTATGGCCAAGTAAGAAAAGGTGTTTTGCATTTATATGCATATTTTTCTCGATCGATAACCAAATTGTATGTTTATATTATTTTTACAAGTTTATATTAGGGTTTTCTTAATAGGCATACATATATGTATATTTTTTTTAATAAGAAAAAGAAAGTAACCTTTTCAATTATCTCTATCAACACACTTGTTACCTTTCGGCTAATTGGTGAATACCCTGGGAAAAAGTATGATGAATTTGTGTTGATTAATTCGACAATGGAAAAAACAGAAATCAAATGAAAATAAAATATATATTTAATGAGCAGTATGACATGTTTGGAGGCCGTGTTCGTATGGTACGCATTGCCATGCAACAATAGCACATTTGTACGTAGTTTTCGGAACTACTTTACACGTGTCACAAAACAACATATTCCCCTAAAGCCCAACAAATTATATATAAGCCTAAACAGATTCATCATCGTGCTTACTAAATCTAGCTACTTCTCTTCGATGTTATGTTGAGCACAGGTTCGGCTATTAAGAGTTGGCATTTAACGATAGAAAACTCCAATTTGAATAGCTATTCAGCAATTTTATTCAATTGTACTAAACATGTACATTTGCTCGAAGGACACCATTTTTTATTCAAAGTTAATATTATATTATACTTCTATACCATATCTACAATATCTACCATCTCATCGTATTTGCCTACATAAGAAGATAGAAAAATGGAATTATGGCTACTAGACCTAGTTGTAGGAGGTTTTTGATGCATTTCTTGAAGATAAAGAATTGTGTTGAATTTTTACGCAATACTCGTATATCATTAGTATAACAAATAAATTTATGGCATGGTGATTGCCGAACTTAACACTAGCCTTATCCATTTACGTTTGCGATACCTAAAGAATGAACCAGTTGTCGGAGCCGAATTACGTGTGGGGTGGTAGATCTCAAATATACATATTCAAATTATTTTAAACGTAAATATTATGTACATACGTTCAATACCATATCGTACCCTTTGCTTAGTGCTCACGCAACACGCTGGTGCACGATAAATGTATCCGTAAATCGTTTTAATCACTGCTTTTATGTATGTACTAACAATAGTGCTGTTAACACAAGCTCACACAATAAAGATTAATCAACAATTTTTTCGAAAAGCGGAATGTATTAAAGCGTAATGTAATTTCGGTGAAATAAATTTACATTTAAGCAAGACTTTGGCATATTTTAACAGGACACCCAAGAAGACAACAACATATCACTACCTTTTAATGCAAAACAATATTTTTGTAGAGTAAAGAAACGATACAGAACATTATTAGACATTTTAGTTAAGTTGTTTTGTTACCATTTTCAACATTGCTTCAGGATTATCGAATTTTTGTTGTACTATCGTAAATATATTTAACTAAGTTAAAGCTTAGATATGCGGAAGTAAAAGTTATTATTTGAATAAAGACTATAGATTTCATATTATTCAGGGGAAGACATCAACTTATTTTAAATGTACAAGTATCTAAAAGGGAATTTAGCTTTAGTTCATATCTTTGCAAGAACTCATAATGGCAATCCTCCTTGTAGAAAATCGTTTAAGGACGGACACTGAAATTCATATCCTTCCGTGAACATGAATGAAATCAATTAAATGTAGTACCTAGTGTTATAAAATATATTTTATAATATTGTTTTGAAAGCACTTAGCAATTTAGTTGTACCAGATTATGTATACAATAATTTTGAATTAATTAATATTGTTTCTTAGTTAAAATTGGTGGTTAAGAGTTTATTTGAACTAGTTTGACATACTTAAACTTAGATGATTTTATTTTTGCATTTGCAGTTTGAAAGAAAATGAATTTCCAAAATTTTACACTTATAAAATTTATACAAGGCTCCTTCTGTTAAGATTTTTATTTGTAAGTATTACCCCAATTCCATCCCACTCTTTTTTTTTCTTACGGAAGAGCTAATTTTTAATTATTTCTTCATTTTCTTGTGATCGTCCATTGTCTTCGTGGAAAACAAAGTACATATTGACCTATACTAAGTATTTTGGAATACTTTTGCATAACGATATCACGTTATTTATATGTCCTTAGTGTACGCAATTTCCCTTAAAACGTTATTTAAAAGGACATGAAGGAATATACACCTTTTTACTAAATGTCGACTGCAGACCCGACTGTTCTAAGATTAATTTTTTTTTTGTAACAATTATCAACGATTACCCCCTTTCTCCTTTTAATTTAAAATTACAGCAAAACTTTAATTTTAAAGAAAAACTTGTGTGCTTATCAGAATGTTTGGTCACATAGTCTCCATATTATGTTATTAGGCATACAATTACTCAGTTAAAAAAAATACTCTTACATTTGAGTTAAAGGAAATATAAATGCACATAAATCATTAGAGATCTGAGCAAGAAGGTTGTTTCTTCATAAAACTAAATTGCGTACTCGTGTCAAACCGAAATACCTATGACCTTTCTGTTTCCAGTAGGATTTAAATTTTGAACGTTTGTGCTCCAAAATAGAAGCAAGCAAATTAATTATGATCGTGTAATATAATAAACCTAAAGTAATTATTTTACATGAATTTGTAAACATTTGTTTTTCGGATAAATTTTTAATGTTTTCGTATGACATCATTGATTAGGCATCACAAAAATAAGTCTTCGAATTAAACAAACGCTTTGACTAATAACATTGCAACCGGTGATTCAAGGTCACCATCTGAATCATAGCTCGCCATGGCACTAGTATGCCTGTATGCAGTGTAGGGCGCGGATTCAAAACACGAAATTTTTGTTTAGTGAATATGAAAATTGACACGTTGAAGTGTTTATATATACATATACATATTGTTTAAAAAGCTATTCTTTTTGGATTTTCTGTTTGCCTTCAAGATAAATATTTGTATGTATAATAGGCATAAGTGGTGACAGAAAATCAAACTTTAATGGACTTTAGGACCTTAGTGTGTTTGTTGATTTCGAATCTGCTTTCAAAATTTGATAAATTAAAAAAAACGAAAAAATAGTCAGTCGCCTGTATGAAGTTTTGACCATGTGTTCTTGTACTACTTGCCAAGATAAAATCTAAAATGGTACATTTCCGACAACCTAGTGTCTTTGCCGTTGTCTCTCATTGTAATAACTATCACACATCTTTTTAGACACGAAAATTACAGTAGTCTGATAAATATTACAATTAATATTGGATCGACTTGAAAATTGGCATATGCACAATGAGCCCTAGCACTTCTATACAATAAAAATTCAAGATGGCGACTCCAATATGGCGGATAACATTTTGTAACTTATAGTTTGATTCGATTCAAAATCGACATGTGGATCGCGGATGACGAACGCTTATTCGAAAAGAATTCCAGAATGACAATTACGGAAATTTTGGTGTCGCTATTTATAAAATTTAAATAAAATGGTAGCATCATACTCAAAATTTTGTGTGATTTTCGGAGTCGGGGAATTTGGATTTTTGGTCCGAATTTAGAAATTGAAAATGGCGGACGCGTTTTTTTCTTTTATGACCCTATCTGATTCAATTCAAATTTTATTTTAGTCGTAGTTATTTGGTCTCTTCTCGAATAGCTAAAATGCTACAGAAGGAACCTCTGCATCAGATAATTAAAAATAAAAACTGTCGACTGATATTGGTGTTTGCAAATTGTCATCTTTTCTGACGGTTGAACTAGAAATAAACTACAATTTGAAGCAGAATAGTAATACTTTAAATGTAACTACTTTTTTATTAAAAGGCACATCTATTTTTTTTAAGGTCTATAATGAAGGAACTATTGACATATTATACATTATGAATACTTCAAAAATACCTAATTTTTACTGGAATACAGAAGGTGAATGATAAATTGGGTTAATGTAGTAATACTGCTATTTTAAATCCACACTATAGCGATTATTTGTATTAAACACACATATTCATTTTATTTTATGTTATGATATTTGCGCACATTTAATATTGCAGAGATCGATATGACAAAACGTTTAAATAGTCAAACATGTTTGTAACTTCTGTGGTTGCCAAGGTATGTGTATGGCTTACACTGGATTTTCTAGAATGGTTCGCTATACCAGTTACATACAAGAACGTTGTAATCTATGCCAAAAACGTATGATTGAGTATTATATTTCATCTACGTAAACTATAAGTCAACCTTTCGGAAGTATAAAATGTATAGTGTAGTAATGTCAGAAAATTGTTGTGACGAAAATCCGAAAGGATGTATGAACATCTTTTCTCCGATTTCCTTGAAAATGAATGTATAGGGATTTATGAGGTTGCTGATTTCAAACCATAATAGTAAAATATATTCAAAAACGTTTTTATTGGGTTGTTCGGAAAGTAAATTTGTTTTACAATACGGTTGGTCCGCAGGCATATGTATGCTCACGAGCGTGCATGACTCACGAGCCGAGCGCTTCAGGATGACGCAGAAAAAAGCATAATTGTTTGGGAGTTAGCAACCAATTAAGTGAAAGTAAGGTCACGCGACAAACTCTTCACGAAAAACCCACCCAAAACTGCTGTGTCCATTTACGTTTTAATGGATGTTAAGAATTTTCAGTTACAAGTGTCGATGATGAGTACTCGTCTAGTATGATTCACTCACGAGTGCTATTTATTTATTTATTTTTTCTTATCATTCATTCATCAAAGGCTGATTACTTACAATTTTAAGGGAAAGGAGATCAACTTAAATACGAAGTAGATCAGATCAAACTTTAAGTATTTATTTTCTAGACATATTAAAATCCATACAAACATATTTTTCGTTAGAACAACGAGACAGAGACATGAATGTGACGAGCTCATGCAAACCATAGTTAGTTCGATGTTGAGAAATATTTAAGAAATCCCGATTCCTCAATGAGCGAGAGGGAGCAGATAGATTAAAACAAGCTCACAAAGCTGGAATAATCGATGCTACCCTGCAGGCAGTCAAAAACAAAAGCAGTTTTGGAGTTCTTACGTCGGAGCTCGAGGGACTCAAGTGTAATAAGTTTGAGGCGGTCCAAATATGGGGGCAAAATTATGGGATCAATCCAAGGGAGTCCACGAAGAGCAAAGCGGACAAAACGCTTTTGGACGGCCTCGACACGATTGACGTGTGTGCTACAAAAAGGAGACCAAGCACATGACGCGTACTCAAGAATTGGTCTTACAAAGGTGCAGTAGAGGATCCGCGTGATATAAGGATCCTGGAATTTCTTGGACCACCTCATTATAAACCCTAACGTGGATTTAGCTTTATTGACTATCGCATCAATATGGTCATCAAAACTAAAACGGCTATTTAGCCAAACACCCAAATCCTTGATTTTAACCACCCTTGTCAAGGTGGAGCCATCCAATGTGTAAGCATAAGTTAACGGAATCTTTTTGCGAGTAAAGGACATAAATGAGCACTTCCTTACATTAAGAGGGTGATAATTAATAGAGCACCATTTGCAGAAGGTGTCTAAGTCCGAATTTAAATATTGACAATCCATATCAGTCGAAATAACACGAAATATCTTGGCATCGTCAGCATAACATAAAACTTTTGAATTCTATAGGAACATTGAAAGGGCATTGACGAAAATATTGAACAAAATAGGGCCGAGATGACTGCCTTGAGGCACACCAACTGTTTTTGTAAGGCATATGTTTGACTGCGGCAGAAACAGCCATCATTAAGTTACTTCTTGCTGCTTTGATTGAAAATTTAGTTAGAGAAAGAGTGCGTTGATATTTTTGATAAATAAGACCTTGTGATATACGACCTATTTATTTGGTCGATTATAGTAT
The DNA here is from genome assembly GCA_947538895.1 of Neoitamus cyanurus. NCBI lineage: Eukaryota > Metazoa > Arthropoda > Insecta > Diptera > Asilidae > Neoitamus > Neoitamus cyanurus. Next base: position 2,547,300 of record OX384540.1, read on the forward strand.
AAGAAGTAACAATAAATCCTTTTAAATGGAGCACACAAGTTTTTCGAAAACAATACAATAGGGCAAAGAATTAATTGGTAAACATGTTTTATGGCTCGGTTCAGTTTTTCCTCATAGTAGGCGCTACATATTGTTCCAATGTAGAATTTAGAGATTAGATCATTTTGTAATCCATCCAAAGAATCAAACCTCATGAGGAGTTAAGTAGATGGCTTGTTTCCCAAGAGAAAGCTAAATACGAGACGACTGTCTTTTTAGTTTGTGATATACTTTTCCATACGTAGGAAACATCGAATGAGCACATATTTGACTTGAGCGTAGCTCGCAGACTGATTAGTTTGACTAGTTTGTATGGTTTATTTTTAAGACCCTTTAGAATTATCAATATTTTATTTTATTGTTTTGATTTAAAGAATGTGATCTGTATGATAAGAGGAGTTCAACCAAAGCAACATCTCGACCAACAATCTTGAAAGGATTCCTTTGGACCGTTGTTGGTTATATAAATTTAAACTTTGCCTTAAAAATTGATTTCAATAGTCTTAACTTTAAAATTGTCAGTGTGAATGTCTGTGTTTTTGTACTTCCTTCAATAGAATAAACTCTCACATGGCAAAACAACCACTTACCATTACAGATAATAGCGGTGGTATCCATCCTGTTTATAGTCCTGTCTACCATAGCCCTGACGTTGAACACCATACCACAACTACAGTCCGAACACAATGGTACTCCTCAGGATAATCCGCAATTGGCTATGGTCGAGGCCGTTTGTATATCATGGTTTACATTAGAATATGTGCTAAGATTCAGCGCATCACCAGACAAGTGGAAATTTTTCAAGGGCGGCCTTAACATTATAGACCTATTGGCAATACTCCCGTATTTTGTTTCCTTATTTTTGCTGGAGACGAACAAAAATGCTACGGACCAGTTCCAGGATGTGCGCCGGGTGGTGCAAGTCTTTCGCATCATGCGCATCCTGCGAATCCTTAAGCTGGCCCGTCACTCAACGGGCCTGCAGTCGTTAGGCTTTACGCTACGTAACTCGTATAAGGAACTTGGTCTACTTATGTTGTTCCTGGCAATGGGCGTTCTCATATTTTCTTCGTTAGCATATTTTGCTGAAAAGGATGAACCACAAACAAAATTTGTTTCTATACCGGAAACATTTTGGTGGGCGGGTATAACAATGACTACTGTTGGCTACGGGGACATCTATCCCACTACTGCACTGGGAAAGGTTATTGGTTCTGTGTGTTGCATATGCGGTGTTCTGGTAATCGCTTTGCCTATTCCCATCATCGTTAACAATTTTGCCGAATTTTATAAAAATCAGATGCGTAGAGAAAAAGCACTTAAACGTAGGGAGGCCCTGGATAGAGCCAAGCGAGAAGGAAGCATCGTATCGTTCCACCACATCAACCTCCGAGATGCCTTCGCCAAGAGCATGGACCTCATAGACGTTATTGTAGATACAGGTGAGTTCTTTTTAACTAAAGTATCTAAGAAATAACATCTAACAATACTTAGTGCCATTAAAGCAATACTTTTCACTTCACACCTTAGATACACGAATTTCGCAGTTCTGCTGCATTAATGCTTTACAAATTTTTGCATGCTGAATTTATTAGAGCTTCATACTACTTGTCACATACTGTTTTGTCTCAGCGTTCACCGTTTGATTTTCTAATTATGCGTTCACATATTTCTTACCTAATCGTTTATATTCCATAAATTCGTTTTTGTCAATCTGGAAATTTGCTGCAAACTTTTCGACTTATGAGAAGTTGCAAAAGCAATAGGAAAACATTAAAAAAAGACAAAAAATATTTAATTTTATTCAAATTATGATTTGCTTCTAAGGGTTGTAATATTATGCAGACATTACGATATTTTTATTCCTATCTTAACGAAACGTTTCGACGTCTTATATCTAAGTACATTAGTCCATTCCTTTCGGGTGGTCGAAAGCGTTACTGTAATACGCAATATTTGTTCAATAGTTATCTAGGCATTTTTTATTGCAAAATTTAAAAGAATATGGCTTTCCAATTTCTGAGATAAAAGGAGACATTGAGTCATTCCGAATGGTAGCGTGCCATACTTTTTGGAAGTTTTCATTTAGTGTGTAGTGAAACGAGAAAAATGTAAAGGCTAAAGTTGGTCTTCTTCCATTTTTCCGTGTGCTTAAGGCCGGTTTACACGAGGCCAGTTGGCGGGAAAGGCAAGTGAGTAAGTTATTTGAAATTGGCAAGTTACGAAGCATATAGCGTTTACACCTGTGGTTTGTCAGTTGCAAGTGATGCGTCCAATTGATAATAATATTCACCGCAATTTTAATAAAAAACAATAAACACACTTCTAACAAATCTGGAAATGTTTATATACCAGTATTGTGTTACAATTAGGCAAGTGGGAGTTTACACGTGACTAGTAAAGAGGCAGGTTACTTGCTCGTGATGGTGGAGAAGGCAACTTGCATGAAATAAAGAACTTGACTTGCCCCCAAAAACCAAGCAAGTGAGTGGTCACAAATGGCAAGCAATTTGGAGCAAGTTATTTCCCCATTGCTTTGCCCGCCAACCGGCCTCTATTGCAAACATAATAAGTGCGCATTTGAAATTCCAAATGAAAACAACCGAACGTACGTGGCCAGTTCATGGATTCCGTATTCGTTTTCTCGAATTATTGATTTTTTTTGTTAGGACCGGCCACACGTTCCAAATTAATTTTCCAAATCGAACTATCTGAGTGCACAAAATCCATCTAAAGTGAATTCATTATGCCGGGATTTGGAACAAACCCAAGTCGTGTGTTTGGAATGTCGATTTATAAAAAACTGATACGTCATTCGTACCGTACATTTTGTATGCATCGCATCATTGCCGCACACGTAGGTCAACTCTTGTTCGGAAAAGTTCATTCAGTGTCCAAGCAATCGCAAAAATGTGATGGCAAATTGACTTTAGTTGTCATCTATCCTCCCATGCGCACACTGACTTCGTATTTGGGAAACGAACGTATTCTCCCTTAACCTCAGTGAAAAATAGTTTTTTTACCAATTTGAACCTGCCAAATATTTCGGCTGTCATTTTGTCAACGATCTCTTTCACACCTATGTTTGCCTAAAGTAACCAGCTTCCTGGGAATACACTTTCCATACTAAATTTCACATGTTTAAACTATAAGGGGCTGACCAAAAAAGTAGTCGTAGGTTTCGGGTAGCGGGTGGATACGCCCTAGATAGACTATGTGTCCTTTATACATAATTCGAAAGAAGGCCTCAAAATTAATTCGTTATGCGTCTTGAGCCACTAAACGTCTGGCTCGTCTAATATAATTCAGTCAGCTTATTGGGTAAAGGGGGGGGGGGGGGGGGGGGGGGGGGGGGTAACGTAAAGTTGGGTAGTTGTGCGGGTGCTATGGTTTGTGCTCTCATGCTGAAGTAGAGGAGGCGCTTAAATTCTTGGAGTGTTGGCGAGTCATGGTAGGGGGTTCGCCTTCTGCTGGGGGGTGGATGCTCTTAGTCACACAATGGTGTACCTGGATTGCCAGGCCGTTGTGCTGATTCCCCACCAAGTCAAGGTGTGTGTGTGTGATGGGGGGGTTGAGGGGACAGTAAGGAACCTCTAAAACACTTATCTACTATATAAATATCTCCAGCCTGACAGAATGTTTTTAATTGATTTTCCTCATTAGAGAACTCAAGTGTAATAATATTGGCATCAGATAGCACATCTATAATATACATATATAATATCACAAGCAACAATTAACAATGGTTTAGAAATGGTTCAGTTTTTGTACTTATGAAGAGAACAAGTAACTCTCTGATGAGGGTGATAAAAGTCAACCTTTCTTCTATAGGTGCAGTCTAAAATAAGAAACCATTATTTTGGGGGCTTTAAATCCAAACCACCAACCAAAAAAAAAACTTTGAGGAAGCACAAAATTGGGCTCAAATGAAAGCTGAATTTCTCTACTTACAGAAAAAAAATAGCTTTTTTATAGATAGATAGACTTTTACCACCCTCATAAGAAAACCGGAATTGGCCCTGGGGCGGGGAATAGTGGATCAGGGGGAGGTAACCCATGCTAGTGAGGTGTGTTCGAGTTTAAGGAATCTTTCCAGAAAATATCATCGCGCAGCTCGATAGACTCGACTTTCTGTGATCGCATCTCCGTAACAATTTTATAACTTTCAAAGAGTCATATTTTTGTATTCAGGAGTTACTAATAATACCATTTATAAATCATTATTTCATTTCTGTCCGCTTCTGGACCACGTTTCGCTAGTCTCCTTTTACCAATGTAGGGTCCATATGCATTTTTTTTTAAAAAAAGGGGTTTAAGGATATGTAAATCAATATATTAATAGTTTGCATGGGTTGAAGTGGTTATTCTATTAATAGGTTCACTTTTCCATAATTGGTACGATATGATGGTAAATATAAAAGTTTGGTGATATCGTGAGGCAACGTTCATATGCTCAAGACGCAATCTCTCACTTTTAGAGGCTGAATCATAGAAATGGTATAAATTTATTAATTTGAGGTTATTAAGACAAGGCGGAAGGCCAACTAGGACTGGCGTATTCACAAATATGTCTTTCCCAACACTTATAAAGGGTTTGGCTTATTTATAATATTGTCAATGTGGACATTGAACCTAATTTTGGAGTCAAATGGTACCTTCAAGTCGGTTTCCGTTCTTATTGATCTTATAGCAAGAACGATGTAATATGTAATTATGTAAAATATAATAAAAGGATTTCTTGCACTTGTAAATATGATTAAATAAGATTTTATAGCACCCAATTATAATATTTATTCAGATCGTTCTTTAACTCCATGCAATCTGATGTTGTGGTCTTATGGAGTTGTTTATAGTTCGCATAATACTAGTATTCCAAATTCAAGACTTATGGACATCTTTTGTAAATAAAATAAACAAAATAAGTCCATAATGACTTCCTTGCGGTACACCATATGTAGACGAGACTGCGAGTAGAAAAAAAAGTTGTGGGATACGATTTTCAACCCCAGACAAATAAATTGTAAAGCAAAAGCTCATGCAACATCTGGTTCACAATAGTGTACAATGTACATACAATCAATGTTTGTCGGCACATTTTATCAAAATAATAAAACGTCCATCAGGATCCATCGCGTAATTGACTCAAGATTGGAATACTCGCATAGACCTCAACAGTTTCAAAAATAAACGAAGAATATCAATTTTAGTCAAGTAATGAAAACAGGAAAAATCTCTTCAAGCGTATCAAGTTCAGAAAAACATAGTGAAACACTCAGTAAATGAATTACATACCACATACCGGTAATGACTGAGTCATAAGCCAGTCATAAGACAGTTAAGAAAAGGGATAATCATTAGTTATGATTTTTTTATGTTTTACTTTTTTTTAATGAAAAAGATTTCGAATTATTGTTCTTCTTAATAAAAAAAGTAAATTAAAAAAGTCCAAAACTCCGTAAAAAGTCAATTGAAAAAAGATGGAAACCAGATGACGTTGGAACATCGTAGAATGTATAATGGAAATCCTTTTTCTTTAAATTAAAATAGTCATTGTTATTGGAATCCGTAAAAACTCACCAAACAAATATGATAAATAATTGCAGTCGGATGCATGTGTTACTTGCTGCGACTTCTGCTACATGTATGATGAATTTTAGTTTTGTTTTATCTGCCATATGTTAAGAGCATTTCATTCTGACATAATTAATTTTAAATGACAAAATTCCAGCAGCTAAAATTTTTAAGAAAAATAAGGTCAAACATTAAAAACCGTAATTTATCTTAATTTTTAAAATTCCATTAAAAATTAATAATACATCACAAAAATTTTCTATCAGTCTCAAATGAAACTGTAACCTGTAAAGCGTAACATAGAGTACAAAAAACTTATAAATGTTACTTTTTTTGAAGCACGTAGAAAAAAACTAAAAACTGAGCGGCCCATGTACAAGCCTACGTCTGCAGTTGACGATTATTCAAAAAATCTCCAATTCAAAGGATTTCACTGAAAGGCTGTCCATTCATGTTTTCGAGATTGCTGATCTCGAATCTTCTATCGAAATTTCCGTGTAAGTGGTTATTCAGGTTGTTCGGGAGATGGGTGCAAATCTTTAAAGCGAAGCTAAGTGCCATGGTTGGCTTGACCAGAGCCGGGCAAAGTTTGACTTCATGGGAGCCGTACACTTCCGTATACTTGAGTGCATTTCAGGTCGCTCCATTAACGCAATGAGGAGTGAGTACACAGATTCAGGACAGGAGTATGCATTTCTCGCTTGCACTTGCAAGAGGCAATGAGGAGCTAAAGAAATATTTCTCGCTTGTGCTCGGAGCACTCGGGAGTCAAAAGAGCCGGGTTTGCCCGTTTGTGTCTTAGACGAAGTCGGACTATTTTTTTTTACCTAGTTTTTATGGTTTTTGGCGAAAAAACCCCAAATTTTTCAGTTAATTGCTAATAGTGGCCAGTTTGGGTTATAAGTGAATTATTTGGTATTTTATTTAATTAAAGCAATGTGTAAGCAATTTAACATAAAATGTTCCAAGCATCTGTGTCATCAGACATTTGAAATTCACCAAAATTTTCAAAGATTTTAAGAAAACCGGCAAAAATGGCATTTACAAAAAAAAAAAGCGGAAAGCGATTTTTTCTTCTAATCTTTTTAAAACATGCTTGGCTTTTGCTCTTTCTTTTGAGGTATCAGTTACGCAGAAATCTCACAAATTATTGAAATAGTTAGTCTAAGACACCAATGCACAGTGGCCGATTTGTCGAAAAAGCTGGCCAAAAGTCGAAAAAAAAATTGTTTCGTTCTGTTCAAGCTACCATCCTATGTCATAAAGAACCTTTTTCTACACATTTTGGCAAAATAACAGTAATGTACTGGTAAGGGATTCAGATTTAGAGCAAGTCAAAGTGACTCTCTTCGACGCATCATCTGGCACGCTACTTTAACCTGGATTTGCACTACGTCGTTTTGAAAGTGATAACAGTTTTTCTAGTGGCTGTTTTCAGATCACGTTCAGTAACGGGTGTTTCTGAAAGTATAGAAAGTACCTACTAAAGTTTCGCTGTGTAAAAACTTTTTTTAAACACAGTCATGCACGTCAAGCTTTTTCGTGTTGACATTTTATAAAAATGAAGAAAAATAGTTAGAAGTTCCGCAGAGTTCCACGATAAGATCATTTTTATTATGTAAAAGAAAGTATTTTCTTTCATTTTACGAAAAAAGCAGCTGCGATAATTTGCGATATTTCATGAAACATAATTTTCAATCTTGCGGACTGAAGCTGGCCGGTTCCCGAAAAAGCTGGCCATAATTCGAAAAATGATAGGAATTACACAAAACTTCGCAATTTTATGTTTTTGACGTCGCTGATCACTAATATGAAATTTATTTTTCAAAATTCAAAATGGCGGATTCAAAATGGCCATACGAAATTTTGTTGAAATCAAAATGTTTTAAGTAGTAGGTACACGTCCGCCATTTTGAATTTTGGAAAAAATGTCATATTCGTAATCAGCGACCTCAAAAACTAAAGCATAAAAAATTTTGTTGAAACGGAGTTGTTTTAAGCAGTAGACGTCCGCCATTTTGAATCCGCCATTTTGAATTTTGGAAAAAAAATGTCATATTCGTAATCAGCGACCTCAAAAATAAAGCATAAAAAATTTTGTTGAAACGGAGTTGTTTTAAGCAGTAGACGTCCGCCATTTTGAAACCCACCATTTTGAATTTTGAAAAATAAATTTCATATTCGTGATCAGCGACCTCAAAAACATAAAATTGCGAAGTTTTGTGTAATTCCTATCATTTTTCGACTTTTGGCCAGCTTTTTCGGGAAATCGGCCACTGTGCAATGGCCCAAATGGTTCTTAATGGTCTATGGTAGCTTCGCCTTAAAGTTTTGCACCCATCTCCCAAACACCCTGTATGTGTACGGATTTTTATAATAGTCTCTCATTTATTGTTGTTAAGTTATAAGTACACTATCTTACTAGACAGAGGAGAGCTCACAGCGCTCTGGAGGGTTGTTTACACATCTTGTCCGTGAGTCCAGTCACTCACTCATTTTCTTTTAGATTGAAGGTAGAATTGTCAGCTGTCAATTAACATTGACTAGTAATAAAGTGGATGAACTTTACTCTTGGTTGATACAATTTTCATTATTTGTGGTAAATTAGGTTGAATTTACTATCAACTACATATGATTCTAAATCCTTATCAAAACATTCGGTGCCATACTAACAACAAACCAGGTCTATCTTACTATTGTGCATAAATAATTTTGTAAACATTCATAGAAGATTCAAGCAGAACTTCTGGACCCAGGATATTTTGAAAAAATGTCAAGTTGACAAAAAGTTTGGAATTTGTGGAGCAAAATACATACGGCTTTTAATTTTCTGAGGTTTTTCTGTTACATTAAATAAATAATTACCAATAAATCCATGTTTCAAAACTGTTATCAATTGCGTGTAAATTCCAAACTGTCCATCCGTTGTTCAATCAGTAACAGTTGAATAAATAATACAAAACCACTTGCGTAGTATATGCACTTACACTTACCACTTATTCACAACTTGAAGCAAACTTAACGACTTGCAACCCAAATGCGTCACATTGGTCACAACTGTTAAAATATGTTAATAACAGATTTGTAGAACCGGCAAACGGTTAAATCTACTGCCAAATAGTTTAAAGCGACTACATCGTACTAGCTGTTGCTTCTATAATAGAATATTAAAAAAACAGACATCAACCTAGATTTAGCCAATGACAAGACAGATTAGTTTGCAGGTGATGTACCTACGGACAATTAATTTTTATAGTCAAATGTGACAACATTGGTGCAGAGTTCGTAAATACTTTCTACTATTTTTGTCTGTTGGATTTTCTTCCATCTTTGGCTGTGTATGAAATTCTACGTTATCACAAATTTATTAAATAAAAAGGGACAAGGTAGTGAAGAGCACGTCCATTTACTAAAGAAAGTTGATTTATTGGATTTCGAAGGAGTATAACGTAATAAGCAATAATAAATGTTTGCTCCCATTTAGAGAATTCTTTGGGGATATAAACAATTTTAATATAATTATATATATAAGATTGCCCAAATGGAATCACCAAAATGCTGAGTGAAGAAAAACTGGTTCCAGAATTACCATTCTAAGCAAATTCAGCAAGTAGGAAAAGTCATAAGAGTTTGTTAATTGTTCAACTGTAAATATTGCAGAAAAAACGTATAGCCGTAAATTAATTAGTTTACAATATTGTTGGCTCCTAGCCCAACTTATTCTAAAAAGTGGAGCAAAAAATCCCAGAAACAAAATAAATTCCAACCAAAAAACAAAACCATTGGTGTCCTGCAATACAAAAAAGTCGCACTTAAAAAGTTATCACAAAACCTGAAAAACTCTACAGACTCGTCAAGGTTCTGCTTTTATAATACGAATTCCTCCTTCATAAAAAAAAAGCTAGAAAATAATATAATTATGCGTCACCAATCTGCGGCTAGAATACTTTGCTTGTTGGAGTTTAGAAATCATACTATTATTATGTTATTATGTTATCTGTTTTCTACTAAATACGCCCCACGATTTTAACTTAGTCTGATGAAAGCCCCAGATTGGTGACCCGTAATAATTTTTAGCTTTTAGTACATCATCAATTGCACAATTTTTTTTTACCTTATTTTTATTTTTCTCTATTTAGTGTGCTTTATGTGCTTGACCTGATTTTATTTCATTTATCCGATCCATTGGCAAGTGCGGAACTGCCGCTTCTTCATCTAGTTCAATAAGCTCAACCTGTTCTAATATCTGGAACGCATGCATTTGATTAAACGCATTTTCGAGCTGTCTATATTTCTTTAGGTCAACATATTGGATCTGCCATCATACATTCCAAGGTTCAATAGCAGATTCAAGTTCAGCTATGCTTACCAAGAAATCTTGTTCATGGAAATCCATTACATTGAGAATTTTTGCCGCCATTTTGGATTTCTATATTTGGATAGTAATTTCATAATCAGCAACCCCTAAAATCTGAAAGCATCCCTTGAAGTGAAAACTTTTCTATTAATATGTTGGATCCGCCATTTCGCAACCCTGAAATGAATGGTAGCCTAAATATTAAGTTGATATATGAAGTACTTTCTGGCAAAAATTTAAAAGAATCAAGGTAAGCGTTTGGGCGTAAATAAGGGATTTTTGGTCACCTTAAAAAACCATATATGTATGCATATTTTAATCAAACGGAAATCCATTGATTGGATCCGCCATTTTGATTTTCTGAATTTTGGTAGCAGATTTGAAATCAGGGACCCGGAAAACTTGAAAGTACCCATTTTCATTTAAATTCGTGGAAATTTAAACTTTCGGTCGCCATGTTGGATCCTCCATTTTGGAGCAAAAAAAATTATTATCACCATATTATTTTATTGTCATACAGACTGAATACATGTGCAAAGTTTCATGAGAAAGTAGAAGTAGTTGAAAAATCTAGCGGAAGATTTGAAACAAACAAATACACGGAGTGAAGCTAAATAAAACCGTCTTCTTTTTGGACATTATGGGTACGAAAATGTGTTTTTTTTTATGGTCTTGAGGGTATAACCACCAATTTCAGGGCACTATTTCATAAAACTTACAAGCCCTACTATTTTCATCTGACAATTTGGTGACTTATTATTCGACATGTAACAAACTTCTCTTTCATGAAGTCTCTGCCTGACAAGTATAATTTCGATTGCATTTTAAAAGACCTTTTCAGCGAAACGAATCTTGTAGTACGCGGAAAGTTAAAAACTTTACTCCAGTTAGGAGCATAGCGCTTCCACAAAGCCACTCCACTTCGAGGCTCTGCTTCAGTTTCTTTGATCGCTTATGTTCGCTATGCTGAGTGACTAGCTCGCAGTAGCTATCCTAATTGATCAATCCATTTGTCGATTATTTGCAAAATCGTACCCTGGTGGGAGTAGTTGCGTGGGCGATTCAAACCTAAGACTTTTTGGTTAGGCAGTCTAGCACGCTTACCACTATACCACTCGCGTCCATCCATGTATGAAAATGTACCCCAAAAACAATTTCTGTAAAATTTCAGTACTAACGGTGGTAAAATGTAGGTTGTGTTATGTAAATGGTTGTGTTATACGGACAGACGGACAAACATGACGACATGAATAGTTTCTAGCAACCATAAAACGTAAGCCCTTAAAGCATTATTATGTAATATAATATATTTCTTCATTTGAGTTCTTCACATTTACTTTTGAATAAATCCAGCCAAATTAATGTTAATACTTATACAGAAGGTTTGCTTATTATTTAGAATTTAGAGAACGCTTTAAAAATATTTATTAACTTTTTATCATTGAATTGTTTATTGTATCCTTGGTAATTTTTGATCTTAAAATAATTTCCAATTTAATTAGCTTTGCACTAGCATGATTAGTAATGGCTTTCCTTACTGTAAAATTCTCTGTATATTTTGAAACTATAGTTAAGATTTTATATTAAAGTAAAATTTAATGCTGAATTTGAAATTTTAGTATATTTTTCTTATTATTAAGATAGATAATGTTATTAAGAATCGTTATTTCAAGGAACCCGGAGAAGATTTTAAACGTACTCAATTAAACATTCGAACAGTTATATTTTGGATGAGAGTAATAAACTATAGATCCCAAATTCATTAGAGCTGAGGGAGTGTTATATGCTAGTAGAAGAAATGATAGAAAAAGTAGTACAACTTTTAATATGACAAATATAAAAAAATGTGCATTTTAGTAGATATTTAATATTCAGGATTATTTGATATTAAGCTTAGAGTTCATGCAAAAAACACGAAAAGTAACTCACATTTCAAGAAATTTAGTGCGCGGCATAAAGCAGATAATTTTAAAAACGATTGAGTTATTGCAGCATTTCAAATCCATCTTGAGTATGTAATAAATAGAGAGCGGATTATAGGCAACAAAATTTAAAAAAAGAGGAAAGAATATTGCGAAAATGTGTCAAAATATTCATCTCATAAAAATGAAGACAATTTAAAGAAGCTTTTAATTAGAGCAAAACATTGTTGGATGTCTGTATACCTTTTGTAAAAATAAATAACAAAATGCTTCCCATACGCCCTTGTGCACACGAAACATCTACTTACATATGTAAAATGAATCCCGTACAACATAAACGTTCGTATGTATAAATACGTATGACACGCTATTTTCTTCAAATGCTTCTTAAGGGCCCCATACACGGGTGACTTCAGTTTCATCTATGTTCTCGTCGCGGAAACATGTGTGAAGGTGCGTGTTCCGCAACAACAACACTTTACAATTCAAAGACGATGAAATTGTTTTTGCGCCAGCATCGACATACGAGTACACGACAAAATAATTTGCGTAACGCCGCCCGTTGCACAAAAGTTTTCAAAAGCGTTTGAATTTCATCAACCAGATTGCGCATCTGCAGCATACAAGCGCAATATGTTTGCACATTGTGCAAATTGTTCGCTCGTGTATGGGGCCCTTTAGCCGATTCCCTCTGCTGCATTGTCACCGACCGCCTCAGCCGTGGATCCAAGAACAAAAGGCATAGATAGCATAGACACGCATCCTCGCGCCCTTTCACACGCAAGTACTTTTACTAGTTTTTTACCTGCCTTCCATTCCTCTAGCAGATTATCGCGGCCTTCGAAATTTTCTTCACAAAAATCTTTAAACTCCAGAAGCCGTTCTACCATTTGGAGTGTTTAGTTCTACCACCACAGCAAGTTGAAGAGTTTGAGCAGCACATCCAAAGAATATCTAACAACAAGAAGGGACACTCGTGACGTTTTCCCTTATCTTATAGTGACCTTGGGTACCGTTAACCGGATCAGAGGTTTTATTTTGTTGGAAATAGAGAATTATAAGCAAGTAATATGTGAGAGCAAGACAAACATTTGAGAGGAGGTGCTAAGAAAATTGAAACACTTCTTTCTACAGGGTGCATGATTTTATTTTGAACAATTTCTATTTTCCAGCAAGGCACAAAACTTATTTTCTGTTAATTGTCCCTTGCAAAGCCAACACCAAACGCCTTATATGATGTGCACCCATCATTTTTAAAACGAAACAGCAGCTATTCACTTAATTGCATTTTAAAATATTCCGAACTTTTCAAGTCAAGGCAAATCTCGCAACAAAAAAACACTACCCTACATTGGCTCTCTAGCCGCGTGAGCGCCGTACACAGTCGCTGAGAATCGGTAGAAATCGCCTGAAAGTGCACAGTGAAAAATGAGAGCAACCGCGTACGCATATATCAACTACGTGTGCGCTACCTGCGTTCCTAATTCTTCATTCGCATTGTTCCTATGCTTTATGATCACGAGGAGAGGTAACACTCAGATGACATGGTAATAGAGAGTATTAGAAATCGCCTGGAAACTATATAGTAAAAAAACGCTGCATTTTGTATCTGACACTGTACATGCTGTACGTGAGAAATTTTTGTCGGCTATGGTTCTCTCTCTTAATTGCTTACGGGAGTAGGATGGTACTCGTTCGTTTCTGTTTTAGCTAATGGGAAATTTTTCTGAATGTACCTTCTAGACATCGCATATTAGTTAGGCATTTTGAGGCGTATTAGAGTGTCCCTTATTGTTGATAGATATTCTGTGGCACATCTCACCAACATAGCACCGCATGGTTATCATCGTTAGCGCGATCGTTTTCATAGCGTTCAGTTTCTGGTGGGGTAAGGAGACCAGCCGCTTTCACAATATTCCCACCGTTATTCCTTGTCACAGAGAATATTTGTTTTTGTTTATGTGAAACTCGGCCATGGAGCTCGAGCATGGCTAATTGTAAGGTGTACACAGCAATTTTGTTTTTAATGATCAACTGGACATTTACACACAAAACGGATCGATCATGCCGCGTAGCAGTGTCAATCTTAGGCGAAAGAAATTTTTCGTGCACAATGTGGGCTATATTTTCTTTAATCCGTTTTTCGCCACCCTTCACCCCGCGTATTTAATCGCACGGCATTCGGTTCGATGGGGAACCTGCACACAACATTTATAACACTAATATTAAGGCTGCTTCTCAATGCTTAGCCTGTATCAATTTTTTTCCATGTGGAAGTCTAACCTTCCTGGATTATCTTTAATTTGAGGTTTTCATGTTTGCTGTGATATCTGCCTGGTCTCAAAGAGCACCTGTACAAAATGTGGTTCGAATTTAGCAAACCAAAACAAACAATCATTATGTGTGTATTATACATATGTACACATAGATAAAAGTACATATTATATAACGTCCTATCGTATATGTAGGCTCAAAGCACTTTCTTCCACATTTTATTTGATTTTGTTAGCTAGTCGATATCTTGACATCAATGCCTCCAGCGAGGCGAAGCGCATCTGTCGGTAATGCATGCAAATCCTTGTAACTCCTCGAGTATTTGTTGCCGAGTAAGAAAAAGCAGTTTGAAAGGTCTCCTGAAGCGCTTCTTTGAACCACTAAAGGGTTTGCGCTCTTCCGTAAGAAGCTCCATTTTAGTTTTAGTTGCATGTCCGCAGATGTGAGAATTTTATTTTTTGATGACGTGAGAGGGCTCTTTAAAAACAATTCAAAAGTCAGTTCAAAGGGCTTTATAAAAATGGCACTTATAAGTTCTTAATAAATTCTTTTTAGTGTTCTGTGCCGACGTAAAACCGAAATACTTATAGCATCGCTGAAAATTTACATACTGACATATGTATGTATGAGTAGTGAGTGGACTAAATTTAAGTATAGGCGTAAATATAAAAAAAACTGATTGAAAATCTATGATCTGGCTTCATTACTTTTTTTAAGTGAAACTTCTTTAGGCGCGTGCGGTAGGGCAGGAAATTACATGAAGGTAAACTGCAAAATTGATGCAAAAAGTGAAACTGCACCCCTGCTCCGGTAAAGTTCAAAGGATTGCTTTGAAAAACCGTATTAGGTTGTTTTCGTAGTCGCTGATTTCGATCCGGCGCGCGGCCGGATATTCGGCTCATTGTCTCGTTGAATGTTTTAGCTCCTTGAGTGAAGATCCGAATTACCTTATTGCAAGTATTTAAAAGAATATTTAAGCAAAGTATTTGCTGGAGTATTTAAAAATGATTTGCGACGAGTCTTCTAACAGTGGTAGTTCATCGCCGTCTCCAACTAAAGCTAAAAAAAAACCAGAATAAATGAAACTGATTCAAAAGTTACTCGTGAAACTCACGACACTTTTTGGGATTGTTTCAATGAAGTGGCAAATGAAAACAATAGTCAATGTCGCAACCAAGAGAAAAATCCAATTGCAAGCGAGATCGACTACTTTTTGAAGACAGTTCGAATTGATCGCAGCCACCCTTGGTGGTCGGTAATCTGGAAACAATATCCTCATTTGACATCGTTTGCCAAAGAGTATCCTTCAGCTCCTTACAGTGATAGACTGTTTCTCGAAGCTGGCTTGGTTTACGAAAAGAATCAAAATCTCCTGTTGTCTGCAAACGCTGAAAAATTGGTTTTTATACACCATAATCGAACCTCTTAATTTAGAGTATTAATTTTATTCATTTTACTAATTGAAATTTTTGGGTATTTACGATGTTTTAGCAAGTTTTTGTTTAAATGTGTATTTATCATCAAAGTAAATATCTCGGAAGGTAATTTTAATTTTCTGGACGGTACGTTGTAAATTATCATAGTTTTTTAATATCCAGTCGGATAGTAAATTTACGCCGGGTTGGCCGGATACCAGATAGTTATCTGATATACGTTTCAATTCTAATCTGAATTTCCAAATGGCGGATCCAATATGGTGACCGAAATTTTTCAATTTTATGCAATTTTTATGAAATGTATTATAATATGTGGACAGGTTGCACAATTGAAATCCACCAAAATTCAAGATGGCCGACCCAAAATGGCTGCCAACAAAGTTAAACTTTAAGATATCGCCTGAAAATGCGCACGAGGATGTTTTCGAGGTCACTGATTTGGAATTTGACCTCAAAATTTCCAAATTCAAAATGGCAAATCCAATATGATCTCTTCAATTTTGAGCAATTTTTATGAAATTTAATATGAAGACGTGCTTGGGACCACAGAATTAAAATCTGCAAAAGTTCAAGATGGCGCACCACAAATGGTTACCGAGAGAGTTAAACTTTAAGGAATTGCTCTGAAAATCCGCACTAGGTGGTTTTCGGGGTCGCTGATTTCGAACCAGCCATTCAAATTTCCAAATTCAAAAATAAATAATATTTTTGTTGGAGTATTTTTTATTAATGATGAAAAAGACTGAATATTTAATTTAATTAAGATTTTCTTTAACTAAATTCCACCCAACCATTTCTTGATCCAAAATTAATATAGTCGTCAACAAATGCGAAGAGAGAAATGCATAAAATCAACTGTTTGTAGAACCTAAGAAGTTTCACCTCTAACGCGTGAGTCTCACGCATATACATTTTTTTATTGCTTTGCTGCGGGGGAGGAAAAATGTTTTGTGCACCGCCAGAGGGTAACACCTTGTGTGTGAGGCTCGCACCCACTAAAAGGCCTCCTCCTCAGGCCTTGTGTCCCACGCCGTAATCGCTCATCGCCCATTTCGCTAAGTCTGATTAAACCAAACTTTTTTTTCAGTAAAAAATTGACACTTGTTTTTGGACTGTTTTATTAAACTCATATTACAATTCAACTTTATTTTTTAAAAACCTAATATCATTTTATAACACTTAGACTGAGACTTTTATATTTGAAGTCCGTAAATAAGAGTCTCGAGAAGAGATTTATTTTAAATTGGGTCAATAAGAGTTATTCTTGAAGACTTTCACTTTTTAAGTCATCAAACAATAATAATATATATATTTTTGTATGAAGTCTTGACACAGCAAGTGGGTTCTCCACCCGGGTTAAGCCGCCACGTTGGACAATTTAATTCATTGTATTTTATGTGATATAACAATTTTCCTAAACAAAAGTGTCGGTATAGGGGTCCCTAGTCTTATATCCCATTTAAAATATTTTATGTATGGAGAATATTTACAAGAATGTACTTTATTAACTATTATTTGACTCATTTAGCCAGCAGAAAATAAAAGTCATCTGCGGACTTTTATTTTCGGACGTGAAACATATAGTCAAATATAGCAAATAATATCATATATATCACAAATATCGTGTCGTTATTGTTCGGTCGCCAGTGTTGTCTCATGTGAAAAGGTCAACTATAACGATATGCCTGGTCGTGGTCATATCGTTATCTTGTCGACGTCTAGTGTAAAACCGCCCAATGGTGGAGGTTGGACTCAGTTAACGTCCATTTTTGGTAAGCATGCTGTTTAACATGCAACGGGAATCGCTTTTCCAGCGATTACAAGATGAAGCTTGGGAGCGAAATCGGCCGGAATGATTCTGTCTTTGCATTTGCCAGGTTTTAGAATCTACATAAATAGATAAACCTAGACAAACGCCATCTAAGAGGAATTTGGCCAAAGGCCAAGACAGATCTGAATATTTTGATCAGATGATGTACATATGTATGTCCATTTCTTTGGGGCATCCTGTAGCCTAAACTGTTTGATGGCTTTTCATAAATGAGGTCTCGTTAGATTCGTCTTAATCTTGGCAGTGCTATAGGATATATAATTTTTGAGAAAAATATATATGGCCGCCGCCCGTCAGCTGTATTTTGTTTTTTTTCCATCATAACTCCCTTTGATAGGGGTGTCAAATGAAAGGATTTGATGAGTTGAATATGATAAACTATGTAACGTCATTATAAGTCCAATCTCGCGGACTCTCCAAAATTACTAATCGTATAACCTCTTTCTTGACTACCCCTTTGACAAGGTAAGGATACCAATTGAAAGGGTTTGACGAGCAGATTACGATAAGCTATGTGACGTCATTACCATAGGGTAAAAAAGACAATTTCTGGACGTGGATATAATACTATTATCGTGGTAAAATGCAAAATTACTACAACATGCAGTGACATTACTTACCTACTCTACATATTATGTGAAACTATAAGAGTTGTAAAGAATATTATTAAAAAATAAACAAAAAGCCCGACTACAAGAAATATTTGGTACAGTTAAAGCAGGCGGGACCCGATCTATTTACTATTTAAACTGGGATGTCGAATGGGTCCCGTCTGCTTTAAGGGGGAAGGCCACTGTGATGGGTAAAAAAAAAAAAATTTTTTTTCCATCTTAAATTAAAGCTTATATATTCGAAAATATGTGCACACAATTTCAGGTAAAAATTTCAAAAATTGACAGAGTTACAGCCATTTTAGTATAGTAGTAGTAGTAGACCGACCGCTTGACGTCCCGATGAGAATGGCACGCCCCTAAGTCCCTTGTTCAAACGTATTTATCAATAGATGACTTATTGGGGTTCTTTTCTTCGAATTTCCTTTTTTATTGCTATATAAATATATTGTTCTATTGTTATATAAATGAGCGAGAAAAATGGACTAAAAACTTTAAACACGTTTTTCTCGAAATGACTTTTTTCAAACTGGTCGCATCGATAACTCGATCAATTATTAACCGATTTTCAATTTTCTCTTTTTGTTTTGTTCGTATTTGCGGTGGCTATGGTAGAGCGTAGCCGATTTAAAAAATTTTAATTTTACTATTTTTTAGGCTGTTTTGAAACAAAAAAAAAAGGTCGAAATGATGGAAAAAATGTTCAATTGGTCGCCATTTTGTGAAAAACCAAAATAACAAAAATCGGCTACGTACGACGAAAACTACATTCATATAGATTATAAAGAACTTTTATTTTGTTTTTTCTGATAACCGGTTCTTGAGTTATCGATGCGACCATGGAAGGGCAATTTTTTTTTGGACTCTACGGCAACGCTCATAACTTTAAAACTATTTAATATTTTTTAATAAAAATTTATGCAAATATTGGTCAATGTACACTATATAAAATAAATAAAAAAGAATCCTGATATTCCTTCATTTTCCCGGCCAAAAAAATTCTCGAAAATCACTCATTTTTTCGGCCGTCACAGTGGCCTTCCCCCTTAACTGTACCAAATATTTCTTGTAGTCGGGCTTTTTGTTTATTTTTAAATAAGATTTTTAAAATCCATGGTGTGAACCGTGAAATTAGACACGTTTTTGCTTCTATTACGAGTATTCAGACTATTTCTTTTAATTCTGCTTTTTAGTTGTTGCGCTTGGGAGTATACACTTTGACCGTAAAAAAATGAGCCATTTTATGTGAATCTTTAGTAGAATTAAGTCGGACGGATTACAAATTGGTATACATACATACTTTAAGTGAATTTGCCTTTTTAAAAGAATAATTGTTTATAAGTCGCAGTGAAGTGAAGGCCTCTCGAAATAAAGAATCTCATGGCCATTTAGAGTTCATTTAAAAGTGCGAAAAATAAAAATATTTACGATCTAAATTACACCGCGAACGTCCGCTTGTAAAAAGTAATGTCGAGAAAAACACAAGCGAGTATTAGATACTCTACCTGCCTTTCTTTGAAGTTGCATAGCTTCGGAAATTCTTCGAATTTTAACAAGAAATTGTGTAGATTTGCAGGTATATAAGCTTAAGTCCGCTGTTTTTTAGTCATAAAAGCACATGGTTTTTTCATAGAAAGCAAAACAATGTATTCAAAGCACTGGCCTCGCTAGCTACACATTTTTCCCATCTCTCGCGCAATTTGTGGACACCACCCCAAAAAATTTCTTCTCTTCCGAGGCAAACCACTCACCAAGCCATTTTGGGACGTCTTCGTAAGAATCGAAGTGCTGCTCAACGAGCGCGTGGCCCATCGACGCAAACAGGTGGTAGTTGGAAGGCGCATGGGGTAGCATTTCCCAGTTGAGTCTCTTCAAGTAGCTTAGGAACATTGTTGACGTGTGCGATGGTGCGTTTTCATGGAGGATAATTAATTAGCTTGTCATGTCTTTGCTGATAATCCGGTCTTTTTTCACACAGAGCACGGTGCAGTTTGATCTGTTGCTGGTGGTAGCGGGGTGGGCATTGACAGTTTTACCAGGTTTCAACAGCTCATAGTAGTCAATACCCTGCTGATTCCGCTAAACGCACAGCATCGTCTGCCGTCCGAAGAGATTTGGCCTTTGGAAAGACGTTAATGGTTGGTCGGGATCAACCCACGATTTCTTACGTTTAGGATTATCAAAATATATTCAATTTTCATCACCAGTCACAATCCGATGCAGGAAGGACATTCTTTTTTGTCTGTCGAGTAAGATTTCGCATGTGTTTTGGCGTCGCCCCATCTGCCTATCGTTCAATTCATACGGCACCTATTTTCCGATCCTTTGAACCTTTGGAAATGGCGGGTTGAGCAACACCCAATTGCTTGGCAAGTATTTTTGGCGACTGGGTATAGTCCTCGTCCACAAGAGCTTGCAATTGATGGTCCTCAATTTTTCTGGGCCGATTCTCACGCTTCTTCTCGTTCAGGTCAAAACTCCCGTCTTTGAACCGACGAAACCAATCTCTTCACGACGTCTTCGCTGTCGATTTCTTCAAATTGAAGCAGAAAGGTAGAGCTAGACATGATTATCAAAGGAAATTGCCGATGATGTGCACAGATGTCAAACTCATAAAATAAGTATGGCCCGTCCGTAGTAGCTTAATACGCTCACTAACTCCATCTATAACCAAATAGCGGATTTAAGCTTATACTCCTAGTACTAAAAGAATAGGCCTAATAACTCGATCTTTTCAAGGCGTCAAAGTGTATGTGCCCCGGGTATTATAGTAGGTGCCCAGACTAACACTATAAAGGCTCTCAAACATATTAAAGCAAATTTGAATTTAGATTCGAAATGGAGTTTCAAGTGCTGACGTAGGAACGCATCCGTGAATTGATGTTTATACATTTATAATGTACGAGAGGGTTATATATGTTTTTGCATGAACCTAAACACTCCCCCAATAAGAAACAAATAGTTTGGAAAGTTTTATTCTATTAGTTTAGACTTACCCCTTAAGTTAGTAGTTGGGAAATATTATACTAAAATTATTTTACATGATTATAATAAGCATAAGCAAAGTACACATTGCTTATATATTTCTTACCTGTGTTGCTATATTGCTGTTTTTACTCAATGAAACTAGGTGACAAAAGTGTATTAATAGAGACGCCAACACAGCCATCATCCGGTACCCCAAGAAGACGTGCGTTGTCCGACCGTATACAAGAACTTAACAAAAGCATCCTTGATGAGCACCAGGAACGGAGAATTTCAGGCGAGGACAGATAGCCCCTAGTGTGTCTGCAGTGAAAGCACTCGATATAGAATAAATAGACTCTCATAACGACATTCCAAACATAATTGTAAGAATCGGTTGTCATAATCTTAAACTAGAACGGAGTATTTTAATTTTAGGAATAATGAGCGGACAATACTGAAAAACAGTTTTAAATTTAATTTTGCATAGGTTGTTTTTGGATAACAGTAATCGTGACTAGTTAAGGGGGGACATCACAGTAACACACAAAAAAATAGGCATATTTTCGGGAATTAATTTTGGCTGAATAAAAGTATCAATCGAAAATCTGTAAAGTAGGTTTTATAGCAATACTAAAAAAGTACAAAATGTAATTTTTTCAATAAAAAATATTTAAAAATGGCGGCTGCGCAGCATATGCCCCAAGGCGCCTATTTTTGAAACCGTGTCGATGGCCGAAGACGTAGACTCCTTAATTTTTGACCTGGAAGAAAAAACTAAAATTTTTTAGTTTTCACATAACAACAGCTAGCGAGCTACGTAGGATTTTTTCGATATATTGATTTTTCACAAAATGGTGCATGTTTGAAAAAAAAATTTAATTTTTAACAAAAAAAACCCCATAAAATCGTCGATAAAAAGAAAACTAAGCCATATAAAATAAAAATCCTACGTAGCTCCGTGGAGACAGATATGTCGAAGCTACTGTCAACATTTCAAGTCTATCGGTAAAGATTTGCTCGAGTTATGTCTTCGGCGAGCTAAAAAAAAGTGGTTTCGAGAAAAACGCGTTTAAAGTTTTAAGTACTGAGAAACCATATGAAAATTTCATATACCTCTAACCGCAGAATGAAAAATTTGGGCACTCGGACACTTTTGCCGTATTCCATCATTTGGTATATTATTATTAAGACCCTAAAGCACCTTTTAAACGAACAAAATTTTTTTCGAAACATTGAAAATTTTACTGTGATGTCCCCCCTTAAGTAGTATCATGTGCGATAACTTCACACAGGGAGTTAAGACTTCATTTTGAAAGTTTTGCACTTTACAGATTTTATTACATCTGCATTTAAAATGACGCGAGCTTATAATCCATTATTTTTTAAATAGAGATATATTTCGTCCAGCACTTGAATGCTTACGTTTTCTTCACTTATAAATTCAAATTTGCTCGTACACGCTTCCGTTTTGGTAAAACGCAGCTTTAACCAGTGCAGGTTTATTAGCGCAGCTTATTGCATTATCTGCAGGAACGTGCATTATAATATAAGAAATAAATGAAACTGTCTTCACTTAGTACTATAAACGAATTTACGGCAAAGGGTAAACTGCGATATCGCATTAATGATAAATTAACTTCCAGTTAATTTTTATTTCACATGCGAAAACGTTTTTCGCGTTAGTGTGTTTGAAATGTGCAAAAATTATATTTTCCCCAACTTAACGCATCTACATATGAGGCCTTCAGCGCAAAAGCGGCCTAACTCTCAATTACCTAAAATTATCCCAAACGTGATAATATTTCATGCAAAATCGGCCTATCTCTAGTTATTATAGAGGTTAACAGATGGCGTTGAAAATATAGTTTTTGCATCTTACATTTGCATTTAATACAAGTTTCTTATTAATACAAACTCCATTATTTTCATACTGATTGTCTCAAGCTTAGGCCGCTTTTGCACTGACGATGACGGCCTCATAAAATGTGATGAAACCATGACGTTTACACACTTCAAATGAACTGACTTGCTTTGTTTGGATGTACACTTAATAGTATTTAAAAATTATGAAATAATTAACTTTAACGCATCTACTAGTCATTTGATCCACTGTCGCTAATTTTATATTAATTCAGTTCGAAGACATGGTAATTGATCCTAAGTAAGTTAAACTTTTGGTCAAGATCAAGTTTCCTTAAATTGATTTTTCACTTGGATTGTGGGCACTTACAAAAGCGAAGTAACATAACCAAGAAACATTTCAAAGTGTGCTTTTTAAGCGAATCCTTACAGGCGGTAACCGGTGAAACCGCTGACAAAGATTCAAATGCAGGATTTATCAATTACCTTGTTGTGAGCAGAGTTCTTATGGCAGCCTCGCTTGCTGATATATGAAGGTAGCCCCCAATAAGAGTTTGCCCAATTTTCACGCAATTTTTTGCATTTATATAAATAACTTTTAGGGGTGGTCCTATATAAGCACCAAATACATAACATAGACGGGCTGGGAGTTCCAACCAAAATATAAGGGAATAGTTTTAGATCAAATTTAATTGAATTTGCAAAAATTTGGTACACGGTGCTTTTTGGGGTTGCTGATCTCAATTACAGTGCCCAATGTAAGAAATCTGAGATGACTGACTTAAAACTCTAAAATTCATTAAATTTTTGAAAAGTTTCCGGTGTGGGTTTCACACACCTTTCTTATTTAGTCCCTCTTCTATACAACTTCGTATAATATTCAGTAGATGTGAGCAAGTTTGTATAAAAGGGAGCGTACATGCATGATTGAGTAGAAACGATTGCGTATATGAGTGATCGTGTGTGTGTGGCACTGTGGAATTTGTCGGACTAAATAAATCCTTACACAAATCCATGTATTTATAATCGAGTGCTTCTAGCAACGAGACTTCCATTGCACTTATTTTTCAAATTAAACGATTGCAACGTACTACCATTAACTGTGTGGAGTTCATTTAAGTTAAATAGTTTGTAAAATACAAATTTTTTAAAATTCCGCAAAAGCTCTTCTACGTAAGATTGGTAATTCAATAAAAAAATAGGGGGGTATTAATTATGTGAATTTCTGAGAAAAATTGGGATAAACGTGAATTGTAGAAAATTTTAGAACTTTTTTTCATTTTCGCAAGTGACTGTACCTGCAGTGGTAGAGGTAGATCAACATTGGTGACATTTTTGGAAAGAATATTGAGATAGTGGTTGTTTGGCGTGAGTTTGATATCGCTACGTTAAATAGATCAAAAGATGAAAAGAATAGTAATGTGCATCCCGAATTTATGAATCACCCTGTAACTCGAAAACGATTGAGATTTCCCCCCATCTGCCATACGATTTATTGTTTATCTATGGGAGATCTATTACCCCTATCATTTTGACATGCGTTAACTGATACACCCTATATACATAGTTACAAAAAATAATTTGACGAAATTCTCATGTTTGGATTATTTCATTATTACATGTTTTTAATTTTTAATCTATTATTTCTTCAGTTTGATACAGGACGAGTGCAGGTACTTAGCCAGGGGGTAGCTTGGGGGCTGAGTCCCCCACTTCCACTTAGCTAGCGTATTTTATAAGCAACTATTCTCTAAAGGAAAAAGGTCAACATAATTATCTACATATGTTATATCACTAATTCATAAGAATAATAAAAAGAAGGTGTGAGTATTGAGTAGCCTGGCTCCACACTATATAAAGGGTGCCATATCTAGATCTCGCTCCATCTTAAAACTAGGATCGTCCCGGCAGAAAGTGTGTTTGAGAACATGGATATTTGTCTGTTTTCATGCAAACCGCTCCCGAAAATTTTTTCTGCGTACGTTATTAGACATTTCTCATCATTGTGATCTAAGTTTTGACCTTACCACAGGAACCGGAACTTGTTTTTGGACAGATTTGTTTATTAATTCATGCGAGCCGAAGAACCACTGTACATATATAAGTGAAAACCCAACATACATAATAAATCTCTTGCTATATTTGTATGCTATCTCACTCGCTCTTGCGGCTCTGAGACGCAACGCAACGCAAGTTCCAAAAATGACCTATGATTTTCCGATACATCAATTTACGACTTACTTTTTCTTTAAGGGATATCGTGTATTACGGCGAAATTTTTTTCATTTTCACTCATTCACGCCCAGACTTTCTACATGTGCAAATATTTTCGCACCAAATTTTTTATATGTACGTACATACATATGTATGGTAACAGCAATATACAGGTACTCGACGGAAATATTGTAAATTTTCATAGAAATCTAATATATACATGTACGTATGTAGAATCATTCCCTAGATACATATACATATATGTAGATGCTCGACATTTCTCCATCTTATAAATTTTGGGTTGCCAACATAACGATTCGTTATGTTGAACATTTTTGAGGTTTTGAGGATTAACGAAATATGTTTCGGAAAAAATCTTAGAAATGTTAGTTCTTGTTAGGGTTCCATACCTCAAATGGAGAAAAACGGAGCCTTTATAAGATCATTCTTGCGTTGATTTGTCTGTCTGTCACAGGACTTTATAATTTGGCAAGTGGCGTAATTTTATATCTTCGTGATGGTCACGTCTTTCCACAATCAAAGATCGTGTTTTTTTTTTAATTTTAAATGAAGGCCCTAAAGAAGTGTTTTTTTTATATCGTTTGACATTTTTATTTGACATAACATTTTTGGTGAATTTGTTGTAAAGATCTTGCTCAAAATGCGTGAAAACATACATAAATGTTTTTGTGTTTTGTGTGAACTTATAAGACTTCTCTTACTAATAAAGACGCCATCTCTTTCATTTCAACGCTTGCTATGCACAGATAACACTCGTGTGTCAGTGACATCATTAAATCACACATCCGTATGTAGGGTGTGCGTGTGGTGCTGTGAGGGATCCCACTTACATCTATTTAAATTCGATAGATCGTCGAATGTTTGTTGAAAGTTCTGGTATGGTATTTTATCTGTCTATAGTTTAGATATCAGGTTTTCAGTTGATTTGCCTTAATCAGCAGTTTCATGTAACTTTTCGGGGATGCAAGTAGTTTAGTGGTAAGCGGCTAGACTGCCGATCCATCAATCCCAGGTTCGAATTCCAGTCGTACCCCACGCTTCAGATGGATAGATTGCGAGCATAAACGGCTTATTAAGGGAAGCCTCTCGACGTGGAGGGGCTTTGTGAATTTGTTTTCCCTATGCTCCTAACTGAAGTAAAGTTGATGATATATTACTGTAATGCATTCATAAAATCGATATATCTCCTCTAGCTTAAACAGTTATTTTAAGCCTTCAATATTGATTTGCGATTTTGAGCGGATCGAAATGCAGTGAAACGTAACATAATGTAAATTGACATAATGTAAAGGCACACGTGAATAAGTATATGGGACTAATCTACCTATATACGGACGTAAGCAAACTTAACGAATCTTCGTTGACTTTAGAACTTTCACACGAGACGTTGCTTGTTCCTTTGTTTATTTAACGATTAAATTTCGTTTTCTCTTCCTTCCCTTTATTAAATGTTTACAATCCTTCCAAGAATTGAAAAGTTCATACAAATATCTATCGATATTTTCTTCAAGAGAACTCATTCTGTTTTTGAATACACTTATGTATGTTATGTTGGTACGTTATGTTTCTTTGCGTTTCTATTCTGGTTCAGGCTTTACACGCAGGTGGACTAGATTGAAAATTTTAGACGCGTTTACATCAGAACGGTGTAAACTATATCTCGGGCTCTAATAATTAACGAATCGACTGGAAATTGTCGTATGATTTCTTCTGTTAACTCTGGTTAATCACAAAATATCAACAATATCGGTAAAATAATTTGCCGAAACTCGTTACAAAATGTCAAACATTTGTTGTTTTACAACTGAATGAGATTTAAGATATGATTAATGAATACATTTTCTTTTCGTGTTTCTGATGAATCAGGCGGGCGGAATCGTGTACACCAACTCACCATTCGCAAATTACAACATTCAACGAAACGCTACAAACTATAAGATCCTTGGGTTTAAATATTATCTTACAAAATTTTGTAAATATTCTTATGAAGGCGCATTCTGATTATACACTATAATAAAACAATTGAAATATGAAAAACGAGAGTCTGAGCATACATAATGTACGGGATTTTCGATTTCCAATGTACAGATTTTAAAATTCAATAAAAAACAAACGGAGTGGAAGTTCTACAATAATTTTATTTTAACTGAAAGTATAGTTGATGCCATTAATAACAAATAAAAAAATATCATTTCGATGGTAGCTTCCGTCAGTGGTATTTTGGTATAAATGAGGCTGTACAGCGGTAATTCCGCGTCATACGATTTCCCTTAGCTCCTGAATTGTAATTGGCTTATTGACATCGTCTATGCCGTATAAGTAACTTCACATAACCCCACAGAAAACAGTCTGAAGGTCACCGTTTTGTGAAATTACACAAGCAAAGAACTTTTCTTGCAATATAGTTATTGTTTCGTCGCTTGTGTGGCACGTAGCGTTGTCTTGTTAAAAAAAAACTTATCTTGGATGTCCATATCAAGAAAACATGGCTACAATATCTCTTCCCATTGATGGTTAATGCTCATCCTTCATTGCTCTAGAAAAGGTAGGGACCGATACGATTATATAATCCGCACCAAACAGTAATTCTTCCGGATGCAATGGACGGACACGTCCAAGATCTCTTGTGAAATATTTTCACCCCATATATGGTAATCTTGTTTGCTGTGCTTAGTCCTTAATTTAAAAATGAGATGTTCTAAAGTCAACTCAGTGAACGCACTGGGTGGGTTGAAGTCCTGTGTCAACGGAATCCTATATGGATAGAGGACCAAGTCTTTGTGCAGAATTTGTCTAGGCGGAGTCTGTGAAGGCCCAAGTTCTTATGAACAATCAGGATTCGAGAAGTTTAGACTATCACGCACACTGTCGCGGACGGTAACAAATATTCTCGATTGAGCAAATCCCGCATGCGATGATGCACATGGGTTGGTTGCCCGAGTACATATAGAGAAATTTTACTAAAACTTTTCAATGAGGCGAGCATATCTTTCGGGTTTATTGCAAGCGAATTTGAGTAATAACTGAATAGTTTCTAAGCCTTATTGAACTGTGTATTTTTTCATGATTAAATAGGAAACGTTACTCAGTTTTTGTAAAAAAAAATTCTTAGGGTTGCCAGATAAAAGAATTACAAAGTCCGGGCATTTGTATTCATATATGAGATTTATACGTACTACTTTCTTAATTGATATTACCGGATATAAAGGGTCATCATTATTAATTTATTCAATCAACTGAAGGCTACATTTTCTTCTAGCATCACTTTTACTTAAATAGGCCTATCCCTCTTTGAGCAGAGATTATACAAGCGTAGCAATGTGCCTTTATCTTTTCCTTTTTGTGCCTTACGTCAACGATTATAGAAAAAGTGTACACAATACATGCATATACATATATGTATATGACAGTATCCCTGAAGACGAATAAAACTAACAAACTCTGAGTACGTAATGAAATATTTCAGTACATAGATAAACCAAAGTACTCACATTCACAAGAATTATTATACAAGAAGGACAGTATAAGTAAAGAGGCCCACCTCTCCTATGTAGTAATTTTGAAATATGTTGTTTAGGATGCGCGCAACGCAAGCATCTTTTTGTCGCCATGTTAATGATGGAAGGACTCTGTTTCAGTGGAAATATAATATATGTTAGGTATATAGTATATGTAACTTGTCTATTGCCACGAAATTCGGTAGCTGAACTGCTAACTCACAACTTTCGCCAAATAAAGGAAGTGAAACAACGAATGGTGGTTTAGCTATAAAAGTGTGATGCATGAAAAAGTAGACCTGTCCGACCGGGGCTTGAATCGGCAGCTTCCGGCTTGCTAGTAATTCCACTAAACTACCTTAAAATCGATCAATGGCTTCCGAGGACGGTCAATATTGGAAAAAGCGAGTAGTCTCCAACCATTATCACACAGCTCGAAGGTCGGTCGCTATACCGTAGCTTTGTCGATCGTACTTGTTTTTCCAAGGATTATGGCTTAAAGCGTTTAATAGAAATGCATTTCCGGTATTTTTGCCACTTGCAATTTGTACATTATCAACCCTATAAATCTTATTATTATTATTATATTAAATGCAGATTAATAAGTTCATTAAAATGCAACTTATGCCCACGCATCCACTTTAAAAGACACACAATCGATTGAAAAATTTAGAGCTATGCATGTGTGTGTGTGTGTGTGTGTGTGTATGTTTGCGTGCAACTACGTGTGTGTGTTTGTGTGTGGGGTGCCCTTGAAAGTGTGTGTTTTTTTATGAATCCACTTCAAGGTAATTTGTGTTGCTGATACCGGTCGATTCAATGTGTGTGAATGTATTGAAGTTTAAGGCATTAATTGGCCAAACAACGTGATCCCCACAAACATAGTTAGCCTTGTTTCTTCGACACTAACGTCGACCGAAACAATAAACGTTCGACTCTAACATGTCGAACAAAAGTTTCTTGTCTTGAACAATATATGGTGTTCCTCAGGGCAGTCATCTTTGTTAATTATATCAGTCATGTATTTTCTAATTCCAATAGTTTGTGCGTTATCGACAACTATTATGACTGCTTACTACTTAACTTTATCATTAATTGGTGTCGTACGAATATTTTTTTTCTAATTGTCCCAAGTGTTCTACAAATATAATGTCCTTCGTTTGCCCTAAGTATCAATATACTTGTTATTTACATAAGCTAGATTGTAGATAGTAGTAGAGCCAACGCTAGGCTTGACAAGTGCAATTATTTTTAAGTCACGGCTTCCCTTTGAGGATTGTGTTGGTCCTATTGTGATCATAGCTAACACGGTTCTTGGTTGGGGCAAGATGTCTCACGCGAATTTTTTGACCTGACCCCCTCCAGCCGAAAGTATTTGCGATAACAATTTGAAAATATTAGTGATTATTGTACCTGAATTTACTCGAAAAATTGTTTTTATGGTTCTAACATTTATAGACTTTGATTAAAAAATTTATTAATGTTGTAGGTTGTTATGTTTTTAATCTATTAAGGAGAATTTGATCATAGCAGAATAAATAATGCTTTTCATCTTTTATACTTGAATTATGCGAAATTACTATCTTAAAGGAGTGGAATGGAATTTAGTATTCAATAGAACACTATAAACGCGAGAGTCTAACTCGCACTTCCATAATTTTTTGTAGATAGGTATGTTATCAAACGCGAACACCTTTTGCGTTTTGTTATAGAGAAATTATTACTACATTCGTTTACCCTAATTCTACCTGGTTTAGATGTGATGTCAGAATAATGATTGGTTCCTGTGATCGAAGAAATCGTATTCGCCGTGACGTTGTGTTCCAATTGCTTTGAATTTTCTAATCCTGCATTTATTGCACGCGTGCTAACTTACATAACAATTAGAAGTTAAATTGTCCGCTTAAAAAAGAAATTTTCCAAAAATCAATTTACTATTTTCACAACTTTGGTTTCTTCATGAACTAATTGTTGTTTTGGTCTAACTTATCCCATTTGTAAAGCTAAATGTATTATCTTCCGTCCAACAAGTGCTTGTTGCTATACATCGTATCGCTTAAAATTTTTACAAAGCAATACACTTTTATGAAAACTAAAAATACAAGTTGCAAAACTTTCAAAATATTAAAATAAATTTAGGACTAAACAACACGAAGAGTATAAATGTCCTGCGTTAGATAGGCATGGAATAAACAAAAGCAAAATTAAGCTCCAAAAAACGGAAATGCCTTCGAGATGCAATCACTATTATTATTTTTAATTCTTGTACCTATATGTTTTACGCATATGTATTTAGAAACTAGTCCAATCAAGCCGTTTTGAGCAATACTTATTTTATTTTGTATTTGATAGTATCGCAAATTAATAGTCAAGGCATATACACATATAAATACAATTAGAAATTAGATACTCAGCACTTCATAAGATTAACAATCTCTAAAGAATTTCATAAGCCCGTAGGTTTTATAACAAAAATAGAAAAGCCAAAAAATATTATCTTCCAATAAGTAAATTTCACTTACAAGGGCATACATTTTGGTCCTTATTTTGCAGTAAAAGTTGTTTGTACAGTTTCATCATTTTGTAAAATTATTTGTAAAAAGTAGTTAATTTAGATTTAGGATATTTGCGAAATTCCAACGACTTACTTGTATTTGTAATTTTTAAATAACACATTATGTTTGAATATTTGATGAACAAATTGTTTTGTATATATGTAATAAGAAAAATATATTATAAAGTTTACAAATAAGAGAAAGTAAATTATTCTTTGACATATTCTTATGTATGAAGCTCTCTCCCTAAACCTACATTTATCTTAAAAGCTTATTTATAATTAAGACATTTTTTCTGTGTTAATTTTCATTGTTTTTATTTATCTCGTCTCTGGATGTGTGTAATGTGGTGTTTGTTCACTTACCTATATGTATCGCATACATTTATTTTACTTTGCAGTGATTCATGCGCATGTATGAGAGATCGATGTTTCTAAATTTTGGTAAAGCTTATAACTTTGGAATTTGTTTATGCGACTATGTTTATAAGTATAATAATTCTTTTATGACATGTGGAACAATACTATTCTTGCTGTGAACATGAATCACTTCACTGTTCTTTCGGTGTCATTTGTGTGTATGTGCATAATTATACCATTTATGAATTGATTGCCTCATTAACTTAACGCAACACAACTTACTCTACTCAGAACTTCGTATGAAATGTTAAACTCTTTCTTACATGCATACGACTCCCATTAACTGTTCAATTACATCCTCTAACACCTCTAACATGTTTACTCTAAACAAATCGTTATATTTGAACACTTCC
Source organism: Neoitamus cyanurus (assembly GCA_947538895.1). Lineage (NCBI taxonomy): Eukaryota > Metazoa > Arthropoda > Insecta > Diptera > Asilidae > Neoitamus > Neoitamus cyanurus. The sequence goes on from OX384540.1 coordinate 2,579,227, forward strand.
GTGCGAATTATTTCTGCGTGTGTAATTTGCCGCATTTGTAGATACATTAAAGTGGAACACAATGAAAGGGAATTTAATGCCAAACTCCGTAAACCATATTCTGTACTTATAATGTAACAACACTTTGAAGAGAATCTTATCAGATAGCACCAGCTGATCTCATAAAAAAATACAAGTATATTGATTATACATACTAAGTAATAGCATTGATAGCGGCTTTTAATTTTAAAAGTTCGAATGCAGCTATTGCTTCTATTTATTTCTTGAAAACTTTGGTTGCTTTGGTTGCGTGGTGGGGGTTTTAACTATCTCGTGCGCCCACGACAAGGAGGTGAATTTAATGGGCTATCCTTGCGCCAATACTAATTTCAATATCGTTTTATTTAAATTTAACATTTTAAATACAAATATTGAACATGTACTCATACATACGTATATACCTACGTCGTATTAATTTTAGGACACCATAGTGAATTACACCATTACATGACAATGACTGTGAAATCATATTCACTTTTGTGATTTTTCCAAAAAAATTTGGTCTTCGGGTATATTTAAAAAGTATTTCCTATTTCACCCCAGTTAGGAGCATAGAACTTTCACAAAGCCTCTCTTCTTCGTGGCTCTGCTTCAGTTTCTTTTAATCGTTCATTTTCCCTATGCTGGGTGATTAGCCCGAGGTAGCTAACCTGACTGATGGGACCACTATCTAACGCCATCAAGAAAAGCGCATCTCAATTATGGTCCGAACCAGGCTCGAACCGGCGACCCCGAGGTACTTACCACTGAGCTATTAGGTCCCCATCAGGTATATAATGGTGGATAATAGTTTAACCAATAATAATATTTTAAAATTGCTCTTCATCTAAATCTCTATACAGATATTAGAAAATGTTAGAAATACCCAACCTTTCACAATGGGTATAACTTCACCGCAAATATAAAAAAAACGTCCCTACACAAAGAAATCGCTGAAGATACCTTTTGAATATAGATTCCATCTTCCTTTCATATTATTTCAGTATAATCCATGTCCTCAATTCAATTATTTTTTGGTTCACACTTCCTCAAAATTGACACGGTCATGTTTCAATGTTGATATGTAGAAGCAGTGAGAATAGGTTCGATTCGACACTTAATAAACTACTCTTGTACTCTTGTTTTTTAATGACCTGATCGCGAGATCTATATATGTAGGTCGTTATCGCTACTATAATATAATAGAAAGACATCTGAAAGGCAAGCGTCTCCAATTTCCTAGGAAGAAATATTTACAGTAATTTTCAAAAAGGCCGTAACAGAGTTAGCATGTCACTGCAGATTTTTTAAAAAGTTTTGGGGTCTCCTTTGCGCATTTGTCATTTGCGAGGCTTATCGCTTGTACGAATAATGCCCATGTAACCTAAACTGTGCAATGTTGTCTGTAACTCTCGCACGAAAACGTCACTGTGAGCAATTTCTCATAATACACATTTCTGTAAATCAGTGAGAATTGTGACATCACATATTGGAAATTGAGATATAATTGACGCTGCTTACAAGTAGTGAGTACTGCGGCTCCATTTTGGGTATATTTTGAACTCGAGCGCTCAAAAATTCTCCTTATTACCCATAAATGATATTTCTACACACCAATAAAAAAATCACGTCACGTGTCACATCACGCACACATTAGATGTCATATCACCTGTCACATGTAACGTGACCATTGTGTGGTTGTTGAGTGAGTATTCCCGAAAATCATTTTCTGCTGTCTATTTTAAAGACAAACATTAATTTATGATTTTTATTTATGAATAAAATTCAATAAAATGAAAATACAATATTACAGAAAATTCTTCTATTTCCCAGTAACTGAAAATAACTCTCGTAAATGTTCCTAAAATATAATTATTGCCGAACTCTGAGTTATTTATAAATGCATACATGCTTTTAAACGACTTGCAGAAGAAATAAATCGTCAATAGAATTAACAATTGAAAAAATTAATTGCAGTGACGGTGGAATTTTTAGTTGTGATTATATTAATTGCAAGCGGCAATTAAGTGATTCAATTGCTATTAAATTTAATTGCAAACTACAAATAAATTAATTTCAATTAATTTTTCAATGAATTGATTAGTTGAATGAAGAATTAGTTGCTCAACACTGGTTTCAAGTATCTGCAGAGGGGGGCGGTATGTACAAGGAGGTGTGTTAAATGTATTAGTGAGAAAGTCAATTTAGTTCCCTTAGAAATACATACTTCACAGCTGGTTATTGTGGATAACACGGTCTAAATACAAGGACGACCTAAGTGGTCGTTGATGGTACTAGGGAAGCGTAAAAATCTTAAACGCCCTGTTTGCTTGTTTTGACCTTCTCTATCACCTCCTTATACAGTTTGTATTATCCGATTAGGAGGCATTAGGTAAAACGGAAATTTTCCAAAATAATAATTTTTGTTGCTGTTGTTTATAAGTCTCATTTATGTTTTTAGAAATCTACGAAGTTTTACATTTACAAGTTTAATAAAAAAAACGTATTAGATACCTAAAAAATGAAATAGCACTGTAAAGGTAACTCAACAGCTTGTATTGCTCTTCTTCCAAAATGTTTCTTTAAATTCCAGTCATACTGGCTTAGTAAAACAGAATGGTGTGCTGCTCTATTTATTATTAGAATTCCTTAAGCAACTCACACTGCCTCCTGTGTGAAGAGAAAACTGTTAATGTCTGAATAGTGGTCAATGATGCCTTGTATTCTTATGCAATGAATACTGTCAACCAAATTCGTAAGCAGTTACTTTCGAAGAACATACATGCACAGAAACAAGGAAGTTTTCATTGAGGAAAGTCAGAGTACTAGTTCCTTATAGTATCGCTAATACATGAAATATGGGAAACATATTATAACTTCCTTTGGCATCATGGTAATATATTCATTTATATACAAATCAAAATAGCTATATAGTTTTGCTGTGTTTTGATAGCAAGTATTGCTCTTTAAAGTTCAAACATACATTTGGTAATCATCTCGTCCAGTTTAACCTCCTCACGGAATTTGGTTTCACATTTAAGTTTGTGCATTTATTATATTATGTTTAATAAAATTATCTTATAAAGATAAGACACATTAAATTCCCTTCATAGACGCTACCCCCACACACAAGAAATGCATCACCCTCAAGTGTATGCCAGAGTAATCATGGATTATTACGTTAGGGTCCGTGTTTTGAAGATGGTATTTAGCTGCTCATCCCCAGTGGCTGTTTTGTGTGCCTACACATTATTTTCATGTTGTCATGTCTTGGTGTCGTCGAGAAGGCTTTTACAAATTGGTTTATTCTATTTTATTTCGGAATAGTTTACTTATTTCAATTTTCCTTTTCTCTTCCAAAATTCATAAACATAAAACAAACATTTTTGAAATCAACGCATCGATATTTTTCATCTGGTTTGAACTCAAAAATGCATAATCTACAAAATCGGCAAAACACTCGGATAATTTTTCATACTGTGGACTTAACTCTCATAATTTGATACTAAACAAGACATAGAAAAACGTGAAAAACGTAGCAAATCATTTTTAAAATGGCAACGCTTAATTCACGCGATACGGCGCTCACCCACAGGGCATAACTTATCGCAAGCTGATGGGAATAGTACCGAGGGCGAATCTACTGGCAGAAATCCGTCGCATACCGGAACTGGATGCTACAAGAATTTCGACCACATTAACTCATCGCACAGGGAAAGCAGTATGTCACAGGTGAGTACAACACTTAGAAATATCACTCGCAGTCAGTTGAAGGTCGCCTATATGAAAGCTATTTGTTTATTTTATTAAAATATATTGTACATTTTCTTTTTTCCTTTCATGAGTTCATTATAGGTTCTTTTTTTAACATTTATATTTAAAATATTTAGTAATCATTTTTTTTTATGGAGCTGCAAGTAAATAAATAAATAGTTTACAGGCGTACCCAATTCTCGTCAGCGACTTCTTGATTTGGTACTTTCCACCGACATCTCCTTTACACAAGTTGACCTATTGACCTGTTCCGGACGATCATGCTCTTATTGTCTCTTTACTTATTTATAATCCACCATTTCAGAAATTCGGCATGCACTTTATTATTTTATTTTTATTTATTGTTCTGCGCAACGCAGCGACATCAAATTCACGCCGAAGAACTATCATCTATATATATGTCCGTTCCAAAAATCCTAAACCAATTTTGATCTACCCCTACACGTACAGTCACTGGCGAGATTGAAAAAATCCGAAATAAATTCTTAAAATTTCCCACTTTCGCTCCATATTTCAAGCAATTAATTCACCTCTTTTTTTTATTTTTATTGAATTGCCCATCTTATTCCTTTTCTACTTCTTGAAAAAAAACTGCATTTTGTAAAATATTTTACTTAAATGAACCCCAAAATGCTTTTTCTCTAATATAAAACTTATTACAGTTAATATTGGTACGCTTCAAACGTAATATTCCGCAAAAGGTTTTCTACATATAATTTTGTATGTTCTTTCTTTCCCTAGACATATTGTACCTCTATGGAAAGGTAACAAGATGGGCAATTCAATAAAAAAAAGAGGTGTATTAATTATAAGAATTTCGTTAAAATTGTGGAAGAAAGTGAATTCTAGGAAATTTTCGAGGATTTTTTCACTTTTGCAAGTGACTGTAGCTGCAGTGATAGAGGTAGATCAATAGTGGTGGCATGTTTGAAAAGGACATTGAGATAGTAGTTGCTTGGTCTCGCTGCTTAATTAGATCAAAGGATAAAAACAAAATAATAATGTGCGTACCGAATTAATGAATCACCCTGTAACTCGAAAATTGTTGGGATTTATCCGTGACCATACGATTTTTTGTTTGGCTTGGTGACATCTATCACCCCCATAATTTTGGCATGCGTTAACTAATACACCATGTATATATACATAATAATTGCCAAACTTTCACCGGATATAAACTTTGTTTGATTAAAAACAGAGAAAGTTAAGTTGGTCTATGACATTTCTAATTCTTTTTCAATGAACTTTTTCGGGAAATATATATATAAAACAAAATCTCATTAAAAGAGAGAGAGAGCGTTCATATAATTTGGCGAAATCAGAACAGTCATAAATAAACAGACTAAATTAAACTTCTCCATTTAAAATCTAACAAAATTTATATCCGAAATCTACGTGGACGAAGTCGCGGGTAAAGGGCAGTTATTTCCAAAATATTCAATTACGTTAAGAACTTTTGGCCGCCATATTGAAGTTAAAAATGTCGATAGCAGATTTTAAATCAGCGCCTCCAAAAACCCCTGCACATTAATACTAATTATTTTCAGTCGACATATAGAATCCTCCATCTTGAATTTCCAATTATCCATGGCAGATTCAAAACCAGCGACCCCGAAAATCCTTATATGTATTCATTCACACGGAAACCCGTTCATTACACGTGCTTCCTTGTGTAACTTCGCATGTACAAAGCAAAGTTTAAAAAATATTTTTCCCCATCCCCTTGTACCCCCGTAATCCCTAACATCGCCTCATCCCCTGGCGGATGAATGTTGAGAAATCCTGAAATACCTGATCAATTATTTATGGTATGTGCCAGAGTGTTTATGCAAAATTTCAAGTAAATCGGATCAAACAATACAAGCAGTTATACCCTTTAACCCCCTTGGGTGTTTATTTTTTAAAAATCCTTTCTTAGTGCATCTCTACACCCTTTAAGGAAAATATCTTCCAAATTTCATATTTCTATATTCAGTGGTTGAGGATGTGCGTTGTCTGTCAGTCAGTCAGTAACGGAACTGTTTTATATATAGGGACGACTACTTGACGTTTTATTCTAGCTCTATTTTATCTACAAAACAACATTATTTTGTTAAAGCTAGATCAATGGCTAAAAATAAAATTGAATTCATAAATTTCTATGTGATTGAATTGGAAATTCATAAATAAGTCGACTATGTGTACACCGATCTTACTAAGGCATTTGAAAAGCGTTTCCATTAAGTGCTAATTAAATTGCTAAAACTAGGGCTTCCAATGATCTCGTTAATCGAATTAAGTATTACCTTACGTGTCTTTCTTTCGAAGCTAAATTTTCCTGTACTTATTCTGTTACTGTTTCCATTTTATCTGGCATCCCATAAGGTAGCCATATTGGGCTTTTGCTGTTCACGCTTTTTATCAATCACTTATTTCCTCTTATTCGGAATTGTCACGTGTTTGCCTACGCTGACGATTTGAATATTTTTAAATCAAATGAGACTTTAAACATGCACATTGGCTCCAAAAAATCTTGCCAGTTTTGAAATTTTGTGTTTAAAAAATTACATGTATTTAAATGACAGCAAATTTACCCTAAATTCTTTCAGTAGTTAAAGCTCTCCTTTGGAGCACCATTATGCCCTAGGCCTATAGAAAAAAAAATAGAAATTGGACTAGTTCATGACGTCACGTTTGACATCTGAGAACTGGTTCAACCCGTCGTGACACACTGAATTTATCTTGAACTGGTTGACACTTTGCTTGCATTTTATAACAATTCTTGAAGTTACCGTTAACTTGAAGCTGACTATTGGCAAAACCGAATTACAATTTTTATTCATAATTATCTGGAAAAGAAGTTTAATTTCAGCAGTGAGAAATTTTTAGTTACATATTTTTCCGCTACTGGCGCTAACAGCAGCAAAAAGTATGGAAAATCCGTTTGAACCAGTTTAATTATTCGGATATTTGAGCAATGGGAATTTTACATGGGCTTCGTCACTTTTATGTGAGGAACTAGTTCAAGATCTCTAGTTTGTCAAGGGCATTATAACATCCTTAGCAAGCCTTTAGCTACGCAAGATAGCGTTGTAGACCTTGGCTTGATCATCAGTAGTACCTACATTTAATTTTGGATGCCATATCAAAAGTATAGTAAACCGAGCAAATTCAGCACTTGGTTTCGTGAAACGTTGATCGGGGGATTTTGATGACAATTTTATTTTAAAAATGTTGTGTTGTACTTTCGTCTGTCCTATTTTATATCTCCTTTACAATTTTCAGCAACATATTCCAGTACCTGACCAAGAAGCAGTACCACCGTATACACCTGACACACAGAGCCAGCAGTTAATGGGGGTGATGGAACCTTATAGGGACCATGATATTGAGGAAAATCAACCCCTTACTGGACAAGATATACCGTCCGAAATTCCAAATCAGATGATGGCAACGCCAGCGGTATGTATACTATTTTCAAAGAAATTTGCAATCATTAACACATGTCAGTAGAATCCCGGGAATTTTTTGTTTTCTCCCCAAATATAAAAGATGTAGTCAGTGTTGGTTTTGTGTTGTGTTCGTACAATCTAAACGGCAAAAATCTAATCTTTTCGTTCCATATTAACAGTGTTGTTCCTATCGTTTTATTTCGTTCATGAATATTAGCAACACATCGATTGCAATTTTAACGTTATAGATGTTAAGTAAATTTGGAAGTAACATAATATCACCGTTAATTTTTTATTATATAGATATTTTTCTTGATGTATACTTTCATGTGTTTTGTATTTTCTCTTCCTTCATTAACTTTAGAACTTTCAGGCAAGGAGTACCGAGGTATCCTAATAATGTTACTCTTTTTAATTCTATTAACAGTAATTTCCCGCAAAACAATTTGAGCTACTATTTCTGCTATTTGTATTATTCTCGTAAAGTAAAATATTATAATGTCAAAGGCTTCATAAACATACACAGCACGTGAGCAAACCTTTTGAACTTAAAACTATGAAAAATGTTGCTTCCCTTGATTTAAGTTTATTATTTTGGGTGCTTATATGTGTATATATCTCCCGTTAAGGTATAAGTTTTTCTTTCAACTGTTCTTCGAACCCAAATCAAATGGTCGCAAATAAATTGAATTGGAAAGACCTTAGTAGGGCATATGAGTTCTCCTATGGTTCAAATAATATTTATTACGTCTCGAATGTTCAGTTTTAACTCTGCAAATTTTTAAAGGTGAAATTGTTGGAAAGATTTTTTTTGAATTGTTCTTCTATACCGGCCACTTGGAAGGTCCCATAAAGGCCCCAATGTAACACAGTTATCGGCCCCTCACCCGCAGAAGAGTAAGTATAGCACTGTATGCCTCTATTTTTGAAAATTTAAAAAATTCGATATTTTCCTGATTACTGCTAAGGTATACTTTGCTTTTGCCACTCTTAAGGCTCATGATTTTAGCTTTAATTTTTGTTAACTTTGACTTTAGTTGGAGAGACTTTGTTTTTCTATTCCTAATTTACATGGCTTACGATGCAAATCCTTTTCGATCCTTCTACCAAATTTGTTACTTAAATCTGCGTTTATTAAGTGGATCGAACCTCTTAAATCTTCTGGACTATTGGTCCGTTATGTCGCGTCGTTGGATTGCTCCAGTCTCTGTCCATTAATGCCATTTACTGGGTTGATCTTCTTTTGTGCACTGTCTAAGCAATGTCCATCTGTTATCGATTGATAAATTTGATAAATGTTATGTCATCGTTATTCTTTCGCTCTTACCAGGGCCGTATTTAGGATCTACAGACCCCTATGTTGAAGTTGTAGTACGGGGCCTTCTGGGGAAAAAAATTGAAAATAGCATTTTAGAGCGATTTTCTAAATAAATACGGAAGAATAAACACTTGAAGTTTATTATTAAATTGTAGAAAGTGTAATGAATTATTGTATCGCTGTAACGAAAAGCTGAATCCCGAAACTGTAATAGCATAGTGAACTTGAACACATTTCTGTTGTTCATGAATTTTTGGGGTCGCTGATCTCGAATTGCCATCGATAATGGAAATTCAAGATGGTGGATCTAATATGGCGCCTGAAAATTCTCTAATTCAAAAGATTGCTATGAACATAATGTTTTGCAAGAACCAGCAACTCCCTTAAAAAGCCGCCTGACCATAAATTAAAAATTTTATTATCTGTCTAGATAACCTCTACCCTTTTGTGAACATCAACGCTCTCCTATTGAAAGCTGCCTGAGCAAAAATTATAAAAATGAATTTTCTCACAAAATATTTTGCAAAATATATCGTAGACCAGCAAAGCGGCACAAATTAAGTACCTACCAAATTGTTGCAGTTGTAAAAAGAAAAGTGGCAAATACCGGGCAGGTTCCATGGGTTCTATTTAAGGGGGGAATACCAATTGACCGGTTCAAAAAATCCATTTTTTTTTTACGGAAATGGATTCTATAACTATTCGAAAATGTAACCACGAAATTTGAGGCCGAAATTCTGCGAATTAGGTATTTTTTTAAGCGATGGAGTATCGCCCGTTCATGGTACGCTCGAATCCCAGATTTCGTTCCGCCGATAGAATGCTATTAGTCATTTCCGAGTCATAAAAAACTATTCGTGAATTTTATAAAAGCTTTCTTTCTCATTTCATCGATTTTTGGGTGTGTTTTTCGAAGAATGAAAAACAGACATTTTTTTGAACTAAAACTTTAAACTCGTTTTCCCAAAATTCATGTTTTTAAAACGGTGGTGTGACAAGTTGTGAAGAAACGGCTGGACCGATTTTCATAATTTTTCGCTGGTTACAAGAGAATGCAATTCTCTTGCCCTTGACGAACGATTTTTTTGCAAAAACAGTGTTGTTTGTGCAAAAAATATTCGCAAAACTGAAAAAGAAAATTAATTTTTTTTAATTATAAAGAAAAAATTTTTTTTTTTTGAAAAAACTGAAAACGTCAAGGGCAAGTAAATGACATTAGGAAACTTATTTAATCACTTTTTTGTTATAGAAAATTTTCCTGAGGTGCTATCTGTCACACCGCGAATTTGCAGACTCTTTTGTGCACGCTTCTAACAACAAGCCAAATGCAGATTTCGCAATAAAACTATTTTTGTGTTTTTAGAAATACAACATACAACCTGTGTACGAAATTTGATTTTTCTATCATTGATAGTTTTTTCCCAATCCACGCCGAAAATCAAGTGACCATTTCCTACATCTAATTGGTATTCCCCCCTTGTAAATTAGGTCCCTAATCACCCACCGTAGAATAGTTTCCTTTGCCATATCGGTGAACATTAAAGTTGAACTAATACTGCCATACCATTGCGAGTAACAACGTAACGCTGAGAAATCAGACGGCGGCGGCGCGGCGGGCAGAACATCCACTACAAAATGTTCCTGATAACCGTTCAACTGTTCTACTACTTAGTTTGAGAGACGATTTAGTGGGACAAGTGGTCGTTTAGTGGTGAGACATCAGGCAGGGGTTCGAAGCTCAGTAGCTGATGTGTGACATATCAGAAGGTTTTGTCATACTGCTCGCAACATGTTTGAATTGAAAGTCAAACATTTTTGGGTTTGAGACTTAACATACCTCCATTCGACGCCGATGATATTTTCTTACTTTTCTCGATTCACTCCATCGGACGGTCGGGCAGCAGAAAGGAAGCGTAAAAAACAAACGTTCTGGGTATAAGGAAGCGATTTTTGCACTTTTTGGACCTTTTCATTAAATGAGCAATTCGCACGCACAAAGCTCAAACCGTGAACTGGAAAGACTGTCTGAGGGGAGCCTGCCTGGCATAACGGTCAAATTCGAATTTTAACGGCGCGGCGTAACGACAAATTCAAATCGTTTAAATCTCGTTAGTGGAATCGAATCATTCTGTAGCCTGATAGACGGGAAGTTAGAGAGTTAAACAAAAAATCGGTAAGTTAGTGCTGTCATAAGTTTTTGAAGCGAAACTTTGTTATGATCGATAGAGCAAATTCGATACATGCAACTGAAAGTGTAATAGCACAGTGGAACTTGAACAAATTTCGGTGTTAATTAATATACAGTTGCTGATATCGATTCTGCCAATATGGCGACCGAATCTTTTTGAAGTGGCTGATCTCGAATCAAAATGGAATCTTGTATCTGCCGCAATCATGGGAGCGCCTAACCATTTTAACGTGAGACCACAGACCGCAGCCGCTGATTACATTTTTCTTAATGAAGTAAAAACAAACAACAAGTGAAGCACCATTTTTCATTAAACGTTCGAATTTCCTGTGTATACAATTCCTTCATCTGTTTTGACAAAACCAAATATTAAAAAAGGATTAAATATGAATACAAAGAGCCCGCGACATAAGAAGTCAATTGATTATAGCTTAATAAAAAACTACTTAAAGGAATCCAGATGATAAAATTATTATTTAATCGCTAGAGTACAATATACGTAATTATAGTAAGTAGAATTGCGCTTTCTAAAAATCAGCATTTAGTGGTTGAAGGTATCAAAACTGCAACTTGTTCTCACGGTACGGTAATATAGCCCACGATATAATGATGAGGTTCATATGCTGTTAGTGTATTTGTAAAAAAAAACTTTAAAAAATTAAATGCAATTGATTATGGTATTATATTTTAATCGCTAGCACTATTACTGCGGGTGGGATACGTGATGCTCTTTCTGGGCCTGGAATCGCAAACATAGTCTCCCACAAGTTTTAAAAGTGCAATGGATTGAAATATTAAATGGAGTGCTGTACACACACACAATCGAGCGAATGATTGAAGTGCTGCAAGTGACGACGCATGACGGCTCTCATAGGAAGTGGCATCGCCATTTAAATCATTTTGCAAAGGGTAATGCCATAATATAAAACGATATTTATAACAAGATAAACAAATACTTTTAAATCTTAATTTCAAACAAAAATATACTCTATGTATTCGTTAAGCCTATTGCTTACATATATATATAAGAATAAAAAGATGGAGGTGTCGGATTCTAAACTCGCCAGCTCCTTGCTGGGGAAATGCTCGTGCAGTCACGGAAGCTCTTCAGATCAACTCTTTGAAGAAATTGTTCTGACCGGATCTAGTCTATAGGGTTACAAACAAAGACCGTTTTTCAGAAACTTGGGCTCACCGTACCCAGGTTTTTGAAGGTGGTAAGGACGCCAAGTCAGCACCTTAGATAACGTATGTTATGTTTAACGGGGACAAAGGAAACTCCTTACCTGTGAAGGGCAATTGGTATGAATGGGCAAACTCTCAAAATTAGTACATTTGATTGTTTGTCATGTTTGATCATTACTCTGACGGCTTTGAGCTCGCACGAGCACGGCCTTTTATACCCATGGCTCGCCCCGTAGGTATAGGTTCACACACAAAGGTGGGAGTTTGCGCCCGTGCGTGCTTGATGGTTCAAAAATGTTTTATTGGGGTTACCAGTATCAAAAATGTTTAGTGGCCACACTCTATAATCGTATAAATAAAACAGAGAAAATGAGAAATATCTCATTTTGGGAAGGAATGTCTCACATTTAGTATAGTAAGTTCTAAACCGTTGAGAGACTACTTGCTTTTCTTCAGAATATAAATTATGAATTGCTCGCTAGAAATAGATATCTCATAAGATATCTCTCAGGAGTAGTATCTAAGTTTTATTCATATCACCCTATGTGTATTGTGGATGCGCATTGGGCCGGTAATTTTATATTTACTTATTATACATCCTAAATATCATACATTATAAAATTCTGTGCAGTTGCATGTTCATTATGTTGCAATTCGGTGGACCGAGTCGACTGTTATGACATGCTACGTCAATAATAAGAACTACAACATTTTATTACTTTGTGAACAATATCAAGAAAAATGTCATTAACATTTTTCCACGGGTAGTGCTATTCGCGCTGAGCTAAATTTCCATCAGTTTCAAACTTGCACATTCTTTCGCACAGTAGCTGCGAAAAGGATTCAGACTCAAAGCAACTTTGTAAGAGATTTTCCTGCTAAAAGAGCGGATTTTAGTATAGTTGAAACACTATAAATAAATTTCAATTGATGAAACATGCCGATAATAAATAGCTGTATGTACCTGCAACTACTCAAGCTCTTGCTGGCGAGTAGTACCTAATCTCCATAAGAAGCCAAACCACGACCGAACCAAAAAACCATCAGGCTGAATTTGTAACAAAATACGTCTCTACACATTATTATCAATGTAGTTGTGAAATGTCAGTCAGACATAAACCTGTACCAGATGCGCTGAATTATTTGTGGCCACAAGAAGTGATTATTCTTATGCAGAGGAAAAAGCTTCCGCATGTGGATCAAAATATGCGAGATAGGTGATAAATATTTCAATGAAAATTAAATCTATGTTGGTTAGATCTGTTGTGATTTGGTTTCTTAAGGAGATAAGGTATCGATGTCCTGAGTAGTTTCACCCCATTATTCACATCATTCCGCCAGACTTATTTTAAAATAAATACAAATTAAAAACTTTCATGTGGTGGATGTCTGTACTTGGAATGCCAGCCAGGACGACATGTGGAGCGGAAAGGATTAAATGGAAAAGAAAATAACTATAAAAAAAACATTATTTTAAAAAGAAGCTCTTCTTTAAGTCAAATAGACTCAAATTTAAAATATAAAATAGTGATTACCTATTCAATTACCTATCATAAGATAGGTTATGATATTTTTAGAAATTTTGAAATGTACACAGAAGTATAACCAATTTTACTAAACTAAATTTTTGAATCAATTGCGATTATATAATATAAAAACGTATTGCGATGTGGGAAACTCAACATACACATCTACATGTGGTAATTGTGCGAAGCATACTGAAAAGCAGCAATTTGATGTATTTTGGAGGGTCAATCAGGTCCAATAGCACTCGATTTTACGACAAACCGAGCCTGAAGGACTTCACCTGTGTCCACGCAAAGAAAACCTAAACCATCCAAATCCGCTGGCGCAGAGTAATGAAGCTGCCTTCAATGCAAACGATGAATTGAGCATCACGATTCACGGTCGAGGTCGCAATCCGTATCAGATCTATTTTTAACCCCAAGCTCACGCAACCTTGCCCACAACAGCTTTCGTAGTAAGTTGGTATCAAAGTGATCCACGTATAGTAATTGCGCTTCGCAGTTTGGACTAGTACGTTATCTATGTAGGTTACGAGCGGCAACAAAAGAGGCGCGGGCTGACGGGCCTCTGGGGAATTGAATCTCGTCTCGTCAGTCGTCCGTCGCGTCGCGTCGCGTCGGTCGGTATCGAGCAAACAGAAACTCTCTTTTGGTTATAAGAGAGCAAATCTCCGGAGAGTCAGTGGGCTGCTCACCATGTGTATCATGTTTTGTTTTGATTTCTTTTGTGATACACTAGCGAAAATTCCTACGATATCACTATTGGCATTTTTTTTATTGTATGTATTATATATACAGTAGCATATGGCATATGAACCTGACATTATTCGTACCATGCAGACGAGATTTAATTAATTGAACAGATTGTGTACTATAAGTGAAGCAAAAATTGCAGATAATAAACATAAATTATTAATTAAAACAATATTACAGTAAAAGCAAAGGAAGCTTAGCCAGTCATGATTTGTAAATGTGAATTTGCAGGTATTATTGAGCCGGTCAAAATTCAATTCTACTCTGAACGTAGTAAATTTAAAAGTATTTTATTTAAATTGGCTTTTTTGTCACTATATATTAAAATTTGAAGATTCCTATCTACTTTGAAATTTCCTATACGTTTTTAGCGGCATTCCGTTCCGTCGGGTTCATTGTTAGAAGCGATTATAATTCGTGTTGTCAAAGACGCATTCAAAACTCAATTTTAATAATTTTGTACGTTTCACAGTATATTATTTAAAGCAAGCTTCATTTGACTAGAATTAATAATTGTGGCACACCACCCTAGTTTTTAAATTTCGAGTTAAATATGACACCTTCAACCACTACTTTCAGTACGATACTTTTTTATGTAACTAAAAGTAGCTACTCCATTTTTTTTTACTTTGCATGATGTGAACTTTAATTTTTAGAGTTCTCCTAACAGTTGTGAAATTCTTATACTAATGCTGAGATATGTATTATGAAAAGAGACGCAGTGCATAAACCTGTTGTTGTTTTAAAATTTTATTTTAATTAAATTTTCTTCAGCTTGTGTGTAATCGGAAAATCACTCGAATTGTAAGTGATAACAAGATTAAGAAGCAAAAATAGCCGCAACATATATCTAGAATTGTAATTATTATAAGGACACCATTTTGTTTTAAATAGCATTTGAATGAAGAATTTCATTTTAGGCTTTGGAGCTATGATATTGCGCGAATGATCCTTTTCCCTACGCTGCAAATTTGGGCGACGAGGTGTTTCATTAAATGTTTGCAACTATGTTAACCTCAAACAAAAATAACTGGATTGTTTAAACTTTAATCAAATAAACGGCCAATCGATATCAGGAGTCATGTCAAATACTGACGGGTTTCTATGAGTACCTAACATGAACGAACCGAAAATGTGATATTGTACCTATTACAATTTATTATTTAAAATTATCTCCATGAAAAAGGGCAGTGACAGTTGGTCTTCATCTGTTTTGCATTTAAGTGAAAATCAGCGAAGCGACCGAATCAAATGGTAATCTGAAGGGATAAGGTATGGGTATGGTGAATAGACACATGAGGGATAACTTTCTAACGAATATGTACATATATGGAGTACTTGGTTATTTTCGCCGTGTAAGACCTGGCGTTGTCACACAGCAGTGTAGTTCCTCGTAGATGTTGGACTGATTTTTGCACGTATTATGATACTATCTTTTCTCTTAAGGCCCGAAGAATCAGTATATTTTTCCAGTTGGAGTGACCAAAGAATACATCGACTTATGTGCATATATGTTATTTTTCGTTATTTTTCGGATTCCAATATATTTATTAGAATTGCCTACTGCCTTGTTGAAATGTACTTGAAAGCTATTAAAAATTATATTATTATCATTTCAATTTGTTACTGTATTAAACTTCCAAGTAAACCTAGCATACAATACATTTAGTTGTAGTAATGGCCGCACTGTCTGAAGATATTTGAAGAATTAATATATGTACATAGTTGCAAGAAAAATTGTATGTGACTCATTTTTAATTGATGAATATTGCCAACTTTGACTTTAATATACGTACGTATGTAAATCAGTAGGAAAGGCTGCCAGCTTTTAACAAAGACCTTACCATCAGTCTAAGTTTCGTTGTTGTAGAATACTATTATATGTATATAAAAATAATACTTCAGAATTAAGAAGTGCACGACTTTATCCAAACATACAGTTAGTCACAAAAGTCAGTATAGAACGCGCTCTTCTTAGAAAAAAGATGAAGCAATAAATAGCAGGAAACAATCAAACCTGAAGCAAACCTTATGTGACGTTTAAAAATTTTTGGTTTCTTCCATGACGTAGAGCGGAATTTTGGATATGCAACCCCTAAGGGGGAGAGATAAGGGATGAAAGTTTGTATGGGAGTTTCGTCTGTTAGCCTCATAACTCGAGTACCACTGATTCGATTTACATTTTTTAATTCGAATAGTTGAACTATTCCAATAATTCGGGTTTTTTAAGGGGGGATTTATCGAACCTACTCTACAGTGTGGTGCAATAAAACATTTTAAAGACAAACATTATTTTAAAATAAAAATCAAGAAATTGAAAGTACAATATTACAGAAAACATTCTATTTCCCAGTTAATTTAATAATCCTCGAAAATGTTCTTAAAATAGAATTATTGCCAAACTCTGAATTGTAAATGCATAAATATGCTCCGACTTGCAGCAGAAGAATTTAATCATTAATAGTTAATTAAAAATTAACAATTGAAAAAATTAATTGCAATTGGCGATTGAATTTTCAGTTTTGGTTAAATTAATTACAAGCACAGCACATCCTCTACAATCGCTTGTATAGACCCTTCTGTATAATTTCTAAAGTTACGCTTCGTAGGAGGCATCTAAAGAATGATATATGGTAGATGAATAAAGTCAGTAGTTGATACTTATTTAATAGTTGACACCCCATGTCAAGTACTGAATAATAGACAATTTATTTAATAATGCAGTTTTATTTTTAAAATTCCGCAAAATCTTTTCTATGTATAAATTCGTATATCCTTTTTCTACCTGTACGTGTTGTACCTCTATGGAAAGGCAACAAGATGGGCAATTCAATAAAAATGAAAACGAGGTGCATTAATTACATGAATTGCTTTAAAACTTTTGATAAAACACTTAGATTTGCAGTGGGTAGGTCGTGTAACTCTGTTTATGTCGATTTTATGTGTCGTCTCTTTCAGATTTTTTTTTAAACACCCAGATTGATTTGAATCAGAGGAGGGCTGTGTTCGTAATTTCCTCTAAGTTTTTCCAATACATATACACCACGTCGCAGTCACCCCATTATTGGTGAAAATTTCTCCAATTTTCCTTGTGAAGAAAAGGGGGTAGAGTTATTATGTGCGAATACCAAAGCCAGGCAGACGACTTCTCTCATTCTTAAAGACATATGAATAATTATCTTACAGTGACCGTTGTTGGATGCGATTTGCTTAAGGGTATCTAGTTAAATTAGGAGAATGGAACACTATGGAATTGCTTTGGTGTCCGTCTGTCTGTCACAAACGGTTTGCTCTGAAATTATTCAAAGTATGTATCTACATATTTGCAATTTAGCTCAAAGGTAGAGTGTAATGAATTAAGCGTGAAGCATAAAAGGTTGAATTTTGATTCTAGGTGTTAATTTCAGGGGGTGATTTTGGAAATAGAGCACAGTGTAATGTGTTAAATGAAAACTTATTGAAGCACGAATTCAAAAAGATATGTATGTGTATATGTGATGTATTTTTGTATGCTTTTTTTAAACACACCTTTAAAAATTGGTGCCCCCACAGAGTAGAGTAAATTGAGTCAAAATTATCAGGATTGAAACTGTTTATCGCGATCAATTGTTATAAACAATATAATTGTTTATTTCCTTATAACTCTTGACCTATAAGTTTTAGAGAAAATGTTTTTCGACAAAAGTATTTCTCACGATGTAAGGAACAGCTTGTATCCTTGTCTACGCGATTTAAAGTTTTTTTTAATTGAAATTGAAGTTTTCAGTTCAGAAATATCTCTTTTTGATTGCATATTTAGAGTTTATGGAAAAATACATTACAAAAATACATGTTTTTCTCCATAAACATTTTTCGATTCGTGACGGATGGCACTGGAATCGCTAAAATTCAAAATTATTTTTTTTGTCTTGATGGGTCGTATAAGAAAATGATAATCTTATTTTTTGTCGGAGCGAAAACCGATCCCACAAAAATTGATCCCCTCGGCCTCGTCTGGGGGGATTTATATATAGCTTTTGTTGTGGAGAATTTTCCACTACATAATTCGTATTATAACTAAAATTAGCGTACAACTAATAGAAAATCTGATTTCCTCGACCTCTAACTTGAATAATTCACAGCGCCAACAAGATTTTGAAATGGACTTTTTGTCTGTTGTTTGATTATTTGTCAAAATGAAGGTGTGTGTACAAAAAATCACTTCACCAGTATTTTTTAGAAGTATAAAAAAATCCCAAAATTCCTGGGCTATCAGTATTCGTAACGAACTTAAAGTTGTCTTTAAAACAAAGGTTTATAAGCAAAACTATATGATACATTTTTGCTTAGGATTTGCATATTTGAAAATAATAGATAATATAATAAATATTGCGTTGGCCCACCATCTGTTGGTTATTTTCGAGGAGGAGGAGCTATCAATTTTGTTTTGTTTTGGGCACGTTTATTTTGTTCTAAATTTCTGACGAAATCGGCTTGAAAATTAATTATTTAAGGTAACCTATGTGGTGTTGAAGGACCATATCTAATATCTATATAAGTACGTATGTATGTACCTATAAAATTTGAACTAATTCCTTTCAATAGTTTTGCGTGATGCCGTGTGTATGTATGTACTTATATTTGAGAGAGTTCATCTCGAATTTATTCCTGAGGCCAAATCAAAAAAGTATTTTTTTTCAAAAATGAGTTCAAAACAAATTACATGTCTAAATAAAAAATAAAATTGTTAAAATCAATTTGTATTGGAAAAGCGCCCCATTACATAATCAGATAACTCCACATTTCCTTCCGAAACGACTTTTTGAATCGCGATTACTGCAAAACACACTATAATGGACTTATCCGGTTATGCCGAGAAGTCCCAGATGCATTAGTAGGGAATTGCATACTTGAAAGAATAACCGAAAATATTTAATACCCTATACAAAGAGGAAGCTCCTTCTATACAATTAAAAAAGTTCTCCTTATACATACATATGTAAAGGTTCATTCCTGTAAAGGGTCCTCTAAAACAACTAAATAGTGTAGAGACGATCAAGAAGTGCATGTGAAATGAAATCTTTTCACTTTATGTTGTTTTCACAGAAAGCCTTGTCGTTTATTTTTTGTCTTTAGCCACTCGTGTCATGCTCCCTGCTTTCAGGTTTTCTTACATTCAACTAAGTGCCACTAGTTGCGTCTTGGCTTTGTACTCGCCATATTGTTTGCCTTGCTTTAATTTTCGTTTATTATGCGGCTTTTTAGGGATTTGTGCTACCACAATATTCACAGCTTTATCTGTGCAATGAATGCCCAATTTACTTCTTAATGCGTACTAACTATAAACAAATCTCAAAATGAAAAAGGAAGCGTCCATGATGTCAAGTTTGTCCTTTGTACGCGCTAAGGATAATATTTCTGTCACATCGAACTGCTAAACGTATTTCACAACTGTTAGTTTATTTTCCTTTTTATTTCATACATTATGCGAGCCCAATGTTAATGTTCAGTTTATGGCTTTCTGTGCCTTAGCCATTGTTGCTTTATAGGCGAAAATAGTAATTAAAATTTTATCAGAAATAAATTACACCAAAATTTTGCTTGATTATAAAACTTATTAAATATAATATAAAAAAAAGTTTTCTCAACAATTTTCAAATTATTCCAAATTTCCAAAAACCGCACTATTTTAGGAGGTAGCTGAACTTCGACGCCAAATTGCCATAGAGCAAATACAGGCACAAGGCATACCGAAGGACAAATTGGACTCTGACGTACCAACGGAGTTTGAGTGTTGCTTTTGTACGACCAAGGTATTTTCAAAATTTGTTAATTTATAGGACAACCACAAAACAGAAATTGTAGCACTATTAGTCCATTCATCGTATCCCGAAAGCCTTTCATGCACATGTACTCGTATAGCATGTTGACGCTCACATTTAGCCCTTTTGAATGATTATGTGTGACAGTTAACAGCACGTTTGCATGCCAAAGAATTTAAATAAACGATATATGTATAAATTTTATGTGCACTCAATCACATACATCTAGTGGATCGGTCAAGACAGTTGAATTGCTAACAATCTTTGACTATTTCGTTTCTTATTATTTTCGTGTCAACACTTTTTTCCCATGAACTTCACAAATGTCAGTGAATATTTTGCAGCGGCCTATTTGAAAGGTAAGATTAGTTCACTGGATACACGCCATTCAATTCTTAAGTGTGGAGGTATTGGAGTCGGAATGAAATGAGACTGCCTCAATATATCATAATTTATTCATCACATAAATGCGGATATCGTATAGTGATTCCAAATTCAACTGTCAAAATTGTTTAGTGTTGGTAACAATGATAACAAGTGACATTTTGCAGTCCATTAGATTTATGTTAGTGTATGCACGAATGGTAACAAAATTAAAAAATTTTAGAGTAGTCGAAACACATGCATTTCACGTAATTATATTCACACGAGAATTGGTGTATTCAGAAATTAATTTTTTATACTGTTATACGTTAGTTTTTAAAATGCTGTCTTGTTTTTTGGAATTGGATATTCCATGCAACAAATAGACACAATATGTATTTACGTTATAGAAACCAACATACTTTAGTTAATACTAGAATCAAATAGAAGCACTTGTAGATATTATGTCTGTTATCGAATATAATGCTTCTTGGCATATATCATATACATATACATTGCTCCACTTCTGGTCGTTTTATGGCATAATTCTTTTTAATCTTTTTACATGTATGGAGAGGATCACATAAATTTTTTTCATGCATTTGGCTAAACTCGTCTGCAACCAAACACTGTTAGTGCTTAAAATTCACTATTTTGGAAATGAAATAAGATCACGAAAAACAACTTTCACAAAATTGAAATCAACGACATCATTGTTTGTCCTTAATAGTGAATTTCTCATAACGAATAATCTGAGTGAAGTCTGCTGATTACTTACTGTTTAGTTTCACCATAAATAACATCAACAATTCCTCTATACCTAAATACATACAAGATTGCACATTTTAGCTGACCAGTTTCTTATATGATGATCACCATTTCATAAGTGATATACTTAGGAATATGAATGGATATATGTAAATAAGAATGCAACGCAACATCAGGTTGTTTGCAACATTGATATTTGAATATCTTGTTGCATGCACCAGATAATTTGCGACTAATTTTTTTATTGAATTAAGGTAAACACAAACGTAAACGTTTTATTCCATACCTAATGCCATAAAATATTATTTAAAATAAAATAAAAATGGAGTGGATACCTCACACAGAACTTACTTTATTTATATTTAAAAGTCGAGTGTCCTTGCTGACCCTACACGAGTATAAGGGCCTAAAAATTTATATTTTGTCCCTCAATTTGGTTTGTAGGTCCTAATTTCAATAATTTGTGAGATATTCACATAAGTGATACCTCAAAAGAAAGTGCAATAAACAAGCATGTTTTCAAAAAGGTTTGTACAAAAAAAGCACCCTCCGTTTTTTTTTAAATGCCGTCAAAAAACGGTCTTCTTAAAACTTTGAAAATTTTCATGAACTTCAAATGTCTGTAAAAGAAATGTCTGATGACACAGATGCTTAAACCATTTTTTGTTAAATTGCTTACACATTGCTTTAATTAAATAAAATAAGAAAGAATTCACTTATCATCCAAACTGACCATTATTAGCAATTAACTGTAAAATTAAGGTTTTTTTTCGCCAAAAACCATAAAATCTAGGTGAAAAAGAAATAGTCAGACTTCGTCTAAGACAACCATGGCTCTAGCTTCGCCTTAAAGAATTGCACCCATCTCCCAAACACCCTGTATATATTTTTAAACGTCCATGTTGAGTTTCAACGACTTCACAATTTTCTTGTTTATTTTGAACACTTTGCCTTTTCTATGGTAGTCCAGGCGGGATCTGTTTTGGGTTGGATCTCTTGTTTTTATTTTAAAGTCTCCGGAGGAGCTTAAGGAATGATTATATTGTATATGCGCCAGTTGAAAAATAGAAATGTGAAAAAACCCAAAGAAAATGTCGTTTTTTTTGTACTTTCTTTTCAAAGTAACTCCAGAACTATTGATTTTAGAGAAAAGTTGAATATGAAATAAATTACAAAATAAAATTTCACTAAAGACAGGATAACGTAGATTTCCCAGTATGTATAGTTGTAGTTGCACAATAGGAATAATTAACGAAAATAACTAAATAAAAAGGGTTTTTCTTGAATTCTTTCGACTATTTAGATTTTATGTACGATCTTGAAATTGAGGAACAAAGTACCTCTTACTATGTATTACGAAACAACATACCAAATTTCATCCAAATCGATTCGGTTGATGAATTCATGAATTCTTTCTTTTTAAAGAACGCACAGCGAAAATTATAGATTAGTTCATATTTTATTCACATCTACAATTTCCCACTCTTTCAACTAGCGCATATAAAATTAATCATTCCTTAAACACTTCTGAAGATTTAAAAAAACATAGAGGTTCTTTATGAAACATCCAACATACCCCATTCTGTGATAGATCCCGCCTGGACTATATAAGCAGATATTCAACAAAGAAATTGTATTATTATTTGTAAATAATACGCGCGTAACTATTTATGTAGATATTATATACTCCTATACTATTATACGAGCAATATTTATATATTTGTTTGTAATTGCGTTCTCGAAAACGGCACTAAATACATATATCGTTGGAATTTGGTATATGGCGGTTTTTGTGGATGATAAATCGATTTAGATAGGTGTCACGTCTAGGGAAAATCCAATAAGACGGACTTCCAAGATTGTTACCTTTTTCCATACAACCTCTTTCAAATGAAACGAGTAGAACGCGATTACACATATAAATAATATATAAAAATTGCTTGTATAATACTTAGTATGGGATAACTGTAAAAAACGATCAAAGGAATATTACCTAGCCGCAGAGCCGACAAATCGATCTAGCTAGTTTTCATCGACGATGGAGGAATCTAAATCTTTTTACACAGAAAAGAGGTTTTTGGGGTGGCTGATTTTAAATACGCTGTCAAAATTATAGAAGGGAAGGTCTAATTACTTGACCTAAGGTAGCTCGGTCTTCCAGGTACTATTATATTATACTATATTATACATGCTGCGGAACCCAAAGTTAGCCGGTCTTTTTTCTAATTGCTGCAGGATAGTGTTTTTTTTAGTATTTGAGTTCTTGTGTGTATATATGTATTAGAGTCTATTTAGATTATATTGAGAGGACCATTTGTTTCGGTCTTAGCATATTTCCTAAAATTACAAACAAATCTGTTTTGCCCTTGACCGGTGGTTTTTGATAGTCACTGTTAATATGTTGCACCCAAACTAAAAATAAATCAGGAAAAACACATGCACGAATGAGTAAACAAAATGGTGCACGCGAAAGCGTTTGTTATGATGGGAATTCCAAATGCCTACGAATTTTTTTCCATTTTTAGTGTTAGTCAGGCAGTCAAATCGTCGTTTGCGTTAAATCGGAGTCCAGAGATTCAGTAAGGGATGGCCGCCATCTTTAATTTTAGGAGTGAGGTCAATTATCTCGGTAAATATTGTTGAAAAAACGTGAAAAATGATTGTTACAAAAATTGTTATGGCAATAATTTTCAACAAGTTTTATTCAAAACCTTTTTCAAAAGTTTGGATATTTAGAAAATTATAAATTGAGTATGAGAATTGTAGAGAAGTTCACTGCCAATTTTGTCATATCTACTTTTCACCTCCGACTGATGATTCCGTCGTAAAATCGAAAACACTCTCATTGTGGAAAATTTCTAGCTTTATTAATTTTCAAAATTTTGATAAAAAAGTTGTTGGAAATATTGTATTTAACAATTTTTGTAGGAATCACTTTTCACGTAAAACCAACCCAATACTTACCGAAGTTGGCTTCACCTCTAAAATATAAGATGACGGCCACCCCTTGCGGAATCCGAGGGGGGAAACTTAGTTGGAGTGTTTCAGTAGCCGAATGTGTCCTCCACGGGCGGACTTTACCACTGTATGTGGACACCCCAGCGTTGAATACTTACCTTTGGAGATTGATATCCGATCGAGTCCCGTTATGTTTTCGAGGTCTCTGATCTCGTACATACTATCGAATTTTGTAAATTTAAGATGGCGGATCAGAAAACATGAAAGGAGCTGCTTTCATAGCAATTCTTTGAAATTAAGAATTTTTCGTCGCCATATTGGATGCGCCAACCATCTTTGATTTTCAATTCCCAAGCCTAGCTAAGATTCTTCCGCGGAATATCCGTACAAGCTTTCTTTTAAAAAAAAGTTTCATTCGAATCCTTCTAGCAATTTCTAATTGGCGAGCGACTTTATGCGGAAAATTGCAAGAAAGGAATTTGTATAGCCACTCTAGATCAATGGTGAGACCTAGAGGTCTAGTGCTCCAGAGGTCTCGGGTTCGAAGATTGATATTGTTTTGCTTTCTAAAGAGTCAGATTTTAAGTAGTGTAGCAGATATGAAGTTTCAAATTGGAGTAAGTCCAACGTGTCAACATTAGAAGCCAGGCGTCGCGAGTTCGAATCCCATCGGAAGCCACACAAAAGCCAGCACTAAAAAAACTTACACTCCTAAATTTAATTCTTCACAGTTGGAAATGTACTATACATCTCAGCATGTAATTTTGCTGCACATACCAGGCATTATTTTATACTACTTTGGAAGTAGTAAAATTTTATAAGAGTGTACGACTACATCTTTCGCGACAGGAGTAACTAGTTGTAAGATAGTGTGGGAATAAACAGTGAATTAAATTTTCATTAATCAAATAGTATATATTTCGTCCTTCGCCTTTGAAGACTATTCAGACTTATTTACTAAATTGACTTAAGGTCTGAGTTTACTTTTTATCCAAGGTTCAAAGCTTGCAACTCGCGTATACACTGCTGGCCAATTTTCCAGGCCGCACTTGAACCCAAAGGACACAATGCCCTCTAGAACCCAGTTATTGTTGACGAGCTTCATCAGCGGACCGCCCGAGTCCCCGTCACAGCTGTCCTCAGCAAACCGTCCCCCCGCACAAAGTTGTGTCTCAAGGAGTTCAACGTTCTTCGACGAATACTTCTGAGCACAGTCGTTTTGGTCCGTAACGGGAATCTCCAACTTCTGCTTGATTGAACTTTGTTTAACTGCAAATTGCAAATTGGGGAAAATTAAACAAAATATCATTTGAAGTGTTGTTCAGGTTGTAAGCGCTTACCAAACAATGTTCTTCCCCATCCAGCGACAGTAAGCTCTGTTCCTTCGGGAGAGCTCATATACTCCGTTGAAGATGGGAGGCAGACCGGCTGGATGAAGTCGGTGATGTTCACATCTCGGTTGAGTCTAATTAAAGCGATATCATTGTGGCGACTGTCGGTGGTGCCATCGAAATTCTCATGCGGTATCACTTCTTCGATTTCACTTATAACCACTGGATCTGCGCAAATATTTTTTACGCAATCCTCTTCAGCACCGATGTTGTACTCTCCAAGGCGCACAGAGACCCTGTGAAGAAGAGCCGTTAGTTATAGAGATATTAAAAAAATAGAAGGGCAGAACTGCACGAGATCTTACAGTGGTCCAACATCCGTTAAAATTTTGCCAGTGACACAGTGTGCAGCTGTTGCAACGTATCTCGTGTTGATAAGGCTGCCGCCACAATTCACGGTCTTTTTTCCGGTTGCTTGAATTAAATTAATTTGTCAGATTGAAATGGATGTTGGATGCATCACAGGCCTACCATCTATGTATTCTAGCACCACCATCCACGCGAACTGATCGATTCCAGCATTTCTGCCGTTGTATATTCTCTTCACGCCTAATTCTCGAGGCCTTTCAGCTAGCGTCTAATTTTTATGGGGCGAAAATTCTAGTGTTAGGTGTTTTCTTTTAGGAAATAACCCGAAATAATTTAAAAAAAAAAAATTGTGATGCCTCGACGTTTCAGTGAACCAGTTTTCGGGGTAGTACAGTGCATAGACAAATTATAGGAAACTAATTACTGAAAATCTACCTATAAAAGTGCGGCAATTATAATTACAGTAAAAGACATAAACGATTGGAATCGTAGCCCAAGGAAAACAGAGGGGCGCGACTAGAACTTGCTCAAACACATTCAGACTAGAGCAGCAGATGGAGATCTGTTATTTTTTGAATGAGCTTGGTGAATTCTCCTATTATTTTCATTATATTAGAAAAATGCCTTTGTATTTGGAATGTCACCACAGCAGGTCAGACTCGACAACGGTATGGGGAGTTATGTATTTCTTTTAATGGACGAATTAATATGGTGCCAATAGAACAACGGGGTACAAAGGGTAGAACAAACTTCAACGAGTACATGCAAGGAAGCTAATGGATTTTACAACAGGAAATTACACCAGTTCACACGGCTAGAGTAGTTACATACTATTTAAATAGATGTCCGTCGTTTACAATGTGACCTGGTGGAGGTTCTAAAACAAAGTTGGAAGGAAATTCCTATGGAAATATTACATACATATGTATGTTTATTTGTACAATGGAAGTCATAAATAAATATGACAAAAAACTAAATACTGAAAAGTCATAAAACAAACCATTGCTTTACTAACTATTCTATTCTAATTTCAAATGCCAGAAATTCCTCAGTTATCCTTCATATAATCACTTTGGAAAATAGTGAACATATTCAGATTTACGGTAATTATTTTCCTAGCCATTTTTCATGCACTGTACTTCCACGAAAAATTGTTCAATTTGATTGTCTCACGAGCATGTGTGTAAGCATGTATGAGTTATTACTCTTTACCGCTGCTGCTGGTAGGTATGCTATAATAACAAACTGTAGGTACAGAAATATAATTTGTCTGTCCCTGGTTGTCAACTTTCTTTGGTCATATCTTCGCCAACGAAAGCAGAAAGTCTCCTCAAACAATAGATCCTCTCACTTCCTCTCAGTTCTGTGTGGTGTACCTCAGAGCTCTATCTTGGAACGTTTTCTTTTTACCATCCGTTGTACTCGTTTCATACATATGTACGCTGACCATCTTCAGCTATGCTTGGCTGGTCCTCTTGGACTACTGGCAGACAGCTTCATTCGTCCCTTCTTCCACCCACTTTTCTCAACAAGATCGTCATACCATATTGTAGGTCAGTCAGAAATTTAGATATCATATTCAGTTGCACTCTTAACTCGGCTGATCACATTAATAGCATTATTGGTCAAGTTTATGGGACCCTTCGGCTGTTAAGTGTTTCCGTAGCTTTTACTACGCAGAATACCAAAATACTTCTCGTTGGCTCTCTCATTATTCCACAACTGACTTTTGGGTGTGACATTTTTTATGGGCTCTTTACAAAAAATTAATGTTGTTTAACTCAGCCTTTTAGCTCAAGACGCTTTGACCATGTTTCTGCCCATGTCAAAACAATTTTGGAATGTGGCTTGTCCTCATACCTTAACTTCGCGACTACCCTTTATCAACGAAATCTTCTGGTCTCCTAACAGCCTAGTTATCTTTTTGAAAAACTAAGTTTATTTCGATCCTCTCGGACTTTTTCGCTCGTCGTTCCTATCTTTCGTTACCGTTCTACGGCAAGACCGTTTTTCATACAGTCTATCAGACTACGGAATCACCTAGCCATTGCAAATACGGCAGCAGCCGTGCTTTTCCTGAAAGGCTCTTTTAACACTTTAAAGGCTTTTAAATTCTCCTGATATGCAATCATGTCTCCGTATTCTAGTTTTTTTTTATTTTAGAATACCTATACTCTTAAGTCTGTATTTTGAATTTTGCCAACTCATCTTTTTCTTTAGAAGTTTCGCCCACATAATCATAAGAAATCTTCTTTATTGTGTAGAGCTCATATTGAAATAAATAAAGAAATAAATAATACATGGTGAGTGAACCTATCCAGCGGCCATCAATGAAACTAATGCCATTCATTAGATATTTTTGCGATGATTCATGATATCTACAAAAAAAGGATTTTAGTAGAGAAAGATTGATAATTATTCCGAAAACGATTTCGATGTTATTTAAATATTTATGTCATAAAAGAGGCTCTTCTGAGAAACCTTTGTTCTGGACTTATGGTGCGGAAATCTCCATGAAAAAAAAGATCCACGCAATTTTGTATTTTGTATGTGAGAAGACAAGGCATTATTTGGTTTATTCATAGCAACATATCGCACATTTATGTATACATTCATATATGCATATACGTACATAAACTTACACACACACAAGTCGCACGCGTGGGCAGATATTATTATCCTTATCAAATCTGTTATTTTAAAAATGAAATGATGAAGGGGGAATCGAAGCGGGGTCATGCTGTTATAGGCATATGACGCGTGGTGGCCTTGAGTTGAGAGAGATAGATATAAAGCGGCGATACACCCTATGAAGAAATGAGAATGACTGCGAGTGATACTTTCATGGTCAACACATTTCTCGTCCTCATTGATAGACTCGTATCCTAATTAGAAAAACGGCAGGAGGATTACAACTGGTTCAATGAAAACTTTTCATTTCTGACCAAAATGAGTGAATTGTCATCATCAACCCTTACGGAAAAAGCCCTTTTCTTGGAAGAAATGTATCCTAATGATTTAGAGACTGACTTAGTTCAAGAATGCACACATTTTCAATGCCACCTTTCTTTTGAAAGAATTTTGGTAAAACCAGATTCTGGATCAATGAAAAATCTATCTTCGTTCCTGCGAAAACAGAATTTGAAAAACGTTTATCCAAACTTGGATATAGCAGTTCGCATGGCCCTATGTTTACCTACTAGCGACAAATTGTTCGGATGAGAGAAGCTTTTCTTGCTTAAAACCGGTGAAAAATTATCTAAGATCTACCTTAAGCCAAGAAAAGCTAAACGCCTTAGCTCTTTTGTGCATAAAGTCACAACTAAGGAACAAGTTTTCATACGACGATATAATTGATGGTTTTGCGAATAGAAAATCGTGCAAAAAGGTATTGTAAAACTTTCATAACTTAATTAATTTAATTTCATCGTCATCATCAGCCGGATTGTTACCAGATAATAATAATTATTTAATTACGTTTACCGAATGTGCATAATTGTGTAAGTAGTATTAACGCATACCTTACCCCGCCTTATTAGTAGTACTAGTACATGATTCGGATTTTATTAGCTCAGAAATATACCCAAAAGGTGGTGTAATTAGGGCGATAGTGCACAAATCATAAAGTTACTATTTCATTGACAAAAAAATTGTAATTAATATATTATAATTGTCAACTAGGGCATCGAATTGTAGAGGTCGGTAGGGGCGGCAAAATTTGAATAGCCTACTGGCGGAAAATGTGTAAATCCGCCACTACTACTAGCATGTGTATCAGGCACGTGTTACAAATGAGCATGCTTATTTTGAGTATACTACTTTGAAGCACGCTACCTGCGGTGCGGTGCGGCTGGATGCTTTTTTTTTATTTATTTTATTTATTTATTTGTTTACAAATTTATCAAATGAATTGACTACTAAAGATAAAAGAAGACAATAGAAGAGATCAGAGAGCAGACTTCTCAACTGAGTTTTGCTAAGGTCAAAGTCCACGCAATCCTTATAGTAGAAGTTGAAAAGCCGCGACATAGAAGGTATCGGCATATTCTTACCGTAATTTGTGCGGTTATAAGAGACATGCAGAAGGTCCAAACCTCGCAGTGAACGAGAGGGAACTGAAATACTGATCAGACCCAGTAGTTGCGGGGAATCTTGAACCCTTGACCCTTGAAGCATGTCAAAGAGGAAGGTCGTTTTGGATACTTCGCGCCCCTTCGAGGCTGGCCAGGCCAATCAGCTTCAGTCTGTCTGAGTAAGGAGGTAGGTTAAGAGGGTCCCTCCCTTTTTAGATAGTATCATGCTAAACCAAACCAAATGAGAAAAACGATGTTGGAGGTCTCAATGCATTTGGGATTCCTGAATAATTTTTGGTGACCGCGCTCAAAATTACAATCTTGATACACATGAATGGATTTCTTATTCCTACAATTAACAGGAATCATGTCGGATGCGCTGCAGTTTATCACTATTAGTGATCTTATACGCTCATTTACATCTCCACTGCCAACAGAAGTTGACATTAGTTTATTTTAAATTTTAAATTTTTGCGATGAGATGAGAGGTAAACTTTTATTAATACGTTTCTTAAATTGTTAACTGTATAATTATCATAGCTGCTGACGAAGGGTTCACATAAAGACCCGAAACGACGAGACACTAACTAATAAAATTTTCTAAAAGACCATATCGGTTTATTTGTCAAAATAAAAACACCTTACTATTTGGTATATACCTTCTTGCTAGCTGTGGGTTCTTTGCCGCAGTTTGGGGGTGATGGTAGTACATCACCCTGCCCAAGGCTAGGATATATCGTAGCCTGGGAAGTTGAGGACCCCGTTAGTCGGATTGGGGGAGCAGTTGTAGTGACAAAGCCCGCATCTTCATTACAGCACACATGAGGCTCTCTCCCACTACCGCCGCTACACTGTGACTGCAATAAGAAATTCTTGTCCTGGTCAGGCTCAGAGGCGAGTGAAGGGCAGTCGTAGACAGAAATGCAAATGCCTTTTCTCCCGTTCGGATTTACACAACGAGCTGGAAGTAATATTCTAAAGGGCGATTCACATTTAATCAGAAAACGTATAACGTACACTGCGCAACGGTCGTGGTAATGCCGCTCACGGCTAGTAAGGCCACGGTGCCTATAAGG
The DNA here is from genome assembly GCA_947538895.1 of Neoitamus cyanurus. Classification (NCBI taxonomy): domain Eukaryota; kingdom Metazoa; phylum Arthropoda; class Insecta; order Diptera; family Asilidae; genus Neoitamus; species Neoitamus cyanurus. The sequence continues at coordinate 2,610,159 of OX384540.1, forward strand.
AACTTGGTCGACATTTAAAGTATTTAATTCTGCTAAACCGGTACAGGCAGTACGTCAGAACTTGCACTATCGCAAAAAAACGTTCAAACACGAAATGTGTGTCAAAAAGCTTTGAAGAATGATGTCGTAATTTGTTTTAGATATCTTCAGATCGCGAACTTCTCTCGGCTCTCGAACCGACCGGACTAGCGATCAAGACAATTGGCGGCCAGTGACTAGTTGCCTAAGAAGCAAGTCTTAGCGTTATAAAAAATCTCAGGGGACTTCACACAACTGTAAATTATATAAGTATGATAGTAGAACCAGTAGCGGATTAATCAGCAGTCTGAGTATTCTTGAGCCTAGGGCGGCATATTTTAGGGGCGGCAAATTTGGAGACCGAATTAATTTTTTTAGCCGTTTTACTGATTTCTGTGAGACGGTTTCCTGATGTCTTGCAGAAATAAGTATACAAGACATCTTTCCAATGACTTCGTGTAGTATTATGTACTCCAGCGACAAATTGATCGGGTGGGAGAAGCTTTTCTTGTCTAAAATGGGTAAAAAATTATCTGAGATTGACCTTAAGTCAAGAAAAATTAAACGCTTCAGCTCTTTTGTTCATAGAGTCGGAATTAGTGAACAAGCTTATTTACGACGATACCATCGATGATTTTGTCAACAAGAAATCACGCAAAAAGGCATTGTATGAAACTTTCATAACTTCATTGAATTTATTATTTTTTAACTGTTTGTAAGCGCAATAAAGAATATTTAATTACGTTTACCGAATGTGCATTATTGTGTAAGTAGCATACATTACCCCGCCCTGTTAGTCGTAGATGATTGAGCTTTGATTAGCTCACTAATATACCCAACACAGGTACCAGCCACATAGATGATTTACGCTGTTATTCCAACTGGATGCCCAGTTATACCTGTTTATGAATATAATATTATGTACACACATATGCACATATTCTAATGGTTACTTTTCGATGACACAATGTGTTTTTCTCAAAACTAGGTATTCCAAAACTGTTCTCACGTTATTTCAATTTTAGTCTGATTTATTTCATTTATCCGATCCATTAGCAAGTGCGGAACTTCCGCCTTCTTCGTCTAGTTAAATAAGTTTAAGGGCACCACCAGACAGACGCGGTACAGAACGCGGCGCGCTGCGATACGATATACATTAGTGCGTTTGTAGGCAGGAACTTCATTCCGGATTGAAGATCCAAGATCCAACGAAATATTGGATTAAAAATCCTCTTTAAATCCGGGAATGAACTGACTGAACTGACAGCCGTCGGACTTTGTAAGCTTACTGGATTTTTAAGCTGCATATTGTATTTAACGCGAGATGAGGTAATTTATTTCTAAAGGAAGTGAAAATAGTTATTAATAATTAAATTAAGAACATAACTAAGTCCCGGAGAGGCCAAAATTGTTCTTTTATAACTCAAACACCAGCCGTCAGTTCATTCCCCGTTTATAGGCTTTTCTTATTCCGAACGGAACTTTGGATCCGGAATGAAGTTCCTGTCTATAAATGCACAACATTTCAAGCATCATTCCATGAGATCGCGTTCTTTTATGTACACTGGCGCGAAAATCGCCGCACGATTGGAATATATCCCGTGAGTGCAGCGCGGTCGCCGAAACACTCTTCACAGGCCCGGAGCCGATCGTCCTTTTGAGTAAGATAATTTGCATAAATTATCACACACTGGCCTGATTATTCCGATTTATAATTAACCCTTTGCACTCCATACCCTTTCCTTACCTGGACATATTGTACCTCCTTATAAAGACAACAAGATGGGTAATTCAATAAAAATAAAAAAGAAGTGCTTTAGTTACATGACTTTCGGAGAAAAATTGGGAAAAATTTAGGAAATTGTACAGCTTTTTGTCACTTTCGCAAGGGACTGTTTCTGTAGTGGTAGAGGTAAATCAACATTGGCATTTTTGGAAAGCACATTACGATAGTAGTTGTCCGGCGTGCGTTTGATGTCGCTGCGTTGAGTAGATCAAAAGATGAAAATAAAATAATAATGTGCACCTGGAATTTATGAATCACCCTGTAACTCGAAACCTAGGCAAAATCGCGGAACGTACGTGATTCGGATAACCTCAATAAGAGGCACCTAAATTTTACCTTTGGACCTCACTTCTCCGGCCACCCTGTATATATTTACATATGTATATTCAATCGAATGGAAATTCATTCAATTTGAAAATTTCAAATCGCCATATTGGCTCCGCCATCTTGACTTTCAAAATTTTTAATCAGCGACCCCGAAAAATTTCATGTAAATCCGTGCAAATTGAAACTTTTGATCGCCACGTTAAATCCGACATTCGCCAAAATCGATAGCAAGATTTGAAAAAACTAAATATGCGGAGTGAAGCTAAATAAAACTATTTAAAAAGGAGCCATCTTCAAAATAAGGGTGCGACTGGTTCTTCAGCGATGTCTCGCTAACCGTTACTCGTACGAAAATTCTCACAGAGGAGATTTTACAGAGAATAAAATTCTCTACAATTCTTATTAAATTGCTTTTTCAGCATTAATAATAAACAAGTTAGAAGCCAGAACAAGCGAAAATATTTATATATTTATTAATATTCCAGTTTGGAAGCCAATAGGCCTGACTATAATAGTCTTATGAGATCTGAAGACTGCTTAAGATTTTGTACGATCATATGAAGTGCCACACTGACAACTATAATAGTCTTATCGAATCGTTCGTTAACTTTCGAAATCTTTTCGAAATCTTTCGGCAAGTCTTAAAGGTACGGTCCGGAGCGAACAAATCTTAAGGAATCTTGACAAAAGTGACGTTTGTGAAAAAATTGTTTGGTGGCTCTTCATTCAAATGTTCGGACATTGTGCACAACTAGTTTTATTGTACCACTGAGATCTCACTTTTTGCAAGTGTCAAAAATACATTAAGACGATTATAGTTGAGCTTAAGATTCGTTAAGATTCGGCCGAATCTTAACCAATCATAAGGAAATTTGCCAGCAAATCTTAGAGAGTCTTAAGACTATTATAGTCAGGCCTAATATTCCATCTGGAAGAATTGTTGCTTGTTCTGCCTGCTTGGGCTGACGGAGTAACGGGGTAGTTTATTAATTTTTATTTATTCAAAGTGATTTTTAGTTTCAATTATATATTTAAATTTGCTCAAAATTAAATTTGCTAACGAAACGACATGTCGGTAAGAACAAAAAAGCGCTGCGCAAGTCTCAATAATTTTACCTCCACCGTTGGTCGCCACAGGACCATGGCTTATGTTTGCACTAAACAGAGTAGAAGTAACATTGCAACGTAAATGTGCGATAGGAGTGGTAAATTATGCCACTTTTTACTAGTTATGTTACATCTATTTTGTACAGGGTAAGGAGCTCGCCAGTGTCGCGTTTTTAAACAAAAAAGAGCAATCACATTCAGAAATGCTTCTGTTAAGAATAGGCATTTTTGGAGTTAAACAAAAATAATTCGGGTAGGATTCAACACTTTTCGCAAGGTAAATTTTTGTTAGTTTATTACATCGTACAATTCTTCAAGTCATCTCAATCATAAAAAAACTATTGGAATCTCTAAGGGAATATATTTCTAGAATTATTTGTGGAAGCATTGTGCACATATTAATATTCATATATGTTTGCGACATTCTCCAAAGTAAAAAAACTAAAATTACGTAGTTAGTGCAGCTTGCCTATACACATTTAAATGAATATGAAATAATGTAATGCTATTAGTCTTCCGGCGGATGTTATCCCACATACATACTAATCTGAAATTGTTGCTGTATTCGTAATTGTACTCAAAATCAAGTTCGCATTGCATTAAAAATAAACTGAAATAAAGCAGCAAAACATGTGCTGAATATGTTCGTCCTAAACTGCCTAAATACATATTGCTACAAATCGTCGTTTTGATCATGATTAGACATCAATGCAGTCTTACTAAATGTAATTAATGATCATCTGTAGTTAACTCTGAGAATGTAGATACGGTTGTTGTGTTTGAATTACAAATATAGTTTTTTAACTGAATAAAATCTATTTCAGGACACTCTGGTTATAATAGATGGTCGTTCGTATGAAATGAGAGATCTCAATCGCATATACACATAGTTTATACTAATAACAGATTATTATTATCTTGGAATAAAACAGTGGTGATACTTTTACTTATTAAGCACCCCATCAGAACACGTAGGGGTAAGAATATCTTATTTATAGGAACGTACTATTATAAACTACTACTAAAATTACTATCGCATCTAATGTCACTTATATTATTAGTAGAATTATGCTAACCAAAAATTCTGCTCAATAATTTTTATCGATCAAGTAAACATTTAGTTGTCCCTTTCGTACTAAATCCGTACTTTCGGGTGCAAAGATCGGGTGGTAGATAACATCTAGATGCGATGATACTTCCGCTTATCTTCACAATGTTGCTTAACAATTCGTAGTACCGACTTAGTTTTTGGATCCTAACAAATTTCAAATGATTGTAGCAATATCACTTACCTGTAACGCGCACATCTTCCCAACTAATCAAGATTTCCTTCTTATGAAGTCTAGAATAATTTTACAAGTACTTAGTTATATTCTAACACGCATGCGAAATGATCCCAAAAACTTTGTACTTACTAAAATTTGAAGAAGATTTTTACTAGCCGCGCAAATTATGTATGAAAATTATCATTGTAACGAAAGTTAATTATAACAATATATAACCAAACTCGACTATGATATAGATTTTTAAAATTTTTCAAAATAGCGTTTCATTGGTCATTTTGTTGTTATTATTAATTTGAGTACTTCGTTGACACTCCCAGATTCAATATACATAAATTATGTGACAAATCATATGTTAAAAGCTGCTACAAGGGAACAATTCATTTTTTTTCCCATCAGCACTTTCGCTAATTATTTTTATGGTGGAAATTTGAATGTGATAGTTAATACCGTCTCCTCAAACTCTAAAGTTTTAACGCGAGGTGAGCCTCAAGGCTCAATATTTGGACCGTTACAATTTACATCTTATATCTCCTCTCCATATGTAAATGACAACGTATGTTTGGTTAAAGTATCCCGAATTCACTTCTATGCGAACGACACGTGCAGCCAGTGACATTTCTTCTAAGGTGCGCAAGTGTTCTTCCGATCCGATATATTTCAATTGATTTCTACTGAGTGATTTCTTCTTTCCAAAACGTATTAACAATTTAACAATGTCGCACCATCAACCCATTCAAACTTTCAGATATGTTCTCCTCCCTTAAGCGCAAATACATATTAATGCTTACACATAAGCTGCTGTGATTGCCCACCAGCTAACCTGCATATTGCAATCCCAACACCATTTAATGGCATTGTGTCTATTCGAGAAAAGGAAATACCCTAATGAAAAAAAAGTTGACCCACGCAAAGCCCAACAAGCGGTTCATACAAAACAATGGATGCGTCTTCTACAGAAAGAGTCGCGCTCATGAGGCTTGACACAACACAGCTGGAGCATACGACCGGCAGTGCACCCTTCTTGAAACATGTTCGATTTCGCTCAATTAACTTAAGGCAGGCCCCCATAGAATCCGGCAACGGCAAACGAAGCGTCGCCTTTGCCTAAGAGCTTGAGAGCTTAAAGCATTTTGAGTCCGGCTCTCTCTCTCACGCCGGATTGCCGCAACGAAATATAGAAGGTTCCTCTAAATTAAAGAGGCAACACGCCGGCAATCCGGCGGCGCACAGTGGGCCAAAACGACTTGGTCGCTATCAAAAATCTGTAACTTTTGTTGTGTTAAAGATATCATAATGAAATTTAGGCTAATTAATTTTGACATTATTACCCCTTTACTGCCAACAAAAAATATTTAATTGGTTTACAGGGTGCCGCTAACTAAATCAAAGAAATTTGAAGTACTCCATAAATGAATTATTAATATTATTTAAAAAGTTTTCACAACATTTTTAATTTATTCTTTAATTATTTTGTCATCTGCATGATCAATATTTAATAAATAAAAAAAGAAATTACAAGTTTATGCAAAACAATAAAAATTTTATATTGGTATTTACGACGAAAATTTTTTTTTTCAATTTTCGCATATCTTTTCCCATTTTCGTTTTCATTATTTTTAACAATATTTTTCTGTGTATTTGCAAAAAAAAAAATTATTTCACACCCCCTCTCCTATAAATCCCCTCCCCCATATTCCCCACCGGCGGCGTGCGGGTAGTCTCATATAATCAGGCATCCATTTATAAACCCAACCCCAAAATATCTTTCACCAATTCCTAACACTTGTCCCACAATAAATAAATTATTTCTTCATTTTCCGTGTCATGGAGCAACATGTCACCTTTATTCACTCTTTTCTTCGAATTTCTTTTCCCACATTCGTTTTTCTAATTTCAATGGCTTTTTGTTTATGCTCTTGTACGTATCATTTTATAACCTCTCCCCACTGCACCATACATATGTATATCTTACAAAAATTCGAATAGTCTCACAACTTTCTAATGCATCATTCTTTCATTTATTCCTAATATCCTTTTTTATAATGGCTTATAACTTTTTTTCCTGATATACAATCGTGTGTACTTCTATAGATAATTTAATAATAAAGGTCCAGTTAAAATTTGAAGTCAATCGGATGAAAACTGTTCGAGTTCTACTGCTGGCAGATTTTTAAAAGTGGTTCCGAGAAAAACGCGTTAAAAAAAAATATTGAAAGAGTAGCTTCGGACAAATTGGTTTAGAGACATTACAACATTTAAGTACACCTTTCTACAAAGTTTCTTTTGATTCGAGGGATGTTTAGGGATTATTTAAGCCAATAGAAAAAAAAATTGAAAACCCAAAATTAAGCTGGTAATAACCTCTTAAGTAGCTAAGATTTCCGTTACTTTCACCTACCTGCAACTGATGTTTTTAAACGCACACACAATTACAATTCTCCCTTATGTCAGGCAATTATAATAAAACAAATTAGGTGTCATAAAAATCAAAGTCAATAATCATCGTACGTATTTACCTGGATGTTATAAAGAACTAAGCATATACTGAATAGGGCGCATATGCAGAGTAAGTCAAAGTCAGTTAAAAATGTCATAAAACGTAATAATATAACTTCTTTAAATACAAATGATGTCGTTAATCCTAAACGTGCATTAGGAAAACTGTAATTTATTTCCCAAACAAACATTATGCAGCCTTAAAAGTCATAAAATGCCTGCATAAATGGGAACATTGTGTGGAAATATGCACGTGAAAGCAAGGTAGACTTTACTTCAAATGCAATTTTCTCCCAAGTTCGCAGGTGGACGCAGCCAATTTTTGTTTTAAATGATAAAGGAGGGTTTTTAGTTTCGTCGGTATTAAGGAGAGCGTGGCCATCTGTGGCCATTTTTTTTAAAGTCAAAAATAAAATAAAAATTTCAACGAAAAATCGCCCTTTTCAACTAAAAAGCTATTGTTAAAAAAACTGTTTGACTTTTATCATAAGTTATTGGCCTAATAAGACCTCCTCCTATGTAGTAAGTGATTTCATTAACAACAATTCAACCTCCCCATACAAACATTTTCACAATATAACTTTGAAATCATAGAAAACTCGAACATTTTGTAAGGAAAATGAGCTGTTCAGATTTTTCTCTGACTTTAGCCATTCCAAACACATAGAGGGGGGTGAATATTAAAAAAAAATTTTGCCATAAGGTGATACATTTAGTTTGCTATCGAATGGCATTAAAAATTTTAAAATCTATGACATGACGAAAATCGATTTTTGGTCACCTAAAATTCGTTTTGGCCCACTGTGCGGCGTGACGGAGAGAGTCGGACTCAAAATGCATTAGGTCTTTTTCCTAGAGCATCCTCTTACAATTCATTTACCTGGTTTTTTTTTCAATTACACTGGACAACATTTTTAATATTTTTTTAAATTTTTCTAAATTTTGAATTTTCGTCAACATATGCTTTTCCCTTGAAGGGAATATGGAAAATTACGCTTCATTTGGCGCATGTACATATATGAAAACATGTTCTACTAAAGAAATATGTGGAGCTTTTAGGTTTATTATATTTTATTGTGAAAACTTAGGGTTTCACCTATTATATGGAACAACTTAAAATTTTTTAACGAATTAACGAAAATCATCCAAAAGCGGAATTTTTGCACTTTTTGACACCGATTTTCGCAAAAACTTCGTATTCGATTCGTAATCTACAGAAAAAAATACATCGATGTCACTTATTTATATTTCTGTAACAAAATCCTTGTCGACCAGCGTTATCATTATTTTTATGTGTTTTACAACATCACAAAGGCGGGCAGTCAAGAGTAAGTCATGTTTATGCATGTGACAATCATGTCAATATTCTAAGAATTGTTGAATTTTTGAAAACACTAACATAGATTATTGATGCAAAGTTTCAAGTAAATCCGTAAAAAAATATTTTTTTTTCCTTACAAACTTTTCATACCGCTTTTATGTTAGGGTTTGAATTTTTAGAAATGCTGAAACACGTGCTCCGTTATTTGTGCTGTAGACTTATGTTTCGAGAAAATCCGATAAAAAAATTTTTTTCCATTGCGCTGCTGACATGATTGTCACATGTATAAACTGCCCTTCCTTTGTGATCTTGTATAACGTTTAAAAGTTGTGATAATTGAAAAAAACTAAACAGGTAAAATTAATTGCAAGAAGATGCTCTAGAACAAACCTCTAATGCATTTTTTTTGTAAATTTTTTTTATATTATAAAATACAAGAAATTGTGTCTCAAAGAATTTTTGATCAAATATTTTCACCTTCTCCGGCTTCTAACTTGTTTATTATTAATTTTACGTGAAAAGGTTATTTAAAACGAATTGTGCAGAATTTGATTCTCTGTTAAAAATCTCTGTCGAGAATTTTCGTACGAATGACGGTTAGCGAGAGATCGCTAAAGAACCGTTCACACCCTTATTTTCAAGATGGCGGACAAATGGGAGAGGGTAGAATCCCGAAAACTCAGTTCTATACTCACCATCGACCCCCCAAACAGATTAAAAAAAAATCGCTGCCTACCCAAAATGCACAGATGGCCCCTTTTTTCGACCATTTGACTGGACTATTTATGGATTGGTAAGAAGTAGTAAAGGTGTTAGGGAAGAGATGATGGTAGCTAATATTATATAGGAGGACAATATGCGAGAAGTCCGCGAAAATCATCCGCATTCACGTTCACGGCTATTCGCGGGACTTCACGCCATAAGTATGCAGGGGCCTTTACACAATACATTTTATAAAACTCTTATAAAAGTAACCACTTCTACGTTTCCCAATTTTATCGGTTATTGGGCAACTCTCATGAATAATTAGAGGCATCAATGTCTAGCGTACAAATATTTTTGGTTTGCTAAATTAATCTTGTTTATGCATTGTTTAGGTTTTTTGTACCTCATCATATACATATACGTGACTAAAGTGTAGTTCGCATAATAAAGTGCAGTTAACCACCCTGTCGCTCCACTTTTTACAACTAGTGATGTTCACCTTTCAAGCATACTACATGTCAAAAATTAACATTAAAGTTAATATCAAACTGATGCAATTTTAGGCTTTAGCATTTCCTTTCATTTTAATTTGTTATTTTTATATAATATTTTGTTGTTCTTTAAGGAAAATGAAGGATGCCATGGCGAATGTATTCCCCTGCGAGCACATAGTGTTTAGTTATATCTGCAGCAAGCCGCTCATCAAATATAGTTCACTTTTATACAGCACGTGCATGATCATTTAAATACAATTTGGACTTGCAAGAGACTCTCATACAAATGTTGAAGAGAGCTTTCATAAAATCACGTTTCTCAATAAGCAGTTTTGAGCATTTTTGAATAGATAAACGTAGAGTTATTAGAGCTTGCACGTTTTTGAATGTTCATTTTGAATATTGAAAAATAATTGGGAGATCTTCAGAAATATTTTCTTGCATATAAAGATTTCTCAGGTAAGTTTTATTTTCCTTTTGTATTTGAATTGCTGTTTTTCGTATTTATTTTAGCTTTATATTTGCTTTGTCTTAACTCTTGTAATTAACTAAACATTTTTGTATTGCTTATTCTTTCAAAATTCTTATAACGTTATTATTATAGACTTTTTCCGGAAGTTCCAATTTTATGTTAAGGAACTAAAATTATTATATTATACGAACTGTGTGGACTACTAATTTATTGAAAAATGAATTCCAGTTTAGCGTCCCAAAAAATAGTGTCCGGATATTTACTTCGAATTTCAAACCAGGTCAACTATCACTTCGTAGATCTCTTAATAAAGTCGTAATTGAAACTCCTTCAACAATTTAAAACATAGAACAATTATCACACAAAAAAAACAACCGAACCAAACTTATAAGTTCAGGAGCAAAAAGAAGTCCCGCAGGTGCAAATTCGGGTAATATGGCGGACCAGGAATCAATTCCAAACACAATTCGTGCAATTCCGCCGTTACCAAGACGCTATTTTGGTCGTGGCAGCCATAACATATGTAAACACCGCTTTTCGCTGTACACCTTCCGATATTATGCATTTAATTGACGCCTGTAGTCCCAGTCACTTAGGTACTTTTACTTGGGGGCATTTAAACCACAAACCTGAGTGTGGGTTGTTCGTTTTCGTTCTAATTGGTAGAATCACCAGTTGCAGTTGGTTTTAGTTAGCTCTGGTTGGGCCATTGTTTAGAACCAGCATGACCAGAATTCCCACACAACTCGTCCGACGTCAATAGGGCAAATGTGAAAAAAGTTCACTGCTTTAATTTTAGCCAACGATGCGAAATGCAGTCTGTGACGTTTGCATACATTTGGGCACTAATATACTGGAACATGGAACATAATCTTGCTAGCTATATTGTGTAACAAGAGGGGATCTCTTCAAATCCGGAATGGGTCGTGAAAATACAACTGGCTTCGATGGCGGCTCGACCAGAAAGAGTGGGAAGAACGATTAACGTCTGTTGGGTTAAGCCGCTGGCGCTTCAGTCTGGCTGGACCACAATTTTTCACTACAGTTGTATTTTGATTCCTATACATAACTCCTTGTGTGTCAACGGTATACGCTTATTATTATTATAAGGGTGTATATTATTCTTTTAAGGGTGTAATCTCATGGAGCAATTTCAAAAAATTGTTTTTTTTTGCATTTTTGTAATCTGTATATAAGTAGAATTTACCCTGTGAAAGGAATTCGATCTCTAACATTGCTTAAACAACCTTTGACGTCGGCATGTAAAGCGCGAACCGAACCGAAATGCCGACATTGCAAAACTTTAAACGCGTTTTTCTCGAAAACACGTTTTACAAAATGGTTTGCAAACTTCTGACGACTGTAATTGACCGATCGACTTGAAATTTCCACAGAACGTTTCGAAATACATTTTTGCAGGTACCCAGATACGGATTTTTCGAAATCTTAAAAATTCGATTTTTAATCCACGTTTTTATTCGAAAAAAAACGCGAAAAATGAATTTTTTTTAATAATTTGGCGCCATTTAGTCAATTTTGAAGATACCGAAAAACCTACGTGGAAACCTAATCGAGAGGATACTGATTGATAACATTTCGGTCATTTCTGTTTCAGACCACCCAGGGAGGCAGAAACCTGCAAACCGTTTGCCTCTGAAAATGTTTAGACCAATTTTTGGACTACAGCCAAGGAAGCCATTTTGAATTTTTATATAATTCAAAATTTTTCTTAAATGTATTAAATGGTCCTTTTGAACCTCCAAAAAACTGCAAGTGTTTATCTTTATTCGTTTTCCCATAATAAAAATATATTAAACCCTTTAAAAATGGTGCTCTCCATGAGAATACCCCATTCGGACCTTCTGTTTGGTCCCAAGTTTTTGTTAGTGTTTTTATTTTATTTTTTGTGGACATTCTGGTTTTTTTTCGCATTTTATTATTCACAAAAAGATGCTTCAAAACGGTATTTTCCAAAAGAAAAAAAAAACCAAATGGTGGCCGTGACACGCGCACCATTAGAGGGCTCCCAAAAACCGATCCGCACGATTCAGGCCGCATAGTTTATGTGAAGCAAATTTTTTTGGAAATAAATTATTATCGAATTGGATATAGTGTTTCTAGTCTAGAGTTATTATTTCAAATTCAAAAAATTACACCAAATGGCGTGCAAACAAAATTTCAGCTCAATCCATCGAGCAAATATTGAGAAAACGTGAGCGCTGTTTTGAAAAGGATGATTTCGAGAAAAACGTATTTAAAGTTTTGGAACCAGATTACTTGAAGACAGGTAGCTGGTTACCATTAATCCGGTAATTTACGCGCAACAATATATCAGTGATGTTGTGGATGCAGGCTTGTAGCATATGTGAAAAAAACCAAAAATATATTTGCATTTAGCTATTGCAACTGAATACAAATATATGTAATTCACTTAAAGAATAAAAAAAGGTAAAATTGTGAACTAGTGTGTTTATTATACATATATGTACATTTATTATTTTATCTTTATAACTGGTCTAAGGAATAATGAAATATGTAGGTGAATCCATCATTTCGAAAGAAAGCGATTTAGCTAGATCCCGACTTAAAGATTGCGTAACAATAAATATAAAAGATACTACTTCCACCTTCTCCGAGTGTTGGGTTAAAATATGCTAATACAAATGTTTACAGTTTTTTAAGTTTTGTGCAAGAAATTACACCATATTCTTTAACACGAAACACGCAAAAATAAAAAAAATTTTTTTGTTAAATTAAGTCTAGTTAGCCCAGTAAAATTATACTTTGAATACAACAAAAGTCCGAACAAGCTGAATTTTTCTAGAGACCTTTGCTTCGATGTCCTTAGCATATCGTGAAAAGTTTCCTGAATCTGAGCGAGGGTTTTTTATTTTTTTGGGGGTTGCAAGGGTTTTTTTTATTTTAGTTTTTTGCAAATTTCTCGTGAATTATAAATTTCATCAAATTTCAAATATTTCATTAATTAATTAATTCAAATGGTGGAAGTAACGTCGTGTTAATTACTTTTTCATTATTATTGTTATTTATTAATCATTGTTATCCTTGTCAGAGCGTGTCAAGAAAGCATCACACGATAAAGCTTTTAAAAATCGCATTCTATTTTGCTATTCAACTTCCTCAATACTCAAAAACTGTCTGAATATATGTACATATAGTTATACATATAATAAATGCATGTTTACTTGTAAATTTCTACAAAGTTATTTGGAACGGAATTGAGAACCTATAGAATGCACAAAATTACACGAAAAATACTGTATATGAAAACAAACATATGAAGCATAGTATAATATATATATATATAGAATACCATGCGTATTTTGTAGTGGCCTAATACTAAACTAAATAGTTTTTCCTGTAGTGGTCCCTTAGGTTGTTATTAAGAAATCTTCAAATTTCAGTCCTTCGACGAAACTTGTTCATACAAAATAAAAAAAGTTGATTTAGCAATATATGTAGTCGTATTTTTTTGTACTTTTAGATTAAATTTCACTCAGTTCTATGCAAATCATCTTCTTTTAACTCCAGTGTTCCCCAAGAATGCCATCTGAACCATTTTAGTTTTGTCTATTTATTATTGATTTTCTTCCTTTAATAAAGTAGATGTCTATTTTGGCTTATTCAGATGACTTAGACATCTTTGAACCAGTTCAATCGAACCATGATCGTCCTGTAGGCATGGACGATCTTAATATCTTCTCTAAAAAATAGTTATACAAATCACATGATTTTCTTTTGTAGTTTTTCTAAAGTAAATATATTTGTTTAATCTTTATCCTGCTTTAGTACGTAATATCATGTTGAAGTCAATAAATCGTGCAAATCCTACTCTTGAAAGGGCTGATTCGTAGACTTCTATTTTGCCTACTTATTCCTCCAATTCTGGAACACATTTCAATAGTGTGGATACCTATACATAATCTATACTCGTATATGTACATATATTAAGCATGAGAATACACAAGAAAAATGTTTGCACTTTGCACGAACAATTTGGGTATTGCATTGATTGTCGAATACGGACAACTTTTAATCTGAGAAAATATCTCGTTGTTTGCGTGACATTGGAAACGGTCCTAAGTCCTTCCGGATGATATTGAACATGGAGGGTCTTCCGACTTTAAATTTCCCGAATCCGCTATCTCAGTTTTTCTTGCTGATTTAGCGGTTCTGTACTATGTTATGTTGGTAGTTTTCATTTGTCATACTGTCAGTCTCCCTAAATAGTTGCGTAATCCGTTACAACTTTTGTACACACCGTTATTTTTCAGCGATCGAAAATTTTCGCAATGTCCATTTTTTATGCAATTGAATAGTTAACTCACGATCAGTTTCCATGGTGACTTATAGTCAACAACTAATTTTACATGCACCCAAAATTCCAAGAATAAAAGACTCTCAGAACATTCGACAAAGATTTGGTGTTGCCAAACCTTGTACTACTTTTTGCAGTTTCATGATTCAACTTATTTATCTATGTATAAATGTACTACTAATGTAAATTACTATATTTTGGTTTTTTTCTGCTCGTTAGCTTTTATTTTTCTGGTCTTATCTTAGATAGTTAATTTTACCTGGTGATAATAAAATAAATAAATGGTAATGTACATTTAATTTCTCCCTTTAAAGTAATATTAATTACAAATAGTAAAACTATATTTCTAATATCGTATAAAGGAAAATAGCCATTCGCAACACATTGTGGGAGCATTTTTTTGTGTGAATATTCCTATATTTCTATTTCTTTAGGATTCGTTAATACCCGTCTTAAGAAAGAGTGAGATCCCCTCTTTAACTGTATGATGCCGATCGGTTATCAATATGGACTTAGAGGCATAAACACTTTAAGTAATACTCCAGATGCATATAATATTAATAGAAGGTTTTGGTTTTGTTATTCGTGTTATTGGATAAATTGTGCATGATTGTGTTTTGTAAATGTATTAATTTGACGCATGCATGCGTATCACTGATGAATTTGCATATTGCACGGCTATTCAATTCGAACTTAAATCTTAGTTAACGCCATCCTAAAAGTAATTGTGTTATAATAATAGAGATCTAACCGCAGTCTTATTACATTCATACAAACGGCCGTTCTTTCAGGATTTTAAGGAATTTATAGATGCGGAAGGACTAATGCCACTTCCAACATCGGACTTCCATAAGCCTGTATGTTTAGAAATGCGCACATTGAAAAACACACAAAATTCTTTAATAGGATTTTTGCCGCCACCGCCAACATCATCGCTATCATATGGGCCAAGTAGCACAATCACGTTACCGTTAGAAACACCATTACGTTACAAATCGCTTAGTACTAATAATCACCTCGCTAACAATAATAACAATGCTGGCGGTGGGGGTGGCAATATCGCTGGAAATAACTATAATAATAACGGAGACCTAGCCAGTGTAGATAGCTCGGATACGTATGCTAGTTGTCAAACTCATCCGTTTTTGTCGCAAGGTGATCTCACATCAGATGTAGCCGACGAGGCGTGTGCACTTGACATTGACATGAACAATCTGTATATAAACCCGCTAGAAAAGGACACCACATCTCAAAACTTACCCTCATTGTCGTCATCGTCCTCTACCATGGTTAGGTCACAGGTCAAGAAAAGTGCATCCGGAGACACTGCTCTGAGAAGTTTGGGAGCCAGTCCAATGGAAGAAGGTTTCCAGACCTTCGATGTGCCTGAGCGGGGTAGTCGAGTAAGTTTAAATGAAACACCTGTGCCAAAACATCGCAAAACGAGGTTCCAGCAAAGTGCTAAACCACGTGCAAGATTTGAAGACTCGAAAATCTCTCAAGAGAGCTTAGGTGACGCAAAGAAACGTAGAGCTTCCTTTATGCCAGCCAAAAGTCTAGCGACAGCGACTAAATTAATCAACCAACATCTATTTGGGATTCAGAACATTGGATCCAAAGGTACTATAAGTGCATTTCCCAGTACATACATATATGCTATTTTGATTCATTTATTTGCAGCTAAACTTGAAAGTAAACATTCCTCATCAATTGACTCTATTGATGCCTCACCAAACCTCGAACATCACCGACGTTCCAAATCTATTCTTAAGAACAAATCAGATGCAGCCAAAGTGCTCGCAGATCCAGAAAGCGAAAGACTATTGGCGGATAATATGTCAGGCTCGGGAATATCTGATAATGGAACGGTCATGGTAAGAAGACGACAAGGTGTTTATTTTCGAAAAGCATTGAAATATTTCATCCGCTTCCAGGGAGAATCTGGAAGTGAATACTCACCGAATAAAATACCTCACAATCTTATGGCTAAATCTATTTCGCCACCACCGCTCAGGCATCGAACTTTAATACAACAACGCTCAGGGCCTGCATCGTTACAATCAAAACCAACAAAATTTCTAATCCCACGTTATCCTGAAGAGCAATTATCCCGCCATAGCAAACCTCCGTTATCTCGTTCATATACTGAGCATGTTACGGCAGACGGACGGTTAGGCTCAGTTACAAGAGACAGTAGCTTAGGTAAGCATAACCTTTGTTGATATATGGAAAAAATATTCAATTGATCGAGGTTGCTAAAAATGCTCGTAACAGCTCATTTTATAGAAAAAATTCCCTGCCAAAGTTAAACCCACACTCAAAGTTGATCTTCATCTAAAGGTATCGGGTCCGCCATTTTGTAATTTGGGATTAATCATGTTGATGTGGTAGTAATGAACCATTACTACGTAAAGTAACAACGATTGAAAATAAACATTGAAAACGCCTCTGAAATTGAGCTTCTTGGTCATTTATCATCAATTTTTGAGTTTATGGCCGCCATTTTGATTTTTGCAAAGGCACATACGTATTTTTGTTGTTCTGAGTTCAAACTCCAAATTGAGTCGTCATATACGTATGTTTTCGTCACTTCAAATTTTGGCGGCAGCATTAATCCGGTTGACGTGGAATGTATGTACTGTAATAGTAGGCAGGAATAAAGCCATAGTTTGCCAGTGGTTGTCGGCTATATCTTCATGCTCACTGTATTTTGTGTGTCTTGTGTGTGTGTGACGCCAGCATTTCGATCTCTAAGTCAAGCGGATTTAACCTCGGATTTTAAAAACTCTCACCAATTCACAGTTCCTACGTTTATTGATATTTATTCGTCAAAATTAAATTGAGATTGCCATCCATATCCATTTTGCCCAATTTTTTTAAGCGCATATATTCCAATTTGCAGAATTTTTTATTCGATTTTTGTATTCACTTGTACCTTTTTCCCGCTTTAATATTTTCCGATTAGTAGTTACGCGGATATCTGAAAAAATATCTAAGCGATGGTTTGGGCGGCATTATCCAGGTGATTCCCCATAGCAATATTAACATAACTAATTAAAAACCATTTCGCAATTATTACCGACCATAACCATACTTTTGGACACTAGTAGGGCCTAGTAGGAAGCAGTTTTCAAATTTGGAGTTTGGCTTGGTTGCGGATTTCATTTGTATCGGCGGGCGTCGAATTCCGTAACTATTTCCTGGTCCCGAATTTCACATAGTTTGAGGTATTTTTGTTTAAACATCGGCACGCTTAAGAGTTCAAATACGGATCTCTTCTGGCTGGATAATTCCATAATCCATTGGACTTGATGAACAAATTTAAATCTTTTTTGTGGTTCGTCAACCGACAATTTGATTAGTGCCAATCGACCTGATCATTCCCTCCTGGAACACCTTTGATAATTAAGTACAGCATGGATCATGTTTCTCTGACTGTGATAGGCCTAGAACGAATTAAGGGTAGAATGATATCCCATTGCATGTAATAATCTATGAAGATTTCCAAACACCTGATTCTAAAATTCCAGCTTTCGCAGGACCTCTTCTGTCCAAGATAGATCCACGCGAATTTCGTCAAGCCATCTACTACTACTACTACGAAGAAGAAGAAGCTTATATTTAGTGTCGAGATGTTGACGGCAATGGTCCTAGATGGACCAAGTGTAGAGAAGCATATGGCTTTCCAATGGGGTTTAAGACTACTTCTTGTTTGGCTTGCTTCCTGGCATACAGAATACAAGAAATACAACTGCAACGACTTCATAGTTTTCCTTTCCAACTTTGGCATAAAATACTGCTGGCTAGTCTTTCACAGCCACCTTTTTTGAATGCATGTGGCGTTGTTCATGAATGGTTTTCACAAAAAATTGAAAATATGTATTTTTGGCTTTTCTGTGAAAATAAAAGCAATGAATTGCTTGAAATATTGCTTGTTAACACAAGCAAGTAATAGTACTACAAATTAATTTCATTCTCAGTTCAAATTTTTATTATGTTTTGACTGTTTTGCAGAATCCGAAACAACGGTAGCTTCCAATACGAGAGATCGGGATGATGGAGCTGGTTCCAGCGACGAAAGTAGATCCTTGTTACAACGCGGAAGTTCATGTGAGAAATCTGAATCGGGAGGAGTATCGTAGCACATATTCAAGTAAATAAAAGAGATATAATAAAATTTGTAAATAAAAAAAAAATATCATCAGTTTTCCAGCATTTACGAAATTACACCATTTAAAAAGACTATGAAATCGCTACTTACTTTTAATTCATAAATGCAAACGGAAAAAAAGTCACACGACGAAAATGGTTGCGGATGTTTTCGGAAAACACGTAAGCGGGTCTCTACTAGAAAAAAGGTCATCGCAAAATGCAAATAAATGATTCAACATTTTATTATGTAACTATACTTCACATCAAATGTCCATTTTGTACTTCTAGCAAACGTGTAGAGCAGAATATTTAAAACGAGGTAGCAGAAAAAGTAAATTAAAAAGGGAATAGTAAGGGCCAAAGAGAATCCTTAACACTCACTTAACTCGACGATATTGTTTGACGTGATTCTTTTTAGTTATATCGTTGGCAAATTTTCACATTATATGAAGAGTGCTTGACTGACACACAACGGTTAAAAAAAGAACTATTATAAACTAGTGATAAAGCTATAATGTAATTGAATTAAAAATGGGTCAATAGAAAAATTTCTCTAAAAGCAATAAACTTAATATACAGCTACGAATATACAGGACGAGTTTCAGGTGACGTTCAGTGGATTAATCGCGGAAGTCAGGGGAAATGGAAAAGGGCAACTCTTTGTGATATTGCATGACGTTGGAAATGATGAGAATGAGGAAAGCCGTTGATTTTAGGAAAATTAGGCCCATTTTGATATTTTTATTTTAATTTGTAGGATAATACCCTTATCCCCTACGTCCTCTTAAAATTTGATTGTATATATTTCATTATCTTATCTTCACCAACTGCTGAAAGAAGTACACTGAATGTCACCGGAAAATCACCCTACATTATGAATTTTATGGATTGTAATAGTGTTCGAATAAATTATATTAGAGAGTATTTATTATTTTTATTTCACACATACTTGTAAATTTGGTTGTTGATATCTATAAATATTTAGATGACGAAATCTGTATATATGGTGAATACGTATATTTAATTTTAGAGCATACGCTCATATTGTTTTAGGCTGTTTTATTTGAACTAGATTACTTTATATATTATAAAATAAATTTAAACTGGTTTTCAAAGATTTATGTTTTATTTGCAACTACAGAAATATTGAGCATCTCTGAAATCTTAAACTTCGCAAAGTAACTAAAAAAAAAATCTAATAATTTTTTAAATCGAAAATCCCTTTCGCATAACGTAAAAAATGCAAGATCTTATAGTTTTTGTAAGTACTTATAAACGTGTACTTTTTGCACTTTAGAATCTTAATTCGAAATCTTCTTTTAATCAGAACAACAACATGCATTACAACATTACACGAACTTTACAGGGTCAATGATTTCACGTGTTGGTATGTTACCAAAGCCATTCGTTGAGCATGTCAGTGGTTCTTTAAGCAAATTATTGGAGTCATGGCCTTTTCAAGTGAGTTTAAAATATGTTCCTGCATGTAATTCATACATTCCATTGCAGTCCTTCAATCAAATGTAAAATACTTGAAGATGGCAAACAATATTTTATTTATTTATTTATTTTATTATATTGCATTGTACTAATTTAGTATATTTATGTGTATGGGTTTACGAAGAGAATGTTTGGAGTACTAAGAGGAGACAAACAAAGCATTATTTTATATATTTATATTTATATAATATGAAGGAAATAAAAAATGCGGGTAAGGAAATTTGGCTTATTAAGAAAATTTTTACAAATTTCATAATAACTTGTCATGCATGCATATACATAAGGAACAGGGAGCAAATTATGTGCGTCCTTTAAGATGCAACAATGCAATATTACTCTGTCACTTACTCTTGGCAGAATTATATGTCAAGCTATTAAATTTGGGAAATCGACTTTGTTACTAATTTTTGAAAATAGAAACTCTCCCCATTAATACATTTACAAAGCGTCATAAAAGAAATCCTACAATACACGAGTTGTATGTAGGATAACCATAAAAGATGTAAAAAAAAATAATTTCAGCAATTTTTGAGATATTTGTGAAACCAATGAAAAAAATAAAAATTTCACCAGACATTTTTGACATGCTATACTTTATAAAATTTACAAATTAGTAAATTGACTTCTTCAACTTTTCTAAGTGTACATGTTCCTTGACAACTCTTCTAACTAATCTAAATAGTTAACTAAGAAGCACTATCATGTTTAGTTTTGCTCCTCTCATACCAATACAAGTTCCAGTGTATCACTGTTATAATTATAATATGTATTATATAATTTATCATTACTTTTATTACCTATAATGTTTCAATTTATCTACTTTGAGCTTAATGTTGTTGTTGCATTTTTTCCTTTATACTGACTAGGCGACATGATATTTTCATATCTTGTCGATAGAACACAATTCTTGGGTTTTGTCTCAGTAAAAGAAAGAGGGTACCGCAAGGGTCCGTACTTGGGCCCCTGCTTTTTAGTCTTTAAGGGAACGATCTCTCCGGCTGTACCGAAAAAATTAAAAATCGGCACTAAGTAAGAAATTTACGTATGGATATTGGTCGCTTGTAAGGAACCAAAACCTCAGTCTTGCATTTTGTAGAACACTTTTTTCCGTAGTTGCAACAGATTCAGGGTAAAACTTAAATCTTCTGTGAATTTATTTATTGCACCATAAGTGACAATGTTAAATTTCATTTCTTCTTATAAATAAAAACAGTTCAAGGCTTGCAATGATATTTTTTTCCAAAATCTTTTGATGATAGAATAGAATAGTTGTCTATTCATTTGGTAGTTGACGTAACGTGGTATGACGGGATTTGACGTGTTAAGATGTAACGCTATGTTACGACGACGTGACGTGAAATAAATTGACGTCAATCAACAAATGATAGGCTACATTTTTCCTTATATCCCGTAAACATTTTTATACGTATAAACTTCAACAAAACCTCATTAATGACTGTTTTGTAGCAATAAGCTGCAAGCAATCTATATTTAACCTTCTTCGTCGATTCCACTTGGGTTAGAGCATCTACTAGTCTTGTTGTTAAGGGTTCACAGACTGAGGTGGGTAATTAGGTATAAATGTCATGAAAATTCATAAGTTATACGATGATTAATTTATGAGAGCTTCTACATTTTTTTGTATCTTTAGAAAAGTTGTTAATTTCAAATAAAACTTCGCCATAAACGAATTTCATAATTCTACAAAGAGGCAGGAGGTGGAGTAATGATAGTACGCATCAGTCAATAACTACTGTAGGACCTTAACGTAAAAACTTACTTGTAAAATTTGAAATTTTGTCATTCCGTAAACCGTTGCGAAGTTACCACTACACCACTCCATACACATACACATTTTGACTCAACGAATCCTTTTAATGTCTAAAAAGTATAATCTACTGCTGTATTCAGAATATTCAAAATATAAATGTTCAAGCAAAAATTGTAGGAACTAGAACACTTTCCCACAGGCAATGTTTAGATTCCTAATAATTCACAAAAGTTTCACAAAAAAGGGTTTGCTGCTTTAGTGAACTAAGTATAAAGGCTACATACCTATGTATATATTTTTGTATGCACACAGTTAATGCATCAGATTTTCAATCCACTACTTAGTGCAGATATTTGCAAAATATAAACATTAAGTTTTTCGACTCTGATGTCCTGAAAATCTCGGCATTTTTAAAAAGAGAATAATACTTTTATGGAACCTTTATTAGGTAAATTTTGAAGTCCTTCAATAACGTATGAGAGGTGTTTAATGTCCACCCAAGTAGTCTTGCCTTATTTCTTACTATTTGCGCGACAATCATGACCCAATTAGCGAATGTGTATGCATTTTCACGGAAATCTATAAATTGTCGAAAATCTGCCGTTTGTTCGCTTGATTGTTGTCTGGAACAATATTTTTATATCTGTATTATTACAATGTATCGTGCACGTAATTCCCACCTAAAGTGTACAAAATACACATGCACCTGAGTAGCTATCCCGGAAATAATATTTCTGATCACATCTTTACACATAGAAACCAAAAGTGACAAATGATGACAACAAATTGTAAAATGTAATATTAAATTAAATACCCATTTTTAAATATTGTAGAGACAGATTTATTGCATTTTCTTTAGCCTGCTTATCGTCCTAGTAGCTAAATAATTGTTAAGCGAAAATATAAATTTTAAAGTGATTCCTCGCTTTGACCGTTACATAGAATTTTAATATCCATGCAGCTATTTTATTGATCTTGTATTTTTTATATGTGCAACAAATCTAAGAATACCTATATCATACTTTTATTAAAGACACTTAACGTTAGTGTGCTCTCACCCGATCACAATTATGAAAATAAAACGTAAAACGACATGTTGTGTGTACTTACGAGTGCTTATAAAAAGAATATCAAACATTTAAAAGTATTTCTCGCACACTAGTTTAAAACAAGGAAACCAAATTACCGGAGATAGCGTGCCGACATAGTGTACATAAAACCAAAAAAGCTGGCCAGCTCAACCAGTGCTATGTAAGCTGATTCAGCACGGTTGCTCTCACCAGGAAAATCAAGCTGGGTTTGCTTAGTCAGCCGGCATTTCTGTTGGTTTTCTCCATCTTGCTTTAAAAAAAAATATTGAAAGTGGATTCAAAGCTTGCATGAGCACAAAATATCCCTTTTCCTATGTTATGCCGCCTCCTAGGTCCCTGCAAATTATGTCACGTTGCCAGATTTACATATTAATGACCTATTTGTGTATGATGTGTGTATATACTCATATTTTTCTCTATTCCATTCTTTTTTTAACTCTTCGAATTTTTTATTTTTTTCATTATCTAGTTTTCTAAAGTATACTTACTTTTTAAATTATGTTCCCTATACATAACTTTTTTGCGACGTTTAAAGTCCAAATTCAATATATCCACCTCAAGCAACGCTATAATGTAAAACACTCATATCAACTAACTTTGTGGGGAAAATGTATAAACAGATTTGGCAGCGGTTACATCTGATTTATAATCTAGTTCCCCGTTTTTTTTTAATTTAATTGAGTTGAGAGGAGGAGCGAAGGGCTCGAGCACTCCACCGAGTCCATTGTACTCTACCTCCACCATCAGCTAAGGACAGATATCCTCCATCCTCATCACGTCAGCAATGAACACGGTACGCCGCCCCGTGCTTGGGAGAATGCAGGACAATCGAAGAGAAAATGTTCTATGCAGTCCTCATCGTCCCCGCACAACACGCATGTCGAGTCATTGGCGATTCCCAGGGTATGCAGGTATTTGCCACATGTATTACGCCCTGTTTCAGTGCTCTATTGGGACATCCTATAGAGAACTTGGTGTGTCTGCAGGTTTATGGCTAGGACCGATTCCGTGTGTCGAGTTATCCCGCTTTTCAATATTGCAAAATTCATTTCGCGCCTTCCTTTGCTAGGCTATCAGAGTTTTGTTATCCTCGATGCCCTGATGACTAGGCACACATATGTATCTAAGAGAGACTCCATTGCAGCGAGCTACCAGTCGTTTCTTACATTCCTGCCTGCGCAGCTTTGGTGTTTTTCCAGATTCCAGATTATTCAAATTTGTAACTCAGAATAGCGAAGATTTCCGCTTGGAAAACCGTCGCAATGTTACCGAGAGGATATGAGTATTTGGCCTCTTTGTTCAAATACCATCCAGCAACGCCCGTAATGGTCCGGTTTTTCCAGCCGTCTGTGTAGAAGATATTTCATAAACTCGGTGTTAGTTTTTCTAGTTCTATACCATACATATATGCGGGATTTCAACATGATATCCCCTTTCGAACAGTGTTACGGGTATTATGTCATCCATCGACATTCTGTACAGGCCACAGTTTTCTTGGAGCCTTCGAGATACGTTACCATGTACGTTCCTGTGATTGTCGTGCAAGACTCATTTTCTCTCCAAACGATACACTGCCTTTATTTCTTCTTCCTGAATTTTAATGTCCAGTGGACGCAATTCGAGCATTGCGTTGAGAGTCGCACCAGGTGTGGAGCTGAAGACCCCAGTGATTCCTATTCATACCTCTCTCTAGACTCTGACTAGGATCATATAGGTGGATGTATGTTTTGTTCTGAACCAACAGACCACAGACGTATAAGTTGTCTAATAACAGCGATATATAGCCAGTAGACTATTGTCGGTCGCAGACCCCATGTTTTCCCAAAGGCCCGCTAGCATTGATAAAAGGCATTTAATGCTCGGTAGGATTATTGTTAAGCATGCTTGCTGTCTAGGTTAGCCCCTCAATATCCACGAACACGCCAAGAGCAAAAGCACCCTGCCGAATCGCAATCTCGAATCTGCGAATTAAATCGTGTACTTAATGCTAACTCGAATCCTTACCGAATCAAATTTTTTTTTAGTTTTTGGATTTTGCGGGTTTTGAACTTTTCGTCTTGACTCATACATCCTCGTTTAAGGGATATAAATGATTTTGAGACCAACTACGTAAATTAACGGGATATAAGGCGGTTAAAAAGGATTTTGAAATAAATTAAGAATTTCGACTTCGCAATATTTATTAGTATAAAATGCGTTTTTGGATGTTCTTTTGAGGCAAATATCTGGCGGCTGTAAATACCAATATCTTTCCGTATCTGGCTGATTTCCTTGAAAAGTGGATCTATCGGATTTTGACTTTGAATGTCACATTTCCTTAAATTTAGGGGGAGAAAAAGTAAGTTCCGTTTTTTTGGTAAAAACAAATCTTTATTTATAAAATATATCTTTTTTGACCATCATTGGAAGTATGCTCCATCGGAAGCTACGACGTTTGCCCATCTTGCCGGCAACTTGCGGCCTCCGTCTCTAAAGAATTGCTCGTCCTTCGAGGCCAAATTATATATATTGAGCCAAATTTGGATACTTTCAAAAGAATGAAACCGAAACCAATAGTAATCAGATGTTGCAGTGTCCGGTGAGTACGGCGGGTGGTGTAACATGTCCCAGTTCAGCCTTTATTTTCTTCCCCAGTAACAATCCAGTGTAAAAAACCTTTTCTTGATTGCCTTTGCAGCAGTATTTCACAAATGGTTTTTCGGTTATCTTCTTGCCTTTCGACAAAAAAAAACTCTGTTGTAAACACACTTTAACTGATCGAGATACATTGGATTCTGACACTGACATTAGAACTATCAAATACATGTCAAACCGGTTCAGACGTGATACATACAATAAGAGTTACGCCATCTTTAGAAAACGGAACTTACTTTCTCTCATTCCTATTATTTGTTATATAACATTTTTTTTCTGCATGTCATGCATTCTAATTAAATAATGTAGAACTCGTATATGTGAATTTTTCAGCTTAAATGAAGAAAACGCCATATGTACCTATCCATTCTAAAATCTGTTATGCACGAACGAATATTTCCACATAATTTCCGTTTTATGTGCTTGCACGTACATCTATTCCGAGAATCACATCAATCGAAAAAACAAATATGACGCTTGGAACAGCAAACCTGATAGTCATACATTTAGCTCCACGAGCAGGTCGATTTTTGGGTGTGAGAAAGAGTAGAGCACTCCTCTGGGAAACCGGTATTACTTAGTTCACTCCAGAGTGATGTGATACATGGAAATGATCGTATTGATTATAACATGATCACTCTGACTGATGCTCTGCAGAAAACTGCGAGATTTGTAATCGACAGATTTAAGGGAAGAATTTCAGTGATCTTTTCCAGTAGTAAAACGGCGAAAGAAAGGAGAAATAAAAACGAAAATAACGAAAAACGGGATGGGCAATGAAATGTTTGTACAGTGTAAATTGCAGTCGTGTACTGAACTTTGTGCGGTGTAAAGTGTAGAGATACAAAATTTACTCACAAGTATTATACTATTACATCTTCTTTCTTTTAAATAAAGTATATAAGTTCTTAATTTCGAACAATTACACAAGCACCTCTTTTGTGAGACATTCCATCTAATGGAAGGCCGTCCCTCTAATACACTTTCCATAGAAGGCCTTCTCTCATTTTAGCAAATTTTTACTCAAGAAATTACTACTTCAAAGTTACCTTGACAGACCTTAATATGAAATAAAAATATCCGGATATTTTGCGGTCCGTTCTATTAGCCAGTCCATTCCAGACACATAGTCCTACATACCTGAACTGATGCCAGACTGAGCGTGGAATTGGAATTGGAAAGAGAAGGAAGCTCAATTCCTCCATTTGAAATTCATGCGCAGAGCCAAGCAGTGACTTGTTGGTAGCGTAGCGTAACGTTAGCTTACAATTTGTACCAAGTTCGGAAACAGGGAAGTTTTCCGCCTATTTAATACTCCAATGCTGAAAAAAGTTTTGTGAAAGTGAAGCATAAAAAACTTTATAGCGAAATTTGAAGGACTGAGCATGCCTGGAGTCGAGCAAAGATTTAGCTTTTTCCTCTCGTCAGCTATAATGTTGGGTTCCTTAACGCAAACCTACTGATGTTTGTATAGGTTTCCAGCTGACCGGGATCCTACTGCCTATCTCTTTTAAATCCCAAGAATGTTCAGTGTTTTGTTCCCCTCTTTCCGAACTTGGTTACAGTGATCCGAATCGATGTTATCACCATGGCACATTTCTAAAATCAATAATATGCTTCCTAGTTGATGATTTCAGCAGAATCAATATGAATGCTAAAAATCAACATTCAGCATTAACTGCAGTTGCAAATAAAATTTAATAAGTGCTTAAATTAAATTGAGAACTTTATTCAATTTCTCTTATTATCAACTACTCTGCAATAATTCCAGTCCATGTTGAATGAGTTGTACAAAATAATATATAACATAAATGAAATAAGAATGAGTTGATCTAATTTTACGACACGACAACAACTTTAAAGATAAGATCGCTTTTATCTGTGATTAAATGTAGAACTTAAATGAAAAATGAAAATAGAACGGAAGGAAGGAAATACTATACATAACTTTAAAGATTTATTACATGTGGAATTGATCATAACTGTTATGCATAATTAGCATTATTTATAATTATTTTTTCACTTACTCACAAATATGCTTAAGTTTCTTGTTCAATGCTTTAAAATAAAAGTTTGTGAAGTACCTATGATTTGAAAAGTCGTCCTTAAATAACATGAAATGCTAATTAAAATTTTATATTATGTTGAAACTAACAGCTGAGGTTATGTTTCATTTAAATTATATGCTTATGTATATGTACGTGTATAGTAGGTATTTATTTCCTTTCAATTAAAAGTTAAATACTCATTTTACAGATTTTTTTGCTTAACTATGGTGTGTCTACTTTTTTCATATATATTAACTAAATTTGTAACAATTTGAATTAATTTGTTTGTGCTCTTATTTTCTTTTTGAAGTAACTTTAGAACTGGCCAAGGGCCCGTGAGCGCCGGAACTCCGGGGTACTGCTCCACTTTGCTCCAGCTAAAAAGCTAAACCCCACCTCATTGGGGCAAAAGAATTTTCTTATTTGTACGAGTAGCAGTACGAGTGATATCTGAAGTATTAGTGAGTTAGTGCACTGAAGATTACAATATTAAAAGTGTATCTATTATTTTCTTAATTGTACATTTTATTAGTCACCAAAAGTTAATATATCATGCCGCATATTCCCCTAATGTGTCTTTGCTTTAGGTTAGGTTTAGTTGAGATTTTAGCGTCATAAACAGCTTTCTTAACACACGCTCAATTACACAATTGCACCAATAGAAATTCATGTTTGTGTTGATTTTTAGGCAGTGGCTATTTCCGTCGCTCGTATACATGCAAAACCCCGTGTACATGAAAGTACACGTGAGTAAACGGAGCTACACGAGTTGTGTACACGAAATTACACATGATAAATGTAAAAGGAAATATTTACAGTTACTCTGAAACGCTATTTTCACAGCACGTCAACCTAACCTCAATTGTCATTTCGATATTTTCGATTATACATTTATCGCGTGTAATTTCGTGCACACGACTCATGTACTTTCTTGTACACGGGGTTTCACACTACACGAGCGACGCAAATAGCCACTGCCTTATTTTTAATTCATTTAATTAAAATATTTTTTTTAAGAAACTTAAGACTTGTCCTTTTGGATAACACTACCGGCGCTGTTAGTTTCATTAATAAAAAGGTAAACGAAATTTCAATTAGAAAATTAAGGGCACCTTCGGTATCGCGAGTTATTTTTCCATGTATGCATGAATCGAACCCATGTCGGAGTTTTAAAGATGGTTAGAAACAAAACTATTCTGGGACCGAAATTATTTACATATATTTATAATACATGTTTCAGTTCATTTCAGTTGTATTTTAGTTACAAAACGGTTTTTTTTCAAAATCAACTTGTTTTACGATTGATGACGGATGAAGTACAGAAGTAAGTAGATAAAATATGTTTTGAAAAAATTCTCTAGATTTCCGCCATAAGCGGGTTAAACGATAGATTTCTACACAGTATGACTGTTTCCTCATATTTGCTTCAGTCGATGACTGAACGATATGCTTTTGAAAATGTTGCAATGCTCATCCCCTAACCTATTGGCTCTGAGTACAAAACAACCCTCTCTTTACTGCTCATACCCAGATAGAAAAATTTTCATATTTGTCATAGATGTCTTCCCACTCTTTATGAATCGTAATCAATCAATTACAAAATAGCTTTAATCATAAAGATCTACCTTAATTTACACTTACCTTTTTATTAGAACTTTTAAGGAATTGAACTTGCCACTTTTTAAACAAAGCCTTCGTTGTTGTTGTTTGCGAAGCCTACATAATAAAACCATTGAATTGGTTTCAAGCTTATTTTAAACTGATTCCCAACGTGGGGTTTTCATTAGACATAGACTCGGGCAAACATATTTTGTTTGATATTAAACATGAACCGAAAATCAGTTCTTGTTGTCCCCTATAATTGCTTGAAAACAGTGCTAATTCCGTGCTATGGTGTACATTAGTTTTCTTCAAGATTCAAAAGTGAAGAAATAATGATTCGAACAAACTGATTCAAATTTCTGTCTGGGTATATTTCTTAATTAAAGTTGAAAAGCGTTTGTTTTTCTTCTTGGTCTCTAGTGGATGATGACACATAGCAGAACCTTCCCACTCCTTCCTTTCAGTATAAAATTTCGTGAAAGCCTTAAAACTTTATTTCCTCTTTTTTGGAAACCATACATACATATGTATGTATAATAGAAAGAAATGTTTTTGATAAATGTGAAGCCTTAAATCAGCCTCCATCTGACTTCACAAATTTGACTTGGACAGAAGATGTTTTGTAAATTTTATACTCGTATTTTGAATTTTTTTTTTTCCCTTGAGCCGGTTGTGGTTTATAACATTCAAATCAATTTGAGCAGGCAAGCAAACTTATAAGTAACTTTTGTGCATCTTCACAATATATAGGACAGATCCGTTTATTTTCACATTAAGAGTGAGAGACGTGCAAAGATTGACAGAAAGAGACAGATATTCCCAAATAGATAACACGACCGTTTCTTATATATTTCTATTTCTCTTTTATTACTGTTGCTGTTATATGTATAACACAATTCTAAAATTAAGACTGCTAACGTGCTCTTAATTTATTCGCTTTCCGATTTTCGTTGAGACGTATTACAATGTGTCTCATTATAGGAATTGAGTTGTTCTTACCAACCCGTGCAATATTTGTATGAACATTTTGTTCGTAATTGAACAATCAGTGCAAATAATATGACTCGATTTACATACGGATTCAAACAAATTTACAAAGCGACCTTTTGAATTGAAACGGTTAATAGTTTTAATTTTTGCACGTTTATATTTTCGACCTACGAGTACAGACGTACATGTATTATTTTGTGGATTTTTGTCAAAGGTTACAATATACTCCGACCCTTATTGCAATGCACTATACTTTTACAAATAAAGGACCTAATACTATAGTGCCAAGTACGCTGGGCTCCCTGGGTCCCCGGTTCGAGGTTGGCTGAGCTTGGCAGAGCCTCGAACTAGAGAGGCTTTGTATAAGCCTTATGCCCCTAATTGGAGTGAAATAGGAAATATTTTATTCTTTTACAAATGGTATGGCAAAATATGTTTGAATTAATTCTTACAGAAATCTTAGGATTTCACACAAAATTTTCCTTCAAAAATAAGTTTTATTTCTAAACCAATTCTGAAAACTTTGACACGGGATTTATTCATGATGTCAAACAGTTTTTCTTAAATTTGCCCATAACCCTATATATAAAAAAAAAATTAGTTAAGGACCGCAACAATTGAATGTTAACATTTTATCCTAAATTAGATCCTTTTCGAAATTTTGGAAGTGAAATGAACTGTTAAAATCACTAGATATATTAAATTTAAGATTTTTACGAAAAAAGAAAATTACAAACACAAGAAGGAATATTGTTGTGTAGTTTGCCAATGTTTGTAAAAAATTTGAAGTATTTGTTAATTAAATATCTAAAATATTTTCGAAATCAAAATTAAAAAAAAAAAAAGTTAAAAACCAAAAAATATTCAAAGTCAAATTTGAAATTAACTATGAAAATGATTGGAAAGAGCGCGGTTTAGTATTTTCCTAATTTATATATCAAAACTATGAAAAATGTGAAAAATTACCGAAAAGCAAAACGAAACGAAATGCTTTCGAAGTGAGGATGTTGTTTGACACTTTCGGAAATACTATGGTTTTGTGCGATGAATTCGGTTGATCCTCTCAAAGGTCGGAAAATGTTAATATTAAAACATTAGATAATTTTGCTTTGAAAGCTATACCTACCGAGGATTAATTTAGAACTTGAAGAATAAACGACCTACAGCTTATAGTTCGTTGTAGTTACCACAGGAATCAAGTTTAAGTTCTGAGTTTTCGGCTGTTAAGGTTGTGGTAGTCATTTTCATACTGAGTGTAGACTTAGTTAAAATCTCATTAGTGCTTTGCTTTATCAAAGATAACCAATTGGCCAGCAGTTTACAAGAAATAACATTTCGTGACGAGTTAATCCAGCCAATGAATCATTCGAAATAAACTTCTAGTGGCT
Source organism: Neoitamus cyanurus (assembly GCA_947538895.1). Classification (NCBI taxonomy): domain Eukaryota; kingdom Metazoa; phylum Arthropoda; class Insecta; order Diptera; family Asilidae; genus Neoitamus; species Neoitamus cyanurus. The sequence goes on from OX384540.1 coordinate 2,641,683, forward strand.
AAAGTACATGTTAGTTTGCTTTAAGACGAATCAACTATTTTTAGTTTCAACTATATAGAATAACGGGACTTTACCTGTCTAGGAATAATATAAAATATACCTACAACTAAGAGGCTTAACTCTACACAGAACAAGTCCGACAACAGTTGAAGAATATGTAAAATGTAACTAGCCAAACTCAGAACGCATGTTTCTCTCCGAATTCAGTTTTTTGGATTTACAATTATATGTGTTGGCGTCTAAATTCCATTTTGAGGAGATTAAAGTTTATAAAATATACAAATAAAACATACAGAAATCCATAAAAGACTGCACTTAGGAAGATAAAATTATTACAGCTGCAAGCCTAAACGTGTAAAAAACAAAGAAAATGAAAAAAAAGAAAAGAAAAAAAGGCATCAATAGGCACACATGTACTCGTAAGAAAATAAAACGTCGTAGAACAATCGAAGCTTAAGCATAAACATTTTTTTTAGCCTGCATTATTAAGAAAAACTGTAATTTTATAAAAGTATTTTTATTTTTTACGAATGTTAAACACTAAAGAAGTAATAATTTAGACAGGAGTTATAATGTAATAGCCTATTAGAAACATATCAAAAAATTTGTATTAATTAACAAATAGGATATTTTACGACTAATGTATAAATATTTTAACGCTTTAAATATAAATTTACGTGAAGGCATTCATTTCGAGAAAGGTTGTACAAAATAGTTACACTGTTTGATTGTGTTTTGGTTTGTATTGTAATTATATCCGAATTAGAGACATGTATAGGTAGATGACGAATATTCTTACATTGCAAGGTATTCAATAAAGTGAAATAGCGGCTCTGCAATATACATTAATATTATGGCTAATATAAAACAAATTATTATACTGCTCTGAAAAGTTAATAAAAATATTTCGAAATAACATCTTTTCTCTCCTTTCCCCACACAAAATCTTACTCTTTTGCAAACAGCACGACCAGCCTACCACGGCATGAAGTGGGGAGGAAATGGGGTTGTAAGAGCCATTTTTGTTTACGGAGCATTAGTCTGCTGGGCGGCCGTGGATAAGGTCACCGCCAAAAAAATGCTGGAGAAGGTCCAAACGACAACAGGTCTGCTGATAACTGGTGTCTTGGGAACAACACCAAAAGTCCTGGACACTATTCTCCACCTTCTGCCACTGGACTTATTTAGCAAACAATATGCAGAATCGAGTGCCATAAGGCTCAACGCTACGCAGGGATGGACGTGTACTGAACATGGACACTCAAGAATACTGGGTACGCCATTCCAAATTGATTACACTATTCAAAATTCAAATTCTCAATCGCCTCCAAACAGGAATGGGAGGAGGGCTCCACCCCTCGGGCACCGACGGCTCCAAGATGGATGGCAAAGTGGGAGGCGGCGTCTTTTTCGGTCATCTAGACCTTAGCTTGTCGTTCAGCCTATGCCGGACCACTGTTCGGTTTTCCAGGTGGTCGGTGGTAACGACAGTGAGGGAAGCCTCAATATATGTAGCTGCGGGACAACATCGTCCTTTGCAATAAAATCGGTAAATGGTATTCATACCACTTCGAAGCTAGTCCGTGATTGACGCATACTTCAACCTAGAACTCATGTGGGTTCCGGGGCACACTGATAATTGCAAGGCTGACGAGCTAGCTCGCCTCGGGACTCTCATGACAAAATCAGACATATCTGGAGGTCATAGCGTCTAAGTTGAAAATTAGACTAGTGGCCATAAAAACTGCAAACAGCAGATAGGCCGTCGAGAGAAAATTCGGGCTTGAGATTGGACTATCACGGGCCCATTTAATATACCGAATATTAGGCGCGTTTGCAGAAAAAATGTTCAGGAAGGGTTTTCATAAAAACCAATATATCCATGTTCTCAAACCCATAAACCCCAAAAACCCCCAAACGCGCCTGCGTATGAGCCCTTCTGACTTTATCTGCGGCAAAGTTATCTATGAGAACATTGAAATTGGACTGTCTAGCTTAAAGCGCTTCGATACAGAGAGTGCCAAGTCCCGAAACACGCTGTTGCGTAGAACACGATCGAATAAAATTTTTAATTCATCATTCGTTATCAGCAACTTCCAAAATCTGAAAGCATCCCTTGAAGTTCAAACTTTTCAGTTGTCATGTTGGATCCGCCATTATGCAACCTTAAAATGAACGGTAGCCTAAATGTTAAGTTAATAGTTGAAGCACTTTCTCTCAAAAATTCAACAGAATCAAAGTTAGCGTTCATGCGTACTTAAAGGGTAGGGCTTTTCGGCCGCCATCTTGAAATTCGTAATGTTGATAGCAAAAATATATCAATGTGTGTATATTGAATCAAACGGAAATTCATTCATTGGATCCGCCATCTTGATTTTCCAAATTTTGAAAGCAGATTCGAAATTAGCGACCCCGAAAACTTGAAGGTACCCATTTCCATTTCCATGTAAATCTGTGGAAATTGAAACTTTCGGTCGCCATGTTGGATCCGCCATTTTGGAACAAAAAATTAATTATTATCATATTGTGGTAGTGTCATGCAGACTAAATAAAGTTTTATGAGAATCGTTTGAGTAGAAGTAATACTTGAAAAATCGATTGCAAAATTTGAAACAAACAAATACTTATACGGAGTGAAGCTAAATAAAACCTTTTAAAACCGGGCTCACTTTATGAAGCAAATAAGCAGCGCGATAATTGTAAGCAGCGAATGGCTGTCATACAGTTTATGTGACTATTGAAAAACTAGCCCTAGTTGTGTTAATATTTAGTTTTTGAATACTCAGCCCTTACACTAACTTATCATGATTGCTATTATATATTTTAAATTTGCATTCCTTTGATTCATGTAAGAGTACTAATTAATAAAGAGATTTGTAGTGTAGTGGACCTACTCATTCCAACACACATCACATCTGATTCCCCTCGGTATGTATTCAAACTTACTCGTAACTGAAAAGCTTTTAATCGGATTGTTGTTGTTTACCGTTTCTGTTAGTTGCAGTTTCATAATGGATGCTTAAATTTTTACGACAGCTTTGGGACAATATCGATATTTTGTCGATTTATTTAATTAATAAAGGTATCGTGTTCGTGCATAACTTTAATTAATTCCAGCCATCATATAATGTTATGAATGCATTCAGTATTTAAGGGGCTACCTACCACGGTAAATGGAAAGTATCGACTATATTTTTATTCATGGAATGTTACTTGTGACTTACAACAAAGCCTTTGTAACGGAAGTGCTGAAAAAGGTTATTCATGCAATAAAATTAAAATGCAGTTAAAACAGATTTGTACAGCAGAAATACATATTGTTCCGGGCTCCGATTTTAATTCCTGGAAAAAGAATAGAATTAATATTAATTTAACTTTCAGTTTTAGATTTGATTAGGTAGGTAAATCACCTCCTGAATAGAAGGACAAGGGCCGGCCCTAATGAAGAAACATGACTGGATACTGGACATTAGACAGAAAAAGAGTGACAGCGAAAGTGCGTGAACAGAAGAAAGAACTCCACCGGCGAACTCTGCAACTAAACCAATATTTCATGCCGCAATAATAGCGTATTAATGTCAGTAGGGCCAAACGGCATGCTATACTCTGAAAATCACCGTGTCTACGTGCCGATTTGAGTTAAGTGAAGAAAGACTGAATATTTTCTTGTTTCATACTTTTCGTTTCTTCCATTGTCGGCTTATTTGTATTTCATGATAATTTTTTTTTTACATCTTTTAAGTTTGAAATAATATGTAGTAGGTAAGTAATGTCATGACATGAACAAGCAGACAGCTCATACTTGTAATTTTACATTATATCACGATGATAGTATAATAGCTACGTCCAGAACTTATCTTTGTTATCCTATAAACATAACTTGTCGTGTTTTGATCCCCACGTTAAGGTGTTGTGAACAATAATATAATCTATTATCTTGGGGCGCCCAGTAATATTGATTCAGAATGAAAACGACATATGGCTGTTTGTATTCTGCTTGCCAAACCCTTTTATTTGCTACCCATGTCAAGAAAGTTGTGAAGAAAGAGGTAATCCGCCATCTTGGGACATCCGCCATATTGGATTAAAAATGATATCACATAGTTTACCGTATTGTGTTCATCCAACGCTTTCATTTCATTCCCATATTAATAATATTTGGTGAAATTTGTTTTTTATTGTCAGACATTTTGAATTATGGTGGATGCCCATTTGCTTCTTTTGTAACGTTAAATAGCCTATGACACCCGGACGATTAATACGATTTTAACGACCCCTCACTTATCCAAATTGGTTAATCCAGTGGGGCTCTAGGCCTTAACATCCGGACAATATATGTACTTGCATATACACATTCTTAGGCTGATAAACACATAACCCTTAATCTGTCGGATACGAAAGAAGCCATAATTTTGCGCGTTCTTGGTTTGTTTTTTATAATAATAATAATAATTTTATTTGGAGGAGAACCGAAGATTACAAATCTTATACAGTACAATTTCAATTCATGTAAAGGGAGATATACTCCTAGCATAGTCGAAAAAATCAATTTTTTTTTGCATTTTCTTGAAGGTTGAGGTCTCGAGAATATCTGGTAAAAGACTTGCACTATGGGCCTGGTATCGATGATTTCATGTAAGTTGACAAATTTCATGATTTATTCATTCCCAAATTCTCAAACGCGTTTTTCTCAAATCGGTACCCAAAATTTATCGGAAACCAATGAGCCGATTGCCTTGAATTTTTTTGTGGTTATTCTATACACCATTGTCTAGTACTTGTCATAAGACTTTGTTTTTGCCTTACTTAGTTTTTGTTTTATAGGAAAAATAATAACTAATTCGTGGTGCAAAAATCACTATTTATGTTCAAACGTCCGCCATTTTGTCATAAATCGATATTTTCAAAATGGGCTACGACAAGTACTAGATTATATGTAGTATCTAATTTAATAATCTTCTTGGTTTTTTTTAGGTGATTTTTTAAGAAACGCCAGTTGGTACCGTTTACGCAGATTTTTTTACGACGCTCCAAGGATCATACAATATCCTTGTATATTTTTGATGTTTTTAAATAAAAAAATTCAACATATTTTTGAATGTGCATACTTTTAGATAGTTGAACTCCCAATCCGAAATATCAAATAGTTTTCCTAGAAAAAATGCACAAAAATGACTTTATTTCCGGCTCCTAGGTGTATATCTCCCCTTAATTGCTTGGAGAAGCAGATTACTATTCTACGTAAATAATTAAGCTACTACTACTATTTAAATGAATAACCAACGAAAGAGAAAAGAAAGAAAGAAATTAATAAGTAATAAACAAATGTAATGTTGAAATGAACATGACACCTACACATCTATAAAGCCAAACATAGTATCAGCTTACGGAAGGCTCCATCGGACCTCTCCAACTGAATACGACCAGGAAGAAGATTCCATTTACGGGTAGCCTGGACAAAGAAAGAGCACTCGCCAAAGTGTGAGGTGCAGTGCGGTGCACCTACATATTAGGTACAAGGAGCTGCAGCCTTCTGGTCGAACGTAAGAACTTCAGCCTCTCAAACAAGTAGGAATAAAAGTTCTGGCCTCGCCAAGTATGTGTCAGTGGATGTGCCGAGAAATAACTTGGTATACCGTCATTACCCAACTTAACTTGTGGTAAATCACAGAGGTCAACGGCTCTTCTCTAAACCGCTAGGCGCGGGGAATTTCATTCAGGATTTTCTTAATAATTGGATTTTCTGAAACTTTGAAAGTCATCACATTTCTAGATTTTCTTTGCAATTTGTGCAATTTTCCTCTCCATTGCAGACACCCTATGCGAGTTGGAGCCCACTTTCTTTTCTAAATTGCCGCACAACTTTTTTTTCGGAATTTCATTGAGAAGCCACAAATTCATCGAGTTTTTTATCACTCGATCTAAACGAATTCTCGATTAGTTTTCTGTAATTATAGATATCTTCCTTAGTTTCCGCCCGCCATGATAATTGAAAAAAGAGCTTAGGCAACTAGCAAAACACGTGTGCTCTCTTCGGCGACCATAATCGTTACTATAATCCAGTAGCGGATACGTTTACGACGTCCATTAGTCTTGAAGGGGGTTGTAACTAATGAATGCTTTAAACCAATTTTAAGATTATTTTAGGAATACGGCCGTATAATTGTTTTAATGTCTACCAAAATTGTATGAACACTCAGTGGTGGATTTACACATTTCCCAAGTACCTATAGGCTGTTAAATTTTTGCCGCTTTTACCTCTAAAATTGTCAGTTCCTACATTATTTTTAATTTTTACAATCCAACAATTTGGTTGAACTTGCACAAGAAATAGTTTTTGGGCATATTTCTGAGTTAATCAAAGCTCAATCATGAACGACTAATAAGGCCGGCTAATGTATACTACTTACACAATAATGTGCATTCGGTTAACGTAATTAAATAATCTTAATTGAGCTTGCAAACAGTTAAAAAATAGTAAATTCAATTACGTAATGAAAGTTTCTTACAATACCTTTTTGCACGATGAATAAGAGAAAATTGTGAGGTTTATATCTCGTACACAATTAGTAATATCCTTTGTTCAGACTTCAAACAATGAATAATTAATATATGTACAACGGTAATTGTTTTACATGCTGTCACAAAAAAAATCGAAACTTCTATGCATAGCTTCCGAAATAGCTATTTAGAATTGAAATACTTTGGGGAAAAACAATTCGTTCGAAATTTATAATATGTACTTATTTCTTTTTCCACAATTGCGATTGTTTAATTACCAAACTATTGTTTCTATGGTTGCTCCATCAATCAAAGACAATATAACCAAATAAGCATGAAAAATCTTTTGGAATACTATTTACAGTTGACGTAAAACAGTTCACCAGTTCAACGTGACCGCGTTTCAAGCTTCGAATTGAAAAATATTTATGTTTCAATAAACTGATTCGTTAGGGATGATTATTGTAAGTTTGTACTCACCGGTGCAATGAAAATATTCATACAATCCACGAAACACTTAGAACCAGAAAGAAGTGTCAATCCGTTATGCAATTATTGCAGGAAGCTATCAACCGAGGCCTTGATTACTGAAGTGCGTGACTTCCCCGTATTCCTTTGTTGCAGCTCTATTTTGGAGGTGCCGTTAAAAATCACGAGATTCCTACTCAAAATATTAGTATGGGAAGTTCACATACAACGATGCTTTTGTTTCGTAATTTTAGGTTCACATTTACTTACTCCACACAATACAGAGCTTCTCAAATACCCATTACTTTTTGCAAGCGTGTAAAACGGCAAAAACAAAATTCGATTCCACATTTGTCGTCCTTAAAATCTGCCGCCCTATGCCCAAGCTTACTCCACGTACTGGTAAATCCGCCACTGTCATTCAGTTTATAAACAGGGCACATGGCATACGAATCGCGGCACACACCCAAAGATACGGTGGTTTGGTAAATGACTTGGATTAATAATAACCCAGTGGGAAAAAGAAGCATACTGTAAGTCATGCGGAAGCATTCTTTGGAAGCTTAGAATTGCTTCCTTTCCGTATCCCATCCCATTTCGTTTTTACCATTGCATGTCATTGCGAGGAAGCAAAGGCGAAAGCTTTTCTTCCTTAGTGCGTCCGGAGAATCTGTTTAGGAATTTAAGCAACTTGTCTTCCAGATTGCTTTCTGAGAAGCTGTTTCGATAATATTGATTCTTATACATAAAAACTGAGCAAATGCTCTACCTTCCCAGTGGGAAAATCGGAAGCATCTTCTCGAGGAAGCAGCGTGGTAGTCTTCCACACTGCATCCTTTGCATGCTATGAGGAAGATTTGCGCATTGTTTCCCTTTTGTACGTAGCGCGGCACGAAACCAAAAGCTATATTTTTAGAAATGCTCGTTGAGTCATCCATATCGCATGTGATATTTAGTTTGCGGCGATACTTTCACGTGAATGTGAACACGGTGTGTTGGCAGTGAGTGCAGCGTTTTATCTCACCCAAATGGAGATTCAGCTCCATTTTTCTATATAAAAATTAAGGTTGAGCATTTGCTCAGTTTTTATGCATAAGAATCAATATTATCGAAACAGCTTCTCAGAAAGCAATCTGGAAGACAAGTTGCTTAAATTCCTAAACAGATTCTCCGGACGCACTAAGGAAGAAAAGCTTTCGCCTTTGCTTCCTCCCAAGGACATGCAATGGTAAAAACGAAATGGGATGGGATACGGAAAGGAAGCAATTCCAAGCTTCCAAAGAATGCTTCCGCATGGCTTACAGTATGCTTCTTTGTCCCACTGGGTTACTTTACCTTGATTGTTAATATTGCAATACGCTGCACTCACTGCCAACACACCATTCACGTGAAAGTATCGCCGCAAACTGAAAAGCACATGCGATATGGATGACTCAACGAACATTTCTAAAAATATCGCTTTTCGTTGCGTGCCGCGCTACGCACAAAAGGGAAACAATGCGCAAATCTTCGTCATAGCATGCAAAGGATGCAGTGTGGAAGACTACCGCGCTGCTTCCTCGAGAAGATGCTTCCGATTTTCCCACTGGGAAAGGCAACAAGTTCAGTTGTGCAACTAATACTAATGAACACTAATATAAAAACTAATGGAACACTATTAATTAAGTATTTTAATGCGCGTACAAAGAACAAGTCTTACAAATGTACATAAAAACTTTGGACGAAACTATAGTTTTTTTTAGCCCGCAGTCACTTAAGGGGGTAGTCTCATGTCCGAGCTTAAATTTTGAAGGTTTTTCAAGATTTTTTTTTGTGTGGAAAATGAAATGCAATCTTCTTGTGATAATTATATGTTATTATTAAACTATTGAACAATACAAAAGCATTTCTTTTAAATAAAAAAAGAAATTTTTTAAGGTCATTTTGGTGAGGCGAAGTAGGTCTCTTCAAAAAAAAGTAGGTAGCTCGCCCCCCTGATTGCTCCATTCCCAATCATCTGAAATCAAAATTCCAAAAAGATTATTATTCAGTAGGGTTGTCATTCTGGCCCGTAGCAGATTTAAAAGATTTGAGTGGAAAATAGCAAAATGGCGGCCTTGTAAAAAAAAATTTACAAAATCGACGGTTTTTTTCGGTTTAATATCGATATAAAACAGAAAGAAATCGATAAAAACATCTAATTCTGCTACCCGCCAGAACCATTCATGTTTATAATAATATGTGGAAATTTCAGCCCAATCGGTCCAACAGTTTTTCTTTAATCATCCGTGCCGACGAAAAAAAAGTAGTTTCGAGAAAAACGCGTTTAAAGTTTAGAGAAAAAATTTTCATATATGCAGATGCAGGGTGCGCTCTCCCCTATTATATGTTGTAACTTTAAAATGACGTAGTGTATCGGTCTAAAATTTTTACAGTATATTCTCAACTTATTTAACTTTGAGAAAATGCAAAAAAAAAAAAACAGATTTTTTGAAGATCGAACATGAGACTACCCCCTTAAGCAAAAAAAGGGGTCAACCTCGGAATGAGAGATAATAAGTTGTAAACTCGTATATACCTTCATTTTGGTGTTCTGAAAGTTGTCTCAAAAGTCTCATAAAATCTCGTCTCTGCGCGGTAAGTTATTCAAGGTCAAAGGTCACAAAAATCTGTTTTTCGCGATTATCTCGGTTTCTATAGCTCCAATGATGTTAACATTTATTATCAAAATTGTAGATCATGAAATTTGCGACAAATTTTGTTTAAAAAATATTTCATACGCCCAAGCGTTTTTGAGATAGAGGGCAGAGAGCCCGCAGCGCTCAGCCATACTCACTGTAATGTAAGGTTAACCGTGAATCTCAGTGAATAATACCTCGCATAAAGTTATTAAATCATTGAAATATCATTAATAGGATTGAATACAATACTCAAGTAGGGGCCTGCCAAAGCAGAAGTAAAGAGCTTTAGTGGCATATGGGTTGGAGAATTCCTTAGACCAGCGTTTGACAAAACCTAAAGCTGAGTTTGCTTTATTAACGATTTGATCGATATGGGAACGAAAAGTGAGTTCGCTATCGCAAATGAGGACCAGATTACGTAAGGAACTGACAGATGGAGTGGGTTCACCAGTGAAAAAATAGGTCCGAGGAGCAATGGGGAGGCGTCTGCGGGAATAAGTGATTGATTGGCATTTAGAGATGTTAAGATCCAGAAAGTTTTTCGAGCACCAGGTGGAAAAGCTGAGTAAGTCTTCTTGAAGGGATATAGGATCAGATGCATTGGAAATACTTTTGAAAATTTTCATACCATCACACTATGGGGCCAAATCTCAAAAAGCTGGCCAAAACCTAAAAAAAAAAGTTTTCAAATTGGGATTTTTTAATCTCAAATTGGCTAAAGTACTTCCCAGTGCTATAGAATCAAGCGATAATAGGACCCCAACTGGACGCTCACCCGTAGAATGCCAGCGTGAAAGTGGCATCCAAGGGTAGCAGTGATTGTGTGTTTTGAAGAGAGAAAAAGTTCTCGTTTTCAAGAAGGCACAAAATATTCAAAATTTGACAGATTTTAATAAAACAAAATGGAATCGTCAGTTAAAGATTAGTAGAATATTATAAAATTAATTTAGTTACTGTATTATTAAACACTAATTTTAGAGAGAGATAGACTTTTTTACATTTTATACTCAAAAACTATGTAAGATGCCATGTTAAAATGGAAATATAAAAAATGTTCCGCATTGTTCCGCTCTGAAACGATTGGAGGTGATAAATTAGATAAATAAGAAATAAAATTAAGAAAAATGAGCGCCGCATATCACCGACCGCGTTTTTAATCGATTTTTTTCGAAAAATGTAAGCATAACCTGTTTCGCTGGACAAAAATCGAAAAAGTGATAAATCGTTTCAAAAGTCGGTATTATATGGTTCTCGGGGGCACTGATTTCGAATCTGATATCGGATTTACAAAATTCAAAATGGCGGACCGGAAGTGACGTAATATTTTACGAAAAAATTGAGTTAGCGCTCTGAAACTCGGTTTAATATTGTTTGCGGGGTCGCTGATAACGAATATGATATGAGATACATAAAAATTCAAAATGGCGAACCGGAAGTGACTTAAATTTTTGCAATTTTTAATTTTATAAATCCGATATCAGATTCGTAATCAGCGCCCCCGGAAACCATACAATACCGAGTTTCAAAGCGCTAACTCAATTATTTCGTAAAACATTACTTCACTTCCGGTCCGCCATTTTGAATTTCATAAATCTCATTTCAGATTCGTAATCAGCGACCCCGCAAACCATATAAAACCGAGTTTCAGAGCGCTAACTCAAGTTTTTCGTAAAACATTACGTCACTTCCGGTCCGCCATTTTGAATTTTATGAATCTGATATCAGATTCGTAATCAGCGCCCCTGAAAACTATATTATACCGAGTTTCAGAGCGCTAACTCAAGTTTTTCGTAAAACATTACGTCACTTCCGGTCCGCCATTTTGATTTTTATGAATCTGATATCAGATTCGTAATCAGCGCCCCTGAAAACTATATTATACCGAGTTTCAGAGCGCTAACTCAATTTTTTCGTAAAACATTACGTCACTTCCGGTCCGCCATTTTGATTTTTCTAAATCCGATATCAGATTCGTAATCAGCGCCCCCAAAAACCCCCGAGTGAGAGATTTCAGATCGATAACTTGAATTTTTTAGTTTTGGCCAGCTTTTTGGGATTTGGCCCCACTGTGCATCAGCATAAATTAATATCTCTGAGTATTTAATTATCAGCTTAACATCGTTTATGGACAGAATGAAGATTAACGGACCAAAATGGCTACTTTGAGGAACGCCGCCGGAGTGAGAAGCAAATGGCTTAGTAACCGCTGAGTCAACACGAACCCTGTAATGACGATTATCGAGGTAAGATTTTGATCCAGGAAATGAAAGAGGGTTGAAAGCCGAGGATAATAAGTTTGAGAATAATGAGCTGATGGGAGATTTTGTCAAAGGCTTTACTTAAATCGGTGCCACCAACGTCGTTTGCATGACAAATCAATGAAAATATAAATATGTTCGGTTACGTATTTTTAACTTCTAGTATTTTCAGGCCTTTATTAAGAAACTAGTAGAGTTTAACTCGCGAACTTCACATTTACGCATTACAAAACTTACACAGGTCCACAAAAAAAGTAAAATACCAGAAATGTGACTATAGTTTCCGGATAATATGGTGGCACCTAAAACCGATGCCCGATTTCGCTCCAATTTTTCAGAAATTACTATTACTTACATGTATGTTAAGGTTTATCAGGTGCTTAATATCAATTGTTCTGAATTTTTCATCACTAGCTATTTGTAAAAGTCGCGTAATCACATATATGTAGAAATTTATTATTATTAAATAGAAAACCGCGAATTTGCTTGGTGGCACGTATTCGGAAGTAGACCCAAATTTTGTCAAAAAATTATCTTTAGTGATGTCAACGGCGAGCGCTACAGATCGATGATATCCAACTTTTTGTGGACTGAATTGGATGATATGGATACCGACGACATGTGATTTAAACAGGACGGCGCTACGTGCCACACAGCGTATGTCACTATAGACATTTTGCATGAGCACTTTGAGACTGGCCACCAAGATAGTTCGATTGAACGACTTTAGAATATGCAAATAAACGGGGAACAATTGATGCCCTCCGAGTAAACATAACGAACGCCATCAGCCAGATTTATGCGGCAACGTCATCGAAAATTGGACCTCCCGAATACGTGCTACCAAGCAAACCAGCGGCGGATATTTGAACGACGTTTCCATACTTAATGCCATCAAATGTTCTTTCAAACAAAAAAAAATGGAGTAGATATCTCACACACCACTTGTTTTATTGATATTTAAAATTCGAGCGTCCTTATTTAGAGACTCGTGTAATAGCTAAAGGAGCAACTCTCCGCTTTTAATTCGCTTCGTCAGCAACATGTGTCGTAGGTGTGAGTTTGTCAACACCCGGTGCGGCAGTATAATTAAATACATTTAAATTTTTCTAGCAATTTACTTGGTACCCGAGCTTATAAGGACCAATTATAGGTGCGCAGTACATCAATAAATATTTTTTTTATAATCTCCTTTTGTATCATTTATAAGCGGGATAGGACTGGAAGGATACACAAAAAATTATACGGATAAGACTGAGCATGTACATATGATGAAAGTCGTATTAACTTCTGTGATAAAAGCTCAATATAAAAGGCGATGCTTGAGGTAGCATAATTCAGTTGATAACAGCAGCGGCCAGGAATATTTGAGCTTCGAGTTGAAACGGATAATTTTAGTGTACTTAAGTTACCAGTGCTTTTAGTTTCTCTGCAGTTTACCAAAGTTAAGCCCCAAAAGTGAGTTATTTTAATTGCTTTGTAGTAAAAGAATTTCTCATTAAATAAGATTATCATGCGAGTAAATTGACTCCAATACAGGCATGTAATAAAGATTATAGTTTTGAGATTAATATTAACATAAAATTAATCATGTTTTCAAGTTAAGATCTGTTCCCAATTTATACAGTTAAGCAGTGAGTTCATTAAGTTAAGCGCCCTTCCGAGTCTAGAGTTTCAAATAACTTTTTCGTTCAATGAAGGATAAACCAAAAGTATTAAAACATTTAAATTTAAGATTTACATATATAGAATTAAAATAATTTTAACCGGGGCTACTAAAGGCTAATGGAATACGGTGGCGTGAAGATCTTCTCCATAAAACGAGCTCCCAGAAACGACTGACAATTTCTTAATTCTCAAACAAAAATTAACATAAATTAATTAATTAAAATTAAGAGAGCAGTAGTATGTCAATAACAGGAAAAGCCGAGGAGTAATAGTCCATGCCCCAAGTAGTAATAATATCTCGTGATATGTTTAGTGGATTGCCTTAGGAAATTGGCTTCGGAAGTCGGAACCCAATTATTTACTTTGAAAGAATTAATTTTCAATCAAGAAATCTGTTCTTTATCCAAAAATATTTTTGCTAATTCTAAAGATTGATAACTTTCTTGTTTAAATATACAAAGTTCTTGCGTCAAGGCCATCGTTTCCTGATTTTAAGAACCTAAGTACGCTTAATTTATTTAAATGTATTTTTTTCCTTCGTCAACCTTTTGTTTCTAGAGCAACTTTTGTTTGCGGTTTATTCGCATTGACCTGTGATTTAAGATAGCCCCAAATAAAGGAGTCTAAAGCCTTTAAATCGCACGACGTCGGTGGCCAGTCTCAAATCGCTCGTTCAGAATGTCCATCGTAGCATGCGTTGTGTGGCACGTAGCGCCGTTCTGTTGGAACCACATGTTTTTGGTATCCATATCATCCACATTAGGTAACATGAAGTTGCTTATCTTCGATCTGTTCCGCTCGCCGTTGACATCGTTAAAATGATTTTTTGGCGAAATTTGGGTCAGCTTCCGAATGCGGTCCACCAAACAAAGTCACGGCGGACATCTGAACGACGTTATATTCCATAGTTAATGCCATAAAATTTTCTTTCAAATAAAATAATAAAATATATAATAAAATAAAATAATAAAGCCAAGCCTCCTTCGCGGAATGTGGTTAGCGACGTCTCACGGTTAAACAATTATTATTAGGCCCGGCATATAATGTAGGTAGTGTTGGTAGTACTACTCGGCATTTTTAGAGTAATTGTTTTACGATGCAACGGTCGTCTCTTCGCCTATTATAAATCACGCGGTTGCACTTTGATTCAAATCGTTATCACATGGTGGGAATATGCCAAAATAACATTTGCAAAAAAAATCGCTGTACAGAGGATTTTGGTCAGGATAAGGGGAGGCACATGGAGGCATCTCTTTATCATATCACGACACTTTCCTCAAACTACCGAACCGGTAGTATGATAGTACGAGTACTTCAGAACTCTGTGCAATGTTTTTACATTCCTTCGGGTATATGTTTTTCGTTATCAGATGAACGCAATAAAATATGTATTTGTCATATGTACTCTATATACAAAAGAATTTTAGTAAGTGGTGTAGATTGACTGTATTTATTTATTTATTTTTATTGAAGAACTAGCAATGCCCGTGAGTAACCTGATCAAGGACATATGCTACCAACATGCCAAGTTTCATTTAAACCGTCCAGTAATGTCAGCGTGATGCTCAGTAGGGAATATGTGAAGACCTTCCGCTAGAAGGGCGCAAGAAGGGCTTTGGTCTTTAGAATATTACTGCGAATTCAAAAACGCAGCGATGCAGCAGTACTGCGCAATTCAGCTTCAGAGTCTACTACGCTAAATTGTGCAGCACTGTGGCATCGCTGCGTTTCGAATAGGCCCTTATTATCAGGGATAAAGCGGAAGAGAGAGAGAGAGGAGCAAAAATGGAGAAAACAGGTAACGGGGTAGGGATGGAATTTTTGTACAATGCACGCTGTAGATACATTTCAGTCATGCACTGAACTTTGAGCGGTGTGAAGTGTAAATCAATTCAAAAATACTATTACATCTTCTTATATTTTTAAAAACTATGTAAGTTATTCAATTCTGGGTAATTACAGAAGCATTTCCTATGTAACGCCTTCAACCTAATTGCAATAGTGCCTTGCATATAAAACTATCCGTCTGACGTATAGTAACGTAAACACCTTGAATAGAGCCTTCTTTCTGCGAGCATGCTTGTACAAAACGGAAATGGATGGTAGTACGAAAAGGAAGGCCTCACCTCCTCTTAAGAAGCCCTTTAACATGCATGGATAGGCGTTAAAATATAATAGCACACTTTGTTTGTACAGTAATGCTTTCAATAATTGTGGCCTTGTAGCAGGAAAATAACTCCTCTTAAAACTAAATCGATTCATAGCTCACAAAACGTAACTATGAACAAACTTCACGTTGTGTCTGTTTCTCAAAATCCTCTAGGGATTTTTTTCATTTTATGCTAAAAAGTTGATTTTCAGAATTTGAAAATGTACGACTTCGTCTGTAAATTTATGACTGTGTTCTTTGCCATGAATTAATTTAACTCCTTGACACAACATTATGCTAATTAAACACTTCTCAGGATAATTTCTCAAATCTGTGATTGAAGCATTTCAAAAGGAAAATTATAATAATCATATAATAATAATACCTTCAAGAAATCATGCCCATTAATAAATGATATAATAGTACCTAGGTACATATATCGTAACAAACAAATTGTGCAAGATTAAGGTAGCGTAAGTGTAAAACATCCATTAACGGAATTCACAATTTTCTTCAGAATTTTGTAATCTCCTGCGAAAGGTATAATTTTATTACCCGAGTACCGAAAAAATAGGGTTATGATTTCTTTTTGTGGCTGTCTATCCCAGGGGGAATTTTGGTTAGGTATTCCAACGGAAGTCTTGTGGAAGCAAAGCAAACCACTATTCATTCCAGGTTAGTCGCATGGAAGCTAGACGGAAGCACAAGCGCGAACAAAAGCAACTTCCATATTTTCTTCCCACTCACGCTCTCGAGCTCTTCGTCAACGCAGTTCGTGAATGCCGGATGAAAATAATTCATTCCTGTTTGTACTTTGAGCGGAAGCAGAGCGCTGATCGTTCAAGTCCAATAACATGACTTTGAGCTAATTGAGTTCTTTCATTTATTTACTTTAAATTTTCGAAATTAAAAATGCAATCTAACGCTATAGGAGGCGGGTACCAACCGATCCCACTTTGATTCCGAGCCATACATCCTTCGATGCTGGAATGAATGTTTGCTCGTTCCCTCATAGAGCCTAAAATATTGGAGTGATTTCAACATATGAGGCATTTCTGCATTCGTTACGATCCCGCGACTATTATAGGCTGTTGTATCTTTTTTTTATTTGTTTATTCGTAATTACAACTTACAACTACAACAACTATAATAATTACAAAATATTAATCGATGCTGGAGACAGCAGCTGCAGAACAGCACCTCGCCTGCTGAAGGCCGAAAACCGAAGAGAGGGAGTTACAGCTGAGTCAGCCTAACAGCTGTATCCTCGGGTGGGGTACCACTAGCATGTTTATATGGGTGCGATGTATGTATGGGTATATGATATTTATAAAAATAATAAAACGGAGCCATGAGTAGTCAAAATTACACCAAATATCGTTAATATGGTATAATATAATAATATAAGGTTTTGAGGAGTGGGAGTTCAATACAATAAACTAACTGACATCATTCTGAACTCAATGTCACGAATACCCCAAGATGGCGTAGTACCTCTTTCTTCACAACTTTCCTGACATGGTATCAAACGAAAGGATTTGAGAAGAAAAATACTATAAGCTATGTGACGTAATTGCCATAAGATAGCAGAGACAATTTCTGGACATAGATAACATATTATACAATTATCGCGATATGGTACGAACATCTTTCCAAAACTGCCACCAATGTTGATCTACTTCTACCACTGCAGGTACAGTCATTTGCAAAATCGAAAAAAATGCTTTAAAATTTCCTGAAATTCGCGTTTCTCCCACATTTGCTCCGAAATTCATGTAATTAACACACCTCTTTATAAATTTGATTGAATTGTCCATCTTGTTGCCTTTCCAAAGAGGTGCAATTCCCTACATCCAGGTAGGATTGTGTGGATACACAAATTTATATGTCAAAACCTTTTGCGGAATTGTACCGTCTGTAACGTATTATACTACATTTAACTATAATAAGTTTTTAATTTAAGAAAAAGCATATTGGAGGTTATTTTAGCACAATTTTATGGATGTTGATGAGATTGACTTTTTATAATGTTATTTTATTTTTGCCTTAGTTTCTTTTAGTGGTTTCCCCCAGTAAAAAAATAAATTACCTCCGCGATTGCTATTATATCCCACTGTGTGTATTATATTTAGTATTTACCCTGATTACCCATGAATTTAATAATTGTAATACCCGTTCATCCGTGAATTTGACTGAAATAAGACAGTTTTGTATGAACTAAGGGTATCACTAAAATACTGAACATTCCCTTATGTATATGTACAGCAGATGTAGATGTATGTACATATCGTACTATCTTCAATAATTGATTTTTCACTGTTGTGACGATTACTACACGTTGGCTGGGCACATATTCCCCTCATTTCACCCTTTGTTTACTAGACTACAAAGATTCAAGGGTCCTGATTTGGATTGTATTCAAGCCCTTGGTCTGTAGTCTTATATGAGACAGACCACTTGTTGGTGCTGAGGCTCCATGATAAATTCCACTACCTAACATAAATTCGATGTTTATATCTTTTCAGACTTATTTAATAGTATTTTTGCTACCGCTATACAAAAGCCTCAAATGAAATAGCAACAGAGAAGAATGACATGCACACTTTGTAAATGTTTCTAAAGAACTCACACATTGTGTAGAACTTGGTACAATAGAGATGAGCTCTTCAACTGCAACTGGACACATTAATCAAACCTCAAGGTATTTAATGCTAAAATATGAATTTTAAATTACACCTATAATAGTAATGCAAATATAAAAGCATCGGAAGGAATGAAAATATGATAATGGAATTGTTTAATTATCGTAGTATACATGCACACATACACTCCGCGACAAAATAATCACCCCACCCTTAATTAGACCTGTTTCTTAAAACGGGGCAGGCACAAACGTAAATTGTGTTGCCAATTGTAAAGTACGAGGGTCTGTCGAGGAACTTTTGAATAAAATTGTCTTCTAGAAAAATCTAATGAAAAGCTTCACGGTGGTTAGGATGGTTTTTATTTATTTATCTATTTAAGGCTACCGATACAATAATCTTACAGACTAGGCAATAATTCAGATTGGACTTATACTACATTTATGTATTGTACATGAAATTAAACGAAGCTTTCGTAATGAAAGCAATTATAATGGCCCCCTCACAAATGTGCCTGCCGCTAATGCGTAGATGGTTGGGAGAAGTGACCGGTCGCTGAGTGAACCTGAGCCTAGCAGATGGCTTTCTGCTAAGGGTGACATCCCGCAGTGGGTTGGGTTTGAATAAGTTCTGGTAATTGTCGATGCCGCAAAAGATATAGAATATCGAAGCGCTGATCCTGTTTCGCTGAGTTCGACTTAATTAAGTTTTTTACGAGACTTTGAATTTATTTATTTTGTTGTGCACTGTTGAACAGGCAGTCATCAAGTAATTAAAAACTAAAAGTAGAATTTTATGCCTTTTCCCTTTTAATTTGTTGAGTTGTTTTTGAAGCCCAAGTCACACAGCACCACAATGTTTTTAAATCTATTTCTGGACAAACCAAATTCAAAATATATACAATATTTATTAAAGTCTTGAATGGATGACAATACTTCAGAAAACCCAAACAAACAACAAATTTCTCACGCACAAGCGCAATGTACGTTCAGGGTGTCTAAATATTTATTCAACCCAATAGTTCAGGACAATATATAAGACTAGTTAAAATATATTTTATGAAGAGGACTCGCAAATAACTTCGTCTATTTTGATGCATTTATAACCCTTACAGTTGACAACGAATTTCATATGATGGAACTGCATTTCCTAATATATCATTTTTTTTTTAATAAACACCGAGTAAAACTTCTTCTCGAAACCGATTCTATTTGGGTTTTCGAAACATGACGAGTCCATATGACTTCTGCATAGTTATTTGTAAATTAATTACCGAAATAAAAATAAAACCAATTGTAAAAGGATTACGAAATACTTTTGTAAATAGCTTAAATGTGTTAATGATTTAATTAATGTAGTAGGAAAATGTAAGTCTAGAATCGTAGATAACACCCACGTCCTTATATTTCTCTACCCTTTCAATATAAAAAATTAGTAATTCTATAATCGCAGATTACAGGATTTACGCATTAATAATTAATTTTGCATTTGTCAACGTTCAGAGAAAGGTCATTAACATTACGCTAGTTACATAACATATCCAAGTCATTGGATACCCCGGACGTTGCATAATTTTTGTGTCAAAAGTTACCAGACTACTTCAAATTAAAAAACTTGGTGTACTCTGATCGGGTTGTGTGTGTGTAAACTTTCAACATCATAAGGCAAATTAGAAGCATGCCAAGCTGTCGGTGATATTATCCAAATCTACGAGTGCTCTGCAACATGACAAAAATCTGGTGAAATTGGGTAAAAAGAGAAGTGCTTCCCAGAGCTCAATTACCCCCCTAAAAGTTAACACACACTTTTATGTAAAAACTTATTACCTGTTTTACCCATGGGTACAAACTTCAGAATTACCAGACAGACCTTATATGGTATATGATTGTTTTTTCTGTGAAATTAATTTTGAGCAATTATTTGTTTATTTCTAGAAAAATTGTGGGGCGAAATGATGGCTCGGGTAGCTGATATATTCAAGGAAGGGTAAATAAAGCAGACAGTTCTTTTTTTAAAGGGGTGTTTATTGTATTTCAAAATGGGTGTAACTCCCTCTTACAGAGACTTGAATGATATAATTTTAAATATTTGTGGTTGAGAATTGCATGTTTCCTTGATAAACTCTACTTGCAAGATGTCGATTTTCGATAATATTAAGATTTAGAGACCTCGATTGCCATTGCAGGAGCTCTATGTTATTTACTTGAAGATAACATTTCATTTTCCTGGCGGTATGCACTGCAGCTTTATCTTGGTGAAGAATGAAGGGAGGCGTCAAACAGTACGTTTACTGCTAGAGAAAGTTCAACCAGAGCTGGGGCCTATTTTACGAAGCTACAATTGTGACCAGTGACCAGTAAGAGAGGAATATAACCGACCAAGAGATTAGTCAATCTGAATTTTTACTAGTCGGAAAAGACTTGTCGCTTCGTAAAATAGGGCCTTGGTGTCTTCGAACGTTAAGAATTTCCATCAAATTTTCCAAAAAAATTAAAACATCTACTTCTACATCAACGGACAAATCTGGAAGGAAACCCTCCTTTAACGGAAAACGCAATTATTGCCGCAGTTGCAACAATACATATATGAAGGAGATTCTTTCTCACTTCTTGTACCACTGCATTGGGGAAACATTTCCAAGTCCAAGATTGAAAGAGATTGTTCTCTTTTTCAACTCTACGGGTTGTCTCTGCCTTTTCGTAACACACACACACACACACACACACACACACACACACACACACACAATTTAGTTAGGCAATTTCGTGCTAGCAAAACCGTTTTAGCGCTAATTGAACGTCAAAGGGCCAACCAATTGAAAATTAAAACTCACTTTCGATTTTTTCAGCCTCTATCCTGCACTCACTTTATACAAAGGACCACTTGATCCGAGCTTTGTGAACAAAATAAACGCATTTTGGTTGAATTGGGATCCTCCAAGTCCAAAGGCACATTACGCAATAGGTCTCCTCTATACAATTGTAGGAGTTATGGGAGCTTGCGGAAATGCTTTCGTCGTTTACATGTTTATAAGGTAAAAATATTTCCAAATTGATTTATTTCTTTTAATAGGACGTCCTAGAAGTCATCCCATTCAGAGTTAAGAAACGTTTTATCAAATTTACTAGAACCAACTATTAAATAAAAAGTATTCCTTGATGAACTTATTTATTCTAAAAAATGTGAAACATTCTCAGGATTCTGTGGAAAGTTCCAATCATTAAACAAAAACAGTTTTTTGCAAAAACGCAGTGCGATAAACCAATTTTCTTTATCACATTTACATTTACATTTCCATCAACATTTAAATTTACTAAGCATAACGCAACTATTCTAGATTTATTAATCGACTCATTTCTTCAACTACAACCACAAAACAAACTTAACAATACCTTCGGCCGCACTTGTCCATTTCTGTAAAATAAGCAAAATTATAACAGTTTTCTTGAATGTGAAAATAATGAATAATTTGAAGTGATCCCAAAAACCCGCCAGAAAGCTCCAGGCATCTCCAGAAATATTCTCTTATCATTGTATACCCAGCAGCAGTGCTTCCGGCACACATCCGGCTGGTTCTGAAATCAAGTGTGTTTCTAGAAATTTTTGAGATCTGTTAGTCAGTACTACCAGGAATGGTTCCCAGTAGTTTCTAGTAAGCAAAGCCAATGATGGGATGTCCTTTGCATTTCCGTGACAATTTTAAAAATCTTAAAAATATGAAATTATAAACCTCCTCAGAACATCAATTTATTTTACGTACGTGCAGCCAACTAAGAACTAACTTTTTATGATCCAATATAGGTGCAAATCTCTCCGTACACCTGCTAATATTTTAGTGATGAATTTAGCAGTCAGCGATTTTGCCATGTGCGGAAAGTGCTCCATGACGATATACAACAGTTTTTACTTTGGTCCGGCGCTGGGAGACATTGGTACTATAAATTTAATCAAGTTAAACTACTTTTAAAAATGAATGCCTTTGTTGCAGGTTGTCGTATCTATGGATTTATTGGAGGTCTTACTGGAACAGTTTCGATAACAACTCTGACAGCCATTTCCATAGATCGCTTCTATGTCGTTGTTTATCCCTTAGATCCGCTTAGATCTACAACGAAGCGTCGAGTTAGATTCATGCTAGCTGTCATTTGGATTTATAGCTTCAGTTTTGCAATCCTTCCTGCACTAGAAATTGGTCTCAGTCATTATGTTCCTGAAGGATTTTTGACAACTTGTAGTTTTGATTATTTATCCAAATCAACTAAAGAAAGGATATTTATGTTTATTTATTTTTTAGCAGTATGGTGTTTGCCATTTGGAACAATTTCGTATTGCTACTTTTATATTCTCAAAGTTGTTATAGCTGCTAATAGTATTCAGTCTAGCAAAGACAGAAGTAGAACTGATCTGAAACTGACGATAACAGTAATTGGTGTAATTGCACTTTGGTTTCTTGCTTGGACGCCCTACTCAATAGTAGCTTTGCTTGGAATAACTGGAAATGAAGACAAACTGACTCCACTTACTTCAATGGTGCCGGCATTTTTCTGTAAGACGGCGGCTTGTATAGATCCTTATTTTTATGCAATTAACCATCCAAGATTTAGAACAGAGTTTAGACGAATTTTTCTTGGTAAAAGTATACGCAGGTTGTCTGCCTACCAATCAACATACAGTAGATCTTCAACAACAGCAAAACAAACTACATTTCACGAACTACAAGTTACAAGCTCTTCTCAAAAATACCTAAAGAACAGAAATATTGAAATGTCTTCTATGGGTAATTCCTATGAGAATCGATATGGCCAAGGTAGACAATCTCAAGAAGGAAATGTTGATAGATACTAATAGATATTCTAATAAATAACCTAGAATTAATTATACCTCATATTTTCAGTTATGGAAGACTGTATGCATTGTTGCATAAATTACAGAAGTTTGTGAATGAGTAATAACAAAATAATGTTTCTGGGGGTGTGGGGGGATTCTCATCTTCCATACCAAAACATAAATAATTAATAATGCCACTTAGCTATTAAATATAAGTTTAAATACCTTTTTTAACACTATTTCAATAAATAAACGAACTTGCAAATTTATGTTATTTTAGGCCATATTACTACTTTAATGTATTCATGAAATTAAAAAAACTATATTTGAATTGAGTGTAAACATTTTTTCACTCCTAAATGTTTCTGCTCACAAAAAATTATTTCATATTTTTAATGTAATTAAACTTCTTTTTTTGAATATATGTTGTGAGCATTGGTATATATTTATATTATTGATGGATATAGGACGAAGAGTAGCCATCGATGATGATTAAACAACAAAGATCTTGCCACATATTGCAGGCGAATCAAGTCAAACAAACAACATTTCAATAAGACCGTGTGGCGGTGTGAAGGTGCCCTTAGGTTACCTTAGGCAATTTATTTATTATTTCGCATAATACAAGCTACAGATTTCTACATTGAACTTGGACAATAAAGATAACATCAGCGACATCACGACGCAAGGCAAGCGGCTGGAGGTTAATCAGTCTTAGCCGGGTTTCCTACGGAGGAAGGTTGAAGCATAGACAAATAACATATAGATTTCCATTCTGGTCCTAAAGCTCAATCCCTTGAGCTTTCAATTTGGTAGCCTCCCAATGGGAAAAAGAAGCATCAATTATGCATTCCGAAGCCTTTCTCTGGAAGGCAGGAATGCCTGACTCTCCGTATCCTCTATCATATCTTTTTAACACAGGCATGTCCGCGGAACGAAGGCATTGTCCACAGAACAAAAGCTTTTTATATTCCTTACCACTAGATTACCCAGAATTCATTTTGGAGGCATAGCAAGGAAGCTATTCGGAATCGTTTCCCTCGAACTCATTTTTGAGTAATCTTTTTCAGTGATTCAGAATATAGTGCCTGGATTTTGTTTGTCATTTCAGTTTCCGTCACATGTCAGCTTATAACTGAATTGCCTGTTTATTTTCTTATATGAAAATTTATTTGTTATTCAGTCATAAGCTGTCACGGAATGACGGAAACTGAGATGACAAACAGAATCCAGGCCCATAATATGTATACGAAATGGAAGAAAATAGGAAGAAACTAAACTCGCACTAATTGTCACAAAAAATTCAAAACTATACTCGCACTAATTGTGTCTAAAAATTCAAAACTAAACTCGCACTAGACTGCATTCACAATTAGAATGAGAATTTACGCGTCAGGGAGCTTTTCAGGACGCAGGTCGCAACATGCTAAAACATAGAAATGGGGGAGATGAGAAAAACCGGTTTTAGGGCAAAAAGCATGAGTAATATCTTCGCAGAGTGCACGTCGTTCGCCAGTGTTTTCCTTCCTCCTAGCTTCTTATTGAGTAATAAGGAATGCATCGAATGTATACTTTCAATAAATGATTTTAATAGTATTTTGTGCAACTAGGGTGGAAACTAGCCGATTGCCCACGATGGCAGGGTTAGACGCACGAGCGAAGCGGAGCCCCCTGCAAATAAATAAAAACAATGTTTACTGTAATTATCTCTCAAAAAGATATACGAAAGATTTTTATGATATCTTCTAAGGCTAAGGTACAGATGTACAAAGCAATATACTATTACCCGGCTTAAATAATTTATTTAGGTACCTGAAAAGCATTAAAAGGATTAAACATCCGTGCGAGTATATAAAAAAAAAAGGGATTTCTTGAAGAAATATTCTGAGTGCACGAGTCTTAACCGTCGAGTTGAGCGCTCCTCAGGTAGATTTCTAGAGCTCATCATTGCTATTGCAAGTGCAAGCGAGAAATGCATACTCCTGTCCAGTGATCAGTGTGGGACATGTACTCACTCCTTCTCATTGTGTTAATAGAGCGACACAAATGCACTCAGGTATACTGCTCCCATGAAGGATTTCTTGAAGAATTGAATTGAAGAAGAAAGAAAATATTCTGAGTGCATTTCCATTTCAGGTACCCGTGCGTTATTCGAAGTCTCCCTTGCGTTCTTTAAAATTACCAATGGGTTATTCCCAACAGGTTTTACAGTGGGCAATCGGCGTGTTTCCACACGCAAACCCGTGCGGAATAGTAGTGGTTTCCGCGCACGTGTGAGGAAATAGTATATTACGATACAAGGGCGGTAAGTAGCCGATTGCCCACGATGGCGGTGTTGACGCACGAGCGAAGCGAGTGCGTTAACAGCCATCATGGGCACTCGGCTACTTACCGCCCGAGTTACGTATGCTATTTTTCAGCACGAGTGCGGGGTAAGCAGTAGGTACGTTACCGCACATGTTTCCATTCGGTGACTCATAAATTAACCACGGTGCGCTAAGGAGCCGATTGCCCACGATGGCGGTGTTAGACGCACGAGCGAAGCGAGTTCGTTTATAGCCATCGTGGGCAATCGGCTACTTACCGCACCGTGGTTAATTGATGATTTACCGCATGGAAACCCGTGCGGTAAGGTACCACTTACCCCGCACGTGTGCTGAAATAGTATATTACGATACAAGGGCGGTAAGTAGCCGATTGCCCACGATGGCGGTGTTGACGCACGAGCGAAGCGAGTGCGTTAACAGCCATCATGGGCACTCGGCTACTTACCGCCCGAGTTACGTATGCTATTTTTCAGCACGAGTGCGGGGTAAGCAGTAGGTACGTTACCGCACATGTTTCCATTCGGTGACTCATAAATTAACCACGGTGCGCTAAGGAGCCGATTGCCCACGATGGCGGTGTTAGACGCACGAGCGAAGCGAGTTCGTTTATAGCCATCGTGGGCAATCGGCTCCTTAGCGCACCGTGGTTAATTGATTATTTACCGCATGGAAACCCGTGCGGTAAGGTACCACTTACCCCGCACGTGTGCTGAAAAATATATTTCTAAATGCCTTCGTTGAGAATGCCTGACTCGATTTCCCACTGGGCTCGGATGTCGCCTGATCTTACTAACACATCCCTAACATGGCTCGATATATCATTTCGGGAGAGAGAGAAAATTGTTCGTTTAGCTCACGTCCGGGCAAACTCGGCTCCCGAGTCCTCCGAGTGCAAGCGAAAAATATTTCTTTAGCTCCTCATTGCCTACTGCAAGTGCAAGCGATAAATGCATACTCCTGTCCTGAATCAGCGATGGTGGACATGTACTCACTCCTCATTGCGTTAATGGAGCGACCCGAAATGCACTCAGGCCCGGGTCTGTAGCTTAGCACGCGGGCAGCATGGATTCTGCGAAATCAAATTATGTCTCAACGGAATTTTATTATTGAAATGAACATATCTCATCATCATAATTTTTATAAAATCGGCACGGCTTAGATAAAGGTGTTCTGAATCTAGTAAAATAATACAAGCCGAATATAAATGATATATACATATATCCCCTTATTAAAGGAGGTATTTATTTATCTATGTGCTCAAAATATGTCTTCAATGTTACTTGTACCATTTTTATCTTCATACTGAGTTCAATGTCAACAATGTGGGATTTGTTATGATACTCGTTTAATTTCCAACTTTAAATATGTATATCCGGATAAATCTTATCTATAAAACTTAATCTGATGAAAAGCAATCATAATAGCCCCAATTTACCCTACCCTTTACCATCCTCAATCTCTTATAAATAAATTTAAACAAAATATTCAATAGAAATGTATTTATTCTATTAGGATAAAAATTCCTAGAACAACCTTGTTTTGCAAAAGTTCTCAATTGGGCTGGTGAGCGGGCTCAATATGAAAATTGAAAAAGAGACAGTGTTCTGAAATGAGAAATATTCTAAATATTTATCTCACGCACACAAACTTCAAGGAAGTTGAACTAGATGAGCTTTCCGTTCAGATTTGTTTTCATAGGAACAAATTTTGCTATCAGATTGGATATCTATCTATTATTTGTCTATGGTTGAAGTTATCAGTCCAAGGAAGGTCACGCAACGCAAAGCGGAGAAATCTACGCTGAACTGCTTCGATCCACGAGACCTAGCAGGCATACTCCAGGAGTGGCCTAACGAAGAACATGTAGAGTGATTTGGTGACATAAGGGTCAAAGAATTCCTTAGACCAACGTTTTACATAGCCAAGGGGTGAGTTGGCTCTATTTACGATGTGATCAATGTCGGAACGAATGTTGAGCTCACTGTCGCAGATAACAACCAGATCGCGAACGGAATTTACAGATGGAATTGGTTCGCCTGAGAGAACGTAGGATTTAGTAGAGGTGGAGGCGCGTTTACGGGAGAAGGTGATCGATTGGCAATTGGATACATTGAGATCCAGTAAGTTTTTCAAGCATCAAGTGGTGAAACTGTTCAGGTCGTTTTGAAGTAGGGCAGAGTCCGATATGTTGGTGAGTTGTAAAGATTTTCATGTCATCAGCATAAATCAAAATTTCGGAATGATTGACAACTTTTTCAACATCATTATATGGTTAGTATGAAAATTAGAGGACCAAGGTGACTGCCCTGCGAGACGCCGAAATGGGATATGAAATCGTGGAATCAAAACGAACCCTGTAACAGCGATTACTAAGATATTATATAATCCACGAGATGAGGCGGGGTGGGAAACCAAGATAATTTAATTTGAGAACAATGATTTGGTCGGAGATTTTGTCGAAAGCTTTGCTAAAATTGGTGGGAACGACATCAACTTCTACACCGTTTTCCATTGCTTGTAAGGTGCGAGATACAAAGCTTGTCAAGTTGGTGGTTGTGGACCTACCTTTGTGGAATCCATGTTGAGATGAAGACAAAATGGACTTACAGTGGAAGGACATGGAGTCATAGATAAGGCTTTCGAAGAGTTTAGGGATGCAGGATAGTTTAGCTATAGGACGATAGTTTGATATGTTGCCCTTGCAGCCTTTTTTGTGGATTGGGGTGATATAGGAATCTTTCCAAATGTTGGGAAATGTGCTCTCGGATAGGGAAAGTAAGAAAAGATTGGTTAGTGGATGGGTAGCACATTCTTTTAAAACAATGGAGGGAATCCCATCAGGGCCGGGATCAAAGTCATCGGCGAGTGGACTGATTTTATTGGCAACAAGAAACGGATCAATGGCAATGGAAACAAGGGAGGTTTGTGGGCAATTTCTCATAAAGGAAAAGTAAGTAAGAACGGGGGCGGAGTCGTGGTCGCTAAAGGATTGACTGAAGAAATCTGCAAAAAAGGTTCGCGATGACAGAAGGATTAGAAGAGGACGAGTCACCGAGTTTGAGGGTAGCCATTTGATTTTCTTTTTATATTAATGAAATTGTGGAATTGTTTGGGCTCGGAGATTAGTTTAGACTGCATGCTAATGAGATAATCATTGTAGAGGGAAAAAAGGGAAGAGGCAACAAGGTATGAGGTATGGTCCGAGTCAGACCTTGAAATGAGGTAGGTATACCACAATTTGTTCCTTTTGTTGCATAGCGCACGGAGGTCTTTATCATACCAGGGCGGAGATAAGGAGCGGTTCTTTATAGGTTCGAAGGGTACACAATGGGACAGGCAACTAAATATTTCAGTGTAGAAAAGAGCGAGTCGGTTGTTTATAGGCAGTTGGGAGTCACTAAAGTTTGAGAGGACGGTAGAGTTACTAAGGAGGAAGTTAAGCTTAGAGAAGTCTGTTTTACGGAAGTTATAGCGGATAAGGGACTCAGAATTAGTGCGATTGTTTGATGATTCGAGGAAAAATGTAAGGAAGAGTGGGGGTCGGGGGATGGTGCAGGTCAAGAGTAGAAAGAAGGTGATTGCTTTGAATCACGCAACGGAATCAATAGGGTTAGAGGAAAAAATTAAATCGAGCTGTCTACCAAGGTGGTCACACCGCTGATTTGGCATAAGCCTGCGTCAGAAGAGATGGTCAGTAATTACTGATTCAGTTACTGAGGATGCATTAGCAGGGGGATAAAAGGAATTATCGTCGGAGGGAGACCATAGAAGCCGGGGAAGGTTGAAGTCACCAAGGACTATAATGTCATCGAGCGGATTGGCTAGAGCAGATAGGGCGCCAATAGCATTAATTGCATGCTCATATAAGCAATGAGAGGCCGCGCGGGACGAATGTAACAGCAAAGAATGATAATGGAGCGACGATTTAGCGGTATTTTTACAGAGACTGATTCAAACATAGATGAATCCCGGGAATTAACTTGGGTGGCGCTAAAACGTTTGTGAACCGCGAGTAGAACGCCACGACCGCAAGTTCCGGATTCACTTAAACTACCGTTCGGCGCGAAAGACACAGAAATCGTTTTAAAACGCAGCCCTCTGACATTTTGGTAATAAAGGGTGATGCAATTTAACAGGTGTCTGTTATTGGGCAGGGGAGACCAAGTACAGGGAGAGGAGCTACCAGGACGGTTAGGAACAAAACAAATCACGAAGTTAAAAGCTTTTAAAAAATTCGACCATGTAAAAAAAGTAGTAAGCGGAAATGTGACACCTGACAAGTAATACTGACTTAAGGGGTTATATCCACTTGTAATTTTCAAAAAATCGATTTTTTTTTTTTGCATATTTTGAATGTACATATAGTTGAGCATATCGTCCGAAAATTTCACATCGATCCGGCAAATAGTTTCGGAGAAATTAGCGTATTTGTAAAGACGTCTCCGAGCGTTTGAAAGTAGTTTAAATGGTTCCCAAAACTTTAAACGCGTTTTTCTCGAAACGGTGTTTTCAAAGTCGGTGAGCAAAATTTCTCCAAAACGGCTGGAGCGATCGGCTTGAAATTTTCACACAATCTTCTTAGATACTTGTATCAGGTAATGATCGAAGGAATAAGGTTTCTGACAATAATTTCGATTTTTTAAGCCCCTTTAAACTGTAAATTTTCTTGAAAAAAACGATTTTTTTTTTTGGGAAGCCGCCATTTTGTCAAAAATCAAAATGTTGACTATTCCTTCGATCATTACCTGTATTCATCTATCCTAAAATTAAATCTTTTGGTTTTTTTTATTTCAAATAATTTGGATCAGAGATATCTTGCTCACCGCGAGACACATTTTTGTGGAGGTCCTCTAGGAGATCTCCTACAGGAACAACGGAACCGAATATTTTTGTAAATACATCGCGAATTCTTAAAATATACTAAATTCGCTATATGTACATTTATTCTATGTATTTATTTAATGAAAAGCCTCTTCACAAAAAATTCACAAAAAAACACGTTTTTTCTGACTTACAAGTGGATATAACCCCTTAAAGGAATCTAAATAAAGATTAAAATGAATTAAAGCCTAAATGAAATAACACGTCTTTCAATCGTAAATGGTCCAGGCACGTACCCGTAGTAGGTATGGAAATAATTACCTACAACTTGTGACCCCACAAAAGAACAAACAACCATTAAGAAGAGGATATTAGGCAGACTGAGGCAACAGCAGCAGGCATTAGGATTTGTGCAAAACTAATATCGCACCCTGCGCTGCTAACTTATAAGAGAGCGTCCATTAATCACGTGAGTCGATTTTGGCGATTTTTCGAACCCCTCTCCTTGGTGAGATGCCGTGAGATTTGGCTCGACCTTCCCCCCGCCAACCAACGTGAAATTGTTCAAAATGCGTATTTTTAGCCGCAGCGTTCGTCGAGTCGCGCGTTCGGCTGGCCAGTGGTGGCTAAACAATCGAGGGGCTACTGTGCTACTTGCGTTCGCATAAATATTATTGTGTATTTTAACTGCATTAATAGTGGAGAAACATGTTTTACTTAATTTAACCCAGTTTATCGCAATAGTTTGCACTGTTTCTTGTTGGAAAAATAGTACGTGATATTTGTCGAGACCCCCCCTCTCCCCCACATAAGATTGAGTGTTTCGGCCCGGTCCACAGCAACTAAACCACGCTCGACTACAATAGGGACAACGCACGCTGCCGGCCACACATATTCCACCAAAAAATTATGCAACAAGCTACCAAGCCAACCGCCATCTGTAGTACACCCCCTACAAGCCAGAATGATTTCGCGACTGGTGAGTCACTGGTAGGGGAGTAACTGTGGAGGTGTGACCGTACCCTTAAGGGACGACCAGGAGTACCATTATGAAAAGCGTATATTTAGAATTTATAACAAAAGGAATCACAAGATTTTTAAACGGTTTCATTTAGCTTCACTCTAGTTTCACTAACTTGTTTCTTTGTATCAAATCTTGCAATCGATTTTTCGACAACTTCTACTCAACCGATTCCGATAAAACTTTGCGTACGTAATCAGTCAGCATGATAATATAATATATAATATTATATTCAATTCAATATCAATGGTACCTACATCCAGTACGGCGACCACAAAATGGTGGATTACCTTTTCCTTTACAACCTTCTCGACATGGGTATTAAATGAAAGAGTAGGATGGGTAGAATACAATACTATATGGCCGCCATTTTAAGTACAATATGGCAGCACAAAATGGTGGATGACCTATTTCTTTACTAGCCCCTCAAAATGGGTATCAAATAAAAGGTTATGACTGAGAGTAACTAGAATAGAAGAAGCTGTGTGAAGCCATTCTAAATCCAATATGGCGGCCGACATAAAATGGCGGATTATCTTTTTCTTTACAACCCTTTCGACATGGGTATTAAATGAAAGAGTATGTAAAGTATAATAGAATTCAATAAGATGTGTGACGTCATTTTAAATCCAATATGACGTACGGCAGAAGATGGAGGATTAACATTATCTTCACATCCCCCTTGATGTGGGTATCAAATGAAAGGGTTTGATGGGTATAATACGTCGCTCTACCTGACGTCATTCTAAGTGGAATATGTCGGATGCGCCAAGATGACCTTAATGATTACAACTCTCTTGACATAGGTATCAAGCAGACGGGTTTCGTGAGCAGAACACGGTTAGCTATATATTTTGCAGCGATCACATATCAACCTCCTAGACTTGGATCTTAAATAAGACATATAAAAAGAAGAAAATCGGGCTTTGATCAGACTAAAATAAAACCGTGGGACGCATTTAGTAGAAAACACTTAATATAATAACATAATAACAGTATAATTTCCAAGCTTCAACAAGACAGTTTTTTCCTTTCTGTTAATGACCCCGTTATTTTTAGAAAAAGTATTCCTCATCAACGCTGTGAAGGAAAATTAAGATGGAAAAAGTGTTGCATTTCAAACGGTATCCCTCCTGGGCATGGGGTGGATTCAAAAACATAAAATTTTATCTGATTGCAACCACGCGTTCTATAGCGCATCAGCATACTTTCAAATGCTCCTTGAAATTAACGTTAAAAGATTCGCGAGACTTGGTTACATTTTGTACATGAAATGCTTTTGATGGGAGTACTCCTTACAATCCATTTCTAAAGACTTGTGTGAAATTTTACAACTTACTTTTAAAGAAAAGTTTAATTTTCTTTGCTTTGGATATCCAGTAGGTATATCTAGTTGTGCACTTAGATTACAGAAAGACAAGATGGGACATTACGTGTGAAAGATGAGCGTATTTGCCTGTTAACATTCGCTATACAGGAAACTAACAAACAAACGACGCCATGTCAAGCGACATGCGATGCGACTAACTGGATCAAGGACCTTAAGCAGCTTAATTTCAAAAGTCCGCGTCTAACCAAAGGCAATAATTATCTTCTTTTTTTATTATAATCGAGCAGGTCGCCCAGGTGCTCCAGATGTCTTTCGAAAGCAACGCGGGCTATAAGATCTATTGTGCTAATCCCTTTTTTTTAAAAACAAAACAAAAGTCTTCCACACTAAGCCCCCTGAAGTAGGTTATAGTATTCCGGGAAGCCGCATTTAACACACTCATTAGCGCCATGATGGGCGCTCTGAAGTGTGTCAGCCTTTGGTGACCTATGTAGGGCTGGAGAATTGCCTCTTGCATGGCCTTTAATTGGCCTGTACTGAGGGTCTCTTAAGGGGGACACGCTGGGCGTCTGGGCGTCAAGCGCCTCTGTTTCGGAGAGGTCAGCTCGCTCTTCGGGAATGAGGGTGACGTCTGTAATCTGGGACATCAACCGCCACTTGATCAGGGCCAACTAATGTACCCAGATGTAAGCCTGACTGGTTTGATGAGGAACTCGGGGTTTCCTCGTAAGGCAAATTTGCCACAGATTTCGGCATTTTGGAGGCATTACCCATGTAAATTTGTGTTTTTATCGATATAAAACCCAAGAGTACGGGAGTGAATGTCACCCGAGTTCTTAAAAGCCTGTCATTGCACGCATCGCATGCAACGCGTTCAAAATGAAGTTGTGATCGTTATACAGTTGTTAAAATCAAGAAGAATAGACCTTTTTTTACAAATGAATAAATTATCTTATGCGATGGAAAATTTGTTTTTTCAAAACCCTGAAAAATGTCTGAAAATTTGTGATGTAATGCAAGTTATGCAGATGTCCGGGGAGATGTTAAGCGGGTTATCTCCGGCGAAAAAAAAAACAGATGCAATTTGCTTCTTCTACATGTCGCTTTATTATAATTTATTTTTCTTTCTCCATTGGTAATGCAGAATCCCGATGCTTCATTCAAAGCATATTGTTTATAATACGCAGGGCTGAAATACTGTCAGAATCACGCTTTCCACCCCCGAATAAGTCTTGCCAGAATTACACATTCACACTAGGAACACTCAGAAAAATCTCTAAAACCAAACAAGCAGTCCAATAATCCCTTAGGAATCATATGATTTCCTGCGCCTCGGCTGGGAGGCATTTCGCGCATAAACAAATGCACACATCTACAAAAAGCACGTGTGGAACATGGTTTTGGCGAACACACTGCAGATTTAACATGCGTTCAAGAAAGGTAAATTTTTCTTCAGATCTCACTCAGTTGTGTTCCGCCAGCATTTCAAAATCTCCACTTGGGGCCCGCGCAGCACTTCGAAGGCGCTTGTAATTTCAACAAATTGTCGGTGAACTGAAGCGTTGAGGATATAAACAGATTTATGGTGCCAATTATAGAAAATCGGAGCCAATATTTACCTACTTTTCGTGTAAGTTAAGACGCGAAAAGTATGTGCTGAGATTAAATGGTCCAGTGTCCACCATCCCCATTTTTGTGAGACCATTTCACACTCCTCGGGCAGAAAATTGATTGAAAATGGTAGGGCTAGGGAACGCGCCGATTAAGTCCCGAATTGGCATTTCGTGAGGAATTTAATGAAAATCCAGGTAAAAATATACGTGGCACTGTACTTTTATCGTGAATATAATTGATTTGAGGCAAGTGGGTTTGTGGATTCATTACCGTTGATTAGATGACAACTCCTGCGAGGAAGTATGTACGCACGCAGCGAGCAATGAAAAAATGAAGTGTAGTATCTGTGTGCATGGGGAGTGAAAACCCTTAATTGGTACGAGGTGTTAAATGTTCAACCCCTATTGGGAACGTGAAAAGTGTCTGATTACGGAAGTTTACTTCGGTTCATTTCGAGATGTTAAGCACTGCTCCTACTATCCAATCAAATTATTCGTGAGTAGTTTCCATTCAAACTTAATTAAAATCAAACACCTCATTTCATTAGCAAGCACCTATTCGAGTTTTAATGGGTGATTCTAATATCAGGGATATGGATTTCTTAAAGATTTTAATTAATAAGAGAATTACCCCACTATATCGTTCCCCTACTGGGTCTCCTTTCCGAAATATTCGCTGTTAAAAGCAATCTTGACTTATCATGATTATGGTGCACAAAAGTGTCTCGGTTTTGTTTACCATTACCTCTAGACTGATGACCCTTTTTTGAGACGATGAGAGCACCTCTCTCCTCATGATACATCGGCTAAATATTGACAAACAAGGATTTTATTTACATAAAATCTAATTCAATTCAATTCAATTCCATTTAATGAATGAGAAGATTGTGCCATAAAAATTATGCAGAATAGCGATGAGCCATTAGAAAACTCAGCATAACAAAAGTTGTTAAATAATAAAGAATATTTTGTCATGAGTTGACAAACATAATCAAGGAGTTTTAGATGCTAGCCTAGACGGCGAGGAATTTTGGGTGTATTTTTCGGGCACAGGCGAGATTATTGTTGGAATCGCTTCGTTTTAGGGTGTAGTTCAACCCGCTAAGTTTGCTTACAAATTGTTGGTGTGCTTGATTTTATAATTAACTATTAGTGACGAAAATAGTGCTTTTTTCTCTATTTCCTTTAATATCTCCGTTCCTCTTGACTTTTAGTATAGCATATGCATTGAGAAAGTTGTTCCTTATGAAATTTCCTAAAATATGAGCCCTGACAGAGGTCGCTATGAGCAATTGTTAACTTGCAAATAGCCCCGAAAGTTAAAAAAACAGGAAATTTCATAAGGAACAACTTTCTCAATGCATATGCTATACTAAAAGTCAAGAGGAACGGAGATATTAAAGGAAATAGAGAAAAAAGCACTATTTTCGTCACTAATAGTTAATTATAAAATCAAGCACACCAACAATTTGTAAGCAAACTTAGGGGGTTGAACTACACCCTAAAACGAAGCGATTCCAACAATAATCTCGCCTGTGCCCGAAAAATACACTTTTTAATGTTTTTACCTCTTCGCCGTCTAGCCTATGCTGATCTTATCTCTTCGCGCTGATAGCTTATTTCTCCCAAACTACTACTGGATTCGAACAGTTGAGTCTTCGGAAAGGTTTTAGGCTATATGTCATTGTAGGGTTTCAAAATGGCGGATCCAATATGACTACCGAAAATTCTCAACTTGAAAAGATTTCTGTGTAAATGCATATATAGGGGTTTTGGGGTCGCTATTTTTAAATATGCTATCGAAATTTTGAACTTCAGTATGGCGGTCAAAAGTTACGTAAATGAGTTTTTATGGAATTGGGTTCGTAAGGTCTGTGTTTTCGCAATAACTGCATTTTTCTAATCTCATATATTTATGTGCACGATACAAAAACCCAAACAATCATTTAAAAAATATTTGCCTGCTCATCTGTTTGTCAGGGCTATTATCGGGAACGGCTAAGCCTACGTTGATGGGATCTTTACCTGTCGTTCATGATTTGGACTACTCCTTATTCCGCAAATATTTGGGACTCCAGCGGCAATGTAAATTCGTCTCCACGCATAAAAGAGTTTCATGCACTCTGCAACAAACAGTTTTACCTCGCATGAATTCTGAGCAAAATTGAAACAGTGTCGTTTATTCTGCAACAATTTTAATTCCCAACCCGGGCGGCACGGGTCTGCCAGTAAAACATATTTGAAATCATACTCTCAGGTCATTTAATATGCCACTCAATGCATTTGCATATTTGCAACCAAATATTTATAACTAACCCGCCGACGCACTAATCCCTATTAATAACTGGGTAGTGGATAGAGGTGATCAAGGTATGCCGATTGTAAAATACTGGCGGCCATGTTTAGTTTGAGCACTTGCGCAAAGTTTCGGTAGGATAGAGTTCCTCTTTACCAACACTACCGGCATTCAACGATTTATATTATTTATACTTGGTACTTTAGAAAACGACTTCAGTTAATTTCATATACATATTTCATATATCACAACAACAAAACTGTGAGTGAAATGTTCTACCTTACAAAGCATCGTGCAAGTGTCCCTACTGTTATTCACTTCTAAGCGGCACACAATTTGTGGGGTAAAATTGCTCTACCCACTATCCAGTTATTTATAGAGATCAGTGGGCGGATGTTTTAAAACCTGGCCATATTTTGGGGTTGCTGTGCATGAAAATTAGTATTCAGAGGTTTTTGAGGTCGCTGACTACGAATCTGAAATTAATATTATAATTCCAAACGAAAAATGGTGTATAAACAAATTATAATATTATTAATATAATATATTTATTTTTATTATATTTATTTATTGTTAAAGACACGTTTACATATAATTGTCTGAAAATTAGATCACCTTTGAGAGTGTTTTTTAGACAATAGGCAAGACATGAATATTTTGTTTTTACACAAAACTCTAATAATGATTTTGGAGTTTTATCGTACTTGTGTATAAAAACAAATTAAAAATGGCGTCCTATATGGCAGTCTAAAGAATCCCAGGTTTGGAGAGCATGGCCAATCTGCGAGGTTGCAGCTTATCAAAAATAGTTTGATCTCAAAAATATATTCATTTATAAGAATTATAATACTTTATAGTGGAGTGTACCTAAAAAAGAATGAATAAGTTAAATAGATGACTAAATGGCGGACATCTGAATTTAAAGTTGAGAGTTTTACTTTCTTTTGGGCATATTACCATGCTGTAAGAAATATTTAATATTAATAATTCATAATTAAATTAGTAATTAAATGAAATCACTTAATTTTTAGTTAACTCGTTGACCTATAAAATGTTTTCCATTTGCTCGTTTTGAATAAAACTTACTCGGGGCTTTTAGCGCTGCTGAATATGGAAACAAATCACAAAAACTAACCATTATTTTCACATTCTGTCCATAAGGAGTTTTGGGATTGCTGAACACGAACTTGACAGCATTTTCAAAATTCAAAATGGCGAATCGAAAAGTAAAAAACTGACGATTTTTTGTTCAAAACCAACACATAAGGGTTGTTGGGGCTATTGATCACGAATTTGATGACAGATTTCCAAAATTTTAAAGGAGCAAGGGATTAAAAAAGTGATTTTTTTTTAATCATAACTTATACTTAGTCGTGTGAGAGCAACGTGAATTTTAAGAAATTTAAAAACATTTTTTCACTTTCGCAATAACTGTACCTGCACTGGTAGAGGTAGATCAATATTGATGGCATTTTTGAAAATCACATTGAGATAGTAGTTGTTTGGTAAGAGTAACATATGATGGCGCTGCGTTGGGTATAGGTCAAAAGATAAAAATAAAATAATAATGTACATGTTCAATATATTAATCACTTAGTAACTCGAAAACGGTTGAAATTAGACTCAGTATCTTGAATAATCAATTTTCAATAGCAGATTCGAAATCAACGACTGCGGACTAATCACTCAGCATAGAAAACATAAACGATTCATGAAAGGAAAGCAGAGCCACGGAGCCTGTGCTCCTAACTGACATACTCGTATGAAGCACTTTCTGGCAAAAGATCAAAAAAAAAAATGGAGTCAAGCATTTAGGCGTGATTGAACATTGAAAAATCATAGGGAATTTCGCTTAAGTTTTTTTGTTTTTATGCTCCCGCATTTAAGGAATGAAAGTTGTTTTGTAATAAATGGGCCTGCAAAAGCACCAGCGTTTGATTTATAATTCTATGATTTTTATTTTAGGAGATAAAAGCTCTGACAAATTTTCGTTACACTCTTTATTCCTCCATAATCGCCATGAAAGTCGTACATACCTAGTTTGATGTCACAAGCAATTATGAATTAACATTTTAACAGTACATCGTCAAGGTTTAAATCTATAGACATAAATAAATATAAAAAACAGTTTTTCTTCAAGCTCTTCTAAGTACATATATTATCGATGTCTAAGGAATCTGTAAGCCGGTGGCTACGTTGCTGACAGCCACACCCTTTATTGATTACGGCATCCACAATCTATGTTTTTACAGGAATTTCCAGTTAAACAGAATTAAAATTACTGCAGGCATCAGTGCTTCTTTATTAAATTATCGAGCTTTTGCGGTTCCCTTGGCATTTTCGAACCCCCATTTTAAAAATAGAAATTACTATTGAAAGCTTTTATCCTAAAGTAGGAAGCCAATTTAATCACTTCACTTTTCCAAACTAGTAAATGAATCAAAAAACTCATCTGAATTTTGATATACGTATAAAAAGCATATTATTCAGGCCAATGTACAGCAGCAGATAAATTGCTACTGAAAGCGCCTAATTCAAATTGTTGTTGCACAGCAGCGTTGTAAAACTAATTGTATGCCGTAAAATAGCCTTTGTGTTGCCAAATGCTAATTACAGAATCAAATTGAATGTGCTTATTTTTAGCAATGAATTTTACAATTCTCTAAAATGTTATGCTGTATGCTCCTTCTTTTATAAATAGGCAGATTTGCACACACTAAATTCTATCAAGAGACTCGCTAATTATATCATCTCTATTGGTGTAATTGCAACGCATGCCTCTTATATTAATCATGAAGAAAGCGCAGATTCGCATATTTATTTCAAATTATTGTTTTGTAAAACAAAATGAAAACTGTTCGAAAATGTTGCATTCCCTCACGTAAGATAAGCCGAGCACGTTCTACGTTTAACCCTTACCCTAGAATTAGTTTAACATGGTGTGCACTTTGTGATATTTTGAACTCTGTACCTACTGTTTCTGTTAACTATGTTAGGCGCATTGAAAAAATCACCCAATTAGGCGCATGGGGTCTTGAGTGACCCCAAAAAAAACATTGGGAAAGGAGTGTCAAAAAGAAATAAAACTTAATGTATTTTATAGTAATTACTAAAGTTCTTTAATATAATTAACTTTAAGAAACGAAAACATGACTGGAACATTATATTTAATAAAAAAAATTTAACCTCTCTTTAAACTAATTTAAACATTTTTTTTCAATTTCAAGTGGCCCTGACCCCATGCGCCTAACTAAGGGATTACCATTTATTGAGCTATATTTTCCAACAACTCGTCTTATAATTAATCCTTTACCTCGTTTACATGCAGAGTTGAACCTGGGTTGAGTTGAAATGTCGCATGCAAATGCTGTAAGCGCAACTCGGTTAGTGAGCTGACAGTTCTTCGTACCCGCGGTAGTTTGTGTTTTGTTTTGTGAATCCATTCTAAAAATATACATATAAACAAACCCACAATTACAAAATATTTGGCTGTCATTTCAACTTGGTTTTGACTCGATTTCGACTCAACCACTGAACCCTGGCGGCTCATATACGCAGGTCGAAAACTCAACCCAATTTCGACTCGATCTTTCAACTCTGCATGTAAACGTGGTACTTAAGAATTTGCAAAATTTCAAGTTAGTTTGTTAAAAGGAAGTTCCCCATGACGACAAAGGAATAATTTTCGAAATAGACATTCTGTAAAGAAAAAATTTAAATTTGTGACATGGTAAGTTTTTCCATTTACCTCAGTATTGGGGTTTCCAATAAGATGTTTGACCTTGGCGCATTGAATTACGCGAAATCAAAGGTCATGAAAACAGTTCTATCTCGAAAACGGTGTACTTTTCGGCCAAAACTCAATCAATCA
This sequence comes from Neoitamus cyanurus, assembly GCA_947538895.1. Lineage (NCBI taxonomy): Eukaryota > Metazoa > Arthropoda > Insecta > Diptera > Asilidae > Neoitamus > Neoitamus cyanurus. The sequence continues at coordinate 2,682,135 of OX384540.1, forward strand.
ATCAAATTTTAGCTGCGACAATTGCCAATAAAAACGGTTTACTACTTTTTCTGTACGCGTAGGTTCACAAAATATATACATATTATATATGTACAGTATTGTTTAAAATGATAAGACCATGAACAGAATTTTGTTTTTTTCCGATTTCTACAATGTGTCAGTGAAAACGTTTGAAATGAACCTTAAAAAATCTTGTTGTTACGAATACAACTTTGTGAATCAGCAAAAATAAATCAAAAAAAACAAAACATGTTTTCTTCATGTGTGGAATTATAGGACCATAAATAACAAACTTTATTAATGCCTTAAAATAATAACCTTTTGCTCGAATATACATACACTGAAATTCTACGGAGTAGGGACTCGTAGAGGTTGTTTAACATACTGCTCGGATGAATCCTTCATGCGTATTTCTCACTGTGTTTCATGGCTATGCCCAATAATCAGGTTAAGGTGTATCGACATCCTTCCGAATCTTATCAGCCATAAAAATCACAGTTTGGGGCGGAATATCTTGCCACAGATATCTTGATCTTGAATTTAGTACAGACTGTAGATCATTACAGAACTTTTCCCATTTATAGAATGGGAAATTCCGTTAAGGGGTCCCGTCCTCATGTCGTCAGAAATACATTGAATTGGTTCGAAGAGCACAACATGCTTGCCCCTCACCCGCCTGCAGTCCAGATTTTAACATTATTGAAGGTCTTGGGCGAAAATATCTCAAAAAAGACCATAAACGGTAGAGTGATTGCACTCTTCTAATCAAAGAATGGAAGAATTTCCGAACAGTATGTTAAACAACTTTTACGAGCCACTACAGCCAGACACCCAAATCCTTGATTTTATATACCATTAATACAAATTAACGGATTATTTTTGCAAGAAAAGATATAAATTAGCACTTTGTTACATTAAAAAATAAATGATTAATAGAGCAGTATTTGTCGAAGGCGTCTAAGTCAAAATTTAAGTATTCACTCATCAGTGTCCAATTATGTCAAAAGAACACTAAATATCTCGCCGTTGTCAGCATAAAATTACATTTTTGAATACTGGCACATTAAAAGGTCGACAACATAAATCTTGAACAAAATAGGGCCAATATGGCTGCCTTGAGGCACGCCAGGAGGTCATAGAAAAACGATCGGTGAAATAATAACGTTGAGTACGTGACTTGCAGTAAGATCGCTTCCAATTAAGACATGCGTATGCCAGAAAGCAGGTCAGCACAGCAAATTAGATTATTAACTATTTTATACTTTAAGGAGTACCATATCAAGATATAATCTATATAAGGGGACTGGTACATATTTGGTATACTGGGTATGGTATTCATTTTACTTTTTGATAATTCTCTGTATTTTTAATGTTAATGTCGTTGTTGTTAACAATTGAGGTTCTGCAGTCTTCTTCAATCAGTTGATAATTCCAATCTTGAAATTAATCTCAAGATCTTAACAATATAGACAGCCAACAAATTTGCGTAACACAGTTCGCGAGGGTTCGAGATTAGTTGGTTGTGGGAACGGATCTGTATGAGCCACAATGCGCACGCCACAAAAAACTTAGTTTATACGTCGCTTTCCAGCAATATATTTCTTTGAACGTACTCAAACACTGTTGCGATACCTTACTCTTAGCTTAATAATAGTATTATATAAATAAGACATATAGCAAATAACTTCTTTTTAGAAAATTACATATTATGTATGTATTGCATTTATGAAAAATTTATGTTTGCAGGTTTTGGAAGACAACAGAAATCGGGACACGCATTAAATGTAGCCGCAAAAAACAAGCTGAATAATTTCTGCTGTTTTATTTAAGAGTAAGGACATAAGCATTATGATAGGTGTAAGATGGCTACCAGGCGCATTTGGAAGTCTTGTACCAGCACTAGTACCACCCGCCCACATTGCTGTTTTATGGTACTTCTGGCAGAACTACGCACGCTTTGTAGACAAGCGATTTTGCTCGTGCTCCTGCTGGGACACCGTATTCAAAGGGCCTTACGAATCTGGAATAGCTTCATACAAGCATATGTACTTCAATGCAACGCAAAATACAATGAAAATGTGGCTGCTAACTGTATTCAGCGTAATATTTCTATACGAATGCGTCAAACAGCTGATAGCCTTAATAATACAAAATCGGATAAGATACTCAATGCTGCTCCTATTTTCACTTTCGATCTTCTCCCACTACTACGCTTGGTGGGCATACGTTAATTACTATAACGATGAATATTACGAGCAGTGGAACCACCAATTGTTTTTTACGGTAAGTAAAATCAATATTAGTTGCTTGTTTAGCTATTGACAATCATATTATAAAATACCATATCCACGACTTATACATCCACATCCACTAAAGAAATTGTAATCGAGCGACCTGTGCTGATAGATTCCAGGAATCTAGTCAACTAGTCCACTCAAGAGCCACTAAACAACTCAAGAGCCACTAAACAACCTCAGATTAAGTTCGTTTGTAGGACCCACTTTTCCACACAGACCCAGTGGCGGCGCCAGACCCAAATTTGATGTGGGGAAGACGTTCCGCGAGGCCCCCTGGCGAAGCGACGGATTCTTTTGATTGCAGGCCGAATTTTTTTTAACAATGACTGGTTTATTACAAAACGTTCTTTAGGTTTAAAAATATCCAACCTATAATAAAAGTCCTGCTCGAAAAATTACTTCACATGCTTTTATATTTTAATACGTATTATGAATGTTTATGTGCAAATTGGAAAATTGTGTAGGTACGCAAATAAGTTCCTCAATGTCAAAGGCCGGGACAATCAGTTAGCCCGATTATAGTAAGAAATTGTTGGATTTTTTTCAAAGACATGGCATCAGATTAAGTAAAATTTTAAAGTAGTTTTACTTTCTGTGTCTTTATATAATCGGCACTTAAACCGCAAATACCAAGTTTTATGACATTTGGTCGGTAAACAGCCTACCCCCCTCCCTGCGTACGCGTTTGCAACTAGTATATTTTATTGAGGTATTCAAAATCACGAAGATTAAAACCTTCATAGAACAAACACAGAGCGTGAATTAAAAGTATTCTATGTATGTTCCCGGCCGGTATGTCTTATGGCCTAGCCCGGGCCAGGTCAGAATTTAATTCGGACCTGGGCATAACCCACGCGTCATATAATAATGACGATTTTTCATCACTCTTCTCTACTTCATAGACTTCTTCTCCTCATCAGCTCTTTCATTACAATTATCTGCGGATAGTAATAGGGTCTATTTCATTTACCCTTAGAGGTGGAATATTTTGTTCAAATTTAAATGGCACCACCCTTGAGATATATCCTATTCAATAAAAAGAATCATTAAAATCGGTTCACATTCGGCGAGGAAAACGCCTAGCATACCTACACACAAAAAAAACATACTATACAGTCGAATTGAGAACCTCCTCCTTTTTCTAAGTCGGTGGAAAACCAAAGATCACGAGATATTGAATAACTTTTTTTGCGTACACAATTTCGTGATGCACTTTTGACGCAATATTTATAATAGTAAAATAAAGAAGTATGTGAAGCAATTGCTCCAGCAGGATATTTTTCGCAGAAACATCCCAAAGTGATTATAACAAAAACCTATTCTAACATTAAAATAATTAAATAAACAGAAATTTCCTGCTTTTAGCCTTACTGAACTCCTTAGTACATACCTATATGTACATATATCACAATCCAGTTTAGATGCTATATCTGCTTCAATTGATAAAACTGCCAAAGATGAAAAACTTTCCTGGCCCTTACTACTTCTTAAACATTTTGTTATTAATTTTGATTTTGAAAAACTCCTTTTCTATTTATTAACATTATTTTATTTTATTAAGATAAACAATATACATATTTTGGTAAATTCATTTTGAGTTAAATTCTATTATACACTTCGCCCACGCCTTACGCCGCTTCTGCACAGACCTTAATCTATGTTGCAAGGCTATAAAATTTAAAAATTTAATATGGCGGACAATCAAATTTTAAACTTCAAGCGATTTTCATTACTTTTAATATTTAGAAATCTTTGGGGTTGCTAATTTCTAATGTACTGTCAAAAATAAAAAATTAAAAATGGCGGACTATCAGCTTTGATCTATCATGCGCTTTTAATGAAAATTATTACTTGGGATCGTGGGCGTCTTTAATTATAAATCTGTCATTAAAATCAAGATCTGTCAAGATGGCGGAATTGAAATCACTTTTTACCCGACAACGGTAGAATTATGTGTTTATCAATCTATGTACATATGTATGTTTGTCCGGATGTTACGGCCTAGAGCCCCAATGGATGAACCACAACACTCCGACAGATTTCCCCATTCAAATGAGGACGACGTAATGGCAACGAAAATATTATCAAAAAAACTACCACAATAAAATGAAAGGTAATGACCGACAGAATGCCTGCCGAAGTAATATCTCATACCCGTCATATACTTTTGTCACGCGTAATATATTCCATGGACTGAAGAAAATGTAACCTTGGCAGATTTATTGGGAAGTCAGTTAATCAAATTGCCACTTAACGAACGGAAATGATTTGAAATGTTTACACCACCCCTTATTTCGTCCGAATGATATATAGGAACTCTCGTTCGCTGCACTTGGCTAATAACAAAGCACTCACCTTTTCAGTCCGTTTGTTGCATGACTTCAGGAAATAGACCTCCTGATGGACAAATATGAAATTATTTGATCAATTCTGCTTGCGCTGTTTACTGATGTTTCACACGCATACCCACCAGCCCAATAATTGCCAAATTCAAAGTTTCTCTCTGAATTTATGGTAATAATTCCGTACCAAGATACCATGAATTGAAATAATATATGAACACATTAGCAGGCTAATGCAAAGCATACTTCATCTCACATATTCATTTCCCGTTGTTATGACAAAAACTTTTTAAACTTTCCTGCAAGAGCATTCCAATTGTAAACTACATAATAACAAAACGAACCTATTAATTTGCCTACTCCTATTCCAACAGTCGACCGTACAATTTTCTATGCCATCGACTACGAGGAAAATGGATAGTGGGACTCGCATTGACATAGACAAATATGAAGCAATCTTCACTTTTTAAACTGGGATGGGTGCCACATAAGTTTGTGATGTTTTCGCGGTTTCATTTTGGACTACTTTCATATAGGTATATTTGTATATAAGTCAGGAAACATGTGAACGAATTTTAACCTCATGTTAAACGTTTAGCCGGTCCAGTTTTCTTCTCGCGACGGTTTTGCATTTCTTCGCCCCATGTTATGGACAAACACATATGATTTCCAATATACGTATATATTCATAACAGATTAATCACTGTAATTTTTCCCTTCGTGTGATAATAAAATATGTATTTACGTGTGGGATGAATGGAGCGATGACAAAACGGAGAATGAGTTGCCAGTGGGAGAAGTGGAGCGCCGCGAATACAAAAATGGCTAGGAATTATGTTTTTTAGATAACGTTGTATCACAGCAACAACTGCTAATTATGTTACGGGTTAAGCCCACTGATTTCTATAAAGTACTGGATAGTGATTAAGGGGTCGTCACAGTGTGAAATTTTCGAAAAATCGATTCTTTTTTTGTTGCATTATCGGATAGTATACACGGTAATAAACATTCTCTTAAATTTTCAAATCGAAATTCAAATAATTACGGTCGCTACAGCGTTTCTTGTAGAAAGGGAACGGAGGGAACTGATGAGAATCCCCAGCATCAGTATTGTCCTTCGGGAGGAGATTCGTGGTGCGAATGGCGCAAAGCTGAGGCCAATGGATTTCAGGAAAAATATTCTCATCCACCAGCGCTCGATGACGATGTCCAAGAGGTTTTGAAGCCAATCTACGAAGATTTGACCACCGACGATTTGTTAGAGAGATGTACGGGCGCTTCAATCTTTAAACGCGTTTTTCTCAGAATGGTGTTTTTCAAAACGGTTTCCACTCTTAAAGGAAGAGTTTTGAAAATATCTAGTTCCAATTTGGAGAGAACATTTTTAACGTCATTCTTTATGGCGCTATGGAAGCTTTTTTTTTTTTTTGAAATCTTCCTACTTTTTTTTACGGAAAACTGTCGAAAAAAAGGGCCAAATTCGATACTTTTTGTTCAAACCGCCGCCATTTAGTCAAATTAAAAAAAAAAAAAACCTTCCATAGCGCCATAGCGACTTCCCTACAGATTAATAATCTTTTTGAAATTTTTGTTTCAGCTCAAAATTGCGACCGCAATCCTGGAAACCATACAGGACCTTTTTTTTTACGTGTCATTTCAACAATTTATTGAACTATTTTACACCCAATAAATAAACATAAAAAAAATCATTTTGTATTCGTCATGAATGTATTTATTTATAAAAAAAAAAAACCGGACCGATTAGGTTATTTCAACATTAAAAAAAAAAATCGCGAAAATCAGTGATTTTTCGGAGGGTCACACTGAGACGATCCCTTAAAGCACTTCTACCATACAAGCTATAATATATGTATTTAAATGCCACTTAGAAACGATTGGCGGCCATGGGCACTTACATACACACATGAATTTTTCACTGACAGTTTTGTTCTTGTGATAAGTAAAATGTATCAAATTAACCGGAGTCGTTTTCTCTGTAACTGAACTGTAAAACTTTATTCTTAACTTTTAGACATGGATAGTCCAGCAACCCTTTCCTACCGATAAATTGCACAAGTGCCCTTACCAATATGGCCGTCGATTCTTTCTAAGCGGCACACCCCAAACTCCTCTATGCACTATCAAGTACTTTATCGAATCACTGTTTCCAGGCGCGTACGCGAGGAGATGTCTACGAAGTTGTTATGCGCGGTTTGAATATGGCGATTATATAAAGAAACAAAACATTAAACCCCTTACAAATGCAGTTTACGGTGGTTTCTGCTCTAGAATTTTCAACAAATTTATTTTTTTTCTTATGGAAATCTATAGTAGATGGACCTAATACCTCAGTGGTAAGTGTACACAGTACACACATATACTGTTTATTTTAAATCTTTCTGTACATTTAAATGTGATTTCATATTTTCAAATTTAATGCCTTAATGGTATTCGAACTCGGGACGCCTGGCTTCTAGTGTAGACACGTTGACACTACAACATTAGACCACTTCATGTCTGCTACGCTTAAAGTCCCTTTTATACATACGCAGTAAAAAATTGGCGGTGTGAGCTGAAGAATTATCCGAAAGGATTTGAATATTAAACGGTTTCGGAGTGAAATTCTTTTTATTTATTATCCTTGCAGCGATAAAAACAAGAAAATATCCTTTGGGATAAAACAGCGAGAAAAAATCCGAACGGGTGAATGGCTTGTAAAATCATCAAGAAAACAGAAACTTATCGTATAAGGTATTCTTATTACAATAATCGGTGTTTCTGCTTTATGCCAGTCATTCGGGTATATGCCGATGAGATAGATCACTCTAAATTATTTTCCTTCAATATAATTTACACTTGGAACTGGAGCTGGAAGAGTCCAGTCAAATGGAGGGCAAAAAGGGGCTTAGGTAGTTATGCAGCGATTATTTTTAAGAAGCTTTTGATGGATTGGTGATGAGATTAAAACTCACTATCCAGAACGGAAATCACAGAATTAGTGCATTTTGTTAAATGCAGTATGTATAAATACACAGACATACGGTATTTACATTTGATTGTGTTGTTCGCTTTAAAATATGTACACTGAGCTATTACCTCGGGTTCCCCGTTTCGAGCCTGGCTCAGATCATAATTGAGGCGCCATTTTACTAATTGAGATGGTAGTCCCATCCATCAGTCAGGGTGTAGTCGTATACTGGGCACTAATCACCCAGCATAGCGAACATAAACGGTTAAAAGAAACTGAAGCTGGAGTGAAATTGGATACAAGTTTTTACAGTAGGTAGAGATACTTAGAAATAATGTAATAACTTCACTAATTTTGTATAGACTTGGTATAGCTAACTCCAGATAAGTATAAAAGGAAAAACCAAAAAATGTGTTTATTTGTTTTTAAGTTGGTTTTCTTGGAACGACAAAAGGTACAGCTTCCATGATATCTCGAGTTGTATAAATTATCATAAGTTAAATTGCTAATTATTTGCCAGTTTCAGGGCTAATTAGCAAAATAATACATAGTTCGGGATTTTTTGTAACTTTTAGTAAAAGCGTTTTTCGAATTCTTAACCATTAAGCCATTTTCAGGCACTTTGTTTTTACACAAGTACTTTCATTTTAGTTCATGCTATAGCTTATGTAACAAGTATATTAAAACCAATTTTTTTTTATATTTATCAGATAGGCTACACGTTCGTTTTCCAATGACAAATGATTATATATGTAAAGGAGCTAAGGTGCACCAAAATAACAAAAATAGTTTTTTTTTACCGTTTGACCGTAATAATGTGTAAAAATTTTAAACTTTAATATGCTTCCGTTTAATTATAACAAATTATGGAAAAATCTCAATTTTTCAGCATTCTAGACCAAAATCCGCCCTTAAACGCATGTCATATCTTTGAAAAGAAAATCCGCTCACTCGCGCTAATATTACTTACTATAGATTCGGGCCGAAACTGGCAAAATGGGTTTGAGAACAAGGATAATCGTTGGTTTAATTTAAACTTAATAAAATGTCGGTTGCCATATTGAATCCTCCATTTTCATTTTGGATTTTTTGATGGGAGATTCGAAATCAATGGCCCGAAAAACTCGTGGTACTTATTATTATGGAAATCTCTTGAAGTTTAACTTTTCCGGTAGCCATATTGGAACAGCCATTTTGAAATCTTGCACTTTATCAAAATAAAAATTAGCCTATTTGTTAATTTGGAATATGTACTACTTTGTGCGAAAAGAATGAAGTCTATCGAAGCAACCGTTTAGGCGTGATTGAGTAACAAACAAGCATATTTTCATTTTTATATACTTTTCATTGATGTACCATATAACTCTACTGAATAAAAATTTGGGTATCCTAGAAGAAAAGCACCTAGAATCAACAATACCTAATACATACTTGACAACCTGAATGAAAAGAAGGGGAGAAGGAGAATAGAACACCCTCTAATTCAATTTTTTATTTGTTTTCCTCCGCTATAATCCCCTTCCGTACACAAACCACTTTGAGGCTTATTCAAGGGAGATTTATAATGTTGTCTTTTAATTTTAAACTGACAATCTTTCCATTCCCATATCTTAAATATTTACTATTATCGGCAATTTTGTTTTCCTTTGTATTTCAGATAACCGAGTTAATATCAACTGTGATGGTGATGCATTTGGCCAGCAGTGACAACAACATAACTTCCAAAAAAATCCTGACTGTAGTAGGGATTGCACTGGTTCACATAGCAGCGAGCAGTTTTGATCAATTTGTCATAAACGTTATTCGCGGAGAAGGATACGCTCATCAAGTTGTTCGAGACGTGGGCTTTATGATCCCAGATATTTTGCAATTGATCATTCCTATGTGGCTGCTTAGACAGGCTCGCCGGGAGTGCTACACTACAAAACCATTCTACAGGGACCGAAGCCTTCACAAGGACATTGTAACAATGCTTTTCTTTGTACTCGTTCTTTTAGTGAGTTGTTCTATTCTTTGAAATCATATATGTGTGTATAGCTGATATATTCAGGTTACCGACAGCCAAATTTTATTTTATAGTGTTAGTCCAATCATCAAACTTCCGTAGATGAAATTATACAAGTTCTCTATGTTTCAGAACAATAGTTACGTAGAGTTGTTATATGTATAGTGTTGGTCAATAGATGCTCGGCGAAGTTATCACACAGCCGGGTTAATTACTACTGACATTAAATGTGGACATACTTAGAATAGACATATCATTACTACATTAGTAGTTATATACAAATGGCAAAAATGTATACAGGGTGTCCCTAAAACATGTATAAACTATTGAAAATATGGAGTTTTCTGATCCACGTTTGTGAAGGAACATTTAAGAAAAAAATCAGCCATTCACCTTTATATTTTTACATTGGAATTTTTTTTATTTCCTCACAAATGTTTATCAGTATGTTCCATAAGACTGGTATTCGTAAGTCAAGGGAAAGCACACATTATATAAGGTGTCTAAATTTATCACCCGTTAATGACAGAGAATAAAGGAACAATGGTCGAAGTAATATAATATACAGGATGTCGTGTTGAGTTTGTTTTTAAACTTTATTAATTTATTTTTATCACATAGCTAAAATTACAAAGCATGTTTTCCCGAAAATGGTGTCATTTTGTCAATGAGTCATTTTATTTTCAAACACAAAAAAATGAATTTAAGGTTTTTTTATATTTGGCCCGGTTTTCAACTCATGAATACAATCATATATTTATTTTAGTTATTTTGATTGCAGACTTAAGACAACTCTGCAAACTTGAACAAAAATGTGTGGATCCAATATTTTCGATTTGTTTGTCACTTTTAGTCTACTATTTTGCCATTAACGGTTGATTAAATCCTGAGTGGACAATCTGTATATACTCGTACCAATATTATATATATATGTATATTAGGTTGGTCTTTTCTCTAGGATTTTAGAATTTTGTCCAACCACCCCTACCTACATTGTTTTCAAATAGATTAAAAAAAATGCGGGTTTCCCCTGTCCATAGTAATGCATTCCCGTGCTTACATCTTTTTATATTTATAATTACTTACCTTTTTACGTTAATTCATTTAAATTTAGTCAAATTAGATGCTTCACAAGAAATGTCATGCATGTGATTATTTGATAACAGTAATATTACCGACTTTGGTTTTCTTGTTGTTTACAAAGCAAATTTCAGTGGGATAGAGCCACAGCCTAGCCCTAGAGTCTAGCCTCTAGTAATAGCTAAAAATAACAAATGACTAGACTGTGTGTGGAACTGCTCCAGTTCTCGGATGCGGATGGGGAGTATAGCACCAAAGATAACCAATAAATCGAAATTGTGTTATTGTCTAAAAAAACTAAAAATTGTTCATGCATTTTGGTGTATGTTTCCATTCTCCTGTTGTTTAATGACAAGACATAGCAGCGAAATGTGTTTCTTTTGTAACCATGTATCCAAGATCGAATATAGGGCTGTAAATGAAATTGGAATATTCGGTTTCTTCAAATATTCGATGCTTTTCGATTTCCAATTTTAAATTCCAATATTTGAATTATTCGAATTAATTGAATAATGCGGATTTTAGTTTCCTAAATTATTTCAATTTTGCAAATAATTCACTCGAGCGCTCCTTAAAAGAGCGATTTCTCTATTTTCAGTTTGTTCAAGCCGTGAGCACACAGGCGCGACTAGACTGCCGCTAGCGGGCTCTTAGGAGATCGCGTGCAGTTTTGAACGCAGGGATATGTCATGTGGTCAAAGTGCGGATACTCCACAACATAGTCACGCTACATGACACGTGCACCAAGTTGTAGAGCATGTTCGAAAACCCTCCTTAAAAACCCCTTAGGGGTGAAGAGATGTCTAGAGAGTCAGGGAATAGGTTAAAAATGAATTTTAACATGCATGTTCTGGTTTTTTAGGAATACTCCACAAGATGGTCACGTTACATGTTATGTTAAATGTGCTACGAAACGTGACATACATTTATTATTGTACCATGTTGTAGAGCAGGTTCGAGAGCTCCCCTTATAGCCCCGACGGATAATCTTTCATCCTTGTTCTGTACACCCCTCCGGGGTTTTCAAGCGGGTTTGTCGAATATGTTCTAACACATGATACGCATCATTTGTGCGACACGCCACGTGATGTTTGTGATATAACATGAGTCATAAGGAGGAAAAATAAAACAGACAGTCATAAAACTGGTTGGAGACTCTCTTGAAAAACTTGTCCCTAACAAACTTTTGGTCGCGACTGTACAAATACCCAGGTGATTTTAGCAAACAACTTATTTTGTATCTTGGATAATATGATCAGACCTATAACAAGACACTAATTTCAAGTGAATTGGTTGGTACGACCAACATCTGTGCATTTTTGCCCATTGTCCTTTGTTTCCAGCTTTTGTATCAATTTTTACCCCCTCCACTTTAATTTTCAAAATATTTGCAAAATAACACCACGGTTTAGCAGAAATCTTGGTTATAGCATTTATAACTTCGACAGACGAATCCTCGGATAATCGAGCGAGATCAATCAGTACTGCAAAAATCTATGATCATCTTTAGATGGTCATTTGTTTAACAAATACATATCTGACGAAACACACATCAAATTGAATATAAATTTTTTACCCGACGTAAAGTGGAAAGAAATCCGAGTAACCGTGTTAAAAATGAGAGCAAGCATTGCGGTAAATCTTCAGCGTGCTGAGCATTAGAAATTATTAATTTTGAATATACATGAGCTACTACTATAAAGAAAAAAGACAAGTGCGGGAAAAAGTTACGATGGACAGTGATATTTGGAAACACTTTTTTTTAACTTTTATGGAAGAGATACAGGTATGAAATCAAGAACGAAAAATTACCCCAATAGTGTATGTACAAGGTGATTCATAAGCATAGTCTATGATGGTCAGATAGGGTGAGTTAAGAAATGTACAACTATGGCACTACTCTGTTCGAGATGCCAAAAAATTTATAGGTTGGTAAATTTGGATCCTTATGAAATATATATATGACTCATTTTCACCAATTTTGTAGTTTTCATCAATTGCAGCAACTCATATGGAGGCCACTGAGAATTGGTGCGTTATATGAAAACAGTAAAGGGTTACCCGGGCTTTACACGAGACAATGTTACTGACGGACAGTTCTGGCTGGAACTGTCAAAAACTGGTGGTCGATTAGCAGTCGATTAACTGTCAAGACAGTTAATTTAAAAAATGTCACACATTACGAGGGTTGCAATAACTTCCTTAATGTGTTTAAAAGTGCTTGATAATATTGAAAATTATGGAAAGCGGAGACGCAGGGAAAAAAAATATTGGGTGAATGCGTTGCTTTCAAAGCGGATTAATTTTGAGATTGAGGGGAATTTGTTGAAGGACTTGCTTTATTCTGATAATAAAAAATTTCACTTTATCACCCATTTTGGCCTGAGAATAAATTTACATTATTAATCTGAAATAAAACATTCAATGAGCCATTCAAAGCGAACCGATGGCAGAGCTCTTGCATGAACTTACCACTTCGAAATCACTTTCGGCCATTTTGATTTCACAAGCTGTCAAATTACTGCCTAGATAGACAGTACTGTCGAGATTGCAATCTTTCCAGTACTGTCGCGTCAGTAAAAAGTAAAAAGACGGAATTGTAGACGTTTACACGAGACAGTGACAGGGGCAGTGACAGTAATGCTGTCTCATGTAAAGGCCGGGTTACGGTTACTACGCCAATATTGCAATTTAAGTTCACTGTAAATCGCTGTTATTTAAAAAAAAAGTGTATGGCTGGTTGTTTGTAAGAACATCCTTAGACCTTGCTTCTGAATTACCCTGTCTGTAGTATTTATTTATTATATATTTAGAATAATATATTAGTAAGTTTTTAGGTACCGACGGTTTTGAAGCAGCATCATATCTTGCCGTTCAACCACATGGACAACTCTTGCCGAATATATTTCGAGCGTACTAAAATTAATAATACTGAAATCATTTTATGTACAACATACATGTATTATGATAATGTTTAGTTTCTGTTTTAGACAGGCTAGGAAGATAAAACAAGTGTAACTTTAGATATGAAGCACAGAGCACTGAACCCCCAAAATATTTGAAAAAATAACCTTATGTACCTCTGTGCTCGTGTGTATTGTCATCGGTGCTTCGTTTTAATACGATTTTTATTCATTTTTATACACAAAATTACATGTTTTAATAACTTTTTGATTACCCGAAAATAATTTTCTAATCGTTCAGTAAAATAAATATTTTTCACTAAATACTTACTTGGCTCCTTATTGAAATTGCGCAACGAGACCGCACCAACGAGTACCGTTTATGTGTAATATTTTTGTGTTTTTGAAATATGTCGTCTCTTATGGTGTACCCGGGATATACAAGGCTAGTTTTTCAAGACAGCAAGCTAATAAACTAGCAAGCAAGTAACGCTGGCTTCATGTATACAGAACTAGCTTCATTTCTAGGCTAGAAAGCTAGTAAGCTAGTTTCTCAAGCTAGGATAGTTTAATAGGATAGGGTTTTATGTTTTGAGCTACTAGCATCCCCCACCACTGATTTTACTATCCTGGCTTGTGTAATATGTAGCTTCGTCTGGCTGGTGGAGCTAGCATCCAATCGGCTAGTGTGCGTTTTACGAATGACGTTCAGTTTTCTCCACGGACGTGTTGTCACTGTAGTCACTGCAATGGTACTGATTTAAACTTTCCCGACATCATGTAAACCCCTCTAGCTTGCGCCAAGACAAGCAAGCAAGCCACGATAGGATACGAAAAATTAGCTTGTTATCTTAGTTTTCAAAAACTAGCCTCCTGTATCCCGGGCATTAGGGTTTTCAGAAACAAACTAAATAGAAAAAGAAGTCAAATAGATATAAGTTGGTAACGGATGAATTTTCCTTTTTGAACAAATCGGCGACTTGTTAAGGACAACATTTTTCTAACTTTTTATTTAATTTTTCAAAACAATTAGGTTCAACCTGCGACCCTGCGTTGAATTTAATTGAATTTTATTCCAATTATGTATACATTTAACAAAAGCAATGTAAATTGTTGTCTCCTTTAAACGCCAAGATGCCAAAATGCAATAATGCAATTTGAGTCTACATTCCATTTCGATTAAGATGTTCTACACAAAAAGATATACGAGTATGTATGTAGGTGAAACCTGAAAGAAATGTATGCCTCAATTTACAACTTTCGCGCATGTGTCATTATAAACGTGAACCAGGCACTGACAAACTCGAAAGCATATGAAGACGATTCACTTGGTTTAATTATTATCAATTCTCACTCTTCACAGACTCCCTAGGTATCAACCGGTCTTTAACATTCCTTTCAGTTTTGCATTTTTGGCATTGTACACAAGCTCGACTCAAATTGTTTATTCTTATATTGTTGAGGCGCAATTTCTAATTAGCTTTTTTATTAATTCGCCAAATACCAGAATGTATCTTTTAAACATGGACCCATTTTAAATACGGTTCTGCGGTGGTTTGAGGTCGAGTTTCCAAAGGAGACTGTTTTCAGTTGATTTATATATGATTATCAAGACGAATTGAAATTCTTTCTACAAAATCCTGCAATTGCTTCGGAATCCAAAGAAGCGCATTTAATTTCATTATCATCAACATGTCAAGTACAACATCATTTGTTCGAAATATATGTACCTACATAAATCTGTCTGCTGTACCTACCTAGATGAAAGCCAATTTATTTTTTGTATTGGGGCTCACTGTTGTTGTTATGTTATGTATTATATGTATATGTGCCGCGGATTTGTCGAGTTTATGGTGGAATTGAGTTGAATAAACTTCAAGACGGTACCATGAGTTTCCAAAAACTTCAGTATTTATGAAGTATGAATTACTATTTCATAAATTCACATTTCTCATCGTTAAGGATTAAGAAACATTGAAAGTGCTTCATTTACTAATTTGGGGGAGAATGTTCCAAATCCCCAAATATTTTTTTATGTTTGTTATTTCATTATTTTCTTCATAAATATTATTTCCTCCTTTTGTGATGAAAATTCTTCACCTCTTATATTGTTTGAAATAGTTAATTGGTACTCCGTTATGCACAGAACAATACAATTTCAACTTTCTTATTCCATGTACCGATTTTGGATTTGGATGACCTGACTATCGACGATGTCCCAGAACGTTGTAAATTCTGAAGTATTAGAATGTCGGCCACATTTATATACCATATTTCTCACACAGACACAGTAGTATGTATTTTCAAAGTATAGACATTTTGGGAACTTAATACAAAAAATAAACTAACTAGTCTCTCGCCACACTCCTTTAGTGACCTAGAGATAATTCTTGCATATGGGACGTTCTTTTACAAACCGAACACCTTTCTGACCGACACATTTTTGATTTAGCTGAAACTTTTTTTACGGGTTCTATATTGAAAAAAAAGAGACCCGTATTTTTTTATTTATTTTTTTTCACAATATTTTGGACGCTAAAAAGTATTGAAATTCCGCGATTTCGGTGATTTTGTGCTTAAAGAGGAATTTTCAAAAATTCATAACTCCGGTTCTATTTAAGCTACAGACTGTGCTTTTTTTGCATATTGAAGGTAAAAGAACAAGCTTTAAGAAAAAAATACCTTTGAGAAAAATTATTAACAATTTAAGATTGTTATTAACAATTTAAATGTTTAATTTGATTTTTAACAATTGCCCCCCCCTCGTAGCGAGTTATTAGTATTACCATCGTATTCTGCATCAAATTTTCTATTAGAAACCACTTTTCTTTTTCTGGGGTATTAATTATTACTATTGGAAATAAATTAATTTATGTAGTGCGGCACGTCTTATCGGCGCACGGATTCTACCGCACGGCTTATTTTCTTCTCCACATCTTCTCTTTCCGTTATATAAATAATTATTTGACATCTTCAGTTAAACAGTATTTGTAAGCACAATTAACATCATGCATAATTAAATAAAAAAAAGTAGTAAATACAAAACATTATTGTAGCAAATGAATACTGTTATTTATTAAAATTTCAATACATCATTATTAGTGACTAAGTACTTCGTTCTAAGTGACATTGTACAATATTTACATTTACTCTTATACTATACGTGTATAGTATTATTTTATTAAAAAATTTTCACAATAGTTTTCTTTCCATACAATGAGAATTGCTTTGCTTCCAATTCTTGAAGGGAGTTTGGAACTATACAATGATACTTTAACGTGCCTTTTATCGTTGTAGCTTTTTGGAAACGCGTTAATAATCTTTTTTCTTCCTCTTCATAATCATTATTAGTTAAATAGCGACACGTTATATTTGGTAGAGCTTTAGACGCCCAATTGAACAACTCTTCCGGAGTGCGGATCGGTTTATTTACCCTTTGAAGAATAGCTCTAGCAGCAAGTCGTTTTAATGTTCCACCTATTCCGTCACATGGTCCTTTACCATGTGAGGTTGGAAAAAAGTGCCACTCAGCTGCTATTTTAAAATCATTTATATGATGAGTAAGATTTATAAAATTTTTTTTGTTTTTATATTGTCCGCTTGCATCATCCGAAAAATATGTATATTATCTTATCTATGTCTTTCAAATTCGTTTTGATAAATTCTACGAGTTGTCTCTGAAAGAGATGAACAGCAATAGTATCGTGACGTAAACATTCAGAAATGGACATATTTAATGCGCGCAGAAAATTTTCATTCACTTCTTCTTCTCGAATGACTAATTAACTTAAAGGGATTAAAACACGAGTCAGTACCAATGTTTGTGCATTGTAATTCATCATTATGATTTTCGTCAGCACTTTACCAATAGGCTCACTAGCTTAGACACACAGGGCCAAACTTACGAGCGGATAAATTTGATATGAACACTCGCGGTCGCGGTAAAGAATGCTTAGCCAGATACTAGGCTGTATTCGGCTAACTGTTTAGTTATACGTGACTATAATTGCACTGGAAAGGTATGTGTCATTGTCAATAATTGTATTTAAATAGGTAACATACGTGAAAGTTCGGTACGACTACGGAAGGAAGTAGTTAAGCTTCATCTATTAATAACAACAAAGTACTCAAGTAATACAAAATGCCTAGTAATAATTTTTAATAAGATTGTCTCAGTCAGTAACATCTATTTTGAACTGATTAAAATAAAAAACTATATGTATTATAGAGAAAAACGAAATTATGCAAGAAAATATTACAGGCGATAGAATCCGCGCACCGATAAGACGTGCCGCACTACATAAATTAATTTATTTCCAATAGTAATAATTATTACCCCAGGAAAAAAAACATGGGTTCTAATAGAATATTTGACGTAGAATACGATGGTAATACTAATAACTCGTTACGAGGGGGGGGGGGGGCAATTGTTAAAAATCAATTTAAACATTTAAATTGTTAATAACAATCTTAAATTGTTAATAATTTTTCTCAAGGGTATTTGCTTCTTAAAGCTTGTTCTTTTACCTTCAAAATGCAAAAAAATACAGTCTGTAGCTTAAATAGAACTGGAGTTATGAATTTTTGAAAATTCCTCTTTAAGCACAAAATCACCGAAATCGCGGCATTTCAATACTTTTTAGCGTCCAAAATATTGTGACAAAAAAAAAATAAAAAAATACGTGTCTCTTTTTTTTCAATATAGAACCCGTAAAAAAAGTTTCAGCTAAATCAAAAATGTGTTGGTCAATTTTTGTCAAAATCTGTACGATTTGTAAAAGAACGTCCCATATACGGTATACATTACATACATTTGGTCCTCCGTATTAGGCAGTGTCTTATATATTTTATGTAAGTAGAAATCGCATGACGATATGTTTTATTCAGAAGAATTTATGTTTAAAAATATCCATGCGGATAGTTGTAGTTTTCAGTCATAGTTGCCAACTATAGCAGCGTGTAAGTACGTTTTTTAATCTTCAATATATTTTTTATTAGGCAGCGGTATCAAAATATGAAGAAGAGCTGGAGAGGAATATTTCAAATGCTTGCGCAGAAGACTTCGAGGAACGCAAATTATATTGTCGGAGAAGAAATTATTCAAAAAAATATGAGTATACATGATATCCCTAATTTAGCTTTAAAATATTACATATGTATGCATAATTACTTTCATAACTAATGTTTTAAATATCCCGTTTAATAAATTTTAGCATTAATTTTATTGTTAACTAATTTGATCATAATTGTAACACGTGGCACACCAACGCTTTCCTAGAAGCCTGTTTATGCATTCAAAAATACACTGCCTTGCAAAATATGTTTATAATCATAAAAAAATAATAGTTTAAAAAACTATAAAACACGCTTTCATGAGTACTTTATTGGATTGTGAAATCGTGGAGTGCTTTGTCTGAAAAGTGAACTATCATAAAATATTATTTACCTGAACAATTGCTATTTGGAAACATTTCAATGAGAAGCATTATGATAATTTGATTTGAAGAAAAAACACCCCACGCTTTTACATTCAAATATAATGATTACAACATGGCTTACATAAAGACCCTTACAGGATAAACAGTGAGAACAGAGTGGATTGCCTTATTTGCCTTTTAGTGCAGTATTTATAAAAGCGTATTTTTCTCATATTTGAAACTATTATTTTATTTTTAACTTTTTAGTCCTATTTTATGTGATTACATACATAAAGGTCGAACTAATAAAAGAGCGTTATGGCCATGCTATAGCTAAATTTTTTTTAATTACCTAATTATTGTTTTTTTTTGTAATTTGAGTTTTAATTTTAATGACGTAATATAGCTAATCGTATTATACTGGCCGTAAGCTTTCATGTGATACCCATATTTAGGAGGTTGTGAAGAAAAAGGTAATCCGCCATCTTCTGGTGCCCACCATATTGAATTTAGGATGACGTCACGTAGCTTATCGTATACTACTCGTCGAAAGTTTTTATGTGATACCCACATCAAGGGGGTTGCCATCTTGATCTTGCGGCGTCCGCCATAATGGATTTAGAGGCATATTGGATATACTATATTGCATTGTCATCAGAACCAAACACAGTTGCCAAGCTTCATGATGAGACAACAGTTAGAAGTGGTTGACATTTGGTTCCTTAGATTTTATTACATAGTTACATGCAGGTCGACCTAATAAAAGTGTGTTAATAAAGTCCAAGATGTGTATTTTTCTTTTAGTTTAAGTTTGTATCAAACTTCGATTTCAGTTTAGTCAGTCATCCAGTGATTTGATGATTTAATTACTTATTTAGTATTGTTTTAGTTTTAGTTTCAAAATTTTCTGTATTTGCTATTACCGTTAGTGTTATTATTATTATTATTTAAGCAATGGACAATTGCTGCGCCAACACTAACTGCACGATTAGCGCCCTTCGTTCGGTTTCCGAAAGGGTGACCTGCAGTGAACTTTGCACGAATTCATTTCATGCAGTTTGCACCGGTGCCACCAAACGCGCCGAGACCTACCTTAAAGAGTTTAAAAACTCGTTTGTTTATTACTACGCCGAATACAGGAAAAAAATTTCGTTTGCAGAAGTGTTGCTTGCAATTGCAGCAATGAATGTGTTAGCTCCACAATGAATCAGCACGCATCCATGATCGAGTGTGTCTCCAAAGGGGTCAATGATCTTATCTCGAAGTCCGTGCATCATGCCGAATTCTATAAATCTAAAGCCAGAAACAGAACAGCCGGCAGGGCACCTCTTGCCATTTCTCGAAGGAACTGAACTCGTTTCGTGCGGTTCTCAACGAACACCAAGCTCATCCATCTTAACTGCTTTCGGGGATTTCTGCCCGGCGCCCGTGTCACTTTTCTCCCCTACTATACCAACCAAGTGAACAGGGGGACACTCACCAATGACTTAAGCAACAAAAATATCGACGCTGCTGCTGCTGAACTCTCTAGCATCCGACGCAATTTCAGCGACTCCTTTGACGATCGTAAGTCCTTAATTGAAACTGCTAGACAGAGCTCTGTATCCAAGAACCGTATTGACACGTTTCTTCATTCGGAACTCCTTAACGTTGTAGTCAAACGGACGCATCCTCCACCTTGGCCTAGCAGTATCATCTCCCTCTCAAACTGACCCAAGCCTACCACCCTCTATCGCTGCGCCACCGGCAGTACAATCAGAATTATCCATCAGCAAATTTGGGGCCTAATGACCTGAAAATGACTAGAACCTAAGACTACAGAAACTCCATAAGGCAAATGGAGCTCTCCGTTTGCAGACCACTCCGCTGTTTCTAAAAGGTGACTCACGACTATCTGATGCATCATGGGTCCGGTAGTTTTTCATCAGCCGTTCCTCCACCGCCGCGCCGCCATTAACAGCGTGAAACTTATGTATATCCTGTTTAATATTTTGTTAATATCTACGCATTACTTAAGATCATCTTCTGGACTAGGATAAGGAACTTTACTGAATGCATCCTCATCGATCGCAGTACTCCCTTGTCCCCTGCGCTAGCGACGGAGTTCATTTTCATCCTCATCAATCGCAACTTATCATTCCCTAGTTCCCTGCATCAGAGACAGCAAGAAGACTTATAAAAGCTGTACTTTTTGAAGTTGCCTAACGTTAGATCCAAAATTGTTTTTAATAATAATAAAATAGTTAGTGAACTGTGTATTCCTTGTTTTGCTCACCAAACTCACAATTCCAACATTCAAAACAATGTTTCTTTGAGCCGAATCTCCTACCTCGAAATACTTGCGCGAGTGAAAATTGCACATTTTAAAATTTTTTCGAATTAATTTTAAATGAATTTTCATGCTAACACAGCAAATGAAATTGTTAGATGATCTAATTTGCACGCTCAATCACTGCGCCTCATCAGAAATCAATTAAAGAACGTTATTTCCTGTGCACGCAGAGTGTGCTAGCTTCACAAAATTGTTCAAAGGAATAATATAGTCAAAAATTGGAGTTAACGTTACCACTCTGGAGTTATCACATAGATTTCCTGCAAGTCCGTTTCACAAGTGATGAAAAGGAGTTCAATATCCTTTTAGAATTTTGGTATTTTGCCTACAAATTATTAAAGTGGTGTTTTTTTCTTAACCACATGTGCAAATTCAAGGGAACAAATTAGTTGAAAAGGTTACTCGTAATATAATAATAATAATATTACCGTTACTTTCCGTTGACTCGTTATAAGATCTTATACGAGATAGAGAGGTGCTCTTTCCTGCAGGCTTTCTTTAATTTGTTATAATTTACTACACATACTAAAAGTCTTCGGTAATTTTAATTTAACGTTAATAAAATTAGAGTGAAAGCGGAGGATTTTACAACAAACAGGTTGCCCCAAAATGTTACATCGGTGGAACAAGTAGCTTTACAAACAGAACATACTGAACTAGAACAAGAAGATAGACAAAATCCAGGACCATCATAAGCAATTATTGAAGTTCAAACAGAGTACGTGCTGGTATAACAATCACCTCAAATTATGCTAAATTTCACTGATATATGTATTTTAGGTTGTATCTTGAAAGTGCCCGGCAACTCAAAATAATGAGCCTTGAGGCTGGATGGAAAACTAAAATCACGGGAGAATTAAATCAAATTTCGCTAGATGATAGTTTAGCATCATATAAATCAATAACAAAATAAAATTTCAAGTCACCGACAAAATAGAAGAGAAAAAACAAAATAAATTTTATTAAGGGGTTATTACCAGCTTAATTTTTTTTCCCATTTTTTTCTATTGGCTTAAATAATGCCTAAACATCCCTCGAATCAAAACATACTTTGTAGAAAGGTGTATTTAAATATTAAAATGCCTCTAAACCAATTTTTCCGAAGCCACTTTTTCAATTTTTTTTGTGACGCGTTTTTCTCGGAACCACGTTTTCAAAATCGGCCGGCAGTAGAACTCGAACAGTTTTCATCCGATTGACTTCAAATTTGAACTGGACCTTTATTATTAAATTATCTAACGAAGTATATTATATATACTATTGTATTTTAGGCAAAAAAAGTTATAAGCCATTTAGTTCGAGTTTTTTCGTGGAAAAAAACAGTTTTTTTTTCAAACAACTGCCATTTCGCGAAAAAAAATTCTACAAATATAATCCTGTGTACTTCGGTAGCAAAAACCATGTATATAATGAAACAAGTTTTGTTTTTTTTAAGTTACTTTGGACGAGAGTTCTACTGCCGGCCGTGGAAGGACCTTTTTTAAATGGTGGTTTACGCGACCTACTGTATAGCATTTTGGAATATTTTTCAATGAAACAAATTTTTTTGTTTAGTTCAAGAAGTACTTAATCAAATGTAATATCATACTTAAAAAATTTATTTTAACAAAAAATTAAGCTGGTAATAACCCCTTAATAAAATTTATTTTGTTTTTTCTCTTCTATTTTGTCGGTGACTTGAAATTTTATTTTGTTATTGATTTATATGATGCTAAACTATCATCTAGCGAAATTTGATTTAATTCTCCCGTGATTTTAGTTTTCGATCCAGCCTCCTTAAGGCAAAGCAAACCAAAATGCTTAAGAATTGCAACATTTAGAGTCGGAGAGAAAGAATTTTAAAAAACTTGATTTAATTAAGAATATTGACACGAAAAAATATGAGAAAGAAAAATTAAACTGCATCATAAAATTTATTATTATATAATTCTTGTATTATTCACTAAAAAAAGAAAACCAGCTATCTGCATAGATACCTTAGCGAACAATTTGGGAAAAACCCCTTGATGTAATAAAACATCCTGCTTAAATCTTTTCCTAAGATGAATGGGACGAGATCTCTTTATGCTTAATATTACATACGTATAGAATTTGGTATTTCATCTGGCGCGCATTGGTGTATTTAAATGTGAGGAACTAATATAGGTAAGTAAAACAAAGCATGAGGTGCACGTGGGGAATATTATTGCAAATGAAGTGTAAATATCGTAGGCACTGTTGGGCATGCCACTTGTGATATTTTAAATTTCAGTTTTTTAGCGGACTATAATTATAAAAAAGCTCTGAAACACAATTACAAGATGTTTTAAGTTTAGTTATGTAGAGAAGAATCTGTTTATTTTTAATTACACAGCCACACAAAATAAAAAGAAATTTTCGGGCCGGGAATCAGACCATGTCTTTTATATGTTTTCGGGGTCGCTTAAACCTGACGTGATGGGGTTAAATCGACATCGGATTCGGTTTCAGCGACCCCAAAAACATATGAAGCACATAGTCTGATCCCCGGGCCCGAAATTTTTTTTTTTGTGTGGCTGTGTTATCTTTGTTACAACAAACAAATTTTCTAACAAAAATCACAACCATTTTAAAATATTCTTCATAGTCGAAATAATATATACTAGTAGTTCAAACCAATAATAATCAAAGGAAATAATCGTACTGTTTACATTTTCCCCATGGAAGAAATCGCTTTTACAAGCTTTTATTTAACTTGCTTTCCGGGGCCAAATCTGGCGATCAAATGTTCGACCGCTTCCCCATATCCGATCATGCTGAAATTTTGCACACACTTTTTGTTCTTGAATCCAATATTAGGTAGGGTATCAAGGGTATCAAATGAAACGGTTTGATATAATACGAGAAGCTACCTGACGTCATTCTAAGTGCAATATGGCGGATGCGTCAAGATAGCGGATCACCATAATGATCACAACTCCCTTAATATACATAGGTATCAAATTGAAGGGTTTCATGAGCAGAGCATGGTTAGCTATATGTTTACATCGATCGCATATCAACCTCCCAGACGTGGGTATCAAATTAAGAGCTTGAATAAAACATATTGTATAATAGGCTAAAATGTAGAAAATAAATTTTTTCTCTGAGCCATACCTGACTATAAGTAAAAGTTTGGGGCGCTCAGGTATTCCAGTTTTATAAACGAGTGAAACCTAATGAAAGTGTTACGGAATAGAACTGCAGCACTCGTTGAGTGCGGGCGTGGGTTTAAACCCTTGCACAGTTGTGTATCTAAATCAGTGCTTTTAAGTATAGTCTGCTTTTGTAATTTTGGCACTTTGTGCTTATTTTCTGTGCTTTCAACTTGATAAAGTGTGATTTATGGAATTACAGGTCAATGAGTTTGAATTTTTCGGGACCATGAGCCTATTAACACTCTCAGATGTGTTACAGCCTTGTTTTTAACGGGTTGCGGAGAAAAGACAAGAATTAGTGCATCAGAAATGAATGATTTGAAGCAAAGGGCGCAAGAACGATATAAGTAATGAGCAAAAAGGGAAAGGAAACACCGTATGAGTTTTACCATTTAGAAAACTAAAATTTATTAAAGAAAACGAACAAAGGAACTATTACAAGAAATGTTGGCTTTATTAGGTAGATGGGTAAATGAATTTATTAAAACAATGATGAGTAACTACGGTGCCGTCGCGTTGGCTAATTTTTAAGAAGTATTCGGGTCGGCACGATCATTGATCTAGTCTAGATTCAACAGAAGATGAAGCGTTAACATTTTAAGCGAAGTGATCCTTTTCCTTGGTAAAAAGCGTGATTGCACACTAAATTAATGAAGGTCGAGACAAAGTCTTCGCAGGCCAGTATATCGAAGCGATCAGATTAATTAAAGTGATTTACGTGAAAACATAACATAAGTGTGATTCTGCCGTTCTGATAAGAAGTAATTATAACATATGTTATGTATGTAATTGCATTGGATGGTGCATTGCGGTGGATGAAGCTTTTTGAGAGCTTTGGTTGGCTTAACCCCCTCATATTGGCCATGACAAGAGCCGATCAGGCTGTTAATTATTATTTGTAAAAAATATTTGATTTGAGCGGTTCTTTTTTGGATCAAATAAATGGTTATTTGTAAGCGACATGGGCCAGGAAAACCTAATACATTGTATTTTATGGGACTGTGCATTAACGGTTGTTGGTTGTTGCTCGTGTTTCGTTTCTATAAGTAACATTTAAATATGACGATCTGAGAGAGTGTATGGCTGCTCACGGGAGATAATAGTAGAGTCAAACCTTAAATAACAGAAGCCGTTCGGCAGTAAAAGTTTGATTGTGAGTACGTATACACGACAGTCCCAAATCAGGCCTAGAAACCGGTTGTAGGCCAAAATCAGGGCTGCTCGTGTAAACGGCACAAAAGTGGACTAGGATATTTGCCTTTGTGTGCTATCTGTGTGCAAGTAAGATTTATGTGACGTTTGAGGGATCGAGCACACACATACACATATCAGGCCTAGGCCCAAATCAATCGGGGCTAGGCCAGATTTGAGACTTGCCCGTTTACACGACAAAGATAATCGCGACTTTGGGCTACGCTAGGCCAAAGTCGCGACTTTGGATATCGTGTATACGCAGTGTGTGTTAAGTAACTGAAGCAGCATTGCATTGGGGATGGTGCTCATGAAATCAGAGATCCATTTTATCTGCGATGGAATGGCGTTTAATTTTTGAGAGGACTGTACAGTAGCGGGATTGCGGTATTTCTGAGAATTTTGTTGCTAAGTTTGTTTGGAGTTGTCAGTTTTTGCATGCAGGGAGTTTTTAAGAGAGACAACAGCTGCAGGGTTGTGGTACTTTTGTAGTCATGGTTTCAATTGGAATTTTCAACAATTTTATATGAGTGGTGTGTTTGAAGACCTATTCTTTCCATACAGGGAGGCAATTAGTAGCCGTGTTCTTTTGTGCCCGCTATCCAGAGCAGAACAAATAAGCGATTCAGTACAGTTAACAGAACAAATATTTTTGTTTTGCAATGTTAGTGCCCCTGCTCTCAGAAATAGAAAACATTCATAAAATGAAATTAAAAGAAGGGACTATTCGCGCATTTAGCGTGATTTTAGTGTGAATATAAATTTCTTCCTGACTTTTAAACAAATGAAAAATATAAATCTGAGTCTGCAGATACTTTGTAAGAGGAAAATCTTTAGTCAGTAAGTTGTAAGATATGTTTATCTAAATGTTATATCCACACTACAGTCACGCTGAATCCCTTGCCCTTTAATATGAAATCTTACAGTTTTGTATACAATAATGACTTTTTAAAGGAACCACCCCGAGATTTTGACAATATCCTGCTTAGAGCTAAGTTTCGTTTTTGGTGCAGATAACAGAAAATTCATTTATTGAGTTGGCATACAGTGCTCCCTTCTATGAAAACACATTTTAAACTTTCCCTTGAGCATCAAAGCACTAAAAGTTCACTAAACAAAACCTTTGTAGGTAACTGGTGGTACTGTTTTGCTAAAATTAATAATTGGAACAAGTGTACGAAACCTGGATTTTGATATTGCACTAAAACTTGCCATGTTCATGAGCGCAAATTTCGATTGTACAAAGCAAGGACGATGTGAATACGAAAACGAGACGAGATTGATTTTGATTTTTTCAATTTTTGTTGTTAAAACAAGCTAATTTTTGGGAAAGCGATTTGCCATTTAGTTTTCTGCATCCTAAAAAGAACAAAACACAGAACATTTCCAAAACACTCGCGTGACCAGTTTGTCCGTGCAAAGAATATGTTACGATGGAGCAAGTATCTAATCGTATTCTTTTTATAACGTGCTTCGAGATTTGGATATCTTCAACAGCTGGGAATGTCTGCTATCAGCTGACCTTTACCAATATGCGGGGCAGAAACTCTCTCAGAAAATAACACGTATGAAGGAGGCGCTGTCACTTATTTGCTGTTTCTTACAGAAGATGACGTTGAACAATCTGAAAAAAGGCGGTCTTCCGCGCTGTGTTAGAGTTGAAAATAGAGCTAAAAAGTGTGGGCTTCGAGGAGGACGTGGAGGATGGTAATGGGTTGTAGTAAAAAATAAAGGAAAAATATAGACCTGGATCACAGAGGAGTGCTGATGGTATGGCTGGTTAGTGGTTTCGCAGCAGCTACAAAGGTGGTGTCATTTATTTGTTTCTTTTATAGGTGATAAACGCAAAAAGACCGACTGCAGGGAGCACTTCCCATGAGAGAAGTCAATTGATGTCGAGGACAATACCGACGAACTCAACGCTAAGGGAGAAGTTGGAGAAATCAATTTTAGATGTATCAGGTCCAGGAGTTTTCGAAATAATATGGGGCTCATAATAGTAATACTAATTACCGAACAACGTGTGAGAAGCCATACGTGTGCTGTGAATGCGAGAAAAGTACCAGATGATAATACTTTTCTCGCATTCACAGCACAGGTATGGCTTAAACTTCACAAGAGTACTCACGCTGTCGACAAGCCATACAAGTTTTTTGAATGCGAGAAAGCTTTTATCACAGCTTATCAGTCTAAAATTAACTCACACTAGAGAAAACCCCTACAAGTGCTTTGAATGCAAGAAAGTTTTATCACTTCTTTCTCGCATTCAAAACACTTGTAGGGTTTTTCTTAAACTTCACGACTTGAAAAGCCCTACAAATGTTTTGAAAATCCAAGATAATGATAAATATATATATATACCCAAACCGTGTTTCCGTGTTCTGAAGGAGGCTCTGTCACTTATTTGCGTTATCTTACAGAAGATCACGTTAGTTCACCCATTCAGCGAGTACACCTTTTCAGACGCTTAAGGGAGCAGTAAAGTACAATGCTTTTTCTGAACTCAGAATCTCCTCTTAAAATCTTTAAAACTCGCCCTACTGATCCATTTTTTCCTTTCCTTATAAGTTCTACACTTAAAAGTAAGGTTAAGTTGAATGCGCCGCGTTCAAATTTAAAAATTTGCGCAAAGGATGCGATGCGTCGCATAGCGGCACGTCGGATGCGAATTCGTTGTAACGCGAAGTGCAGGACTTATGCGCTTTAAAGCCTGTCATCGCTTGCGACGGGTTCAAAATTTGGTTGTGTCACCAGCTTAAGACTTTGTGACGTTTGAGGGATCGAGCACACACATACACATATATCAGGCCTAGGCCCAAATCAATCGGGGCTAGGCCAGATTTGGGACTTGCCCGTTTACACGAGAAAGATAATCGCGACTTTGGGCTACGCTAGGCCAAAGTCGCGACTTTGGATATCGTGTATACGTAGTCTATGTGAGCAGCACGTGGCTGCTTACAATTATTCTTAGTTTGATTGAAGACATTAGGGTTGCCTATTGTTTACTTAAAATTTCGTATTGATCAATCATCATTCTTATATGAGTGTTCATTGAAAAAGGAAGCAAAAATGAGTGAAAGCAAGTAGCAGTCGTTTCGTGGAAATGTGTTGTGGAAAATTATAGGTCGATGAGTCCGGGGGTGAAAATGTTTAAATTTCCGCGGTTTGTCACTACATATACGAAAGCATTAATCAGCCTAATATAAAAGTGTCTAAAACAAGATTATTTTTACCTGGCTACCCTTATTTGTACCTCAATTTGTGCAGAACTTTTTGTCGTTCTTACTCATCCAGAATTTTACTGATGTGTGGTATACTGAGTGTGGGAATAATTTACCTGTTTCTTTCTCATACAAAACACAGATTTTAGCATGTTTTGTTCCTGTGCTTCCTAACTTTATATTAGGTTAACTTTAGGTACATGTACATAGAAACGAAAGGGTGTAGGTACGTCATTCCCTTCGAACTCAATCCTGTCCATGGAAACATAGTAATAGACATACTTACCGAGTTTATATTTATCTGTAAAGTTCGCACAGTGTTAAGGCGAGAATGCAGTGTGACCTGCTTTGTTCCAAACAGTGCAGCCTGCTTATAACCATCCTGAAAGCATCTTATCAGGAAAACTTGCACCATGGGCGCCGGGCTTTGGTTTAATTAGTTTCGTGATAGGTATTGTCATATTCGTCTTAAATGATAATTAATTTGCTGAAGAATTCGCAAATTGAAATTGATTGTGTTAAAACTGATTGTTAATTTTGGTTTATTACAGAAGTAAAAAACTAACTAACTACCTGGAACGGACAGGTCACGGACTATATATTATGTATTGTAAGTAAAATTTTTATAATTAAGTCCTGCTTACTATCTCTCTTCATTTTAGGTACGCTGGAAGCGTGTCTGGTCGCAACATCAAGAAAACAAATCTGAGTTGCTTATCATTAACTCATTCACGTATCTAGTTCGAGCATCAACAAAAACAGGCCCTAAAATCACTTCCTTAACATCAGTCAACTCGCCCTTCTAGTCAATTCCGGACGCAACTCGAAATAGCTGAATTTCATATATATAATTCATATAGAAATTTTACATCCAGCCTTCTCAAGTCCTTTCGACTGAAGTCGAACAAACTACATGCTGCCACCCCAGTTCAGTCCATTAATATCGTGGAAACTCATTGAATTCGACTCGGATTGTCCACCGTAGCACGATGGTCTAGAGATCATTAAAAAAACGCAGTATTAGTTTGGCACATAGCTCCATTAAAAAATTTATATCTCATGAGAAATTGAATTAGAATACTAAGATAAAACGAATTCGCTATAAGATATTAAGGCCATTACGCAAAGAGCTTGAAGAACTGCATGAGACCGAAGTGAACTTTATCTCATAGCTTTGTAAAAATTGATGTTGCTGATAAAGAGCTTTCTATCAGTGAGACCATTAGTTCGTTATTAAGGTTAAAAGTTTCGTTCGCGCTGTTACACATTGCGAGTTCACATCTACTTGTTAGTTATCTCTGCTTTCAGCTTCCAATCAACAAAGGTCCAAAGTTAGTTCAAATGAAGATAAACAATATTTGTTGAAAATTATCTTCCAAAAGAAAAATAGCTGTATGATTATAATATGGAAGTGTGTATAACATATGAATATGAACGATAAATAAAACATATGCTTTAATATGAAAATATGTGTTTTATTGTTTTGCAATTCTCCTTCTTGGTGAAAACCCGACTTTTGTTAAGTTCTTCAAAGTGATGTTTCTGGTATCAAATCTTTATAACTTGACATAACTACCATTTCTTTGCACTCCAATTTTTGCATCCTTTGTAGTTGATTACGAGGCTCACATTTCCAGCAATTCACGATGTCTGATATTACTTTATAATACTGTTGGGCGGCTTATATTGCATTGCTTCTTCTTCTTCATTCATTCAGCGAACATCTTTATTGACGTAGAAGTTGATGATGATGAAGTAGGAGAAGCCATAGTATTGGATAAAACTCAAGTGTTAGCAAAAATATACTAATTAATTAAATGAAATTAACCCTTACAAATTATACTTACCTCTCTCTTGAATTTGAGTTGTGGTTTTCAAATTTCAGCGTTCATTTTCTTAAAGTGTTAACGGGACTACCTGACCAATTATAACTATTTGCTGACCTTTAAGATGAGACTTGAATCCTTTCTAGACGAGGTGCTAACTTCGTAAAATGCTGACTGCAGAGTTTTACAGCCAAGTACCACCGATGTGATTGAAACAAACGAGAATTTCTCCTATGAAAATATATATTTGCTAATGCGACTAAAAATTTCTGACTTCTGCTCAGCGACAAAATTACGAGAGTGCCGCACTGTCGGCTGCCTTTACTCTTGATTTGTGATCTGACTAACAGTGATCAAAGCTGTCTGTTTTGTTACAGGGTAATCAATCAACAAATTATTTACGGAAGTAAATGTAAGTAACTGATTGGAATTCAATTTCCTTGGTGGTTCCTTGTGGTCAGACAAACCTAACTACATGCTATGTAGATTGCCAAGGGGGGAGGCCACCTAATACGCTTCACCACCCATCATTTCCCCTCTTCTGATGGGGATGATAAAATTATAAGTATAAACAAAATATATATATTCTTTATTCCTTTTGGTTGTTTTTTTATAAAAGAAAACAATAAATTGACTCCATTTTTAAACGAATAAAGGAAGAATAAACAACAACTGAGCATCCTACAAACGCAATTGAAATCCTTTTAAAAACAGTTCATGCATATTCAAAAATTTAAAGAATAACACACTAAGCCAAGGAAAAGATAATTTGATTATTTCATTACTTTCTATAATATTATATTTTTATTATAATCACAAAATGGTAAAAATGGGGCACTTGGCATGAATTAAAACTCTCCTTTTGTGTAAAATAACAACTAAACTTTATTATTTGCATTTTAGTTGGCTTAAAAAATAATTACAATACCTTAAAAACTAAATAGAAAATGATATCTCTGGAATGTAAACGCAATTATTTTTGAGACAATTACTAAAATCATTTTAAGGAGCATTCAAGTATTTTGGTAGATTGGAAAGCAATAACCTTTTTGTCTAATTCGTTTTCGTTATACACTGTACAAAATGCGCTTTCATCCTAGATGGTACTGAGACTTTATAATTCTTCGTTAATTTGAATATTTACAATTGAAATTTGTACAATGCCTCCTTAGTTCAATGAAATAAATAAATAATAAACTCGGATAAAAAATATATCAAGTACAAAAATGGACGGGAAACATAATATTTTAAAATGTAAATTTCAAACCAAGTTTGGTATATTTTGTTGCTTATATAATTTCTTTTATAAAAAAAAGAGTTTTAAGTAATTTCAATTTTCCAGATAAAGATACAAAGTCTTATATGGCAAATAAAGAAACTTAGTTAAAATTATGTACTTTGAACGTTACAAAGGTTTCAGGATACCATATTTGTTGAACTTAGTTTGCTTGACATGGAAAATGATCGTGCTTAAAATTATTTATAAACGCAACAGGAAACAAAATTTATATTGGAAGTTTGGTTTTAACAAAATGTTGATCTTAACATCTGAAAAATTGAATTCAAAACTATGACTAAAAAAAATTGACTTCTAAGGGACTCGCCACACCAAACACGGTCTACGATCCGGGGAGAATGTAGCGGAACTGTTAGATCGAACTTGTCATACAATAAACGATCAGCATGCTCAATACGATCAGAACGATCGTTT
Organism: Neoitamus cyanurus; assembly: GCA_947538895.1. Classification (NCBI taxonomy): domain Eukaryota; kingdom Metazoa; phylum Arthropoda; class Insecta; order Diptera; family Asilidae; genus Neoitamus; species Neoitamus cyanurus. The sequence continues at coordinate 2,714,583 of OX384540.1, forward strand.
TCAGAATTAATTATATGGCGTATCCAGTCTGCTTATAGTTCTACCCGCCTACGCGTGAAGCGCTGTGCTTTATTACAAATTAATTACTTATGTAAAAAATGCTAAGCTGTTGCCCTAAATGCAAAACGCATCCTATGTGACGAGCCCTTGAGATTCTACATATTAAACTAATATATTCGCTCCAATATTTCTTTTGCTAACATTTTACGTAACAATCAAATATAAAGTCGACTGTTTTCGTTTTAAAGGAAGAAAATTTGTTTGAAGTGCTAAATTAATTGGAGAAATTTTAAATAAACCACTCTTTCCTTTTTGTTACTTGATGACCAGTGGCAGATTGCACCACAGCCTCGTCTGGATCATCAGCTGCATCTGCTCCCTTATCTTCTTGGGTAAGATACTCCCCTTTATGGCGCGCCAAGTAACGCCCAATCAGTATCGCCATTATTACAAGAAGAAGGAAAATTAACGCCAAAATACCTTTAAACGAAATAAGAATTATCAATTATTTAAAATAATTTATACATGTATTTAAAATATAATATAAGCTACTTTCTGCCACCAATCTGCCCGAGGCTTCCATCCTACTCCACTAATTCACATGATTTTTTTTTAGATAAAGATGTCTGCTCTTAGATGTGTCAACGCTAATTTTAATAAATCTATATATTTTCTAAATATGTAAATTATTAATAATTGTGAGCGAAACACAAATTTTATTGGCGCATATATACGTAGCCGTAGCGAATCTGCATTATTATGTTATGACAAAACACAAACTTGAAAATAGCAGTTGTGAGAAAGTAGTAATAAGTAGTTTAGTGTAAACTAAATTAGCTTTTAGCGAGATATTTTAAATAGACTATTACAATTGAGAAAATTCAAACAATGAACACTCGAAGAGTGGAGAACGATAATTAAAATGAAGGAAGAAGGGTTTTGCCATCGTCGAATTGCAGCGTTGTTCGAAAAATCTCACACTTCCATCACAAAAATCAAAAATAGTATCAAAGGACACGTTAATGAAAAAAAAACTTCCAGGACGATTTACATCGCCAAGAGTTACAACTGAATTCATCTCTGTCAGGTCCTAAAACACGATCAAAACTTTACCAGAGCAAAAGAATGTCCCATCAATACATATCACTCGCAGGCCTCCCACGAAGATGGGAAAAAAAGGGCGCATGGCTCGAAAGCTTACCTTTATGAAAAAGGATGCACTTTTATACAGACCATGTGTTAAGACCTCCAGAATTCCGGAATAACCGAATACCCCTTGGATGGACGAATTCATAAAAATAAGATACTCATGGAGAAAGGGCGTAAGAAAGGGTAAGCTTACATTTGGCAATGGTATGACGATTCATCTCCGCATATGGTGATAAATTATGATATTAAAAGGCAAAGCAATAGCTGCTGTTTACTTAAAACTACTTAAAGATGTGACTATTCCCGGAGGAAGTCGACTAATCGGTAATGATTTTATCCTACAAGAGGACTATGCTATGAACACACTATACCTCATTATGAGAAACAACGTCATCATTAGTTTTATATCATTTCGTCAGGTGACGACTTTGTTGTGACAATCTCAGAATCGCTTGCCAGTTAATATGTCACCACAAAGTATATTGAGCTTGTTTGTTTGAAGTGAAAATATATGATAATGGAGGAAATTGCAATAATGCTTTAAGGCATTTGAAGCGGAGAAGCTTTCTTGTTATGATTTTAAAAAATCTGGAAATTTTTTTTTGTGAGCATAAAAGAGCTACCAACTTCATTTTGGGTTATTCAAATAATTTTACTTTTATTAACAAACAATTTCAACAAGTTTAATATAATTAATTTCCTCATGAGAGTAACAGCATTAAAATTTTCTTGTAAGCAAAAACTTTGGCTTACTTTTAATCCAGTTTCTCTTATTTATGTTCTGAAAATCAATACAAAACAGCAACAAAATTAACTAAATTCAACAGTATAGAAGAGGGTTTGTAGGTCAAAAATCCAATTTTTTTTACCCTTACTTATTCTATGGTTCTTCCCGCGCCAAACGCCAGGCTTCTTATGACGAAAATCAAATCCCCGCGCCTGTACCGTCGATTATCCGCCATCACCTCCCATGCGTGTTTAGAATACAACTTTGATAGATACAAGTTTCCGGTAGCAAAACTTTAGGCATATGACATAATAAAGTCAAAATTATACTTAGTCAATCTTAACACACAGAGTGAAGCGAAGACCACAAGACAATGCTCCAATTTATAAAACGAAAGTAATAAAAACATATTTTTAGCAGTGCCAGATGCAACTATTGTACTGGTATTCCTAATCCTCTTATTTGTCAATTATAGAAAACTTATAGGATTTGCTCAAAACTATAATTTCTGAAAGAAACCTTAATACCATACATGAGCTTCGAAGAATGGAATGCCATCACTCCCGAAACTTGCCTTCATTATGTCGAAAGTATAACACGTAGAGTTGATCTATTAGGACCTAAAGAATCTAAAGTACATACTGGACACTAGCGGGTAGTGCAAGTGGATATTTTTTTTATTATATTATGTTTTTTTAGAATTGCTTCTTTATATTTTGTTTTTTAATAATACTTTTTGGGTCCAATACAGTTAAATAAACTGTTTGTTTTGTTCACATCAGCTTCCTGGTTTATTATAAAGACTTGGTAAAAAAAATCTACTCGGAATATTTTTGTTACATACTCTATAATAAAAGTGAACGTTCGCCTAATTGCGACAATAATACTTATTCATCGATTATATCTGGGTTTGGAAGCGCTTCAGATTGAGTATGAATATATAATATTGTAATTTTGAAACATACCTCCTAAAAGAGCTGAATCAACTTCATTGTAGGCTTTCCTTAGTTTTTCTTCATCAACCAAAGGTGGCGGACGAGTTTCTATTTCAATGGGTGGATGAGTAACCGGTTCGACTCCACAAAAATCTTCAGTCAAAGGCGCTGAAATTATTTTGTTAGATAATCTTCATTGAATTACTTTAAATTTTGTGCTTACTTCCTAAAGACCGCACGTTCTTTGGAGGATTTTGTTGGAATAGCAATTTCAGCGGGTATATATCATCGAATTGAACTCTAGATACACAGCCGATAAAGCCGTCGGACATAGTTTCATTTTTTCCAATATACATATATTGAACGTTATTGAACTGAGCGTCTGCTGATTGTTTTATATCAAAATGATATTCTTGTGGCTCATAGTTGTCTACTTGCAAGACAACTGTAGATCCGGAATTTCTTCTTGAAAATCGAACGTCATGATATTGCCCGAGACCGAAATGTTTTTTTGGAAAAATAAGCTCCTGACGCTCAAATCCGAAATCAAAAACTACTCTTAAGTGACCTGTGACAAAGAGAGAATTAGAAAATTTAAGTTGTCAGTCTTTTGTGGGGTATTATAACCAAACCTGAGTTTGAAATTTGGATTGTAAGATATTCTCCAGTTATATTGGACGAAAAACCCAGCAAAAATCCTTTAGGATTGGTAGTTGTAAATCCCACGCGAATGTTTTCAGCAATTGTTGAGCGAAATGAGCCTTCAAAATCATATTTGATAATAGAGCTTGAACGTAAATTGACTCCGATTTCTGAAAGCAATAAGAGTTCATAAATTGCTACTAATTTTAATAAATTAAAAATTGCACTACCATCTGCACAAATTGGTCCTTTAAAAGCACTCCAACGGCAATCACATGAATATCCATCGTATCTTTCGTAGCATGTACCATTGTTTAGACACGGGCTAGACTCACACCGGCCGACGCAATCAGAGCTAATGCCATATATTCCTCTTTGTGCATACGATTTTAAGTTAACTAGTTGTCCATTTAATAAGAGAGCTCTAATACATCCTACGTATCCATCTCGGTAATCCGTTGTAGCACCGATAACCAAATTTGAATTTAAGTAAATTGCTCGGACTGGACCGGGTGGCTCCCGTACTTCAGCTTTTAAGGATCCATCCACAACTAGTCGAGCCCCTTTACTGTTGAAAAAAAAGGTATAATCGTTGGTTATTTAGTCTTTTAAGGGCAGGGTAAGGTATTAAAATTTTTTTTTTCGAATTTTTTTTTTATTCGATATTCTAAATAAAGAACCTTTCAAAAATATTGTGTGAAAATTTGAGACGGGTCGTATCTAAACTAACGAAAATACAGCAGTTTAAGCAACTCACTTATGAACGTTTTACTCTAAATTTTTTAGTGTTTAAAACTTCAAGGCGTTTTTCCCACAACTCATGTTTTCAAAGTCGGTGCCCCTCATAAGTTCAAAACTACTACACCGATTCTTTTGAAATTTTGAACACTATTGCTGTACATAATTTACGAGGTAACACGGGAGAGTTTTTTTCAAATTTGTTAATATTTTTTATGTTATAATAACAAATTATCCGATTTTTTTGACAAAAATCGCGTTTTTCACTTCAAAGTGTTCCCAAAAATTTAAAAATTTAAATTTCGAAAAACCCCTCCCGCGTTACCTGGGGAAAGCGATTATCTAACGACAAAAAATTTCCTTTTTGATTTGAGATGATCCAGCACCGAGTTATGAGGGGCACCGCGATTCTATTTTTTTCTGAGACGCTTCCAAATAATGGCTGCCATTGCCTTATTTTTCAATATTTCTACATGAAAATTTTACAAAATATTCTTCAAATGTTCTACTTTGATGTACCATTAGCTTAAATGAATAGATTTTAACTGAGTTGTCGAAAAAAAATTCACAAAAATGTGCCTTTTTTTGTACGAATTAACCTTACCCTCCCCTTAATGTAGGTTAATATATCACATCAATAATAACAAGACTCAAATATAACCCTTTAAATGTTTTTAAAGCCAACTACTACGCATTCAGTCTTAAAAGCTTCAACTCCCAAATGCTTATGAATAGAACTGACGCTTTTTCTGCAATAGTGGCACACTTCAACATCAACAAATAATTATTAAAATAGTATGAATCTTGAGGCAACATCCATTTCACATACAAATTGCACAATAAGAGTATAAACCTTTGAACCTACCGATTTCTTTCAACGCTTGCAGTATGCCAGTGGTTATCATTCAAGTGGTAACTTGTTTCTACATTAACCCCTAAAGGACCGCTTCCGGCTTGATACTGAAATTGTAGTTTTGTACCACCAATTAAATTTAATTTGATGTAATCAGTGGGACCCTAAAAAAAATATTACTGTAAGTAATGATAAATTCACTCAATGTGTATTTATTACAGTTGCGTGAAAGAGAACAGCATTCTCTGCTGTAGTTTTGAACTCGAAATAGATGTCTCCGGAGTGACCCATGTCAAATGGTGGCAAGTCAATTGTAGCGTCAGCGATTCGGAAAGTTACGACATTACTAAACAAGTCATCCCCTTCACATTTCAAAGGACCAAGAGTATAACGTCCCTGTTTCTCATCAAGGGGTGTCCCAGTGTCGCCAAATTTAACAATCTTAACCGGTAGATAATCTTTTTCCCGTATATCTCCACCATCTTCCAGCCACTCAATACTGTTAGAATCGCAATTACACCACTTCGTTGGATCTTTGCACCTTCCTAAAACTCCACACTCACACTTTCTAGAGCCAGGAAGAGCTCCTGCCCAATAGTCCATGGCTTGGTTATGCCGGGACACCCACCACGAAAACGGACGAAAAGAGTTTATATCAGCTGCGTAAAAAAATGAATGTGATTACATAGCCTTTTGGTTAGAAACCAAATAACTTACAAGGAGAATTAAAAAGTCGAGATGATTGACATGCGTAAGTTAATCTCTGCCAGCAATGGTGTGATCTATTTAAAAGCGCTTCTATTTGCTGGAAGTCGGCATCGTAAATAATGTTTTGCTCGAAAGAACCTGGTTCTTGAAAACCATCAACAGTTGTAGTATGCTCTTGACTATGTCCGAGAACTGTAATGATCCTACCATCCGCTGAAAGACAAAAAATATATTAAATTTCCTATGCTCCTGCTTTGTACGAAACTAACAGTAAAATTCGCATGTTACTGGGAATGGCTTCAGAGGTCCACTTCCATCCACATCAATATCGATATTTACTCTTTGTTGTACAGATTGCACATTTTTGAAAGCTTGACAGGACAACGGGTTTTTAGCTACGAATTAAAATAATGTTAATGTTAAAACATTTTAATTGTTTTGTGAGCATTACATGTGTGACAAACGGCGCCAGCATATCCTGTATTTCTGCAATCACAAAAGAATTCCATGGAGTTTTGCTGACAAACTCCACCATGTTGACATGGATTAGGGTTGCAACGGTCAATCATTTGACATGCGTCAACAATAACTTCTCCTTCACAACACACTTCCTCTCCTTGAATCCAATCCCTTGGGAGTTTGTAATTACCATCAACCAAAATAAGTCTCATACAGCCAACAAAGCCGTTTTTATCTACTCCGCCTGCAATATGATAATACCTCCCTGTAGATATCTGAATCCCTTTAGTTGTTGTCATTGGTCTTTGATCTATATCTAGGACCAGTTTATTTCGCGCTATCGTCAGCACAAGAGAATGCCATTTTCCATCGTTAAATTGTTCATCATAGTTGTCTAAAATAATCCTTGGCTTTTCATTGAGCTTCAAATCCACTTTCACTTTCCCTTCATCGAGATAGATTTTAACATAACCACCAGAAGCAAATTCGTGATGCATCATCATTCCTTTATCTTCGTAAGTTCTAAAATAGAATGACACATTCATTTGCTTTTGAGCCTCGTATCCTTTGAGCCGAGCATAGGAGCTCCTAGTTAAAAATGTGACTGGATAAATTGGAGGAGAAGGACATGCATAGATTGTGTTATATTTTTGATATTTAAAGGCTTCTTCAAGCTCATAAGCTTCCTTCATTTCACGGATAAAATTAGATGAGTTTAGGAACAAGTTCTCGAAACAGCCTGTAAAATTTTGTGTCACCACCATCCCTTCTTGAATGTTCGGCACACCTCCAATATAAAGCTAAAAGCATTAAGTTTTTTATAAATATTTTGGAAAAGCGAGTAATTACATACGCCTCTGTTTAAGTTTAACCGGCTAAATTCACCTTTCAGGCGACCTAGCACCATAACACGATCTACGGAAAATATTATGTCCTTTCTATTTCTAGATATGACAACATCATGCCAAACGTTATCATCCAACAAGCTTCCAACGGACAGTGAGGTCATAATTCCAGATCCCAGATCCATATTTAGGACCATTCGGTTCTCCTTTAATTGCAACGCAATATAATCTCCCTGTGTTCCCCGGGAATACATCATAATTCCATTGGCGACAGCTGTTTTAAATCTAAATCTAATTGATTCGCGCGATGACGCTATAGGATCCCTTAACAAATTAAGACGAACTAGACCGGTCCCGTTGAAATATAAATTTTCAGCAACTAAATAGCAATATAAAAACAATATAAATATATTGGAAGTAAGGAAAGTGTTAGCTTTTACCATAATCACAACCATACAATTCTATTCGCATCGATATTCTATCATGCCATCTCGTGGGATTTATTCTTACCCACTGAGCAATTATAGGCACTTCGAAAACGTTGTAGTGTATTGAATCGCCATCAGTGTTCCCTTTAAACATCTGTAAAAAGAATTAAATCATTTTCCATTTTGAAATAGTAATAAATATAAGTCAACACCATCAGAATGCATATTGAAAAAAGGAAAGGAAACGCAAACACCATCTAAATATCGTTTTTACGAGTGCCAGGTTTTTAGATTTATTTAAATATCACATACATATGAATATAGATAAACAAATAATTAGTTATCGTGCATCTTCCTCCCTTCTTTATACTGGGAACTGACATACATAAGTCCAAAGGCGCCTCACCCGATAGGAGCCCAAGGATTTGATTTGGACGAATAATCTCCAGCGTTCGCAATTTTTTATTTTACATTCAAATATAGACAAAAAAATAGTGTCCAACTTCTTACAGCTTCATTTTTTTTTATTTTGAAACCCTCCACGAATTAAACTATATTTTAATTGCCGAATGGAGAGGACGGTCGGAAGATTTCGCAAAGAAATTGATGGAGTCCTTACCGCAACGAATGTACGACGTCATAAAGCCCAAAGGCCAACATATTAGAGGCTGAGAGAATAGGTATTATAATTTTGAGCAGAATTGCATTAAGGTGTTGCTCAATTTTGTTAAAATGAGTGCATGAATTAAAACAATATTTTATGAAATAATTATGGACAAACAAAGATATCATTTACACCCGCTGTCACCATCCCTCTTCTCCTAGAATATATGCCCAAAATCAACGTTTGATTTGGACCTCTCACTGGTTGTATTTTGTCTACCTTGATTTAGCATACTTTTTACCCCGGCAATGTTTTGGGTTCCCGCGGGAGAAAATAAAAATCGCCGACGCGCATTAAACAGATTCATTCAGTTTGCAACAGTTTTGATTTACTAGTAAGGAAAACCACGGACAAGGCCATATACATATTTCCGTGTGTAGCTAGTTGACTATCTTTGTGTAAGTTTTGGAATCCGTAAACAGATTTCGGTGCGGTTTTCACCTACGTTTAGAGTTTTTTTCTAGGAAGGCTTTAGGTTAAATATCATCACGCTTTACTATTCGGAGCCTAGCAGTAAAGGAAAATCTGCAAATTTTAGAGTAATTTTCGAGGAAGGTTTTGAGTATGTTTTCAAATATGTAGTAAGATACTGAGCTATTTTTGGAAGCGTAGAATAAACGCTAAGCGTCTCGGTAAAAAGCTTTTTATTATTATTATAACATACGCGACAACAAAATGGCAAAATGTAAAAGCAGGTTAGGTCGTATAACAGCTAAAGCACAACGTAATCGCATAGCCAGATCTGGCGAAACTTTTGAAGACGGGTACTGTAACAAATGCTTGCAAAAGTAAAACATGCTAAACAGTAAACACCCATGATATTTTAATTCTTTCTTGACTAGGTAATTTTTCCGACCTTTTGAGAATGTTTGGAGTCTCATCAAATCTATAGTTTATTCCTTTCCTAATTCTAAACTAAGGATCTTAAAGGAAAATATTATTAATGTGTGGATGTACTTACAGTACTATATATTAACATGTTATTATAAAATATTATTAATTAATTTATAATCAACCAAATATGCAAAAAGACAGAATTATAAGAAATTTGTGAGTGGTCCTAATTCGATGAACAGGAACTACATACAAGGGAAACAAATGCAATGATCCAAATGCTTGCAAATAGTAAGAATTAAGATTATGAAACTCTGACGTAAATTAAAGACATTTCCCTCGAGGTATTTAAATGGATATGATAAAGATACGTGAATAGTGCGTTTTTAGCATACTATACATTCTGTACTTTTTGCAAGCTCCATAAACATATAACAGGACTGCTCTACTTCACACAATTATTTGCTTAATTTATTAGCCATTTACCTGAGGCTCAGTATTAGGGTTCACATAGGATCGCCATAGTTCACCATCGTCCGAAGACTGGACGATATATTCTGTTACGAATTCTCGCGTTCCTGGGCGTCCCACAGTAGCCACCTTCTTGATCATTTTCTTAACACCTAAATCAATTGTCAGGAAGTGGTTGTATGTGTTTTCAACTGGTGTCCATGCTAGGCGACCTTGTGTTAATTACAATATTATACCTTGATTAGTAAAAAGCAGGGAAAGATCTTAGCTTTTAGTTTTATTTAAAAAAAGGCCAGCCATTCATTTTTTATATTTTAAATAGCAAAATATATACAGGCATGCAAAAAGGAGAATATCACGTTACGATGTTAATTACCTTTGTTATTGTGGCATCGCGTCTTTTTTTTCGGGATAAGCTTTTACTATAAAGCGATTTACTCAAAACCAACTCAGCAATCACCCAACACCAACTTGACCCTGATGGAAATACTTACAAGTAATATGTTGTTTCTTACCTTAACATTTCCTCCTGGTTCTTTATAGTCAGCAAATTCCAAATCATTTATGCCGTAACTGATAGTGTATTCAGTTACGTATTCCTGACTTCTTGGACGGCCTTGTATTGCAATTAAAGTTATGTTCTTAACATTTCCTAAGTCAACTATGAGACGTTGATCAAAATCGGAATTCCTTGCGGTCCAAGACGTCCCCGCTTTTTGATTTTAGAGAAAGTTTAAATGCAAATTAAAATCCAAGCAAACACAAAAACTATTATCTTAATAAAAAATTGAAGGAAACAAAGTAGATTTATTTTTTAAATCGACCTGTTGATGGCAGCCTCGTAAATATCTTTCCTTTGAGATTCATCATAAACAGTTTTGCAATTTTATTAGTTGAACATAAAAGTATGTCTCACATTGTTTTTGAATGTTATTAATTTGTATCGCGCGTTTTCGAATACCACCTAAAGAAATTCGAAATTTGTACTTAGATATTAGAACATGTTTCTATGTTAAGAGCCAAAAAATGATCACAAGCATTTATTTATAATAGAAACCAAATTTTTCACACTGATATCAAAAATATCTCCAAAAGCATTGAACTGATTTGTATACATTTATGCACAATTTAATCTACAACGTATCACACGACTTTTTTTTCATCATTTATTTTTGTAGCACACAAAACCAGAGAATTCTGTCTGAAAACTGTTTAATTCAAAAGTCCACTATTTTGTCAAATCAATATTTGTAATCTTGTAAGATACGCCATGTATTTTATTATTAAATTTTTTTAGATTCCACATTATAATTGTTTTCATTGTGTTTGGCGGTGCTACACCTTGTATCGTTTTGGGCTATTTATTTTTAACGTGGAGTACTGTTGCTTCTTATTAGTATATGAACTTTTCCACAGAACCATAAACTTTTATTCTATATTGTTTATTAGTTAGCCTTAGTTTGAGTTGATCGACGAAGATTGAACTTTGTATATATCATTTATTATATATTTAAAATAAAAAGCGCAACAGGTAGAGGGCTCAGTAATAGTGGAAAATTAAATATAGTGAAAATGAACACATTTTAAGTGGTACAAGTGTAGAAAAACTACAACAAGTGCGAAATAAAGGAAAACTTAGTTCAGAATACAAGAGCAGTATGCTGGTTTTGGCTCGCGAACACGTGTTCGCAAAACGCGACTTGCATTCTACCTCAAAGGCAGTGCGAAAACGAATGCATTGTAATACTCAATTTTTCTTAACGTGACAACTCAGAAACTATTATTTAGTTCTACGTAAATTTTGTGTTACACCTTTTTTGTGTAAAATTAGCTAAAGAATGGAAAATTTCGATGGATTTTCGCGACCTTCGACGGATATTTTTTTGCGCGCATGATTTCGCAATGGACTTTTCACACGTTATTTCTTATGCCTAAATAAAGATAATCCCGGTGAGAAAAATTCACTTGGAATTTTCTCGCAGCCAAATTTTCCGGGAGATAGGCAGTACTAAGAGAAAAGAAGGCTTTGAAAGATCAAGAACAGTTTGTTGTGGAAGATCGCTTTTTGGTGCACCAAAGTTACCGCAATAGGTATAAAACGTATGTGGGTCTTAGCAGCGATCTTGAACGACCAACTGAGGCTCAAATATCTGCACGTTGAATCAGGAGAAGCCTTCTTAGAGCTAGCCTCCCTGCATTCCGGTATACAAGCTGGAATTTTCACCACAAACGAAGCAAAACGTCTTTTATGGGCTCAAGAGCAAGTTGCTTTAGCAAGTGATGTGGAACTACGTTATTTTCTCAGACGAAGCAAAATTCAAACTGCATGTTTGCGATGGGGGAATCCTCGTTCAAGGAAAGCCTAGAGATAGATAGACTCAGCCAGCTCAGTGATGAATGTCTTTGAAGACTGAAGAATTTATTTTTCATCCCATTTGCGAGCTTTTTAGAGCTGTATATACCCTTTAGGATTTACCCGAACATGCTTGACAACAATAGTGCAATAAATTAAACTATGTCACGTGTCATGCCACATGTCACACTAAATGTTATATCATATGTAACGTGACCAAGTTGTGGTTATGATTTTCATTTTAAGAGCAAAAACCATTTTGTGATTCTTTTAAAATTTGATGAGACATGTGATATGATACGAGACATACATTTTTATATTGTAATATGTTGCATAGAATATTCGAGAACCGCTCTTATATAACTCTAGATAGCCTGGAAACGGATAAAAAATTGCCGCCTGGGCTCAAAGTTCATTTTTCACGTTATTAAATAATTCCCTTGATGTCAAATTTTTTTAGTATTATTTAAGTCAAATTTCTCAAATCACGGTAATGTAAGTTCGCATACTAAGAAATGGGAGCGAAACGAAAAGTATTGTATCAAATACTCAAGAGCATTAATACACCCAATCACTAATTACTCGAATAATGTTTCACTCAAGAACTCGAATACTCGCATACTCAAAACTCCTCTACTCAAACTCGGTCCAAGCCGCTACGACTTCTTGAATACTTCAACATGAAGTACTCAAATACGCAATTATCCGAGTCACTCTTAGAGCCTAGTTCGAACAGAGAACATTTCCATTCTATTTGAAACGTTAATGCATAGATATGTTGAACGTTACTTTATTGTCGTCATCGAATATATAATTTTCTCGATTGAAATTACAGAAACGAGCTGTTGATATAAACATGCCTTTAGATATGCTCATAAAGGGTCCACCAAAATTAAAACACAAAAAATGTATAAAGATGACATATTTTTCAAATAAATAATTTACATGGGATGCATTGAATTGAATTTTTTTACAGAACTATGAACTATGTATGTATATAGGTACTTATATTTGCTTCCAATCTTTTTTGATCAATTAGTTTTAGTTTGAGTGCATCGAACTTTGCATATTTTATTATTTCTAAGTTCTAAATCTTAGATAAAACCGCGACAAATAAAATCGTTATGTCTGTTTTAACCGCAAAAATTCCCATCCCCCAAAAAATAAAACACACATCTCAAAAATTACTCCTTTTAAATTATTTCGGATGGATCCCTTAAATTTCAAACAGGTTAATCGACTTGCTTAAATTTCTAATTTTGTTTTTCCTTCCATCTCATTTTGGTGGCTCTGCACGCATTCTCACGACATTGGCTTCTGAAAATCAATTTTTGCAGTTGCGATACCCTATTTTTCCGGTACCAGCGAGTGCCAGTTTCGTAACAAATGCTTATTTATTTTTATTACCTAGGTAATGGTGAAAATGAAACAACATTTGCAACTTCTAAGAGTTCCATTTTGTAGTTAGGAAGCTAAAGAATAGGAGCAGTTTTAATTATTACTTGTATCACTATGAGTTTCAGCAAACGTAAGCCTTTACCACTTATATTGAAACAATAAAAATTCCTAAATTCATTAGCAAAGCCAAAAAAACCTGGCACTTCTAAATGTTGTTTTTATAACCAACGATAGCAGGGGGAAACTCTTCTAACAATCGATTTGTAGCGAAAATGTGAGCCCTTACCACTATAAAGGTTGTTCACTCCGGAAGAATCGTTCCAATTACAAATCAATTTTATGAGTTTTTCCGCCGGATATTTTTGGTCAAATAAATCATATAGTAAACTAAAATAGCCGGCTGCTTATCCAGGTTAATAGAAAAAAATGAGGCACATGCGTCTGTGTTCACAGAATCCGTGATAAATGAACTTCTTTTCTTTGTTGCTCTATCACATATACAAATAATTAACTGAGATTTAGTTTTTCGCTGCGTACTTTACGCTTACCCTTGTTACTTAAGGGCTCGACATTAAAGAGGGTCTGGTGCGGCGAAAGGTGTGCAATTGTGCACCGAAACGAAAGTCACCCTATGGGTACACGTCGGCTCAAATTTATTAAATTAAATTTACTTATTCATTTCGCAAGCAAACAATAGATCAATAAATGTTTTTTTTGTTCTCATGATCCGATTTAAAATTGGAAGCAGCGACACCCTTTTAAAGTGGAAGTGGTCTTTGTTTCAATTTTTCAGGAGGGAACTAATAAAGTCATTTTAGTTAGGCATATTCAAGTGCATATAAAATTCCATGATTATAAAGTTTCTTGTGTTCGACATTTTCATTCAATTTGTTTAAAAAAAATAATAAGATTTTTGCATATGATGGAAAATGAACGTTGTGATAAAATCATCCCTCGTTGATCTCTGATAATATGACGAAATAATAACATAGCCTTGCACTAATGGGAACATTTAAAAATTATTTATTTTATTTATTTCATTTTTAGGATTCCGCACCCAAAGGACCCTATTACTAAGCCTCCGCTGTCTGTCTGTCTGTCAGCGGGCTGTATCTCATGAACCGTAATAGGTAGAGAGTTGACATTTTCACAGTGTGTATTTCTATTTCCGCTATAACAAAAAAATAATGAAAAACCAAGATGGCGAATTTCAAAATAGCCGCCATGGAAATTAGAAAAAAAAATCGATTATGTTATAGCGCCTCTCTAGTTTCTTTTGCAAAAGTATTTAAAAAGTACATAGCGTGATATCTTGTACGATGGTACGGTACCTTCGTGTGCCCGTCCGACTCGCACATGACCGGTTTTTGGAGTTCCGTTTTCAATTGATCTAATGCTATTACTGCCTTCGACTTGCTTTATAACGCTTACATAAATTTTTTACTTTCGAATGAACTGTGGTAATTTTAAAGGAATTTTATACCTTGTTGGATAAGATCAAGATATTAAAAGCTACAAGTGCACTAAAGAATATTTGAGTGCTAATCCTCATTTAGTACAAGAAAGAAGATTGGTATAATAATATAGATGTTATACCACGAAATCTTAGCAAATATTTTAACTCTATTTCTCACTACTCATTATATCAATAAAATATTTTTCAAAGAAATCCAATATCCCTGCAATTCCGATTCGTTGGAAATTGTATCATTTAGAATTTATCAAAAAAAATCAGTATGTCCATCAATGTAATGATTGCAAGAAGCCACCTTAGCTACGATGTACCCCACATAAAATATTGCTGTCCCTTCCGGTGTCATTCTGCCTCATATCGCTTCAAGAATTTAAATTTTTTTAAACCACTGAGAATAGAAACATCAAACTAGGAAAATATGTCTTGGAGGGTGTAGAGCTGCACTAAAAAATGATTTTTCGAAAATCAGCCCCTAAGGGGGTAAAAGGAGGTATCTGTGTATGGGGAAAAATATATGCTTGATCCGATTTACTTAAAACTTTACACGAACACTCTGCAACATAAATAATAGAATACGTATTCAACGTAAAGGGGGTATAAATCTTTGTATGGATTTTTGTTTTATTTATCCGATTTACTTGAAACTTTACATAAATATTTCACAACACAAAAGATGGGGTTGTGTTTGGCAAACTATAAGTGATACATGCCATATCTTTATACCGTTATGTAGCTGAAGACCTTAGCTAAATGGCACTAGTATTTTCACAAGTTGTCTTAGCTCTTGCCCGCGAGAGGGACGAGCCCTTTACATGCAAAGTGACACAAGAAAGCGCGGGTTTCCATGTTAATGAATGCATACATATAGGGGCTTTCGGGGTCGTTGGTCTTGAATCTGCCATGGACAATTGGAAATTCAAGATGGCGGATTTTATAATATATGGCAACCGACAATCCTCAACTTGAACGAATTTCCGTAATTTCATGTAATTACATATATAGGGTTTTTTGGAGGCGCAAATTTAAAATCTGCTATCGACATTTTGGACTTCAATATGGCGGCCAAAAGTTCTTAACGTAAATGAATGTTTTGGAAATAACTGCCTTTCAACTTCGTTATAAACTTTGTTAAATGTTAAACGTATAAGGGCAAGTGTCTTTTTATTTATGAATTTTTTTATTTCGCCAAACAATAGTATCGCGAGACTCTTTCTTAATCAACATTTTATTTTATTATATACTTTGGAAGAAAAAAGTTTATTAAAAAATAACCAGAAAAGACCTCAATAAATAGACCAACTTATTCTTTTCATTTTAAAATTCAAAATCAAACAAAGTTTATATCCGAAATCTATGTACGTGGACGAAGTCGCGGGTAAAAGCTAGTAATCCATAAAAACATAACTGACCCCTAAAATCACTTGTTATTTCTAAAAGAGTTGGAAATTACCCACATTTGCCAGAATTAAAGTATATATAGGTAGGTATGTGAATAAAAATAAAATCAGTTGGTTGATGACTCCATCTGTTGAGACCATATAAATAAAACAACAGCATGTCAATCACCACTTTTATTCGGCTTGCTGTAAGCATTTCTACAATATTCCTCATCAACGGATAGCAAGGGCGTGGAGTTTTCCAGTAATTCAGCGAAGCAAAGTATTTTAAATTTCTCTGGAACATAATCTTCCGTTATTCTGTTAAAGGATAAAGCTACGCAGTGCGAATCATCCAATTGTTGTTCCTCGAACACCCATCCTTCCATCCTATCTCCGTTGATAGTGAGTGTAGTATCGGTCGAGATTCTCTCTTTAGTCAAGTTTTCAGTTAAAATATTAAAAGAAATGTTTTGCAAATTGACTGTGATTCCTACACCAACATTTTTCACATATGATTCTTTCAGGCACCAATGCCTTATAAAAGATTTGAGCTTATCAGCGTCACTCTTATGACCCTTAATGGCATTCCATTCAACGTGTGAAAAACTCCTGTTCATTAAACGAAAATAATCATCCAACGCCCTCCCGCCAGAATATTCTACTTTCATTACATCTGCTCCAACTCGCATGCGAGGCCCCTGAAGCTCATCGTAAGAAACACCGGCGATGACACAGTAGTTTCCCTGGTGCGACACATTAAAATCAAGCGACGATTCCATTGGATCGAGCAGATAAGGTTTTCCTCTTGCATCTCTTGAGAACTTTATTGTATTATAGGGTATTCCTTTTGCCTCTGCCACGAATTTCCTCATTAACAATCGCCCAGTGAGTGAAGCAATAAAGTCATCCCAGAAGTGAAATTTGATTAGCCTTTCCTTCTCTTCGGGTTGTACGCAAGAAATTGCCCGGCATAATTGTTGAAACGTTAGCCGATTATGATTCACATCGACTGCCCAACGAAAGTAACTACATCTTAAATTAGTCATTGTCAATTGTCATTGCATTGCAGAATAATTATCGCGATACAAACTAAATACTTGCGTTCAGAAGGTTGAACTGTCAACAGCATGTAAACATCAAATGCTGCCAACCTTGTACACACAATAATTTAGAAGAGAACTGAAAATTGTACTAGCACCAAGAAATAAAATCGTTGGTAAACTTTAAAAACTACTCTTATGAGAATGACTTCCTATGGATTACGATGAGATTTGCGTCTCTTGCTTAGTTTCCTAGATATAAAGATCACTAGCGTCTGTATATACATTCACTTTAAATGCTTTGAGATTCGTTTTTCTAGCACCAAAAAATCTCCACGCCACAGACATCCTCATAGCTGATTGGCTGTTCTGTTAAATTATATCCTAACCGTTTGAGCAAGAAGGCGGCGTTTCCCAAAGGAAAAAGGGTCCATCAAAGAACAGAAGTTTTGTATGGTGAAATGAAACATGGTCAAATCAACGCAGTCCAAAAACAAATCGAGTGCCTTCAGTAAATGCTACTTCAATCAGATGATTTAAAACTTGTACCACTGCACATTACACTTTACGAATAATTAAAAATTTAGAAGAATATTATTTAAGAACTGTTTTTGGTTTAAGTAAAGGAGAACGAAATCGCTCTGATTTGAATGAAATTTTGCAGGTGTCTTCCATTTGCCCTAAAACGGATCTGAAGGAATTTCTTGGGGGGTCGGCTATAGTTTCCGAAATATTCATCTTTAATTTTGGCAAAATGTCAATCAAAAGTTGAAATTATTCGCCGCAAAATTCCTTACCACCTGCACAATTTCCTCGAAACAGAGGCAAAATCCTTCACACGAAACTTAGCACTATACGTATCCACTATTTTTACTATACTATAAGAGTAACTACAGCTGGCTTCCTATTTTAAGTGAAGTTATGTCACTGTTGAAAAAATCTTGCCTGGTCGACAGCTTTCAACTGAAAATTTTTTCCAGTTACAGATGGAACTCTCGACTGAGATGTTATAAGTAGAGAAATCGATCTAGCTATATTTCATATCTGGGTAAATTTAAAAATGATGGCGGAATCAAAATCTTAGAACATGGGGGTTTTGGGAGTCGTTGATGTTAAATACGGCATCCAACCCAATATAGGGGAATGAAAATTATAAAGAGGAGCGTGAAACGCTTTCCGGTAGTCTCGAAGGAAGCTCGATCCTCCAGGTACTAATAATATAATACACGGTCTTTTTTTTAAAATAAAACTAGCTTCTATACATTTATCATAAGTATTTTATTCCTTCGTTCTTAATCCCGAGATTGACGTAGACTGTTTCTGGATTCAAGCCATGCATAGTTCAGAGAAAGAAATATATTTTATTGGTTAAAATCACTTTCGTTAACTTATATCTATATACTAAAGATATTAAGCATTAATTTAATACTTCATTCGCGGACATGGACGCATTAAAAATATAATATGTAGATTATTTGTTTTTTTACTTCGTAAAGAAGATAAAGTTGGAGTCGCATACAATCGCATAGGTTTGGGATTACGTCAATACATCTATTTCATATACAGAAGTATTGGCACGCTCATAATCTGTCCGAAATTCCACTTTAATATAACAAATATACCCGGTCAGGACGCATCTACTTGTACTAAAGAAGATATTGGCGCTTGCTTAAGAAAATTACATACGTTCGTAATTCAATAAAATTCGTTTAAACTTTAGATCCCGTCCTTGCTCATTAATGTCATTCCCATGAAATTTTTATGTTTTTATCGTTCGTCGTTTTTAAAAATTAATTATTTCATACAGCCGCTTTTAATTGATCAAACAAACTATATAAAATATGTATTATCATTATCTTTGGAAACATAAGCTCTTCAAGTTTGTGATTAATTGGCTTTATTCAATACTATTGTCTAGTTGTCGAAAGGCTGCCATCAAACAAAAGAGGACACACCTAGCATAAAACGAAAAGTGCTTGCAATAAATCCTCAAATACCTTAGCTATTCTTTTACGAATAAATGGGGTAGCACACGTAGGCATACAACACAACTATTCTAATCATTCCGTGAACTAGTGAAAAAAATTGTTTTCCTTCAATTGGATTAGGAATAGGTGCAAGTAGATACTTACCATTGAGTTTTGCATTTGCCGGTCCCCGATCCCGTAGTGACGAGGTTGCTGTGAGTGCAGCTCCGTTAAGCAATGGCATGTTGCACTCATAGTCTGAGAAGTATTCATTGTAGACATCTGAAAAGAACGAAAAAGTCTTTGAAGTACAAGTGGAGAAAGTTGTGATAAAATTCGAAACAATAGACACAGTAAAAGCTTTTTTTCTCGTTCTTGAGTTAGTTTTCCTATTCCAATTACAATTGATGACCAGATGTTTATACTTTTCTAAAATAATTTAAATATCAACATAAGCAATTCCATCACCGCAAAATTTATTACCGATTCAGTTAATTTATTTGTAAAGAAATTATTTTAATGTTATTTATTTCACATTATTCATTATTATTATTTCATTAACACTATTTATCCCTTGATGAAATTTCCTATACAAACCAGTCATGGTGCGTTTATTGTTAAATCAGCCCGTGAGCAATCAAAGCTCACCATGGCAGTCTTAAAGGGGGTATAATCAGGGTCTTTCGTATAACGCGTGCAGAAATGAGTGGGGTGATAGATCTTACCTAGGAAAACAAAAAATTGTTGGGCGGGGGTGGGCATTCCTGTTATGGAGTGGCCAACACGAAGTCCTGACCTCAATCCCATTGAACATCTATGGGCCAACCTTAAAAGAAGTATTCGGCCTAGGTCTCCTGCCGCCGCTCCACAGGAGAAAAATAGGACAATATTCCCCAGGATTTCATTGTAAGGTTTATAACTTCCATGAAAAACCACATGGAAGAGACAATCACAGCTAGCAATGGTAACACCAGTTGTTAAAATGAAGATTATTTACCTTATACCTGTTTTATCCTGCATGATATTGAAATATCGCAACATTTTATTTAATGCTCTTTACGGACTTAGACAAGAATTTCCTGAAAAACACTAAGCAAGGTTATTTGAAGGTTTATCTCCTTTTTAATAAGTCAAGGATTTATTCTTCTTCTTATTCTGTTTGAGTTATGCCTCAGAAAGGTGAACATTGTGATGTGGGCTCCTAAATGCACATATCAGGATTGGGGGTCAAGTTTACCCTGGCGCTTTTCCACTGTTATATTTCAGTCTATAAAATATTATGTAAAAGGCACATTTCAGTCAATAAGATATTTTGTACAGTATATAAAATAGTGTATAAAATAATTTGTAAAAGGCTTATTTCAGTCTATTAGTCAGAAACTTAAAAAGGGAAAAGTTACCGGGGAGAAAATCGCCAGGGTATATTTGACCCCTACCATATGGCAGTGATGTGAACCTAAGGTTCATTGAAAGTTATTAAATAAATAACAATAGTAAAACTTTCTTGAAAGTTCATCGAACAGTTTTTTCCAAACACAGACAGCAAAGTTAATATAAAGTTATGAAGCAAAAGAGATGTCCGATTATTTTCCATTAATCGCTTAAAGGCAGAAAAGGAAAGAAATAATTTAAAAAAAAAACAAAAAACTAAATCCTCTCAAAAAATTCAAATTGTAAGAAACAAAAAATTACTCGTGAAAAATTGTAGAGGAAGGAATACGAAGGAAACACAAATATTCAAAATACCAGAACGAAGTTGGAGCTTTTATTCCCATTTCAGATTCTCGCGTTTTGATTTCAATCAATCAAATAGATATTTCTCATGTTATTGCTGCAATACTTCCCATTGTTATTGTTGGAATATCATGTTATTTGATCTGCTTGCAATAATTGGTTGAAAATATTAGAGTTGTCTAATCTGTACTT
This sequence comes from Neoitamus cyanurus, assembly GCA_947538895.1. Classification (NCBI taxonomy): domain Eukaryota; kingdom Metazoa; phylum Arthropoda; class Insecta; order Diptera; family Asilidae; genus Neoitamus; species Neoitamus cyanurus. Next base: position 2,735,573 of record OX384540.1, read on the forward strand.
AAAATTTTATATTCATCAATCATCATTCTGATGTGAAGGTTCATTAAGGAAATAAGTGAAAATGAATGAAAAGGAATTACAACGAGATTTGGCTTGGAAAATTTTAAATCAGTAAGTCCGGAAGTAATAATTTTTCAATGTCGTACAAAAGCGTTCTAATATAAAAGTTTCTAAACAAGAATTTTTTCTCCGGCATCCATAATTTTCTCCCTGTTTGTGCAGAAATTTTGTCTTTCTTACTCTCCTGCTTTGTGCTGATGTTGGGTACACTGATACTTTTCTGGAGCATAAACAATAGATAGAATGTTTTACGTATGTTTGTTTCTCGTACAAAACACAGATCTTAGCATGGTTTGGCCTGTGCTTCCGAACTTTATGTTAAGTTAACTTTGGTTTAAAGTATATATTAACTGATTTTTATGTTTTTGAGTAATGAGACTCCGAAAAGCGAATATTGTTCTACCCCTGGAACTTGGAAAGCGGAGGGGAGAAGAGGGGGAGTGTATGTCGAGCAGTGATGTTTATGGTGAGTCACGCAAACAGGACTAGTCTTCACATAGACCGCACATTATTACCACATACATAGAGTTGCAATTATAGATATGGACGCTTAGAAAACATCTTCCAATAAATGAGCAAAATAAGTAATAAGGGCATGGTACTGTCTAATTCCTTTATTGTATTTACTATACGAAGCAAAAGTTCATCATAGGAATTTTCTCAGGAACGCGAACAGCAACTGGCGTCGGCTTAAGATGGAGCAAAACAACCAGCCGCTAACTGTAAATAACATATGCAGCTGGGGTAGCTTCTATTTAACGACTTGTTCTTAATCCCCACTGTGAAGTCCCCTAGCAGAGTACGGTAACCGGATAAGAATGTGGCAATACATTTGTCTCAAAGGAAACTGTTTCCAAGGGCTCCTAATTTCATTGATTTATTCCTCACACATATCGTAGCTAGAATAGTGCGCTTTTTTCGACGTTCGAACTCAATTGAAAAAATGTGCTGTTCGCTAATAATGAATGTTTTATTCAGCATGATAGGAATCTAATATTATGCTATTTATTCTGTATCTAATAATTTTTTCGATCATGAATGAGAGTTCATATAAACAAATAATACAATGAAAATGCGCTCGAAAACTTCGGAGTTCATAATTCAAGCGCATGAAAAAAAGTGACATTGCCGTGTGCGGACTTTTGCTCTACAATCAAGGAATAATAATTCTATGGATTTCATAAAAATATTTGGGTTGTGGGTTACTTTACAAATTAAATTTTTACTGGTTTTGTTTTTTGGGGTTTACCATAAATACATTTTAAGTGGATTTCAAAGACAGAATTTGCAATTTGCAGTTCTCTTCCACATCAAAAATAAGATATTCATAATAATAATAATAATATAAATAATAGTAATAATAATAATATAAATAATAGTAATAATAATAATATAAATAATAGTAATAATAATAATATAAATAATAGTAATAATAATAATATAAATAATAGTAATAATAATAATATAAATAATAGTAATAATAATAATAATAAATTTAGTATGCGTACTTAAGAAAATTGTCTAAAACGTACTACTACTAATGTAACTACATCTACTATTATCGATCAAAGCAATCATTGCAGATTAAAATTTATTTATTTAATTAATAATGAAATTATATAATGTTGGAAAAAGAAAAGATAAAGTCAAAATGTAATATTAGAATGAGAATACAAGTTAGAGCAATAAAGCCAGAGTAAAACAAAGAAACTACAAATAAAAATAATAATAAAATTAAATCATAAATCAAACAGGTAGGTGCTTCAGTGTCACTTTTTAACAGAAAAATAAAAGTTTTACGAGAGCTTATTCGCTGAATGTTTGGGTGAAGATGATTCCAACCTCAGGTAACTTTAAGAAAGTAAAACCGTTTACCATATTGAGAAAGATATTTAGGAACAAGGTCGTTTCAAATTAGAGAACTTCAGCCTATCAAAGAGATAATCAGGGATATTCTGGTACTTTAATTTTTGTACGAATATTACCAGTTTGAGAGCGGTAAAGCATTAATATTTAACATCTATGCTCAGGCAAAAATGTCTTACCTTATACATATATTCTAACCTAGTATCGTTCAAAATCACCTACGTAATATCCCTTTTACTAAGCTTGTTCGTGTATATACATAGCTAGACATTTTAACTTATGAGAGATGAACAGTAAGACTGTTGCCAATGGACCATTTCTAAATGCATAGATCTTCATGCATGCAATGAATGCAATTCTCAATTAAAGTTGTTATATCGTCCGCATACATATGAAACGAGTCATGTTTAGTGACCTTGCAAATGTCTTTTCAATGCAAACTAAAAACGAGCGGACTTAAAATCGATCTCTGAGGGAATCCGCGCCAAGAGTAAATAACTTCGGAGACCAGATTATCAATCTTAGTTACTTTATTACGCCCCATCAAGAAGCTATTGTTAAGTTTTATGACAGTAGAAGAAAAGCTGAAGTTAGTCTTTAGGTTCATAATTAATTTTCCATGATCAATAGTATAAAAAAACTTTGCTAAAGTCAAGTAAAGTTAACACTGTAAAATAGTCCCTGTCAAGAGCTTCAGAGATATCAATAGCGACCTTTAAAAGGGCAGATTCGCTATGCCTAAATCCGCATTGAAATTAATAGCTCTCTAATCGAACAGCTTCTTTTAAGTTGGCTGTTGCAAAATAGTTACTGAAATTAGTTAAGTTCAGAAAATGAATTTGAATTTTCATTTTAGAATTTTGGTTGTCAGTTAGTAATTGCGCATTTCGCAGGTGTTTAGAGGTAAAATTTATGATACATGATGTATTGGATTAGCAATAAAAATAATAATATTGATATAAAAAACGAACGAACAACTAGCTACTGACATATTTAGAAGAAGCATTTAATTTTTTTAAATCTTAGCAGGCAATCTCTAATTGTCAAATCATTTAAAACGGACGTGGAAGTGAAATTTTTAAGAAAAGAAAGTGGAATTAGGAAAATTCAGATATGGCGACAAATCGAAAATCACCAAGATCTTGCAAAACGGTAAGTACATTAACAAATTAGTAATTCCAATAAGCTTACAGCAACGCATTGTGGTGGTTTCACCATTTACTAGCATATCGATTATATATATGAGCAATGTAACGCGACGCTAACTAGTTAAGAAATTCCCTTAACCTGTTTGTAACTTGGATGACTAACGAAATCTTTTGTTACAAGCGTAAAATAGAAATCATGTTTACTTTCATCCATTTTATATCATTTATCTAGCTCTAACCAAATCCTATTCTTATTTTTTTTGTAAAAGAAGAACATATATCCGCTCAGGCTAGTCGAGGGTGGAATGAAAGAATTATGTATGTTTGCTTCCCAAAATTTTTGATTATCCTCGCCAAGAGATCATTTCCGGCTAATTTAATGTTACAAGCCGGTAACAGGTTTGAGTTTATATTCACAGTTTTTCGATAACGATGAAAGTTAATTTTTGAGCTCACATTAGATACCCACTTTTAGATGCCAGTACTAAGATGATTTTGCTTTTTCAGATCTTTGCATTGCATATATGTATGTAGGCACTTCATATTTTACAAATTTCTAAATTTTAATAAAACCCAGCCCTCAAATTACAACTACACCCTATTCTGTTTTTACACGGTTTTGATTTAACACGGTCTACAAAAAAAAAAATTTACGTTTTTACACAATTTCATTCGATTTAGCACTTTAATTTGGCTTTTATAAAGGCTCTCATAATAGTTTTTTTTTGTATGAATCATTTATTTTAACTATTCAACTAATCCCTTTTTGTTCTATGTATGTATACTTCCTGTCCTTTTTTGCACGGTTTTGTCTGGAACGTACTTTACAGTAGAGGATAGATCGCTTGACATCTTTGACCCCCCCCCTTGCGTAAGTGTTCGGAATAATAGAGGTTAAAGACGAGGTGGTGGAAATTTGAAATTCAGCACAGAGATAGAGTATGATGGCCTAATTATAGACGTGAAGTATAAAAGGCTGAATTTTGATTCTAGGGAATGAATAAGTTAAATGGTAAACAGAAATTTTTCCAGGGTCCTCGCGTAGGGCCACGTTTTACAATTAGTGGTACGCGTACCCCCAGGGGTGCATGAGTTTGGCTTAGGGACTACGCATGACAAGTCGTGGAAAATAGTAAATATTATACTGCAGCATACAAAAATTGTTGTAAGTAAATTATTTTGTCGACAAATTTCTATTTGGATACCACAGTTTGGTAGAGGCAAATATGTGTGATCAGTTCCGAAGTTTAAAACTTTATTTGTACACTACTTCACCTTCATTTTATGGGGTTGTAAAATCAGACATTAAGTCCCATCTGCTCGATTTGTTAAGAGCGTTCGCGAATATTACCCTGAGATATTCGATTGGAACTGGATAAATAACCTTTTTGGGAATTTAACCGACCATATTTGCATCTCCGAACAAGAAGAGATTATAGAAATTTCTTGTAACAGAAGATAGAATGGTTTCGTAAAAAAAGAATTAATTAATTTTTGGGCTGAGTTAATAGGCATTATAATAACCTGACATGGCCGACAAAAGTTCAAAATAACCGTAATTGGTTCTGTGATTATCTGCATAAGGAAAATTTTGTGCTCTTGTCACTCGGGGCGTGAATTAATATTTAGAAATTTTAAAAGATTAGGACAATCTACGGCGCCTATAACGGCATTATGCATGAACATAACAACAACGTTTTAAGAAATAGGACAAACCCCACAGTTTTAATCTGTCCTCATATGGAGGAAGATTAGATGGATCATCCCATGATAATTAGCGAAAAGCAACCCGTAAAAAACGTTTTTGCACCGCCTCGATTCGATTTAAAATACGTTTATATTATAATGAGGTCTCCACACTACCAAAGCATATTCTTACGTGGGGAGTCACTGAAGTCAATGGACCAACGTTTAACGAAGCCTAACGTTGAATTGGCTCGATTAATTATAATATATCATCAACATGGCGGCCAAAATTAAATTTAGAATCGATCAGCAGTCCGAGATCCGCCGACTTTCTGTAAATCTGAAATATTTGGTGACCATCTGTTATGGTTCAAAGATATATGGCTTCGGGAGTTGGAAACTTTGAATTTATAGATAGTACACACTTCCTCTTTAGTAAAGGAGTGGCTGCTTTATAAAATCGCCTCTCCTTCTCCACTCAATCGCAGACCTCAATCCATTGAGCATTTATAGGATTATTTAGACAGGAAAACTCGGCAACGTCTAAAAGCAAGCAAAGTTTGGAAGATGCTCTCAAGAAGAAGAATGGTTAATATACCGGTACCGATGGAGATCACCGAAAAATTAGTAGAATTACGAAGAATTAGTAGAACCAATGAAGAGTTGAAATTCTTTTAAAGGCAAAGGGGAGTCAAACTAAATACCAATGTTTAGTAAAATTATTGGATTAATTGTTATTTCAATGGCTATTATTGGATATGTATTGTGCACTTACTTTTGATTCGTACATCATTGACCTCATTGACTTTTTTTTGTTGTTCTTCTGGAAAATTGTTGTTACCTAATATATGGAATAGAATTTGTTGTATATCATTCTTAACAAATAAAGGCTTAATAATACTCAATCAGAAGTAGTTGTTTTTTTATTTAAGCCCAAAAATAAATTTTAAAGGTGGGCACCAATGCTCCTTTATCCTTGCGGCAAATCGTGCAGCCGCCCCAGGGCCCTCAAGTTCAGGGGGCCCTGTTTATTCAAAAAAAAATGTAAGAATAATATTGAAAAAAAATCAGGAGCACCCGGATAAAGTCTGCACCAGGGTCCGAAAGTCTTAAAACTGTACTGGTGTGCACTCTCTTTTGATTCACACAGTGGGACTATTCTGAGATCCGATTCACGTGAAAAGCGGTTCACATTGCAAATATCTCATATTTTCCTATTCTGACATCATAAGTGTAAATGTTCCACATGTTCCGTTTATTATGCGGAACAGTAGGTAGAACCTAATCTCATACTCACCTGAAGTGAATATTTTTCATGTGAATCGGATTTGAGAACAGACCCCAGTATGTACGAAAAACGGGTAAATTCTAGTTTGCGGGCAATGAGATTTCAGTTGTGAAATTTGCTGCTGTGACAAAAAATTGGGCCCTTTAATTAGCAGTATTTTTTATTGATCTACTGAAACGGTTATTAAGAAAACGACAAGGTTATTAAGGCATATTAAGGCCGAGACCGTTTGGAGTCCTTAACCGCGAAAGTGAAGAGTCGCAAGATCCTTCTGAGCCAGATATGATGTGCGAAATCCGAATCGACAACCTTCACGTGGTGCACATTTGTAATGTTAATGTCGACGGTAAATGTGTATAAACATCCATTGTACATATTTTCATTAATCAATTTTGCACTGTTTTTGACATTCGTGACGGCGTAGAGCCAAATGTTGGACATATGGGAGATTGTAGCCATGGAGACTTTTGATAAGCTTAAAAAAAATAAAAAAAGACTTTTTCCATACAAAATGTACGGGGTCCTTTCAAACATTTTTTTCACTTTCGCAAGTGAGTGTACCTGCAGTGGTGGAGGTAGATCAACACTGTTGAGATTTTTCGAAAGGAAATTGAGATTAGTACTTTTTGGCGTGAGTTTGATGTCGCTGCGTTGAGTAGATCAAAAGAAAAATAAATTAATAATGTGTATACCGAAGTTATGGATAACCCGGTAACTCCCAAACGGATATTGATATGGCCCCCACCACACCACCAACATTACAATTAAATGAATTAAACCAATAACTGGATAGAAGAGGTGGGGGTGTGCTGCTTAGGAAGTATTGGCGGCTATGTTGTGTTTGGGCACTTGTGCGATTTGTCGGTAGGATAGAGTTCACGTCTTATCAACATTACCGACATTACAGATTTCTATTATTTAGATTTGGTACCATGTTTAAAATTAATAATAAAATTTTACAGTTTTCTGAAGAAAACGTCTCCAGTCAATTTCATGTATATTTCACATATCACAGCAATAAAACGGTCAGTGAAATGTCCTTTGCTTCTACCTTACCAAAGAATCGCGCAAGTACCCTTACTTACATCTCCGTACTGAACTTTGGAGTGTACACGGGGTCAAATCTGCTATATTTCGTGAACTATACCTTCTTTAGGATTTGTGTTTAAGGTTTTTCTCAGTGAAGAGTACGTAAAGAAATTTTTAATCGCAATAAATTTACCCACACATACCCCTAAAATAATTGTCACTTTAAAAAAAATTTGTAGGGTGACCCCCTGTGGTATCCCAAGGTAAAAAAAATTAGAAGTTTCTTTAACAATCGTTCCAAATTCAATTCATACCGAGGAATTGCCCGGAAATTGAAGTTTCAACAAAACTATGAGAAATACGATTCAGGATTAGACATTTCTCCGCGGAATATAAAAATTAAATTAAATGCAAACCAGGGCAGTTGGGAAGTTAAAAATCACAGGTAATGAATGGGTCCAGACACTCATAAATTTACCAAAACAGAGGAACGTGACGAGACGGACTGCGCCGTCGGATCTGTATGTGGGACGGGGAATGTGTTTATCAATTCCGTAAAAGAAATACGACCAATTTGGGACACCCTGTGTATTTCCCTTTCAAGCAAAATTTGACAACAGACACTAATCAACGTAAAAATCATTTTTTATTAAATATCCAACGAGATAACGTCTAGCGTGCACAGATTTCCAGAGCATCACGAGAGATATGAGCACTAGATGTTAATAACAGAGGTAGTGAATCACCCGCCCGTTCGCTGACGCTTCAAAGCAAGTTAACGCCCATTCCGGACGATCATATGCGAAATGTTCTCCCAATCAACTTGAAATGTGTAATCGATCAGTAACTGCATTCCTTGTGATTAAGAACCCCATGCTCACGTAGACTGAGATTTCACGGCACTGCGACATTAATTACACTTTATACATATTTTGTTTACCTGTTCTGACGCCTTGAACACACAACACGGCAACTGTAACTATAAAAGCAATTCTTTTCATATTTATTATAAACGCACACACTTTTTCCGTGCAGTCTTATTCTCATTAGATAAAACTCATTTGAGAGGTGAGGCGACTTCCTCTAAAAAACGCACCCAGTCCTTGTCGCGACGTTGAAACTACTTATTTTGGTAAAGTATCAAATTGTCAAACAAGCACAAGCCCTGCTGTCTGTTAAGTTGGCTCAACTTGAACAGAACACCAACATTTTTGTATCCAAAACAATCTAGGTCATTTACTTTTCTAATCTAGTACTGAATTCCGACATGTTTGCGGCGTCAGATAAATTACATTTTTATTGTAATACAAATGTTCGAACTTAAAATATTTATTGACCATTGTATCATTAAAGAACTTTATGACATGTCGAATAGATTTAAAAAATAAGATTTTGAAGATTTCTAATTCCATCATGCTTACCAAACTATGAGCTAGACTAGACGGTTTGACCTACGAGGAGCGCACGAATATGGAGAGAAAATATACTTGAAATATTCGCAGGTAATACAAAATTGTCTTTTTAAATTTAAAGCGAATGCACATCATATGCAATACATGGTATTCTGAGTTTTATGCTAGTTTGTAATTTTAATTATTTGTCGAACATCAGGACCCAAAACGTATACAATAAACAAAATATAATTTTATTAATTAAACATTTCAAAACTCATCTACTACTTGTCTTCACTTTCGCATTTTAGTAATTTTGTTCTCTTCATTTGACAATTGTTCATTTCTTACGTCAATTTTTAAACGGTGGTTGTAGGCGGAGGGTGAACGTGTCACTTTCAATACTTTACCCGGCTTGTTTTGGAGTTTTTGAATTTTGTATTTCTTTTTGAATGTGGGATGGAAAGAGTTGTTTCAAGTAGCTGATAAAAATTGAATAATCAGATCTGATATCGTCAGTCGGGAGTGATTGCGTGGCTTTTCCCTGGATATGTTAGCGTGATTGTGCTGCTCAGTTTCATTAAAAGCAAATTTACCTAAAAGTAAGCAAGGAGTTTTAAAACAATTATAAAATATAAAGCCAGCTGATCAAATTAGAGCTTTTACAGGCTTTCTTTTAACATTTCCAAGGTTTTAAGGACTTTGCAGCTGGTCTTAAGTTTGAATAGAAATGTAAACATCACAATTGCCAGCGTACGATGGGCGTACGTAGCGGATTAACAATGTTTAACATGTTTTTTGTATGGTTGGCCGTAACCAGTCAAGTGGTGCAAGGTGCAAGTTAATTTTAACCACCTGTACAAATTGTTATTGCAGTTTGCTCAGCAGATGTATACCATAAGTTAGTACGCAACAGCACTTTAGTGATATGGGAGTGTTGGATGGCGATAAATAATAAATGGAAATGGTGCTCAGTTCACGCGAACTGTAAAACCTGTCCAAAACCTAAATTTGTTAATTTACCTACTTCGCTTTGTAGAAACCAACCTGTTTAATAATAATATATAAGAAACTATAGTATTTTTTAGCTCATTGAGCCCAGCCGACCGAATAACCATCCACATCCAGGCACCTTCACTCAAGTTTGCATCTTTTCGTGCAATGCCTTCTAATACCTATATACATTCTGGCACCAATAGGGTTAGTAATTAAAACACATCCTTTTTATTTATGCGATACCTGGACCAGATTCGGAGTAAGACAATCGATCCTCAAGCCTAGCAGCGTTGCAGCTAAACATTTACATCGTAGACACCAAGAAAGTTTTTCCCTGGACTTTCTCACAATTATCCTTTGCCTAATACCTGGGGGCAGCTACCTATTTGTCTCCGGTTGTATTTACGCCTTAAAACTCAAGAACGTTCATGTCGCCTGTTTTATTAGTTTTGTTTGTGCGAACCCTAATAAATGTTTCCAATTTTTTATCCCTTATTGGCACTCTAACGCTAACCCGATGACACATGAACACTTGTGTAGATCCACAGTAGATCTTTACAAATATGAACCATATTTATCTTTGTTATTTTGTTGTGACGCCTGGTACTAACCAGAGTTCCCATTTCCACAATCGAACTTTTGTCGTATGTGACTCGAGAACTACAATAAGGGAAATGGGAGGTAGAGAGGAACATCCGTGTGCGATGAAGAAGCATTTACTGCTCACTTTTATATCGCATTGCCTCCTGCTAATTTGCATACATATATTGTATTTGTTTATGTTTTTATGTTTTTGAATGACTGTAACAATAATAAAAAGGGAGTGTGGTCATAATGCGCGTTAGAAATGAAGCTTCTATTTTTAAACAATGATAAATGATGATTAAGTCGGTAATTATATATTTTTATTATTATTATTATTTCTGGTACAGTTCTACAATCAAAAGACATGAGTCTTATAGCGATTGCTAAGAAATACAAAAATAAAGAGAATCATAGCAACAAACAACTGCAGCTAACACTATGACTAAAACAACCTAAAATTAAACTAGTTGGACAGAATGAAATTAGATTAAGTTAAATTAAATCAGATTAAGATAAGTTACGTTAAAGTGATGAAGTAAGTTAAGTTAGACCAATAAGTTTAAATTAAAAAAATAAGGTTTAAATTTAAAATTGCAAGTCGCATTCCCACAAGATGATGCCCGCTTAACCCAAATTTATACAATCTGGCACCATTTTTGCAAGCAGCGACTCTGAAAATCCCAATATGAAAATATTCATGAAAATCTGAGGTATTGAATTTCTAAATTTGGGCATAATGTATGCTTTTTGCAAAAGTTTAATTTTTCGTGACGCTTGCATTCCATAACATGCGAAGTCACACACCGAGCCATATAATTTCCACTTGAATGAAACAATTAGCTTTGGAAATAGATTAATTCCATCATCATCATTTACCATGTTTCGTACGTACACATGCGGCTCGCGAGCCATATTTGGCCGCCCCTGTTATATACCTATCTTTAAATTGATAATTTTTAATTATTAAGTAGCTATGGATTACATATTATTACAATTAAAAATTACCATTACACTCGGACATTATCCTTAAAGGGCCCATACATGAGCGAACAATTTACGCAAAACAGGCAGTTGTCCAAACATTTTTCCTGTGTATGGTGCAGATTAATGCGTTGCACATCTGGTTGATGAAATTCAAACTCGTTTGAAAATTTTTGTGTATGGCGATGTTGGCGCTTCCCATATGTTTTAGTGACAGAACATAGATGCAACTGAAGTTTGTGAAACTGTTTGCCGGGTAGTGTATAGTTTATCATTGTATTTTTTGATGAACAAACGTTTGTACAATTTGGTTGACCGTGTGTGGGTGCCTTAAACTATTGCATAATTCTTTTCTTAAATACATTAAACCATTTTTCAATCTTCAATTCAACAGTAGTGCAATAAATTGTTGAAACCCTCTAATTATTAAGCTATTCCGTGGCTCTGCTCTTTAACGTGGAGCAGTAACATCATATGCTAGAAGCAGTTCCATGGAAGAAGATCGCACTAGAATCCAATAATTCTAATGTTAAACTCAGAACGTTGGAATACTGGTTTTCTGTCTCGCGCTTCTGCGCTTTTAGTTGGCAAACTAATTTCACTAAATTAAGTTTAGGAAGTTTGCTAAGCGTCGAACACTCTGAGAGTTCCAACCTGAGGTGGGAGTTATGAATCTCGTTTTAAATTTAGTCGATCCGATATAAAATTGCTGGATTTCATTCATAGAATACCTATAGGAACTTGTAGTTCAGCTATGAAACTTTCAAAAGACTATGAAGTAACTATACGCACCGTACCTTAGCTAATATTAGTATACAATTTATATAATTAAAAGATAACTTCCACAAAAATGAGAATGTTCATTCAAGTTGTATGGAAATTTTACAATCTATTTTTTACATCCTAGAATTTTTCAAAAATCCAATCTACTACGTACGAGTTTGGTGCTTTACGTAAGCGATATAAACTTTCAGCTGTTATGCTTTTTTAATTTATAGAAAAATGTTCAGCGTTCGCAATTTTCACTTGATTTGTGCAACTGGCATATTTATAACAATTATTCAGTTACCAAAAGCCAGGACAACAAGCGACGAGGACTCGTGCTATTCTTTTGCCGGGGGCTCGGTTTATCCCGCTGGTGACCACAAAGCAAATCATCAGTTACAATATACAAAGGCTGTCAGTAAGTTCACTTACCTACACGCTAAACAGAATAAAGAAACTTAAAAAAATAATTTTATTGCAGTTTCTCGCCCGGCTCCTCTGTTCGAAGGGACTGCCGTTTATAATGGCGAGTTCACAAATTTGGCCTTGTCTGATTACCTCGGAAAATACGTAGTTTTCTTTTTCTACCCGTTAGATTTGTATGAAACTAAAATTACCAAGGGAAACATTTAAAATATCACTTTTTCCGTTACAGTACATTTGTGTGTCCTACAGAGATTTTAGCATTCTCCGATAGAATTGAAGAATTTCGCAAAATTAATACAGAAGTAATTGCATGCAGTGTGGATTCTCAATTTACGCATTTAGCGTGGATCAGCACACCAAGAAGGGAAGGAGGCCTTGGAAAAATAAAAATCCCCCTGCTGAGTGATTCAACCCATAAAATTTCAAAGGACTATGGTGTATACTTAGAAGACTTAGGTCACACTTTACGTGGTCTCTTTATTATTGATCACAAGGGAATACTAAGGCAAATAACAATGAATGATTTGCCTGTTGGAAGGTCTGTGGACGAAACTCTGCGCCTGGTTCAGGCCTTCAATTACACAGATTCACACGGGGAAGTCTGTCCAGCAGGTTGGAAGCCAGGTGGAGATACCGTAAGTTTTTCTGTGTGTATTTTAAACAATTTCACAAATTGTATTTCTTTCAGATTGTGCCGAACCCTGAAGAGAAGAAGAAATATTTTGAGCGGAATAGTTAAACATCAATTGATATTTTGTACTTTCTTTCGATATTTCTTCAATAAAATCGACTGTTTTCATTTATTGACTATATAATAGCACTACCCTCTCTTCCGGAGAAATTATTTTAGATGTCGATAAAAAAAATGGTACTAACTTATTATTATTAATAATTTTCAAACTGCATTTCGGGTTCCGTTTTAGGAAATTCTTTATGTGTATATTATAATTTATTTACAGTTACAGCTATTTTTTAGCAATTTTAGTTTCTAGCCTGCTAATTTCTTCTCCTCGTTTTCGTTTGTTAAGCGGATTTCTGGGATCAAACACGTCGTACCAATCATCTGACTTTGTGGAAGCATCTTTTGCGAGCGTCGGCATAGACTGTTCAAAACTCAACTTATGTGATAGCCAGTCATCTCCTTTAATATCACTTTCGATGACATCTTCACTATTGTCTTCGTATTCCACATCAGACCGTTTATCCTTAAGGGTCTCCAACTTGTTTTTGAATTTTGAAAGCAGTTTTAAAGTAAATTCCTCCCTATAAGTGTTATTTTTAAATGAAATTTTTTTAATAATTATTACAAACCTGGTGGATCCCTTTTTAGGCACTTTTTCTTTGAGATAAGAATACTTCTCTTTTTCATCCATATACTCTTGCATCAATTCGTTGGCTACCGTTTGTTCCGCCTCCTTCTCGAATTGTTTTTCAAGAAGCATATTTTTTGCCTTTTTGTCTTCTTTATAAGACCGCTTCAGTGAAACTATTTGTTTGCGAATTTCATCTCTATTTAAATAAAGAAAGAGTATTTCAATAAAACATCTAAAGTAGGGCTGTATGTTTAAAAAAAACCACCGCACAAAATATAAGATATAAATTAAACAAGATATTATGTGCTTACAGTTTGGGGCTAGATGTGGCGAGTGGGTACCAAGTAGGCGATATTTTTAAATTATTGTTATTGGTCTTCTATCTTTCGTCACCGCGTGACCACATGGATGTACTTATTTGATTTCGGCAACTGAGGCCATATTGACCAATAATCAAATCTATTTATCTAGAAACTCTTCGGGTTCACCTCAGCACCATACAAATTACATACACGACAAATTGGGCCCCACACAAAAACAAGTGTAAAGCTAAAACAATTGCTACACTCAGAATGGCGTCATTCACATTTACTTTTCAATTCTTTCTAATAACAACCGAATGAAAAGCTAACAGAAGTTTCCAAAATGAACATTACAATTGATATTGTTTGTCCATTCGGGCAAGGGAAGAGTGTTTGTTAGCATTGAAATTAATGGTCTGATTGTAGTATTTACGAGTCATCTATGTTTGTTAAAGCTGAAGAGTATCGGTAACCGTTTACTTAGTATATGTAATTGAACTTTATGCAATATTCTTGAAATTTGAATACTTACGCCGCTTTCTCTCGGTTGGCTTTCTTTTCTTTTTCAAGTTCATTCAGAAAATCGTCGTCGGAATCAGACTCATCTACTTTATCGTTTTTTTCTTTCTTTGGCACGTGGCTCAATGAATTCAATTTCTTCTTGATCCTCTCTGCACTTTCTTTTGCGTCATCAGGGTTTTCCTGCTCATTAGCGAACTCTTCCAGATCAGAGGTATTTTCTGTGAATAACTTATACTATATTTTACTCTGTAGGAGTACTACACCCCGTAAAATTTAGTTTAATGCAACAATTCTCTTACTGAATCCCAGATTGGCTGAACTTGAGACTACTTTGAGAAAGAACGTACCTGGTTTATCTATTTTTAAGGTTTCTTTACTAAGCTTGGGGTCCTCTAAGACATCATGAGTTGATTTTGCCCTTCCTGCAATTTTTTGTACAAATTTATTGGTTTCCTCCTCATCTTCTTCTGCTTCTTCGCCAAAGGATAGCAAACCAAAATTTCTAAAATAATAATTAGAAGTTTAAAAATAGTTTTGATATGAAAATTAAAACCTACTTAATGCCTTTTTCCTTGTTTTTTTGTTTCTCCTTCTTGGTCTCTTTGACCTCTAGTCCCTCTCGAGGAATAATATCGGGAAACGGATTGCTCAGGACTTCTGTTTTTAGTATTTTGGGTGGGTAAAGTGGGCGCTCATTGTGATCTACCAAACCTTCCTCTAGTTTCAGCATATTGAAAACAGTGTCCCCTGTAACTTTCCCAAAAAGGGTATGTTTGTTTTGCAATTCGGGTGTTGATCCTAACGTGAAGAAAAATTGGGATCCATTGTCGTCTTTGTCAGAATTTGCCATGGCAAGGAGTCCCCGCCTAGCAAAACGAAGACGAGAATGAAATTCATCTTTAAATGGAGCTCCGTAAATGCTTTCGCCTCCTGTCCCATTTCCACTGGGGTCCCCACCTGTGTTATTCCTTATGAAAAGATATACTTCTTTAGAATGATTAGCTTATACCTTGGGCGATGAACCCTTTTACAACACGATGAAATATTGTATTGTTGTAGTATCCTTCCAAGCATAGCTGCACAAAATTGCGACAAGCCTTTGGACATTCTCTGGACCATAACTCCACATCGATATCACCGACAGAAGTTTTCATAAGCACCTATAAAAATTAGAACCTTAAGAAATAATAGAGTAGAAAAATAATTCCTACCTTTCCGCAGGTAGGTGGCTCTTGTATGTAAATACTGCTCATGTTTAAAAATTCCTATTTATTTCAGTTTTCGCTAAGTGACAGTTTCTTTAAACTCAAGTTAAGTTGGCCCCAGTTCTGATTTACGTGAAAAATAGTAAACAATCGCTTACATAAATATTTATATAATACAATGTCAGTGGTAAACGATATTAGAAAGCCTATTGTAATTTAAAAAATTCTTGATTCAACTGAAAATGAGAGTTGGGCATATTTCTATGATCAAGAGGCCTATAATTATGTTTGTGCATCTAATACTTTCTATTTTTGTTCGTTTTTCGTAGGTCAATGTTTTTTTTTTGACAGTTTTACAGTCAGCTGACGAGAGTCAACAGTGCAGCAAATGAGGATAAATTTGCTTACTTTTATATATTAATTTATATTGTTTAAAGAAGTTTACTAAACTTCAGCTATGGGTGAGGAGGCGGCTCCGGTTGCCGAGTATAATTTGGACCCAGATTCAGAGCTCCGCTTTGAGATCGAATATAGAAATGAAAAGGTTGCAGTTGAGGTACGTTTTACACGAATTTGGCTAAAAATAACTAACATTAGGTCTGCTTGATGACCCAAATTTTCGGATTCCGTTGTCTGTGGTCAATGTCATTGACTCAGCAAGTGAAAATCCTCCGTTTTACCCTGTGCAAATTGTTAACAAAACGACCGGCGATCATCACTATTCGTCGACTAGCGGCTTCTCTTAGCGCGGTTTAAGTTTCACATTTATAATATAAATTGACACACGTGCAACATAATTAATGTTTGAAGCAACACTGGCACCTTAAACGGTCGCAACAGTTATCAGTTCTCATTTTACCGCAGTTCAAAAGACGTCGCACCGATTCGCCCTGACTAGTGTCAAATAACCCAAAATGTGTCCGTGGCGCTTCAGAAATTTCGGCGAACACACTTGTGTATTGCCTTCCAACCATAAGACCTCGGCACACCGAAGTCAAAGATTTGAAGAATAGACTTGACTCCCGTTCAAACTATAACGAAAATATAATGGAGCGCAGAACGAAGAAAAGCTTGCGACGAGACTTCTCACACAGCAGACCCATCCCGGGATTTCTCATACTTGTAAATTAAAACTATTGCGGAATGACTGAAACTGTTTCATGACCGGAGACGCTTTATATTTTCCCGCGGGAACCCAAACTAAAAAGAGGATGAAAAGTAGCCTGAACCATGTCCGACAAAATACTCGACCTTCCAGTGAAACCCAGTAACCTTCCCTTATCGAAATAGGCTCAGCCATTCCCGATATAAGGTCGGGCAAGCAGACAGACAGACAAATCACTCGGGGACTGATTGCCTTGACAAACAGACAGGAACGTTCACGTTGGAAACTTTTGGCCGGCGCATCCCTAAACATGGGAAGGTTTATCTTTGAGCTCTTTCGTTCCTTGAGTGGCCGTGGTTAAAGGATTTCATTCTTCCTCCCACGCCCGATAAATACCGTCTGGCTGGGTGGGGAGTGTTTAACTCGCCAGATGTATTAGATATTTTGCGAAGAGGGAGGAATGTGAACTTTTGTCTGAAAGTATGTGCTTGGCGGAGGCGCTGGGACCGCTTGATAAAAAGTGAAACTTCTGTCTAGATTCTCAATGATTTTTGCGCTGCTCTCTTTGCATTTGTTGACGATTTCATTATTTTAGGATTAGGAAATGGTTATGTGGAATTTAATTGAAGAAAGGGTCTTAATTAAATGAAATATTTCTTTTATTCATCAATTTCCATTAAGGGGTCTACCCTCTTTATAAATCGATTTTGTTTTATTGCAATTTCGTAAAGTATATATATACAGAAATATCATATTAAAATTTTATAAAGATCGGAGCAGTGTAACTGTATTTTTGTCTCAAAATTATTCGAGTTTAAAATTTTGATATAACAACATCTCTGCGCGTTTGTTTATAATCAAGCAGTGTGGGCGGCCGACGCAGCACTGATGCCTCCAAGAAAGCCAGAACATATCGCAGGAACGCTACTTTAGATGAAAATGTGCATTTTTAGGAAGAAGAAGGCATAGTGTATGGTCCAGGCATCGCTGATTAGGCTTAGGTGAAATTTTTTACGATGCCATTAACAAAACTATAATCGCGTTTTTCACAAAATAACTTTTTTGGCACCGTGTTGATGAAATCTCGGAAACTACCGAACCGATTCCCACCAAATTTTTACCAAACATTCTTTATGACTACAGTTATAGCGCATCGAGGGGGTTTTTCAAAATTTTGATTTTAAAATTTTTATTTGGCCCAAAAACGGTGAAGAAAAACATGTTTTTTTCGTAGTTTTTCAAAAAATGTCGGCAATTTTGTCAATTTTGCAAAAATCAAAAATCGCCCCCGATACGCTATAGCTATTAATATATTGAACCTAAAACTCTTTGCTTTTTTTCTCCGACCATGCATCTCGGAGATTTCATCAACGCCGCACTCCCCTCTCGTTTTTTGGATCATTTTTCGACCAGCAGTTCCATGCTTAAAATTTCACAAAAAAGAAAAAAAAATTTTGCGATATAGTTCGAGAGTGTATTTATTGAGTGCAACAATTTTTTTTTCCATTTTCATAATTTAAACCTATTGAAAACTTTATTGAAATTAATCTTTTTTTTCCCTCCGAAAAGAGGGTAGACCCCTTAATTCATACTCATAAAAATTACTTAAAATTGAGTAATTTCGGTTGGATTCACCAATGTGAATTTGGAAATTTTGATGGCACGTTCGAAATCGGCGACCCCGAAAACCCCCTTATGCGGATTTTCAAGACAATCCCTTGAAGTTTAAAGTTTTTGGTGCCATATTGGATCCGCCATTTTGAATTTGGAAATTTTGATAGCAGATTTGAAACCAGCCATTTTCAATTTAAGAAAAAGCATTTTGCTTAAATTTTGTAAGATTTTTAAATTACGCAAAAGATTTTCTACGTATTTGTATATCCTCTCTCCATCTAGACGTGTTGTAGCTCTATGGAAAGGCAATAAAATCGGTACGAAAAAAATTAGTGCAAAATAATTTCGGAGCAAATGTGGGAAAATCCTTAATTTTAGGAAATTTTTCTTTCGCAAGTAGCTGTACCTATATTGGTAGAAGTAGATCAGCATTGGAAAGGACATTAAGATAGTAGTTTTTCAGCGTAGGTTTGATGTCACTGCATTGAGATCAAAAGATGAAAATAACATAATAATATGCATACCGAATTTATGGATCACCCTGTAACACCCAAACGGTTGTGATTTCCCCCTGCCATACAATATTTTGTTTGCTTAGATGAGATCTATCACCCCATTCTTTTTGGGAGACGTTAGGTGAAACACCTTGCATAGGGTAAGCCGTTGGCGTGTAACTTTTGTACAGGCTGTTTAAGGAATGAAATCATAGGTTGGACAGGAATACATTTTTACGTCCCCAACCCTCAATTGTAGGATATTTTTTAACATTAAAAGTATTTCAAATCAATTGACGTATAAAAATCCTTTTCCTATTTGAAGAGCTACTCAAAGACCACACACTACTACTTTTTGTTTGAAGACTAACATTGCGTGTTAATTTTTCTTATAAATCATGTCATTAAGTTGCATTTCTTCCACTATTTTGGTTTGCTTTTTTTCTTTTTTTCTCTAATAGCTTAAATCGGGATATGCTGAAATGTTTGGAACGGAGTTGGTAAAAGGAAAGCCGTATGAATTTCAAACTGGTGCTAAAGTAGCGATTTTTACTTACCAAGGATGTGTTCTTACAATTAAAGGAAAAACGGATGTAAGTTACATTTCTAAGGAGACTCCGATGGTCCAATATTTAAATTGCCATGCTGCTTTAGAGCAATTGCGGGTAACAGCGGATGAAAAAGATACTAGAGGACCAATAGCTATGGTAGTTGGCCCCACAGATGTCGGAAAGACGACACTCTGTAGAATATTTTTGAATTACGCAGTACGCCTGGGTAGGCGTCCCCTTTATGTTGATTTAGATGTTGGCCAAGGGTCAATATCAATTCCGGGAACAATTGGTACACTCCTTATAGAGCGACCGGCAACCCTTGAAGAGGGCTTCTCACAGCAAGCTCCTCTGGTGTATCATTTTGGGCATAAATCTCCGGGAGACAATGATGCCCTTTACAAAATCATTATATCGAAAATGGCAGAAGTTACACTGGAAGCTCTTGTAGTTAATAAGAGAAGTAAGCAGTTTTTGGGTTTTGTGGGATGAATACTTTTCAAATAGAATTTACATTACAGCCAAAAGTTCTGGAATAATAATTAATACTTGCGGGTGGGTCAAAGGAAGTGGATACAGACATTTATTGCATGCGGCTCAAGCATTTGAAGTAGGCTCAATTTTTGTGTTGGATCAAGAAAGGCTTTATAACGAGCTCTTACGGGATATGCCCTCGTTCGTTAAGGTTGTGTTACTGCCAAAGAGCGGAGGCGTAAGTAAATACTTTCCAGAGTTAATTTCCACTTATAGCTTTTACTCAGGTTGTAGAAAGAAGCAGCATTATTCGCGCTGAATGCAGAGATCTTCGAATCAAAGAATACTTTTATGGATTGAAAACGCCATTTTACCCATTTTCATTCGATGTGAAATGGTCAGACTTAAAAATCTATAAAATTGGGGCACCTCCCTTACCAGCTTCATGTATGCCGTTAGGAATGAAGGTAATTATGTCATTATAGTTCCTGAAATTTTATTATTATAATTCCCTTGTTTATTGGAAATATTAGGCTGAGGACAACATGACTAAATTGGTTGCCGTCCAACCGGGTATGCCGCTGATTCATCACATTTTAGCGGTTAGTTTCGCTGAAACAATCGAGGATGAAGTGATCCAAACTAATGTTGCAGGTTTCATTTGTGTGTAAGACTGCTTTCTCTTCATACCTTAATGCTGTACTATAAAACATTTATTACAGAACTCAAGTGGATGTTGAAAGACAGACGTTGACTGTCTTATCTCCACAGCCGCGGCCTCTTCCAAATACCATTCTTTTGTTCTCGGAGCTTCAGTTTATGGATAGTCATTAGTTGTAAAATTTTAGAGAAATATATTTTTAATATCTGAAAGCTTACTTTTACTGCAGACAACGAATAACTGAAAAGGGTTGGGTGGGATAACCACACTTGGGGCACCACTTAAAATGCATATCATAAAGTTGAATAAAGGATACGTAGTTTTTCGAATGGAAAGATTCTTTGTTATAATAATCAAAAGACACGCCGGTTTGTACGTTTTCCCCTCCGTGGGCTTGCCTGGGTTAACCCTATCATTCTGCCCACTTCAACATAGACGTGGCATTTCCAAGACTTTTGCTTTTGAGGGTCTTTAGAGAAACATTGATTCTCCTAAATTGATTTCTTTCTTCGTTTGCGATAGTAGTACCGGCTCGTTCACTGAGGCATGTGAATTTCCTTAGTATTGAGAGGCATCGAATCACGAGCCTCGTTGCTTTAACGAGTTTTTTGAACATATTGAAACATATATGAGACTAAAAACAAATAATTTTTTTAATTCATTTAAAATCTTATTTAAAGATGTATGTAAGGAAAACGTGAAGAAACAAAATATATTTATTCTCATTTGATAACTTTCTTTCTTATGACTGCTCATAGTCCAAGAGCTCACTGTAAAAAGTGGTATGGGCTCCACTTCGAACGCTTCCATATGCTCTATAAATCACTTTGCCACTCCCTCCGCAATTTCCGGCGTTCTAAAGACGGTGGTACATATTTTTCTTAAAGAAGAAGATTTCAGCTTTAGTTTGAGCCATAGAAATACTAACTAAGCACGGAACGGCTGTATCGTGTATGAACCCTATACGTGAGCGACCACCTAAGGGGTGCTTCCTAGAGGAGAACAGCAACAGGGTTTATGAGTGAGAGCTAAATAAGAATTCTCGCAAGCGGGGCGCAAGCGGTGAATGGCAGCGTGTAAATAGATGTTAAAGGGGGCATAGACATTATGGAAAGAACTTCAGAAAATTTTGAATTGTGAGCCCCCTTCTGATTATGTCTACATATTTACGCCTGCACTGAGCGACCATACGAACACAGCCAATTCTAACACATCAGGGAATGTGGTACGCTAAATCTGGCTTACAGCCGTTCCGTGCTTAGTTCATATTTCCATGGTTTGAGCCCAATTTCATGCTTCTCCTAGAAGCGGTTTTTTTTAAATCTAAAAACAAACCATGATTTTGGAGCACCTTCCCTGCAAATTTCGCGTAGTCCGATTATGGGATCCACTTTGTGCTCTCCGCCTATTAGTATAATCAAACGAGAACGTTTTTTCTGTTTAACAAAGTTATTTCCACTTTTATGTTATTTAAATTTTTGAACAAACTGGCCTCTTTAAAATCGTAATAGAGAATTTGATCCAAAATATGGCCTAATAAATACGTAAGGAGACGACTGAAGGACTGAAATGCAGCATGCGATTATAAGCAAATATATTTTAACACATAATTCACTTAAAATTTGTAAGTAAAAAAATAACAGTAAGCTTTTTACATATAATTAGAATCTATAATTTAAATACTATTGCTAACAGTTACCAACCTAATCAAATTCTAATTTTCGAAAGCTTCCAGGCAATGATTCTATCTGTTTATTATCTGAGCTGTTATTGTTTCTATCATTTCGTGTAACAATACCGCGGTCACTTAGGATCTTCATTTTATCCAGGGTAAGAAGCAGTTCTCTTTTAGCAGCTAATTCCTTTCTCCATGAGTCGATCATGTCTTTTGTTGGTATGGTACCTCCCATTTCTAGAGGCAGCACAGAATTATCTATTCTTTTACTCAGCTCACTCATTGAGACATGAGTAAAAAATCGATCTTTCATCTTTGGGCTCATTCGATTTTTAATAAAGTCCAGTAACCATTTCAAAGATTGCGGAAGATTGACGATATGAATTTCTTTATGTCGTACTGGAACAGACTGCTCTCCCCATTTAATAATTCTGCCAAAATCTGATGGATTCCAGAAGGTGACGTGGGACGTTGTCATACCAGAAATATCTGCAATATGTACAATACCTCGAACTTGATTTTCAGGATCCGCAAGAAGTGTTTCATATGCGATAAAATGAGCTTTTGCCATATCTGCACTTGTGTGCAGCTTAGGATTAAGTTGTCCGACGTTTACAATAACAACACGACGTCCCTGAGGATCTCGTACCGGTGATACAAAAAGATATCCTTTGCTTAAAATATCCATTTGGGAGGTACTCATATAGTCTAGCTTGCTAACTACATCCGGAAATGTTCGCTTAAAGTTTAAATATTTAAGGAGATTTTGCTGGGCCAACGGGACACTGAATTTCTTCACACGTAAAAACCTCAATAGAAAATGACTGTCTAAACGAACATTTTGCACGTCCTCGTTCTTCAAGATCCAATTCCTTAATTGGAGCAAGCACTGCTCGCGAGCATTTTGATCTTCTCGAAGCTCTTTTTTAGCTATATTAAGCGTTGCTTCGGAGAGGCCAAGATCTTCTATTTCCCTTATTATATTATCCAGTTGTTTCATATTTTTCCAGGAATAGTCCACCAATATGCCAGCAGACGACATCTTATATCTGCAATTTAAAGTAAAAGTAATGTTAGTGATTTGTGCATCAGTATGTCAAGTAATGTATGTATGCCTGATCATGATCTTGATGCAGTTAAATTTATCGTTAAAACTTCAAAAAAGCACCTTTATGGGATCAGTTTCTCAACCGCTTTCGAGTTAAAGGATGATTCATAAATTGGAAATTTTGATGGTATGGTATTTTTATTTTGTGATATAATTAACGCTGCTAAATCAATCTCACGCCAAACAACTACTATCTCAATGTGCTTTCCAAAAGAGCCACCAATGTTGATCTACCAACCTCTACCACTGCAGGTACAGAGCGAGAGTAAAAAAGAAATGTCCTGCAATTTCTTAAAATTCACGATTTCCCTAAATTTTCACCGAAATTCCCGTAATTAATGCACCTTTTTTTATTATTGTTGAATTACCCATGCTATTGCCTTTCCATAGCGGTACAACATGTCAAGGTAGAGAAAGGATATACAAATTTATACGTTGAAAATCTTTTGCGAAATTTCTAAACAATCAGCATTTTACAAAAAAATTAACTTGAATAAACCCTAAAATGTTTTTCGGTAATGTGAAACTTATTATAGTTAATGGTAGTACGTCACATTTAATTACGTTTAATTAAAAAAAATTCAAAATGCAGATTTTTTTAAATTCCGCAAACGGTAGAGGTAGATCAACATACGTGGAATTTTTGCAAGCACATTAAGATAATAGTTGTTTGGCGTGAGCTTGATGCCGCTGCTTAAGTAGATCAAACTATAAAAATGAAATAATAATGTGCATCCCGTATCCCGTAGGGTAAGCGTGGCCTTAAAAGATCCCTAAATTTAAATTTATGAGAAGATCAAGGTCAAGGTCAGCAATAAGTACAACAAAGTTGGACCCTTATGATAAAAATGATCTGCAACTTCCTCTCAGCTTATTACCCCATTCGCATAGCATACCGAGTCTGACTCGTGGTATATTTTTGTGGCCTTAACACGCCGCATCGAGTCAGACTCGTGCCTGCATTGTATTTATTTTTTGTGCTAGCTAAATCTGTCTGAAGAAGGTTTATTTTTTCGATCAAATCGACCAAAAACAACAACGCATCGATGATTCTAAGCAGTGTTTGGAGATGTTCAATCGTAATAAATCCAAATTTTTGCGTCGATATGTGACGATGGATGAAACATGGCTCCATTATTTCACACCGGATCCAATTCCACAGAAATTTCGCGCCGATGAAGAGGTAATCGCCGAAACTGAAGCCTATTTTGAGGCTAAAGACAAATCGTATTATAAAAATAGTATCGAAAAATTGTATGACCGATATAATCGTTGTATCGCCCTCGAAGGGAACTATATTGAATAATAAAATCAAATTCTATCAAAAAAATAATTTTTTCTATGCTAGCCTACGAACTTTTCAGCCCGCCTGTTATCTCCCAAATTACTGAATGAATTCGAAAGGGTTTTTCATTGCATGTTAGGATAGCTTGGTTCCTCGGCTAGGTTTTAGGCTATATGTGAAATGCCGAATCCCATATGGCGACCGAAAATTCTCAACTTAAGCGGATTTCTGTATAAATGTATTATATATAGGGGTTTTTAGGGTCGCTAATTTTAAATCTGCTGTGGAAATTTGGAACTTCAATATGGCGATATGGCGACCAAAAATGAATCGTCATGACTTTGGGTTCTTAGGGTCTGCAATTTCGGAATAACTGCCCTTTTGTAATATGTATATTTACACGGTACTAAAACACACAAAAAAAATTGTGTGTGCTTAAGACCACACGACAGAAGTGAAAACTTCAAAAGGTGAAATTAATAATACCAAATACAATTTTTTTTGCGTTGTATATTGACAAAGTAATAACATTTATAATGTCCTTAATTATAATTGTGTATAAATTACTCTAGTGATTTTTGTCCTGAGTGGCCTTCATCTGCATCATCATACTCTAAAACTGAAACTATAGGTTTATGCCGACAAAGCGGCTGGCGCTTTCAAAGCGCCGAAAGCGTACATTGGGTTTCTACCTTTCGTCGACTCGAGCTGACTTCACCCGAATGAGCGTTAATCAGCCGAGCGTGACGGCTCAGTTTAATTCAGTGCCCACAAAAAGTGCTAAACGCGCCTAAAGAAGTTTTCACTTCAAAACACATTTCAAAAATGTTTGTCTGTTTGTCGGGGCTAATTTCGGGAACGGCTGAACCATTTTCGATGGTACTTTCACTGAAAGGTATAGAAGTTTGTCGGGCATGATTTGGTTCACCTCTTCTCTGTCTATTTGTTTGTCCAGGATAACGTCGAGAGCGGCTTAATCCATTTTTATGGGACCTTTACCCTTTACTGTAGGATAGAGTATTGCAAAAACATACAAAACGACTGCCACGCGAATGGGAAAGAAAATTGAATCGCCTTCAAAAGTCAATATCACGAAAAAAGTCTGAACAAGCTAGATTTTTGTGGAAACCTTTATTTCGATGTCCTAAGCATGTCCTAAATAGTTTCCCAAATTTGAGCGTTCTGAAATTGTAGCTTATAAATAAATGTTTGCATAAAAAAGATCTGTCGAATTTTTCCGTAGAATCACTCATTGGCGGCATTTTTGGAAAGTACATTGAGATAGTAGTTCTTGGACGTGAGTTTAGTTTCGCTGCGTTGAGTAAATCAAAATATCGAAATAAAATAATATCGAGCATACGGAATTTATGAATCAACCTGTAACTCTAAAACGGTGGAGAATTACCCACTCTTTCTATTATATATATATTTTGTTTGCCTACGTGAGATCTATCACCCCAGTCATTTTGTGCACGTTCGACAAAACACCCTGTTATACTTATTTTAAAATTCAACGTCTTTCTGCCCGCCGTCTCACCGTTCCCATAATTAACTTCAATACGAATACAAAGATTATTTTTTTAGCTGATACTTTTACAATAACTGACAAAAACCTTTGGGTTTTCATAGCTATTTGTTCGGCTTATTCTCTTCTACGAGCAGAATAAATTGTTCTGTTTAATGTATAGTTATTCCAGAAAAAGTACACAAAAAAACGCACTTATTACTTTTGCATCGCTGTGGTTATCTTAATATAACAATAAAGTTTAAAGTGGCTGAAGCTCCAAAATTAAATATAGATGCTAAATTTAATAAATTATATCGTTTGAAACAAAAAATATAATTTTTTGAAATACTTTTGCTTCCCTTAAAAAAATATATGTGACTATTGTTTCAATTCTTGCTAAGTTAACATGCTAGGGAAACTAATAAAATCCGCCCGCCTATGTTGCATTACCATTATGCCCTTTTTGCATATTCTAGGCATAGTATCGCGCAATTCAATTTGTGTCCGAATTTTTTTAATGTGTCGGAAAACGAAAATATGTTGTTGCAAATAAGTCGCCAAATACTAAACGGTGAGGGGCTTAGAGGAAATACCTTTTTTGCGTTTTTATTCTATTATTATTTCTCTGGGCTTCATTCAAAAATAACATAAACTATCGTCACGTGTTTTTGTTTTCATTTATTAATTTTAGCTAATATTACTCAAAATAAATTATTAGTATTTTTCTATTTCTGAGTATGTACATTCGATTTGCCTCCTTTGGTAACACTGGAAAAAATTCAATACAAATAAACCGAATAAAAAAAATTGGTGAAAATGTTAATTACAAAATGATATGCGAAAAAGATAACAAACATTTTTATTGCAGGATTGATAATACGAAAGTTATCTCGTCCGAATTATCCTCCAATTATTTATTTACTTACTATTATCGTTACCAACTACCTATCAAAAATGATTTAGACGAAATGTGTGTCAGACACACGGTTACGGAAACAAATGAACAAAAATTAATTTCACCATTATTTTCAAGATGATAGTGACAGCACCCCTAGTGCCGGAAAGTTAGATTTGCACTCAGGACAGACCCGCTGCTGACGAAACCTAAACAAAGTCGTTGCCTACACCATGCTGGTTAGACTCTACCAAATATGAAGTTAAGATTCTAAATAATTATATGGTGAGCTAGTCAAAGACAAAGTTAGCAGTGGACGAACACTCAATAATTTGCTTCACAATTCTATGAAGACTTTTTGCATCAAATGTGCCGCGTAAGGTTTAAGTGCCGTAAAGACCAAACACACCTGTGGTTAATATTCCCCTGAGTTCCCTTATGAAATGTGTCATAATATTCTTGCGAAAGTGTCTCGTAATAATTGTACACGTAACGTAAAAGTGATTAAAAAAATACAACAGCTTTTAAGCAGTTTAATTAATTTTGATTTTTACGATATTGAACTTGACTTTAACCGAGTGAAGAGGGAAACGCACATGTACGTCAAAAATGAGCAGCAAAATTATGAACTTATTTCAACACCTTTTGCAAAATTTACATAAAGCTATTTCTTAACGGTTTGCCTCGAATCCATTCAAATTGTGACCTTCAATAACATTTGCTCCTATTTTCATTTACGTCAATGTTTGAGGATTATTGGTGCTAAAGGTTTCTTTATGAGAAATGTCGGTATTGCTTAATTAATTGCTAATTCAGTCGGTTATCGAATGTAGCGGCAATCAATCTAATTACACAATTACCATGTTCCATACGGCTAAACTCGATATGAACATTTCAATACCATAGAGGGTTCCCAGCGACTAAAACTTGTTACTTCAGCAACAAGTCATAATTTTATACTGTTACGTGTTAAGTTATGCAATGCAGCATAATATTAACGAAAATGCATTGGGTGCAGTCTCAGCAGCATGTAAAGTTGCACATATGGTGCAACATTAATCAACTGTTGATTTTTCTTTCGACGAAATGTTGACCTTTACCTATTGACTTGATTAGCATTAGGTGAAACAACTTTCCCAACTATGTAGTCCGATTCCGTCCATGGAGTTGAGTAGGCTTTAAAATATCTTCGAAGTTGTCAAGTTCAAGTTTGATTCAAATAATTGCATAGCTTATTCGCAAGTGATTGATTTCAGGTCAGGGTTTTTTTTTAAGTATAGCCAGATGTTCTAAAATATCTAGATCTTGTTGGTAAAAAGATATGAAAAACATTGAAGATGAAATTGAGAAATCTTACCAGGAAGCGTTTATTTATACGAATAAACTAATAAGCGTTAACAGGAATGTTTTTCTTGGTAACGACGTCAGTTTTTTAGTAAAATGGAATAAAGTGTAAAAGAGGCAGAAGTTTACTGTTTTTTTTTTTACAAAAAAATGGCTGTGAAAATAATTTAAAAAATTAAAAATATGCGAAGCAATGTGTGTGCCAAATTGGGAAGAAAATAATAATTTACATATGTACAAACTGTGGTTGTTGACATTGGAAACTTTGTGAGAGCGGCACAAATTTACCCCTGCCGATTGGAAATAAATGAAAAAATTGATTCATACATATATAGTAAAAAGGTATTAGAAATAGGTGAAAGTGATGTATGGGGTGTATTGTGTATGAATTAATTAAAATTAAATAAAGCATAATTTAATGAAACCACCATGCTGGGACATACATATAGTACAGTAGGGAGGAGTTGTTAAATTAAGGAATACAAATGTAATAGTATCCCGGGCAACGCCGGCTCCGGGCAAGCTAGTATTTGAATACTTATTGGTATTTTATGGTACTGAACTGATTTATTTATATGATTAGAATAAAGTCATTTATCAATGTTTTGGAAGATATTTTTATAGTTATAATATATATGTAGAAATTTATACAAAAAAAGTTAATTACTTAGTCCAAATATATTTCTTAGAAATTTACACAAAGATATTTAATCGGGGCCATAAACGTCTTCTACAGTTCCTACAGAGTGGATGGTATGAACTTTAGCAGCTCTAGTCGATCCATCTTCTTTTAAACATATAATCTTTTCCCCGTCAGAGTACAGCAGTTACAGCTGTATATCAGTCAAAGTCTTTGAACTTCGTTTGGCTACATCAACTAACTCGAACAAGACATCTGTATTATTTTAGTACTGAAAAATATCCTAAATGAAAGAATTTTATTGAATTTCAATAGTTGGATATTCAATCACGTGACCTTTGATCATTCAGCGGTGACTTTCCTATTAGTGAAAATTTTTTCCCATATTTTTTAAATGCAATTTTTTCATTATCCATTATTGGAATAGTTTTTTTTTTCTTGCCTCTTTAATAACTTCAATTCAGTCATATCTTATTGAAGACCCCTTTTTTTCGATCAAACCAAAATTCTCATGGCATGGCAGACAGGAATGTCCACTTAATAAAAAAACTTGTGATCAATGTTTTCTACAGTGCAACCTGGAGGAGTAATAATTGTATTGATATGTATACGAGTAGTGCAGCCATTTTAATATTTCTGTTTGCCCACTGTTTTATATCTTCACATTTTATTTGAAGTACCTCATCAAACATGATCCAATTATACTTCTTATTGTGACATCATCAGTAGTCGCATCATACATATATATACATATTTATACCAAAACAATAGGTCTAGTCTTTTATACCTGACTAGGTGACCCATAAATAAGATCATAACTAGCCGTTGGGGTAAAAGACTGCTAAAAAAACTTAAATGAAAGGAAGGTCTTAGCCTTAATTTCTTCTGTCTTAACTATATAATGTAAAAATAATTAAGTGGACCAAATTATCGTTTCCCAGCCAACGCCGGCTTCGGGCAAGTCGTTGCTAAGACCTATGCTGAATCTCATGTCGAAAACACTTTTTTCTTAATCTGATAATGCGGTATTCCCTAGTATGCCCAAAATAGTTTAAAATATTTTTGTTTGGTAAATTTTCAAGTACGTATATGAACATTGGTTGTTAATTACGTCGAAGCTGTCATACAATAATTTTTACATAATTTTGTTTGTTTGTTCGAATATTTTGTGTAATGTATAGGACACCAGTGGGTAGGATGTTATGGGGTTTTTCGACATCGCTGGTCTCAAAAGTTGTTATCTGAACTGAAAAAGTAGAAATATCGTATTTTAAAAAGAGAAACTCCAAAAATTAAAAAAAATAATTACAAGGGACTTCTAGATATATTAATGTAGGTAGTTGTGGAGTTGGCAAATTTCAATCAAAATTTACGACGTCAAATTATCGGACGGCTAATTACCTGTCAAGATGCATACATATATCATATGTAAAGTGAGCAAGAGGTATTAACGTTACGAATGATGGATTGCGTTTTCACTTTACGCCTCTTTAAAATTATTTTTCTTAAAATTTTAATACGTTAAGACAAAATTACAATGATTAGCTGTTTGTGAAATATAATGTTTGAATTGTCTGTGGAAATTAAATACATAGGTAACTTGTATTTCTCTCGAAATAATAACGTATAGGAGTGTGTAAAGTTCCGAGTATTAACCCGTAAAAGTTTTGCAAAGCTCAAAATTTGCATCAAAGTAAGTTCTGTGGATTTTTCTTGAGCTGGTCATCTGGGAATACTGAATAGGATGTCTAATAGGGCTGTTACTACCCATAGAAATATAAACTAAGCACGGAACGGCTGTATCGTGTATAAACCCTGTACATATGAGCGACCACCTAAAGATAGCTACGCAGAGGAGTACAGCAACAGCGTGTATGAGGGAAGCTAAATAAGAATTATAACTATTAGTGAATGGCAGCGTGTAAATAGATGTTAAGTGGGGCATAGACATTATGGAAGGAACTTCGGAAAATTTTGAATTGTAAGCTCCCTTCTGATTATGTCTTCATATTTATGGAATGTGCTACGCTAAATCTGGCTTACAGCCGTTCCGTGCTTAGTTCATATTTCCATGGTTACTACTCGAGTACTTCTGAAGTTCCGAGTTTGAGTAAAGAAGTTTTGGTAGTTCAGGTACTCAAAACTTCAAAACTCCTTTATCAAACTCGGTCCAAGCCACTACGAGTACTTGAATACTCCAACTTGGAGTACTCAAATACTCAATTATCCGAATCATTCTTAGAGCCCTAATGTGTAATCCAGTTAGTGCACCGGCTTGATCAACTGCTAAAGCCATCAAAGAGAAGTTAAGGTCGACCTCTGAGAGCCAATCGCCTGCTCTTCCGCGAAGTACAGCTAAAGCGGCTGGTATTACTCTGGCAAAGACAACTGATGAGGGAAGCTCCTACTCTTACGCAGAACTAGAGCAGCGGCTCACAGTGGGCTAGACTTAAAAAAAAGTCGGCAAAACCCAAAAAGTGAATTATCAATTTTTCGATTTTTATATATTAAATTTCATAGGAGAGGTGTTTCTACACTATATCCTCGAAAACCGGGTTTCTAGCCTTTACACTGTTCAACTGACAACAGTCCGAACTCATCCTATTTTGAGTGAAATTTGCACCGATTTATTGCTTCGAAATATTCGACTCGCGCGAAGTATCATATTTTTTGTTCCACGCGGCCAATTACGAAACGATTTAATGGACGATAATTTTAAAGGTATGTATAGTATTTTGGTGTGCACAATTTTTTTGTACATAATTGCCCACATTGAATGTTTAAACAGGTGTTGAAGGCGTGTGATTTTAATTATGTACCTGAAAACAAGTATAAAAATAGTTATGATCGCAGGAGATACTAGAATTTTGTGTATTGTAGAGTATTGACAATATTATTAAGATTCGAAATCTGTAGAAATTTTCCGCGGACCGCTACAGACCAGGCTTTGAAAACCGAAAATAGCATATTCAAAGTTAACATAATACCAAGTTAAAAAGCAGAAGTGATTTCCAATTGTTTTCTATTAAAATTATTCAAGGGTCTTTTCGTCCATGAGATAACATTTAATCAAAACCAAAAAACTAAATTCTTTCAATAATATCAAATTGTAAGAAACTGTAATTATTCAGCAAAGTGCCCACCCCCGATATCGATGAAATTGAAATATTCCATAACGGAGGTCATTCTGCGAAACTTTTGTTTTGGTCATATGGTGCGAAAACCTACAGGAAAAAAGATATAAAATGATATCTCCCGCGCTGGTCGCGTGTGTATGCATGTGTGTGCAGAAATACTTCCACGACGCTATTTTGTTTTTTTGAAACTATGACACGGAATTTTGAATAAATGTCTTCAAAACCGTAAATTTACCGATTTTCAAAATAATTTTGATGCTTTGTAGTCACACAAATATTCACATCCGTTCCGCTATTTTGCTTTTTTAAAAATGTTGATTCAAGATTTTTAATCAGTAACGTCGAAAACGAACAGTTACCAACTTTCGTCAAAATTTGTCAAATCATAGTGACGTAAAAGACGACTTTCGGTCCGCCATTTTGTTTTCTTCGAAATTTTAAGTATTTGAAATCTGCAAGTTCAAACACTTTAAAATCATCTTTCAATTTTTGAGTACGCGCATTTCTCTAGTTTTGAGAAAAGACTGTGAAAGTATGTACCTGTACGCTTTCATCGCATCTTGATGCCTTTCGACTAAGGGGAAGCGATGCGAGTATTTAATATTGTCACTGATAAATAACTCAAGCAATGGCAATGAGACGATAATATTTCCTTTATTAACCCGTGCCCACCCAGACCCGTCTCTGCAATTTATTTTCCTAAAGCTACACGGTAATAATTTGATGGTCAAACAAGTATCTAGAATTTTATGAAGCAATTAATTGCAAACTTGAGTAAGTTTATTCAATAAATACTAATAATGAATTGTTTATATAATACTACTCCACCGCTGCCATATCTTTGCATTACGATTTTCTATTTTTGTTTATTAATTATGAATTACAAATGTGAGTTATTTATAAATGTATATAATCATAATATTGGATCTGTATGGCATTCGATTGCACTTTCAAATGTAGAAGGCATAAATCGTAAAAATTTCTTGTTCAGTTTTTAGTCACAATTGTTTTTCTTCCCAAATATTTCATCCAAAGTTATTTTAGTTCAAGGGCGCGCTACTCGCATAGTGTCTCTATAAAAAAAAAGTCAGGCAAGTGCTAGGCAGACACGCGCGTTAAAGGTTCCGAATACATATTCACCGCAAACTAAATGACTGTAATTATAAAAAAGATGATTTCATGTGATGTAACCACAAAATAACGATTTTCAGACTTTTCCTTTACTTGTACTGTGAGACCTTGCTTTTTGTCAAATTTGATGATTCTAGGTGAGCGGGGGTAACTTATAGGCGTTGACTTAGAGGCCTGATATTTTCACAGCTTCAAGAAACCGTAGATTTAAGTATATGATATTAATTTCAACTTGACACCGCCACGCGTTCTTGAGAAAAAGGGTCTTGACAGACAAACAGACAGACAGATAGACGGACTTTTTACCCGACTGCCCTAGAAGGAGGGTTACGTTTTTCGGCTGTATGTATGTGTGCATGTATGTATGTATGTCCATTTCTTTGGCGCATCCTGTAGCCTAAATGGCTTGATGTATTTTCATAAATGAGGTGAGGTGCCATTAGATTCGCCTTAATCTTGGGAGTGCTATAGGATATATAATTTTTGAGAAAACTAAATATGGGCGCCGTCAGCCGTAATTTTGTTTTGATTTTATATTTTATATCTCCCTTTGATATGGGTATTATATGAAAAGATTTGACGAGTAGAATATGATAAACTATATAACGTCATTCCAAACGCCCCAGTATGTCAGATTACCTTATTCTTCACAACCCCCTTAGCATGGGTATCAAATGAAAGGGTTTGACGAGTAGACGACGACAAACTATGCAACTTAATCCTAAATCCAATATGGCGAACTCCCCAAAATTACGAATAACCTCTGTCTTTGCAACACCTTTGACAAGGATACCAAATGAAACCATTCTTCTTAACATCCTTCATGTCATACGAAAGGGATTGAGTGGAATTCGATAAGCTACGTGATGTCATTACCATAGGATAGCACAGACAATTTCTGGATGTAGATACAATACTATCATCATGGTATTACGCAAAATTACTAGTTATAAGTACGAGCTGCCTCTTTGAATCATGTCGTGATATTACTTACCTATTCTACATATTACCTGGAACTATAATTTGATTAATTTATATATCTATTATATTTAATATTTCAACTGGGGTATTGAATTTCTTAAACAGCTAGAAATCATTTTTATTGCGATATCTTCTAAATATATATGTAGACTTAATATCGAAGTTCCAAACTTAAAATTTTCAAGTCAGATATAATTTTGAGCGATAAAATCGTGCGCCGTGGGCAAAGCATTCTCCATTCAGTAATTAAAATAATTATTTGTAAGTTTTCTATTTTGCGACACCCTGTACTTACCACTTAGGGTTCATGTTCATACCAATTAATAACTATATAAATTGAGTGCGCGTAATTTTTTCTGCGTATCTTCACGAAAGTAAGTCCGTCAATTTTTTAACTTTCAGTCTTTGTCAGGAAGCAGCCGTTTATAAAAAATTTTTTCCAATAGAATTTTTTTATCCTGTATTCTTTCTATCTTATTTAATATTCATTCATATTATGTACAAATACTAATTTTAACCAGCTTTTCGCTGATTTAAAAAATCAAGTAATAAGTTCACGTATGGTACACCGTACCCTAGAACCAATTATTTGTATTAATTCAAATATTGCATTAGTTAATTAAATAATTTAATTTTATCCGATATAGAGGAATGGTTAATACGCAATACTAAACTGCGTAGCCCGATGCTCATTTTTACGATTTTTTTCATATTCGAAAAGTGTTTATGTTGCTCTACATGCTTCTTGTTAATAACAGATCGAAATCCTATCAACATAAATTTTAAGATCACGGTTGAGGCGGGAAGCGGGTCATAGTTAATGCAAAATGGAGAAAAGTTATTTCCTTGTTTGAACGTAGAAAATCGACTAATTATCAAAAAATAAAAAAAAATTTATACTATCAACAAAAAATGCGTCCTTACGGTGCAGCGTGCGAACCGCATGGATAGTATGAAAATCGGACATTATTCGGATGTCTCCCCCATTTTAACTATTGACATTAGACGCAAATTCTGTTTTCTACAAAGAAGATGCTGTTCATTTTTGCTTTATATAGTTAACTTCTCGCTACGTGAGCGATGAAAGATAAAAAACGCATTTTTCAAAACACTCAATTGGTAGAAAATAATTGTTGTGCACATTTTATATTGATTGATCACCTAACGAATTGACTCCAACCAATATCATATATTTTTCTTGCACTAGACGATCATTTGAATTTGTTCTGTTGACTTAACTGGCCTAATTCACAACATTCAAGCGGAACTGTGTTTGAAAGTAATAATAAAAAATTAACTTCAATTAGAAATGCTTTCATTTATCACAACAAAAAAAAGTTTTATAACACGTCCGAATCACTTGCACAACACAACAGAAATTTAAATGAGTTGTTAAAATAACCATCCATAACACAAAGCACTTGCGGCTAGTTCCTACCTTTCTGAATGCAACTCGCTGAGGCAGCAAAAAAGTTCTACTTAACGTAGGAAAGTGAAATTACTGCACTGTCTTCTCTACTCGCCAACCGGACAAACAATGAGCAGGTGAAGAATTGGTGTTGAACTAAAGTAGTCAGTAGGCAGTAGAGTTCTGTGCCTGATTCACTTTGCCACCAATAGGCAACCACTGATGCAACCAAGCTTCGTATTGTTAACCTTAGCCAATGAACCAGAAAACTGGAAAAGTTTGTGAAACTGACTTGTGGTGATATTCCGTGCTCGTCTATGTCGTTTGGGAATAAACTGTCCACTAACAGTAGTTGAGAAGGGCAGTCAAATGAATGCATAATATCACTGATAAAACCAATGGACCACTGATTGATCGAAATATCGACTACTTTTGGGCAATGGTTGAGCACTCATAACGGCTTGCAGGGTTTGCTATGAACCGCGCTTATAAGGTGCATATCTGGTATCTGGCAAATTTGCTTCAAATCATTAGGGACCGATATTTCGAGAACCGTTGGGAATAGAATTGCATTACGTACCACAAGTTTTAATTTTTATTGATGTTATCAAACTCATTGTAGGTAGCGTTCAATAAACATCTTATTGCCGCACCTCTAAGCGCATATTCCCGTTCGTAGTAGTACAACTATGCACATAAAGATACCAGGTATGTACATAATTTGGAATTCAGCTATGCTTGCGAGATACATATTCGCCGTCAATCGTTTTTGGATTAAGCAAATTAGTAAAATATCGTCACAGGGAAATAAGATAATTGATGCCTATAAGACGGAGGGCCGGTCCTATAAATATGCTGGCAAATCTTAGCATAACTTGCTCTCTGAAAGATTCATTCTACGGCACTCTAACACACTTTTCTTTTGTTTTATTAAGATTTATGCTTGCTTAAGATACTCAAAGTTGAACATTTCGTAAGATTTTGCTAAAATTGTGTTTTTTGTGCTTTTCTCATTATTTTTATAACGCAATGAGGCAATCCATTCTACTTTACTAATATAGGCAATAGATAGGTTTTACTCTATAAAAGGTCAAGGAAATTTTATACTTGTCATAGTTCTTAAGTCGAACATGCTAGTTGATAGACTTCAACCTTCACTCAAGCATTGCCGGTCTTGCTGCCGTATTGGAAAAAAAGCGGTCATGTTGGGCCTCGCACTTGGCTGCTAATAGCCGTTAAAATTCAAATGGCAAATCTGTAGGAATTAGTAACATTGATGGGATTAGGGCTAAAGGTCCAGTCAGAATTGTTGCTTGCAAGATGTATGAGAGAAGATCATCTTATGCTATTGCATAATAGTCGCAGTATCAGGTTCCGAAGCAGCATTATTGAGGTACCAAATTTTAACGTCAGTTCTTCTGAAGGCAAATGGGGTAGTGAATGGCTTCGTCAGTATTCACCATTGTATCAAATGACTTGTATGTTTTTCATTCGGTGGAAATTATGTTTGCAACAGCTTCGGTGTTATTTCGTCCACTGTCTTAATTTCTGGCAATACAATTACTCGCGTGCAAATTCAGATTTTTATTGTAGTAAATTTGCAATATCTGCATGAAGTACTTCCAAATCGTTTCTACTTCTGTGTAGGTAGCTCGCTTGGATTCAAATGTTATGTTGACTAAAAGCTCCACGTACTACGCTTTCCTGATCAATATTGATTGAGAATTTTTGTACGGGGAGCGGTTAGCGAGGTATCACTGAAAAACCGTTTGCACTTTCGTTTTCTAGATGGCAGATAAATAGGAGGGGGAAGAATGCAAAAAAAACTCAGTTTTATACTCACCATCAACCCCCCTGACAGATTAACAAAAACATTGCTTCCTACTCAAAATGTGTAGCAAAATTAATTACAATAAAGGGATGCGCATATTCAGCAGGATAGCTATCTGATATTGGTCGGTAATAAGCGGACTTAACACGATAGCTAAAAGGACAACAAGAGTTCAGCTTGGTCGGACTTTTTTCGTGATATTGACCTTTCTGGTAACTAATTTTAGTGGGCTATAGCCCTAATCTTGCATTCATATTTATTGAATAATTTTAATAATGTGGGCTGATAATCTCGTAACTTTTTTCGATTAAATGCTGTACCACGCATATTTGCTTTAAAAATATGAAACCCAACAAATTTATTAAAGCACGTAGCTCAATGAAATGCAATTCAAATAGGTATACGCCGCAAATCACCTAAAAGAAAAGCTGAGCAACAAAATACAAAATTGAAAAATGAGCCTGGATAAATCAATTAATTATCACAGCATTCAAAATTCTTAAATATTGCTACAAAATCAAACTATCCGTCGTCGTCGTCAAATTCTATGAATTACCCTTCGAGTTTTCGTATTTTTACCCGCGCTCATTCTTAGAATCTCTCGGAATCTTGAAACCCCACCCCACAATGGCTCGTGCCGATTGAAACATTGAAATTCTCTCACGCCTCACCTTCGTGTAGGTCGTTGCCAACAAACTCTTTGCTGCTCTCGTGACCTGACCCTCGACCAAGTGGCCGAGTACAGAGACCCCAGCTAAGATTTATATTGTTTAAACAATTTCAGCTGCGGATTTCGACCAAGTTGTACCTACATACATATCTATTTACATGTGACTAAGTAAGAGTCAATTCAGCAATGCATTTTTCTGGCCTATTCGACTGGGCATCTGTATTACTTATTTATGGCTTAACTTTGATTCAACCGTATGACCGCATTTACACTATCATGCCCATGAAATAACTTCATGAGCGTGACGTCACACGAGAAACATGGTCCCTCTTCATTCGTTTCCCGTACAATCTGTGACGTGCGGCTCAACTCCTAAATTGTGATCTAAACCTGTGACCCGATTGGTCGCGTGACAATTAATTACCCGTGTTGTTTAATTTTTATTAATTTGTTAATTATTTCATGTTTGGTGCCCGGCTGGTGCTTTCGTTAACGACATACCGTTCACCAAATTTACAACAGATCCAGCTAACCACACAGCAGCTAAGCAAACTGGTTTTTATTACGCCTGGATGTATGCTTTTTATTATTGGTGAACTTACGGGAGCTTTTGTTTATAGGTGTTACCGTATTTTGCTTTTATTTCTTCGTGACTCTTTGCAGTTGATTATATAAAAGCATATTCACGAATATTTTTTGACGATTGTTCTATTATAAATGGCTCTGTGCAAAATTTGTAACTCTGCTGCTACTACCGCTGACGACATTGCGTGTGACGTTTTCTGTGGGTCCGTATTTCACACCCGCTGCGTAAAACGTAGTACGAGATTTCCGACTCTAAAAATTACAACTTGCAATGAGTGCCATGATAAACCACGTCGTGTACTTCATGTTGTGCAGACTCACATCAATGAAATAAACATTAAACTAGATAATTTAACCGACGTAATGGATACGGTAAACTTAAATATAATTTTATTGCTGGACAAGCCACATTAGATATTCTAAAAAGTTTCCCTGGTTTCTTCCTCTTTGCATGACTTGCAAATATCGGTTTCAAATCTGGAATCATTAACCCCCTTAAACCTAAATATCTCGCCATTTCCAATCTTATGGACGATTTCCATGGAAGTCAGAGATAAATTTAAAACCGATATTTCTTCACTGTCTTCGACCGTCATCAATAATACGAATGTTATGCACGTTATCGCTTCCGACTTCACGAGCCTAACAAAAGCATCGAAAGACTCTGAAATTATTGATGCATCAAGCGATAATTTGTGGCCGCCATATTGGAACCGCCATCTTTAATTTCCATTTCGATTCAAAATCACCCTGAATCAGCCGTCTTTAATTTACAACTTTCCTACTGAGCCCACCCCTACCGAAAGCTAAGATGTTTAAATTACGTATCATTCATTATACCTTTCTGATTAGCAGCATCACTTAAGATATAGCTCTTAGCTCAAAGGCAGCAACAGAGTTCCTGATTTTTCAACCTACTTGTAGCTTTAAGCCGGCTACTCACGTCTCAATTTTACTGGCAATCTGCAGAGCTGGACGGCAGGTCCCCTGCAGAAACACACATCTGTGCTCTTTCAACTTGCCTACTCATGTCCCAATCCTGTCAATTGGCCCTGTGATATTGCCAGTGAAATTGGGACGTGAATAACCGCCTTATCGCTGGCCGAAAAGTTCTCTAAAACAAAACAGCAGCTTGTTCACACAACTGCAACTTGCGAAGAACATATTAGGCTAGACGGCGAGGAGGTAAAAAGATTAAAAAGTGTATTATTCAGGCACAGGCGAGATTATTGTTGGAATCGCTTCGTTTTAGGGTGTAGTTCAACCCCCTAAGTTTGCTTACAAATTGTTGGTGTGCTTGATTTTATAATTAACTATTAGTGACAAAAATAGTGTTTTTTTCTCTATTTCCTTTAATATCTCCGTTCCTATTGACTTTTAGTATAGCATATGCATTGAGAAAGTTGTTCCTTATGAAATTTCCTAAAATATGAGCCCTGACAGAGGTCGCTAAGTGCAATTGTTAACTTGCAAATAGCCCCGAAAGTTAAAACAACACATTTTTTTCACTATTTTTTTACTAAAAAATGACCGCACACAGATGGCTGAAAATTCTCAAAAATGATGTGTATATGGACCGAAACATCCATGAATAATTTTAGCGTCATCGGTCAATTACTTCTCGAGTAATTAACGATCACTTTTTTTTTTTTTCCTTAATTGCAGCTTGCGCCATTTTTTTCACAAACGGGTTTCGCTGGTCGGACCTAGCCAGAAAAATCACAAATCCATTCAACTTTAGTATCCCGTTGGAATTTTTGGTAAAAATTAATTCTAACCGATTTTTTTTTTAAGGAAAGCTCGGAGCACTCCAAGTGCTCCCAAATACATTGCATGTATATCTATATATACAGAATCGGTATAAAATCGGTTAGAATTAATTTTTTCCAAAAATTCCAACGGGATACTAAAGTTGAATGGATTTGTGATTTTTCTGGCTCGGTCCGACCAGCGAAACCCGTTTGTGAAAAAAATGGCGCAAGCTGCAATTAAGGAAAAAAAAAAAAAGTGATCGTTAATTACTCGAGAAGTAATTGACCGATGACGCTAAAATTATTCATGCATGTTTGGGTCAACATAGACATCAATTTTGAGAATTTTCAGCCATCTGTGTGCGGTCATTTTTTAGTAAAAAAATAGTGAAAAAAATGTGTTGTTTTAACTTTCGGGGCTATTTGCAA
This sequence comes from Neoitamus cyanurus, assembly GCA_947538895.1. Taxonomy (NCBI): domain Eukaryota; kingdom Metazoa; phylum Arthropoda; class Insecta; order Diptera; family Asilidae; genus Neoitamus; species Neoitamus cyanurus. Next base: position 2,776,412 of record OX384540.1, read on the forward strand.
GTTAACAATTGCACTTAGCGACCTCTGTCAGGGCTCATATTTTAGGAAATTTCATAAGGAACAACTTTCTCAATGCATATGCTATACTAAAAGTCAATAGGAACGGAGATATTAAAGGAAATAGAGAAAAAAACACTATTTTTGTCACTAATAGTTAATTATAAAATCAAGCACACCAACAATTTGTAAGCAAACTTAGGGGGTTGAACTACACCCTAAAACGAAGCGATTCCAATAATAATCTCGCCTGTGCCTGAAAAATACACCCAAAATTCCTCGCCGTCTAGCCTATATGTATACTGATCAGGATGGATCAGCGGCAACACGGTACAGATAATACAAGGCATGCTCACTGGAAGGAATTGTTTGGAAAATCTGGAAAATAAGACAGAACATACTTTTTAGTCCCTACTCTAGTGCTTACTGCATATATAGTACGTGGCCGCTGGCCGCTATGCTGTGCTGTCCGTGGATCGGACTTTGTGGACGATGAGCTGAATTTACAATTCCCTCCCTCACTGAATATTGAATTAAGACACGTTAGGGAGGAAACGCCACGCAAATCTTACGCTGCATTCTGTAAACCTTACCCTGGATGTCTGAAATAGCCCCTATTTTGAGACCGAGAGCTGTTCACACTTCAAATATATTAGTAGCGGTTCATCATTTCTTTCATCTTCGATTACCAGGGTCTTTATCCTTAAGCGTAATTAATAATCTTCGTGTTCTTTTATGCTCCATATAGAACTTGCCGTCACTCTCCCCATACAAAAAAGCCGTTGGTTCCATACAACACCGGACTTTCTCAAGCCAGCATGACTTTATTTTTACCAAATGGTACACATCTGTCGTATCGTTCAAAAATATCCAAAAATACTAAAATAATATACATACTATATCCTCTGCGTACAAATTGAGTACGGTATGATACAAGCTCCACTTCGTTATGTACATAAAAAAATTTAAAATTTTAAAATTTACAAAATTCACTTATTTTAAAAATAATTTAAGCTATCCTTGCACTTGTCCAATCACACTACATCTAATTTAAATATGTATACTCTTATACGCTAGCAATTAGTATTTAAGTATAAATAAGGGTAACGTAGATTCCATACTTTTTGCTACTGTACATCGTCTGTATAAGAATGTAAAAACACTTTCCTGTCTTAAATTCGATCTTACAAATTCCTCGTTTTCATAACACCGCATTGGGGTGCCGCATGTCCTTGGTAGGTGTATTGTACATATTTGGCTAAAAACAGCTCATTGACTCTGCCTCGGCGAGTTTGAAGAGTTGAACAGGATCTGCGATTGTTCTAGTGACATTTGATAAGGCAAAACTTCCAGTTCGTTTGGAATTTGCATTGGATGTGACTGTTGGTGATTGTGCGAATCATGTGAATCGGCACTAATCCTCAGATGATGAAGGTGCGAACTGGGAACAGAAGTAAGTTGCATATATGATACCATTTCATCGTCTTGCGAGGACCCCGGTATGCTATGGCGTTGGTCTACAGTTTCCAAAAGGTGCGTATCTGGGTCCTCTACAGCCGTAAGAAGGGCATGCTGCTGGTGATGTATGTGCATCTGGTTCGAATGAACGGTGGGATCATTAGACTGCTGATCAGATGCACTACTATTTGCCGTTCTGTTATTTGTGGGGGAGTTGCTAAATGTGATTGGAACATTCACAATGGAGGGAAGAAGACCATATCGCGCCATTAACAATTGCTCCGACACCCGCCGTAACCTTTGCTGCTGATGGGCTATTTGCTGTTGCAATTCCTTATGTGTTCGTTCCAATTGATTTTGCAGTTGTAATTGAGTGGAAGTCATGACTACTCCAGGAGGTAAAATTTCAGATGGTGTCTATAATAAAAATATATGGAAGTCATATAAATTATTTGTCATTGCATTTCAGAAAAGCAAGGATACAAGCAAATATAAGATTCTATTCTTAAAAGTTGTGTCTGTTTATTAGCATTCGTTTTTGCTACTACTTATAGTTATTATTTAACTTCCCAGTGGGACAAAGAAGCATACTGTAAGCCATGCGGAAGCATTCTTTGGAAGCTTGGAATTGCTTCCTTTCCGTATCCCATCCCATTTCGTTTTTACCATTGCATGTCCTTGGGAGGAAGCAAAGGCGAAAGCTTTTCTTCCTTAGTGCGTCCGGAGAATCTGTTTAGGAATTTAAGCAACTTGTCTTCCAGATTGCTTTCTGAGAAGCTGTTTCGATAATATTGATTCTTCCCAGTGGGACAAAGAAGCATACTGTAAGCCATGCGGAAGCATTCTTTGGAAGCTTGGAATTGCTTCCTTTCCGTATCCCATCCCATTTCGTTTTTACCATTGCATGTCCTTGGGAGGAAGCAAAGGCGAAAGCTTTTCTTCCTTAGTGCGTCCGGAGAATCTGTTTAGGAATTTAAGCAACTTGTCTTCCAGATTGCTTTCTGAGAAGCTGTTTCGATAATATTGATTCTTATGCATAAAAACTGAGCAAATGCTCAACCTTAATTTTTATATAGAAAAATGGAGCTGAATCTCAATTTGGGTGAGATAAATCTCTGGCACTCACTGCCAACACACCATTCACGTGAAAGTATCGCCGCAAACCGAAAATCACATGCGATATGGATGACTCAACGAGCATTTCTAAAAATATAGCTTTTCGTTTCGTGCCGCGCTACGCACAAAAGGGAAACAATGCGCAAATCTTCCTCATAGCATGCAAAGGATGCAGTGTGGAAGACTACCACGCTGCTCCCTCGAGAAGATGCTTCCGATTTTCCCACTGGGTTATGCATAAAAACTGAGCAAATGCTCAACCTTAATTTTTATATAGAAAAATGGAGCTGAATCTCAATTTGGGTGAGATAAATCTCTGGCACTCACTGCCAACACACCATTCACGTGAAAGTATCGCCGCAAACCGAAAATCACATGCGATATGGATGACTCAACGAGCATTTCTAAAAATATAGCTTTTCGTTTCGTGCCGCGCTACGCACAAAAGGGAAACAATGCGCAAATCTTCCTCATAGCATGCAAAGGATGCAGTGTGGAAGACTACCACGCTGCTCCCTCGAGAAGATGCTTCCGATTTTCCCACTGGGTTATTAGTAAAAAATACACCAGTAAAGTGCGAGATGGACTCGCGCAATAAAGGTTGCATATGTATAGGAAATCCTTTGCATTTCCAAGGGCATTTGCTTTGAAGAATTTTTCACTCCCAGAATGCAGAAATGGACAAAAGCTTTAAAATCTTCCTAACTGCTTCATAATACAATCAGATATTGATAGGAAGCACTTCAAATTTGCTTCTTAGGAAGATTCAGATTTTTTCCCGTTGAGAATTGAGAACTGACTGCCCGTCGTTGCCAGCGGGTATCGTTGAGAAGAATTCTGACCGGCATATAAGCTGTTTGCCGGTCAAAGCTGAAGGTGGCAAGTATGTATGATGGAAGATGGAAGAGAAATTAGTTGTGTTTGGTCGCTACCTACTAAAAATTAAAAATTAATTTTTTTTGGAATCGATGCCAAGCCGTAAGATATGCGTCTGTGCAATGCTGTGTCGAGCAGCGGTGGTGGAGTGAGCAACCCAAACGTAGAAGGACGAGTGAGGGTAGACGTCGTTGACAGTCATTTTTCTACTACTGCGTGCACACGTTTCGTCTTGGCATCGACTCAAAAACAAAAAAATACCCGTTTTCATGGCAATCCTTAGAAGTTTAGAATTTGCTTCATTCTATCGTTTTCTTCATCAGAACTTGACCATGGGACCATACTGAAGGCATACATTTCTAAACAAAACGTCCTTCAAAAAAATCAGGCCAATTGAGAACCTCTTCTTTTGAAGTCGGTTAAAAATACCAGGAATAATTGTAATATGTGTATGCTTATAATATTTTCTTCAGAAACGGCTATACGGGTTTGAAATTTATAGAAGAAAAGGAGCGAGAAATTCATGTAGCTACGACTCATATAAGCAGCGGGTCTAATACGGCGGAATAAAATTTCTTTAGATTAAAGTTGGGTTTTTGGGGTCGATGATTTCAAATATGATGTTCAAGTTTACATATTGGCGACCTATGACTCAATATGATCGAATAAAAATAATAAATTTGTTTAGAGGATCCACCGAGGAAAGCTTGGTTTTTTTAGGAACTATACATATATAAGAAATACACAAACAAATTTAAAATTGGTTGTGTATCATTTTTACAGCCGGACAAAAAAGTTTATTGTGTGTTTGTCCCTTATGCAAGCTTCCGCGGTATTTGTAAAATATCTAAGAAGTCGAAAAGGGAAAAAAATTCACTTTCTTCATAAAATCCGATGGGCATTTAAGACCCGACATCTTGAGTTCCCAAAAATTAAATAGCGATGCTCCTCGTGCTTCTCCGTATTCATTTGTCACTTAGTTATATGGCACTATATTTTAGATCAGTGACCCCAAAATACCCCATGTACCAAATTTTATGAAAATATAAAAAGGTTTAGTGCTTTCAGTCCGTCTTATTGCAGCACCCAACTTGAATCTTCAAAATTAGCTACCATTTCAGCATCAAAGAATACGAGCAACAGTCCAAATATGCATTAAAGCGCAAATTTTTTTTTACAAATAACTACACTTCGGTTTTTGGTGGGGGAATTCGTTTGCAAATTTCCTAAACAGCAATGTTAGTGCTATAAGCGAGGAAAGTTTTAAGTGATTTCAATTATATTTGGTGAATGGTGAAGTCACATCACTTTGGATATTGGAACAAATCAAAGCAGTTTTAATGGTGAATTTTAGTGTTAAGGAATAATTTGTGCATTTGAAAGTTTACCTGCATAGGAGATAAAACAGCTGCGGTACCTGGAAATGCTGGCGATATTACAGGTTGTATTGGTATTGCTGCTAGATATTGTTGAGGTTCTAAAAAATTCGATCCTGTTATTACAGCAGGCGCCGGTAAAGGGGTCCCGTGGTGCGGTTGCAGTTGTTGCGTAGGGATTGGCGTAGCTGTTGGTGGAATTACTTGCATTGGCATCTGCTGATGAGGTGGTTGGTGCAGTTGCTTTATAAATCTCTGTTGCGCTTGCGAACCTGGTCTCACCCGTGACCGCTAGGATATTGTAAATGCTATATTGCATGTATGAAGTGTATAAAATAAAATATTATCTTACAGTTGAACTTGTATACTGAGTCATCACAGAATGCCTACTGGCCATCGAATCAGCTGACAACGATGTGGAGTCAGATCCATTTCCATGATATGTTGAGTTTCTGGTTCGACTTTTTATACTAGGGGATGCCGGTGTTGGAAGTCGAGAAGCTCTAGAACTTTTAGAACTCCATGGAGAATTTGCCGTTAAAGCCGACGAAGGGTGCACTTTTTTCTCTCCAGAGCTTTCTCCACTTTCGCCCTCTTTTGGCGAACTTCCGCAATTATTCAAATTTCCGGAAGTATTGGTTCTCAGTTGTTTCATAACATCTGCGTAGCTAACTACCCTATGTGTACAGACTACAAACTCTGGTTTTGAGTTCCATTGGTGGTAAGTGATATAAAATCTGGTCTGCAGCCATATCCATTGTTGACCTTTCGTTAAAAACCTGTAGTAACACGATTTTCCCTCTCCCTTCTGCATTACTGAAATTAAAAATAACAATATATATTAATATCAATCAAGCATTCAGTAGTTCAATATTTATTTTTCCTAAGTTTCGATAATGACAATGTATAAGCTACTAACTAAATATGATTAAGCTCAGACCAAATAAAGACGTCCCGACGATTCAAAGCGATGTAACTTCACCAAATATAATTTGAATTATATGGAAATGCAAATCTGTACTAACCCAGATAAAAAAAAATTAAGTCATTTTTAAAGTACTTTGACGCCCCCTTTTCGCCAAAGAGATGGTAATGACTTCCATTCAAATTTTGGTTATAATAGATCAAATTTTACTAAACTAAAACGAAAACACAGCCACAAAAAAAAAGAGGGGATTACTTTTGATGCCATACGTCATATCCGTAGTATTTTGGTGTGCTGAGCACGAATCTGCGACCAGAATTAAGCCGTGACGTCCAGATTTTTTTCTAACCTCAAAAAATGGGTTAAAAACAGAGAAAATCGTGGAAAATACACTCGTAAAATTCGGGAAAAATTTTTTTTTAACATTTAAACCTATATTCATATGAATTGAGACCTGCTGAGCACGAATCCGTCACTATTACTACGGATATGACATATGGCATCAAAAGTAATCCCCACTTTTTTTTTTGTGTGGCTGTGAAATCATTGGTAAAACCAAAAGTCCACAGCCCACGAGGGGATAGTATTAAGATGTGTATATATATAATATACTAGTAAAACCCTTCCGGTCTTGATCAGGTTTTTACAGGTTTTCATTTAACTTGTTTTGTTGTCTGTCTGCTAAAGGGTGATCCATCTAGTGTTTGGAATTTAAACTACCGGTAATTTGAAGTTTAGTTGATTATATGTCATTCTCGACTTGACCAAAATACAGTCTAAGGTTTGACATTTACGAAATGGGACGGTATTCGCTTGAAGAAAGTTGGGAAATATGAAAAATTTATTTCCAAAGTGGTGAGTCTTTTACTCAAACTGTGAGAAATTCAAAAAAAAATTTGACAAAAAAAGCTTCCAAAAACCCAATTTGTGGATCAATTCGTGAAGCGAGCTCGTGAAACTGGAATGTTGGTGGATAAACCAACCCGTGTACGTACTCGTCCGGTGCACTCGAGCAACCATTAATATCAACTCGTCATCGTTCTCAACAATTGGACATTGCCCGCACTTCTTTGATGGGAATTTTGCGTAAAGACCTTGCCATGAAGCCATATAAAGTTCAATTGGTACAGCAGCTAAAACCGGTTGGCCATCCGATCCATACAGCGAACGCCACAATCGATCTTTTGCGCCCTATCTTCGGAAATCGCATAATCAGCAAAAATGGTGATGTGATTTGGCCGACAAGAAGCTGCGATTTGACGCCGTTGGAATATTATCTTTGGGGAGCGGTGAGAGATAAATGTTACGCCAACAAACCAGAAATAATTCAAGACCTCAAGTACGATATTCAAGCTGATATTGCTGACATAAGGCCCGAAACAATCGAAAATGTACTCAAAAATTGGGTGGACCGAATGGGCTACTGCCAAGTCAGCCGTGGTGGTCATTTGACCGAAATTGTTTTCCATAAATAAATGACATAAAACAACCCTTCAAATAAATGTTCACCCATTGAAAAAAACTAAGCCGTTTTTTTTATAACAAAAAGAAGTTCCAATTTTTAAATGGGTCACCCTTTACAAATCTTGAAATGAAAATATCGACTAGTTATAAATAAGTCAGACGTTTGAAATTTTGCACACGTATATAAGTCCGATAACAATACTATGGACGCCCCAAGATGGCAGATCAAATTTTTCTTCTCAACCCCCTTGATGTGGGTATCAATTGAAAGGGTTTGATGAGCAGAATACGATAAGCAACATGACGTCATATTTTTAAAGTGAAACTTCTTTACACAGTAGAGTAAAATTTATTCAATGAGACTGCATTAATTTGATGTCGCTGCGTTGAGTAGATAAAAAGATAAAATAAAATAATAACGTGCGAATTTATGAATCACCCTGTAACTCCCAAATGGTTGACGTGCCCCTCCAACTGCTTTACAACTTTTTGTTTGTTAGGTGAGATCTATTACCTGTCACGTTTCTGCATACACCCTGTATATGCATATACGTAAGCGTACAGTGGAGTCTGCCTTGCTCCAATTTTCTCACCCTGATATCTTGAGAAATATTAATCCTACGTAAATTTTGTATTAGACCATTTTTATGCAGATTTTGATGAGGAATACATTTTATAATAGCCGAAATCCACGTAAAACCAATAGTTTACGAGATAATCGAGTATATGATTTTCGCGAACTTTGGCTTTCGTGCATTTGCAACGCCTGACACAATTTCCCTTAGAACTTTTGAGAGAAGGTTTCAAGTGCACAAATAAATAAAATCCCGAAGGAAATCTTCTAGACTATGAATGCCGTCTCAATTTAATTACATGTTACGTGAAGAAGAAAAAAAAACAACATTTCTTTGGAGTATGTAAACGTGTTTGTTAATATTTTCTTATAATAAGCAATTCTGAACACTCTTTTCAGAGCAGAGAGTTTGTAAGAGTTTTGCCTGTTAAATTAGTAGATCTTCTTAGATAGAGCTTAAAACGCTAAATGCTCAAAACATGTGTTTGTTGAGCTTTTCTATTAATTCACCACTGTGTGTATTTTCCAAGAGCGGATAAGCTCGAGAAAAGAAATCTTCAGTAATCTTCAGTTTAGCCTTCCAAAATTTTGTTTCCGTCAATCTAATCTTTAAGATTGTACTATTAGATTGGAGGATTAGTAATATAAAAACACAAAGATTAACAGTGAACAGTTCGCCATTTTGAATTAAAATAATCTTCAAATAGAGACAAGTCGGGTAAAATATAGACTGTTATGTAGAATATTCTATGCTATTAAGTTGGGAACGTACATACAAATGTGTATCTCCTGTCTACATACTTGCGTCATAAAACACATACCTACGCATACTCGTAGATTGCTTAACATACTTGGCGACCATTGCATCATTGACTATAGTCAACGGATTGACTAGTCCAGAATTGACTAAGAAAACTCCCGACCTACATATCTCCCAGACTGCGGAGGATAATGTTTGAAACAAATTTTGAATGTGTTGTATGTCGCATTGTGCAACTAAATTAGGAGGTCAATATTATGTTAGAGAGATTTATATTGTCAAAAGCTTCTAAAAATTTGAATTACTGCAGTTACACAACAACGAATGGGAAGAAAAGCAATTATTTTAAAACCTAGAGTTTTTGCTTCTTCTATCTTCCAACGTTACTATGTATCCCATCATTTAGTTTGAATATTTCAAATAAAAAATTATAAAAAAAATAAATGAAATAAAAGCAGTCGTACATCACATGAAAGAGGTGCAGATAAAACGAATGACCAAACAGAGATGCCATTCAATTTTTTGTAATTGCAATAAACTTTTCCCAACGGTACTTACAAGCTTCGTGACAAAGAATTACTTTTTCGAGATCGTCAAAGTGATAGTAATCGTATCCTGATGTGCCTAGTACTTCAAATGGGAGATAACCAATTATAGGTGGTGCTCGGTGATCCAGAAATAAGAACTTCCATTCTAAACTGTGCCGTGAAGTGAATTCGCTCTTCGATGAATCTACAATCGACATTTCTCTTATAAGTTGGGGGGTCTGTATCCTGCCTGTCCCAATGAAAATCAGATGTGTGTTGTTATCACCAGAAAAGCAACTAGTTCGAGTACTTGGCAACATATTCTCCAGATCTACATCGCTTCCTAAAATTGAATAAGAAGAGATTAGATATGCATGTCTTATGTGCTAAGACATTCGCTTACTGAAGTATCCTACAAACTGTACAAGTTCAAAAGTAGTATCATGACGGTAGTCCAGACCTCCCCTTTTTAAGTGACAGCTAAACGTAACTTGGTTTTCTCGACTCAATCCATTTTGCAGGGGTTCAGTAATTGATAAAGGATTGAGGAGAATATTGTATAATTCTGTGTGGTCTTCTTCGTACGCCAAATCAAATATTGTCATATTCAGAAGGTCATTCTGTATAAAATAACGTTAAACAAAACAGCTGTTCATAAACAAATAGTCTTACTGGTAAATGTCCTAGTAGCGACGTAATACTTTCCGATGCGTAGTATATTCTACCTGTCGTTGAAAATACCATAATGAATCCATCCAATGCCTCCAAGATAAGGTGCGTGAATTCTTCATTAGATAGAAAAGATGGCTTCCAGTCTTCTTGTATCTCATGTACTCGGGATCTAACAGCTATGTCTGCAAATTAAGAGCAAAAATACAGTTGCAACAGAAACAAATAAAACAAAGTGGTAATGAGTAGTTATAATAGGTTATTACTCCTGTAACCATTATGCAAAATACACTTGAGGAAAATAAATGCGTTAATAAAATAGTTTAAATTTTTTTTGAAACTCATTGTTATGTTACGAGTACTTCACCAAATATAATTGGAATTGTACGAAAATTGGTTACCTCCTAGCTTAAACATCCTCAACGAAATTAGCAAAAAGATTCATTTAACTTTTCTAGAGCGCTGTACAGATTATTTTCTTATTGACGTGAAATCGTGTTATAACTCAGGATTTGTGTCTGTAGTTGGTATCGGATAAAAGAAAGAAAGAGGAACAAGAACAAAACAACATAAAGCAAAAGAAAAAATATAAGGAACAGAGTCCTGTTTGCATTTTCACCTCGCGACATCGCGCAGCAGTCTACTACTCTCGTATAGATTTAGATCTACGTATTTTTGCGAGTATGTAGTAATTAATATAAGTAAGTAAGATTTTCGTTTCCGTCCTTACATGAGTTAAAAGACGTTGTGCTCATACATATATTTATAGACTACACGCCCGTGTCAAAAATTGATGGGTCATTTGAACCTCCAGAAGACCTATATAGAATGATATAAGGGCATAAAATAATAAGATTCAGCACTATGCCGTCACTTGTAAGCTGTGCAGGTGAGAATTCAAAAGCACAGGTAGAGTGAGTATGTACATTTTGGTCATGTATTTTTGTACGGCATTCTTACCATCAATAGATCCATGAAAAGTAATAAGAAAACGCGCAGTGCCGTACAAAACTCGTGCGCCACAAATCCATAATTCCATAACGCCGTAGAAAAATCATGCGACAAGGGGAAAAAATCTAAAGTTGCAACCCCATCCCTTTCCGTGGTCCGAGTGGTGATTTGAAAAAGTACGGCATTGGTTCCAAAACATTATCTAGCACTCAAAAGTACTATTAAAATTAATACCGTTAAAAAATTATTGTTCATTTGAATGTATATCAATAATTATCTCAATTTCATCGTATACTTAATTTATAAAGTCATTTGATCCTGTACGGCAACTTTTTTTCAACATGATATTGTTAAATACAATTGTTATATAATATTGCCGTTCAAAAGAAACTGGTCTAAAAAAAATTATATAGATATACAAAAAATGAAATGAAATCAAAGTTTCAATAATCAATTTTTCCGACTTTGTGGCGCACTACTTTTGTACGGCACTGCGCGTTTTCTCATTACTTTTCATGGATCTATTGATGGTAAGAATGCCGTACAAAAATACATGACCAAAATGCACATACTCACTCTACCTGTGCTTTTGAATTCTCACCTGCACAGCTTACAAGTGACGGCATAGTGCTGAATCTTATTATTTTATGCCCTTATATCATTCTATAATATATAGGTCTTCTGGAGGTTCAAATGACCCATCAATTTTTGACACGGGCATGTAGTTTATTACTACCGTGTTATAATTGAACACGGTCTAAGTTAAAACAAAACATTGTTTATAAATTTATCTTTTAGTCTTTTTATTCCTTAAAAAGGAAGACTTCTTTTTCCATTAGCTTAATATAATAGATAACGTGACACACCTAAATATCCGGTGTACTGATTTCCGAGTCAAAATATCCGCGATATAATATTCGGAACTTATTTGACCAAAAATAGTAACCGGAAAAGTGAAACTTCAAGGGATTGTCATGAAAGTCACTGCCACTGATATTGAATCTGCCATCAAAATTACCAAATACAAAATGGCGGATCCAATGTTGCCTCAATTTGAGGCAACTTTAATGAAATTTAATATGAAGACTTCTTTGGAGTTACAGAAATCAAATCTACCAAAATTGAAAACAGCGGACTCAAAATGGCTACCGAAAAATCTAAACTTCAAGCAATTGCCTGAAAATGTCTCCTGTCTGAAATCTGCCTTTTACAAAATGTCTACTGACTGAAATTTATTATAATATAATATTGGATCCGCCATTTGAATCTTCACAATATCGGTTGTGGCAATCAATTGTGACGGCGCCCATTTGGCCGATATCATCTTCTCGACTTGACCAATAAAATTCTAAAGGTTCAAGTAAACATAATCAAAAAACAGAATCGAAGTTTTTCATTTAGCAAACAAATGAGAGCCAAACAACATCGGATGACTTCTTTTAGCCCACCTTGTATTATCGAGTTGACCTGCTGTGCTAAAAAACGACACCGCGTTTCCGACTGTTAGGGTAATAGGCTGTTATTAAGGCAAGACCATATATACATATGTATGTACATTTTCGACACGGTCAAAGTTTCTGTTCTGGTACCCGTATGTGATTTCAAACACTTTTCACGTCAAAACAATAACCACTTGTAAACTTTAAGAGGAAAACATCGCCAAATGTTGTATGTATTTTTCTGAACAAACCAATTTATGAAAGCAACAAACTATTGCAAACAGAATCATAATATCCTATTAAAAAATCGCTACTACATTCAGAAAATAATGACTTACCATTGTGATGTTTTAAAAAGGCTATTGTGGACTTCAAGACTGTTGATTTGTCCATTTTCCTGTTTGTCGAAGAAACCATTGAACTGAGTTCATTGACCAGTAAATTAAATTGATCTCTCCGCTTCTTTTCACTAAGATTTCGAGATTTCCTGCAAGAGAAGATAAGTTGGAATTAGTAGTTTAAATTAGATTTTGATATATGTTTCTTTAGTTTTAAACATTTTAGATGTTTTGCAAATCTCATTTGTCAAATTGTTGATGTGAAATTTACGAAAATTGAACATAAAGTATTCATTTGAAATATTTTTTGCTTAAATAGAGGAAAAAATGTTTGAGTTAAACATTTTGCCTAGTTATGTATCTACAAGTTATGCGAGCATTGTTGAAAATGTTTGTTGAAATCCTTCGTAATCCACTCATTATTTTCTTCAATATAATTCACACTTTGGATTTCGAATCTGTGGCATAAGTACCTACTCTGATATTTTTTGTAAAAATGAGGAAAATAGAGTCTGGTTGACGATTTCTTTAAAATTGGGTCCCTATATGTTTTCAAGTTCGCTAATCTTGAAAATATTATGGAGATTTGGAAATTCAAGATTGCGGATCCAACATGGCGACCGAAATTTCTCAACTTCGAAGGATTGCTGTGAAATCGGCTCCTTTTATGTTTTCAAGGTCGCTGATCTCGAATCTACTATCGAAACGGAAATTAAAGATGGTGTAGTACAATATAATAGTAATACACGGTCATTGTTTTGAATAGGTATAACATATATAAACAAGTATACATACATATGTATATAAATTTGTTGATAAATTTGATATATTGTAGTTGGGCGTATTTGCGTCAATTAAGATGTTTTTACCTTCAAACCAATGTGCATTGAAGCTGTATCAAGCACATATATTGTTGACTTGACATATATTTTTTTCATATTTTATTTTCTCTTTTGTTAGCCCTCTTCTCTTGGAATAATTCACGTTAGACGCCGTTATGCTTATATACGTAAAATATACTACATTCTCATAAAATTTTTATGCTAGTAAATTACTTACATATACATATGTATATATTGTATTGTACTTCAGATTTGATAATATCAAATGATAACCTACTTCGAATATTAAGTTTATAGTTATGCCGTGGGTTTCCTTTTTCCCATCTAATAACATGTTCCCAATTAATCCAACTGAAAAGACATTTTCCCATTTGAATGAAATTTATCCTAATTAACTGGGCATTTGTTTCAAAGGCCATTCACAACACAAACATTTTATTTCATTTAAAGAAAACTTTTTTTTCAGAGCAAAGAAAACTTGATTGCAAATAAAGAAAAAACTTTATTTCATTCAAGTAAAACTCTTTCCCAGTTTAATTACGTATCTAATATGCTTTTTAGAAGAGAATTTTTTCATCTTTCTAATTTTTCTCTCTAGTGATACAAATACAGATTTTACGCAAACATTCCGTGACGTCAGTATACAGCTACTCCGCTTGTAGACGGTCTAAGTTTCATTAACATGTTCATTACAAAGTTTGCGTAATCTTCTTATGAACCCGCATCTAAGCTTTTTCTTATAATGACAGTGGGTGGCGAGTCGAACGCAGCTAATGCCTCAGTGAGCCCATCAGTTTGCTCAGTTGCTCACTGAGCTGCGCCGTGTTTTTTACACCTAATATCCCTCTTTTTACAAGCTTATATTTATTTAACTTGCAATGTTCGTATAATACATATGAATGAAAGTAAGTTGTCCGTTTCAAAATTTGCATACTATTTTTTAACCACTTGCTGGCATCCGATTGAGCTGAAATTCGGCATACTTATATACGTATGTTCGGTGACAATGCATTATCGTATATCCAATATCCTTCTAAATCCAATATGGCGGAATACCTTGCTCTTCACAACCCCCTTGACATTGGTATCTAATGAAAGGGTTTTCGACGAGTAGAATGCGATTAACTATATGACGTCATTGAAATGAAAACTCAAATTACAAAAAAGAAAAGAAATAAACAATAACTAAAGCAGAAAAAGTAAATAATGAAATAACTATAAGAAACATTTTTTTACTTAAAAAAAATAAGTTCCACAGGCTTAAGACTAGGGACTGAAGTAACTTAATCTGTATAACGGATAGCGCCTCAAGCTTTTACTTTTAATTTATTCCAGACGGCGTCGCTAGTGTTTTCTGAGCCAGAACTGAGTTAACTGAGCCAAGCCAGGTAATTCTGTTCGCCATTGGCTCAGCTCAGTTCCTCTGACATTTATACATGATTGATTGCTAGATTTTACCTTGCTATGCAGTTTCAGTAATTCTAATTTGAAGAATCTGTATCAGATTCGCTGTTCAGGATTACCTCATTTCAATGCAGTTACTTTGTCAGCTTTACGCAAATCTACCTTACGAAGTCGACCCAAACCTTAATTTGCTCATCAAGCTAAGCCTGGCTTAACTGTTATACTGTAGTTAAGATTAGTAGTATAGACATGAATTCGAACAGAGTTTAGTTTGGTGTGACGTCATAAACTAGACGAAGATGAAGACGAAGATTTGGATTCGGACAAGCCCTTAATCTATCCCTTAGCTCTGGTGTGTTTCTTAATAAATGGAAGAAGAGCTACATATATCACTCCTATTTTTACGGCAGGTTGTAAATATTCCAACCCTAACTATAGAGGAGTCTCGATAATGGACTCCATCCCTAAACTACTTTATTCACTATAGTATCTTCATTTATCTTGTCTAAAATATTAAACGCAATTGTAACTGTACAACACGGTGTTCTTCCAGGTATATCTACGACGTCAAATTTAGCTTTATTCACTAATTTTTGTGTTGATGCTTTGGAGAAAGAAAATGTGAAGATGTTATATTCACAGATTTTTCGAAGGCTTTCGATAAACTTGACATTCCCACATTAATATCGAAACTCAAGGCACTTGGTATGGATGACCCACTTCTAAGATGGATAAGCTCTTATGAATATAGGCGCACGCAGCTTGCCAAGATCGAAGATATGTACATGTTGAGAAATGATTTATGCAACATATGACGTTCCCCAATGTAGTCATCTTGGTCCGCTGCTGTGTGTAGTAGTAGTGTCTCGCAAGTTTGAAGTTGCCTTTCGCTTCGTTTTTGGTGATTTTAGGTTTCTTTGAGCAATTGATTGGCTGTTCGATTGACTCTTCGTAAAGCATAGAGCACTTTATTCTTCTTAAAAATTCTTGAAGTTGATGAACCTGTTTGCCTTGGTGAATACCTTCGAACTTCATCTTCTTCACGTAGCCGAATCCTATTAATTCCTCGGCATAAAAAATCCATTGTGGAGCGCAGACTGTACGTTTGTGAAACAGTCTTTCAACTGTCCCTCGGGTAGCCGGCACTGTTAATGCTTTGAATCACATTATAAACATTGGTATACTAAAGGTGTACTAAAGTGGCGTAGTTTCTATTTTTAAGTATGTATTTTAAAT
Organism: Neoitamus cyanurus; assembly: GCA_947538895.1. Lineage (NCBI taxonomy): Eukaryota > Metazoa > Arthropoda > Insecta > Diptera > Asilidae > Neoitamus > Neoitamus cyanurus. Next base: position 2,792,364 of record OX384540.1, read on the forward strand.
AATGTATTTGAATCACTTCTATTTGATTAGGCATAAATTGTCTTTGACTGTATACTCGTATTGTTTAATCCCTGGCACTCTATACATCTATAGTACAAATAAAAGATTGTATATCTTTCGTACATTGGTCCGTTAGATAATAAATTGAAATTGAAATTTTGACGAGGAAAATCGGCATTTGGCCCATTATTACACGTAATGCGCTTCAGCTTCAAACGAAAAAGTGCATACTAACCTCTTCGTGTCGTCCTTGTCGTCGTTCTCCTCGTCCATCGTGATTGAATACTCCACTCCTTCTTATCAACAGGTAGAATAGAATCTCTTTGAGTCACAATTTAATATCGGCTTTCTTCTCAAGCCTCGGTTTGTCCTGTAGGCGATTATTGCACTATAGGTAGGTTTTCACTCTTCCAAACTTTCCCACTTTATGTATTTAAGAATATGAGCTTCAGATAGGTTTTATCACAGTGCGGAAAAATTTCACCATTGCACAACTTTGGAGACATGCTCACGGCTTGAACTGTTTCAGGATTTCATTAATTCACTGTTTTGGATGTTATTATTTCGCACCGTTTCACTATTTTTATTCAGGCGGCTTATATGTTCATTATTCGATGAAATCAAAACAGTTACGCTTAGATGAAAAATTTACCTGGTCACTAAAAGTGAGGAAGGATGAAATAGAGCTCAATTTCCGTATCCAGAGAATATTCGATTATAGTTATGTAAGGTAAGATTGGCTGCGCAAACTCCCACCTAACAATGCTATGCTTGTTTGTATGTTCCGCGCAGCAACCCAGCCATTCATCAATACTAGTGTGCCAAACATACGGAGAAGTATTTGAATTCCGATTTGCACGGCATCGAAGAGAGTTCCATTCCAGCCATGAGGGTGACACAACTCTCCCTGATAGTTACCATGGAAATTATGTTCGCCCTTTGAAAGACGTGGATCGAGCAACAATTTGTAAGACGTTCAATACAGGTGGGTGAATAAAGCAATTTGCCTTGGCTTCCCATTTACGAGTATGTACTTAGCCGTTGCCCTTCGTGGGGAAGTCGAAGAGGCCAAGAGGGTGACACACCGTTTGTGAGAATATTTTTAGTGTACGTTGCTTGAAACCTGAAGGCGCAGGCACATAATCAACCGTATACATTTCAGATGTAATTTGAAATAATTATAATTGCAGTATCCTTTGAACGTATCAAAAGTTATACGAAGAAAACTCGGTACGTGTATTTCGACGTACAAGGCGGTGGTATAATGCGTTACGGCAATTTATCACACTTCGAAACGTTAATGTAACGAACGGTAATAAGCTTATGTAGGTATGCTGTATAGTTTGTTGTAAAACAAACGTCAATCCTTCATGTTTCAACCCTTAGCAGCATGAACACCAAAAACCAGGTTAAATTCCATATAACCTAAGAGGCGACTGTAAAAAGTTGAGTCCATCGTCGGGAGCGATGAAATTTTCAGGAAAGGTTCTTATGCTCTGACGAATATACACTTGTATTGAGGAAAAAACCACCCCTACCCCCTTCCTCACACCTAATTTTTCCTATTTTCAGCGTTCTGATCAAGGTAGTAAAATACAACCTATTTAACTCATTTAACGACAATGGATGATGGAGAAGTTGGATAAATTCAAAATTTTAATGTTCATACACCGTTTACTGCGATTTACAGAATGAACTTTGCTCAAAAATTCTCTTCATGGCCTTAAACTTTTAAACGCGTTTTTCTCGAAACGACTTTCCTCAACCTGGTAAACTTCATAACAAGAGCTACAATTGCCCGATTTTAAATTTGAAAACAAGAAATTATATCGTCTTGTAATCGCAGTGATAATCGTTGTACGAAGGGGGTTTTTGTTTGTTATTTAGGATATTTTTGGGCTTCCGGAATAGAAGTAAATGTAAAGTAAAAGTCATGCTAGAAGGGATTTTTGGTTTAAACATTCGCCATTTTGTGAAATTTTGTTTAAAAGAACGGCTACGACTAACGAACACTACAGTTATATGAATAAATTAAAAAATTTTCGGATTTATTTTTCAGACCAACCATTCTCGAGAATGCGATCCCGCCGTCGGGAAACTTTTTTTTTGTAGCTCTTTAATGCTGATATCATGACTTCTTTATTTTTTTTTTAAATAAAAATGTGTATAATATTAGTTCAATGTATGCTTAATATCATATCTTTTCCCCAAATCCAAAATAAATAATCTAGTTACCAAAAAAAAATTGAGAAGTGTCCCCCCTTAATTAATATATTAAATGATATTTCTATTCAATTTATTAAGACTGAACTACAGAGTTGAAGAGTGTTACATTCGTCTTCCGGTTAGACGTGTGAGTCACACAGTAATAATAAAAATAATAATTGTGTATTTCTTTAAGTACAAAGATAACATATCTTGTGCGTACAAAGTTCAGGTGGCATAAAAAATAAGAACTACGAATAAAAGTAAAAGTAGATGAAGGAAATAATTCAGAAAGAAAATGAGAAATAAAATAAGAGACAAATGATAAAAAATAATAAGTTATGTATAAGTCTATTCAATGCTTAAAGGCGATAAACATATACGGAGGTTATGCTTGTTCATTAAGCCCAAACAATTCATAAAAGGATCTGCTGGACGTCGTCCGCTGTATATTGGCAGGTAGATTCCAATCCTGTGCCGACTGGACAAAACATGAGCGCTCTCCATATTGCGTTTGGCAATGAGGATTTATTAAATTTAAATGCCGATATGATTTAAAAAATGTCAACTTTTCAAAAAGATAGGACGACTGCTGAACATATACTACCCTGTGCAAGAATTTAAGACTACGGTGCTTAAGATAGGTATGCAGTGGGAATCCAAGGAGTGAAATGGCGTGAAGAGATATGTGGCTATGCCTCGGTAGTTTGTATATGAAGCGCACACCGCGTCATTGAAAGCCACAGTGAGTCACCTTTTACACGTCGCGTCAAGCCATGGGAAGACCACATTTCCAAAAGTGAAATGCGGCAAAACTGAACTCTTAACCAACCTGTTACGGAGATCAAGGGAAAGATTGCTGGACTTTACGTATAATTGCCGCAGGCAACCGTAATCCTTTCTAATAACTAATAATGGTCACAACATGTCATTTTATTATTTACTAGCTTGCCCGGACCCGGCGTTTCCCGGGATACTATTAAATTTGTATTCCTTAATTTTACAACGCCTCCCTACTGCACCACCGCCTCTCCTATGTGACACAGCGTTTTCCTATTTGCGTTTTGCACATGTTTTAGATATTTTCCAATAGTATTACTAAATTTAGTTTTCTTCATTTTACACCACCTTCTTATTGCACCCCCTCTCCTATATCACCCAGCGCGGTGGGGGTGGTCTCATATTTGGAAATTTGAATAGCAGATTCGAAATCAGTGATCCTGAAAATTTCCTAGTGCGGATTTTCAGGGAAATCTTTTGAAGTTTAACTTTTCGTTCGCCATATTGATCCACCATCTTGATTTCCAAGATTTTTATGACAGATTCAAAATCAGTGACCCCAAAAACCCAAACCAAAAACAAAAGTTCGGATTTTCAGTGAAATACCTTGATGTTTAACTTTTTGGTCGCCATATTGGATCCAACATTTTGAATTCCAAAATTTTGAATGCAAGCTCGAGATCTGCGACTCCAAAAACTTCCAATTTCCTTTATCATAAAGATTCCTTGAAGTTGGAAAATTCGCTTCCAATACAAAACGGAAATTTCAATTTTTTCGATTTTCCGGCTTTTCCTTTGTGGTTTCCCGAATTTTCTTTTTGTTAAACCTCCCCTGTATTATAGCGAACAAAACAAAAAAAAATTGTCGAAATCGGTCAAGCCGTTTTTGAGTTTTAGCGAGACCAACGCACAGCAATTCATTTTTATATATATAGAAGAAGAAGATTGTCATACCTAGACTTTTTGCCGAGTTAACAAAATTAATTTCATTGCCATTGCACAAGATAGGCGTCAAGAAATTCGTGTCATATCCGTTCCTATATATTGCATGTGCACAACATTTTGACGTGATTGTAACTAAATCGTTGATCAAACTCCAGTCATGTATACGAAGTAAGCCGTCATTGACACGACTTATACAGTCCTTAAGCAAGCCTATAGGACGACACAGATAAATCTGTACATCATCAGCGTACAAATGCACAGAGACATCTTTTGTTACAAGCGGGAGGTCATTTATGTAGCGACAGAATAGTAATGGGCCTAAGATTGAGCCCTGAGGCACTCCTTTGAGTATGCGTTATGTGTTGGATAAGCTATTGTTAAGCCTCACATAAGACCTCGTCCACTTAAATAACTTTTCTAAGAGCTTGACAGCGGTTGAGGAAAATGAATATTGGCTCGCAAGCTTATTCAGGAGCCTTCAGTGGTCAATTGTGTCAAATGCCTTGCTAAAGTCCAACAAGGTCGGGATTGTGAGCTGGTCCCAGCCATTATGTACATATATCAGAGGTCATTTTCACTCACCATGGCTGTTTTACAACTATGTTACTTTCGGAAACCAGATTGGCAGGCTGAAAGTTCCCCATTATTAACATATGTTACCATCTGCTTATAAAAAAATGTTTTGAATACTTTGCTCAGATAGCATAGAATACTAATGGGTCTAAAATCGCTGGGGAAGTACTTATGTAGATTTCTAAAGTTTTAATCACATGTCACGTGTATTTAGAGAACACTTGGATATTTGTCTGCACTAAGTGGCGCGGTTTTTAAATGATTGCAAATATGAGGCATAGTGAGACGCATTACTTTTTATTTGAACGTTAACACAAAATTGCATCTCTTGTGATTTCTTACATGCTAACCTGTTCAAATCTGTTGTATGCGCACACTCAGCCTTCAGAGCTGTAATAATTCCTATGTGAACGTAACGTACTGTTATTTGCAATATATATAAAATTACTCTGTTGCATCTTCAGTGATAGCAGTAGGTGGAAATTTGAATATCACTAAGTATCACGTAGACACAGGTCAACGACTGACAAGATTATTGCCCTGCATTGAAAGTTATCGCGTAACTAGCATGCGATTACAGAACACACGTTTCTTTGAGCGGCAGAGCGTTTGTTTATATGCAGTAATTGAAATCGCGCGAAAACGCTGAATCAAAACGACATTGTTTATCGTCGATTATAGCGTGATTTTTGCTTTCCATCACTTAGCAATGTGGTCGTACATACTTCTTTCAAGAACCACTCGGTCAGCTTGAGCGAATTGAGTTGCGAAATTGAACATTATAATGCTGTTGTGTATGTGATGAAAATGTCAGAGTAACTAAGATATGTCTAACAATTGGCCATTGTTGTATATGAATGAGTGAACGCAATATTGCATAATGCATTATTGTCAGCGTCATCAATGTCGCGCTGCAGAGAGAATTTGCACCGCTGCTGCTGCAGTGCGCTGCTTGTGTGTACTTATGAAAGCTGAGCTTTATGTTGATTCTCATAAGTCGGACAATAGTTACACGAGGCGAAATGTAAAATTCAAAGTATGGTTCATATATCTTTAAGCTGTGTCGAATTGCCGACTCCGGCGCGCATAGGACACAACACAAAAATTAATATGACCTAAAGATCTGCGCTAAAATGACCTATACCACCCTTCTACTTCTCCCATAAAAACAGGTAAGTCTTTGAAGAGTGCACAACTAACTTAAGCACTTCCTTATTTCGCCGGTAATATTTTCCTCATAGTAGTGGTCATTTTGCGTCTGTATAAGGAATCGATAATTATTACTTATCTGCTTCCGTATATTGCACAATGCTCGTATATTTATCAATTCTGTGGAGACTGGATGCGAACAGGAAATAACACAGCTTCCTATTTGGGCATTTTGCAAAAGATTGAAGCACTCACATTTTTTCACTTCTTGCATTTACACAAAACGGTTCCATAATTTCATCAACTATTTTGTAGGCGGCATTGGTTGAAGACGATAATTTATGCGGCGCAACCCTTTGCTTATGATTGCTCACTGCATTCCCACTATTATTCTTGGTAGTTTCACAAAATTTTATTTCAAGAACAATTTACTACACTTTTAACGATTTTCAGAACCGGCGACATATCTTTCTTTTACTTATTAATTTTCACTCAGTTTGAAATTAAATGAAGCAATTAATCGCACAAAGTCATCAAATGTGCGAGAACGAGTTAAACTACTGCTGAGATTTAGGAAAAACCAAAGAAAACTATCTAAAGATGGCGCGGGATTTTTCGCCAGCGAAAGTTCACCCGTCTCTTGCAATTGCATGAAACGATGCGAAGAAACGAACGTCTTAACTGCATGAAATGCAGTGGAAACTAATGGGACTAACACAGTGTACTGCAAATGCAACAAGTGCATACAAGCATTGGTGCAGTCAAATTTTAAGTGCAATTGCATACCACAATTGAACCGCGGAAAGCTTTTCTCCTACATGCAAAGATTTTCTAACTTACTCATATTTTGCGTGCTTGAATGATCCACAATAGTGAGCAGTACTTAGCGGCAGGGTTGAGTGCAATAACTCCAAAAATAAGGACATAATAATTCATAAAATTTACATTTTTTTCTCGTTGTTATTTATGATTACCATGGGCGTAGGCGTAATTGAAAGTCATTTTTTTTTTAGATTTTGGGCTCTGAAAATATGTTAGGAACTGACTGAGGTGTATTTAAATAAAATGATTCGTTTGGGTTAAGAATTGCACTCTCCAACCATTTTCGAACCAAAAAATTCCGTCCGGGACCACTGTGCAGAACACTTTGTCTGCGGTTGTCCCGCGTTCTCCCAAGCGGGGCACACTGTACATATTCGGCGCTGATGCAATGATGGAAGATATCTGTGCTCGACACCTATCCGAGGTTCTTCAGTTAATCAGAACAACGAAGAAGTTCGGTTAGGGCGGGGGTAGAGTAAAAACTACTCGATAAAGGCCTTTCGCTGTCCCACTTTTACCCAGATATATAATATACATAACATTTATATATACTTATATATTTATTTATACGGACATTTTTGTGCAAGAAAATTGTAGCAGTCTTCTGTTTGGAGAGTGTTTTTAACAAAACTTTGGAAATTATTGTTTCAAGCTATCTAGAATGAAAACGATTATTATCAAACTCCAAAATAAGTACAACCCCCTCCCCCCTTCTGTTTTTTGTTGGTAAGATTATCGAAACCATCAAGCAGTGCTAAGCATTTGTCTGTGGCCTGTAGGGATTTGCCTATGGTCATCAAAAAATATCTCGTGAGTCGTGATAAGTATAATTATGCTGCTTATTGACTATTATGACTGTTTATACTCTTGGATGAATGTTTCGATCTTTAATACACTTAAAGAGGCTTTCAATAGCTGTGTTTGTTTTGTCTATCGATTGTGTAAATTTGATCATGTCTTGACACATTCTAAAATAGTTCAGTCAAAACAGATCTTCGCATAGAGCTGAGAATTAATAAATGTTTTAAATATGTGCATTATTACAAATGAAATATCAAAAGTCACACCTATCTAACGCAAGCTAAAAATTTTATTCAAGGTCAAAGGTTTACAATAGCAGTTTTTCCAATAATTCTCGTAAACAGTTAGTGTTATCGTAAAAATAGTTCATACAATAGTTGTAGAACTTGAAATTGTTTATAAAAATGATTCATATTCTTTTTTCCCTAAGACTCACCATTCCTGAGATATCGCTATTCTAACATTGAAAATAACAATTTGCATTCATTCACCAATCGTCAATCGTTGCAGTTACGATAAAAGTCATTATAAGCAAACTTGTAGTAATCGGAGCGCCCTCTACGGTGGTATCATCACTTCCGTCGGAGCTACAAAAACAGCCGAGAAAATGGCTACCCCCGGCCCACAGTGACAGTTACGACAAAAGTCGTAATAAGTTATTATCTTTGAAGCGCCCTCTACGCTGGTACTATGACTTTTGTCGTAGCTTTAATGGAAGCCGAGTAAAATTGAAAAGCAAGTTGACAGATCGGGTATGACGGTCTGGATCTGGAAATATCAGTGTGAAGAGATGCACCTGTTCTTTGTTTCCCTGCGATATTTCCAGATCCAGACCGGGTATGGCCAAATTGCTGGTACCAGCGTAAGAGGGCGCATATTAGTATTTTCGATGTTAGAAATCGCGATATCTCGGGAATGGTGAGTCTTAGGAAACAAACGTAACTGATTCATTTTTGTAGACAACTGCAAGATTCACTACATTTGTATGAACTAATTTTACGATAGCACTTACCGTTTACGAGATATATTCGAAAAACCGTTATTGTTGAGATTTGACTTTGAATAAAATTTTTAGCTCAAGTCGGATCGGTGGAGACTTTTGATATTTCATTTGTAATAGTGTATTTAAGGCATGTACCAATTTTCACCATTTTAGCTTTTTTCGTCGATTTTGACTGGACTGAAAGTCTGCTCGGGATGTCTTTAGAACAGAATTTTAATTTTAGTAAATGTGCATTTTTATTCAGAATTCTGTGTGGTCGTGCTCTTACCTTCCTTCGTGAATTTGTTAATCCATTGCAGTCCACTAGAACGAATAATATCTTAATACCCAAATTTAAATATCTCCAATCACAACACTCTTACTTTGTGTCGGCTTCAGAGCTTTGGGATGATTTGCCTATCGATTGTAAGACCGCGAAAACTGAGTGAAAATTTAAGGAGAGCTACAAGTTATTAGTTTAAATCAAAAAAATATATTAAAAATTAATAAATTATCCTCGTCAGTATTTACTACATTTAAGGGTTGGCATTTGTACTAGATTTCAATTAATAAATAATAATATAAAATAAAATAAGAAATGTCTTGTAATAGGTACCAGAATTTATTCAGTCATGGAAATCTAAATTATTTTCAAATCAATCTTCGAGGTATTTAAGTGCATATTTAATAGTCCTATCTCCTGGGAGATAGTCCTCTTCACACTCCAATTTTTCTGTTTTGTCCAGAAGACTTTTGAACCGCCTTCTTAAACTTATCTTTAAAACTCCACCATTTTCTTGGTCCAGGTCATCGAAAAGTACAATACTAGGCTGATTTCTTATGGCGGGAACATTTTCATGCTTCATGTCTACTTTTAACGAACTTCCACGCTGATAAACTGATAAGAAGGAACTACTAGGAGCAACCACATATGAGTGCGAGGATAATTCAACCTCAGATCTGACTTCAGTTGCAGAAGAGTTTTTCAAGCCAGTTTTGCTGTCACATTCCTTTACGCCTTTTATAGCAAAATTCAAATAATAAAACACTTAAATGAGACAAATAGTTACTTTCCTGCTTCCTCACAATTGATTCAGAGCTCTTGCTTTCGGTGTTGTTATTTACACTCTCGGAACTACATTGTGGTTGCTTCGTGCTCTTGTGCCAAATTTGCTGACAAATATTTTTTAATGGACTACATGTGTTAATTTGCGTCTTCGAAATACAATTCTTTGCCAAACATTCTTCAAAGTGTGATTGCCAAACCTCATCCGTACTGTACAGCTTATTGGAAGTAAAAAAAGTGTTTATTATTTCTTTATTTTATTTTTTTGTATTTACCTTATTTAAATACTGGCAAGTACTTGATAGACTTAGAAGATCTTTTCTGGCAAGATATGGACATATCTTTATTAGAAAGTTTTCTGGCATTTCGGTCAAACTTGTGGCATTTGCACTTAAAAGTGACATTGGTATTGACCATACAGTTGCTGTATAATGTCAGTTGTATATATTAGGGAATAGTCGCACCCACTGATGATTTAATTAATTCAAGCTACAATTTCTGCCAAACAATTTTATAAATTGAACAAAATGTTCTTTATTAGAGCTGGCTGTTTATCTTCTTTCCATTCATGTAAAATAACCTTAAATGAGAGAATTATTGCTTTTATTATTCAGCTAGTACAGAAAACTGTGTGGTCTTATTAATAGACTAGTGCAAAACAAGCAAGAGCATGACGCGACCGGTTTACGTCCTAATACTCATCCATATATTTGTTGATGTTCTACTCAATGGCATTGTAAAAATTTATTTCTTGTGGGAAGATATTGAATATTTTGGCAAATGTACGATTGGTTTCCTTTTTAAATATATCGATATTTAAAAATACTCGCTAATTTGTCAGCATCCTCAATCATTGCTAAATATCAATTACTGAATTTGAACCATATAATCAACCCTACATAAGAAGTACATTAAAAAAAACCCATTTTTCTTTTAGAACATTGTATTGCCTTCAGAATCCAAGTACTATGAACAATTTCAGCTCAAATGGATGCCGGCAAGTAGGTAAAATTTCAATGACTACATTTTGACCCACACAGGATATCGAACATAATAAAACCATTGAAAAAAAACTGGATATGTATTATATATCTTTCTAAGCTACAGAAAGCAAAAGTATGATTCAAGGGTCTTCAAAGCATCCTCTTGAAGGTTTGAGCAGTGCGCGCTATTGAACCTCGCGAAGAAAGAAGATTCCAAACACGCGGAACTTGAACAAAGGAGAATTCTTCATTATGGTTTTCCGGAAGCCAGGAATTACAATATTACGTCTCCTATCAAAACTAAAAAATTGTGCCAGAAATACCGCAGAGAGCCAAAGAAGTCTCAGACTACTATAGATCTTCTTTAATTTACCTCTGGCATAATCACAACATTTCAAATTTGAATATAACATAATTCCCAAATTCCTCCCTCGGGCAACATTCTGTAGATGGAAGTTAAGTAAGATTGGAGGAAGCTGTGAAGCATCGAAACTAGGTAGATGAATGGGAAGCGCAAAGGATCTACCAGGGTTTAGTTTGATGCCATTTTTAAAGCACCATTGGCAAATCCTATTCAGATCATCGTTAACGCGAGTAACACAATCTTCCATGAGACCAACTTCGCTGGCCAGATAGGGTTGTACATCATCAACGTACAGATGGATTCTAACGTTCTGCATGACCGACGGCAAATAATCAATGAACAAACAAAAGATGATTGGACCAAGTATCGATCCCTGAGGAACACCTTTAGTCTGAAAGTGTGCCGTTTGAACTTATTCGCTGATTTCTTTGAGGGAGAAAGCTGCTCAAGAGTTTGATACCGGGAGATGAAAATGCCAAGTGTTTTTAGGGTTCCGTACCCGAAGGGTGCCCAACGGGACCCTATTACTAAGCCTCCGCTGTCCGTCCGTTGGTTTCTCTGTCAGCGGGCTGTATCTCATAAACGGTAATAGGTAGAGAGTTGAAATTTTCACAGAGCGTGTATTTCTTTTACCGCTATAATGAAATAATAATGAAAAACCAAAATGACTGCCATGCAAATTAGAAAGTACATAGTGTTATATCTTGTAAGATGGTACGTGTGACAAAAATGAATGGGATGATGCTAGAGTGTTTGATGTCGTTGCGTAAATTAGATCAAAAGATAAAAATAACATACTAATGTGCACCACGAATTTATTAATCACCCTGTAACTCCCAAACGTTTGAGATCGCCCCCCCCTTTCCTTCACCCAAGCGATTTTTGGTTTGTCGAGGCGAGATATGTCACCCCATTTATCTTTGTCCCCCATAGATGCAACACCCTGTAATGTAGGAAGGACTAAGCATTATAGACAAGCAGAAGAGTAGAACAGAATAAAGAGAGAAAACAATTGCGTGTGCTGCACCGCAGATATGAGTGAAACTTCTTAAAAAATAAAGAATAAGAGAAATTTAGTGTAAGAGACAGAGAGAAATACAACAATATAAAATTTGAATAAAAAATATTCTGTTTATTCAATATTTATACTGTCATTTGTTGTGCTTCAAATGGTAATACTGATATTAACGGTTTGTGATAACTAAAATATAAGTTATATGTCCGTGATTCAATTCGATATTTTGTTATATTTTAGTTATCACTAAGCTTGCAATTTAACTGGGTAATAATGGTTTTTTTGTTCAGAAAATAATAAAAAAAAACTCCGAAAAATATGATTTCTTGAATTTGAAAGGCTGTACTTTTTCAACGCCGTAAGACAGATGGTTGCTAAGGAGCTGAGTGGAAAGTTGTGAGTGCCTTTTATTGAATAAGATCTTTATCATGTTCTTAAAGATTATAGTTCCCACTAATAGGGTTATTCATAAAAAATGAAAGAAAAAAAAGCTTTCAAAAATAAGCTTTTATAAAAAAAAAACTGTACTAAAAAGTAAAAAATTAATTTATGTAAAATTTATCATAGTGTCTATGTTCAGAATAGCCCCTTCTTCTGTAACTCATCAACTCATCATATAGGCGTACGTAGGTATAGGAAAGGTGTAGGGACGTAGCTTTGTATGTATATAAACATAGATCATTTAAAAAAATTACATATATATGCATTTTAAAAGGTTGAGGCGCCATCTGTTACATTGATTACTAATACTTCAGTGCTTCGATTGCCGTTATTCCGGGGTTTCATTCAAACGTGCTTGTGCTTTTTGTTTTCAATGACGCTCTTGCCGTGCTTGTCGTTCGTGTAGATTCGAAAGACTTTTTTTTTTGGTATTTTAATCGAACTTATTCTAACCGTCGCACAGTGGGGCGAATGGCCTGTTTCGCTGGCCAAAAGTCGAAAATCGAAGGTTTCAATTTTCATTTTATTTCATCATAGTTTGATAGAGGGGACTTTGGTGCATATAAATCTGTAAGAGATGGGTCGATGGGTTGTATACCTGACCCTCTGCATCATTTCAAAGTTAGCGCTCGACCACGTGCACGTGTGACGCTCAGTCAACGTTTATAATACGTAAATTTTGAACGTTAATACTTTGTTAACAAAGTGTCCGATTTGAGTGCTTGAAAATGGATATTGATCGCGAAGGTATGTACAATAATAATATGTGCTTGAATTTTCGCTACAACTTATATTTGTTTACTCCCATTATTATTAAGTATGACACTGCACTTCCCATAAATGACCTTTTTTTCTTAATTCAATTGGAGTTACGTTTTTGTTTCACGAGGTTACACTCTGATTCTTTCACGAGAACGTTCGATGAAGTGTCTAGTTTTCGTATGTCAAGTAACTAGCTCCCCGTTTTTCCCCGAAAAAAAGTTACAGCTGTTAGAGTGACGCGCTGCATAATTTCACGCGCGCCGCAGCATAGTGCCTGTTTCGCTGGACAAACATCGAAAAATTGAGTTAGCGCTCTGAAACTCCGTTTTATATGGTTTGCGGGGTCGCTGATTACGAATCTGATATAAGATACATAAAAATTCAAAATGGCGGACCGGAAGTGACTTAAATTTCCATCATTTTGAATTTTATAAATCTGATATCAGATTCGTAATAAGCGCCTCCGAAAACTATATTATCCCGAATTTCAGGGCTCTAATTCAAGTTTTTCGTAAAACATTACGTCACTTTCGATCGGCCATTTTGAATTTTATAAATCTGATATCAGATTCGTAATCAGCGCTCCCGAAAACCATATAATACCGAGTTTCAGAGCGCTAACTCAATTTTTTTGTAAAACATTACGTCACTTCCGGTCCGCCATCTTTATTTTTACAAATCCGATATCAGATTCGTAATCAGCGCCCCTGAAAACTATATAATATTGAGTTTCAGAGCGCTAACTCAATTTTTCGACTTTTGGCCAGCGAAACAGGCCATTCGCTCCACTGTGCGTCGCATCATTTACGTTAGGTTGTTGTTTCTTTTGTTAATTGCTGAATTTGTTTGACCATTTTGCTCCTACCCGAACCTAGAGATAGGGTGGTCCACCTCTCCAGAGCTCCAGAGGTAAGGTATTATATTAATACAAGTCGTACTTGGTTTTTAGCGACATGGTTTGCACTCCCATGCCATTCAGACTGCGGCAAAGGCAAAGACCTTGTTTCATCAGGTTTGCATTATTTTACTGTAAAGTTCTAATCCCCACCTTTCAACTCCAACTGTAATCGACCTTACCCTCGAGAAGATAGAAAACTCCATCATCAGACCCTAGAGTAATGTACATACATATCAAGATCAATCAAACGAGCCTAAACGCAAGGAGTGCATTGTTTTATTGTCGAGTTCTCACACCGCCATCTACCGACTCCATCAGCAGACCCAGGAAATCATCTAAAATAAGAGTACCCATCAAGACAAATCAACCGAGCCCAAACACGATGATTTTATCACGTGTAGCTTAGGAGGCCCTATGGCCCCCTTCTGTCTCCATTATCAGATCAGTTCGATGGTACCATAATATTTCATTGCCACCGAATTTACACAAGTGTGTCAAATTTCAGCTCAATCGGATGCCAGCAACTGGTTGCAACTGGTGGCAAATTTTGAAGACTTACATTGAAAGTTAAATAAAAGCTTGTAAAAACATACTAAGAGATCTTAAAGTATGCTGTTACCTTGGAGGGCAGAATTAGCTACCCCTACCCCTACAATTGTTTGCGTTTTGTGAACCCTTCTATCACCCTCTGTTGTTTTTTGATGTTCCACATAGAGATTTGCAGCTGACATTGTACACCTTTCTAACTTCCTAACGTTGTTTCTGAATCAAAATGTAAACAAACTTTCTACATACTTAGCGCCCTCATATTCAACGAAATGTATTTTCAATGCTCCTCTAAAAGACTATCAAAAGCTCCGTTTATAATTCGGGTTAATGTCCCCACGCTATTTACGAGTTACACTGCGTAAGGCGGTCTTTGACACCGTCATCACTATCTAAGCCGTTGCACTCCCACTCATTGTTTGGCATTGAACGTACATAATCTAATACGTATTTTTTTGTCGTACCCGTTATCATTAGTCAACGTTTTAAATTATCCGCAACTCTAGAACTTTCACTGCAGCCGAAGTCAGCGCGATCGTGAACTTACATAATTGATTACAAAGCATTCTATCCGTAGTACGTCCGCCTGGGCTGGTACGTCGAATATAACTTCTCCAGGTACAATTTCAACAGCAAGAAGAACATCCCATTCCTTGCAGTCTCTTCTTTCAATTGCAAATTAGGTAGCAGCGCCGGAGGCGTCCAAGTTAATTTCTTGCAAAAAATCTTTATCTGCAACCCCTCGCTCTCTGGGTAAGAGACACAAACGGAACTGGCTTCCAATGGTTCTCTGTGGAAATAAGTAAGGAGAGGTCCAAACTTGGATTTCACAGCTGTTTTATTTTTTATCATGCAATTTTGCACGCCATCAAGACATGCTGTCATGAGTTCGGAGTTCTGCGATCGCTCAATAGTCCAGTCATTTTAGACTGGAAAAGAAAGAAAAAAATATAGCAAGGCTGATTTTTTGATAAGTTGTTGTTCCCAACGTGTACAAGTGTACAAATTGAGGAGTGGGGAAATTGCTTTGGGAGGTGAAAGGGGTGAACGTGAATTGCGCCTAAAGGGTTGGTCGTCCAAAAAAACTACCCAGAAGAAAATTGTGTAGAGAAATGTGCTCCAAAATTTCGTTCATGGGGCCGGTTTCCAAAATCAATAGTTTTTGAGAAAACTAAACTCAACATTTTGAAAAAGAGGTTAAACTTTTTTTATGGTGGTTGTATAAATTTCGAGTGAAAGAGAAAGTTATAGAGCGCAAAATTTTCTATAGATATCATGTGCTTTATCTCTTATCTTACAAAATTCCGCCCTCTGAAAAATTCCCAAAATTAAACAAAAATATAATTTTGGTCACTTTTCGACGCTTTTAAAGCTTGGGTAAGTTAAGCAATAGTACGATGTACATACGAAGGTACCAAAGTGTGATGATCCTATCAAGGTGACCTACGAAAAACAAATCGAACAAACTTACGCTGAACAGAGGCAATTCTGTTTGAGTGACTGTCATAAAAAGAAGACCATACCGGAGCAGCATATTCAAGTAAAGGACAGACATGTGAAGTAACAGATGCAGAGATTTTAAAACAAACAGACAAACACATTTTTTGGCCCAACGACGCACAAAGCCCAGGGTGCAGCCAGCACAAGAAAATGTACAGGGTCTTTCAATAAGGCCGCTCGAATTTTAAATATAAATAAAAAAAACTTTTTTGTGAGATATCCACTCCATTTTTATTTTACTTGAAAGAATATTTTATGGCATTAAGTATGAAATATAACGTCGTTCAAATATCTGCGTGGCTTTGCTTGGTGACACGTATTCGGGAGGTTCAATTTTCGAAGACTTTGTCGCATAAATCTGGCTCAATTTGCTGTTCGTTATAATGACTTTGAGAGCATCAATTGTTTGCGGTTTATTCGCATAGACCTGTGATTTAAGATAACCCCAAAGGAAGAAGTCTAAATGCGTTAAATCGCACGATCTCGGTGGCCTCGTCGTCCTCAAATCGCTCGTGCAGAATGTCCATCGTGGCATGCACTGTGTGGCACGTAGCGCCATCCTGTTGAAACCATATGTCTTCGGTATCCATATCATCCAGTTTAGGCCAAAAGATGTTGCTTATCATCGATCTGTAGCGCTCGTTTTTGGCGTCGCTAAAGATATTTTTTTTTGGCGAAGTATGGGTCAAATTCTGAATACGTCCACCAATAAAATAAAATATTCTTTCAAATAAAATAAAAATAGAGTAGATATCTCACACACAACTTGTTTTATTTACATTTAAAAGTCGACTGTCCTTGTGGAAGGATTCTAAATGTGGCTACGGAAGTTGAGCTCAGTGTCATGAGTAACACTTATCTTGTCAAGTTTTTGCAGAGTTATATCATTTATATGGTAAGTGAAAGTCATTGGCATCTTTTTACGATAGAAGCTAACAACCTTACATTTGTCAATATTTAAATAAAGCGATAGCTTGCGCACCACGTTGTAAAGTTGCAGTCAGTAGGTTTGTTGATGGTATGGATGATTTTTACATTGTCAATATAAATAAGAATATCACTAGTGATTCAGAATTTCCGGAAAGTCAACGTCAAGCAGCAAGTAATCACCCTCGTTAAGGGGGCCGATACATGTAAAAGCAAAAAAAATTTTTTTTTTTTTTTTCGTCGGGAATATATTCTATAAGGTGTTGAGAACGTGTGTCTAAAGAGCGTTTCCCGATATCTCAATCCGGTCTCATGGAATCTCACATAGAAGCCGATACATGTAAAATCAAAAAAAAATTTTTTTTTTTTTTTCGTCGGGAATATATTCTATAAGGTGTTGAGAACGTGTGTCTAAGAGCGTTTCCCGATATCTCAATCCGGTCTCATGGAATCTCACATAGAAGCCGATACATGTAAAATCAAAAAAAAAATTTTTTTTTTTTTCGTCGGGAATATATTCTATAAGGTGTTGAGAACGTGTGTCTAAGAGCGTTTCCCGATATCTCAATCCGGTCTCATGGAATCTCACACAGAAGCGGCGATGTCAAGTAGCGCGGGTGAGAAGCTGTCCATCGCCCCGGCTCCAGACTGCCCCGCTCTTAGCTTTTCGTCTATTATTCCCAAATTCCTCAGCTATTGTTCTAATCGAAGACAAATATTTCGAATTATTCTCGAGTAACGAGCGCAGACCGGCACACATTTCTCGATTCAAAAGAAGCAAGAACGGCTCGGAAAGAAAAAACTTTTGCCGTAAATCAGCTGCGTGCACAAGAGGAAGAACAACTCTACGGTGCAGGAATAGCCGACTAAAATGTAAGTAGAGAATTCGTCATTTCACTTCCCCAAACTTTGAACTCAAATTCCTCGAAACGACATTTTCGACTACTCGCTGCACGATAACTTTATTAAGAAAGGTTCAATTACGCTGAAAATTTTACCGTAGCTTCAAAAGACCCTTGTCTACTGGATGAACCTAAATTTATAGCCGATTTCGCGAATCCCCGACCGTAGAGGTTGCGAATTCAGCCAAAAAAACAAGCAAAATTTTCATTCAAGTCGCATTTGGGGAAAAAAATTTTTTTTGTCTTAAAGTTAGGTTCACATTGAAGCCACAACTGTTTTTTAACAATTTCTTCTTCCTCCTTTGTTTCAGACCAATATTACCGCCGCGAGAACGCAGCGACTGAAATATGAGGGGGCTGTTGCGTCACGGGCTTCGCCGCCATTTTGAAACGCCGGCACTCGAAAAAAAATGTTTTATAATGTACAAGCTCTTGTGGTAAACTAATAAAAAAATTAACTCGATCCGCTTATTCCTTCCCTATCAAAAAAATTCTTTAAAAAAACTCACTTTCAATGTATCGGCCCCCTTAAAGGTAAAGCCCTGAAGCGACCACGAGCCGAGTCACAAAAAGATTAGGAACGTCTTCAGTTAAAGTTTAGCGGTTTACTCATTAAGAGTGATAATGTCCATATCACCATATCCCAATCCAAGTAGGGGAGACTGGGGCTGATTTTGGCATGTATAAATTTTATTTTCGGCAGCTAGTCTACCATCTTAAGAGGATTGTGCACATAAACTAAAAACTCATTGGATTCAGGATTAGTCATTCCTATTGAAAATTTTACGGAATCCGTTACGTAGCCAAACGTATACCAGAGAAAAGTCTGTCGAGCGAAAACTGAGTCAAATTTGCGTTGGGTAGCTACACTTGTGAGGTAGCTACAAAATTGAAGAGGCAACTCTGTATGGTATGGTATGGTGAGTCTGCAGTATTCAGATACCCATGCCTCTAGCTTATTTGGAGTTATCAATTTCTATTATGTGCCCTAAGTTATTTAAACTAACACAATCAGACTTCTTGCTTTCTATCACGTGTTTATGTTTCAAGAAAATACTCGTGAAATTTTCTCTTTCGTTGTCTTTTAAATTTTTACAAGTACAATGTCTGTTGTTCAAGTTATTGACTTTTGAGACATAACCCAACTGGTCTGTCAGAAGTTTACAGCTGATTTAGAAAAAAAACATCTTCGAAAAATGGTTTACGGCTTAGTTGGTGAATAGGAAATTAATCAAAGCATTAAATCCTTGATTATAAATATCCAAAGACCTTGATGAATACGGTCCTAGAGGGTCAAAATGATTCTAAGCAGATTAAATTAAGGGAGAGATATTATATCCCATTACTATAATGGGCCATATTAGACTTGCATTTGAAGGCAGTCACCACAACCTAACATAAATTTTACCCAGGCAAATGGTGATACTAATAAAATCATTTAAAAAAAGTAACACTTTAAAAGTTAAAAAAAAAATAAAAAATTGGGGATCGCTTGTTTGAAACAAATTAAGCTTTGTCTTACCATTACTGCGTCACTACTGGTCAATGTGCCATTCGTGTATACTGTTCTGCTAAATTGTATTGCCGTATAGAGTCGTCGTCAGGAGCTTTAAATTAAAGCGATATTTAGTCTCTGTCGTGAAAGGGTTAATGACTTAAAAAATGCTTTCGAAATTTTATTCAGCCTATTTCGTACGGCAGTAAGAAATCAATATGCTTATTTTTGGCTTTCTGAGTTAAACTTATTAATAGCCAGAAGGTAGACAGAGGGACATCGAGATTAGTTCATAGCGCCTCCGAATATTGCGTCCTTAACAGAGAATTATTAGAATTATGAGAATCATCCAAGTTAAGCTCATTCAGATGAGAAAATATGCCCAATGTAACAAAAAGAGTATTTTTCACTTAAAATTTGTTTAATCATTTTGTATAAATGAAGATACAACGGGAAAATGCTGATACTTTTGGGAAATTCTTATACAATAAAAAATTAATAAATAACTAAAATTAAGAGCTCTTAATGAATTACAAATAGAAAATACAATTCAAAATCCGGATTTCAGGCCGACTTATTAGATAAGAGTTGAAAAATAAGTTTGTCAGATATCGAAAAGTTTAGAAAAGGTTTTCATTTTAACAATGTATTAGATTGCCTAGCACTACGTATTTGTATCACAAAACATTTAATGTTCATTCGATAAGATTTATGTATAAAAAATACTAATTTATATGATAGTGGATTTAATTAGGAAATTGTGTTTCGTATTTAAAACAGCTACAAAAGTTGTTTTGTAAAAAATTATATGAATTCAAGCGTAGGTGTACAAAAATATACAAAAAGGTTCTAGTTAAAATAACCTAGCAATCATAACCAAAGCAAATTCAATGTACACGCACTTTCTAAGGTACAAAAAACCGTCAAAAATATATTCCTTAAGACTTTCTCAAATAAATATACGCTTACATCTACTTGTATAAACTTAGAGAAATAAACAGTTACTTAAAGTTAATTCACAGCTTCACGATTACATTAACATTTAAGGTTTTACACATATTTGTTTGTTTTGATTAACATCTTGAGATTAAGCAACTCAGGAGGCAAAGAGATAAGACTATTGAGACTTGGGAACTTTGGGTCCCCGCAAATTAAAGATGCGACTCCTAGCTGTCCTGTGGATATCCATTCCGAAGAATGCGCAACCGAATGATAATGGATTGTCTCTTGGTCATGGTAGTCATACCTAACACCTTTCCTCCCAAAAAAAAAACATAGATCGCTAAATGCTAATAAATCATACATAAAACGTCCGAGTTTAGAAAACGTACAAAATTCAAGTCTAGTTACAAAAAGTATGCTATAACACTTTGTTCCACGACGCTAGAAACCTTTATGACGAACAACTTCCAGTGAATAAATGTTACAAAAACGACAAAGTGTGCAGTACCTCTCCCTCGAGTAGCAATCAAGCGTTTTGTTTTATTCATAAGTCCATGACTACTTTATATATGTACTTTAAAAGTGCTTCTAGGGCAAAACTGGAATGTCGTGCAATAAAGTTGTTTTCCATAAATCCTCCTCCTCAAGGTCGATTAAAACATCTAAAATTCTTAAATAGTTCCCTCAATTTTGATTGTAATAAGTTCTATGTTTATATTGAAAGATTTGGCCCACCAGAAACACATTTGCATTTGCTTTAGTTGCAAGGAAGTGACACATTGAAACAATTTTGAAAATGGACCCTGGTCCTAAATGGTTTTCTTGTCTTAGAACACAGACTTATAAAAGACTTAATGCTGTCATCATTGTAAGTTAAAGCATATACTCCGGCTGCTCAGATGCCGTCGACTGCTGCACGGTCGTTGAGGATGCAGATGTGACCGTTCTTTGACAGCATTCCACAGCCTGACAATCCGGAAGTCCCTCGCATTGTACTACCACACAGCTTTGTTGAGACTTTCGGACTCTGCCAGTAATATAGTCCAGGGTTTTACCTATCGCTCTCAACCGTTTTTCCAAACTTGTTGTCGCCAATATGTTAACCTGGAAAGTAAAGATTTGTAAACATATTTTTATTGAATTCATAACATCTTAAAAAGTAAGGGAACTTTTGGTCATGAACAAATCAAAGAAATAACTGGATTTGTATGATATACTTATATAAAACGCACACACGATAATCGCAGAAACTACTGAATGGCTTTCGAATGGTTACCGGCATCGTTCAACTCAGAAAAGAAGTGATATATCTTCTTCATGTGTATAAATGTACCTACCGTTAAGCGTATGATTTTTTTTAAATTAATTCATTAACATAAAATTATATTTTAACAAATTGTTTAAGTGAAACTTCTTCACGCACGGCAGAGTAAAATCGATTAATGAAAATAAAAACGTTACGAAACGTTGCAACGCTCCTCTCGAAATTGAACCTCAATATGTTTTCTAGGTTGCTGATCTCGAATCTGTTATTGGAATTTGAAAATTCAAGATGTCTGATTCAATATGGCGACTGAAATATCTCAACTTCAACGGATTACTATGATTACTCTTTAACAGTGCTTGGACATTTTGTGATATAATGTGAATTTTATATAGAAATTTTACTAGTGTGCACATATACAGGGTGGCCGGAGAAGAAACGTTCAAAGATAAAATTTAGGTGCCTCATATTGAAGGGTATCCGAATCACCTCCATTTATGTTTCGTGCTTTTGCGTAGTTTTCGATTTACAGGCGATTCATAAATTCGGGACGCACATTATTATTGTATTCTTCTCTTTGGATCTGCACAACGCAGCGACATCAAACTCATGCCAAACAACCATTATTTTCAGTGCTTTCTAAAAATGCCACCATTGCTGATCTACCTATACAAGTACAGGAACAGTCACTTGCGAAAGTGAAAAAATGCTCTAACATTTCCTAGAATTCACCTTTTTTACCAAATTTCCCCCAAATTCATCTAATTAAGGCACCTCTTTTTATTTTCATTGAATAACCTATCTTATTGCCTTTCTAAAAAGGTACAATATGTTCAGGTAAAGAAAGGGTATGCAAAATTATACGTAGAAAACCTTGTGCGGAATGTTACGTTTGTAACTACACGTTTGTGACATCACCATTTTGTGATATTACACGACCCGGAAATTTCTCGTGCAATAAAGTTAGTGTTTCACCGGTTGTATGGCATGTGCCACCATCTTGATGGAACCACATACCGCTGACATCAAGATTCTGCAATTCCGTTCACAGAAAATCTGTTACTATCCGTCCATAGAAAAAATGATTTTCTGGATGCAATTAATGGTCAGCCGGCTAGTATACGACTCCACTTTTAAAACACCCATACCTTGAACTTGTCAAGTGGCGCGTAGTTTTAAAACTTGATTTCAAAGACCCTATATAAGCAGAGAACTTTTCCAGATTTCCCTACGGGTTTGCGCTGAAGGATTCGAACGATGCTCTTACCGTTTAACGATTCTTGACATTATGAACGCACACTTTTTTTTTATAATGTTCTTTATAATGTCTGTATAATGCAGAACTCATAACATTTGGGTTTTTTATATATATAAAATTTGGGTTGAAGTTTAAAAGTGTTTTTTTTCGTAAATATCATCCAAAACTTATTATTTTAAGTTTAGCGTATTAATTTGTATTGAAAGTGCTACTTTAATAAATTGTTTAAAATCTTCAGATTCATCAGTTGGAAATTTAAAGAGGGGGGACAGGATTTATGTATTATACATGCATCTCCGGCATGTACATATTTATGGATGTCTTTGTTTTTGCTACCAAAGCATAGCACTAGGGACAAACGGTGTTCCTCTTACTTTGCACCAATTGTTATCTGTAAGTATTGTAAGGTATTAAGTTCCATGTTCGAATTTATTGGTCTCAACTTTTGTGAAACTAAAATGCATTTTGTACAATAATTAACTTACTACAACATAACAGCGTAATTTGTTTAGAAAGAGAAAGTATGGTTGAAGATTCAGAAAGTATTTTTGGGAAATATTTCTTTAAAATGTGAGCATCATCTGTGAAGCCCTGTCTATGGACTATTTTAATTTTTTTTTTTTTATACCGGCTGGATAATATATAAGTCAGGTTGCAGCTTACTCTATCATTGCTCACACTGCGAGTCAAATAGTTTAACAAACAATTGGTAGCATGGCTCGAGTCATGATACCACCAATTCGAATATCTATGCTTTTGTTTTTTGAAGGGACAAGTGATAACTCTGAATCAAAACGAAAACACCTCAAGAATTTGTTTGCGCTTTATGGGAGCCGATAAATCTTGTTTGGTAATTTTTATTTATGTTGAAGCGTAGTTGGATTTTTTTCTTTACTATATCATAATCGCCATTTTGAATCTTGAAAATGTTATAGCAGATTTTAAATTAGCGAGCCTAAATGTATTCATATGTATTTTTATATATTTTCGAAATGACTTAAAGTTGAGAAGAGTTAAGCGTTAAGGTATGATATACATAGATGATCAAAGTTAGCGCAAAAACGTGACATATCAATCACATATACATATGTATAATATGTATATATACTGATTACATAAGTTATTTATTCATTATTGAATAAAAAAGATATATATCATAGTAAAAAAAAGCCGATAATTCGTTTCGAACTTTTTGAATGTGCTGTAACTATCTGTAACATTCGAGGCTTTCAGCGAAGAGTTGAACAACCTTGACAGTGGGGGGGTCATTATCCGAATGAATAACTAATCAGTGAAAGAAAAATCCATTAACTCTTTCAGCGCTTTGACCTCGTATTAAGTGATTCTACGTCATTTACTAAGGGCTTTGAACCAATTTATGCGTTCTCACACAACCATTAAATATTCTCTCGATAGTAACAAAGCTTACTGGCCTACTGTGAGCTTTTCCGTAATTAGTGGGCAGTTTGGAGCACATACATATGTATCTACATATCTAACACGTGGAAAAGATTAAATTTCTATATTTACCTTCAAGTTACCAAAGCTATCTCCATCTGAATGAATGTTCTTAAACAAGATATTCTAAAATTTATGATTATGCTGCACTTGCATGCCCAATTTAATTAAAACAAAATAATAAGGAATAATAGAGAAAGAAAAATTCCAAAATGTTCCTACGCCGAGCACATTGCAAAAAAAAAACTAATTCGTTCGAATAAATATGGAGGCTGTAAGGTCGCACCGATGTGGATACGCAAGATAAATTACAGTCAAGCTCGAAACTCAGACTATTGGCAAATTTCACATAGTTTAATTGATTATTGTCGATGAAGATAGGTGGAAGATTATCACCGTCAATTTCGTTTCGATAGATTGAAACACAACACGACTTTCTGAGATTTAACTCTAAATAATTTCGAGTGGACCACGTGGACTGAGGATCGTCGTTTAATCTGATTGCACAATCTTCGACCAAACTAATTGGCCTACTGAGGTAAAGGCGTCGTGATAAAGATGACAAAATAGTAATGGTGCAAGTATTGAGCCTTGAGGCACACCTCGCGTTAAATCTTTTGAGTTCGAGGAGATGTTATCAACTTTCACATGCTGACTTCAATCACATAAATATAATAGTTCCTTATTAGCGAAACTGCTGATGAGGAAAGGTAGAATTTTGTGATAGCTTCATCAGGAGCATTGCATGTTCAATAGAATCGAATCGCTTTACTAAAGTAATGCAAGAATTGTCAATTTGTCTTTGTGCAATGCTTTGTGGATGTCACTCGTTAAGCATTGCCGTTTCACAGCTATGTTTTGGACGTAATCTAAACTGCCAATTGGACAAAAATTGGTTAGCATTATTTCTGGAGAAATAAGTTTAATAAAAACGTGGGGGTAGTTCACCGAATCCAATAGCCTTCGGTTTTATTGCATCCAAGGCCAAACACATCTCCATTTCGTCTACATTACGAAAACTGAAGCCTTCCAAGGCCGATATTAGTGAGCTGTGTCAATGTACCTACTGTAAAGTAATTGTTGAGTACATCAGAGTCCTCGTTTACTATCGCGATGTTATCTCCATATACACCTAAGTTACGTACATATATTACGCCAAAACATCTTAGGAGGAAGCTTACTATTTAATTCTTGACTATAAAAGGAAT
This sequence comes from Neoitamus cyanurus, assembly GCA_947538895.1. Lineage (NCBI taxonomy): Eukaryota > Metazoa > Arthropoda > Insecta > Diptera > Asilidae > Neoitamus > Neoitamus cyanurus. The sequence goes on from OX384540.1 coordinate 2,817,650, forward strand.
ATTTTGAGGATCTACTCATAAGGACAACTTTATTACGTACTTTTTTATAGCCCTTATGTAATGCACTAGATCGAATAGCTTTGTACCTTTCCAATAAGTAGTCACGTTCGGCCATAACATTAAGAATGTCGCGCGTTATCCAGACACATTCTATTGAACAGACTCTTTTGGTTTTTAGGGGGACATGTTTATCCTATAAATTTTTAAGCTTTTCAGAAAATCTGAGAATCCCTTAATGTTAAGTCTCATGGAAATATAGCCTATAATTTAATCCAGGATGAATGTTATGTAGGAAACATGGAAATCCATGTGGCAAATTAAGCGTCAAAGAGGGACAAATAAATACACATTAGGGATTTTAACTTGACAAACATTTAAGTTGAAAAGAATACAAATATAAGCAGGTAATTACCTTTAATTGTTGATTGAGTGGAAGAATAGCTATAATCCACCAGGCCCAAGCGGGGCCATCCGCAATCGTTTCCCAACTATCTTCCAGAAGAGGCATTGGACCGAAACTTCTCAAAATTTCCTCCTTAATGTCCTTTGCTAGACTCTGGAACCATTTTGTGGCTTTTTTCAGAACAGATGAGTGCATCTCACTGACAGTGTGGATGTAGTTCTCGGGAATTGGTTCATCATAAATATATTCCACTTTAGCAGTCTCGTATCCATCCTTCTCATCTCGCGCCAATATCTTAAACCTCCGGCATCCAATTGTGCTGAGTATCGAGCATCCATCACCAAGTAAGACACAGTCCCTGATGTCTAGCATGGTGCCAATATCAGAGTATCGTGATTTACTCGTATTGGGCTGCACAATGCCGAACTGTCGTTCTCCTGACTCTATGGCCCGCCGTACCATCAATCGATAGCGAGGCTCGTAAACAAACAATGGACATGGCACATGCGGGAATGCTGTTGTACATATAAACACAGGAACTGACGGTTCCAGCTCGATCTCTTGCCTGTACCGCTTTTCATACCATTCAGGTATAAACCGCTGCATTGCTCCCTCCAGAAACCTCGTCACTGTCTTTTTGGCTAACGAAAAGGGCACAGGGGTTGATGAGTCCCGATAACTGGTACGGTTTTGTTCTATGAGCGGTGACATGCACAGAGGACACGAAGATGAGTAGTCCATGCAGCGATCAAGGCATATCCAGCAGTAAGTGTGTCCGCACGGCGTCACTACAGGCCTCCACAGTGTCCGGCAGCAGAGCACACAGTCGAAGTCGGACACTTCTATCTGATTGGGGTTTACTTGAAGCAGATGCTGTTTTGGTTCTACTCCTAAAAACGAAAAAAGCTAATTAGATAAAAACATTTACTAAATTGCATCTCTCCTACTTCGCATCTTCTGCACCTCTTGACGAATCCTATCCAGAAGGGTCCTCAGTCTTGAACTAGCCCGAGGACTTGTGCAGTCTGTTGGATGGTTTAGGATCCTTCTTGAGCTCCGCCGGGTATTGTGAATAAAGTAGTCATCCTCTCCACAACTTGAATTAGCCTCGTCATAATCGCTCCTCCCGATGTATTGTGCCACTTGCATTAACCGTCTCCGCCGCCGTCGCCTTTCAGTCGCAATATGGCTGTAAGGCGTCGAGGCAAAGTAATTGCTTGGTGTGAGCAGCCGTTGCAGCAACTAAAATTTAAGATGAATTCGGAGAACATTAGGCCTGTGGTTTCAGATTTATCTAATTAGCTTTAGTAAGGGGATTTCTCAGCGAGTCACTAATTAGGGAGCACCTGATTATTTTGGAGGCTTGAATCCTGAAATATTCATGGAAAACTTGATTGACTACCAACTACTGATTACTCGTATAAAAATAAATGAAATATGCGAATCGTTTTTTCGATTCGCCTTTCCTAGTTTTGTTACTTAGGGCCATGCCATTTCACCTCGAATGGGCAATCTACCATAAGCGGAACTGCACAAAGGGCGCAGCAGTCCAAAAATGGAAATACATACATATATGAGATTTCTCCGGAAGCTTTCCCTAGATACATATGTTAATATACATATCAAGAATGTAAAGCGAAATTTGCTGCAGCGAAACTTTAAGCTCGGGCACTTTTTAAAGTGGAGATTGTTAGTTGGGTCAAGGTTTGCAAATGGTATTCGTTTAGTCATGTGTTACTTTTGCACTTTGAACCAGAAATGGGAACAAGGCCACATTGATTTGTTCCACTCAGAGCTTTTAGTGTTTTCTTTTTAATTTAATTTCTGGCCAAATGAACTAATTTCCCTCCAGATTTTCCAGAATTTTAAATTTTATATGTCGAGGCCTTGAAGCAATGCGATATATTGTCAAGAATTAAACTTATTGATTGCTTTGGATATACATACACATACCATATACATATGTAATACCTTCATTTCTGTCCTGTGCAATATTATTAGAGTGACTCAACTTATTGATCAATTAAAGAGAATTTTCGGAATACATAAATATGAGTAAGTCATTCCCCATTTGAATACAGAATTGCAAATATAACTCTGTTGAGTGAGAATCTTCTCTTCTGGTAATAATGAAAAAAATATGGTGCAATGCTCACAAACAACGTTTACTATGTACTAGAATCACTTAGTTGAGTTTAATGCGCATGGAAAAATACAAGTGAATTTTATGCTTCAAAAAGAAGTTGTTCTACAACATTTTTGCGGATTTGGAATGGAATTTATAGTCAAATTAAAGTTTGTGATAATGCTCGTTTTTTGTGTGTAATTCTCAAGTTTTCTCCAAATGAAGCCTATCAGCATTAGTGACAGTGACAGAAATCAAACGACTATTCGAGGAGGGTAAACCCATTGAGAAATAGCCTGTCGGTTGAATGTTGGTTGATACTTCAAAGCCCAGACTCCGAAAAACAGCGTGGGCAGGAAAGCAATTTTGAAGGAAGGGGTGCAGCGGCTTACACGGCCAGGCGACGTCAAAAAATACCTTACTGAAAAAACGGCATCCGCAAGAGCGTTTAAATTTCGTCAAGCAGTACAGAAACTTCACTCTCGAGGATTTGGGGAAAGTCATCTGGTCCAATGAGACCAAGATAAACCGTGTTGGCTCCGATGTTCGACTATGGATGAAAGAAGGCTAATGAACCTCCTAGGACCGCCATGTTAAGTAGGCGGTGAAATTTGGAAGAGGAAACATTATGCTGTGGGGTGCATGACAATCCAAGGTGTTGGAAGGTGCCAACGAATCATCGACAGGATTACTGTTGATCAGTACCTCAGCATCCTCGAGGCCGATGTCATCGATAGCTTACGACAGTGGGGAAAATATGTTGCGAACGTTATCTTTCAACAAGACAACAATCCGAAACACATGGCTCGAGTGACCCTTGAATGGTTGAGAAGTCAGGGGTTTTAGCCCTTGGACTGGCTCGCACAGTCCCCTGACCTAAACCCCATTAAACATTTGTGGGTTAAGGTCAAGGGATCGACTGCTTCAATGCCAGAAAATATCCGGTCCTTGGATGAGTTTTGGAGCAGTGTGCAGGATGTCTGGAATATTCCAGCCGCGGTTTGCGAAAACTTGGTGAGCTCCATGCCCTACAGGATTGAAGTCGTCATCAAAACCAACGGAGGTCACACAAAGTACTGAATGGTGAAGAAATTTTTTCTTGGAAAAAGATAATCACCTAATTGATCAAATATCTTTTTGTCTCTCTTTAGAAAAATCAAGATTATGAAACGTATTTTTGAATACATTTTCGTTTATTTAAATAGGAATCACTATTATATCTAAGATATAATATATCTATCACCCACCCCCTCAAGAAGAGATCACATAATGGTTAATTTCAGTTCGTCGTTATTTGAGCAATGAGTTGAGTTCGAGAAACGTTCGCTCAAAAGATTATAAGCAAAATTCAGCTAAATTTATGGACCTCCCAAATACGTGCCTCCAAGCAAAGCCGCGACGGATATCTGAACGATGTTATATTTCATATTAAATGCCATAAACTGTTTTATAAAATAAAACAAAAATTGAATGGATATCTCACACACAACTTGCTTCATTCATATTTAAAATTCGAGTACCCTTATTGAAAGAACCTTTATAAGGCAGAGGAGCGTTAATTAAAGTGAACTTTGAGACAATTTAATAATATTTCATATTCGCACACAAGAAAGCCAAGGGGTGACTTCAATGAAGTCTTGGCTGTTGCTTTAATGTTATAGCTAGACAAAAATATTGTGCCTCTTTCTAAATGAAGGTCTCCGAAGTTTTAGTTGAAAAGTTTTCAAGAAGGAAATTTTAAATATCTGTTACGTTAATAAATAAATACCTAAAGAAGAATACACTCTTTGATGTATGTGTATGTATAAATATATAATGTCCTAATATGTTACTTAATATGCTTACGCACATTTAAAGGATTGAGGAAATGAGAAAACGTTTGGAGTGTTTAAATCTGAACAGTATTCTTTTTGGGAAAAAAATTTTATTTATTGAATGATTCTCTAAATGAGAATAAATCGTGAATATTCATTTCGACTAGGATTGACATTAATTGAGGAGAAAGACAATGGAAAATATTGTACAAACTAGATGCATCTGTTCAGGCGATAAGAGCTCCTTCGTTGAACGAGGAGCATTGTGTGAATTTAAAAACTCCATTTAATTATTCAGATATCAACTTACCCTAGATATTTCATTTTTGAATGAAGGAGAAGATGTGCACGATGCAGTCGTATCCAGACTAGCTGCCAAGCATTGCGAAATCAACGCTTCCTCGTTCCTTCCGAGACCTGCCAGTGCTAATGCGCGACGATAGAAGGCCTGCAAGAATTACAACAATACAACTTAATTAATACGAACTCCAGAAGTTCAGAACTTTGTAAATTAAATTTTGAAACAAGGATCGTATGCGTAAATTAAATTCTGAACCTTTCGAAGCGGAGTTATGGAACTGTGGAGGACAAATAGAGAACTTACTTAATGAGGATGTACATGGTTAACAAAAGTAGGGGCTCTTTGTATTGAAACAAAATACTATAGAAATTTTGTTATTGCGAGGGAGAGCAGAGTCACTGAAATGGATTCCAAACTTGTTTAGACATTCTTCTTACTACGAGCTACAACTCCAAGTGAATATGAATTCCTTTTTGACATGAATTCTGCTCAAATCGCTAGATTAATTACGGTATTCACGCGATTAATATCAATTGCAATTAAATTAATCTCGTTCTTCTGCTTTTATTAAAAAAAAAAAAACAATTTAAATCAATAATCAATCATTCTGTGGACGAAAGTTTTCGACGTTTCATTTCTTTAGTTAAGATTATTATTAGAAAGGAAAGCATAAAAATCGCTATGTAGCTGTGGTTCGAAATTCATAAAGAGGAAACGAGTCGACAAAAACAACAAAAAATATATAAAATATACTGTAACAAAATTAGCCATCTCCCTAAAACGTTTGTAGTGTCCAACCTGGCTAAACCCATAAACTTTAAATGTCTACGGACATTTTTAAGCAAGAGAGAGTCGGCTAGTTTTGCTACAATATAATTAAAAATTGTAAGATTTTTGTTTATATTTTTATTATTAGGTATAACAAAAACTAAGTTCCGTTTTCTAATAGATGACGTAACTCTTATTGTATGTACGCGTATAACGTCTGAATCGGTTTCACATGTATTTGACAGGTCTAATGTTAGTGTCAGAATCCGTTGTATCTCGATCAGTTAAAGTGTATACACAACATAGTTTTTATGCGATAAAAATGGAAAATTTTGTACCAAATAATCGACATTTGCGGGAAGTGTTGTTACACTTCTATATTTTAATTAAATCTCCTGCTGAAAGTTATCGTTTGCTAGTAGAAGCATCGGTGAATATGCTTTTTCGGACAATATGTGCAGAAGATGGCTTAGACTGTTTACAGATGGCATTTCCTATGCTCTGCTTATGGTGGGATATGAAAGGTGTTATTTATCATGAGTTGCTGAAACCGCCTGAAAACATTACTGGCGATGCCTACAGGCGGCAAGTAATCCGTTCAAAGCGAGCTATTGAACAAAAACGACCAGAATGGGACAATCGACACGATAAGATAATACTTTTACACGACAACGCGAAACCTCATATAGCTCAACTATTTAGAAAGGCTGAACTGGGAAGTGTTCCACCACTCGCCGAACTCACCGGACATTGCACCGTCCGATTACTATTTGTTCTAGTCAATGCAGTCAGCCCTTAGTGGAGAACGGTTTTATTCTTCTGAAAGCATCTAAATTTGGCTCAATAATTGGATCGCCTCGAAGGAAGAGCAATCCTTTAGGGATGGAATCCGTATGTTTCCGGAAAGATGGGTAATCGTCGTAGCTTCCGATGGAATACTTTCAATGATGTCCAAAAAAGACATATTTTAAAAATAATGATTTGTTTTCACCAAAAAACGGAACTTACTTTTTCTCATACCTAATATTATTGGTGATAAACAAACTAGTTAATGGGTAGGGGGTCACTTTCTCTATTCCGCTTTCAACATGGGACGTTTTTTCCAGGAACATTTTTTCCATTCGTTCTTTTGTCCATTACTGAATATCAGCCATTTACAAAATGTCGAATGGCAAAAAGAATTAATGAAAAAATGTATGGAATGGAATGGAAAAAACGTTATACACTCTAATGCATGTATTACGAATCCTGCATCTGATGATTAAAAGCGCTCAAGTTCGCGTCATACTCGTATAAAGTGTTTTGTAAAATTAAACCTGTTAGTTGAGAGACCCATATGTCACACAATCCCAATGCATTCCTATGCACAAAGGTTCTTTTTTAAATTGACTGATCCGAGAGACGAAACGACCTAGGAACTTGATACGCAATAACGTCATTGTTTCGCGTCGACCCATTCTGTTGAAATCACATGTTAATTATTATGCACTCCAAAATAAACACATCCATTTTTATAATACTCGTATGTTCTCCAAAATAAATAAACATTCTTCCGCGGTATAACGAGGCATTATCATAAATGTTTGTTTCGATATAACAACTAACAAACAGGACAGGATTAAAACCACGCTGGGCGCGACGCTGTACTCGCAATGCAGGGTTGTAAAGGGGTGTGACTTTCACAAGACCCACATTCCCCAAGAAGAGCGACTTCTGCGTTTGTTGCACAGCAGACAGGTGAGCAAACAAGCTCCAAGACCCACATACCCCTGACAGCAATTTATAAAACTTACTCGCATGCTTGTCTGTCTGCCCAGCCGTGTAGCAGAGGGAGAACTAGTTTCCGTCAATTTTTGAACGAAATCACAATTGGTCATTTTTATCAAAAAATATATTATTTATTAAAAATCGCTAATTGAAAATAATTATTGTGCATTCGTAAAAACTAAAATTATGTGCAAGTGTAGGCTAGTCATGCTAAAACACAAAAATCTGCATTTATGAACATTTGTAGCCATAAAGCGGTTTCATATGATATATAGGCTTCGTGTAATAGACAGAAGTTTTACACCAATCTCTTCCAGGGATTTTTTGATATGAAAATTAAGAGATCTTCCAATCTAAAAATGTTACTGATTTTCAAAGACCGCGGAAAATGTTTGCAGTCCAGTGAATCTGTAAATCAACCTTTTTTGAGTAAAACGTGTGGTAAAGATTCAAAATGTTTGGAGATAGGATGATGTTTCAATAAAGAAACAAATATTTTTGCCATATAAAAAAAATAATTCTAATAAAAATTTAAAAGTTGAAAAAACAGACCCCCAAATTTTTATATACTTGTTTGAGCCTTTACTCACCGCTCTTCCCTCCATACTTAAGGGTTTTGTGAAAATCAGGTTGGTATTGAAAATTTTGGGAAAAATCGGCCTCCGTAAATGTGCAAAAAATATTCAAGTAAAAGAAAGAAATTTAATAAAAAAAATATGTTTCTTACAAAAAAAAATAATACTATTAGTAGAACTGTGAGAGTTGAATAATTAGAACCTTTCATTTTTATGCAAAACAAAAACGAAGTAAATATCTCCACAAACATCCAACTTTCCGTTGTCAAATTCTAATTTTTCTGGACTATAGGGTTCATTTGAAAACTTGTAGTTTTGAATTTTTGATTTTAAACTTTTTGTACTACCCCCACAATTGCGTAAGAAATTAAGGGATTACATTTAGTCGTACGACCACAAAATATATGTATTTAGTTATCTTATTTGCAATGACAAATGCTGTTTTTCTATGCGATAGCACAAAGTGTTTCATTTTAAACAAAAATATATTTGATTAAATAGATTTATATTCACGAACATGAATAAGTTTGCATCAAACATGATTCTGTTTAAAGATTCTCAGAAAATAAAGCTTCCCCCAAAAGCGGGAGCGGGATTTAATAGTTTTTGAAGGCAAAACCAAATTCAATCCAAATTTATCTTTAACGCAACATTGTAACGTGTTTGATCGAAACAGTGTCGGGTGTTTACTCAAAGAAATTTCGTTTTTTGAAATTAAACGCGACTATCTCTAGATCAATGCCTATAGCGTTAGCCTTATGGTCCAGAGGTGCCGAGTTCGAATCCCACATGATTTAGTTTGTTTTCCTTTCTAAAGAGTCAGATTATGAGTGTAGCAGGCCTGAAGGGTCCGAAGTTTGCGTCCCAACGGAACACACAAAGACTTTGCATAAGAAAAGAAGGCAATTTTCGTTCGCGTATTGAATTTGGAATCAAATATTTATGTATGACTGATAACGAACAGTTTTCATTTAAGTGAAAAGTTAAAAACGCTCTTTTTTTATTTAAGATATTCAATGACTAAAAATTAATCAATTTAACTTTTTCTTTGTAGAGGACGTTATACCTATGGTAATTGTAATTTCAAGGTAAAAGTCCCTGCTGTAATTTATAATATGTGGCATTCATATTTTAGAAAGGGAATGAAGGCATTTAAGCAAACAATTTTATTAACAAAATGTGGCGGCTGTTTAAACAAAATGTTCAACTTTCGCCATAAAAAACTATGCACTAAAAAAACCTCCATTCAGTCTCCGCAAAATTATGTATAAAGTTTCATTTTAGTAGATTTCAGTTAGAAAGTGTTGATTTCAGTTAGGTTAGTGTTAAGAAAATGTGTTGCAACTAAAACAACCATTAGAATCTTGTGCTGTATAACTGTGCACTATAATGTACATTGAAATTTATGAAATTTGAATTCAAAAGTATAAATTGGAATGAGCCGTAGATACACCGGTTTGAAAATCACTAAAATGTATTATATTATAGTATAACTTAAAATAATTTGAACTTCATCTTACTTAGCTACGAGACTACTTCGCATGAGATGATGTCCACTATCGCAGTTTTTACAATATATCTTTAACCTTTAAAGTACGGCGTTTTATTGCAGACCCTATTTTTCTCACAGTTTTAAAAATATGGATTTTTTTTAGATTTGTAGTCTATTACCAAAACTCCGTGCAAGTCATCTGTTTATTATTCTGGTACAGAAGAGAAAACGTTGGAAATGTTGAGTAGCGAATCAAGTTATTGAAAATTACGTTAAATTATGCAAATACTAAAACAATAACTCTTCCTTTATATAATCATTTCTCAAATAAATTTTCCATTGGCCTTATTTATTCGAGCATGTACATTATGGCAACAGAAGATGCGACGCTGCTTGAGCTAACTCAAGTGTGCACATTTCTGTCGCTCGAGTTAATTCGAGTGTGCTCGTTAAGAGGTTAGTAGGTACTTAGACGCTTCAGGGCGTGTCATCAAACTGGTGTAGTAAATGAAAATATTAAAGTGCGGTAAATAGAAATTATGAAAATAAAGTATATGTCGCAAATAGAAAAATGTGTTCGCGTCCCCTCTTACAATTTTGTCCTTTGTTCGCATTCGGGAATCGGGAATAACGAGCACAAATTCCAGTTCGTGCAGATTGAGAGGCATTATAAATTACTCCCAAATCATTTCGCATTGCACCAGATTGGCATGCTTGTTGAGGAGGATTTCCGTCAAAAGAAGGCCTGTTTTGCTGTTTTCCACAGCGGGAATACTATTTGGATTTCCCAATTAAAAGAACAATAAATCGCTCCACGAAATTAATAAACACCCACGAAGCTCGTCTACGTTTTGTCCATTTACCGTAAAAGCGCCAACAATGCCGGAGATGTCACTGGCAGCCGCAGTTTTATGCAGTATTGTTTGCTTGCGCTGGGAATGGCAATTAATCCCCCCCCCCCCCCCCCCCCCCCCCTCTACATTTTATGTATGGCTTGCACAGGGTATTTCATTACAATGGAAGAAGGAGGGAAAAACTCGTGTTAATTATTTCCAAGAGATATCGGCTTTGTAAAGTTTAGCATTCAGCTCATTTGAGTTTAAAATTATCCTTTCGTATCGATCCTCGAATAATAATTAGAAGAATTCCTAAAATACTAAATCTGCTGATAGTACTCTATCTAATCATAGCGGGTTGTCATTCTGCAGACATAGAACAAACCTTAAAATGTTAGTAAAATAAATCCATAAAGGAATAAAAGGTCTACACAATACCTGCCAAATATTATGGAGGAAAAACAATTCGTATTTTCTCCCAATCACATTTTTTTCAGCGGCACCTAGTAACAAGAAATCAAGACGTATGTATACGAGTATATATAGCTACACACGCATTTTAATAATACATACTCATCAAACTTTTTAGACCAAAGCAATTCATAACTTGAACTTAGCAATCATCTTACAAGATTTTTTGTCCATGTACATCATTTCCCAAATAAGAGGTAAAGACAACGTACCGGAGGTATTTGACAAGTCCGCGATTTTGATAAGGGATGACACTCATATCAAAAGCCTTATTATTTTATATTTTTTTATATATTTTTATTTAAGTTTTAAACCTTTCTCGAATTCAATATTTCATTAAATATGAATCCAAAATTTAATCCACAATTTCAAATTCGAAATTCTTTTATGTATTGAATAAAATTGCAAATTAATCGTTAAAACCAATGAAAAAATAAATAAAAATAAAAAGAACACTAAGAGAAAACCTATCCGACAATAACCGAAGCTGTCTGTTTACATTAGCATTCTCTGCATCAACAATATGTAATTAAATTAGTCATTTATTGTTTTCACAATTGCGCAACGTAGACGTACCTTCGTAAGTGCATTAAACACAAATAAGCTGTCTTTAAATATGTAGTTCAGGTGCGGCCAGATTTTCGTGATCAGGGGAGGCTCTCATGAATTCCAGCATTTCAGATCAAGCGTTGTATTGCTCTACTAGCAATTTGCGGAGCTTGAATACCCCTGCACAATAATTGTGTAAGGCTTTTCAATCCCTCCTTTTTAAAAAAAATACAATTATTTTATTTACCAGAAAATGTGTTCTGTAACGCCAAAAAATCGGGCAAACTGCTATAAAATGCGTCGCATATTCGCATATTGGTGCAGGTTAAAAATAGGACAGTCATGAGATCCGTCCGTCCTACAAGGGTTCGCAAGTAACCAGAGTAGACTTTCCTCTACACATAAAAATATATTTTTTTAATCTTTATGCTAAAATTGCCATTGTAATAATTATTTTGGTGGTCAAATGTGTACGAAGGCGCTTAATCAAATTTTTTCTATGAACTTAATTCTTGTGGTTTGGCTTTCACGACGTTTAAAATGATGATATTCTAGATGAAATATTTACCACTAAATCCAACGCAATGGGTCCTGATGGTATTTCACCTCTTTATGTCTAACTAATTGCCCCCTGGATAGTTAATTCGGTAAGGCATATTTTTAATGTATCACCATGTCCATCTTTTCTAATAGTTGGAAACGTGCAAATGTTGTGCCTATCACAAAAAAACTTTCTCCTAGCTTTTCATCAGACCACAGACCTATAAGCCTGTTGTTTCTTTTCCAAAGTTTTTGAAAAATTACTTTTCTAGCAGATACAAACTTTCTTCGTGACTTTCGGCAAGAGCATAGCTGCGAGGCGGCCGCCTTACGTAAAGTAACCACAAATATTCGTACTTCCCTTGACCGCCGCAACATAGCTATTCTGGGGCTGCTCGATTTTTCCAAGGCCTTTGACTTATGTTTACCAATAATGCATTGAAATTGATATCAGATTTCCTTTTAGCACCGTTCGCAGAGAGTTGTGATAGACAAAGACCACTACTCCGACAGTTGAGTTCCTCAAGAGTCCAATAGCGTGTGTAGTGATGCTGAGAGCAGTTCGGCTTCCAAATGGAGTATATAATTTGGTGTATGGGAACTGTAGACACAATATTTTCTTTGCGAAAAAACCGCAACTCCAAACCTGTGCAGCATACTATATACACATGTATAAGTATGTAATAAATGCCTACTAACGGCATTGTGCAGTTTGAACTTATCGGAAATCATTATGTCAGGTCTCCACGTACCATTAATGCTGTTCTTAGACATGTTCAGTCTTTCAAGAACGTGTTTTTAAACGACAGCTCTGGAGTCAAAATCACACGCAAGTATTAGTATTCCCTATAAATGTCGATTTCCTCGTCCCTATAGAACCATTTTTCATTACTGGGCAGAACCTCGCCACTATTGTCTGAGTTTCTACAAAATTACTCAGGCAGTTCAGCAAAATTCCACAAAATAACTTCTGGACGACCGTCCATAATACAACGCCTCGGTAGTTCTGCGCTAAATTGGGAACGTCGTTTTTATGAATAGAGGAAATGAACAATCGGATGAAACTATCGCCGTATTTTTGACATCCTTTCTAGACATAGGCACAAAATTTTAAGATCTATTAATTATAATTTTGTAGGAGTCTTCAAAGGAGTATAAGGAGTTGTTGTAAGAGTTTTATGAAACGATCGCTGAATCATATGTTTATTTATATTATTTATAGAGTCAGAAGGCTGAACCCTACAAATATCAATGAAAGGGATATAATCATATAATACGTTTGGAGTCTTTCCTTTCTGGACAGAAATATGATTGTTGATAGAAAAGTGCCGACTGATGAGTGATGAAAAGTCAACAGTCGACATTCTGCCAGTGAATAGATGTAAATAAGCAGCGAGAAGCAAATCAAAATTAAACCCTAATACAAAGAAGATTGTGGTGTCTATATATGGCGGTCAATTAGGAGCATCGCTGCCAAATATTGTCACGGAATAAATTATTATGTACCAACAGATGTGATGATTTGTGTCTTCTTGATAATGTGGAACCAAACAAAACATCAAACATTATTACAAAAAATTTCTCAACATGTTCCGCGTCATACTTCGAAGAAAACCTTGCTAATGGAGAACAGTGACAATTCGTAAGTTACGTGTTCATTTGGGTGCACCTAGTCGTCCATTGGAATTGGCCGAAAATGTATGGAATGAACGTTAATTACATGTGTTTTCATAGGATGGCATAGGATGCCCCACGCACGCGAAAGACAGAAATATGGACATACAGAAATTCAGGGTTCAGTAAAAATAAACTACCAGCGGAATAAAGTAAATATGAACACAATGGAAACATCCATAATCAAGCCCAGTCGTGGCAAAAATAGGGGGGTTTACGTGACCCTCCCCAACATGGATTTGTCCTTGAAATAATCAAATGGAAAAATCAGTCTATAAGAAAATGAAAGCTGAATTTCTTACTGACCTTCACTGATACCGGTTGGCTCTTCAAAGCGTTATCTGCGTCTGCCAATGAGCTCTGAAAATGACTTAATCTGTAGAGAACTTCTGACCTTAGAAGCAGACTGTTGTGATTATTAGGACCTGAAAATAAATAGTGTGTTTTAATTATAGCTGTTCATATTTCTTTAGATTATTATATTCAGTAGAAAATTTACTACTGCACTAGCGGGCAGAAATATGGCTGGATTCATTTTGAAAGGAACTTCAGACATCTACCATAAAGGTTTGAAAACTTTCGCTTCAAAAATTTTATTCAAAAAGACTAATTATAAATGTTTTATTATATTTCATATGTTTTGTGTGTTGATTACCAAGTTAACCAAATTGCAATGTAAATACATGAATATTATAATACACAGGCAGCAATGCTACATTGACTTAGTTGATGGTTCGTTAAAAATGATATCAGTTTTCCGCATGTGTGTTTTTCTTAAAGTACATAACGAACCAAAAAGCTTGTCAAAGGCATTTGCATTTCTTGTACATCAGTTACGTTTACAATGAAATGTACTAAATGCAAACACTTCTCCATTTTTTGAATTTGGAATATCGAATGTGCTTAGATTTATGTCCACAATTGACTCCAAAGAAGTTTTTCTTTAAAACTGGATGTATGTTGTTTCAGCCCTTTTGCATACATTAACCCAAAAATATGAAGCACAATGCAGCTATACTAAAATGCTGTTCATTGGGACCTTATAAACGACAAGGGTTTAATTATTTATTACATGGGGTGTCCAGCACGCACTCCTAGGTGGCTGCACACCATACACTTCTCACTGAACATTAATGGAGGATATGGTAATTCTGGAAAATTAAATCAGATTTACCCGGAAAAGGGCTTTTGTACTTAATGGTCGGGGAATGCATTTTATTGATTTAAAAAAATTTCATTTTGGTCTACCCATTGCAGAGCAATAAAAGACACTCAACAGATTTTTTATATGGCACACTGATTTTAGCAAGGTGGTATATGTACGTATGTATATTAAACATGCAATTTCTATTCAGATTAGTTTCAACTAATCAATATCATTACCAATAAAATTTATTCTTTTTGGTAGAAAATACTGTTTCTGAAATGCATCGATTTAACAATCTAGCATATCGAAACTTGAATATATGTATATCTATCAATATTTTTACATAGAGGTAATTTTTTTTATTTAGTTGTTATTTTTTTATTGCTATTATGTGTTCTCTACTAAATGCGTCCCAGGATTATATTTTTGTCTGATGAAACCCCTAGATTGGTGACTCACATTATCAAAGCAAGCGTTTAGGCCTGATTCAAGAGCGAGAAATGAGCGACCCTAAAAACCCATACCCTCAATTAAACTGGAATCCGTTCAAGTTGAAAATTCCCAATCGCCATTTTGGATCCGTCATCTTGATTTTCCAAATTTTGATAGCAGATTCGAAAACTTGAAAGTACCCATTTTCATGAAAAACTGTGGAAGTTGAAATTTTCGGTCGCCAAGTTGGATCCGCCATTTTGGAACACAAAAATAATTGTTTACAGTCATGCAGACTGAATACGGATGCTAAGTTTTATGAGAATCGGTTAAGCAGAAGAAGTTGAAAAATTGGTCGCAAGATTTAAAACAAACAAATATAAATGGAAGGTGAAGCTGAATAAAACCGTTTGATAGGAATAAAATAATATGGGATAAAACTAACAATAAAAAGGAAAAGACGCGAAATCGAAAGCAGCAAGTCCACAAATTAATTATTAAATGCCAACAAAAAGCCTCTTGAATGCATCCAAACTAGCACTTTTCTCTCAAAGGCTTGTCCCAAGCAAGTTAGACTTCAACTTAGAAACAAGGCTTAACAAATCCAATGCAATCCTCAACATTAATTTTGTGACAACATTAATTTTTGACATGGACAGTTTGTTTGGGAATTATAAAACTGTCGTACAAAAATCAGGAAGAAGAAGCGATTTCAACACTTGCAATTTAATAGACAAAGGTAGCAAAGCGTGTTTTTTTAGAGGTTTGTTTTTCGAATTGGCAACACTGTTTCTAGTGACAGTGACAGAGGCTTTAGGCGGTCTGTAGTCTCACGTTAAAATGGTTGATCGCTCCCATGATTGCGGCAGAAAGAGACAAGAAAGTGAAACAATGATAAAAACAGGACTGCTTAAATGCAAATCCGAATTTCAATGATCGTCTTGAAAAGTATGTCGTTGTCGAGGCAACTAGGGTCATCAATTTGATTGAGAATACTTGTAGTTGGAAACAAGCCTAGAACGGAATGGTTGTATTGTTGTTAAAAAGGGTGAGCAATAGGATATAACAAGATTGAATGTTTTTGTGTAAGAGAGATTGAAAAAGCAAGGCAAAATAAATGGCCGATAAAATACATTACTTATTGCCTAAATAACGGCTAGTTCAATATTTAGTCAACTCTATTCCAAAGAGAAGTAAAGATACACTCAAAAGTAACACGTTACAAAATATACTGATCGACAGAATTATCCGATCACACTTATTTGTTTGATTTTTTTCGAACGTGTCCAAATTAAGAACCAAAATCTAAGCAAAACAGGAAATGTAACATGTTTTCAATTATGATTTTCAACATGATAAACAACGAGACCACATGTCCTTATTTAATTTAATAATGAGTACTACCTCCTCTCCCTGCAACGACTTCCCGTACTCGACGAAGCATGCTGTTAGTTAATTGCAGGACATCTTCTTGAAGAATGAATGGCGTTTCATTCCTTAAAATTGCTATGATCGTAGCTCTCGAGGGCACTTTGGTCGTTGTTGTCTGGTGTTCAATTGTATAACCGATCGGGCAACATGTGGGCGGGCATTATCATGCATTAGAATGAAATCTTCTCCCACTCAATAAGCAATGGGCATCAGATTCGATGACATTTCTAATATAAGAATCCTCAGAACGATCTTCATAACTTATGCCGCCGCATACCATAATAGAGCCACCTCCAAAAGGTACGATTGGTGTAATTGTATATGCAGCATACCGTTCTCTACACTCTCTCGCGTCCATCAAGTAATGTCGAGGCCCGTTCGTGAAAAATACAGGAGACCATTGCAGTATTTCCCAATGGTCATGTGCTCGGCAAAATTTTCAAAGAGCTATGATATGATGTGGCAGTAAGCAAGGTGTACGATTAGGTCTAACAGAAGCTGATCCGACTTCTGCAAGTCTACTGCGTATTGTCCGAAGCCGTAACACTGCGATTCCTTAAGGCTGTAAGTTGTAAAAATCGATCATCTTGTGATGATGTAGCCCTTGAACGGCCTTGACCAGGTCTTCTTGTTACACGATTGTCTTCCCTGTAATTTTTTCATCACTGCAGGAAACGTCAACGATACGAGCATTCTGCCTTTGGGTTTTTCAAGTTTTTATAAGGTTCACTATTCGCACAGATTGTTCAACACTTAGATGATACGTCTCTGTATTGCGCGGTGTTTTAAGACTTAATGATATACTAGCACCCACTAAAAAGTAGAAGAATTTTTAAAAAAATATTTTCTCTATCACACGAAAATGTCTCCAATAGATTTCTTCCAAATAGACTCTTTTTTAAGACATTACCAAAACACTACGGTACACTCACTAAACGATCCGAATCCTTGAACATATTAACCCTAACTAATTGCTTTTATGAGAAGTTGTGCGAAAGAAATATGTTCAAAAAAAAGATTTATCGTAAAACCGATTTTAATTGCAATTCCCTGAAAATATTTTTTTAATCGGCCAATTTTGCCGGTCAGTGCAGTAATTGCCTTTGGAAATCAATTTAATTTTTCATTTTCGGTGTTTCACTTTCTCACTCCATGCATTATTTATATGTACCTGTTATGACACTGTACATGTTCATAAAAAGAAAAAGAAAACAAATAGCGTCTATGGTGCTGTTCACCTCCTCGTAAAGAAGGTCACTGGCAATTTACTGAATCCAGAACGCAATATACCTCCAGTAATGCTTCGGAAACTTCCGGAATCGCACCATGTATTAAATATCAAGGTGTGACATTGAACTGCATCCGACAGCCGTGTGTAAGTAACGGTTTGAACTTATAGAAAGTTGCAGTGTTGTCTGAAAGCCAGCTTAGTTAGGTGTTGTCTGTGTAGTTCGCGGCTTGAAATTGTAGAGAGTCTTAGACAAGACAGACATCAAACCAAACAAGACGACATGCGGTAAGTATGTCTTCCTCGCCAACCTGCTTCGCCTCAATTTGGGGGGATGAATAAACACAAGTTCATTATCTCAGATTGAGTAAGTTGTTTACCAAAAATTGTTCACATGGCCTTTATAGGGAAATTAAAATGAGACATTTTACTCGCCTGAACCGACCGCAGTTCACCTTCCTCAAACAAATGTAATATGACAATTGCGCACTAAGCGTCCGTTCATATTTATTTATTGCGAGTGAAAATCTCCCGAAGCAGGCAAACCAACTCTTTGTTTTCAGCTTTATGACCACTACCGTTCCAATAAAGCTTTTCTAAGTTTATTTAACCCCTCAGGGGCATATTTCAGGTAACTAACGCTTTTCGAAAGTTCCAAGCCATTAGGAAAGCTCCCCACGTGCCCCATTAACGCGAAGCAGCTTCCTACCGTGGAGGAATTTAATTAGAGTTAGGCAGGGCTCGTCTGAATAGTAAATGAATACAGCCAAATGGAATGAGAACAGCAGCAAAGCATAAAAAAAACAGCACAACTACAAAGTCATTGAGTCGACAATGAAGTGCAAGGCCGGAAATAGATAAAGAAAGCTCACGGTGGCTGCAGCTTGCTAGACGACATTACTTTCTCGAAAAACGAAAAGCCACACAAATTCGCCTTGTTCCATTTTTTTTTTACTTTTTTTTTCATTTATCGCTATCCAATAGAACTGTTCCGAGATTCTAATTGCGGATATGCTTAGCGGCCTTTTCAGGCTTCACAGGATCTTCCTCCCGTATGCGCCTTTCCTTCGCATTAATTACACGAAGAACCCGGCACGTCGCGGCGTGCTTTGAATATGGTGAAACGAAAACGCTCAGCAATCGAGTGAGGAACATGCGATTACGTCTGTTTCTCTAGGTCAAGGAACCTTACGTGTTGGAAGCGTAGCCGAAGAATATCATTCTGCGAAACAGTGTTGGGTATTTTTAAACAGATGCTCATTCCCGAAAACATGAGATATTGCTTATTGATCGGAGAGTTGTTTATTTTAGGGTTTGTGACTGATCTATCGATAGCCATAATGAGGCGGCTGATATCAACAGTTGGAAATGGCTGAGCTATTCGTGGTCATGTAAAACGGGGAGCGGACTGGTTATTTTTAGTTATTTATCGGAAATTTCGTAGTGCGTTTCATTTCGTAAATTTTTTTGGTACACATGCCAAATTTTCGACAACATAAATATATTCTTTGAGTACATATTAATATTCAAAAGTGATCACATGTAGGGGAGACCGGGGCTTGTTTTCATCAGGACCGCCGAGAGGAAATCCGGGCCCGGGACTGAACTATTGGCGTGTACACAGAAGTACCTAATGTTCGGAAGGGGTTTTCATAAAAATGTTCATTCAATTCATGTTTTGCAATCTCAACCATGTGGGAGTTATAGGGTTATTAATAAATTCGGGGTGCAAATTATTATTTTAATTTTATCTTTTGATCTACCCAACGCAGCGACATGAAGCTCACGCCAAAAAACCTGCTGGTCAAAGAAATAGGTGTAAGCCGTTTCTTTATTCATTTTTCTATCAAATGAAGTCACCGTTATCTCAATTTGCACCAAATTGCAGGAGAATGATGCATTGACGTATCTCTCACAATTTTCATGTCCATAATATCCAAGAGTATTTCGATTTCGGCACGTGCTGCGTAAAGTACTCTAGAACTGTTTTTCTAGTTAGTCAGAAAATTAGGTGTGCACGTACTAAAACGAAAAGTAAGAGTTTAAGTCTAGGTTGAATAGAAATTTTGTTTAAAGTGAGTAAATTTAATCATTTTTAATCCTTAGAAATAATTTATTGTTGTTTACTTCTTCTTCTACACCCCGGAAAAGAGAAGATTGCTTCAGCGATTAAGAAAACAAGGTAAAACGTACATAAATTCATCGCCGAAGCATTGGGACGGTCAGAAAAATTTTGTAGCCAATGCGCTGAATCTTTACGAAATACGGAAAATAGGGGAGAAGCCAAAAAAACCACATCAACGACTGACCACCGCATAGTATTACCTATTGGCTAAATCAGATCCGTTCTGGTCTTCATAAACAAATTGAGGCCCAAGTTTGTCCTCGTACGGTTCGCCGAAGGCTACGGGATGCCAAACTACCTGGAAGAATAGCTGAAATGGTGCCGCTTTTAAGAGGTAAAAATTTAAAGTCCTGGAAAGAATTCGCTGCGAGGCACCGTTTATGGAACGGACCAGAAGTAGTAAAAAAATTGTACAACATCCTTTGGAGCGATGAGACGAAAATAAATTTGTTCTCTTCCGATTCTGGGCGAAACGTTCGAAGGACAAAAGGAAATGAAATTAATGTACGGTTCATGAGATAAACCATTAAGCAGGGACGCGGAAATATTATGATTTGGGGTTGTTTCTCATGATATGGCGCAGGCCCTATCTTTCGCATAAACGGCATCATGACCAGAGTTGAATACAAGGCTATCTTAGTACCGTATGCCGAGGAAAATACGCCCCATAGATGGCATTTTCAACCAAATAACGATCCGAAGCACTCAACAATTATGGTAAGAAGTTGGCTTCGTGTTCAAAACGATGAGAACTTGTGGGATGTACTAAAACGAAAATTAACGAGCCAATATTTCACAAATAAGGACCGCTTGTGGAAAACAGTCCAGAAAGAATGGTATTCCATACTTTTGGCAACATGTTAAAAGTTAATCGAATGCATGTCCCGGAGATTTAACCAAGTTCTGCAAAATAATGAAGAATATTCCGGGTACTGAGGTTAGGGAAGAAGAAAAAAATTAAATTTCTAAAAGAATGTGTAAAATAAATTAGAATATTAATATTTTTGTGCAATACACCTATTTCATTGACCGTGCGAAATAAATTTTGGATACTAATTGGAATTAAAAACATTTAATTTGGTAGTTTTAGCTTTAGAATGAGAAATAATTTGAATCAAACGATTTTTCTTTTGTTTAGACAATTATTTGTTTGCACCAAGTATTTTACAAAAATTGTGCATTGTTGAGAAAAATTGTTGGTTGATGTTATTTTGAGTCAAAAATATACGTTGTTCATGTAAATATTTTCTAAGCATTATTTTAAATATGAGGCATGTCCAAAAAGTAAGTGTACTAGATTGTTGTACGAGGGTTGTTACTTAAGTTTTGAGATAGACCAGTAAAAACAAATATTTATAATCGAAAATGGCTTTATTGTTTTTCAAAATATTCTCCTTGAAGATCAATACTTTTGCATGCGTTTGAACCAATTTTCAAAGCAATTTTTCCAGTCCGATTGAGGTACCTCCAAAACATGTGATTTGAACGCATCAACCGCTTCTTCAGGCACCGAAACACGTTGACTTCGCAATTTATTTTGATATGCGGGTATAAGAAGAAATTATTGGGTGCCAAATCGGGATTTTACGGCGGATGACTCATCAATTCGATGTTTTGAATGCTTTAAAATTCTCTTGTTTGAGATGATGTGTGACAGCTTGCATTGTCGTGGTGGAGAATGGTTCGTCCTCTGCAATTGGTTTCCTTTATTTTTCCGAACACTTCTGGCAAACAAATGGTGGTGTGCCATTCAGAATTGACCGTTCTACGTTGCTACGTGGCGACATGTCCAGTTATTCCGAAAAAACAGACGACCATTTGCTTCGAAGTGCTTCGTGCGCGAACAACTTTTGTTGAATTTGGCTCATCTTGAAAGACCCATACAGTCGATTGTTGTTTAGTTTCGGGTTCATATGCATAGATCCATGATTCGTCGCCTGTCACGATCTTATAGACGTCTTTAGAAGCACCGCGATTGAATTTTTTTAACATTTGTTTGCACCAATCGACACAAACCTATTTGTGAGCAATTGTTAAATTATGCGGTATCCAACGCGAACAAATCTTTTTGACGACCAAACGTTCATGCGATATTGAATGTATGCGAGTGGAACTAATGCCCAAGCATGCCTCAATGTATGTCACACGATCTTGCAATATCAGTTTACGCAAAGCATCGATTTTTTCTGACAAAACAGCCGATTTTTGACGACCTTCACGAAATTCGTCCTGTAACGAAGTGCGACCACGATTGAATTCAGAAAACCAGCGAAACACGGTGGCTCAAGATGGTGCTTCATCACCAAAAGTCGCAGCGAGTTGACACACTGTTGTTGGTTGAATCTACGTCGAAAGTCATAGAAAATCATCGCACGAAAATGTTCATGATTTAGTTCCATTTTTTAACAAAAGTAATTTTTCAAGTAACTGTAAAATACACAAATATCATTCGTATGACAACACTTACTGAGTACGTTCACCATTAAAAATGGCATACTTTACGATGACAATGTCAGATTTGAAAAATTCACACTGGTGTTGCCATATCTCAAAACTAAAGTAGCAATCTACGTAAGTTTAAAACAATTTTTTTACATGGTTACATCAGTAAATATGTGAACTATTTGTCAGTGAGACGAGGGATCAATTTTGTTATGCCTGGGCTAAACAACTCTGCCGCCAACTTCTTTGCTTCAACTTGTTCACCTCCCCCTGCACTGCCTCGTGAGTTGAAATTTTATTCCCACCCATATGCATTGGAAGGATTGCCTTTAGGTTTCAGGGGTAGAGTGGGCAACCCAAGTTTCGTCCCCTGTAACAATAGAGTGCAGAAAATCTTCACCTTCAAGTTCATACCGTTTCAAAAACTTTTTGGAGGTTGCCACTCGATTCAATTTTTGGTGTTTTGGGACCCACCTGGCGCACAGTTTACGAAATCCGAGTCTTTCCATTCCAAACTAACAAAAGTCACAGGACATGGAATCGAAACAAGAAATTTTTACTTATTTTTCCCTTAAAGAAACCCTTAGTATTGCAATTTTTGCACCTCCATTGCCAAACCTCTGGGCTTAATGAAGCAAATAAAATGTTGTCTTAGAAGTACTTTCACATGTTAATTTTGCACCATTTACATCCTGTGTTGACACAAAACGCCATAACTACAACAACAGATTCGCATGCAATCGCAACGCAACAATCTAGCGCTTTCGAACGCTATTGTCGCGATAAACGATTTGGTCACGCATTTATTTGGAAAAATCACTCCGTGACCACTCACTAATTAGGTGACGCGCAACGCCATAGGTAACAAAATAATATTCCACCAAAGTCCCGTTAATTGCTTTCAAAGCGTTCTTTCTGCGCAACGTGAAAAGCATTCGTATGTACATGCAGGCAAATATTGCGACTCATATTTCTATTTACATCATAAAACCTACAAAGCGTTCCCGTTTACGCCACTTTGGGCAATCCCTTCGTCAACCTGGACTGCTCGGTCGATAAGGTCTAATAAGCACTTACGAGAACACCTTGTGAACGTGAGCAGTGCAAATTCCAATATTACGGAAGAGAGCACACGAGTCGGTGCGGTGCTTGACCTAAGCAGTTCGCGAGTGGATGGAATGGCGTAAGTGAAGTGTAAGTAATATTTAATTGCAGCTGCAATCGCTTTAGTCGTACCTACATACATATCTGGGGTTGCGCAACGCCTTCGGCTTTCTATCCCCGATAATTTTGCTTAATACTTATGATGCTCAAAAATTCTCGACAACAATTGCCCACTTGGTGGTGGCAGAACGTCTAAAAATACACCCTGTGCTCACCGCATAAGCAGGAAGTAAACATTGATGTGCCGAATTGAGCCAAATACCCAATTTAGTTTCTGCCGATTAGAGCGGGCAGTGTTAACTGTTAATGTGTCATAAATAACAAATATACACCGTGGTTGGTATTCCGCGGCATTATCAATTTCGAGGTTATTAACACCAAAAGCTTTTATTTGGCGATCTGCTTTTCTCGACTAATCTAATTAAATTCATGAGCAGTAGGTACTGGTGCTGCGAGGGCATTAATCAGAACGTAGCGCGGGTTGCCAGTACATTCACCAGCTGCTATGAAAATCTGTTTGTTGGTTTTCAAGTTCTTCGCAATAATTCATCAACGGATCCAAATGTCGTGATCGCTACAGTACACACAGTAATTGGACAACGCAGCCACAAAATATCAAAGTATATGAAATGAATTTAATTTTGTCAACGCGTAATTTATGTTTCGGAACATTAAAAACTTCAGCACACCCTCCCATCGGTACGATTTATAGCACTTCATCTCAATGAAACAGCCGCGGATGAAAGACGGCCTACATAGCTCATTACCCGATGCACACAGTCCGTCCGTGTAACAAAATCCGTGAATCTTACGCAATTTAATCTTCTTCAGATATTCTAACAAGTCTTTCGGATAGACGGCGTAACATAATATTCAGGGGTTGGTTCAAAATCAAAATCAATACCTTATCGTCCATATCGATGTCAGGGAATCGGGAGTGATATCGGAGGGTCGCCAAAAATCTGATATTCCTTTATTTTGTTTTGTATAGATATCTTTTCAAAAATTACTTATGTACACTAGAGAACAGCTGTGTTAGCAGTTATATCGAACAATCTGCTACCATCATAAATGCTTTGAAAACCTTCTGCTCCGCGAAGAATATTCAAATGGGTGTTAAAAAAAGGACACATATTTGAGGAATTTAATATTATACAAACTGTGTGTGTGTGTGGGGGGGGCTTTAGTTTACCTGCCGAATGAGTGAATTGTATCATGTCCCACTTCCTCTGAGTTATGGGCGAATCTTTATTATCTCAAATGTTTTATTCATTCATATGTTATATGTACCTTGTATGTCAATGTCGTTTTCAATACTTATTATAGAAAATGGATATTTATAGTTTGATTTTCATGTTACATCTTTGTTTATAAATTTCAATTTAGAAAATCATTTGTAACCTTCGGCAATAGTGTTTTCAAGAAATATATGAAAGCATTCAGTAAATATGCGAAAGGCTCTTTCGATAGATCACTTATACAAAATTAAATTTTATATGGACTGCTGCAGCCGTTAAGTTGCCAGGAAAAAAGTAAGACCACTTAGTATTTCCTTATCTTTTCGTTGAAAATATTAAAATAATAGCTTTCCAGGACCCGGCGTTGCCCATGATACGTAATAATACCATAAATGGTCCACTTATTTAGCCACATAAAATTTTATAAAACTAAAAAAAGCGCTATCACGTTCACCGTTCGAAGTCACAAATGATGCTACTGCACAGTAACCATAAAATTAAGCAACTTTTTGTAACTGAAAATAATTAGCAAGACGTAGAGTTGGTAAACTGTCACTTTCCCGAAAAGGCCATTCAGATAATAATTGCTCCAGTAAGAAGGTATTTTCAAGAATATGACCATGAATTTAGATATTTTAAAGATTTTACACCCCCACCCTTCTGCACGCCTTCTCGTGTATGTTCCAGTGGGGTGGGATTGGCCTCATTAAATCAAGCATAAATTCATGCCCATATACCCCCTACATCACATTCACCTATCCCTAATACTTTTTTACTATAAATAAATAAATTATTTTCATTTATTTCCAATCGGCATGCAGGGGTAAACTTTTTGCCATTTATCAATGTTTTCATCCCAAATTTGGTACACGTATTGCCCCAATAGCTCTTTATTTCCTAACTTAACTTATTTTCACATTTTTACTCCACCCCTTTTTTCGGAAAAAAATAAATTCTATTAAAAAACTATTATTCATTCAATCTCGATAAATATGCGTAATTATATTACTCTTCAAGACATTTCAATTAAGATCACCCACAATAAACTATGTCCATTAATTACTGAGATAAATATTACAATTTTGCTCCTCAGTCTCGAAAAATCCATCCTTCATTTTACGGGTTATCATTTTTTTCATTTTCGCCAAATGTTTCTCTATTTTCTTTTTTCACATGTTTTTAGATATTTTTCAACAGTATTATTAAATTTATTTTCCTTCATTTTACACCCCTTCTCCGCTATGTTCAAGCGGGGTGGGGTTCGTCTCACATTTGAAAATGTTTATGGCAGATTTGAGATCAGTGACCCCGAAAAACCCTGAGTGGCCTTTTGCACAATGATTCCTTGAAGTTGGAAAATTCGCCGCCATATTGGATCCGCCATCTTGAATTCTAGGAAAACATTTTTGTCACAAACCTTCGCTGACAAGCGCACAATAACATATATCGGCTCTTTTGTGTATGATGCGCCAAGGATTATCCGGTGAGCTGTTAAGAGTTATCTTTATGTATTCTAAAAGAGCCACAGTCAGTTAAGTTGTAAGCTTAGTAAGACATTCACTAATGACTAGGTTTGTCCCGTAATATATCGGGCTTAATTACAAAACTAGGGAACAAGACATGTGACACTATTTAGTGATTTAAATGAGGTCACATAGCTCATTGTACATGTATTGCTCGTTAAATCCTTTAATTTGATACCCATATCAAGGGGGCAGTGAAGAACTCCATTTAGACGCTTTCGCCATATTGGATTTAGAACGATATTGGACATACTATATTTCATTGTATAACGCGCTCAAACTGTGACACTATAAACATTTTAAAAACCTTTATTGCTTGCAGCAACATCAACCCGTGGTTATGCCTGTTGGTGCATTGATCTTGCAATCCAAGTGCTACATTACATCTGTACATCCGCCCGAGCAGACAAAGAGCCATAAAACACACCTAAGCGAACTTTTTCCCTGAGTCCCTCAACAGACAAAGAGTTATAAAACATCCATCTGGTCATTGGGACAAATAACAAATCAATTTAAATAAAAGATACAGTTTTCGAACTTCATGCTTAAAAATATCTTGGAAACCTTCTATTTACGGAGTTGGGCTCATAGGGACATTTAATCAGCGTGGTTTGAAAATGCATGATACTCCAATTTTACGGAATTTGACCGAATCCATAAACTTTTTCATATAAGCAGAAGTGGGGTCCTTTCAAATCGATAGCAATAGTAATTATTGGGAAAACGGCGACGGTGACATACAGACAAACAGAAATCGAATCTCACCGTAGTGGTTCTGAGCGAAGGTTCGGAGACCTAAA
This sequence comes from Neoitamus cyanurus, assembly GCA_947538895.1. Lineage (NCBI taxonomy): Eukaryota > Metazoa > Arthropoda > Insecta > Diptera > Asilidae > Neoitamus > Neoitamus cyanurus. The sequence continues at coordinate 2,844,495 of OX384540.1, forward strand.
AATGAATTGAGTTCGCAGTAGTTTGAAATCCGTATCTATAAAAATGCAGCAACCAGTATGAATATGATATTGTTATAGTCTTAGCACAAGCGACTTGTTGATAAAGATATTTAGATGTACCATAATAATTTATGGCATTCCTGGCGCGTGCTAGGCTTCATTTAAATGTCACCGTTTAGATCCGTTGGGTAGGAAGTGAACATATGTGCGCTGCAAATAAATTGATATTTGAAAGTCTAGACAAAGCCAAGGGAACAATTTAATACACCTAGTTCTTGGACACTGCAGATGCGTATGTGCTTATATTACATAAGCCGTGAGCCTCGCTCAACCAGCGTGACGAAGATGTAAATGAAGCCGCAAGCAAATAAAATGCGCCTTATAATTTTGTGACACAGCATTCTGACACGTTGCCAGTTCATTTCTGGGTTTCGCAAAAGTTGTATGAATCACAATATTGTTTTCTGCTATGCGCCCATACTGAGTAAACAAAAACAAAAATAGGCGAGGAATCACTTTAGCCAGAACGTGTCTTAACGGAACTGAAACTTTATTGAAGCTGCTCAACTAGCATGTTCTGCATGCTTTCTCAGAAATATTAGCAATCTTCTTCACTAATATCGTAGTCGTTCGAATAAAAGTTCCTTATTGCTCTTCGTTCATAACATTGTTATGTAACACTGACTGATAAGCAATGGTAAGCAATTGGCCTGGGGCAAAAACAGAACTAAGAGTTTTTCCAGGGCAAAAAGCTAAAGCATTGAAGCTTTGGTGGTCTCTTTTAAAGAAAACTTTCTTGCTGGGAAAAACTCCAGGGTAGACGTAGACCGACTCTCTCTCTCATGATGGAAGTGGAAATGAGAATGGTCTATGCAAGAGAATTGAGAAACCACTCTTAATGCATCGTAAGAGTTCACCTGTGCTATGAAATCACAAAGCGAGTTCTGGAGAGCTATGGATATACAAAGCTCCCCTTCTTCTACTCATCGAAAGCTTGCTCCAAATAGCCTGGGAATGTGCATCCAGGGTAGACGACCTTTCAAACTGAGAAGAAGAAACAGCAATCAAGAATGGAACGTTTCATAATAAAAAGATTGGCTCTTTCAGCCGCGCTCGTCCATTCTCGCTGGTGGCCAAATGGAAATAAAGACAGCCAACTATAAGAACGCAAAAAAAAATGAGGCACGCTCTAACGGAATTTTAAAGAGCAACTTTGAACGTGACGCATTCGACCTTCTCCCTCTCCCTTGTAGTGTGATGGGGCCTATGCAATGTGCATATAAAATATTAGACAACATGGAACAACTTCGATAGGACCGTGTCTGTCCGAAGTCGCTGCTAACTTGAATCGTTCCAAGTTTCAACGCTCGTCCCCGGAGCAACTAATTAAACGCTCCGGGCTCCCTGCCCTGGTTTTCGGTGAGACCAACACCATTCAGCGTGCATGTACATACATCCGGTGGTGATTGACTGCCTGAATGTCAATAGCTTGACCGGCCCGAGCAGATGGGAATGCTCAGTCTGACCGGTTCGGCTGGCAAGGCGATCGTCCGATCAGAAGAAAAACAATACAAGACGCGAAATTATCTGGAACTTTGCTGCCTATCTTTTGTGCGTCTTTTATTGCAGCTAAGGCAAGAAAAACAAGCCAAGTGGCAAAAAATATTTGTTGTGAGCAGAAGAGGACGAGTCAAGGGCGGTCACACTTTCTTTGATTATTCACCTCCTCTTTAGCGTTCTTTGGCGGTCGATAACTTTTTAATGGTGACTTGCCTTGTCTGCATTCGGCGTGTTGTCGGTCGTTAAGTATTTGCGGCGATAATTTGCGCTACACGATAATGGATCAGACATGATGCCTTTCCGTCCCGACAGCAAGTATGTAGAAGAACATGCTGTTCTGTTCCACTATAGCCACTGTAGCCTTGCACCGTCGAAACTGTTTTGGGCAAAAGCTCGCTTATCAGTGAAGCCGGGTGCTGTTTAACTTTAATCGGGAGCGGGCGATTATTTTTTTTATGTAGATAAAGTGTTCGTCACCTAGAAGTAATTTTGAAAATAAACAAACACATCCCGTGGCCTTGACGTTAGAACGACTTCATTCCCAAAAGAAAATTACGTAACGAGGTGAGAGTCGCCGCTTTGTTTGCTATTTCTTTGCACTCACCTTGAGCAGTTCACTTGCACGTATACGAAATATCTGACGCAGTTTGCTGGCATGTATAAATTTTATTTGGAGCTTATGGCGGGTTATTTTAAACAAATACGGAATTGTCTACGTCTTTCGATCAAATAGATAAATAAACGACTGTATTTTGTGGAAATTGGCTACCTACTTTTGCAAGGATGCGTTGGAGTTGATATTTCCTAAATAATGAACGCATCCATATTCTTTTTAATAAAAGACTGTTTGTGTTTTCGCGTTGGAGAAGAGAGTAAACACATTTTTCTTTGTGTACTTTTGACTATGTTTTGTCAATCTTCTTCTGGCAAGATTGTTGTTATCTCGTCAATTATTTTTGATGTGAACACGTATATCGGCTCAGTTCGGAGAACCGACCGTTACATAAGGATGAGAAGACCTTAAACGCTTATATCAATGTAAGTGACAATCAAAGATAACACAACTCTACACAACCAAGCCTATAGTCAATCTGCGAGCATTTTTACTGGTCGGACAAGACTTGTCGCTTCGTAAAATAGGACCCAGTGGGGTGTCTTTGGATAAGGCCGGCGTAGGCGTGATCGTGCATCGATTTCAACTATATGACGCAACATTTTGAATTTTTATTTTTTCCCATTTCACACTGACGAATGTATACTATAGCTTTACAATTGTTTCACGAAAGTCGGACAATAATCCGTACAAAGTAACGATCTGGGTCCTATTTTACGAAGCGACATGACTTGTCAGACCAGTAAAAATGCTCACAGATTGACTATAGTCTTGGTCGCATTTATTCCTCTTTTACTGGTCACTGGTCACTGGTCACACTTGTCGCTTCGTAAAATAGGGCCCATTCACAATATACTACACCCATTAATTACCAAGATATTTCAATCTCATCAATTTCGAAAAAAAACCCATTCATTTTCACGGGTAAACACGTTTTTCCACTATTTCGAAATGTTTTTCTATTTTCGTTTTTCGCATATTTTTAGAATAAAAGAAGTATTAGTAAATTTATGGTTCTTCATTTCATAGTCCCTCCCTATTGCACCCTCTCCCCTATATGTTCCAGCCGGGTGGGAGTGGTCTCATATTTGGAATTTTTGAGGTCAGATTCGAAATCATTGACCCCAAAAACCCTCAAGTGCGGATTTTAATGGCAGCCTTTTGAAGTTTATCTTTTTCGGTAGCCATATTGAATCCGCCATTTTAAATTTGGAAAGTTTAATAACTTGTTCGAAATCAGCGACTTCGAAACCCCCTTAGTCTGCATTTTCAGGCAATCCCTTGAAGTTGAATTTTTTCGGTCGCTATATTTGATGACATATGTATGAATTTTTATGGCAGAGTAGAAATCAGTGTCCCTGGAAACCCCCTAATGCAAATTTTCAGGGTAATCCCTTGAAGTTTAACTTTTTCGCGTGCCATATTGGAGCATATGTCATAAAAAACACATTCAGTTTTTCCCGTATTTTCTCATTTTCCGGGCAACGGGGAGAACTTCGGACTATTAAGAACACTTTTAAAATAAAATTAGCCAAATCGGTCTAGCCGTTCTCAAGTGATGCGCTTACCAATGAACAGCATTTAATTTTGTTTATATAGATTAATCACGCTTTATACATAAATATATTGGATCCCGCGAGAAGTATCGTTCAACAACATTTCGAGCACAAAGGATTAATATTGATTAGTACAATTTTCTTTGACAAATTCTAACCAAAGCGACGAAAAGCTCAATTTCTCATATACAATTTACACGCCCTAACTACGTACTTTTTGGAAGTCAGATAGTCATTGATTGATTAAGAGTGTCATTAGCGCAAGTACATATGACATTTTTATTAATGTTCATTAAATTTATTCTATGATAGAGGTGAGTAATTGTGAACCAATTATATTTAATCTTTCTTTGTTTTCAATGTTTTGCCCCATTTCCAAAGCGAAGAATGATGAGGTAAGGACAACTTGGACAACTTATGAAATTGTGAAAAATTCAAAGGATACCACATGATCCTGTCGTAAATCCCAGCGTATCAGTCTGTATAGTTGTACATACATACTTGAGCCTGTTAGCTCGTTTCTCGGAGGGCAAAGCCCCTTGGACGCACATAAAGGAAAGGTCGTCTACAGGCCATATAGTACATACATTATGCCAGCTATCAAAATCACCGAGCACCAGACCTGATGGTATCCTTGTCAGAGGTAATCACTTAAAATAACGTTATAAAGTTTATGAATAGTCTACACATTTTATCTATATCACTTGTTGTATACAATGAACTCACTTAAAGCTTCGAATGAAAACGTTGAAAACACAATTCTCTTACGCCGCGCAAATATTTTTGACTGAGTTAAAAGTTAATGCAATTTTTATGCTGCCTTTGAACTTTTTGTAATTTTCTCTTTATATGCCAACGGTGGGTGCTTTGCAAGTCTCAAAGTATGAAGAGCCGCGGTGGTGTTTGTTGGAAAAATGATAAAAAGGAAAAAAATATAAAAAGAATTCACACATGAAAAAACACATTTCCTTTCATCATCATTGCGCGCTTGTGTTCTGCCTGCTTCCACGAATCATATCGACTGTATTTACATTTCCCCTTTGTAGTTAACTTTACTCCAGGCCATCATCATCTGCTCCTTTCCTACAGCAACTTTAGCAACCTATGATAGCACTGTGGAGAATACTTTATTTGAATGCTTCAGGAGATGTATGCCCTCGTCTGCTACATCTCAACTCAGGGAAAGTTCATAATTTTTATGAGTTCATTTTGCCTAATAGGGTCTATAATCAAGGCGTCCAGGAACTTGGTTGGAGGGTTCATAATTTAATGAACTCGATTTATTCGAATTTCCGTATTTCTCGTCAGCCAGTCTTTCAAGTTTGTTTTGGTTGTAAACTAATAAACATTCTGAACAAACAGATGTCCACATTCCTGCCCCTATGTGCCACCATTGCGAGACCAAAAATTGAAAATGTTAAAAAAGTGATAAAAGTTATCAGCATGTTTCCTGAACTGGAAACGCTTGGATTTATTATTATTTAAATTGGTCAGATAAGGCACACCGAAAACAAAGCACAGGATGTTTGTTTTATTTTTAGATGACCTTTCGCCTCATTTATTTAAAAACAGGAATTGTTTATTGCGTGAGACGGACAGTTGCGCCACTTTCGTACCACTACATATATACTTACAAATAAATTAATGAATTAAATTGCCACCATATTTTATCCACGATTTCCGTTTTCGAGTGTTTTGATGGTTCACATTTCTTAAATACTTTCGTTTTAGTTCGAAATGTATTTTGATTTAATTCCAGGAAGGAAATGAAAAAGTTTTATATATGTATCTAAGATTTTAAATTATCTTGTGTGGTCTATACCCTGAAGACAAAAAACCGACCACTTATAAAACTACACGCGTATTTGTCTGCTTCTTCTCTTTAACACTTAAAACTTGACCTGATTTAAGATAGCCCCAAAGGAAGAAGTCTAAAGGCGTTAAATCTCACAATCTCGGAGATCAGTCTCAAATCTCTCGTGCAGAATCAATCGTCCACCGCGTCATACGCTATGTGGCATGTAGCGCCGTCCTGTTGGAATCACATATCGTCGGTATCTACATATATCATTCAGTTTAGGCCACAAGAATTTGCTTGTCATCGATCTGTAGCACTCGTCGCTAAAGATGATTTTCAATGATGAACGTAAGGATAGAATTTCTTTATGAAGAGACGTGGTCAAAACGGCGTAACCCAAAGATAAAGCGAATGCAATCATTAAAGGCGATGTCCAATCATTTGGTGTAATTGTTGTCAAGGCTCGGACAAATTAGGTTACCATAAGTAAATAATGGTAGCAACAAGTCCTTGACGAGTTTAATTCTTGTAGTAGTTGGTAAAATGGATGCTGATAACCACAATTTGCGGAGACGTGCATACACCTGTTCTGAACAATTAAACTACCGAAACATAGCTACAGCAACCCATTTCAGAATTATGTGTAATACCAAGGCTTTTCACTTTATTTGAGTAAGGCAATATAATATAGGTGTCCTCGAGTGTGATAGGGGGTAAGCCTAAGGCAACGCGATCAGATGAATAGAACACAATGCAGCTCGATTTGTTTGGATTAAACTTGAGGTCATTGTTCTTAGCCCACAGAGATATTCTATTCAGATCTATATTAATGTAATTGACACATTCTTGGCATTGATCTAACGGAGAACTTTAATAAAGCTGAATATGGTTGGTATAAAGATGTATATTTGAGCGCTTCTCACAACGTTTTATATAAAGTGAAAAGAGGAGGGGCCCAAGAATGGAACTCTGAGGGACACCTCGAGTGGCCTGGAAAATTCGTGAAAGGTTATTATCAACTTCAACTCGTTGAGTGCGGTCGTTAAGAAAAGACTTGATTAATTTAGGAGAGTGACTCAGAAACATAAACCATAAGCTTTTCAGCGGTATTGGAATTATGATAGCTGTCTTTCAAGTTTTAGGGAGTATGTTAGACAAGAGTTAAATATTTGCTGAATATATTTTCAATAAAAGGAAAAACTAATTTATTGGATTTTTTTTATGATCGGACAGATAAATAAACAATATTAGGAAAATGAAGAATACAGTCCTACATTCATATTTCATAATTTGTATAATTAATTGTACATACGGAATTTCGCAAAATAAAATATAATCATACTTGTAATTGAATTGCATATATTAAATGAATTTTATCAAGTAACTATCGCGAAAAAAATTTATACCATCGTCCTCAAAATGATAATGACTCCAATTATGAAAATTCTATAAATCGAATCTGTTGCAAGAGACACGTATCATTTTTTCTCTATAACTGATAATTTCGCAAATTTGACCTCTATATCTCAAATTTACATCTAGGTGAAATTCTTGCTACTGTAGCCTTTATAGTTTAATTGACACGAGTTTTGCAAAACAAAGTATGAATTTGACATTATTACATTATTTAGGATTTTTAACAGTTTAGGTAGGTACTACCAAAGTCCGGTTTTCTCCTCACTTTTTTTGGCTCTTTATGACAAACGAAATTTAAATATGTTGGTTCACTGTGTATAAATACCCACGAGAACAAAAGTAAATTTTCATCCGAAATGGTCAGCCCCAAATACTAAAAATACCTTCCGGAACAGGCCACAAGCACCGTCTGCCACTGATATGATATTAACATTAAATTTATTTTAAATTTGTGTCAATGCGCATCAGTTTGATGTCAAAGCTTTCGGAACTGCATGTGCTAAATTTCGCTAAGCCCTGCGCCTTGGGACTCAGAGTTGTGTATCTGGCCATACTCACAATGCAGAGAATGTGCAATTAATGCACAGTAATTTCCTTCGGGACTAAAACAATTTTACTACCTTATTAAATTACACACAGACGCTGGAATGGATCCCGCTAAAGCTTCACGATGCACATTAAAATCGGGTCGTTATTCATATCGCGAAGTTCCACTATAAACACGTCTTTAGGTTGGAAATTTTATTGGCACATTAGAAAAGTAACATTTAGTGTAAAAAAAATTATTTAGCAGTTACGCCGCATATTGGTTTTAAGTATCCATAAAAAAGTAGCAAGCTCTTGCTCCTTCACGGCTAGTAAATATAAACAGAAACGAGTTCCAGCTTCTTGGCTATGTAGGTTATGAGGAAGACCTTTCCCATTCAGTAGAGAGTAATGCTAAAGCAATAGAGAATCTGATGGATGAACAGAGCAGAACCTACTTGAAGTACACGCAAATACAAGGAGTGATACAAAAGTAATGATAAAGACTAAGTACAACGACGTACGTGGCTAAATATTAATTTATTTCTCAAATAAAATAATTCACCTACTCCATCTATTTTCTATAAAAAATACCTTTCGACAAAAATAAGTATACTGACCCTACCAAAATGCCTCGACAGACGTTATCACCTCGCTGTCGTCTTAAAATGACTTGCCTTTCAGCTTTTCATTGAGGCGAGAAAAATCGCTTGGAGGCCAGATCTGGAGAATAAAGCACCAAACTCAATGTCACCGTCGGCGACACCACCCATAGCCCTCGACACCCACAAAGCTTCCCGTTCGGTCAGTGACACCGGCACAGGCAATTTATTATTTTTGTATTGACAACACTTTTATCACAAAGAAATCTTTTTTTCCTACCAATTCGATTATTTTTGCGTCAATTTCTGTAAAGAATGTTTTCAAGAACGACACCATAAAGTTCTTGTGTTGATTTCACTCAAATGTAATATACACACAAATTTCCCAGTGAATTTGTAAAATCAAACGGATTTTCTTTCCGCCACTGAAAAATATGAAATAGATTCGATATTGTTCATGTCGATATCAAAGCGCGTCATCAATTGTCCCTTCATACTTGTATAATCTTATTCGGACGTTTTGACGGCGTCTGTTGTCGGTGACGGACGGTGACAGTTTGTTTGGTGCTTAAGGCGGGTATTCAAGTTAGTTAGAAGCCTGCTTCATTGATGACAGCCAACGCATCTTCGCCCCACGAGTGCGAAGTGAATTTAACTTCGATGCGCATTATTACTTATTTGGTCTTGATATAATTTTACGAGCATTCCTTCACCCAATTAGATGATAATTTAAGTATTGCGATTCCATAAAAGTGTAAAGTTCTCAATAATAAACAAGTTCTTAAAGTCTTAGGTTGATCATCGCATTTAAAATATCCCACTTGTGTCCAAACTCAAAATGGCATATAGAGATTGTAGCAAAAAATTTATTTCTACAGATATGCCGCAATATCCAATATGGAGTAAAAAAATAGTAAGTGTGGATAGGTGGGCGTGAGGTTCCTACATAGTCCTCCTATGTGACATAACTTTTTTTTCTCTAAAAGTATGAAGGTTACAAATATATACTAAGCCGCTGTCCATCCCACAAAATATCATTATACGTTTTTTGTGCGAAATTTTATGAGCCACATATTTTTGTCGTAGAACTAACCGTTAACAAGATATTTTCGAATAACCAATTTTTGCTTTTTTTAAACCCTATAAAATACAACATGCGGTTCGCTAATAGACGGAGAGCTAGCTACAGATCGAGCAACTGCCTCTGGATACGGAATATTTTACCTGGAAAAGGCTCGATTGCTACCGGTAAAGCGAAAGCCCGACCGTCAGAAGGCAGTGTGGAAGGTAAACGCTGGTATGTTAATAAAAGTAGGAAAATCGTTTCTCGTAAATATCACATCTTCTAGACATGCTGGAGCTAGACATGTTAGCTTTAGTTAACATTATTAATATGCATTAGAGTAATGGTCTTTTTTTGGGTAATTGTATTTGCGTCAAAAGCTAATGGGAGGTCTGTGAAGTTTGTTTTGTTGACCCATTTTTTTAAAACGGTGCGTAAACAAAATTTGGGGTGGATTTACGTTCTCGTGGGATGGTTAATCCTAAGTAAAAATCTGATTGTTCAATTTCGCCTTAATAATGTCTCTAGGGGATCATATTTGTTTTGTTTATAACAGTTTTTCAACGCGTGGGTCAAAAATGTTAGGAGGTGGGTCTACGTGGTCAAACGATTGTCAATTGATATAGCCAGCGATTTTTTAAATTTCATGAAATTTGAAAAAAAAAGCGTGAAGTTATCCCTGATTTTTGTTTGTGGGATGTCTCGTTTTCAAAAAGGTGGGGCAACAAAACTAATTGGGGGACAATACGGTCTTCCACCGGTCAAACGAATGAGCTATTTAATTTTAAAAAAATCGAATTTTCATTCAAAGTGGTGGCCAACTTCATGCTTCACAACTTTTTAATTTAATTTAAGGGTTTATTGAATTTGTGTTGCTTGTTTCACCCCAATGGGATTATGTTGTAATAACGGTAAATCTCTGGCCTTATATTAGTTTCGCCCTACAGCGACATTCGAGTTTAAATAAGAAATTAATGATTCATAAATTTGCATTATAGAGGTCTCAAACAAGATGTTCAACAGCAGCTATCCGAAAAAAAATTGTGCGTACTTATTGAACAATAAAGTAGTGATAAAAATATATGCGATAGTAAATGAGAGCCGGGAGGTTCCCTAAGAAGCAACCTTACATTGAAATCTCATTATAGAAGTGCTAACAACATCATATAACGTTTCGTCTCAACATTAATCGCGAGGGGGACACTTTTAGTTTGATTGCGTTCCTCCTAATCAGTTTTGGTCTTGTTTCTTCCTTTCATATTTCTCTATACTCGATGACATCCTTTCCACATCACATTTTCACCAGGCTTTTTACGTCAATAGCGTAATAAGCGTCCTGATTTCATCGTTGTTTTTTTCCTTCTTTCAGTAACGACGTGTTGGATCTTGGGAAAAGTGCTACAGGACGAGTTATAATATCCAAGTCATCTACGTCACCATCACGGGTCGGATGCCATACCAGCTGAACATACTTCCGAGAGGACAGTTTTATATTAAAGTCTATCTAAATTCATAGATAGATTCATGTAGGCAAGTACATATGTATATATGTATTGTATATACCCCGCGCAGCATAGAAAAAGCCGCACCGCACCCCCCGAATTTCTACCCTTTGTAATTTCCTATCACTCATGTGTAGTCTTAAAGTGAATTTTTAATTGAATTCGGGGCGTAATTAGAGTAGCGTAAGAAAGTTCCGCAAAGTAATTTAGAAAGAGTACATTTCAACAACTGTACTCAGAAATAGAGGCTGGTATTTGAGCTTTAATGTGCCTTGAACAGAAAGTTAGTTTTCGTGATACATCTCCTCGGTCGAATTGAACATATATGTATACTGATTGTATACTGTTAGACAGTTTTTGGGTCTGAAAGGTCGAATAAGGGAAAGGATATTTTTAGCGTTTTAAGACAGATTTTTCGTGTATTGTTAACGTATATCTGAGATTCAGAGGTAAACATGACAACGGGAAATTTAGAAACGTATGTCTAACTTGCCTGCTGTTTTGTGTGGTTTTCGATGTGATTTGAACTCGGGACGCCTGGCTTCTAGGGTGGATACTCCGCAATGCTCCATACCGACACTTCATATATTACAGAAACGCTTTTTTAAAGCACTAAAGTGCTTACGCTCGCAACATGTGGGATTCGAACCCGAAACCCCGGAATAACAACCACCATGCCTTCCTAATTTTAAGTATGAGTTTCCTTGAAATCACATATTTCATCAAATATTTTTCATCTCATAACCAAGACAGCTCTATACTTTAAATTGAGTATAATTTTTTTGGTTTAAGAAACATTTCATCCAGTTAGTGATAATTGTTATACAAAATAAAAAAACCCAATCAATGATATATTTTCTTTGTTGTAATGATGCGTATGTATTTTTCTGAGTGCACGTATTATTGCAATCATTTGAACTTAAGAATTTTTGATCATCATATTTAATCCACCATCTTTAATTGTCATTTAAAATAAAAATATTATAAAAATATTATAGTTTAAAATACAAATAAATAGCACATAAAATTTCGCAAATGCCCGGGGTAGATATACTGTAATTGTGAATTAAATCTGTTGCCCAATGCATGAATTTGTTTCTTGCGCGGAGACGGTTTTTCATTTCTCCCGCAAGAACCCATTTGTGGGGTAAAGAAAAGTATTATAGCCTAAATTTAAAAATACTCTTTCCAGATCGATCGTGAAAATTCATTTACATTGTTAACTTTTGGCAGTCATCCAGAAGTTCAAGATTTCGAAAGCAGACTTAAAATCAGCAACCCCAAAAACCCTTAAGATATTCATTTACACGGATAACCGTTAAGAATTTTCGGTCGCCATATTGGTTCCGAGAAATCTTCGAGAACAGAGATCCCGAAAACGAAACGAAACGACCCCTTTCTAATAGCAATCGTTAGAAATTGAACCTTTTCGGTCGCCATATGCGATACGGTATCTTAAATTTCCAAATTTTAATACTACAGATCAGCGCCCCGGGAAACCACTCATTGTTGATTTTCACGGATATCTTTTGAAATTTAACTTTCCCAGTAACCATTTAGAGTCCACCATCTTGGAATTATGGTAGATTTGAATTCTGTAACCCCAAAGATGCTAAATTTCAATGAAATTGTTTTAAATTGAGGAATTTCGGTTGCCATATTGGATCCGCCTTAATGAATTTGGAAATTTAAATGAGAGATTCGAAATCAGTGACTCCAAAAACCGCCTACATCAGGATTTAAGACATTCACGAAATCTTCAGTGCTTTTACAGGGATGAACATTGAATTGTTTAATTTTAATTTTACCACTGTCAAAGAATCAGTGGAAGGTTACGGTTTCCTATTTGTAGAGGGGGGTATTGGGATAATATATTCGAAATCAGCAGCCACGAAACCCACTACATACTGATTTTGGTGACAATTGAGGAAGTTTTACTTTTTCATCCGCCATATTGGATCCGGCCAACTTATGTTTTATATTTCGGACAATAGATTCGAAATCAGCAGCTCCGAAAACCCCTACATACTAATTTTGGTGTCAATCCACGAATATTTAGGTTTTCATCCGCCATCTTGAATTTCACATTTTTTTATAGCGAATTCGAAATCATCAGCTTCGAAAATCCTTTGTTTTTATATTTTATGCAGCTACCCTCTACTTTTTGTATCTTAAGTGAAGTCATGTTTTTATTTTATTTTGTAATAGGTAAGATAAAGGAAAAGATAATTACTTTGAAGTAATGGTCTGTTGGAGTTGCGATCTGTGACTGTAATTAATTCGGTCAGTAAAAAAATAATTTAATGAAAATTAATGCGGTCCCTTAGAATGGTAATTTTAAGAAATATGCGAAAATACCGTGACTTCAACGCATTATTTTTTACCGTTCATTATAAACAACGCAATCCTAATTTGACGCATGCGCGACACGCACTTGAGCGGGTTTTTGGCATTGAAGTGTCAAAATATTCTTCTGATTTGTTGGTTGCACTTGACGTTAGGGGTTTAAGGGTATTCATAAAAATAGGGAGGGGAATAACTGTAAATAATGACGTTACCTTACTTTGCAGAAATCTATTATAAATAATAAAGCGAGATCAACAAATGAACAAGTCAAATGCCATTCAATTCAACAGTGTACACAAAACTGCCACCAATTTTAATTTGGATCAATAAAACATAAAATTGCATTTAAAGAAGGCCGAGAGCCGGCGCGGTCAATATAGCCTGGAGGAGCTCGTTGACTCGGTCGCGGAATTAGTGTGGAAAACTGCTTTGGAAGAAAGAAATAAAATAATTACAACACCCAACCCATTGTGCCCGAAATGGCTTCCAGTGATAAGAGAACGTTGAAATGGTGACGGACCCGAAAGCTCCTACACCCGGCGTGGACGAGGGCAACTGGTGGTGTGGCGGCTCATTCTTGCGTAACATGCGGTCTGGATTTGGTCACTGATACTGCCGCTAGCTTATTTAGCAGCAGCAAGTAGTGCGTGGCGTGGCTGGAGAGGTGCGCGCGGATGGGGAGCACGTTCGTTTCATCACCTTTGGAGCTCGCCCGGGCACAAGCGGGCCCGCTGTAAATTGTTGATTTCTTGCGCAGCGCTCCATGCCAGCAACAACTTCGACCGCGAGTTTTTAATGAAATTTAAACAGCCGCCGCCGCCGGTAGTCGGCGGTACGCCTGCGTTATGTAACGAAACATGAACATGGCGAATGACTTTGACACACTTTGATAAAATGGCCATAGTTTTTGTGAACATTACTTTAATTAACATGACAATTTGTGCGCTCAATCCCCGATCGGGTTCATGTGACCTACACGTCGGTTTGTTAATCGACAGGCAGCTGTGTGCAGGGAAGACTACCTTCTGCTGGCCGCGGTGCACCTGGCCTTATACGGGTGTTATCTAAGCCTGTACATTTAGTCTAAATTTAGCAATGCCGCTCGACGAAAACTACAACCATAGTGAGTACCTATTGCACGAGGGTTATGCAATAGCGTGAACTCAAGCATAATTTTTCGATTAGGATCGCGTTTCCCATTTGCGTTTTTCAGTTGAGACAGCAATGAAATCATTTTGCAATTAAACGGCAGGCCAAGAGGACTTTTCTGCATTCAAGGGGCTACCAAGTCCGCAATTTGAAAAGCATTTATGAAATATTGTAATACATGACGGGATCTGTTTCATTACATCACTGTACAGTAAAAATTTGATATATTTTCTAAGTAGCACATTAAACGAATGGAAGCATCTGCAGTCAAAACACATTAAACTAACTTTCTCGCGTGACTAAAGTATACATATATGTATTTATACATACAAAAATATTTACGGTTACGTGCACCTAGTTAGGAACGACGTGAATTTCTATCGATACTTTTAAAAAATAATCGTAGTTGTCCTATTTAAGCAGCATTTCTCTCTGCGCAGGTATGCTAACTTAACATACAAGTTAGACTTACTTAAATTTCGTTAAATCGACTTGTTCAAAAAATTAAAAATTCGTTTCAAAATTTCAAAAAGCGAGAAATTGTTTTAGTTTTTCAGTCGGCCATCACTTATCAATCTATCACAACTAAATAAATAAATAAAATTCTTCAAGTTTTAATTCAACGATTCCCCAAGAATTATATCATTACGACTGTGATCAAAAGGAGCCATCTTCTTAATATATTTTATCATAGTAAGCACTGTCTACTACGTTTTCATCTACGGCCTTAGAATCCCTCCCGAGGACTAAATAATGGTCTACCAGACGTCGATATTATCTCAATCCAACGCTGGGTCGTTTACTTTTCATTTCAATGATTCAAATTAATATTCACATAGTGGAGCAGCGACCGGCTCGACATTACCACGTTCCTTTCAGTTGCGTATCAGCGAAAGACTTTAGTGGGAACCACGACAGCTGCTGCCACACTTTGTTATCAATGACCGCTTGGCACCTTTATGAGGCATGGACACCATTATCTTCCCGCATACGCTCTATGGAATACTTTCCCACGCTTCTGCTTGAATTTCCTTAGCTCTTCAAAATTTGAACTTTTCAACAGGCACACTTTACTTTTTATAACCTCTCACAGATTCTCAAGGGAATTGAGATCCGGGCTACATAAAGGCCAGTTTAATAACGTAACCATATTATCCAGAAACCACTTTTTTGTACGGTCCGCTGTGTGTTTGGGGTCGTTATCTTGCTGAAAGATTCCACACACACACATATTACCATCTACATGCGGAATGATGGTACTCTGCAAGATGTCGGTGTATTGCAACTTGTATATACGTCCCTCGATTTTTTTAATTGGCCCAACCCCACGCCATCTGACCATACTTTATTTATTTTTGTTGCATCCAAAAACAAAACTTTTTTTCATTGCTGGACAGTCCACTGACTATATTTCTCACGAATTCAAGTCTTAATAAACAACAGTTTTGTCCTGCAAACACATCGAAATAAACTAGTTTTGCATATTAAATTCTATGTCTAATTTGTGAGGACAATTTTTAGATTCGCGTATGGCAAATATTATCTGTTGTAGAGTTTTTAGAATGACTCTATTAAAAGCCATAGTTTTAGACCACTTCAATGTCCTTGGAATTTGACTGTAAGAATTTTTGTCTTGATACATTCTAACAATAACGTCGCGGATCTTAGGATCACATGGTTTAGTCTTACCCTTTTTTTGCTATTAATTAGGTAATATTAGAAATACTATATGAACTGTAGAGCTTTAATATAAGCATAAATAAGTAGACCGGAACAATCGCGAAACAACAATTTTGCTGCTTTAGAAAAAGTTCATTATTAATTAGCTGCACGACATATTTCAAATACAATTTACCAATTCGTATAACTAGATGCAACTGATAACAGTTACTTATGGCAACGCCTGTTGTGTGGCTCAGGTCTCGTTGAAGGTGAAATCGAACCAGAAAGGAAACTAATTTATTTATGTAAAGTGATGGTATTGCCATAATCCCAAATTGATTTGTATCGTTCTTAATTACGTGCACGAGTGTCAACAATATACAGATATTTAAAAAAAGAAAATATTTCTGAACAAAAAATAAATAAAATTGGAAGGCCAACGGATATTACTGCCAGGGAGAAACGATCTATCTTGAGAAAAGCATCAAATACAATGAAGTCCGCCTGCGAAAATACAGAATGACTCAAACGTGCAAGCATTCATAAGAACAGCTCAAAGGATTATAAAAGCCTGTGAATACTTAAAACGAAACAAAAATAGTATCGCATAAGCGTCAAATGGATGGAGGTTCCGTAATGGTATGGGCGGCAATTTCCTATTAAGGATGTACAGATTTAATATTTGCCAGTGGCACCAGAATAGACAAAAGTATCTGGAACTATTAATGTCACAAAAAATTAAAATTTGAGTCTAGCAACTTCATCTTCCAACATGATAACGCTGCCATACATTTAGCACACGCATTGTGAAATCAAATCTCATTGAGTCCAATGTTAATGTTCTTCAGTGGCCAGAAGTTTCCCCTGATCTCAATATTATCAAGGATGTCAAGGGGTTACTTAACAAGGCGAGTAAACGCGGAAGGAAAGCAGTTTGATGGAGTGGAAGAACTTAAAACCGCTATAATTAAAGAATGGAACAGAACCCTTTTAGATTTCTTGCAAAAGTTGTTCGGGTTAAATTAAAGCATTAATTACCTCTATATTGAATATGAAATGAAATTGTCTTTGTTTTGTCGCGACGAAATATGACAGTTTTATTTATCAACTTTTTTTATTGTACAAGTTTCAATTTTAATCTTGTCGTATATTATTAATGTAGACTCAATATGTATATATTCAAAAATAAAAGATATAAAACATTTCACCAATAACAAGAAAAACCTATGAAATTTGGTTTTTCTCTTTATTTTGTCGCGCAGGATACTCGTACATGGAGCACATGTGTGTCGGTCACATCACGAAAATGATCCGAAACATACAGTCGGGCGAACGCAGGAATAGCAGTATGGATTGGAATGGAAGTTCTTGATTGGCAACCGCAATTACCTGACTTCAATAGAGCACCTATGGGTAAAGGTCAAGCGACCCTATGGAGGCGAACTGAAATAACGGGAACATTGCGGTCTAAAGTTGTGACCATCATCTGAAAATATGTGAGAGATAACATTGTCGAACATATTGTTGAACATATTTTAATCTCGCGCGCTTTAAATGTACAACATGGCACAATTTGCTATTTCAGGGAAGAATGGATTGGGTTTAAATTAAAATATTCACACTTTTAAGAATTTTCGTCAAACAGCAATAAAAAATGGAATCGCGAACGAAAATGTGATGCAAGCTCAATCAGTTTCAGCAGCACATACCGCCCTGATTCTAAAGTGAAACGACCTCTCTCTAGACTAATTTCGCTCTGATCTGCTGATATAAAGTTACGAAAGTTACATAATCGCACGATTGAATCATATTTCTCGGAATGGAGGACGTTGGATTCAGATTGAGGGGAATGAATGCAATCACAGAAAGTGTGACTTCGCATGTAGTCGGCCAAGCCAATGCCTACCGGGTGATGGTGATGACCCAAGAATTCTCTTAAGGCACATTGCATATCTGTGCTCAGCAAAAACGTCACACGTTTTTCAGTTCTTATTGAGACCGTACTGCCCAATTGCGTGTCATATCGCCGTGAAAATCCCGAAGCTAGGGGATGACGGCGGCAGAGATAACCATACCAGACATTTCGCTCAGCTTAGGCGTTATTACACCTCAAGAGCGTATAGTGCTTTTAAGCTTCATATAATAACACCAAATATATGATACCGGGAGATATCAGTACATTACAAATTCTTACAACTCTATCCCTTGCCGTGACCGAAATCAATATCGTAAGGCCCCGGACGGAAGATTTGCAACTCCAATAGCCGCAGTTCTCGATTAATAAGAAAGACTTGGATCGATGTAAAGGTTTGCTATTTCAGAAAAAAAACAGAACCTTATAGGATCACTGCTTTGTTCGTCTTTTTGGTTCAGTTATTATATTTTAATTGCCCTGAAAAGGTTGCTCACAAAACTAATTCCACACACCCTTATATTTACCAAAGTAGTCTATGTATACTTTTTAGGAAAATTATAGCGATCTATATGTATATATAATTTTTTTTTCTACATGGTACATATAGCGCAGTTCTCATTAAGTAAGATTAATTCGCATCGTGGTCGTGGTCATTCATATAACGAGCGAGGCAAAAGACGGTAAGTTTTTTCGAGTAGTAGGGTGTTCGGTAATACGGCGTTCAATTGATTTTTAAAAGCTTTTATTTAACTTGCAATGTTCACATGTTTTCTTTTCTTCATTTGTTGGCGTCCGATTGAGCTCAAATTTAGCACACTTATGTAAGTTATATAGTATATACAATATCCTACTAAATTCAATATGGCGGACGTCCAAAGATGGCGGATTAATTTTGATTTTAATTAATGAAAATTACTTTTTTCCTCACAAACCCTTTATTATGGGTACGAAATGAAAGGTTACGACCAGTAGAAAACGATTAACTATAACACGTCATTAACTCAAATCACAAAAAAAAAACAACTATTTAGATAGTTAAATTAAAATAAGTTTAGCTATGGCGCGGTTGAACGAAGAATGTTACCAGTAGTAGTTACCTGGACAGCTACTGTGCACAAGATGCAAGGTAGTTCTGTGGACCACGCCGTCATATACTTGGGTTAATAGCCTTAATGAGAAGGCCAAGCATTAGCAGAGTAAAAACACTTGATGGACTTCGCATTTAAGAACTCGACTGCAGAAAGATCACTGGAAAAGAGTCATGTAACAATCACGCTCTGGCAGAAATGGATCGTATGCGAAGATATCGACTGAACAAAACGTGTAATTAGCAGTTTCAATAAATATGACTAACAAGCTCGATATGTGCAATAACATTTGCACAATCCGGATGATACAAAATGTAGGTACAGAGATTCCGTACCTATGATGACAAATAAGAGCATTTTATTTCATTTCCGGATCTCATTCAAGGCAATATTCCAAAACATTCATTGTTTTCCATCAAAGCATGTAGGTTTTTTAATACGTACCCGGCAATCAATACGTCGCATTAATTACACTGACCGTCAAGATAAATATATGTACATGCAATGAGCAGATGCTGAAAATAATGGGAATACAATCTACCATTACATAAAGTAATAATAAAATAAATATAAAAAATAGTTTTTAAAAACAAGCTTTTATGTAAGTCAAATGCACTAAAAAAGAAAAGAAATAATTACCTAATCATTTGAATTCTTGTCCCGATCTAGTGTGAATACTCGACATCATCGACTATATCGCAACAAAACCACATCACGTAGTCGCAATAGACACAAAAATATAATTTAGTAAAATTGGTTGCAACCTATTTCAAGTTTTCAAAATGGGTTTGAAAGTTTGAATGCTCTTCTGTACGTAAAAGGTTATTTATAAAAGACTGTATTTGGCGTTCAACAAAATTTTCCAAATTTGGAAATATTCCGGAGCGTTTTGCATTGCAAAAATTTTGTGCCAAAGGGGAAAAGAGATATATTGTGTTTTGCCTAGCGACATTGCTGTTTAATAACTTTAAATTTCTCTAGCTACATTTTCAGAAGCATCAAACATTTTCTTCGGTTTTCGTTCAGCAATTTTTCAAATGACATTTTTTCAATTTCTTTTTCGAGAAACCAAAATGCACAAATATATTCCGATAGGAAATTTTTATGCGAACCAATTCATTTATATTCATTTTCAACGTAGATACGATACTTATCAAGATATTCGGGCTAAAAGGTAAAAAAGAGAGCCTAATGTCTAATCTCCATAAAAAACCAAACCACAGCTGAACCAACCAACATAGTTGCAGCTCTTTGCATTGAAATTTTTGTCACTTATCTCGCACATTTGTGAGCATGTCAACATGCGGTAGCTTTTTCCTCTGTGTGAGAATAACCGTTTTGTGTTGCCAAATGCAATTCAGCGTATCTGGTACAGGACATTTCATAATCCATTGCTAATACATAATGTGTATGATTTTTTAAAAGATTCAGCCCAATGGTTTTGTGGTTTGGTCTTGGATTTTTTTTCATTTTTTTTGTGAACTGGTGCATATTGAAATTCTTATACCAAACAACCTTCCAGAGACAGTCCATTAAAAATTTACACTCCGGCTCGAAACAGCCATCCCAATACAGATCCCTCCTGGACTATTAAGGTCTCTTGATAAAAGCATCATCCGCCATACCAAAGATACAACAAACAACTTTTAATCAGGAATTAATACAAAAGCACTGAGAAATTTTATCTGAGCTTTTGTTAGGCATCAAAAGCTCAGTTAAAAATGCGCCTCTGTATTAACATCTGGTGTACCTACCTACGTATATATTTCGAGTTTCCAAATAATATTTTGTTTACGTCAAATGGTAAGATTTGTTGAACTTTTGTTTTGTCACCGTTACATAATACCTACATAACATGTAGTTAATCGCGTAAATAAGAATGTTCCAAAGCCATTGCAGCACCGAGCTAGATTAGGTATGTATCCCACCGGCGACGGCAACATTAAATTTTAATGGGCATATTTTCACAGCGCCTGTTCAGACTTCAAACGCCTAAATGAATAATTTACTCAGAAATTATGTTACATGGTTCAAAGAACTTGCTAAAGATCTTTGAAGGCTGAAAAGGGTCAAGTTAAGTGGATTGTGTTTTATTGAGGCTTCCCTTGGCGATTCCCTTAATGCCCTATGTATGTTCTCATTTACTTTCCATCTTAAAACCTACAACAGTGAAGCAATTTTTCCTGGCTTTCCAGCAGAGCACGAAATAGGAGCAAATAAATGACGTAGTAATTTACACAGTAGGGAATATTGACGTCAGAAATCAAGGCCTCGACCTTTTTCAGTTGATTCTATTATATTGCGTAGATGGACTGTGCGCAAATAATTTTCTTTGAGTGATTCCTTCCGGAAAAAACCTCAATTTACTTAAGAAGAAATTGATGCAGGATTTAGGTTATCTCCACGTTGAAATACTTGTATCGGCGTGAGATGTTGATTTTACATTTATTATATTGGTCAGCATTTTGGAAACCCGTTTCTATTATGAAATAAGTAGTGGTTGATATCTACGGGACTGCTTTTCTTCGATCCTGTATCTTAAAATGGAAATCTGCAATATGGTAAAGGTTCGAAGTAAAATACGGGTAAGATTAAAGAGATAATACAACTGTCAACTTTCCTCTATTCTCAACTACTCCCACCCTACCGCATATGTTTTCATATTATACATAAGTACATATTTTTACCTAGCAAAATTAGAGTTCGAAAATAATTTTTGATATCTGATATTTGCTGAAAAAATTATAAGCGATATATGTATTTCTCTTACTTTTATTGTCGTCCTTCTGGATTTCTGGGTGAATTTGTTCATAGCATCGTCTAAGAAACTCGTAAGATCTACGTCTTCTATCAAGTTGGTTTGCAGATATGTACATATTGGCATTTTGACAAGATTAGTCATGACAATTTTTACAATTTCCGGGCAATCGCACTTAGATCCACAGCTTTTCAAAGATTTGCAAAATTCATATTTCGAATATCCGAACCAGTTGATAATAATGCTTGAATCGGCTCCAAATTGCCAATTGTCACTATGCAACCTCAATTTTGAAGTGTGTTGTCGAGCCATGTTTGTAGGTACATGATAGCAACACCGATACAAAGAATTGCACATATAATAAAAAATAATAATTGGGCTTGCCTGAGTTTACTTTAGGAGGATCGCCCCGATTTCGACGAATTTTTATACGATCCATCCATTTGCCTAAAAACGGAACGATTTGAAGGAATTTCTTGAGGGTCGACTATAATTTCCGAAATACTTTTAATTTTGGAAAAATGTTAAAATGAAAAGTTAAATATTTCGGCCCCAAAATTCTATCCCATCTGCACAATTTTCTCGAAATTGGGGCAAAAACCTTTTTTTATTCCCTAAAACCTTGGAAAAAAATCATTAAAAACAAAAACAAAAATCTACCCACCTGCTTGTCATTCTGTCATACTCCACAAATGCGTTCTTGGCTGCGCGATAACAAGTGAGTAGATTTTTGTTTTACTTTTAATAATACCATTTTTTAGGGTTTTAGGGAATAAATAGTGTTGTTGCCTCACTGTTGAGGAAATTGTGCAAATGGGTTTGACTTTTGGGGCCGAAATTTTCAACTATTAATTTTGGCAAACGTCAAAATTAAAAGTTGAACCCCCAAAAATTCATACAAATCTTTCCGTTTTTGGGCAAAAGGCAGGCACCTCCAAAATTTCGTGGGAATCGGGGCAATCCTTCTAAAGTAAACATGTTCCAATAATTGAAAAGTTGACTGAACTATTGATAGTTCCAACATGCAATATTTTGGTTAATCCATTTGTCGTTTTACTTTGTTGAGTAAATAATTTCAAAATTTCCACATTTTCATAAAAAAACATTAAAAATATTCATACTTAAGCTGTTTTTATGTACACACATTTCTACAGCCTCTGAAGCTATTTAACACTTCCATTAAGTATTGTTTAAAAAATAATCTTCAAAACAATTAAAATGTTCTATCCAGCAAGTGTCGCTCTGTTAAGCACGAAATTAACTTCTAACAACTTAAACTGGATTATCCGATATATTAAAGCAGTTAATTTAGTGCAAGAAATGAGGAGAATTCTGTGCATAAAACTCAGTTTTATGGCTAAAAAAAGTTTGTAAAAAGGATTCCAGCGAAACGGAGCAGCCACATTAAAAGTAGCTGAGATCTCTTAAGTTTACGTGTCACGTAATTTTTCCAAATGAATCGTGCTTGCGCGAAATACATGTATGTACATATTTATACTATACCACCGTATAAGGGGATATAATGGTGTAATGTGGAACATCACCAGCAGCTTCTTTAAGTAACATGTTGTTTTAGGAGCAGTTCAATTTTAAAGCAACTGCATGAGAATACATATAACATTAGAACTACCGAGAAGCATAAGTGCAATATATTGCGCAAAATTTAATTTAGACTGACGCTGCTTTATGACATTTCCCGTTAGTTTTGTATGCGTACATACATATGTATAGTACATATGGATATGAAAACATCGATTATAATTTACATAATGAAATACAATAGGGGAAATTCTTTGATTAGGTTTAACTAAATGTTATCCTTAAACGAGCTCAGATTGTCCTAATAGTCCTATTTTCCACTCTTTAAAATTCTTGGCCTTTTTATATTCACCTTATCTTTACAAGAATACTTAAGTAATCTTTTGGCACCATACATACGAGTATAACCAAGTGAGCAGCAAAATAGCAACTTACAATTTCGATAAAATGAAAACCTCTTTGAGAATGAGCGGATTCCAATAAGAAGTCGATAAGTACTAAGTAGCTACATGTAATTACTTACGTTTTTGCTTTTCATCTTAATTCGATATCCCTGGCGTATATAAAAGGATTACATTTCATGAGATGAATGAAAGCAAGCGCCAGTGTTGGCAAGCTGGAAGCGTAAATTGA
Source organism: Neoitamus cyanurus (assembly GCA_947538895.1). NCBI lineage: Eukaryota > Metazoa > Arthropoda > Insecta > Diptera > Asilidae > Neoitamus > Neoitamus cyanurus. The sequence continues at coordinate 2,868,220 of OX384540.1, forward strand.
TTACGTAATACCATACAGTAAATATCTGACAAGGAAAGGATGTGTACGAGTAAGTCCTTGAAAGATGCTTGATAAATGAAAGCCAAGTAAATAGAGAATTTTCTCCTGCAGCACAATGGCTACTCCTAAAAAGGCACTGCGTGTTTTAAAAATGTTTACACTCACTACTGCAAAGCCAACGAATAATAAATTATAGAAACGACCCTCAAATATTTAAAATCTCTTTTTGCATTTAAAAAACAAATTAAGTTTGAAAATGCAAGTGGTGTGGGTAATTTTACAACCTGACTAAAGATGTAACCAAAAAAGTTGAAATTATTATTTGACAATTTTTTTCATCGCGTGTTTGTGTGTGTGCGTGTCTGGGTATAGTATTATCTACTATGTGGTCTGTTGGAAGACAATTACCAAGCACATTCTTGAAGCGGTCATATCTACTTTAGTATACGGATCTTTGCTGGAGGAATTTAAGCGTGAAACATTTTTGCTTGCTTGTCGCATTTTTGTCATTGGCACAAAGAATTTACTGGCATAAGAAGTAATTTGAACAGATGGATTGGAATAACTGTCCTCCAATCCTCTCATCAATCACTTAATTTTCTTTGGAAATTGAAAACTGCGCCTTTTTGGATATTTCGTAATATGCTTTTTATGGTAGGACAACAGTTGGACAATAATTAGCCTTTAATATTTGCACAAATAATTTTTTATCTTGGAAATTTTTTCTATTTTTGTTGTAGCCCTTAAATAGCCCGAAATTCTTGTGCCCTCAAAATCTTTTTTCGGATTTTTTCTTTTGTATTACTTCAAGAGGGGTGTGACTTGTGGCTGCTATATACCAGCTTTTTTTTTAAATTTTGAAACATTTAACAATTAACATATAAACTTAATAATTCAATTCGGACACTTATTACTTCGTTGCTCATCAGTTATCCGCATTTTAGGAACTAGTGAAATTGAAAAGACAGTGAAAGGCGTAAACATCTTCGGCTTACATTGTTCACTTTCACTGCAGTTGAATGCATCCGCGATGAAAATTTACAGTGAAAATTATAAATTCGCCTTTAGTGCAGTGTTTGAAGTCCTAAGAGTTACAATGTAACATCCAAAAACGCCAGATGACGCCGTTTGAAATTTACATAATACTGGAGAACAAGTGGAACAGGTATGACATATGTACGATTCCAATCACTTCAAAGATTCCGAAGAAGAAGAAATGTGTGTTTTCGTTGATAATGGGAAAGCGTTTGGTGAATATTTTTGCAGTATTTAATAATCCGTCCCTAAGCAGTACAACAAACAAAAACTCATACATTGCATGAAGAAAAGTGATAACTAATGAACAATAAATAACTTATGCATACTTGTATTTTTTTGTTCTTCTATTTTTATGAGACTTTAGTTGGAACCAAAATCGTTCAAAAAACTCAAACGCCATACGTACACAGCCGGACTTACAGTTACCACAAATCTTGCTTTCCTCATGACTAAATTGCCTTTTAATATTATATTGATAATAAAATATTTTTTTTAAACTTATTAAGTCTTTTGACGTTATAGTCGAGTCAATGAAGGCTAAAAACCGTCATAACTTCAAACCCTCAGGACCAGTCCCGATTCTGATTGAATTTTTTTAAAATGTTTGTTACACTAAGCTATCTCAAATTAGAAACATTCCAGCTGTCGCGTCAGCGTAATTTATTGGAACTACAAATTTGAAATATTTTTAGGAAATTCTGTATAATGTTGAAATTACACCATACATGTATACTAAGTGTGATTTTCGACAAGAAAATGTTATGATGTTATTTTTGGTGGAAAAAGTTACAAATTGCAAAAATGTATTTAATTAAGGGCCTGTCCGAATCCAAGTCTTTGTCTCATTATGACAATAATTAATATCGTCAGTAAACACGCTAAGCCATTATAACATATAAAGCAAAGGAAATCTAATTCGTTTGGTTAGCTTGTAATTTGAATCGACTTTTGTAAATAAATAAATTTATAAATTACACTACTGCCGGGCAACTTGGGTGTTAAAAGTGTTCCCTTAAAAAGTTGCTGATTAATTTAAGTACTTTGCGACCTTCACGCAAATCTACCTAATGAAGTCAACCGAAACCTCGACTCGCTCATCAAGCTTAGTCAGCCTTAATTGTTATACTACCTAGCTAAGCTCACTGGCATAGAGATGAATTCGAACAGAGCTTAGCTTGGTGTGACGTCATGAACTGGCACAACAAGACGAAGACTTGGATTTGGACAGGTCCTAAATGCGTTGCAAAATCAATCTTAAAGTTGTTAAAGTATATATGGTTTTGTCCACAGTTTTTACATGTATGTTTTTTATATTATGAAATGTGAGCGTAAAATTGCAAGGGATTTAATGTAGACAATTCAGCAAAAAGGAAATAAATGATGTCGACTTAAAAATATTAAATGTACTGAAATGGTTAAAACTTGCAGAATCGTTAGGTCAATATGTCTAAAATAAGCACCAAAAATTGACTATTACATCCAATATGTTATTTCTTCTTAATTCAAATGTTAAATGTAAAGTATTTTCCTTTGTCCTCCCCCATATTTCACAATATTAGAAGGAGGGACACTTGCTCTTAGAATTATTGACAAAACGGAATGTCGGGGTTATACATATATTTACTAGCAAATCGTTTAGGGAAAAGCACAAAGATTATGTGGTAATGGGGTTATTTTCGATATCTTCGGGTTTTGTGAAATTGAAAATAAAATATAAGTAGTATTGAAGGGACCGAAGTAAATGGAAACCTGATGGGGCTATATCTGAGCAATAAGCCGTATGAGAAAGAACTTCTTAACACAATGAATACCTCTTCTGTGAACGAAATCCTCGCGTGTGCCCTTGCATTATCATGCAGCATTATGATCTCCCTAGATCCTGGTAAAAGGTCTTTTCTGCTTAACACGCAAACACTAGATGTTCCGTTGATAATGCTCAGCATTGATGGTTTCATTCGGTTGGGGAAACTCATAACATAAAACACCCTTCATGCCCCATCAAATGTAGTAATAAGAGTTCTTTAACATGAATATTGGGTTTCCCAGTCGATGTCGATGTTTCACCAGGGTTATCCAATAATTTTTGTCCTTTCTCATTATGGTACATCACATGCATTTCATCATCAATTACTATTTCGTAAAAAAAACTCATTCCTCTCAACCCAGGATAATACTGCCAGTGATGGGACGTGTTGTGACGACTCTCTTTATTGTCAGCAAAGAGCGCACGTCTGGAACCCAACGGACCGCCCTTTGAATTTTCCCCAGCTTTTATAAGCTGATGGAAATTGCTTGTTGGGTTACTCTAAGTACTTTAGCAAGCTCTGACTGCGGGTCAAACGAGTTTTCTTCCAACAGCTGTTTCAAGTTACCTCTTCGACTTTTTTAGGTTGTCCAGCACGTTCATCATCCGCGAGATTTCATTTTCCATCCCAGAACTTTTTCAACCAGGTTCACATGTGCCGTAGGAGGCTGTTGGGAAATTACCTACGTCACGCAAACAATTCCGAGCAGTCCAACCCACGTTTTCCATTTTTACACTTTGTGAATTCCCCTCGTAAGCGTCATATCACTGTAGTATATACCACTCCCCCCTTTTAATTATTATTAGGTTAGTATTTTTGTTGTTATAATATTTTTAGTGACCTACAAAGATATAAGGATTAAAACAACATTTCAAAACGCCCAAAAATTAAATCAAGGAGTTTCATTTTGCTATCGAGATTGTCATACACAAAGTATGTTTTCGTGCGTACCTTAAAGCTTAGATAATATTAGGAGTTATAAATAGGTACATCGGTATTTGAATTTTGGGCAATAATTTTCACAAATATATCAATAATATATACATATATATGTATTATGTATGTATGTCCCACACATCCCCACCCCCTCTAGTGCTCCTTTGCACGCTAAGCCGCCCCCAAATGCGAACGTAATTTATGTACAGCCCCATAACATAACATTTCCCCTAAGGATGAAAAAATCATTTCCTTTCCACAGTTGGAACGCGAAAAGCATGTAAGGCCTGATATGCTGTTTATGGACATCATCGTGTTTAGTTTACATTTACATTCGAGGTTATCTCGGTTGCAGAATCGGGGTGCATGATTTTTGACGTGAATACGAGTATACTGTTCGACATAAGAAAATGCTACATACGAGTAATACGAGTAATACAAGCGGCATGAAAGCGCTTATATTTCAAGAACTACGTACAGTGGACCAACCGTTACATGTCGTTACGTAGGAAGAAGGATGACGTATTTAGATGAGTCCGTAAAATGGTAATAAAATACACCTCTTTCTTATATTACAGGAGAAAACCCCCGCTTCGATGAGGTGTCCAAAACCGTGAACATGAAATATCAAATGTATCTCGTGAGGCAAGTGAGGCTACGAAAATCATATAAAGCATATTTTATTAAGAGGTTTATTTTTCGAATTCTAGTGACAGTCAATTTGACACCATTTGTGCTCAGTATGATTTGCCATTTCACCATGAATAGACTTACGCCTGAACAACGCTTTTAAATTGTACAAAGTTATTTCGAAAATAGTGGTTTGTTTCAACACACAATTTAATTCATCGATGAGGCTCATTTTTATTTGAATGTTTGAATGGCTACATCAATAAACCAAATTTCTGAATTTGGAGTACCTACAGAAAATCCAGAAGAAATTGTTGAGGCGTCCTTACATTCACTTAAAGCCACTATTTGTTGTGCTTTATGTGCTGGTGGAATCCTTGCGCCATATTTGTTCAAAGATGATGCCGGCATGATTACTGACCTTTTCGTTCCCCAGTTGAATGGCGTTATAATGTGGAAGAGCTTTGGTTTCAACAAGCCGGCGAAACATGCCACATAGCGCGTGATACAATCAATTTATTGCAGGAAAAATTCGATGAATCCATAATTTCGGCAAATGGACCTGCGAATTGGCCACCACGGTCGTGTAGTGTAAAATCACACCTATGGTTTATTTTCTGTGGTAATATGTGAAGTCGCTAGTCTACGCCGATTATATTTCAAATAAAGCCAACTATTTGGCCCTTGCGAAATATCGCAGCAACTAAATAGGTCAGAGATACGGTATTCGGTTGTGGGCGAATAGGATATAGTGGATCGAAATGAAAGGTACAATTAAGAAATTTTAAAATATTCAAGAACTTTTCAAGTCTTTAATATTTTCCCAATAAAACAGAATCACCCTGTACGCAGAGCGGGCACACAGTCTTTAATTATCGCCTGCGAAATTTAATGTGAAAAAATACTGTTTTTAAATTTCATACTGTACATACTGTTCGTGAAAAATTTTTGTCGATGACTTTCTCTCTGTCGATACTTTCTCGTGTAATAACATGGACATGCTTCGTTTTTCAGTGAATCGGTTTCAAGGCGTTGAGGGATCGACCGAGAACTACGAGATTGCGCGATTGCGCTGTTAATCTATTTTCGGAATTTTTGGACAAGTGTTGTTTTTGTTGAGAACCCCTCAATTTCTTACAAGAATATTTCACAATAGTACGCGTTCGTTTCTGTTTTAGCTAATGGGAAATTTTTCTGGATGTAGTTCCGGACATTTCATATGGGTTAGGAATTTCAGGCGTATAGAGAGTCCCTTCTTATTGTTAGATATTCGTGGTGCAAACAGCTCTGCCGGCCGTGCCGATATTAAATCGTTCGTGCGAATTGGTGTCGTGGTGCAGATTAGAGATCCATAAACTTTTATGCGATCCTTGACGATTACTTTTCCAAACATGTTCCCCTCCGCAAACTAGCAAAATGAAAACAGCCAGTCTGTTTCACTGCAATATCTATGTCGAGTTTGTTTTGTTTGAATGTATTAAAAGCCCTGACTGAAACACCTTTGCTGCTGGGCCTTACGGCATTCCAAACTTTGCTGTTAAAGAACTGGCCAATGTTTTGTCTCAACCCCTCACAATACTCTTTAATTCTGACTTAGTGAAGGAACAACAATAAAAGTGAATTATCCCCCCATATGCATCCTGACCTGTTTTGGCAAGCTTTTTGAAAAATTGTTACATAATCAGGGTTCAACTGTTCTCCCACAAGCAGCACGGCTTTATTAAGGGATGGTCTACACTGAGCAACGTTTTCGACTTTCATCACTTCGAAGCTCTTGCAATTGGACAACGTGTCAAGTGAACTCAATTTATAAAGATTTTTCAAAAGCTTTTGATCATGTATGACATGCTGTTTTTCTAAGCAAACTAGAAGGATATGGCTTACAGGGGCCCTTATTGTTCTGGCTGTCGTCTTATTTATCTAATCGTAAATTGCATGTTGTGTTTTCAGGTTGTATGTCTTCCGAATTTGTTGCCGTGCGTGGTCTTCCACAAGGATCCATTCTTGGTCCGCAATTATTTTTGTTATTTATTAACGACTTGACTGCAAATATTGCTTATAATTATCTTTTATGCGCTGACGATCACAAAATCTTTCGTGTAATTAATTACAATAATGACTGTGCCATTCTGCACGACTTGATCGCTCTCGAGAATTAGTGTAATACTAACCTGCTGTGCATTAATTTTAGAAAACGTTTTAAAATGACGTTTACGTCTAATAAGTCCCTCTGGTGTGTGAGTATTAGTCTTAATTCCGGACATTTGTTGGAGGTTGCCCAAATTTAGATCCTGGGAGTGAGTTTTGATTGAAAATTGTTTTTCGATAACGATATCTGCAAAAGATCCTACAAACTAGCGGGGTTCATTGTTCGGACGACAGCTTATTTCCCTGGTATTTCTACTTTTAAAATTTTATTCCAGACAATTGTATATATGTAGTATTCCGGAATACTGTTCGCCGATATGGTCACCCCATCAAAATAAGATCGAAGGAATTGAACGTGTGTAGCGGTAGTTTTCTGGTAGTCTGTTCGCAAGATTTAAATAACCTTACAACGAGAGGCTCTCTATCCTCAACCTTCATTCTCTCGTTGATAGGTGACCTTATTTGGACGAATACCCGCCTGCTTGTATAGGGTTTTCCAATAAGGACTTGACAACTTTTTTTCAAAATAAACTGCAAACCATTTGAGATATTTCAAAAACTTTATTATCGGGTTGAAGCACAATCAAAACATTTATGAATGGAACTCGACTTCGTCCATATGGCCACCGCGGGCACGTTTGCAGCGGTCGATTCGTTGGACCCAATTTTCGATGACTCGGCCACACATTTCGGCCGAAACGGCTGCTATTTCGCGTTTAATGTTGGCTCTGAGCTCTTCCAACGTCGTCGGCTCATTGGCATAGACCAATGACTTGACGTAGCCCCAAAGAAAAAAGTCTAGAGGCGTTAAATCGCACGAACGAGACGACCAATCGACTGGTCCATTTCTTGAGATTACACGCTCATCAAACTTACTCTTCAATAAATCGATTGTAACGTGTGCTGTGTGGCTTGTGGCACCGTCCTGTTGAAACCACATGTTGTCCAAGTCCATATCTTCCAATTCGGGCCAAAAATAATCGGTAATCATGGCGCGATAACGATTACCATTCACAGTAACGTGACGATCATTATCGTCGACGAAAAAATATGGCCCTATGACGCCGCCGACATGCAAACCGCACCAAACAGTTATTTTGTGTGGATGAAGTGGTGTTTCATGAAGCACATGTGGATTTTCACCCGACCAATAACGTATTGACGAACCCATTGAGCCAAAAATGAGCTTCGTCACTGAAGATGATTTTGCGATGAAATTGATCATCTTGGCGCATCTTTTCCAGAGCCCAATCGGAGAACGTACGTCGCTTCAAATGGTCCATCGGCTTCAATTCTTGAGTCAGCTTGATCTTGTATGGGTGTAAACCAAGATCCTTACGCAAAATTCGCCATAAAGTGGTCTGGGCGATGCCCAACTCTTGAGAACGCCGTGGAATTGACTGATTTGGATCATTTGCTACGGACGTTTCAACGGTAGCGATATTTTCAACACTTCGACCAACCCGTTGTCTCACTGGCACGGCAACATCACACAACGAATATGTAGACTCAAATTTTTGCACTAAACTTGTTACTGCCTGTCTACTAGGGCGAGAATTACGACCGAAAATCGGAGTTAACGCTCTTAAAGTAGCGGTCACCGACTCCGAATTTCTGTAGTAAATTTTTATAACTTGCAGACGTTGTTCGTTCGTGTACTTCACCATGATGAAAATGTTAAGTTTACTGAATAAATTGACAGTGACAGTTCGATGATTAGTGAAAGGGTGCGTTCACAAATTGAATTCAAAGTTGTCAAGTCCCTATTGGAAAACCCTTTACAACAGAATCCTGCACACATCCTTGATTGTTGAACTTAGTTTGCGGGTCCCCTCTTTCAACAGTAAAAATCCACCTAATGCCTTGCTTGATTTGTATTTTCACTCTCCATTGTTACGTTGTGAACGAAATCTTGATAGGTTGCTATTCTCTCTATTTGCTGAACTGCTCATTGCGCTGTTTCAAACGAGCTGTCTTAGATAATTTGTATAATTCATATTCTTGGTTATTTCTATTATAAATCTCTTTTTTTCTTTTTCTCAATAAACGTGACAGCAAAGACTATTTTGAAATAATTTATGTACGGAGCTATGTAACTAAATAGATTCCGCCATAAAATTTTTGTGTCAATTGAGTGCTCAAAACCTATTTGCCGCCTTGTAATGTGTGAGGTGGAATTCTAAGTATTCATTGACGTTCAAGCATCATTTGAATCATCCAAGCGTGGTCGGTATTCGAGACATGTAGGCATGATGTCCATAACTTGGGCCCCAAAATTTGAGTACAGGTTACGAAGCATTTTGTCATCTTAAATAAGGGGGAAACAATTCATCTCGTCCCGTTTTCGAGAAAACAAATAAAATTGTTAATACATTTGAAGTACGTATTTATTAGGTATACACTCACAACACTCACGGATACCGCGAAACATATCTCACGTTCATACAAAATGTTTGACCTTGCATTAATAAAAACAATCTCGAGGCTGTGGACGAAGGTAGTCTCATTCAATGATAACAGGTGTACCAACTTCAGAACAACAAGGAACAAGTAAAGTTTGTTTACACGCTTGTTCATTTCGTAACGGTATTGTATACACAGTAGATATTTTGTGAAAGGGAAATCTACACTCACTACGAAAATAACAACACAGGCGTTTTAATTTGAGTTTGGGGATTCGAAATTGGTTGAACTCGATTTTCATCGAAATTGAGGTTGGGAAAGCCAACACTAGTTTAGAGAAGAAACACTTGCCAAAAGTAATAGCAGGATAAATCGTTATTCAAGTTGGAGTAAATACCATAAATTCACCCCGATAGCAATTACACAATCTTAACTTACATTTCTCGAGACTCTCGTTGCAACATTTGAGAGCATCATCCAAAGAATTTGTATCCAAAAATTGAACTGCTTTGTCGTTGAGATCCCTGGCTCGGATCTCAGGTGCCCACCACTTATCGACTATCCGACGAATAAGGATGTCAGGCTTGAGATTCACAGATGAACTTAAACTGGCACGGAAACCATTACTTTGTGCAATGCTCCCACCGCTTACTGTACTGGCGGGTAGCGTTGGGAACTTCACATTACATAAATTACACTGCGTTGCATGAGCACAACACTGCCTACAGAAAGTGTGACCACACGTCGCCGTTACTGGACATCTAAGGATGTCTTCACAGATCGAACACAGAAGCGGATCTATAGGTGACTTTTGTTGTTGATTCCTTTGCAGCTGTGTTTGACTGTCGAAGTTCGGCCGCCCTGATAAGGGACTGCTGCTGGCAGCAGCCATTGTCGCCAAGTTTCCCAAGGAAGTAGCGCTGAAATTTTCAACTAAACTCGTAGTAATGTGCCGCAAACGATCTAGGGGTATGTTGTCGCCCAAATTGTTAGCTACGTGCGCATAGATATCAAACGCTTCATACAGCCGCCCACACCGAGCCAACGAGTCACCGTAGGAAAAGTACAAGTCGAACGCCGTTGCAGAGTCCTGATGGTATTGTTGATGATGGCGATCGCTATGCTGTGGCGGCTGCTGGCACCGCTCGCGTAGGCAGCGCTCGAAAATCTCCGCCGCTAGGTGGTAATTGTGGCTCGCAAAAGCATCTTTACCAATTTTCAACATAATTCCGAATTATCTGATTGCTCGCGCATCAACTATAAGTGTGATTTTGAGCTTGTTCGGCGGTTGACACGCATTCGGTTTACATAATATTCGCGGCTATTTGAGCATGCTTCTGGCTGGCTTCACTGTAACTCGGCTGGTAACCTCACTATGGCTTTCTCAGGAGACAATTTCAACTTTTTGCGTAATGCTGCTTTACTGGGTCAGTGTGCAGCAACATTGAGCCGTTATCCGGTGGCACCGATGTACTAATTTGCGCGCACAGCACTGCAACAGTAATCCACTACACGTAAGCGACTTTTTTTTAAACAATTTTAGGATTTATTTGTATATTAAATATTTTGTAGCCAGCACCGTAAGAACGCTATCGTAACACCAATATCACTTAACACCTGGGAGACAAGAACCCCTTGAATCCCCGGGAGCCGTAAGAAGATTACGCAAAATTATATACACGAACATCTTTATTGCTTTGAAAAGTATTGGATAACCACCGCGCTCATCATAACACACTTATGTAACAGGCGCGCACTTTTCACTGCTATTACGAGAATTCTCGCACTTTGGTTGACACAACACCACTTGATTAACACACCGTTTGGGGTAATTATTTCCTCAGATATCCTTTCTGTCAGAATTGATCGTTTTCTTGCAAAAATAACCACAAGAACCGTCCAAGAGAACGTGTTTTTGATGGCGTAACACCAATTTCGGGGCAATTTTCTTCGCTTTGGGATCCGAGCACACTCGACAACTTCTGGAGGATTTATGTAACAAATCTATTTAGAAATCCGTCCCGATTTGAACTTTTCTGTAAGGATAATTGTACCGCTTGAATGCTGCAGCCGCTAGACCGCTAAATGGACGTCCCGCAGTTAACGGACCAAGCGCACTCGTTGATATTAAGTGAATGAATCAGAGAAAAGCATTCCACTGTCGTTTACTGATTTCGTTAAGGGGATTCTCGATAAAACAGAGCTTTCGGCGTGCAGCTTTTTCTCTTCCCAAACTCAGACGCACACTTCTGTAACGTGTATGCATTGACAACTCATGCATGCTCCTAACCTATGTGAAAAACATGTTGGCCTCGCGGGATTTGCTCAGCTCACTGTTGCATCACTTGTCGGCTGCGGGCTGCGTTGCGGCGACTGTTCCAGAGAATCATGGGAGCTTGCGTTTATATAACGCTCTCTTTTGAAATTCTCTTTGCAAACCCTGTTATGTATTCTGAAGTTGCGTGTTTACCATCCGCTTGTGCAATTCAGCGGCTCAGTGAGTTTTTCTCGGCTTTTCTGTTATGAAAACTGCTCACAAGTCCTAACGCTCTGTGCTGCGCTAAAGTGATCCATTCCAAATTTGGCTTGTTTCAACTTGTTCACACTAGGGTTTTACCAAGTTTCGCGATGCGGGAGGCGTGAAGCTCCACTGTAACTGTGGGCAACGCCCCACACTTCTCGCACCGAAAACCCTAGTGTGAACAGGCTCTTTAGGTAACTGTGCTCTGTCCATTGCACAACATGTACGCCTGAGTGAAATGCGGGGTTATATTATGACTCCACTTACGGTGACGCAAACAACGGCGATTCTGGGCGCCTGCCGCCTATTGTCCGCGTGTCTGCTGATCAAAGGATATGCTTTGATGTTTTGAATGCTCAGAGCAAGTGAGCATTGCAGGCCAGGACTTCTTTGCCATTCTGTATACTATAAAAAGCTTTGGTGTTATAAGTTTAAATTATTAGGGCCTGCCATACTAAACTGCTGGCAAAGGTTTTCAGACCAGGGCAACGTGGGAAGCTGGGCCATTGCCCTGGACGACCTTTTGGCACACGACGTGCGATAAGACGCAATAAGCAGCATGGACATTGGGCTGCCCTTTGTGAAAAGCGTCCATTTTTCATTTATCATGAGCATATGTGGATACTGTGCCCGAAATTAAGTTGTGCGAACCTAGTAACCTTGCATATGAGCTATTACCATACTGGTGCATTAGTGTTGACGTTTTCATAAATGTTTGTCATGCGTAAACTGGCAAAAGCACTCTATTCATAAATATTAAACTCCAAATGTGAATGGTCCATGAAAGCCCTGATGTGCATGAAAACCTGCAATGCAAACATTACGCAGTTTGTGCAGTACGGATTATCATACTGTCATACTTCAACAAGAAGATGTGTCATTTGGAGTTTTCCCTTTCTTGAATTAAAGTTAAACTTTCGTTAATGTCATGTCATAGGACTGAAACCGTACTTGATATACATAAGGAGCAAATTAATTTCCCTGCCCATGTTCATGCGTCACTATGGTTTGCTTATGTTGCATTCGTTAATTATGTTTGTTATGTCGATTATGGTTCGACCTTTAAGGGGACCTATATGGCTTAAATGGGGTTGTGCGGAGTCGAAGAATTATTTTTTTTTTAAGAAATAAACCACATAAAATCTAGAAAATGAGGAAACTAATTTATTATTGAATACTTTAAGATTGTTTTCTACCAGTGAAGATTCTTCAAAATTTTCAAATTTTTTTTTTCAATATTTCGTAAGAGAAATCCGTCAAGAATATATGCTCAAAATTTCAGATCGATATTTCAAAAACTAGTGGAGTTACAAAGAATTTTGTCGCGCATGGCGTGCGCTTTACATCGCTTTACAGCAGGTACTTAAACTTTGAAGCCGTTTTTCTCGAAACACAATTTTTGAAATCCGTTCCCACGATATCTCAAAAACTGATCGACAGAATTGCATGAAATTTCACAGAGTTACTCAGGACACTTTTCTCAACCGAGTGACGATGCCACTTTTTTTTAAAAAAGTCGGATTTTTCAATAAATTACCAAAAACTATCCAATTTTTAGACAAAATTACAGTATATTCAAATAGAGCGCTACAAACTTTTTTGTAGTTACAATTTTACAAATTGGCCATCGTCAATCGGTTGTACAAACACTCTACTTTTAATAACAATTTAATTTTTTTTTTTACATTAGCAGTTGTGACAAAGGGGGGGGGGGGCGACGGCGATGTCATGGATTCCATGCTCCATTTTGACCCTACAAAGTGAATAAACAGCATAAAACAAGCACTTTCAAATAAAAAAAAAGAATTTAATTATCATGTATAGTTTCAGAGAAAACGAGTCCTAAATCTGGACACATTTTTCCGCCGTCTACACTGGTGTAGCCCCTTAATGCTCCTTATGGACCATAGTATCGTTATAACCGCCGATAAAACTAAACCTCCTGTAAATTTTACATTTTGTCGCTTACGATAAAGGTGGGAAGGGCTCGAGTTTGTCACCCGTAGCACCCCCGAATTCATGTCAATCCCTCGGCTGTGTGTATCCTGACACAGTCACACCCGCAACATTGTCACACCTTTTTTACTTTTTTTAATTTTAATTATTTAATCCTTTAATCCATTAATATATTTGTTTTAGGACATAAGGACACAGAAACATAACGGAATCCTCAGATCACCGTTTTTCACTGAAAAATATAAAATTCACATTATATCGCTCCACAATTATATCCGTGCGATAACTCCTGCAAAATTGAAAGAAACAAGTTTCAGAAGTAGTCCCAAAATGTTGCACTCAAAAACACAATAGTTTTCAAGTCACAATCGAATTAGTCGTGCGGAGATTTTAAAAGCGCGGCGCGGCAACTTTAAACGCGTTTTTCTCAAATTTATGTTTTTGCAAAGTATGTAAGCGCAGGTTTGCCGGGACACCAATGAACCGATCTTTACGATTTTTATAATAATCACTATCATGTTCGTCATGAAATAACAAAGGAATTTTTTGATATTAAAATAATTTGATTTTTAATAACAATTTAAAGTTGGAAAAATGGGTTGAAAATCTTCATTTTTTTCCAAAGTTGCGCTAAATCGACAAAATTGAAAATTTAAAAAACCTTCAATATCGTTCCATAACTACAACCCACTTTTGCTCTTCACTGTATGTATAAATATGAAAGTGTGTTTGTTTATTTGTTTGTTACTCAATTACGCCTAAACCGTTACTTCGATAGATTTTCGTTTTTCAACACGAGGTAGTTGATATCCCGAATTAACATATAGGCTATTTGTTTATTTGATAAACTGCAAGGTTTCAAAATGGCGGCTCCAAGATGGCTACCGAGTAGTTAAGATATTAAATTAGTCAAATTTCAAGGCATGGCCCAAAAAATCCGCACTAGGAGGTTTTCTGGGGTGCTAATTTTAAATCTGCCATTAGAATTTCCAAATTCAAAATTCAATATGGCTCCTGAAAAAGGTAAACTTCAAGGGAATGCCCTGAAAATTTTCACCAGATCTCCTGAATTCAAATTTACAAAAATTCAAGATGGCGAACCGAAAAAGGATGCGGTAAACTTAACACTTTAAAGGATTGCCGTGAAACTCAACACTAGGTCGTTTTTAGGGATGCTGGTTTCGAATCTCTTATAAATTTCTAAATGTAAATCCAATCCAAATCCAAAGTGGCGATCGGAACTGCTCCACTTTTTAGCAATTTTTATGAAAATGGATATAAAACAGACTAAGGGGATATGGGTTTCAAACTTAACAAAATTGAAGATGGTGGTATCATAATGGCTACCAAAGTTATTAAACTTCAACAGATTGCTATGAAATTCAATGGAGGATTCTGGCTTCGAATCTGCTATCGGAATTTGAAAATTTAAAACGATGCGTCAAGCGGTCGAAATAATTCAACTTCAAGGAATTTAAATGAAAATTAATACAAAGAAATTTTAAGGGTCACTGATTTCAAATCCACCAAAATTTCATGATCCAAGGTATCAGATCACATAATGACAATCCGAAATTTTAATATTCAAAGCAGTATCACGAAAATTAATATTTAGGGGTTCTACGTTGCAGAATTTGAATTTTAAATAAACAGAAAATTTAAAATGGCAATCGAACTTTTTTAATTTCAAGAGTTCTGCGTTTTCGCATCAACTATAATATTTCTTTAATTATTTATTTAATAGATTTCCTTGAAATAATAAGTTAATAGCCCTTATAGTTTTTATTTAAAAAATTCCCGAAATAATCAATTTGTGAGCAGAAATAAAGAAAATCCCCCATAAGCTTCCACGTAGAAAATAAAGTAGGTGAAGAAATATTACTGGCAGGAATTCTAAGGAATATTATGTTTTTGCACTCATTGAGAACATTCTTGTTTTGTGTGATTTCTCTAAATAAATAAGAACAGCGGAAATAGTGCAGAATTTGTGTGCGTCAGTTTCATTCATTTACCTCCATCTACAATGACAAACGCACTCCCATTTTACTAAAGTGAAGTAGTGTCCAACCACTTCTTACATCCACTATGCGAGCACTTGTTATGAATATACTCAATGCCAAGAAAATCTCGAATTCTTCCGCATTTCTGTTATATGAGAACACTTCCGATAAAGTGCCCACACTGAACTGTTACGAAGTCAGAGCTACAAAAGAGCACCTTTTCAAGTCAGCCGTGCGCGAAAATATTTTGATATTCAACGCGGCCATCAACTGAAGGCTTCCGTTCTTCATACAACGAATTTTCGAATGGAATCTGAAGGTTGCCGGGTTAGTTTCCACACAAAGAAACGTTGTAGCTGCTGCACACTTTCTGTGGGCATAAACACTGATTATGCGCCGACTAAACTTTATCTACGGACTCATAAGCATTACGTCGGTGTTACGTAACCACAGTTCCAGGTGCAGTTCTTATACTGTTTGCGATTCTGGGCGCTGCGATTAAATGAAAATACACCTGACCGTAATAGAATCTTTTGTTTTAAATATTCAATTGCGTATGCGAGAGTGTTTTGCGTTGATTTGTCGAGTTTCGTATAAGTCATCGCCTACATAGGAGCGTTACGTATTATCTTAATTCGTCAGGTTACCAAACAAAACGCACCACAAGGTGAACTTTATTTAGCTTTAGAGGAACTGTCCAGAACGGTTATGTCGTTCGTTTTAGAATTCAGCGTTATTGGCCTTCCCAAGGAAAGCTCGAAGCGTCCGTGGGGCGACAATTTGTGTTCTCTTCGAATGCGAAGGCGAGTAGCAACAGCTGAAGAAAGGAGAACTGCACATACAAATTTTTATAGGTACATTATGTACGAATAACGTAGAAGTCGACTTTCTTCGGTTCGTGAGGCTGCGAGACGGGCGGCATGCTCTGTCGAGCGCTTTAAAGCTCAACAGTCATTGAGGATGCGGGCTGAGTTGCTTGCAGAATTTCCCGCCCCGAGTGGCCGCTTCTGGCGGCCCGCGGCAGTGGAAGTATATTTTTAGTAAACTTTCACACGTGATTCTCATAAAAGCTGGGGAATTCGAAACGTGTCGTGGGACTTTCACAGCATCGTAAAATTCTAATATCAAAGTGACCCTTGGGGGTTATTGCCTGTCGCACACGAATCCCGCACGACAACAGGTCAGAATACCACCCGCGCTATTGTAACCACTAATTCAGCCCGAGTACGTGTCAGCGCCAACGTACAAATATCACAGGTACTGCTTGAGTGCTTGCTGCCCGCTGTCTGTCACTTTTCTTGCGCCAGACTGGCGGAATATTTTCATTTGAGGTGGCGTTAGAATGTTTGCTAACTATTTTCGTTCTGTGAAACAGCTCGGCTGCTTTTTGTTTCGCCAATGCAAGTCAGATGAGATTGCTTCGTCTGCTCGAAATTGGATTAAACCACATGAGTGATACTTGAAGGAATGGCGTTGTTTTGATACATCCATTAGTACGACGAGCGACGTCTCGGCACACTGGCCTAAGCAATCCACACCACCAAGTGTCTGCAATACTTACAATTAGATTGTTTTGCATGTCGTCTTAAACCACTTTCAGATTTAGAAATCTGTTAATTGCCCTCATTAATTCTTCGTCGATTTAGATTTCGTTTGGTTCGTTAGTGGTTTGCAGCAACAAGCGAAGCATTACTCATTATGCAAATTCTCTCAAGTGTTTGTCATCATTATTATTATACGACCCCCACAAATTTTTGCATTTTCACATTTCTTAGCACGTCTGGTCTGAGTTACCGTTGCTTTTATAAATTTAACTTTATAATTATACCTACATAATAAACAGTGGCCGAGTGCGAGTAGATATGGCATGATATGGTCTCAACCAATAAACAACAACAAACCATGGTTATTTTTACTTTTGAAAAAAGGAGTTTTTGACTGGAACTAACGCCGAAAGTAAAACGTTTTGGCGATATACATATGAATGTATATGGTGCTTGCATTTTTATTATTGTCTGCTCATACATACATATGCAGTTTATTTAGCAGTATCACTTTGAATAATATTACGTGGCTTGTCCGTGGAGCCCGGTTGGAATTGTTGTCAAAAATTATGCAAAATTTTATATTAATTTTTTTTACATTAAAATATAGTCAATGCTCTACGATGCGGATACCAATATCCTTCGTTGTTTAGTGTGGCCCGGACATGCTTTCGACGAGTTTTACGATTGAGCTGCTTCAAAGTGCACACGCGTCTCCCTGGAAGCTTCCTCTTCATTTAACATTAAGCTCCAGACATTTTCAGTCGGATTTGCATCGGGCGATTGTTATGATCGATGAGTGTTAATCCAATGTCGTGACCCTATTTTCCAGATTCCGTGAGGTGCAGACGATTTCGAAGTTTGGGGTCGTTGTCTGCTTGTAATATCCAGTCGTCGTTTTCGAACGTTTTCTGGGCATACTTTAAGGGATAGGTTTTTTAGCTTTTGACCATCTTCCTAGTAGTCCACCAGGTACGTTTTATGGGAACCCATGTCTAGAAGCACGCTTCGTCAGATAAAGTGACATTCGACCAGTCGCGGTCAATGATTCGGTTGCTTTGCTCTTCTACTATGTGCGTCTCCGAGAGCAGGGGTTTTTGTGCTACGGTACTGTAGTTTTGCCGCGTTCAATCGCGCTCTGATTGTGTTGCATAAGTCGGGCTGGATCTCACTAATGGTTTGAGTGATGTTGTTCTCCAGTTGGTTTCTTGCCATAAACCAGCGACTTAACGTAGCCCCAGATAAAAATGTCTAAGGACGTTAAATTGCACGATCTTAGCGGCCATTCCATATCGCTTCTTCTGCAAATAACGAGTTTTGGGTATTTTTCCTGCAACAACTGCAATGTAAAGCCCGATGTGTGACACGTTGCGCCATCTTGTTGGAACCACATGTCGTACAGGTTCATGTCATCTAATTGTGGCCACAAAAAGTCGGGTATCATGGCTCGATACCGTTCGCTATTGACAGTGCGGGAATATGCAGTTTGGTTTTATCCATGGTAAAATGGAAAAATTTGGTCACCTTAATATTTTAAAACAAAATTTGCAGAAAAGTTAGGCATTTTGCAGAACTTTGCTTTTTATCAAGATAATGATCCAAAGCATACTTCGGAGGTTGCAAAACTTTGACTTATACATCCGTATTTGAACGTAATAGAGCATTTTTGGGAAGAACTTGCAAGGAGGCTTTACAATAAGACTTTTAGCAATATTTACCAATTAAAAGAAGCAATGCATTATGAATGGAATAATATTTAGCCTCAAGTTCATCAAAATTTGGTCCAATCAATGGAAAATCGTTTAAAATCCAGTAATTGAACCAAAAGGATTTTCTACAAAGTACTAATCAGTTGGCCATAATTCGTTATTCACACATCCTTCCATCCACATCCTTATTGTTCTCTTCCTTTAGCTGCGCCGCTATTTGTGAAGCACTAGGTTTTGGATTTTTTTCATTTTGCGAACAATTTTCGCTTCTTACCTGATATTGAGTTTCCTCGGACGAGGTGTTTTACATTTTCAGGATCTTTTAATCTCTTCATAATACTACGAATTGTATACGCTTCTTCCAATAAAATTCGCTATTTCCGCTTAACTTTTATTATTTTTGCTCAAATTTAAAATAATTTTTCTTTCACTTTCGCTAGTTTCTTTACCTTTCCGACCCATGGTAGCAAAAATTACTTAATGCATCGGTTGCAAATATCTATGGTTATAACGGGACTTTCCTCCATTCTTAGTTGTGAAATTATGTTTCTAGGAACAGTCTACAGTCTGTTCGAAAAATTAAAAGCTACGTGTGCTAATACTTTTGTTCGTAGGAATATGTGTTGTTTTGAAGCTTTTTTGTTTTATTTTAATAAGAATTATGCTTTTGTCAGAACCTTTTATGTACATTGTAGCTTCTTATAAGGGAAAATATTATTGTTGAAAGACTGAATCAATTATTTTATTTGTATGCCATTTATTGGTAATTTTATTTAAAGATTAGAAGTGTGCCAATACGTTTGTCTCCCTCTGTAAATAAATGGGTTGAAAATGACGATCGTGGAGATTTAAGCGGTCATTCTGACATCGACGAAGAGTTGAATCGATTAAGTCTTTCGATATACCTATCACACAATTGGTCTACAAATATATTTCCATAGAAACTCGAAAATGAATTTTTCTCTAAAATAAAATACTGTAGTGTCTGTGACTATAAAAGTAAAAGAAAGACACAGTATGTGCACATGTGTTTGTCCTATCTGTTTGCAACATTCAAGGCCATTTTGTTTGAATTGCATAGGAAAAAAAAGCATTGAAGATTCAGGCTTGTCAATTTTTTTATGTGATAACAGCATTGTTTTTTGAGATTATTTTTCTTTATATTTTTTTATTTTTTTCAGAAGATTTATGTGAATTATCGTTTGTTTTGATGTTTTCATAAAACCTAAAAGTCAAAAGGTGTAATTTAATTATTTTCTAGATACGTAAAAATAGAATTATACATTAATTAATTTGTTTCTAATGTTATTAAGGGTGACCACTAGTGTGAAATTTAAAAAAATCGATAATTTGCATATTTCGATAGTGTATGTCTTTAAAATTAACATACTAAAATTTCAAGTGCATATCTCAAATAGGTTCTGAGTTACAGCGATCTGAAGAGCAGCCGCTCATCGGTTCGAAAGTTGCGTTAACTTAGGTACCGTACCTGCTCTATCGTCCAGGAAAGTCATTATAAAGTTTCTGTTTCTATTGTTGACCTTATTGTATTGAGAAATGTATGAATAGGTTAATAGGTGGGGGTTCGTGTACGTAGCTGCCAGTCACATGTTTTGGAGCTGCTAGAACCTGGCACATTTAAACGACTCATCTAGTAGCTTAAACTTTAAACGCGTTTTTCTCGAAACTACATTTTTCAATTTGACTGCAGTTATAACTCGAGGACAAATCATCCGATCGATTTGATTCTTATTGCAGCTTCTTTTATATATGTTTCTCCATACCATGAACCTCCAGTTTTCCGATCGAATAAAAGATGTTATTTTGGCAGGCCAAAAATCATCAAATTTTCGCGCGAAATATGACACTTTTTTTAAAACCTCCGCCATTTTGTTAATATTAATTTTTTTTTGTCGATCGACAATCATGGTACGATCAATACCTTCTAGTTTAATAAAATTTCTGGTTTTTTTTTGATTTCACGCACTGTGAAGGTCGCTATCACTGCAGCAGTGGAGGACTTTTTTTGGAACCTTGGAAGAATGCGAATAACTCGCTGAATTTTAAATTTTTTGGTCCAATTTTATCATGTATTTACTATATATCCACAAAACTATCCTTAAAACATTAAAACATTCCATGCAGTAGTTTTCTTTAAACAAAATTCCCAAATATCACCTTTTTTCCAGGCGGTCACACTAGTGGTCCCCCTTAAAGTATATGGCGTGAATTGCTACTACTAAAATTAATTTGAATTGTGATAAAAAAAAGTATTTTCAAAGAGTGTGTCTGAGACCTCATGTATGGTATGTACAGTCATCCAGTGCGGTCGCATTTTAGTCGTTCTCCGACAAAAATAATTGAAACGGCTATTTATGTCAGTGCATAAGAGCTAGGTTTTTCCCTGCAAATATTGATGAAGTGAATCTACAGGTACTATCCCAAAATAAACCACAGCTGATATTACCACCTTATCCTGTAATGTTTTTAAGTTACACATTTCGGTTTATATGTATGATATCCAACACATGTGTTAAAATCATTAAAACGAACAATTACATGTTTCACTAAAACTTTTACTCTTCCCATTGAAAAGTTAACAACCCGAATTTTTTTATGTGGGATTTATTTTAAGGAGCTTTTCCCATTTCCCCGCAGCAACGAAAAGCGCCTGTTAAAACCATTGTCACCCCGAGACTGTTTCCGATAGAATGCGTCATTTCTATTATACATAGTAGGCAAGCAAACATGTCGTTGACTCAACGTTTGAGCTTACATAATTTGTGATTAATATTTTCTACATTGATAGCGTGCGAGAAACACATGTTAAATACTCTAATTGCAAGTGAGATAGGGAAGTCATGTACCCGTAACAGAATGCACTCAAAAAACCCGACCGGAGGTTAATGCGGCAAAAGCTATGTAGAGTATAAGCGCTTCTGGCAATTAGTCTAGAACAAGTGGAGGTGAATGCATCTCGCCCCAAGCACGTGAAAATAGCTCACGTTTATTATTGCTTGGGAGTTTGAGCTAAGCGGAGTCAATTTGTTGCGAAGTTTCTCATTTGTGAAATGTTAAATTGAATTGGGTGACGGTGGCGGTCAAATTGCGTCCCCTGCCTTTTATTAATTATATTCACAGATTGCGTGTTTCGTGTTTAATATTTCTACTGTCCTATGCAGCTCTTTTTTTCCACTTCGTTGCTACCTACATATGTATGTATTGACTCGTATGTATTATAGCTGTGGAGTTCAGAATTTATGCAATACGTTTTGTAGACTTGTTAGTCACCATTGCGAATGTTCACACAAACAAGGCAAGCCCGATTAAACGTCAGCAAGTCTTGCCGCAAATATCTTATTATATAAGATGCAAAGTGAGTTTTTATTTTATTTTTAAGGAAACAAGCTTCTATTTCTGCGAATTGTTTTCATTCTAGGTTGTATAGCTTTCATATATGTATAGCTTATAGGCATGCTTTTTTCATATCCTGTTCTGGATCAGGAATTTTACATTGAACTATTAGGTCCGCAACTAAGTTCTCGCTGTTTTTTTTTATGAATATAAAACTTTATTATGAAAAAATGGTTACAAATGAGTTATTCAAAGTACTGCCCATCGCTAGCGACAACCTTTTTCCCATCTGGCAGAGCTCGAATACCGTCACGGTAGAAGTGTTCGTCTTTTGAGGTTATCCATGAATCAAGCCAATTTACGATGTCGTCATATGAACGGAACTCCTGATTAGTCAGAGCATGTGCCATCGAACGGAATAAGTGATAATCGGACGGCGCAATATCTGGGGAATATAGCGGGTGGGGTAGGACTTCCCATTTGAGTGTTTCTAAGTAGGTTTTGACGGGTTTGGCAACGTGAGGCCGATCGTTGTCGTGCTGTAAAATCACTTTTTCGTGCCCTGATCGTATTGTGGCCGCTTTTCGCGCAGTGCTCGGCTCAATCGCATCAATTGAGTTCGATACCGTTCCCCAGTGATCGTTTCGTTCGGTTTCAACGTCTTTTCAGCGTTTTCGAAGATTTTCGGCCTTCCTTCACGCGAACGGTCGTCAACATCAAAATCACCGTCTTTGAAGCGACGGAACCAATCACGGCACGTTGTTTCACTTAGAGCAGCATCTCCGTAAACTTTTTGGAGTGCTCGATGCGCTTGAGCCGCCGTTTTCTTCGAATGAAAAACGAAAAGCAACACTTCCCCGCAAATTACGATTATTTGGCACATAATCAGACATTTTGACACAACCAAAAGTATATGTTCCAAAAACAAAATCACAAATGTATCAAAGCGGCTTGCTTACCATATGTCTAAGCTTGGTTCATGACGTTTTAGTAATGCTATAATCGACCAACTCTTACTACTGGAGCCATCTATTGAAAAACAGCGGGAACTTAGTTGCGGACCTAATAAATTTTTTAAACTGTTACCATAGCAAACATTTCAAAAGTTGCAAAGTGGGTATACTCGTATATATTGTTACCTTTTCCCTGGGTTCACTGGGAAAAGGATGGCCGAGTCCCGTGGGTCACAAACGCGGATTTCTTTTAATGTTCTTCGTTCTAACTTTTTCTTTTGGTTAACACCGTCTAATTCACATTTTAAATTTTTAGCGCGATCTGTCTGCCTCAACGGTTGAACTACAAGAGAGCGGAGCCAGGGCTCTCGAGCTGAGCCGGCAGAGCCGATGTCCCGCAACCGCAGAAATTGAAGCAAGGCAAGCTACCAATGTGAGCTCCAAAACTACGCAAATAAGTACAAGGTGGGCCAAAAGAAGTCATCCGATGTTGTTTGGCTCTCATTTTTTTTCTGAATGAAAAACTTCGATTCTGATTTTTGATTATGTTTATTTGAACCTTTAGAATTTTATTGGTTAAGTCGAGAAGATGATATCGGCCAAATGGGCGCCGTCACAATTGATTGCCATACGGGCTCGTTTGATGGAATTTTTCATCACTTCGGCGAGAACTTCGGGCGACAGATTCTCGCACTCGTGTCGAATGTTGTCCTTGAGGGCTTCCAGGGTCTCGGCCTTGTTCACGTAAACACGGGACTTCAAAAAACCCCACAAAAAGTGCCCCAGAAGCGATAGTTTTGCTTGTTCACGTACTCGCTGAGGTGGGAAATGAGCCTCATCGCTCATTATGGTTTTGGTCTTAGACACGATTATTCCGCGTTTTTGGGAAGTGTACCGCTCCATGGCTTGTTCACTTGTATTCTACACCTGTCTAGGCCACAAATGTCGAAACAGATTTGACATTGGCGGCCATTTGCAAAAATAAGAGCATCTATCAATAGGGTGATCTCTTTTGGCCGACCTTGTACAATAATAGGCACAAACCAGGTAATGAGCGCTATGTTATAGCAAATTCTGATTTTAATACAATTTATTATTTAATAAAAAATTTCCTGTGAGGTAAGCAGAAGGAAAAACGTTTTTAAGGGAAAATAACTTAAGGGGGGACCTTATTTAGAATTTTCAAAAAATCGATTTTTTTTTTTACATAATTCGAATATTGTATAATATGTTAAAAATATACTGTCAAAAGGACAAATCGAAATATTCAATATTAATGGAGTTATTGGGAAAAACGTCAAAGCCCGCATACCGTCATTTACCAGGTAGTCGGCTGTGTTTTCAAAAACTGCTCGTTCTGGAACTCAAAAAGTTATTGACCGATTAGGCTGAAATATTCAGAGGTTTTTCTTTATAGTGCTATCGGAAGGATGTACCTAAAAATAGGAAATATTCTGCAGAGCCGCCGTTTTGTAAAAAAAAAAAAATCTCATGTTTTTGTACACTTTAATAATGTATTAACAAGATGTCAAAAGTAATAAATGATCCAATTATTTTATCACCTTGAAAAAAATTCATTAAAATTGACTGATTTCACCCGTTCTAAAGGTATCTCCCCCTTTAAGGGGGTATTCCCATGGAGCAATTTCAAAAAATCGATCGATTTTAATCTATATATAAGTACAATTTACCCTGTGAAAGGATTTTTCGAATTTTCGAAAACACGTTTTTCAAAATGGTTTGCAAACTTCTGACGACTGTAATTGACCGATCGACTTGAAATTTCCACAAAACGTTTCAAAATACATTTTTGCAGGTATACACGTACGGATTTTTCGAATTCTAAAAAATTCGATTTTTAATCCACGTTTTTACTCGAAAAAAAATGAAAAATGAACTTTTTTTAAAAATTTGGCGCCATTTTGTTAATTTTGAAGATATCGAAAAATTCGTACGTGGGTACCTAATGGAGAGGAAACTGATTGATAACATTTCGGTCATTTCTGTGTCAGACCACCCAGGGAGGCAGAAACCTGCAAACCGTTTGCCTCTGCAAATTTTTGGACTACAGCCAAGGACGCCATTTTGGATTTTTATGTAATTCAAAACTTGTTTTAAATGTATTAAATGGTCCTTTTGAACCCCCAAAAAACTGCAAGCGTTTATCTTTATTCGTTTTCCCGTAAAAAAAATAAATGTAAACCCTTCAAAAATGGTGCTCTCCATGGGAATACCGCCTTAAGCAAACAATTAATAAAGATATCAGAAAAGTCTTAAAAAAAATACAAACTATATTTACTAATCCTTTACAAAGTACGATTGACCGTGCGTGCTCGCTGCTCCCTTACTCATGCTATGGTCTGCAAAATGGAACAAACGAAAAAAATGTAATGAATGAACGAAAAACAAATTTACGTTCTTGTTTGAACCAGTTGAAGTGAAATAGGTACTACAAAAACAAAATAAATAGTTTCCATAAATAGAGACGTAGTTTCCAAATTAAGAACACTACACGAGAATCCACATTTAGCCGCAATAGTGACATTTTCACAGTTTTATTAGCACGCGTGTTGATATTTTCCTTGGATTACTTCAATTAGGCGTCCTCGCTTTGATAATTTCGATATCTTGCCAAAACGCGCGTATCTTTCACTAGACTAAAAAAAAATCATTATTTCGAACAACTTAAAAAGAAACGTCGCTGTCATCAATTGGAAAATGTTTGGCTCGTCCACTGGGCGGCGCAGCACGTGCTATGAAAATAAAAGCAAAACACACGCTCTGAAGTTTTGCCACGCGTTTTCAATTCGCTGAAATTATACTTATGTGTTTCAATTCTCCCGGTCATCCATCCAGCTGGTTGAAATGATATGTATTCGATTTCGTCCGGCCATCTATCTATGAGTTTAATAATAGTCGTACTCATCCCACTCGACATATGAATATTCAATGATGTTCCACTTTAGCAGAAGATTTCCAAAATGTTTTGAAGGCTGATTAATTTTAGTTTGTACCTAAGTGGATGTTTTCATATTTTGTGTCCTGACAATTTTTGTTCACTCTATAAGTTATTTCTCTATAGTTTTCTAGACTGGACTATGCCCGCTTATTAGTATTTATATGGAAGAAAACCTTAAACACTCTTTTCGCAAACTTCGAAAACTTTTTGGAGTTTACTCTTTAAGAATCGATTTTCATATATAGCCCATGGTACGGAAAAATGACGGGGAGTGAAATCGAGTGTTAACAAAAAGTGGAGCGTTACGATTGCCTCTGTGCAACATCTTCGCGTATCTTATACATATACTGGCGAGAATGGTTTATGTTTAGGTGTGCAAACCATAGTTGGCGCTATAATCTAACTTCTATACCACTTGACCACTTTGTCCAACTTCGACTACAGGCTGTCCCCATCACATGAATTTTTATTCTTCGTCTGCGAACTTGGACAAAGTTCTAATGCACTCTCTTCTCATGAGTTTATTTACCCCCTTTGCCTCTTGCAGATATTCAAATCGTTCTTAAGGAGTAAATTCCAGTCCGCGCGTCGGAGCTCACACGCACACTTTTATTTGCTTTTAAAAGCAATCTGCGTTCTTCTAAGTACGTTACAATTAATGATTTTAAATGCAATTAGACACTATGAAATGTTAAAACACAAGAATTTGAAAACAAAAACAAAGAGAAAAAAGTAGTTTGAAGTGTTTAAGTCGGGTTGATTGGTTGGTGGCCTCTGAAATGCGGGGCTAATTTATTTTATTCAATCTATCTGGGAATGTTCGATAGTTAAGCTACACGAATAAAATATGTCCACTTTAGAAAAAAAATCAGAAGCGTTATATTACGATCCTTGGTCGATATGAATCAGCTGACGTGCTTCGATTGGTGCCGGGCTATAGAAAATTGAAGAGTTGAGCGCGCTTAACTCAAATTATAAGTTCGCTCACGAGCGCAGATTTGAGCTCGCTCAGCTCATTTACATTCCGCATGCTTGGAATACCTTTATTGGAAATTGTTGTTATCTTAAGAATATTAAAATCAAAGCATGAAAGGAGAGGTGGGTGAAGAAAATCGTGAGCCCTCAAGGAACCAAACTGAACCGACATAGATATCGCACTCAACACCTCACGAGAGTTAATATCCCCTTCAAGATGTCAGTCATCATCGCCTCTTTTCCAACAAATCCAGGGAGATCCATTTGAGCCCATCGGCGTAAGGAGGGAGTTATCTGAACATCATCACCAACTACTTCAGAGAGGTCATTGATATAGAAATGAAAAGAAGCGGTCCCAGAATTGAGTCCTGTGACACTCCCCAAGAAATAGATGTCAAATAATATTAATAAGCCTAACGTACTGACTATGTTCACTTAAGTAGCAGCACCAAGCATACAGTATATAAAAAACTTGCTTATGAACATTTTGTCTTCGATTGGCTCCTACCGTGCGTCGGTTAAAAACAATTACATCGGTCGATCAGTACGTCGTCGTTCTCTGTTGCCCTTTATGCCCCGCACACCCGAAATTGCATTCATCAATTAAGAACGAGCGCAATGCGCACAAACACCTGCTTGCTCAGATGTAAATATTCCAACGCATACAGATGAGTCACAACAGCAGCCAGGCCGCAGATCACGGGCCAGCGTAGGCTCGGTGCCGAGCTCTGAAGTCGGGTGAATTCTTGGATTCATTTCTGGTGAAATGAACGCGGTGGGAGCCAAACGAAGACAAAATGTTCATAAGCACAGCGGATAAATTTTTGTTAGAGATGAGTTGTCTATATACTGTATTCTTGGTGGTAGCAGCTTACAATTAGAAGTCTTATAACTGTATAAAAATAAAACATTTTAAAATGGTCCACAGTATCAAAAGTCTTCCTGAAATGTTAGACTTACGAAAATCCAACCACGGAGAGCCGAAGAAATCCACGCTGGTCCGCTTCAACACGATTAATATGCACGGTGTAAAATAGGGCCTAGACAGGGCTAACGTACTCCAGAATGGCTCTAACAAAGGTACAAAGGTAATGTGGGAAATTATATTGCGTTCACTCAATTAAAAAAAAACTATGTTAAATAGAGTAAATTTATTCTTATGCATGGCATATTGCAATAAGTAAAATAAAGTTTTTAGTTAGAGCTGTGGGTAGCGTGTGGCAATGCACCTGTTGATTACTAACATCCCAATAGCTACGCAAGTTATGACTCCGCGAGAACACAAATGCACCCAAGGGACCATTGCATTACTATTTCGATTATGCCGTGGGAGCCGAAGCAGAGGACGCATGTAGAAGTTCGAGAGATTCTTGGCACGAAATCCTTAAAACTTTGGAATCAATCAAGGATGATTGTACGGAAAAGCCTGTAACTCGAAACGACGGGAATACTTTTGAATTTAGAAAACGTGGAAACGCCGGTAATGGTTGTTGTGTGAAATGTTTTTTTGGAAAGAATAACCAAAGTGAATGTTCAAATTTAAGCTTCTACCGTAGATTTGATCACTGTTGCCGATCTTTACGAATCTCATTGCAAGTTTTTCGTGGCTGAACGAGAAAATTTTAAGTATTTCGAAGAAAAGGCGATGGATTCAAGCGTGTCAAAGCAGTATACAAAAGATATTGTAAAAGACAACTGAAAAAAAAAAAATTAAAAGCAAAAAAACCTTTTTTAAAAACAGCGTGATTTACTTGTGTAAATAAACTAGTGCCTATTTAATTGAGTAACTTAATCTGCTAAGATTAATTTTTTTTAAATTTCAGTTTAATTAAATACTTATAGGTACTTACGCAAACCTCGCGACAAGCTTTTATGATCATATAAATTGTGTATAAGGAGGTTATAAGTTGATAGTTAAAATTTTAAAGGAAAATTTTATTTTCTTCATTTCAGAGCATTTAAATAAAAGCTTTTTTTAAAAAAGGTTTTTTTGCTTTTAATTTATTTTTTACTTTTTAGTTATCGCTGGCTAGGTTTCTGAGTTTGTTCATCTCATTCAACACATCATTGTTGCAAGGTCGTTTGCCGGTTAATTTCGAACAGTCTAGCTCTTCAATAAGGAGACCTTCTAATGATTTCACCCTACTTAAGGCCACATATGCTTGACCAGCAGCAAAGAGCTTTGAGCCTAAGTAAACAACGGCGTGGTCGACTGTACTACCCTGCATTTTGTGTACTGTGCAAGCCCAGCATAATACAATTGGCAGCATTCTTCATTCTGCGGTTCCGTGACTATATTTTGCTGGAAATTGCACAGACTTGGGCTGAATGAGGTGAACACCGTCTTTACCGAAGTCTAAACGGACGGATGGTATATCAGTGTCATACATTTGTGCTCTTCGGAAGCAGGGCCAATGGCAGCATGGATTACAGCAACGGAGCTTATAATCACCATCTGTTTTTTAACCTTCCTTTTTATTCTCAGCGAACCCTTAATTTAATACCCATACTATAAGAAAGCATAAAAAACTCTAAAAGTCCGCCATATTGGATTAAGAGTGATGTCAGAATATTTTTCTAATTATTCTCGGCAAGCCCTTTCATTTGATACCCATATTGGAGAAGTGCATAAAAAATAACTATTCCGCCATCTTGGATGTTCCACCATATTAGATTTAGAATGACGTCACACAGCTTATCGTGTATTGTCATCCAAACTAAACGTGTATACAAAATTTCTGCTCAATCGGTTAAAGATATCTGCTTCAAAATTGAGTACCAAGATTCCACCCGAACAAACATACATACATACATTGCAAGTTAAATAAAAGCTTTGTTGTGTTGCACTCCGGGAGTGCCGGCAGAAGTGAAAACTTGAACATTAACGTTATGCATTTTTGAATATTTTTGAATGGCTAGGGAATAATTTCGCACGAATTGCTTTATTTATCAGTATAAAAGTACTATCATTTATGTGGTAAAATACAATATTAATTTATTGCGCTTTCGTACACAAAAATGACAATTTATATTACATTAAAAATTACATTTTTTACCCATCCCAAAAAGTGCACAACGCCGCTAAAGAAGTTTTCACTTCAAAAATTATGACTGACTTAGTTCTTTCGAAAGAATTTTGGTAAAACCAGATTCTGGATCATTGAAAAGTATATCTTCCTTCGTTCCTGCAAAAACAGAATTTGCAAAACATTTATCCAAACTTGGATATAGCAGTTCGCATGGCTCTATGTATACCAGCGACAAATTGTTCGGGTGAGAGAAGCTTGTCTTGCTTAAAACCGGTGAAAAATTATCTAAGATCTACCTTAAGCCAAGAAAAGCTAAACGCCTTAGCTCTTTTGTGCATGGAGTCAGAACTAATGAACAAGATTTCATACGACGATATAATTGATGATTTTGCGAATAGAAAATCGCACATAAAGGTATTGTAAAACTTTCATAACTTAAGGGGTCTACCCTCTTTTCGGAGGGAAAATAAGGTTGATTGCAATAAATTTTTCGATGGGTTTAAATTATGAAAATTGAAAAAATAAGTATTACACTCAATAAATACACTCCCGAACTATATTAAAATTTTTTTTTTATTCATTTTTGTGAAATTTTAAGCATGGAACTGCTAGTCGAAAAATGATCCAAAAAACGAGAGGGGTGTGCGGCGTTGATGAAATCTCCGAGATGCATGGTCGGAAAACACAAAGCAAGGAGTTTTAGGTTCAATATATTAATAGCTATAGCGCATCGGGGGCGATTTTTGATTTTTGCAAAATTGACAAAATGGCGGACATTTTTTGAAAAACTACGAAAAAAACATGTTTTTTTTCACCGTTTTGGCCATTTTGCGCTATAGCTGTAGTCATAATGAATGTTTGGTAAAAATTTGGAGGGAATCGGTTCGGTAGTTTCCGAGATTTCATCAACGCGGTGTCGAAAAACGTTATTTTGCGAAAAACGCGATTATAGTTTTGTTAACGACATCGTAAAAAATTTCACCTAATCCTAATCAGCGATGCCTGGACCATACACTATGCCTTATTCTTCCTCAAGATGCACATTTTCATCCAAAGTAGCGTTGTTGCGATATGTTCTGGCCGCACTTCTCGATTATAAACAAACGGGCAAAGATGTTGTTATATCAAGATTTTAATCTCGACTAATTTTGAGTCAAAAATACAGTTACACTGCTCCGATCTTCATAAAATTTTAATATAATATTTCTGTGTATATACTTTACGAAAATGCAATAAAAAAAATCGATTTATAAAGAGGGTAGACCCCCTAATTAATTGAATTTCATTGTCATCATCAGCCGGATTGTTACCAGATAATTGAATATATTTTTTTTAAACTGTAAGCGCAATAAAAATTATTTAATTACGTTTACCGAATGTACATTATTGTGTAAGTAGTATTAACGCACACCTTACCCCGCATTATTAGCAGTACTAGTACATGATTGAACTTTTATTAGCTCAGAAATATACCCAAAAACTATTTCTTGTGCAATTTCAACCAAATTGTTGGATTGTAAAACTAATCTAGAAACTGACACACCGATCACCTAGTTCACAATCATACTAATTACGGGAAAAAGGTGATGTAATTAGGACGATAGTGCACAAATCATAAAGTCACAATTTCATTGACAAAAAAATTGTACTTATGAAGTGCCTAGTAAATAATATTTACACACAATTAAAATTATGACCTACGGCGAGACCACTGCGGAGTGGTGATAGTTGTTAAACTTAACAGAAACAAATTAAAATGATGACCTTCAATTGCTACATAACTGAAAAAAAAAGTTCATCACGATTTTAAGCGAATATGCGAGTACAGCTACAGCTCTGCTAAAACTCACTCAAAGCAATTACAACTTTGGTGCGTTTTCTGCAGTTTTTCTTGGGTGGCAGCAATCAAGCAACCATTTCAGATCTTCCAATTTTCGATGATGTGCAGTCCCTTGATTAATACTAGTCTGGGAATGCGGACAAAACTGAAATGCTACTTATTGTTTGCAAAATGTACGGGCGCCGCCGTTATGCAAGAAGTCTATACATAGCATTGAACTCTAATGAAACAAATTCGTTACGCTCTGAATGTCAACTCGAGCGATTGGTATGCAACAAGGTGTAACCGGATTCCCCTCTTCTTAATCTTGAGTAAGAGTATTTTAAAAATACAGTTAATACTACCTGCTCGCCAATGTTACCTAATATTTTTTTATAAAGCAGAGCGGAAAACTTGTCTATTTGTATGAATTGGAAAAATGTGTCATAACCAAGTGATGTTTCAGACACTTGGGCTTTTAAGCAAGGCGACTTATTTTGCGGTTAGACAAGAGCTCCGTTCCAGACATGAGACAATTTACTTCTTCAGCTCCCAACTGGCGCTTAAAGGAATTATTGATCTGCTTTGTCCAGCAGGCAAGATGCTCAGTATTTTACTTAACGAATACATGGGGAGTACAAAATAGCGTTTAGATTCACCGACTGCAGGTTCGAATCTATTTTGGTTCGAGGCGAGCAAGGAAAGCATTTAGGTAACAATGTTATATGTATCTATAACTCGGCTTCTTTGCTTTGTCGTGCATATTGAACTGCTACGCAAAACGATTTTATTTTTGTTATATAAACAAAAGGTTCCTGGGTGTACCAGGTGGACATTTTTAAGATTGAGTCATGCAACAGGCCGGAGTACCTCTTACAACATTGACCAAAGAACGACCAGACCATTTTGTGGAACTTCAGAAACAGGCAAAAGCAATATTTCATCTATAAAAACGAAACAACAAACGAGGCGGTTTTTACAATTGATTTTCAGACAATTTCAGTTTAATAAATATTATATTAAAGTAAATGAAACTGTTATTTTATTGTTTACTTCAGGATAACCGCTTTTACTGTCCATAATTATATTAGAGGCCCTCAAAATTCAGTGCAATATTTTTCAACCTGCGTTTTGGTTCGGACAGGACAATTGTCGGTAAAACTGAAAAAGTTCCCACCCAACCCAACCCAACGATGGATTAGGATAGTATTAACATATATGTACATATGTTTATCTATATATGTACAAGGCTTGTCCAGAAAGTAAGTGTACTAGGGCCCTTACGGGCAGAGGGATTTTTTTTTGCTATGTTGGTCACACAGCCGTATAGCTTAGCTCCTCCATTTCCAACGAGCCCAAGAATGTGCCAGTACGACTAAAATTGTGGTCACAGGAACGTGTCCCGTGAACTATGTCGATAGAATCTGCCGCCAAGTGCGAAATTCGCAGCGTTATCCGTTATCTCGTTGCGAAGGAAGTTTTTAACGAGATCAAATCGGTTTTTGGCGAAGGAATAATAAGTCGTACGAGTGTGTTTACATGGTGTCGTGAATTTAAAAACTGATGGCCACGACGAGCTAAGGAATGGAAGACTGTCGATTTTGACTGATTCGCTTGTTGAAAAAATTGAGGAAGCTGTTCGTCCACAGATTGACTTTGGTTGATCTTTCGATGATGTTTCCACAAATCTCCAGATCTCTGCTGCACGAAACAATCACAGAAAAATTCGGATTTCGTAAACTGTGTGCAAGGTGGGTCTCAAAACAGCTGACAGAGCAGCACAAATTGAATCGATTGGCCAACAAAGCAAGAAAGCAACTTTTGGAGTCGGTCAGATAGGATGTTTTGAACCACCCCCCGTATTCCCCTGACCAAGCGCATTCAGATTACCATCTGTTCACCTCCTTGAAAATGCACATGGGTGGGAAAAAAATTGCAACTGACGGAGAAGTTGGCGGCTGAGTTCTTTGACCAAAGCATAAAAAAATTGATCCTTCATCTCACTACGCGCATCGAGAGGGATGGCGACTACGTGGGAAAATAGTTCACATATATATTGATGTAACCATGTAAAAATTTTTTTTAAAAAAAATTATTTGAAACCCACAAAAATCTAGTACACTTATTTGTTGGACATGTCTCGTATATATTAGCAGAACTGGCTTTGTCCGGGCTTTTTATATGCTTGTAAATTGAAACTGTTGCAGAATTAAACCATTCAAATTTTTATCTATACGCGCGGTAAAAAATTTGCAGAACGAATGAAATTATTTCATGCGTAGAGACGGTTTCCATTTTTACCGCGGCGAACCAAAATATTCCCGTTCATTCCTGAGATTACCTGAGGACCTGAGGACAAAAAACGGAGAGGACAGACAAACAATTTTGAAACGTTTGTTATGGTTTCGGTATCGGGTAAGCAAACAAATTAACCAAGAACCCAATCCCATGAAATTTCAATTACGTTCTTAACTTTTGGCCGCCATCTTGCAGTTCGACACTTCGATAGCACATTTAAAGTCATCGTTCGCAAAAATCCCTGTGGGTACATAAGACAGAAATCCGACCAAGTTGATAATTTTCGGTCGCCATATTGGCTCCACCATCTCTCATTTACAAATTTCGTTATAGTTCAGGCGGACTATGTATTGCCTTGGATGCTTCATAAGCATCAAGTCATAAGGTATGATAATTTTGATGTTCGTCGATTGAAAAAGTAGTTATTAGTTAGTAGACAAATTATGAAATATTTTAATATGTAAAAATAAAAGTAAATCGTTTTTTTTGTACCTCAAGAACAATTAAGTTTAGAGAAAAGGTTTAACAGAGAAAAATGTTTTGTAATGAAATTTCACATAAGATAGGATAACTCAGTCATTCCAATATGCATTATTATTGTGTCAAAGTACGAATAATTAACGAATTAATTATCACGGAGCGAAGCCTAAAACAATAATAAAATATGAATTATATAAAAAAATCCCAATAAAATATATTTAAATAATTTACCTACCATATCTGAAGCCACCAGAGGTATTGCACATTTAAAAAATCGGAAAAAACAAAGAAAAAAATTAATTATGTAGGCTTGGACTTTCATTAACAAAATATAAAGCAAAAACCACATACCCGTGCTAGAACGTATACATAAAATCCAGTCATAGAATGTTCCACCAAAATCTTGGCGGACCACCAACAACAATCCATGACTCACTAGAACTTACCGATGGCACATAAAGGCAAACATTTACACAATACAAATACAATTGATTACATAAAGAAGGCGAGCTCTTTCACAGAGAACATGAATTAAAACATCACGTGAACATAATAACAAATAAATAACGAAAATACATCGACGTTGGCAGATGTATACAAAAATCACCGGCAAACAGATATCACTAAATCACACTACTAAAACAGGTAAAATCACTGAATAACGATACAAAGAATATAGAAGAATTGCTTACCTGTATTTTGATCACAAATTGCCCATTCTTAATGCACTAACACGCCGGAAATTTTCACCATAAAATCGCGACACGCACATCTCGTACTTTAAAACCGCGGACTGACATTTATGATTTGACAGCCAGGGGGTAACCGGGCCCAATCAAATCAATGGCATTGCCAGAAATTTGATTAAACCACCAATTATTGAGATATCAATGAAAATTTATATTAAAATTGGTGCAATAAGTGCGACAGAGACCCATCCCAAATCGAAAGGGACAAATATAAAAAAAATATACAAAATGGCCGTACGGAAATCGCCCAAATTGCTCTATGGACTGCGGAAAAAAGCCCAAATTCAATAGTGCAGTTCAAATAACGTATAAAAGACCGATTTGCAAGAATATTGTTCTCATTTGTGCGACATCGAAATTTATAGTGTTTTTCTTTTGCCTCCATAATATTTTTGAATTTTATTTGACTTAGTATTTTGCTCTTCAAGTTTTTGTTAAATTTGCTTTGTTACCTGTCTGCTACAAATCTTGCAATCACAATTTCGACTAGTTCTGATTAAGCTAGAGCTTTGAAATCTTGTACACTTGTAAAAGTCCGGTAACAATGCAATATCGTACAACCAAAATCCTTCTAGTTCTAATATGGCGGACAGATCTAACTCCAAGATGGCGGATTACCTTTTTCTTCACAACCCCCTTGATATGGATGTCAAATGAAAGGTTTCGACTAGTAGAATACGATTAGAAGACGTCATTAAAACTAAAACTGAGGTTTATTATGAACACTTGTCCTTCCAAAAAGGAGTGAGAAAATAATTTTTAAGGATCTTAAGCTTGCAAAAGAGCAAGCAACAAACATTATTTTGGTGTGTTTCGATCGAGATAAACCAGGCCGATCTCATCAGTGTAGCATTGGCCTTGTGTCTCTGCCACAGACACGAAACGATCGATAAACACCGCCCGTACTTATTAAACCCATTAAGGGATCTACCCTCTTTATAAATCGATTTTTTTTTTGCATTTTTGTAAAGTATATATACAGAAATACATATTAAAATTTTATAAAGGTCGGAGCAGTGTAACTGTATTTTTGTCTCAAAATTAGTCGAGTTTAAAATTTTGATATAACAACATCTCTGCGCGTTTGTTTATAATCGAGAAGTGCGGCGTTGCCGACGCAGCACTGATGCCTCCAAGGAAGCCAGAACATATCGCAGGAACGCTACTTTGGATGAAAATGTGCATTTTGAGGAAGAATAACGCATAGTGTATGGTCCAGTCATCGCTGATTAGGCTTAGGTGGAATTTTTTACGATGTCATTAACAAAACTATAATCGCGTTTTTCGCAAAATAACGTTTATCGACACCGCGTTGATGAAATCTCGGAAACCAACTAACCGATTCTCACCAAATTTTTACCAAAATTTCCTTATGACTACAGCTATAGCGCATCGACGGGGTTTTTCAAAATTTTGATTTAAAAATTTTTTTTTTTTTGCCAAAAACTGTGAAAAAAACATGTTTTTTTCCTAGTTTTTCAAAAAATGTCTGCCATTTTGTCAATTTTGCAAAAATCAAAAATCGCCCCCGATGCGCTATAGCTATTAATATATTGAACCTAAAACTCTTTGCTTTTTTTTCCGACCATGCATCTCGGAGATTTCATCAACGCCGCACACCCCTCTCGTTTTTTGGATTATTTTTCGACCAGCAGTTCCATGCTTAAAATTTCACAAAACTTTATAAAAAAATTTTTTTTAATATAGTTCGAGAGTGTATTTATTGAGTGTAATACTTTTTTTTATCAGTTTTCATAATTTAAACCTTTCGAAAAATTTATTGCAATTAACCTTTTTTTTCCCTCCGAAAAGAGGGTAGATCCCTTAATATTCTGGATGCAAAGTATATGAAGGGAATTATACATGTATATATATATTATAGTAAACCTCATACATGCTCTACCTCCAACAAGTGTTTTACAACAACCTTTCGACTTAAGTCTTTTTGGCTTGATCGGCCTTTAATATGAAGCGTGAACTAATAATAAAAAAAATAATTTTTTAAAAACAAACTTTTATTTAAGCCAAAACAATTAAAAAAACATATTACCTACCTTCTTATGAAATGTCAAGAACTTTTAAAGTTGCACCTGTAACCAATTTTATTAAAATAAATGTTTGTGTCAATTCCGATTTCAAATAGGAAAATTTTTACGTTTTTATTGAAGGAAAATAATAACAAAGAACTACTTAAGCTCACTTGATCATTGCAAGCAGAGTCGGGTTGACCTCAAAACACATTAATACATACATATGTCACGGCCTTATACAGAAATAAATGCAATTGGAGAGTGGCATTATGAGTGGCGATTAACAATTCCAGAAAATTCAAATCAACGGGTATTGTGCCTAAACTTGATCCCAAAAAGATTACATAAATACCAATCCGCCCAAGGTCAACTTGCGTCACAAAAGTTAACGGTATACGTGCTTACGTAACACCCCAGAGGCAGGCTTTGCATGATGATGTTGCGATTTCACGTAAGTAAATTTGCATAATTCTTGCTTTTACGATAATTGTGTAATGCTCAAATGTCAGCGTAACTGGATAAATGCACAAATCAAAGATTCCGAATTTGCTCAACTGATCGCGATTTTGGCAAGCGACTCCACACCTCGATCTGGCAAACGATGAATGAGCAGATACATCAGTGTAGCAAAGCTTACGTACGGATTACACGTACAGGCACATATGTGCGCATATTTGGAAGTAAGCAAGAAAACTGCATTCGCTTGTTTATGTAATCGGTAAAGTTTGTGAAGTCGTTTTGCTTGAACCCGTCAGAAACGCTAAAATCGCACGCCCCGATGAGAAATTAAGAATAAAAGACAGACGTCGACAGATCGCGGTTCTAAACGATTGGTCATACACGATTATGAGTTAATTCCGAAGAAAGTGGATCTCTAAAACAGTAAAAGGAATTACATAATTTGCAAGTGACTCTTTTTCTTTGAAATAAAAAATTTCCTATGTGCATAAGTCCGTATAGATTGTGCTAATACATTTTTTTGCGTTACATCCATTCTTCATAGAATTTTGGTTGTCTATTATTTTGAATGTGTTGTAATATTTGTAATTATTTCTGACACCAATACATCCTTCTTCCAGGGCCAAATAATTTAAAACGCAATGCCTGCATTGTTTGAGACTATCAAAACTAAAAAGAATTCAAAATTGGATGCAATGCAATAAGATCGATTTTATCTTGCCACCAAAAAATTGTGTGCTAAAGTTGCACTGGCATATAGTTATAACATAGATACCTACCTACTCCGAAAGTTACGCCAGATAGGTGAGTTTATTATATTTCTGCCATATGTACGTGTGCCTATGAATAAAGTCTGCGAAAGAGGCGCTCGAAACATTGCATAAAGCCATAAGATTACATTAAGATATTACCATTGAGAAACCGATCTGCGGCGTAATATTGCTGAGAAGAAAGAGTTAAGGAGGGCCAAACATAAGTAATGTATGTTCGCAAAGGCTGTACCCCAGCTAACTTTTGTGCCCTTTGAATCAGAAATTAAGGTTATTCATTCAACCTGGTTTCAGACATTTTCACCTAAAGTAAGATCGTTTCGTAACGGTGCAGTGTTAAGTAATCGCGTCGCTTACCTCATCTCAGAAAGTGAGCTGATGTTAAATCACTCCGGTGAATTTGAAGAAGAGAACCGCTGCAGATTGGGCCTGACGATGCTCGTCGCAACAAAAAGAGTTATGAGATTTGCTAAGTCAGGCAATTACACTGGTCGGCAAGGATTTATCCCGAAAATAAAAATAGGTGTTGTAACGTTATGTTAATGCTACTCAACTTTATTAGGCAGACTGGCGGTAGCCTACTTCTATTAGATTATAGAGCAGGAGGCTCCACTACATCAGACTTGCCAGCTATACTGATTTAAGCAGATCTGAATCTCTACAGGTGTTATTGACATAATTTTTTCTATAGATTTTTGAATTGAATATTGAAAAAATAAAAACAAAATAATTATACCTTA
This sequence comes from Neoitamus cyanurus, assembly GCA_947538895.1. Classification (NCBI taxonomy): domain Eukaryota; kingdom Metazoa; phylum Arthropoda; class Insecta; order Diptera; family Asilidae; genus Neoitamus; species Neoitamus cyanurus. Next base: position 2,907,525 of record OX384540.1, read on the forward strand.
TTTGAGCCGACTCAGGGGGCCGATTTGTTTCATGTTCGTGTCAACATGGTTCAGGATTACTAACATCGGACCACATGCACCCGCTTTTATCTGTGATTAATAATAGCATGGACTACGCTGATGGTACGAACCATACAAATTGAAATAATAGGTAAAAAAATATTTTTAAGTTAAACGATTTTATTGCACAATTGATGATGCACTAAAAGCTGGAGAATAATAATGGGTCACCAATCTGGGGCTTTGATCAAACTAAAATAAAATCGTAGAGTTTTTTTTTTATTATTTTTTCTATTCTTCACTTTTCAGTGTACTTTATTAGCTTAGCCTGGTTTCATTTCATTTATCCGATCCATTGACAAGTACGGAACTTCCGCTTCTTCATCTAGTTCAAAAAGCTCAATCTGTTCTACTATCTGGAATGCGTGAATTTGACTAAACGCATTTTCGCGCTGTCTATATACCTTTGTGTCAACATATTGGATCTGCCATCATAAATTCCAAATTTCAATAACAGATTTGAATTCAACTTACCAACAACCCATTTTCATCGAAATTCATTTCATTGAGAATTTTTAACGCCACATTGGATTCCTAAATTTGGATACCAGATTCGCAATCAGCAACCTCCAAAATCTGAAAGCAAGGGATGCTTAGTTGGAATTTTTCAGTTGACATGTCGGATCCGTCATTCTGCACCCCTAAAATGAATGATAGCCTGTATGGTAAGTTGATATATGAAGTTCTTCCTGGCAAGAATTCAACAGAATCAAAGTAAACGTTTAGGCGTAATTGAAGGGTAGGGATTTTCGGCCGCCATCTTGAAATTCAAAATTATGATAGCAAAATGATCGACCCTAAAAACCCATATATGTATGTACTAGCAGAGCTCGCAAACGTTGTTTCGCCTTAGCCTACGGTCGTAAATAAGTAATGTAATTTTGTTATTTTTTCACTTTCACAAGAAGGAGCACCATTCAAAACTAAATAAATGGGGGAGAGTATTCAGAAGAGGGGAAAGTGGTATATGCAGGTATTGTATGTGAATTTATGCTTGATTTAATGAGTCCACCCACACCTCGCTGGGACAAATAGGAGGGGGGTGCAGTAGAGGTCGGATGTACACTTGTAACCTTGGGAGAAACGAAATTCAAAAAGACATTTGAATGCATTTTGTTGAAATTGAGGAGAAAAATTTAAATATTTCGGTAACTATTCACCGTTATGTATTGTGGGTGGGCTTAATAGAAGCGTCTTGGATAAGTAATGTGATTTAGTATATATAAAACTTTAGTGAATAATAGTTTTTAAGTAAAATGGTATAAAGTATTAAAGAGGTAGGAGCTCACTGCTTAATTTTTTTCCGAAAAGAGGGATGAGGAGGAAGGTATAAAAATAATTTTAGCAAATAGGAAACATGTTTGGGAGTGCGAGTGCAAAATTGGAAATGAAATTATTGATAAATGTAGGCTCTGTGAGTGATGAAAATGGGAACTTTCCGAGAGTGATGAAAATGTTTGCTCCTGGGGATCTGGGTTGAAAAGTAATAATAAAATTGATTTGATTAAAGGGCGAATGTATTAAGAATAGGTGAAAGTAATGTATGGGGTAATTGTGTATGAAGTTTTGTTTGATTTTGTGAGACACCCCCAACCCGCTGGACATATTGAATCGGAATGGGAGGGGTAGGTAAAAGTAGAGTAGTCGTTATAAAGTTGAAGAAAAAAAATTCACCGACAGGTGACAAAATCAAAGAAGAAAAGTATTCGAAAAAGTGAATATTAAGTATGACAAAAAAAAACAAAAGTTAAAAAGTAAAATTTCTGCATGACATGATTTTGAACCACGGACGCACGGCTCCCTTGCATTGTTGCATATGCTTACCACTTAGGCTGTTCAAATTAAAAGTTTGTGGCTCATCATGGCATAGGAATAGCGGCTTATCCAAAGTTTCAAGTAAATTGATTCGAAAATAATATTCTTTCCAATTCAAAGACATACCCCGGGTTTAATTTTGAGAATGCCTGAAATACATGTTACATATTATTTGTTTTGTAGAGTGTTATGCGCAGTTTCAAGGAAATCGGAAAAAAAGGGTTTTTCTCTATACAAAGATCGACATTGGTATGGAAGTTACATTGTGGCGTCACGTATCGAAACCACAACTAACTATAAACCATTCTCGCCGTAATCGGTCAAGTAGTTTGGCTGTAATGCGGCTTCAGACATACGCACCAAGGATTTTATATAATTGATTGAAACAAACGGAAATCCCTTCAAGTTGAGAATTTCCAATCTCCACTTGGATTCGCCCATTTTCCAAATTATTATAGCAAATTCGAAATCACCCAATTTCATGTGAATTCGTGGAAATTGAAATTTTTGGTCGCTATGGTAGATGCTCCATTTTAGAACAAAAAATAATTTATTATCATATTCTTGTATGGTAATGAAAACTGAATATATGTGCAAAGTTCCATGAGAATCGGTGGAGTAGAAGTAGTTGAAAAATCGATTGTAAGATTTGAAACAAACAAATATATGGAGTGAAGCTAAATAAAACCGTTTAAAAGAGGGCGTCACGCTGTTATGCCAGCGCGATATCGTCATATCATAATATCAGCATAATTCAGACATGGAATTTATATAATCTGTGTAAAAAACCGATTTTATAACGATTCTGTATATATAGATATACATGCAATGTATTTGGGAGCACTTGGAGTGCTCCGAGCTTTCCTTAAAAACAAAAACTCGGTTAGAATTAATTTTTCCCAAAAATTCCAACGGGATACTAAAGTTGAATGGATTTGTGATTTTTCTGGCTTGGTAAAAATTCTAATAGAGTGCCAGAGGAGGAAATATCACAAAAATTGTCTCTAAATCAAATTGGTGCCTATTTCGACTTGTGACTGATCACAGACATTCGGCAGAATCGGCCTGTTAGTCTAAAATCGTATTTTTCGATCAGTTTTAATCACATATAGTATATTGTTTACCAGACACCTTTGCAATACCCTATGCATCAATACAAATATTATAATTTTTTTGAAATCATCGAGTTGGATTTTAGTTTTGACATAGCAATTTCTTACAACAAGACGGCCATAATATGTCATGCATTTTGAATTTCTTTTTTTAATTGTTTTATTTCAAATTTGCCTAAAACAATTAACAAATATTCAGTGCACAAATATAAGTGTATAACTTTTTTCTAAAAGTAATTTCTAAGCAATATCAAAAGGTTTTTGAAGAATTCATGCCATTCAACAGAATTTTTTCCATCTTAAATTAAAGTTTATATATTCAAAAATATGTGCAGAAAATTTCAGGTCAAAATTTCTAAAATTGACAGAGTTACAGCCATTTTAGTATAGCAGTAGTAGACCGACTGTTTTACGCTTGACGTCCCGATGAGAATGGCACACCCCTAAGTCCCTTGCTCAAACGTAATTATCAATAGATAACTTATTGGGGTTCTTTTCTTCGAATTTCTTTTATTATTGCTATATAAATATATTGTTCTATTGTTATATAAATGATAGCGAGAAAAATGGACTAAAAACTTGAAACACGTTTTTCTAGAAATGACTTTTTTCAAACTAGTTGCATCGATAACTCGGTCAGTTATTAACCGATTTTCAATTTTTTGTTTTTTGTTTTGTTCGTATTTGAAGTGGCTATGGTTAAGCGTAGCCGATTTAAAAAAATGTAATTTTCACTATTTTTTAGGCTGTTTTGAAACAAAAAAAAAAGGTCGAAATGATAGAAAAAATGTTCAATTGGTCGCCATATTGTGAAAAGTCAAAAAAAAAAATCGGCTACGTACAACGAATTTTACATTCATATAGATTATAATGAACTTTTACTTTGTTTTTTTCTGATAACCCGTTCTTGAATAATCGATGCGACCATGGAGTGGGAATTTTTTTTTTGGACTCTACGGCAACGCTCATAACTTTAAAACTATTTAATATTTTTAATAAAAATTTATATAAATATTGGCCAATGTACACTTTATAAAATGTTGGAAAAACGATCCTGATATTCCTTTATTTTCGCGGTCAAAAAAATTCCCGAAAATCACTCATTTTTTCACCCGTCACAGTGGCCTTCCCCCTTAAGCATATCTTTACTCCACTACTAGTTCAGTTTCTCGTTTGACACTATTAGTGAGTTATCAAAATCAAAGTAATTTAGATCAAAATAACAGCTGTCAAGACTTAATGCAAAGTGCATAAATTTTACAAGAATCTTTAAAGTTACCGTTATCTTCTCCCTGACTATTGAAAAATCAAATTACAACTTTTATTCATAATATCCTTTCGTTTTCCGTGCTTTTCTTTGTACCATTGGAAAACAAGTCTCACTTTAGCATTGAACATTTTTAGTAACATATTTTTCCGCTACTGGCGCTAACGGGAGAAAAAGGTATACAAACATAATAGGAACCAGTTCATTGTGCGGATCTATGAACTAATTCAGCAATGGCAATTTTACATGGGCTACGTCATTTTAACGTCAGGAACTGTTCAAGAACTCTAGTCTGGCTAGGGCATAGTAAGCACGGCTTGGTTGCACCGACGACGCCATTGTATGCTTGTGTATTTGGTACGGGTGGCAGTCGTCTTATTCCGCGGTGTTTGCGATTGCCATATTGTTAAGCGCAGTGCTACGAAAATTGTGCCGGGGACCGTAAATGCTGAAGAAAGTGGAATTGCCGCTGGATGTTCCGGACAAATTAAGTGGAATTCCCTTCCTCGCGTGCAGTGCCCATGTGAGTGAGTGTGTTGTGTTTTAATCCCTTGCTGGAGTCGACGGATTTATTTCAATCATATGGTTACTTCAAGGTAAGCTGTCTTTTGTAGGACTCTTAAATAAGCAAAGTATTAATTCCAAATGTGTTAACCCGTTCAAATGGAGTACGATAAATTGTGTCAAATTTTGTGCATGCGCAAGCGGTTAGGTGATAGTACCTACATCCATGTATTTGCGTAACCGGCAAACTCCATTCGAGTAAGAGTAACAGTTTCGCCGTGACCCGGGATGTGCAATTTTATAAAAACGTTTGCGTAATTATTCGCGCCATTATGCAATTAGCACGGCTCTGTTTAAGATTCATCAATTCGTGGCCCCATTTCAAACGGCTTGACGGAATTACATAAACAGGCAACTAGACGCAGTCAAGTTCTGCCCTGAAATTATGACACAGACGCGATATTGCTTTAGTCTCGTGCTCATTGCCGATCGTTCTCTTACTATACTAAGGCCTACTGTCGACTGCAGTGTCTTAAAATGTTCATCGCGCTCTCGATGCCGCCGCCCGTGCCGTTTGTAAGAGATATTGACGACTCTACGAGACCCGAGACGTCTCCAAAAGCTTTTCGCGTAACGGCTACCTACCTACTTACCACTGCTACCACTTTGTTGCAATCTTTGAGAGATCTCGAATTTTGCCTTGTACGAAGCGATTTTTATAAATTTCTTTACCTCTCCGAGGTGCCGGTGTTCATGACGCCGAATATGACTTGGATCACCAGTTCCACTTCATGCTCGCAAGTCGTAACATTGAAACGGTATTGCGCAACGTGTTTCCTAGTGCCTCTTGGCTCTTTTAAATATTTGTATGGCCTGTGATTGGCGTAATTAATTATCCGCGCTTGTTGCGGCCGCTTACGCAACAGAGAGGCGTAACTCCGAGAAGCAGGAGGTGATGGAGGCAACACTAAAATGCACTTGTCCATTGATCAATTGAGATTTGCCGTCTGTCCGAAAATTATTATTAAGAAGACATTGAACGTTAACCTTGGACTGATGCAATTCTACCACAGTGAAAGTCAGAAGCTTTGTTTTAGTGGCACGATACGAATTGTTAACAGTACCACAACATTGTGCAATCACACTCCATGAACTGAGGCTCTTGTTTGTGAACGTAAGAGTCCAAAATAGGTAAAAAAGCTTTTAAGTTAAACGGTTTTGTTGCCCAACTGATGATGCACTAAAAGTTAGCAAATAATTATGCGTCACCAATCTCGGGCTTTGATCAGACTAAAATAAAATCGTGTGGTGCATTTAGTAGAAAACACATGATATAATAACAGTATGATTTCCAAGCTTCTACAAAACAGAGTTTTCTACTAAATGCCAAGCCCTAGATTGGTGACCCGTAATTATTTTTAGCTTTAAGCACATCACCAATTGTGCAATAAAACCGTTTAATTTAAATTTTGTTTCACCATTTTTTTATTTTTCACTTCTTAGTGTGCTTTATTTGTTTAGCCTGATTTTATTTGATTTATCCGATCCATTGAGAAGTGCGAACTTCCGATTCTTCATCTAGTATAATATTTTCTTCTTTTTAGTCTAAATATTATACACTGCTGTGCAAAATAATAAGCACAGGCATAACTAAAAACTTTACCTTCAAAATTGAAAGAAACAACGAGGAGTTTATGACTACGCAATTCAATGTTTTTATAACCAACTAGCTTGCCCGGACCTGGCGTTTCCCGGGATACTATTAAATTTGTATTCTTTAATTTTACAACGCATCCCCACTGCACAGCCGCCTCTCCTATGTGACCCAGCGGGGTGGAGGTGGTCTCATTAAATCAACCATAAATTCGTACACAATAGACCCCATACATCACTTTCACCTATTCCTAATACTTTTTTAACTGTAAACTGTAAAGTATTATTAAATTTAGTTTTCCTCATTTTACACCACCTCCTTATTGCACCACCTCTCCTATATCTCCCAGCGGGGTGGGGGTGGTCTCATATTTGGAAATTTGAATAACAGATTCGAAATCAGTGATCCCGAAAATCCCCAAGCGCGGATTTTCAGGGAATCCCTTGAAGTTTCCCGTTTTCGGTCGCCATATTGATCCAGCATCTTGATTTCCAAAATTTTGATGGCAGATTCAAAATCAGTGACTCCAAAAACCCAAACCAAAAACATAATTTTCTAATTTTTCGCGCAATATTTTTAATTTTTTCTTTCATAAGACCTTCTCCTGAAAATAACAAACACAACAAAAAAAGAATTAGCGAAATCGGTCCAGCCGTTCACGCGTGATGGCGTGATCAAGGGAAATAGGGATATAGGAATAGGAAATAGGGGGATACACTTCTGGGGGGTATCACCCCCACCCCTCCCCCACAACAAAAACACGTCTTCACCAATAATTCCCACATTTCACACTTTTCATCAACTTTTCTTTCACCAACACATTCTACACTACCTCCCCTTCCAACGATACACATAACATGGTACACGCATTACTAATAGTATATATGATTTTTTACAACAAATTTTCTCTTCTTCTTCCTGGACGCGACGGGAACGCGGTCAAACGGGATAAAAAGTCCTATGTCCGTCTCCTGGTTCTAAGCTACCTCCCCACCAATTTTCAGCCAAATCGGTTCAGCCGTTCTTAAGTTATAAATAGTGTAACTAACACGACTTTCTTTTATATATATAGATAAGACATAATTAATAAAACCAAACATAAATGTAGAATTTAAACAACAAATTTGCGGTTAAGATATAAATATTAAAACTTTAACGATTTTAGCTGGGCAAAAAATAAGCACACTTAGGAAGAAACTAAAAATTATCAATAATAATTCAACATTAAAAAAACAATTGTTATAAATTGACATAAAGATTATTATCAATATTTAGAAGTGCTGCCGTTATTTTCTAATACAGCTTCACATCTCCGTGACATTGATACCACCAGTACAGTGAATTTGGTATTTAGCACCAAATTTTTGGTGCGTTATGCCAGAGTTGACGTTGACCTTTGTTTTGTGTCTTAGGAGTATTGCTGAGTGCCCTTTTAACATGCCCCTAAAGGTTTTCTATGGGGTTCAGGTCTGGCGACTGTGCGGGTCATTCAACGCATGTCTTGAAACCATTTTTTCGTTACTTTTGCAGTATGTTTAGGATCATTATCCTGTTGAAACTGCCAAAGTAACGGTGGATTATCTTCTGCATATGGATACATAACTGTCGGAAGCATTTCGAGGTATTTTTCTTTTTTAAAATATCTTGTATCCTATGAATGGGCCCAACACCATAATACCAAAATTTTAATCGTTTTAATTGTAAATCTTGGACTTCCTTTCCTGCCGGCCTACTAACGAACTTGTTTTTTGTGTCTGGTCCAAATAAATAAATTTTTGTCTCATCCGACCAAAGAATCAAGCGCCATTTCTCAGCAGGCCATTGCGAATATATTATAGCAAATCTTTTTCTGTCTTCAGTTATCTGTTTAGATAGAAGGGGGCACTTTTAAGCAAATATCAGCTTTCAATTTGTTTTCTATTTAGTCTTCTTCCAATCACTGAGGTATCAATGTCAAGTTTTAACTCAGATTTAATCTCGGCTGATGTCAAAAAAGGATTTTTCTTCACAACCCTAGCTATGCTTCTATGGGATGTTTTACGTTTCCGACCGCGAGTTTCTTCTGCTTTCTTGTCTTCTAATACATTCCTTACCATTGGTAATGAACACGAAACTGTTTTGGCAATAACTCTTAACGATTTTCCTTCGCTTCTCAGATTTCTTATAATTTTTCTCAGTTCCAATGGACAATGTTTATTACGCCCCATTTTTGTCTGAATTGCTTAAAAAGAAACCGGTTTTTCTACAAATTCTATATTTTTTTATGTGCTTACCAAAAAAAATGTAATATAAATAAATAGGCAAAAATTATTGACTCACATTCACTTGCCTATTATTTTACATAGCAGTGTATGTCTTATTCAAGCTTCTAATTTTATACCCAGGCCTACGTGGTTGATATGCGATCAATGTAAAATACATGCTATACCTATGTCAGGGGAGTTGCAATCATTATGGTGATCCGCTATCTTGACGCATCCGTCATATTTCGCTTGGCATTGACATTAGGTAGCTCGTTGTATTATACCCATCAAACCCTTTCTTTTGACACCCACATGAAGCGGTATTGTATTCTACTCGTCATACCCTTTCATTTCATACACATATCGAGGGGGTAGTACGGAATTAGGTAATCCACCCTTTTGTATTGGCCGCCATATTGGACTTCAAATGGCGGCACATATCTACGCAGGCAATCCAGAAATTTAATTTTATTTTAAAGGCGAAACATAGATATGTTTGTTTCTCCAATTCCTTTTCTTTTCCAAACTTTACATGATACAAAAAGAGGTTGTTATTTTTCTGTAGTGGTGTAGGTAGAAAATGCCAGAAGGTTTTATTACAATTGCACAATAGTGTTCCTTTTTAAATAATGGAACAGGGCTAAAATAATTTTTGCGAACTGTGTACAATATATTACTTGAATACCTTTGTGATTTGATTTACTTTAATGTTTTCCCACCTTGCCGTGATACGCTTTGGGCAGAGTGGTAACTCTGAAAGAAATAGATATAAGTATAACGCTCTTCAGTATCGTAGCCCCACCTACGAATTTGACCACGAGCCGCCACTGCATAACAGTAATGGCCTCTTCTCATCATAGCGTAAAATACAATTTGAAATAATATTTGTATTTAACAGTGGTATTTAACAGCCCAAATAATAAAAATAAATAAACAATGTCGCAGAACGCTGGTGACTTTTCCACGGAACCCACTTTAGGAATCACTGGTCTACAGCATCCCCGAAAACGCAAGATCCGGTAGGTCGGGCCGGTGGAAACTATAATATATGAGCGTTTTACCCGTCCCGAGGGTGGTTTTGGCCTACTGGAGGTGAATGAACACAACCTTAAAGATAACTTCTGAGACCACCACCGTGGGGAGGGGGGGGGGGGGGGGGGGGGGGTCTCATTTGAATGCAAAATAAAGTGTATTTTGATCAGGTTAGGTCACTGATAAACTGATGACCAGTCGGTGCAGGCAAGCAAAAAGGAGTTAAAATCAAAATTAGCCCTGCTATAATTGTAAAAGTTATCAGTCACATGAGCGTCAGATGGTAAATTCATCAGTGACATCGATATAACCAGAGCATGATGGTCAGCAACCTCACCAAATCGTAGTTTGATTGCCTTTGAAAATGAATTTGTTGAATAAAATTAAAATATTATATGATTGACAGCTCAGTTCAATTGTTCGAAGTTGAGATAACCGACTTGGCTGTATACAGTGTGCTCGAAAATAAGTAGGAAAAAGTATGTTAATCGATTCCTTGGATATACTTTTACTTCCTCTTCCACTCCTTCCCGAGTTCTTTGGAAGGAATCAGGATCAATTGAGTGCGTACACCGCCTTTGAATTGCGGAAACCGTTTTATTAGATGAGAAGGAATGATTTACACTCCAACGAATCGATTGGCATATTACAACCTACTTACTTCGCGAACATCCTATCCGTTATCCCCTTAAGAGTAAATTAATTAGAGCATTTTTTATTGAAAGCCTGGCGGCGAAATGAACAAGCTTTCTGCATCAATTGAAGATTTGTTACATTTATCGTGGAGGAGAACATTTTAATGAAACCGAAGCCATTTACTTAGGTCAGTAACAGAACTGTGTGGCGTAACATTTCGAGTTTATTACGTGCCACTGTACAATTAGATAACCAAATGCTTTCGTAATTTATGAATTTTTCTGAAACATCGCCATCGCTTCGTGTGGTTGTGTACTGTGTGTGCCTGGTCAATTCTACTGAAGCAAATTCAAACAACAATACGACAGAGCTGTTCACGTGCTCTAAATAATATTTTAACTTTTCACCTGTATCCCCCCACGCTCAAAATCTAATATCACGTTAAGCCTGATTAAGAGAATTTTCATTCGTCTCTCTTAAGTTCTCGTCTATATAACTTGCAAAAGCTCAATGATAAACTTTAGTTTATACATGTGCTTTCATCTCCTTCATAATTAAATTGGTTTGGATATGGGATTAATGGTAGGTGACTTTATCTATAATAAAAAAGTTTGAATCTAGGGCTTTAGAGCTTTAATCGACAAACGCTATAAAGCTCCAAAGGAATAGCTCTAAACTGGACTACTATTTACCCGACCGCGCGACAGCAAACACAAGGCAGGGCAACTAACAAGTCCATAGATGTGACTTCGCAATGCAAAACAGCGAAAGTTTTGTTAATAACGAGCTGATGACGCCTTGACAGAAAGCTCTTTGTCTGCAACATTGCCAGAAGCGCTGGCACACATTAAGTTTGCGTTTAGCTTCGTAAATTTGTTTAGAGCCACATTGATTGCATCCGTTGACTAAAACTTGTTTTCACTATTCAGGAATTTTTAATTTAAATCTTTGAATAATTATTAATCAGATAACTTTATCGTATCTATGTTAAGAAAATCAAATAGTTTACAATTTTTGCAGTATATAATAGCACTCGCGTATTTTCTGTGCCTCCCAAGCACAATGCTTTCTTAATAAATTAAGCAGCAAATAAGTCATCATACACCTCTGCTCGTAACATGGGCTACAATTGTCAAGTCAAAGTGAAGTCCTGAACTTGCAGTAGTCTACCATGTTTTATTTAACCGTCCGGTCCATGACCAGGTACCCGGGTATCCATTTCAGTTTCAAAGGTAGAATTTATTAACTTTTTCTCAAAAAAATGTTAAGACCGTCCGGATCCCCAAAATTGAAGTAGTTTGACACCCAGTTCAATTTAATTCAAATTTTTTAAATAATTAATTATTTAATAACAGTCATTAACTATCAAACTTGATACCTCCTTCGTTCAATAATCAGGCATCCGGGTACCCACTACAGTTATTATTTATTTATTTAAGACAAATTCATCAACAATCTGATTACTACGCAATAAAGCCATCAATTGAAATTTGAATCGAAAAATATAAACTTTAACGAAGCAGATTCTTTATCTGGCCTCTCGAAAGATGAAAATCAATATCAGGGAAACGTAAATTAAAGGAACGTGACATCGAAGCAATAGGCTCATTGTAGCCATAATTGGTGCGGTGATGTGTTAACTGGAAAAAGTCGTATTTCCTCAAAGACCGCGCGGGTATGGAAATATTAAGTAGAGCCAAAAGTTCAGTCGAATTAATAACACTGTTCAGACAGTCGAAAACCAAGACAGTTCCGGAATTATTTCGTCTACTCTCCAAAGTGCTCAGCGAGATAAGCTTGAGTCTGTCAGAATAAGGAGGTAATATGAGACTATTTTCCCAAGGCAGACCACGGAGGGCGAAACCCAAAAATCTACGTTGGACAGCCTCAATTCTATTAATGTCTTTTTCATAGAAAGGAGACCAAACGGGACTAGCATATTCAAGTATGGGTCTCACGAAAGAGCAATATAGCAGACGAGAGATATATGGATCGTCAAACTCCTTTGACCACCTTTTCACAAACCCCAAGGTTGCATTAGCCTTATTGATAATGGAATTTATGTGGTCCTCAAAAGAAATACGTGAATTGAGTGTAATCCCTAAGTCACGCACTTTGTCAAATCGTCTGAGGGAATGTCCATCGATCTTGAAATTAAAAAGCAGAGGGTTTTTTTTGCGTGAAAAGGACATACAAGTACACTTATTGATGTTTAGAGGAAGTAGGTTAATAGAACACCATTTATGAGAGGCATCAAGGTCCGAGTTCAAAGTTTCGCAGTCATAATCATTAGATATCAAACGAACAATTTTCGCGTCGTCAGCATAGCAGAGAATTCTCGAGTGAGTTGGGATGGATCATTGATGTATATTGTGAACAACAGAGGACCAAGATGACTACCTTGGGGTACGCCTGATGTATTCTCAATACAATCGGAAAGGAATCCACGGAAATGGACACATTGAGTGCGCTCAGACAAATACGAGGAAATCCAATCAACAACAAGATTAGGAAAGCCGAGAACAGACAATTTATGAATAAGAATATTGTGATTAATCCTGTCGAAAGCCTTGCTGAAGTCGGTGAAAATACAATCCACTTGCTTGCCCGATTCAATGGCAGAAATGCAATAATTATTGAACAATTATGTATGAATGCCGGGTTTATATACACTCAAGAGACTGTTTATTAAAGTATTGAGGTAATTTGACTTTTAAATAAATAATAAACAATGTCGTTTGTAATTTCTTTTATTTAAACAATTCTTATTATAAACAATAGCAAAGATAGTAGGTAAGAAAAAAATAATTCCGTTTATATTTATTTTAGTAAGAATTTTTATTTTCGATTATTTGTTTATTTATATTGTTTACATTTTGTAATAATATAATGCCACACAAGAATAAGAGTACATTTAATTATTTCGCACACTCTTTACATGTCGTGGTTGTAATACAATGTTCATCACAGATAGGATTCTCACACATCGAACATATTTTTCCAGTTTTGCGACGTTTTTTAAATTCACTTTCAAGACAAGCATAGCATACACCAGTAATCCTTTTCCTTCCGGTTGAATCGAGCTGTGTCTGGGGTGTTGATGATCCAGATGTTGTTGGCTGCGCATATGGATTGATAGCTCGTCCAAGAAAAGATTCAATTGCCACTTTCGTTGTGAAATGCCTCATGATATGTGCATTGAATAAATGTAGTACACAGTTCTCTGCCCAATTGCCGATAAAATAATCGCCGTTCATACGTCCTTTTAGCAAGCATTTTATTATTCTCATGATACAGCCTTTTTTTTTGGCACATTACTGCACATGGTTAATTTCTCATGAAAGTCAAACACAGTGGATAATTTTCTCGCGTTTTCGATTTAACCATTGCTGGTGGAATATATGCCTTATTTTTCTTCAAAGTGCCAACAATTGTCAAGTTCCAGGATACTAAAGATTTTGCCAATGGAAGAGTAGTGAAATAATTGTCCATTGTAATGTTTCTACCGGATCCTTTGTAGGTGCCACCAAGTCTTTGACAACTCTCTCACCAACGTTTTTTTCACGACCTTCACTTGATTTCCCAGTGTAAAGCTGTCCAGTAAGTGGATACGAATTTTCAGCATCACATATCCACCATATTTTGATTCCATACTTAGCTGGCTTTGATGGAATATATTGAGTGAATCTAGTTCGACCACGGTATGGATAAAGTTGCTCGTCGATTGTCAGGTATTCTGTTGGCTTATAGTGTTTTGCTAAATTACTATTAAGCATTGTCCAAATGTCTCGTATTGGAGCAGCTTTATCAGTCTCCATACGCTGAGCTCGAGTATTGGCATCATCAAATCGAATAAAACGAATGATGCTCCAGAAGCGATTGATGCTCATTGCTTCACGATATAATGGATATGAATACGTCTGCCACATATCCCTTGTATTGTGAGTATTTGAGTTGTTGGCGCCAGAGGTTATCAAAATAGCCAAGAATGCATAAAATTCCTGCAGCTCAAGATTTTTCCAAACTAATTGTTTTTGCTCCGGATTTTTTTCATTATACGCTGCATATGTTGAAATTGCTTTTTGATTATTATGGCGTATAATGATATCTACCATTTCTGTAAAACTAATTTGAAGGTGTCGAGAATAGATAGCATGTTGGTGTTCTTATGAGGTTACCTGAAAAGAGGTATAAAAACGTGCGACACATGTCACACATGACATTTGTGTTGCGGAGTGTATGTGAGTACCCGGTTACCCGGTTATTGAACGAATGGTGAACATTTTGTCATTGACCGGACGGTTAAAGTATTTTCTTCAAAGCTATTCTTAAAGAAATACTCTTCAAATACTTCACTATACATCTTGCAAATATTAAATAATTCTACGGTGAGAGAAACGATGTAATTTACAATTTGTTTCCATCCGCCAAATACACTTCCAGTCATGAAAACACATATATTTTTGTCCAGTTTAGGTTGCCTATTTTGATTCCCGTTACGATAATTTACATAACCTTCAACTTAATCGTATTTTTCAGTGTATTTTAAATCCCGTTTTATTGAAATTTTATCACACACAATAATAAAAAAGAATTTGGGGATCCCCAAAATTAACGCTTGTTTTTATATACAAACAAAAAAGCCTTTCAAATAGAAGCATGAAATCAGGAAGGTGGAGGCAAACCATGCTATTTGGGTTTGGCAGAGCATCCTGAAAATATTGACCACCAACTCGGTACCCTCCATCTTTTGTAATTACTGCTCCGCCTTTATGAGCTGCAATCATGGGCGCCGGCAGGATTTTCTCGAGGGGCGTGCATGGTGCAACTCTGGAAGGGGGGAAGAGTTTTGCGATATTCTGATATACAAGCACAATGTCGTTGTGCAACCATGTAAACTCACGCGCGTCGTTTTCTGTTTACAAACATAAGATTATATTGGGCAGTCAGCCACAAAGCGAGTGGCCGGTTAGTGCGTGTCACAACGTGTCTATATATTTTATCAATTATGAGTGACATTAGACGTTTTCTGTGTAAAAAGCGCAAGACTGATGACATCATTCATCAGTCTGATGATGATACACATACTATTACCATATCAGCTCTACACGACTGCAAGAACTCTCACATTTCAACATTGTGACACTCTTGGTGATTGCTACCTATTCTGCCAAACTTGAACCCGTGTGCAACCAATTACAACAAGTAAATATGAACCCAGCGGGAAATTTAGTCAGGCATTCCTAGGGAAGCAGGTTTGGAATCAGCAAATTTTATGAGAGAAAAATATGTTGCTTCCCTGTTGATTCCGGGGAATGCAGGCAGGCATCACCTAACTGAGCTTTTTGCGAGCGAAAAATATGTTGCTTCCCTGTTGATTCCGGGGAATGCAGGTAGGCATCACCTAACTGAGCTTGCCTGCGACCGAAAAATATGTTGCTTCCCTGTTGATTCCGGGGAATGCAGGTGGGCATCAACCCAATTGATCGTTGGGACCGAACCTTCTCCCTTTGTTTTCAAGTCATGACTCATAAGGAAAACAAAGCGAAATCTTGCTCATTCCTGTTTTATCTTTTGTGCAGTAAGGTGCGTTTCTTTGTGTTCTATTGTGTTTTTGTGGCGTTTTTGCGTGTTTTTTATAATAAAATCAGTTTTGTGTTCATCAAAGAGAAGGTAACTTGAACAAAATGTTCAGTAAGTTGAACAAGCTGGGAGCAGGTATGAACCTGATTCCACTTGCATTCCAAAGCAGCAAGCTGGGAGCAGGTATGAACCTGATTCCACTTGCATTCCAAAGCAGCAAGCTGGGAGCAGTAAAAAAAGCTTTTTACTGCTTCCTCCTGCGGACATGCAATGTTAAAAAGACATGGAGTGTCCAACGGAAAGGGAATCACTACATGCTTCCCAGGAGTTGCTTCAGTTTGCATCTTTGAGCGCTTCTTTTCCCGCTGGGTTAAACGTCCTCGAGTGATGGGAAGACAGACCTGCAGATCGAATCTTCCATCTGAAAGTGCGGAAGAATTTTTCAGAATATCTATTTACATCCCATATTTGGACTCAATAATTTCTTTTCTGAAAAATAGATTTTCCCCTAAACACAATGAAGCATGCTCACTTTTGCAGCTCCATCCAGAAAAAATGAGAGAATTAGACAAATCTTCATTTTTAACCATTGCAGAAAATATACAGACCTTTTATGTAGATTTTTTAGAGAATTTCATTTTAGAGGCTACCACATGGTACGAGATGAATAACGCAAATAAAGTGAACAATGCAGTTTTGAATAAATCCACATGTGAATACTCTGATTTGATTGCCGAAACCACCTTGTTTTTCTCAGCGGTGTGCACAGCTATAAAAATTGGCCTAACTGTTCCAACGACAACGTGTATTATTGAACGCTCATTTAGTACATTGAGACGTGTCAAGACATGGAATCGGTCAACGATGGGAGACGCGCGGCTCAACGGCCTTTCCATGCTCAGTGTACACAGAAAAAGAGTTCATTAGGACTCGGAATTCATCGATAAAGTGGTGAACAAATTCGGACAACAATCGAGATGCTTCAGATTCTTATTTAAAGAGTAATTTTTATATTCTAACTTGTAGTGCTTATTGGACTTCAAAATATTCTTGATATATGATAAAAATATTACACTTTTTCTCTGTAACTTTCTTCCTGTTGTTACTTACAAGAGGTATCCTTTATCCCTCAACTTCCTCAAAAAAAAAATGCTGAATTTTCCACGAGCCAGGGGGGTGCAAGTGCACCCCCTTGCACCTATCTCCCGGCGCCCATGGCTGCAATCGGAAGTATTCATGACCACTTTTTGCGCCGATTTTGAAACTTTGCGCCTCTCCAGAGGCGTAATATTTTGTCACAGGGAAAATTGTTGTATACGAAATGTATTGCGGATTTAATGCTATACAGCGTTTGTATGGATATATAATATTTTTTATTACCCAAAACGAGATAAATGTGGAAAACCAATTGGGGTCCTAATTTTTTAACTTTGTTTGCGCTATAATTTGATATTACTAAATTTGTAGAGAAGCTCGAGGTCTAAAATATTGATTTCAAATTTATCATCCAGCATGTCTAGAAGATGAGATATTCACGAATTTTCCTACTATTATTAATATATTAAGCTTGTGCTCCAGTTTTGTCCAGGCTGTGTGTCTGTTAGCGGGCTGTATCTTATGAAGTGTAATGGGTAGAAAGTTGAAATTTTCACAGAGTGCAATTGCTGCAATAACAACAAATAGTGAGAAAACCAAGGTCGCGAATTTCAAAATGGCCGCCAAGCCTTGCGGTGCGAGTCCGACTCGCATTTGACCGGTTGTTTTATAAATATTCAATCCCCAGGATAACATTTTCGTTTGTCTCTAAAAGTTCCCACTTTCATTACCCACAGTTTCTACATTTGTTAATATTTTCATTCAAAATTTTGTACACGTACTTCCAAACATGTTTTCTATTTTCCAAAATTGTTTTCGCACTTTTTCCCCACCCCTCTTTCCGCAAAAAAATACTCAGTGAACTTCTACCTCTTTTACACTTTATTCCATTATACTAAAAAAACTATTAATAATTCAATATTCTTACTCAATTATACTACTCTCCAAGGCGCTTCCACTTAGCCTTCGTACAACACACTACGGCGAAGAAAATCCATGCTGGGCTTCTTTCATTTTTCTGGTGAACATCTTTTTTTCAATTTTTTTAAATGTTTTTTAATTTGGTTTTCCCATATTTTTGAAAATTGTGCTTCATAATTATTGAAATATCGGTGGGGGTGGTCTCACTAAATCATACCCAATACCTGCTTACCACTTTCACCAATACTTAATACTTTCCCTTCCCCCCGTCTATGAAACTCAATTTTTTTCAAATCAAATCTACTTGATTTATCGATCTGAATGAGTTTTGAGTGATGCTCATTTTTCCTGGCTCATAGAAACACACTTGTGAAAGTGAAAAAACAACAAAATTAAATTATTTATTTACGAATGTAGGCGAAACTATGTTTGCCGGGTCCTGTGAGTACCAAATAAAAAGATTTAGGTTGAAATAAGAAAACATTTAAAAAAACTATGAACCGGCCAGGAAAAAAACACCTGAAAACTAAACAACAAGATTGAATTGTCTGCACAACTGCGCTTATTCTGGACAACACATTTCCATGTGTTATAATCCATTAAGCTTTTTTTTAATAAAAGCAGACAGTCGAAATCTTGTTTTTAACTTTTTTGTTGTTTGTTTTCGCTGTCGGGCTTTCGGTTTTTATAAATGTTTAATGGACACTGGCCACGACACTGATTCTGAAATTGGTTTTTGAAAAATGAGAAACAAGTAAAATGCCCAATTTCTTCTTTGTATATTGTTAACGTGTATTTTTATGATTTTTATGTATATTAATGCTCACAAAATAAAATTGCAATCTGACATGACACCAATACTATTTTTGGTGGTTATTGCAAACCATTCTATATTTTATAACCAGCACGAAGTTTCCATGCTCTGCTATTGAATAACAATAAAAAACGGTTTTGTTTTTCAATCTTACTTCATGCTAGAAATATTGAACACAAGAAAGCAGTTCCCACGCAAATACCGCATTTCATTTCCAGTCTAATCTCGAGCGTGCTAATTTATTTAACCAAAAAACAAGTGTTTCGTTTAATTGCACTCTTCGTTTTTTTCTGATGTAAATCTTCCTTCGCTAATTAATTCCAAATCTAAGCAGTAGTTCGAATGCCATTTTTAGTTTACTATCATAGCAATGCATTTTAAAAGCAATGGAAACATGAAATCATCCATCGAAGCTCGCTTGATGGTCCTGAGTGCGAAGAGTCCATAAAAACTTCAAATTAAAACGCTTGCTTCACATTTATTCAAACACATGTCTATGCACGAAGCCATCGGAATGGTTCTCTTTCTGTTCTGGCTTAAGGTTCACATAATTTTAATTTTATTGTTTTAAGTTTCTAACTGTTAAAATCTCGGTAAAAATTATAAAACCATCACCAATAAATGAAAACGTCCTTATTTCTTAACATGTTTAACAATTTCTCAAAACGTTTAACACTTAAAAATCCCCCGATAACTCTCTTGGCGCCTTTACTTTTATGTATCAACATTTTGCACTTATATATGTATTTATTTTAGAGTTAATTGTGATTTTGAATGCTTCTTCTGTTTGCTTTCGCATTACCAATAAACAATAGAAACGAGAAGAACATCGCGATACATAGCTTACAATAAATAAAAACCATAAGATCAGGCACTTCAATTGCAAGAAGAAAACGCATTGTACGAGGATCCTCCTCCTTAATTAATTTCTTCTTTGACAACATTTATATTTTATGAGTACATTTGTTTATTGTTACTGTATGTGCTTGCTTACATTTTCGCCTTTTCATGAGTCGAAAAACGAGCTAACGCAGGCAACAAAGAATATGTCGTACGACAATTATGTAAATTTGCTTTCTTTTTAATATCAAAAGTACGTTTAGCCTTTGTTAGAGTTTTAGCACGAACACTTACTGTGAACATTGAATGACATCCAATATGTGAAATATTTTTACAAACTCTCTTACTATTTTTCGTTTCGTGTAAAAATTGCATGCGGAGGAAACAATTATTCATAACGTGACGACATCAATGATAATTCTATTCTGATTTTTGCAACAAGGTACTAGTAACTCTTTTCCTTTTATACACACATTTCCATTATTGTACAGTTGTGACTTACATCTAAACATTGAGAAATATAGTATATCTAGTAATGTTGAAAACCGTCTCGCATCCTCAAAAGTCGATGAAGAAATTAAAAGCATAAAAATCTGAAAAAATTTAAGAATTTAGGGTTCCTCCAATTTGTATAAGATCATAAATAAAATCATAGAACAAGTAGTAACAAAAGATAAAAGAACTTTTATATCGACGCATCTTCGTAGCATATCTGATTGAAAGATTTAAGTTTTAATTAATCCCAAATCAAAAAATTTACTGTGGCTAGAAATTTAAGTTTGTCGACAACCTTTAAGACCAAGCAAAGTGTTATTTATGAGAAACTAGGAAGCAAAAGAAGTTTTTTTTTTGATTACAAAAGGTAGAAAGGACAGAAAATTACTTCAACAACAGAAAACAGAATTTTGATTGAATTTTTGCAATTGCAATTTTTGAATAGACCGAAAGATGTCATGTAACAATAACTATCAAGCAGCATAAGTGACAATAGGCCAGTAAGGAGGAATCAGAAATAAATGCATACATTTCCATTGGGTCACAATAAAAAAGCATCTTGGCCGAAAAGTTTCGTATCTGTAATTTTTCCGCAATTCCAGGTAGTTCAGTAAAAATCGGAATTCAACCTATTCATCTTGTCTAAACCTCAGCCTCTCCTTCCCTCACAGTGACACAGTCCCTTAGGGCAGAGCCGGGCAAACTTTGACTTCATGGGAGCAGCATACCAGAGTGCAGTTTGGGTCGCTCCATTAACGCAATGAGAAGGAGTGAGTACATGTCCCATCACTGATCACTGGACAGGAGTATGCATTTCTCGCTTGCACTTGCAATAGCAATGAGGAGCTCTAGAAATCTACCTGAGGAGGAGTTTGCCCGGCTCTGCCTTAGGGGAGTATCTGTATCTGCACTAATAGCCAGGCAGCAATAAAAACTCTGACCGGTGTGTACACTAATTCAAGGATCGTTCAAGACTGCCGTTCATCACCGAATGGCGCAGCGGAACGATAAAAATTGGAACTCATATGGTTCCAGGGCACACAGAGTTTCCAAGAAACTGCAAGGCCGAATAACTTGCTCGTCGCGGCACGATCCTTCCAGACATCGGCCAACCCGGCGCGCCGTTGGAAAGCTGCAAGCTGGTCCGCCCAGTCCACGCTGGTACAATCACTTTTGACGTAGCTTTAACAGAAGTCGAGAAAATTGAAAAACATTTTTTGCAGCACCTATCCAGACCGGTTATGTACAAAAGTTGACATATTACGACTTTTTTCGTAACTGCAACGGTTGACCGCGGGGGTGTATAAGTGCACATTAGTGTTATCGGTATTTGAAATCGCGATATCTCAGGAATGGTGAGTCTTAGGAAAAAAAAGATATGAATCATTTTGATAAACAATTGCAAGTTCTACAACTTTTGTATGAACGACTTTTACGATAACACTTATAGTTTATGATAAACATGCGAAAAACCGGTGTCATTGACCTTTGACCTTGAACACAATTTTTAGCACAAAAAGAATCAGTAGGGACTTCAGACATTTCATTTGTAATGATGCATTTAAGGTCTTGTAAAAATTTGCAGCTCTGTAGGAATATTCTCTAAGATTAGACTTTTGGGACTCAGGGTTTCCGTCGGGTCGACAACGTTGAAACGAGAGTTCATCACCATGTTGAAAAACCAAGTCGTCTTAGATCAAAAACCCGTTACTGTAACGCAGTGGACGAAGCTTATGCTAACGTACAAGATCCTGTCCGCACTTTAAAAACAAATTCGTGAGCAACGAAATTCGCAGTTCAAATATCAGGGAAAAGTGCTGCTGTTGAAATTAGAAGACAACTTCATTCATTAGTGTGAAATAATAATTATTAATTTGTTTTGTTATAATTATTTAGAAATGCCAAACTGGAAATTCCAGTCACTTTGCCATAAAGCATTAATCAAAATTGAAGTTGGGCCAGGCCCTAAGCTCTAAATTTGTAGAGAATTTCACATTTCAGACGTAGTAGGATACCCTTGGGTTGTGAATACTCAAGATTACTTTAGCGTAATGGCTTACGTATTGGACTGAAGTGCTGCAGATCCCTGGTTCAAGACTGCGTGAGGATCACTTGCAATTGGAATTATTCAGCGCTCGTCAAACAGATAATCGCATGTCTGGCAAATCTGGTTACAATGTGATCGATTTCCTTTTATATACAGGTCAGATAGAGCTTATTTTGATTTTATGTTCTTCTTTTTGTTTCAATTCCTCTTCCGCATATAGCCCATTTATTTCGAAAAAAAACAGATTTTCCCAAGAAAAGCATCAGACTGTTACTATCAACAGTTTTAATTCCTTGAAAATTCTCCATTTAAAAAGATCTCATAGAAAAAAATACAAAAACGAAATATCAGAAATATCATTCGTCAAGGATAAGGAATTGTCGTATTCTGTTAATGTGTTAATAGTGTCACTACACCAAACGGCTGTCTTCAAATAAATGGTGACGTTAGTAATGTTACAAAGTTTGTTTGCATTGAAATGGAAAATGACTTGCCATCACCCATCGGACTCAAGCTTCCCTAATCGTCGATAGCAATGGCAACACTACTCCTTATAACGTAGTCCATGGGCGTACGGAAGAGACAGAGAAGAGCAACAGCCCCTCCTGAAACTTGGAATTAAGTGTACAATTTTATGAAACTTACTTTAGCGCCTGAAAATTATATATCTAAATTCTAACTAGCTGACCCGTGTGAATATCACGCACAGTATCAGTCAGATAGTATATAATTGTATAATAAAACATTTAAAAAGTAGATAATTAAAAAATTATAGCTATTGTCTTAGATTTGGATGTGATTTATTTTTCAAGCTCCTTTACTGTTTTGAAAAATGCATATTATGACTGAGATATCATTTTGAAGGTTATGCTCCCCGCTAATGACAAATATTATAAAAACTCTTTATAAAAACAAAATTTCCATAGAACATGTGGAGGGCGCCATCTGTTGATGTTTAACGGGTTTACCTAACATGTATGACAGCTGTTGGTTGGAGTTGTTAAATCTACTGATTACACTTGCGTATAGGATGTAAAAAACTCCGACTAACAGCTGTCATACATGTCAGTTAAACAGATCGTCAATAGATGACGCCTTCTACAGTCTTTATAGAATATAAGCAACTCCAAGCGACAACTCTCGTACATGTTAGTTAAACCGAAGTTTTTAAACAGAATAATTTACTTTATACTATTTGTTTATTTTTCACCATTAGCGGGGAACCGACAAGCCGTGATGAGGTTGCCGTTGCCTTGCCGTTGTAGTGTGGAACGTTCAATGTATAGATAGTAAAAAAAAACATTGCAATAACAGGGAAATGTAAAATGTTTACGTAAAATCCTAGTGCTGGTTGTTCTGGTGGGGAAGGTATGACCGATGCCAATTTTTAAACATTCTAGTCTCTTAAGTGCCATTTCTACTGAAATCTCGTAACCTATCTGTTGTCGGTAAAGCCAGCGTTAAACAGAACTGTACGTAGAGGCCTATTCCAAGATCCGTCGTACCTTCGCTATTGTTAAAAATCGCGAAAAGTGTATTCTGCGATCCGAACGTGTGCATCGTAATTCGAAATTCCCTACGAATTCTGAAAACAGTATGGCAGGATCCAAACGAATCGAAAGTATGTCACTTATTCTTCCGAATATAAATACTGTTTGAAACTTCTGCGTTCTATGGAGAAAGCACAGGAAATAACAATTTACCTTAGGATTCATAAACTTTTATTTATTAAATGAATCTCGTTTGCACTGCATTTACCCTCTGAAAAGGGCGATATCGCTTATGAGTTTTCGTAGGATACCGTTTCTTTCGTATTCGTAACGTAGCTTGCTGCTCGTAGGATTGCCACAACGGATCTTGGAATAGGCCTGGTAATTTCGAATTTCAGCATTAAGAGTAATCTTGGGACTAATTCTGATTATCACCTCATTTTTCGTGAAGTGACATCTTATAGCTGAATAATCAAGAAATTTTCTTTTTGGAATCAAAACTGGCAATTTAGCCATAAACTGTCACTGTTACGAAA
Source organism: Neoitamus cyanurus (assembly GCA_947538895.1). Lineage (NCBI taxonomy): Eukaryota > Metazoa > Arthropoda > Insecta > Diptera > Asilidae > Neoitamus > Neoitamus cyanurus. The sequence goes on from OX384540.1 coordinate 2,931,669, forward strand.
AGTTAAGTGACAACCAGAATCAGTCCCAACTACGAAATAACACTGTCGTGTAGTTATCGTTCAGGCAGCAGTTATCGTCTAATATGCAAGACTTAATCGTTATCGTCTAGTGTGAAAACACCCAATGAATGGCAAGTACAGTGGCCCTTACGGCCGATTTACATGAAGCCAGTTGTCGGGCAAGGCAAGTGAGCAAGTTACTCGAGTTTGACAAGTGCCGGGGCCAGTAGCGTTTATACGTGCGAGTGGTCAGTTGCAAGTATTGTTGCAATAATATTCATTGCAATTTAAAAAAAAAATAACAATAAATTCGCTTCTAACAAATCTGAAAATGTTGATATATCGGTGGTGCTTGGTTACAACTAGGTAACATAAGTGGAAGTTTACACGTAACAAGTAAAGAGGTGGTGGAGAAGGCTTACATGAAAAATAGAACTCCGGCCAATTCACTTTTTTTATCTGTCAGCTTGCCAGGCAACTTGTCCTGCCAACAACAAACAAGGCAACTGAGGGTTCGTACGGTTGCTGCGCTGACCTGCTGCCTTGCTTCAGCATAGGGTAAAGGCAATAAACATGCAAATGATTCATTGGCTGACAAAGGGATACACTCGTGAAAAATTTTATATATGTAGGTATTTAGGAGGGTGTAATGTGAAGATTGTCTGAAATGCGATTTTTTACTTAAGTAAACTAATTTTAAAAATTAGTAATGATTTGTTTCCCTTTGAAATTTGAGATCTTTAGATTTTGATGATTTGATGAAATTAGCAAGCAAAACAGCAGGTCAGCGCTGCAAAAGCCCTCAGTTGCCTTGTTTTTTGGGTTTTTTTTTTGGAATTCACCCTGTACGTACATACCCACAGAAAAACCAAGGCGCGCGGTAACAACTGCCACTTCTTTTGCGACGAGCTCGCCGGTTGCAGTCGAACTTGTGGAGGCATTGCTGTGGAGCTCTCAGAAATTTTGGTCGCGTTTTGCTTGTTCGAAGTGGGTAATATTTTTATTTATTTGTCTATGGCCAAACTCACATTTTCATTTTGGTAGGTATTATAGTTTGCGCGTAACAGTAATAAACTAAAAGTTCACTATAAATGTTATTGAAGTATTTTTCCGATCCTTTTTTAGTAGAATAGCTGAGGGTGTTTTTGAAAAACTTTTAAAATTGTTAACCACAAATTGTTTTTATTTAAAACTTACAAAATCATTACAAATGAAAAATAATTTGCAAGAAAACAGTAGGACAACAAAAAATAGAAATAAACATAAGAAAACACAGATAACAAAATATCTTAACATAATGAAGTTAATATTTAATGGAACAAGAAGATAAGTAAAACAAGAAATTAAAAATAAAACAGGCCGTACATTGTTGGCGTATTATAAACGAGATAATCAATGGATTCTCTTCATCAACTTTCAAAATATTTCCTTCGGAAGCGGCCAAACAACTAATTAGGGCAAGTTGTCTTCAAAGACTTGAATTTCAAGAATGAAATAATAATATGGTATGAGGCCGTGTGTACAGTATGTAGGTTCTTTTTGGTTTTAGAACTACATATATATTAATGCGGTAACTCTCTTTTGCTTACTATGCTTACTTCTTCCGTTGAATGATTATTTAACAACTAATTGAACTAAAAGAGTTTGTGTTTGTTTGTATTATAATGAAACTACACGTTAGTATTTTCAACAGTATCATTTTCCTAATAATTGCTCCTATTAATTTCAATAAATTCAACGTTCTAATTCTAATCAGACTACTAAAAACTAGTCTACTACTCTTCAATTTTCACTATTTAAACCACTAGTTTCTATTTTACATTTGCTAAAAAATTAACATATAGTTTTTTCCGTAAATTATACTGGTGTTGCTTAATTACGGTGTGTTTTGAGGTTTACTTCTGAGACGCAAGAGGTATGTGTAAATCGCGACAGGTTTTTTAAAAATGATTTCCCCATCTTGGTTTGGATTTAAAGCGCTCCTTTTACTGTATTTTCACTGCACTTTTCATTTTTAAAATGTTTGTGTTTCTCGTCCAATAAATGTAACTTTATGGAACCTCTTCCTCGCTTCAGAGTAAAACTAAGATCAAAATAAAATATAATCACTAACACTATCATGAACCTTTTACGTAACTATATTTATACAATTTCTAAGTAGCAACAAGTTCTCTTTTTACTTTAACATAGTTACTATCATTACTAATATTAGTTAACAAATGTTGCAAAGCAAACGAACAAAAAAGTAACGAAATTCTGTTTTAAAAGTTATGGATCCGAAATAAGTCGAACTGTATACGTAGCTGCCATGGTGTTTTAATAAATATTGCTTCATTTTAAATTTACTAGGACGGGAGTTCATGTCGTTGTTCCTTTACATTGCGCCTTTCATATGTAAGAGAATAAAACGAGTCTTTTTGCAATAAATCTCTTGCAAATTTATTTTCTTAAAAATGAAAATTTTCGGTGGGTCTATGAGTGCAGTATGACTCAAATGATTTTTTTTAGAAACATGTTGCCAAAATACGCCAGAATAGAGCCAACTAGAAAATCTCTTCACCAAATTAAATTATAAGAATGAATGTAGAATTCTAGATATTATATCTTCACTGGCATATTATTAGTTGTTGAAAATATTTGTTAAGTTGAGTTAATGGGCAGCCAATTGATTCAATTTCAGATATTGGTCCCTTGTGAATAGTCATTTGTTCGTTTGATACGTACAATGTACCTACATTTATATTATTTGCTCGTGAACTTCTGATTAATGATGAAAAGCCGAGAAATATGTTAATTGCTTTTAAGGATTGTGGCCCTATACAGAGGCTAGAAAAATATAAAAAATAATAACAATCAAATTGTCTTTCTATTGCAAACACTCAAAAGAGGATTAGGCTGCCAACTTCTTAATACAAATTTAAATTCTTGGAATTTCGTCCGCCACTCCAAAATTTAATATCGTTGATCAAGGCACAATCACCAAACATCGTCCCCTATTTAATATCAATATGACTTTTATTTTCACAAGCGACAAAAAATCCTAACTTTTAAAATATTACACAATTCTAGTTTCTATGCGGAGGTGCCAATAGATTAATTTTAGTTCTAGTTTGGAAGACTTAATTGTTTGTGTAAATAATATTTTTCTACTATCGTTTTCGGGGGGCAATATAAGGAACATGGATTAGTTATTATTTCATTTGATTTGAATCAAAGTTAAATAAGTATTCTAGGATTGTAGCCAATTATAAACACAAATATTTCTTATAATTTTTGATCAAAAATGAGGGAAGGAGACGATATTTAGAGATTTTACTTTATTTACATAGCATAGCAGGTGTTCAATAACTTTTTTTATGTTATTTCTTTCTAACAACATTTTTAGAAAAAATTGTAAGAGGTCATTCAAATATTACGCATACATTTTCGTTAATTCCTAACTCTGCCCTCCTCTTTGTGAAACAAAATAAGAAAATCACACACCCTAAAGGATAAGTTGAAATAATATTTTTTATGTTTTTTTTATTACCATTGATAGAGGTAAGGTACTCTTCAATTAAAATGGCTAATTAAAAAAGTATGGGTGATTAAATATTTTTTTATTTAATTTACCATTTTTTGAAATTCGACAAATAAATTATTCCTCTTTATATTACGAGCCCTGTATCTACATAATTATTATTAACGCTATCTACAAGAGGTGGTCCATCTATTGTGCGCAAGGTATGAGTAACAGCTTCACCTTATCACGAGTATATTTCGGATTGACTTTGAGTCGAATCAATTTTAAGTTTGCATTCGGTGTTATGAGAGTCGATTGCTATATTTTGCACTTTTGTGAACCTGTTTTTCACAATTTTAAACAAACGTCGATTTTATAGAGCTGAAATATGTTATTTTTGTTTGTATGGACTAAGAGTCAAGTCTATTGTCGAGTAGCTATACCTATTCGGTATATTTTTTGAAAATTTAACTGAATATATAAGATATACGTTTTTCATTTGCACACTTAACGATTTTTGAGATGTGTGATAAAGGTCACATTTTCGACAAGTTTCGACGAGCAACGACGGGTTTATTTTTAAACCCTTCTAAATGGAAATAAAACACTTAAATGCTTTGGGATAGAATGCGAAAATTTTGCATTAAATAAAATAGAAGTGAACCCAACATACGAATTCCTTTTACTGTACTATCGCCTTACCAGCAAAAATAAGGAAAATAAGTGCATACCCCCACGGAAATGTGCTTACGTAATACTTGAATAGCTCCTATGTATACATAATAACTGTTCGTATTATCTCAAAATATCGAGAAAGCTCAATCTGGTAATTTGTTAAAATTACTAAATTAGTAATGATGATTATAAATGAAGGGCAAAAGCAAAAGTTTACGTAATGCAAGTTTAAAATGCATTAATTTTTCAAAATAATATTGTATTGTTTAATGATTAGTCTATCTGTACGAATGTTTATCAATATTAACTAATTGTCAGAAATAAATTACAAATTTCAATACAATTATGTGATTAAAGCTCAAGTTGAAATGAAAGTAAATATTTCACAATATTTTTATAATATTCTGGCCTATTACAGCAGTCAAGCTTGGTTGACTCGACTAGCGAAGACAACGAAAATGTGTCTTTGTACGTCGAGTCGACCAGAGACTTCCATAATATAATGGGTCATATTATTATATTATATAGTGTACTAAAGTTGGATGAATGGAGTGTGCTAATTAGTTCCTTGTGGTTCTCTATTCATTCGTTGCTCGGACACTTCCTCCCTTCATCTTTTTCTTTTAATTTCCGTTCATGCAAGAAGACGCTTATGATTTTTTGTTTGTTTGAAGGATTTTTAAAGATCGCACCTTTTATGATTATAAAATCACATTTTGGTCACAGAAAAACAAAATTTTTTTTTTATCAATATTTCGAAATATGTATATTATTATTAAGGTGCATTTTTAACATTTGCAAATGAACGAATTTGTTCTTGTCTTCTCACATTTATTTGACAAAACTTTTAACACTCTGAATTTTGTCCATCCACATAAACCACGTATACGAGCAGCCGACTAACTTTCACACGAGTAAGAAATACCACATTTCATACATCTGTGTTTAACTGCGTGAAACAGATGAGAGTGGCTCACATTTAAACGTGATAAGCACAGGACTTTACTAGATGTGACCATCCGACCTTCGAGCGGTTATTGCCTTAATTGTTCAACTCTTGATCATAAAATTAAATCGTTATTTAAAATACGTGTTTTCAAATGGTTTCACCACTACAAAGATATAACGATAGGGTACACTTATGACTGTGATTTTTATTTCAATTTTTTCTCAGCACGTTGCATTCTGACTTAACCACTTTTGGATTTTTTTGACCATCAACATGCTAACGAGAACACATGCCGTCAATACGGTGGCATTTTCTCAGTCGCGTGTCGTTCCAAACTTCATTAGCTTGATAAAAACAATTAAGATATTTTATTGCACATTAAAGATTCAATAAATTATGTCCAATTCATATTTGAATTTATCATTGCAGATATATCTATATCAATTGTTTTCTTTAATCATCAATTTCGCTGTTGAGTTGGAGATATGCAATTCCTTAAAGTACAAAAATAAAAAAATAAATTTCTGGTTAGCATTGTAAATTGACCATCGATGCAATATTTCCCCATTCCATAAAATTATGAGGTTGTCGTCTGTCACTTGCCAATTTAATTAAAATCGTTGTATACAGCCTTTTTCAATGAAAAATAACTAGCCACATGAACCAAACTTAATAATATGACTGTATATTTTTTTCTTAATATTTGTATTTTGTTTAGCTTGGTTAGCTTGATATTGAGCTTTTTTATGAAGAAATAAAGTAATTTATGTAGTAACATTGATGAACATGTTTTACGTTCTCAAAAAGATTACTTCTCTCCAATGGCATTTTTGTTATGGATTTATGGTCTGAAAACGAAATTGCTTAGAAATCGTATTCAGGAAAATTAGCAAAAAAAAACAGTAATGATACGTCACACGCCAAACATAGTCAAATGAAAGTCTGACACCTAACCTTTGGGCATACAGTACAACTAAACATTTGAAACGTTTTTTCTGGAACAAGTTTTTATCCATATACCATGTAACTAATTTGTGCTAATGAAATAGTTTCCTTTTTTGAAATTTTTTACAAGACAGACATGTTCCTTCTCTTATGGAATAGTTGAGTGCCCACCGTTATTTATGATCCACTTTGAATAAGATTACATTATACTTTAATACAGATGTCTAAAAATACAGTTCCTTACATAGGCCTTAGCTATATTTATCTTATTTCAATCCATCAATTAAATTTTGTTTTTTCGACTTAATCGACGGCTCAATTCCGAAAAAAAATATCTAATACTTTTCAGTATCAAAACGAAAACCACAGAAATGAAAAATTGTTTTCCATAAAAAACGGTAATAAAGTATAAGAAATTAGTTATACTGTATGGCTATACTCTGGGGTTCAAGCTTTCACTTAGCCTACGTTAGGAATTATGACGTTAAGTAATTGTTTTACAAATTTTCAAAAATGGCTAAATTACGTACCTTGCAATTTTTTACAACTTCTTCTAATTTAATTGAAACTTGTAGCCATTTAGGCAGTTTCGGCTTTAGGTTCGTAATTTGTGGGAAACATTTTATAGAAATCATCTATTATATATTCAACTGCAAAAATCTTATTGACTTGTGTTATATGTATTTATTTAAGTAATACGTGGCATCGTGTAACAGACCCTGTACCATAATTTGACTGAATCCATATTCAAGAGTAACATTACACCGAGTACATTCAGGTCACGAATTATTAGCTATTAGTCTCGCTGCGAATTAAAGCACAGCGTCATTTTTCTAGTTAACTAGCAGATTGGCTATGTACATACATATATGTAGGCCACCAAACTTCACACAACTTTATTTTCATCACTCTAGTAGGGATTAGGCAAATATTGCTGAAACTGGTAAGCAAATCTTAATCAGTACAAGGAATCACATTTTTTTTTATTTTTTTGTGTGCTTGGTTTCTCCAGAATTTTGAAAGTATAGACATAATGTGTTAATTACACACACACAAATTTATTTTACGAATCATTGTCATTGGACGCAACCCTAGCTGTGAATTGACGAGTAATGTGATGAAACCTCTATTTTCACCCTCTTTAAGAAAAAAGTTATTAATGTTCATAACATTTTATTGTCGTTGAGTCAAGAATCTTTGCTAAAACCGAACGGATTGTGTTCTGCCACCCACAACCCACATTTAAACTATTTCTTTCTATTTTTTGAGTCATTCATTCAAACTCTTTTATATATTCTTACTATTCCGTGAAAAATTAAAAATTACAAAATATAAAAGTTCTCGAACAGTTTTAGTCTGTGCTGCTTGACGATTAAAATTTAATATGTAGAAAACTAATCTGTTTTTTTTTTAATTTTTTGGATTTTTCCGAATGTTGAAAAGTGTATATCCTTCGAATAAGTAAATTAAAACTGGTTAGATGCTTCGGGAATAGTAACAATTTATTGCTTTGAAATATATATGCACCTACAAACCGATTTTTTAAAAAGGCTATTATTCTAAGAGCTACTTTAATTACTAAATAAAAAAATGAAATGATACCGTTAGACCTTTGGAAATTGTCTAATTGGAGTAAGAGTCGAGTGAGCTTTGTGATTGGTCAAGCAAGAATGTGAAATTAAACAGAGAATAGAACGAGTTCTAGATGGTACGGGAGCGTAGCAAAAGTATCAGTTTTTTTCGAAATATTTGTTAAAATTTTGTACATATTTGTTTTCTTACTTTGAAGAAATTTTAGGGTCAAGATCAAAGAAATGCAAAAGTCGCCTAATTAAGAACCTTCCTAGTGTACCTGTACCACGCGTGTCTGTTCTCTAAGTCATGAATTTAAAATTACGAATTATAGCATTTATTATCTGAAAGTAAGTACCTACTACAAGCGATTAAAAAAAAATTAAATTTTCGGCGTTGTAAGCCGGGATTTCCCTTAAGCATAATTTTTATTTATATCTACACCTACATATTACAAGTGATGTAAATTAAATATAAAAGGAACGCTTTCGGGATGCCTTGAGATTAATACTATAATAAAAATTAGGCTCACATTAAGGCAAGCTGGACTAAGCCGTTATATTATATGTTTAAAAAATGCCGAATTCAAGACTGCAAAAATGAGTGACATCATCGCGGTTCACTTAGACAATATTCAAGAATATTTTTTAATTAATTTTTATTTACACTGCTTTGGTGGTAGCTGTTTTCACTTTATTTGTCATTACAAAATTAGCCTCTTTAAAATCTATAGAAATTCTCGATGATGATTAGGCCTGCTAATTTTATCGTAAAATAAAAACAAAGGGTGTTTTCAGAATACACAACCAGCAATTTTTTTTTTCAGAAATGCAATCTGACCGTGCAAGTTTTTTGCATTTCTGCAACCAAAATTAGGAGCTGGCTTTTGTTGACTAGCAACTAGATTAGAGCTGTGAGGTGTTGCAACGGCTTTCAGAGTGCAAAGTATTTGTTTTCCTTCGCATTTCTGAAAACCTGGATGCTTGTTGTGCCTTAGATTTTCGAAATCATTGTTGTAATACATAAAAGCTTGAATATGTGCATTTCTTTTATGAAAAACACCTGATAACGGAAGATCGGAGTTTTGATTCAACGGTGACGAAGAAATGTAAGTCTGCGGAAATTTCAGATTTTTTTTAGTAACCCATTTCTTTTACTTAGTTCTAAGTCGACTTGTGCGATGTGTTATAAGAATTGGATAAAATTGTTATTAACAGAACTGTTTAAAATGCATGACTTTTTAAGAACGGACAAATAATAAAAAGGTAAGTGTTATGGAATGCTGTCTTGAAAAACATTAAGATATATGATGCTGAATTTCCGTTTGCAAAACCAGATTTAAAAACAAAATATATTACAAATGTATAAGCGCACTTAACTACGAAATGTCTCTTCAGAGCGGGATCGCTCTAGTTGGGAGTACTTCGACAAATTTCATAAAATATATCTACTTGCATATGTACATACATTTTATAAACCCTCCGGTTGAAAATATTTTTGAAAGTTTTCAAAATAATCCGAGTACAAGTTCGCTATGTCTATCGACACAGCCAGAAATTCAGAAACCAATAAAATGAAAGGAAAATAAAATCATTACATATGTACGCGAACTAGATGAAAAAGAGGAAGAGATCGATACTGCAACAACAAAATTAAGCTGGATGAAAAAGGCACACATTTGTGATTCCGACGAAATTCAATTTCGTTCACAATGTAGGGAATTTAAAAGCCTACTTAGAAGTTTTCTACACGTCGAGTGGATTCGAATATCATCGGAATCAAGCCAAACAAATTTATTCAAAATATTCAGATACTACCGCTTTAAGTTTAAGTTAATGGCACAACCTTCAGCATATTGTGTCAAAAAAGTTTTTGTGTTAAAAATAGTCTGTTTATTGAAACAATTTTTTCAAATACGCAAGATGTTTTAGTTGCGCAATTGAATTTTGACAGCATGCGTGAAGGCAATCATGAGTTTATGAAAACAGTGCCAGTCAGTGATCAAGTACAAGAGTAAGACATTACTGTAGATACTAAAAGAAAGTGAATCCAGCTTAAGCTGGAGCCTTGTTTATGAGTTCGGGTATAAAAGTTTTGTTTTTTTAATGTGTATTTTTTTATGAGCGACTTAGTTACTAATATAGTTTACAGTTAATTGAGAGGATTAGAAATAGGATTTTGCTGTATGAAAACTGCTGTATGGATTTTCATAAAACTGGTATTATACAAACAACGTTGTTGTTCTTCCCATACTTTGAAAATATCCCTTATAAAACATCCTTAATTTTTTTTTACGTCAAACAGGGACACAAAATTTGGGAACCTGACCTACACGTAGACGTGAACGCAGTGGTGTGCAATCATCATGTAGTATAATAGTTTATTTGGGATTTTTGCATAGTAGGTAGGTAAATACATTTCGTTTTCACATACTTTGCTCAGCGTAGCCGCAATGACTACATGTTTTTGTAGTCCCTTTCGGCTGAAAAACGCAAATATAATATGTTGTAAATTTTCGGATAGTGATTGAATTGTAGATAGATAAATAAGCAATTTAAAAACTTGGGTACATTTTCGGACACCAGAAAATAATAACTAATGCTACCAAATAAATTGCCAAGATCTCTACCCAAATATTAACAAATTTGGAGGGTTCAAACAAACTCTCGATTGTTTGATTGCTTCATGAAATATAATTTTCTTCGGCAGTCATTGCTTTTATTATGTCAATTTCTTAACACTAAAAATACTAGAAAACCGTTGTGTTACCTGAGGTCAATGATACTTATCCCACACGAACCCGAGAAAACAAATTTATTTTCGACGTGATACGAAAAGTAAGCCGACCTGACAAGTGACACGACTTCAAGAATAGGATTGTAACAGAGATAGTGTGGTAAGTTTTCGGTTGCCAAATCTCAAAACAAGAACTTATTTTTTTAGGAGGGATTAAATACAGAAAATTTATAGAAACCTCACCAGCTGCTAGGCAATATGTATTAATTTAAACTGCGCCAAAATAAAAACAATTTGAATTACGCTTCAACCAAACCCCAAAGCAACATATTTCATCATTTTAACGAGCTTAAAGTGAAGTTCAATCTGTCGATCATCAGAGGTTTTTTTCAAATAATGTATCATATAATGATTCTTCTAAAAAAAAACACATGATAATTCATTTAATCATAACTTCATTTACTCTACCATTTTTTCCAAGTTCTAATTTTTTATTTTAACAAGGATAGCTGCTGTAAAGTAAGCTTAGTCAAATGTGTACCTACTGTTCAACTGATGTCAGAACTGACTCAAGCAACAAATATTACTCAACTCAGCTCAAAGAAACTTCCGAAATCAAGGAATTAGTTAAATTATATTTAACTAATAACATTTAAAAATACAATAGAGAAATTAACACATAAGGTGATTTTATAGATTTTCTAATAAAACTATGATGTCAGTTGGCCCGATACTTTTAGTGGCATATTATAAAAAAAGATAAAAACTCCGCGGTTACATGATTAAGAAAAATGGAAACTATACAAATATTCATCAAAGAGAAATAAACAATATTTAGATTCTCGAAAATAACAATCTATGAAAGTTTTTTAAATTTTCGTTCAGTGTAACGCGGAGTTTTGAAAATTCATCCATTAGAATATAAACGGGAAGCAAATAACAATACATTTTCATTGAAAATGTGTAACATTGAATTATGAACACCAGCAACAAGTACATAACAATTAAAACAGAAATTATCCGATTTCGCCTAATTTATTAAGACTTTCCTGATTAAATTGCAATTGAAATATAACTTTTGTCCTACAACCAAGAAAACAATGTGCATCAACAACGAATTTTACTACAATTATGCGTATAAAATAAAACTGAACAGCGCAGTACCATTCCTATGAATGTTGTTGTTGTATTTGTCTGATAAGGATATGATGCTCGAAAACGAATTTTATTTGGCAGTGCATTTTCATAACATTCTTTAAGAAACAGATTATAATTAAAAACTAATCATATATACATATTTAAGAAGCGAGCATGCATTTTTTTTTAAAAATATTTAAAAAGTTTTTTTTAGTGTACACATGAAAATTACTTTAAAACGGAAATAACAAAAATATATCTTTAATTTTATACGCATAATAAATAAACAAACAAAAAATCAAAAATTATAACCAAATCAACTTTTCAAGCTAATATGTGGACGCTCTTGAAGTTCTAGCATACTAAGTGGTTTCTCTAAGATTTGTTTTGCAATCACACTAACGAAAAGTAAAAGTGTTTTACAAAAACAAGTTGTTCACTAACTTCTAAAATTTATATCTCTAACGTATTTACAATCAAAGGGAGTTAATAAAACTGTTGACTTTATTTCCTTGAAGGGCTCTTGCGCTAATGTGATAACAAAATTTTCTTTTTTGTATGCTTTTGTTTTGCTTTCGTTTTAAATTATACATAAATATACGATAATATCCTTTTGATTTATACTAAACCTCCTTTTATGTTTAACATGATCTGCTTAATTTTATTATTTTAGGGTAACAATCTTCTTGTGTTTTATTCTTTACTTTTATTTTTTTTATTAAGTTAAATTAATAACAGTAAACAGCCGGCATTACACTTCCTGATACTTTGAGAGGCGCGCACGTAGCTCCATATTCTCTTGTTTTAATTGCTCTACTTCATGATGCAGTGATGAATTCTGAAATAGTAAATGATAAAATTATATTTTGAAGTTATTTATTTTATAAAAAAAAAAAAATTTGATGATGTAAAATATCATATGAACAATCATAAATATGTTACAAACATGTAACCATTTTTTATCTTTAGGCCCCAACCGTATTTTTGTATTCGATGGTAGTATATTTTGAGAACTGTAAGCTACTTTGGATCTTCCTAAGCATTCCTAAATTGAGAAAGGCGATACTTGCTCACTATTTAAAATGTCCACTTTTATCGCTGCGTCTCATTGAAGAAATTACGTGTAGGTACATAGATATAACTTAAAAAAACATTTTCTGATTTTTGTTTGTAAAAGAACATGGGCATGTTTTAAATTAAAATTTCATGGTGGTCATTTTGAACACGGCGTTTTGAGAAAAATGCGATTAAAATTTCATCCTACCCACTCACTGTGGTGCAAAGGGCCGACAGTTATGATAATATATCTCCAATAATTTTCATTGGATCAACTTGAAATTTTGGGGAAATATATTTGGAAATTTGAAAAATTGAGATTTTCAAAATATCTAACCACAGTTAAACTCTTAACTTATCTTTTATTTATTTATTTATTTATTTTACTATCACGTATTATATCATGTTTTTAAAGTTTTTTGTAGGGTAATCAGGACTAACGTCATGTTACTTTTATTTACATAAATTGTGCCGGCTATTTGTAACATATGTACATATAAATATAAATACATAATATGTCAGGACAGACTTTTTGTAGAGCTTTGTATTTTGAACAAAACCCTTATTTATTTATTATATTTATAATTATACGGCCGACATTTTGAATTTGTATAATTGAGTACCATATTTAAAATCAGTAACCTTAAAAGTCTGCATGTGCCAACTTTGATGAAATTTTAAAGAAGACCATGTTGGAATCGCCATCTTTCCAAGAAAATCTACAAATAGAAAATAGCAAGATCGACTCTGTATTCCCTATTCTGTAAAATTGAGTGTGGTAACTATCCAGTATTGCTAATCCACCTAAATACCAAAGTTGTTTATTTTGAAGCAAATATGGACGGCAAAACATTTAAACAATGATTTATAGTAAAAAAAAAGTTAGCTGCGTTTTTTTGTGTCCCTTGTACGGAGTAGAAAATAACGAAACTATTTGTGTGTTGAACCGTTTTATACAGTGACATGGCGTGGTGTTTACAACATTAATTTTTTGTTTAAATAAATACCTGTAATCGTATATTCTTAGAACCACGAAGAACGGTTTGTTTTCTAGAGTGACGCTGTTACGCTTGGGAAATTATATTTTGTCATTGCAGCAGCTAAATGACCTGTAGTCCAAATCCCCATTAATTGGTTACTTTCGTATGCTCCAACTGTGTTGTAACAAGCCTCATGAGTGCGACTATTTCTGGAGAGCACGCATCCATTGTTTTGTATGGACCGTTAGTTGGGCTTTGCGAAAACCTTTCGAACTTGGTCGAATAGAATGCAATTATATATGGGGTTGGGGTTGTAATAGATTGGTTGGTGGGCAGGCGAAGCGCCAAGCCAGTAGTTCGTATGGAAGTAATAAGGTGTACGTGCGCTTAAGGGAGGAGAACAAACATTGCTGAGAGGTTGGGTGAGGTGATAAGGTATGCTGCAGCGTTCCAGGGTTGAACATTGTAAAATTGTTAATACGTTTTGGAAATAAGAAATCATTCAATAGAAATCAATTGAAATATACCGCATTTCGGTTGGTTGGGCAGACAACACCTGCGCACCTTAGAATAAACGTCAGAAGTCTTTGGTGAACAAGGTAATAAATATTTAAGGTAATTCCGCAGATGAACTTAATTCACTCAGAGCAATGAATTCTCACAACTAACTTCATTACGAATACATATTTCGGTCCAAATCCGAGCTTGGAGTTGGGGCCTGTGTATTCTGCAAGGAGCTTAATGTCGACCACCTTCCTGATCATGACAGCGTTTTTCAGACGGAGATGATGGCGATAAGTAAGGCTGGTTGCTCGTTGGAGGGATTGGCGCCCAACCTTAGTCATGAGTATAGCCATACTCATTGACTCCCAAGCCGCTATCAAAGCACTTGATTCGGCGGTTGTTTTATAGAAATTGGTGGAGTAATGTCGTAAGCAACAGACCATGGTTGGCGGTCGTTTGTCTATTACTCTGCTTTGGGTTCTAGAACATACGAACGTACATATATATGGGAATGAGAGAGCTAACGAACTGACTAAACTGGATCTCTGGAACTCTTGGTGCATCTTCGTGTGAGACAGTCTACACTCAACATTTTATAATGAGTGCCTAAAGCAGGTGGGTACGCCTTGGAACCTGTACAATTATAAGGCTGACCTGGCCTGCTTACAATAATGCAGGAACGCATGACCTCCTCAAGCGAACTTGTGTAGGCATTTCCCGAGTAGTGCCGGTACACACGGACCATTGGCAAGGGGAGCATGCAGCCAAATTAGGTATTCCCTTCAACAACCAGTGCCGCAGCTGTGGTAACCCAGAGAAGAAGGAGACTCTTTTTCACTTTTTGGTTAATTGTACGGTACTAGCCGATGCCAGATACAGGAAAATGGGCAGGTATTTCTTGGATGACCACAGGGAGGTGTCCAGGGTGAGGATTGGAGATATTGTTCACTTTCTAAACCGCACAGGTTGGCATTAATCCCTAGTATCCCATAACGCTCACCTACAACCATATTTTTATATGGGGATTTCGTGGCACCAAAATTTTTGCGCTGTTTTAAAGCGCTAATTGGATTCTGACTAGGCCAACCAACCAATCAATTTTTCATTGTGAACTGCATTTCAGAAATGGTATACACCCGTCTCTATTCTAAAGATTTGCGGCGAATATATGTCCCTAGGAGAGTTCTCTGCTGTGTTTCATTTAAATGTTAGAAATTATTTGTAATATTTCGGTGAAATAAAAATGGCACATTTCCAACTACCGTCCGATAGCAAGTTTGTCTTCCATCGATAACTTATTCGAAACCTATCACACTTAAACATTTTATGTTATGCTGACGATGACAAATTTTCTTTTCAAGTCGTTATGGCTGAACATATAATAATAAATTGTGCTCCTTTAATTTCCGACATTTTGTCCAACTCTCGTAAAAGGGCCACTTTATTCTACAATTATTACAAATATTGAAGCTTACCTCATAGACTTCACAAAACCAAGATTCATGACGCGCTTTTTGATTCCAAATTTGCTGTTATTGTCAAATGGTTTTTTCATCACCACAAAAATAATATATGTACTTTTAGATATGTATGTCCGTTAAAATTTACTGGTGATCCTAAATTATAGACCTTTATCTATTTTTAAATACACGAATCCATACAAAAGTTTCTTTTCCGTACTTTTGGCCACAACTGGTATGTTCATTCGAAGATACCACTTCGTCCCATCTGTGTGTTTCGTTTTCCCATTTTGTGTATTAAACATTAAAAAAAAAACATAAAAAATATTCACATTGAAAAATAATTAAATGTTAAATTACTTATAACAGACTTTAGAGAAAAACAATTTAAACTGTTCGGTAATTCACAGAATTAGGATATCCGAACTAAAAGCTATTCTTTACAATACCATGATAAACAGGAGATATTTGTCTAAATTATATTTTTGATTTCCGCATATTGGTTACAGATCAAATTTTATAAAAATTACGATGTCGCAATTCGTTATGCACATTCTTTAATCGTCAGACAAAAAGTTGAGCCGAATAATGCGTGCCAAGTGGAGATTACTTGAAAACGGAATAGGGCCATTACGGTAAGATTATCATAAAACTTAGCGTAAAAGCATTGGAAACACCTTGCCATTTCCAAAGAACAAGAAGTAAAACAGTCGCTCGACATTCCGCCAATAGGCAATCAATATTCTTCCATACACATGTTTGAGTCAAAGGAAAGCTTTTGGGAATTACGATAACTGAATATAATTTTTTTCCTTATTAGTGTTTCGTAACTACTAGAAATACTTATACATATTATCGTCGTATCCATCTGTCCGTCGGTCTGTGTGCGTTTTAGTTCACAAAAGAACGGTTTTAAAGAATCTAAAGGAAGGTGTGAAGATAAATTGTAGAAAAACAACTTTGTGTAACTCTCCATAAATGAAAAGGGGGGATGAAGTACAAGAACAATATTTCTTTCGTGTACTCAATCGAGTGTGATGTCGCTGAATAGATCTTCAAGGCCACTTTCCACAATCATTGCTGCACGCACATGATGAATGACAATTTGGTTTTGACTGTGTTGTTCAATACAAAAGAGTTATTAAAAATTGATTGTGGTTTGGCAATCAATGTAAGTTTCTTATTAATTCTTAAAACAATTGGTTAAGACCTACATACATATAATACGAAAGAAAATAGTAGTAGAATAACGAAGTAATATTCACTTGGGGTTTCTGAACGGGACCCTATATATAATTGCATTTGTAGAAAAAAGAGGTCGTAGAGTCCATTGCATTTAAGCGGAGAGAAAGGTGATTAAAAGTTTAATTAAGGAAGGAAAATCTCATAGACAAATGTCCAACATAACCGGAAGATGGAAAACTTTCGTTTGTACTGGTCTCACGCCAAAACAAATTTCAACTACCGCAGGCCGGCCAAGAAAAACTACTCAGAAATATGATGCTCAGATTAAACGCTTTGCAATAGCTGATCAGCTGAAAGTAGCTACAGACATTCAGACTGAATTGGACTTACCCGTTTCATCTAGGACAGTTCAGAGACGGCTTGTGGAACAAAATCTATTTGCCCAAAGTCCAAGGGAAGTGCCACTTCTTACCACTAGGCATCGGTAATGCCGCGTCGTTCAAGCCCACCGTAGTTGTAGATTGCGATTGTGGGTCGGCATACTTAAACTTGACGTACATTGTACATGCCTCGAGGAGAGAATCTTCCATCCGAGTGAATATCGGTGCCCTGTATAAGCCGTGAAATGACCAGTCCGTCTAATAAAGCTCATGATAATGGAAAGCTTGAGTTTATGGAGATCTCTAGGGTCTACATTATAATCTCCGAATAGAACGACTTTAACGCTATTGTAGAGAGGACACACGCACAGAAAGTACGTGACAGTCTCGTCCTCCAATTTGTATCTGCATAGCGGCTAATCCGCTATGCGTATTGTGTCTACAGTCTGCAGTGGCTGCTTGAAGAAGACGTCTACCCAGGGCGTAGTCGACCCGATTTAGAAACACCTTCAACTGTCTACAGTTTTGTCTAGCATTCCATCTCTCATTGTACTCTGTTCGAACCCACTCTTCCAGAGAACGAGTGATGAGAGATGGTTTTACAACCATATAACCCTCTGGGACTATAAATGGTAAGCAGGCCCCTTCTTTTGCCAGCCTATCAGCAGTCTCATTGCCAGTGTTTTTGCAGTGGCCAGGGACCCAGATAATTGAAACTTTATTTGAAGTCGCAATGAGGTCAAGTCCAACTCCATTCTGGATGGGATGATCATGTTATACCTTCTACGTTGGTCTATGCGAGGTGTTTCGTAGTCCGAAATTAACTGGACGTTACCGTCGATACGTATCAGTCTTGGAGTGCCCACTAGATGATTTTTGTTACACCAGCACGCCAACCTTTGCAACTTATAGAGTGTACATTTGATGGTGCTTAGGTTAGTTATTTTCCAGACCAGCGCACCGTAACAGACTAGGTCTGATAACGGCGATGTAGATCCTCTGGATGATTTTAGGACAAAAGTAAATTTGATTGATTCGGATGACAAGATGTGGGCCAGGCGCCCAACAGTGCATCACTTAAGCCACAGTATACAAAGAAAACAATAAAGCATAGTGGAGGGAATATTATGGTTTCGGCAAGCATTTTGGTGTGGGTCCAATATATTGGATAAAAGAGAGGACGGAGCAACACCTTTTACCTTTATACCATTATATTAAAAGATGCCATGTTTCCTTATGCTGCGTGAGAAATGCCACCAAGCACGACTATGAACCGAAACATTCACCAAACTAGACCAAACAATTTCTCAATGAAAGTTGACGTTATGCAAATAGTCACTTCCATTCTACTACAGATCTCACAAGTGCTTCATACACAGACTTTAGAGCATAAGGGCCGCGAAAATCCTTTGTCCAACGTCTTATGAAACCAAGCCTCGACAATGATAATTTTGAATCAAAAATTATGCCTGAATTAATTTCATCGGAAGAAGTCAACAGAACACGGTCAATTGAATAAGCATAACAAAGCGGGAGGTGTTTACGATTAAAGACAATAGCGCTAAACTTGTCAATATTTAGACATAAATTGTTATGTTTACACAACAGACTAAAAACATCAATGTCGCTCTGTCATAAAGAGCAGTCGTTATAGTTGTCAATCCGTTTAAAAATGTTAACATCGTCAACATAGATTAAAACATTGAAGTACTTAAACACAGATTCGAGGTCATTATTAATGAATAAAATAAATAATAACGGCCCCAGATGGCTATCTTGGGGAACTCCGTATTGCGTATGTACCGCGTCTGACAATGCTTTTTTATAACTGACTTTTAAAGATCATCGACTTAAGTAAGAAGGAATAAAATTAGTTAGCATAGTTTTGTCGCCATAAAAAATAATTTAAATTAACCATCAGACAAAAGCAAAAGGAAACGTCTGTTCACAGCTAAAAGTAAGTTGGACTGGCTGCTTTGACAAGAAAAATTTTTTTTTACTTAATATCAAATCGTGGCCTACTACATACATACAAACCAGTTTATAAATATTTGTGCGCGCCTACTGCCATCCGCCACATTACCCTCCCTCCAGTGGGCGTCCGTCAACGATATTGATATACGAATAGGGAAACCTTATGATTTATTAGGAAACGACTATTTGCACTTCGGTGAGTCCATTTGCGTGTGTACACGGAGTTCACGGAACAAATTTAAGTACGTAGATATTTTGTAAAAAGCAAATAATCCGTCAGTAGGCGATGCATTTTGCGGATTTCAGTCGTACGGATACGCACACATACAGGGACACATCAGAAATGCAAATACGCGCTTCCTATTTATTATTGTTTGTTGTTTATTTCTCTTGAAGTGAATAGAGTACGCCTTCACATTTGCTGTTGGTATTGTATTTCTTTAAAATCTTGATTCCCAAACCTTCTTTTGGGGTTCACACAAACGCTATGCCCCTCTCTTGAGGCTGAAATGATGCCATATACCAATGATTCTGCCATTATTGGTATGGTGGAAATTCGTAGCTACTTTCTTTTTCTTATGCCTGTTTGAGTACCCTTGTTGGGCTTGAAAGTATAGTGAAGAAAGGGGAGTTCTTTGAGGTGGTTGAACTTGTGGTTTTGCTGATGGCGGTTTACAAATGGAAACTTTCTTGATCTTCCATCTTGAATGTGTCTTAGCCAAAAACTTTGTTTGGTATTGAGACGGAATCGATGATCAACTCATCTGTAGATTTTGAACTCCAAAACAGAGTAGTCAACGCTGTGTCTTCTTTCTTAAATCTGGCCCTGGGGCCTGTCAGGGTTACCTCTTCACAGCTAACACAAATACCTTTTCTCCTTCGAGTTATAGATGGAATATTAAAATTCGTCGATTTAAAATTTAATTTATTTTTTGTTCTTTTTTATATATTTTTTTGCTATTAAAAAATAATTTAATTTAAAAGTCAGACAAAGAACATAAAGTGGCGTCTATCCGCTATAAAAATAAGTTCGACTGGCTGTTTTGATAAAATGCTTTTTCAATCCTCAAATCTACTGTTCCAAAAAAAAATGTTCGGAACTTGTCCGCTTATCGAGGCCTGCTGTTGTCCGCCACACTATATACTTTGTTCGTCAAGTTGTTTTCAGTTTAGAATAAAACACCTATGTAGCTTGCAATTATTATTATCAATCAAATTAACCTAAGGCTAAAAATATCGACTAAAAATGTAAAATAATTTCAAAATAAAATCAGATCAAAAATTCATTAAAATGCGGCAATTTAGACCATAAAATAGAATTCAGTTCTCGTAATTCCTAGACGCGTCTGTTGCATTTGGGCTCCGTGTGCGACCAGATCAGATTCCAAGAAATCTTCTCAAGGTCAACTGGTTTATTTCACGGTCACTCGTATTATACAGAAGCACTCGACATTTTTGTGTAGGTACTTTCATGTTTTCGCGATCAAGGGAAAGGGGCAAAGAGCTTCGATTGCATTAGTTAAGGTTCTTATACAGCTTAACGTAATTGACTGCGTTGTTGACGACAAACGCCACTTGGGGCGCATTATTTGGCTCAACTTATCTTAAATGTGATATTTAAACTGTGCTTATGCTAAGCTGATGATGAACAAGTAAACATTTAATGGAATTGCACAAAATTTACCTCTTTTTCTAAATATCTAGCTCTCATAGCGATTTGGTTTTCTTTCTGTCGGCGAGCGTCTCTGGAGCGTTTAGCAGCAATGTTGTTCTTTCGCCGTCTAGCCCAGTATTTGTCGTCTTTTAGTTCATCTGGAACAAATTGTTTTCTAGATTTCTTGATCATCGGCTGAGGTTTAAGCTCCTCGTCAGAGAATGCCCTTGTACGGGGGTCAAAATCACGTCCGGAGGAGGCAAATGAAAACGCTGAAACATCAAAAACTGAACATTAACGATGTTTCAAGGACTGTTCTTAGTATTAAAAGAAAAATCAGAATTAAATTTTAAAAAAGGTTCGGCTTTCTGGCTGTATTTTTCTACTATGCTTATGCAATTTAGCAGTGGAGTCTGTTCCCCTCTTTTATTGTATTTGTGAAAGACTTTTACAAAGAATGCAAAATTATCGTTCAGTTCAGAATTCAAGGGATTTCAGCGCCATCATTTTCTTTAACTTAATATTAATATAATAAGTAAGCATAGACGCTTTGCAATGATAAATTAAAAAAAAAACAGACCCCACTTGGAAATGGGAAATTTACTAGGATTAGGCGAATTCGAAAATAAAATAAAATTAAAATAGTGTTAATAAAAAGTTGAGTGGGTTTGCAGCGATTCAAATTCCAAAACTTACTTGACTCAGCCGGTGATGGTGGGTTTATAGTGTCTGGACTAACGCAATCTGACGGTGACGGAGAACGTTCCCGCTTTGTTGTTACGTGACCCAGTGATCCGAGCGAGAGGCCGGTTGAGTGACCTAAGGATTCTGATCGGTGGCCCAAACTCGTTGAATGTCCTAAGTGAGTTCCTGGTAGTCCATCAGGGATGTTGTTTTCTGATAGAAACTCGTCCAAATCTGCGTACTGTTTAAAAGTGAAATAGAATAGCGTGATTAATTCACTTACTAACATTTTTTTCTTTTAAACCAATCAGCCAATAAGAAACCAAAAGCAACGCATTCGAAATATAGGTGAGTTTATTCTTCATAAAATTATTAATCATATCAATAAGTCGGTGTTTCTTCCGCGTATTTGTTTATTAAACTCATTTAAATACTGCGTTGAGCGCCATATTATAACAGACAATATTATATGCATATCTTTAACAGGGAAACACTTGTTAAAGCTTCGAATTTCTGCTTATGTATAGATACACAAGTATAAATATTTTGGAACAATGTTTGTTTGGGTTTTGGTATCGTGTAAAACCGTAAATCTCACTCACATGGAAAATCTTTGAGGACTTTCGGTCACCATATTGGTTCCGAAATATTTTTGAGATTAGCGAAAAACCATAACAGAAAACGTTTTCATTACAATCCTTTGAAATTGAACCTTTTTGGTCACCATAAGGGATCCACCATCTTAAACTTTTATAATTGATTGGCGATCAGTGCCCCGAAAACCCTCCATTCATTTTCCATTTTCAGGGAAATCCTTTGAAGTATAACTTTTCGGTAACCATTTCGCGTCCACCATCTTAGGATTTTGGCAGATTGGAATTGTGTGATCCCAAAAATTAATTTCGTGGCTGATTCGGGTTCCCCTCAGGGTAGCCACTTAGGTCCGTTGCTTTTCTTTCTCGTCATTAATGATTATTGATTATATTGTTAAGCACTCTGACATTTCCATCTAAGCTGATGACATGAAAATTTCCAAACTAATTTCCTCCCACACGGACTTCCGATTGCTTCAAGACGATCTTGATAATTTTATTTTATGGTGCCATAAAAACTCCCTCGAACTCAATGTCTCCAAATGCCAATCCGTTACCCACTTCCGCAAGGGCCATCTTCTCCCCTTAGGGTGTACCTATCCCAACTGTCTTTTCCCTTCGCGATCTCAGCGTAGTTGCTAGAGTCAACTCTGCACTCGGTTTTGTGAAGCGTTGGTCTAAGGAGTTCCGTAATCCCCACGTTGCTAAATCATTACACGTCTTGTTCGTCAGGCCTCTCCTTGAACACGCTTGCCAGGTCTGGTCTCCCCCTCAATCTACCAACATCAACAGAATTGAAGCAGTCCAGCGAAGGTTCCTTCGATTTGCTTTACGAGAGCTTCCCTGGCCTGATGAAAACCGCTTGATGCTGATCGACTTGGAGCCCTTATGGAACCGACGAGACTCTGCTGATAGTACCTTCATCCACCAGCTACTTTCTGACGACATTGAATGCCCTTCACTGCTTCAGTGGATTTCTCTCTATACCAATCTTCGTAACCTTAGATCGGCCCCTCGCTTTCGCCTGTTTACTTCCGCACTAACTATGACCTTTCTAAACCCATCACCGGTATGCTTCGAAAAGCCAACTCCCTCCCTTCCTTTGACTTCCACCTGAGCAAATCTTCTTTTAGGAGTATCCTGTACCGTACCTCTTAAATTTTACACGTATGTTGCCTCTCCTTCTTTTTGTTGTTTACATTAAGTTTAATAAATATTGCGTCCCTTCCGTTATCCCTAATTCTTAGGCATCTTCCCCTTTACTTAGTTTATAATTTAATTTAAGTTATCCCTTGTATATTTTGTTTGTTTGTTTGTAGGTTGTATTATGCGAATGAATAAATTTGTATATGATCTGGATCGTTTTATCACTTTACACTGATCCAGAGCGTGAGAAAGATGACAAAAAACAGCTAATATAATACTTCAAACGGTTTAAATTGACTCAGAAACCATTAGCATAGTTAAAGCACAAACGATCTCGGTGTGTGCAACTGTACCTACCTATGCCATAATGACCCCGTCTATAATAATAATAGTTCTTAATATATGTAAAGGGATAATGATCAAAACACTGACTACCCATAAAAATCTTTCTATGTTTCTATAAATTAAATCCCAAAATATCTTCAGGAAAGTAAAAGTCATGAGTCCGGGAAATATATGGCGGACATTAATTTAAAATTGGATTTTATAGAGGCCTAGTAATATTATTTTAAAAGCTTCTAACAAAATGCCACATAGTATTAAGGCATAAAAAATTACAATGCGGTTAAACGACGGCTACAAAATTTGCGGGCACGTGATTGTGTTCTTCTCCAATAATTTATTGGGGAAGAGGAAAGGCTAAAAATATTTTGACGTGCGCATTTATGAACTGTCATTCATAAAATCATTTGCTTTTGACTCTTGTTTTTTAGCATTTCAAGTGAATGCGATTTTAAGTAATGGCAGTGTAAAGTTGAAAAAGTGAAATTTACTTATGTCACTCGAACTGAAAGGAATCAATTACTTTGATCAACAATGTGTGCCACTACTCGATGATGAGTGGATTTAAAAAATAATTTTGCCGATTTTAAGTTTGGAGAGGTATTTATAAGATATGCTTTTTTTCAATGCATTAAGTATATTGTTTTCAGTTAGTAAGTTATTCTAATTTGTGAATCTTGTCACTCTGCGGCTTAAAAGAAACAAATCAATGCGATAAATATATGTATATACATATAGTTGTGTTGAGAGTACGCTGGGCTATAATTACATTCAGAAACAGTGACTTCGAATCCCAACTTGGCTCTAGTCCAGATTTAACTGTTTTTTTTTATGCAGACAAATTTTGTCATGTATCACTTCAAGGACATTTGTGTTTTTGTGCGTTAAAAATCAGAATTCAAGTGTATAGTGTATTTTGATGGAAATACAATTCAAAAGAATCTATTCTACGATACTCGTAATATGTATAAGGAGATACACAGTTTGTCGGTTTGCTTAACTCAAATATACCATATTTCTTCGTGATCACTTGAGTTATACAGGGTGTTTTTTATAACGCATGCCAATAAGTGGGGTTATAGATCTGACCTATACTAACAAAATACTACTAAACGAGGGGCGGGAGGTGGGTGATTTCAAAAGTTTGGGAGTTACAGGGTGATTAATTAGTTCGACATTTTCATTGTGTGCAGATTATTAAGGTATTTATATCTTTCGATCTACGCAACGCAATGACATGAAACTCTTTGTTGAGATAGATTTATGGAATGGGAATGGAATTTATGGGCCATTGGGAGAGCAGCATCTTCGCGTTAGTTTGATGTGTCGGATCCCCCCTTTGTTCGCTTCCCATCATGTAGTGCTTTTTGGTTTATCATGCATGCATTATAGAACCAATCCTATATAGGCTAAGTTTTCTTTTATTGATGAATTAAATCGCACTAGAACTTTACATGTTTTAGAAGTTAGCTTTCCAAATGGCAACGCTGCTTCTAGTGACAGTCAATTTGACAGCTGACAGAGTATGCCTGAACAACGCTTGCAAATTGTGCAAAGTTATTTCGAGAATCTTGGTCAGATTCAAATTCAACACAAAATTTTGTGCAGCATTGAGGTTTATTTCTGGTTGAATGGCTTCGTCAATAAATAAAAGTTCCGGACTTGGAGTACAGATAATGTAGAAGAATTTGTTGAGATGCCGTTACATCCACTAAAAGTCACTGTTTGTTGTGCTTTATGGGCTGTTGTGATCATTGACCCACATTTCTTCAAAGATGATGCCGATAAATAAGGAATAAAAACGACCAAGAGATTAGTCAATCTGAAAGCATTCTTACTGGTCGTACAAGACTTGTCGCTTCATAAAATAGGGCCCAGAATATAAAAGTCAGTGGAGAGCGCTATAGATTCAAGACTTCTGACTTTCTTGTTGCTCAGTCAAATGGTGTTAATGTGAAAGAGGTTTGGTTTGAACAAGACGGCGCAGCATGCTACACAGCGCTCGACACAATCAATTTTTTTCGAGAAACATTCGATGAGCGCATAATTTCGCGTAATGAACTTGCGAAATGGCTCTCACGATCGTGTGATATCATACTTATGGATTATTTTCTGTGGGGATATAAGAGGTCGGTAGTCTACTCAGATAAACCATATGTATTGGTTTTTGGATTGTATTGTATTTGAAAGTTGGCATTCGCTGCGGTATTGCCGATATACGGGACCAGCTGCTCGAAATAGAGGTCGAATGGACATCCAGTTCTTCAAGTTTCTCCCAATTTTCCTTCGAAATTCATGTAATAGAAGCACCTTTTTATAATTTTATTTTTATTGAATTGCCCTTCTTGTTGACTTTCTAAGGAGGTACACCACGTCCAGGTAGAGAGTTTCATGTTGCTGTTTTAAAGATAAAAATAACATTATCATCTACAATCCCAAATTTATTAATCACCCTGTAATTGCCAAACGGTTAAGATCCCTCCCCCTCCGGTTTTTCCCCTATGTGAGATCTTTCACCCCTTTCATGTCTGCATACTTTATACGATACACCCTATATACACAACATTAAAACTTAAATAAAATGTGATGATTACATATGTACATAATAATAAAGGTAAATGGAAATTATAACTTTCTAAGCGCCCTACATGCAATACACAAAAACTAAAAGGAATAATTTCTATGAGCCAAAATAAAATTTCATTCAACAAAGTGTTTCAGATTGTATTCAGGAAATAAGTAGGACTGGTCTCATTCAAAAATAACACTATTTGCCAGATAAATAAGCAAACCGAAGACAAAACAGTCTTTTCACTTTTCCGTTAGAAATATTAAGCCGAGCAGGATTCAATACACATAAATGTATGTTTACTCAAATAAATTTGGCTAGTTCTATTTTTAGTATAAACCAAATTATGAGCGCCATCGCTGCTTTCGTTAAAGCTGTCAGTGGTAGGAAATATCTAACAGAATTGTCACCCGTGTAAATTATTTAAATGGATCATAATGGCTAGGAAAGATAAAATAAAATAAAATCTAGGGACCGGCTGGACCGATGTGATGTCGATCAAATTACATCGAAAATTCTGTAGAACATCTCAACTGTATGAAGGATGGTGCCATTCGTGGCAGAGATTAGATAATTTTTGAGCAACTTTAATATTTCAACATTAGTCCAGTCCAGTCTTTGGCAGCATTGGCGTCCTGAACAAGATTGTGATATTCAACCACATTTCGTTTCTAGGAAATTGGTCCCAGAAATCAACCAATTAATCAACTGCGGACTGGTTCTATTTGGTTGTTACTGTAGTCAGGAAGTATTATTGTTATCATGGGGTTTCCAGGTACCAATGGGTTCCATACTGATATTACCACCTTAATTACATACAGAGTTTTCGGATACTATGAAAATCTATAGAAAGAAGTCTCTATCGATCTTGTATCCTTGTATCCAAGGAACAAGTCAACGAGCTAAAAGTGATTTGACTGAGACAGAGAAAATATTACTATAAAAATGACAGAATACTATATATATTAAATCAACAAATTTTATTGCTAATTATGGCCCAATAGTGAAAATTGTTATCTAAACACTTAGGGTGCTGTTAATTTTAAATTAAGTTAACTTTTATTTCAACAGTAGTTAACTGTACTTTGTGGAATAGGGGGATATATGCATATTATATAATATGATATTATTAAATTGTTTTTTTTTTCAGAAGAAGAAGTCCAACGAATTCTGTTACCTCTTATCCGAGGGTCTGCTTCAGTTTCAGGGCACCTCAATTTTGGTCCGAGCTCGATTCGAACCGGGGACCACGAGGTTATGGGCTATTTATGCTTATGACGTGCTCTCAACTGTTTGGACAATGATGTTTACTTTTCATATAGCAGTCTTAGTTATTGAAATGCAACAGCTTTGATTGAACAGTTTTTTCAACAGCCATGCAAGTTAAAACAAAAGCCGAAGTTTATTTATTTAACAGCAAAAATTATTATTCTAATGCCCGCTCCACACTTACCACGCGAATCGCGCGCGACACTGCGAAAACAGCGAGAACGCTAGTGTGGAGCCGATACGCATATTTTTCGCGGCTTCGCGCCATTTTCTCCACTTTTTGTGGTTTTTTCCCGCGGCGCGAAGCGTGAAAATAGCGCGAACGTGTATCGACTCCAACTGGCCTACTCAGTTCGCAGCTAGCAACGACTCTGAGTGGTTGTGTGTGTGCGAATCATTGCAAATGTGGAGCCTTGTCGCAAGTCGCGCTGATTTCGCCTCATTTTTTCTCGCGCGATTCGCGTGGTAAGTGTGGAGCGGGCATTACAGATACTCGCATTCTTTCAATGCGAACGATTTTCTGTTATTTGTTGACAAGCTTCAATTGACTGTTGCTATTAGATTACTCTTTTATCTCAGTGTAGAATCTTTTAAATAAGTGCAGGAAGTAAAACGAAAATGAAAACGTTAATAGTATCAAAAGAAAGTAAAAAATGAGGAAGAAAAATTAAATAATATGTATGAACATGCAAATAAGAATTATAGTATAGAAGACTATCTAAGTTTAAAAAAGTTAAATAACAGTACGCAAATAGCCGCAACCGTTCGTCGAGTCTTCGAGGAAAAGGAAGAGCGTTCTGACCATACAAGAATTGTCATTCACTTGTTTTATAGTAAAAGGCAGAAAATTTTGTCAGATTACATATGTACGGTATAAGCAAACAACTTAACAAATATAATTAATTAAAATCATTAATACTGCAATGCAGAAAACTTTAAGACTACACTCACTTTCAGTGAGACTTTTGGAATAATAATAATAAAGTTTATTTCAGTCAAGTTCAAATATTAACATAATCTGAACTGTATACAAAGATGGGATACAATTTTTACATAGCCTTAAAACTTAACTAAACTATAATTGAAAAGAGTGAGATAATGAAGTTAAGAGGGAGAAGAAGAGAGATAGAAAAGAAGTGAGAAAAGAAAAAAAAAACAAAAAAGAAGACAAAGAAATTTAAGGGTACAAATTCGTGGATCATCTAAAAGTTTAAAACTTGACCGACGTCACTTGAACAGCATTTTAACTTGGCTCAGACTTAAGAAGTCTGCTAAAGCTGCTACTATCACCGTCAATTTTGTTTCGGTAGATTGATACACAACACGACATTCTGGGAATAAATTCTAAATAATTTCGGATGGACCAACTAGCTATATTATATGATGAATTTTGGAATCTTCAACCAGGTCTGCAATGCAATTTATGTAGAGACTAAATAGTAACGATCCAAGTATTGAGCCTTGAGGTACGCCTAGCGTTAAAACTTTTCAGTTTGAGAAGATCTTATCAACTTTAACATGCGGACTTTGATTACACAAATAGTTTCTTATTAGTGAAACTACTGATGAGGAATACTAGGATTTTTCTGGTAGCTTTCATAAGGAGCATTTTATGATCAATAGTATTAAATGTTTTACTAAAGTCAAGTAATGTAAGAATTGTCAATCCTTGTGCAATGCTTCGTAGATATCAGTCATTACATTAAGCATTGCCGTTTCACAGCTATGTTTTGGACGAATTAATATGCTCCATTATTAGTGTATATATAATTTTTTCCAGCACTTTACCTAGGAAGCATAGCATACTGATTGGGCGGAAGTCAGTTGGCTGAGAGGGAGCCGATTCCTTGGGTAAGGGGATAATAACAGCTCTCTTTCACATGCTGGAAAACGTAGAGATTGTCAGACAAAAGATGTAGATATGTGTTAAAACCAACGAACTAAAAACCCATACGTTTAAGGAATGGCAGAACGAGTAAATTTATGAGGCAAACCCAAATACTACTATGAGGTAAACTAACACAAAAACAAGTCCACTGAATTAGCGGTTATTGAATGAATAGGCATTATTTCCCGATTTTATTATGTCATGACACAATATATATATGTATGTATATATAATAGCGTTTTTTACTCTGTATATCGCGGTAACAAATGGCAGTTTTCCTCAAGTAAACAAAAATGTTGACAGTCGAGTTGCAAATCTTTTCTCATAAGGCGGAATTGACATTCGGATGTATAGTAGAGTTTGCCTAGACTCACCGAACGAACAATTTACTTAATTTTCGACTAAAAAGTATAAAGTGCTTTCTCGTGACTTTTGAAGTAATATACCAGGTGGGCCAAACGGATGCAAAAACCGAGATCAAACATTGGACCTCTGAAGTCTTTAAGAAGGTGGAATAATTGTGTAATTGTTTTTGTGGAATAATTCGTCAATGCATTCAGCGCAGATTTCCCCGGTGTCCGGTACCAACTGGGCCTTTCCACGCGCTTCGAGGGGACAATCACCACGCGGGACCGCGTGAGCTCTGGCAAGCTACGTGGCAAGCGTACGTCGGAGAATGACAATGCTGTGCGCCATGATACAGAAGAGAGCACTGGGACATCAACATGATGACAGGCAACACAATTAAGGCCTAGGGCTATTTCAAGTAATTGGTTAATGTGAACAACCCACAGACTCTCGCGGCATTGAAATATAACATTCGACGATAAATAGAGAAGTATTGCGAAAAGTGGTGGAAAACGCCAAAATTGCATCACCGCTTTTAAATTTGAACAATATCATCTTCGGCACATAAAGAAACAAAACAATGAACGATCAGAAGGACTAAATGCTGTTTTTTTATTTCAGATACAAAATTATAACCAAAACAAATAGCATGGTACTTTCTGGTTCACTGTGTACAATTTTGTGTGTTATAATTTTTATAATGTAGCAATAGTTAGATAAAATCAAGAATTCAGTTTGAGTAAATATAGTAAGTGTGCAACGAGTGATTTTAACTGTTTGGTAGCTCCAGTATTAATTGAGACACCTATTAATTGAATTTGGAAGATATATGTATATAATATTTTGCAGTTTACTGACACATTTTACTTTATAAGAATTTTAGTTGTACTTTTGGTTTCATATTTGCACATATTAAATTGCATTCGGGCAAAAATTTCATTACTTAAGCACAATATATTAGTATTAGTGAAAATGAAACTTTACTAACTTGGGGTACCTTAAGGTCAGCATCATACGGTAATGTTTTGTCCCACAGGTTTGGTCCAAGGAAGGCAGTTTGTGCCTCGACGTTCCAAGGGTCGCCATCCTCTTTAAATTTGTCATCACCACAGATGTCTTTACTATTTCCGGATTTACCTGCATAAAGAAAAATTTTTTTTAATCATAGATGAATATTTAGGGAGGGATGTTTGTATTTTGAGGGATGCTAAGTAACTAAAAATGGTTAATTGAGAGAAGTCATGTTCACACGTAAATTCAAGTGAATCCCATCTTCGGAACAATCAAAATCAACGAATCATCCACCTCCGTGCTCTAAGGCGAAGGCAGTGCATGTTTCACTTATCATTGCAGCGAGCCCTAATGGCTTCTCGATTAAAAGTTCCGCATATTCATCAAACACCTCCCGCTAAAAGAACACGAAAAAGTGAAAGAAACCAAGAGTGAAATTTCTCCTCTCGCAACTTTTCTTATTGATTTATGATACAGAGGGGAGCTGTAGGCACCGGCTGACTGTGCAAATTAAGCACACAGATCTCGGTTTTTCCATTTAACTTCCTGGATATCAACTTCTTCCTATAGCTGTTTCGATCAATCCCATTTAAGAGTCGACTGGCACAGAGGCACAGTAACAGGTTTGGTGCCAGCACCACTGAGACTTCCATCCACCGTCCAGGCATCTCTATCAATATCTGCGCACTTGGGTTACAAAAATATTGTTAAAATCATTGCGAGGATATTGTGGGATCAAGCGCATCTGTTCGGTTGTGTCGAAACACTCTGAAAATTCTTCCAAATTGTAAAAAAGTGAAATTGCTTTGTACTTTAACACGTAAAGAGCTTGAGGATGTGTCGACCAAATTGAATGTCGACTGCAATTATTTTACACCTAGGGAAATTTCGTGCGGGTACGAGTATATGACAATATTTTCAATCTATAATAAAAGGATTAAAGTTGGGCACGATGTGGAATTTTAAAAATTTACAGAGAAGGACGAAAACTTGTGAATTCATATATGTAATTTAAAAAAACAAATTAAAAACAAAAAACTCAATTGCAAGAACAACACATATCAACCAGGTTTTTGTAGTCGAAAAAGCAATAGATAATATGCATGAAATGTTTTCCATATATTCCAACTTCTTGGAACTCTTAAGTGAAAACGTGAACCCTAGACTATAACCATTAAATACATCGAACCTCTCACTCTTCAAGGAACATATTTTTCATAGTCGGGCACCAGTTGCAACATATGTCACATGTTCACTTACTGGTCCTCATTTTTGATGTTATCGTTTTTCTTTTACTAGACAAGGAGATATAGATATATATAAATAATTTGTTTGAAATGTGTTAGATAATCTAAATGCTTTATCCATTGATTTTAAAGTAAGAAATTTAAAATCTCCGAATTTTGGGTTTTTTTTGGATAGAAAAATTCGAATTGGAGCGTCAAATTGGGTTTAAATGAAAGCTGAAAAAACAGGCCGATTTTTCCATCCTTATAAATTATGTGAATTTACACAGGTTACATGCTATCCAAAAATTTTTACCATTCAAAAAATTGTAGTAATAATTAATTCATAATTTTTCAATATAAGAAGTGTCAAATATCCTAATAAAAATGTGATTTAAAAACAAATAAAACTATTGCTAATTTGTCTCACTTAGGGATCATTCAAGTATTACGTAAGCACATATTTGCTGATTTTTGACCAGCTCTCCCTCTACGTAAGCAAAACAAGAATATCGTCTACCTCCCAACCCTCTTAGGAGTAAGTTACAAGATGCCCTTTTTTTTATGTTTTTCGCGTATATGCGAATACTTTTCAGTTTGGAATATTTTTATATTTGATTGATAATTTTCTTTTCTAATTTGCTGTCTCATTCAATTCTTAAATAATTGTTAAAAATATCTCTGTAATGTTCGAGAGTATCCACATACATATATGTATGTGTTTTGACATCTTTGGAACATAAGAATTTTCAATTAATAAATGATATAAAAATGTTTATCATCCCTTGCTGCTTTGTGGTAAACATTAGGAAAATATTATCTGTCAAATGTTTGATTTGATTAGAGGTTAATTTTTACATCTTTTTTCAGCAATGAAAAATAATAGATAATTTTAAAAAAATCTTACGTGAAAACTTGTAAAAAAAATAAATAAAAAAAATCGGAACTCCCTCAATTGATATTTGAATGGTCCTTTACCACAGTGAGAAAATTAATCCGGCCAAATGCGATACGGCTAGCCAGTACAAAATAGAGAAATAGCGGTAAAGATGAACAGAGCTCACACCGTTGTGTTGTTGGAAATTTTTTAAAGCAAGCTCTTCTATAATATGTTCCAGGAGAGTCCCCACACTATCCGAAAGAGATACCAGAAACGTCCACAGAAAAAACTTATCTCTGCAGTTATTGTGCAAGAACTGAAGTTAACAGTAAGGTCCCGGCGCATATGGAAAATTTTGAACAACAGTACTACATTTTAGTGGACGAAAAGGATGTCCCATTCTGACTGAACGCACCGACTCTAAACTGAGTGAAACACTATGATTTTGAGGATCCCCAAATTCATGGTTTGTTTTTTAGATTAAAAAAAACTGCCTCGAGTGGAAAAATGAGACAAATAACCGATAGCCACACAAAATATTCAATTCCTGTTTATTTTTCAATAATTTAAATATTTTGTAATATTTTTTGAATGAACCGTTAGGCTTAATGCTGCACTGTTGTCGATCATGGAAAATGGATTGTATAGCACCTCAAATTGATAATAAGTGTATGCAGAAAAATGTTCACAATATGTTGAATGTTGAGAAAAAAATGTATTTAATAATTTTTTTGTGATTGACAATAGAAGCAGAAAGTATAAAAGCCAATCCACATAAATGTCAAGCGAGAAATGGAATAAAAATACTCTAGTAATGGGCAAATTCCATAAATAATACACTGGCACTTGATACATCTTTCCGTGTTGAGAGGAATTTCGTTCACCCAAGCTGAGTTAGGCCAAAAAGAGCTGCACAAGCAATATATTCATTCATTACTGGTGTTTTGAATCGAGAGATGTGTTTGAATAGCACACAAATGTTCGAACATGAGCAACATCTACTCTAATTATAATCGCCCACTTATTTTAGAATTCAGTAACACAATGCTCATTCGGCGATCGCCGCTGCTCCTCATTCAGCAGACTGCCTGTGCAAGCGAGCAAATTTGCTCAACGTGAAAAAAGGACACGAATAGACGAAACGTCAAGACAAATATGCGCTTCTAAATGCATTTATTGGCAGCTGCTTCGCACCACCTAGACGGCCCTCCCATTTACACACAAAAATTAGAAACGAGATGGAAAAATCAAATGTTAACGACCAAAGTGCAGCAGAAATGACGCTCAGCGTCGAAAAGTCACAGCTTCGCCATGCCAAGCGGCATCAAAGCATTTCCGCCAATTATTTTCGATCCGATGCCCGAGGCAGTCGCTGATTCTCGGGGTTCTCGGGGTTCTTGCAACTCTTCTACGAGTGTGTGCACTCCGTTCCGAATTCCTTCATGCTTTCCAGCACTTGATCTTTCCGAATATCGTTTTTCTATTCCGCTGCTTCCGGCGGTGCTTGTGTGCTTTCATTACTCCCTTGATCGTATCGTAATCAGATCAAACTCAAGGGCACGCGGCTCAGCTAGCTGCGCAAGGTCAGATCCATATCGCTGCGATTTTTCCTACCAAAGCTGCTCGTCGTTTGTAGTTAAGCTCTACACCGCGTCCAGCCCAACGAAAAGTATTATTAGGACCGGCACCAGTGATCTAGTTCCGACTGAGTGATAAGGTTTCATAAGATTCCTCCGCTGGAATTACACAGAAACCGAATCTGGTCGGGCCGCGAAGTAAGCTCCTTTATCGAGCGGAGGTTTGAGCTTCGACGCTTCATTTAATTGGCCCCTGCTTCATGCAACATTTTCCGTCTGAGATGTGTTCATTATCATAGTTATCGCATTTCGAGGGGCTTTTTGTTATCGCCGTTACTATTAAGAAAAATCACATTTGCGGCACTGCATTCGTTACACAGTTCTTCATTTGTTTTCACATCATCCGGCAGTGCAAGGTGTGTTTTATTCAATGCACCCACAGCAGAGCACTACCGTCTATTGTTTGCCACATGTATGCACTGAACACTTTATTGGTTTTTTGTTTCACCTTGGCCTTGAATAGCCTACAGCTTAATTGAGTTTTATTTTGCAGCGGAAAGTGCAAATGCTGTTTTTTTATTTTACTCTTGCAAAAATACCTGTAAAGCTTCTACTCCTAAATTTCTTCACACCTTTAAATATAATTAGATATGTACATATACGGATTCATTTTAAGCGACTAATAGTCTTTGCAGGAAGACGATTAGTCATCGCATAAAACTGAGAAGCAACCACTGGTAGGTTATAAATTTACATTACTGCTAACATTGTTGCGCTAGTAAAATAATTCCCCTCGGGCTAAAAAACGCGACTTGTGATTTAAGAACAAGTAAACTAATAACAGTTTAACTTAATTTCAATATTAAATATACTGTAAGTATTATGGTTTTGCCTCTTCCCTACTAATTCTGGAAAGTTTGGATAGACGAAATAAATTATAGCCTATAATGTTGTCCATATTTCATAGGGTAGACCATGCGATAGTTTCTCTTTAAATAAAAAAAAATATTATTTAGACACAGATATCTCGATCGCGCTTGCAACATTAACAGGAACATAGTATCATATCTCCACAGTATACAATGTGTTTGGAACAACGTTGGAAACATTGAGTGAATATTTTGAAAAGATATTTCCGTCTAAGTAATGCATCAACTGCACCTGCTGTACACAAGTTTGTAAAGAGAGTTCGTGTCGTGCTATTGGAATGATAATTAAAAACACAAGTTATCCTCGTGTTCGTCCTGTGCGCTAAGCAAATATTATTGCTGCTACTGCCCAAAGTGTGTGCCTAAACCTGAGTACCTGAACTGGCCACAGATCTCAGCACCTGAACATTAGCCGCACTAGCTTGAGGATAATTCTGCATAAACACATATTGGACATGGGTAATTTAAGTTTCTGTGACAATCAAATGTTGTTGGCATTAAAAGACATCGAGAATAGTACAAAATCTGATTCTGATGGAATTTGTCCATCTCTATTGAAAAATTGTTCTGAGTCGCTGGTTTGTCCTCTTCGTGATATTTTCAATAATCGTTCCAATTTTTAAAGTTAGCTCTAAATCTCATGTTACTAATTACCACGGTGTGTCTATAATGAAGAATATTCCTAAGCTGGTGGACTCATTAGTTCATTCAAACTCAGGTTTTTGTTTAAGGAAATTATTTGTCCTCAACAACACGGCTTCTTATCTGGATGATCTTGTTCGACCAATCTAGCGCTTTTCTTAAACTTTGTTATTAGCGCAAAGGAGGATGATATTTATACCGACTTTGCTATACCATTCGACAGAGTTAATATATTTATCATGTTTAATTCATAAATTAAGTAATATTGGCTTTCATTCAGCAATAATTAGTTGGTTTAGTTGTTATCTTAAAAATCGTGCCCAGTATGTTAAAATTGAAAACGTTCTTTCTAAAAACATAAATGTAAACTCCGGCGTTCCGCAAGGTAGTCACCTGGGACCGTTGTTATTTTTGTTGTTTATTAATGATATTGTCGATTGTTTTTCTTCCGTTAAATGTTTATTATTCGCCGACAATCTAAAACTATTCTATAAAATTGGGTCTCCAGATGACTGTGTTCTTATATCCGACGATTTGGACACAATTTATCAGTGGTGTAGTAGTAGTAGATCCGAAAACCACTCAGGCACTTGGGCACAATACTGATCGAGCTATTCGTAAAATAGGCCCCCAAACAATCAAATGTACTGCAAAATTGAGCTACCAAGCTAGTCTAGGCAGCCATTTCAATGAAATTATATTGTGTGACTAACCGCAAGGTTTTACTCGTTTAATAAATTAACAAACTTTGAAAAAGATTATGGAGTATTTATTCCACGGAATTTTTAAAAAGAAAAATTTGAAAAATTTGCTTCGCGTAAATATAGCTTTTAAAAATAACATCCTACAGGAATTACATAAAGAGCTCTCACGAAAAATCATACAAGCCAGTTTTAAGGTAGAATTCTTATTGTTGTTTTGTAAAAGATCGTTTTAGTATTTTTTTATATATATCTCAAGAATATGGTATTGAAATAGTAGGTCAAAATTCCAACGCATTAGTGAGAAATTTGTACGCAGGGATCTCACCTAGGCAAACAAAACATTGTATGGCGGGAAGCGGTGGTGGAGCAATCCACAGAGTTTTTCATAAATTCGGAATGTACATTATTATTTTATTTTATCTTTTGACCTAATCAACAGAGTAACATAAGGCTCATGTAAAACAATTACTATATTAATTTATTTTCACAAAATTCCACCTACATTGACCTGTGTCTACCACGGAAGGTACAGTCACTTGCGAAAGTTCGGAAATTTCCTAAAATTCACATTTTCCTCACATTTTCTCCGAAATACATGTAATTAACATACCACTTTTACGAAAAGCTACAACATATCCAGGTAGAGAAAGTATATAGAAATTTATACGTTGGCATAAATATTTGTGGAATATTGAAAAAATTAAATGCAGATTACTTTTATTTAAAGATTAATTAATGAAAAATGTAAAAATTTAACATATGTACAGGCATTATGCTAAACCGTCTTGTTTCTTGTAAATGCTTTTTCTTCAAATTATTTTTTATAATTCGGTTGTGCAAATATGTTCCAGGATTGGCCTCACAAAGGAGAAGTATAAAAATTTATTTTTAATACACTAAGCAGAAAAATTGCTTAAGTCCGTCAGATTATCACATTTTAGTGAATTTTTAATACACGAATAGGTTTTTAGAGCATCTACATTTATAAGACATTGGGAATGATTCAGAACAGTTGTAATGTCATTAATAAATAACGATAATAGAAGCGGTTCCAAATGGCTTCTTTGAGGAACATCGGAAGTAACTTTAATAGGGTCCGAATGGACATTATTGATTCGGGCGAATTGTGTACGATTGGCAAGATAGCAGTTAAATTAGTTTAGAATACTGGAGTGAAAGCTTAATCTTCTTGCTTGAAAACTAAAATTGCATGATCCACTCTATTAAATCCTTTGGTAAAATCCGTAAAAATTACACCACACTGAAATCCCTTTCCCAGAGAATTCTACAAGTAATTAGAAAAAATCACTAAATTAATAATAGTAGATCTACCACGGGAAAAGCAGTACTGCAATGCAACCTGAAATAGAAACGTACATGGGGGCCTTGGCGTAGAGACGCAGTGCCCTTGGGTAAATTCACTTGTTCAACAACAACGGCATAAATAATTTTTAACGCTGACCCTGACCAAGAAGAAGAACAAGAGTGGCCACGATTTTTTTCGAACGTGTCATTAAATCTTTTAGTTCTCTCCTCAAAGGTTTAGAAGGGTTTAGTCTGGGACGACGGTTATTTGCTATTGATTACATGTTACTTATGTGGGAATAATAATTTTTTTGTTAACGTATAACGTTTTTCCCGGCGGCGGTATAGGGAGTATTTTGTAATATATTAAATAATAAGTGCCAATTTGCGGTCCATAGGATATTTTGAATTGGTTTAAAATTGACCCAAATCAACCATCGTGGTGTGAAGTTTGAAAAAAAGCTTGTAAAAATCAACGAATAGGTCAGAGATCTATGAGGCAGAAGACATCTTAGTTTAATTATAGCTCAGGTTTATCAGGCCGAAATATAAAAAACGGTCAAGTGCGATTCAGACTGTACCATCGTACTAGATATAGCACTATTTACTTTTAAAAGACAAGAGAGGTGGAATAACATAATCGAAAATGTATTTTTCTAATTTGCATTGCGACTATTTTGAAATTTGTCATCTTGGTTTTTTCATTATTTCTTATTATAGCGGCAATAGAAATACACACTCTGTGAAAATTTCAACTTTCTACCTATTACGGTTCATGAGATACAGCTCGCTGACAGACAGACGGACAGCGGAGGCTTAGTAATACTGTGCCGTAGGGCACCCTTTCGATACGGAAACCTAAAAATGTCTGAGCAGATCGGATGGAAACTCATTTGTGAGAATATTAAATATTCTTTTAAATTTAAATGCTATTTACATATTTCAAAATGTTAGTTGTTGTAAGCGTTCTTTTTCTACTAAAATCAAATATCAAATAAATAGAATTTAAATTTTACCCCCCTCCCTCCACCAGTCTTAACAAAATTAATAAAGTGTCTCAGCAATATTTAAAAGCATAAAAGAAATATCCCTTGTAAAGAAATATAACAACTGCAGCCACCGCCTACGGTTTTCCATGCAGATGAAATCTTTGGGCATTTAAAATAGTGAAAGTTAAGGTGAATCAGAAGCTTTGTCCGGCATCATTTTTGGGTATAAATGAAAGTATTTAAAAATGCAGAAATTTATCTTCATAATCGAGCTCATTATTGTAAAGACGA
This sequence comes from Neoitamus cyanurus, assembly GCA_947538895.1. Classification (NCBI taxonomy): domain Eukaryota; kingdom Metazoa; phylum Arthropoda; class Insecta; order Diptera; family Asilidae; genus Neoitamus; species Neoitamus cyanurus. The sequence goes on from OX384540.1 coordinate 2,970,771, forward strand.
TCAGAAATTAAAATTTAACTTCCTTCATTAAAGTCGTTTCCGCGGTTAGGGAGAGCCTGGTTTATGATGCTGAACGAAAAGTGAATTTTGAGAATTAAAACCCAAATTAGCGCTGAATTTCTCGAAGTTAAGGTTAATTTGTTAAAAGAATGATCAATACAAAATTAGGTCCTCATTTAGAAATATTTATGTTTATATTGGATATTTCAAGCCTCGACACCAGAAAATGTGGAACCTATAATGCTTAATAATATTTCAAAATATACTTAGTAGATTCTCGCAATAGCTTTCTGTCTGAACTTTTCCGGCATTTAATAAAAAAGGAATTCATTTCCAGTACAATGCATTTAAAGTTTAGGAGTCACCGTATCTGCATTACGCCTACCTTTTTCTCTAGTTGTAAGCTGCAACTACTAACACACTTCAATTACGTTCTGTGACATCACACGTATTATTTTCTGGAAGTGCCACAATTACTTAAAATCGCAAACCACAAAGAAAAAATTATTGTCTACCCCGTAAACCAGGGTGCCCCATTAAACACACTAAAATAATATAAATTACGAATCTCCATCCGAATCGACATGGCTAAGCTCTTTTTCTAAATGAATGGCATAATCATACCGCAAGAACTAGTTCGCTTTAGGTTTTATATTTCACTTCTGGTTTGTCTGCTATAATACATATAATGACGCCACATTACTGGTTTTTTCATAGAAGAATTATTAAAATCAATCAAAAATTAGCACCGGAATATTTAACGAAGCCCCGCGGTATTCTCGACGTATTCGTTGATTAAAAATGGATAATCGGTAACAACAAGCGAAACATAAAAATTATGACTAGACTGTTTTTGCTCAAACTGACAATTTAGGCTTAAAAGTGAAAAGCATAATATGCACATATTTTATAGTATAACTTAGGGACAGGGCCTCTTTACAAGTTTTTATTAAACTTGCTTTTAGTGTACGCATATTGGGCAAGATTTGTCCCAAGTAAGGAAAATTAGTTTATCAAGCTGGATGGAGGATCGATGGAGGTGTTTTTGAATAGCCTAAAACAAAATACAAAAAGTCCCAAAAATTCACCTTGGGGAACATGGTACCATCTTGGAATAAGAATCGCTATCTTGGATTTTCACATGATATTCTTTTAAGCGGGATCACTAAAATTATTATTTTTATTATTATTAAAATTCTGGCTCTTATAAGGCGCCGAACAATTTGTACACGTAGAGAGAACCTTTTTTATTGATATCTTGAATTTTTTATTGTACAACTAAAAAATAAAAATAGTATAGTTAGCGTTGGTATTCGTTTTTCTTTTTTTGTGCTTTTCGCGTGATATAAGTGTCTTCTCGAAAATGTGTTCTTGGATAGTGGCGAAACACACGAGGTAACAAAAGAACAACAAAAAATTCGAAAATAATTTAAAATGGCGGATCCAAAATGGCGGGATGATGAACAAATGTCATGTTATTGATATTGCGGGCAAAATGTAAAAGAATGAAACCGGAAAATGCTAGTAGAGGGTATTCGGGGTCGCTGATTACGAATAAGGTGTTTAAAATTCAAAATAGCGACGCATTTTCATAGCAATCCTTTGAAGGTGAATTTTTTCGGTCGCTATTTCGGCTCCGCTATATTGAAACCCTAAAATTACGTATAGCCCTTATCTTGCCGAAGAACCAAGTTATCCAACAGTGAAAACCCCATTCGAACCCATTCAGTAGTTTAGGCGATGCAAGGTAACAACGCGAAAAGCCTTCCTCATTGATATATATAGTTAGTTAAACGAATTCAAAAATTATCTAAAAAATCCAAAAAAAGCCCATCTTGAATGATATATATCTCAGCTACAACTTGTATGTATTTAGAACAATAATGCATTTTTTTTGGTCAATAACAGACGGTTAATTGCACTGAAAAATTCTATATTTTCACGGAATAATAATTTTTTTTACTATTTCATAAATAAATCACAAAAATGTTTATGTTTTGAGAAAATGTATTATTCTATATTAAATTATGGGTCTTCAGCTGTAAATTGACCACCTACTGAATATCATTAGGTATTTTACAGGTTTTGTTATTATTAATTGAAATTGCACATGGGAAAAATTTAATGCTGGTTTTCCCGAAATTCGTGAAATAAAGGTTGCGAATTAAAAAAACAAATTTGTTTTAATTTTGAAGTGTAAGTAAGTGAAATATTTTTATTCAATAAGCACTTTTGTTTGTGTGCTCATGTGCTCGTACTATGCAGCCATATACATATAAAACCTTAATTAACACATCCATATCTCCAAGGGATTTGATTGTACAAAAAATTTGCTAACACACAATTACGTAAAATTTCCTCCCCTTTCGATTGGCGTAAGTAGTTTTTTCGGTAAAATTAAAATTGAAAGTGATTCGCAAAAAACTGTAATTTAACACCTTTATTCCAAGTTGGCGGCATGTTCCCCGAGGGGAAATTTTGGGACTTTATTGGGTATTTTGTTCCAGGCTATCCAAAGAATACCTCCACCAATTTTTAGCTTGTTAAACTAATTTGAAACACTATTTGTTGTCTGTGTGCTACTAATCTTGCAATTGAAATTTCGAGTAGATCTGATTAACGGGTTATATACAAAGTTGGGGCTCGAAAAATCGAAATTTTTTTGTGTGCATATTCTGAAAGTACATGCTTTCGAAAATATCTGTGCAAAATTTCATACAGATCGGATCACTGGTTTTTAAATTACAGCCGTTTGCAGCGCGCTGGTCCTATCCATAGGCACTTGGCGCGCGGCTTTACAAAACTTTAAACGCGATTATCTCGGAATGCGTTTTTTCCAAAAGTACTGTTGCGGTGATCATGATATCTCAAAAACTTTTCAACTGATTCTCAAAATTCTTTTTTTCAAATATTCGTATTTAAGATCTCGTGTACTTGTTCGATTCATTTTTCATCCCGAAATTTTTAATTTTTTGCAATGAATTTTTTTTTCAAATTTTTATCAACAAAAAAATTGATTTTTTCTGTCAACGTGGTTTTTTTTATTAAATAAAAATTTTTTTTGGGAAACCAATTCGAACAAGTACACCAGAATACATTTTTCTTGAATAATTTTTTAACTTTTTTGAATTCAGTTGAGCGGTTTGCCTTGGGGATTGATCACCGCAAGCCTCTGCAAAAAAAAGCACTGCGGGGGAGGGGCCATATCTATGACAATTTTCAAAATTTTTTCGAAATTCGAAGTGTTTTTATTTCTTTGATAGTACTGCTAAAAGATTGTGTTTTGCTTTTCCCAATAAAATTCGCATAAAACCCTTTTAAAAAATCACGAACTTAGCTCATTTTTTCGCCCCAACTTTGTATATAACCCCTTAAGCTAGAGCTTTGAAATTTTCCACACGTGTATAAGTTCAATGACAATGCAATATATGTATAGCGTGACCCATAAATTTCTTCCCGCCTCCTTGAAACAATGCCGCATCCTTTCTTCATATATCACGCCCAAAGCTAGGTAAATAGTAACCTCTGCTCTTATCATACAAATAATTTTGTGTTCAACCAAAGGGGAAATCAGAGAATTGTGACCCATTAAATAATTGTCATTCAAATCCACTAAAAAAAGTATATTTGAAGTTTTCTCTGTGTCTAGGTAAAGGTTTAAAAGCTCTGTAACGATAATTGGTTTTTGTGAGTCAGTTTCTGACCCGTATAGGAAACTACTGCCATGTTATTCCATCTCATTATGAAAGTCGAGTTTGGTCGACTCGATTAGCGAAGACACCAATTTTCTTAGCATTTTAGCTTTGAAAATGTGTCTTTGCTAGTCGAGTCGACGCAATTCGGCTTCCATAATAGGGCTCATTATTGCACCAGTCGACAAGGATCCTTTTTTCTTGGCTACCTACAAAGGTAGGTGACAATTTTCACGGCAATTTGGACAAGCGTCTACCTGGAATATCATTTTTAAGCTGGCTTCAAGCAGAATGCAAACGAGAATTCAAATCGAGACCCTTGACAATATGCAGATAGTTGGCGTATATAAAATAACAACCGCTTTTAATAGAAAATAAATATCAGGGATAGGCTTAGAACAAGGATTCGCAATGTAGGATTTTGTGAAGACAGTGCCACTGGAAGAGCTAAAAGGGCTAACATACTTTTCATGAACGAATCTCCCATCGTGTCGCATCCGACACCCAACAGACAAAATATGTGGATTAGAACAAGCGACCCAATGTCGCCTATTCAAAAGCCGAAATTTGATTTCAAAATAATATTCGCAGGAGGAATAAGCTTTCGTGGAAAATCAAGACTTCATGTCGTCACACAAAATTCCACTGCTGATGGTGCCTACTACCGGGAAACATTGCACCTGCATACGCATTGACTTTAGCAAAAACAATGTTTTCAACTGTATGGGAAGATTGACATGGAAACTCTCCAGAAGTAAACAGTAAAAAAAAAGTATGTTTATTGTAATAAAATTGGTGACTACCTTTGAATTGGTGAAAACTAAAATAACGGTGAAAAAATTGCGGTTTTACGGATTTATATGTTGCTGTTCGGTGGTGCTTGGCAAAAACTATCAAGAGTAGAACAACTTTGTATATAAACATTTTTGTAGAGCAATTAATTTCCTATAGTTATGTTCAGAATAATGTTATTTATCGCTACTGATTAGTCGGTTAAGAGTGACCTAGTCGCCTATATGTTTTATTGTACAATTTAAGATAATCACATCTTTAATTTTGAGATCTACCACCTCAATTATTTTGGAACACATTACATACACTCTGTATATGTATTTGTACATGTAATTTTTTTAGTTACATTTTGTTTACACTGGATATTTTCTGAAAATTGTACTGTTGGTTGAAGATAAGAAACACAAAATATTTAACGTAGAGTTCAGGTTCCCCCTTAATAGTTCTCCAAAAAGAAACAAAAGTGTTAAGCAGTTTTATTTAAAAAGTCACATAGGGTCTTTCACTAAGAACGCTTGACTTTTAAATGTAAATAAAGCAAGTTGTGTGTGAGATATCTACTCCATTTTTATATTATTTGATAAAGAATATGTTATGGCATTAAGTATGGAATATAACGTCGTGCAAATGTCCGCCGCGGCGTGGCATGTATTCGGAAATTGACCCAAATTTCGCCAAAAACGGCGAGGGCTACATATCGATGATAAGAAATTTATTGTAGCCTAAACTGATGATATGGATACCATTGATATGTGGTTCCAACAGGAAGACGCTACCTGCCACACAGCGCATACCACAATGGATATTCTGCACGGGCGATTTGAGGGGACATGAACTGGTTACCGAGATCATGCGATTTAACGCCTTTAACCTTCTTTCTTTGAGACTATCTTAAATCGCAGATGTATGCGAATAAACCGCAAACAATTGATACCCTCAAAGTGCACATAACGAACGCCATCCAGCAAATTCAGCTAGATTTATGCGACAAAGTCATCGAATATTAGACCATGGAATTGCGTGCTACCAAGCAATGCCGCGGCGGATGTTTAAATAACGTTATATTCCATACTTAATGCCATAAAATATTCTTTCAAATAAAATAAAAATGGAGTGAATATCATACACACAACTTATTTTATTTACATTCAAAAGTCGAGCGTCCTTATTGAAAGCCCCTGTAATGAAGAATAGGAAAGAATGTAATCAAACCCCCTTAAAGCAAATACTCCTACGTATTCCTAACAGAATAAAATTGCAGCTTTGTCCTGGAAAACCGATCACAAGTCAGAACTTTTTAGTGCCTTCATATGATGTGATTTTAATTGTGTGTCGTATTTAGGCACACAGTATAATGTTTAATGGTACCTACTGGAAACTGTTTACTCACTATCAAAATCACAAGATATGTGCACATAAAGGCACAAGAAAGTTGTGACTTGTGATCTATGATTTTCAAAATAAAATTACGAAAATATGTCTTTGAATAAAACCATGTGACCTACAGTATGATTCATAAACCCAAAGCTTTTGCGGATCACACCGACAAAAGTAATAATTGAAATTCCCATTAGGATGAGCAAATGACTTAACAAATAATACAATTGCAGTGAAAACTCTCGCCAGTCGAAAAGTGAAAATGTCACAAATATCTATTTTGGTCAACGCACATCTTTCATCATGGTGTACATATGACGGCCGCGGCGTTCGTTCTGCCAAATGCGTCCGTCTATTTAGGAAAGTCATCGTTTTATCTCTGTTCTAAGGAATCTTTAATCTGTTAAATTTTTAGTAGGAAGTTTTGTTTTCTTTCACTTTCTCAGAGAGCTTAGAAAAAATGAAAGAAAAATAAACATTGGACACAACTCGACTGTGGATAATTAATGTCTTCCACCCCAATGATTTTGTCACTGGGACTAACGACTTTCTGTTTGAATTTATAACAAAACATACTGATAGTGCACAAACAACTCTACCTAATGCCTTCGAACAGAGACAAATGTAAAAAGAAAATAATTTAAAATGCTGACCACAGCGACGAGATTATCAAACGAGTTTCCCTTCAACACAAATTTTTCCAAAATATTAAATTTTCATCACGGTAAGATTAGATATAAAATATTTGGACATGTAGCGTACGAATAAAAAAGCGATATAAATATAAGAACAGAATGTATTCTCTCGGAAAACAAGAATTTATAAATCTCAAATTCTTGAATGAATTATTACGAAACCTGCGTCTGCCGCGCCGCGTTTCGTTCTGGTACATCTGCTAATTAAAAAAATCAAAATAAACTGAGAGGAATGTGACGCTCCGGAAAGATTAGTTTGTGAATGCCAGCAATGACACATTTATTAAAAGCTAGTCCTGAAATAAATATTACTATGTTATTTTTGTAACGTCATTGCGATTTGCTTTGGTGTAAGTTTTGGAGTCTGTAATAATTCTTATCCATAAAATCTTACTATACAGGGTGTTCTGATAGAAGTCCTCTAATGGTATAGGAAGTGCAGACAAATAATGGCGAACAGAGAGTGGGAATTAAACAGCCCCGGTCAGGTACTAGAACCGAGGAGGACTGAAGTGCAACGTCGATAAAACCGAATATTATCATGTTCACTACCAAGCGCAAGTATCAGACAAAAATTCGTCTCGATGGAAAGACGCTCGAGTACAAGAAGACCATACGATATCTTCGGATCCTCTCGGAGAAGAAATTTTTTAGGTTATAGCGGCCATGTTGTTAAAGCAACATCTGTCAAATTCACAAGAAATTGGTCAGTAGTGTGTGGTAAATTACCACGGGAGGTTATAGCGTTGAAGAACGTGTGCAAATCATCAAATTATATTATCAACATCAGGACTGCGTTCGATAAACGTTCCGCGCATTACATGATTTTTATACTCGCCACAACCCTTCTGCCGAGTCAACTATTGGACGTTTGGTGGCCAAATTCAAGTCAACTGGTTCGGTAAATAATCAGCAAACACCCGTATGTCACCGAAACGCAAGGTTTGCTGAAAGCCTCGCTGCTGTGCGTTATAGTGTAAGGGAAAACCCGAGGTAGTCCATTTATCGTCGTTTACAAGAACTTGGCCTTTCTACCACTTAAACTTGGCGAATTTTACGACGGGACTTGGGTCTGCACCCGTATGAAATCCACCTGACCCAGGGACTCAAGGTAAACGATCATAGACAACGCCATGTGTTCGCTGATTGAGCTCTGGAGCAGTTGGAAGTTGACCCAAATTTCGCCAACAAAATCATCTTAAGCGACGAAGCCCATTTTTGGATTGAAGCAAACTTGTCGGATTTGGGGCGGTATCAATCCACAGGAGATACACCGGCACCAACTGCACCCGAGGAAGTAACTGTTTGGAGCAGATTTTGATCTGGAAGAATAAGACGACATGTAATTCCAACAGGACGGCGCTACCTGCCACATACCGGATGCCATGATGGACATTCTGCACAAGTGATTTGAGAGTCATCTCACGCGGCGGTGACGTAAACTGGCAACCGAGATTTTGCGATTTAACACCTTTAGACTTCTTCCTTTGGAAATATCTTAAATCACAGGTCTATGTGAATAAACCGCAAATAATTGATGACTTCAAAGTGAACATAACAAATGCCATTCAGCCAAATTTACGCGACAGAATCATCGAAAATTGGACCTTCTGAATACGTGCCACCAAGCAAAGTCACGGCGGACGTTCAAACGACGTTATGTTCCATACTTAATGCCATATAAGATTCTTTCAAATCAAATAAAAATGGAGTGGATTTCTCGCACACAACTTGTTTTATTTACATTTAAAAGTCGAGCTATCTTATTGAAAGACCCTTTAGTTATTGAAGAGAAATCTATGAAAAAAATTGTATAATTTTTTTACTCTCAATAAATGGGATAGATCCATTGTACTATTAGTAAATTTATATAACTTACGTGCCTTGTTCTTGGCATGATGTGACCTTTTAACCAGAGGTACAAATCGAATGCACTGCAACATGGCGAAAAAAACCTATTATGTCACATAAAATGTCATACCACATGTAACATAGAGTTCTCAAACGTACTCTACAACAAAATTTTTTGTGCCATGTCATCTCATGTTATGTCACATAACATGTAACGTGACTCGACTGTCAGTCTCAGACAAACTTTAGTCCCCAGATATTTTTTAAAAGGAAAATATCCAGTCAGTAGAAATTTTTTTAAAAATTTCTTTTACATATTGTTTTGTCACACGGACTTTATACATTGAAACGCGTGGTGCGAATAGACACTTCCTTTTTTTATAGAATCAGTTTTGCTCCTGAAAATTTTACTTACTGTTCGCTTTATACAGTGTATGTACAGTAAGTAAAATTTTCAGGCTAAAAAGCTCAAATAATCCCCTTCATTAAATAAAGAATTCAGACACTTGGGTATATTTATCATTACTAGATAGGAATATTTGCAGCTGAGGTATAGACGAGGTAATTTGCAAAATCAACTGGCTACACACCGATGCGAATGCTTAAATTAAAGAAGTCACAATGCAGTTCGTTCCCTTTCGAATCCGAATCATACGAAACAACCAAAATCCACAAATTTCCATTAATGGATGAAAATACTGAGTGAATTTGGTAAAAGGGAACCGAAAAACGCACCTTCTAAAAAACAGAAATCATTACAGAAAATGAAAGCGAAATCGAAAGGCGTCCGAAGTGGTCCCCGCATGCCCATATGCATTCATCGAAAAATTCATATAGCCAACGTGAAATTTCTTCCTTTTTATTACAATCACATTGCCTTGCAGCCAGCGAAGCTGGCAAGAGCTGAAGAGCCCTTCTCTTATTTGATTCAGCATCAGCAGGTCCAAATCTGCATGACCAAAAAATCCATTATCTGCTACAAAAGCGTCGTGATCCCAGGCACAATGAGGCGAGCGAATCCATAGGTCCATTTGTTGAGTATTTTGTCATTCGATGCGACGACTTTCCATTTTGTGACTTTTTTCCAGTGACCTTTACCGCACGCCGGTGAGCCCATAGCAAGGCAGGGAGTGCTTTTTTATAGGTCACTGATCGGAATCGGGCAAGACCGAATATATGAGCACATAAAATATTCCTCTGGCACAGAGACATTTTTTTCAGCCACCCTGCGCGATGACAGGAGCTTTCTAATTCATTACGGATATGAATCTTATTTGATGATCACAGAAATGAATGGGCTCGCGGGAGATGAATGTTGTTAAAAATTTCGAGATAAGCCAAATATATCGAATTGGTTGTGCTCACCCCCAGCAACCTGATATGTGGATATCGCTGCGTTACTCTTTTCGTGGATTTATTCTACCTGACTGCAAAAAATCTAATTCTAATTTTGCCTCCCATTCGCAGGACCAGGCAGGCCTTCTGTCTACTTAAAATATTATACCGTGGACAAAGGTCATTTCTTTTTTTTTTTAAACCTCAAGCCTGTCATCGTTTCTCATCGCGGCATTCTTGTGTCAATGTGGCTAATTTGATGAATGACCCGACGGGAAAATCGTTTTAAAACCAGACGTTTTTGTCATGTAACAAAATTAAGGTGTCTGGAGAAAGTTTTGCGCAGTATGATCACCTCACGGATCTAGCCTGCTTTTTGGCTATTTTCGGCGCATTCCTCTGATAAATTATAGAAAAAAAATCTGTTCATATCGCTGGTTGCTTTTGTTGTCTCCCTTTTTCTCCTTATATATTACCTTACACTTTTTTTGGTAGTTAAGTTTCCGCAGACCCAAAGCCACGGAACATATTCTTCTTTCAGTAAGCTCCCCATGGATCAAATTAGCTCTCGGTGATGCGGTACAATTTCACTTTCTTTTGAAGCTTGGGTGGAAATTGTCTTCTAAGTTGCGGCGCAAATTAGCATGACCAATTTTAGGGAAAGCTCAAATTTGGAAACACGTTGTAATAAAGTTGTAACAAATCATTTCATTCTGCTCATAAAACTTACAAATAACTTGAGCTCAGTTGCAGTTGTACACGGTTTTTATATTACGCTGTATTATTGTCTTTTTGATTAGACATGGCAATATAACAAGCAGGTAGCCAGGTGATGTTTTCAATTTCTGGTGTGGTGTCAGAGTTGTCACCTTTTTATTTTTTACTTGCAGTCCAGTCAAACTTTGCCATTCCAGTCAGTTTCCTGGACATTCGGTCGCCATCTTAAAAAAAATTTCCCTTCAGATTTTGCATTTATTTTCGTAACTGTGAATCGTACATTAATTGTGTACAGACTTTTTTTGTGTTTAATTATAAATCAGGTTACCAAGATTACTATTAAATTTTTATTCCTTAATTTTACACGCCCTCCCTTGTGCACTCACTATCCTGTATGCCCCAGCGGTGTGGGGTGGTGCATACATCACTTTCACCTATTCTTAATAATATTTTAACACCCACATTATTTTTATTAATATTCACATCCCAAATTTCGCATTGCCCCGCATGTTCTCTATTTTCTCAAATTATTTTCATTTCCTTAACCCCACCCACGCAACAAAAAAAATAAACAGGTAACTATTACCTCCATTACACTTTATTTCTTCATTTTACACCCCCTCCTTAATGCAACCTCTCTCCAGTGGGGTGGGGATGGTATGATATTTGGAAATTTTGAATATTCGCTATCACTTAAAGGTTCACTTTTTCGGTCGTCATATTGGATCCCCCCCTATCTTGAATTTCGAAATTTTGATAGAAAATTCGAAATCATCGACCCCGAAAACTCGCCTTTTTGTACAAAGATGCCATGAAGTTGGAAAATTCGCCGCCATATTGTATACGACGTCTTGAATTCCAGGACCCGTTTTTTTTATTATAACCTTCCCGGAGAGCGCACAACAGCTCACCAAAGTTTCATCGCAATCGGTGAAGAACTTTCAGAGATTAGCGAATTTGAACAAATGAATATTATATTTTTATTTAATATAGATTTTTTGACGTGACTGTACGCACCAACCTGGACAGTTTTCTGAACCTTGTATAGACACCAATGAATTCATATCATTTTGGGTTTCTACTTTCTCCATCGAAGCTAAAAATCTTCTTCAGTTTCTCTTCAGTGATTTCGTATAGCGGTATTTCGTTTGCGAATACTGTTCTCATGCACTTCTCCATACCTCCTTGATCAGTGATGCCAAATTTGTTGGGATTCTCTCAAAACAAGCACATGCTAACTAGACAAACTTATCACGATTGACAACTCGAGTAGCATGTTTTTGTTCGGAACTCTATTGTCACATGCGTAGTGTAAAAATGAATTCAATCGCATCGGGGGCCGGAGTGAAGAATAAATTAATTTATCAATATCTGTATAAATATTATAAAGAAAGTTTGTCGATTTGATTGTTTGTTATCGTAACACTCAATGACCAGTAGACCGATTTTGCTGAAATTTTGAGAATTATTTCCTCCTAATCTCGGGAGTGATATGGGCTAATTAGTTTGCATTTTACGATAAACCAAATCGCATTCTTGGTCTATATTACTCGAAAAGATATGCGCATACATTATTTCTTGGATTAAGATGAACGCGCGTGTCTTCTACAGTTTTCTTAAAATTCTTATTTCTGTAGATACATTGGATTCGAACACAACGTCGTTCTGAAGACCCAAAATTTCTAGCTCCAGTTCTTCTGCAACTATTTCCGTTATATTTACTTGCAACAAATTTTCACACAATAAAAAAAATAGGTTTTTATCGTTGTCGAACAGCGGCCGGCATGCGTTAAACGGTTGGTGGGCACCATGGTGCCTGGGGGCATAGAGTTTGTGACCCTTGAATAGGGTGTGCCACAAAATAGTCTTCACGACATGTAAAGGGGTAGTCACGTTCCAAAATTGAATTTTTATCAATTTTTGTTTTATCGCGGTCCGGAATTTAAAAGTTTTGCATGAACTGCATCATCGTCTCAATAATAAAATCCTAAATCGTATTATTCGTAAATTTTATGCGATTTCGTTTCAATAAAAAAAAATTTCTCCATAATTTCTCTCTCAATACCCAACCCCTGCAATGTAAAATCCTTTCCACTCTTCCGTCTTAACACCCACTGCACCAACTATGGAACCTTTTATGAGAATGCTACGTCAAGCTAACAGTACCGCCCCTTTCGATTTCCACATGGATAAAGGTACCTTCAGACACTACCTTTGCTATCCAGTTCCGCCATCTTAACCTGACCCTCTCGTTTGCTCCCCACCGACCTCATCTTTGTTTTATCTGCTCCTTGTTTTAGTTCTAGTCTTAGTTTAAGTTCATTTTGTTTATTTTTAAGCTAATTATTGTTATTTCCTTTGTAGTTTGAATTAAGCGGAATAAATAAAGAAAACATTGGATTGGGGATGAAGATTACCCTGCCGATTTTTCCCCGGCTGGCTATTAAATTTTCGGCGGCCATTTTTTCCCTGTTGCATTTTCAGTCCTGAAACGGCTTTGTTTGGTGGCATGTATTCGGAGGTTGACCTAAATTTCACCAAAAACGGCGAGCGCTACAGATCGATGATAAGCAACTTCTTGTGACTTAGAAAAATTATATGGATGCCGTCGATATGTGGTTCCAACAGTACGGCGCTATGTGCCACACAGCGTATGCCGCAATGGATATTCTGCACGATCAATTTGAGACTGGCCGCCGATATCGAGCGATTTAACGCCTTCGGACTTCTTCCTTTGCAACTATCTTCAATCATAACCGAATGCAAATAGATCGCAAACAACTGATGCCCTCAAAGTCATCATAACAAACGCCATCCAGGAAATCCAGCCAGATGTATGCGACAAAGTCATCGAAAATTAGACCTCCCGAACACGTGTCAAAGCCGCGGGAACATTTGAATGATATTATATTCCATACTTAATGCCATAAAATATTCTTTCAAAAACAATAAAAACGGAGTAGATATATCATACACCACACGTTTTATTTACATTTAAAAGTCGAGCGTCCTTATTGAAAGACCCTGTATGTATAATCGTGCACCACAAATTTTCATCGAAAATAACTAAGGATCTAACTGCGCGAGTGAATCTAACAAAAATAAAGAAATCACCAGAATGCAAGTTACTTCTGGCAATAAACGTTTATCAATTATATTTGGAACATTAGTAAGGCCTTAAAATGGTATCTACCGGCATCGAGCCATCGTACAAACATTTTTCCTTTCTTTGGAAAATTGAAAAATTAAGGAAGTAAGAGCGACGATACGGCGGAGCAACCACAGCTTTGTTTTGCTGTCTGAATCTCGAATCCGATACTGGGGGGAAAAATATATACATAGAGTTTTCCATGATGAGAAACCTAGTGCACCTAAAGACCTCAATAAAAATGAAGTAGGCTACAAGGAAGGGAATCAAAAAGAATGAACGATAAAATGCGGAAAATGCAACTCCTCGCGATTGCATAACTACGTGCACACGCGATGCACGTTCCACTACGTCGTCGTTCACTGGCTCAGCCATTCAGTGGAATTAGACCAGACCGCAGTCCGAGGTGCTGGTAGCGATTACCTCCGCTCGCGTCGCTACTCGCCGTCGGTACTGCTTCTGCGCCATTCTTGTTGAAGCTTCTTTCTTCTTTCTCAGTTAAATTAGTTTTAGCCCCGTGAACCACCGAAGTTTGTCTTCATCTCAAACTGGGTAACTCTCACTTTCTTCAGGTCTTTCTTGGATTTTCAGTTTGCCACGAAACCGGTCTGTGGTGGAACGAGCAGTCGCGGTGTGTGCTACACCATGAAAAATAGGCACCGTGGGCTCGCCGTATTTTACCCATGCGCTGGATGGACTCACTCTCCCGTGGACAAGGAAGTAGTTGACGGCAGTAGTTTCACGACTTTTGTTTTATATGTATCTTTTGATTTTTTTTTCTTTAAATTTTGAACTTTTGTATGTGCAGACAATTGCGTTTTTCTGTACTCTCATGGGTGATTTTCACTGCTTTAATTTGATTTCTTATCTGACTCATTTTCTATTTATTTTATCCACCAATCAGCGGAATTTGTTACTCCACCGGAAACTGGGGTTTCATGAAATGTTGGAATTACATTCAGCCAGGTGTCAATCAATCTTTTATCTCACTTTTTTTATGTTGTTCAAGGAAACCGTCCATCGTCATTCCGATATACCAAAGATTTTCGTGAAATAAATGAAAATAGGCACGAAAACCAAAAACATATTTGAAATTTAATGGTCTAATCAGAGATATTCCCCTCCACATTTATTTTGCACTAATCGCCGATTTCAGCTCACGGATGTTGCTTAGGGTAGATTGTCGATTTCTAACCTTTTGTTTTAGTTTGTCTCAAAGGTATTCTTGCACAATGCACACCAACCTTTGAAAGGGACTGAGAGACTGAAGCAGGAGCGTGCTAGCATTTTACTGCAATAATAAGAATGAACGAATTTGAAAATATACTCGATTTTTGCAACGTAAGAGAAAACCTGCCAAAAACGTAACGGAACCTCTTCATAAATCAATAAAAAATCATAAATAAATCTCGTTGGTTGGTTGATACACAAAACACTGCGACCGTTATAATCCATGTACTCGTAGAGTCATTCTGCTCTCTGCGGTGATGAGTATCTACTTGTAACTCCATTGATCCAAAGTCAATTTACTCTTTTTTTACTGGCAAACTTCAATCGGGAAACCCTGGTGAGTTGACGCTCAGTGCTTTGTTAATGAACCGTGAGGGAGAGTTGCCCGCACTCCACTCCACTCGCTAATGTTTAGTGTTCGCACCTCTCACAAAAGAATTCTGAGTTCAGAGTTTCAGTCAGAACCACGTTTAAATGTTTGTTTGGTTAGTGGTCCTAAACTCATTGGAAGTGTTAAAAAATTAAATGAATTCAGTTTGAACCATTTCAGGATTGTGATTTATGATTTTTGTCCATTTTGACGCATACGTGTTAGCTCTTAAAAATCCCTAACTGAGAAGAATAGTTAAACAATCGTTATAAAGGCTTTTAATATCTCCCGTTAATTCTAAGTTTCGACCGTGTTAGATCATTGGAGTGTGGATAAAAAAAATATTTGTGCAAAAAAAAATTCGAAAATGCTCAATTTTCTTAGGCTTCTATGAAACGATGATATTAAGATACCTAGGTACAGTGAAGAGCAAAACTGTAACAAAGAATTTAAGTATCATCTCTTCTCATATTAATTTTTCTCTAAAACTTAAAATTTCCCATATTTCTTATCAGATGAGATTGTTTGATTCCTGTAGATCACTAAAATGAATAAATGCAAAAAAATAGAATCAAGTCATCGTCATGGTACCGATTTAAGTTGATTGTTACAGTTTTGCTCCCTGCGTAAATTGAAAAAAGTTTTAACTTCTCTGGGCAGATTAAATTAGTTTAAGGCCACCCGGTGGTCTACACCCTTGAATTTAAGGGAATTTTCAAAATTTTTTTGAAGGTGAAAATAATGAACAACGATATTAAAACTTTGTAGGTATCGCTCCGAAAAGTGGCTGAAAAGCACAGAGTCAGTTACAAAAAGGTTGAGAGAATTCGCCAGAAAAATGGTATATCTGCTTGTGGACAATTTGGAGGTGCTCCAAGGTTAATATCTGACCGGGAAAGCCGAGCTATAGCTCGACTTTTAACGTCTGGCAACGAAAAAACGCTGAAAGAAGCTGCTTCAAGGTTGCAGGTGAAGGCTTCGCAGTGGACTGTTCGACAAGCTTTGAAGAGAATCGGTCTGCAAGCTTCAGAAAGGAAGAAAAAGCCGACAATTTCACATAAAAATCGCAAAGCGCGAAAGGAATTCACCGCTAAATTCTGTAATTGGAGTATTGCCGATTGGAAGCAAGTAGGATTTTGTCAGTCTCAGTATCCTGAGCAAATTCGAAGGATTCTTTTTATTTCTGCAGGTTGTCTGGTCTGATGAGACTAAGATTAACCGCTTCGAATCTGATAGAAGAAGCTGGTACTGGAGCAGAGACCCTATTTTAGAGCATCCCAATAAAGTCAAGCAAACCATGAAGCATGGTGACGGAAGTATCATGGTTTGGGGATGCTTGACCTCCAAAGGTGTCGGTCCTTTGGTGAAAATTGATGGAATTATGCGGAAGGAGCAATATTTAAGCATTATTCGTGAACATTTTGGCACGGGCTCTGTGCCAGTTGGACATTCCTTTAGATAAAGTGATTTTCCAACAAGACGGAGACCCGAAGCATACAGCGAAAATCGTAAAAGAATGGCTCCAGAAGCAAAAATGTTCCACGATGTCATGGGCTGCTCAAAGACCTGATATGAATCCCATAGAACATTTATGGGCTTATGTTAAAACACAGCTGGCAAACTATGCTTAGCCTCCAGCAGGCTTAAATGATTTATGGGATCGTGTTCAGGACATTTGGAGCAGTATTCCTGCCTGCATCCTTTAAAATCTTTACTTTAGTATGCCCACAAGAGTAAGACATCTGAAAAAGGTCAAAGGCTCCTGGACTTTTTATTAAATTTTTTGGAACAAAATTGTTTTTAATTCAAGTGCAAAACTGTAACAATGGATATAGTTAAGTTAACATGGACACAAGATATTACTTACACATAGTATTTTTTTTTATTAGTTTTTAAGACCTAATGGAATAAACAATTTATATTGATAATTTCGTTCGATATGCATTTCATTTCTTTCCCCAAAGAACATAAGACATAAAAAATGAAATTCTTTGTTACAGTTTTGCTCTTCAGTGTATAACAATAATGTTAGACGCTAATTGTAAATCTTTGATTTTATGATGATGGTCGTGATAAAACTAGCAACGCAGAAGAGTATAGTACATGAAAAATGAAAGAAACCAAAGGCCAATGTTGGATTATGTGTATTACTCAAACATTCAGACACCAGATTAAAAAATGCAATGAAGGAGAGCAATAAAACAAATTATGAATTCCCTTCAAAACTCCTCTCAACTTATTTGTTAATCTATAACAGTGTCAGGGTGTCCACTTATTCCAGACAATATTTTAATTTCTTCCCTGACTTTACTTTACATTGTATAATGAAACTATGTAAAGAATTAAACAATACAAGTTGTTTGTGCTTTTATATTACATTCATATAGATATTGATAAATAAAGAGTAACAGCAGAACTTGCCTGTTTTTTCGTAGTGGATTGAGAGCTAAGGAAAAATCATAAAAAGGCTTAAGAGGTCTCAAACTGACCGTTATTGAAAACCAAAAGTGTCATTGTCAACATATCAATATATTAATATAATACATAATTATATCCGTATGACGTTTGAAGGATGATTTCATCCTGATCCGGACCTCCTAAGCCTTTTGACGATTTTTCCTAAGCTTCCAATTCACTACGTAAAAACAGGCGGAAAAACAGCTCTTTTTGCGGTCACTCTTTTCTTTCATATTTAGATAACCGTTCATCACTATATGGGATAATGAAGAGAGGTGCTTTTTTATCGTCACATCGAGGCTCATAACTTTGTGCATTTTTAACATTAGCAAAAAAAATTGGTGTGGAACAAGTTGAATTCATACTTAATAAAATATCCTTTACTCGATCCTTAAATATTAAGTTATAGTTGTGAAAAAAACCCAAAACATTGACAATTTTTTGACCCGTCACAGTTGCGGAGCAAAGTTTAAAAAAATAATAAAGAAGGACTTTTGAATTTTGTGGCGCTCTAGAAGCCTGGTATGAAAAGTAACGACCTCCAGGTTGACCCCTCGCCCTCCCAATATGCTCCTTATTGTGGGGGTTTTTAATTTTTTTAAAACCAGTCCTAGCTACGAGAAAAATCCCAATGGCAATTATTATCTTCATGAATTTATCAACACAAAAGTTCCAAGGCTTGTTTGAGATTTATTTATATACATTAACATTTAACAATAAATTATGACCGACTGCGTTTCTGAGAAAAGTTGCATTTTTTATGAGCACTGAAAAAGGGTAATTAGGAAACTGTTGGGTTTTACCAACATGTGTAAATCATATGTTATGATCATAAAATCCGACTTCCTGCGTAGTAAAATAAATATTACATATAGTTAAGTGCAACATTGCACTAAGAATAATTTTAGAGTAAACTGGTTTTCGAGACAGTGCGACAGCTGTACAACTTTTTAATATTAAAAGTTCTACTAATTGCATAACGTTGTAAGTTTTTGAAAATTGTTGCTTCTACATAATAAAGTTATTAGAGAAATATTGTCAGTGTCTATCCTTTAGGCAATATGGGTCGAAATACCGAATTTATTGGCTCTTCGTACACAGTAAAATATTCGTGTGAAATTACACGTATGTATATGTATCTTATGTATATGTACCTTAAAGCGAAAATCACAATTTAATGGGTTACATAGGTCTTGAAGGAAAGAAAAAACAACTTTTTCAAAAAATTGTATTTTAAAAACCAAAACTCTGTTTTATTTGAAATTTACACATAGAAAAGTTTAGCATCTCAAGAAGTTGTAAAAATATTTTCAGCTAAAAATATTGAAAAGGGTCCAATTTTCCTGCAGTTTTCCTCGTCCAGCCTTTTTTGCGGTAGGCAAGATTTCTCGAGAACGAATCGACCGATTTTGCTGAAACGTTGCACAGTTTCTCTTTATAGTATTGTTTCATGATTGACCGAAGGAATTGAATAAAAAATGAAATTAAAAGTTTAGAAATAAGTTTGAATATATTTTCGTCACAAATTTTTTAGCATTTTTCCGATTCTCATCGTTTTTAAAACATTTTTTTCGTATAAAACAAGAACGAGTCAACCAATTGAAAATCCCCTCGGTTAATCACGAAACAATACTATAAAGAGTAACTGTGCAAGTTTCAGCAAAATTGGTCGATTCGTTCTCGAGAAATCTTGCCTACCGCAAAAAAAAGGCTGGACGAGGAAAGCTGCAGGAAAATCGGACAATTTTCAATATTTTTAGTTGAAAATATTTTTACAACTTCTTGAGATGCTAAACTTTTCTATGAAGTTTTTTTTACAACTTCTTGAGATGCTACGCTTTTCTATGTGTGAATTTCAAATAAAGCAGAGTTTTTGTTTTTAAAATATAATACAATTTTTTGAAAAAGTAGTTTCTTTTTTTCCTTCAAGACCTATGTAACCCCTTAATGCAAATTTATATAAAATTTATAGAAACCTCGTTATCTGTGTATAAACACATTTCTACAAACAAGCTATTAGAATTTAACAAAATAACCTGTAGAATGCCCTATAAGGCTACTTTGTAATTTTTGATGTATTCCTAATATAAAATATGAATATCTTTAAACCCCACAATTTCGAAGCACTTTTCGTATGATTGGGATTAATACCTTATGTCTGTGTATTTATGCAAACTGCACTTAAGATAATTCACTAATTATTGATTTTACACAGGAACTCCGGAAAAGAAACCAAAAATATTTTGCATCTGACTGTAACTTAACACATATCTCTTGTAAAAATATAAAAAATCGGTGTTCAGTTCATAAATATAAAAGGAAATTTAAGTGCAGCAGACATGAAGTGATCTAATGGTGTAGTGTCTACAGTAGAAGCCAAGAGTCCCGAGTTCGAATCCCATCGGAAACCTTACAAAACCAGAAGGCATTCAATTTGATAATAAGTATAAAATCCCATTAAATGTACAAAAAGATTAAAAAAGAACAGTATATATTTTCAAAAAGAAAAAAAATCCTAGAAAACTAAAAAAGGGATTAAAAGACACATCAAGTATACTTGCCAAAAATGATAAGTTCAAACATTAAAATAAATATTTTTTTTTTTAATTTCCACTACTGTGTCATTTGGAGGTTGCTTTTAATTAAATTACACTGGTATGAGAAAACTCAACATCCCCCAGATAAAAACAAGATCTTTGTCAGGTCGAGGTAATTCTAAGGCCGACCAAAATCACTGCAGTTTTCCAAGAGCAAGGTGCTAATAATATAAAACCGAAAAAAAATAATTTGTATTTCGTCTCCTCGTATTATCAGAATAATTCCGTAATCGAGAAGATTCGAATTCAAGTGAAACTGAAACGTGCACACGATCAAGAAACAGCTAATTAACGCGGAAGATGCACATGTGAGTTAGTGACACCCATGTGTTCGTTTGAAATTCATAATCAGCTTGCATCATAGCAGGCAGTTATTATGCTAAGTACATAACATTGCGCGATCAGATGCGGCAGAAAATGTGGAATAGCTCACTCAAAGGTATACCTGCCGACACATACACTACCTTATCTAAATACCTAAGTCGGTTTGTTTGCACAAAAACCGCTCCCTAACACAGCGATCGGTTGATCGTCATCTTTCTGCAAACATTTTGCATGTCTGAGGTGCTAACACAGCTTACTTGTCAAAAAGTAAAAGTCAAAATAAATTCAAGTTAAAGTTGAGCCCATACCACTGTAACAAGAAAAAGTTGCGGTGAAAGTTTTTTCCAAAAGGAGCTTAGCATAATTCCATCAATGAAACATACACACACACACAGAGACACTTACTGGAAATATAAAACTTATGTATTCGCGAGCTTTTTGCTGTGTTTCCGCGCGTTGGCACTATGTCACTAAACATAATCTGACTAACATTAACTGCTTGTTACTAGATATGTATGTACACCAACAAAAATTCGCGCAATGGAGACCGATGGAGACTGCGTGGATAGAAGTCACAGCACCGGATCTTGCATAGAGCAAGACAGATGAGCATTTATGTTACGGGTAAGCTGCGATGTATACACCTAATAGAGCTTTCGGCAATTTATATTACCTCAAGTGAATAATCACCCGCAAGGCGATTTGATTTAAAATTAATTAATACCTACTGGAAAATAACGCGAACTTACTGAGCTACTGAAGGTTCTTGAAATTGTGTTTCAACTTAATATCAGGGCTCCGTACTTTTTCTGGTCGAATAATATGTTTTAGAATATTTTTTTTTGTAATAAAATGGAAGTTGCCAGAAGAGCTTATATAGTGTGTACATGAAGTGTTTATCAGTATATAAATGTCTACACATTTTCATTATTCATTTCGAAGCAATTTTCGCTTAGTAGCAAATTAAGTATATTTTTGTGAAGTAAAAATATTTATTAAAATCTATGGAGTATCGATAAGTTACGGTAACAGATTGTTGTTTAGAAGCGAGTAGTAGATGATGCCAATAGAATTTTTCCCACACATTGCGAATCAAGAAACGAAAGTTTTCAATCTGTTCAAAATTTCGTTTAAAAATATTCGTGAATAAAATATTAAAAGATGGTTACAGGGACTCGTAATACAGTTCAAATGAAAGCTTGAACCTAAAAAATTTTTTATGGGACAAATTATTTCATTTGCGTACTCCATTCACTATCCATTGCAATAGGAAATCCGCATATGAACGAAAGTAAATTACTGTTAAAATCGCAGATAAACATTTTCTTCATTCTGACCCTTCTACCTTCTGTGTATTATAACACATCCTATCCTGTCCATCATAAACTTCGAAATTTTAGATGTTTCTTACTCAATCACACCTAAATTGGTGCTTCAATTAACTTCATTTTTTTGGCACATAGACACAGATAATTTGTTATTTGGACAAATTCAAAATTTCGGTTCCAATAATGGCTAGGTACTGAAAGAGTTAAACTTCAAGGAATTTCCATCAGCATTAGAAGGTTTTGGGGGATGCTGATTTCAAATCTGCCATCAAAATTTGAAATATTCAAAATGGCGAATGCGGAATGGAATATGGCGATAAAAATACTTCAGTTTTAAACAAGTTTAATGAAATTTGATATTCAGACTTAGACGACACAGAATTTAAATTTACCAAAATTCAAAATGGCGAACCCAAAATTGCGATAGAAAAATTTAAATTTCAAGAGATTGCCATGAAAATCAACACTTAGAGTTTTTCGGGGTGACTGATCTCGAATCTTCTAAAATCGATGTTCGTTTATTAGAGTTGTAGCGGCGCTGAGTTCACAACTTCCCAAACGACAGCAGCGTCAACAAGAGGAGAGATGCCGACCTGAAAACTACTACGAAGTACGAAGAACAGAGACGATCAACGAGGAGACATGATAAGAGACTGTTTGTTTTAGCGGTGGATTAATAAAACCTTTGTTTAAAAATCTTCTTGTTTTAATTCGAATGTTTTATCTATGACACGAGCCGCCACTAACTAAGAAACTACCGAACCGATTGAGCTCATAGTTACAGGTTATGCTTTTTTTGATGTCAGAAGGTTTAGAACATAGTTTGAATAATTTTCATTAGTTAGCGCTGAACACAATAGCCATACAAACGTAAGATGAAAGTATAATGTGACTTGCATATTAATAGAGAGGGATTTTAGGGATTGCTGATATCGAATTTGCCATCGATAATTGGAAATTCAAGATGGCGGACCGAAAATTCTCAACTTTAAAGTTTTGCTCTGAATAGAGTCCTGTTATATTACCGAGGTCTCTGCTCTCGAATCTTCTATTGAAATTTGGAAATTAATCCTTAGCTGCTCCATTTCTTTAGAATTACATTCCTGCCATACTGAGGTCACCTCGACCCCAGACACTAAATTGCTTACTACTAGTAAGTTATTGAATATTTTAATTTAGAAATAACTCTGATAATTCTTAAACGATACAATTCACTCTAATAGGTTATTTTCAAAAGAAAATATAATAGTTCAAAACAATAAGGTTTCAAATATGTAAATTAAGGTGAAGATGAAAGAGTGTGGCCTGGTGCCTCAGTGTGGCAGCTAAGGGTTAAATATGGCGACTTTATTAAGAAAGATATTGTATAATTTTTCATTTTATTTTAACGTTATTTACAGAGGTTGTTATATGTATCTAATTTGGTGACTCAAAAATTACTTGCAAAACGAATTATTCCATTAAGTTTTCCATTACTTTTAAAATTCAGGGATTTAAAAACTAGAAAGAAAGTCCACAAAGAAATAACAAAAAATCCTGATTTTCTTAATTTTGCTGAATTGGTCTGCATTTCTTTGGTCATAATGGAAATTTTGAAGGATCTTTCTGGTGAATCGAACAATCGATTTTCACGTTTTCGACTATCTTTTATTATATAGAAAGAAACATTCCATCGTTTTCATTACATAGAATTAAATAATGATATGTAGGAATTGTCCAAATTATATGTATGTGCCACCACATCAGCTTTTCATCTAAATAAGCAAAACAGTCAACACATCGTATGAGCTTGTTATTAAAATGGTTTTAAAAATTAACCGGCAAAGTACGATTTGGATTCGCTCGGTATAGAAATTCGGTGCTGCGTGTTCGGTCCCCAAAAATAAAAAAAATAAGAAACATTGAACATTTTGGAATACTATAATTTTTTTGTAATTTCCGAAATGAAGGGGTATGAACATTTTTAGGAATACATATCGTAGACACCGAATAAAAAGTATTAAAAATTTTTTTTTTAAAACTTCCAAATATAATATTAAGGAAAACTAAAATCTTGATATTTATGTATTTCATTGATTTATCGAGTTCAGTTTTTTGTTTGGAAATTTTCATCAAGGTATTCTAATAGTTGCCTAAAAAAAAAGATTTATAATATAATTTTAACAGATTTTTAGAGAACACTTTTCATAATTCTTTTTAATACGTTTACTGTTCCAGTTCCACAGAAACTCGATTGTGACAGACAGACAGACGGACAAACCGTAATACCGTAACAATTTAGTAATATAATTCAGGGGACTCTTTAAAAACAATATTATTAAATAGACTTTACGAATTTGTAATATGTAATAATATTTTCCCAAGTTATGCTGTCATAAAGCAGTAGCGCCAGTAGATAAATACCAAAACATCTATAATAAAAACTTTCAAAAGTCGAATGTAATTTACATACGCCATCTTAGTTGCTTTGCTCATAGGACTATTTGCTTTAAAAGCTGTACTGAAGCAATGTTTGTTATAAGAAATATTACCTACTAATACCATTTTAGAATAATTGAGGACTGCTAAGTTTCTTCCGAATACTTTGTTTAATAATTTCATTTTATTATTCCATCTATCGACTAACTCAGGCGAAAATAAAATCTGTTTATTTAAAATGGACGAAACTAGTTCTAAATCAAATATGGAGGAAAAAGAAAAAACGAGAATATATGATAAACACACGTTGAATAAAATTATGGAAAAATAAAGCCACATAGAAACTAGCTGCTATCATGAATAAAGCTGAGTACCTATTTGGTTGTCGCTCTGAAATAAAAAAATTCCATTTTACAATAGAGGCTTGATAGAGAAGAGAACTTTGTTGATAAATCAATGCTGTACCTTTTCATGAAATTCCCCTTGCTTTCAAAATGATTTATTATAAGGCTTTACCACTTTTTATAATTTAACAATATTCTAAGCTTTTATTTCAGCTGTAGAAATCCGCTGAAATTTTTCCAATTTTTTTATAATCGCATATGATGGCTTGCTAAGGATATAAATAATAAGTTTCTTAAATAAAATCGGTTTACAGATACCATGACGTTTCGCAGAAAGCTTCCAGCTGATGGATCATATCAAGTTTTTATTTCATCGCCAAAAGCCGGTTGATATAAACCGGTTGAGTGTTCGTACATCGCGAGAATATATTTTTTGCATATGTAGTTGGGGTTTTATCTTTTTTCATAAGCTAGATCGCCTGTTAGATTGCGCTAGAAATGTACATACGTCCTAACCTCACATATGTATATTAATAGAAAGAATTTCTGTGTCTGCGCCCTTATGTATCGTTTGAATATTCGTCCACTGGAATATTCTCTACGATCGTACCCCTTTGCCGTAGATTAAAAGTTTTCGCTACCCGGATTGTCTTTTAAACCGAACATTTTATACAGCTCCCATCACGCGAGATTGCGTTTGCAAAAATAACTTTAAGATAATGACAACTACACTGTCAATGGTTAAGTTCAAGGAAATAATAATTGTCTACGTGTTGCATGCCGCATGCCCCGGCATAAGTAGTTTCCGAAGTAATTTATTCAAGTATAAATTTCAACAAAATAAAATAAGATATTTAACGTATTAAGCTATTCTCAGATCTTATTTAATGTCCCAAAGAAGAAGAATAGAATGGCACGACGTCATGCATCAGAGATGTGAGTGAGCAAGAAAAATTCTCATCCGACTGAACACTGTGTAAATAAAGAAAACTTAATGCACGCGAAAATTAGTGTGCACAACTGTATTTGAAAGGCAATGCGTCGTTTTTTTTATCGATGAGTGAAATATGTGTTGGCTTCATTCGCTAACATAATCAATCCCAATTGAGGGTTTGTTATTTGTTTATACAATTATGTTTTTGATGTCATCACAAGGAATTTGGAAAGAAAATGCGAACTATATACAACAATTAGTGCATGATCTCCAAGTTGATTTGGTGTGATTTTTCACGATGCAGGTAATACTGGCAAAAATGGAAAACCGATTCCGCGAATGCAGCAGATTCATTCATTCTGCAGCATTTGTAATTGACGGAAAAAGCCGAGATGGGTCCCTAGTCCACTATATGAAGATAGACTTCTATACGTACATCCAGCAGCACGGAATATGGCCCAAACGTAAAGAGCATATTTGCAAAGTAACGAACCTTTATTTATCTGCGGCATGAATGCAGAAAGGTGTTATTTTCTCGATCTGAAGAGGGTAATTCATTTTTCTCAAATTTGTTAATGGAGTGTGTGAGTTCAATAATTCGAAATTTATTTTTAGCGCAACAAAAGATCTGGTTGCTTAAATTTGGAAACATTATTTTAAAATGAAAGTAAGTGATAAGAGCTCGAGAGCACAATGCGTATTATAAATTTTAAGTTTCAAGCGTTGATTTACTTATTTTGTCTCTTTTTCTTGAATTAAAATTTCAAAATTTTCTTTGTAACACAAGTTTGTCAATAATGGTCATTGTTTTAAATCAAAATTTTATAAGTTAAGTGTTGAAACATGTTTGAACTCTCAAAATCACAACAATTCACTTCCAGCACCCAAACAATTTTGACTCGAAGTGATAAAAATGTTTACCAAAATAATATATTAAACGTGGGCCAAATTCCGTACAGCTGAGAGTACATTAGCAGTAAGTTGTGTGCATATGTGTGCTCTCTGCTTAGGAGGCTAGGCATTTTTATTTGTGTTTTTGTTTTTGTTTTTATTATTAAATCAGTTAGTTCTAGACATAATTAAGGGTCTTAGGCACTTTAGAAGAGTTTCGTGAACAAAAATCACATTAAGATGGTATTATATCACAATAGACATTTTAGCATTTATTTAAAATGTGTTTATATTTTAAACAACAAAAATATAATGCGTGTTTTGAAACAATTAACATAATTTCCATTACATCCAATTTGACTATATTTATGTATCCATATATGTACATATATTAAAAAGTGTCGCCTTTATTCACAATAAAAATATAACCTAAACATTTCTTAGTTAGTTTAGTCAATTTCTCTTTTTACATCAACTAAAGCCAAGTTAGAAGTGAGCGGAACGGAGTATAAATAAAAATAATGACAAAAAGTAAGACTGTCCTACTATATATATTAAGGGAGGAGGAGATTGTGAAAAAGCAGCAAATGAAATTATGTCGGAATTAAAGTTTTTCTCTTCTCGGCGTTATTGTTCATTTTTTATGGTCACACTCTGGGAGTAGGTACTTCATTTTTTCCTTTTCCTCTTTTATTCGTCTTTCTTTTAAGAGGCCCATGTTCCCGCACACGTTTTATCTCTGTAAATACTTTCCAACTTAAAATTTTGAGTAACTGCCGAAAAAGTGAAAGTTGACCAAATGAAAGTAAATCGGTAGAAAAACAACGCATTGCTGCAAACACGAATGGCGCATTAATGAAAACTCGAGTTGGATAACACTAAAATAATACAAAAAAAAACAAAGCTGTTGTTTTGGTTATTCATAATATATGTAGTTCCGGACGTTTGGGCTGGGGGATTTTAGGCAGTTAGCGCCTGCTGAGTTCTCAACTTGAATTGATCCAGTAAAAGGTGAAACCATTGCGTGAACGGTAAAAAATCAATTAATCTTACTTGGAAAAACTGTTTTGATTGCACAATAGTTAATTACGGAAAATTGGCCGTAAGAACACAACAGTAGTAGTTTAGGTAGAATAGCTCAGCTGTGCAGCCAGTTAGTAGTTCCCTCGATCACCTTTTTTGAAGAGAGTTTTACGACCTGCTCGAAAATTTTTAGTGATTTTTTACTTCATTTGTTTAACCCAAACCTGAGGTGACAAGTCATAATCTTTGGGATCTGTATGGGAACGGATCTAATGAAGTGAAAGCGATCATAAAACTGTTTGGGGAGAACATGTTTGGATGAACTTTTTGTGGAAAATTCATGGAAAAAAAATATTTTCTATGTAGTACATGCATACATAAGTAGCAAATATTCATTTAGGGCATTTGTTTGATGTATGATAAAATACAGGTTAAATTGTTATCAAAGAAAAAAGGTTATTATTAGAAAAGGGTTCACGGTTTGCCATTTGCTTTACGAAAACAGGTGGAGTAATATGGAAGTTATATTGAATTATTAAATATGTAATTACTGATATTGTCTACCTTACCAAACATGTGCATGACTTCTTAAAATATCTGTCAATGGAAGATGTGCTAATTACATATATATTTATAAAAGCAATAAATAAAGTAGGCAATTGTCAATCATACAAAATAGGGACTATTATATGGGGCGTATACTATTGTGTCGCATGTTCTAAATTAAAGCTCTAAAGTTGACGGAAGAAAAACACTGTCCACGTCTTTTAAGAAATCACTTATCTTTTGAACAATAAAAACAAAAGCAATATTTAGAGCGGACCTGTGCAAGTGTCGCCAACAGTTGTTGATAATTATAATAAAAACTCAAAACCGAATTTGTGTGTATACACATCGTGTATTATTACTGGAAAATGCTCAGTTGCAAGGATTATCACCACGCCCCAGACATTCTTCCCGTTTGAATTGCCTCCTTGTTAATTGGGGATTAATGAATGAGTATTACACTTACGCAGATTTTTTAAAATTCCGTTAAAGGTTTTCTATGTATAAATTAGTATATCCCTTTCCTATTTAGATGTGTTGTACCTCTTTGGTAAGGCAACAAGATGGGTAATGCAATAAAAATAATAAAGAGGGGTATGAGTTACATGAATTTCGGCGACAAATTGGGAAAAACGATGCCTGGAATCGTCATTGTAGCTCAATAGCTATTTTTAACGCACGGTACCGGACACGTTTTGATATACAAACTGGTCAACGCGGTTTTTATCATCGAAGAATTTATTAGAATTTTTTTTAACACATCATAAATCGAAGAGACTAAAATGTTAGAGAAATAGACAGATCACGTTATTCCGACGTATTTTGGTCATATTTGGAAATTAAAAAAATTGTTTCTAACATCATAGGAAATTTTAATGCGGCTTATAGGCATAAAATACAACTAACCTTATTAATATTTTTGTTGTCTATATACATATGTATATTATAAGTTGTCGCTCACTAGTTAACATTTTTATCAAATTTGTACCTTAAATTAATTCAAAAACAAAATTGTTCAATTGATTCATTGACTTTAAAAAAAATGTATATATGGCTAAAGAAACCGTATTTTGGAGGTATGTTTTAAAATATATTGAAGTGTTGTGGAAATTCGATAATAAACCGTAAACTTTGAGGAGAAGGATTAGAATTCTTGCTTTAAGTTCCGAAAAACTTAATTTTGTCGTAAGAAAATATTAGCAACAGAGTTGGGGTAAATCTTAGAAATGTTTAGAGATTGGTTGTACCTATGTATGTATGTTACGTTTAGTTAAGTGTCTTCCCGTTCAACTGAAACTTCAACGGTTTTTCACTTTTTACCCTATTTTTCCTGAACACAAGAGCCAATTGAACGTTTTCATCTTCAGAACTATAATCAATGAAACAAATCCTACTGAAATCAAGTAATTTTGTTTCGAAAACACAAAAGAACGTCAATCATTTTGATCAATACGTACTTGTCGAATTTTAGTAACAGAACCCTTAAACAGTTTCATATGTCACTAAAACCAGCTTATACTTTAGGATTCCTTATAAAACTTTAGTTCATGTACCTACTTATCCCTTCCATAGATTATAATTACAATGTGTCGCTAAAAACTGAAATGTCAAATTTCATACTATGTAGTATACAACTGAATGCCAACTCGTATATTATATGTGACACCAACGATACCATCGGCTTTCGGCTCTCATATAATCGCTTGCCAATTTTGGCACCACTCACTGAAACTCAAACTAAAGACATTAAAAAGAATATTATCATAATACACTACTGAGGGGATCAGAAAGTACTGAAACTGACATTGTTAGGTTGGTACAACTGTCGTTGATATACTATAAACAGCGAATAAAGTATGACTTATCAAGTAGTGCTCTGTAATTGACAATTGGTAGAAAATAAATTGTTTCGCGCGGAAGATTGTTAAAATGTTGAAATTTGTTGAATACAGAATTTGTCTTGGATGTCTTTATGTTGCGAACGAAATTACATGTACCAATTCTAAATAAATATTTATCGGGATATTTATTTAGAAGGACGAGATGTAAGTAGTTGGGCGTCCTTCCGAACTAATGAAACTCAAGCAACAAACTAAAAAGAGTTTATGCTGGCAAATTATCACTTGGCCATATGAGAGATGGCTAAAGAAGTTGGAATATAGTTTTCGTCGTACTAACTCATTTCAGATAAAATTTTATAAATAAAATGAATAGGATAGTCAGTCAATTTAAAAACGTTAAACTTTTTGTAGAAGGAGTAAGTCCAGTGGGAGTAACTCTCAATCCAACCTATCATACTGACAATTCTTTTTGATGTTTACGTTCAGTATCTATAGTTTAATAAAAATGAATATACTCATGCTTCAGGGATGGCCAAAAATTCCCCAAATTTACTCTTACAATAGTTGTTCGATTCGCACGATTTATAGATGATTTAGATCCAAATTTATCGATTCGTCGTCGGTCGCAGAAATCGCCACTCGGTCCGTTCACTACGAGGATAATTTTGCACGAAGGTCTTGTATCCAGTTGCTGCGGGAATTGAAGCCATTAGGCCATCGCTTATGTCATTCACTCGCTTATTGGACTCTAAAGCAGTTGCAAGCTGACCTATTATTTTATCATTAGTATTTATTGCTTTAAAAATGAAGACGGTGCTCGTGTTATGGGAAATAGAGATCGTTACCGGACCATGATTAATGAATCTTTCACGAAAAATTTGGCGATTTTTACATTATTCGCGAAATGGTCCAAAATTGGATTGAAAGAAAGCGGTGTCACCATGCGGTGACCATTTCTCCCAAAATGACTTTTAAATTTTAATGCCATAACTTCGCTCGGAATAGTATAAATTAACTTTTTGGGCTATATTTTTTTAATTTTCAGAACTATTACAGGATTAAAAACAGTCTTTAATGTTTTCTATAAAAGGGTAGAGAAATGAAATTTCTAATAATATAATATAACTTAAGAAGTGTGAATGTAAGACGTTTTCACGTCAAAATGCAAAACACGTCACGGAAATTATGCATGTTGAAGCAACCTTAAACCCAAGTAGAAATATTCTTAATGCAAGATTTTTTAAATGACAGAAAGTTTCCAAAAAGAATAGCTAGGTGGTGGTGGGATTACAATAGCGAATTTTTAAATTCACCACGCTCTCCTGTTCCAAAGCTCGTAGCCTTTGAAGGATTTTTTACGGGGGAACGGTGTATTTTCGCACATTTTGAGCTATAATTCGCAAACAAATTTAGGCGAAAACAAATAAAACAGTTATAAATAGATTTGACCGTAAGTGTATTCCCAAAACTTAGTATTCTAACTTGTCTATAACATTTTTCATTAAAATCGGTTCCCAAATACTATTTGCACACTCCTTTTCTCAAATCTTTGCTCCATGAGATGATAATTTGTAATGTTTCATATACGTAGCATCTTCAAATCTATTTAGCGACACCTCTCAGTATAGTAGTACAATTTTCGTTTTATAAGGCTGGGGCACACGGATAGACACACTTATTATTTTCGGAAGGTGCTGTGCGAGACGAGATTTGGACGTTTTTACAAGCTTTTGTTTAACTTGCTTTCCGGGGAAAAATCTGGCGATCGCATTTTCGGCCCCTTCCAGATGTCCGATCCGATACACATACCTTTGCTTCTGAAGGCAATACAATATATAACAGTATATTCAATTTTATGGTACATCCAATATGGGCGCTACCACAAAATTGCGGATTACCTCTTCCGTTAAATCCCCCGACATGGATGGATCAAATGACGATATGACGGGTATGACGATCAGAATTGTATACACTGTGTCACGTCATTGTAGATTCAATGCGATGGGCGCCATACAAAATCCCCCCCCCCCCCCCCCCCCCCCACAACATGGGTATTAAATTAAAGTGCTTTACGAGTAGAATACAATAAGCGTAACATCATTTTAAATCCAATATGGCGGACATCATAATATGGCGGATTAACATTATCTTTACATTCCCTTGACATGGATTTCAAATGAAGGGGTTTGATGAGTATAATACGACGAGCTACCTTACGTCATTTTAAGTGCAACATGGCGGATGCGCCAAGATAGTGGATCACCATAAGGATTGCAACTCCCTCGACATTGGTATCAAATTGATGGGTCTCATGAGCGGAACATGGTTAGTTAAGTATTTTACATCGATCGCATATTGACCTCCTTGAATAAGACATGTAAGAGAAAATAATAATAAATAAATTTTTTTTTTTAAATCGAGCTTTTATTAAATGAAATGATTGAAATGCATTTGTCACAAGAGCTAAAAAGTAGAAAATAATTTTTTTCTCAGAGCCTGTTTTATAAACATGTGAAACCTGAGCGCCCCAAGCTTTTACTTATAGTAACATACAGGTGGCTCTGAGAAAAAAATTATTTCTATTTATACTTTGTAGCTCATCTGATATTAAAAGCATTTCATTTCATTTACTAAACGCTTATTTATAAATGTTTTTTTTATTTATTATTTTTTACAAAAATTTGCTGCTACTACGAAACTACACCACCGCCCATTTTCGATGGTGGGGAATACGAAAAAAATAGTGAAATTGCTTATCACACCCCGGCCACCCCCAAGGAGGCATGGTGTTGTAATACAAGAGAAGTGCTGTCACAAGGGGAGGGCTATAACAACCATTGGGGGTTTAAAAAATCAAAAACCCTTAACGGGTTAGTAGAGTGTGTTCCGCACCCCCAAAAATAGGGGAGGAGTAGATTTCGTAGTTATAACACATATTTGTATGCTCGTCCGACTTACACACTCTACTGTACATGTAAAATGCGTTGGAAGAAAAATTTGTCTGGAACCTTTTCGTGAAATGAATTATTAAAAATTACTAAATTTACTGAACTTTCGAATGACCAATTTTGACATCTGAAGCTTATTTTGTGGTTTGTTTGCTTTAATTTAAAAATGTTCTTCTACTGGCTCTGGCATTGACGCTATTATTTATTGCATGCGAAATTTCGCGCATGATCCACCAGCCTTGACAATGAAGCAAACAGGTTAAAATTTTAGGCAGCCATTGGTATTCTTTTAAATATTTTTCAAGTCTACCAGTATAGAGCCTTGGCTACCTATTAACTCGGCCCAATGTTTTTCTGCATCCTTTAAATTTCAAGTTTCGGCTAGACATTATTTCCAAAGTTTCAATTCAATATGAACCAAGCCATTTATCGATGGTTTTGTAATAGTTTCCCAAATCTGAATAAAGGTTTAGGCAGTAGTTCATTACACACTCTTAACCGTAGTCGGGGTCATTAATATGTAGCGTTGGTTGCTGTATCTCCATCGACACCGTTCTGTAAATGCTAGATACCCAATATGTGGCGCAAGCCTTCGTATTGCATTAGCTTCAGCAGAAAACCAAATTTATCGCTGAACTCTGGTCCATTACTCAGTAAAGCTTGGAATGAAAACAATGTTCCGATTTTAGTCTAGGTCTGGGCAATAATCCAATTCCAGGCGTGCGTTGTGCTAAACTTGAGTCAACCATGAATGTTTTGTCCCTCCGTACATGGAGCGGCAAGTTTTTATAAAAGCTGCGTTCTTCACGAGATAAGCGAACACTTGCTACTCCTGATCTAATGCAACACTTTTTACTGAGTGTAAAGTCGTTTCAGCAAAATGAATAAATTGTGAAGTTTGAGTTTTGCGCGGAATTATTTACACGCGATTTTAAGCGTGGGTCCCACAGATACATACGTTCAAGTTCAAGGTGATTTTTTACCGTATGTGTCCTTGAGCAGTTAAACGACATATCTTTTACCGAGGTTAGTTACTGAAAAAAAAACATGAAGGAGTTCTTCTTATCTATTCTATTTTTAGAGTTGTTGTGTTGTTTTTTGATTTTTTTGTGAACAAATTTTTGGTCCGAACCCTGTAAGGGGTTAGTGTATTTAGGTATTCGATTCAATATTGCGGAATAATAAAAGCGTGTCATTACCGTTCAAGTAAGCATGATGTCTCCACAGTTGTTGCACTTGAAATTGTGTCCACCGGCTGGTATCGTCACTACCGTTTGTGTTGCTATGATTTGCTGTCGCACTGCCGTTGTTATTGTTGTGGTTCTGTGTGTGATTAGTGTTTGCATTGCTGAGCTGATGTATGTGATGATGAAGAATTTGACTGGGCGGTGGTAACGTTTGGTTCACAGGATTATTATTCGGTTGCGAAGGGTTGTTATTGTTGTTGTTGTTATTTGTGTTACTGCCACTATTATTTGTGTTATTGTTGCTACTACTGGTGTTGTTGCTATTACTTAAATTAATCGTCTGCGCATTTGCGCCCGCATTATTATTTACTAGATGAGGCAAATTATGAACTACTTGTAGTGGTAAGGTACTTAAGGGGGGCAACGGGGGAGGCGGTTGCATAGAATTTATGATTTGCTGTTGTTGCTGTTGTTGTTGCTGCTGGTGTTGATGGACATTTTGTAAAATTTGCAAGTGTGGTGAAGATGTCGATATTGAAGGGCCGAGTGGTATTGATTGCTGCGGTGGTAATTGATATTCCATTCTCATTGAAATAGATTTTATTCATAAGTTTCGGGAAAAAAACTTTTGTCCGGAACGAAACGTTGGAGTATTAGTAAGTACGATGCAGTTCGCAGCAAGCTCGCAACTTTCTGTGCAATTAGCTGTTTTCCGTCCTACCAACCAAGCGATTGAGCTTAGTTCAATTTAGTTAGCTGGTTCTTGCTAAACTTAGCAATCTTTCTGTAGCGAAGCATTTACACATATGCATAACTAACGTCTAAACACACCAATATATAAACGAACAATTTTTTTGCACGTCATTTGAAAAATTTCGCGCAATTTTTCTACACAACTGGTGCACAACTGGAATAAACGGATGACGGCAGCAGCAGTAGCAGCGGAAGGGGAAAACAATATCAGCTGAGCGCCAGAATTATTCTTTGAATGAAAAACGCGCACAATCAACAGTTTAATTTTCAAACAAGATAAAATAGATTTCCAAAATCGACACCAGCAAAGCTCCGCACAACACAAAAACGTTTGACCTTGTGCGTGTTATCCCATGCGTTTCAAACGACCAGTCTCGGATTATGTGTGGCGGGCATGCCTATATTGTTATCACAACAAGAATATAAATTGCAAAAGTACAACTGGCTGGAAATCCAATATATGCCTGCACTCATGTAGGTACACTGCGAACGTTTCATTCATAAATGTTCATTAGACGGCACACTAGCTGGCGGCGACAATGCATGCATTCATAGAACTTTTCTAGTGTTTGTCTCTTTGATCGCAGAACTAATTTCCAGATGACATGGAGGCGGTGGAACGGGGGCCGAAAATTAACGTGACCCGGCGAAATTGCCACTCCACTGCGTGCGAAAACGAAACACTAACTAAAACGGGTGAGTTACAGATCAAGGAGTTTAGCGCAGATCCGATCCACGTAAACAAACAAACCCGCACTGCCCGGTTGATGTCCGCGAAAAGTCCTTTTGCTGAATAGGCTGATTGTTGCGTAGCGACACTTCCCGCACAGTAGCCCCGCCGCAGCTCTTTGCTTAAGTACGATAAATCGCTGAGATCTTCTGAGTTGTTCGGAGGTATAAGCTGCTGCTCTTACTACCTTGCTCTGATAACAACTGAGCGCAACCTTCGATGTGATGCCGTGGCTGACGGGGACAACAAACTAAAGTCGCGCTACACACCATGCATCTACCAAACAGCCAAAATCCGAATGGAGTGAGAGTTAAAAGTCGGTTGAGTCAATTTTTTTTTTTTTTTTGCTTAAGCGTTCAAAAAGCTCCCGTCTTTCTGCCCGCCAAGTAAAAAGTTTGTTAGTTCCTCTAATCGAACTAACGGCAAAGCAGCGTCGCGGATACATACAGCAGAGGCAAGTCGCGTCCTGCTGGAAATTTAAGTACTTTCCGCTCGCTTTCCGCAACGGCAATACTCACTCGCCATAGGCACAGAAATGGTGGGAAAAGCACCATCCATACGAACACGCGAAAGCGCCCTACTGGTGCTTCAAACACGTTCTCTCTCTCCACTCCACCAATTCTGTGAAAACTTGGCTTGATTCGACTCGACGGCTCTAAAGCTTCGCGACGGATCTTATTGCTTTCTTTAACTGGCCGCCCGTTCCAGTCAAGCTCATCCGGCTCCGGATATTCCATGAAATGCGCCGATGTTAGCTTTGACGTGCGCGTCAGAGCTGCTGGAAAGTGGGAGTTGGGCTGCATGTGCCAAAGATACACACATAACACAACGATCACCTTCGGCCCCACACTATATGCATGCCGTCGTATCTAATCTAACAGGGAAGAGTAGCGAAAAAGTTCGCTGGAGAATCTCAAGTGTGTTTGCTCCGTGGTGCTTTGTTTGTACACAACAACTATCGCTTAATTTGCCACTATAGCTACGTTTTTACTCCCTTGCGCTGAGGCGTTGGGCACACATATGCAGGTACCTTAGCGATCATATGATCTCGCTACGCTAGTGTTACCGCTGGCAAAACCATCTACCCACAGAACGCTTTAAACCCCAGATTTTTAGATTTTTAGTATCTGCGGAAACATAGACTCCATTTTGAAATTCGAATCGATTTAGTTTTCGAAACTCAGGCAGTGCTTGCGCGGAGTTGTGAGCAAACGATACTGGATAACTCCTTACTGGTCAATATTGTCAATATATTGCAAAATTACTTTTAATTACGTCATTTAGTTCTGGTTATGATGAAGCAAAGATTATACTCGTTGTGAGAACTGGTATTTATTTAGATACTTTGATTCTTTAATTATATTAATAACGAGAGTTTGCTCTCGACCTTGGCCGCATTTATCTGACTAACCCGTTGCTTGTCCAACGAAATATGAAAAATGTAATGTAACACAAAAAAATATGTAAATGTGTTGTATGTCACAGAAATGAAATTCCAGTAAGAATTATTTACTTGTATACTTAGATTGACCAAATTCGATATTCGGCTACCTTCCAATAAAAATGAAATCATTGTGGAAGCAGTCGGTCTACGATAAAATGTCACAATTTGAGCGCTTATATCTCCTAAAATAATAATCATAGAATAATGAACTAGACGATAGAAAGCCTTTGCAGCCCGATTTATTATAACGTAAACTTCAATCCTGCACCGCTCATTCGTTAAATACGGCAGCATAAAAACTAAAAAAATAGGCGAAATACCACATGATTATATCTATATACTTCAATAACGCCAAAACGCCTTCTTCGATTCATTTTTTACGAGAAAGTACTTCATATTATATACTTGACATAACGGTTATCATTCATTATAGGGTTGCAAAATGGCGGATATTTCTGAAAGTGGGTACTGTTAGGTTTTCGAAGTTGTTAATTTAAAATACGTTATCGAGAGAATTCTCTACGTAATTGAATTTTCATGTTAATAGGTTCTTAGAACATCTAGATTTGAATCTGCTATTAAAATGAAAATATTCGAAATGACGCTCAAGTTTCCAAAATTGTGAATTTCAAATCTGGTGTCATTATTTGAGTATTTCGAAGGAATAGATACGATACAAAAAGACGTCCGTTCAATTACAGCTACAGGTAAAGGTACGATGGATGGAGGATCGCATTGGAGTGCGAATAACAGCTAGTTTATAAATATAGTATGTACATGAAATAGTACGTCCAAGAACAAACATTTTGAAAAGGCATGATCTTTGCGAAAACCCTACGCCAGCATTGCAAGTTTAAATTCGCGTCATGACCAAGCCATACTATATACAGTACATACAACATGTTGCAATTCTTTTAGTATATAGTGATAATAAGTATTATAAAGTTTTAGTTAATTCTTAATTTTCCTACCCTCATGTTTTCGTATCGCAAAATGAACTCCTTGGTTGTAATGATAAAGTAATTAGATATTACTTCAATATTGTATTGTTGAGTGTAAAAATGCCGAAAGGATAAAAAAAAAAGTTTTAAATAATACTATTCCTCCATTTTAAATAACTTTTAGCATCCAATAAAATGGGAGAATAACAAAATTCAAAATACCTGTAACTCAAGTTGCCTTGACTTAAAATTTTTTTTCGAATATTTCTATCCACCAATAAATTCTTTTTGGGTTTAATCATCACATTCGACCGACCACTGAACCCACTCCAATACCAATGTTATATTTTGCAATCTAACAAAATCTACAAAAGCACGGAATGATACATTATGTATGTCCTTCAGTAAGCACCGTTGAACCGTCGATATTTGTCACTATTACCATATGTTTCTTATATGTGTATGTTGTTTGCATAGCTGCTCTTGCCTTTGGAAAATGGAAAATTCAATGGTTTGTAATTGTTGTCATCCGCTGCAATCATTTCATTTAATTACGATCGGTAACTGTTGGTTGGAGTAGCTGTTCCACTTTTATTAGTTTACACACTTATAGACACTTGGAAATTTTTCGGCTGAACCACACCAATATATGGTATTTGTATACGCCTAGGAATCTTGTTTTACAGTTGAAATAATAAAACAAGATTTGGGGAAATCTATCAACACATGTGTAAAAAATTCGAGGAAGGTAAGAGGGTATACAAATAAGACGTTTTGAATGGATTTTGTGCAAGCTAGTAATAATGGTATGACGTGTGGAGAACAATTTTTTATAGAGATTGTCATTGAAATGTTCAATATTTGGTGCTTGTAATCTCTCGCAATGCAAAGGAGAGACGTGTATTTCTAAGAGACCGGTCAAAATATTAGTTTTTGCAGCTTAGCAACACGAATAAAAAACGTCCGTTCACTATGAAGGCCGCGATGACATCAATAATTTCGAGACACGAGTTGTCGTAAAAAATCTGACATTGCTCCCTACTTTTAATATAACCTGGAGTCCTGGTCCAAATATCTTTATGTAGGTATCACAAGTTTAAGTAAGCTTTGACAGGGAATCTCAAAAATTTCCGCTCACGCTGTCCAACCCACTACACACAGGAATATAGGGAATATACGTATAGGGGCTGATATAGGACATAATAAGGGACTTTGCTAATCTTTCGCCGATTTTGAATAGTGTGAAGAGGGATGAATGCCACAATTAGCGTAGGCCATTATGTATCTTAACTACCATCGCACTAACATTGTCAGTCCAAGACAATGTTTCATTAAATATTGCTCCTAGGTTCATTTATTTTATTGCAATAAATTCATTAATAGAATTCTTTTGACAATACATGTCCAATTTCACTTCATCAGCATACATATAAATTTTACGTATACAAGCAACAATGTCATTCACAAAGAGCAAAAACAAGAACGGTCCCAACAAAGAACCCTGGGGAACACCGCTAATTACATTAATGAAGCTTAAACAACGATTGTCACAGTGAACGGCCCGAAACCAGTTAACCAAGTATTTAAAAATCAGAGTAACTGAGCTCCGATCAAATAAGAACTGATGTTTCAACTTAGTGCCTAGTATCTTATGGTCCACCATGTCAAATGTTTTGAGAAAGTCAAGTACGTTTAAAACGTTTAGATAATCATCGCTTAACCCAATACGAATCTCGTTAATTACGACTAACAACACAGAAGTACCCTTTTTGTATCTAGTTTGGAAAGGTGTGAGCATATTAAACTCTAAAATTTATTCATTAATCTGGTAAGATAAGAATCTTGAAAGACCTTAGGCAAACATGGGAGCATGGGTCTTAAATTCTCAATTTCTATACACCGACCTTTCCTTTGGTCTGGCATGATTTTGGTTGCCTCCCATTTGTTAGGAAAATATGAACACATCAGGGAACATTACAATGATCAAACATTATTTTCATTAATTTTAGACTAATATTGCCAAGATAAATAGCGTTTGATTTATTGTGCTGGATAGCCTCAAGAACCTTATATGCAAGAACATTCCGAAATGGAAAAGTAGATACACTATTTGCAAAGAAAAGATCCTCTGTATTATTGATAGCACTTGGTGAAAAGACAATTTGTTATGGTCCAATGAGAACTAACCATCAGAATAAACTTTGTAAATCCAATGCGGTATACATTAATTCAATTACTTTCAAAAATGATTTGGCGCCAATGTCGAAAATTTTTAATTTTAAAGTGAAAACTATTAAACAATTTATGAAAATTTTCATGTGTTGAATTCAAAATTAAATTACATTGATTAAAAAAACAGGATGTTTGATTCATATGGAAATTGTTATTGATTGATATCGTAAATGTATTTGTTTACAAGAAAATTTAGAAACGTACCTATGTTGGTCTCATCTTCACGTTTTTCGGTGATAAGATTCGAACCTGGGGTGCTGAACTTGTAGTTTGGAACCGCTAGCAATACTTCAATGTGATACTTCTTAGTTGAGTTGTAACCGATACATATAATGACCTTTTAGAAAGCAAAACAATATCATTCATGTGGGATTCGAACCCGGGACCAGTAGTCCATAACTCTCAACCAATAATCAACAAATATCGTCTAGGCTGTAGGCAGCAAATCGTCTTTTTTTTCCAAATTAAATGTTCATTTATGACTTTTAGACTTTTGAATCAAAAGCGAAATATTTTGATTGAATAACTTTCTATACCAACAATATGCTTTATGGTTATTTGAAATAAAATGTTATCGATTTCACAATGGTCCAAAAGAAATTTTAAATACCTTATGAATAATAATGAATTTTTGAAATTACAATATGATATTTATCTCCCTAATTGTGCATACCAGCTTTGCGAATATACTTCCAGAGTTCACGCATAGGAAGGCCTCATTGGAAATTGTAACTCCAGCTGATACCTAGTACGTCCTATATTCCCATTCATTTGCATATTTATTTCTCCTAGAAATTAATCTTTCTGTTGACTGGGACCACCACATATGTTTTCGACTGTGAATAAGGCAGTTATGTACAATGGGCGACATGGTCTAAGTGTACGTACTCTGATTCTTATACTAACCTGTTGAAATCTACATGCAGTACAAAAATTAAAACAGCCACCCAAAAATTACAAGTTTTGGAAATCATTAACAAAAACATTTTATAACTTTAACCGCCACTTTGTCATGTCTTCTAACTTCTAACGTGTATATTATTCTTATGGAATTTCGTCAAAAATTGGGCTTAGAGGTACCACTTCCAAAAATAACGACTCAAATATGTATCTACGGAGCGCATGAGATTATGCGTGCCTAATACGCACATGACCAGTTTGCTTAAAGGATAAACAGCCCAAGTTTTGCGTTATGAAAAATGATTCAAAATTTATTAATACCTAGCAGACTCGTCTCGGCCTTGTTCTAGTACTTGTAAATTAAAACTGCAAATGAAACTGTTTCATGCGCGGACACGGTTCATCTTTTTTCCTGACGGAACCCAAAATATTCTTGTGAAAAAAAGTTGTCTAAATCTAGCCCGACAAAATAATATACCATCCAGTGAAAATCGTATCAAATTTGGCTCAGCCCTTGCCAAAATTAGCCAGAACAAACAGACGGACAGAGAAAAATTTTAAAAACGTTTGTTTGGGTGTTGCTTTCGTATCAATAAACATATGAGTTTAGAAAAAGCAGTTATTTCGAAATTACAGACAGTCACCTATGTACAAACTTCGTGATCTCTGCTTTTGTTCCAGACTCAACGCTAATTTTTTTCGACTCTGCTCTACATTGTGAATTCGTGATAACCATGCTTTCCAGGAAGTGTC
This sequence comes from Neoitamus cyanurus, assembly GCA_947538895.1. Classification (NCBI taxonomy): domain Eukaryota; kingdom Metazoa; phylum Arthropoda; class Insecta; order Diptera; family Asilidae; genus Neoitamus; species Neoitamus cyanurus. The sequence goes on from OX384540.1 coordinate 3,012,569, forward strand.
CTAAATTATTGCCCGGTACAGTAAATTGCCTTAATTTGTTGCTAGGCATTTTCTAGTGCAGAAAGATCACTTACTGACAGCGCATGTCCATTTTTAGAAGATAGAATATTTTCTTCGTCGAATCAAAATAAAATTCGATGAAAATTCTTTATTCAGTGCAATGCAATAGTATAGTCCAAACATTGACATAATTTAATGAGCCTGATGTAAAACAAACTGAGACAAATGAGAATTGATTTAAAAAACTTCACACTCCATAGAAGTAAAATATCTCAAAACAAATGTGCCGCAAATCTGAGTCTAAACCAGAAAATTAGTTCCTCGTTTGCTCGTTACCTACTTTCATGAAAGCGAATCGTATCACATCACGGGGCAGACTGCGAAGAGGAATATTTTCCGCACTGGTGGGACAGGGAGCTAAAATACGAGGAAATAAATAAATCAAACATGTAAAATGCTTTCGATTTCATTTTAGACTCTGTAACATGCTATCTACGAAAGGTGTGGGTCCAGAGCATAAAATGTTACTCAGCATAGGAAAGCCAAAGTGCTGCGGAACCTAGCCAGAGGTAGAGGTAGAGGTAGCGGTAGTGGCAGACAGATAGGCACATCACACAAATTGCAAAAGGCACACCACCGGCCAGGCCTTCCTACCTGTACCTGGCCAATATACCGTGAGAGATCTGATATACGAACGGATATAAGACCACTGCGCCGACCCGGCTCCAGTGAAAGAAAAAGTGAAATACTCGACAGAGATAGAAAGTGGAAGTAAAAAATTGGTTGTTGGTGGGAAAAGCTTTTCAAAAAATCGGTCACAAAAGAAAGGGTGAAGGAGGAAGTGAAGTACACGCTGAGCTTCAAACTGGTTTTGATTCTTATTTTCTTCAAATCACGCCGACGACGCGGCAATATCGCATTTAATACAGAAAATCAAATTTGACTTTTATTAGCACCTCTCCACGACTTTTATTTTAAGTCGTGAGGCCGGTACATGCAATTTCGTGGGGTATTGCCAACCTTTCCAAACGCGATTTTATAATAAAAATTATGATATCGATTATTCATCCTAATAGCTGAATCCCTCAAAAGGTTTAGCTTAAGTATTTATTTAATTAAAGCAAAATAGAAATAATGTGGCTTGTTAAATTATTTAGCCGTCTCCTTCGGTTTTGTTTGATATTATTTTTGCATTCATAGAGTTTGGCCGTCGAAGAACACACCAACAAAAAAAATGAGCTAGTAACTATTCCGCGTAAAATACATACATAACGTACTACCATTATCTGTGATAAATTTCAAATTTGAGAAAAAGCATTTCGGGGTTCATTTGTTGAATTTTTTGTAAAATGCAGATTTCTTTAAGATTCCGCAATTTTCTACGTATAAATTCGTAAATCCTTTCTCTACCTGGACCTGTTGTACCTCTATAGAAAGATAACAAGTTGGGTAATTCAATAAAGATGAAAAAGAGGTGCATTAATTACATATATTTCAGAGAAACATATGGTAAAACGTGAAATTTAGAAAATGTTACAGCTATTTTTCAATTTCGTAAGCGACTGTACCTGCAGTGGTAGAGGCAGATCAACATTGGTGGCATTTGTGGAAAGCACATTAAGGTAGTAGTTTGTGTGAGTTTGATGTCGCTACGTTAAGTAGATAAAAATAAAATAATATAATAATATGCATCCCGAATTTATGAATCATCCTGTAACACTAAAATTTGGACGTCACTTCTCCGGTCACCCTGTATATAATAACTATTTACGTACCAAGTGTGAATTAGATTATATTGGCGGAAAATTTAAAGCGAAGACCAATATTTTTATGGGTAAATAACAAACCGTATAAATTATCCATTTTTACAACACATGGGACTTTTCATAATAAGCCGAATGATGTATTTATTTCTGTGTCTCTGTTGACACTGAGAATTACTAGGCATAACTATATCTGGTTGCATTTTCAAGCCGTTTGGCCGCAATTGGCCGAACTTTTCTGTCACTTTGTATGTTTGTAGTCCGAACCCATCCCCTCTGAGACCCAAGAGAAATTGCAGTAACCATTAGAATGAATAACATACCCATTATTGATTTAATATAAATCAAATATCTATCCAATAACGAACGGCAATAACGTGTAAAACCCGTGCACGTCATTGAGGCAAAAAAAAAAAAAAAATTAAATAAAAATATGTGCATCAAATATTTACGACTGTCAGTTCTTCAAAGTTCTGTCAAAGTTTTTGCTAGTTTTTGTTTACTTGAGATATATTCAGCAATTCATTACCGCTTTGAGCAGTGTGCAGGAAGCAATTACAAGTGCAGTTTAAGTGATAACATTAAGAGTGTTGCGACCTACGTTTAATAATAAAATATAAAAATAATGCCTTTCAATGCAGAAATCCCTACTTCAATGGTCTTATTTTTGTGTTAGTTTTCTTTTGGTAGAATTCTTTTTGTCTCATCCATTTACCCTTTTTTTACAGTTCCTTATAAGCCCTTAGATCATTGAAAATACGTGTAAATTTAAAATTCTCTTATTGACATTTTACAATAATAATTTTTTTTGCATCTCTGCTATACGGGTTTGTTTTCAGGTACCCCAAACCATGTCGAACATGTTCATCTATTTTTATTCAAAAAATATCTTAATATTTCCATACAAGAATGATGTCTGCAATTAATTTTTGTAAAATAGTTTCTCTATAACGTCAAAATATTCTCGCCCTGTGTTAATAAATTAAATGTTCAACAACTCACAAAAAAAAGGGGTCACTTCAATGTACGAGCTTCTGTACATTTTTTCTATGTATCGGCGCCTGCTGAATCCACTCTCTGTAAGACCTCCTTGCACGAGAAATCGTTTCCTTAGGATATAGTTAATATATATTTTGGGGGTTTTAGTCGTGCGGCATTGCATTGTTTTGTAGTACTGCGATTTGCCTAGTCCTATTGTCAGAAAAATACATATTCGAATCAATTTTTTTCGTTAAACAGTGGTGTTGATGATGCGTTGACATTTTTAACACTAAGCATCCTTGATATCAAACTAAATGGCCTATAACACTTTTTCACGAAGAATATTAGCAAAGACCGCTTTATTACAAAGATGTCACAAATCATACCTCAGCTCGAAAATACTCTGGGGCTTCAGCCTGAGACCCTATGGATGCAGTTGTGTGCTCCCAGCAACTCGAAGTTCGTTACACCTACTCTCTTCTTTTACATATTTTGGTTTTAGCACCAACCGATAAGCCGATACAGGCTAAAAGTAGGCTCAATCGATTTGTCCCAACGAGTATGTACATTACAAAATACATGGAGTGCCTGACCAAGGCTGGTCCAATTAGGATATGATTTCTTTTAATATTTTCTCCCACACGATTAAAATTTTGCCTCGTTTCCATAATATCCAAGAATTCTTACAAGCATTTCCCCAAATACGAATGTTAACGGGTGCAAGAAGTCCTACAAGAACTTACGTCTGTTTTTTGTTTGGATTTCAATGAAACTTTCTGGAAACATTCCATTAGTATTGAAATGAATCAATATGAAAAAATCTTTTTCTGGAAAGCAAATACTTTCCGAAATATTTAAGTTTCAAATTTTTTTAGTCACTTTCCGGCAAAATTTGTTCACATATTTCTAACTTGTTTCTACATAGTTTCACTCGCCGCGACTGAACTATTAAACACTATACGACTTAAAACTATACACTAACTCTTAGAGGGACAAAAAAACATCCCAAAAGACCCCATAACCACTGAAATATCACTAAACAACAAATACGAACTTTTGACTGACAGTTCACTTTTGAAATTTCCCCTAGCTTTTGGGTGCATTCAAAAAGGAGACATGCATTCGCCATTTAATCAGAGCCAACGAAAATGTTTGTGTTTTTCTCTTACAAATTTATCTAACCTAATTTACAAATCTATAACGGTAAGTTCTGTCCTGGATCTATCAAGTATCGTGCAAGATACATATTTTGTCGAATCAGTGATTTGATGATCTTTTTGTTAAAATTTCAGTCCGTATATACGAGTATTTATAAAAATTAAACAATTTAGTTATTATTATAGATATTTTGTAGACGGTAAATTTAAGTCAGCTGACATTTCGTAAAAGGAAAATTTCAATCCGTAGACGTTTTGAAAAAGGAATATATTCTTTCTGTTTAAATGGCGAATGCATGATACCTTTTTGAACGCGCTCAAAATATAGGAAGAGAAAATCAAAAAGGAACTGTCAGTTTTAGTCGTGAAAAGTTCGTAATTATTGTTATTGATATTTCAGTTGTTTTTAGAGTTAGAAATATAAAAAAAAAATTTGTCGGAGAACTGACTTTAAAAAAAATTTTAATTTTAAATATTTCGGAAAGTATTGCTTTCCGGGAACACATTCTTTTACATATTGATTCATTTCAACACTAATGGAATGTGTACACAAAGTTTCATTGAAATCGAAAAAAAACAACGTACTTGACTTAAGCCTAACGGTTTTTCATCACTGTACTTTTTGCAGTTGTCTCTTGAACTACAATTAGTGCTGTTGAATTCATGTCCGAGCGTAAAAGAAAAAGTTAGTGAAATTATTGTTATTGAGATCTTTCCAGACGATCTTTCTTAAGGATCAAAACCATCTTAAAGAAAAGAGGAAGTACTTATACAAACCCAATCCACGTACCTCTGTGACGTTATTGTCAGTCACATATGAGAGAGAAAGGGTGCTATAGTTTAATATTATACTTAATTTGTTCTCTCACATGTTATGACGCTATTGAAGAGTTTTATTTTTGTAGTTACTGATTTGTTTCTATCGCGAAATTCTGTGAAGACAGCTTTATAAGAACTGTAATGTTTACAGTAGTTCTAGTTCTAGAAATCTTACTTGTCGATTGTTATATCAATCAGAGCGTTTTGTATTTTAGCACACGTTGTCGAAAGAGGAGTTTCATTACGTTCAGGGTGTGACGGCCATTTCATATCCCTATAATTTTGGTACTATTGAAGCTATGGCGGTGGGACAAATCACACGTACTCTCCTATTAATTAAGAACAACTTGAAAGTATTATTGCAACATTTGCTTTCAATTTGATCACAGGCATAATGTCGTTAAAATTTCGGTATGAATGTCAGTGACACGTGAAATCGCCCTCCAATGGGTCGATTATCAAGGATGTATCCTTTTCGAGATTGTGATTTCAATCCTGGAACCCTAGGAAGTACTCCTTAAATCTACATTACGCCACAGCATCTTCCCCTGATAAAGAACAAATCCTTAATCTCGGCGGCATTGTTTGAATGTGAAAAATGAACTTGAATAATATGTAATACGTTGCGTGCTGTTTTTCGGACTTACTGATTATTGAGTTGATTTCAGGATTCATGATTTTTGAAATTGGTGTTGTCCAAAGCAACAACATGGCGGCAATTGATTAACATAATTTATGGGCTGATAATTAATTTGCACACTTTAAATATTTAAAAGATGTCACTAGTTCCTCGGAAGCAACTGAACCGAACGGGATAATATTTTAATTATTAGCAGAGAGCAGCCAGATCTAGTATTTGCTTTAAAGCTTTAAGGAGAAAAGATGTTTTATTGTTTAAACATTTTTGCATGAACGAAAGTGAAACTTTGGGCATAAGTCTTGTTTTACAATTACAAGAAGTATAAACTATTTTTTTTTACAAATGCACAATACCGCTCAAAGCCATGCCGCTAAACGTGGCTGAATTGCAAGTTTCTTTACATTTAAATTTAAATTTAAAATGTGTTTATCTCTATGTTAACTAATTAATTTCATAAAAAGCATCTAAGGCATATTTTCAGTATTCAGAAAAATCTTACTAAACTCTCTGCGAGCATGGCCAGATAATATACAGCGTAAATATCTTTTTCGAAAGCAAAAGCGTGTTCTCACTAAATTACATTTCACCTAAATTTATTAGCGACTAAGTAGTTTCTAATGCAATGGGAAAATTCGAAAATATCATGAATCTACCTGGCAGATGAAAGGGTATAGTTGGAAGAAACTCTGGAATTAAAGAAAAAGAAAAAAATTTAAAGAAATTTCCGAAAATGTGAAAATATGTAAAGCATGTTTCAGGTACATTTTGCTAACTTTTTTGTTGTGCTGTTAGTATTTTTTTTTTTTTTTGGTATTAAATGAACAATTGACCAGTTTATTACTAGCGAAAAGAATAATATTAGTTCATTCAAAATACAAAACAATGAAACGATTTCAGAACATAAAAAGTAACCTGGAGGAAATTTTGAGAACAGCAAATGAATGGTGGTGATATGAAACAGACAGCAAATTCTTGGAAATATTACCAACTTGAGGTCCTCCATATTTGCTGGCTAGATTCGTATATGGATGAAATGATCGAAAAAGACTCAAACGTGTGGAACGAATGATAGTTTTTTTTATAAGCACAGGTATTTTGTGTTCTCTCTATTTTATCTTGTTTATGCTCAAAAAAATAAAATTCCCAAATAGCCTTATTTTAATTTATTCTCTTGAAGTGAATGCTTAATGGGCAATTCATCTGCGAAAATCAATCAGCATTATTTTAAGACGCAGTTCAGTGCTCAATGAGGAAGAAAATTGCAAAATAAAAAATTCACTCTATCAAAATGCATTACTAAATAAATAAATCTTTATTTTCATTAGAAAGTTTAACTACCACATAAATCCCAAAATAATTATAACTTTTCAGGGTTTTACAGTACAGTGACCCCAGTCAAAATGTTATGGCGATACATTTACAAGAAGCTAATAGCTATTTCCATATTCTAAATATATCTACACACGAAAATGACAACCATTTTATATCTAGGTATGTACATGTGTCATAAAAATATATTACATGTTTATTTTTTCCCAGCTTCGATTTTTCTCATAAGGACTAAATTATAAGCCGTACGAATCATAATATTAGTTTTCGAGGCGTGCGTAGGTCGTCGAGGTTTAACCACTGTACCTGTACATAAAAAAATTTAAATATTATAATATTTTCACACCTTCATCAATCTGATTAGCTAAAAATACATTACAGAAAAAACATATCACTAAGAATTGGTTCCACAAAATACAATGCACATACGACACGATTTAGCCAGGATATGTACCTATTGCAATTTTCTTAGAATTTTAGTATAAAAAATTACTTTCTAGAAAAGGGCGTTGCTAAAAAGCTAATTGCCTTCATACGTCACCCCTAACAAAATGTTTATTACTCGTTTATTTATACATATAAAGGGTTTCCTAATAGGGATGACCTGGTTTGGTAGCTCGTGGTGGCCATACTTGTTTATGGTTTTTTGACAGGTCTGTCCAGTTATGTTCAGTAAGGTTTGCGATTTCATCTTGACACGTTTCACTTTGATCCAACGCTTGGAAATTGTCAGAAATTATTACGCAAATTCGCATTCTCTTGTCGGTACTGTAAGAGCGCTTTGTGCAAAAAACGGTCGTCATAATGCTCCTTCTGAGCGCGCTATAAGACGCATAATAACAAAGTTTGAAAGTGAATTCACTCTCCACGATACAAAGGTGCCTGTAAAACAAAGAAATGCCCGAAGTGAACAAAATATTGCCGTTCAAGCTCCAGTGTTCGTGAAAACTCAAATGCGTCTCTTCCGCGCCGTCCTCAAGAGTTGGGGCTCTCCAGGATGACAACCTGGCGAATTGTGCGATTGGATTTGGGCGTGCATCCGACCATCCAATCGTCGTCAGTTCGCTGATTGGTCACTGGAAATGTTGGAAGCCGACGGCGATTTTCGTCGTAAAATCATCTTCTCAGGTGAGGCTCATTTCTGGCTTAATGGATTCCTCAACAAGCAAAATTGCCGCTATTGGAATGAGTAAAATCCACGAGTGGTTCATGAATCACCATTGCATCCACAAAAATTGACCGTTTGGTTTTTGGATTATGGTATGGCGGAATCATCGGACCTTATTACTTTCGATATGTGGCAGGAGATGCCGTTACCATTACTAGCAACCGCTACAACACGATGTTGACGATTTTTTTTTCTCGGAATTTGATGAAATTAATGCGGACGACCTTTATTTCCAACAAGACGGTGCACTGCCTCACACTTTCCGACTTAACATGGACTTAGTGTGCGGTAAGTTCGGTGAGTCGTTAATTTACAGAATTGGTCCCATTGCTTGGCCGCCTAAATCGTGTGATCTACCGTCTTTGGATTATTTCCTTTGGAGCCACATTAAGTCGAAGGTTTACAGCAACCATCCCACAACTCTTGAGGCATTGGAAACCAATATTCGTCAAGCTATAGCTGAGATACCGGCTGAAATGTTGCACAGAGTTATCGAAAATTGGCGTGAGCAGATGAACGTGTAAATCATAAATCGCATAAAATTATCTTTCAAATAAAGCAATCAGAACCACTTTTGCTCGAAAATTGTGTGTTTTATTCAAATTTAAAGTTCGGACGTTCTTATTGGGAAACCCTATATGTATCTCTTACAACTTAATTATGAAGTCATGTTGGTTTGGATTCATGCTAGGAGCTCAAACACCTGGAGCTCAAATCCTATCGGGAACCACACAAAACCAGAGTATTTTGAAGCGGCAAATATAAAAATAAAATAATAATAATAATAAAATACTGCTACAGTGGTGCAAAAGGCCGAAAATCTGACCAAAAGTCGAAGTGACCGTTTCAGCGAGCGTTTCTGTGTGTCTCTGAGTGCTTGGCGAAGTTGCTACTTCAAAATCGGTTTTAACTTGTTCGTTCAACATTTGTACACTAAATATGAATAAATTTCGTGCGACTTTTTGTGACTTTCCAGTCGATGCAGATTTGCCTTCGGATAAGTTTCGTTTCGCCATTTTGAAGCCGCCATTTTGTTTATGACAAAAGAAACCTCTAATTCGTACTCAGATACCTGAAAACCCCCTGATACCAATTTTCGTGGAAATTGGAGTTCTTTGCACTACTTCTGGTCGTGATTTTTTTATGAAAAGAAGGACATCAAATTCGTAATCAGCGACCCCAAAAACCCCCCGCCACCAAATTCCAAACTAATTGGTTAATTTTAAAATTTTTGCTCCTCTGTGGGACGCCTCTTAAACTTGCCATGGGCCTGATGTGCGCCAACCAGTACTCTTTTAGACGTTCTGCGAGTCTCTGATTTAGAATTTTTAATAGTGCGACGGGCTTGTCATACGGTCTTCAATTTTAAGTATAAACATTTTTACTCGGGTCAGTAATTTTTTCATAGCTTTGAAACTTTAATGAATTTCGGCGTAAATTTTCGAATAAATATTTAAAAGACTTTAAGCTACAAGATTATATTGAAAATGGAAGAGATGTTTTTTTCTATACCTTGAACAAATTTATCCATGTGGATCATACATTGTAGCTCACTGAGCTATCAACTTACGACGTATTGCATACAATTTTGTTATTCAAATAAATGATTTACTAAATCATAAGAAAATTTGTTGCAATCTCAGAACTATGTATAATTGTCTAGGTACTGATGTTATTTCATAATTTGTTGTTTACGTAAGAGAGTTTATGTTTATGTAATAACGATTTAACAATAAAAGACGCAAATTCTTCATCTATGGACGCTCTTGATACTGCTCATACCCGCCGCAGCCATTTTAAGTGGAGAGAGAAGTAATATTTTTGTCACTCTATAATTGTCTTCTTGATTTAACATAATCATTATAAAGCAAGGAAAAGCTGAAAACATCGCCACTCCATAAAAGCAATAGATATAAAACCTCAATGTAAAACTTTCACTAATAAAATTTAGGTGCAAAAATATTTAAATAAGTTTACTGAGGGGACCGATCCATCTTGCCTCCAAACAGGCGGTCAACCGACACCACGGAACGGTAGACTTGTTTCTACGCGCGGCAAGTGACTGAATTATTTTTCAAATTGCGGATTGTTGTGAAGACTGTTAACCTTAGCGCAACTGAAGCGATAATGTTTTTTGGAACCGCTTCCATCGCAATTGCGAATTAAATGCGGTTTTAGGTTCATTTCACAAATGTAATAAGCTCTCCTTGCATGGATGGCGGCAGTTTTTTTTGCAAAGCTTTTGAATAATGCCTCTGCGCTGGCAATAGGAATGTGGGCGGCAAAGAGATATCAAATATTAATTTAAATTTTATTGAACAGAATTAAAACCGAAGAGAATACAAATCAAGAACAAACGCCTTTTCATTGTTTGGAAATGCATTATCCGCTACACAAAGGTCACTAGAGGTTAGTTGTCGCTTTATTTACCTTATTAAAAGTTGGCACCTCCACTAGAACCAGCGGTCGATCGATTTGCAAATTATTCATTTATCATGCGAACATTTTTAAACGTCTTGCTTTATTGCCTTCATTTTTACTTTTCATCGAAAACTTCAAATACATAAACTGCAGAAATTTTTGTTACACGCCCAGTGGAAACTTTCTCATCTTAATCAAAGCATATCCAAAAATGTCTGGAGGTTGAAATCTCTAATTTCCATTAATTCGAAAGAAAAAAATGAGTTTCACTTTTTCCGTATTTTCGGGCTTAAACTATAGAAATGAAATCGAAAGTTTCCTCGACTTTTTTTGTTGCTGTTTTATTAAACGAAGAAAGACAATCGAGTTGATTTTACGGCAGTTTGGTAAAAAAAAAAAATGGCTGTGTTGGTCTCCAAAGCCGCTTTTGGTTAATCTTTGAAAGAGCAACGGACCTTCCACGAAATCACAATTTACCCAAAAGTGGACAGCTGTGAGAATGAAGAAATTCATCTAAGCAAAGAAGAATATAACTACATTCAGTTGCCTTGCGCAAAAGCGGGACAAGTGCAGCAGAATTTCGCGAAATACGTGATCTGCCCACAGGTAATTTCGTTCATGCGCGGTGTAATTAAATGCGCATCTTTTATGCCCACCATGCTGACAGTGCTACTTTAGTTAATTGAAAGCTTCGCATACTTCCGCAGTGCGGTGATGCATGTTCAGTTCAGAGGCACTCCTTTTACTTCCTTTTACGTTTTTGGATGACGCTTGCAGTTGGTCGATCATCTCAAAAATTAATTTATTTATGAATGGCTCGATCTTGGATTGTTAAAGAGATGTGGCGGATGTAATATGAAAGCTTTTTCGATTTTCACCAGCGGCGGTAAGTATTAGATATGTCGGACACGTTTGCCGATTGGACGATGATACAATAGGGGAATTATTATCTATCACCTGATTAGTTTATGACCAACTTACATATGGAAATTTTTCTTGTAAAAAATAAATAATTGAAAAATTTACTTTACATTAATACTCATACCTTGAACTGAAGTTTTCTGAAAACATTGTTTATAGGTAAGTCATATCGCACTTTGTTGAGAAAATAATTTCGAAAGGTCAAATTGGTGTTATTTCAATTCCAAGCTTGGCCCAACTCTATCCACGAAACAACTTTTTCAAAACCTGAGTAACGTTGGAATTCGGCCGTGAGTTTTGGAAGTTCTTGAGGATGGTGACGAACTAAATCGTCATTTTGCTGCAACCGCCCCAACTGCACTCGCTAATCATTAGGTACCTCTCTCGTCCAGTTCGTAGGATAGTTATTGCGAAAGCTTCTAATTTAACTGCATTTCTAGAGGCGACGTGTTCGAAGCAGTCTTTTGTTAAAATACTTTTTCCCGTAATACTACTAGTATTACCCCATATCATTAACGCGATTATTTTTTTATCCGAATTTCATAGTATATAGAAATTTGCTAAAATGATATTAATTCCTAAGAAAACTACTCCCAATATTGCTGACTATCGACCAATTGCGATACTGCCATATTTATCTAAAGTAGTGGAAAAAATAATATACCTCCTTATAGCACATTGAGCATACACAATACTTAACATCTCATCAGTCGCAGCTGCAATTGACGCTGATAAAGTGTCCATTTTGGTGTTCCTTCACTTTTTAAAAACATTTGATAAAGTTGATCTTCAATTGCTTTTGAAAAAATTGTCCCTGTATACATTATCTGTACTACTTGTAAACTATCTTGAGCACCGTTAAAAAAAGTTTTTAGTCGCCTTTCCAATAGATAACATCAGTTGTTCCACAAGGTTATATTCTTGGTCCATTGTTATTTTCAATTTTTATAAATGACCTGCCTGAGGTAAATACTAATTGTCAATATTACTTATACGCTGACGATGTGCAGATTTATACATCATCCCCACTTGATCTTATCGAAGACACAGTTTTTTGAATAAATAAAAACATCTCTCTGACATGCAATTGGGCTAAGGATAATAAGCTGACATTAAATGCTTTAAAGACTAAAGCATTTGTTCTCCATTTACATAATTTGATGGGCACACAAGTCATAGAAAACCGAAGAATTCAAAACGATAGGAATTAATTTAAAAAAATTCTGCTGAGAAAATTAGCTTTGCTTTAAGTAATTGCAATTTTCTTATAGAAAAAGTGTCAAAATTTGCGGATTTGTAGAGTTAGAATTGGCAGCCCTACGTGAACGTGGTGGCCAAATAGTTTCACCTTACTAGGTGGCATGCACCTGGAAGTCCTGGAAGAAAGCGCTTAAGGATTGTTAATTTTAAAAATTTGCTTAAAATGTAGCGAAAAGTTTTTTTTTAAATATTGAAAATATACCAAGATGGTGACATTTAAAAAAAAACCTTAATTTTTTCCGCACACCAAAATAATGCAGAAAAACACTAGTAAGAAATTTAAAAATTAAAATATCGAAAATATTCAAGAAAATCTTCTTCTTCGTATATATAATAGAAAAAAACATTTCCATACTTCTCAGTAGCTGGACAACGCAACGTTACCATACTTCTGAGGACTTCACCGTTTCCTAATCGTTTTTATCGATATCAGTCGAGCGGCGGTGTTCATAAATCTCAAAAGGGCAAATATGACCCAACGTCACAGTTAACGTTACAATTACACTTGTCCTATGTTTCTTTTCTAATTCTTCAATGGTTTTCTTTATTACTGTTTAGTTACTTGCTTATGCATTTTAGTATCAATTTTAGTTATTATTTTTACTTTTTGTGACTTTTGTTTGATTTGTAGATAATTAAATATTATAGTGGATCAAGAGGAAAGAGAACTCCAGGAAATATTTTCAATTTTTGAAGATGTGATTTCCTGTAACAGTTTAAATTGATATAATTAAATGTTTCTTTATTACTTTTTTTTACATTTTTTTATGAAAACATAGTATAATAAAACTATTTAATTGCATAAAATTTTTGCCTGCTTGATTTCGCTGCTGGATTCCACAGACTAAAACAACAGACGTTGTACTATAACACATAGTTGAAACATCGTCGTAGGCTTCATTCTAACGCCACGTGACAAGATGCTATTTTCGGATTAGTTGTCCCTAGAATCCACCAGATAAAAAGGCATGTATCATAAAATAGCACATGCAAAGCCATTTTGTATTACAGCAGCCAGCAGAACTGCCATCATAATCATACCTACCTGCAGGCAACCGTGCGGAGAAAAAGTACCGTGTGAAGCCACGAGGTACTCCAAATATTATTTCTCGGGGATCAGATGATATAATTTTGTAAGCTGGAAATTTGTGCACATAAAAGTTCTACAAATCAGTTTTTTTTTATTTTCGTTAATTCTTTATAACTTTTTTGTTTAAGGGGAGAACTATGTACTCGTACATCGCGATTGATTCTTTCATTCAAAGTCTATATTCCGGCAAAGCTAATTTAAACTAAATTACTCAATTAGCTAATCAGCTAATCATTTTGATAAATAGAAGAGTTCAAAATTTATAAAAAAACGAAACTGGGTTTAAAAAGTTGGAACAAAGTTTAAAAACATCGGGTTATTTCACAAGGTCTAACGCAGTTCAAGTAGAAGCTTGAGCACTATACTCTAGACCTAACTTCAATCAGCGTACACTGAGAGAAATTTAATACGTTCAATGTCGAATTGAAGATGACGACGATGAAGAGAAAACTTTTTTATTTAACCTAACAACGATTCAATTGGAAGACGAAATCACTTTATGCGATGGTTGAAAATTACTATTGATCGTTGGAACCAAACTGAAATTGAAACGTGAACACTTTTATTTATTATTCTAACCCTAAAACGTTTTCGATTCTAATCTCTTTTTAGATCGTCTAGATATTTTTGTCACGAGCGTATCTGTAGAATAATGGTGACGACTATGGACTACCGTTTCAGAGGTCCCGGGTTCGCACCCCACATGAATGAGAGTCGTTTGCTTTCTAAAAGGTCAGATTATATATGTATCTGATACAACTCACATAACTAAGAAGTATTACTAGTTTATTGCTAGTGTAACAAATTAAAATTCAAGCATCGGGGGATCGAATCCCATCGGAGCCACAGAAAAATGTTGCCTGATCAAATACAAAATACCGCTACTACTGCGTGTACATTCACTGGCGAAAGTGAAAAAATAGGTGTTCATTTAAGTAAAATTTGGTGCAAAATTCGGAGTTTTTTTTCAAATTCCTAAAAGATTTTTTCTACACATAAATGTTTCCCTATTTCTACCGTATTTACCGACATATTGTACCTTTTTAGAAAGGCAACAATATGGGAAATTCAATAAAAGTAAAAAAAGGTGCCTAATTACAATAACTTCGGAGAAAAATTGGGAGAAACGTGAATTTTAGGAAATTTTTGAGAATCTTTTCACTTTTACAAGTGACTGTACCTGCAGTGGTAGTGGGAGATTAACATAACATGGAATTTTTGTAAAGATTAAGATTTGCATTAAGATTTTAGTTGTTTGGCCTGAGTTTGATGTCGGTGCGTATATTAAATCAGAAGATAACAATACAATTATGATATGCAGCTTGCATTTATTAATCACCCTGTAACTCCCCAAAGGTTGATATTGGCCATATGTTTTTTGTCTGCCTAGGTGATATCTACCACCTCATTCAATTTTGTTCCCCATAGATGATACACCCTGTAATTCGGATCCGCCATATTATATTAGCTACTTCTGTTATAAAAATTCAAGATCAGCACCCTAGATCAGATACCCGTAAGTATTAATTTTCGTGGTATCCCTTTGAAGTTTAAAATTTTGGGTTGTAATAATATGGTCCGCCATATAGTCATTTTTATTTAAATTCTTTGAACTTGATATAATTTAATTTTAATAGCATATTCGCAGCCAAGTTCGTCCAGTACCCCGTAGCTTTGAATTTCATGGCAATACGCTGAAGTTTAAGAACTGTGGTAGCCATTATAGATCTACCATCTTGAAATCCGGTAAATTGGAAATCCATATCTCCTTAGTCTTCTTTATATTCATTTTCATTCAATTTGATAAAGAGTTTCGATCGCTATATTGGATTCGAATTGGATTCGAATTTGGACATTTTGATAACAGATTAGAAATCAGTGACCCCGAAAACCCTCAAGTTTGATTTTCATGGCAATCCTTTCCAGTTTAACTTTTTCGGTAGCCATTTTGGGTCCGTCATCATATTGGCAGATTCGAATTCTGTAATCCCAAAAACGACTTCATGTTAAATATGTATGATTAAAATCGCCATATTTGATCCACCATTTTTAATTTGGAAATTTTGATGGCAGATTTGCAATAAGCAACCCAGATAGGTTGACCCCCTATTGCTATCAGGGCTATGCTTTGAAGTTTTACTAATTTAATGATTTATATAATATTTTATTGGTTGCAAAATTTGTAGTTGTTGAAACAAAACTTCTTGTCAGACTAAATTTAATTTTCAGGTAAAACTGACTCAATCTTTTTTATGTTCTTATCCAAACCTACGCCTACTAGCCACACCTCCTAAGAAGATAAAACCAACAGCCCAAATTTGAAGTAGGTACTTGTCAGGATATGGTTGGCACCTTGGTCGGACTTTTTCGTGATTTTTACCTGTTTGTAACTAATTTTACGGGGCTACTCCCCCGCTTATGAAAAGCAATTATAAATGAAATATCAGAAAAAGTGTGATAAAAACAGATTGAGAACTTAAAAACCTGAAAGAGATGTGTGTAGGTATGTATATAGTAATTAACTCCTACAATAGTAATAATTATACGTTTTTTTTACCATTACCTACCTACCAGCAATTTCGTCACTTTCTCCTACTTAATATTTTTTTATCGGTCAAAGTAATCAAATTATAATTTGCGTTTAAGATTACAGAAGTGGCACGTGCTAAGAACGAATTCACAAGCCCGCCGCGCCGTGGATAAAATAACTTTTCGTGTTGACAAGTTAGTTGTGCTCGCAGCGGAGCCAGCGGAGCGCGCAAAGGGTTAAAAGATCCGATTCAATTATTATGCCTTAAAACTGTCTGTTATTATTTTATAGAAAATTTATTTTCATTGAAGGAATAATTTACAAGTCTCCAGGGCTTCAGCCCCTGTTGCCCTCGGCTAAATACGGCCGTGCACATTTTCTTCTAATTAAAGAGAGGCCAGAGCTTAACATATGCAATTTGTTAATGTAAAACCATTCACGTCTAATGAATTATATTTATTAAAACAAAGTTGTTCGTCGCATTATACTATATGGAATCAGTGCACGCCAATCTCGGGGGAAATCTTCGCAAAGTACGCACTGCCCACCTCTGAAGGAGGTCTTCGCGTAGTTTCATTCTTATCGAAAGTTGCCGCAAACGGGTATCTGTTAAACATTTATTGTCTCTTTACGAGTAGATAGTACATACGCCGCTTTGACTCAACAAATTCAATACCTCCAACTTATTTTTGTTTTCCAATAAATCAGCGAACGGAATTCTACACCAAACCTCTGACCGACTGCAGCCCCTCGTTAAAAGAATTTTTCTGCCTTTACCGCAAAGAGCTTTCGTAAAGTACTTTATCTCCTGACTTTGACTTTTCAATCACAATTTCGGCCACGTGATTTTGCCATTATCCAGTCATCTAATAAAAAAAGAACACCAAGATAAAATGTGAGTTAGCTTTAACTAAGAAACCGGCTGGCTCCTCACGCTCAGCACACAACACACTCGCTGTGGCAGAAGCGGGGCTTGTTCAGAAGTACACCGTGAGGTATGTAAACAAACAAAGTGTCCAGCGTCAGGTCGCAAAGCTTTAAAATGACGCATTCAATGACGTTTCGCGAATTACACATACATACATGTACACGTGGAGACAATCGACCAAGAAAGTTATATTGCGCTTGGCCTGCGTCCTCGAGTGCTTCTCTACCTCGAACTTCAATTTTTTCGCTGCAATCGGCAATTAAGATTTGTTGTGACAACTTTTATAAAACGCTTGATATAGCAGTCACCCTTTTGTGCTGCAGAACTCAGTTCCGCCATAGAAAACCATAGATAAGAAACTAATCAAGTTAGAACTCAATTACTGAATTATGCTCTTTAAAAGCAGTTGGGTGCGTTAAAATAGAGCTGATTTCATTTTGTCATTTCGTAAATTAAAAACTGGCGCCGCAATCAAAGTACCTTGGCTCACTGAAACCTGATAAAAGGCGGAATTCTTTGCATTTGTCGACATTAGCTTTGTCAAACGGTTTTTAATCCAGCCAATTTCACGATAACTATTAAAGAAGAAACAAAGAACATTGGCTCAACATTTTTTATGTTCTTATTTTGTCGCCGTAAAAATATATAAACGGAAGATTTTAAAGAAAAGAATTGTGGAAATTGTCTACACAAACTATTTCAAAAGAAAAGGTTTTTTAAGGTCTTAATTTCAGGATTCCAAATATATAGCACTAGTAACACTTTGTATGTGTCTGTCTGTCGCAGCCTTATAGCTTTGGAACTTGGAACTTTGGCATGCATTTCGTATGATGGTGAAACATTGGGCCCATAGATGTAATGGGTTTCTCAACTTTAACTTAAATTTTAAAAAAACTTTTATATGAAAATTTTTCAAACTTGTATTGATTTGCGAACATTAAATATGGAGTGAAAGGTCATTGGGCATTATCCGACCCGATTCGAAAAAAGTGACGCACAAAAACCAAAAGTGTTTAAATTAAAGAGTTCAATCCCACTTTTGGGTGTCGTTTACTACATGGACCTGATTCGCTCGTAGGTATCCCTATCGTTGTATACCTTGTGAAACGCCGACTTCAATTCTTACATGGACTTATAGAAGTTCCTTTATTATTATTATTTAAAAAAATTATATGTTTCATATTGGGGGCCTAGTATACAAATATTACAATGGATTGTGAGTGACAAAACCACCCTGGAACAACAATTTTCCACACGGAAATCGGAAGTAGAGACTTCAAGCTTTCATTTGCACCCCTAGACGATTTCTTTGGATCACACCAATTTTGGTATATAAAAACTAATCTTTCCGTTCGAACAAATTAGTCTCAATCTTCCGTAACTCGAAAATTGGAGATTCTTCAGACTTACGGCTATTAAGACTTTTGATCACGATGATTCGTAGAACATTTTCACAAAGTTTCAGAGTAATCGACCGAAAGTCATTGTCCCAGCAAAAACTGCGGGGACTTTTATACTAGAGTTGTTGATTTTTGAAACTTCGAACGGTTCGAAACTTCGTACTCGAAACCGCTTCGCAGAAATGAAGCTTCCGGTTTCGAAGCTTCGAATAATACGAAGCTTCGAATTATTCTAGCTTCAAAAATCTTTGATAGTTCTACGGCGCTAAAATTGATGGAAGTTGTGTTCTTTGTGGTGTCTAAGGTAAATAAATCATAATGAAATCTTAAATTTGTATATTAGTCAGAGCATTCAGGGATAATACGGGATGTTTTCGCAAGCACTTTTCATGAGGATACGTTCACTCACGACCGTGGGAAGACTCCAAGCCTTATTCAAATAATATTTTGAGCACAGGAAGGGATTTTACCTGATATTGCTCCTAATACTAGTTCCACCCCACATATTTTCTGCTCATGCTTACTTGGATTTGTGTTTACTCCCTCATCTCAACTTATGTTTAGTATCTCATATTGTTCGCGGCGCACGAATTCTAAAACACAAGGGTGCGCTTGTTTGTGTATGAGACGCCGAATGACTGTGAGAACTGTGTAAGATACTTCGGCTATACAGAAAAATAAAAACCTTTGCAGCATTTTAATATTCGCTAATTTTAAGGCTTCATATTACTTGAAGTTTCAAAGTACTGTAAAGTCACTGTACGCTTGAAATTTCTCTACGGTTGGATAGAATCATCAAACCAAAAAGTGTGAGTCTGTCTTCATCCCAGGGCAGGTGACGAAGACTAAAACAGAGAAAACGTTTTTGGACAGCCTCGACACGATCTGTATGCACAGAGTAAAGAGAGGACCAAACAACTAAAACACATTTTAAGATAGGACGGATAAAGGCACTAAACAATGTTTTTAAGAGATTGGGATCGTTAAAATCTTAGGCCAGTGCTTTATACAAAACCAACAGTAGAATTTTCGCGATTGATCATATTGTCAATATGGCATCTTAAACCGAATTTAGTATCAATAGTCAGTCCCAAGTCAACAACGTTTTTTTTCCGAGATAAATGTGCGTCAAAGATTTTGTAGGAGTACTCCAAAATAGAAGACTTTCTAGTAATTGAAATAAAGTTGCATTTACTAATTTAGTTTCATGTGATTCTTTGAAACGCGTCTTGTAGTCACTCGGAAAATTTTTAAGTCATCAACGTAAGCCAAAACATGCGAGTTCTCAATTAGAGGACACACAACGTTAAGGAAAAGAATAAACAGCAAAACTTCTAAGTAGCTGCCCTGTGGCACTCCCGACAGAACGGCAACAGGATCAGAAAAGCAAAAAGTTAACTCTAAAGGTACGATTGGTAAAATATGTCTTAATCCAATGAAGGAGGAGCCAAGTCGTCGAAGTTTAAAAATCGGCACTCTATTAGAAAGCTTGTCAAATGCTTTACTGAAATCAGTTTAAACACAATCGATTTGTGGGTCTGGTTTAGGTCTTGTATTCTATTTGTTCACCTTATCAACACCTGGTCGCTAAAGCTTGAAATAACTGAATGAGCGCCACTAAAATTTTCAAGTTTTCTGGCAATACATATGCTTTCTGCTTTTACTATTGCAGCTGGCAGTTAATTCATTTTAAAAAAAACTTTTTTACAAATAAATTGGTTGCAAACTATAAAACATTGACGTTGATTGACGTCAATTTTCGAATTTCGAAGATCGTTGCTTTCAATCGAATATCTGAATACATATCTTTTAGGTGATTACTATTTGAATTGAATTTCGTTGAGTTCCATACTTTATTTGAATTTGTTTGTTTTATTTTTATAGATACACTGGTTTCATTTTTTTAAAGCAAATACGCGTGATATGTATTTAGTCCAAAAAATTGACGGGAGTGTCAGCCCACAATATTGAAAACAACAGTATGATTGAAATTACGAGGCATGTCCAGAAAGTAAGTGTACTAGATCTTTGTAGGTTCCAAACAATTTATTTTAAAAAAATTGTTGAGGTAACATAGTTATATCATCCATCCCTCTCCATGCAGCTAGTGAGACAAGGGATCAATTTTTTTATGCCTTGGTCAAAGAACTCTGCCGCCAACTCCTTTCCCCACTGGAGATTTGTGGAAACATCATCGAAAGTTCTTCTAAAGTCAATCTACGGTCACCACGAACAGCTTCCTCAAAAAGTGAATCAGTCAAAATCGACGGTCTTCCACTCCTTCGCTCGACGTGGAATTAAGTAGGACCATTTTTAAATTCACGACAACATTCATACACAATCGTACGATTCATTACTCCTTCGCCATAAACCGATTTGATCTCGTTAAACACTTCAGACGGAAATATTCCAATTACAACAAGATAACGCTGCAAATTTCTTACTTGACGGCAGATTCTATCGACGTGGTTCACGGGACACGCAGCTGTTTTAGTCATACTGACGCGTTCTTGGGCTCGTTGGAAATGGAGGAGCTAAGCTACACGGCTGTGTGACCAACATAGAGAAACAAATTTCCTCTGTCCGTGAGGGCCCTAGTACACTTAATTTCTGGACATTCCTCGTATACAATAAATATGTACATATGCAAGTTTAAGGTTAAGATCTTGATTTTTAGTTTATATAAATAATAAATCTGCCTTGAATTTTTTTAAGCCCGTCTAATTACACGCTGGCTATGGCCCTGTATGTACATGTGCGATTTTTTCTCAAATCTGCCCCTCTCCGGACATTTCATTTATGGAAATAAATTACTCTGCAAAGCCTCAAATTTTTCGAATGACTCTCTAGTTCCTGATGACGTATGGTAGATACTTTTCCGTTTTCTACCCTAATACTCTAAAATGAAAAATTCATGAAATTGAAACGAAGACAGTGAAACGAAGGTTTCGTTTGAAAAAATTGTTTCCATCATTTTCACCGATCCAAAACACATAAATTGTATTGAAATTTCTTCTTTCAAAACGAATTTTTTTGGTATTTGTAACCATTTCCAAATATGTCAAGATTTTGCAGGTCCCCCGCTCAAAAAGATTGGAGCTCACTTAGTGCCTGGACATTTGGTATTTTTCAGTTTATGACCTCTTGATCCAAAATTTAATGGTTTTAGATAGGCGCAATTGAAGGCACACATCCCCTATTTTACGGCAGATACAATATACACGAGAGGATTCTACAAAAACTTTTTCAACAAATTTTCCAAATTTTCTGTAAAGCGTTACCTAATCGAGAATTTTTTTCTTTAGGATTAGGACTACTTTTTTTCGAAGCAAGAAAAACACCTCAAAAGTGCCGACTGCTGGTAATAATTTCCTTCTCTCTAATAAACGCTAATTAAAGTTGAATTCATATTTTTAAGAACATTCTGATTCCATCAAAACCTCGACATTGTTGATGGCATAGATTAAATAAACAAATTGGTTTAAAGAAAAATACTTTCGTTTGTACAACATGAAACAAACCTGAAGGGTTTCCAAACCGTTTAGTGCTTTGCTGTTGATTTCCAATATTTTGGTTACTCCCGTTGTGTTGGGCGTTCGCCGGTTGGTGGAAATTTTGGTTGTAGTGATTGTCTCCATAGATTCTTTGATAACATGACAAGTTTGGTATCGCCCAAGAATTATTAGTCCTGTGATGAAAATTCCCAGCAAAAAGTGGGTGTGCATTTGACGTAGTTGGGAGGCTTTGTGTAATATTATTCTGCTGCTGGTTAGATTGCTGATGCTGATGTTGTTGTTGAGGTTGCGATTGCGGTTGTTGATGTTGGTGATGATGGTTTTGGGACTGTGGAGGAGGGTCACTCCATTGATTTGTACCTGGAGAATTTGAACTCAAACTGGAGCTTTGATGTCTAGAGTTTGATGAATTAACTGAACTATTACTCCCACTAGAATTTTGCGAATTCACGCTTGAAGCTGACAGTTGACTAAAATAATTACTTATTGGCGCACTTCCTTGTTCATTAAAATACCCGTTACAGGGGCTTGAATCTGACGCCATCTTCAATTGTTTGTCAGTTTGACAGGACAGGTAGTCTTCAGTTAATAACTTAATACGATTAATCACTATTTGCTCAGTAGCACTTAGGAACATATGATTAGCGTAGTGCACGCTAAGATATCTTTTGCAGGTACTTTTTCTAAACTTTGAATATGCATCGTGACCGTGATAAGTAACGCGGTTTAATTTCAATTCAGCTGTTATTTGTATAATGTTCTAGAGGTCCGATTTAGGGAAATAATTTATATTATTAATTTGTACCAATTTTTTATTTTTCATTGACTTACACGCACATTCATACATTTTACATTTTAATCGCGAGAAAACCTTAGCAAAACGAAACACACGCACAACGCAAAGAATACCACAGAGATATTGAGTTCATGTTCCAGAAAATTGCCAATGTGTTATGTCGGTAATATTACTATATATGTACTTTTGAGTAGTTAGTATGTAAACAAAACTCGCGCTAGAGATAGAACCCGTAACCGTACTTTATGAGACATTTAGGAGCATCGATCTACTTGATGGAAACTTTAAGAAACGGTGATAGGGAGGATATAACAACGTTAAAAAAAAACGCGAGGAGGGAAATTTTCTTATTTTTTGTTGTTACTTTTATTAATCATTATGGCTTAGTAGTGCAATGAATACAAGCAGACGTTCATATTCAGACGCTTTTTACATCGGTAGTGTGGCCAAAAATGTCTGATGCCTTCATCTTGCGATGCGGTACTAACCGGCAAACGTACAGAAATTCAGGCGCGCAATGTTAGCCATTCTTCTTTGACTTTTTCCAATAGATCTTCTTTTTATTTTAATTCTTACTATGTTTTAATGCAATGAGTGCTCGATAGTATATGGTCTGGGAAGTGTGCGGGTCACTCTAGTAATCTCACTCCTTGCCACACTTTCCTTCTAACCATAGTTTTATCGCTCTCACCATATATGTTGGATCATTGTCCTGGTGAAACACCCAAGGTGCCGGAAAATTTTCTGTACAGTAGGAAAGTGTGATGTCGGATAACATCTGCCAATCTCTTTTTAATCCAATATAATGAACCGACACCAAAATTGGATAATTGGTGTAATGTGGATTTAATATCGTGTATACGAGGTGTCTTATGTAAGAAAGGGTTTATTTTGCATGCGTAGAAAATAAGAGTTCGTTTCTGCCTGCGGAGATTGCGTAGGTTAGCGAAACGCATTTAAGTTTCGGGACACCTGAGTAAACAACTCAGGGTTGATTTGCTCGTTGCATACCCTCGACTCTTTGTTTCAAAGTCCGAGAGCTTGGATTCGGCGCCTCGCTTGGCGACGTGCGCAGCCCTTTTTGAGAGTTCGGGTTGGGGCTTTATGAGGGTGCCATAAAATGGCATGCGAAGCGTGTTTATGCATGAAAATTTCTTATGTAGTTGTCTGGATATTTTCCAAGCAGCTCATTTTACGTTGAGCTGGCCGAGAAGAGTTACCGTTTGAATGAAAAATAAAAGTGTCGCAATTTAATAAGTTTTATAAAGAGTAGTGTTAGAAACTGAGTAATTTAATCACCTTGAAAAAAAAGAGTATAGTGCTAAGAAAACTTGAGCGAGTTAGTTGGACGAATTGCTCTTAAAAAAAACTGAGTGATTGGCGTGGCGCATTATTTGGGAACTAGTGTGAGTAATCACTGAGTGTTCTTCTTGGAGTAGTTTTGTAGGGCATGATTAGGTCAAAATGCCTAGAAAAATGTAGTTATTAAATCTGCGCAGTGGTAGCGACGAGATCGTTGGTGTTTAAATTTAAATTGTTTAATTTCTGGGATTAAAATTGTGAGGCCCCACACGACATTTAAAAGGCTGGCTTAAGCCGGGTCGGATCGAGGAACAAGCGGGTGGTGTAACCCAAATTGTTCCTCATTTTCCGGGAGATGTCAGGGAGTCCCAATTTGGCATTTGAAAGGTTGGTGTAAACCGAGCCAGATCGAAGAACTTGCGGGTGGCGTAACCCAAAAGGGTTCTTCATATTCTGGGGGATGCCGCGATGAAATGAGGTGGGTGCGTCCCCTCAGTTTTCCCATCACACTGGATACCTCGTATTCATTTAATTTCTTTCAAAAATTATCTGTATCATCTTACAACGATCTCGACGCTAAATAGGAGTTCTCCAGGCAAGAGTGCTCACAGGGTGTTTTAATTTTATTTTCAGATCGATTGATTGTGTGGTTGTGACAGCCCGTGAGTCAACATACGCCAAACGGCAGAGGCCAATGATTTTAATGACTGTTTATAAATATCATGTACTAAGAAAAATAGATACATAGGCTTGAAATGGTTTTTCATTATTTTATTTTTTTTTGTTACTTTTATACTTAAATAACGAATGCCTTTACTATAACATAAATTAAAATTTGATTTTTGCGACCAGAGGATAGTTTCTCAATTTTCCATGGTCCTATGTTCATGCACTTTGGTGAAATGCAGACGTTTTTTCTTGTTTGCTACGTCGTCGTTTATATGTGACTTCTTGATGCAATCGTTCCACACAAGCTAAACTCCACCAAACGTCTCTGAACAGTCCTTGCACTAATTTTTTTATGGTATACTATCCGTTGAACTTCAAATGTCGTCGACTTTGGGTGTTTTTGACTCGATTAAAATTTTTCTATCCCCTGTTAATATATTGCATCATTTTGTTTACTGTATCGATGATAATGGGCAAAATATGACCTTGTATCAGGTGTCCATGATCGTCCCATTTTTTCGGAGATGAATATTTTATAGATGAACCCCTTCATTTTTAATTTTCCCAATTTCTCCAAACTTTAAATTGTCTTCATCGCGATAACGATCAACTATATCTTCAATATCAGTTGACGATCTTTTTTTTAACTCCTTTTCACATAAAGCGACTCGAAATTATTTCAGAAAACACTTTATATTTTGCAATTATATCAAAATAAATAAAGGTTTCCAGATTTTTGTAGGACCTTTTAAAAGATAATGTGGCACACTGGATCTTCCTTCTCTTTTTAATTCACCTCATTAGAGTAGAGAATTTGTGACACAATTTGATTATCCTTATGCACACATGAAGTAAGTTACCAAGAATTTCGGTAAAAGGAGAACATACAAGTACTTGAATATTTGTGTCGATAATATTTCCAGACTATTATCTAATCTGTATGTTTATATCTAAGACAGAGGGTTTTATCGCCGAATTACTTGGTACAGTACAAGGCATATTTGCACGACAAGCACTACAATTTAGATCAAAGGAATTTTGAAACTCGTTTAGGGGAATGATAATCGTGAAAAATACGAAAGCCTGACTAAATAGTGTCAAGGATTTAAGCATCGAAAGGACTGTCTTTTCCTTTCCTCCACACTTCTCTCACATCTTTTGTATCTTAAGAGATGGAATAAACCACCTTTGAGATTTCCGTGCGAGTCAAAACTTGTATTTTTGTATTTTGGTTTTCAAAAAGCGTGGATTAAGCATTCTAGGTTTCCAAAATCCAGGACATCAAGACCATATTTATTTCAACATCATTTAACAAAGTAACGAATTTTCATTTTAGTTTTCATCACATTAGCAATGGCCAACATGAACGTATGCAGCTGGGCACTAATTACTTAGTTTACGTTACCACAGTTCTATTATATACTGGATTCTATTCAAGCTTTAATAGCACTCAATCAACTCATCTGTTTCAACGTACATTATTAGCGAATCTATAAATATCAATTGCTGATTTTTGGGCGATAATTGATACAAGATGCGTTCATTCAAAGTCAGATTCGCAAGAACAATTTAAAAACGTCAGAAGCGATAAACAAAATCACTAACACCAATCACTACAGTCCCAGCAGGTGGAATCATCCCAACTCAAACTTGAAGTTAAATAGGAAAAATTTAAGAGTGGAAGTGTTCAGACACAACAAAAAATATTAAAATAAAATAAAAGCCAGTCAAAAACGAATGTGACTCGGAGCCGGGTTAGTGCAGATAGCGAAAAGCGAACTCTTGCCAGAGTAAACAGCTTCAGGGAAATTATTTGAAACACAACACCATATCCGCTCCATATCAGTACGAGCGGGATTGTAGAGATATTGTTTTTTTATTTCTATAGAAATTTCGAAATAGTTAAACATCCGGGAATACCAACAACGAACTAGCGATCGCGTATGGTGTTGACGCTCACACCTTTGGACCCAAAACTTCAAATATAATCAGCGGGTCGATTCTGTAGAAGCAACAAGAAAAGACGGAAACTACTTCGTAAAATCGGCGTTTTGACTAAACTACCGCACAGATCAATTTGGCAATTTTATGGAAGGAACTCATTCTGAGATTACTAAACGAACACTGGACTAATGTTGACAAAATCGCACAACGCTTTCTTCCTTTCGGACGAGTGTCTACTCAGTCGATGCAACCACTGCAAACTCAACCGAACATATACGTCACTGAATTAACTGATTAAAGCACTGCGGATTTTACACGGATCTATTTGTTGCTAATGTGGACCACGGCCGAAGGGAACATCATTTGTTCAGATGACAAATAGCTCCAACGGTCTATCTGACGCGAAACACACTGGATAAGAATTTCCCGAACCTACGGAGCAGCACACAGCAAAAGTAACTACCACGACGAGGAAGGGTGGAAAAACAGTAGTAACTGAAGCTATGCCAGGCGACGAACAACAACAAACGAACACAATAGCATTCTTCCTAATGGGGTGGAGTTTAATAGACATTGGCTTGTCGCCGGCTAGGAAAGTGCTTGTGTGCCGCTCTGGTCACGCGGATTCCGATATGACTTAGACCCTGTGTCTAACAGCACAGCGCACGTGGCTGTCCATGTACCACCGCGGCTTTGCGGAGCAACGTCGCATTTACCTGCTGGTAGCGCAAAAAAGCCAGATGGGGAGTCCTAAGCAGCGCACCGGTTATAATTAGAAGCACAGCCTTTAATCACTTATAGGTGTTCTCGACGCAATTGGGCCCAGCAGGTCCGGAAATCCGTTAAAGTTTTAAGTTTTGCGCCAAGTTGGACAACCCTCTCCGCCGAGATGATATCCCCTCCCTATTTGCATCCCGCATAGCATTTGCACAAAAAACATTTTTGCAGCAGCAGTTGGGAAAGTTTTATTTTTATTGGCATAAACAACAAGCTGAGAGGGAAAAAACTGGCGGCGCTTTCGTACTCACTTCGGAATCATGGCTCACGTGTTGCAGCCACGTGCAGCGTCCGAGGCAAATTGATTGGAAAAGCACATGAATGCTGGAGCGCCGCCCTGGTGGCCAGTAACTCTACTTGATTGCATTTAATCGAAAACTCGACTGAGTAGTGCTCCTCTCTGCGCTGCGCGCCGCACGTCACGACAGTGCAAGATCTGCCCACTCCTCCATCGAGCTTTTACACCGAAGCTAATTTTCGCAAGCAGTGGGCTTCGGCTGTGTAATAAATGGCGAATAGGGTGACATTTTAACTCGCTGAACCGTTCACTTGGTCCATATAGTGGTTGAGGGGGTGGCTGGCGACAAAATCCATGCGGGGCATGTTACCATGGCAATTCCAGATTGATTTGCTGGGCATCTTCTCATGTCTCGGATCTCACCTACAGCCCGTCTCGCCACCAAGCCAACCCAACGCTACCTTTCGCCAAAGTGCTTGATAGCCCACGTGACTGCGGATCAACAGATGCCGCGTGACCTGGAATTTTATTTTAGATGCTGGCTGCTCCTTTATCTGAGCAGACGGTGCGGGATGTTCTCTGGATATTCGGGCAATTTTTTGTACTGCCCAGCTTTATAGTGGCGGTTTGTGGGCATGTAACGGCCATTGTATTTAAAGTTGCTGGTTTATTAATAGTTTCTCGGCCAGTCTGTAGGCCAGCTTATTTACGACCAATACATGGGCTGGAGCTTCGCTACGCGCGCTGCCCAAGAAAATTCACTTACATTTAATTGAGCTCCTGCGTACATTCGGGTTAATATTTTTCATTTCGATCTCGCTCGTGGTGCCGCGTATTGTGCGCAGTACGGAGCAGCGCTGCTCGGATTTCCCGTTTGCAAATATCTTTAAAAAACCCTTAGGCAGATGCCACACCGAAAGCCGATCTAATTCCGATCTTGTGCCGATTTTAGTAGTATTGGTAATCAAGCAGCAGTGCCCCCATTGCGAGTGGTCTAAAAATATTGGCTAATGTTTTTCAAATCCACAATATTATTGGATTTAGATCGTGTGGATATGGGCAGGAAATATTCATTTTCAGCAGAACACAGAAACATGCATAACTAGGAAACATGATGACATGTAAAGTATTGTATCCATCTATCTTCTTCTATAGGTATACAGTGTGAGGCAGTCCGAATTCCGTGGTAATTTGAAAATAGTTGCCGCGGTAGGAAAATCAATAAATAATATCTTACTGCGAAATTGTGGCGTAAGATGCGTACAATGGACATTTTTAAGGGGGATGCAAGAGAGTGCACGATCGACACCACCGAGCCAAGCAAATGTTTTATCATCCAATTAGCATTCTCTTTCACATTTCCAAAATTTTCGAAAGACTGCTGTGTAATCAGATTATTGACTATGTCACAAAGCAAAACTTACTAACACCTCACCAATCTGGATACAAACAAGGACACAGCTGTAAAATTACTGACGACATTCGGACTGCTTTAGATAACAATAACATAACAATTTTAACATTTCTTGCTTGCTTTAGTTTTGCTGTGTAAAAAACTGTTTTCATTGTTTGGTTTTCATACGTATTCTATTAATCTCTTCAACAAATTGTCCTGTCTAATAACTTATTTTCAGATGTTGGTAATGTGTCGAGTGGTGTCCCTCAGGGCTCCCTGCTGGGTCCGTTGTTGTTTTCCTTATTTGCTAATGACATGGCATTGTACTTCAATTTGTGTAAGTTTCATATGTATGCAGATGACGTTCAATTACATCTGTCATCTCGCTTGACGGCAATAGAATCAGTGCACAGTAGGCGATATAACATAAACTTGGCATTCTGATCCGTGCCCGTGCGAATAATCTTAGCGAAGTCACTTTTAATGCCACATTTTTATTCAATAAAGAATTGCTATCTATTCTTTATTGAAGAAAAATGTGGCATTAATCATTTAGAACTTTGAAAATGGCATTTCATTCTATCGTACGGTTTGTCTATGAGCTGAATAAGTATGATTATGTCTCTGCCTACTGTCATGAGTTTCTGGGTGTGTCTTGCGGGAACTATGTAAAGTGTATAAATTTAACTTTTTCTGTAAAATTATTTTGTCAGGAGGATCCGATTACTTGTTTACAAATATAAACTTTTTAATGTCTTCTTTTTTTTGTATATGCCATAGAGTGGACCATAGTTAGTTGACAAGAGTTAATTTTTATGGAATTTCGGAGTGGATTGAATGTTTCACTGTGTTACTGATACCACATATTGCAGTAGATTTGAAGGTGGAAAATCACTCACCCTACCAACTTAAGATAATTCTCAGAACAAACTTCTATAAACGTCATTCTGACCTATACTATAAATATTAGGTATAAATAAATGTTCCATCGAACAGCCGTGTTCAGTCTTAACGTCAAGAATCCAGATTTCAATTGTAAACAACTTCACATCGGTACACTGTCATAAAATTTGTCAAGGACTACTAACAAGCATGCGCAGAATAGTTCACCTATTCACCATTGCTGAGAATAATCCAAGTAGGCGAGATAGGAATGTCAAGGCCTACTGACAAGCATACGCAGAATAGTTCACCTATTCACCATAGCTGAAAATCATCCAAGTAGGCGAGGTGGAATTGCCAGAAAAATCGTATATAAGGCCATGCAATTGTATGGAAAAATCAGAACATTTAATGGTCTCACCCAGCAAGGGTCTAAATTGCAACTCAGAGATTTAATCTGAACTCAGAGATTTAATCTGCACTCAGAGATTTAATCTGGAACCCAAGCAAGGGTCTAAAATGCAACTCAGAGATTTAATCTGAACTCAGAGATTTAATCTGGAACCCAAGCAAGGGTCTAAAATGCAACTCAGAGATTTAATCTGAACTCAGAGATTTAATCTGGAACCCAAGCAAGGGTCTAAATTGCAACTCAGAGATTTAATCTGAACTCAGAGATTTAATCTGATCTATCAAAAACTATAACTACATTCACGAGAATGTAATCTGCCCATCTACTAGAGGCACAAACTATTCACGCTCAAAGTGTATTGTCTTATCAGACGTCACATTTAGTAATCTAATAAGATTAATAAAATCTTATTGACAAATAAAGATTGTGACTAGATTTAAACCATCAATATCGCTCACAGATAGCACCACCTGAAAGCAGGTGTATGGTCCAGGCATCGCTGATTAGGCTTAGGTGAAATTTTTTACGATGCCATTAACAAAACTATAATCGCGTTTTAACAAAATAACTTTTTCGACACCGCGTTGATGAAATCTCGGAAACTACCGAACCGATTCCCACCAAATTTTTACCAAACATTCTTTATGACTACAGCTATAGCATCGAGGGGGTTTTTCAAAATTTTGATTTTAAAAAGTTTTTTTGGCCAAAAACGGTGAAAAAAAACATGTTTTTTTCGTAGTTTTTCAAAAAATGTCCGCCATTTTGTCAATTTTGCAAAAATCAAAAATCGCTTCCGATGCGCTATAGCTATTAATACATTGAACCTACAACTCCTTGCTTTTTTTTCCCCGACCATGCATCTCGGAGATTTCATCAACGCCGCACACCCCTCTCGTTTTTTGGATCATTTTTCGACCAGCAGTTCCATGCTTAAAATTTCACAAAAATGAATGAAAAAAAATTTGGGATATAGTTCGAGAGTGTATTTATTGAGTGTAACAATTTTTGTTTCCATTTTCATAATTTAAACCTATCGAAAACTTTATTGAAATTAACCTTTTTTCCCTCCGAAAAGAGGGTAGACCCCTTAAAGTGTCTATTCATAACTTATGCTGTCCATTGACTCTGAATCGTCTTCATAAGAGCTTCACCAATGGACGCTATCGAAGTGCAATCGTTTTCAATTTGTTTAAACAAAAACTTTAGCTTTTTATCTTTAAAATGGCACTAGTTAGATGTCTTAATTAGTAAAAAAAAGTGGCTAACCTTGCCACATATTAAGTACTACAAGACCCAACAAACTAAGGTCGTAGGTTGATGTTAGCAATATTTATAGTTAATTGAATATCATGCAATATTTGACCGTCTTCTCCTATTTTCTAAGCAGCAAATAAAAATATCAACATTTCGAAACCACCATTTTAAAGGTTTTTCAACTGTCTACAAGATGACATCTCCAAATTGTTGATAAAATACTTTATTTTTTAATGGTAGGGAAAAAGGTGCAAACATTTGCAATTTTTGCCCTTTAATTGTTATTACAAAAAACACACCGAATCCTCCGAAGAAAAAGCATAGGTTTTGTTCCTATAGGCCCATGTTACCTGGAAAATCTATCAGATATCTGGACTATTCACAGTCCCGACAAAAATTATATTGATTTGCACTATAAGGACATTGCCACACTCCGTTTGTTTGCTCCTCTTTTAACAATGCATTTCAAGTGTTTAACTTTAAGCACATATCGCATGATGTACGTTTGACATTTAAAATTTTTGCTCTGGCCTCTGGTCCACTTCCACCCATCCTAGGGCGCACTCTCGTCCACTCTGATGAACTCTCACTAGCCGTGTGAATAGATACTTCATAAATAAAGATATTCGTGGAATTTTTATGTATGCACAATATTCAAAATAATATTAATATTTGCATATCTGCATTTCAACATTTAAATAGTTTCAGTAGTAACGCAATATTAATAATAACTAAAATAAAAAAGACGATATTGTGAAGAAAGTTCTCCACGAAACTTTAGCAAGAAAAGGTTGTTAATACCTGAAATCGAAGTAACCAAGAAGAGCTTGCAAAGTTATCAAAGTTAGAAGTGAAGCTTTCGAACGGTAGATGTCCTCCCAGCCCGTTCGATAGGCAGTAGCAAATACGAACAAAGCAACACTGATTGATAAGCGGGGAAAAAGCGCGTGTAAACCGAAGCAATCGATATCAGCAGGAGTGCGCTATGAGCACGTATATGAATCCCCTTGGCTGGGTGAGGCCACTGTAGACTGATATGCACTTCAATCAGAAAAAGAGGAGAAATCAAAATCGAATGAAATATTTGAAAAGGTGATAAGAGCATGCATGGTCTTCTAATGGCAAATTTTATTTCCACTAGAACAGTGCGCACTATCTCCCCTTATCAGCGCCCTGTGAGATGACATCCAATACCCCCAGCACGAATATTGTAAAACTATGGGCTCCCGCTGCTGAGGTCACAACTCGCTCGCCATACACCCCAATTCTTTTTTTTCTGCTTTTTTTTTTAAGAAATCGGCAACTGCGAGGCTAATTACAGGAATTCAAGAAAAGATAAAATCTACCCAGCCAGTGCATTCGAACACTACATAAAAGCTGTACAAACCTTTCACTTGTTCAAATTCAATAACCTTTAGAAAACATTGAATGCGGCAGTGACTACGGAATCACTTTGCTGTCATAAACCCTTCGAGAAACTAAGGTTTGAGAAACCTAAATTGGGATTAAATTGACAATTGAAACCTCACAAAGGAGTTAAACCCGCAGACTTTATAGTTTTAAGTGAGCGGGGGCTATCAGTTTGCTGCTGCTCGTTACTGTGCGTTTTTTTTCATAGTACACGCGGCGCCAAAAAGATTCAAGAGAATGTTCTACAAATTGGCATAAATGTGTGTGGCGTGCTAAGAGGCTTTGATATGTTTATTAAAAATTAAATACAACTACGTCACGCATTGTATGTTTCTTGTTGGCGTTCTCGAATTCAGAAGGGCGACGATATGTGCGCTGGAAAGGGTCAAGTCATCGTAGCAATTTGTGTGGGAAGCGTGGAATTGGTTACGCTTCGATTTACCTACATAATATCATCACGGGATTTTGCAGATATGAATAATCCAACCATACCAAATATTTCCCTGTTTTAGAAAAAACCAGGTTTCGGATGTATACAGTCGTGTTCATATAAAGAGCACACAGTTGGTATCACTAATAACAACTGACGCATGACTTCATTTCGCGCTGATTACAACTGCGATAGTAATTATTAGACTATTCAATGCAATTTAATGAAATATACAGGGTCTCTCAATAACGACGCTCGACTTTTAAATGTAAATAAAAAATTTTGTGTATTAGAAATCCTCTCCATTTTAATTTTATTTGAAAGAATAGTTTATGGCTTTAAGTATGAAATATAACATCGTTCAAATATCCGTCGGGGCTGCCTGGAGGAACGTATTCGTATTTAGGTCCATAAATCTAGTTGCATTTGCTGGATGACATTCGTTATGTTCACTTTGAGGGCATCGCTTCTTTGCGGTTTATTCGCATAGCCCTGTGATTTAAGATAGCCCCAAAAGACGAAGTTAAAAGGCGTTAAATGACACAATCTCGGTGGCCAGTCTCAAATCGCTCGTCAAGAATGTCCATCGTGTGTGGCACGTAGCGGCGTCCTGTTGGAACCATATGTCGTCGGTATCCATAACATCCAGTTTAGGTCACAAGAAGTTGATCATCGCTCTGTAGCGCTTGCCATTGACAGTTACGGTAATGTCAATTTCGTTTTGAAAGAAGTATCATCAGACCCAAATCTACACCAAAAATTGACTTGCTCGGGATGTATTTCGTGCTGGTGTGTCTCGTGTGGATTGGTATCGTTCCAAATTCGACAATTTTGCAAATCCGACAATTTTGCAAATCCGACAATTTTGCATATCCATTCATCCAAAATTGTGCTTCGTTGCGAAAGATGATTTTTTTGACGAAATTTGGCAGACCAAAGTCTGGACGCATATTTCGCCAAGTTGTAGTGGCAGAAAGGCCAAGATCTTGAGAACGGCGAGAAATTGATTGTCTCGGGTTTTCCCTTAAATGTTTAAATGTGTAATTCTCTTAATGTTTGAAACCGCAATATCTCGGGAATGATGAGTCGTAAGGAAAAAGTATATGAACCACTTTTGTAGACAATTCCAAGACCCACAACTTTTTTATAAACTATTTTTGCAATAACACTTATAGTTTACGTGAAATATGTGAAAAACCGATGTTGTTGACCTTTGACCTTGAATAATATTTCTAGCTCAAGTCGGATCGGTGGGGAAATTTGATATTTCATTTATAATAGCTTATTTAAGACATGTACGAATTTTGAGCTCTATGCGAATTTTTCCGCAGTTAAATGTCTATTTTGACCGGACTGTAAGCCTTATTACATATATAACAATTGCTGTTTATTTGCTAAGATTTGTTTTTAAATGGACATTTTAAATAAGACACCACCATGCTAGTATGTATACATATAGTCTGGAGGAAATAAGGAAATTTAAAACACAGATAAAATATGTTCACACCATTTTTAATGCAAAATATTTTATACATCATTTAAGGGGGTGTTCTCATGTGACCACTTCGAAAAATCGATTTTTTTTTCATATTTCGATAAAATCTATCGAAAATATGCTGTGAAAAATTCAGACCGAAATTCCTAGTATTAAATAAGTTACAACTCATAATCACCGCCGCGCCAGGTCTGCAGCTGCTACATTTCTATTGTTTTCAGCGGTCTTTTATACCTGCGTACGGAGTTTCTAACGGTCAACTTTACTATATTACCTACCTGTGTATATGTGGAATAGTGTATATAAATTTTTGTCGTGAATTGTGAAATTGTATGGTCCAGGCATAGTAGATTAGTGTAAGTATAAATTTTTAACGAAAATTCTGCTCTTGAAACTTTAAACGCATTTTGCTCGAAGCATCATTTTCTGAAGCGGGGGCCCTAAAAAAAAAACTATTCGACCGATTGCTTTGAATTTTATATAAGTTCTTCTACTCATTAATAGTTATCGTCCGTACCGAAATTGCTTATTTTCGAAAATATTTACTTATTTTTTTATACGATTTTTAACAAAAAACAACATGATTTCGTAACTTTTTTTTCTACAGTCCGCCATTTTTTTTCAATGAAATTGATTAATTTTGGTAGGGACGATAGCGACAGACCTACTGAACAATAATCCATTCGATTTTTTCATTTCAGATAACGTGAACAGCCGCTATTACCCTGACCAGTGACCTGCCTTTTTTTTTGGTGTCTACTTTAATTTAAAAAAAATATGAACAATGTAAAACAAGCAAATAAAACAATTTCTATATACAGTTTAAGATACAAATAAAAACAAATAAAAAAATTAAAATGATTGAATTTTATTGTCTTATAAAAACAAATTCCCTAAAAAGAGGTAAAATTTATGTGCACATAAGAATACCCCCTTAATAACCCGAAATTGCACATTATGTTAATTTTAAAGTTGTTGGTGTAAATTAATGGCTAAATGGGGCAGTTGTGCTTCCGTTTAAAATGGTATCATTCCCCCGAAAACAAATAAATGTTCATGTGAAGAGCTCTTTCCGTTTGAATATTTAACAAGCACTTACTGATAATTTTATGAATGAAACCTCTTGCAAATAACACTGTAATGAGGTACGCATTAAAAATTGACATATTATCATGTATCATGTGCCGTCTGCTATAATACATATATTGTATTATATAATAATTAGAATAAACACTCTTCAGTTTCTCCGGGAATAATTCAAACACTTTCAATTTCTTTCCATTTTTTGAATTCTTCAAATATAGCTTCAAGTTGACGATGACGATGAAGATGATATGGTTATTTGCTGTGACCCATTTACCAAAATCAAATTCAGGAGAAATGCATTTCTCCAAATAATAAAATCCTCTTCATTTAGATGCAGCGGAGAAATGCTCTCAGTCGAAATTTAAATTAGACCATTAATGTCACGTTTTCAAGTTTACGACGGAACGTCGTTGCCAAAAATGTGATTAAGAAGTCAACTATTCAGTACCAACTGAAATATCTTAAAACAGCGACCACGGCCGAGCTGCGAAGGTCAAGAGTACATATGTGCCAGTTTATTACCCAGCACTTACTTTGGTCACGCCTAACTCATCCCCTGCATGCTCAATAAAACTAAAAAAAACAATCAATACATCCAATGGCCATGCGTTCCGTGAAAAATTATTTTTATAATTATCGGGAGAAAGCAAGATGGAAAACAAGAAACAATTTTTTTGAAATCTGCACGACTTGCAGGCTTTTCAGTTAACTAGTAGCCCGCCTAACTTGTGATTAAAGCTTTAAAAGAGGCACAACCACAAACATTTCTGGTGGCACAAAACATGCAGGACCGAAAGAAGAAACAATTTCTGATGATTAATTGCATTGTTTTGGCCGGCCGACGCAATTGAGGCCTCACCGCTCCAGAAATAATCACTCGTCGGATGCTTCAGCCCACTTAATTCTTAATTCCTATCATAGACAATTCACTTATATTTGAAAGTGGAGGCCGGCCCGCAAATGCTAAGTCTGTAGTTGATCCTGGCAAGATTCTAGTTCTACAGAGGTGTTTACAAAGATATCGGATGTAAACTCATTTAAATACAAGTGGGTGGGGAAGGGAGGTAGGGTGATTTATGTTGGAATATATCGCAGCGGGAAATCAGCTTATTACCGCATCGATGCTCTAATGAATAAACTGATGTTTTGTTGAATTTTATAATGGTGATGCCATTCCTTGTCTAAATCCTTTAGATTAGACGAAGTAACTCTGAGAAAAAAAACAGTAAATTTTACTAGGAATCCAGTAAC
The DNA here is from genome assembly GCA_947538895.1 of Neoitamus cyanurus. Taxonomy (NCBI): domain Eukaryota; kingdom Metazoa; phylum Arthropoda; class Insecta; order Diptera; family Asilidae; genus Neoitamus; species Neoitamus cyanurus. The sequence goes on from OX384540.1 coordinate 3,049,836, forward strand.
AGAATGATATTCGACGTAAACGAAAAATTTTACTGACCGCCGCCGATAATTTTGGCTGGTTTTCCAAAAAAAATATTATTGTGAAAATAGTAAAAAATTAATTTTTTGAAATTTTTCGTTTGCGTTGAATATCCTTCTGTTACTAAAGTCTCTTGGCGAATTCTTTAAATCATCCATTTTGGATTCAAACTGTGAGATTAGTTGTAGTGATTTTACCCACTTGACGACGTCTTCGCCGACTTCTTTAGAAATTAAGGATCTATTGCTTGACGAGGGTTCAATTATTGAACGGATTTCAAAGCTAACAGACGGTTTCACTTCGTGTTTTTTGAAGCGTTGTGGATTGATTTCTGTTTTGTGTTATTTCTTTAAATTATCTTTGCGTTCTGGTGTGTTTCCTCTTTCTTGAAAGGTGTCAAACATCTTTCCGCTGTACAAAAAGGGCGATAGGTGTGATATAAGTAATTACAGGCCTATTGCCAACTTGTGCTGCATTGCTAAGCTCTTCGAAGCCTTTGTCTGTGATTCATTGTACTATCCCTGCAAGCCTTTTCTATCCTCTTTTTAGCACGGTTTATGGAGGCAGGTTGACTGTATTTTTGCTGACTTAGTAAATCCTTCGATAGGATTGATCATAAAATTCTACTCCATAACTTATCGCTCCTTGGCTTTCCCTTATTGTTTTTCGACTGGCTGCATTCTTATTTGTCTAATTGACTTCAGCGTGTCATTTCTTGGTATGCTGTTTCCGATGCTATTTATAACAAATCTGGTGTTCCGCAGGGTAGTCATTTGGGGCCACTCTTATTTATACTATATATTAATGACTTACACCTCATATTGTCTCATCCAAAGATTTTATGTTATGCTGACGATGCAAAGATTTTACGTATTATATTTATTGACCATGACTGGTGGCTTTTGCTAATGGTGCTGCTCCAATATACTACCCCTAAACATCGGAAAGATTTATAGCCATGTCTTTTACGCATAGTAAGAATTTTTGCAGCATAATTGTATTATCAATGGTTCTTCTTTGATTAGAGCTTCCAAAACTCAGGATTTTGCAGTATGGTTCAACACTAAATTTTCTTTTGATGTGGATATTGACGCTACCGTCGCAAAGGCTAATGCAGCATTGGGTTTTTGTTAAGCGTTGTTTCATAAACTTAATTGTTGCTCAGCACTATGATCGATCTGTACTGAATTTACAATATTGTATCCTTATGTAGTAATCAGCTATTGTTGAATTTTTAATAAATAAAAATAATAATAATTTATTTGGTTCCCAGCAAAATTTACTAAAATGTTTTTTCATAAGCAAGTTTTAAAAAACGGAGAACAAAATGAGATAATTTATTTCCTAAACTTCAATATTGATATAAGTGAGGATAGCAATTCGCAAAAAATTAGATTAATTAATTTAGTCGTCATTGACGGGTGCTATAAATTCGGCAAAAACGAATTCCACACGCAATTTAAAATCGTTTGTCATTAATAATATTTTACTAAAAAAAAGACACCGGAAGTGCCAATTTATATCAACATTCCGGCATACCAACGGCTGACAAATATGCAATTTTGTGATCTTCCTTATTCAAGGAATCATTTAAAATAAATTTCACGTCATTTACTTATCGGGATAGGTTTAGCCCGTCCGGCTCTGCTACTATGTATAAGGTGTACAGTGCTACCGGTGAATGTGTTAACAAGTAAAAAGCACAATTCCATTGTCCATATAAAAGAACCACTCGGAAGTGGTTTAAATAATCTTTTATCGGCAACTGTAGGAATTTCTTTAACAAAAAAGGAAGTTGACTCAACAAATGTAAAAACCATCGGCGATAGGATTAATTGATTATAAATAAATAGCAGTTTGCAAAAGATAACTAAATAAAAAATAAATGAAATAGGTAATAAATAAATCATTCATACCAAACCAACTCTATTTTTAATTGGGTACTCCGGTGGTTAGGAAACAGGAGATATTATTAATTCTACAACATCTTATTTAGTTCTGCTTCTTTTAATAATTAAGCGCTACCAAAATTAAATTAATAAATTGAGCTTGATTGAATCGTAAATATAAATTGTTATTGCTATGGCATTCCGGTTACGGTAATTTAAATTAAACTGCGCACCAGATTATTTATGAGCGCCTCTATGAATTAACGTACAAAAATGATATGATTGTATTTATTGTAGTTGAAGTTCATTCGACTTACGATTCAGTTTAATATTATATCATTAAATCATCTGCACCGCAGGTTGAAGTAAAAATCTCGTGCTCAGCGATTGTACGCACACCTATATAAACCTACTGCGCACACCTACATACGCCAGCAATTTCATATTTGAACTTCTGCTCACGAAAAACCAAGGCAAAGTGATCCCATGTAAAATTTTATCACTCAGCTCTTTTTAAACAAACATATGATATCTTGGCGAAGGGGCGAGACCCAGGGAAAAGTTTGTCAGATTAATTTACAATGATTGCGACAGATTATTTTTCTTAAGTGTACACCATGCGATAAGATTAGCGATAAGAGTCGAGCGACTTCGCGTTTACTCCTTTATTTAAAGCCCTCCATAGTTTGTGCAAAAAATAGCAACTATTGAACTTCATACTGCATCATAAAAATTTAATCACTGGAACAATTTCTAATATTGTCAACAAATACTGATCAAATTGCAATGCTTTTTCAAACGTTTTTAATCTACAAAAGAAAAACTTTTATTTGAATAAAAGTGATAAGGGCAACGCGGTCTTGTCGTAAAAATGTAAAAAAGCAGAACGAAGTAAAATGTGTTTTCACTTTACTGCTGTGTACCGCTTTAAAAAAGAAAATTTACCCACCACCAAATGTATTAATTTCTAAAGAGTTTTGTAGCTTTCAGTCACTGTATGCTACGTGCTATTTATATGAACACCTCAAAACGACTGATAATATAAAAATACGTTTACGCTTGTATGTACTATTCGTTTGTGCCACACAAAAACAACAGCTGACTTGAAAGAATGTTCATTCATAACTATAATAACTATAGACTGCGAATTTTAAGCAATTACATATTTTTATATACAGGGTGAAATGGGGGGAGGGGTGACAGATCTCACCTAGGCAATCTAAAACTTCTAAAAACGGGGGGCGCATCTCTATCAACCATTTTCGAGTTACAGGCTGATTAATAAATTTGGGATGCACATTATTGTTTTTTTTTTATATTTTGATGTAATCAACGCAACGACGGCAAACTCACGCCAAACAACTGTTGTCTTAATGTGGTTTCCAAAAATGACACCAATATCAAGCTACCACAGGTTCAGTTACCTGCGAAAGTGAACAAATGTTCTGAAATTTTCTAAAATTAACGTTTCTTTCACATTTTCTCCGAAATACATGTAACTAATATAGGTACCTCTTTATTATTATTTTTATTCAATTTCCCAACTCATTGCCTTTCCGAAGAGGCACATGTCCAAGTAAAGATAGGACATATACTTTTGCAGAATATTAAAAAATCTGAATTAATTTATATATCCATTCTGTATTTATTTATTCTTTCGCTTAATACAAACTACAAACAAACATCTGTACCCGGACGTGTTACAACTTGGCCAATTTTGCGTCGGGGCTTGAGTCGGCACCCGTTCAAAATCCAACTGATCTAGGCACTCAAGGTAAACGATCATAGACAACGTCGTGTGTTCGCTGAATTTCGCAAAAAAAATCATCTTTAGTGACGACACCCATTTTTGAATGAATGGATATGTGAACAAGCAAAATGGACAGATTTGGGGAGATACCAATCCACACGAAATACAACCAGCACCAAATGCATGCAAATGGTGCGGATTTTTATCTGGCAGAATCATCGGTCCGTACTTCTTTCAAAACGAAAATGGCATTGCCATAACCATCAGTGGTGAGAGCTACAGATAAGCAACATCTTGTGGCCTGAATTGGATAATATGGATACTGACGACAGGACGGCTCTACGTGCCACACGGCGCATGCCACGATAGACATTCTGCACAAGCGATTTGAGACTGGCCACCGAGATCGTGCGATTTAATGTCTTTAGACTTCTTCAATTCTTCTTCAAATAATTTATTCAAAGTCAACATAATGAACGCCATCCAGCAAATTCACCCAGATTTATGCGACAGAGTCATCGAAAATTTTACCTCCCGAATATGTGCTACCAAGCAAAACCGCGGCGGATATTTGAACGACGTTATATATTCTTTCCAATAAAATAAAAATGGAGCGGATAGCTCACATACAACTTGTTTTATTTACATTTAAAAGTCGAGCGTCCTTATAGAAAGACACTGTATTCTGTGTTCAAATTAACTGTTCGACTCAATTCTTAATTCGCCCGACCATCAATTTTTAATGTAGAAGTAGAACCGATTGTTAATGTTGGTTTTCGTTTAAAGGTTACTGTTATTTCACTACAATTAAATTTTTCATGAAACATGCGTAAATAAGTGGGTTCCTCAGAATAAGTTCCGGAGAAGTGCGTGGTCTTGTCAAAAGATGACAAACTTGCATTTGTTGGTTTTCAGTGTGAATCAGTTTAGTTTTCTTCTCTTTAAATTACTTAATTTTAGTAAAACATTTTTAGGGTGCATTTAATTTTTATGATTTACGGTTTCTTTTTATCTAACACATTTGTCAATACATTTGAAATTGTTCACTTTGATGTTGCTCATTTCCTAACCTAATTTGTTATATTACCCGATTAATTCGCAAAATTTTTGAAGTCTAAAAAATGTGGGGATATGGCCATAGGTAAGCTTTTGGCGAACTGCAATTTATGGACAATGACTAGAGTTTTTGTATAGTCTGACAATTTTCTGACAAAAAATAATTTGGCAAAAATTTTTGAGTTTAATCCAAAATGGCGCCTACAATAATCGCCAAATCTTAGGAGGGCCAGAATACCCTCCGTTGACTGACGTTAACTCAATTTTACAAGAAAATAATGATTTTATATAAAATGTAAAAATACGAATTGTGGAAAAACCATCAACAGTGAGCAGTGGCTGCCAATCAGATCGTTTAATTAAATCGAACAGTTTCCACAAAAATGCGAACTTTTGAAAATCATTTTTGGAAAACAATTTCTATATGTTGTGTAACAAGAAATTGCAAAAGAAAATAGGAATTTTTCGACCAAAAGAAAACGGAAAGATCACGAATAAATCGTGAAAAAAATAATGCTCCCAAGATAGATCCTTTTGGTATGCCAGTAAAAGTTTAAAGAAAATTGTAAGCAAATCTTTAAGTAATTTCCATTTATTGTCATATAAATACCAATCCTAGGAATTGAAATTGTTACATTTCATTCCTTTCAATTAGGAATGAGAATTAGCAAAGGTGATCAACTTCCATGGAATTATGAATGATTGAATATGTTAGGAGTCACATTCCACCAGAGTCTGTTAGAATTTTCAGGAGGTGGGATGATTCCTCCTAATTTCCCTTTCGAGCAAAGCTCAACATAGTAACCGAAGTTCTGAAAATTTAGATAAAGAAAGGAAGTGACATGGGTAAAGTTATATTAGCAAATCGACGATGCACACCATCAGTACCCACATTACCTACTATAAAAAATATTCTCAAGGTTATCCCATCCCCATTTTTAAAATAGGCTTCAACATTGAAGAAACTAAAAGCAGGTGCAGGTGCATTTCATAAAAACATAATTTTACTGTAAATTTGTTCACACATTCCTTTGTTGGCGGCCAAAATCACTAAAACATTCAGACATCCAAGGTAAGTAAGATTAGAATTCGAATTTACACTTTCTCCAACTTTTATGAGCCTTAACAAATGGCAATATCTCAAATATGAAAAATTCTTCGTTCTCACTGTTGTCATTTAAGACAATCTTCACCACTTTTTAAAAATAATATTCGGTCACGAGCAGATAGAAATAGCAAAGGAAAAAAACACCTGCCCATTTTTTAACGAGTAATAAGTTCTTGTCACGCTGTTGCCAATCATAAATCATTCTCTACACATGAGCAAATATATTTTCTTTTGTTGATAAATAGTAGCCACACATCCTGGCATGAGGCATCTTGATGTGAGAACTTTGCTCGAAAAGGGTGTTATAAAAGGCACAATTATACAAAGTGTACATTGACCACGCGTAATTAACGTTTGCGCTTAGTTAATCTCAATCTGAGTGGATTTTGTAGCACGAAAAGCTACCTCGGGACATTTCAAATGAAGTATAAGAACACAGCAATTGAGCCAAAATTTGTCATACTCTTCATATCACTAGCTATGTGACAATTGAAGCATTTTAACGATGGGAGATCTGTGTCCTAAAAATATTATGAATATACATATGTATCGCCTTATGTTTGGATTCTATTTTTGTCCACCACTATTTACATCTCCTGCGACCCACTACCAACAAGCTCCGTAATAATTCGTTGAGAACATCATCTTTTTTATAACGATACATAAATGTTTAGGGGGCGAATAATATTTCACTATACGCTTGAAATTCTTTTTGAAATGTGCAAACAGGAACGCCGGGCTATTCACGTCGTTACGCATTGTGAAAATACATTTTAGCGGTGAAAGCCAAACAAATCATTTATGATAAAAACAATTCAAGAGATCCACCATAAAATACATGGAATTGGATATTAGCTGAAAATAAATGATTCACTCACATCACTTCCTCAAGTTTAATGTTGCTTTTAATAACCCTTCTTGGAATTCCTTGCAATAAGAGTGAGGACGTTTTGAAACACTTCCAAGTTGTAAAATACGTACAGTGCATTTAATCGACACTCCACCCAAACATATAATAAATATTGTCTCTAGGAAAGAATGTGTGCAAAAAGACATGAATTCTCACAGGGAAATGTCTAAACTAATTAAAAACGTCTAAAGTTATTTTAATTTAAATGTTTATAGTTAACATCACAGAGACAATGCAAAAAGGAAATTACTATAAAACCTAAGAGCGAAGAATAAACATACTTTAGTGACTATATAAAATAGTTAAAAATATGACTCAACGACTTCTTAAGATGAATTTCCTGTATCCAATGCGAAATACAAATTTGTTTTATTTGTTTGAGTATGTGAGTGCAGGAGTGCTAACAATATATTCTTTGTTTTCTTATTTATGTCTGTCATTACTTTTACTGGGTTCTACCTACAAAATTTCATTTCACAAGGCTGTAAAGTGCAGCTGCATGAATACAAAAATAAATAATACCTCTATGTCGTTTGGAACGCTCAAAACTATAAGGTATGAATATAGCGTAATTGCAACAATTATTTTTAACATAAATCCATTTTCTAACAGACGTTTACTATGAGGTTTAGTTTCATCACTAACAATATAATAAAACGTTAATATTTGTCCGCTGAAAAATCAAAAAAAGGTGGCCTTTGCTGGTTTACATACCTACACATATTTATATTACATATATTTTGTAAGAAAGGGGGGGGGGGGGGAGCCCCCAGCACTCAGACAAACCGTCATTGTACTCTGCCCCTACCCTAGCCGAACTTTTTCGTTGTTCTGATGAATTGAAGAACCTCGGATAGGGGTCGAGGACAGATCTCTTCGATCCTCAATACGTCAGCACCGAATACAGTGCGCCGCGCTTGGGAGAACGCGGGACAATCGCAGAGAAATTGTTCTGCGCTGTCCTCTTCCTCCCTGCATGACGCGCATGTAGGGTCACGGACGATTCCCAGAGTATGTACATGTTTGCCACATGTATTATGTTATAGAGTTTCTGCAGTGCATTTATCGGGACGTCCTATAGAGAGTTTGGTGTCTACAAGTTTGGAACACGGACCATCGATGGATTTTCTCCATGTGCCGAATTATTCAGTTTTTCACTATTGCAGAATTTACGCCAATCTATGGTTCCGGTTCAAAGCGGCTGCATATCCAGTTTGTCGCTCTCAGAATAGCGATGATTTACGCTTAGAAAACCGACGAAAAATCTCCGAGAGGATATGAGTGTTTAATTTCGTTGCTCAAACACCATCCATTGCCCGTACTGGTAGAGGTTTTCGAGCCGTCTATATACAAGTCATTGGAAAAACTCTCCAGTAGATGGTGTGGGTTTTCCCAGTCCTCTCTATGCGGGATTTCAACACGATATCCCCTATCGAACAGTGTTACCGGTGGCCTATCATCCATTGGCATACTGTATGTGTCACAGTTTTCTTGGAGCCTTCGTGATAGATCACCATGGCCGTTTCTGTGATTGTCGTGCCAGAGTCCTTGTCTCTTCAAACGACAGGCTGCCTCCATTGCTTCTTCCTGGATTGTGATGTCCAGTGGTCGCAAGTTGAGCATTGCGTTGAGATCTGCACCAGGCGTGGAGCTGAAGGCCCCAGTGATCCCTATGCATACCTCTCTCTGTACTCTGTTTAGGATCGCACAGGTAGATGTTTTTCCTGTTCTGATCCACCAGATCATAGACACATAAGTTATGATGGGTCTAGTAACAGCGGTATATAGCCAGTAGACCACCGCTGGTCTCAGACCCCATGTCTTCCCAAAGGCCCGCCTGCATTGCCAAATTGGCAAATTATCTTTAGTGAGTATCCACAAACTAGTGCACACACGTCATCGGCATAGGCCTGCGCGTGTACGTTGAGAGTCTGTAACTCATCCAACAGCGAGTCTACTAGAAAGCACCAGAGCACGGTCGAGAGTACGCCTCCTTGGGGGCATCCTTTGTCTACCTCAGCCCTGGTATCGCCCGCTTGTCCGCGATAAGTAAGTCTCTGTGTCTGTACTAGTACGTTGTCCACCCCATGCGCATTGGTTACGTTACACAGGGAGGAGAAAGTGGCATTGTCAAAGGCCCCCTCAATATCGACGCACACGCCCATAGCAAAAGCACCCTGCTCCATCGCACCCTCGATTCTTCGAACTAAATCGTGTAGTGCTGATTTGCAGGATAGCCACTCTGTTAAGCGTGCTGACGAACACTGAGCGGACACCTTCTTAACACCCCTGCCTTAATGTACTTTTCAACCAGGCGTTCCAGATATTTCAGAAGAAAAAATGTTAGGTGGGTCTGAAACTTTTGGCTAGAGTGTAGTCGTCCTTCCCTGGTTTGGGAATGAAAACAACTCTAACTGTTCGCCAGGCCAGGCCAGTATTCCCAAGTTATGCAGGTCCTAAATATTTCTTTCAGGGATTGCACCAGGACCCTACCACCGACCTTCAGAATTGCAGGATATATACCATCAAGGCCTCGAGCTTTGTAATTTTAAAAGGAGGATAAAGCGAACTCTATCTATTTATTTATTTATTTATTTAATTATTTGTCACAACTTCATCAAATTACTGATTACTATAACAGAGTTTCAAGTCAGTATAGCTAAATTAAATAAAAAAATTAACGAAGACGATCTTTCAACTGGCTACGATTAATATGAAAATCTATAATATTGTAGCGACAATTGAAGGAACGTGACATTAATGAAATAGGCTCATGTAGGCCATAGTTAGTGCGGTGATGATTAACATACAGGAAGTCATGATGCCTCAAAGAGCGAGCCGAAACAGAGATATTAAAAGGGGCAAGCAACTCAGGAGATTTAACCGTGCCTTGCAGGCAGTCAAAAGTCAAAACGGTTTTAGAGTTGTTCCGCCGTTGCTCCAATAATTCAAGGGAGAGGAGTAGAAGCCTATCAACATATGGTGGCAAATGAAGGTTATCCTCCCAGGGTAGTCCACGAAGAGCGAACCTTAAGAACCTGCGTTGAACCGCTTCAACCCTGTTAATGTGGCTTTCATAAAAGGGTGACCAGACTGGGCCACCATATTCGAGAATTGGTCTAACAAATGTACAGTACAGGAGTCGAGAAATGTAAGGATCATCGAACTCCTTAGATCATCTTTTGATAAAACCTAAAGTGGCATTCGCTCGATTCACAATGGCATTAATGTGATCCTCAAAGGAGAAACGAGAGTTGAGCACAACACCAAGATCCTTCACTTTGACAACTGACTGAGTGAGAGAACGATCATTAATCGTAAAGTTATAAAGCAGTGGACTCTTCCAACGTGAAAAAGTCATACAGGTGCATTTTGAAATATTCAAAGGCAGGCGATTGATTAAGCACCACGACTGAAAAGCCTGTAAGTCAGAATTCAGCAGTTGACAATCACGAACATCAGAGACTATACAAAATAGCTTTGCATCATCAGCATAGCAAAGAATCTTTGAGTAAGTAGGTGTCTGTGAGTAAGTAAGTATCCTCTCCTCCGTGACAACCCTGGATGCAACATATCTGTCATTGATCACATAGTTTGAGAATAACGATAGATTAGATGAACAGGAACCACTAGGGATAAAACCATGCTGTTGAGGGCAAATAATTTCCTTTAGTCAAGAAACATAGCTTAGAATGAGCCAATGAATCCAGAAGCTTAGGAATAATTTTCATAATAAACACACCGCGGTAATTAGTAATAATTGACTTAGAGCCAGACTTAAGGATTGTGACAATATACGGTACTTTAGAGGGATTTATTGAAAAATTTCATAAAGATGACAAACTCTATCAGAATCACGATATGTACTATGTATTATCAATTTCTTTTAACGCAGATAACACCACATCATCATAACAACATAAATTACCAATATCCCAGAAAATCCACATTGTTTAAGTAAAGAGTGGAGAATTCGGAGCCGCCAGTTTCAGACCTATGGATATACAGAACTCAAATATTCCGCAAACAAGTTGCAACTCGTAGGCAAGTCATAATATTTGATACCATTGTATTCGAGCACTTTGACAAAAGTAGTTGAATTTCGTTTACACTTAATATTTGACCAGAACGCTTTACTATCATCTCTTATACTCGACTTCATTGAGAATATATGTATATTTTTTTTGATAGAAATCTTTGAAAACATTCAAATTCCAATCTAAGCCGTTTATGGTAAACCTGTTTAAGGTGCTCGTTTTTTTATTGGACTTATACAATTTATGGGCTTTGTTTTTGGCATTTTTCAGTCTCAAAACACTTCTATTATACCACTTGGGATGAGTTATAGATATTCTTTTCTTAAGAGGAACAAACTTGCTAGTACCTTCATTAATGATTTCAAGAGGGTTGATGTACCATTCCTTTACGACTCGATATTCAAGTAATGACCAAAATTATTTAGACTAGAATAATCAGTTTTTAGAAAATCGAAATCATACACAAATTCATTATCTACAACAGGTAAAGCAGCATACTCGTAAAACGATAGTCAATTCCACTGCTTTGTGATGATTACAGTAGGTACAATGCCCTGCCTTACATAAGAACATATTTTCGTTTACGATTTTGTCTGACTTATCTTGATCGTTCAATCCACAATACGTCGCCTCATCTAATTGACTTTCTTCGATTTATTTGCCTAAGATAAGAATATCCACTACAGAGAACTATCGCTTAATTCCGGTCATATCTTTTTTAGTTTTCGTTCAGATTTAATATTTTTTCATTTAACATGCAAATGTATTTTACGGTGTGAACGAAAACCAAATGGGAATAAAACTTCAAAAGTGCACAAAGACTTCATAAAATACATAATTCGAATATTTATTCATGTCCATGTATACGCTTCGATCTAACATTTTGCTTAGAGTTTAATCACGTCTAATTAACTGCTGTAAAGATTAAAAAATTGGCTGCTTCATCTCATCGAGCACAAAAGAAATACCAGAACATCTAGCATTCAATCACTTTCCTATGCATAATGTCTAATTGCCAAAGACATTTTCGATTTTAATTGATAGGGTGGTGTTCTATTTTTGGTGGAGATCTATTTTTATGTATACCCGCTTACAGCGTGCATACCACCTACAATGGCTGTGTTAGAGCAGACCTCGCACAGTGAAATTATTTTTCTTTTACAAGGTCGCTAAGAAGTAAGAATGCTGCTTTCCCTTTCCTATTTCAGATTTTCGGCTTTGTGCTCAATTGGGTACTCAGCCCGGAGTTCGCTTTGATTTCAGGAATAATCGATGTAGTGGCTGAAAACTGGAACATTCAATGTTTACTTTTGAGGTGAGGAATATTCATTTATTGCCACCGGACCTTTCAAATTACCCGAACTTGGAAGTTGATAATGGATTACCTGGCCCATACCTTATGGAACTTGATGTGTTCACATGTGAGCATATGAGCACGACTTCCCTTAACTTTCTGTTTACTCTGATTCGGCCCAAATTCAATTAGTGGGTGCATAACAACAACACGATTGCCATGTTTAGTGCACATAAGTGGACTGCTCGCCATTCGGTATTGTGTTAATTACAAAACTCACACATGCAGTTCCTGCGTCGTGACACACAAATTAGAGTGCCAAAGTAAAATTTGCCTCTAGTCCGCTTGTGGGTAATTTAAGTATCATGAACAGATTAATCCACACGAATTTGAATTTTTCCCCGAAGAGTGTACGCCCTAGCCGTGCGGGCCGCAGCAGTGCTATTTCTAGCATCTCATTAACTACCAATCTAGCTGGAATTGAATGAAAGCTCCAGTCGCCGGAAAATATCACACATCCACCATTTAAAAATACTTGGCCATTGAGAGTTCGACTTTGGAATTTTTGTTTTTGCATTTTTCAACATTTTCTTGAACTAATTGTTCAAGTGTTAATTGGGTAGCACTTTTCAACTGCTTTAACCTTAGATAAATTATTTTGTCGTATAAGGTAGAAATAACTTCGGCATTTTGTCGTAAGCTGTGGAAATGGGAAAACTTCTGCCTGAACATATTATACAGATACGGCCACACCGCAATTTCTCGCGTGACTGAAAATGTTTCCTAATCTACAAAACTAAAAACTACACTCCACCTACAATACTACTACAGATAGCACAAATACACAGCCAGGGATATTTTTGCTTTGTTAATGATGATGAAACTTGGATCTGCTACTCGCGGAGAGCAACTTCATTGCTGCATATTTTATAGCATTAACCAATGGGAAAATTAATGCGAAGAATTTGTTTGGAAAGAAAATGTTTCTTTATATTAGAGGTTGAACTCATTTGAAATTATTTAATTAGCAGCTGGCCTGTACCCAGTGTTTTCCGCACTTATCCGTATTTTAAAAGTAAGCTCGGTAACCGACAAAAAACATCTTATTGGCGTGAGCGGTTTAAAATTTTATCCGAGATAATTTTAAATTTGGGAACTTAACTTCAAAAGAGAACTATCTTGAAACTCCAAAGTGTCAGCGTTTCTGCAGCTCCTAATAACCACTTTCATGAAAATGCTGAACGATGTTGTGCCGAATTATCTATGGTATGTATATCCCAGGTGATCACGTCCATAGAAATACCATGTAAACGACCAATATCTTGTTTTTTAGGCGCGACAAATATTCAGGTACCAATTTCAGTTCATCTTAAATCCCTCGGCCTTGAATCACCTGATAAAAAGACAGCTATCGCTAAAAGGTGGGCAGGAAAGTATTATTCCAAATGCAAACTAAGGGTGCTTGAAAATATATACTAGTCCAAGAGCCCGCTGCAAAAATAAATAATATTGAAACTGATGAAATTTTCACGAAAGATTCCTTTTGCTCGGAGAAATCTAACTAGAAATCATTGCCCCCTTTTCAAGCTCATTTCTGACATTATGTTGAGGAATCTCATATGGTTTTTATTTTGATTGAAAAATATCGCTTCGACTAGAAACGTGAAATTGGGCTTTATGACTTTAACCATCCACAACAGAACGTCAGAAATGGCAAGGGACCGTTACCGAACAGTAGGGTGTTCCGAAAATTTTTTTTTCGGTTTTCCTTAACGCAAGACCTCTTAAAATTCGGTACATGAATCTTTCCCAGAAACTTATCTAATAACAGGGCCATCCCTGACAAACACGTCCTCGACAGAGACACCATCGACTTCAACGGCGAATAGGAATACATTGCCATTGCCAACAGTTGCTAAGGTGTGTGATACGTAGATATGGCTTATCGACGCGATCTGCTGCTGCTGTTGCTTCTGCGGTTTTGGCAAACATCGGCTTGGTTTCTACTGAAGATTTAACTCTGGTTATTGATAAAAACCAAGATCCACAGAACTGTATTTAATGCCCGGAAAGAAGCTCCCAAAGATATTGGACGTATTATAATAAAAAGCATTTACTTTGATGGACGAAAAGACAAGTCTCTGATGAATGAGAAAATAGGGGATCGTTATCATCGCAAAGAAGTTTCAGGCGAGCACATCTCAATTTTAGCAGAACCTGGATCAATTTATTTGGGACATACAACGCCAAGTTGTGGCACTGCAAAGGGAATTCTTACTTCGATCACAACTGTATTAGAGGGTCAAGGTTGGAACATAGATGACGTGATTTGCGTTGGATGTGACGGAACTGCAACTCTGAGTAACACCGGTTGGAAGGGTGGCGCGATTCAATATTTAGAGGATTATTTGGAGAGACCGTTACAATGGTGTGTTTGTATGCTTCATGCCAATGAGTTATCCCTTCGTCATTGGTTATAGGTACATTGAGGGGTTCATGAACGGCACAAAATACAAAGACGTTCTGCGAGAGAATCTCTTTTCATATGCAAGCGATGTCATACCTGAAGAAATAATATTCCCAGCATGACAATGACCCCAAACCCACTTAAAACGTAGTGAGGAACTGGCTGATGATCAACAAAATTGTTGAACTGGTCAGCTCTGTCGCCTCAGCCCAATAGAGCATCTGTGAGCAGAGCTTGCACCAGCACTCGAAAACATAAGAATGATTTATTACATCATCTACGAGAAGAATCGGCCAAAATGTCAATGGACATTGTCAACAAACTATCAATGTCGCGGCGTTGCTAAGCTATGATATCAGAAAAAGGATGGCAACAAAATGTTTGGCTTAATTTAACCAGTGTAGAAATAACCAGTATAGAAATGCCCTTCCAAACCTTCCATTAGAAGGTATTTGGAAGGGCATTGTTCCGAGAATTTACAAAGCAATCAAAAATGAATGATGTCACCCTATGCGCGAGCGTTATTGAAAATTTTTAGTGTTTCAATGAGTGTTTAAGTGCATCATTCACAAGAGAGCAACATATATTTATCATTCTCTAAATCGAAATTAAAGTCGAAATATTGATAATACTTATTTGTTATAACACCTCCACATGTCAGATATTGGTTCAAAAAATGCATAATTGGTTCGATGACACTTTATATAGAGAAAAGATCGTGACCATAAAGCTCTGCTACATACATTAATAGAAATACATAGATGATAAAATGTCAGGAGAGTCTATTTGTCCAACTTTATGACTTTATGTACAAAAAGACACAAATGCACTTATTCAAATCTATTGATATAGGTATACGCTATAATAACGGTTCCAAATTTGGCAACCATATTCCAACACTGGTCTAACAGCGACTCATATAAGGTCTTCAATGTATAAGGATCCCGAAATTCCTAACAAATCCAAGCATTGCAAGAGCTCTGTTAACCATGCTTAGAAAAAGTTAGCTTGGAGTAAAAATTATACTGCGATCTTTGATTTTATTAATACAATACAATAACCATAGGTGGATATTACTTATAGAATACTGAAAAGCATACGGAGCGAGTTTAGAACTATAAACAACTACATTACATTTATTAACATTTAAAAATAAATTATTATATTTACACCACAAGTTAAAAACAACAATGTTACTCTGTAATAAAGAGCAGTCGTTATAATTGTTGATTTCTTTAAACATCATCAGCGTAAATTAAAAGTTCAGACTATTTTATCACAAATTCGAGGTCATTGATAAATAAAGTGAATAACATGGGCCCAAGATGACTGCCCTGAGGAACACCAGAATGAGTGAGAACTACATTTGACAAAGCATTTCTGAATAAGAATTTATTGACAACTATAATTAAGCGTGTTATTCAACAGATTCTTATTTTCTTAATTACTTCATTAGTAAATTCGTTTCAGTACAAGCCCCAGTAAAAAGTGTGCCGTTGGGAGGAGTTACGAATCCTTTCCCACAAGATGTTAAAAGAAAATAGCGTTAATGAGTAAAGATTAAAAGATAATTGTTGATCAGTCAATTTAATCAAAATCTATAATAGAGGCTGATAAATTTTATAAAAATCTACTGCGATGATTCAATCGGTCTAAGAAACATGTTCGCCCAGGGGCGAAAAAATACTTCTTAGGATATCTCATAGAGTGCCAAGCCCCTCTCACTTCTCAGTTAGTTAACCATAATTTTCAAATTGCTTTCTATAAATATGTGTGATATACTGCAATTACAGTTCAAAGCTAGTTGGTTGAGTACCTGTTAATAAAAAAAGTAAAATAAAACACATGTGTTTGTGTGACCTCCAGTTGACACACATTTTGCGAATTGGTTGGGTTTTACCATTCAAAAGTAGGTACTGCATGTTACTTTTAACTTACTTAATTTGCATTTGTATCGTGTGTGATGCAAGCATTTGCGAAAACCGAAAGAACACGTTTTGTGCATTCCCGGCATGAAGCGTTATTTTTATCTTTTATTTTTAAAAACGTTAAAAAATGCATTTAAAAGTCTCAAGTGTGACTATAGGCACGAGTACCTCTTGTTCGTTTTCGTTGAATTGAGGCATTCGAGGGCGATACATATGTTTTACGCGCAGTTGATGCGTTTATGGATTTAATGGAGCCCGTGGTTGTAATAAAAGTGATATAGCCCAACAAATCTTTTCTGCCGCTAAATCTTCCATCTAGCTCTAAATCGGTACTCTTAATAGACAACAGCAATTGAGCACGTCACCGCATGAAGCAAGTGTGTAATTGCAACAATTTCCAGCTGCAGTCCCTGCGAGCAATTTATGGGACAAGTCCAAGTAGCAAGTGCATCGCGAACGTGCTAACTTGCTTAATTCGGTCGAGGAAAAAGCTCAGCTCAGATACGAAACGGATGAAGCAACGACAAATCGCGAATCATATGACATAAAGCACTTGTCGCCATTAGATAATCTACACACACACACGCACAGAGGGCAACAGCAAAACGTGGCCACTCGCAGTTCGCGTAAAATATGTTTGCACTAAACGTTGTCCATTACGGTGCCAACACACAGGTGAATGCAGCATAAATTGCCACCATTGCCAGAACGTGTTGCTCCTGAGCATTGAATCCATTAAATGATGAGGTGTCAACTAAGCCGGTAGGTAGAAATTACTTAGTGGAGACACGTCTAGGAATTTTGCGCCGAGCAACGCTTAAAATTGACCATGTTTCCCCGAAAAGACATTTGATTTAGAAAAAGAAGCTAAATTTAGCGTGTGGCGGGGAGAGTCGGATAGAGATCCGCCCTTGACTACGGTCTTGACGTCAACAATCCCCTTAACCTATTCAAAATATATTTGCCAGGGTTGTGGTGTAGGGAAAGCGTGGGGCGCTGGGCCTTCAAGCTTTCCGCACCGATAAACCCTGACATAAACTCCAGCGTGAACATGCAACTCTTCGCTGTATTTAAGCGGCTCGGCTGATAAGTTCAATTCACGAGTCACATCATTAATTACGCGGTTGTCTCATTTATTTTAACAAGTCGTAAAACGGGCTCGATCGCATAATAACAGTTTTTGTAACGCTTACACCACATGCTTTTGACACAGTCACGCCCATGGAACACACTGCTTGCCATTCAAGTGTGAGCTTTCGCGTCCTCAATTGCAAACTGCAAGTGAGTATTTTTCCATTAAGCCGGGATTATTGGTTACTAGATAAAATAATAAAAGTTAGTGAAGCTGAGTCAGGCGACGACTCTGGGATGCGATAATAATTAAGAAGCATGAGGGAGACATAAACATTTATACAGGTAAAATCGGCACGGTGAATCCCAATTTTAAAGCATACCGCGGTTTAGCAATTCATTTGAAAGCAGACTTTTATTGGTTTTATTAATTTATAGAATTCATTTTTTTAAAGCGAACCGGTTTGAATTTCTTGTACTGATCTTGGCTCTTAAAATATTATTAAATTCGGATATTTCTTGCACTATAATTTGAAACAACTACGTACAAACATATAAAATAAGTATAGAATGTCTAAATTTATACACTCAGCAAGAAGATTGAAGGACGCTCGTCGCTCAGTGAATAGTAGTTTCTGTAATTGATTTATAGATACTAGCTGACCCGTACGAATATTTCGCATAGCATCGATCTGCTAGTATGCTTAATTGTAAAACATTTTAAAAGTAGTTTCTTCCAAAATGATAGATTTTGGCTTTGTCAGATGCGATTGGTTTTTTGAGCTTATTTACTGTTTTGAGGCATATTTCGAGGGCTGCCAATATAAGTTGAAGAATTGATAAAGATATCATTTTGAGGATTACGTTCCACACTAATGACGAAAAATAAATAAATTTTTTTGAAGTAATGTTTTCGATAAACAACTTTATTTTGAAAACATATTCATGAAAACCCTATTTGCATAGAAAATGTATAAAGCGCCATCTGTTGACAATCGGTTTAACTAACATGTACGACTGCTGTCCGTTGGAGTTGTTTACACTGCTGATATATTTGCTGTAATAATAATTATTTATACCTGTAAACAAAATTCCCAACCATTAACAATGGACTCTGTTTAATACGACCTCCCTTATAAGGACCGGAAGATGTACGTACCGTTAGTTTGGTTTTCGCACAAAGGAGGAGGACCTCTTTTATTTTTGGCCAAAAAATTTCGGGAAAATTTTTTTATTAACTAAAAAACCAGATCAAATGGAGGTGGAGTACTCCGGGATTTATATTGGGATCAATCGCGCGCTTCAAATTAAAGAAGACAGGTTACGACTACATTCCAGTATCAATTTCCTTTTTCCATTTAAAAATCGACCAATGAAGGGCAGTCTCAAACGTGTGTCTCTCTCTAAAACCAGACTGCGCTTCTATCAACAATTTTATTCATTTTGCAAGAGTTTAAATTTACAAATGTAGAAATGCCCGGGCAAAGCCGGGACGGGTCTGCTAGTTAACTATATATAATAGATAATCGATTTGACTGCAAACGGAGTGTCCCCTTACCACCCAAAGGGCGAAGGATTAGGGGAGGTTCTGTTTGTGGTCAAATTGATTAGATAGGTATTACATACAGAAGTGGTAAAAATTACGATCACTTGAAAAATTACGGAATTCCCGAATATTAATTTCCTAGAAACCGAGAATTCCCACTTTTGCACATCGGGATTTATTTCGTTGTACTTCTCATACCCTTAGGTAGCGTCACCAAGCACACAGTATATAGAGAACTCATCTCTAACAAAAATTTGTCCGCCGTGCTTATGAAGATTTTGTCTTCGATTGGCTACCATCGCGTTCATTTCACCAGAAATGAATCAAAGAATTCACCCGACTTCAGAGCTCTGTACCGAGGCTACGCTGGCCCGTGATCTGCGGCCTGGCTGCTGTTGTGACTCATCTGTATGCGTTGGAATATTTACATCTGAGCAAGCAAGGGTTTGTGCCCATTGCGCTCGTTCTTAATTGATGAATGCAATTTCGGGTGCGCGGGGCATGAAGGGCAACAGTTTATTGAGTTGGATTTGGTTATTTGTTACATTTTTTTCTTATTTCGAAAGAAATATGTAATTCCCAGCGAGAAATTTCCAGAATTGCAAAGGTTGCAAAACGGTGAACAAAATCATTAAGACCTCGCAGGATGAATTGGCGGAAGCAACCAGCTAAAGGAAGAAATGCGGGAGGAAATCCAAATTTCCTCCAAGAGATACGAGGTAGTTCGTCCGTGCAACGCTAACTAACAAATGGCATGTACTAAGTTGACAGCGCGTTTAAGCGAAAAAGTAGTGGAAGTTTCTCCGAGAACAATTCCACGAAAGTTCGATGCAGTTGGACTGAATGCCCGTCGCCCTCGAAAAAAAACTGAAATCAACCCACAGGATGGTCGCAAAATGCATATCTTGGGCAAAATAACACAAACAACAAAACATTGGTCTGCTGAAGATTGGGGAAATATATGTGCCGCTAATGTTAACATTTTTCATGATATTGGACATTTTTAAATTTGGCACAACGCACCAAAACTTTTTGATCGAATAATTCTTGCTGTACTTTTACATAATTTTGAACAATTATGTGATGCTAAAATTATGTGTTTTTGCTGCAGATATGCTTCAGTGATGAATCAAAATTCCAAGTTAATGAAAAGAGCGTTCAATATGAAAGGCGGTGTATCGGTGAAGTCTTCAATCTAGAATGCGTCCAGCAGACCGTAGGGCACCCGCAAAAAATAATGGTATGGAGAATCATCTCATTACAAGGTCCAAGGCAAATAACCATCGTGGAAGGAACTACCCGGCATCAGCTAAAATTAAGAGTGCTGGAAACACAAATGCTTCCTTCGTTTAACGAGTGGTTTCCTGAAGGTGGTGGAACATTTATGCATGATGTAGCCCCGTGCCATAAAGTGAAGGTAGTCACGGACAGAAGAGGGGAGTAAACGTTGATTTCTCTTAATTTCAACCGGTTATAATGACGCATCCTAAAGTTTTGTAAACAATCATCACATCGAGCCCATCTTCGCCTACTCCTTGTGCTCATGTCGATTGTGCAAGAAATGAATTAGTTTTCACGTCGGTTGTCAATCAAAAATTACTCGCGCAAAGATGACATCAACAAAGCATTGAAATTGTTTTTCTAATGAAGAAAAAAGTGCTGCAATTCATCGATAGGAAGCAGAGGAATTAAGTGCTTGCAGAATTACAATAAATATAAAATTAAATCTATTTTTTACTCAAGTGTGTTGAAACACACAGGTGGAATAAGCACTGCAAAACTCAAACAAACCTATTATATAATGAAGTATCCTACTATATTGCGTGTCCTATTACCATAATCAACAAAACATATATAGTATGCTAAACTACATGTCCCTACATTCACAATAAAGAAAATCGGCAATTCTTATTTCGAACCCTAAAAAAGTACAAAACCCCAACACCACTTCCTGTTAACCGATTTTAATAAAATTTTAAAATTTGGGGACCATAGGTGTAGTTCCAATGAAAATAACAGCTGGTGTAAAGCAGTTACCTCGTGTTTGGGCTTGTATGATTCGTTTTGCCGAGTACTTCCATCTATGTTTTGACTGTCATCGCAATGCTGTGTCGAATAGCTTGCGCAATGCGAATGACGTCGTTTAAAGTCATTCCAAAGCGCAGACGCGTATCATACGGTTTGGCACCGACTCCAAAAATAATTATTATCAACTTTTAAGTGCTCTAGTTTATATTTTTTTTAAATATATAATATAATATATTATTTTTTTTGAACATCATTGAAAGTATGCTCCATAGGAAGCTACAAAGTTTGCCTATATTTCTGGCAACTTGCGGATTCGATCCCTAAAGAACTGCTCGTCCTTCGAGGCGATTCAATTATTGAGCCAAATTTGGATACTTTCAAAAGAATGAAACCGTTCTCCACTAAGCGCTGACCGCATCGACCGAAACAAATATTAATCGGACATTGCATTGTCCGCTGAGTACAGTGGATGGTGTAACACTTCCCAGTCCAGCCTTTCTAAATAGTTTTTTACTGGTTGAGCTATATGAAGTCTCGCGTTGTCATGTAAAATTATTTTCTTATCTTTCTACAACGAAATAGCCGATGGCCTGGCAAAACAAGGGGCGGAATCTCCCCTTATTAGTCCGGAACCCTTCTGTGGCATCTCCAAATGCCACCTGAAAGGGGCCATAGAAAACTGGGAGAAGAGTAGCCGACACCGATACTGGAACAACATCCAAGAATGTCGGCAATCCAAAGCTTTCATGGTCGCACCGCATGATAAGGCCGTGAAACTCCTCCGTCTAAACAAACAAGAGCTCAGAACACTTACTGGACTCTTCACTGGACATTGCTCCTTAAGGTATCACCTTAAAAAGATAAGGAAAGCTGAATCTGACATCTGTCGCTATTGCGCGGAAGCCTCAGACACAACGGTACATGCTCCTTGTCACATTACAGCCATGACCAGGCTCCGACTAGCACAGTTAGAGGATGCCTTTCCAACACCGGAACAGGTTTGGAATATGACTCCCAGGAAAATTCTGGGCTTCTCCATGAAGCTAGACCTGGTATGAAATGTGGATGGGGATTCAGAATAGATCCTAGCGGTGATGGTGATCTAACAACCGCACGCCTAAACGGCCCTTTTCTAACTAAACTAAACTAAATTATGTATGGCTGATTATTGAAGTGGTAAAGCTGCACGTTAACTTTTTCGATTCACTGTATGTTCGTGAAGAATTACTAGATCTGGCACTCCTAAATTACTTTAGCCATATTTCACACGATCAATAGTTGTCTACTTCAGTGTGCCATGTCGCCGTATAGTAAATATTTACCGAATTTTTATTTTGAAAAGTAGCATTCAAAATAATGGTGAATGCCCTATGATAATCCGGCCCTGACTGGACCTATCTAATGTTTCAAGAAAAAAGCCAGTTACTTAGTTCCGTAGTTCCATTTGTCGAATTTTACGTGGAAACCGAGGTGGATAAGCCGATTCAAAGTAAGGCACAAAGGCGGAAAGATAAGTGGTCGGACAATCAGTGTATGTTAATCAAAGTGATGTGAGTGATTGATATGGCTATAAAAAGTCTCCGGTGAGCCAGAACCATTTTACCTACACATTGACACCTGTTCGATGTAAAATTAAAGGGAGATAAATTTGCGGGTGGTAAGCTATTGAAAGAGAGAATAACTGTGTTAACTAAAGGTGAGTGGTGCAGTAAAAGAAATTGATAATTACCGGTAAATCTCAAAGACGTGATATCAACGGAGATTTTTTGATAATTGCCATCCACAGAAGCAATGCCCTCTAAACGAAAACCCAAAACAAAAGAAAACTAGCTTCTCCCAATCGCAAAGTAGTCGCTACATGCGGCGCACGCATCAGATAACTACCGCGCTGGCATCAAATTGCTTTAACTCAGCGAAATTTTAGAAACAAACATATTATTCAGCGTCGTAATCAGAGAGTTTCAATTTCCCTCACAATAAATAATTTAAAACTACCAAATGTAAACAAAGATAGCACTCAACATGCCGAAAGAATTATGTCGATATTCCTAAATTCATTCAATTAGTTTACTTTTTTGCGTAACGGATCACAAACATTTCCAGACACTATGACGTCACGCGGAATATGTCGTCAGGTGACAAGCGGACGAAATTTGTTTTTGAAATCAAGTAACCTGCCTACTGCGTATTCATCATTGACATGATTCCATATAAGATGACAAATTTCATGATTTATTCATTCCCAAATTTTCAAACGCGTTTTCCTCAAACCACGTTTTTCGAATCGGTACCCAAAATTTCTCGAAAACCAATGAACCGATTACGTTGAATTTTATTGTGGTTATTCTATACATCATTATCTAGTACTTGTCATAGGAATTTTTTTTTGTTATTTAGTTTTTGTTTTATAGGAAAAGTAATAACTAATTCTTGGTCCAAAAATCACTATTTATGTTCAAACGTCCGCCATTTTGTCATAAATCGATATTTTCATAATCGGCTATGACAAGTACTAGATTATAGTATCTAATTTAATAGTATCTTTGGTTTTTTGTTTAGATGATTTTTGAAGAAACGGCAGTGGGTACCGTTTACGCAGATTTTTTTAAAACGCTCCAAGTATCATACATTGAAATATTGACATCCCTCGCTAGTTCAAGCCAATCATTAATATGCAGACTAAAAAGCAGCGGCCCCAGGGTTTATCCATGACGTACACCACACTTTAGGTGGACCTGTAACACAGAAGGCTTGAACAACTGCGATCTAATCTTGTATCGATCAATATATCGATTTTTCTTTCGTTTTCATGGTTTATTGACGCTGGTAAACGTGCTTGCAACAAATTTATATATTGCATCCTGTCACCAAGTACAAGGATGGCACTCCCATACTTATAAATCAATTTCTAAATAACTAAAAAGCAGGCGGGAGAGCCATAGAAGTGACCAATGGGCTGAAAGGGGGCACATACCTAAAAATGTTGAGAAAAACTGATGAAATATGTCATAGGACAGAGAGAACAATGGAGTAATGATTATACAGAGAAAGTTAATTTTATATTTTAATCAAAATACATAAAAGATCGTCTGTATTTTATCCGTTTGGTAATTAAAAAATTTATACCTGTGGTAATAATTTTCAAAAATTTCAACCTGAAAATGACATTTTTATAAGCCCATATTTTGTTCAGGTAGTAAATAAAAGTGGTATCCACTTTTTAAATCATTAAAAAACACGTTGAAAATTTAAATGAAAAATTGTTAAACACTTACATACCTACCGTGAATACTGAAGGACCAGACACATATAAAAACACGGTTGTTTGTTGTACTACACAACATTTCAAAATCCATCATCAAACTAAACGCTATAGGTTTAGTTGAACCGTTATTTCTACCCATCAAATCACGCAACTTCCAAAGGGATAGCAGATTTTGAAAAAACGTTTTAACAATGAAAACGCGTTGTTCGATCGTGTATTTTTTGCATTATGAATTTTTTATGTATACTGACGCTGCAGGTAAAATTTTAAATAGCTTCTGTAACTAATAAAAATTTGTGGCAGATTAAAGCTGTAGGCCTCTTACTCAAATAGCCCTTAATTTTTTAACATATTTCTTTACTGTGGCGCTTTGTTATTCCTATGAGTGTGCCTATTAAAAAGATCACATGTGAAGGATCACTTGATGAATAATAATGATAATCCACCTTTTATATAAAAGGTCCAAACTACGATCGAATTTTACTTTTATAGTATTACAAAAAATGTTCCTCTTTTATGATAACGGCAAAGCTCTAGTGATACCGTTAAAATTTCGATACATCACTTCGAAAATGAAATTTACAAATATCGTTTATTTATTTATTATATTTTCTAAGTATTAAAAGTGCTATCCAATAAATTAGCATTCTTTGACTTTTTCACTTGCGATCAAATGGTTGAATAGTGAACACAATATAAAAAAAAAGTATATATAATACCATCTTAAATTCATAAACCAAGTGCACCCCAGTTAGCGTACGTTGTTTTTCATGTCCGCCAAAATTTCATCAACGTTGGCCTAGTTGTTTTCCAGTTAACTCAGTAGGGAAATCACTTTTCCCAATATTATATTTATTTTCTCTAGATTGAATTTTCACTTCCTAAGAGAAGATGAACACAAATCCACCTAGTTCGTTTTCTTAGGCTTACAATATAACTGACACATGCCTCCTTCAGGATAGATCTATTTGAAACAGTAAATAGTCAATGATGAAGTAAATCGCAATTAAAAATTAGCATTTAGTACTTAGGGTTCAAAAATATTTGTGAGCACTACTATATATTTTAACTAGTTGGTTATAGGGGAAACAAAAAAATAAAAAAACATGGTCAACTATACTTTGTATTAGGCAAACTTTGAACTACCAAGGCTTCACGATCATTGCTTGTGACCAGATGTCTAATAGTTTTCAAAGCAATGTCCGAGCTTTTAAAATTTTAAGGTGTGGCAAAAAAAGCCAAGAAATATGACAACACATGGATTAATGACTTTTGTGCTCTTCCAATCGAAAACGATCCCAAATTTTGTCAGGTTGGTTAAATGTACAGAATTTTAATGTGTGTGACACAGATGTGATACAGACGTGATGAATTCAAATTACTTTTCAAACATTGATATACGAGTATATTTGCAATGTCTGTCTCTCTAATCTGGAATAGGGTTTTTTGTCTTTCACACTGTAAAAACTTAATAAAACGAATACATTAGTTTATATTGCTTTGGCAGACCATAGAGTTTAAATTAATTGAAATAGCAGAAACTTTTGGAGTATAAACGAAACATGTTAGCAAACTTTTACGCAAATAGACAATGGAATACAAATACGAACCGAAACTGGCTCCAAAGAATGATAAAGTAATGGCGACTGTCTTTTAGGACGTTGGTGGAAAGTGAATGGAATAAACCATTAATGCTGAGTATAATTCAATTATGAAATCAAGAATATAATGAATTATTTGGTGAAAAAAAGTTACTGTTTCAGCCTGACAATACACCAGTTCACACATAATTTATTGAGATGGTTAAAACCAACGACTTAAAATTAAAATTGCTGTGCCCTCTTGGAACAATATTTTAGAACACAAAATATCCTATAAAATAGTCTGCAGAGGCATATCTACACCTACATATTTCTAAATTGTTATTAGCTTCTAAAAGTCCAATTTCATTGACTGCTTTACAGAACGAATGAAAAAAAAAGTGTTTCAGTTTGAAAAACATAAAAGATTTATATGGAACCATCTGAATCACATGAGGTAGATTATAGTTTCTTTAAGCAATATCAGATTTTTTTTTTAAGTGGAAAATAAATATCTTTTCCAATTTCTTTTTCACTTTCAGCATTTCTATGTGTGCGGTTATTATAAATTTATGAGGTTGTTAGCTCCCAAAAGTATTGAAATTGTTATGTTGTATATACATATTATTTTTAAACAGTAAAAATACACAATACAATCTCTTTGACGGGAAAAGCAATAGTAAAAGAACTTGTCTGCTCTTTTCTGAATCTAAAAATTTACAAAAAATTCATTTTACCGCCTACTTGCAGCACGTCACGGAAAAGCTTACTCGTCACAAATTATTTTGCTGTTGTTTTCCCTGATGACGCTACAACAAAGTATTTTGGTCGCAGAGCCCTCAGTCGAGACAACTGTGGGCTAATATCAGTGGTGCGGGGGTTTATGGAGATGGCTCTTTGAATTATACTATCGATCCGGATACTCTGAATGCGTCTCCTCCTCTGTCTTTTACCTATAGACGAGTTTGGCTTTAGATGCTTGGGCGAAGTTCTTGACGCTATTCGCTCAATTAGTTCGGATGCGGTCGGGCCTGATAGCATTCCCCCTCGCCTGGTTAGACTGATCATACCATGGATCGTCTCCTCTGTGTAGTACATTGTTAACAATTTTCTGACCTCGTCGCAGTTTCCCAGTATTTGGAAACGTGCCCTGGTTACACCTATTGCCAAAATAACATCTCTAGGCTAGGACTTTCGACCTATCAGCGTTTTGTGATTACAATGGCAGTCCGATTTCACAGCTGGTCACAGTTGTGACGTTTGACGTCCGAAAATCGCTTTATAAAAATTATCTTTTAATTCTGGCCCTACTAGATTTCTATAAGGCGATTGACAGTCAGAACCATTCTAAGCTTGTTACCAAGCTATTGACCTATTTTTGCTTCTCGAACTGTTCTGATACTTTGATAAGAAGCCTTCTTATTGATAGACAGCAGGAGATTGGGGTTCTTTGCCACTTGTGATCGGAGTCCCACAGGGATCAATTCTTCGTCTCTTGCTATTCAGCATTTATATTAATGACTTACCTGAGGTCATTAAGCTTGGTTCTGCATCGCATTGGCTATTGACCTCGGACTTTGATTTACCCAGGGTATTACTGCATGAACAGCCACTACCTTTTGTAGACAGTGTGTGGTTCTCATTTTACCCAATTCCCTATTTGTCTGACGTCAGCATAGTCTATCCGTGATTGAATTCGGTTTGCAAAAGGAGACTGAACGTGGCGTTCAAGGACTGCGTTCGTTTCATCCATGGGCTCATGGGCTGAGACGGTGTGCTCATTTTTACTCCGTTCGAGCATCCCCTGTGGATCTCCCCTTGTTACTCTTACCTGTTTGTGAGAGGCTCGCTCTTTCTGCATATACTTATTAGATCTAAGCGTCCTCGATATTTCAACAGTGATCGACAGGACAGTTGTGGCTTTTGAAAGGTATTTAAAACTGTGAACCCCATGCCATCACCTCATTCCTATAAAACGTCGTTATATCAATCTTCCCGTGAATTTGCAACACAAGAGATCATACGACGGATTCAAGAATCTCCTTTTAACCCATTTGGCATCTCAGATTCTCACGTAAGATAAGAAGTACATAATTGTAACTCCTTCTCGGTGCATTCCGCACTTTTTGTTGAGGCTCCTACCCCTCTCTTCTTTTCATTTCATCTTTTAAATTCATTTGTATTTTTATACTTTTTTTATATTAATTATCAGCTTTTAATTCTCATCTTAAATTTCCTTTTCCTGTCGCATTATCATGCATCTAAAAAAAGATTGTTTATCTTACGATACATCACCAAATAAATATATCTGTCTATTTATCTATCTATCTAAATATGAAATGCGAAGTCTATACACTTCATGGGTTGCCTGATGGAAAATTACGAATAAAGTGCAAATGAAGCCAAAGTTAAACACGACCTATGTGTGTAACAACGACGAAGTACGGCAACGCTTATTTGCATATAGTGCGTACAAGTTTGAAACTTCTTCTGTTATTGTAAATGTAAATGTAAATATAAATTGCAAGCGGACAACTTGTTTTTAACTGCTCAGTGGTTTTTGCGTAGTCGAATATTAGTTTTTTAATCTGTTTTTGTCGACGTACATAGCCGACACCGGAACCACCTTCGACGTATTACGATATTACGAGTCCAAACTACTATAAACCTTACAAAAACCATAACTTTTAGTCTGCCTTTAAAGAAAACCAGGCATTGAAGCATAGAAGGCCATCGCTGTAATCACGTTTAATGTAATTAGAACTGAGAATTCAGCATTTAACATGTCTGCCGGGGGGTTCGTAATCACCGCCACACATGTGCTTGACATTTTAATAAGATACCGACCAATGTCAGCTGATGGAATTGTTTTTATGCTCAGTCGACAGCTACGCACAATAAGCCATAAGTCTCTAAGGAGGATATTCTTGGAATAATGCGAATAGAAGCCAATTTTTCCATATGTAACGTGTCATAGCACCAGCCAAAATTGTTCCATCCAACTGGGCACGTCCAATGGGGCTTCTATTAGATATCGGGTTACTACCAGCACCCGGAGTAGCGAAGAGACGCACCATGCGCTGGTTATCACTGAAAATAGCCGTAAGCATGCGGAAAAGGTCACTTATTTTCTTTCCACGGCTTTTCTGCAAAAAAATCGGCTGTACTATACTGACCGCTAAAAGCCAGGAACGATCTTTCCATTAACTCGAAATCTCTCCTATGGGCGCTGGCAAGTGATAAGGCAGACAGACACAAGCTGCTCGGCCGAACTAGCAGCAGTACAGCGGAGCACGGCACCACAAGCACCACCTTCACAGTATGGGTATGGTGTGCGGCTTTAGAACTTTGTACGCCGACGACCGAATTAAATTGATTCGGAACCATTCCACCGCTCCGATTCGACTCCTTCGGTCTCTCGCTTCTATCTATCTATATCTGCTGGCAGCGTGTTACATCTGCCCGCGTACATGTGATTCTTATTTCTGCCTGTGTGCCGTCATTAAAGTAAATCACATGTCTTCGAGTCATACTGCACAAATAAATTACGACATAGCGCTTCAGCGTAACAAACGAAACGAGCCAGCGCCGTACGTCGGATCAGACCGGCCGTAGGCACGCCGCACTCGACGCCGCCGCGCCGTTGTGAACGCTTATTGTAAGGCGTTCCTCTCAATTTAATAATTTCTATGCTTTCTGAAGTGCGAGTTCAGGCAACCTTTGCCGGCTGCTGGTGAAGTAATAAGTCCTCGGTGATGGCTGAGATGAGGAAATACTTCGATTTTATTTTGACAATCTGATGTCCGCCCAGAGGTGAGGGAGGAAGCTACATGTATGCACAGTAAACACGGTCTGCGCAGAACACCTTTCCAACTGGTAGGGGTAGTTCGAACGCAAGCATATGAGCTAGAGTTACGATTCGAAATTCCAAGGCAGGCCAGCAAAGCAAACCAATATTTTTTTTCCCTTGTTTGTTGGAATATCGAGCAACTCGGGACAATTGCCGGTATGTTTCGAACTCTCCTTGGAAAATTATCGAATATAGTGGGTGAAAAGTCCTGTCACCTTTGACATTTGTGAATGGGACGCACAGATATACATGTGGCGAGAGCAGTACTTAGATACACTATCGAAATGTACTGGCTATAAAATGAAGACAGGTCATGTGCTATCTGGCTCTCTCTTTTCCTTTTGGTAATCAATTATTTAATTACGCTCAGTCTAGCAGATGAATTTTCCTCATTCACCAGACATCGTTGTTATTTAATTCGCACACGTAATGAGATCCACGGAAAAGGTGTGCTGTCTCGTCTTTACGTGTGTTTCAGGTATTGATGTGCTTCATTTTATATGCATGTACATGCTGACCTAGGATGGGAATATTACATTGTTCTTTCAAGGTACTTTCAAGAGATTTAAAACCTTGTCAGCATTCATTTTCATTTACACTGTTAACTTTGCTATACAGTTTTGATGTTTTGGCTTTGAACATTTTGAAAAAATGCAGAAAATTTTCCAGTTGGAAGAATGGAAAAGTGTTGAAAAATTCGTAAATTTACAATAAATTGATAGCCTGGACATATTCACAATACGAATTTTTCTACTTTTATACAGAAATTTTAATAGTGTTGCCTGTGTCCTCTTGTAGAACTGAAACCGCTTTTGGTTTAACACTTGATTCAAAAATTGTCGATTTGTTTCCAAAATAATATTAAAAAATAATAATAATAATACCATAGCATCATAATAATACTATTACGTACTAACTTCACCCTTGGTTTTAAGTGATTGTTAAAGAACTTACAAGTATATTGTGAAGATAAATACAGTGGTGGTAAGACTTGACTTCATTTTCAAATGTGACTGAATCCCAACTTTATTAAATATTCTACTGTAGCAAATAAGAAAATGTTTAGTCAAAATTAAATACAGGAAGGCATTTTACGCCACGCTTCAAATACGCTGATGGGACGTGGAAAGCATTGTGTATAGCAAGAAGCCGAATAATTACAAAATTTCGTCAGCAAAATAATAAAAAACTCTCTTAGGGAAGCGCCAATCTGTTCTCAATATCTACATTTATTAAAAAAATTTTGTCATTGGATATCAGCAGTCGCGAAAAAATTTCAACACAAGAATTGGCACGACAGAATAGCAAAAAAGGTTCGACTATTAAGCACTACAAATAGCATCTGTCAGTATATGAAATTGGAAGAATATTCAATACATAATAATAAACAATAATTTTTTTTCGAATTCCATGACAGAATCAATATTTAGCTTTTGAAGCGAAATATCTTATATTACGGTAGAGTAAGTTCGCATGTTCAGAAATGGGAGCACAACGATAAGTGAAACGCTTCCCCAAGAAAATACCCGACAATGGAGGGATAAGGAAATATTTTGCCCTTTTTGGAAATTCAAAATTGCCGCTCCAATATCGCAAACTCAAAATATTAGTTTCTTTAGAATTATATTAAGTGTGGCATACAGGAGTTTTTGGGTTGCTAATTTCAAATATGTTAAAATAATGATGTTCTCAACAAGAGCGTCTAGGATAGCTGTGTGCTGTAAATTTGATCGAACTTTATAACTAGACTGCGGATTTTATGCAATTACATATTTTAATACATATATTTATACCAATTACAGAGACCCTCATAAGGCGACTTCGAAAATTGCAAAATGTCAAAATCAAATTTAAGGGTTCCTGGACTTCATAAATATTTCGATCCAAATGTTATACATATATATTTCATTAAATTGCATATAATTGTTTGTATTGTTAAACCAGCAAAGAAGTTTCACTTCCACTGCGCGTAAAGGTTACACACACTATTTTGTTCTACCAATATAAATAAACATCAAAAACTATTTTACAAAAGTTTAAGACGAAATACAGAACGCATAGAATTGGATTTAAGCACGACCATTGACCATTTAGAAAGCAGAGTGCACAGATACGTATGTACTGTACACTGCTTTTCAAAAATCTCCATTTGTGAGATATTTGTAGGGAATGACGTTTCCTTTAGATATACAACAATTGTTTTCTTTGCGTTCTCAAGAGAACAAATGCAGAGAATGTATGTTGTTTCATCAATTTCTGAATCCAAATTTTGATTTTCTTCCTAGCTCTACTATTTGTTTTGTTTATGTTTCTCCTCTCTTCCACTCTCAACATCTCTCTGCTCAATGGAAATGTGTTTTTAAATAATGACTTGGGGTTTTGTCGCGGTTAGCCATAAGATAGTATTAGCGAAGAGTAGTGCAGTGCTTTCGCCATTTATAATCTAAGCCCCACTCAGCATACCATAGCTCCCACCCTTATCGTAATTTTGTAGTCCAGTCAATAGATACTGCGACAGTTATAGGCCAGGTTTTGTTTTTATATGATCAAGATGGCGGCCGATACAAAATGGCCATCCCAACGGCTGGATAGATTTTAATCAATGAGCTGTCCATCGATTCGTCTAAACCGTGTGATAATTATTGGCTAGGTTTTGTTTTAAATTTATCGAATGATCGAAATTTCCTTAAAGAATCAGACCATATACGAAAACTGTAGATAGGAACTTAAAGAAACCTACATAGAGATCAGGTCTCATAAAACCAGTAAGTTTAGAATTGACAGGAATTAACAATATATGTCTTGATGAAACAAAACTGAAAAGTCGTCAATAAAAAAAAATAAAAAATAACGACTGGGTAAAAACCGAACTATACTATGGAAACAAGGTGACGGTTGGGACATAGTAGAATCTAACATATAATGGAAAATACAGTCGGAGACATACATACATGTAGCAGGGGTCGCAGCAAGTAATACATGAATCTGATGCGTCCGACTGCAATTTCCATTATACATTTTACTGTGTTCCTACGTCATCCAGTTTCCATCTTTTTAGTTCGCTTTTTACACAGTCGGGTATTTTGTTTATTTTAATTCATTTTTTTAATAAATTATTCAGAGGTGTCCCCTAGCTAGTAGAAAATTTTAACACTAAAATGGTAAATGTGCTGAGAGAAGTGATGGAATTGCAGAAGAGTACAACTATACAACAACTTTTGAGGGGCCCATTTCACTGACATCATCTTCAGAGCATTGAAGAGCAAAAATAAATAAATATAAACCGTGTGTTACTGTTTTTATTTCATATAAAAATTATAACCAAGATGAATGGGATGATATGTCTCGGCTCACCTTCTATAAAGATAGAGTTTGTTTACACGTAAGAGGTAGCTCGGAATATATGGAACCGATGCAGATAAATATTTCACCATATAACTATAACTATACATATATATGGATAACTGAATCATCGTTGTATGTACATATGTAGACATACATAGGCTTCACACCTTCACTAATATAAACGAGTATATTTATAAATAAGCCCATTTTGTCTGTCTGATTGTGATATATTTTGGAAAGCTTGAACCGATTCCGATGCGGTATTTATCATTGCATAGGTTATGTTCCATGGTAGGCTTTGGGCTACATATTGTTATTTGTTCTTTGTATGTAGATGGCGGGCTCAAAATACCAAATATCTTATGTTCGTGCAAAAGTTGGTACATCGGAGTTTATAATGTCACTGATTTAAAATATGGGACCCAATTTTAGAAATTCAAAATAACGGATCCAAAATAGCGGACCAAAAATAATAAATTTCTTTAAATTTATGCAAAAGTTAGCACATGGAGTATTTTAGGTGCACTGATTTTAAATACAGTGTCGAATTATACAAACCCAAGACGGCTGGTATATTATGGTAAAACGACCAAACTTCTTCATCTCAGCTTTGGCTTTACTTGCGGGAAGTCTGAACTGTGGTGTGTGATAGGGGGATGGGTTATGGAATCTTGGCAAATGATCACAACCAAAAACTTAAGATTTAAGAAGAAAAATTAAACATTTGCGCAGTACAGAATTCGACTGTGTCTAAAAATATGAGAATTCAAGATCACAGACACAGTATGGTGGGTATGTAAATAAAATAATTTTGAAAACGGATTGTTTAAGTTTTAGAAAATAGGAATGCCCGTGAAAGACTGAGAATGACTTTACTAGTTGTATATAATGCTAACCATTTTTTTTTAAATTTCGCTTTATAAAGCACTTTATGTTGAACATTTTCAAAACACAGTATTCTTACTTTTTGGAAAAAATTGATATTGTTAAAAATCAGTCAACTGAAGAATTTGCTATGTAGATTCGATATCTTTAGAAATCATACTATTATTGGGTAACAAAAGAAAATCAAATATTTTGAACTGCGAGTGAATGGAGGTTAAAATAATTGACGCACGAAATATTTGTTCTAAAAAAAACCTGATAATATTGATGGTGACTTACGGATATACATATGTGTGTGTACTTTGCGATTATAAACTGTCAGTAAGGTCGTGTTATGAGTTCCTGTCACATTTGTTTTTTTTTTTTGACTTTTTTAAAGTCCGAAAAGTTCTCTTAATTAGCGCTAATCTCTGCAGAATCAATGCTTAATTTGAACCAATTAATCCTACATACATACATATGGGCGGGTGTCCGAATTTGAGTGCCGGATTTAAATTCCGATCAATTTATTGTTTATAAGGTTGCCAGCCCCAAAAAATGTTTTACTTATATGACATCTGACAATGTTGCGATTAGAAAATATGGAACGTTGTTGGGATCTTTTGAAGTTGCATGTATATGTCAATAAACCATAAAAAATTCCTGAGTCTAAGGTGAGATCCAACATGTTATTGCAGTCGAGCCATAATCATGCCACGATATTATCGAAAAATAAAATTAGTTTTCTAACAGAGCCACAGGGCGCATTTATCTGACATTTGGTCTTATACTTAACTGCAACATTTGTGCTCGAATGAATAAAATTTATTGTCACCATGGAGTAAATAGGAGCTCTGATTTATTTTACGTATATGAATATTCGTTTTATGAATGTACCTGTGTGAACTAACAACTTCGCAACTTAGTCATTTACAAAAAGGTTACACTTTTTGTGGTATCGGGTGTACTGACAGTAAAATCGGTGCAATGATAGTGACATTTCTTATTTTATTTATCCCTTTATTTCACACTTTAATAAATCTGTACACTCATTTTGAACTATTTCAATTAGTGCATAGGTAAATGCTTCTTAATAGTAATTTTTAATGGAAAGGTACTGGATTAATAAAATTATTTATTGGAACGTAAATTAATTAATTACTTAAACATTTTATAACACATATTTGGTTAAAGCTATGAGCCGGTATATGAAATTATGGAAACATGATGATTAGAGTGCTTCAATAGAAGAGGGTGCTCAGTGAAGTCAGTTATCCTCATACTCGTACATGAATTGTTTAACTTTTTATGCTGATTATAATTATTTCGGAACAAAAACACTATTAGCAACCTCAACATTGCTCGTCGGCGGGTTTACTTTATTCCCGTACTCCCCACTTTTCCAATATCCTGTTCATACAAACCCACCCAGCCGCAGCCAAGTTGCCGTCTGATAACATTTGGGTCTACCTGTGTAAATATTTTGTTTATTAAATGGGAAGCCACACACTCAGGCAAAGCGGCATCGCCGTAGAAAGGACACCCGATGTACATGAGGTAGTCAAGAATTCAGATGGATAACTTCGAAATTTCGAAAGGGTGATATGTTCGAAAATTCGACTTATGAGCTTGAAGCGAAAATAGAGGGATAATAATGCAGGGGTGTTACAAAGTAATGTTTTGATTTTCATGCCCCTCTGTTCTGTGTGTGGGTGAACAAGCCAATAGATTTTTAGGGATTGTGTTGTTTCGTGCACAAATGGTCTAGATACTTACCATTAATACCGCTGATTAGTGGGTAGTTGCTGTCGCGTCCGCCAATGAGATTTTTTAATCCAGATTCGATCAGTGTTGGGGACGATCGCTCCCTGTCACTCATTT
This sequence comes from Neoitamus cyanurus, assembly GCA_947538895.1. Classification (NCBI taxonomy): domain Eukaryota; kingdom Metazoa; phylum Arthropoda; class Insecta; order Diptera; family Asilidae; genus Neoitamus; species Neoitamus cyanurus. Next base: position 3,085,724 of record OX384540.1, read on the forward strand.
TTTCATATAAAAATATTGGGGTGGTCCACTCTTCCGAAAAAAACGAACTGAACTGAAGGCGCTACGAGCCGAACGATTCAATGCTCTGTCAATGCTCCTTGCTTGGGTTTCAACTAGAGGCACAGACTTATTATCAATTCACAGCAAGATCACCTATACAAAACTATTCCTATATCACCAGTTGGCCCACTATTTGGGGGACAGGGTTGTTTCAAAAGCACTCGAATTTAATTGCGATAGAATGGCACTTGCAGGCACCTTGCGACAGTTCAACAACTTTGGGCTCACACGGAAGGGATAGCTGGAACACGGGAACGGTCAGTCGAGCCCGTGGGTAGGTTTTCGCCGCTCGAAGTTACTCACAGTCAATTTACTGAGAAAGGGTGGAAAAGCTTATCGGTTCCTTCCATTTAAGCGAAAATTCCTGAGGTGTGTGGCGAAGCCTCGGGCGGCTGGGTTACTTTAACGGAAACACTGGGCTGCACACACAATCCTGTTAATTTTGTTTAAACAATTCCTTTGCAGGCTTGCTAATTTCCGGACGAGTTCTAGACGTTCAGGTTGTTTTACTTTTATTGCTTTTGACCAGGATATTTCCACCCTTTGACTATGTGTGCGTCCTTTTTGCTTTCCAGCTCAGGACAGTAGTGTTTTAATTTCGAAAATCGAAACTGGAGCTGGGGAAGTGAAGCTCACTCCCGGGGGGAAAGGTGTCCTCTCTGACTCCTCGTCGGTTGTAGTTTTTCGTGCTGCCGCCTATCACAATTGCTGATCCGTCTTGGCTTCCTGCGGAGCTACTACTGCATCAGCAGTTTTCTTTGCTGAAACAGTGCAAAATTCAGCAGCCACCACTTCAGAATCAATGGGAAGGAAATAGCTGGAAACGCACTAAAATCAACTTGCCGAATATGAGCACACTCGGGAAGAGGACGATTGCTCCTGGAAGTGAACATCAACAAAAACACTGAGTGGGTGGATAATGTCCCAGCAGACACCTCGCGGCACTCGTAGTATTTTGAGTGTGAAAAGTCACAGTCGCGCGTATACTCCCAGAGGCTTGGGCTTTGAAGCGAATTAAAAAAAAATAAATTTCGGATAGAGGAACGCACTCCGTGGAGCCTTGGATAAGAAAAAAATTAAAACGTGCGCGCCACTCGTCAAGCACAACCCGTTCTTCGCCGCCAACTAGCGATATCAAATGAGTAGACCTTTCGCTCGCCAAAAACTTTTTGAATATTGACGAAAAAAAGCACCGATGGGACGGACGGCCTGGGTTTTGTTTGTTTCGGCTATTCGTGTACGTTTAATTTCAGTGTGATTTCTTCGTCGCCGGTGCGGTGTGGGGTGGTGCGGTTCTTCTGCCTCTACTTCTACTGTTGCCTCTGCTGTTGGCGCTACTCTGCTAGTACTCGTCTTCTTCTTTCTGGCTGCTTCTGTGTGATGTCAACGATGTGTGCCATTAGCGTTCTCTCGTGGCTCGATCAGCCAGCCAAAATCGCGACATCGATAGCACACAACGTTACATAGCCACAGAGCGTACTATCGACCAGCAGTGGTGCATACATATGTTGCGCCGTTCTATTATGCCATAGAACTCTCCTTTTTTGCTCCACTGAGCCCAGAAATCTCCACAGCTCCGGCTTCGTGAATGGCTGATAGCGAAGGTTCACTATGGCACAACTCGTCAAACACACCTCCGCACCGCGCGCTGTGCTGTCCCTGTCCCAATCACGTGTGGAAAATTTTTGGTTAGCTTGTGCTTAATTTGCATAGACAGCTACACCTTTAGAGGGGTAGTCTGCTTGCGATTCAAGGACACAAATTTTATTTAAAAGTCAGAAGTGGGGTATGTTTTAAAGATTTTTGGCCCATTTGTCTCTAGATTGACGCCCGGAACTTGTGCACCACGTGGTTATCAGAAAAAGTTATGTGGCACGGCGTTGCGTGAGCTTTCCATTCCCCTCCGCACTCATCCGAAAATGAATCATTCGGTGGCAAATATTGCAGCTTGTTTGTGCGCACGTAATCTTTAAAGCTTTATATTTCTCTCAACATGGCTGCAAAAAACTCAACTATCTTCGGCATTTGTTTCATATTTTGGCCTAAATTCTTGCTTCTGAATTTCTTCTAATTTTGATGATATCGCCACCTACAGGTGGCTAGCTGAAGCTTCTTAAAAAGTATACGCGCTTCAAGTTAAGCGGCTTTTGATTTAAACTTAAGCTTACAACAAGTTTATATCATACACAAACCACGTGGGACAATAATAAGTTTTTGTGGATTGTATTTTATGGAAACAAAATAAAAAAATTAAAAAAATCGTTAAGAAACATGTAACATTCTAAGGTGTGAACAGTGCTGTAACCTCCTACGGGTCATTTGGAATTCATTTGTATTGATTGATACATTGAACCTTTCGATCGTTTTAGCTACTCTAATTAAGCGCGCCTGCTGGCTATGCGAAGAAAATTTTTTGTTTCGTTGTTCGTTCTCATTCTAAATTGTTGCCATGTGTGTATCGGATTTATTCATTATTCATATCCTGCCCCCACATGTATAATGTAATAAGTTGAAGCCTGAAAGGAATTATGTTTTGATTTTATTTAAGACGGAATGACTCAACCAGGCCAGATCACTCAAAGGCAATCATGCCAGAAGACTTGGAGCTCCTTCGAAGAACTACTGCAGAAGCTGCCAAAATGTTGACGAGGAGGAGACCGCTGAACACCCTGACTGATCTGGGGTCTGCTGGCATACACGACCTCATCCGGTTCGTCAAGGACACAGAATGGTTTTGACTTGGCTTCCCTGTGTGGTATCAAACTGGACCTAGTATAGCCTAAATACACCCTTGGACAACCACGGCAACCTAATCTAACCTAGGACTGAATGTCGTGGCGAAAATGATTACCGTCACGATGCTATACAGAGCAGAGAGCTACATTCTCGGTATTTTAGCCTCTGGAAAGCTGAAACCAAATGTCAACATCATAAGAGACAGCATCAATCTGTCAGCTTAAGCTCAGGAAGTTTTTTTCTCTCATCGACGTTTAGTCTCTCGGGTGCCGATTATAAGGGGGAGAAACCAGGTGGTTAGAATCGGTGGAATAAAAAACAGAAGCAGTTATACTTACCACCCGCAAACCAGTCGCGTAAGTAAACTTAACGGTACTTAACTACACCATCAGATCTAAGCAGTCCATTTAATTTTTAGAAGTTATTCTAACAAGTTATGGATTACGCAAGTAAGCGCTTTACCTTGAAAACTTCTCCTTTTAGAATGCTGTCAAACATCGGACGGAAAACTAATTGCTAAAGTTCCGGAATCAGCTCTACTATACGTGCCTTCCATCTGAACGATGCTCTGGCACCGAAAGAATCAAAAAGGAAGCTGACATCAGCTCAGAGACTTAGCACTCTAAGAACCATCAGTGGCTTCAGGACTATATCTGACCAGAGAGAGAGGGGTAGCCATTTGATTTTCTTTTTATATTAATAAAATTGTAGAATTGTTTGGGCTCGGAGATTAGTTTTGACTGCATGCTAATGAGGTAGTCATTGTAGAGGGATTCGCAACGTTGGGAAAAAAGGGAAGTGACAACCAGGTATGAAGAGTAGTCCGAGTCAGACCTTGAAATGAGGTAGGTATACCACAATTTGTTCCTTTTGTTGCGTAGAGCACGGAGGTCTTTATCATACCAGGGTGGAGATGAGGAGCGGTTCTTTATAGGTTCGAAGGGTACACAATGGGACAGGCAACTAAATATTTCAGTGTAGAAAAGAGCAAGTCGGTTGTTTATAGGTAGTTGGCAGTCAGTAAAGTTTGAAAGGACGGTAGACTTACTAAGCAGGAAGTTTAGCTTAGAGAAGTCTGTTTTACGGAAGTTGTAGCTGTTACATTCTTAAAATACTGGTCTCAGTATGGCAGTACGAACGACATTGTTCCTGATCGAGAATCGTTCGTTCAGATCAAAAACAACGTCTCGCAATTCCCCCCCTTTCTCGGCCTCTTTCGTTCACCGTCCGCCATCAGCGACAGACGTGCATTCCGCAGAGAAAACTAAATATAGAAATTGTACGAAGTATACGCTGTTTTATTATTTCCCACCGGACACAACAACTGGCGACGAGGATGGGATATTAATTCCCCGCAGGACTACATTAATTACATTCCACTACAAGTAGTGAAAATTTCATCGGGTTTATCATAACCTACATCAAGAACCGGCAGTGGCATCAAAATGGCTTCAGCTACCGTTCTACAAGCCACCTTCACAATTGAAGTTTTCGAGCCGACTTCCACAAACTGGAATCGGTGGGTGCAGCGTTTAGAGGGCTCATTCAAGGTTTTTCAAGTACCGGACACACTCAAGGTACATTACCTACTACACTACATGGGAGCCGCTGCTTACGATATATTGTGCGATAAAATTGCTCCCAAGTTGCCTACAGAGCATTCCTACACCGAACTGTGTAAAATAATGAAATTATTTTACGTTCCGGAGCCGCTGGAAATTGCCGAAAATTTTAGATTTCACCAGCGGAAACAACGTGATGGGGAGTCAATACAGGAGTATATAACCTCACTTCAAAAGTTGAGTGTAAATTGCAAATTTGGTGATTACCTTAGTACGGCGTTGCGCAATCAGTTTGCTTTCGGATTATTAAGTAAGCGCATTCAATCACGGCTGTTGGAGACGAAGGATCTGACATTAGAAAAGGCGGTGGAAATAGCTACCAGCATCGAACTTTCCGAGAAGGATGCAAACCAATTACACGGCGATATACGCCCATCATCTAACACAATCAGCACGATATCATCTTCAAACCTGGGGAAACATTCGAACAATCGTAACAAAGGCGCTCAACGTTCTGGTAAAAGTTTTCAAAATAAAAAATTAAGTTCTAATACAAAAACTGGGATAAATAAAACTGATTCTAATGCATGTTACAGATGTGGTGATCCTCATCATTTAGCAAATAGTTGTCCAAAGCGCGGATTATTCTGCAACAATTGTAAACGAAAGGGGCATCTGCAATCAGTCTGCTTACAAAGAAAAAAAAGTGAGTCAGCCAATATTGTACAGGAAATTTTGTCCATGGACTCCAGTGGCAAAGACCGCGAGAAATTCATCACGAAAGTACAAATTGAAGGCAGAGATGTTCGAATGGAAATCGACAGTGGTGCTGCAGTATCAATTATGAGTAAGTCGCTTTTCTATAAATTGTTTCAAGTGCCAATCTCTCATACTAAGATCAGATTAGTGTCTTATTGTCAAACAAACCTAAATGTGTTAGGAAGTGCTACGGTTCAAGTTAAATACAAGGGGCGAGAATTTAATTTATGTCTTTATATAGTAGATTGCAATAGACAACCAATTTTAGGAAGAGAGTGGATCCGACCACTACAAATTACACTGGACGTTAAAGAAGAGGTTTATTACCTTTCAAAAGAAAAGAACTCCAACGAGACAATTAGTACCCTTACAAACGTGAACAGTGAAATCATTCCCTTGATAAACCAGTATCGTGATGTTTTCTCGTCTGATATTGGTAAAATTAACGGTTTACAAGCCAAATTACATTTAAAACCTGATACGAAGCCGGTTTTCTTAAAGTCACGATCGCTGCCCTTTGCCTTATTACCGAAGGTTGAGGAAGAGTTAAATAATTTGGTCGAACAAGGGGTTTTAGAAAAGGTTAGCCATTCCGAATGGGCTACACCCATTGTCCCTGTGGTAAAACAATCGGGTAAAATTAGAATTTGCGGTAGTTACAATTTAACAGTTAACCCAAATTTAATTATTGACGAATATCCATTGCCTACCATCGAGGAATTAACGGCTACCATGGCAGGTGGAGATAAGTTTTCGAAAATTGACCTCAGTCAAGCTTACTTACATTTAGAAGTACATGAAAGAGATAGGGACTGTCTGACACTTAACACTCATAAAGGCCTTTACAGATGCAACCGCCTAATGTTTGGCTTGGCCTCAGGTCCTGCTATTTGGCAGAGAGAAATGGAAATACTTTTACAGGATATTCCCGGAATAAGCGTGTTTTTAGATGACATACGAATTACAGCAACCGATACCGAAACGCATTTAAAGACACTTGAGCTAATTTTTAAAAGATTTAGGGAACATAATCTACATATAAATTTGAGCAAGAGTTCATTTCTAGCAGATCAAATTGAGTATTGCGGGTACGTAATTTCTAGACGCGGCGTTCAAAAATCGCAATCGAAAATTGATGCAATTCAAAACGCTCCAATTCCAACGAATAAAACACAAGTGCGTGCATTTATTGGAATTGTAAATTATTATCGGCGTTTTATTCAGAATATAAGTACAATACTACGACCATTATACGCTTTATTAAAGAATGATACACCATTTAAATGGACTAAAGAATGTTTAGATGTTTTCAATTACATAAAAAAGGAGATACAATCAGATCGTGTTCTAGTTCATTTCGACCCGAAACTACCTTTAGTATTAGCAACAGACGCATCTTCGTATGGCGTTGGTGCCGTCTTATCCCATATTTACCCAGATGGAACTGAACACCCAATCCAATTTGCTTCAAAATGCTTATCGCCTACACAACAAAAATACTCCCAGATCGATAAAGAAGCTTACGCTATAATTTTCGGCATTCGTAAATACCATCAATATCTCTGGGGAAATCGTTTTACACTCCTCGTGGATCACAAGCCACTTTTACAGATATTTTCTCCTACAAAAGCATTACCAACACTTTGTGCAACACGCATGCAACATTATGCAGTGTTCTTACAGTCATATCAATATAATATCAAATACAAAAGCACCGAATCACACTCGAACGCTGATTTTTTTTCAAGACTACCTTCATATTCTGAATCTCCTTATATACACGATGAGCCAGAAGTAGTAGACTTACAACAAATTGAGACATTGCCTATTACAGTGGAGCAACTTAAGCACGAAACAAAAAATGACCAGGATTTGCATAAACTCATCGGATTTCTGGAAACAGGGAAATCTGCACCTAAAACTGTACGTTTTAACGCAAATCAAAGCGAATTTGCCATACAAAATGGATGTTTAATGCGAGCCCATAGAGTGGTAATTCCACGAGCTTTACGCGAAATGACCCTAAAGGAACTTCATTCCACGCATTTCGGTGTGGTAAAAATGAAACAATTAGCTCGAAGCTATTGTTGGTGGCCTAAAATTGACCATGAAATTGAGGAACTATGCAGAAACTGCTTAATTTGTAACTCAAACAAAAATAATATGCCGAAAGAACCCGTACATCCGTGGGAAACACCTACAAAACCATTCTCAAGAGTGCATGCTGATTTTTGTGGACCATTACATGGTGGATTTTATTTTATTTTAGTAGATGCTTATACACGATGGCCCGAGATACATTATATACAAAATATAACGACAGAATCTACGATCGGAATATGCAGAAAAATATTTTCTACATTCGGTATTCCGGAAATTTTCGTTTCCGATAACGGTACGCAATTTACATCGTACAAATTCCAAGAATTTTTGAAATCAAATGGAATAATACACAAACGAACAGCTCCATTTCATCCTGCAACCAATGGTTTAGCAGAAAGAAATGTTCAAACGCTAAAGAAAGCCTTACGCAGCTTACAGTGCGACAGACCCACAAGGGAATTCAAACTGTCGCAATTCCTTTTTCGCTACAGAATAACACCACACTCAATCACAAATAAATCCCCTTCTTACATGATGTTTGGAAGACCAATAAGATCACGATTAGATTTAATGATCCCTAAGACCTTCGAAACCCAAAAACATAACCACATCGTGGAACCTAAAAGAAACCTCGAGAAAGGGACGAGGGTGTCTGTTCGAGATTATTACGATAAAAATAAGTGGAAGTTTGGGGTAGTTAAAGAAAAAAAAGGAATACTCCACTATCTGGTAGAATTAGATGATGGTAGGGTATGGCATAGACACATCGATCAAATTAGAGAGATTGGCAAAAATACACCGAAGCAACTTGCAAAACCCCTGTACGAACCAAAAGAAAATGACACGGACTCAGTATTGGATAAAGAAAACGAAACCCCTGGAGCCATGGAGCAAAGTACACCAGTTATTGAAGATCCATTACCAGACGCAGACCTTGCAGGAGTTCCTATCGTAACTCAACCAGCAAATAATGAAGTTGTACAATTGCGAAGATCATCACGAATTAGAAATCCCCCATCTCGATTTGTACCTTAATTAAAAAAAAAAAATGAAATAATATTGTAATTTACAGAATTTGTTACCGCGGAAGGGAGGAAATGTTACATTCTTAAAATACTGGTCTCAGTATGGCAGTACGAACGACATTGTTCCTGATCGAGAATCGTTCGTTCAGATCAAAAACAACGTCTCGCAATTCCCCCCCTTTCTCGGCCTCTTTCGTTCACCATCCGCCATCAGCGACAGACGTGCATTCCGCAGAGAAAACTAAATATAGAAATTGTACGAAGTATACGCTGTTTTATTATTTCCCACCGGACACAACAGTAGCGGAAAAGGGGCTCAGAATTAGTGCGGTTGTTTGATGATTCGAGGAAAAGAGTGAGGAAGAGTGGGGGATGGTGCAGGTCAAGAGTAGAAACTATGCACTTCTATTCACAATGAACGCATCATATTGTTACATAATGGGCTTTTGCAAGATGAGTATTTGTAAAGTTTCGTGTGAATACACACCGAGGCTGCCTGCCTGTTCTATAAAGTCCCGCTGAGTTTGAGTCTGAAGAGCCGTCCACCAAACCGAGAGTAGAATCAGTCGTTGATCGAAGTGCAGTAGTGGTAGCGGTCGCTGCTTTTGATTTTTACATTTTATTGTGTTTAATTTTGAACTGCAAAATGTGAGCTAAGTTCCGTGAATTAAAATTTGAAATGGAGTAAACTCGAGTGTTTTCGTAAAAACCTTCTTACAAGTTCTTTCCGAACCGCCATCGGTAAGATCGCCGTAGTGTGATGGTATCTGAGTCTGACTTCTGTGTCGGGGATCTTCAGTTCAAATCCGTGCAGGGACAATAAGTTTTGGAATTTTTTCCCTCCCGAAATTTGCCCGCTAGCCACTCAGCAGGCCAATTTTGTTACAATATAATAATAATAATAATAATTTTTGTTTTTCATATTTTTTTTATTTGTGTCGCTCGGAGAGCCTCACGTGGAATCCGAGGAATTCGAGGTGCATGCCAACCGACCTAGCGACGAGATGCCCCTTGAGCGATGACGTATGATGTCACGCCGTGGGTGGTTGGTTTCACTTGTAGGCGCGTGTAATATAAGTGCACCGGCGACTTGGCGGTGCTGAGCACGAAACGAAGCAGACGGTTCACGCCGCTAAACGTCCTTGGACCAATGAAGAACGCTTATAGGTCTACGTGGAACAAGGTCCATAAAATCCTGCACACAGCCGGTCAAGCAAATCGATATGCGTTAGCTGACTCGGGTGCGAAAGACTATGATGCAGCAATTTGAATGTTATATCGGTGTCCTTAAATTTGCTGGGACAACGGGGAAAGTCTAGCAGTCACAGAACTAATCGCAACATGTTCAACCACGACGTCATTGCGCCACCGTCACAGACGATCACCTCCCGTATGGGACGCGACGTCTATCCGCCAAAGGCGGTATGTGGAAGCCTCAGCAGCACGAGACCGTCAACAAGCTCCGCACCAGAATTGCTGGAGCGAATCTTGGAGAATCTCTCTCGCGCAGTAGATACAACTCCACGCAGGACTGGGGTGTTAGATGGCACCAAGGGTATTTGTCAATAACGTCACCGAAAGTAGCCAGGTTTTCTAATTCAGCGTTGAATCCTCGAGCCTCTCACTCAGAGTTGCAGTATATGTGCTTTAGATGCGGTGAAAGCAACCACATGGGAATAAATGCCGCGCGGAAAACATGTCCTGCAAATCGTGTCGGATGAAAGAATACATCGCTGCCGTGTGCATCAACCCAACGATAAACACTAAAAAGTGGTACAAGCGGCGGAGGAGGAACCGCTATAAGAAATAAATTTTCTTAATCATGCTTCTTCATCCAACAATGAAGGCAAGTATTACGTTGAGGTTAGAGGGCGTGTGAGAGCGGCTGGTTTTCATGAATAATGACAGCTTTACAACAAATTGGCTTAACGCAAAAATAATTCCCACGACAGTGATGTTGAAGACCTACAATGGTAACATCCTCTATGTTGTCGGCAAATCCAATGTTCCAAATGACGAGCTCCAAACCCGGCACCCTTCAAGCGCCGAGGGCAGCGCGGCTAAGGGGTTCCTTAGTAGACTGTATGTAAAGTCTGGATACCTGGTGACCTTGGTTTAAATATAGTCTTCCCGGAGCACAACAGGATCTCCCCTCGGATGACATTCACTCGCATATTCCTGGGTTTTATATTGATAAAAATACAACTTTACACAATATGGCCACCGCATGCTGAAATCTGTTGCAAATGTGGGCCACGAAGAAATCTCGAATTAACCTTCGTTAACCTTAACTTGCCCTATGCCTTGACGTGAAAATGCGGAGTGTGATTTTTTGTAGGCCTGCTGTTCATTTACTGAAGAGAATTTTGCAAATATGGTAGAATGCATACGTTTTGTCCCTTATTGATGAGTTTTGGAAGATCTCTTACTGCGGCCCTTACAACGTTCAGCTCCTCGTGCAGTCTCTTCACTTCCAGGTCAATGTTAGCAATCACTCGATAAATATTTGCAATCAAATTCACCACAGCGAAAAAGTCTCAATATTCATTTAAAGGAACATTTACTGTCCCAAGCTGCTGCCGAGGTAATTAAAATGAGTCATGGTTTAACATGTGCGCACCAAAGCAAGGACCTGACTCATCCGCCATCATCTGCGCTAGCGAAGGAGGTATACGATTCAAATGTAGCGAGATAGAAATGTTTCTTTAGTAGGTCGATGCCAGAATAGGCAGGGGTTAAAAAAGGCGTACGCGAGTATTTCAGCTAAGATCTTTCTGCCTGCTACTGCGGCTATTCAGTGGTGAAGTGGCAAAGTAATAGGTTGATCAATAGGTGAGTGAAGTTTTGTGCAAACGAATGCATGACTGCAGTTTAGATTCGCGAATATAGAAAATATGCATTTAGGTAGTTTTAAGGATAGGTATTAAGTGTTTGTGAATGTGCGATCGTGAACAAATGTGGTAACTGGTAACCGGCGTGTGGCGCTCGATACCAGTGAAGGGCGCATAGCGCCCGACGTTGGGATGTGTCCCCTGGTTTGAATCTGGGGCGTGTGATCGCCCATGAGCTGAGGCAGACGTGTGGCCGCAGGCCAACCGGAAAAAGGGACGTGTGGTCGTCCTATTGCCTGAAAGGGGGAGCAGGACTCTCCCAGTGTGTTTGTGTGCGACTGAGCTCACTGAGTTAAATATTCAAAAGCCTTTCTATTGTTTCAGGGGCAACAAAATCAGCAGCAACCGGACTGGGCCTTCAAGAAAAACGATAGTGTCTAAGGAAGCCAGTCAATAAAAGAATTTTAATGGCGGTTTTAGATCTTTTATTCCTTTGTTCGAAAACCCTTTAGTAAAATCCACAACGTGATTTTGACATATACTATAATAAAAAAAGCAGTGAGCTAAAATTCTTTTCAAATTCTGCCATAAATCAATTTAAGGTCGTTTATTAAACTTTTTTTTGTAAGGATATAATAAAAGTGGCCCCTGATTCAGTACTCTTACATTTTCCATAAGATTTTTTTTATAAGAAACTCATTCTATTTTTATGTGTATCAATTTAAAACGTTATCTTACCCTCAGATCCAGCTGATTCTGTGGATCGGGATCTAGATCTGTCTAAGAAGAAATGATCCTCAGCAACAGCGTCACCCACTAAATAAGGATTTAAATCTACCGCTCTGCCTTCCTTACCGCAAGCCATTAGCCACTCTGAAGTCACTACCGGAAAGCATCCAAGAAAATAGTTTTTTCTGAACGTACTACGCAACCAACAAATGGTTACCCCATTTAATAGCTGCGTTATACTTAGGTCCCTCGGGTGACTTGCATATTAAAAGTGGACGCTCCTTTTTAGTGTAAACTTCATCCTTAGTTGCTCCTAGAATAGTAGCTAAAGATTCGACAGAGCCTTTCTTTCGCAGTGTATAGACTGATGACGATATGCACCCCTGCTTAGCGTCTGCCGCCGTACAAATAGGAGCATGATAATATTCCTTTTCCACCAATTTATTGCCCCTAATAGCGTCTTCCTGAAAACAAGGGATGTAACCGCAGAGGGTAAAGAATTAACTATCTTATTTACTATCCACAATTGTTTACTATGTGTCTGGCTTTAACCGGAATGCTCCCCAAATCCGTTGATGTCTTGGAAGGATGTAACGTTGTCCGGGTAGGCTCTAAGGTGGCCAGGGTGAACGGGACGGCTAATGAAAGAACACGGTAGTTGTTATTAATTTTTATATTTATAATAATCAACCAAACAAAACAATATCATCGAGAGAACAATGGATACAGAGAGAGACGGACGGAGAAAGAGAAAAGAGAGACTACTTCCCTACAAAACGGACCCGGTTAACGGGTAGACTCTATAGGCTTCAAGCAAAATGCAGCTGGAGTGATGAAGGCAACATCTCCATCACCCAACCGGACACTAAAGTATTATATGCAGGGATAGGTACGTCAGGAAGGAATATATGTATGTATGTACGGTTCTATACCAAAGGCAACATCTCTGGTACATCGGTCAAAGGCTGGGAAAGAAGTTATATCACAGGCAACATCTCTGATATATAATAATAAGGAATTATACCACAGGCAACATCTCTGGTATATCGGTCAAAGGCTGGGAAAAGACTGACTGCTTCTTGTGATCCGGCTGATATTTATACGGCAGGCTGTGGCATTGCCAGATGTACCCGTTAGTTTTTAGGGCTGCCAAGTGGGCTTGTCACAATTTCAGAGCTGTCAACTGCGTTCGTTATTTTAGTTTTCAGGGCTGCCAAGTAGGGTTCGTTACAAGGAACAATCACAAAATCGACTTCCCCCTGGAACTTATCATTTACCAGTTTAGCCCCAGCATACAGACAGTCAATCGTAAGATGGGCAAGCATTTCGTCGTAATACTCGTGTATGTAAACAGTCATCCCGTTAAAGAGCTTTAAACTGTGATTGTCCTCCGTACAAAACTGGGAATCGGCCACAGATGCTTCTGTGGGTGGTGGAGCAGATGTTGCGGGTTGTGGTTTGATTGATTTGAGATTGTCGGCTCTGTATACTCGTATTGTTGCAAAAGATCGTTTTCTTCCGGATCTTCCGCCTCGGGAGAGTCTGGCCAAATAATAGACATCTCTTGGGCGCTGCACGCTTCTTAAAACTGTGATTCATTTTTTTGAGGGTCTATCGTGATGGGAGAGTTTTTAGCAAAAATTAATAAATGGCTGGCAATTTATATTGACATTGAAAGTACTCGAAGGCGGCGTCCTTTAAGCCTACATTTAGCCAACAAGTAGGGGAGGACACTTATTTTGATTTGGATTAAATCAAGGTTGTGACTTGTGATCTATGACTGATTATAACTTTTTGTTATAAACATAACAAGCATTAAGAAGAGTATCTTTAAAAATGTCAATAGGCACGATCTCTGTTGCCCTTCATGCCCCGCACACCCGAAATTGCATTCATCAACTAAGAACGAGCGCAATGGGCACAAACACCTGCTTGCTCAGATGTAAATATTCCAACGCCTACAGATGAGTCTCAACAGCGCCCAGGCCGCAGATCACGGGCCAGCGTAGTTTCGGTGCCGAGCTCTGAAGTCGGGTGAATTCTTGGATTCATTTCTGGTGAAATGAACACGGTGGGAGCCAATCGAAGACAAAATGTTCATAAGCACAGCGGACAAATTTTTGTTAGAGATGACTTCTCTATATACTGTATGCTTGGTGATCTGACGTAGCAGCTAGCGTGGTTCATAGCCGGCATTATACCGATTGATATTCTTATAGATGAGATGAGACGTGTGTGTTATAGATGTACACTGGGTGAACAAACTATCTACTCCTCTTCCTTAAAGCGGCCTGCAATTGATTGAGAGCTAGTAAGTGCTTGCTACAATTTTGTAAACGGTCAAGTCTGCTTCAAAATTTCCTACGTTCCGAAAGGATTTGATTCCCGGCGGATTCCATAATTGGGGTGAATATTTCCGCTATCTGCCCAAGCTGTCCTAGCCAGGAATAAGACGTGGAACGCGTTATATTTCACTGCCTGCGCATTAGGTACGGCATGGGGTTTAAACTTACCAGACCCTGAGCTCGTCATCGAATATATGCTGGAGTACGAAGATAATAGAATAGTATAAGAAGATAACTGCAGGGAGAACATACGAGTATAGGTATGTACCTACTACATCGTTAGTGAATCGTGCATACCGGTAGTCCGGGGGCTACCGTATCTTTGGAAGATTCCACACCTCAAGGTCGCATAAAAAAACCATTAACACATACATATCGTCCAATTTTAGCAACAAAACAACTCGATGATTCCAGCGTAGTATTAATACTCCAGGACTTCGACCTGATTGCTTTTATGCGAGCGTATGGACGGCGTTAAAGTGGTAGTGGTGCATTGGGCCTTGGGCCTGGTACAGATGTGCAATACGGTTTCTTTATATAATTTTAGTTTTTCATACTTTACGTCACTTAAATTATTTTGTCCGCCTTTGCCTATTGACATTTTTAAAGATACTCTTCTTAATGCTTGTTATGTTTATAACAAAAAGTTATAATCAGTCATAGATCACAAGTCACAACCTTGATTTAATCCAAATCAAACTAAGCGTCCTCCCCTACTTGTTGGCTAAATGTAGGCTTAAAGGACGCCGCCTTCGAGTACTTTCAATGTCAATATAAATTGCCAGCCATTTATTAATTTTTGCTAAAAACTCTCCCATCACGATAGACCCTCAAAAAAATGAATCACAGTTTTAAGAAGCGTGCAGCGCCCAAAAGATGTCTATTATTTGGCCAGACTCTCCCGAGGCGGAAGATCCGGAAGAAAACGATCTTTTGCAACAATACGAGTATACAGAGCCGACAATCTCAAATCAATCAAACCACAACCCGCAACATCTGCTCCACCACCCACAGAAGCATCTGTGGCCGATTCCCAGTTTTGTACGGAGGACTATCACAGTTTAAAGCTCTTTAACGGGATGACTGTTTACATACACGAGTATTACGACGAAATGCTTGCCCATCTTACGATTGACTGTCTGTATGCTGGGGCTAAACTGGTAAATGATAAGTTCCAGGGGGAAGTCGATTTTGTGATTGTTCCTTGTAACGAACCCTACTTGGCAGCCCTGAAAACTAAAATAATGAACGCAGTTGACAGCTCTGAAATTGTGACAAGCCCACTTGGCAGCCCTAAAAACTAACGGGTACATCTGGCAATGCCACAGCCTGCCGTATAAATATCAGCCGGATCACAAGAAGCAGTCAGTCTTTTCCCAGCCTTTGACCGATATACCAGAGATGTTGCCTGTGGTATAATTCCTTATTATTATATATCAGAGATGTTGCCTGTGATATAACTTCTTTCCCAGCCTTTGACCGATGTACCAGAGATGTTGCCTTTAGTATAGAACCGTACATACATACATATATTCCTTCCTGACGTACCTATCCCTGCATATAATACTTTAGTGTCCGGTTGGGTGATGGAGATGTTGCCTTCATCACTCCAGCTGCATTTTGCTTGAAGCCTATAGAGTCTACCCGTTAACCGGGTCCGTTTTGTAGGGAAGTAGTCTCTCTTTTCTCTTTCTCCGTCCGTCTCTCTCTGTATCCATTGTTCTCTCGATGATATTGTTTTGTTTGGTTGATTATTATAAATATAAAAATTAATAACAACTACCGTGTTCTTTCATTAGCCGTCCCGTTCACCCTGGCCACCTTAGAGCCTACCCGGACAACGTTACATCCTTCCAAGACATCAACGGATTTGGGGAGCATTCCGGTTAAAGCCAGACACATAGTAAACAATTGTGGATAGTAAATAAGATAGTTAATTCTTTACCCTCTGCGGTTACATCCCTTGTTTTCAGGAAGACGCTATTAGGGGCAATAAATTGGTGGAAAAGGAATATTATCATGCTCCTATTTGTACGGCGGCAGACGCTAAGCAGGGGTGCATATCGTCATCAGTCTATACACTGCGAAAGAAAGGCTCTGTCGAATCTTTAGCTACTATTCTAGGAGCAACTAAGGATGAAGTTTACACTAAAAAGGAGCGTCCACTTTTAATATGCAAGTCACCCGAGGGACCTAAGTATAACGCAGCTATTAAATGGGGTAACCATTTGTTGGTTGCGTAGTACGTTCAGAAAAAACTATTTTCTTGGATGCTTTCCGGTAGTGACTTCAGAGTGGCTAATGGCTTGCGGTAAGGAAGGCAGAGCGGTAGATTTAAATCCTTATTTAGTGGGTGACGCTGTTGCTGAGGATCATTTCTTCTTAGACAGATCTAGATCCCGATCCACAGAATCAGCTGGATCTGAGGGTAAGATAACGTTTTAAATTGATACACATAAAAATAGAATGAGTTTCTTATAAAAAAAATCTTATGGAAAATGTAAGAGTACTGAATCAGGGGCCACTTTTATTATATCCTTACAAAAAAAAGTTTAATAAACGACCTTAAATTGATTTATGGCAGAATTTGAAAAGAATTTTAGCTCACTGCTTTTTTTATTATAGTATATGTCAAAATCACGTTGTGGATTTTACTAAAGGGTTTTCGAACAAAGGAATAAAAGATCTAAAACCGCCATTAAAATTCTTTTATTGACTGGCTTCCTTAGACACTATCGTTTTTCTTGAAGGCCCAGTCCGGTTGCTGCTGATTTTGTTGCCCCTGAAACAATAGAAAGGCTTTTGAATATTTAACTCAGTGAGCTCAGTCGCACACAAACAAACTGGGAGAGTCCTGCTCCCCCTTTCAGGCAATAGGACGACCACACGTCCCTTTTTCCGGTTGGCCTGCGGCCACACGTCTGCCTCAGCTCATGGGCGATCACACGCCCCAGATTCAAACCAGGGGACACATCCCAACGTCGGGCGCTATGCGCCCTTCACTGGTATCGAGCGCCACACGCCGGTTACCAGTTACCACATTTGTTCACGATCGCACATTCACAAACACTTAATACCTATCCTTAAAACTACCTAAATGCATATTTTCTATATTCGCGAATCTAAACTGCTCATGCATTCGTTTGCACAAAACTTTACTCACCTATTGATCAACCTATTACTTTGCCACTTCACCACTGAATAGCCGCAGTAGCAGGCAGAAAGATCTTAGCTGAAATACTCGCGTACGCCTTTTTTAACCCCTGCCTATTCTGGCATCGACCTACTAAAGAAACATTTCTATCTCGCTACATTTGAATCGTATACCTCCTTCGCTAGCGCAGATGATGGCGGATGAGTCAGGTCCTTGCTTTGGTGCGCACATGTTAAACCATGACTCATTTTAATTACCTCGGCAGCAGCTTGGGACAGTAAATGTTCCTTTAAATGAATATTGAGACTTTTTCGCTGTGGTGAATTTGATTGCACATATTTATCGAGTGATTGCTAACATTGACCTGGAAGTGAATAGACTGCACGAGGAGCTGGACGTTGTAAGGGCCGCAGTAAGAGATCTTCCAAAACTCATCAATAAGGGACAAAACGTATGCATTCTACCATATTTGCAAAATTCTCTTCAGTAAATGAACAGCAGGCCTACAAAAAATCACACTCCGCATTTTCACGTCAAGGCATAGGGCAAGTTAAGGTTAACGAAGGTTAATTCGAGATTTCTTCGTGGCCCACATTTGCAACAGATTTCGGCATGCGGTGGCCATATTGTGTAAAGTTGTATTTTTATCAATATAAAACCCAGGAATATGCGAGTGAATGTCATCCGAGGGGAGATCCTGTTGTGCTCCGGGAAGACTATATTTAAACCAAGGTCACCAGGTATCCAGACTTTACATACAGTCTACTAAGGAACCCCTTAGCCGCGCTGCCCTCGGCGCTTGAAGGGTGCCGGGTTTGGAGCTCGTCATTTGGAACATTGGATTTGCCGACAACATAGAGGATGTTACCATTGTAGGTCTTCAACATCACTGTCGTGGGAATTATTTTTGCGTTAAGCCAATTTGTTGTAAAGCTGTCATTATTCATGAAAACCAGCCGCTCTCACACGCCCTCTAACCTCAACGTAATACTTGCCTTCATTGTTGGATGAAGAAGCATGATTAAGAAAATTTATTTCTTATAGTGGTTCCTCCTCCGCCGCTTGTACCACTTTTTAGTGTTTTTCGTTGGGTTGATGCACACGGCAGCGATGTATTCTTTCATCCGACACGATTTGCAGGACATGTTTTCCGCGCGGCATTTATTCCCATGTGGTTGCTTTCACCGCATCTAAAGCACATATACTGCAACTCTGAGTGAGAGGCTCGAGGATTCAACGCTGAATTAGAAAACCTGGCTACTTTCGGTGACGTTATTGACAAATACCCTTGGTGCCATCTAACACCCCAGTCCTGCGTGGAGTTGTATCTACTGCGCGAGAGAGATTCTCCAAGATTCGCCCCAGCAATTCTGGTGCGGAGCTTGTTGACGGTCTCGTGCTGCTGAGGCTTCCACATACCGCCTTTGGCGGATAGACGTCGCGTCGCATACGGGAGGTGATCGTCTGTGACGGTGGCGCAATGACGTCGTGGTTGAACATGTTGCGATTAGTTCTGTGACTGCTAGACTTTCCCCGTTGTCCCAGCAAATTTAAGGACACCGATATAACATTCAAATTGCTGCATCATAGTCTTTCGCACCCGAGTCAGCTAACGCATATCGATTTGCTTGACCGGCTGTGTGCAGGATTTTATGGACCTTGTTCCACGTAGACCTATAAGCGTTCTTCATTGGTCCAAGGACGTTTAGCGGCGTGAACCGTCTGCTTCGTTTCGTGCTCAGCACCGCCAAGTCGCCGGTGCACTTATATTTATTACACGCGCCTACAAGTGAAACCAACCACCCACGGCGTGACATCATACGTCATCGCTCAAGGGGCATCTCGTCGCTAGGTCGGTTGGCATGCACCTCGAATTCCTCGGATTCCACGTGAGGCTCTCCGAGCGACACAAATAAAAAAAATATGAAAAACAAAAATTATTATTATTATTATTATATTGTAACAAAATTGGCCTGCTGAGTGGCTAGCGGGCAAATTTCGGGAGGGAAAAAATTCCAAAACTTATTGTCCCTGCACGGATTTGAACTGAAGATCCCCGACACAGAAGTCAGACTCAGATACCATCACACTACGGCGATCTTACCGATGGCGGTTCGGAAAGAACTTGTAAGAAGGTTTTTACGAAAACACTCGAGTTTACTCCATTTCAAATTTTAATTCACGGAACTTAGCTCACATTTTGCAGTTCAAAATTAAACACAATAAAATGTAAAAATCAAAAGCAGCGACCGCTACCACTACTGCACTTCGATCAACGACTGATTCTACTCTCGGTTTGGTGAACGGCTCTTCAGACTCAAACTCAGCGGGACTTTATAGAACAGGCAGGCAGCCTCGGTGTGCATTCACACGAAACTTTACAAATACTCATCTTGCAAAAGCCCATTATGTAACAATATGATGCGTTCATTGTGAATAGAAGTGCATAGTTTCTACTCTTGACCTGCACCATCCCCCACTCTTCCTCACTCTTTTCCTCGAATCATCAAACAACCGCACTAATTCTGAGCCCCTTTTCCGCTACAACTTCCGTAAAACAGACTTCTCTAAGCTAAACTTCTTGCTTAGTAAGTCTACCGTCCTTTCAAACTTTACTGACTGCCAACTACCTATAAACAACCGACTTGCTCTTTTCTACACTGAAATATTTAGTTGCCTGTCCCATTGTGTACCCTTCGAACCTATAAAGAACCGCTCCTCATCTCCACCCTGGTATGATAAAGACCTCCGTGCTCTACGCAACAAAAGGAACAAATTGTGGTATACCTACCTCATTTCAAGGTCTGACTCGGACTACTCTTCATACCTGGTTGTCTCTTCCCTTTTTTCCCAACGTTGCGAATCCCTCTACAATGACTACCTCATTAGCATGCAGTCAAAACTAATCTCCGAGCCCAAACAATTCTACAATTTTATTAATATAAAAAGAAAATCAAATGGCTACCCCTCGGTCCTCAAACTCGGTAACTCGTCCTCTTCTAACCCTTCTGTCATCGCTAACCTTTGTGCAGATTTCTTCAGTCAATCCTTGTGCGACCACGACTCCGTCCCCGATCTTACATACTTTTCTTTTATGAGAAACTGCCCACAAACCTCCCTTGTTTCCATTGCCATTGATCCGTCTCTTGTTGCCAATAAAATCCGGACTCTCACCGATGACTTTGATCCCGGCCCTGATGGGATTCCCGCCATTATTTTAAAGGAATGTGCTACCCATTTCATTAATCCACTAACTAATCTTTTCTCACTTTCCCTATCCGAGGGCACATTTCCCAATTTTTGGAAAGATTCCTATATCACTCCAATACACAAAAAAGGCTGCAAGGGCGATATATCAAACTATCGTCCAATAGCTAAACTATCCTGCATCCCTAAACTCTTCGAAAGCCTCATCTATGACTCCATGTCCTTCCACTGTAAGTCCATTTTGTCTTCATCTCAACATGGATTCCTCAAAGGTAGGTCCACAACTACCAACTTAACGAGCTTTGTGTCTCGCACCTTACAAGCAATGGAAAACGGGGTAGAAGTTGATGTCGTTGCCACCGATTTTAGCAAAGCATTCGACAAAATCTCCCACCAAATCATTGTCCTCCAATTAAATTATCTTGGCTTCCCACCCCGCCTCATCCCGTGGATTAAATCTTATCTTAGTAACCGCCATTACAGTTTTCGTTTTGATTCCACGATTTCAAACCCATTCATATCCCATTCCGGTGTCCCGCAGGGCAGTCACCTTGGTCCTCCAATTTTCATACTAACCATAAATGATGTTGAAAAGGTTTTCAATCATTCCGAAATTTTGATTTATGCTGATAACATGAAAATCTTTAAACAACTCACCAACACATCGGACTCTGCCCTACTTTAAAACGACCTGAACAGTTTCTCCACTTGGTGCTTGAAAAACTTCCTCGATCTCAATGTATCCAAATGCCAATCGATCACCTTCTCCCGTAAACGCGCCTCCACCTCTCCTAGATCCTACGTTCTCTCAGGCGAACCAATTTTAACTGTAAATTCCCTTCGCGACCTGGGTGTTATCTGCGACAGTGAGCTCAACTTTCGCTCCCATATTGATCACATCGTAAATAGAGCCAACTCAACCCTAGACTTTGTAAAACGTTGGTCTAAGGAATTTTCTGACCCTTATGTCACCAAATCACTCTACATCTTCTTCATTAGGCCACTTCTAGAGTATGCCTGCCAGGTCTGGTGCCCCTCCCAATCCACCCTCATTAACAGAATCGAAGCAGTTCAGCGTAGACTTCTCCGCTTTGCGTTGCGTGACCATCCTTGGACTGATACCTTCAACCTTCCTCCGTATGAAAGCCGGCTAAAACTGATTAACCTCCAGCCGCTTGCCTTGCGTCGCGATGTCGCTGATGTTACCTTTATCCACCAAGTCATAACCGGCTCCATTGACTGTCCCGACTTCCTACACAGTATCTCCCTTAACACTAACCCCCGAAACGTTAGATCTTTTCCCACCTTTAGCCTCGATAGTCATCGCACTAATTACGGCCACTTTGAGCCCTTCACCAGAATGCTACGGAAAGTCCACAACACAGCAGCCTTCGACTTCCATTTTGACAAAGCCTCCCTTAGGCATTCCCTTTACTCCCCCAACCCACCCCTATAATAGCCATCTATTCTGGTCATTTGTTTTAGTTCTTAGTTTAATTTATAGTTTATTGTCTGTTTATAGTCTGTAGCTTGTATTAAGCGAATAAATAAATAAATAAATTAAATCTACCTCTTAGGTATGTACATGTGTTAAAATTTTCATTAAATAAAAGAAGTACAATAAATTGGGAGTATTTAATAGGAATTACGTTTTTTACAAATACATATATACATGATAATGTCAGACTCACTAAGGTTGGAATATCTGTCAGGAATTACAGAAGTTGATTAAAAATATCCTTTGGTTTATTTAGTTAGCTCAATGTTAATGATCTAATGGTGATCTTCAATGATAAGCACCTCAGCACCGTTCTGCGGAGAGGTTGCAAACATCACATCACTGAGGTTATTCCCTTTCAACTGCGGAAGAGTATTGTAGTAAGATTTCTCTACCTCTTCCATGAAGGCTTTGCATTGATCCTTAGAATCACAGATAGCTACAATGCATCCACCCCAGCTGGAAACAGTTTTGTTATTTGTAAATATTCTTGAAATGGGAGTGCGGAAATATAATTCTTACCCAGCTCCAGTTAGCCGCGCTCCTATTCCCATTTTTGTAGATATAGCCACGAGCTTATCAAGGCAAGGATGGGAGCATTCGTACAGTACACGAAGACTTTGGTGGGACTGGCTCATTAATTGCGAAAGCTCACTAATTTCATTACTTCCACCTTCGCAGATGTCGCGGAACTTCTGAACACGGATTGATTCTGTTAAATATAAAAAGACACAAATTTTCTTTCTTACAAGTATAAATTTACAGCCAAACCACGTCTTCAAGCCTTTGGAAATAAAAGTATTTTTTTGTAGGTGAATTGCGGGAAATTGTACTTATAATTATTTAGTTTGAACTATTAACTTTAATATAACACCAAAGTTGTGAACAGATGAAATACAATTCTAACTACTTCCCCATTTCAAGTTTTGGGCTTTAGGGCCTTTCCTACGAATCTGCACTGTACTTGGTATAAAGGTGGGTACTCATAACTAATCTCCATAAGAAATCACACCACGACCAAACCACGATCGAACCAAAAAACCATTAGGCTGAATCAATTTTAGCAAAATCACGTCTGTACACATTATTAGCAATGTGTTGTGAATGACGTAAACATTTTTTGGATTTATCCCACCTTTGTCGATTTTTCGCCTTTGTGGTGTGTGTCCGAATCGACCCAAAGATCAAAAGAAAAGTAATCGCTAATCCACACAACTAGCTGGTTGGTTTTGGCAACCCTATTATCGAGAGTGTAATAATAATGCAAAATCTTCGCATCGTCAGCATAGCATTGAAATTATGAATCAGACAGAAGAAAGGATACATCAATATTATATATGTGGAATAAAAGCGGCCCAAGGTGGCTGCCATGTGGAACTCCGGATATTTTATGTGTTCGTGAGTAACTGCTCTTCGAAAGATTATTCTATATTTTCCAGCCTCAAGAGACCAACTGATATAATTTTTTCTGGAGATTACGTTTCCTACGGAACAACAGTTAAAGGTTTTAAAGGCGCGTTCCTCACCGATCAAATCCACAATTCCAAACAACGGTCTATGATGCTCACTTCCTCCAACCGCCCCGTATAAGCGCGAAATAAAAATTCAAAAGAGTTCACAACTTTTGAGACACCTGGCACATCTTCAATATTCTCCTGCAAAAATTATTCTTAAATTCCACTAATGGGAAATACAAAATGAAATATAATTTGATACTACAATGTTCCAAAATTCGGTGCGTGCTTTTTCCACAATAACTAAAAAATGTTGGTGGTGAAATTAATTTTCATTTTATTATAATTACCTTGAATAACATGAAGGCTTCTTTGTCGTAGTTTGAAAATATTCATGTGGGAAGTGTTTGCCGTAAGAAATTCCTTTATAAATATATCCTGAGGTACGTTGACTTTTTTCAAGACTTCATGTAGTGAGTAGCTTTCTTTGGTAAACGTTTCCAGCACCAACTGTTCCATATCTGCAAGATTAAGCCCTAAAATGGACTGAAGCTCTTGGAATTTCGTAATATTCTCCCAATTGTCCAATTTAAATCGTTTGGCAAGAATACGACATGCAGTGCGACACTCAATCACTCTTTCATTAAAATCGGATGTGGCTGCTTTATTCATCTCAGCCAAACTGTTCGCAACAACGAAATACGTGTTCGCTGGCAAAGTGAACGAGTGTGACTTTAGTTCCGGATGAAACTCAATATATTGAGCACAGTCTCTTTTTCCAAGATATGCAATTGCCTGGTCCATGCCTCCTCCTTGTGTTCCTACATATCTCTCACAGGAAGCGGATATCGACGCCAAGGTTTGCTTGTTTAATATCATTTCGCTGACGTATGCAGTTGCGAGGGCAGCAGCGCTAACCAAAGCACTAGAACTTGAAAGTCCTGAAGCTGGTGGGATGTCACCGCTCACAACCACTAACATCCCTCTTTGGTTTTGATTACCCTTATGGTAGTCGTAGATTCCCTTAACGCCGCAGAGGAAATAGTTATACCAATAAGGTGCTCCAGACGGATTCGGTTCAATTCTGGAAATGAAAGTATGTTTCATCATGTTGGTTTTTTATATAATAGAAAATTTCTTCTGAGTTCCTATAGTCCAATCAATAGGTGATGTGGTAGCACAGGAAGAAACAGATTTCAAAATTAAAGTAACTGGGAATTATGAAAATTCACAGAATTCATTGTAATGATTTAAAAGGCTCGAAAGTAACTGATATTTCCTAATTTTCGAACCAAAAAGTAATCTAAAAAATGGCGACTGCGATAAAAAATATTTTAATGGTAAGTGAATTTTTGAAAGCACTATCGACTGGTCGCATGATCACGAAAAATTTCACTTTTTTTTATAAAACCGGTAATTTTTAACTTTTACTTTTCACTCAAATAATAAAAAACCAAAATCATTTATACAGTTTTATTTTTGAGTGAACCAATAAAAGTATTTTTTTCCTTTGTATTTGTTCAGTCATTTGTTAAAGAAATCCTCATTTTGGGGTATTGAACACAAAGATATAGTAAATAAAATGCAGAAAGTAATTATTTAAGTAGATAGCTGGAAATATATAATAAGAAAACAACACTATCACACAAGGAAATTTTACATTAAAGGCTTTTCTTCAATATATGTAATATACTAGCTTGTCCGGATCCGGCGTTTCCCGGGATACTATTAAATTTGTATTCCTTAATTTTACAACGCCTCCCTACTGCACAACCGCCTCTCCTATGTGACCCAGCGGGGTGGGGGTGGTCTCATTAAATCAACCATAAATTCGTACACAATACATCCCCTACATCACTTTCACCTATTCCTAACACTTTTTTAACTGTAAACTGTAAAGTATTATTAAGTTTAGTTTTTCTCATTTTACACCACCTCCTTATTGCACCCCCTCTCCTATATCTCCCAGTGCGGTGGGGGTGGTCTCATATTTGGAAATTTGAATAACAGATTCGAAATCAGTGATCCCGAAAACTCCCAAGTGCGGATTTTCAGGGAAATCCCTTGAATTAGCGAAATCGGTCCAGCCGTTCACGCGTGATGGCGTGACCAAGGGAAAAAGGGATTCATTTTTATATATATAAATTACTCTGCTTCCTTAGCTATCGATTGGTGATAAAATTATTCCAATTCATGCATACACTTTTCTTCCACATCCGTTTCAATTTTGTCGGCACCCACCGAAAAAACCAAGTTTTCACTATTTTCACCAACTTTCACCAACCCGGCCCAATTTCCTATAGTGCCTCTTCTTCCTACCCCTGAGATACACTTCTGGGGGGTGTCACCCCCACCCCTCCCCCAGAACAACAACACGTTTTCACCAATAATTGACCATTGATTTTTACCAACCTTTCTTCAACCAACACATTCTACACTACATCCCCTTTCCAACGATACCAATAACATGGCACACGCATTACTAATGGTATAATAATGAATTTTTACAACAACTCCAGCGCCATCTGCCGGGCTGATTTGTGAATCTAAACCATCCAGGGCGCCACCCAAACGCACACAAAAAAATTCATTCAAATCGGTCCAGCCGTTTATGAGGAGTTCAGTGACATACACACAGTAGAATTATATATATAAAGATATTTATATAAAATTTATTTAAGTAATAGAATAGTAACTTTTTAATGCTTTCTTCTGCTAAACTTGTTCTCAAGTCAGTGAGCATCAGTTTAAATGCAGAAAAAACCTTTTCCACATTTACTTGTGTGGCTGGAACAGCATGCAACAACATTGCAGCTTTATAAATATAAGAAGGGATAAACATATTTCTTTTTTTCCCAATATTGGATAATATTTGCATCTAAGACGACGCGTTTCACAATTCACTTTCTACAGCTTTTAGCTGCAATTTCATTTCCAACCACATATTGTAAAAATCTCCGGAAGTGAGTAGTTCTGTTTGTAGCTGTAAGGTCGCTATATTGAGGGGCTTCAGGGCAGCTTCAATTTGTTGCAATTGATTTAATGTTAAAAATTAAATATCTTTAGATCCTCTTCTACAAAAATCAAACATTTTGTAGTTACAATTCCAACGAGTCGCAACGTCCAATGTTCGCTTTTTTTAAATGTGATTCTTTCAAAGTGTGCCTAAATAAGCATAACAAAACGGAAATTCAAAGGAATTTGGTGTACATATGATACGATACATACTTATACGTGGGTGTTCTTAGCATTTTAATAATTTTTCTTGCATCGCTGATAACATCTTGGTAGTGACCAGCCAGGAAAATATAGAGAGCGACTGGACTATTCCGGTACGACGTCATTGGAGGCTTGACGTTCCTATCTCGGTGAAATATTTCTCTATAAAATTTTGCACTGCTATATCGAATCTCCAATTCACTGTCTCGAATAAAATATTAATTAATGTGCCCGTTCCACGTGACAACTACTTACGTTTAGTATTGACACTGCTCGTATGACACTGCTCGTACTAACCTTAACACTAAAATCGCCTATAGTGAGAATTCAACGGACAGGCAATATACATTTTGATAAGTTGAACATATTCGGCGATAGTATTATGGAATTCAAGCGCAACCTGTTGGTTTTAATTTAAACTTTGGATAATATTTCTATTCTCAGCTAACTTTGCCTAATTTTCTAATGCCCTATCTGAGCATGCAACTTTTCAGATTTTATATTTTTTATCTCATTTCCATTTTTCTTTATATCCTAATTTCCTTGCATTTATATTATGATTTTTCATGTGTAAAATATTCTCTTTTTATTCCACCATTGTAATATGTAGCGGTAGTAAGTAATTGGATTTTTCTGTTTGCTGCTCACATGAATTTCTTTAAATAAAAAAAAAAATACCTGATGTTGTCAAGGTCACATTTGAAATTCTCATATTTTTTATCGATACTTCTCAAATGCAAAAGATTGTCTCCAGTCGCTGCGACTGCCAACAGAATGTTTTTCTCCAACGCCATCGGTAGAACTGGATACCCACAGTAATCGACATGCTCGCCTATCAGGTTCACTCTGCAATATCAAAAAAAATTATTTTGAGCTACCCTATTCACAGTAAGAGCTACAACCTTCCAGGAACTTTAACGAAAACCTGAGGCTCCGTCTGATACTCGTGACAAAAGAAATCATAAACCGCTTTTAGCCTCGACGAGAGCCCATCCAAGCACGCTTTCCTTACTGGCACCAAGAGGTCACTGCAGGCTTCACTCATTTTCCCACCACCAAATTGACGTGTCAGAGAGCTCTCAATCCAATTATAGACTGCAGCAATCGCTTCAGGTGAACAATTTGTTGACGAAGTTAAGCAGCGCTGGTTGCAGTGAGTTTTTACGGAGAAGTATAAATCCCACTTGCCGCGAAAGAGCGCGTCTGTTAAGTAAAGAACACTTGCTGCAGAGAATGTAAACAAATCCGTCTGGACTCTAGTGGTGCTGCTGTCAACTGCTGTGTATGACGGCTGCAACTTACTGATAAACCGCCGACTGTTGGTAAACCAAGGGGACACGAATTAGCGGGAAACACAAAACGTCTCACAAGCTCGCCTGACCCCGGACTTCTAGATTACATGGCGCAAAGTGTTGCAAGTTTTCTTAGCAGGGGAAACATGATAAGACGTTTGATAAGATGTTTAGGCCAGGGCTCAGTAGGTTGTTTTGGCGTGAGCTTTGGTCAGGGTGAACCACCAGGTCAATACCCTGTGCATGTCGTAAACCATTTGTTCATGAAATAGTTTTGCTAAATTTGTAACGAACAACTTTTTTTTTAGCTAGCAATGTGTTGATTTTTTCTTTATGGAATTAAGTCATAATGATACGCTAGTGCAAGTGGTTACATGAAAGCTCAGGCAGTTGTTGGCAGAGTTGATATATATTTCAATAGATGGAGTAGTCAGAGCTTGATATGAATTTTCGTTTTATTCCTAGACGCATTATAATTGGGGAGAAATATTTCGCGTCCTGTTCCTAGGTGAGACGTAGATTCTAGGGTTATGTCCTAAACAGACTACAGCGTTTGAACTAATTCATGATGTCACGTTTGACATCTGAGAACTGGTTCAACTCGCCGCCGTGCCTCACTCAATTTATTACCAACTAGTTCAATTTATCGTTTGGCAACTTTGATGGCGTTTTATGCAAATCGTTCTAACCGACTTGAAAAATCAAATTACATGTTTTATTCATAATTTCCTTTCATTTTGCGTGCTGTTGTATGTGTTTCATTTCAGCATTGACAAATTTGTAGTAAGATATTTTTCCGCCACTGGCGCTAACAGCAGCAAAAAGCATACAAATTCAGTTTAAACCAGTGTAATTGTGCGGATCTTTTAAGTAGCAATTTTACATTGTTAACGTCCTTTTGATGTCCGAAATCAGTTCAAGAACTCTAGTATGTCTAGGGTAGAGTTACCATCCGTCCCGGAACACTGAGACATGCCACCGGTTTCGAACTTCTGTCCCGGTCCTCCCGGTTGATCTAAAAAATGTCCCGGTATTGATGTTTATTCATTTTATTTACAACGAGATCGAATTGTTAATCATTAATTAAAAAGTTAAAAGTTTGAAATATTTTCATGGATGAATCTTGCTGCCCCACCGCAATGGCAGGGTGGTAGAATTGACAGTAATTAAAATAATTAAAGAAAAGGGAATAGTTATTGCCGATACCACCGCAGGGTGGCTGTAGAAGTGGCGTGCATAGAAAAAATTTAGGTTCCTCATATTGAGGGGTATCCGAATTACCCCCATGTATGTATCTTATGTTCTGCGATTTACGTAGTTTTCGAGTTACAAGGTGATTCATAAATTTGCAATTCACATTATTATTTTATTTGTGTCTTTTGATCCACTCAGCGCAGCGACATAAAATTCACATTAAGCAATTACTATCTTAGGCATAGGTTATAATAGGTTTTCCAGAAATGCCACCAATGTTGATTTACCACTACCATTGCAGGTACAGTCACTTGCGAAAGTGAAAAAAGCTGGAACATTTTCCAAATTTCACGTTTTTCCAAATTTTCTCCGAAATTCATGTAATTAATTCAGCTCTCTTTTATTTTTATTGAATTACCCATCCTGTTGTCTTTCTAACGAGGTGGACGGTCCAATTATAACTATCCTCTTTTAAAATAATGGAAAACTACAACGATGAGTATGTGTTGGTAGAAACAAACTACTATACGAGGACCACATTTAAGCATTGAAATATCTTAGAGAGGCAAGGAACATTACCGCTTTACTATGTACTTAGGTACTATAAAACGTGCATAGGGAGCTCAGAGTAACGCTCCGATCAATTCCAAACACAGCACGAAAACAACATCGATTACACCTTCGAGCAATAGCTGCGTAACATATTTAGTTGCCCTGGAGTAACCTTCTATCAGTAACTAATATTATATACGCAGGAAGCTGGCCGTAAGCCCTTCTTTGGCCTTTTAGGTTTCAATATTTAGAGTACACCCTCAACACACAAAACAATTTGTGCTCAGGGTTACATCACTCTTCTTTTTGTTTTACACGAGAACGGAGTCAAACACTCTTACTTCTACTTGCCACTCTTTAATGCACACAAAGAGCATACACACAATACTTTAACCCATTTAATCACTATATAATATAATAATAAATACTCATCAAAACAAAATTCTCAGCAACACTTTATCACCAAAATATAATCAAATACAAACGACTTTTATCGCTATATTATCTAATTTCTAAAAAAACAACACAAACCACTCAGTGAAATTACTCACCAATTTCCAATTACAGAATCACTTTGAATCACTATTAAAAATACATACATATATTCTAAAATGTTATTTATTAATAAACATCAAACACCGACTGACTGTAAGAGTACCATCTCATTTTCCTTGCACTTCGTATTTTTCGTGACGATATGCCAACGCAAGAAATCTAACTAAACATAGCATCCAGGCTCATTAGTGCGCAGATCTGGAGACAAGTCTGTGCACGCAAACTCATTTCGGTGAAACAGGAGCGGACGACCCTCTTCCTTAAAATTGAGCTCAGACTACTCTAGTCTAGACTAGGACGGCCCGAGCCATAAAATATCCTTTTTCAAGAAAAGGTCACACAGGCAATTAGTGTGACGGCAAACAATATCCAACAACAAGAAGGGAGACTCGTGACGTTTTCCTTATCTTTCTACGACCTTGGGAACCGTTAACCGGACCTCACGTTTCATTTTGTTGGAAATAGATAGTTATAAAAAAGTAATTTGTGAGAACAAGACAAAAATTTGGGGGGAGATGCTATGAAAATTGAAATGCTTCTACAGGGTGCATGATCTCATTTTGAACAATTTCTCTTTTCCAGCTTGATAATTGTCCCTCGCAAAGCCACACATCAAACACCTTATATGATGTTCACCCATCTGCATATATGCTATTGACTTGATCACATTTTAAAATGTTCCGAACTTTTCAAGTCACGTCTAATCTCTCGATAAAGTAACACCACCCTACACTAGCTCTGTAGCCGCATGAGCGCCGCCGCCGCTCACAGTCGCACAGTGGGGCAGATTCCCGATTTTGTGGTCAAAAATCCCGAATTACCTATATGGGTGTTTTCGAGGTCGCTGATTACGAATCTGAAGTCAGATTTTCAAAATTCAAAACGGCGGATCCAATATGGCGGATCCAATATGGCGGACTATGGTTCATACGTTGAAAATATGAAGTGAAATCTCATGTAATTTGGTTTTCGAGGTTATTGCTTACGATTCAGGAGTTAAATTAGAGCAAAAACATCGTAAAAGTATTGTAAAATTGATATGATAAATTCATTAGTGTAAATATAAACTTTCCACGAAAATTCTGCTCTTGAAACTTTAAACGCAGTTTTCTCGAAACATCATTTTCTAAAACTGTCATGGGCCTAAACAAAAAACTATTGAACCGATTGCTTTGAAATTTATATATGTTCTTCGACTTATTAATAGTTATCGTCCGTACCAGAATTGCTTATTTTCGAAAATATTTTCTTATTTTTTTAAACGATTTTTAACAAAAAAAAAACAAGATTTTCGTAACTTTTTTTTCTACAGTCCGCCATTTTTTTGTTTTCCAATGAAATTGATTTATTCTAGTAGGGACGATAGCGACAGACCTACTGAACAATATTCCATTCGATTTTTTTTTCGATTACCTAAAAAGAGGTAAAATTCATGCCTTCACATGAGAATACCCCCTTAATGTCGCGCCACGCGTTTTTCCATAAAAATTAGTGTCACTACTCAACGTGCACTCGAGAGCAGCCAGTTTTTTAATATGTTATATTTAACACTGTACACTACCAGTTCCTTGTCGAAACAAGATCGAGACTCGCGAAGACATTTTTAAAACTCCATTAGAAAATCGATTTTATATAAATATAAAAAAATATATATTATATACTTGTCGCGAGATTTAAATATCACAAACATAAAATGAGCAATAATTGTGCATAACCATATATTCTACATACCACCAGAAAATGAATCCATTTTGCCGAATTCGAATTGAACTAGTTTCCTCAGTTTCGCAGCACTTCAAATAGGTAAGAATTTTTCCACGCGTACACGTGTTTCTTGAGCACTCAACGGAAGCTGAATGTCGACTGATCTAAGGTATTTACCTGCCCGGTCCGGAATTATGTTCTAGTACTATCCCTAAACAAGATCTGATGGTATATAGACGAATATACACAACTCAAAAATTTGATTTTTGGCCAGCTTTTTGGGATTCTGCCCCACTGTGAGTCGCTATGAATCATTAGAAATCACCATTAAAATGCAGAGTGAAAAAATGAGAGCATCCGCGTACGCATTTACCAACTACGTGTGCGCTACCTACGCCCCCTCTTTTTCATTCGCATTGTTCCTATGCTGAGGTAGCACTCAGATGGCATGGTAATAGAGAGAATTAGAAATCACCTTTTAAAACTCCATAGTAATAAATTGCTGCATTTTGCATCTGACACTGTGCATGCTATACGTGAGACATTTTTGCCGGCTATGGTTCTTTCTCTTAACTGCTTAAAGGAATAGAATGGTACTCCTTCGTTTCTCTTTTAGGAAATTTTTCTGGATGTATTTTCCAGACATTGCGCTCCAGAAACACAATTTCTGTTGCAAGATTTTCAAGGCTCCGAAGCAAATCTGCCTAAAAGGAAGACAATAGGGTAAATTGGCACAAAGTTTAAATATTCATGTTGCTTCATTTTCATAAAAATAGCCTCCTTCATGCAACTACTTTCATGTGATCCGGTTAGCAATGGAAAATATAGAAATAAACAAAAATACATATTTACAATGAAAGTAACTATCGCAGAGTAATAACTTGCATCGAACTTGATATGATAACAGACTTCGAGTACTAATCGACTGCGAGAACGACGTACATTCTGATCACGAGCGAGCAAGCCCAAGCTTTCCAAGATCAGCAAGGTCAAATATTCAAAGAGGACGTAAATGTAATAGTAGACAAATGTTTTTTTTCTTGGATGGAGTACTACCTAAATCTACGTTAATACAGTGTTCTCTTCGACTCGAGTTTGTGACACGCTGGTCTATCGAAATTCAAAATTTTAAATTTCAAAAAACCATACGTTGCGAAATCTCTTTACGTCTCTATTGTCTGACCCATCCTTGAATATGCCAGTAAGGTGTGGTCTCCCACACATTCAACGTACGTCAATTGAATTAAAACTGTCCAGCGCAGGTTCTTTCGCTTTGCTCTACGTGATCTACCTTGGTCTGATCACCAAAACTTGCCTCCTTGTGAGGATCGACTAAAACTGATCGACTTAGAACCGCTAAGTAAGCGACGCGACTCTGCCGACAATACCTTTATGCACCAGCTCGAGCTCCTCACCGGTGTCATTGACTGCCCCTCTTTATTGCAACTGGTATCCCTCTATACCAATTCGCGTCCCATCCCGCCTGAGAACCACTCTTCCGCCCTTCCTCTCACCGCACCAATTATGGCTTTTTCGAACCAATTTCAAAGATGATCC
Source organism: Neoitamus cyanurus (assembly GCA_947538895.1). Taxonomy (NCBI): domain Eukaryota; kingdom Metazoa; phylum Arthropoda; class Insecta; order Diptera; family Asilidae; genus Neoitamus; species Neoitamus cyanurus. Next base: position 3,119,260 of record OX384540.1, read on the forward strand.
GAAAAGCCGATTCCACACCCTCGTTCGACTTTCACCGGACAGCCCTTAATGGTCCCTCTTAAAGTCCCCTTTTTTGTCCCAGTTAGTTAATAAGTCCTAGTTTAGTTCTAATATTTAAGTTCTTATGTTTGTATGTATGCAGTATGTATAGCTTGTATTAAACTGAATTTATATATAAATAAATAAATATATAAATGTTTTTCTTGCCTCCCATATATCCCTTAAATTTTTTTGCTAGCCCATGGATCATTTGTTAGTTTGCTGCCTTTATCCTATATCCAAGTAGGTCAACACTACCGTACGAACATTCCGTTGCCTTGTTTTTTGGTCTTTTCTTTTGGAATTCGCTCCGCACAGTACACGAAAAGCAGGCCAGGCCGCAAACAACTCGACTTCTCCTAAATCGAGTTCGCCGAAAGCAATTCTAGAAGAAGGCTATATTGAAATGCTTTTACACACACAAGTTGGTGTTAATTCGTTTAACTCAAGCTGATACGTTACAATACATCCCACGTCCCATGATATGCGATGAAACTTCTTTATGCGTAGCTTTGTAACTCAATGATAATACGTTAATTTAATTTGGTTAATTTGCGTAATAGATCACCTTTGAGAAATAGAATTTGGAAATTTTGATGGCAGATTCGATATCAGCGACCCCGAAAAGTCCCAAGTGCACTTTTTCATAAAGGTTCCTTGAAGTTGGTAATTTCGGCACCATGATATGGCGTACCGACAAAAAGACACCTTTGAGAAATAATACATATGATTTTTAACCAAATAGGGCATTTAGAGAACCGGATAGGATTCATCACACCTTCCACGGAAGGTGTGTGGTTCTTTTGGTTTTGAAAGCCTGTATGCCCAAATTTATTCTGGATTAATAATGACTAGCAAAAACGTGAAGTGCACTATCAAATGTATTTTACTTAGTAAATGTGTAGGCACTTGCTAGCTCTCACGTCGAATGGACATTTCGCGGACACCTGAAAGGCAAAACAAGTAAGAGTCGCTTTGCAAGTTTGAACTGTGGCGTTTTTATTGCCACTTCATTTGAACGTCCCCTTCAATAGTTAACCAACCACATGAATGACGTCTGGTTAGCCATCGCCATACTTCCTCACAGACAAACACATTGTTGGAATGAATATTTCAATATCCTCGATATCCTGGGTTATTCTTGATTGGATTTTCATTGTTCGCATCTTCAATATCCATTACCGAAAAGGAAGGAAGTGTATTGACCGTTTTGATGAGATTCTGGAAGTGGAAGCGGCAGCAGTGGTTCGCAATGAATTAAAAGGATTGCGAAAGATACTAAGATATTGCCGCCACTTCATCAATTTAATTGAGGAAAGGATTTCAACTTAACAACATGACAGCGGACAGAAGATTTAGATTAAAAGGCCTCAGGCTGCCGAAGCGTCAGCGTAATATTCAGATAAGGATTATTTCAGTTCAGTACTGGCCTAGTGTTTGGCACAGTGATGGACATTCATTATCCCCAGTAGGACAGCCTCCCGTTTTTTGAGGTACCCTAATTTGATAAATGAATATCGGCCAATCACAGCACCATACTACCTTCTTCAGAAGGCTTTTAAAAATTAAAACTTTTTGCAAAAGGGTTCAATTAATTCAGAAAAGAGGCCGCCACACTTTTTAAACCCACTTATCTGCCATCTGCTTTGTGGGGTGCTTAATTCCCCCGACTTACAATATTATTCTGAGGGAATTTGGTGCCGCAGAATAAACTGCAAAGGCAAATTGATAGCACTGCTAAATTAATTGACGTCGTGGGGCACCAGCAGGAGGAATTATATAAGTTTTACGAGTAATATGCCGACTATACACAAGCAGTCCCTAAACCAGTCATACTCACCTACCCGTTAGTTCTCCGTTCGTTGAATTGCTCAGAAACGTTAATAATAGACTGAAACTTGAAAAGTTTTTGCCCATTTCGAAGAGCGGCTGTGGGTGCGAAAACAAAGGGGCTCAGTGCTGTTTTCATGCACAGATGCATACAAAAAGTTCCGTGCTCGCTAAAACTTTAGAAAATTCCCAAAAGCTCTGCGCACTGTTTATTCAGAAATAAAACAGAAAGAATTTCTGCCACTAGCAGCAGCAACAGCGTCGAAAAACACGTCTTACACCCCAGAGCACCGAGCACCCTTCGAAAACAAAAGAAATTTCATCTGATTACTACTTAATTAATGGCGTCCTGAAGTAGATGGGGACGGTGGGTTGGACCGGTGATGACATCCGATCCAACAATGGAGCAAAGCACGAACCACCTCCGTGTGAGGCTATGACAATGCACTTTGCTTTCGGGAGAATTTCTGGAGGATTCTGTACACAGTGGCTGTGGATATGAATTTTTGGCTTGAGAAACCATCAGCACCATCACCTCAGATCCGGGTATTTGTCTAGCAGAGCGCACACATGAGGGTGGGCATCGATTTTAATGCCGCAGAAGTTTCTATATGTCAGCCCGGCTTTGTTTTTTGCCCATTCCAACGTATCTTTGTTTGGAATAAGCAAATATGGCGCCTAATTGTGCGCTGTACCCTATCAGCGCTTTTCTTTCTGTTAAAAATGGCAAATACTTTCTAAAGGAGCTAGTACCTGGAAGTTGGTTTTCCTCAGCATACGGCTTTCACTCATACACATATCATCTACGAATTTTATATGTATGACTGTGTGCTTTTCCACCTGCGGCGCAACCGGAGTGTATGTAGACACTGGACATAAAAATCAGTGAACCGACAGGTATTACATGGATGTGGTTTGGATCCGTTGTTTTCAACCTTGGTGCATCGAACAATTATTTATGGAACGTACTTATTGACGCAGGGATGGTAAACTAAGTACAATAAAAATGTATGAATAAAATATGGTTTATTGGGTAGTGGGAGTAGGTGGAGATGTCGAGAGTTCCATAAAATGTTAGTTTAGGGGCCTACTGTATGTTTCGAAGATGTCGGAACATATGTATATGGGGGAGTACTCTATTTTACCTGTGTTATTTTTAGTGGAGCAGATTTAGTAGGTTAATTTTGTTGTAGGATTTATGTTTTATTCAAATTAGTTTAATTCACAGATTTTAGGTAAGTATTATTTACGTTCAATTAGAGGATAGCGGCACTTTACTTTTAGCTTGAGTTCAACTTAGCGCGACTTTGCAACTCGACAGCGTAACCAGCAGTGAACTCGCTGGGCAGATGTCCGGAAAAAGGTGACGGGTCAGCTTCAGCGAATGGACCAGATGGACATATAAACTCTCAGGTCGAGGTATCGTCGCAAATTGATGGCGGGTAAGACGGTTATTTTGAAATAAAATTTTATTTGTACTTTCAGGTTCGGGATCCCACATGTACATATTTATGTCGCGAGTAGGCTTGATTTAAAAATTTAAAAAATCTAATTAGCTTTTCTTGATGAAAATTAGCGTTGCCAATCAGCGGGATATTTACAGAAAGTGGAAATTTAAGCAAAGAGCAATATAAATAAATGAATATTTCCCATTCTCTATCGCTCATTGCTTAATGCATAGAGGGAATTTTCGTGCTAATCGTATCTAAAGTGGCAAACAATAAAATAGGTGTGATATAAAAATTCCATGGAAGCAACTGAATTTGTTATATGAAATCAAAAACTGTTATTTCTTGCAATTTATTGAAAATGTTTAACTGAAACAACACTACATTACATCTACTACATTTCAAATCAAAATTGAAGGGAAAATTCAGTTCAATTCAGTTCAGATGTCTAACAAATTTCTAAAATATACTAATATTTAGTAGTAGGTATTGTATCTTAAAACAGCAGGGCAACGTTCCGTTCGGCAATCCGAAGGGATTTTCAATCGGTTGACTCGTTCTTATTTCATAAGAAAAAAATCTTTTAAAAACGATGAGAATCGGAAAAATGCTGAAAAGTTTGAGACGAAAATACATTCTAACTTATTACAAAACTTTAAAGTTCATTGTTTTTTCAATTCCTTCGGTCAATCACGAAACAATACTATAGAGAGAAACTGTGCAAAGTTTCAGCAAAATCGTTCGATTCGTTTTCGAGAAAGCTTGCCTACCGCAAAAAAAAAGGCTGGACGAGAAAAACTGCAGGAAAATCGACAATTTTCAATATTTTTAGCTGAAAATGGTAAACTTCGTTCGCTATATGTAAATTTCAAATAAAACAGAGTTTTGGTTTTTAAAATACAAATTTTTGAAAAAGAGGTTTTTTTTTCCTTCAAGCTTCAAGACCTATGTAACCCCTTAAATCAACTAATATTTGAGACATTTCTACAGGGATACTATTCCATGCACACTGTACTGCCTCCCACAATTCTCTTTTGTTTTGTTAGTAGTACCACCTATGCTGTTCGTATTATTATTCCAAGGTTCTCGGTAGGATTAAGGTCGGGCGACTGAGCTGGCCAATCTAGTACGCTCACGTTTTTCCTATTGAACCATTGTTTCGCGTGATCGGAAGTATGTTTTGGGTTTTTATCTTGTTGATATATTCATACAAGTGGCATATTTTGCTCCGCATAAGGCAGCATTATACTATATATTATACAGGATCTCGACATAAGAATACTGGGTCATCGTATCCTTTATCAGAAATATAGGGCCTACACCGTACTATGTTTTAATGATTTCACAGTGTAACGAGAGACGAGTTATTGATTTGGTGGCCTTCGTACATACCTTCTGCCGTCAAAACCCAACAAGTTAATCGTGGACTATTCATTCCCCAATTCTGGACTGATCCAGTCTTTATGCAATGTGGCGAAGTATTTCCTCTGTTGTATGTTCCGTTTGCTTAGAAGCGGTACTTTCCTTGCCGTTCGACCATGTAAATTATTCTCCGCTAATCTTCTTCTCACAGTCCTTGCACTTACATTTTCTCCTATCTCTTGACAAATATCAGCAACAGTATTAAAAGGATTCTTTTTTTGAAAAATGGTTTCCGTAGCAATAGATGTTTAACGCCGTTTTCCTCTATTTTCCATAGTATTATTCGGTTTCAAAGCATTTGTCACCATGTATGTTTTTCCTTTTCGACGTAGGTTTCTCATTGCCTCTTTCTGCTTCCGAACAATGCACTGCTCGACCCAAACAGTTGTTTCAAATATTTTCTATTTGCATATTAAATATGCTTAACTTACATAATAGAATAGATTAATTAATTAATTTATTTATTTTATTTATTAACAGCACGAACACACACAGTATAGGACCAGGTTGTTAAGATGCATTATTAACCCTATATGTCCTTGGTTCTCGACAGGAATGAAACGCTTAATGGAAGAGCGTAATGCGGTATGTTACAGGTGGAAACGCGGAATACCAGTTCTTTGAAATAATTTTCGTAATCGTAATCACTACTGCAATAAAGCAAAGTATAACAGCAGCTCCACGTTCGTAGATCCAAATGAGTTGCATGCGTTATTTTTTTCCTATAGTTTATCCAACACATTGCCACACGACTCACGGATTAACCTTCACGATATCCTGCACGGTCATGAAGTGGGTGAAGGTTTTTCTTTTAATCCCAAACTCACTATTTGTTTTAATAACATCATTACACGGTCTGCTTTTCTTGTTTTATGGAAATGTTCCAAAGTAGTGCCTTTTTGGAAAAAATCTATTCATCCCGTGGAATACAGACGAATATCAATCTTACTTTTTCTTTCTAAAGCGCTTGAGAAATTATTACAAAAGCAAATGATTGTGTTTATAAATAACAAGGATCTCTTCAGTAATTTCCAGTCCGGATTTCGAGCTAAGTACAACTGCACCACAGCTTTTCTTGAAATAACCAACGATATTCAAATTTCTTTGAGTCAGCCATACCTTGTTGCTTCCTAAACTACGCTCCAGTTTCAATTATTCCGTTCCTGCATGTCATCTGATTGATTCATACTTAAGTGGAACACAGCAGAGAGTCTCTATTGGTAATATGTTATTCAGTTTCCTGCCGGTTGTTAATGGGGTTCCACAGGATTCCATCTTGGGACATTTGCTGTTCTCCCTTTTTATTAATGACTTCCACTCTCTTTATGAAACTGCAATATTCACATACATACGATATAAATTAAAGCTGTTACAGATAGCATAAACGTGCTTTATGCGCGAAGAGGGTTTTCACTTATCCAGCGGAAACCTGAAATATCCCCGAGATAAAATTTCGATAGCAGATTTAAAATCAGTGACCCCCATAATCCCTGTATATTCATTTAAATGGAAATCCTTTGAAGTTGGTAATCTTTGGTCTTCCATACCATATTCGGAAATTGTGATAGGTCCGCATTTATTTTATTTAATGGAAATCTATAAAATTAGAAATAGTAGATGCGGAAACGGAGAACTCTGGAAATTAAAAAAGCTCGATTGCCATTTTGGATCCGCTAATTTTAATTAGCTGTTTCTGCTATAAAAATTCAAGATCTGCACCCTAGAAACTCCTAAGTATTAACTTTCGTTTTATTCGTTCAAAGTTTAATTATTTTAGTTGCCATTATGTGGCCCACTATCTGGAATTTTGAGATTTTGGTAGATTTTAAATCAGTAGCTCTTAAGCTTTTTTTTGTATTCATTTTGATTCAAATTCTTTGAAGTTCAATTATTTCGGTCGCTTGGTCCGCCATTTTGAATTTTTCGATAACAGATTCGAAACCAGTATCCCCCAATCACCCTTAGGATTGATTTTGGCAATCCGTTGAAGTTTATGGGGTCTTTCTACTGTTGAAATGGCAAAAATGAACGTTTTTTTTAAATTGCTATAAAAACAAAGCGAAGAAAGGCATCTATTTCAAATTTTGTATGCTTATTTATAAAGGTATAGAATTGTCATTTTCATTATTATAATGCATTAAAAAACAAAATGGCGGCTGCCACAGTCCGCCGTTCCAGCACTTTGCGTTGAAAAAAACGAAATGCGCGTTGTAAAACTGTGAAAAAACTACTTAACCGATTTTCTTGAAACTTTGCACACATACTTAATAACCATTTATCGACTGCATAGACCACAGTTTGGAACAAAAAAATAATTTTTGGCCATTTGGGATCACTTTTTTCTCATGAAGATGACCCAAAAATCGACTACCTCATGTTCAAACATGCACCAAATGGCCAAAAATTCTTTTTTTGTTCCAAGCTGTGGTCGATGCAGTCGATAAATGGTTATTAAGTATATGTGCAAAGTTTCAAGTAAATCGATTGAGTAGTTTTTTCACAGTTTTACAACGCGCATTTCGTTTTTTTCAACGCAAAGTGCTGGAACGGCGGACTGTGGCAGCCGCCATTTTGTTTTTTAATGCATTATGATAATGAAAATGACAATTCTATACCTTTATAAATAAGCATACAAAATTTGAAATAGATGCCTTTCTTCGCTTTGTTTTTATAGCAATTTAAAAAAAACGTTCATTTTTGCCATTTCAACAGTAGAAAGACCCCTTAAGTACATTGGTAGCCATTATAGCCCCGCCATCTTGAATTTTGGTAAAATTGTAGTCCGTATACCCTTAGTATGCTATTTAATTTCATTAAAATTACTTACAGTGGAGGAGTTTCGATCGTCATATTGGATTCGGATTTGATTTGAAGTTGGAAATTTTAATAACTAATTCGAAATCAGCATGCCTAAAACCGCCCTAGTGTTCATTTGCATAACAATCCCTAAAACTTTAACTTTTTCGGCAACCATTTTGGGTCCGCCATCTTAAATTTTGGAGGATTTGAATTCCATAACTACAAAGACGTTCTCATATTAAATTTCATTAAAACTATAATACTTAAAATTGAGGGATTTCAGTCATCATATTGGATCCATTATTTCGAATTTGGAAATCTTGATGATAGATTCTGCATCAGCGACGCCGCCGCCGCTCGAAAACCCTTAGCGCTAATTTTTAGGGCAATACCTTGACGTTTAACTTGTTAGAGTTGAATTCTGTAACCCGAAAGGCGTCTTCACATTAAATTTAATTAAAAAGGATTAAAATTGAAGAATTTCTGCCGCCATTTTGGATCTACCATATAGAATTTTGAAATTTCAAATCAGTGACCGCGAAAACGACGGATTTTCAGAGCAATCCTTTGAAAGTTTAACTTTTTTGGTAGCCATTTTGGTTCCGCCATCTTGAATTGTAGATATGAAATGTACTTATAACCCAGAAGATGTCTTCATATTAAATTTTATTAAAATTGTTCAAAATTGAGGAATTTCGGTCGCCATTTTTAATTTTTTTAAATTTTGATGGCATGTTCGATATCACCGACCCCGAAAATTTCTAGTGCAATTTTTCCAGGGAAATCCCTTGAAGTTTAAGTTTTACTGTAGAGGTAGCCTTCTTGGAATCGCAGTTTTGAAACGTCGCACTTTAACCTAGCCTATATGTTAAGTTGAAGAATCTTGTGTGAAAAATTAAGTCTATCGAAGCAGCCAATTAGGCGTAACAAACACCCAAACAAACAAACTTTCGCATTTTAATAATATAAGTAAGATACAAAGAAATATCGTTCTATTTGAAAAGTTTATAATAAAAAACATTAATCCGTATTTCCGTCCGGGGTTTTATGTTCATAAATTCTAGTATCTTTAAATTTCTGATGGGAACGCTATCCGCAAGCACTGCTAACCAATTAACACATAAATTAACGTCTGTTATCATTTTTTATAGTGTGTTGTGACTTTAATCGATGATTGCGCAACCAACTCGAACAGCAACGTATTCAAAACAGAAATCGAAGAGAAGCATGGGGAGCGGAAATGCTGGACGAAATTGGAAACAAAATTTTCTCAAGTCGCCGCGAAAGGCAATAGTCCCCGACTTTTTGATGGGATTTGTACGTGCTTGCACGAACTTAGTGTAAGCGAATGTTTGGACTTGAAAAACGTTTTTATCGATTATTGAAATTTTTGCTGTTGAATTACAGTTACACGCCAAATAGTTCCCCATCTTCTCCGTGGAAGATATCGTGCCACCCAGGCCCAGCAGACCATCGAACAGTCGTTCACAAGTCGTTTTCGTAGACATGCTTGTTGTTGATATGGCGATACAGGGCTGCGCTCATATCCGATCGTACATACTTTCATGCACTTGAGGTATGCCGCCAAATGTTCGTATCGGACCACCCACAACGCTTAGCATTAGTTTATTGTTCAGCAGGAACTACTTTAGGTGCTCGCTGGACGGATTTCCAAAACAAAAAGTGCCGCCAATACTCATCGTAGCCGCCCGTTGCAATATGAAATTAACCGACCCAGGGCTGTGTTTTCGTATTGCGATTCGAATTTCTTATGCTTGTTGTTTCTCCGTCTGGAGACCTCCGTGATCGACTGCTGATATTAAATGAGACTTTAACATCGCTGCCTTTGATGAGATACGCAATAGGCATAAATTTGACACCGGTGATGACACTGTTGGGCAGACATACGCCTACATCGGCCGCCGTGGCTTGAACACGTTCCACCTCAATGGGAAGTGTCTGATCCGAATTCTGCCACGAAGTGGCTGACAAAGAACACCCGCTGAGGTAATTCAAGACGCAAGACTCATTGATACACTTCAGATAGGCGCTACAACTAGAGTAGGACTTAATATTCTAATTATGTCGCCTCATTTTATCGGGGTTTCTAATCACGTCGCTTCCTGTTGACATACTCCAGCCACCTGCGTGCAATCCATTTTTGCCAAATATAATTTTAGTTACCCAAAGCAGCATACCATATTTTAATTTCTATATTTTATTTTCATTGCGATTTTTTTTTTTTTTTATTTTACTTAGCCTTGAGAATGAATATTATTAACTCTTAATATTGGTGTCGTTTAACCAGTTAACTGCAGGATTCAGTTTCAGAAATCTCTCATGGGGTATAAGTAGGCTATGCGACGTTAGCGACAATGCTACTGTTTTATTTTACACGATGAGTATACATGTCAACCGCACAGAAATAAAGTTTTGGAATTACGCGTATTAATGTCGAACGCGCATTCAGAAATAATTCTTGTTTTGGCGTGAAAAGGAAAATTTAGTTAATGAGACTAAAAATGTTTGTTTAATATTTTTTGCATATTTTCGTACACGTAACAAATTTTGTAGATGCACAAAAAATTAATACAAATTTGTGAAATTATCACATTGACTCTGTCATACCACCAAAAGAATTTTGCAATAAGTAACAAAATATTTTTGTCAGTTTTTACAAAACTCTTTTATTGACACATGAAATGACCTTGTTGCCTTTACAACACGTTTACTGTTACCATTTCAAAATTTGTTGGTGCCTTTTTGTTATTATCACATATTCGTATTTCAAAAAGCGACTTGCGACTTGGAAAATACCTGAAATATTAGGTAGCTTTTCATTTTTCGCACGTTTTTATACTTGTCCATTTCTACCTCGAAGACAAATGCAGTCATACTTGCATTATAAGAAAACATTCGTATCAGGGTGATTCCACAAACGTTGGGCAACCTTTGACCTCATTTTGCTTCTATAGTTTTAGTCCAAAAATGAATAGTATTTTATTATGAAGACATAGGTAACATTGTAAGTAAGGGCCACTCACTTTTTCTAATAATTTCTGAGGTATCTGGATTTTTCTAAATTTGAATGCCAGGGAACTGACCCCGATATTATTATTATATTATTAATAATATTATATGTAGATTAAATTTACTTTCTGACCCTAGGCAAGAATATTTAGTAGATATGTGGTGTAGGATAGAAGAAGAAAGATTTCAATATTATAGACATAATCAGAAAAGTGTACTGCGTATAGCTACCCATCAAGCAATAGATGAAACTATTGCTGGGGAGGGTGAGATTATGGCAGGAAAAGTATATTTGCCATTCGCATGGTCCTCGGTATATGCAGAAAAGTTATTATGATGCTAGGGCTATAGTAACTCGATTGGGACAACCAAACTATTTTTTGACTATTACATGTAATCCTCGATGGCCAGAGATTACATTAAATAATGATCAATCGTTTATGGATCGTCCAGAACTTTGTAATAGGGTTTTTGAACTAATATTTCGCCATTTATCACATTTACTTTATTCGGACAAGTTATTTGGAAATGTTATCTATATTATTCATATTATTGAATTTCAGAAACGTGGTCTTCCACATGCCCATTTGGCTATTCGTGTGCAAGACGGAGGCCCGATTTTTCCAGAATAATTAGATAAATTTGTTCGTGCAACAATTCCCTCAGAAGGGGAAGCTGAAGGGAGACTCCAAAAAGCTGTATTACTGCATATGTTGCTTGGTCCTTGTGGAAATTCATATCCACAATCACATTGCATGGATAATAATACAAAAAATTTTCAAAATTTTTCCCAAACAATTCTAATCGTTACATATATTGATAATGACGGTTACATTTTATACAAAAGACCATGCCATAATTCAATCAATGTGCGTATACCGAGAAGCAGAAATTTCCGTGAAGTAAATGATAGATGGGTAGTGCCGTACAATCCTGACATTCTCCCCATCATGGACAGCTATTGTAATTTAGAAATTTCTACATCAGCAAAGGTTATTAAATATATGATGAAATATATACACAAAGGGCCAGATTATGCTCGAATAGCAGTTGTTCAAAATTCTTCCATTTCTACTTCTTCTACTACAACTACAGACATTAGGAACAGAGCAATAAATTATGAAATCGAAGGATACGTTAATTCTCGATACATTTCTGCCACAGAAGCGGTATGGCGGCTATTAGGATATGATCTTGGTGGTCGAAGACCAACCGTTATTGCACTTCTACTGCACTAAGCATTTAGAAGAATTTGTTTTGTTTTTGTTGTTTTCCTTTTTCTTAAAATGATTGCATTTCTCATGTCATATCTTATGGATGTACGTATAAATAAATGTGGAGGATTAGGGCCACTTTGGCGAAACCTCCTTAAAAAAACGAGTGGGTTTGATTACCTCCTTGTTCACTTGGAAACATCAGAAATATATTTTGTATGTATGTATGTACATACAACAAGTATGGTTCAATATTTATTCTATATATATGTACATATGTATGTATATGTACTAACTTTATTATCATTATTCTTATAATCAAATAATTTCATATTTATTTTTAGGTACTTCTTACTATTATTTGTATTATTTCATAATAATTACATTGTATTTTTATTCAATCAATTATTTATTCAATTATAATGATCGTGTTTTTAAGTGGCGGATCTTTTTGTACTTGACCTTTTTAATACCTACTTTGACAACTTGAGAAAATTTACTTAACTACAGTGAAGCGTGCGCGAAGCCCGCGTCGTATTGGACGGTCAGCCTTCAGGCGGACAAACAATGGCCTACTAGTTAATTAATAAAAAGGAATTTTAAGTTGAAAACAAAAATTTTTTTTAAAGAACACATTGCTGATTACAATTAGTGCACATTTTAATGAAAACGTAGTCACTCCCGCTTTTTGTTTATAACATTTTTAGTTCTTTTAGGAAAACTTTTTCTTCATTTCTTTGAGACCTTCGTCATTATTCCAAACATCTTCAATATTTTTCACTTAATCTGATATGTCTGGATTCGGGCGACTATACACTTTACATTTTAAACAGGCCCAGCAATTTTCAATCGGATTTCGGCCCAGAGAACTGCATGACAAAAGAAGTACTTCAATATCTTCATTAATTAAAAAAGAATTAATTTCGAGGAATGCAAGGTGATCCGTTTTGCATAAATATATAATTTGTCCTTGTATACAAATGTGAATTTAAATAGCGTAAAAGCACATTTTCTAATACTATCTTATACTGATCAGAACGCAAGGCTCCATTCACAAAATACATTTATAGGGCCTGGCTCCATATCATCACGGCTAGGGGATGCTTAACCGTTCTTTGTACACAATCTTCATTATAACGTTCTCCTGGACGTCTTCGTACGAAATCAAAAGCTGAATTAAGAATACAAATTTTACAATCCGGAATAAAATAAAAAGTTGTGAAAATATTTTGACATACCTACTCACATTTTTCCAATAATCAAGTGTCAACTTCTGATGTAATCTAGTCCATTGCAATCTTCATTTCATGTGCTCTGTTAACTGCGGCTTTTTAGCAGGACGTCTACATTTTAAATTTGCCTCATAAAATAGTCGGCGAAGAGTCATCTTTGATATGTCCACCCCTTGCTCCCTTAGCTACCATTGTACGATTCGGACGGGTGCGCAACGTTGCTCTAAAGCCATATGCACAATTTTTCTGTCCGATCTCTTGGATATTATCCTTTTTCAACCGCAATTTTTCCTTACTTCCTGATGCAGAGCCTGAAAGTGTGATAATAATTCGTGCTATCCACCTTCCACCGTAGATGCTAAGAACCCTTTCCTGGGGAGCAATTTCACTTTAGGAAAGATCCTTTGACTTCAATAGCCATTCTAGTGCAGTTTTCTTTTCACTGGTGATATCCTTTTTTTCTATACCTCTCAAAATGCTAAGAGGTTTTAAACATTCAACGGACCTTAATCTTAAGAGAGTTGAAATTTTCACATAGTGTGTATTTCTATTGCCGCTATAACAACAAATAATGAAAAACCAAGATGGCGTATTTCAAAATGGCCGCAATTTTCGATTATTTTATAGCACCTCTCTTGTTTCTTTTACAAAAGTATTTAAAAAGTACATAGTGTTATATCTTGTACCATGGTACGGAACCCTACGTGTGCGAGCCCAACTCGCACTTAGCCGTTTTTTTCCAATTGCACATTCACTTACATTTGAATTTTGCAGCCGTTAAGAATTCACTACAGATTCCTGAGATTACCAAATCATTCGCCAAATGCCGTTTTAACTCAAAATTGTCGACTGTTACTCACTATACTTATACTCTCAAATGAAGGTGAAACGGATTTACATTTACCATATACACCTCCCAGCCATTGTCAGGTAGATTGTGGATATCCTTACCTAATAACCTAAATATCATGAAACCATTTTCTGCTTGCCGACATTGTTAAAAAAAATCGCGGGAAAGGATTGCACTGCGGGAAAGACCCATTTTGTGCAATATTTCTAAGAATAATTTATTGTGTCTAATTTTTTAAACACATACTGTATGTATACACCAATACCTCACTTTGCGTCGGGGTTAGATACGTTCCTAAAAAACAAGACGCAAATTGAAACGACGCAAAATGAATTAAGATTTTCTATAGCAAACCATGTGAAGATCGAAGATAGGTTCTAGGGTTACGAAAATACTACCTTTTAAAAAGAAAATTGAGCAAAGTAAACATTTAAGAAACAAAAATAATATGAAAAACAAAATTAAAATTAATCACTGTCTGATGAGTCCATAGTGGCTGTTGTCGTAAGTCGGCTTTCTTTCACAAAAAATTGGTCCAATGTTTGCTGAACAGCTTTTTGTTTCAACGTAAAATAAATTTCCTTGTAGCAATTGATATTCGTAGCTACCGCCTGGGACACTTTAAAACTCCTTCCGCTGTCAGGATCGTTTTTTAAAAAAATCTCCATAGCTTCGTCAATCAAACACATCGCTTTGGAAATTGGTTTGGAGGTTAAATTTTGTTCTTCGGAGATTTCTATTGAACGGTCACTGTCATCTTCTTTATTAGCAAATTGCAATTCCAGTTGCAATAGTTCTTCATTAGAGAATTTTTGGTTGTGCGAGGTTAGCAATTCATTTATGTCAGTCTCCTCTATACCTTTGAAATTAGACTCTCTAGCTAAATTAGAAATTTCATGACGAACAGCTGGTGTACCATCAACTTCTGCAGCGCATATTCGGTGAACACATTCAGGCCATATTTTGCGCCAATAACCATTCATGCAAGATGGTTTAACATCCTCCCACGAATCGGAAATAATTTCTATGGCTTTCATAATGTTGAACTTTTTCCAAAACTCTAGCATGGTAGGCTTATCTTGTCCATCAGTCTCACTTAAAAGAAGTTTAAATGTTCGTCGAAGGTAATAACTCGAACCCAAAACAACGCAACCTCGAGAATCTAACGACGCACAGTGAAAATTAGTACTAATTAAGCAGCGACGCAACTTAGAAAAAATGCAAAGCGAAACGACAGAAGCGAGGTATTGGTGTCTCACTTTTTCATAGTTTTTATCGATTAACTGTAGTTTGTAATGATTGAAATGGCATGTAAAGGTACTCGAGTGCATTTGCAAGGGCTCATAAATGGAGGAGACTAAAAACTTCCAAGCGAAAATGCATTTCTGATTTTTTCAATGGAAAAATGATTCGAAAACCGTACCCAACTCGACAGGCTACTCAAATTAGAGACATGCAATTGTGTGGAATTCTTAAATTCATGATAATAAACGAGCAGAGCTGAAAATCGGTAAGCGCTTTATCAATACTTTACAAATAATCGACCTCGTTTACCGCAGTTCTGTGAAGGTGCAGAAACCTTCAAAATCACAAATACGAATATGTACATATGCAGCTTGTAAAAGTACATGACACACTGTAAATTATATATGTACCTACTAATAGCAAACAAAAAGCATCTCTTAATATCCGCCTTATTGAGTCGATTGAGTGATTACCATTAATCCCCACGACACGGTTAGAAACAACCAAGGGAAACATTTTCAAGCTTTCTACAAAGGCATAACAAGCCTAACTCGTCGGGTCATGTTTTTACTAATATGAAAGGTGAGAAAATTTTAAAAAATTATGAGGCGCAAAAATGCTTCTCGATGTGCAGATATCATGTGATGGTAAACACCAGAGAAGTATGCCGCGCATAAGAGGAAAAAGCCAACTAAGTAACGTAACGCAGCGAGGTGGACATCGAATCCATTGCCGGTAATAACAAGTTCTTAACATAAATTAAGTGGTTTCAAATCTTCATATACATGCGGCCAAACGCTGATTACTACCATATATAATGAGCCGATGCAGCTACATAAGTGGAATGCGCACCGTCGCAGAAGGAGCAACCACCAAATCTAGAATTTCATAAGATAATTTGTATTCAGTTCCCACATGACAATTATCAAGGGACTCAAAGTGCATGCCACACATCTTTTTACCCGTAAGATTTCTCGATTGCTCAAAATGGCTATGAAATTTGTGAGGAATTTTATAGTTCTACTGGTACACAAAAAAGGGGGAAATTAAAGGTATGCCCGGCATATAAAGTTGCAGGTTGGGTCTGACATAATTTTATGTGGAAAGATATCAGAAAATTTGCCATAAAGTGAATATCAATGCGCCGCAGCCGGGAAGATATTCGCACCATAAATGCGTAACGTCTCAGCGACGCAAGTAAACGCACTCGGAAAATAGTGGAAAACTCGAGATATGAAGAAAATTTCTGTATTCAAAAAAGCATGCATTTTGTGAATATTTGTAGAAATTGCAAAAGTTTCTGAGAAATGTTTACTAGAAGAATTCAGCATGCATGCTTACATATCTTAGTTTCTCCTTTTAGAATAAAGAAATTTAAGTTTTAAAAAGGAGCACTGATCACCGTGGAATTGAATTTTAAAATGTTATAGCTTATCATATCTATGGTAAGGCTGGGCTCTATGGTAGGCAATATAAAGCCCTAAAAAATCCAGATAAGATTTTCAAACGGTACCTTTTCGGTCTACCTTCTGTGAGGTATATGTCAAGAAAATATAATACATATTATGTAATATTGTTGTGTTATAATAATAATAAATTTATTTAGCATTGAGCAACACATTTTTAGATTTGGGTCATACGTGATTTGTTTCCATTTTTACCTCATCTAATGCGGTAAATTACCGGTATACGAGAGATTATAACTTTCTTATCAATCTTGCTTTTCACATCAATGCATTTTAAAAACAAAAATTCCAAATATTAAAAATTCATTAATATTCGATCGTGATAATTGGTGAAACCTTCTTTCTCATCCCCTCAGTTCGACATCGCTCTGTTCTTAGTTGCTTTCTTGCTCTGTCTGGTGTTGTAACTAGAGGTTACCCAGCTATTTTTGGGGTTATCTCCAATAACCCGTGGAGATAAAATTGTAGGTTTTGGGACATTTCAGAACCATTTCACTACCACACAGTAGTCGAGAGGGTTTTGGGTTTTGTATGGGAAGAGAAGTGGGTACAGCGCTGTGGGTTAATTCAAAAACGCACCTTAGAAGCACAGATTGTAAGTAATACAGAATGCCTAGCCACAGTGTTAAAAAGTCGACACAATGCAACATTTCCGCTACCAAACTTTTCGGCTCTCTAGCCAAGTGACGTTGCGCAGCAAATGAATGTTGCAAATCTTTGCTGGAGCCTCTCCACTTGGCCACTTGGTCGACTGTCAGGCCACGAGAGCAGCGGAAAGTTTGATGACGCCGACCTAAACGAAGGTGAGGTGCCACAGTGGCACCAGCCATTGTGGGGTGTGGGTCCAAGATTTGCTGTTTAGGCTGAGGACCTGAGAGATTCTAAAAATGAACACAGGTAAAAATACAAAAACTCGGAAGGAAATTCATAGAATTTTAGTTGATGACGACGCGACGGGTTGATTTTGTGAGCAATATTTAAGAATTTCGTTCGGTGTAATAATAATTTGATTTTTAAATTTTGTATTTAGATGTACAGCTTTTCTTTTAGAGGTTTTGCAGCGTTATGAACAGCAGTCATTAACTTAATGACTTATAGACTTACCTGTCTCAGCGCCTTCTACTCACACAAAACAACCAGAAGTGCCACATAACCTTCACAAACTTTAACCGGCAAGACAATGATGTACTTTATTCGCCGTGGGAAGTAGCGAATCATCGCTGGCTGGTTATAACCCGGAGAAAATGACGGTCCATCAAAGGGTTCAATCGAGACTCCTACGCACAATATTGCACCCTCGTGGCTGTAAATGCCAAGGACCAATTTTAACCGGAAAATTCGTCATTTTCCCGACACCGAAAATTTTTTTGGAAGCCACCACAAGAATCGCCGCCGCCGTGAAAAAATGAATTCAATACGATCATCAACAAAATATTATTAACAAAATGTCCGGTAAAATCCAATCGGTTTGAGCCACTTTGGGAAAGGTAGGCGGAACGAAGAAAGGAAGGAGGAAGAAAACGCATAGAAGGAGTGGAAGACGGAAGGAAGGCCCAAGAAGTAGAAGATGTGTTGAGACTGAAGAATTTTTTTTTGGCCGAGTTGATTGGAGAGATGAGTACTCGCTTTTTCTTTTCTTTTGAAGTTTCTTGTTTCCTGAAAGCCCCAATTTGCTTCTCTTTTTAACCACCTAAATATTTCATGGTCGGTCTCGATTCACGTTTGTTTCGCGCTATAATATTGTTTCTTTGTTTATCATCAATGTTTTCGAATCAAATTGAATTCCGCCCATTAATTTTGATTGTTGAATTTAGGAGAATAAATTTTAAGATTGTTTGGAATTTTAACCAGTAGTATTTCGAGTTCGCGAACTCATATATCATAAACACTGCCTGGCGCCCAAATAATATAACATATATTTGGTACCTATATTTTCTCAGCATATATTATTCGCAAAGCTGAAAGTCGAACCCACCATCTTCACTGAGCTAAATCTGTACATGCTCGTAGGGAGCACGTAACAACCTGCTTAGAAACCACTGTTTTGAGAATAAAACGTTGGAAGTTCTACGTAACTTTGAGATTACTCTTGACCGCGTTTGAGTATCTGGCTGCTTTCGGTCTATAACTTTATTGTTTCTGAATATTTCATACATAATTGTAGTTGTCAAAAATTATAGAGTGAGAAAAAAAATTGATATGACTAGATTTGTAATTTCCAGATCTAAAAAATATTTGAATCTTCCATTTAGGATGTCCAGAAGATGAGATATTTGCGAAAAACGATTTGCCTACTATAATTAACACTGCGGCGAACGAAATGTACCATTAGTCAAGATTTGTAACCTCCGAGAGTTCAGTTCCAGCGTTCATACTTTGAAGTGCATATGTATGCCTGGCAGAGGTTGGCTCTTAGGATATTATTTCCCAGTGTTAGTGCTATCGACGAAATACATGTAACATTTTTTTCAGCTTTTACAAAGGTAATTAAATCCTTAAATCATATTCTCTTATGACATAATAGTCCGGTCAAATTAGCTTCAAAAATAGTAGGGGTAAGGTTACATAAATTCGCACAAAGCTGAAAATTGGCACGAATGTTGGGAACACTATTACAAACAATCTTTCAAAAATCCCCATCGATCCGACGCGACGTGTGGAAAAACATTTATTCAAGGTCAAATGTTGTGAAAATCGGTTTTTTGCATTTTTCAGCTAAACGGCAAGTTTTATCATAAAAATAGCTTAGACAAAAATTATTCATTATGTGATCACGTTCCTTTAATTTACGTTTCCCCGATATTGATTTTCATCTATCGAGGGGCCAGATAAAGAATCTGCTTCGTTAAAGTTTATATTTTTTCGATGTATACTTCCATTGATGGCCTTACTGTATAGTAATCAGATTATTGATGAATTTGTCATAAATAAATTATTTATAAAAACTGTCTCTACACTTTTTTTCCTAAGAATCACCATTTCGGAGATATAGCCATGCAAAAAGTTGTGTTCTTCATAAAATGTATGTCAATGACCGTTATATACACAGAACGGTAGTACAAGTATAAATATTTGTTTTCGTGCCATATACATATAAATATATTATACAGTTCTAAGAATATAAACTCGAAAAAAATTCCAGTCGCTCATTTTATATGACCGTGCAACATATGAGCAACATCTGTCTGCTATTCTAATGGACCGTGTGGCGACGTTGCTCCTTTTGTAAGTGATCAGTGATGGGACATGTACTCACTCCTTCTCATTGCGTTAGTGGAGAGACCCAAAATGCACTTAGGTATACGGCTCCCAGGACGTCAAAGTTTGCCCGGCTCTGGTCTTAACTACTCTGGTGACCATGTGATATTTATTCATGCCCGGCTTAATTAATTTATTTAGGTACCTGTAAAGCATTGAAAGGATGTTTAACACGTGCGAGTTTCCTCGCACGTGTGATGAAAAATAGTTTTAGTCTCGAGCGTTCCTTCGTGGTAAGAACACGTAGTTATTGGTTATATTTCCAAAAAAAATTCGTGCAGTTTTTTGTTTGTAAAAGAAATTTCGCAATTTTACTTTATTTGCAGTAAACATTTGGCCGAAAGTGAAAGTGAAAGTGTTACTGTTGAGCGTGGCCTAAAGACGTTAATCGATGCAAGTATTGAAAGAGGTGATGAGTTTTCGTAGTACCTGAAAGACCAGACTTCTGTGATAATTCATGTGCAGTGTCGAAAAAACAGACTCGTTCTGATAATGTAGCAAAAGCTATTATTACTCGAATTGAGTTTGAACATAATTTAGTTGCTGCCGAAGCTAAATATCATAAAGACTGTTATAATTCCTTCATTAGCATGTATCAGTTGTCGAGGCCAATCGTGCTCCAATGTGGAATCGCCAGTAGAAGAGGATTCTTACGATATATGCGAGGAGCCATCTGATGCATCGCTCTTTGAACAATTTACTTGTCCCCAGCAGGAAGAAGAAGAAGACGGCATGGTTGAAGTTCCATTAGATGATTATCAATCAGATGAATAATTTTCCCAAATTAATTATAACTTACACGACTTTCATCATTTCCAATAGTACTATTTTAAATTAAATACAATATTTTTAACTCAACAGGATAACAATAGATCGTGGGATAGGCCTACCGGGGAAACCACGTTAAAAAAAACGCGCCAAGTGCACTACCTCACGGGTGGCGCGGAAACGTGTATATTTTATGAAGAACACAACTTTTTGCACGGCTATATCTCCGAAATGGTGATTCTTAGGAAAAAAAGTGTCGAGACAGTTTTTATAGATAATCGCATAATGAATAATTTTTGTCTCAGCTCTTTTTATGATAAAACTTGCCGTTTAGCTGAAAAATGCAAAAAACCGATTTTCGCAACATTTGACCTTGAATAAATTTATTTCCACACATCGAATCGATGGGGATTTTTGACAAATTGTTTGTGATTGTGTTCCCAACATTCATGCCAATTTTCAGCTTTGTGCGAATTAATGTAACCTTGAATGTCTATTTTGACCGGACTATAAGTCCATGGATACCTATGTACGTAGTTCTAATTCATTTTGGTGATATTCACCTTGTGACCGTTTTATGAACATTTCACCGGATGATATTCGACGAAAAATTTGCAAGGCAACGAACTGAAAACATTTTCCGCAACAGTCCGGCTCACCGGATTTCAGAAACAGGAGCGCTAGCAATTTCACGGATCCGTTAACATCGATCAATCACCCTCGCTGGTTATTTTCTGATGTCATACGTGTCTATTTGTCTTATCATATCGAAAGTACACAGAACGGCAATTCTTTTACACGGCGCCTTCGGAAGGAAGCAAAGCGCAACCAAAAACAACAAGGCAATAATAAAGCTGCCGGATATTTCGGATCTGTAACAATGGCGCGGGAGGCAGGACTCTGCTATGAATAGCGATATTTCGGCTGACATGGGCCTTGAATATTGAGGGTGGGCGGTGGGAGGAGAGCGCTAAATGGAAAATGCGTTTGACCTGCCCAGGCCTCTTGCTTTTGATTCAGTTCGTCCCTTTCAGCAGCCGTTTATATGCTAAAACACACTATAATTAGTATTCCTGAAGTCTGAGTTGAATTATGCTCACAGGACACGCACGAGTAATTAACGAAAGAAGTCACAAGTCATAACAGAGCAGCCTCTCAGAACGGATAAGACTTTTCCAACGGCAAAATAAGCTGGGGTCCCAGTGGATAAGGGTGGCTTCAGGGACTGCTATAATAATTTTGTATACACAGTGGAATTTTTAAGGTAATTAATCATTCAGGATTTGCTTTCGGTATTTATGTGTTCGGCCTGTTTTTTCATTTGTTCTCTGTTGAATTCTACGAGTAGAATGGCAGCGAGACTAGCCCCATTTACCGAATTTTTTTTTATTTCTGGCAAAGCCATGGACGAGGATTTCATGGGTAGTGGCTTGTAGTGTAATAAACGTTCCCCGTATTATTTATAACCTTTATGAAACATATCTTACGGTTTTGCTCCATTTACGTCGGCTTGCAAAAATAACATGGATGCTATCTGTCTGGTTGTACGGTTTTATACTGAGTCATGCACACAATCTTCGGAGCTCCTTGAATTTTCCAAGGATATTCAAATATGAGGAAATAATTTTTGAGGAAACCAATTTTGTTGGTACACAGAATCAATTAACACGACCTGTTTGCGATTGGTGGGATATGACGCAATCCATTGAAGAAAGATGAATGGAGACCAACAACTTTTGTTACTGTGATGCAGCATATAGTATAGACGTGTTTTGTCTGGCTCCAGTATATTCCGCTGTATATTTAACCGACTTGGAACCAAAGTTGCTGTGTAAATTGGAGACTATTATCACAGCTGTTGAAGGAATCTATTACTTGTGGTTTACTTCTCATGATGGATCAAGACTCTGGCTCTAAATCCGCCAAATCAGGCACCAAAACCACTACAAACATAACTCCCTTTGTAACCAGAGGTAGTAGTAGTACTTGAGAAACCCGAAGTACCAGATAAGCACTATAATAACAGTTTACAGTCGAAAGGTTGTAATCTGGATATATGTAAATAAAATCAAAAAATTATTCTCTCTTGCAGGTAACTTTCTTAAGTCCGATTAAGTACCTACTTATTAAGATGTGTGTTGGCTTGTAAACAAAATTAAAAAATAATACTTATGGCTATTTATAATTTATTTAATCCAATTTATAATTATTGTTAATTATTTTATAAAAAACTAGATGAGAAGATTTGAGAATGGGATCAACTTGGCATCCCCAAGTTCAATGCTTTGGGCTCTCATTCAATTATTCAGCGCCATTAATTCAAGATATACTATTGCCGGCCCTTCATGTACTGAAACATTTCCCGAAGCTAGCTCATCTTCTGGAGTTGGTAGAGCGCCATCTGCTGCTTCCACTAGATCATCAACATCATGGGCTAAAAATAGAAAAGATAAATTTAATTAGTTTTTGCTAGAACTTGCAAAGGAGATTTTTTAGGAATTTTGCTGAATAGTATAATAAAAAAACAAATTAGGTATGTACTGGTACATAAAAATGATCTTTGATTAACCGTTGTGGCAGTGAGGGCGCCGAATGATATTTATTATTATGGGAAGTCACAGTTGAATAAAACAAAGGACCGTTACTAAATTGTGGACTTCTAAATTTGCGTCCGTGCGTCTTGATTTTTTTTGTGAGACTCTCTGATTTTTATAATATTTATTTTTTCTCTCTACTCTAAACTCGACTAATAGCACTGAAACTTTCAAGTGTCGGTTACTGCTGTCGCACATCGGGGCAAAAGGTCCAAAGCTGCCCAAAAGTCAATAAATCTAAGTAGGGGATTCCTGACATACATAAGACCGGTTTACTTCAAAAGTGACCCTTTCAGCGAGCGTTTCTGTGTGTTTCTGAGTGCTCGGTGAAGTTTCTATTTACGTTCTTTCTAACATTACTACACGTGGAAGTTTTTGGGATTTTCCAGTCGGTGCAGGTTTTTTTTCGGATAAGTTTTTCTTTAATTCGGCTATTGGAGCACTTTGCGCAGTTTCGGGTCGCCATTTTGTTTATATAAAAAAGAATCTCTAGTTCGTAGTCAGCTACCTGGAAACCCCCTGATGCCAAGTTTCGTGGAAATTAGAGTACTTTGTACTACTTCCGGTCGCCATTTTGAAGCCGCCATTTTGTTTATGAAAAGAAGAAATTTGTAATCAGCGACCTCAAAAATCCCCCGGTACCACGTTTCAAACTAATTGGTTAGTTTTAAATCCTTTTGGCCAGTTTTTTGGCATTTTGCCCCACTGTGGGACGTGAAACTTTAAAGTGTAGGTTAATACTGTCACCACACTACCCCCTTATCAGTGAGTGTTGGTCTTAACAATTTAGCAGGCAGGCAATTGGTTTGTTGTGTTGCTTTTGGTTTTCTTCTTTTGAAGGTCGTCATACTGCGCTTGCACTTTGTACTTTACTTGTTGTTTGATGCTGTTTTTTGTACGTTGGGGGTTACATGAGATAAGAGTATGAATGAATTTGTGCTAAGCTTGACGACCATTTTGCTATTTTTAATATAATTGATCTGCATTGAATCCTATTATTAATAAGGGGTGATTTCAATCTTCGTAGCTTGCAATGGTTATTCTTCAAACCCTCTGAGCTCCAATCTGACTGGCACTAGTACATTTCTCCGCAATTTTATGGGGTTAAGCTCAAGTAATTAATTTAAACGTTTTCATAATCATGACATAATATGACGTTACTTTATCTAATATCTCACCTGAACTTTTTTAAATTGAAAAGCATTGTGGACTTGTCCCTGCGGATCGCCATCAGTCTACCCTGGAGATACCTACATCTCACCACACCTCTAAATAAAAAATACTCTCGTTCAATGCCAAAATGCTCAAGGAATTATTTAAAGGGTAATTTCGATGCTATATGCAAAGATTTGCTGAACCGATATTATAAGAGCCCTCGAGAAAAACGAACGCCTTAAGAAAGTGTATAATTTAATTATGTGTTATTTTCTGACAGTCGTGCACAAGCTAAGCGTCTTCTCAAATCTGGATTCTTAGCATATGTGCATATCATTGAGGATCACCTGCGTTATAATGATTCGAAACCATTATGCAATAACGTTAAAAACTCTAAATTCCAACACTCAGTTTCGGTACTGAAAAGCATCTTGAGGATCAGATCTGATGTCTTGTCTATCAATTAATAATCTTGGCAATAAAACCTCTGCAGGACCTAACTGTTGGTTTACCAAATCATTTTGTCAAGCAGTTGTTGCAAGTGTTACCCCTTTACTGTGATATTTAACGCGTCGGTCTCTTTCCCGAATTCTGGAAGAGTGAACATGTTCTCCCTATATATAAAAAAAAAACGACAAATCTTCAGCGGAGAACTATTGTCCAATCGGCATTCTAAGCTGCTCTGGCAAGCTTTTTGAGAGATTGGTACATAACGAAATAACAAAAGTTCTCTATCACGTTATATCACAGAAACAACATGGCTTTATAAAGGGGAAATCAACAACTAGTAACCTTCTCGAATTTCATCACTTTGTTTCTCAAGCCCTTGAACAAGATCTGCACAGACCTCTCTAAAACTTTTGAACATGTTAGTCATGATATTCTTTTATGTAAATTAAGTATGTATGGCCTACAGGGATGTTTGTTATTCTGATTCTCATCTTATTTATCCCATCATAAAATGCATCTAGTGTTCTCGGGGTGTACATTCTTCGAGTTTGTTCCATTTTTTGGAGTTCCACAAGGATCTATTCTCGGTCCGCTGCTATTTTTGTTATTCATAAATGACATGATACCAAACTTTCCGCGCAATAAGTCCACGTTAAGTCGGTAAGTGCACCGTCTTGCTCGAAATAAAGGTCGTCCGCATAAATTTCTTCAAATTCCGGGAAAAAAATCGGTCAACATCGTGTCATAGGTGACGGCATCTCCTGCCTCATTTCGAAAGAAATAAGTTCCGATGATTCCGCCATACCATAATCCACACCAATCGGTCAATTTTTGTGGATGCAATGGTGATTCATGAATCGCTCGTGGATTTGACTCACTCCAACAGCGGCACTTTTGCTTATTGACGAATCCATTGAGCGAGAAATGAGCCTCATCTGAGAAGATGATTTTGCGATGAAAATCGTCGTCGGTTTCCAACATTTCCAGTGACCAATCAGCGAACTGACGACGAATGTGATGGTCGGATGCAGATCCAAATCCAATCGCACAATTCGCCAGGTTGTCATCCTGGAGATCCCCAACTCTTGAGAACGGCGCGGAACAGACGCATTTAAGTTTTCACGAACACTGGCTTGAACGGCGGCAATATTTTGTTCACTTCGGGCATGTCTTTGTCTTACAGGCACCTTTGTATCGTGAAGAGTGAATTCACTTTCAAACTTTGTTATTATGCGTCTTATAGCGCGCTCAGAAGGAGCATTACTCATACGACGACTGTTTTTTGCACAAAGCGCTCTTACAGTAGGGAAGGGCGGAGCTAGCTGAGCATAGGGGCAAGTTGGGCAATTGAATTATCTCGCAAACTATTCACCGTACGCATAGGCATCGAATGGCGGAAAGAAGGGGTCGCCGGAGGGGTAATCATCGCGCGATCGCTAGTGGCGGTTCGACGAGCGAGTGAAGCGCGCGAGCGTTTTGTTTATTTTGTGACCAAAAAGTAAAAACGTCGTTTATCGCAGCAAGTTTTCGTCTGTATTAGTCAAATGTTATCTGTTTTCAATCAGGTAAGTGTTAATCTTCCAGAAAGTTATTGTACTTTTGATATGCAGAGAGGTTCTGGGTATAATTCTTAGGATTTTTTTATTATCTAACTTTTGTTTTAAAATTCCGGGTTGGGGTAAGTTGAGCTATAGCTGCAATATATGTATAGTGACAATGACCATTAAGTTCCAAAGATCTTATTAATATTTTCTTTTAAGATATAAGCTATATGGGTAATAATATAAATATTTAAGTCTGATTTTAAACAGAAAGACTGAATCTAATTCTGAAGTTAATCTTAAGATACGTTAATGTTTTGTTGATTCTAGTCACGAACTATCAAAACAGGGTCATCCCTATTGGGAAACCCTTTATATTCAGCTAGGTTTTGACCCCAAATCACTTCTCTGCCATGCATAATTTGGGTAAATAAATTGTTGTCTGGAGGGCTGATATATGTTTCACATGTGAAATTTAGCATACTGGGCCGACGGACGTTCGTGACGTCGAGCAATAAACAATCCTTTACTTTAACTTCCGAAGGTAGTTGTTGTGGCGGCAGTAATAAATTTTAATTTTGTTGTAAAACATTGTTCGAAACACCCGCCACCACCATCTATTACAGGGTCTACAAATCCTGACATAATTCTTATCGTACGGTGGAATGCTGGTCATTAAAGTCCACTGCACGATTAGAAGAAAGTTCCAAGAAATTGGGCATGTACATACGATACGTGCTAGTGTGCGGGAATTAACGTTTCCAACGTTTCGGGTGGCTATTCGTGCACGTAATCAGACAAACAATGCGCCCTTAATCATTGTTTGTTAGCTATCGAAAATTTCCAAGCGCCAACCACCCTTATTAGACTCCGCACCTTCAAAAGGAGTGGGTACATAAACGAGGGATATGTCAGAACTTATCATAGCAACTGAACCATATTAGAAATTATGGTTGTTACCGATTTGAAGGCATTTTCAGAAGGTCCGCCCTCTCACTCATTTGGCCGCTGCCTTTGTGAATTAGCGTGTTCACCTTCTTGCTAAACAAGCTTACGTGACCAAACTACCCACTTCCTCTGTGTAGTACAACAAGGCAGCAACCTCAAGTGCCCTCATCAACTTTAATGGAAGCCGAAACGATTTTTCCATTTTTATGATTAACGAAGTGAAACATGGGCGGAGCTCTAATTGGCTTATGGCCTAATAACCGCGGCTTCTCCCTGCACACTCATTGTCAGAAGCGCAGTGAGAACACGGGGTCATATCGGGCTTATTGGGAATCAATTGATATAACAAAATTCGATTGCGATAAGATGTTTTTCAGACTGAAATTAAAGTTGCGATACTATCTGATAGCCTTTCCTAGTATAATCCTGCCTCCATATGTGTTGCCAATCAAATCCCCATAAATCCATCACGCAGCGTTTATGCTGGTGATACCCGTTCAAAGGAGGTCAGTGGAGAATTCCCCCAGGTTTAAGTGCTCGAGCTTGTTAATTAGCTGAACATGCCAAAATGCGTGCAATAATGATATCTATTAAAGCCATTGATTGGTCTTAAACGCTTAAACTGGGAACACTTCTGTGCGTTTATCGTAATCTCTTGAAACGAGCTTCATGACTCGATGTGGGCGCTTTAGCGATAATGAGTAGATCAATCGCCACCATATTATGCATTTATTATGATGTGATTCCACACTGAAATCATGAAATTAAACTTTAGACGTATTGTAACAAAATTGGCCCGCTGAGTGGCTAGCGGAAAAATTCCGGGAGGGAAAAAATTTCAAAAACTCATTTCCTTTGCGCGGATTCGAACAGGATATTCCCGACACAGAAATCCAACTCACATACTATCACACCACGGTGATCTTACCGATTGCGGTTAGGAAAGAACTTACATATAAGGAGTATCGCAATTTAGTTCTAAGTTTAAAAGGTATTTCGTAAGTTTAAAAAGATTACTAGTAAAAAAACATTTTTAACAACAAGCTTTTATTTAGCTCTAAAAAGAAGGAAATAAACTTTTTATTAAATCAAACCCATCAATTTATTACATTATGCAATTCATCTATCTTCTATATATAGAAAAATGAGTATTTGTCTGTATGTCTCCCTAAAACTCAAAAACGGCTTGACCGATTTCGATAATTGTTTTTGTTTGTTTGTTAAAAATTCGGGAAACCCCAAAGGAAAAGCCGGGAAATCGAAAAAATCGAAATATCCGTTTTGTATAGGAAGCGAATTTTCCAACTTCAAGGAATCTTTATGAAAAAGGCAATTGGAGGTTTTCGGGGTCGCAGATCTCGAGCTTGCATTCAAAATTTTGGAATTCAAGATGTCGGATCCAATATGGCGAATATAAGGAGGTGGTGTGAAATGAAGAAAACTAAATTTAATAATACTGTTGGAAAATATCTAAAACATGTGCAAAACGCAAATAGGAAAACGCTGGGTCACGGGGAGAGGCGGTGGTGCAGTAGGGAGGCATTGTAAAATTAAGGAATACAAATTTAATAGTATCCCGGGAAACGCCGGGTCCGGGCAAGCTATATCATATAAAAGCTCTTCGCGAGATTTGCCTGTGTAAATCGTCGTCTTATATTGTTGTCACTGGGGACTTTAACGTAGATCTACTCACGTCTAATTACCCTAGCCAAACATTTTTAAACATCGTTCAAACTTTCGGATTTCGGATCGCTTTCCACGCACTTTACAGATACGTCCTCAACACTGCTTGATGTGCTTTTAGTATAATAATTGAAATATCTTCTGTAATCGGTCATAATCAGATGTCCTTTTCCGCTTTCTCAAAGCACGACTTAAGGGATCATTCTGGTTTATAATTTTCAAAAAATCGATTTTGTTCCTTTTGCATTTTTCGAAAGTATGTATATCTAAAGGTATTGTGTCATAAAATTAAAATGATCGGAACAGTCTTAACATATTATTTTGTGACTTGTTCGCAGCAACTTTTACTACCTGAGTGCACTCGCCCGTATGCTTATCGTTTAATTTACTCTCCCTACCTTTATTAATTGTGGCAGATGTTTTTGCCTTATTTCTTAGAATTCAACCTTACTAGGTAAGTCTAAAAATAGAATAGGGACCTTCAAACATTGAAATTAGTATAGTAAAATCAGTTTTGTGCAGGCATCTCTGATTAACTTTAGGTAATACTTTTCCCTTAAAGAAACTTTAAACGCGTTTTTCTCAAAACTACATATGTTTTTACGGTCGGCGGCCGTGATTTCTCCGAAACCGCTGGACCGCTCTTCATGAATTTTTAACCACATATTGTACACATAAACAGCTCTAGCCTGAACTACGATCGAATGTTAATTTTGATTTTCACTTTTTTTTTTTTGGCTCAACAGTGAAAAAAACCACAATTTTTAAATTTTATTATAAATGTCTGCCATGTCCGGGCCAGAGCTACACACATGCTGAATGTAAACAATTTTGATTTTTTCATTTTAGATGAGCCAATATCGAGATATCACGGCCGCCAGGGAAGTACTTTTTTTTTGCACGGAGTCTTTTTTTCTATATACTTCAAGAGTGTGTTAGTTAACCTCAATAAACTTTTTATTAATATTTATAACAATTCCTTCCTACAAAAATGAAATGAAATAGCCTTTTTTTGACCGCATAATCCCGAATGATCCCTTAATTCACCTTAATTACGATTTTGCTACACACAGAAGTGGAAGTGAATTTTTTTATCGTGACTTCAAATCCATAAACCTTGACGATCTACTCTTTGAAGCTTCTCAGCTTAACTGGAATAGCATTTTTGATCTAATATCAGTGGATGGATAAATTGATCGTCTTTGTGAGCTTATAAAATATCTGTTTGATGAGCATGTGCCTGATAAACGTCGTCGCCGCGTTTATGATCCTAACTGTCCCTGGTTTACTCCAAGTATCCGGAGTTTTATTACCGAACGGGAAGTAGCGTACTCAAGGTCAAAGCGGTACCGCACACCAAAGCTCCATGACGAATTTAAAGCGTTGCGTAAACAGGTTAATTCTATGGTCCGGAATGCCAAAAGATGTTATTTCAATTCTAAGCTTGACCCAACTCTATTTGCGAAATAACTTTGGCAAAACCTGAGTAATGTTAGGATCGGTCGGTCGCGAAACGTGGAAGTTCTTGAGGATGGTGACGACTTAAATCGTCATTTTGCTGGAACCACAGCCTGTAGGTTTCCGCGGCATATGTCCAAAGGAGAGTTCCTCAGATGGTACTCTGTTATAACATATTTCAATTTCACCGAATTCGGAAGCAACGCAGTTAATCTTAACAATTTCCCATCGTTACTGTGAATTCACTATACTTTGAAAGCGACCGTACAAAAACCCAATGCGGGGATTTCGGGGGTCTTTGGATATGTCTTAAAGCACGCCATTCTGCGTTGATACCAACCTTCAGATTTTAGGAATTATATACTTTGAATTTTAGGCAATGTTTTTGCTAAATATCTTGGACTACGACCGTTATGGGCTTTCAGTGGATTGCATTGAGCAACGAAATTCTTTATAAAGGGTGGTCCATCTAGTGTTTGGAATTTGAACTACCGGTAATTTTAAGTTTAGTTGATTATACTTTATTCTCGACGGTATTTGCTTGAAGAAAGTTGGAAATATTACAAACTTATTACCAAATTGGTGAGTCTTCTACTCAAACAGTGAGAAATTTGAAAAAAAAAATTGACAAAAAAAAACCCAATTTGTGGATCAATTCGTGAAGCGAGCTCGTGAAACTAGAATGTTGGTGGATAAACCAACCCGTGTACGTACTCGTCCAGTGCGCTCAATCGAAAACATTCCTGCTGTTGCTCAAAGTGTGATCAAAGTGATCAACCCTCAACATCAACTCGTCATCGTTCTCAACAATTGGACATTGCACGCACTTCTATTGAATGGGCTACTGCCTAGTCAGCCATGGTGATCATTTGACCGAAATTGTTTTTCATGAATAAATGACATAAAACAACCTTTCAAATAAATGTTCAACCATTGAAAAATATTGAGCCATTTTTTTTATAACAAAAATAAATTCCAATTTTTAAATGGGTCACCGTATAGTAATTTTTCTTTGTGCAGATTCCATTGAACTGTGATTCATAAAATTTTTGTCATGATAGGATTCTAATTCCATAGCGGAAAAGCAACATTTACTACTACTTTCAAAAAAAAAAAAACTTCCGTATGCAGAATATTTTTAAATATTAACCTGACTTGTTGAGATCTCGAGGTCACAAATTATTATCGTCTGTTTCAAAGTGTTAAAATGGAATTATGGACCAGGTACTTATTTTTGCAATTATTAGTTCAATTGGATTGTTTGATTGTTCAAGAAAAATATGAATTGCTCTCCATTGAGATACCGGTGAAATTGCTGCAAATAACCACTCTTCGCCACTTAAGTTCGCCTCTCACCTGGTAGTAAGTCTTGCCGCGGTTCATCGTTCACGCTGTGCACACGCACCTGCATAAATGCTCCTATACGATAGCTGCAGACGAGCCTCTTGATAGATTTATCGCTTGCCCAATTAGGATAATAGGTGTCCAATAACTTTTCCGTTTCCAAACTTTGCGTTTGGCTGTGTAGTTCGCACAAGTCTTTCGTGTTTAAAATGCTTCAAAAAATGTGGGACATCTGTTGATAGAAGAATGCGAAATTATTTCAAGGAAATTTGTCTTGATCTCTCGGTTCCTGAGTTCGGTGCGGCGCGGCGGTCCGTAAAAAAACACACTTTCCCTTCTTCCTCAGTTGTTCTGGCCAAATGCCTCAGGTGACACTTTTTATCGCGTATATGTACATTTTGGCAGTCTGCGCCTTAACGCTCCTTGATAGATGGCATCTTCAGATATGGAAGAAGCATGTGTTATTTCAGGTTAATTGATAATTTATTGATTTGATCGAGAATTTTAATGATCTCGTGCTGTCCGGCTCAGTTTTTTTGGATAATGTTAACACTTTCGATCCTCTCAGGCTAAAATTATACCGTCCAGGGAAAGATTTGGCTGTTGATTGAGGCGTGATTAAGGGTACGGTTCGGGTGGTCATGTTGATTGATTGCCAGCACACACCTTTCGGTTTTGATATGCAAATTGAATTCTCTTTGGAAATATAAAATTGATTTTGTTGTTCTTTAAGCAGTTCACTCGTAGTTGGGAACAAATTATTTCAATTACTATTATTTCTGACGACACACAACGTGTATTTGTTAATATTAAATGCCTAGTCAGCCAGATCAATTCCTCTCAGTTTCTCAGTTAACTGTTTTTTCGCAAAGCGATGTAAATACGGATAATTGACATACAAACAAAAACTTTTTAAAACTTAATCTACATCCATGACTTGATGATGGACGGATCGAATAATTTTTACAATCCGAGTGTTCCAAAATCCCCTGACCACCTGTTTTTCTCAGAAAATACACATAGGCCAGGGAAATTAGCTGAAGAAAGGAATCAGTCGCAAAATCGGAAAAAATCCAAAATGGACTTGAGGGTCACATGTTCTAAATTGAAACAAATCTGACCGATCTGAGTTGACCTTGACGAATTATCGAAGTACAAAGGGACAAATTTTCGAAAAAAAACAAGAAATTAGAATTAGAAGTCAATCTTCCTAAGCTCTAGAGACAGTGCAATTTTTATGCTTTGCTCTCTTTGCATTTGTTGATGACTATTTCAGGATTAGGAAATGGTTATGCCGAACTTAATTGAAGAAAATCGATCTTTATTAAATGAAATAATTTTTTATTCATCAATTTCCGTTAATTCACATTCCAAAAGTGAAATTATTTATTTTTGAATATGGATATTCTGATGGCAGATTTGAAACTAGCGACCCCGGAAACCCCCTAGTGCGGATTTACAGGAAATTCTCTTGAAGTTCAACTTTTTTGGTAGCCATTTTGGGTCTGCCATCTTTAATTCTGGCAGATTTCAATTCTGTAACACAAAAGATGTCTACATAATAAATTTCATCAAAATTGCTTATAATTGAGGATATATTATTATACGCAATTATGGATTTGGAAATTCTGATCGCAGATTCTATATCAGCGACCCCGAAATCTCTTAGTGCAGAAATTCAGGGCAATCCTTTTTGGCATTTATTTTTATTTGTGAGAAAATCAAATCCTTTGACCTTTGGATACCCCGTCAAAGTTGACTTGATTTTGCGAAATTCGTCGGAGATCAACTCCTTAATCACCATGATTTGACTTGTTTTTTCAAATTTTGAAAATTTGCTTCCAATTCTTGAAGAGACATTGGAACTATACAATGATACTTTAACGTGCCTTTTATCGTTGTAGCTTTTTGGAAACGCGTTAATAATCTCTTTTCTTCCTCTTCATAATCATTATTAGTTGAATAGCGACACGTTATATTTGATAGAGCTTTAGACGCCCAATTGAATAACTCTTCCGGAGTGCGGATCGGATTATTTACCCTTTGAAGAATAGCTCTAGCAGCAAGTTGTTTTAATGTTCCACCTATTCCGTCACATGGTCCTTTACCATGTGAGGTTGGAAAAAAGTGCCACTCAGCTGCTATTTTAAAATCATATATGATGAGTAAGATTTATAAAATATTTTTTCTTTTTATATTGTCCGCTTGCACCATCCGAAAAATATATTATCTTATCTATGTCTTTCAAATTCGTTTTGATAAATTCTACGAGTTGTCTCTGAAAGAGAGGAACAGTAATAGTATCGTGACGTAAACATTCAGAAATGGACATATTTAATGCGCGCAGAAAATTTTCATTCACTTTTCTCAATGTTATTTTCTTCTTCTCGAATGACTAATTAACTTAAAGGGATTAAAACACGAGTCAGTACGAATGTTTATGCATTGTAATTCACGTGAGACTTTTTTAGGCATCGTTATGATTTTCGTCAGCACTTTACCAATAGGCTCACTAGCTTAGACACACAGGGCCAAACTTACGAGCGGATAAATTTGATATGAACACTCGCGGGCGCGGTAAAGAATGCTTAGCCAGATACTAGGCTATATTCGGCTAACTGTTTAGTTATACGTGACTATAATTGCACTAGAAAGGTATGTGTCATTGTCAATAATTGTATTTAAATGGGCAACATACGTGAAAGTTCGGTATGACTAATACGGAAGTAAGTAGATAAGCTTCATCTATTAATAATATAACAAACTCAAGTAATACACAATGTCTAGTAATAATTTTTAATAAGATTGTCTATTCAGTAACATCTATTTTGAACTGATTAATATAAAAAACTATATTACGAAAAACGAAATTATGCAAGAAAATATGACAGGCGATAGAATCCGCGCACCGATAAGACGTGCCGCACTACATAAATTAATTTATTTCCAATAATAATAATTGTGGTTCTAAATAGAAAATTTGACGTAGAATACGATGGTAATACTAATAACTCGCTACGAGGGGAGGGGGCAATGGTTAAAAATCAATTTAAACATTTAAATGGTTAATAACAATCTTAAATTGTTAATAATTTTTCCCCATAGTATTTATTCTTAAAGCTTGTTCTTTTACCTTCAAAATGAAAAAAAAATACAGTCTGTAGCTTAAATAGAACCGGAGTTTTGAATTTTTGAAAATTCCTCTTTAAGCACAAAATCACCGAAATCGCGGAATTTCAATTCTTTTTAGCGTCTAAAATATTGTGAAAAAAAAAATGAAAATATACGTGTATCTTTCAGCAAAATCAAAAATGTGTTGGTCAATTTTTGTCAAAATATGTACGATTTGTAAAAGAACGTCCCATATAGGGAAATTTATTTGAATCGGTTTCGTTCATCCTGCGAAATAATTTCCTTATATCTAAACAGATCTTACGACGATTTCAACTATTTATTTGTGCGTTGAATTATAAAGAGGTGTTGTTGCTTCATCAAATTAAGATTTTGTATGACTAATAAAAACATTTCTTGTATCAGTAGACATTCATTGATCTGATTTTGGAAAATTTACGTTATCTTTATGAAAATTACAGCTTCGTTAAAACAAAGAGGTCATTTCATTAGTTTTATGTAACGAATTTTTCTGAGTGTGTTCGCTTCTGGGCCAAACTCACTATGAAAACCTGCCAGTTTGATTTAGCAAATATACTTCGAAATGATAAAAACTTATAGTTAGGTACATACTTACTTTTCTTTTTAAGTATGGCCAAAAAAGTTACTGAACTTTAAAAAAAAACTTACGTAAAACGCATGAATGTTTACCTCTTCCTGGCAGCAAAGAAAAATGTCGTGCAGTGACATATGCTCGGTAAGAAGATCAAACAGCGGAAAGTTTTCTTACTCCAGAAATGTATATAAATACATATGTATATAGTTGTAGCCCGTGCTAGAAGTTGACACAGCCAGGAATCCCCGCAAATATCTAATGTAGTTTCCATGTAACTATACCAAAGCGTAAAGGAGAGCAGGATGTGAAAGCGTACCACCACTAAAATAACCCATTACAGTGAAATATTAGCTGAGCCGAACTGCTACAAGGGTGGTACACATTGCGTCATCGAAACCCTGTAACGAAAATGGACATGATGCAAGAGCGAGGAAAAGGTAATTATGAGCAGCACCGTTCAGACGCATATCAGATCAGAGCGTGGGGGCGACTGTTCCACGTGTGTGCCTCACCCCGCCGAAAGCGCTCATTTCAATTTTATCTTGGGCTCCCGGGTGCGGTGTGTCCATTATACAAATCTCTGCGACACCCTTATTGAATACACATGCGATTGGGTCGGGGAACAAATTTTCGACATCGGTAGGAACATCGTAGCTCGGCTTGTTCGGCTGTTACCATTGTGTCAAATCAGCCCCCGACAAGTCTATCGCACTTCGATGAACAGAAAAATCCCGTCTTTACCAATTCAAAGGAGAGCAGCGGCTCAAGCCTCCAAAACTTCCGCAGGAGTCGGGGAAACTTGATTTGTATTCGAAAATATACTTGTGTTTGGCTTTTGTGCACGGCGAGAATTTGCATTAACATAACCATTTCTAGGGGAATTGGATCGAAAGTTTTCGGTGGGTTACAAAGGTGGAGTGTCTGAAAGTGTTTTCAGACTCCTACATATATCAGCCGGAGATGGCTGCTGGAGCAAAAGTATGTTTTATGTGCGAATAAATAAACACCCCTCCCTCTGGATTGCTTCCAGAAATTCCGGGTGCAGTGAGTTGCAGTATTTGGGACACCGCAGAAGAACAAGGGCAGGGGATTAGTCGGATAATTGAGAAATGAAAGCAACGTCCTTTCGGGAGATGGCTGAGTACTATATGACACGTGTCGTAATTTTCTCAAAATGCTTCTCACACTTTTGAGTGTTGCTGCCTCAAGGAGGACGTAAAAACGAAACATTTCTCTCACTATTGTTTACGTTTGCTCTGTAATGGAGCACCAAAGGGTGTGAATTTTAAAACCTTCGGTGGCGTGTGTCAACACGTCAAGGTTTCCGTGTCGGTTCGTATCGACACACTTAGGAGTAATTCAAGTCCACAAAAAGGTTTCAACCCCGTCAATTTGCTAAGCCCAATCAATTCTTGCAGTTTGAAGAATTTAAGTTGTCCCATTTGAAATTGAGATCTGAACAGTCCAAAGGAAATAATAGGCGTCGAGAGGTGTACAAATCAAACGGGGAGCAGAGGACATTGGTAGCAGGGGTAAGTCACTGTATACTTTTATCCTCCCCACTGGTTAGCCTTTTTCCGACGACGACGTCTGTGCTTTTAATCAAACTTCTTAATTTATCAAGATGACACGTGCCAGTATTAGCGTAATGAATTGTAGGCAGCTACTTCAGAGTTGGATAGGTTTACGGGGGAGAGCGCACTGGTAGCATCTTGCGTGCTTCCTGCGACACTGACAGGGTGTTTTGGTTGAGATTTGCGATTCGGATGAAAAATTGTTAATGATCACAGTTTCTAATTATTATGCGTGTCAAAAGTTGACGTTCGTATTGTGTCGGCTCAAAATGGATTATAACTTTGACTTCATTTATTGTTTTGCTTCACTGTTTTCGAATTGCGATTGGTAGGCATACTCATTTATGTTAGAAAAAGAAGAAATTATTTTTCGGATATCAGAAATTGAACAAGGTAACTTTTAAGGTTTAAAAGTTATCCAGGTAACACTTTTTATTACTATCCTTGGCAAAGAAAACGCAAACTAGGATAAAGATATCAACTAATGGATTGGCACTATGCTAGTTATAAGCAACTGATAAGTAGTGTTACCTACATACCGTATTTTATCTTTCTTGACTATCAACTTTTATTATAATCATTTGTTTCCTCATTCATTACCTTTGGGAGCACTCACACTCATCACTTCCCTCTGTATTTTTGTGGAGCATGTATTGCTGCCACCGAAAATGTGATAAATGAAATTCTTAATATCGAGCAAAGAGACGAAACACGAAAACAAATAACAAACACGAAATACATAAACAATTAAATAAGAAAAAGATAATAAAATTGACACCTTCTTGAAGCAATGTCAGAAAGTCACCACTAACTATTTTAAACAACAAGCAAATCCATAAAAAGTCAAGGTTGACAAAGGAAATATGACCGTGATAATGACGAACGATGACTACGCTACCAAAAGGCACCAGCTGTTAAATGACGACAATACATAAAATCCTTAGCTAGTGATCCTACAGCCAAACTACAAAGAAAGGTTAACCACATTGTGCGAGACATGGAAAGCCAAAATTATATTAATTAACTAAAACGAAAGCAGCTTTCCACAGACACTGCCACATGTCCCCGTATGCATGGTCTACTAAAAATCCATAAACAAGATGTTCCAATACGACCTGTGATATCCACTATACACAGCCCCAGTTAGCACTCTCAGTAAGATTTTACAAAAAGGTAATGAAATATGAAAAATATAGATGACCTGAAATCAGGTTTGGAAAATCATGACTTGCTTATATCTTTGGACGCAGAATCGCTGTCTACAAATGTTGATATTGAGCTCGATCTTAAAATTATAGACGAAAAATGGAATATCATTGAAGATTTCACATCGATCGATATTGAAATCAGCAGGTAACTAAATTCTGCGTAGTGGTACGGACTGCCAATGGGAAACCCACTCTCTGACGAAGCTTAAAAAAAGAATATAGAACCAACCTTCATCCGAAAATATTCGGACGACATAATATGCGAGAGGACTAGAGGACGCACATTTAATAACCTACACGACCGAATTAAATTTTGCAATAGAAAATGAAATAGACAATAACATCCTCTTTTTATACATGTGGCTCATACACTGAGAAAAAACATCGGATGAACTAAAAGATTTTACCAGTTAATTTTAAAAGAAAGGTCTATAGAAATTACGCAAAAGGATATTGTTGTTTTATTTTAAATAAATGACGTGCACATTTTAATACAGACACCATATTTTAAAGGAGTACCACTTCAGTCTAAATAAAATGAATTTAATGTAAATTATTGATATCTCGGATAAAACTTTTGACTAAATAAATAACACTGCGTTACAAATGAAAAAAAAAAATTAAGTACCCGCTTTGAAATGTCATGTTTTCTTATTTATACCTATCGTTTATTAAACGTATATACAAATTTTCTTTTCATCACGTCTCATGTTTCTTCCGTAAGAATGTGCCAAATTATATTGAAAACTAAAAGGCCAAAACATATTTTAAAGAAATCTAATAAAATCACCCAAAATTTTTTTACATTAATCAAGTTTAATTTTATCATTTAGGTAAAAAAAAACTCAAAAAAAATCATCTTATAAAATTTTAACACAAAATATCGTGAAACTTTAACTTTTTCTTTTGTGCTTCGAATGATCTTCTCGTTTTAAACGCCAACAGTAATGACCTAGCATAGTTGTGTCCCAACGGTCTTGAAATCGTTCTTCAAGCTTCTTTACATCCTGGTGGAACCTCTCAGAGGAAGATTAGATGGAAGGAAAGAAAAATGAGAATGAAGAAAGTGAAGTTTTAATGACATCCTGCAACACAATTTTTCGTATGCTTTTAGCATGTCGTTAACT
The DNA here is from genome assembly GCA_947538895.1 of Neoitamus cyanurus. Classification (NCBI taxonomy): domain Eukaryota; kingdom Metazoa; phylum Arthropoda; class Insecta; order Diptera; family Asilidae; genus Neoitamus; species Neoitamus cyanurus. The sequence continues at coordinate 3,158,670 of OX384540.1, forward strand.
AAGCTGTTCCGCATATTCGGCTCTGTGGTTCTCTAAAAACCCTTTTAGAACTGCTTTCAGTGATAACCAGGCTTCAAGTTCCTTGTTAGTAAGCTTTTTGTCAAAATTTGGGTCTTTCATCAATGTGCGTATTTGTGGTCCCACAAATATTCCTTCTTCGAGTTTGGCATCACTTAACTTTGAAAATACTGTCTTTAAATATAAAAAGCCATCTCCCTCTTTATTCATAGCCTTGACAAAATTTTTCATCAAACCAAGTTTTATGTGGAGTGGTGGTAAAATGACATTTTTAGGATCTATCAATGGTATATGTTTCACGTTATATTTTCCGCAAACAAACTCTGACCTTTCTGGCCATACTTTTGTAGTATAGTGCTTTTCTGTGGCTCTGCTGTCCCACATACAAAGAAAACAACAGTATTTAGTAAATCCACTCTGTAATCCAAGCAAAATAGCTATAACTTTGAGATCAGCGCATACTTTCCAGCTGTAATCTTTGTATTTTATTACATTTAATAAAGTAAAGTTCTTTACTACTACTGCTACTTTCGGTCCAAAAAGGAGGTACCGAAAGAGGCTCTTTCGGCACACGTGTGAGAAAAAATAATAAAAAAGTACAATACATCGAAAACGGTAACTGTTTCTTTTACGCCTAAAGTGAGGGTAGTAGAAATAATAATATTGACATGTACCTCGAAAACTAGACGTGACGGATGCCACATATATTTGGAACAATTAATCTATGACTTTTTACCTATTCATGCCAGCTAACAGTTAAGAAGGTACCAAAATCGTGTAACGTAGTATAATTTTTGAAGAAAACTACATGCATTTCAAATTGTATCTTGGAAAAAAATCACCCTTTGTTTTGAAATATATAAATTGGTTTTACAACAACAGAACCCATATCCATTTTAAATGACTTATTCTTTTGCAAGAGGCTACCTACACAGACTAATAAAAATATGCGTAGCCTCCGACAGCCAATTAGGTATACTTTGTCAGTTTTTCCAATATTGACCAGTTAGATCAATTTTAATAGTACTGATTTATTTATAGATTTAATTATGAATGTGTCTTATTTACATCTTTTTATTTCTTTTTCATTTCTATCTTTTCAGTTCATTTATTAAGGGGCAGATACGTTTAGAATTTTCAGAAAATCGATTTTTTTACATAATTCGAATATATAATATGTTAACAATATACTGTCAAAAGGACAAATCGAAATATTGAATATTAATGGAGTTATTGGGAAAAACGTCAGAGCCCGCATACCGTCATTAACCAGGTAGTCGGACAGCTTGTGTCGGAGCAATGCCTTTTCACAGAACGTTTGTGTATTCTTTTGTCTTATAACTTACTCTCTTACATGGCGACTATATAATGAAAACATCTTCTACCAATTTACGAAGATTTGTCCAGAAAATATTTACTGGAAAGATGCTTGGGTGGCCATACCCAGAATGCCAACGAAAGTTTCAATGCAAACTTTGAACGCGATTATTTCGAAACTGTGTTTTCAAAAACTGCTAGCTCTGTAACTCAAAAAGTTATTGACCGATGAGACTGAAACAGAGAGGTAGGATGTACCTAAAAGTTTAAAGATATCGGGTTAATAAATAATTTTTTTTGGGGTCAAAACTCTTGAAAAATAGCCAAAAATCTGGACCTTTGATTAAACAGCCGATATAAATTTTAATTTTTAACTTTTTTATTATTTTATAGGTTTATCCTTCCCTTTAATATGTTAGTAATCGACAAAAAAAACTTTTTTAGTTTTTCAATAAATAGAAACATTTTGACAGCATCAGCAGTTTTCGATGACCCGCGGGAGACGCTTGAGCAAATATTCTGCAGAGCCGCCATTTTGTAAAAGAAAAAAAATCTCATGTTTTGCACACTTTAATAATGTATTAACAATATGTCAAAAGTAATAAATGATCTAATTATTGTATCACCTTGAAAAAAAATCATTAAATTTGACTGATTTCACCCGTTCTAAAGGTATCTGCCCCCTTAAGGGGCTACACCAGTGTAGATTCTTCAAAATTGTCAAATTTTTTTTTTTCAATATTTCGTAAGAGTAATCGGTCAAGAATATATACTCAATTTCTCGTTTCTGAATTTTGTCGCGCATGGCGTGCGCTTTACATCGCTTTACAGGAGGTACTTAAACTTTGAAGCCGTTTTTCTCGAAACACAATTTTTGAAATCCGTTCCCACGATATCTCAAAAACTGATCGACAGAATTGCATGAAAGTTCACATAATTCTTCAGGACACTTTTATCAACCGAGTGACGATCCCACTTTTTTTTAAAAAAATTCGTAGTTTTCCAACTATCCAATTTTTAAGCAAAATTACAGTATATTCGGATAGAGCGCCACAAACTTTTTTGTAGTCACAATTTTACAAACTGGCCATCGTCACTCGGTTGTACAAACACTCTACTTTTAATAGCAATTTCGTTTTTTTTTTTAGATAAGCAGTTGTGACAGAGGGGTGGGAACCGACGGCGATGTCATGGATTCCATGCTCCATTTTGACCCTACATAGTCGACTCGGCTATCTTTATTTTGTAAAACACTAAAAGTGAATAAACAGCATAAGACAAGCACTTTCAAATAAAAAAAACAGACTTTAATTATCATGTATAGTTTCTGAGAGAACGAGTCCTAAATCTGGACACATTTTTCCGCCGTCTACACTGGTGTAGCCCCGTAAGTTTGAAAATTTCAAGTTTAAAATTTTTCACGCAGTCGGGTTTTTTTTTGTTTTTCACAACTTTATTTTTTTTTAGGATTTCTCATTCCAAATTACATTTAAAAATATAATTTGTATGTATTTCTGTAAGCCATTTAAAAAACCCATTATGTTGATAACCCACTCGATAGGTTTTGAGGGAAAAAAAATTTTTGAAGACATTTAATATAGCGCCAAAATTCGACCATTTTAATTTTTATAATTTTTATATATCCAGTGTCACTCTCGCAATTAAGACGAATCTAACGACATATCTCAAGTTAAAATCCATCAACCCGTTTAGGCTATAGAGCGTGACAAAGAAATCTACATACGTACATACACACATTCATACACACATTCCAAAAACATAACCCTCCTTCAGGCGCAGTCGGGTAAAAATAGCAGAACTGCAGAATTTCAAACGCTGTTAGCCTTTATCCGATATATTGGCCTGACTTACTCGCCACTAAATAAGTCTCATGCGAAATAATTCTTGGAATTATAATACCGGGGGTTTGACTTGTTTGTCAATTTTAGGGACCACTTCCTAGAAATTCGCTTCTGACTTTTGTCCAGCTATGGTGTTCTTTGTAGGTGAAACACTGTGCATCGGTTAAATGTTAATCCGTCTCAGCTGAATCTAAAACGGATCAGCTACCCACTGAAATGTATTCTTTACAATGTGCAGACTTTATTAAGTTCACCATTTTCTTCACTAAATGCATGTATCCAAAAAAAGTGCATTAAAGTAGTAGATTGAAATTTATTCATACTCATAGTTATTTCGACGTATGAATCATTTTCTTGTGATTTCTCATCTTTTTTACTTAGTTCGTTTTCAAGGTCAATGTCAGCGTCATTGTACTTAAAGTAACGGAGATTTTAGTTTAGGGAAGAAATTTAGTTCAAAATAGTCCGGATGTTCATGAGCCTATTTTCTAGAGATACGCTCTGCTTGTAACAAAAGTTCAGAAGTGAAGAAAAGGCGTAGGAAATATTATAAAAAGGGAACCGAATTCTAAGAATTCAATAAAAAGAAGCAGCCATTAGCATCAAGTGCACTTCCCTCGTTCAATTACACATGCAAATAGATCAGATTACATTCGCTCTCCAACAGGCCAGTTCCATCCCCGACTGGGGGCTCGCAGATTTTGCAACAGCTTCATCCTCTCCCGGCATAAGTCAAACACTCGAAAGTCAAAAAATACACTCTGGGGAACTTCCAACTAGAAATGCCTGCAAGATGGACTAAGCCTGGGATAACCATTAAAAGTATCGCTTATTGACATAACGGCCCCCTAAGGTTTATCCTGGGAGCAATAACAGCAGGAGCAGGATATGATCCACTACAGCAAGGACAAACACTCACAAATCGCGACGTATGTTCCGTTCTGAGAGTGCAGGTCGTTAGATTGAATCTTTCTGTTTACACATGTCCGAATCCCCCCGTGGATTCACCAGGAGTAGGAATTGGCTCCCCGGGTAAACAACGACTGTGCAGATATAAATCATTTTTTTTGCTCTTTTTGGAAAATAAAGTGATTTTAATGGCGGCTTTAATGTGCGCAGCGCGGTCACATCTATTCTGATGTTTCCACTCGCGAAGGAAGGGAGGGACTGTGGATGTGGCCACGCGGGTAACAACGGTCGAGCCTTGGGCCTCTTTCGTAAGCGCGCGATTGTCGTAACGATAAAATGCCAGAAATTTGGCTGGAGAAATTTAATCCGACGAAAGGCTTTCCCAATCAGATAAGCAGCGGTGGAAAGGAACTTTTTCAAAAACTCTGTGGCCACAGCGGCGCGTGCGACATCGTAAATATTTACAAAACAGTAAAAATTTTACGATCTGTTAATTAAAATAGAAAACCAAGGTAGGATATTAGGGCACGTCTAGTTCTAGTGTAACGAGATACATAGTCGGACGATCGTAAAAAATTCGTTGCCAGCCATTTCTGAAATTGAAGGGGGCGAAGGAGGAAAATGAATGAACGACTCTTTCTGTACACATCTAAATGACCAGAAAAACAAAAGTCGTAAAATGCAAATTCTCCACAGGCCCATGGTTTTAACTTTTTAACCTCCGACGAACACCTCTGAAATTATGCCTTGTAAGATCATAAAATTAATAACGCTTTTTGCCCGACCTCACTTCCCTAATGTACCTGAGCTACTGAGGTTCTTCTGGTCCTCCTTAGTGCAGCTAGCTGCCCATCAGTCAGCACAATAAAGCAAAAGAAACGTGCTGGATTGGATATCGTGGGGCTTTCGAGGCGTTTGTAAATTCAACATGCAGCAATTGCTTGTTACACTATTACGTTTCCGTTTTCCGCCGTCCACCCACAAATCACAAAGGAGTTTGCTGCAATTACTGCCCCTGGTGACGAGTGATTGATGTGTTTCTCATTTTACTTTTCTTTGATCCTAAACTGCCGCCCGCCAGCAAAAATTGCTCCAAACACAGCCAAATAGGCGGAAAATTTGCATATTATGGCTGTGGCTCTTGTAATTACAATTTCACACCATTCATTGTTCCTGGAAAAGGTGATTTCATAATCTTGACGTTTTATGAGCCACGACATGTCTGATCCCACTTCAAATTCTCCAATTGCCCTCTTTGCGGGATGTTGATGGTATCGTATGCCTGTACTGTACATCAAACGACATCCCAAAATTCAAATTTTCCTGGCCTTTAGGTGTATTGCAAAGAGGAAATCTATGAACTTATTGTTGGCTAATTAAGAAAACATTCGCAAGAGACTTTCCATATCGTGTTTTGTTTTTAGGGAATGTATGAGCCTATGAGGGCTTTTGCGAGGGAAGCGTGCAGTGCTGCCACACAGTTCACTCAAGTGGATCTAAAATTAGATAGAAAGAGAGTAAAAGTCAAACTTTAGCTGTCACTGCTCGGTTTCCGAGATATTCGCATCACAGAAAAAATTTACGTTTAGTGGCATTTAGAATGATGCTTTCTTGGCTGTCGAAACTACAAGGCTTCCATTGAAATGATTCGTATTTATTCACATTTCTAATGAAGAGCTGAATGAGTACGGGCCTGAAGAGTCCTTTACCAAACGTGCAAAATTGTTGAATTTTTCATCACTAGCTATTTGTAAAAGTCGAGTTATAAAAAAAATTTTGAAATCACCCCACGCTTTTTTCTACATTAAAATTAATTTTTTTCTCAGACCCTTTTTTTTCTCATTTTGAGCTTATTTAAAAAAATTAAGTTATATTAAGTTGGGGGACTTCCTATCGCTGTTAAACAAAATCCTTATATATAAAAAATATTTTTTCTTTTCACTTAGCTGCGTGTTTTTTAGTTCTTTTAAACTATAACTTTATTTTTGAATTTTTTCATTTTTGCACTATTTCTAAATGTTTTTCTATTTTCGTTTTCCACATATTTTTAGATATTTTTGAACAGTATAAATAAATTAATTTTTTTTTAATTTTACACCTCTCCTTACTAGACCTTCTCTCCTATATGACCCAGCGAAATGGGGTTGGTGTCATATTTGGAAATTTTGATAACGGTTTCGAAATCAGTGGTGCCAGAAACCCCTTGGGCGGATTTTCATGGAAATCGCTTGAAGTTTAACTTTTTCGTCGGCCATATTGGATTCGCCATCTTGAATTTGGAAATTTTAAAAATTATTATATTGTCATTGATTCTTATTATGTGCGCAAAATTTCCAGTTATGCAGACGTCTGATAGTGGAAGATTTGAAAAATTTCGTTACATGGGTGATTGTACAATAGTTGGGCAACTTGATCTCATCATTCAATAGAGTAAGCATTTTATTATTTTTTGCAAATATTTCATTACATTCCAAGAGATCCATGCTACTGTTAGCTGCTCACCTAATTTCAATTTTTACAAGAATTTTTCTGTTACAATAGAAGAGTAGATTTTTGTTTGTTAAAGTCATTACATTTTGTGATACCAGTTACTTTGATTCATAACAATGTGTGCCATTATTCGATATAAGATATTTGTGCGTCAAAGTTGCAATAAATCTTGTATTTTCCAATAAATGGTGTATTCAGTCAGTACCGTGTTTACCTCGTCAGTTCCCTGACATTCAAATTTAGAAAAATCCAAATATCTCACTAACTGTTTGCAAAAGTGACTGGCCCTGTCTGGAACAGTAATATTTACTATATTATTTATGTCTTCATAATAAAATACTATTTAATTTTCGACTAAAACTATAGAAACAAAATGAGGTCACACGTTGCCCAACTTTAGTAGAATCACCCACATAACATATGTTACATTCAGGTCAATCTAAATATGGTAAAAGCGTTTAAAAAAGCCCTTTCTGAGTGCAGGATACTGAAAATAACTCTATTGTATAAATCACTCTTAAATTCCCTCTCTGGCGCTCGCGAACCTGTTCACTTTTTCCGTATTCTGTTTTCGTAATACTTGGACCCCTAACGTTAGCCCCAACAGCTCCTAAAATTTCAAATCTTTTTCATGTTGAGTAGTGAAATTACGACGTATGTATATGCAATTACTGTGAATGTCATAAAATCGTTTTAGAGAGAGAGAGATAGAGAGAGAGAAACGGAAATTTCAAAAGGAAGGGAATTTCCTTGAAAGCATAAGTTTTATTAGGCATATAGTAAAAAATCGTTTAGCTAAATAACTATACGAAACTCATTCAGCAGAGAAACAATTGCCACTGCATACTTATTGAAAACATAAAAATGCTGTCTAATTTAGCTGATTTATGATGCGAAAAATTACCTGCTCATTTTCAGCCTCACGAGTACAGGTTTATTGTTCGCGCTTTATATTTATTTAATGAGATTTTTCCGTGGGAAGAAATGTACGCAGCACTTAGTATGAGTATACATAACCCTTTTCCTTGAACATCAGCACATTTTGCCGATGCTAAATTTTATTTTAATGAAAAATGAACGAGTTTTAAACCTTGCAGGAGCAGTCTCAGTCACGCAGAAAGAAAGCTGAAGTTACCGCAAAAATAAATTTTTATTATGATTTTAATGAATAATGTTAGCCCACCACTACATCATGGTCTTGCTTTCCGTGTACTTAAGCCCCTAAGATCTACGGTTATTGTTACCTACTTCTAGAAGAGCCTTTTACTCTTGTTATGGCATGTTTTTTAATTTAATGGCCTTCTTAGGCGGAGGTTTTAATGAAAATGGTTTGTTTGGTTCTTTGTTTTCATTAGGGAAGAATAATGACGGTGGGCCAAGCTGCACGGTTTAGACCAGCGAAAAACGACAACACAAATTTCTCCGCGCCGCGCTGTTTGGCTGCCTTCCGAGGGGGCCGCAAGGAGTTCTGCATGTTTATGGGAGTAATCTACTTACACTATTCCTGCCAAGTTCTTTTCTGTTATCTGCGGAAAGTCCTCCCCTGGGCTCCGACTAGATTATTCATACATATGAAACGTCTTAAGTAAGGTGAAAGGAATTTGTCGAACAAAACCGGCAGATGTGTTTGGTAGTAAAACTTTTAATGCCCTTATGTTTTATCGCGCCAAGAGTCGGACACGCAACTTATTATCCCGCCATTTGGACGATACGCGAGCAAGCAAATACAAATACCTACCTGCTTTATTCAACCAACTCCTGATAGCTTATTATCGCATCACATTTCCATTTTGATGGTTGACCTTAGAGCAAGTTGACATATATCCGCAGGTGCGCACCTGGAGTCCTCTGTGGCATTTCACTTCTTTTCAGTCCTTCGCTTGGCGTTACATGACGACCATCAGCAGAATACATTTGAGCGGTTCCTTTACATTTTAGAACTAATTAGCGAAAGAGCATTTCGAGGTTTAGATAACAAGTTTCTTGTTGAGATGCATAATTTGAATATGACTTGCTTATAGGACATCGATAGCAGTCTCATACGGATATTATTCCTTCACAAAAGCTAATGCTCATTGTATGCATGTTCGAGCATGTAGTTAGCACACACACATACATATATGTTATTTGTCCCGATTTTTGAGTGTTTTTAACACTAGAAGGACCACGATCGTCAGTTTCACGGCAGCGCGACTTTATACGTACAATTTATCATCTTATCACTGTCTTGATATTTAATAATAATTTTAAAGTTTGTTTCATTTTGCATAATTTGAGTGCACTTTTTTAATATTTTACTGAAATATTGTATTAGGTGCGCAACTAAGTTCTCGCTGATTTTTTGATGAATATGCAACTTTATTGTGAAAAAATGTTTACAAATGAATCCTTCAAAATATTGCCCATCGCTAGCGACAACTTTTTCTCATATTTCTGGCAGAGCTCGAATACCGTCACGGTAGAAGTGTTCGTCTTTTGAGGCTATCCACGAATCAAGCCATTTTGAGATGTCTTCATATGAGCGGAACTGCTGATTAGCCAGACCATGTGCCATCGAGCAAAACAAGTAAAACTCGAACGGCGCAATATCTGGAGAATATAGCGGGTGGGGTAGGACTTCCCATTTGAGCGTTTCTAAGTAGGTTTTAACGGGTTTGGCAACGTGAGGCCGAGCGTTGTCGTGCTGTAGAATCACTCTTTCGTGCCTCTGCTCGAATTGTGGCCGATTTTCGCGCAGTGCTCGGCTCAATCGCATCAATTTAGTTCGATACCGTTCCCCAGTGATGGTCTCGTTCGGTTTCAACAGCTTATAATAAATAACACAGCGTCTTTGAAGATTTTTGGCCTTCGTTCACGCGAACGGTCGTCAACATCAAAATCACCGTCTTTGAAGCAACGGAACCAATTACGGCACTTTGTTTCACTTAGAGCAGCATCTCCGTAAACATTTTGCAGTTCTCGATGCGCTTCAGCCGCCGTTTTCTTCGAATGAAAGACGAAAAGCAACACTTCCCCGCAAAGACGATTATTTGGCACATAATGAGACATTTTCACACAACCAAAAGTATATGATGCAAAAACAAAATCACTAATGTGTCAAACCGGTTTGTATACCATATGTTTAAGCTTGGTTCATGACGTTTTAGTTATGCCACCATTGACCAACACTGGAGCCATCTCTTGAAAAACAGCGAGAACTTAGTTGCGCACCTAATATGTTCGCTTAATTGCCGTCTGACAATACGTGACGGTAGCGCTCCTTAAGGGGAGATATATTTACACCAAGGAGCCGGAAAAAAGGTCTTTTTTGTACATTTTTCTAGGAAAACTATTTGAAATTTCGGATTGGGGGTTTAACTATCTAAAAGTTTATACATTCAGAAATATGTTTAATTTAAAACATCAAAAATATAAAAGGATGTTGTATGATCCTTGGAGGGTCGTTAAAAAAATCTGCGTGAACGGTACGCACTGGTGTTTTTTAAAAAATCATTTAAAACAAAAACCAAAAATGTTATTAAATTAGATACCTACTATAATCTAGTACTATGGCGGACGTTTGAACATGAATAGTGATTTTTGGACCAACAATTAGTTATTAAACAAGTAAAAAAGTAAAACTAAGTAACGAAAAACAAATTCTATGACAAGTAGGTACTAGATAATGATGTATAGAATAACCATACAAATTCAAAGCAATCGGTTCATTCGTTTTCGAGAAATTGTGGGCACCGATTCGAAAAACGTGGTTTGAGAAAAACGCGTTTGAAAATTTGGGAATGAATAAATCATGAAATTTGTCAACTTAGATGGAATTATCGATACCAGGGGCCAGGCCCATAGTGCAAGTCTTTTACGATATATTCTTGAGATATTGAGATATTCCATCAAGAAAATACAAAAAAAAATCGATATTTTCGACCATGCTAGGTGTATATCTCCCCATAAATGATGTCGGCCCTTCTAGTGTTAAAATTATTTATTGGTATATTCCAAAATACTGTTACAAAAACTCGCCGGTTCTTTAAAAACATATTTGGGATTAGATTTACATACATGCATATACACTGCGGAGCACGGTCATAAATGGCAAATATGCGTAACACCATACGTTCAGGAAAATTTTTTTTAAATAGGTTTATTCTTCTAAGAATTGCAATTGATGATGACCACTTGCCCATTACCTGGAAATTATTATTTAATTACGAAAAATGGTCCGAAACTACTTGTTGAGACTCAACTGGGAGGTGCTACCCCATGCCGCTTATTAACGAGTCCTGGCCCCTTCCGACTACCACCTGTTTTCGTCGATGGGCCACGCGCTCGCTGAGCAACACTTCGATTCTTACAAAGACGTCCCAAAATGGCTTGATGAGTGGTTTGCCTCGAAAGAGAAGGAATTTTTTTTTTGTGATATGGGGAGGGAGGATGCAGTTATTAGCCCGATCTTAGTAAGCAATTGTAGAATTGTAGCGTGAGCCCAGAGAGCGCGAATTTTTTGGATTTGTTCATTTTCGGGTTCCTGCTTTTTAACGGAAACAGTGGTTCAGAGTTCTATCGAGAACATGGGACATTTAAGAAATTTCCTTTTTTTTAGAATGATGCAAACTTCACTGCAAATGGAAAACGTAATTCAGAATTGTCAAAAGAGAGAATTTGACGGAATTTGCACAAGTCCTACGGAGATGCCTTTTACAAGATATTCAATTCATTTATTTCGGGAAACTCCACACATTTAAACCATGGCTTCTAATTATGTGAAAGTGTATTAAAAACAATAGATTCATAAATATGCACACACATAATAAAAACAAATAAGCAAAACAAAATTAAGAAATGATATAAAAGTAGTGATCATTTCAAAAAAGTTAAATTATTTTTCTTAAAACTGACAAAACTTCCACGCCTATATATGTATATGTATCTAGAGAACACTATTCCACAATCTGATAGTGCCAACAAAGAATTGTCGGCCTGTTGGAAGAGTACTAGCTTTTGGTGTAATTAGGCTTGCAGTATGACAAGATCGAGCAAAGCTAAGTTTTTCATACAGATAGTTAAGTTTACCCGAAAGAATTAGTTTGCGAAGAAATATCAAGGCCCGAAACTTCAAATATGATTCTATGCTACAACCCAGTATAATATTTACATAAGATGAAATGTGATCATAACGTAGTAAGCCATATGCATATATCTAATAACAGAATTACAAGCAATATTCAATTTTCTCTGAGATGCGGTATCTAAATAAAAATAAATTTCACAGCCATATGTAAATATTGGACACAAAAAAGATATAACTATTTTTAGTCTGGTAGATAAAGGTAAAAAAATTTTGGATGGCGAAGGCTTTCGAAGAGCTACATAAACTTTAGACACCAGGCCATTAACGTGGTCAGACCAAGTTAGTGTCGCATTAAAAATAACACCTAGATTACACAGCCACACAAAATAAAAAAAGTGGGGATTACTTTTGATGCCATATGTCATATCCGTAGTAATTTGGCCTGCTGATCACGAATCCGCGACCAGAATTGATCTTTGACGTCCAGATTTTTTTCTAACCTCCAAAAAGTGGGTTAAAAACAGAGAAAATCGTGGAAAATATACTCGTAAAATTCGGAAAAAATTTATTTTTAACATTTAAACATATATTCATATGAATTGAGACCTGCTGAGCACGAATCCGTCACCAGAATTGAGCCATCACGTTCTGATTTTTTTCTAAAAATTAATAAAGAAAAATTTAAGAAAAAAATCATGACGCGATGGCTCAATTCTGGTGACGGATTCGTGCTCAGCAGGTCTCAATTCATATGAATATAGGTTTAAATGTTAAAAATAAATTTTTTCCGAACTTTACGAGTATATTTTCCACGATTTTCTCTGTTTTTAACCCGTTTTTATAGGTTAGAAAAAAACCTGGACGTCACGGCTCAATTCTGGTCGCAGATTCGTGCTCAGCAGGCCAAAATACTACGGATATGACGTATGGCATCAAAAGTAATCCCCACTTTTTTTATTTTGTGTGGCTGTGTTATGAACCGAGTAGCTGTAATTAATAAATCTGTTATCAACTTAAATACTGGGAAAGCACGAAGTCTCAAGATTGTTTTTATACAGAACAACTGCTTTAGTCTCTAAAGCATTTCAGGTTAAGGTCAACTTATTATCCTTAGCCCAATTGCATATCTGAGAGATGTTTTTATTTATTCTATAAACCGTGTCTTCAATAAGGCAAGTGGGAATGATGTAAAAATTTGCACATCGTCAGCGTATAAGTGATATTGACAATTAGTAATTAGCTCAGGCAGGTCATTTATAAAAATTGAAAATAACAATGGACCAAGAATATAACCTTGTGGAACACCTGATGTTGTCTTTATGCTATTGGAAAAGCGACTGTTACTAAAAACGGTGCACAAGATAAGATATTGTATAAATATTTTACAAGCGGTACAGAAAATTTATACAGGTACAATTTTTCAAAAGCAATTGAAGATCAACATTATCAAATGCCTTTAAAAAGTCAAGAAGCACTCAAATAGACACGTTATCAGCGTCAATTGCATTTCGTATGTCATCGGATATTTGCAGCAGCTTCCCCTACTTTTGTAAATCTTCCTGAAACGGGTTGACCATACGATGCGTACACCTTTTGCCTACTTGTAATTGAAATTTAAAATGATCGGTAATTGTTCCTGGAAATGGCAACGGAAAAACCCAGTGTTGCGTAGCATTTTATGATGTATGTATATTTTTGAGCTGGTTAACTTTTACTAGGGGTGCTGAGTGGTTAAATAAAAGACATCGAAGTTATTAAAGCAAAAATATAATGAAAATATAATGTAAAGAAGTAAAAGACATATAATAAGTTACTATTTTAAAAGTGAAGTCCTTACAAATGAATTTGAACGTGAAAAAGTGGAAAGTAATCATCATGTAAAATTCCGAGCAGGCTATTAAAATATTTCTGTCAATGAATACATGTACCAGTCCTGTTGAATATTAAGTAGCCCATACGGTCCCGGCAGCCGTTCTGAGTGTAGCCATAAAATTATTGACTATAAAACACAACTCGGCTGTATTCATCTTTGCTAATTACCCTGGGTCTGCTCCAACTATACCATGCAAAAACACGGCCTTGTTCTGAGGGACGTGGCGAACAAATTCATGAACAAACTAAACAAACATCGAACAGGGACCATTGGAACAAGTAAGCTGGAATTGATAATGCGATTTCCCACCCTCAGCCCTGTTCCCGTCATAACGGGTACATCACAGTCGGCTTGGATATACGTTTATGCTAGTGCAGACGTTTAGGTGTGCCACCGTGAAACTTTGCTCGCAATGATGCTGCAAAACACCGTGTAACATCTATTTATCATGTTAAACTACATTAATTGTTGAATTTAATTAAATTCATTTGAAGCGCCCGGCCATTAATGCAGGACTACATGGACTGTGACTCATATGTGAGTGGGGTTGAGGACCGCCTACATTCGAACCTATGCCGATGCCTGCCGAATTGAGCAGTGTACCTGTTACGCGTGGTTGTGTGTTTTTACAGAAAAGGTGATACTGGCCTGTCTCCTCAGTAAATTTGTGAATGGTCTTACTTATGTTCTGGTGATGATCATTCAAGTTCTGAGAATTCTCAACGATATGGTGTGAATTGAAAATTTCTAAAATTAAATTTAACCCTGTACACATCAGTTACGAATCATAAAGACCTTCTCCTAACTGGGGTAAAAACAAAAATCTGTTTTTTTTTTTACGGAAAAATGTTCCTGAACAAGTCTAGAATCATGTCCTAAAATGTTACGAAAAAAACAAAAATGGTTTTCGAGTTATAGTGCTATATATTTTGAGAGAAAAAACGGTGGTGCAGCTGACGCCCGAGCACGCTGTTTGGGACGCCGAAAAAAATTCAATTCAGTTATATTTTACGTCGCCACTTGAACGTATCGATAGTCTTTCTCTAGAACTTTCGAGAAAATGCCAAAAACTCAAAAAAATTTTACATCAAAAACTCCAAAAAGAAAATTCCGTGGAATTTTGAAATTGGTTCATTCTGTTCAGAATTCAATTGTGCACAAAGATAATTAGGATATAAGACAAAAACCAAGTAGTTTTTTTTTACAGCACTTTATGTAAAAAAATTTTCGAAATATTCTCGATTTTTGACTTCAAATGGCTGCCATTTTTTTCTAATCGACCAATTGGTTAGATCCTAGTTAGATTTATAGATTTTTATTTCTAAATGAAGTTGTTTTTTCATTTTTTATTTTAAATGATTTGACGAGCCGCAATCACGGAATTACGGAAAAAGGCCGATTTTTTTTGGCGCCTTCTGGCGGCGACGGGTGATCATAAAATAAAAAAATAAAAAAAAATTTCTAGTTTTTGTTAAAGACTTCCAAATGAAAAAAGATTCAAGGTCATATGTTGTTTTGTTTTCTTGTGAAAAAATCCCATACTTTTGCTTTTTTTTTAATTCAGTTAGGAGAAGGTCACCTTATCCAAAACTTTTATCGCGTTTTTCTCGAAACAGCATTTTTCAAAACGGCGCCCATGATATCTCAAGTTCTACTTGACCGATTTTCTTCAAATTCAGACAGAATTATCCTTATACTAGCCGCTATCGCCGGAACCACGATTTTGTTTATGCGACAAATATTTTTTTTTAATCCAACATTTACTTCGAAAAAAAAACCCAAAAACTTTTGCAAATTTCTATATTTTGACTTTTCCCTGGTTCAGGCGATAACCAATAGGATACAAAATAACAACAATTTGGAATTTTTTGTTGCAGACGTCTCTGATGTCTGCAATCATGGGCGCCGTTAACCCCTTAGCGAAAAACATCTCTACTTTGACCAGCTCTGACAGCTGGAATTTTTTTGTATTGTCAACGAAAAAAATATATTTTGGTACCAGAGACTTGTATTAATATATAACAAAATAAAAAAATAAATATATCTTTTGTAGTTTCTGAGAAAAAAATCTTGAAATCTTGTTCCAAAAACGACGTTCAAAGCGCAATACCCCCTTAAACTTAAGGTGAGTCTCTCCCTTGTTGCATACAGAGCGACTGTCTAGTGTAGTTGGGTTCTGATCGGTAGCGTATTTCTCGAAATAATTCATCCTTTGTCATATTTGGTCAAATTTGTAATAATTTAAAATTAGTAATTTATTTTATTATCAACTACCTGAGTTACCCGGGTTCACACAGTGGCGCGTAATTGTATTGAGTGTGATATTACAATGATCCTATTTACACATTTAATTTCTTGCAATCCATTATTTGTAGGGAAATTTTCTGATCTTTTTCGTTACTTATTCACGGAAAAATATTGTTTGATTCTGTTCAAATCTCCTCAATCTTTCTTATTAATATAAGTTTGGGAATTCTAGATGCCTTATTGAATCCGGAATTTCGAAATTCCTAATCAACAGACTATCCACTATTAGCTCTTAAATAACTTTATATATGTACATACAGAAGCCATAAGTATAAATTTTCGTGGTATTCCTTTAAAGTTTAAAATTTTGGGTTGCCATTATGTGGTCCGCCATTTTGAATTTTGAAATTTTGGTAGATTTGAAATAAGTGGCCCTAATGTTGTCTTTGTATTCATTTTCATTGAAATTCCTCGAAGTTGAATTAACAAAACGCGTAGCTTTGGGTTTCATGGCAATCTGTTGAAATTTAAAATTTATATTCATTTTGATGAACATTGCTTAAAGTGAAGGAGTTTCGGTAGTCATATTGGATCCGCCATTTTGAATTTGGAAATTTTGAAGGCAGATTCGAAATCAGTGACCCTGAAAATCACCTAGTGCGGATTCTAAGCGCAATCCCTTGAAGTTTAACTAATTTAGCCATCTTGTAGCCGCGATTTTAAAACCTGGCACTTAATCAAAATAACAAATAGCCTATATGGTAAGTTGGACTTGTGTCAAAAAATTAAGTCTATCGAAGCAATCGTTTAGGCGTGATTTAGTAAGAAACAAACACACTTACTTCAGCAAAGCGCTTGATACTGTTGACCATGTTAAATTGTTGTGTATACTGTCCCACTTATATCGTTTTTAGTTCACAGCCATAAAACTCCTGAATTGCTACCTTACTGGACGTAAGACTTAATGATACTGTTTCTAATTAAGCACTAATTTGTTGTGGAGTACAACAAGGCTCAATTCTGGGACCACTTCTTTTTCGCCTCTATATTAATGATCCCTGATGTAGTTAGTTATGTAGTTATCATATGAATGATGATTTGAGCAGAATTTACGGTTGGAGTGAGCTCAATGGATTACTTGTTAATCTTTTGAAATGCAGTGCTATAAATTTCTATCGTGTTGATATTGACTCTGCAGCATTTCCGCCCATAATGTACAGTGGGAACAGGATAGCATTTGTACTCTGTCAATACTCTGGGAGTAGCTATTAATAATAAGATGACTTGCTGTCACCATGTTAAAAATAGTATACGACTAGTGAGAGCTCTTATTATGCCACACTTTACATATGGTAATGTTATATTACCATTTCTTGATGCTGCACGCAGAAGAAAGTAACAATATCTTTTAATAATGTCCTGCGTTTTGTTTACACGCTGACAATATTTAGCCCTGTTTCACAGTTCTCTAGTTCAATTCTTGGATATCCACTTCACATTTACTTGGTTCACCGCTCTCTCAGGCTGTTGCACAAAATAGTGTATGTTCGACAACCGATGTATCTCAGTTATAGTTTAGAATTGTTGCAATCTTCCAGGCATCTTAAAATTAAATTTCCACATTGTAATTCTTGTTCTGGTGAGCGATTGTTTTTTGGCCAGTGTGTGCGTATCTGGATCTTGCCGGTTAATATTCAGCGCATCTTCCAGCGGATCCTTTTATAGATATATGTATAACTGTCTGTTCTATTTTCAAATGTTGTCTAAATTTTTTGCATGTCTCTTTCATTTCTTTCTCTTGATCTTATTTTTAATAATTTTTTTTTATGTTGTTTTTTTTCTTTCTCTCTGCACTACCAGTTGTAATTAATATTTTTGTCTGAAATTTAATTTTTTTTCTTATGAATTTTTATAGTTAAAGTTTATAGTTATAGGCATGTTGTTCATAGTGTAGATTTTGTTATAAATTTGCCTTTAGTTTTTCCCGTTTGAACTTTGTACGCCAAAGAATTTCTTTGTACCACAAAGGTATGTACATATGTATATATATTTTTCTGAAAATCACACATATAACCATAATCTGGAATGACCTGATTAAACCCTTAATTTATTATTCTAGCCTGAAATTTTACAAATTTGTTACATATCTAAGCCAGAATTTATTAATCATTTTCAACTCGAACATTGCATATATCATTTTTGGCAATTTTAAGAATAAATTGTCACATTTATTTGTTCGACGACTTGTACCTCTCTTCGTTTTATCAAATTCGAATTCAAAACTATATATGTATGTGCATACTTTCAAGGTTTTTGTTTTGCAATATACGAAGAAGGAAGGAAACACCTTAAGTAACTTATATTATAACAAATACCGTGACTAAAGCCGACGGTAAATATCCCGCCTGCAGAAACCCATACGCATCCCACCCAGGTCTACTCATAATTGATTTATCAAAATCATTGTATGTGCCGGATAACAAGCGAACGATGATTCCTTATTATTGCTGAATCACCGCTGTTGTAGTTGGTGTGCTCTGCCAGTAGGCAATTTTTGTTTTGGCATTGTTGCAATCGCTCCGTTCCATAGTACCATTGTATCTGAATGTAAACAAACTCATTAATTAATGTCACAAATCACGGCCCCAATTAACATATCGCGGGGAATTTTCGCTTCATCATTACCCTTAATGGAGACTTCTTGTTCAGAAGGGATCCATTTTAGGCTCTGAGATTTTCATAGTCGTCGACAACACTACAAGAGTAAACACTTTGTGCGTGTACTGAAGTGATGAATTTGACGTATTTTAATCGGCCATTGTTGCTGCTGTTGTTGCTGTTGTTCATGGCTATCAAGAAACTCGATCTGGAATTTTCGTAACTGGGCTGGCAGCTTACCTTAACCGCAGATATCAATCTCATCAAATCAAACGGTTCTGTATACTTTAGCATTTATTAGAGGGGAATTGGGTGCTCCCGCAGGGAAAACACGAATCACAGAGCAACTAACATGGGAGTGTTGTACGATTACGAATGCTTCAACATTAAATAAATGATTGAGCTGGACTCATGTTCCACTTCCATATAAAATTATTTTTTATTCATTATTTATTTGGTTAGGGTTGGCACGAGTATTAGGTCGATTATGCCCCATTGCGATGCCACGCATTCTCCCTAATGACAATCCGTTTGGAGCCCTTAATGAACTGACCTCGGTCTGTGATATTAGAATTATCAGATGATACAACTTCAGCCAAATCATGACGGAGGGTGCGCTGTACATAACAACACATAATACATGCATATGTAACATATGTCAATGATAAGGTTGGATCAGCGAACTGAATCTCGACAGTGCTTCAAAGCACGATGTGGAAAAGAAATTCTATCAAGCGAGCCGGCAATAAAGTTGAATTGTATAATACTAATAGCACTTTAAATTGGCATTTGTTTCAAAAACGATCACAGAAAAGTGGATGCAAAGTTGAGCACAGATCACACTCCAGCAAACAATTCTCAAAGATCAGCGTATTGAGAGAACTCTCTTCAGAGATATTAAGAATATGAGCGGGCTATAAAGGCATGTGTGGAGGGGCAACGTTACTTCCCAGTGGGAAACGGTGTCATCCTAAGATTAATCCGAGAATACTCGTCAGGTAGTAAAGAAAATTTCTCTTTTGCCTCCAATTATCATGATTTTTAAATTGGCAAGTTCGCAGAAGGGAGACCTCTTTTTCACCTCCCAAGAGAGCACGTGAACATATCTCCTTTTGGCATTCGAAAGGAGCATAAAGAGCAGAGCTGGGCAAAGTTTGACTTCATGGGAGCCGTATACCTGAGTGCATTTTGGGTCGCTCCATTAACGCAATGAGAAGGAGTGAGTAAGAAGTGAGAAGGAGGTTTTCTGTGTCCTGTGTGCCGGCTGTGATAAAGAGAGGCATCCTGGGGCATTATATTATAAAAAAAGGCTTATTTTTGAAACGGCATGCATAAATGGAGATTTTCTTTAAAGCACATAAAAAGATGGTTCCTTTTTCCGATCTTTCAAAGAGCATGTGGCGGGCATGACCTTTCCCACGTTACGGATAGCCGCACTCTTAGCAAAAAAAACAGATTGAACATAAAAGATTTTAAAATAACAAACAGATGTGTTTTTACCCAACTACGGCACAAAAGGAGGGTTATGAGTTTGGCAGGTTATTTATGCATGTGTGTATGGATGTTTATCTGTTCCTTCATAGCTCCTAAACTAATCATCAGATTTGGACAAATGAGGGGTCATTAGAATCACCTCAATCATCCGGATGACATAGGCTTCACACTACAAAAAGAAGCAAAATGGCGGCCACAATAAGTAAAAAAGTCTGACAATTAAAAACAAATGTCACCAAATTTTGTTAATATGTGTATTAAATGAAAGCGTTGGACGAGCACAATACGGTAAACTATGTGACGTCATTCTAAATCCAATATGGCTGATGCCCCACGATGGCGGATTACATATATTTTGCTTCATAATCCTTCTGACATGGGTATCAAATTAAAGGATTAAATAGATACAACTTATTTTTCATACACGCCTTTTATTATGAACCGCTAAATGTTTCAATAAAGTAAACTAAAACCCAACTACGGCTTCAGCTGTAATTTATTAAGTAGTAAACAAACGTATCTAGACCTCTATTGTGTATAATAATAACACAGAAAATCACCTATACTAAGGTTAATGAATTCATATGATAAATACACCATCTACAGTTACTACATTCAGTATTGTGATAAAATATTCGGCTATACGTAAACACCGTAGTCGCACGTAATTAAAAATTTATCTTAATTGAAATAAAACGTGTGACTACAGCCGGCGTAAAAAGGTCATAAAATAATAATTTATAATAATAAATGAAATAATTATTTAATAACAATAATGACAATCGCATGTTATTTTATTTTATTTTATTTATTTATTTTATAAGATTGATCCTCCAGCGCTCTGAATATTTAAAAAGTAATGACTTTTTTTTACACTACGGCGCCCCCTGGCTGTGGCACCCTGTGCAGCTCGTACCGATGCACATATGGGCGGCACCGCACTGATTAGAAAAGGGAAATGCGCACATGTCAACAAGAACTATTGAAGGTTCCAAGGCATAAACCAATTCTAAAGGCGTTGGCGAACATAAAAAACTCTATGGACGTACTGAGGTCCTAAGCCGCAAAAGTAATCGACCATTATCCTTTAAGCGTTATGGTGAATATTAGCAGCAATTAGCAATAATATTTCCATCCCACGTTTCCCACAAACCTTGTTCCACATGCTTTCTATTTTCTGATATTATTATCACACCCTTCCCTACCTTTATTGTTGCAAAAACATAAACTGTGAATTCCTACCTCCATTATTGCATTTTATTGAAAAAATTATTATTCATTAGATCTTCATATATTTCTCTCTCCAAGGCGCCTGCATTGAGCCCACCCAGACTACACTATGTCCATTAATTACTATTATTATTTAAATTGTTCTCCGCAATTTCGATAAATATATGTTCCTACTTGATTTTCACGGATAAAAATTTGTTTGACTATTTCGAAATGTTTTTCTATGTTCGTTTTTCACATATTTTAAATATTGGCATATTCTAAATCAGCGACCGTGAAAATCCCTCTATGTAGTTTTTAATGGGAAACCTTTGAAGTTTACCTTTTTCCGTCGCCATATTTGATCCGCTATTTTTAATTTGGAAATTTTGATACCAGTTCCGAAATCTACACCCTGGAATCCCCTACTGCGTACTTTCAGAAAAATTCATTTGAAGTTTAACTTTTTCGGTCGCCATGTTGGATTTGCCATCTTGAATTTGAAACTGTTGATGGCAGATTCGAAATCAGCAACTCCGAAAATCCTGGAGTGCTTTTTTTCATAGAGATTCCTTGAAGTTAGAAACCCCACGACCATATTGGATCCGTTAACTTGAATTCCAAAAAAATTTGTTTATGTTTTAAATCTTCCTGGGCGAGCGCATAACAAATCACCAACGTTTCATCGCAATCGGAGAAGAACTTTCGGAGATAAGCGATTAGGAACCAACGTACATTACATTTTTATTTATATAGAAATAGAAACAGTAAGTAAATGCATCCAAAGTCGATTTTAGGGTGTTTGATATCGATTCATTGCTCAAATCGATCTTTACGACCCAAAAAATTCGATTCTTCGATTAATTGATATCAGATCGCCATCCCTAGAATTCACAGCTAGGAACAGTTTGAATGTGATAAAGAAAAATGTGAATTTTGCGTTTCACCGTGGAATTTTGACAATTTTTCTCTTCATAAGAACCTTCCACGGGCTTCAACGAATGATTGAAAAAAAATTAGCAAATTTGGTTCAGCCGTTCTCGATAGATATAGATAGATAGATTAACTTAATGGACATTTTTTATTTTATATGAAAGGAATAAGTTTTATATAAATAAGTTAAATGGAAGTTTAACGGTGACAAACTTTGTTTGGTCATATGAAGTATACGAAAAATAAAATATGGCATAAATCATTTGAATGAAATTGGTGAATAGGAATCCAAAAGTTCTCAATCACAACGGGCTTTCCCCAAAGCAGGTACTTATTAAGTTTTCAGAATTAATGATTTCCATTTGCCCTGGAAATTCAGCAGACCAATAATGGTGACCGCGAACTTAAAAATTCAGGGGATGTCTAGTGCTGCAATAATAAGCTAAATTTTACGGAAGCCAAAACGCAATTTCCACGTACAATCAACGAAATATAAAAATATTTTTTTCGGACAGTTTAAAACATTTTAGGAAAATCTGGAGAAGTTATGAAAAGATCTTCAAACGGTAATTACGATTTAAGTTTGTGGCAATATAATGAAAACATGGCAAGAGCTTTAGTGTCAACTGAAAAAATAATACACATTAAAACAGAAATAAAAACCACAACAATTACTTCGAACACGGCTGTATGTGCATGAAAATATGAACTTTTGTGTATTTGAATGTGTGTATGTATAATTGTGACGCAATACTTTTGGCTGCTTAGTGTTATTGCTGGTATGCTTACCACATGGGAGAGGTGAGACATGGTATACTCCAAGGTGTCCACATAAAACAACGAGACAAATTCAGCAGATTAACTTCGGCCAATGTCGCGTTTAAGTTAACCAACAATTCAACGGAAGAACAATTTATGTCAACTGATAACTAAAAACTGCCCGTGCGGACTTCCGTTTAACACTAAACAATGTCTGTACGAGTTTACGTGTTTCAGAATACTGCATTGCGTTTGATGGCAGCCATTCCCATGGAAAAAACATCGCACCTCCATATGACGCGGCATAGGGCACTTTTTGAATGAAATCTACGGACTGAGGGAACCTGGCTCAACTGGCACGATGCATCCCGTCGAAAGGATAATGCGGAACTGCATGCATCTAACGCAGTGAAAAATTTTCAGTTGTTAACATCCTCCAACATGTGTGGACCATCAGGTTGGCCGGTGTTAAACTTGTTCACGGTCGGACAGCTCAACGAGTGTACAGCAAACAGATGCAATCGTTCAAGGTGGACGGAGAGAAGGCAGTGCCTCGCCAAGTGACACGTTGATACGATGCCAGACATTCAGGTTCCTTGGCTGAGCTCTAATTACGCACTTCGCCGGCAACCGGCTTAAAAGGTGGTTCCAAGTCGAAATTACCTGTTGATGGTCCTCGAAATTGACGAATTTATTTGTCCGTCCGCATTTCTATCGAAAGTGAGAAGAAAACTGAGGGCGCGATATAAAGATAAACGCTACCTGTCAGAACATCTTAAGTGCATAAATATTCTGTTGGGCTTGAGACTGGTGCAGAGGGCAGATAATTGGAGATTAGTGTGGAAGATCGTGACGGCCCCATTACGATGAATGGGAAGTGATACCGATCATTTAGAGAGACTAAAAAGGAGGAAATATAAACACCTTTTGTGTTTGACAAAACATTAGACTGAATGCGTTTTTAGAGGACTTAATAAGCTAATTTTGGCCGGCTGCCTGTGAAGATTTCGTTGGACAAATAAGAAGTAGATGAGGAATTACAGCAGGGATCAGTTAAAAATATATATTCAGTTGAATTTAAATTACTCATTCAAAGTATTAACAAGTTCATGAATTGAAAAAAGCAATTTACTTTAAGCCGTTGATGCTATCGACTTGTATAATGTTTTAGGAAATATTCATCCGTGAGCACAGGGTGTTGAGGGCAGGAGGCTGTATATTACAGCATTGCGAACTGTATTTAATTTCTTTATTTACAATGAACCTTTATACAAAAATTAAAAATAAATCTGCAATTACATAAAAGCTGACCAAGAACATTCAGTAGGAATCACGTAGGGAAAAAACAATAACGTTAAGAAAAATAAATAAAAAAGAGATTACTACAACCGATATTCTGAAGGCGGCCTTCCCGGGTCGCCTCATCTCTCGTTTTGGCGATTCGCCCGATTTAACCGTTCCAGACTTCTTTTTGTGGGGTTTTTTGAAGTCCCGTGTTTACGTGAACAAGCCCGAGACCCTGGAAGCCCTCAAGGACAACATTCGACACGAGTGCGAGAATCTGTCGCCCGAAGTTCTCGCCGAAGTGATGAAAAATACCATAAAGCCAGCCCGTATATCAATCAATTGTGACGGCGCCCATTTGGCCGATATAATCTTCTCGACTTGACCAATAAAATTCTAAAGGTTCAAATAAACATAATCAAAAAACAGAATCGAACTTTTTCATTTAGAAAAAAAATGAGAGTCAAACAACATCGGATGACTTCTTTTGGCCCACCTTGTAATTATTCAAAAAACAAATTTTCCTATTTAAAGGATTGGAAAGAATTTTCGTCAAAATCGACGCAATGAAATCACCTCTTCAGTGTCCATTGTCCATGAAAGTCCATTTCAAATCATCTCGCGTGACCAAAATTATTTCACTTTGAATATCAAAGAAGAGAAGTAAAAATTTCGTTCTTTCGCTTCAGATACCTCAAATGCTGCCAAAAAGAACAGACAGTAGACTTACTCGAATTTGCGAATTTGCCAGTGTCTGCTCAGTTATCCATGGGCCAGCGTCCTAGGATTCTGGATATTATATAAAGAACGAGCAATCCACTCCTCCAGAATGATATTACGCTAAACCTAATACCCTAGGTAAACGGGGACGTTGGAATGAACGTACACGAAGAATGCTCGTTGCCGTGTCGTCTGTCACCAAGAATGAAGTTTGAATGAACGTTTGTAACTACATTCTCGTCCTTCTCAACAACGTTCCGGAAACTTCATTCACAGAGAATGATCATGGAAATCCTGGAAATATTAACTGATTTCCAGTGACAAATTATTAATTGACAGCTTACAGGCGTACAGTTTTTAAAAAGTGACACTGACTATGCGCAGTTGGCACGTGGATTTGTGGCGAGCGGACGAATTGCTGTATCTCTAGCAAGTATTGGCAAAATTTTTTAGTTTTATCTGGTTGTTGTCTTTGAGCTTTTGCGTGTGATTGCATCCATTTCCGACCTGTCAAAAAGACTCGACTCGACTCGAATGAAGTTTGTCGTCTATTATATATGCAATAAATGCAAATCCGTCAAATTCATCGAACGTTCATTCCACCGTGCCCATCTGTTTAGGTTATTAGAGTTTTGCTGGCGGAGGAGTAGTGTGGCGGATAGTTATTGGATAAATTTTGAATATCAAACTTTGTCTAAATTACTGTATTATCGTTCAGGCGTGGTAGGTAGGTACATGACACAAATTTGCAAAATTAAATTAAGTCAGTCTCAAGAATTTTCACCCATTTAGTTTATTCCAACAATTGTATTGGTGTACAAGTTTTACAAAAGATGGCGCCACCTGAAAACGAGGGCTCTAAATGGCGGGCAGAAAATTGATATGGCAGGGCCAAATATTTGTCAACAATTCCTCATCATTACATTTGCGAATTAGACACAGCGTAATATGCATTAAGTAAATTAACATGACTAGTTTTGACCCCAACAAACGCCATTTGCGGGAAGTGTTGCTTTTTGGTTTAAATTTAATTTGGTAAAAACTGCGTCTAAAGCGCATAAAATGAGACATATGGTGACAAGTCTATTAGGGAAAGAACGTATCGGGAATGGTTTCAGAAGTTCAAATCAGGTGATTCCGCGTGGAAGACAAACAGCGTCCCGGAGCAGTAAAAAAGTTTGAAGACGCAGAATTGGAGGAGTTGTTGGACGAAGATTCTTGCCAAACTCAGCAAGAACTTGCTAACTCATTAGAGGTTACTCAGCAAGCCATTTCCCATCGATTAAAATCCTTGGGTATGGTTAAAACAGAAGGACATTGGCTACCATGTGAATTAAAGCCTAGAGACGTTGAACGGCGTCTTAACACATGTCAGCAACTACTGCAACGGCAGAAAAGAAAGGGTTTTTTGCACCGCATAGTTACTGGGGATAAAAAGTGGATTCTCTATGACAATCCCAAGCGGAAGAAATCGTGGGGATACCCCCACATACACGGCCAAACCAAATATTCATGGCGCGAAGGTCTTATTGTGTATATGGTGCGACCAGCTCGGCGTGGTGTACTACGAGTTGCTAAAATCGGGCGAAACGATTACAGGAGCACGCTATCGAACTCAACTTATGCGTTTGAGCCGTGCATTAAAAGAAAACCGGCCGCTATTTCAAGAAAGACATGACAAAGTAATCTTGCTACATGACAATGCCCGGCCGCATGTGGCTCAAGAGGTTAAAAATTATCTTGAACCGCTGAAATGGGACATCCTACCCCACCCGCCGTATTCTCCAGATATTGCTCCTTCGGATTACCACCTATTCCGGTCAATGGCGCACGGTCTGGCCGAGCAGCACTTTCATTCTATTGAAAATATCAAAAATTGGCTCGACTCACGGATTGCCTCCAAAGAAGAAGAATTTTATAGACGCGGAATCCGCATGTTACCCGAAAGATGGGCCAAGGTTGGTACTAGTGATGGACAGTATTTTTCCGTATAAATATGTAATAGTTTTTGTGTAATAAAGGTTTAAAAATTCGAAAAAAACGGCGAGTTTCAACGTGTACACCAATACGAAATATAATAATAATTAAATAAATAAAATATTCTAAAATTATAAAAGAATCTTTGAAACAAGAGTGGATAAATAAAATATTAACATATGGAGATTGCAAAACCAATAATAATTCTCCATAGGTCTGTAACTTCTCACCTAATCATGGGAAGTATAAATTTCACCAGAGATAGTAAGTACGATCGTATGTGTTAATGAAAAACATCGATTTGATGTCTGCGGGAGTCATTAAACTGGAGACAATACGCAATTATTCATACTTTGTTATTCGAATCTGTTAAAGAGCAGCGAAACACACTTTAGGAAGCCTCCAAACCACGCAAATGTATTTCTTTAGTTGTTCTTCAGGTAATTTAACCGCAATATGATTTTATAAGTCTGCACGCAATTTGTTCCGACAGGTACCGGTTGGAAGTTATCTCATGGCACCTACATATTACTATTGGGACTCATAGTGCTAATAAGATGATCTTATGTCTCCATAGAAAGAAACATAGAAACAATAAAATCGCACTTAGCCTTGCGGTTTGCTGAAAACGTGTTCATGGCTCGGATATGGTTAGCGGTAGGCGGAAGTCTTATAATTGTTGTAAGCAAACGCATTAATTATTTTCTGATGTAACTGTCACGTTGCTTCAGCCCTTCAGGCCGCATTTGTCGGCTCGAGGGAATTACTGAAGAATGCATCCTCACCGATCACTTCCAACTAAGGAGCAAAAATCCACTCCGAACAAGGATTCGCTCCAAGTCTTCCAGAAGTGCTAAGCGAACTGACGTTGCGTTAATTTCTTAAAAAAGTGATTAAATATTGAATATTGATTAAAGTCGTCAAATGCGTATACATGCCTTTCACATGCATGCACTTCTTCATATGAGCAGGAGTGTGCACCGTACCGTGGAAATTCGCACATTTTTCCAGCTCTGAAGCGCATTGACTGTGAAGCACGCCTGTGGTCTAAAGGGTGCAAAAACATGTCAAAATGCATGTTAAAAGGAAATACCAACTAATTAGCGAATTGATGAAATTACAGGTGCTTACCCGCTGGTATGTAATCGTGAGCCGCTTCTTATCTTGCCATCTTCGATAATCAATGACCAGTTGGAATTTCAATCAATTCAATTTTTCCCACATTTCAGTTGAGGCACTTATTTTATGGCAGGTCAGGATCAGCTGCAACCGCCTCTGAATAAATTATGGCGCAGAGATTGATATGTTCGCAGCCCCTAATGCATTGCACTCTATGCATACTTCTATTTGAAAAGCAGAGAATGATAAAAGGAGTGCCTCTTTAAATACATATTAATATAAAACCAGTGAATGGGCAAATATGCACCTACAAAATACCCGCATAAATGTTTAACAATTTGGTTCATTTAGTTTCATGTCAAATTATTTGCATTTGGAACAGTACACAATTATTTATTTTTTATTCTTCCGGCTTAGCTACCCTTAATTGCACATAAATAAATAAGCATAATATATTTTGTGGTGCAATGTGAATTTTGTGTAGAAGTTTTACTTCTCTAGAGCGTAGTAGTAATAAAGGGTGTGTTTGGAATTTGAACAACCGGTAATTTGAAGTTTAGTTGATTATATGTCATTCTCGACTTGACAGAAATTTAGTTTAAGATATGAAATTTATGAAATGGGATGGTATTCGCTTGAAGTAAGTTGGGAAATATTAAAAACTTATTTCCAAAGTGGTGAGTCTTCTACTCAAACTGTGAGAAATTTGAAAAAAATTTTCCAAAAACCCAATTTGTGGATCAACTCGTGAAATTGGAATGTTGGTCGATAAACCAATCCGTGTATGTAGGTTCTTGTCCGGTGCGCTCAATCGAAAACTTGCTGCTGTTGCTCAAAGTGTGCGTGAGCAACCATCAACATCAACTCGTCATCGTTCTCAACAGTTGGACATTGCATGCACTTCTTTGATGCGAATTTTGCGTAAAGACCTTTGCCATGAAGCCATATAAAGTTCAATTCGTACAGCAGCTAAAGCCGGTTGACCATCCGAACCATACAGCAAACGCCACTTTCGATCTTTGCGCCCTATCTTCGGAAATCGCATAACTGATTGATAACTGGTGATTTGATTTGGCCGGCAAGAAGCTGCAATTTGACGCCGTTGGACTATTACCTTTGGGGAGCGGTGAAAGATAAATGTTACGCCAACAAACCAGAAACAATTCAAGACCTCAAGTACGAGATTAAAGCTGCTATTGCTGACATAAGATCCGAAACAATCGAAAATGTACTCAAAAATTGGGTGGACGGAATGGGCTACTGCCAAATCAGCCGTTGTGGTCATTTGACTGAAATTGTTTTTCATGAATACATGACATAAAATAACCTTTCAAATAAATGTTCAACCATTGATTGAGCCGTTTTTTTTATAACAAAAAGAAATTTTAATTTTAAATGGGCCACTCTTTATACATATATATAAACATTTTTCTTCTTTTTTATATATTCTGACCAAACCACAGGAGTTATCTTGATTAAACAAGAAATGCTCTATAGGTCGATAGTTGACAATAATAAAAAATAAAATCACAATCACAATTGTCATCCTAAATAGGGAAATTTTCAAATCAAAATAATTCGGAGTGGCTAATTGCATCATCCTTGTTCCTGTACAATCGAAATTTGGGCCCGTGTACCTCCATGATATGATAAATAATTTATAATTAAATTACACAAATTCGCACATCGGCTACTTACAAAATATCTGCTAACTGAAATTTGCCTCTTACCAAGTGTCTACTGACTGAAATTGGCCTTCTACAAATCCTTTAAATAATACAATTTGTTCCCTAAAACTTACTACTCACAATTGTGTCTTTTCTTAAGAATAACATAAATAATACTTAAAAATTATTAAACATTTTCGTCGGATTCTCTTGGCATATGCCTTGCATGTTCTCTTTTTGAACGCATCCAAAAATATTCAAAGAGACATTTTTGGGGAAATTTTACATGTCGTTATGTCAAATGATAGTTCTGTTTCGAGTAGGAACTGGGAACAGTTAAGTGAATCAAAATCCAGAAAAACAGAAACTTGCCTAACTACAAAATTGTGGCCTTTTATTTAATATTCAAGAGTGAAATAATATGATTCATTTGAACATTAAAAGAAATCATTACAAAAAGTTTTAAATTACCTTTTAGTTTAAATAAGGTTATTTCACGAATGTTCGAATCAATGAAATAAAAGCTGGCAAATGACATCTGGATATTGCTGAATTCAAAAGTAATGATTTTTTTTTATTTTTTTTCCGATTTGATAGGAAAAACGAACGAAAAAGCGAATTCAACGACTTTTAATATTAGGTGTACAAATAAGTTTCCGCGGTTTTTTATAAAAAATTAGGAATTTATTGTGAAGGAACAGTACATTACGTTTTATTCAAAGTATTTTCCATCATTTGCCACTACTTTTCCCCATCTTTCTGGCAACATTCGGATACCCCGTCGAAAAAACTCTTCATCTTTTGACGCTATCCACAAATCTACCCAATTTTTGGTGTCTTCATATGATGTGAAGCGCTGCTCAGACAGACCATGTGCAATCGACCGGAACAGGTGATAATCGGAAGGGGCTAAGTCTGGTGAATACGGCGGGTGGGGTAAAACTTCCCAGTTGAGTGTTTCCAAGTATGTTTTTACCGGCGCCGCAACATGTGGACGAGCATTATCGTGTAAAAGAATAATTTTGTCGTGTCTGGAGTAGTAATGGGCGCGTTTTTCCTTAAGTGCCCGACTCAATCTCATCAATTGTGTTCGGTAGAGAGCTACAGTAATGGTTTCGCTTGGTTTCAGCAATTCATAATACACGACACCAAGCTGATCCCACCAAATACACAGCATGAGTTTTTTTCCATGAATATTCGGCTTAGCTGTCGATGTTGATGGTTCGCCGGGCTTAACCCATGACTTTCTCTTCTTTGGATTATCGTAGTGAATCCATTTTTCGTCACCAGTGACTATACGATGCAAAAAACTCTTTTTTTTAATCCTGGCAAGCAGCATTTCACTCATGCATAATCGGCGTTCAACGTCTCTCGGCTTTAGTTCATATGGAACCCAATTTCCTTGTTTTTGAATCATTCCTAACGATTTTAAACGATGTGAAATTGCTTGTTGAGTCACTTGTAATGTAAGTGCAAGTTCTTTTTGCGTTTGGGACGAATCTTCCTCCAATAGTACTTCTAATTCCATGTCTTCGTACACTTTCGGCCTTCCACTGCGTTCTTTGTCCTTCACGTCAAACTCACCGTTCTTAAACTTTTGAAACCATTCCTGACAACTTCTCTCACTTAAAGCAGCTTCACCATATGCTTCTAGAAGCACTCGATGCGCCTCAGCTGCAGATTTTTTCAAATTAAAAAAGTAAATCAAAAGTTCCCGCAAATGATGCTTATTCGGCACAAAACTTGACATTTTTGCACGAAAAAAATTACGTGATGCTGATACGGAATCACTAGTACTTTAAGGTTATGGTGTTGCCGGATGACGAAACTTGGGATATTACGTTTTACATCTGACAATTTCTCCATAACCTTCTGGTGGGGCCATCTTTTGACAAACCGCGGAAACTTATTTGTACACATAATATAATTATAGAATATACGATCCTTTTTCGTATAACGCATGCAGAAATGGCGGGGGCAGTCGCCT
The DNA here is from genome assembly GCA_947538895.1 of Neoitamus cyanurus. Classification (NCBI taxonomy): domain Eukaryota; kingdom Metazoa; phylum Arthropoda; class Insecta; order Diptera; family Asilidae; genus Neoitamus; species Neoitamus cyanurus. Next base: position 3,190,258 of record OX384540.1, read on the forward strand.
CAACCGTTTTCTAGTTATAGGGTGATTTATAAATCCGAGACGCTCAATATTTTTTAGTTTTTATCTTTTCAAATACTTACTCAGCTGGGACATAAATCCCACACCAAACAATTGCTATCTCAATGTGTATTCAAAAAATTTAATGTTGGTCTACCCCTACCACTGCAGGTACAGTCACTTGTGAAAGTGGAAAAATGCATTCTGACAAAGTATAACTAATTGGCAGTCGGAGGCTACCTTCACAGATTAACAAAAATATACGTGCCTCCGACCGCTGATTAAGTGTATTTTGTCAGTTTATTACAAATATTCACCAGTTAAATCAATTTTAATAGTACTGATTTATTTATAGATTTAATTATGAATGGGTCTTGTTTACATCTTTGTAGTTCTTTTTTGCAGTCAGTCGGGTTTTTTGGATTTCATTAATCAACTTCTTTATTTCTATCTTTTCAGTTCTTACTGAAAGTAGTAAGTTTGAAAATTTTAAGTTTTCAATTTTTAACTGTTTTTCGGAATTTCTGATTCAAAATTACAAAAACCCGTTATGTTGATAACCCACTCGATATGTTTTGAGGGAAAAGAATTTTTTGAAGACATATAATATGGCGCCAAAAATCAGCCACTTTAATTTTTATAATTTTGATATATCCAGTGTCACTCTCGCAATTAACACCAATCTAACGACACCTCTCAAGTTAAAATCCTTCAAGCCGTTTAGGCTGCAGAGCGTGACAAACAAATATACATACATAAGTACATGAATACTTACATACACTAGAAAAACATAACCCTCTTTCTGGTGCAGTCAGGTAAAAAAGATATACGCCAACCTTAACAACAACAACAGCGATCCATCCAGGTCAACAACGTCCAGCAGCATAGCCAACTGGACACTATGGGCAGCTATCAAGACGCAGAAGACAACTGACTAGATACAAAACCTAGCAGCATTCTATTAGTATTAGTTTAAGATTTACAAAATGTGTGTTAGAGTTTATGTCAAGCTAATCGACACAAATAATGCAAGATATAATTTTTTAATGTGTTCGATATGTCCGCCATAATAGTATTATTTTAAAAAGTGTTGTTGGATCGATTGACAGCTGTTCGGGATTAATTCCATTCCTGATTTTATGTTGACAAGTTAAATCCCGTAACGTAATCGTTCTAGGACCTGTCCGTGCCATTTCAATTTCAATTAGTCAATTAAGACACTGTAGGAAAGCATGCATACACACATATGGGCTTTTCAACGATGCCTAACTTGTCGGCGTCCATTGATAAATATACAATATTTGTAGTTCCAAGTTCAAAGTCCTAAAAGTCACTTGGCTAATTTGCCACTTCTGTCGAAAACAGGATAAAGTGACAACGTTTCGCTCTCAGAGTTTGGCGATTTAAATTAAAACTGAAATATCTCCAATATGTGTCAACAGACTGCGACAAACGATATGTATTAAGTGTTTCCACCATCAAAACGAAAACCCATTCCCATTTTCATTAAACCCAATAACGTCATTACATACTTCTATTTGTCGAGGTTTTGAGCCATTGCAATTAGAAATAGGCTTCACAGGTGGCGAATTTATGTATTGCGTTGTGTTATCAGCTAACAATTATTCCGCTACATGTCAGTGCGATTAAATTGTAATGCACGTTGGGAATTTGTGAAAGGCATCGTTCATCCAACATGCTGATTAGATTTTCTAATTTTCATTCAGGCATTGACAACATTGCAGGCTTTTCACTTAGACTAAAAGGCAACTGACGGCAGTGCTGCATGGAATCTCTTATATTTACATGGTCATGCAAATGGATTTCGTTGATATCTAAATTAAGTTTGCTAATTTAATTTATCAGGTGAGATTGTAATATTCATACGCAAACATTCATACATAGTCAGCTGCATAGATAGATATTATTTATGACAATAAGCGATTTAAAAATTCCAAATATGCAGGGTGGCCCAAAAGTTTCCCCCCCAAACTTTTTGTTGTAAAAATCAAACCAACAAGCATAATTTAGAAATTTAAATTTATTTGCGATGCTAATATAATAAACATTCTTATTCTTATTACTAATAATGCGTATGTGTACCGTTACTATCTATACATTCTAAAATACGTAGTCCAAAACTATCACATACATTTTTTAGTTCATCCTCAGTGTAGCTGCTTCATTCTTTCTGTGTTCTTGCAATTAATTGTCGTCTATTCTTCAGCATTGGATGTCTAAATACACTCTCTTGAAGTCTTTCCCAAACGTGTTCGATTGGGTTTAAGCCCGGAGAGCTTCCAGGCCAAGGCCAATCTTCCCAAACTGTTGAAAACATCGATTTTGCCAATGTCAGTTTTGCCTTTGCTGTATGCGCTCGTGCTCCATCCTGCATCAAAATCACCAAATTTTTATCTGGAAACTGTCTTCCGTCATCCTGACATTCTGCGTAAGGCGGTTAAATGCTGTTCCGGAATCGACGGTTGTGTTTTCCTCAACAACATGAAGTCTCGACGTTCCACGTGAGCTGATTCCTCCTACAACCATCTTGAGATCAAATTTCGGCTTTTGTATGAGTTCAATAGTGCTTGGATCACTTGTTCTTACCCTCATGTTTAACCTATTCGGCGTTGGGTGCAAAACAGTTGGGAATTCATCCGTAAAAAGAACGTTAACTCTCTTAGACCTTCCAAGAGCGCTATCATCACAGAATCCTTCGCTTTGCAACCTTCTGCAGAAGTTACGTCTATCTGTAACATTCTTTGCCGTAAGAAACGGCTTTACTCTCTCACGTGATCGTGTCTTCCCCAATTAACTAATTTGATTAAACTACCATTGAACCGTTGATCGAGACGCTGTCTTTCGTCGTTGTTGGATTGATTCGGATTGATTTATCCTTTTGGTCGTAGTCCTCGTTCCAATTCTTATGTTTAATGTTGTTGTTGGTGAAAGAGTTGTCGGTCTACCGGAGCGTTTGTACATCGCCCTTATTCTTTTCCAGCCATAATCGTACCTACATTCTTCCTGTCCACACCTAGCGTCCTTGATATTTCGGAAACTGACTTTTCTATTTCGCCAAGAGTTTGGATGTGAAACGTTGTTTGGATTCTCTTCGAAGCCATAATGAAGAAATACAAAAGTCCTCTAACAGGCTTTAAATAAAAAGGAGTTATCAGATAAAGCCGGTATAAAATACAAAAGGATCGTTGAAGTCAGGAGTAATACGGAGGAATTGCCTATAATTCCCAGGCAGGCGAGTCTTTGTACCTTTTGTAGCTCGACCTCTGCCTTTTCCTGTTCGATCTTTGGCCACCATGCAAAAGCTGCATACGTGACCATGGGTATTATTACCGTTGTGTAGAGCCAGTACACCATCTTCGGCTTCAGTCCCCAAGTTTTGCCTGCAAAGCTGCGACAGAGACATGCAATGTTAAAATGAAATGAAGTGTCCAACAAAGAGTCATGCATCCATGGTTCCTAAAGGATAGCATCCGCTTGCATCTATCAGTGCTTCGTTTCCCGCTGGGTTGTTCCTCTGCTAACACCAGCACGAACAGTGACAAGACTAAATTAGTCTCTGCTTATATGTACATATGTATGTATATCCTGAAAATGGGTCAAAACTTATTCCTTCGATTTAAAATGGGTTTCACAGTTCTAATTGTAAGTGCCTGCTCGTAATAAGTATAGCCGCCATTCTTCTCGGCAGTGATCAGACGCATTCTCCCCCTGGTGGTGATGCAGCAATGGTTTGACTTCTGGCATCGAGACAACTTTTTCAGTTCCGCGTTTTTTCAAGGTTGTGCCGCATCTACATTTGTGTAGAATGAACTAACATTTCCTGAGGGCTTGCATGTTTTTTGTTTTCTTGAATTTTTCTTCCGCCGCCTACGATTTATTTTTTATTTGGCTCGCCTACTGCCACACACTCCCCTTTCAGTGGTACATGAAATCAAACAAGAAAATTGCCATTGTGAGAAATATCTATATTCACTGTGGAATATATAAAAACTGTAGTATTCAAGTCACCTTAGAAAATTGCTCTCATTTTGCATTTGTTCTGGGAAACTTATATTTTGCCTGAAATAGAATAAAGACATTGAATTGTTCACAAGAGTGCTGTAAGCCGTGTTTTATTGGGCGTTCACTTTTACCAACAATGGTTATGGGCCCAGGCATTGCAAGTTGCCTGTAGAAAGTGAATGCTTTGCTTTGAGCTAATTTTTTTATGGAGATAGAAAAATAAAAATTTTCGTACGAGAAGATGACTGCAACTGTTGGATCTACGCGCATTGAACTGCTGCACAAGGACAATTATAATACATGGTGCATGCAAGCGGAGGCATTGCTTATCAAGTTTGACGAGTGGGCTTATGTTAACGGAACGAAGCTAAAGCCTGCATTGAAAGCGAATGAGACTGAGCCTTCGGCTGAACTACGAGCCTGGATCGAGGGTGATCAGAAGGCAAAAGCTGATATTATTTTGTCGATAAGTCCATCCGAGTTGCAACATGTGAGAGGATGCGCTACTTCACTAGAGGTTTGATTAAAGTTGCAAGAGGTTTATGCATCTAAAGGACCTGCACGAAAAGCTACATTGCTGAAACAGCTAACCCTAAGCAAATTAAGCGAAGGAGATGATGTCAGAGAGCATCACATGAAATTCTTTGAAGCCGTGGATAAGCTTCAAGCAATGGAAATTGCAGTGAATAAGGACTTGTTAGCAATTTTACTGTTGTACAGTTTGCCTGCTTCCTATGAAAATTTTCGCTGTGCAATTGAAAGCAGAGATGACCTTCCGGATCCAGATATCCTGCGAGTGAAGATTTTGGAGGAAAGTGAGTCTCGCTTGAGTAGAGTTGATCAGAAAACCTCAGGAGTGTTATATGCTAACTCTGCAAAGGGAAAATATCAAAAATCTGACCAAAGGAAGATTGAAAATTCGTATAAAGGCAAACAGAGTTATTTCAAGTATAACTGTAACAAATGTAAAAAGAAACGTCACAAAGCAGCTAACTGTCCTGAAAGAAGTATGCAGCCAAATGTTGAAAATTATTTTGCTAGCTGTGATGTTGATTTCACAGTTTTCAAAGCTGCAAAATTCGCTGATACTAGCAAATGGTGTCTGGATAGTGGTTGTACGACACACTTGTGTAAAGATAAGCCTGGCTTTACTGAGATGTTTAGCACCAACAAGGATAAAGTAAATTTGGCAAATAGTGCTACATCTGATGTGAGTGCAAAAGGTACAGTTATTTTAAATACTGAAGATAGGTTAATCAACATGCATAATGTTTTGTATGTACCTGATTTACGCACCAATCTCATGTCAGTGGCCAAGATTACAGACAAAGGGCATGAAGTGATTTTCAAAAGAAGTTATGCTGTTATCAAAAATGAAATAGGTGAAGAGATAGTTAGGGCACAACGTAAAGGTGATCTGTATTATGTAGAAAGTAGCTCTGATCACTGCTATAATGCATCCAGTGATGAAATTTCTAACATAATTTTGTGGCACAATCGTCTTGGGCGTTCACTTTTACCAACAGCCATTGCTTTCAGCGCCTTTATATATTCCTCCGTTGGTGTTGATTGGAATTTAAAGGATTCCTCAGTGGGTGGCCGTACCATCCGTTTTGTCGCTGATGTTGGGTGGAATGAAGTGTAACACACCCCTTCGGACTGTACTCGATACCGCGGCGTCCACTCTGACTGGTCAGTCTGGGTGGATATGCTTTTGGTGGCGGTGACATTGTGGTGGGGTTGCTAGCACTCCTGGCCAAATAAAATGTTGGCAATTGAAAAAGAGGTACGTACACTGAGAGAAAAACAATTTAAATTCATTAAAAAACCATTTTAATTTAACAATTTTTCGCTATGAAATCCCTCCATTGATGCTTCCTTTTAATTTAAAAAATGACAATTTGAAATTAACAGTGCTAAATTACACATTGCTCATTGTAAAATTGTTATTGCATCAATTTTAATTGGACATTGAAATTTTTAGTTTTGATATTATAAATTTTTTAAATTAACATTAGTTAATGTAAATTTAATATTGAGTCAATTCTAATTTGACGTTGATATTTCGTTGAATCCAAATGCAAGATCTTAAAATTCCCTGCATTTCAGTTTTAAAAATGTGTTTTCGGTCTCGATTTGACTGAAAGACGATAATCGCAGTAGATCCCTATATATAATTTGATAAGGAACACCTATGGTTTTTTAGAGAAGCTGTAAAATATTAAAAATTCTAAATAATAAACGGTCAATTTTAGATGTGACATTCTCTATTGATGTTTTGGATACATTTAAGACTTAAAGAATTAAAGAAAACATGATTGTAATAAAAATAAGTAATTTTCGTTTCAGTAAAAAACTATTTTGTTAAACTAACTTATTCCTTATATATGTATGTCCATCCATTATTGGCGAGGTATATATGCAAAGGTGGACTTGCAAAGTTTTCTATCTTAAATATACACAAGTAACTTGAAATGTTGCCAGTTACGGATGATTGAAAGTGAGGATCGAAGTGTTTAAATATAAACTCTCCACGCCAGCTGCCTGTAAAAAATTTTCATTTCACGAGAACTCAGTACTAGCACGAAATACAAATAAGAAAACTCTCATGTAAAGAAAAAACTTAACTCAATTACCTTCAAGAAAAATTTAAGGGAGGATGGTCCTTCTTGGTCCAGGTAAAGTAGGGCAAGCAGCTGACGAAACTCCAAAAATCAAAACAGCAAAACTCCCAAGCAGCAAAAAGCTCCACAAATCATGAAAATGTGTTTGCAACGAAAATGCTAAAAATATTTAAATTAATATATTTAGAGGCTTAATTTGATTACTGATCCTTTCGGATTTTGATGAAATTTTGTAGGATCGTTCATTTGGAGCTAAAAGTGCCGAATATGAAAATAGTTTTTTTCGTTGGGTTGTATTTCCGTAGATACATTCATATTTAACTTTCACGTGACAATTGCGAATCGTCACCAGTCGGTAAATCAAAAATACCGTTTCCTTAATTTGAAGGATTCTAGCGGTTTTTTTTACAATACAAAGGTATAACTATTTTTAATTTAACGTATCTACATAATTTTGAACGGCCCTTTTAGAGAATATGAATGTAGCAAATCGTAACGGAACACGTCATCTTTCGAATCATTAAAAACAAAAATGTTGGGAAGTATAGGGTTTTCCAATAAGGACTTGACAACTTTTTTTCAAAATAAAATGCAAACCATTTGAGATATTTCAAAAACTTTATTATCGGGTTGAAGTACAATCAAAATATTTATGAATGGAACTCGACTTCATTCATATGGCCACCGCGGGCACGTTTGCAGCGGTCGATTCGTTGGGCCCAATTTTCGATGACTCGGCCACACATTTCGGCCGAAACGGCTGCTATTTCGCGTTCAATGTTGGCTCTGAGCTCTTCCAAAGTCGTCGGCTTGTTGGCATAGACCAATGACTTGACGTAGCCCTAAAGAAAAAAGTCTAGAGGCGTTAAATCGCACGAACGAGGCGGCCAATCGACTGGTCCATTTCTTGAGATAACACGCTCATCAAACTTACTCTGCAATAAATCGATTGTAACGTGTGTTGTGTGGCTTGTGGCACCGTCCTGTTGAAACCACATGTTGTCCAAGTCCATATCTTCCAATTCGGGCCAAAAATAATCGGTAATCATGGCGCGATAACGATTACCATTCACAGTAACGTGACGATCATTATCGTCGACAAAAAAATATGGCCCTATGACGCCGCCGGCATGCAAACCGCACCAAACAGTTATTTTTTGTGGATGAAGTGGTGTTTCATGAAGCACATGTGGATTTTCACCCGACCAATAACGCATATTTTGCTTATTGACGAACCCATTGAGCCAAAAATGAGCTTCGTCACTGAAGATGATTTTGCGATGAAATTGATCATCTTGGCGCATCTTTCCAGAGCCCAATTGAAGAACGTACGTCGCTTCAAATGGTCCATCGGCTTCAATTCTTGAGTCAGCTTGATCTTGTATGGGTGTAAACCAAGATCCTTACGCAAAATTCGCCATAAAGTGGTCTGGGCGATGCCCAACTCTTGAGAACGCCGTGGAATTGACTGATTTGGATCATTTGCTACGGACGTTTCAACGGCAGCGATATTTTCGACACTTCGACCAACCCGTTGTCTCACTGGCACGGCAACATCACACAACGAATATGTAGACTCAAATGTTTGCACTAAACTTGTTACTGCCTGTCTACTAGGGCGAGAACCACGACCGAAAATCGGAGTTAACGCTCTTAAAGTAGCGGTCACCGACTCCGAATTTCTGTAGTAAATTTTTATAATTTGCAGACGTTGTTCGTTCGTGTACTTTACCATGATGAAAATGTTAAGTTTACTGAATAAATTGACGGTGACAGTTCGATGATTAGTGAAAGGGTGCGTTCACAAATTGAATTCAAAGTTGTCAAGTCCCTATTGGAAAATCCTTTACAAGGACCGACAACAATTCTTAACATATTCGTCCCTTTTGACCTAAACTAAACGTTTCTACAAAGTTAGTGAAGTTGTAGGACAAAAGTCCGTGAGTAAACCTCAAACTCAATCTATTCCCATTTGAATGAAAATTTATATTGCCTTTCCGAAAAATGTAAGCCAGGGAAGACGAATTCTCCTGAAATACGGCAAGCGGTAAGCAAAATACAAATCTGCAACACTCACTGGCACAAAATCAAACGAGCGGCGAAAGAAAACTTTTTTTTCTATTCACTTGTCCAACAGCTCAACTCAAGCAAACGAATGTTTCTGTCATCTGTGGCAAGGCTGCTAGGATGATGGTCATAACACTATAGTTGCCAAAGTAAGCACACGTTGGCGGTTTACAGAGAAACATTTTGAAATCAAAACTAAACCATGTTATTTTAAAAATGTTCGCTTTAAATTTAAAAGGCAATAAATTTAGAATCAAAATTGTTCCTTGACCTTTTTGCATTGCGCAATATAAAACTTTTTTAGATTTATAACGCACCATGTTATTTTATCATTAAAAGTGTTCTATGTTAAGGGATCTACCCTCTTTATAAATCGATTTTTTTATTGCATTTTCGTATAGTATACATATATGTATATACAGAAATATCATATTAAAATTTTATAAAGATCGGAGCAGTGTAACTGTATTTTTGTCTCAAAATTAGCCGAGTTTAAAATTTTGATATAACAACATCTCTGCGCGTTTGTTTATAATCAAGAAGTGCGGCGTGCGGCCGACGCAGCACTGATGCCTCCAAGAAAGCCAGAACATATCGCAGGAACGCTACTTTGGATGTAAATGTGCATTTTGAGGAAGAATAAGGCATACTGTATGGTCCAAACATCGCCGATTAGGCTTAGGTGAAATTTTTTACGATGCCATTAACAAAACTATAATCGCGTTTTTCACAAAATAACTTTTTCGACACCGCGTTGATGAAATCTCGGAAACTACCGAACCCATTTCCACCAAATTTTTACCAAACATTCTTTATGACTATGGCTATAGCGCATCAAGGGGGTTTTTCAAAATTTTGATTTGAAAATTTTTTTTTGGCCAAAAACGGTGAAAAAAAACATGTTTTTTTCGTAGTTTTTCAAAAAATGTCCGCCATTTTGTCAATTTTGCAAAAATCAAAAATCGCCCCCGATGCGCTCTAGCTATTAATATACTGAATCTAAAACTCTTTGCATTTTTTATCCCCGACCATGCATCTCGGAGATGATCAAGATCAACGCCGCACACCCCTCTCGTTTTTTGGATCATTTTTCGACCAGCAGTTCCATGCTTAAAATTTCACAAAAAAAATAAAAAAAATTTTGTGATATAGTTCGAGAGTGTATTTATTGAGTGTAACAATTTTTTTTATTTTCATAATTTAAACCTATCGAAAACTTTATTGAAATTAACCTTTTTTTTCCCTCCGAAAAGAGGGTAGATCCCTTAAATGCACCTTGAGCAGTGCTAAATCAAAAAAGTTTGTTTTTAATTATATATTTTAGTTATGAATGTAAAATGTTTCAAATTTAAATTTAAACTTTAACAGCTAAGGCGCATTTTTAAATTTAAAATTGTAATTTTTTAATTTCACATTGCAATTTTTCTCTCAGTGTAAGCAGTAAGGAAGAATTGATCTGGCACAAACTGGGATCCAAAGATGCTGCGTTGGGTATCCCAGCTTCGCAATGGTTGCAGTGAATCGCAAATAGGCTGGGTGGTCTGGAGTTCTAGCTGGGCAGCAGTTATCTTCCTATTGTTGGTGGTGGTGGTGTGGTATCTGTATCCACGCCGATTGTGGCTGCCAAGAAATCTGTAGATCCGTGTTGTTGTTCACCCTTCAGGGCTCTTGGGGTCACCAATGTGGTTGGTTTCCTGTTGCTGTTGTTGATTTGTATTCGTTTAGCTGCTTTGGCGTTTCTCGCTCGGCATCGCTGTCCTCAAGGTCTTCTTGCTCCAGTCGTCTGTCGATTAGCGGTTGTAGGTTGTAGGTTTAATTTTTGAGATGAGATCAAGTTTTTTTGTTTTTGGTATCGTATATCCTTGTTGTTGCATGTTCTTCCCGGATTATTTTTGGGATTTTGCACATCTCCAGGAAAAGTTCTGCCAGACTGTCGAGGGTTTTTGCTATAATCTCCAAAAGTCAGATCATGTTCAGGCTGTATATCCATCATATCGTCTTCGAAGTCGTACGTCGGTTACCACATCTTTGTGTTTTATTGTCCAAGTATTGCATCACAAAACATCCCAAAAGAGGTGAAAAATATCGCCAATAATGGGATCTACACTGTTTATTGCAAATATTTTTATTATAAGATTTAGTCCACGGTCCGAACATATCAAGATTTTAAATTGAAATGAACTAAAATGTTTATTTTCCTTCCGCCGACTACGATTTATTTTTGTGGCCTCGCCTACCGCCACAATTTCCAAAAAAGGGGCAATCGTATACATTTCGAACAGCCGGTTTGTAGAGTAGCTACTATACGAGTACATATAACATCGGCTAAAGAAATCATCGCCGTACCATTAACTCTGCATACCTAATCGCTTCTGTTCTGCGATTTGTAAGTCACTACGCTTGTGAGAATTGTAAACACAAAAACCGATCAATGTATAGTTTGAAATAATCACACCCTTACGTGTGAGACGTCAGCGACGCACATACAAGAACTCTCCCTCAGGAAAACCACCAGGATCAATATAACTTCGATTCGTCACTTGAAGTTTGTGGACGAGGAATTTAAGCCTCGACACGTGACTCGATTGATGGATGCCGACTAAACCAACAGAAAGTGAACTGCGAAAGTCATCCTGATACGGAAGATATCATTGCAGGATATAGCAATCCCGGATTAAGACAAACCTTCACTTCGGCACTGGAAACAAAAACAGAAACAAGTTTTCGAGGGCAAACTGGATATGTTCGAGGGGCTGTCGGCCCACTAATAAAAAGCAGTCGTGTGCCGCGGCACATTGATAAACAAATACCAGCCGCCGGCTGATGTTTGTCCTATGCATCAGCTTAGGAGGAATGCCTACTTTGTATCAGAAACACATGTAGGCCGAACGGTGTGGGAAATTCTGGGCAATTGCAAACCACTGACGCGCACTATTGTGACACTTAAAGTTGGTAAATAACTGCCGCAAGTGGGGATCTTCTTATTATTCCGAGGAAAAGTTAATTAAGTTTTCATATGAATTTTTCGTTTACATTATAAGGGTTGCATTAATGGAGAAAAGCAATTTAAACGGGAAGTCTTTTATTCATCTTTTAAATCTCTTTCTTCGCAACATATAGGTATTAATTAAATTGGGTTTTCGCATATATCTCGTAAAAGGTAAGATCTATCGTAAAAATAGTTCCCACAAAAGTTGTGGATCTTGCGTTTTCAAACATCGAAAATACTAATTTGCACTCATATGCCCCCGCAGTCAACCGTGCTAACGACAATTGCCGTAATAAGTAAAGTTGTAGTGCTCGAAGCGCCCTCTACGCAGGGTATCTTACTTTTGTCGTAGCTTTATTAGAAGCCGAGAAAATTTAAAAAAACAATTTGGTCAAACCCATTCTGGATCTGGAAATATCGAAGGAGAAAAGAAGAACGGGTGCAACTCATCACACCGTTCTAGTATCAGCGTAGAGGGCGCCTCGACGACTACAGGTTTACTTATAACTTTTGTCGTAATTGTCACGATTGACCGCGGGAGCGTATGAGTGAATATTAATATTTTCGATGTTTGAAATCGCGATATTTCAGAAATGGCGATTCGTAGGAAGAGGGTGTGTGAACCATTTTTGTAGACGATTGAAAGATCTGCAACTTTTGTATGGACATTTTGTACGATAACATTTACCGTTTACGAGATACTCGTATATGGGAGAAACCGATGCACAGTGTTTCACCTAGAACACCATAGCTGGACAAAAGTCAGAAACGAATTTTTAGAAAATTCTTCCTTAAATGGGCAAAGAAGTCCCCAGGTATTATAATTCTAAGAATTGTTTCGCATGAGACTTATCTAGTAGCGAGTCAGTTAGGCCAACATGTCGGAAGAAGGCAGCAGCGTTTGAAATTAATTGCAGTTCTGCTATTTTTGCATTAGTATTTCACAGAATATTTAATAGTGTTTCCGAGAATTTTAGTCATGGATTTAGAAGTTAAAGGTGAGTAGTTTTTTATTGTATTAAAGAAATGTATAAAGCACCACTCGATAATTAAACAAACATCACAAAGATAGAGTTTAAGAATTTTTTTTCGATTTTCAAACTTTTTTAGTCCAGAAACTGTATGCCTCCACTTGACCCCGGGCTAAAATTTAAATATGTGATAGCTACTGTGATCCAGTTACTAATTGTGAAATATTTCGTCGCACACTTTAGCACAACTAATTTTTTTTTTGTTTATTTAGACTACGATTACTCCATTTCAAAAATGGAGTTCTTTCAGGAATGGCTCGCACATGCGAAAGAAAACCGAAATAGCACTTCAATTGTGTGATGAAAATGGTAACATTGTTTGGCAAAATCCTCGACCATCATCTACTATGTATTGTCGACCGATTAAGTTTATTTTTTTTAAAGAAACTACTGAATTTACTTTGGCTGAGACAAATGAAGTGTTGGAGGAAATAAACAAGTTATTGCCGACAATATGTAATATTGATGGAAGTGAGTAATCTGTCAAACACAAACTAGTTTTAACCATGGTTGACGGCAAAGTATGCAATGCTTTGACCGGAACATCTTCGGCACAAAAACGTTATATTTGCGGAGCTACTCCAAAACTCATGAATGATGAGTCTAAGGAGTTTGTAGCGAATAAGCATAACCTTGGTTTTGGGTTATCTACATTGCATGCGTGGATTCGTTGTTTCGAATGCTTGCTTCACATTAGTTACCGTCTTGATGTTAAAAAATGACAACTACGCGATGCTACTGATAAAAATAGTGTAAGGCAACATTCAGCCAACATTCAAACTCGGTTCAAGATGGAAATGGGTTTAATTGTAGACAAACCAAAACCAGGGTTTGGCAACACAAATGATGGGAATACTGGTCGCAGATTTTTTGAAAGTCCCGAGCTGAGTGCAGATATTACAGGTTTAGATGTCACCCTTATAAAAAAGTTTGGGACAATACTTAGAGTACTTCTGGTTATGACATTAATGTCGAATAATTTCTAATTTTTGCACAGAATACAAGAAAGCTGTACTTAAGTCTCTATTCGTGGTATTAAATGCCTGCTACTATGCACAAAATTCTTGTTCACAGTACGGAAATTATAGAGTCAGCTCTACTGCCAATTCGCCAGCTTTCTGAAGAAGCACAAGAAGCCCGCAATAAAGATTGCAGAAGATTTCAAGAACATAATACTCGGAAATGGCCACGCATTGCCACGAATAGAGACTTATTAAATATGTTGTTAATTACATCGCATCCTCTAATCAACAGCCTCAGAGAAGTTCCAAAAAAAAAGGCAGGTACTCTTCCTTCCGAAGTCATAGAATATTGCCACCATTAACTGTAAATGTATGTACAAATGTATTTACTACAGCTGACCTGATCTCACAAGATTATACAATCGAGGGTTCTTCGGAAAATGAAATAAGCGATGATGACAAATAATTTAGGAATTGTAAATATGTATTATTTGTTTATATTTTATTAAGGTTGATAGTTTTAAAATACTTTTTTTTTTTTTATTTCAATAATTCAAAGACCTCTACACAATTAAGAAATACAATTCTTGTGAGTTCTTAATGTAAGTTCATGGAATTATAATTGAGTTAATCGTTATAGAAGCATTTTATTTCCTTAAATCTACTAATATCTGAAATCCATAACATTACAAACAGAAAACTGCCATAAATATTATAATTTTGTCCAGCTACGATGTTCTAGGTGAAACACTGTGCGATGTCGTTGACTTTTTACCTTGAATAAAATTTTTAAAACATGTCGGATCGATCGGGACTTTTGACATTTCATTTGTAATAATGTTAACGTTTGTACAAATTTTCAGCTCTGTGAGAATTTTGTCTAGGTTGATTAACTATTTTGACTGGACTATTTGAACGAAAATGTAGTTACTAGCAAAGTGCATTATCTTCCTAAACTGCAATTGGTAACAAAATGAACTCTAAACACGAAAATACGGTTATAAGAAAAATACTATCATGTTAATCGAAACTTGCACGGCAACTTTCAGCCTCTTATTCCTAACCGTTATTGAATAATAAATTTTTTAAATTTTGAAGCAAACAATTTTCAATTAATGATAGACTAGTAATAAATATCAACATCAATAAAACATGGGGTAAGATTTTTTCGCCTTTAATTTTAGTTTCAGGAAAAAAATAAAAGAAAATTATTCGAAGTAATTATCACTTAGTTATTAACGTTTAAATATTAAAATCGACGTTTTCAAAAAGTCCGACAGCTTCGATTTTTTTTTAATTATCGAATATTCTACTGTATATTATGTAACTTTTAAGCCGCAGTTCCAGATGTGATCATAATTTTTCTTATTTTTTGCTCGAGTATTCAAAGTTTCGAAAAAATCTCACCCTACTATTTATTGATATCGATATTTATTTTACTAGTCTATCATTTATGGAAAAAAATCTTACCTGACAATTTAAAAAATCGATAAATAAATAAATCACGGTTTAGAAAAGGCTGAAAATTGGTGTGTAAGTTGCTTTTAATACGTACTAAAACATATCGAAAAATTAGCGAAATCGAAGAGGGTTGGATCAAAAACTCGGTGATTTGGCATGGAATGCCCCATATACGAGTATGTATATGTATCTATATGGCCCTTTGGGGATGCTCAGAGGTAATCTCTATTATTAATAATGGAGTGCCTTTCCACCTCGCTTGTTCTTTTTGCATTTATTATTATCGTTACATTAATTCTAAGAATCCCACCCTTCGAAAATTTGGAACAGTGTGTTTTATTTTTAAATACAACTAATATAATATCTACTACCTAAGCTACATTAACCTAATTAAACCTAATCTAACTAAGCTAACTCCTTCCAAAAGTTCTACTTAAAACTAACCTAATACACCGCTATGTGGGATGAGTGTTAAAGGAATAATTCTTTCCCTATGCTCTCGTTTCTGCTCTCTTTTTTTTACTGTGGTAAGAGTACCCTGTTTTTGTATTTGCTTTTGTTTTGTGAGCCTGATATAAGTTTTGCTTTATCTTCTGTCTCTCTCATTCAGCCACCAATGCGCAGAGGGACCCTTTATGCACTCCTCTCTGTCCCTTTTCGATACTTTAGTGCTGAACTGAAGCATCTCCTGAGGGGAGTTGGTTTCGTTCATACGAACTTATTCTACGTACGATCTACATTTTTAGGTTTCGCTAAAAGCGGGCTGTTGATGGTCTTGAGGAGAATCGTTGGTTTCTTTTGCTGTTTTTCTCGTGTTGACGTGTAATACATCCTCCTCCTCCAACCCACTTATCAGTGAAAATCTTATATTCTTGTAAAATTCGCATATATCAGTTCTTTTTGTTGCTGGGTTTCAAGATTATATTTAAGGTCTTTTGTACAAGAAATGTTTGCCAGAGCCGTTTTTTCCTATCAACACTTCTTCTTAGAAAAATTTCAATTTTTTTTTGTGGGATATCAGTTTTTTTTGTTGTCGATTTATAGAGTATACCTACCTTGAATTATAATAATTAGTTCAGGCCGTTTTTTAGCAGGAGTTAATTATGTATGTTTAAATATCGATTAAAATTGTTTGTCTTTCCACGAATATTTTTCATTTGATAATGCAGTTTATATAAGTGGAACTTGCTCAAGCATTCAAATACTGGTATAGTCTTGTTAAAACGTGTCCGTAAACGATTCCGCGTGAGATATTCTACTAACGCTTCCTATGCTTAACCAATCGAAGAAAATAATGAGAGAATACTATAAAGAAGAGTTTACATGAGAGTTGCCATAAATTTTCCGACTGCTCACTTCGTTATTGGTCCACATGCGATATGACACTAACGTCGTCTGAACCTAAACCTAATTTGAAAATCCTTTTTGCCATCAATAGGTATCAAACCCGGAGAAAATCAGTCATAACCCTGAGCCCAGAGATCTTGATACAAACGGGCGAAACTCCAAGAGGTGGTAACCCTAGCTCATATTATACAGAAGATCCGCTTCTCAATCTTCGGTGTGATGACTTCAGCAAATGAGAGAGTAGACGTGGCCTATTACATACGATAGAGTAAATGCGTGCAGACATCGCAACCGGAAGTAGCGGATGGCTGAAAAATATCGCAGCACTGAATAAATATTTAAAGTGTTTTATTCCATTCGACACGAATAACTTCTGAACCCCGCGACGTAATTGATTGAAATTTTGTTTGCTAAGATAATTTTTGCATTTCTGTCGAATACGTTATCGATTTGTTTCAACATGTCTTTGATTATCTATGAGAACTAAAACACCGAAGAATAACGATATTTTCTCCCACTTTCGCGTAAAAAGTCTTTGCTCGGGCGCACGAAAAAAAATTTTTTATTTTTTTTTCTATCAACCGACCCGACCGAGCGCCTTGATTTTTGGACCTGTTCTGTACGCCACTAGATCATCAGCGTAGGCTATTGTGTGTCGAAGAGAGCCTACAAGTTCTCTTGTGTATATGTTAAATAGTAAAGGGGAGTTTACCGCACCTTGCTGTAGCCCGTTTTTAATCTCAAAGGGTATGCTGGAAGTGTGGTTTCCACTTTTGACCAGAAACTTCTTTCCCATGATTATGTTATAGATGACGTACAACAAGGGCTTCGTCATACCATATGTAGTTAGTTTATAGATCAGGCCTTATAACCAAACAGTGTTAAAGGCCTTTTCGAGGTCGACGAAATGCCTCGCCCTAAACCCAAACTTGTTATCCGGTATAATATTCTTCTCTTCACACCACCTTAGTAATGACTTGTATCTTCTCGAATAACTTCTTTATATTCGGTAGCGAGCTATGTAATTGCCGGGAGATTTGGTGGCTTGCATTTGTCTTTTCCTTTTTTCGGAATTGGGTATACTAAGGGAGTTTTCCAATGCTCCGGATAGTGTCCATTATTCAAAGAATTGTTAAATAGAATGGTGTAGATGTTTGTTGCTACTAGAGGCCCTTCTAATTGTTTAGCGCTACCTATGTACGTCATGTCAGAAAATTACAGCTATTCCTTCTTACACCGAAAAATTATTTTCACCTCCCCTAGTTGCTCTATACAGACATGGAGAATACATACAAGTTTTTTTTCGGTATGTTTATCTCTCTACGCAGCATGTTCCAACAAAATCAACGTTGCATATAATATCCAATTGAACCCCACGAGTGCTTTCTGGTATGATTGGCAGGCTGTCATGGCGTAGCAACATCTGCAACGTCCGACGAAGAAAGCATTTCGAACAGAATAAGTGGCTGCAAATGTCTGTAAAGATTATATTAGCACTTGACATTTTGACGGGATTACTCGATATGGGCTGAAATGTTCGCAGTTGCTATTAATTTCATTTCCTCCTCGGAGGAAGTACCAAATGGCTAGCATGGTCAACTGATCAACTTTATTATTAATCCCTCATATGTCGTCTGCGTATTCATCTAGTTCCCCTCATTGCGAGCTCTAGACGCTTAATGTTTTGTTGCTCCACTAATTGCTTTTATGTTCCCAATTTCCCGTCTTTTCGGACCCATATCCGTGAAACCATAAATGAAGATTTGATTTACTCCTTGTATGTTTGCAACCGAAGCGTTTTGTGGTAAATGTCCATGGCTACCGTTGGGCAGTGGTTCATGAAATTTCGTACCGTCCGCAAAAGGAAAGCATTTAAAGAGGAAAATTGCCAGCAATTTCCCAGTCAATTTGAACTGTTTGGATTTAATCGTTCTTTGTATATATAATTGTTATATGGTGTGAAGGAATTAATTGAACTAATTATTATCCATATACAGGGTGTCCCGTATAAGTAATGGATAATCTGGAAACTTATGATGGGGCAGCTTTAACATTGACATGCTGCCTACTGTTTCAGGTGAAGTTAAGAGGTGCGCGTAAACAACTTTTTTAAAGGAATTTTATTTTCAACAGTTTTGATGTTTTCCATATTTTCCGGAAATGTATTAGGGGATGTCAATGGGGTTTTTTCCGTGGATTACGAATCTGAAAACGAAAAAGCTCAATTCGGTTTTGAAGTAAAATATGAATGAAATTTAAAGAAACCCGTATTTTGGCTATTTGTAAAATATATAAGTAAACGACACAAGAATACTTAAAGTAGATCAAACGAAAGTTGGAAATCAAGAATATATCCATAAAATACAATTAGCCTATAGACCTTTCTTGTTTTTCTGGAACAAGTTCTTTTTTAATCAACTGATGTCTCTTTATGAAAGAAGTTTTGTTTATCAGAATACTTTGTACGAATTTTATACTTTTTTCAATTTTTATCGAGAGTTTAAAGTTTATATTGTCATATTATAATCCACTCACCAACTTTCAAAAACACTTCAAAGTATTTTACTAAATACGCGAAATACGATTTTTCTTACCTTTTACCCCTATTTCTCCTGAAAACCGGAGCTGATAGAGATTTTCGTCTTCAGATTCGTAAAGTGTGGAAAAAATCCTATAGAGATTACCTGTTATATGTCAGGGAAAAATACCCTTGTTGACCAGTGTTGCAGTAGACCACTTTTAAGTTTTAATTCTAATTTTTCTATTTCTTTAATTTTAACTTTTTTAATTCAAATTCTGGGTTCAACTGCAATTTCCTGAATTGCAACTCCTTTGTCACTGTTTCCTTTTGTAATTCGTAACGTTTCACTTCCAACTCCAGCTTCTTTTCTTGTAACTAAAGTAATGATGTTATATTGTTTGAATTGCCGGTTTACGCTTTCAGTGGTCTAAATTTAAAACGTTTCTTGAAAATGCTGAAATGCTCGCTCGCTCAATTTTCATATTTAAAGTCCATTCCAGAAATTTTTGTACATTCCTCATCGTTTAAAATCACCGCTACTATCATTTGTTTGGAAAACAGCAAGCCGATTTATGTTTATTCTTTGTTCAAAAATTTGTTCGTTTAAGTTGGAGTGCGGACAAATCTTATCAATATATTCCGGAACACTATTTTCGTGACCATCAGCTGGAAGCCCAGCACCTGTGCTACCCTTCCACCTGACAGCAGATAAATATGAAGATATCACGAATCTTCGTCCTTGCGGTCAACCAGAAAATGCTTTTAAGAAGCGACGACGCGACGGTGATAGAACCTTCTCGTAGAATTTCTCTGCTGTCCGGTTCTAAAAAGTTGATTTTTGCAACCACAGTTTCGGCAGGCACTTACCTTGGAAATTTTTCAGCAAAAATCAGTAAAAAATGCACAAGTAAATTTTTTCTTCTATCCACTGATGTTTGTGTAAGTTTATCAGGTCGTTTACACGGAAGGGGGTCACTTTTTCCATTCCAAAAATTCCACTAGGACATTTTTTCCATTCATTCTTTTTTCCATGGTCTTTTTTCCATTGTCTTTTTTTTCCATGGTCAATTTTTTCCACTGGGTTCTTTTTTCCATTGTCATTTTTTGGTAAGGGGTCACTTTTTCCATTCTAAATTTTCCATTAGTACATTCCTTCCATCAATTATTTTTTCCATAACTGAATATTTGCCTTTCACAAATTGTCTACTGATTGAATTATTGCCTTTTACAAAAATTTTGGGCAATGGAAATTTTGGTCTATGGAAATTTTGGGCAATGAAAATTTTGGGTTATGGAAAAAATGGGATAGAAAATTTGGACATGGAAAAAATAGAATGGAAAAAATGACCCCCAATCCGTTTACACACCGAAACTGCCGCATATGTTATGAGGTTTGTGAGTGTGTGTTCTTTTATGAGGCTGGTAAACTTTGCGGTTTACGCGAATACGAGGTCAATACGCGTTTGCATGAATACCCTTAGTTATTGTTTGTTTTGGTATTGCAAGCACAATATAAAGATGTGTTTACCGTTTCCATAGACTGAATTTCTTTCCCCCGCTGTTCCTCATTTATGAATTTTTGTGGCTCAATGCACATCTCAGCTGCCCTGGGATTATCTGAACGCCCTTCCGCAATTATTTCATAAGTGTCAATGGCACGTGACCCAACGAATTGACTTATTCATTTGTTTACCATCAGCTTTATTGTATTTTCCTGTCGAAGTCGCTCCACCCTGCACAGCAGCCTTCCGACCGCGCTGCCCCCGTTCAATTTATGTAAATCTCACGCTTCGGCCCTGCTCTTCATGCTATCAATGTCAGTCGCTTATCGTTGCGTCGACATCGCATGCATGTGGGGGCGGCTGCCGCTCCTCCTGCAAGTCCTACGACTTGTCAAATTTCTATTCCAGAATAGTTGACACGTACATCCGACCAGTGTTAATTCACCAAACGCAACATAATCAGGCGTCGTGTTTGTATAGCAGCACACGTATGGCGCCCGAGCGCTGTAATGAAGTTATAATCGCCTGGCGATAAGTCCGCGCGCCGCGTTGCGCGTCCTCTTATCCGAACAAGTGTGTTCTATCGGCTAATGCCACTAATTTAAGGGGTGGTTCACATTTAATGCGGATAATAGAAGTTATTCCGCTGTACTGAGTACGTGCTCGCATGTTGCCGCCTTGCCTCGCTTTTAGGGTTTTCGCTAGTTTGTTATCGCACGGATGTAGCATTCGTGTGCGCTAGTATTGATAACATGAGAGTCGGATAGGCTTGCTCGACAATGTCCCAAAAATCAAATTGTGCACAAGTTTGTGTATGGTGTACGCATTTTGGAATTGGCTGCTTTCATCTGCTGTGCTGTTCGCAGTGTTTGGGATATGGTGGATGAAATTAATAGTTCTCTCTCCAGGAACTATATTTTCTTGTCCTACATCTAAGACGTGACTCGAGACAATGCACAACTGTTTGATATGAGCTAAGCTTAACTATTGGCTATCTATACATGCAATAAAACAGTAGAAAAAGCCTTTGCGTTAAAGATATACACATATAAGTAATTGTAAAGAAATCTTGACATTAGGGGCATTTCACGTGAAGCGGACAGCGAAAAAAAAGTGACGTTCTGAAATTTGTTCATATTCGGCTTAATTGCACTTCTAGTAGGTATGAATGTGGACGCACAATATTTTTTTTGTATGATGTTTATTTGTCAAGTTATTGGCTTCTAAAGAATTGTCGTTATTGAAATTCGTATTTTTTGGAAATAGTTTTTCGAATTAAAAAAATTTTTTTTTAAATATTAAATATGGCGACATAAATAAAAAATGTACTGTTCTTTTTAAATACAAAATAAAACTGTTTTTTTTATTTTTTTTTAATATACAAAACCGGAAATAAACTTTTCAAATCAGAATTTTAGTAACTTCGACCAATTTGTTTTTTTATTTTTCTATTTCAAAATATAGCCTAAAGTACATTTATAATACACCAGAAGTTTCACAATGGGATCTGCAATAGTTTAGGAGATACATGAATTAAAGTACATACGTGTCGCACTTAGCGTCGTACTCTAGCTTCCTTAGGTCGACTGGTTTGCGCGGTATCACACTAAAACGCTGCAATGTTTATATTTACTATCCTATTTAAGCGTATTTAAAGCTCTAACAATGTTATGGGGTATTTAA
The DNA here is from genome assembly GCA_947538895.1 of Neoitamus cyanurus. Classification (NCBI taxonomy): domain Eukaryota; kingdom Metazoa; phylum Arthropoda; class Insecta; order Diptera; family Asilidae; genus Neoitamus; species Neoitamus cyanurus. The sequence continues at coordinate 3,212,465 of OX384540.1, forward strand.
TATTCAAATTAAAATAGTACTTATTGAACAAAAATATTAAGAGGAAGCAGTACGTAGTCTAAAACAAATTTTGTGATAAGTAATAAAAAGCGACCGCTGGCGCCACCTAAGATGGTAACTATCTTAAAATGTGCACAAGTCGCTCAGAGGTTAGAACAACAACTACAGAAATAACGGAAAATACGAAATGGCTTAGTGGCATGCTTCTATCTCTTTCTAACATAAAGCTTCTATTTGTCATTTTAATACTTCTCGTATCTAAGAGGTGGCGCCAGCAGTCGCTTTTTATGACTTATCACAAAATTTGTTTTAGACTACCCACTGCTTCTTTTGTTCAATAAGTACTATTTTAATTTGAATATTAAATACCCCATAACATTGTTACAGCTTTAAGTACGCTTAAATAGGATAGTAAATATAAACATTGCAGCGTTTTAGTGTGATACCGCGCAAACCAGTCGACCTAAGGAAGCTAGAGTACGACGCTCAGTGCGACACGTATGTACTTTAATTCATGTATCTCCTAAACTATTGCAGATCCCATTGTGAAACTTCTGGTGTATTATAAATGTACTTTAGGCTATATTTTGAAATAGAAAAATAAAAAAACAAATTGGTCGAAGTTACTAAAATTCTGATTTGAAAAGTTTATTTCCGGTTTTGTATATTAAAAAAAAATAAAAAAAACAGTTTTATTTTGTATTTAAAAAGAACAGTACATTTTTTATTTATGTCGCCATATTTAATATTTAAAAAAAAATTTTTTTAATTCGAAAAACTATTTCCAAAAAATACGAATTTCAATAACGACAATTCTTTAGAAGCCAATAACTTGACAAATAAACATCATACAAAAAAAATATTGTGCGTCCACATTCATACCTACTAGAAGTGCAATTAAGCTGAATATGAACAAATTTCAGAACGTCACTTTTTTTTCGCTGTCCGCTTCACGTGAAATGCCCCATTATTGTCTGTCTTACTGTTTGTTTGTACGTGCGTAGCAGAAAAACTACTGGACGCAATATCAAGAAGTTTTTCACATTTTACAGGTTAAAGTACCAGGATTAAAATATAAGGTACAACTTATCTCGATGGGACACAAAACTCCCGTCCAAAAGTCATAATCCTAAATTGGTATATATGTATTATATCCTCGAAGCTTTGGGTGCAAGTACATATGTATGTAGGATATTCCAGTGCATTAAACTGTAACCAGAGATAACGCAGCTATCACTACGTCTAGATGTGCAATCCAACAGAAAGTTTTCTTCAAGATCTAACTAAGATGAATTCGTATGAAGTTCTAAAATTAAAGTGATTTTGCCGTAATTAAAATCGAGTAGATTAAAGCAGTCATTAAAATTCTTAATCATGGCTGAGACTGGATCAAAAGAGCCATAATTTGTTTAATGGAATGTTTGTCCTCTGGTCAAACGAGGTCGGAAATTAAATTTAATGATGGTCAAAAGATACCGCCAGTAATGATTTCATGCACAAATATAACACTTGTCACATCTCTATATGTTTAACTGAGCTAATCGATTCTTCTTATAGAATCACCACAATGTGTAAAAGCGAAACGTAGAGAACCTTGATTTCTGAAAAGAGCCATGAAATGCCCACAGCAGAACAACAAAGTGGTTGAATCACACATTATAGCGCATATATTGTAGTTGTTTGCATTAATCTCGTTTTGGGTAACCGTAATAACAAAAAATTTCCACACAAAAGTTGTAGAGCATAACATTTTTTATTGCTTTCAAACATAACATTTTTCGTTGCGACAAAAGGTTAAGCTTGTATTTAGGCAGATAAGTGACCCCAAAAGATGAAGTGTACCGAGTTTGTAGACAATATCTTCAGGAAAGGTTCGCTATGCTTTGACAAACCTAAAATGGATTGCTATTCCCTTCATGATCCGTCGCCTCCCCCCTCCCCAACTCCCAAACTTCTGGCGTTCTAATGAGGGAAGTAGAAACCAACCTATTTTCTTTTTTTATATCTACAACACACGCCATAATTTTGCAGGCCCTCAAAATTCTTGATACATACAACGAGCTATATGTGTAAACCCAATTGTGGTCCTAATTTATCAACCCTTTGTCTAGAAGATGAGATATTTATGAAAAACGATTTTCCTACTATTTCAAACATACCAATAATCTTTGTGTTTATCAATATATTATTTCACCCCTTTATTGCCTAAATTGTATATGTATGTGATATATTGCAAAAAGATTGTAATCATGTATGTACGTCATAATTCGAATCAATATTATTAAAAAATATTAACAATAATAATGACTTCCTGTTTTAAAAGTGATTAAGTGTTTTCTCGTTCTGCATAAAACAGATGGGTTACGTTAAGGGCACCCGGTGGTCTAGAATTTTCAAAAATCTTTTTTCGTTTTTTTAATATTTCGAAAGTGTGGTCTTTTGAGAATATACTGTTAAATTTTTGTAATGATATTGACAGTATTTAAGGTTCTACAGCCTTTTTAGCAGGTAGCGAACGGTTGATCTGCCTATGAATGGAAACATACTAAAAACTTTAAACCCATTTATCTCGAAACCACCCTTTTCTGCACGGCGGGATGCAAAACAAAAAAAACTATTCATCCGAATCATCCCAAATTTTAATATGTTATTCAGTACACTAGTAGCTATGGCCGGGACCACCAAAAATTGTTTATTTCAGTAACTTCTTATTTTTTACGTAAAAAACCTAATGAAAAATAGTCTGTTTTCGATATTCGAATTTCAAAACGCGCTATTTTTGTCAAAATAATTTTTTTTCCATTTTTTGTTGGTACCGGCGATAGCTACAGTCATATAAATTAATAATTTCCTTATATTTTACTTTTCAAATAAGTGACAGAGCTAAAACTTCACCCGCCGCCCAGGTTCATTTTTTTGAGGGGGTCATTTTCAGCGCCATTATTTAAATAATTACAATTTTTTTCTTTTAATTATAAAAATATTTTAGTGTGCCTTTTGAGTATTATAATATACGTACAAAATTTTAATATCGTTGTTCATTATTTTCACCTTCAAAAAAAATTTTAAAAATCCCTTAAATTCAAGGGTGCTAGATTACCGGCTGCCCTTAAATTAAACTAATTAATCTCGTAATAATACACACTATACTACAAAACTTAAACTTGAAATGATTTAGCATGAAAAGAGGAAAAAGAGAAATTCCAAAATCAGACCCAGCAAAGCGGAAAATGATGTGCACACGGGAAAAAGTACAATACATCGTTCCGGCGACATGTTGCCCATTTGTGCGCCAACATGACATTTTACGTGCAAGTTATTCCAGTTTTGTTGATGTTGCTGAAAAATTGGCCATACCGTGCGAGTGTTTTCCGGAATTTTTGTCAAATAACGAAATAAAACAAAAGGCTGGCGAAATAATTTTCAGAAAAAAAGTGAAAACACAGTGAAAACTCCCCAGCTATGACCATTGTGGGACTACCCACCCAATTTTTCCCCCCCCGCAAGGACACTGCGGAACTGAGTTGAGTTTCACATGTTTCCCATCAGCGAATGTCAGTTGCACTTCGGTGTGCTTCACTCAGATTTACGCTAAAAAAGTTAAATAAAAGCTAATTTTTCTTTTGGACGGGCTTGTTGAGTTTTATCGCGTTGGGTTGGGATGGAGTAGTTTGGATATAGGACGCCTTAAATTTAGCCAACATATGGCATCGCCGTGTTGTTTTTTCCTTTCTATAGCCCATGAAAAATTTAAAACTGCCTCAAACAAATGTCCAGTGTGAAATGCATTTGTGTTGGAACCCGTTTACATGTTGTAATTAGAGCATTGCATAATAATATAGATAACGAAGTATTTAACCAGCAGCAAAACTATACAATAATTCAGGAGTCGGGTTGCTTTATGAATTCGATTTGAATATAAATGATGACTGAAACTTTTTTTTTGATTGCCCATAATTGGGAAATAGATTTTAATGTTGATTTTACATATAGAGTACTTTTGTACATTCACAATAACACAATACAATTATCCTAATAAATACAGACAAACCTCGATGGCTTATTAAGTCAACAATTCTTATGGCGGCACATTCAACCTACATAAATCAAATCAACCCCCGAAAGCTGTTAATTAAAATGCTACAGGGCCTCTCCAAGATGTTTAAATTAGAAAACATTTCCAAATGTCGCCTTGTAGCTGCTTGTGATATTGAAGTTTGCGAAATTTTACAATCAAAATAAATCCCGCTACCGCACAAAACGCGCTTAACTTCATGAAGTAGCAGAGGAAAAAATTATAAATTCGGGAGTTCACAAAATATGAAGATATCTTAAATATTCTCGCCACCATAAGGAAACTCCGAAAGAAGGAGAAAAGTCATTTGAAAATTTGTCAACGGAAAACATTTTCCTGTGCTCAAGCGATGGCATGAGGGGGAGATGGGGCTGGCAAACACACCCATCAGCGGTTTATTGTTTCAAAAGTTAATAAAGAAGTGAAGTTTCCTTGAACTAGAAAACAAAACCTTTGCTGCTTGTACAAAGTAGGAACGCAGGGGTGGAGGAAGCTTCCCCAAAAACAACTTTTAACAAACTTTTGAGAAATTTTAACAGACTCCCTGGAAGGGGAGTGCAGTTGTTTTTCGTACAGTCTGTGCGAGTGTGTTCCCTGAGAATAAGTACTTATTTCGCAAGATCGTAGCATCGACTTAAGCTGCTTCCTAAGTGGCTGAGCCGTCATGGCTCCTGTTTAAAAGAGTCTGTTCAGAAATCAGTCAATATACCATAGTTTTACAAATTTTTGTTTTTCATACCGGGGCATTCGACATTGTTTTATTTACCTCTTAAGTCTATTGTTATTCCTTAATAAGCCGTGTGGCAAGACTGAGCACACTATACATCTCTCATTGAATTTTATAGGATGAGCATGACTCACCACCTATTGTTGTGCGCGAGTGATATTGCTATTGAAGACAAAATTAAAAAAGTATCAGAAAATTCAGTACACAGAAATCATGTATGAACACATTCATCTATAATATTAACTACTAGGCAGTGCCTATTCACGCATTCCGTGTCCATATACATACTAAATACACGGTACAAACAGGCAAATTTCAGTCCATAGATATTTTGTAAAAGGAAAATATTCAGTCAGAAGACATTTTTTAGGGTGAAATTATCATTTTACGAATTGTTTTTAGCTGATGTGCGAATGTGAAAATAGGTAAAATAAAACAATTTGATTTAAACAGTTTTATGTTTGTACCTAGAAAATAATTATGAAGTACCAATGGGACCATTTAGTAGAATACTTTATTTTGTTGGAACTTGGAAATTATACTGTTATCACGTTATTATATTATGAGTTTTAAGAATGCGCCCACCGATTTTATTTTAGTGTGATGAAAACTCCATTGGTCACCCATAATTATTTTCTATCCTCATTTGCACAATACCGTTTAACTTTAAACGTGTTTTACAACCTCTTTTATTTTTCGCTATTTAGTAAGCTTTATTTCCACACCCTAATTTTATTTCATTGTTCCGATCCATTGGTAAGTGCGAAACTTCCGCTTCTTCATATGTATATGTAGTTCAACATTTTCTACGTTTTAGTCTATTATATGCCTTATTCAAGCTCCTAATTTAATAGCCAAGTCCAGGAGGTTGATATGCGATCGATATTAAATACATAGTTAACCATCTTCTGCTCATAAAATCCTTCAATTTGATACCTATGTCAAGGGAGTTGTGATCATTATGGTGATCTGCTATCTTGGCGCATCCGCCATATTTCACTTAGTATGACGCCAGGTAGCTCATCAAGGGGGATGTGAAGATAATTTCCGACATATGGAATTTAAAATGACGTCGCACAACTTATTCAATTCTGTTTTTCATACCCTTTCATTTGATTCCCATGTCGAGTGGGTTGTAAAGAAAAAGAATCCGCCATTTTATGTCGACCGCCATATTGGATTTAAAATGGCGTAACGGCTCATTGTATTCTCCTCATCGTAGCCTTTCATTTGATTCATTTGATAGCCATAGGGAGTGTTGTAAAGGAAAAGATAATCCGCCATTTTGTGATGGCCGCCATATTTGATGTACCATAAAATTGAATATACTATATTGTATTGTCATACAGACTGAATACATCTGCAAAATTTCATCAGAATCGGTTGAGTAGATTTTGTCGAAAAATCTATTGCAATTGGAACTTTATTAACAGTAAACGGAAGACTGATACAATCACACAAACAAACAAACTTTTATTAAGAGAGTAAAGCCTAAGATATTCCAAAGTATTTTGGTATATACGCTGAATCTGAATACATCATCAGAATTCCGGTTTGGTTCATGATTCTTGCCTAACCTAACCTAAAAATATAAAGGAAATACAAAAGGCAAGTCAGTACAGTATAAAGTGTAGCCGACTCTACATGCGAGAGAGATCCATTGCTCAAAGAATATACGCTGACGGTACTGACATACATACATATAGGTAGGAAGTGGACTACGGATCCTGTACAAAAACTAACTTTAAAAATGAGGTAAAATTTTGGCCGAATTCTAACTATTTCGCTCCCACCTGAATCTATCAGGTGTTAATATGTTATTAAGAATTCATTCCAATATACGAATGAAGATGACGTTAGATCATTTTTGCGGCTTTTTCGCGCGTGAATGATTTTCCACATACATATACCTCGCAACGACAATTAAAATATCCCTCCAATTCTCTACAATAACTGCCACCAAATGTTTCAAATTATTCTCCATTAGAATCAGCTGTTGCAGTAGTTTGACCATAGAAATATAAACTAAGCACCCTGTACATGAGCGACCACCAAAAGACAGCTGCGCAGAGGAGTACAGCAACAGCGTGTATGAGGGAAAGCTAAATAAGAATTATAGCTATTAGTGAATGGCAGCGTGTAAATAGATGTTAAGGGGGGCATAGACATTATGGAAGGAACTTCGGAAAATTTTGAATTGTGAGCCCCCTTCTGATTATGTCTTCATATTTACGTCTGCACTGAGCGACCATAGGTAGACAATGATTTTTATATCTAGCTCTGTCGCACCTGAATCTCCAGCTGATTAGTATCCGGGACATTTTTGTGAAAGAAACGAAATATTTAGAGTATCATATCACAAATCAGTTCGTGAAAATATAATTATTTATTATTTAGTTTTGTTTAAACATGATTGTGTAGCATTGAATAACAAATTAAATGGCATGATTTGCCTTAATGGTATGCGCCTGGGCTAAAAATGGGGTCGGTTTTCCGTGACTAACGTGAGTTATGTTAGCAGTCCAATTCCTATATGTCAGTGGCTAACGGCCTTTATGGATATAGCAGGCGCCTTTAACAACGTAAAACAAATACAATATGACATATTTGCAGTAGCCAAGTCGTATAGCTCAGTTTTTATCGTTCGCTCGAAGAAGCAAGGCGTGCAGTCACTGCTGAGAGAGTTTGGATAGTTTGGTATATGTGTGCGTGTTATATCCTCTGATTTTATTTTCTGGCTTACTCCAATATTATTTAATGAAGTGTGCATAGAACTTGTGCATTATATTTGTGGAAAACAGAAGCAGAAAGATAGAGGAATTGTCGAGAGCTGAGTTTAGGAGGTAACGTGAATATAATAAGTACAATATTTGTATTATATATTTGATATTATTATAGGTGTAATAATATTGTAAAACATGAATTTAGTTATTATTTTTTAAATTGAGTGACGCTGAAAAAGATGAGTATTTGAAGAGATTACTCGGCGAAGAAGATGACCCTTCGGACAGTGGAGACGAGGTGAAGAGAACAAGTTGTGAAAGAACTGGTCGCAGCTTACAAAGGATCTGGCCGGAACGTAAGCATAGACAGATTTTTCACGAACTTACCGTTGGCAGAGAGTCTTTTGTCATGGAAGCTCACTATTGTCGGTACTTTGAAAAAAAATATAACATAAATTCCTCAAGAAATGAAACCGTCGAACTCTAGACCGCTGTTGTCAACGATTTTTGGATTTCACGAACAAAACCAAAGCTGTCGTTGTTACTATGGATCAAATGTGCATGAGATATTCCACCCAATGGTAAACGTGCAGATGGCCGCTAGTTTTTTTTAAATATTTTGGATATCGCCGGTGTTGCTGCATACGTTACTTACTATGAAAATAGTGACATGTTTGCAAAAAAAACTAACAGACGCAAACTTTTTCTACGTCAGCTCTCAGAAGAACTAGCTATGTCAATGATAGAAGAGCGATTTTCTAACTAGCAAGTCATGCAAAATCATGCAAAGAAAATCGCAATCGAAAGTTACTATGAAAGGCCAGTAACAGAAGTGGTAACTGGATAACAACGATGAACGACACGCTAGTGGTGGCTGATAGCCTCAACAAGTATCCACATTGCAAGAAAAATATTCTGTTTCTACATGCCATGACCGGATGTGACACAACTTCAGCACTTTTTGGGAAAGGAAAAATGAAAGTCATGAAGTTGTTTGAAAAAGACCCGATTTAAACAATTCTGCAGAAATATTCCAACAAGAAAATTGCTCTCGAGATGTCATTGTCAATCCTGGAATACATTTTCTACTAGCAATGTACGGTACTCCAAAATCAGTACATTCGATAGATAATTACAGATACTGTAGCTTTGCTAAACTAGCAAGACAAAGCACAGCAGTGAAATTTCCATTATTACCACCTACTTCTTCAGCAGCTATTTATCGAGTGTGTTACCAAATTAAAACCTGGCTAGAAGAGAAATTGATCCAGAACAGTGGGGTTGGGAGTTAAAAAATAATATACTGCCAATAACAAGTTTATTACCACCAGCACCCGATGATCTACTGAACACTATCTTTTGTAATTGTACAAAAGGTTGTGGCGGCAAATGTGGATGCAAAAAAATTGGATTAAGATGTTCAAAAGTTTGTGGACATTGCCGTAGCCAGTCATGCTTTTAAACGCAGAGTCAACCAATGATGAAGATGTCGATTTAAGGGTTCATCCTAGTTTAAAGGCCTGGAATTTAAGCTGTTTTGGAGAATTTGTTTTACAGCCCCTAAATTATATATCGTTTCAATTCTTTTTAGGTTAATTAAATACACTCTTAATAAATGCGAAACAATTTTTTTTTTTTAATTTTTCATAATAAATACAATCAAAATGGCGGAATTCGTGCAGGCATATAGAAAAACCTATGTCAACGGTGTGGTTGATTTTTTAGTGAAGATTTGCCTGAAATACAAAATCCAGGATAATTTAGATTCAGTGTACCAGTGGCTATCGTGTATACTATAATTATTAATTTTTATGGAAAAATAACAAAATGGCGGCTATTTTAAAAAAAATGTTCGAAAAAAGCATTTTTTTTCATGATTTTTCGATTAAAAAAAATAGATAAAATTAAAATTTTGAAATAATCCTAGTATACACGATACCCATGCATGTGACAAATGTGTGGTAAAAATTTCAGAACAATCGGTTAAACCGTTTCGGAGAAAACTACAACACCGTATGAAAAAAAGTGATTTTGAGAAAAACGCGTGTAAAGTTTTTTTGTTGAAATATCATGAAAAAATTGTACTTACGCAAAACGAGACTAACGTTCAAATAACATACATATAAGATTTGTGGGTATTAGAATAGACTAATATAACTTGTTTTCAAGTATAAATAGGAAAGTTGTTTGCATTTACAAAGCCGAGAGCACCGAAGAGAGGCGAAACAAGCGCTCATATACTCAATAGCACGCCGGAGAGCGCGCTCGAATAAAATCGAAAAAATATAGTTAGACTGCTCCTATCTTTATGAAATTTTAACATGATATTTCTGAAGTGATTTACTTTCGAAATTCACCATAAAAAAAAAAAAAAATTTTAAGTTGGTAAACTAGGATGAACCCTTAAATATAGGAATAAGTCCACTCGACGTTTTGTCAGCAATTGTTAATGATATAGAAACTGAAGATATCGACAATGAATGAAAAAAAAAATTATATACTAAATTTTATTTTTTCTGTATTTTTCAATATTCAAATAAAAAATTGTTCACTCTTAAATAAAAAAAACCTCTTACTACATATCATGGATTATGCCTACGGGGGAAACCATGTAAAAAAAGACGCGCGTTGCATTCTACCTCGAAGGTGGTGAGGAAACGAGTGCATTGTCATAATATAGTCGCTTTCTCAGCGCTCTATACCGAAAACGGTTAATTTTACAGAGAAATGCAACAGGCATTTTTTGTAGATAATTTACAACATTTATAATGACCTCTACTGACCTCCGAGCAATAGGTCGCGACATATTTGCAAAAATCTGATTTTCGTGACATTTTGACCCTCATAACTTTTTTAGCCGGCACGATATCAATGTCGATTTTTCACATCTTCGTCACAACGCCGTAGTAAAGGTGTATACAAAAATTCAGCTCACTTGGAATTTTCCGCAGATTGGGGTTTAAAATACCTAAAATGACTGGACTAGTGTGGCAACACAAGGGTTAACTTAGACCCGCCAAACCCTCTAAACCAAGCCACACACAGGTAATGCAACCCCACATACACATTGTATATTATAGGATATATATGTAAGTACCTACGCGATTAAAAATACAGGATTCCACCACCACCCTAAGGCTTCTTTATTGGGAAGATTAGATAATGATTCTCGTGAGGGTTCAAATTGTACAATTGTCTGGTTAATATTTTCCCATTTGGGTGTAAAAATGATATTGTTCAAACCTTCATAGCAATGTCGAAAAACTATAAGATCCATTCTGTGATTACTTGAAAACAATGAAATGAATTACCTTTTCTCGATTTTGTATGGCCATCAAAACAAGATAAACGAATTCAATTAAACACTCCGCGGACCGTCTAAATTACAGTAAAAACCTTAATTAAAAGTGGAAGGTACGAAATCCATTTAATCCATTTTATTAACCAACACAAACCAAAAATCACCTGTTCCTGTTAATCTACAGCTTCGCGCCCAACGTCCCTGGAAAGTCTAATGAAGCACAAAATTAATGTAGGCGATGCCGTCTTTATTACCTCTGAAGAAAAAGTCCTGCAGAAGGCAAGGGCCCGGTCGTAATTCCTCTGCACCCCTTCATTGAAACAAGGGGTCATGACAAACAGCAAAAAAGGCCTGTTTCATTCTCCCGTGCGCGTTCACAGTTCACAGCCGTCCGGCGAGAAAACACCATCAAAACTCCCTCTCCTCATCACGACAGTGATATCTCCATTCAGCGACGCCAACGAAAATTGAATTTCCCAGTTGGTTGTCAGTCATTTTATTATCGCGTCTAAGGACAAATCTGATGGATGTACTCAGAACGGAGGCCAGCATCAGCCCGCACTCGCAACCCTTCGGTGGAAGGAACCCCGATGCGAAGAGTGCAGCAAAAACTGGATTAAAAGGAGCAACCGAGACGGCCTCCTGTTTAATAGCTTAGAACACAAATACACTGTTAAACATTATCCTTGTGGCGTTTTGCGACCAAATATTAGGATCCAACGGGCGACAAAAAACTACGAGGGCTCTTTAAGGGACAACAGATGAAGAATAAGGATTCAGCAAGAACAAGAAAAAGGCCGCGAAAGAATGGGTTCGAAACGTTCTGTGGGGAGTTTTAATACAGTTAACAAAATTCATTATAAAATTAAAAAAGTACCTTTGATTAAAACACGAAAAGGTTGCTCAAATTCACGTCCGAGTTGAGAAAAGGGTTCCGGAAACTAGGGAGAGGGGATAATTTTGGGCTTTCATTTCGGCCGATTTCGCTTTTTCCCTTTTTGGGCAAATCCAAATGAATTTCAATTAACAAACACAATTACGACCGCTCACTTGCCCAGGATTTTATAATGTAAATTTAAATAAGGTGTCAGCCCTGAGGAGGACAGTCAGATTAAAAACATAGAAGTCACTCCTTTGACTGGCCCCAGACATAACCCAATTTACGTCTGGTTAAGCATTGCATGAGAATAAGATCTTGGGCAAACACAGGGGTCGACATCTCTCCTGCGCAATATTTAATACGTACTAGTCAAGGCTGTTCATGCGGACGCAGCAGTGCTGTTAATGCACACTCGTACACCGGATGATGTCGTTTTGGGAAGCAGTGCTTATGTGCATGCCATAAATTGTGACGCTTTCATGTAAATTGCAACAAATGTGAAAACGCTGATGGGATGGCACGTTTTCGCCAGTTCCGCCCGCACGGTCGAACCTACATAAGTTCTCGGATATTTTTAATTAATTGAATTCGTTAGATTGCATCTAGTGTTTACTTTTCATTTGTTTAATTACTTGGCCCTGCACGCTAAGATGAAATTACGTTTTTCAAGATGACATTTGAAGTAGTTTGCAAATAGCAGGGAAAGATGGGTGCAGCGGCATTAACAGCGGTCTCATTTCAAACTCTCCATTTATTTTAGTTAATATTCGCTCAGCACTTCTTCACTGTGCACGAAAATGCCAATTCATAGCAAATTCAATTCAACGTGGGACTTACGCAAAAGGTTTGTTTTTATTGTAATTGCCGTACCCATATTTGCACCATGGAAGTTGATGGAGTACCTCTGTATGAATGTGGACCAGGTATGCTGAACTTCAGATATTTGCGAATATATCTACAGCGCGATGTTTTAAAATGGGGTTCCAGGTGAAAATTTTCGCACACAGTTCAAACCCCTTCCTTGTTAATAATGCGTTGCAAAAATATATAAATACTTTACAAAATTATGCTTATGATATTTTTAATCTAGATATTATAATTTACGAGCCGGCAATTGTTTGACATTACATTAGTGATGAATCGCGCATTCGGCATTTTGGATGTGTACAATATTAGCTGCGTTCGACTTGCCACATCCTCAGTGAGCCGGCTCAGTTTGCTCAGTTGCTCACTGAGCCGCAGCGTTTTTCTCACTCCTAATGTCCCTATTTTCCGGATGGTGTCGCTAGTGTTTTCTGAGCCAGAAATGAGTCATCTGAGCCAGCTTTCTGTTCTCAGTTGGCTCAGATCAGTTATTTTGGCATATAAAAAAATCTGTGACAATGGAAAATACAGTTAACGTTTTTGTTCAGGGTAAGATTCAAAGTTAACGAAAATTATGACACTCTGATACGTTAGGTGTGCATATGTATATATCTATTTTCAGATGCTACATTGTGGAGCGTAGAAGACACCCAAAAATTGATAAAAACATATAAACAATTTCACGATTCTCTATCCATCGCACAAAAAAGAAATTTGTGGGAAATAATAACCACAGAATTAAGCTCGGAAGGAGTAGAGGTAATTAATTTTTAACCATATAAATAGCGACTTAAGTTTTCGTTGCGTTACAGAAAGCGCAGGCACAAATAAAAAAGAAATGGTCTTACCTGCAGCGAACATATAGAGCTATAAAAACCAATAATAATAAAAGTGGAAGAGGAACAATTAAGTTTAGATTCTTCGAGGAAATAGATGAGATATTTGGTTTAAAAAGGATTAATAGAACGACTGGAATTAACGTCGGGTTGCAGTCAAATATTGAAAACCTCGAACTGGAGGAGGAATATATTGAGATAGATCCAGACGAAGAGATAGAAATATCCCCCCAAGAACCGACAACATCGGCAATCAGCAGGCAAAATAAAAAAAGCAATGTTCCTAAACGGAGGAGACTAACTTCTAAACAGGAGTTTTACAAATGTAAAAAGCAAATACTGCTTGAAAAATCAGAACGTCGCAGGAGGTATTATGACAAAAAAGAAAAATTAATTGACATGAAACTACAAATTTTAGAAAACTATAATAATAATAATATATCATAGATCGATTTAAGAATAAGGCCCAACAATATTTTATATCCCCGTCCTCGAAGTTTTTTTTGTGGTTTTATTAAATAAATTTTATATTTTAATAGAGTTTTATTCTTCACTTTCATTATCAAATTAATCTTGTTGGTCAATACATAAGTTATGTAAAATACAAGCAACAATTACAGCTTTAATTACAAAATTTACTCTAATATTTTCGAATTTTCTTATCCTTCGAAATCTATTTTTTAACAAACCAAATGCATTCTCTCTCTTGTGCTTGAATGATTTGCATTATATTCAATTTGTTCAGTAGTTAATCTACCGGTGTCCCTAAGTGGTGTTTTCAGCCACGGCAAGGCAGGATAGGCTGAGTCTCCAAGTAAAACAAAATCCCCGATAAAATTTGGATTTTCTTCTATTGCCGCGAATAATCCTGATTTTCTAAACACTCGTGCGTCATGTTGAGATCCAGGTTCTCCTACAAAAATGTCTATAAATTTCTTCCTGGAGTTAACCACAGCCTGCATAATGATGCCATTGTATCCTTTCCTATTGCAGAATTCTTCCTGTTCTGCTGCAGGCTTGACAATTTCAATATGCGTCCCACCAATCGCCCCTATCACTCTTTGTATGGATTTATGGCTGAAAAATGCAGCACACTGATGCTTTTCATCATCATTGGGCCAAGAAATATAATTCGGGGATGACTTTGCAATACATGTTATAATATTATTTATAACTGTCCAAGCTGTTGCCTTTGCGACGCCAAATCGGTCTGCAATTTGTCGAAAGCTTTCCTGATTGTACATATACCACAGCGTCATCAATACAGCATTATTTATATTTATTTGCGATGATCCCTCCGGAACACTTCTAATCCTGTATCCATCTCTCACCATATCTGCAATGCAAAATCTCTATATAATATGAATCTATATTCAAAGGTGGTAACATACCAACTACGATTTCCACGGAACTTCGTTTTAGGCGAAAATGTTGACGGAAAACTTCATCACTGTATCCTGTTACAGTGACTTCAACAAAGTTAGCAACTTTCCTAATAGTAGTTAATTCGTTTTCATCTGAAGATAAAAAACTAGATTCTTCGATATCTGAATATGAAGAATCTGTGTCTGATTCGCTGTCCAGAATCATCTGTAAATCCTCTGTGATCTGAATATTTTCCTTTAAAGAAGTATATTAGATAAATACTAAATGTTCTCACCATTTTTCCGGCACAATTCAAATATCAAATCACTTCAAAGCGTTTTTCTTGCACAGCTATGCTCACTGAGCCGAAACTGAGCAAGTCATTTTGACAGCTGATTTCAAAGTGAGCCGGCTCACTGAGGCAGTGGCAAGTCGAACGCACCTATTAAGATATGAAATGTACAAAGGACTATCCATTTATTTGTTAAATTTTGATTTATTGTGTATTTTATTGTTCGGCTTTTTTATTTCATAATGAATTGCAGAAGTGACACCGCTACTAACTGCGATTATTTTTGAACTAAGGTGTATGTAGGTTTTTCTATGAGTTTTACATCTTTCAACATTGATCAGTGCGCATCATGAGTAATTTCATACAACAACATACATTTTTCCTTTGGCAATTATGTCTAGTCTTTTTTTGCCGAAAAAAGATCATATGCGGGAAGCTCTGCTTTTCTGCTTAAATTTGAAGGAATCAGCTGTAAAATCGCATCGCTTTTTGGAGGCCTATGACGACAGTGCTTTATCGGAAACAACGTGCAAGATTGGTTTCGTCGGTTCAAAGACGGTCATTTTGAACTGAGCGACAAGAAGCGTGAAAATCAGCCCAGGAAGATTGAGGACCATCAATAGGCTCTTTTGGACGAAGACGATATTCAATCGCAAAAAATGCTTGCCGAGCAATTGGGTGTTACTCAACCAGCCATTGGCATGCACCTACGTACCATGGAAAAGGTTTAAAAGATCGGAAAATGGGTGGCGCATGAATTGAACGATTGGAAGATGGAACGACGCCGAAGCAAATGCTCGCCAGACAAAAAAAGTCTTTCCTGCATCGGAATGTGACTGGCGATAAAAAGTGGATATATTTCGAGAATCGCAAGAAATCGTGGGTTAATCCCTGCCAACCATCAATATCTTCCCCAAGACCAAATCGCATCGGACGGATTATCAGCAAAGACATGACAAGCTGATTTTCCTCGCCATTTTGAATTTTGAAAAATAAATTTCAATTTCGTGATCAGCGACCTCAAAAACATAAAATTGCGAAGTTTTGTGTAATTCCTATCATTTTTTCGAATTATTGCTTTTCGGGAACCGGCCAGCTTCAGTCCGCAAGATTGAAAATTATGTTTCATGATATAGCGCAAATTATCGCAGCTGATTTTTTCGTAAAATGAAAGAAAATACTTTCTTTTACATAATAAAAATGATCTTATCGTGGAACTCTGCGGAACTTCTAACTATTTTCTTTCTTCTTTCTATACTTTCAGAAACACCCGTTACTGAACGCGGTCTGAAAACAGCCACTAGAAAAGCTGTTATCACTTTCAAAACGACGTAGTACAAATCCAGGTTGCTCTAATGCTGAATGCTTTACCAGTACATTACTGTTATTTTGCCAAAATGTGTAGAAAAAGGTTCTTTATGACAAAGGATGGTAGCTTGAACAGAAAGAAACAATTTTTTTTCGAATTATGGCCAGCTTTTTCGGGAAATCGGCCACTATGCAATGGTCCGAAACTACTTGGAAAGACTCAACTGGGGAGACGCTACCCCATGTCGCTTATTCACCAGACCTGGCCCCCTCCGAGTCCCACCAGTTTTTGCCGATGGGCCACGCGCTCGCTGTGCAGCACTTCGATTCCTACGAAGACGTCCGAAAATGGCTTGATGAGTGGTTTGTCTCGAAAGAGAAATTGCTCGAGAGATGGGTCAGTCTTCTTTGTTGAATCGTATGGCCTTCGTTGTTGTCTGATGGCTTTCTTTAGTTCACAGTATATTTTTGTTTTAAAAACTCCTAGCTTCTACAACGTTTGTAATTGTTTCTGCAAGTTTTCTTCTATGTCGTCTTCTACGGTCGTTTTGGTTGTTACCTATTGTTGTTATCATACAACATGTTGTTGAGTGATTGTAATAATAATTTGATGTTGAGGCGGTTGGTGTGGATTAGGCAATTGGGAAATATTACCCCCGGCTTCACTTGTGGCAGGGGCCGATGTGTTGCAAGAGTATGTTGCTGTATCTTCTGGCCTGGACTTGTCATTACGTCTCATTAGCGGACTCCCATTTCCCCAATATAGATATTAAATTATGTTCGTACGAAAGACTTACCAAGTAGAGGCGATTTAGATTTTAACTTTATTTTGGTTTTGATTTTATTGGATGATTTCTGTAATTTATAGGGAGCAGTTTGTTCCCGGGAAATTGAAGAAACTTGAATCATTGACATATAAATTTTATTTTTCGTCTTAGAAAGTATCGCCGTATTGTTTGATTTTTGAAACTGCCCTTTCTAAAGTGGCAAAATTCTACAATAGTTCCGCCACACTGTTGTATACAAATTGGAGAAAACCTCTCAGGTGCAGCTGTGGCTATTATCACGGGTTACTGTCTTAGTCTTACTTACTTAGTCAAGCCAGAAGACTAGTAGCTCCTTCGCTTGATCACTGCATGAGTTGTCACAATGTTGACGACGAGGTGACTGTTGAACATCACTCTTTCACTGTCCGGTCCACGCTATACACAGGCATCGAATCTTCTTAAAAAGTTCGTTTCTTAAAAATCAAGTGCCATTTAAATTATAAACGAAAACATGTTAAACATTAAATAAAGAAAGAGCTATGCACAATAGGACCATTGTGTCTGCGACGAATTTTCGTGGGGAAAATTTGAAGAAGATCCTTTCAACCAACACATAAACTAAAGTAACAAAAATCATAGAAAGCAGAACAAGAAAAAGTCAGTATTAGTATGTTCGAACTTTCCGTTTATATTTCAGTTCTTGCTGCTTTCTACTATGTTTCCAGTTAAAGTCATGTCTAATCGCTTAACTCTATTGCCAATCAGCCGGGGAATGTTAGAGAGAGGACACACTCCTTGCCTTGCACTGGAAAACATAAATCTTTTGGGCGGGGTGGTGTGGCTTGCTTAAAGTTACAAGGCACAATGTTTCTTCCAACATTTTAATATAAATAATATGTTGTTACTAAGCTCTCTTTTTTAATAATAAATCAACGAACGAAGTGTCGAATGTCTCGGGGATCAGTGTTTGTATTGTACGTTTGACATGATCAGCATCAGCTCTTGTTAATACAGATAGATTATGAATGCACGTTTCCGGAAGGGTCTTGGACAGGCGAGCGGGATTAGGAATGAGTCGAAGAAACAAGGAGGGAATGGGACCTGGTAGGACCTTGGCAGTGAGTTCTAAAAAGAATTTTGTTTTGTTTTTTGTTTTCAAATTATTCGGCTTTATTCTTAGTTCTCATAAACTTCAGTTTCTTGCTCCACCTCGCATTCGGCGTCAGTTGCGCCACCCAATGAGTGGGCAAGTTGGAATGCTTATAGACAATCGCATGATTCAGCTTCTTTACGTACAACATCAAGGACTGAATCTACTAATTCAACACCTTCTGTGTAATATCCCTTGGCCCAATTGTTTCCTGCACCAGATTGTCCGAAGACGAAATTGTCTGGCCGGAAAATCTGTCTGAATGGCCCAGAACGTACTGAGTCCATGCTACCTTGCTCAAGATGGACAAGTACAGCACGTGGCACATATTTCCACCGGAAACTCAATTGTAGTAGACAGAACTTGGTTCTAATCTGGTTTCCGCACTGCCCGGCTTGGATGTGAACGATTTCCCTCATTTTGACACCTTTTACCTCTGGATTAAATAAATTACACAAAACTACTTTAAGAGTTACTAGAGACACACAACTTTCCTCCTCAAGAGTCGCTTACTCTTTGAAGACTTGGGCATTACCCATTTCTAATTCCTCACCGAACTCATACGACTCATCAAGGATACTGAATAGTTCGACTTGGGTTAATAGGGTATTACACTATGTGGTATCACAATGGGCCTAAGTGTGCCCTAGGGCAGTCGCGGCAACCTAACCTAACCTGTGACTATAAATTTTTTTGGTGAGGTGGATATCAAACAAAAAGTTTCTAAGTTCAGTTTTAGGGGGAAAGTGGGTATAAAGCCACTTAAAGTTTTTAAACATTTTTATTGACATAAATAAATTAAAATTATTCAAAATGAGTACGGCTACTCCACTTCTTAATTAACTCTAATGCTCCACTTTTCAATTTTGAAATTTTTTTAAACTGCTTTTTTTCCATTTCTCACTTATTTTTTAATTAAGTTCTGTCACAGTGTTCAACTGCTATACATTTGCATACAATCTCTTGTTGAAAAGGTGCAATAAATTTTCGATGGAATTCAAGTTGGTTATGCTAAACGTTTAAAATTTTCGTTCTTGACCATTTTTTGAAACGTTGGTTGACACGTGGATAGATATCGAATTGTCAACGCATCTCCAATATGGATAAGGGCATCTTCCAGTAATTCTATGTATTTTTCCGAATTATAATTGTAGGAGTAATGAAGCATACCCGCGTGGATCCATACAAGCAAAAAGGCACCCCAAATCATTACTCTTTTTTTTCCAAAATTATATATCATCTTCGTATCAAATCATGCTAATTAAACTGCAGCCTGACTGGACCGTCTAAATTAAATTTATTTTCATCATTAAAAATGACCTTCCGTGACTGGTGTTGGCAAATCTCAGCCACTGACAAGATGGAGGCCTAATACAGTAGCCGCCACGTTAATATGCGCATGGAGTGTCACTAAAATCACATCAATTTAAATCTGTTTTCTGTCATCAAGACGTCATTAGACAGCAGACGTTAACTGCCATATCTGCCTTATAAATATGTATGGCGACCGCAAATTCTGATTTCGAAATAATGGCTTAGAAAACTAGGCTCATATGGTTATTTCTGCAATACCAAAACCCAACCAAATGTTTTAAAATTGTTTTGTCTGTTTTCCCGAACTGACCACGGGAATAGTTGAACCGATTTCGATATGATTTTCACTGGAAGGTAGATGTTAGAAAAGCGTGAGTTTAAGTTTTTGTAGCCCTTGAGCTTTCGCCATAATATTAACTTCTTCCTGACATGCTAGAGAAAAATTAAAAAAACATTTTTAGATACCGAAATTCTCCTCACATTTAGTAATATTAGGTTTTTTTTCGTTTTTTTAGAATTATAGCAGATGGAGGGTACCGAGTTGGTGGACAATATTTTTAGGAAAGCTTCATTATGCTCTGGCAACCCTAAATAGGATTCGTTGCCTCCCCCCTTCCTGATTCATCCACCTCCTTCCCCCCATTTCTGGTGTTCTGATGAAGGTTGTAAAAAATATTTAATTTTTTGAAAAAAAAGGGTTTCAGCTTCATTTGAACCCAATCTCATGGTTCTACCCGAAGTAAATTTGTATTTAATATAAAAAAAAATATTAGCGGGTCCCCAAAATTATGGTTTAGTTTTCAGATAAAGATCAAGGTGGTTTGCAGGCAGAAGGACTTTTTTTGACAATTTTACTAGACTATTTTATTTATTAGTGGAAAAATTTCAACGTGGTAAGTGGTAATATAAACCTCTATGGCACTTGAAATGTATTTGAAGATCTCTACGCCCATACGGTAATAGTCGAAAAACTTCTGAGAATTATTGTCCAAGTCGTTGTGGAGATGATGAAATTCTTCTAATAATTGCCTTTTTGTTAAAATTGGATTCACCCAACACGAACGTATCGTCTGATGTCTCATGAGATAGGAATTTTCCATTAAATAGAAATCGTCTCCATCCATCTCGCGAAATTTTTAATCACAACTCTGTAGTAAGACAGCTAGTTACAAACTGAGTAATCGCTTCTCGCCTACAGTGATTGAAGCGACCCCAGTCGCTCCTAGTCGAACGTAGTGGTTTGCAATCGTTTTCTCGCTGGGTCGCTTGATCGCTTGGTTGCCTAGTCGCGGGGAGTCGCTCCCAGTGGACGACAGGCCTAAGTCAGTCAAATTAGACAAAAAAAGGCGTTTGAAGGAAAAATTCGGGGATTTTTTAAAATTGGCACAGTTGTACCTTGATGAATGACTCAAAATGGAATCAGAGGCAAATTGATGGCGAAAGGCACTCAAATCGTTCAAAACAAACAACCCAAATGAAATTTCAAAAATAAACACCAATAGCGGAAAAATTTAGGGACATGAATGTTTTTGGATCCCTCGTAAAAATTGGATTATGGATCAATTTCGGAATTTTTTTTTTAATCGACTGACGGTGGCGCAGAAATTTAAACTCTTCAATTTCTCTCTCGGTAAGATTTTCGCAAGGATGCACCCTTTAGGAGTTATAGACGAAAAACTGAAAAGGTCACCTTTAAAGGCGCCCCCCCCCCACACTTTCCGTAAACACTACTTTTAGATGTCACTCATAATAATTAGTTGTCAATCGGAAAAATTACGAAAATTCGTCATAAGTGCAAATGACTAACAATCATGTAGAATTTGCAGCAGTAAATTGTGGCTATAGGACGCGTTGGGCAGTGGCGGATGCAAAACAAACATCTCTTCATTTAAATTTCAAGTAAACTAGGCCCAAATGCGCGTGAGGTTGGAAAAGTGAACAAGAACTTAAAGTAAGAATTTCCCAATTTGAATTTACTTATCGACCACTTGTGATGTTCAAAGATACTTTGTCCTCCGAAAGCGTTTGGTTGTAAAATGTCATCGAATAAATGTCCCAATTGCTCCCACTTCTTTACATAAAGCGCAGAAGTTTGCGAAGGGTTTAATAAAATGTCACTGGTTTCGGATTGCTCCTTGTTAACTTAATGTGAGTTGAGCCAGGAAAGAGTAAATTATTAATTCGCGGTTATGTAGCATCTTACGGCATTAAAGTAAAATATTGCTGTCGTCACCAAGAAGTGTGTGCTGATTGCTGTACTACGTTTGGGGGTAAAGTAGGTCGCGTTTATATATATATTTGAATAATGTGATCCTGTAGTGTTTTTAAGGAGTTACATTTGCTTGTCTTATTAATAACACTTGGTGGAATATTTTGCTTTTAGTTAACATGTTGAATTTAAAAGAGTCTTAATAATAGTAAGTTATAGTTTAATTACACAAAAATATCACACGACCACAATAAGAGAAAGGTTTGAAGTTGAAGAGTGAGATACTGTACGATATGATTTTCGAGTAGCTGAATCTGTATCTACAGCCAGAACTAGTCGGGGAGCTAGATCTTATCTAGCAGGGCCCGGCAAACGTTGTTTCACCTAGTCTACATTCGTAAATAAGTAATTTTATTTTATTTTTTTTTCACTTTCGCAAGAAGGAGGATCATTCACAACTCACTCACATCGAGGAATTGAATTGATTTGATTTGTAAAAAAAATTTGCCATCTCAAAAGTATTCAGAATAGTTGGAATTTGTGTGCTTGATTTAATGATTCCACCCACACCCCGCTGAGGAAAATAGGGTGGTGCAGTAGAGGTGGGGTGTAAAATGAAAAAAAAATTAATGATAGTGTAGCAAAATATCCAAAAACTTCGGATAAACGAAATTAAAAAAAAAACCTTGAAAAGTGGAAAAAATGTTAACCCGAAAAATTTAAAGAAGGTATGGATTTTGTTGAGATTAAGGGAAAAAATTTAAATATCTCGGAAAATATTCGCCGTCATGTACCTATTGTGGACGTACACAAAATGAATGAAAATATTAATAAATGTGCAAACTGTGGGTGATAAAAGTGGGAACTTTCCAAAAGTAACGAAAATCTTTGCCCCTGGGGATGGGAAAGTAATACAAAATTTGATTTGCTTAAAGGGGGAAAGTATTAAGAATATATGAAAGTGATGGGAGGGAATTGTGTGTGAAATTTTTGTTTGATTTTGTGACACCACCTCCACCTCTCTGGGTCATATTGGGGGGTGCAGTAAAAACATTGAAATAAAATGAATACTTTGTGTTTAAAAAAACAAAAGATAATAAGTAAATTTTCGGCAGACCTAGTTTTGAAGCACGGACCCACAGTCCCCTTACTATCCCATTGTTGCATATGCTTACCACTGAGCAGCACAGTTTGTGGCTCACAAATGGCATAGGAAAAGGTGTTTATCCAAAGTTCCAAGTACATTGGTTCAAAACAATTTTTCCCCATTCAAAGACTTATACCTTCCATTAAAATTTTGAGAAATTCTTAAATACGTGGTCCATTATTTTTTTTGTAGAGTGTAATGCACAGTTTCAAGTATATCTGAAAAAAAAACATTTTCCTCCGTACAAAGAGTTATACCCATTTTTACCCCTTTGGGAATTTGAAGAACAGTACCTGTAAAGCTTTCCCGCAAAATAGCTTATATATGGTGTGACTTATTGGTATAGAAGTTAGATTATGGCGACAGCTTTAAGAATTACACCTAACTATAAAACATTCTCGCAACTTAACTCATATATGTTGTGAATATGAACCCAGCGGGAAAAGAAGCAGTCCAAGATGCAAACGGAAGCAACTCCTGGGAAGCCATGGATGCATTCCCTTCCGTTGGACACTCCATTTATTTTTAACATAGCATGTCCGCAGGAGGAAGCAGTAAAAAAGCTTTTTTACTGCTTCCACCTAGCTTCTTCGGAATGCACATGGAATCTGGTTCATACTGCTCCCAGCTTGCTTCTATGGAATGCAAGTGGAATCTTTTGAAAAACTTTCATATTGCTCTCAGCTTGAATCTTTCACCGAATTTTTTTCGTATACCTTCTCTTTTATAAAAGCACAAAAACAATTTTTCACAACTGATTTTATTATTTAAAAAACGCGAAAAAAAACACTCAATAGACCGCAAAACCAAAACCGCACCTTACTGCACAAAAAGATCAAACAAGGATGAGCAAGATTTGTTTTGTTTTCTTTTATGACTTAAAACAAAGTGAGAAGGTTCGCTCGCAGCAAGCTCAATTCGGTGATGCAAACCTGCCTTTCCCGGAATCAACAGGGAAGCAACATATTTTTCACTCATAAAATTTACTGATTCCAAATTCGCTTCCCCAGGAACCTGACCAAATTTCCCGCTGGGAAGTCAATGGGTCAAGTAGTATGTAGTAGTAATGCGGCTTCAGACACACGCACCAAGGTTTTTATGTATGTATATAGATACGAGTAGATTACAGCCCAGTGGGAAATTTGGTAAGGCATTCCAACGGAAGCCTTTGGGAAGCAAAGACAACTTTTCACTATCAATTCCAGGTTCGTCGCATGGAAGCTAGACGGAAGCACAAGCGCGATCAAAAGCACTTTGCATATTTTCTATTCACTCACGCCCTTTCCGATCGAGTTCTGCGTCGACGCAGTTCGTGAATGCTGGTTGAAAATGATTAATTCCTGTTTGTACTGATCGGTCAAGTCCAATAATATGACTTTGGGCTAATTAAGTCCTCTCATTTATTTACTTTCAATTCCCGAAATTAAAAATGCATCCTCACCCTATAGGAGGCGGTTACAAATCGATCCTACTTTGATTCCGAGCCATGCATCCTTGGATGCTTCTGGGGAAGTGGTAGATCATAGCCTTTGATTTCAAATAGATCACATGTACAGTCAATGTGCTGCATTCCTTATTGCTCCCATGGAATCTTGGGGGAAGCAGAAGAAAAGCTTTTGACTGCTTCCTCCTAATGACATGCAATTATAAAATGAAATGAAGTGTCCAACAAAGAGTCGAATAAAGGATAGCATCTAGGATTGCTTCTTTTCCCGCTGGGAGTTTAATTTTCAACTACACTGCAAACTACTTTCCTTTGGATGTGTCATGGCGGGCGGATAACAGAAGGACTGACTATTCCTACATTTAAGGACGGATTGAATTGAATGGATAGACCTGTTAAAGTGAACATTTTGTGCGGGCGAAAGTATTGACCAGTAAAGTGTAGGGCCATGACTCTCCAGATCCCCCAATTAAGTATGATCGTTCCTTTTCGAAATGGTCTGTATATGCGATTACGTTCTAAAAATTTTGTTTCAATGAGCACGCCATGGAAAAGTAACCAAAAGCAATTGTTTCCCCATAGAACATACGAACTTGGCACATGTTAATAGCAGAAAGTGTATTGAATAATAAATGCCATATATCTGGGGTAGACGCCTTTTCCAATTTTCACTTAATCCACCTAATGCCACGAAACAACCGAGCAAATCCACTATTCAAAATTGCGCCAACTGTGCCAAAAGTGCCAATGAGTAGGGCGACTGAGCTGCGAGGGATGGATGCTCAGTTCGCTTTTAAATACAAGTTAATAAATAGGATAAGACTCCAACACCCCTGGCCCTATCGAGTAATCGAGCGCGCCGTCACCCCTTCCTGCAGCCTTGATCTGTTGGTGTCAAGCATTTCTGGAGTAATTGAAATGAGCAGTACGCGCCCGTTGTAAGTCAAACTGAGTGCCGGCTCGGTTCCAAATCCGCAATGTGCAACATATGGCGCTGCATTTAATTACAAATTAAGTCAAAGGAAATTAAATAGCTACGGGGACCTTGGCGGCGCTGCTCGAGGAACTGAGCCGTGGCCGGGAGTCCTGCTCCGTACGTGTGGTGGTCGCGTCTGAAGCTTTCTCGCTGCAAGGAGTACCAGTCGTATTTCACCAGTAAGCTGTCCTCTCCTACAAAAAATTACTACCACCCAATTTTTTAGTGTGTTACGGCATAGCTGGTCCCACTGGAGTGTGCTTGGACTCAAGTCAGATGTGCTTGTTCATTTTCCTGCGCTTGGTTTCGAATGGCTGATTGCCACCAAAGGATAACGCCATACACGCAAATAAATCTCTTTAATTGACTTTTGTCTGCTCGCTTTAGTTAAATTGTTTTTATCTGGTGATAGTTGTGCAATGTCTTTCGCTCTATCCCTGCGAAAAATGGTTTTCCGACGCTGTAGTTTTTTTTCTGAAATAATTTTTAGATTAAATTGAAATAAAGGTTTGACTCCTATGAAACATGGAATCTAAGAAAAACATTTAATGACAAATATACGAAATAATAATGCTGGTGTACAAAATAAACAAAATCAGTAAAGACTTTTATGATTACTGATCATTAAAAACAAATATGATTTCGGATGATCGCTATAACATTTAAATTGGCACTATTGTTATTATACTCTTCACCCAAGTAATGCAGAATGTTATTATTTACGATTGTTATGGATTAACGTTCGTGGGCCGACATCGATTCAACTATTGTAATGATCAACTGCACACTATTTCTAGGATCTTTTCAGCTTATTCAGGCTGGAATGGGTGAATGACTAAATAATCAAATAATGTGAGTTTAATTTATGAGTTAACTACATAATTTTTAGTGGCTTAATTTTTTTTTTGGATGTTTTAATTCGAAAAATGAATATATTTAATGTCGCAGCTTATTTTTCCGAGCACATGTACACTGTAAGGGTAGGCCTTTGTACAATATATTGAATATATTATTATTATTACATTCACACACACACACCCATCCCCGTGCGGTGCACAGTGGGGCAGAATCCCAAAAAGCTGGCCAAAAATCAAATTTTTGAGTTGTGTATATTCGTCTATATACGTTCAGATCTTGTTTAGGGATAGTCCTAGAACATAATTCCGGACCGGGCAGGTAAATACCTGCTCTAGGGTCGCCTCGACATCAGTCAACATTCAGCCTCCGTTGAGTACGCACGAAACAAGTGTACGCGTGGAAAAATTCTTACCTGTTTTGAAGTGCTGTGAAACTGAGGAAACTAGTTCAATTCGAATTCGGCAAAATGGATTCATTTTCTGGAGGTATGTAGAATATATGGTTATGCACAATTATTGCTCATTTTATGTTTGTAATATTTAAATCTCGCGGCAAGTATATAATATATATTTTTTTATATTTACATAACATCGATTTTCTAATGGAGTTTTAAAAATGTCTTCGCGAGTCTCTATCTTGTTTCGACAAGGAACTGATAGTGTACAATGTTAGATATAACATATTCAAAAACTGGCTGCTCCGGACTGCACCTTGAGTAGTGAGACTAATTTTTATGGAAAAACGCGTGGCGCGACATTAACGGGGTATTCTCATGTGAACGCAAAAATTTTACCTCTTTTTAGGTAATCGAAAAAAAAAATCGAATGGAATATTGTTCAGTAGGACTGTCGCTATCGTCCCTACCAAATTAATCAATTTCATTGAAAAAAAAAATGGCGGACTGTAGAAAAAAAAGTTACAAAATCTTGTTTTTTTTTGTTAAAAATCGTTTAAAAAAAATAAGAAAATACTTTCGAAAATAAGCAATTCTGGTACGGACGATAACTATTAATATGTAGAAGAACATATATAAATTTCAAAGCAATCGGTTCAATAGTTTTTTGTTTAGGCCCAGGAGAGTTTTAGAAAATGATGTTTCGAGAAAAATGCGTTTAAAGTTTCAAGAGCAGAATTTTCGTGGGAAGTTTATATTTACACTAATCAATTTATCATATCAATTTTACAATACTTTTACGATGTTTTTGCTCTAATTTAACTCCTGAATCGTATGCAATAACCTCGCAAACCAAATAACATGAGATTTCACTTCATATTTTCAACGTATGAACAGTTTAGTCCGCCATATTTGATCTACCATTTTGAATTTTGAAAATCTGACCTCAGATTCGTAATCAGCGATCCCAAAAACCCTCCGAGTAACCAGTTTCAGTAAAATTAATAGAAATTCGAATTTTTTGTCGGCCATATTGGAGCCGCCATTTTGAATTTTGAAAATCTGACTTCAGATTCGTAATCAGCGACCTCGAAAACCCCCATATAGGTAATTTGGGATTTTTGGCCACGAAATCGGGATTCTGCCCCACTGTGCGGTGTTAACAGCGCATCAAACGGCGCTCTACTACGGCAGCGGGCAGCCAAATCTCATTCAGGAGATCTCAGTTTCTTAAGGGACAACACCCGGCAGCACCCGGGGAATGTCTCAATCAGGCCCTACAAACGTGTTTCTATAAAACTAATCCGAATCCTTGCTTACCGAGACCCGGTAATTTGGCTTAATCTGTTAGGTACTCATAATTTGCATCCTCTTTACGATATAAAACCTCCAAAGTTGGTTAATATTCCAGTTCCGTTTCACTTGGGTAATATTTGATAGACTCTCCTTCGCATATATCACGAGAAATACGCTTTATCCCATAAACCTCGGTTGCCGGGGGAGGCGGTATCAATTTATGTAATGCAATAAATATCATCCACCCGACTAGATGTAACATTATGGCATATTATAAAACAATATTTGCCGGTATTCTTTCCTCCGGTGTGTTCTACCCAACCGAGGCAGTGCCGCACGTCCTCGGCCCGCTCACTGGAATCAGTCCTGCCAGCACTCCCGTCGTAGCCCCATCTCACCTATTCGTGATCCTGTAGGTGGGCGCGATTGTGGGTTGGGGCCGCTGGAAGTGTATCCACAGATATCAATACGTATCCTTGCAGGCAGTGGAATAAACTAAAAATGATGCACTAGCTACGAGGGAAGACCCAGCGACGTACGTACTCGTAAGTGGGAAATTGTGAAAATTGCTGACGTGATGAAAAAGCCCAGCTACACAGTGAAACTGTTGTATGATGAGGCAAAACGAAGGAAAAAGCACGGAGAAAGCCCAGCACCGACCCGGCCGGGAGCTGGGGCCGGGTCGAAAAGGACATAATACCCGAACTCAATTGATTGCTGTTTTTCTCTCCATAAGCCCTGAATAGCACTTTGCTATGCGCGCGCGAGGAATTATTGAGGTTTATGCGGAGGAACAGGGAAAAAGTGGAAAACATAAAAATGGAAGGCTACACGAGCTGGAATTGATCAGGATCATGGTGAACACAGGAATAAAACAGGAACAGGAGAGCTGTGGGGATAACTAGTTATAGGGCCTGTGTAACCCAGTCTGTCTCCCTGTTCAGACCGGCAATAAGAGAATCAGAGTTCCTTTATAATTTATGACTACCGTGTGTTCCTGGAAATTTTTCCATTGGCTGTCTGCTTCCTGGTATGTTCCACGAGTTTGGGCATTCGTGTAGTCACTCTTCTGCTCCAGCGCGGCACATACACGTAGCTATAGGGGTAGTATCGGTGCGTCCCGCGATATCCGTTTTTAAGAGCGCCAGGATTCGGGGGACATCTGAATTGGTAGGAAATTGTGATTTAATGGATGATTGCGTTTAGATTAGTGAGCTCTCCATCTCTCACCCCTCTGGCAGCTTTGTTTTTTCCGCTTATCGTTTGGCATTTTTATTTGAATATCAGGCAATTTATCAAGTTTCCAGCCACCATATCGCATTGATGTGGTGCTTTAATTTATTTACCGCGCCTTCAGGGAACGCCGAGCGCTCCTTTTAATGACTATAATCTCAAGTCATTGTGGATTACGGCCATTGATTATCATCGCTTTAATAGGTTTTTCCAGCTTCTATTAGACAAAAGCCATTTTAATATATGATTCTGTACATTCTATAGAAAAGGATATTATACAGAGTGCCACGGAAAGATGGCTGTTCGCAAAGGTATCCGGCCATCCTACGTATTTAAAAAATTCCGTATACACCTAATTCTGTTTTTACACGGTAGATTCCAGACAAAACCGTGTAAAAAAAGACATGAAGTACATACTTAGAAAAAAAAAGGGGATTTGTTTCATATCCTTCAACACTGTCAAGAATAGTTAAAATAAATGATTCATACAAGAAAAACTATTATGAGAGCCTTTATAAAAGCCAAATAAAATTTTTATGTGCATTAATGCACAGTTTATTTTATAAAAACAAAAGGCAATTCAAATCTTAAAGTAAAAGTAACATAGAAATATAATATAATATTATAGCAGTTCAGGAACTGATAACTCGTATAAGAAAAGAATATAAATTATTAAACAAAAGGTTTCTTAAAGTAAATTAAAACAAATTAAAAATCAATAAAAATTTATAAACAAAAAATTAAAAAAAAGTCAAGGCGATGAAAATAACATAGCTGTATTGTTGATTCATCGGATATCATACGCGATCGCTTGCGTAAAACTGGTTCAAAATCATCACTCGAAATATTTTGTACGTCATTATCACGTTCCAATTGTGAGGTTCTCTCTGTGGTATCTTCAATAAGATTAAGATTTTCTATTTTCTGGACTGGACAGCACTGCATTAGGCAACAAAATCGGTTATTAGCCGTTGTGATACAGTTTTGCATAGCTCTTTGTATAATTCATGATAACGAGCCATACAAGACTTCAGATCACGTTGCAACTGTGCAGTCCTTTCGCCAATAGGATCATTTGTGACGAAATGATTTCCTAATTTATTAGCAGGTTGAAGACCCTCTAGAATTAAACTAGTAGTTAGTTGAACCGGTTCATCAGTATCACTGCTTTCTGTAGAATCAACAGTCCCTAAGCAAGTTCTATTATTTCGTCTTCACTTACTACTACTACTACTTCACTACTAGTACAACTTTCTTAACTAGCAGTTCGTCAATATCATCAAATGCTAAGTCATCAAAGTCCTCTCCGCCAAATGCGTGTGGCAAAGTGATTATACAGGAATACTGGTTCGTATATTCAGGCACATAATTTTTGGTTTTGGCACATCTTGGCCAAATTGCTTTCCAACGTGCGTTTAAGTCGTAGTTCAGATAATGCTAACGCAGCATGTGCGACGCAATCTTTAACAGAAAACTTTTTCCAAGCATCAATTACTGTTAGTGTCTTATCATTATCTATATTGTCCAAAATATACTGGAAAGTTAACTTCATGTAGTAAGTTTTAAATGTCGCAATGATTCCTTAGTCAAGTGGTTGAATTAGAGATGTCGTATTTAGTGATAGGAACAAAACCTGCACATTTTCGTGCTCCAAATCTGGATGGCCAGGAGCGTTGTCCACAATCAGAAGAACTTTGAATACCAGACCTTTTTCGTTCATATATCTTCTAACTTATGGGGCAAAACATTTATTGAACCATTCAGTGAAAATGGCAGTTGTTGCCCATGTCTTTTTCGCCATCCAATAAACAGGAAATTTATTAAAGTTGGCACCTTTCATTGATCGAGGCTTAAGTGCGCGATTAACAAGCAGAGGC
The DNA here is from genome assembly GCA_947538895.1 of Neoitamus cyanurus. Taxonomy (NCBI): domain Eukaryota; kingdom Metazoa; phylum Arthropoda; class Insecta; order Diptera; family Asilidae; genus Neoitamus; species Neoitamus cyanurus. Next base: position 3,243,501 of record OX384540.1, read on the forward strand.
TTCAGCATACGGACAGTCTCCTGAAGCATTGCTACAAAATAAAAATGTGACCCGATCCTTTGCTGCCTTAAAACCACCAACACTCTTTTGGGATTTTGCTACGTATGTGCGACTTGGCAAGAAAAAACACGAAAATTATGTGCATGATACATTATCTAAAAATTTGAATTATGATGATCATATACAGGGTGTTTCATCTATGGGCACAAAAATGAATTGAGTAATAGATCTCACCCAACTAAACAAAAAATAGTATGCCAGGGGGAGCAATCTCAACTGTTTGGGAGTTGCAGGTTGGTTAATAATTTCGGGATCGACACTTTAATTTTATTTTTATTTTTTGATCTACCCAACGGAGCGACATCAAACTTACGACAAACAACTACTATCTTGATGTGCCTTTTTAAAAATGTCATCAATGTTGATCTATCGCTACCACTGCAGGGACAGTCCTTGGCAAATATGCACAAAAGCTCAAAAATTTTCTAAAATTCACGTTAAACCCAATTTTTCTCCGAAATTCATACAATCAACACAACTATTTTTTATTTTGAATTAATTGCCCATCGTGTGACCTTTCGAAAGAGATACAACGTGCGTAAGTAGAGAAAGCGTATGCAAATTTACACGTAAAAAACCTTTTCCAAAATATACCAAAATCTAAATTAAAAAACAAAAATTCCAAATTAAACTTTTGTAGGGTACTATCATTAACTGTAAATAGTTTTTAATTTGAGAAAAATCGTTTGGGGGTCACTTAAGTTAAATTTGGGGTGACATGCAGATTATTTTTGTGATTCCCCAAAACGTTTTCTACGTATGAATTTGAATATCCTCTCTACAGCTGAGCGTGTTGTAAAGGGTCTTTCAATGAATACGCTCGAATTTTAAATGTAAAAGAAACAAGTTGTGTGTGAGATATCAACTCCATTTTTAGGTATGAAATATAACGTCCTTCAAATCCACCGTGGCTTTGCTTGGTAGCATGTATTCGGGAGGTCCAATTTTCGATGACTTTGTCGTTTGCTGGATGGCGTTCGCTATGTTGACTTTGAGGGCATAAATTATTTGCTGTTTATTTGCATAGACCTATGATTTAAAATAGCCCTAAAGGAATAATTCTAAAGGGGTTATATCGGCCAGTCTCAAATTGGTCGTGCAGAATGTCCATAGTGGCATGCGCTATGTGGTACGTAGCGCCGTCCTGTTGGAACCATATGACGTCGGTATTCCAGTTTAGACCACAAGAAGTTGCTTATCATCGATCTGTAGCGCCATTGACGCCATATGGCAGTTTCGCTTTTAATTATGTAAGTACGGACCGATGATTCCGCCAGATCAAAATCCGCACCAAACATTGACTTTCTCGGCATGCATTTGGTATATCTCGTGTAGATTGGTATTGCCCCAAATCCGACAATATCCAAACTTGGTTGGTTGGAGTGTTTCGATCGAGAACACCTAGCTTGATCCCATCAATGGCAGACACCCGGGAGGATCGAACAACCAATTCTTCAACCATATTTTGTGGCTTGGCTGGTTATTAATCTGTCTTCAAGTTATAACACCAAATTTCGTTTAATTCACCTAATTTCTAAAGCCAGTCTTACCTAAGTCTAAATTGTTTTACTTCCTTAGTCGACCGCTGCCCAAATTCAAGTGAGAGGCGTTGTGTGTACTCCGGGGTTATTTTCAACTTTAGTTCAATTTCTGACATTTAGGCAGCACCCACTGAGTATAGTAGAATAATTGTATCGAAGCAGAACATAACACTATACCTTACCTCGAATTGAGGATATATTTGCTAGACTAGCAAATTGTAAGTTGTTTTGCAAAATTGATCTTACGGGCGGCAGCAGTTACGGGTGCCTAAACGGTCTCAAGATTACCTAACTATAAATACTTTTAAGGGTTTGTTCACATATACCCATCTTCCGTTTGGGGTAAAGACTGCACCATCTATTTTCCAATGTGTCATGGACGAAATTTTAAAAAATGTGCAAAGGGTAGCCTGGACGATATGTAAATAGGCGGTGAGACCGAAAACGAGTGTCAAACGGCAAGTATTGAATCGACTATTCCAGTATAACGTGAAAATTAATTTAGAAAAGTGTATTTTTCTAAACAATAGGGTGCGTTACCCAGTTTCGTCAGATTTAACCCAAGTGCAGTCGTATCTTGGACTTATGAACTATTATAGAAGTTTTAATTGTCTAGTACACCTTATCCCTTGTACCAACTACTTTAAAAGGACAACACCTTTATATGGTCGTCCGAGTGCCAAAAAAGTTTCGAAAAATTGAAAGAATGTTTGTGTTGACGACTGATGCCAGCTCGTATGGTATTGGGGCTGTTCAGTCAGTTCAGTTCAGTTCGTTTATTGCTAAAATAATCGGGGGTTATAATATGTCCCCATAGCAAGATTCCCACATAGTGATCTTTACAAATAAATGCTTCTATATTTATACAGAGTCTCTAAAAGTAGAACACACAATCAAGATAAATACATGTAATAATTACTCGTTTCGCAGGAAAGCTCTAAGGCGCATACAATTGACAATACAAAAGTAAACTTTTCTCATCTTAACTACAGTTTCACAATTTAAAATATCACATAATACGTTATTTACATTTACATTTATATCAACATCTGCGATTTAATCAGCACTCAACAGAGGCTTCACAAAGTGAGTTCGGAAAGGCGCATATTGAGGACAATTCAGTATGACATGTTCTAGAGTTTCCATTTCATTTAAATTACAAATTGTGCATTTTTCTTTAGGATTGACTATATAAGTGTGATTTGAAAAAGTTATTTTACAAATGTATTTTGAAGACATTCTCAATTGTGCTAAAAGCTTACAAAAGTTAGGAGGACAGCGCAAATTTGAGAAAGGTGTCGTATGTAAATAATCGAAACGCAATTGCAAGGCATTACAATTTACTGCCTCCTCATAATCCAGAGCTCGTAGATGGTTAGCATACAAATTTAAAGCTTTAGATTCATTTGAAATCCATACCCTTAGGTCTGTCTCTTTTACAATCCAAGAATAATCAATCTTACTAACATATTTTTGAGTTGACCGACCCAATTGTATTTTGGATTTAAAGTTGAAAGATACGAGCTCTGCATCTTGGTTAGGCAAATTTTTGGAAGTCGGCCATCCTCCATTCCAAGCACTCTTATGATCCATTTCCATGTCAAAGATATCAGTTTCAGGGCAATACGCGTAGCGCCACATTCTAATCTAATAATACAATGAGGAGTATTTCTCGGAAGAAATAAAAGTCTCTTGAAAAAGTCTGTTTGGATAACTTCCAGTTCCTCCACATAACGTAAGCGTAAGCCCCATACTGGAGCTCCGTATAGAAAAATTGAAAGTACAGTAGTGTCGAATAGTTTAACTCTGATTTCGCAGGAGTCAATTTTCGCTCTATTTAAAGTAGACAAAAGTGCACCGAGGGCTTTTCTGGATTTTGATATAGCCATATTTGTCGCACTTAACCCTAACGTTGACCTGGATATATGTATGTAGTTGTGCCTAAATATTCAAATGTGCTCACAATTTAGTTCCGACTCTCTCAGTCCACCACCACCTTTTCTGAAAATCATCACTTTTGTTTTTTCAACATTTACAGTCAATCCTTTCAATTCACAATATTCATTCAAAGCTAGCAATTTACTTTTTAAATCTCTCGGTGAGTGCGCAAACAAATTCTAATCGTCAGCATATAAAAGTACAACAACATCATTTTTATCAACTATCCATACGCCATCGAAGCCTTTTGATCTAAAAAATTCATCAATATCAGAGATATATAATATAAACAGCAAAGGACTTAAAATTTCTTCTTACAAAACTCCTTCTGTTATATCAGCTGAATTTGATAAAGTACCTTTTACATTTATTTTCAGTTTGGCGTTTTTATAAAAATAACTAATTATTCTTATTATTTTTGCGCTGACTCCAATTTTATTTAAATGAGCCCAAAGAAGGTTATGAGGAATCGAATCAAAAGCTCGTTTGAAGTCGATCATTACACTGTACAATTTTCCGTTTACTTGATTTAATTTTTTTTGTGATAAAAATATTAATATAAAAACATTTTCTAAACATGATCTGCCCGCTATAAATCCTGATTGATAAGGAGAAAAAAGGTTGACAAGGTTGGGGCTGTTTAGTCCCACGTTGTAAATGGGATAGAAAAACTAATAATTTTCACCTCCAGTTGAAAGTCGCCTGCAGAAAAAGGGTACTCCCAATTATGTAAAGAAGCGCTTACTGTTATTTTTGTGTTAAAAACATTCCACAATTATTTATATGAAAATAATAATATGGAATTTATTATTTATACAAACCACCAAGCACTTAGGGAGTTATTTAATCCCAAGAAAGGGACCCCTGCAGTTGCTGTAGCTGTAGCTAGACAATTATTTTATCCGCGTATGATTATACAATAGCTCATAAAGGATCTCTTATAGGAAACGCTGATGCACTGTCTCGTCTTCCCTTGAAATAGAACAGTTACGAGATAATACGAAGCCTACGAGGGCATGACGTGAATACCCTTACAGTCATTTTATATTTTATTCACCTCAAACAGACAGACAGATGAAAATTCCAAAACTGATTAATCGTCTCAGTATTATATTCATATTTTTACGCAATCTTAATTCAAGCCTAAATAGTAAATCTACAGACACTAAAATGTTATTCAAAATTTTTTAGGGTAAGCAGACATGTTAAGGCCAGAAGTGATACACCAATTAGCATGAATACTTTTGCCAACAATCATCCGCTGCTGCTTATAAAAATGTTTCCTTGACAGTATGCCAAATTAATTATATTATAACATATCCCCCTGAACCCACTTGCTTATTTTCTCACGAGCCGCCACTGGATAATACATTTGTTTCCTTATTTTTCGCGCATGTAGTAGTACACCCCCCCAAATTTTGCTACACATAGTCGAATTTGTAGCATATCTTGAGTCACCTGCTGCAGTAAAGCGGTGCGTTTTATTTGAAAAAGTAATCCCGCCTGCACCTTACCTCTGCTTTCGCCATAAAATCTGCAGGACCACGACCACCCCTGTCCGGAGCGCGCAAGTGAAATTTTCATATTGTCAGCGTTGTTACTTTTGGGTAATATTTTTCCACCGGAGTGGGTAGCTGAGTGGGGAGCGGGAGAAAAAATGACAGCAGGAATAGAGTTATGAGGAGGACAGTCGAGGAAGAAAACATTCCTAAATTAAACAAAAAAGGCGAATTGAAACAAAGGCGGAAAAGTTGTCATAAAAGTTTTCTTATGGGGAGCCCCGCAGGCTTTATGCTGTCAGGCTTGTTGTGGCTCTTTCTCATGGCGGAGTGGCGGCTACAGCACTGAAATTTATGTTTGCGGTTATAAGAATTGCAAATGAACACCCAATGAAGAAGGCAGCCGACGAAATGAACACGTCACTGAATGCTGGGAAAACGTGGGCCTCAGTAGAAGGAAATATGCAAATTGAACGAGGATTAGGGGAGGAACATAAAACGAGAAAAGGACAACGGTGTACTTATTGCTGGAGTAGATTAACGTCGCTGGTGAAAGCGGTAGCGGCGGCGGTGAAGGGAATAAAGGAACGTTTTTGGCAAATTTTAGAAAAGTGATGGCTTCACAAATCTACTCTGGCGACTAATGCTTATTAAGAACAATGAAAACGAGGGTTAATCTACGAGAAGGCCCTGGTGTTAAGCTATTTTTAATATATTAATTAAGGGAGTATTGCCCTACCTCTAATTTTCGGCAATATTTTGATTTCGAGAGCCCGATTTGTTCTTTTCAGTGACCGAAATCATTTTTAAATCGCATTTATTTTTTATGGGCAAGAAAACTGCAGTATGTCGAGTAGGAATTGAACACACCGAATTTGGGCCGCACAGTGTGAATGATTGCTCTGTTACTGCCCACAATTTGTTTAATTTTGTTATTATCTGGTTGGTATCATTAGCTGGCTAACAAATGTTTACTATAGTATACGATGGTGCTGTAAATCACACTCATTTTACCACTTGCAATCCTACGACTGTCTAGCCAAAGACCCTTTTCAATGTTTCTAACTGTCAATGTCAATAACTTCATAGCGAATTCAAGTTGAGATGACGCTGTGACTGTGATAAGCATACAAAGTCGCTGGATATTACATCATATAGTAAATCCGCCATCAATAAAATTAAGGGGGTCTACTAGTGTGACATTTTTCAAAAATCGATTTTTCTTTTTTTGCATATTTCGATAGTCCATACCTTTAAAAATAACATACTAAAATTTCAAGTGCATATCTCAAATAGTTTTTGAGTTACAGCCATATTAAGAGCAGCCGTTCATCGGTTCGAAAGTTGCGGTCAAAAAACAGAATTCTGAGCAAAATCGAATTAAAGTTTGACTTTACAGAAGAAACATAAAGTTTATCAACGAAAAGGCTACTTAGAAACGCACTGATTAAGGTTTGTTTACACAACAAACACAACAGAGAATCACAGGGAACGTAGTTGCTCTGCTGTGAACCAAAAATAGCGCGGATTTAGCGCGTCGATTAGACTTCCGTTATTACAGAGTACCTGAAGTACTTTTTTTAACGACACATCTAAAAGTTAAAAAAACGCATAACTTCGTTATTTTCTTACGGATTTGAGTTTAGTTTACAGCGTTTTACTCGGAAATAGTTGAACAAAAAGAAAAACCAAAATAAAAAAAAAATCGAAAATTTCCCATATCGGCCCCTTAAACTTTAGACGCGTTTTTCTAGAAACCACATTTGTCAAATTGGCTGCAGTTATAACTCGAAGACAAATCATCCGATCGATTTGATTTTTATTGGAGCTTCTTTCAAAGATGTTTCTACGTACCATGAACCTCCAGTTTTTTGATCAAATCAAAAATGTAATTTTGACAGGCCAAAAATCATTAAATTTTCGCGCGAAATTTGCAATTTTTTTTAGAAACTCCGCCATTTTGTTAAATTTAAATTTTTTTTTTTAGCCCGAGGGTCATGGTACGGGAAAAACCTTTAAGTTTAATAAACTTTTTTGTTTTTTTGATTTCAGGCACTGTGAAGGTCGCTATCACTGCAGCCGTTTTGTTACTTTTTTTTTTGGAGCCTTGGGAGATTGCAAATAACTTGCTAAATTTTCGATTTTTTGGTCCGAAAATTGTATCATGGATTTACTATATATCCACAAAACTATTCTTAAAACATTAAAACATTCCATGCAGTAGTTTTCTTTTAAAAAAATTCCCAAATATCACCTTTTTTGAGGCGGTCACACTAGTAGACCCCCTTAAGTTGTGACAAATGGACAAAAGGAAAAAAAAATCGCGAACGTGTGATAATAAAATTAGGTACCCTTGAATTTATGCAAAACAACTTTGTTTGTTTCTAAGTTGTAAACAATACCAGAAAAGAATCGGAAAGCCGGAATATAAAACTCCATCTAGTCATCAGTCTTAAAATTCAGAAATGACAGGTCTTATCTTCTTGAAAAGTATGTCTAAACATAGAGAACAATTTGATAAGTGTAAATTGCTGTTCTTGCCGTCATTTTCCGAATCTTATTTAAATTATCATCATAAAGCGTAATGGAATTGTGCTTTGCGGAATTCAACAACAAAAAGGACACAACGTGGATGCTGCCAAATATAGGTTTCAGATATGATTTCGTTCGATTGTGTCTTATGGAGTATTTTTGCTACATGTAAGTAACTTAGGTTCATTAAATGTTTGGCTAAATTTAAATTTCATTTCATTTACAAAGTAAACAAACTGTCGGGCTGCCCTGTTCCTTGTAGGGCTGCCCTGTTCCTACAAGGATACAATATTTCTCGGAAAGACAGCTCGGACAGACAGCTCGGAAGAACAGCTCGGACAGACAGCTCGGACAGACAGCTCAGAAGGACAGCTCGGACAGACAGCTCGGAAAGACAGCTCGGACAGACAGCTCGGAAAGACAGCTCGGACAGACAGCTCGGAAGAACAGCTCGGACAGACAGCTCGGACAGACAGCTCAGAAGGACAGCTCGGACAGACAGCTCGGAAAGACAGCTCTGACAGACAGCTCGGACAGACAGCTCGGAAGGACAGCTCGGACAGACAGCTCGGACAGACAGCTCGGAAAGACAGCTCGGTCAGACAGCTCGGAAGGACAGGTCGGACAGACAGCTCGGAAAGACAGCTCGGACAGACAGCTCGGAAGAACAGCTCGGACAGACAGCTCGGACAGACAGCTCAGAAGGACAGCTCGGACAGACAGCTCGGAAAGACAGCTCGGACAGACAGCTCGGAAAGACGGCTCGGACAGACAGTTCGGAAGGACAGCTCGGACAGACAGCTCGGAAGGGCAGCTCGGACAGACAGCTCGGACAGACAGCTCGGAAAGACAGCTCGGACAGACAGCTCGGAAGGACAGCTCGGACAGACAGCTCTGACAGACAGCTCGGACAGACAGCTCGGAAGGACAGCTCGGACAGACAGCTCGGAAAGACAGCTCGGTCAGACAGCTCGGAAGGACAGGTCGGACAGACAGCTCGGAAAGACAGCTCGGACAGACAGCTCGGAAGAACAGCTCGGACAGACAGCTCAGAAGGACAGCTCGGACAGACAGCTCGGACAGACAGCTCGGAAAGACAGCTCGGACAGACAGCTCGGAGGGACAGCTCGGACAGACAGCTCGGAAAGACAGCTCGGACAGACAGCTCGGAAAGACAGCTCGGACAGACAGCTCAGACAGACAGCTCGGACAGACAGCTCGGATCGATTGGTTAAAATATCTATCATGTGATCTACCTGTTCTGTAGAGTTAACATTATTTAAAGACAAATTATTCATAAATGGACGTAAGTTGCTTTTTATATATGTAGCCCCAATATTTAAACCAATTAGCCTTTTTGAAATTGTGGTTTTTGGGAATGTTGTTATGAGAGGCTGAAGTAAATAATTTAAAGCTAACAGGCAAATGATCAGAACGCAGATCGTTAATTGCGACTGGCTGAGTTGATAGATCAGATCTGTTTGTTAGAAAAAGATCTAAAACGGAAGGATTTGCTGCAGGATTACAAGGTACATAATTTGGATCAGCTGGGTATAGCATTGTGAGTAGAGAATTTGTCATGATATTATGCAATGTGTTGCCCCAACTGTAAACAGCCCCAAGCCTGGTGCCTACAATTTAAATCACCACCGATCAAATACGAGTCACGCATGCGCGATAATTTTAGCAGGTCGCTCCTGAAGAGTCTCTTTTTTTCTTCATTGGACGAACCCCCGGGGAAGTACGCCGATATAATTTTAAGATTTTGGTTACCTTCAATGGTAATCTCCACTCCGATTGCTTCTATAACAGATAAACCAATAGTTGGTAATAGTTTACATTTGATATTTTTTCTAATGACAATGGCAACACCACCTCCCCTTTGAGTTTCCCTGTCTAATCTATAACAGCAGTAATTAGGATTACTAAAATTTACATCCGGTTTCAATCCTGTTTCAGTTAAGGGATCTACCCTCTTTATAAATCGATTTTTTTTATTGCATTTTCGTAAAGTATATATATACAGAAATATCATATTAAAATTTTATAAATATCTGAGCAGTGTAACTGTATTTTTGTCTCAAAATTAGTCCAGTTTAAAATTTTGATATAACAACATCTCTGCGCGTTTGTTTATAATCGAGAAGTACGGCGTGCGGCCGACGCGGCACTGATGCCTCCAAGAAAGCCAGAACATATCACAGGAAAGCTACTTTGGATGAAAATGTGGATTTTGAGGAAGAAGAAGGCATAGTATATGGTCCAGGCATTGCTGATTAGGCTTAGGTGAAATTTTTTACGATGCCATTAACAAAACTATAATCGCGTTTTTCGCAAAATAACATTTTCGACACCGCGTTGATTAAATCTCAGAAACTGCAGAACCGATTCTCACCAAATTTTTACCAAACATTCTTTATGACTACAGCTATAGCCCATCGAGGGAGTTTTTCAAAATTTTGATTTTAAACATTTTGATTGGCCAAAAACTGTGAAAAAAACATGTTTTTTTCGTAGTTTTTCAGAAAATGTCCCCCTTTTTGTCAATTTTGCAATTTTTGCAAATCGCTTCCGATGCGCTATAGCTATTAATATATTGAACCTAAAACTCCTTGCTTTTTTTTCCGACCATGCATCTCGGAGATTTCATCAACGCCGCACACCCCCCTCGTTTTTTGGATCATTTTTCGACCAGCAGTTCCATGCTTAAAATTTCACAAAAATGAATAAAAAAAAATGTTTTAATATAGTTCGAGAGTGTATTTATTGAGTGTAATACTTTTTTTATCAATTTATATAATTTAAACCCATCGAAAAATTTATTGCAATTAACCTTTTTTTTCCCTCCGAAAAGAGGGTAGATCTCTTAACAGAGCAATGTCACATGAGTGATTCCGCTCAAAATCTAATTAAATTCTACTTTCGCAATCCGCCATATTGGACCCGCCATCTTGAAATTTGAATACCATATTTAAAATTAGCGATTCCAAAAACCACCTCATGGCGCTTTCGGCTTAAATCGCTCAAAATTTACTACCGCTCTACTGTAGCGGCCCCTACTCTCAGCTTTTGGAAACCTCTTCTGTATGTAACTACAACCAAAAAGGGCCATCAAAATCGCTTCACGCGTTACGAAGTTATGCGACAACATGCATAAAAAGACATACGGTGAACTGATAACGTCCTCTTGTGGAATTTGGTTACAAGCAGCGGGTGTTTCAGCTTATTGCATTTGGCTTGGGGCCCTTCTTATTATGGTACAGTCGAAATTTTCATCAGCTCACCTTCTTAAACATCTTTTCGCTTCTAATATGCGCTGCGGTTCGTGCTACAAAATATTATGCGATTTCGATTCCAAACACACGTGATTGACTGCTCTCGCAAGTCGCAACCGAACCTTTTCAGTCAGTGAAATTTCTTAAAGGTAGCCTGACGCAATCTCCTTAAAGCGAAAAGCTGCGATGGATTGTGCAATAAAATCGATCTTTGGAACAGTTTAAGAACCGCTGGATGCAAAAGATCAAGGAACATTGCACTGGCGAGAGGAGAAGTGAACCGCTAACTTACGTGACCAGACCACGCCCATCCACGGAGAGTGCACCAGATGCAATAGAAAGCTTGGCGTAGAGAAGAGCTTTCACTAAGAAGGCTCCTTATATACCCGAGACCACGCCTCTGCAGCTTCTCCATTTTCTTCTTGCACCGGTTGGCTCAGCGCTGCAGTTTTCTTGAATGCCGCTGCCGGCGCACCTTCGTCTTTCTTCTACTTGGAACCGGGAAACGGGAAACGGATCGAATAAGATTCCAATCAGAAGTCATTCGCTGTCCTTCTTCAGCTGGGGCCCAGTTGCTGCAACAAGAAAGCTGCTGCCAAAGAGGGGAAATGATTTCTTCTACTCGAAGAGCGGAGCGGCGACATGAGTAAAACACGAGTGTGGCCACGCAATCTGGCAAAGATTCGTTTTCTGATTAATTTCAGCGTACCGCGAGGGCGTGCGCGTGTGTGAACTTTTCGTGAGTGGAAAATTAAATTCATCCCCGGCCGGGCGAACCAACACGTGACACCCTGCGCTTGTGTTGGACGATTTCGCTGCCTACCCCGCACTTATGAGTTTTCTTGTCAGACACAATTGTCGAACAGAGCCCTTTACACAAGTTTCAATGGATCCTCACCCTGCGGTTTTTCTCTTATCGACAGCGGTGTCTTCTCCTCTCGCTTCGTCTTCTTTTTATTTGGGGCCGCGGGCCAGTGCCTGGAAGAGCCGTTGTTGCTTGTTTTCTTCCCGTTACGGGTGAAAAGCGGGTCCAGCCCTGCTGCATGGTTGGAAAAATCCCGAGGGTGTGTGGTGGTTGTTTTTCACTTCTTTTCCTCACAATGTTGTCATCCTTTTGTCTGCCACGAAAGGAGAAAAATCAATATCTGCTGCGTACAAGCGTCGTCGGCGGAAAAACTCCGAAGAAGTTTTGGCCCCGACGGCTATGGCAGTTGCTTTGGTTTCCGCTGTATGCAAAATTTACAACTGGGCTGCTGGCTCAAAGGGTGCACGCCAAGTGAGGTCTGTGCGAACTTCAAACCGCAAAATCAGCAACAATTCAAGGGCACATTAGGGATTTAAATTCCACTTCAGCGAATGTCTGATAACCTCGGTGCGCAGCATAGAAACGCTACTACATAGCTACGAATCAAATTTGAATGATTACACAGCCACACAAAAACAAAAGTGGGGATTACTTTTGATGCCATACATCATATCCGTAGTATTTTGGCCTGCTGAGCACGAATCTGCGACCAGAATTGAGCCGTGACGTCCAGATTTTTTTCTAACCTCAAAAAATGGATTAAAAACAGAGAAAATCGTGGAAAATACACTCGTAAAATTCGGAAAAAATTTATTTTTAACATTTAGACCTATATTCATATGAATTGAGACCTGCTGAGCACGAATCCGTCACCAGAATTGAGCCATCACGTTATGATTTTTTTCTTAAATTTTTCTTTATTAATTTTTAGAAAAAATCAGAACATGATGGCTCAATTCTGGTGACGGATTCGTGCTCAGCAGGTCTCAATTCATATGAATATAGGTCTAAATGTTAAAAATAAATTTTTTCCGAATTTTACTCCACGATTTTCTCTGTTTTTAACCCACTTTTTGGAGGTTAGAAAAAAATCTGGACGTCAAAGCTCATTTCTGGTCGCGGATTCGTGATCAGCAGGCCAAATTACTACGGATATGACATATGGCATCAAAAGTAATCCCCACTTTTTTTATTTTGTGTGGCTGTGTTATCTGACTCATACTCAACTTACAATACGCAAGCAATGCAATTAACTAGACGAAAAAGGTATTTTACCTGTTTGATCAATTCTGGTCTACATTTGGTACATTATCTCTCTTTGTTCCTAGGAATCGGAAGTCTCTTAATGAGCATCCTAAATGGTACAATAAATCACTTCTAAGATTAAAAAATGCCAAAAATAAAGCGCATAGTGTGCTTAAATCCTCTTCCTCTTATAATGAAGTAAATCTAAAAGCTTTTCAAAGGTTAAGGAAAGATTATGAGTCCCTAAATAGATTCCTATATAAGCAGTATAGTACAGTCAATCTGTCAATGGAGTGATGAAAAAATTACAATAGTCGGAAATGTTGTTTTATTCGTTGAAGAATAATGTACTTAAGCTACCTTCGCGATGGGCACGTGCTAGTTTGGTGCGTTTTTTTGAAAACTCAAAAAAACGTCAAAAAAAATTTTGGAATGCATTTTTCTCGGAACGTGTGCATTTTACGGGAAAAATTTTCAAACAAAAAACGTAGAGGACGTTGCGATCTACAATTAATGTCATTGAAGCAATGCTGTACAGCAAGAAATGCGCACGGTAGGTGGCGCTGAAGTTTCCAAAAAAAGGTTTTTCCACTTTTTCCCCATGAAAATATTATTTTATCGCAAAAATGTAAATGCAAAACTTGATCCTTACATTATTATGAACAACTTTTATTTGAACATTTTTTTCATACAACTTACCGTTTTCAAGTTATAGTGCAATATAGCGTTGCGTATACAGCACCGTGCTGTTAACGGTAATTTCGCCGGTCCTACTGTGACTTTCTCCGGCGTCCATTTTTTCCAAATTTTCAAAGTGTCAACTAAACAATAACAATTAAAAGTTGGTATCTTGTATGTATAAAACTATTACTACTAAATTTACTAATTTTTTTTTGAAACTTCAGCGCCACCTACCGTGCGCATTTCTTGCTGTACAGCATTGCTACAATGACATTAATTGTAGATCGCAACGTCCTCTACTTTTTTTGTTTGAAAAATTTTCCCGTAAAATGCACACGTTCCCCGAGAAAAATGCATTCCAAAATTGTTTTTGAAGTTTTTTTGAGTTTTCGAAAAAACGCACCAAAGTAGCACGTGCCCATCGCGAAGGTAGCTTAAGTACATTATTCTTCAACGAATAAAACAACATTTCCGACTATTGTAATTTTTTCACTCAAACTATTCATTTTTCGACAGATTGACTGTACTAGTATATAACTTCAATTGAAGATAATATTCAAACCGACTACTGCAGGACTTTTTGGTCATACCTTCACAATAAAAAAAGATCATCTGGTATCCCTAGTACGGTGGAGTACGATGGAATAGTGTCTTATTCAGCGCAGGAAACGTGTGATCTTTTTGCTGATTTTTTTCAGTCGGTATATACGCGAGAAATGGGACGTGATGTAAGCTTTAGTGACATTAAAGGTCAGCTCTTGGATGTTTCCCAATTGTCATTTAGCGTGGATGAAGTGTTAACTGCTATTTCACATCTCAATAATAGTTCTAAGGGTGATTCGGAAAACTTTTCGAACTTCCTCTTGAAAAATTGTTGCAGTTCCTTAGCGACTCCTTTGACTTCGCTGTTTAATCTATCCCTTAGCTCTGGTGTGTTTCTCAATAAATAGCCATATAACTCCTATTTTAAAGGCAGGTTATAAAAATTCCATCTCCAACTATAGAGGAATCTCGGTAATGGACTGCCTTCTTAAATTACTCGATTCACTAGTCTCGTCATTCATTTCATCGAAATTAATAAACTTATTGTAACTGAACAGCATGGGTTTCTTCCGGGTAGATCTACGACGTCAAATTTGGCTCTATTTACTCATTTTTGTATTGATGCTTTGGAGAATGGAAATTGTGTAGATGTGATATACACAGATTTTTGATAAAGTGGACATTCCTACCTTAATATCGAAACTCAAGGCTCTTGGAATGGATGGTCCCCTTCTAAAATGGATAAGTTCCTATTTATGTAGACGCACGCAGTTTGTCAAGATCGGAGATACACGTTCAAAAATAATTCATGCAACATCAGGCATTCCCCAGGGCAGTCATCTTGGGCCGCTGCTCTTCTTACTATTTATCAATGACATTCTTCCAATTTTTTCTCATGCCAAATGCCTGCTTTACGCGGATGATCTCAAACTTTACACAAATATTCGTTCTGCGTCATGCTGTCAACTCTTACAAAACGACCTCGACAAATTGCATCAATGGTGCTTATCTAATAGGCTTTTATTAAATATATCTAAATGCAAAGTAATGACATTCGGTAGGTGTAAAGAGCCAATAATATGGGACTATAAGATTCAGAATCTCTCTATATCAAGAGTGACGGAATTGAGGGATCTGGGAGTTACAATTGACGAAAAACTTACATTTACTAAGCATATTGATACGATAGTTTGTAAGGCATTTAAAATGATGGGTTTTATAAAGCGAAATACTACGGATTTTCGCAATCCGACAACGTTAATATTTCTCTATACGTCTATGGTTAGATCGACATTGGAATACGCCCCAGCGATTTAGTCTCCATATTACTCCGTACATATCAACAGGATTGGATCTGTTCAAAGATATTTGACGAGATTCTTGTTCCGTAAATTTACTTGTCTGCAGATTCTGAATGACATTCCATCATATGATACCAGATGCTTGTTGCTGGGTTTACGAAAATTAGATCAAAGGCGCATCTGTAGTCGTGCTCTTTTTATCAGAGACACCTTAACGTCTCACATAAAGTGTCCTGAGCTCCTGGGTCTAATAGGGATTCATGTCTCCTTTTTAAATATGCGTAAAAGAAATTTACTGTATCGACCTTTATGTAAGAATAATTATAGTAGCTTTAATGTGATAAATCATTCTATTTACTTATTTAATAAACATTGCGATTTTTTTTAATTTGACATGTCGAGAAGTGAATTTAAGAACAATATGCTTGCGTTAGTAGCTAGATTATAAACAGTTTATATCGTTTACTACATCTATATGCATATTTGTACATCCCTAGTCTGTAAGATTTAGAAGATTAAGATGTAATCGGTAGACTGAAATAAATAAATAAATAATCTCTTGTAATTTAGTAAGGAGCAAAAAAGTATTCGATGGATTTATCGAAATTCGCGTTAGAGTAGAACATAACAACATTGGCCACCCTATAAGTACATCTGTCAATCCGGCATGTGGATAGCATCTTTATTTGAAAAGTTGCGCGACATACTTTTTAATTCTATTATATCGATTGGCTCTGCAAAAAAAAATGTCGATGCTCGCTCATACTATTGGAGATTTATATCAGTGGATTGGACAGAGCTGAGGTGCTTGATGCCATTTTATTTATTCGCCAATATCCACAAGTGTGAGTGAACGTATAATTGGCATCACAAACAGCTAGGAGCACTATACTGAAAGTGCCTTTATAATTGAAATATGTAGATCCTGAATTTGGCGGACATCTGAAAATAGAGGTAGATGATATATTCGAAGCTATACGTAATTCTAACTAATTTACCTTAAGTTTACGTGGTTCCCATCTATGGCACCAACGCAGTTCGGGAAATTCCATATATTTCTGAAATCGTCTCCTATCCTCTCCCATTCGTGCTTATTGGGCGGTGATAAATATATTTGGTTTAAGGTATCCCAAATAAATTGGCATGTTTCCAAAGTTATGCGCCTAACCGTTGTAATGCCAATTTTAAAAGTTGCGGACAGATACTGCTTGCTCTCACCATGAGCTAAGTATCTGAGAAATGTTGTAAATATTTATAATACATATCATTATATTATGACACTTAATACTTACATTAGAGTTAAAAATAACCGACATTCTGGTGATATTGGCGTCCGGATAGAATTATTGTATAGTCCTTCCTTCAGCAAATTTAGAAGCACATCAAAATTTGTAGGTTGCATCCGTGTTAGTTTTTTGAAAATTTCGTGATTTTTAATTCTCAACCGCATAAAATTTTTCTCGGAAAAGCCTTCCGTTTTACGATCTAAAAACAACTCTTGCACCCAACACTTCCTCGTATGCAGTTTGTGTACCTCTTCAAACATTATTGTTAATAAAAGCACTATGTCCATTAATTCTATAATTTCCATGCCACTATCCACATCCATTTTCACTTTAATAACTTTATATATTATATTATTTTCCGCTTAGAGAAACTGCACGTTCGCTGTTTTCAATTACTTCAAAAAGCAAGCAAAGCTTACTCTGGGTCTTGCCGTAGATAAAGCGTTCAATATAACATAAAGCCACAAAAGCCGACAAAGCAGCAGGCGCTTTCAAAGCGCCGCAAGCGTACATTGGGTATCTACCTTAAGAATAATATCATAAAATTTGCTAGTATGTACCAGTTCGATGTCATTGCCTCTATGAAATACAGACCAATCGGCGTTGGGCAAAACATGATTTAATTGATTAAAATCCGCCTGCTTAAAGTTTCGAAAGTATTTCAGAGAAGCTACTGTAGTGGACAAAAATCTGGAAACACTTTGAACGTAAATTTTGCAATACCGCTATAACCTTTACTAATTCATATATCTCGGAAATAAATGCACCTACATAAAATGCAATACATTCTTCACTCATTTGTAATACCGTGTTTTTATCTTACGCGAAAAAGATAGCACCGCAAAGAGAAAAGCTTCCCCCGTTGAAAAAATTATTGTTCTACTCCGCGATCAAGAGAGTTTATCTTTTGCCGAAATTGGTCGACAAGTTCAAATGAGTAGAGCCGCTGTTTCAACAGTTTATTACCGCGTGAAAAACCAACCAGATCCGAAATAACGTGGAAGATCTCGAAAAAAGGATGAACGGTAAATTTGCATTTCTTTGTTTTTATTTATTTATTTAAATGAGGAAAAATGGTCGAAAAATCATTTTGGAATCGAAAAAGGATCCAAAGCTCACGGATCCGGAGGTCATGGTGGCTGCAGGTGTTGAAGGCGTTAGCACCCGACATATCCAGCGTCGTTTAGGCGGAAAAGGACTCCATGGGATGTTTCTAAAGCAAACATGAAGAGACGCATTGCCTTTGCAAAAGACCATTTAAATTGGACTGTGGAGCAATGGGGAAAAGTGCTATGGAGTGATGAGTCCAAGTTCAATTTGGTACATAGCAACGGAATCCGTTATGTTAGACGCCCTGTCAACACTCAATTTGATCCTCGCTATACAGTTCGCACCGTAAAACATTCAGGAGGGAATATAATGGTGTGGGGATCCTTTAGTCTTTCAAGGGTTAAGCCTCTATTTCGGATCGTGGGTCACATGGATCAAACACAGTACCGGGAAATTATGGAAAACAACATGTTTCCTTACGCTAACGAAAATATGGGAGCATCATGGTTCTTTCAACAGTATAACGATCCGCAGCATACGGCTAGATCGGTGAAAAAATAGTTTTCTGATAACAATATCCGAGTTATGGACTGGCCTTCTCAGTCGCCAGACCTTAACCCAATAGAAAGAAACTTATGGCAGGAGGCTGAGAAGTAAAAACTTTAAAAGACCGGACTAACTCTTTGATGCTATTAATGAAGAATGGAATCACCTTTCAGTGTCCTTATTGCAAACTTCAATGGAATCAATGTCACGCAGGTGCAGAGCAGTTATTGCTGCTAAAGGAGCTCCAACAAAATATTAATAAAATAATTTTACATGATGAAAAAAAAA
The DNA here is from genome assembly GCA_947538895.1 of Neoitamus cyanurus. Lineage (NCBI taxonomy): Eukaryota > Metazoa > Arthropoda > Insecta > Diptera > Asilidae > Neoitamus > Neoitamus cyanurus. Next base: position 3,262,091 of record OX384540.1, read on the forward strand.
ACATTAATATTATGTTTGCATAGAATATTTCATAACATTTAATTTTGTCGCCGTTGAAAAGACTGTGTTTTATCTTCCTTATTTACTTTGAGCCAGCTTATCATAGCTAACAGAAAAAGATTTCCATATTTAAATTGTGTGAGTAAAGTTCTTACTAATTGTGGTCCATTTTGATCTCATGCTAGAAAGGAGGAAAGAAATAAGTTGTTGACCTTTTCTGTGATTGAAATGTTTCCAGATTTTTGTCCGCAACTGTATGCCAGATGGCAAGTTACAATTGGTTATTGAAATTTGCAACGCAGGATGGTCAGGAACAGCATTAAAAATCGGAAATGCGCACAAGTCAACATGATCGGTTGAAGGTTCCAAGGCAAAACCCAAGTACACTAGGCGCTGGCGAATGTTAATTAAAAAAAAAATATTTTTTCATGTGATATAACCACAAATGAACGATTTGCACATTTTTCCTTTACTTGTGCTGTGAGACCTTGCTTCTTGACAAATTACGCGATTCTGGGTCAACGGGAAATACCTTATAGATTTTGATTTATTTCAGAGTGTCCAAATATGCGGCACTAATGGCTCTATTTTTTGATTTCATTGACTTAGAAGCTTGATTTGTCAACACGCTTTTGTTAGGTCGACTTGTATGTGACTATGTTGTTGTATCATCATGAAACTTGGCAATTGTGTATAGTTCTGATGACAATTCAATATAGTTTATCCAATATCCTTCTAAATCCAATATGGTAGACGCCGCAAGATGGCGGATTACTCTTTTTATTGACCATCTGATGTGGGTGTCAAATAAAAACTTACGACCAGTAGAATACGATTAGATATATGACGCCTGAAAAATCAAATCTAAAATTGTCAAAACAAATTAATTAGGTGATTAAATTAAATTTAGCTATGGCACGGTCATAACACGCTTTTATTCGGCCGACCTTTATATATGTAATAATATAAAATAAGACTAACAAGTAAGAAATTAAATAATAGTTCATAAAGCTAAAAAAATTAGTTTTTATAAGTACTGCACTACAAAGCAAAAAAATACTAAACCACTGTTTATCCCGTATAATATTGTTTGAGTGTAAAAGCGTGCGATGCATTTTCTTCAAATCAAACCATCATGATGCTTCTCACTGAAATGTTTCCAAAAAGCATTTGTTTAGGTACATAATATTTTATTCACGTGAAGCGGACAATGAAAAAGATTGAAGCTTCCGATTGTGTTTATATTTAAGTACATATGTTACAGCTCTGCATGACCTTGATACAGATACAAAATATTTTAATGTGCAAAGTCTGGTTACGGGTCACTGAAATGTTGCTGACTATGTGGTAGATACCACACACTACCACTCACCAAATGACATAAAATTGGCGTTCCTTCGTCAGGAATCAACGGGTATGGTGTTACTTGATATTGAAAAAGCTTCCCATAATGTTTGGCACAATTGAAAGTTTCCTAAAAAATCTGAAATATGCAATCCATGTAGGCTCTGAAAAATATAATGATTACTCTATACCAGCGCACAGTGGGGCAGAACCCCGATTTCGTGGCCAAAAATCCCTAATTACCTATATGGGGGTTTTCGAGGTCGCTGATTACGAATCTGAAGTCAGATTTTCAAAATTCAAAATGGCGGCTCCAATATGCAGCGGGAGTACCTCAAGGTTCTATGTTAGGCCCCGTACTGTACACAATTCCCAAATTTGCCATATTTGCTGACGATACTGCAATTTATAGTCACCACCTATACGGTTTCAATATACAACGCAACCTTCAAAATGCCTTGGAAATAATAAATAGTTATTGTAGTAAGTCAAGGATTAAAATTAATGTTAATAAGTACAAGAAATTTATTTTACTAGAAAACGTAAGCATGCTTCCTCCCTGACAAAAATCTGTGCATAAAGCATAATGAAGTCAAATGGCTTCCAAAAGTAAATTATTTAAGAGTGCATTTAGATATAAAGCTAATTTTCAACCAACACATAACAAAGACTATCACGAAAACAGGCAAATTTATCAAATTGTTATACCACTCATCAACCGGAATTCCATCCTCAGTATCAATAATAAATTAGTACTGTAGATACAAAGTTAAATTTCAAGCAATTATGCTCTAAGCTTGCCCTGTTTGGTATAACTGTGCCAAGACACATATTATCAAACTACAGGTTATTCAAAATTAAATTTTCAAAATATTACACAACCTCCCTTGGCACTATAGCACATACACCGTTCACTAAAGAGCTAATGTTGAATTCGTATTTTCCAGAGCTACGAGGGGCGTTTGGAAAGTTTGTAGCCTAACCAGGAAAATTAAAAGCTATAATTTTTCAATTAATTTATTTTTCAACGCATTCTCCTCGGAGTTCAATACACTTTTTCCAGTTCAGTCTGGCAACGCTTTTATACCAGCTTTAAAAAACATTTCATCAAAGCCCTCAAAATATGCATCGACAGCAGCTTTGACCTAGGAGGTTTTTAAGATTTGGATATAGATAAAAGTCTGATGTAGCTAGATCAGGTGAATACGGGGCATGGGGTAGCAATTCAAAGTCACACTGATGGATTTCTTCCATGCTTTCAATTGATGTGAGCACTCGCGCATTATCCTGGTGAAACAAAACTTTTCTTCTTAACAAACCAGGCCGTTTTTCTTTAATTTCTTCTCTTAATCGTCGCAGCAGATTGCAATAGTAACCAGAGTTTAGATCCTGGTCTTTTCCACTATTTAGACTGTAATGTTGTTTCTGGAGTATAGTGATGTACCCTTTAGTTTTTAACATGTCTTCATAAATCTGTTTTGGTGTTACCTTTCTTATTCCAGTACTTAGTCACTGCACGACACTCGATTTTTTTCCATTTACAAAAATCGTCACTACTTGATCGGCGGGATCGCGCGATGAATCGTAATGAATGCAACTAAATGAATGAAATTTTATACCGTTACTATAGAATTATGTAACTTTAAAATGAGGGTAGTTTGAAAACTATATGACGTTCCGATCTACGTCATACTACGAACTTTGTAAACGCCCCTCGTATCAAGCACCCAGATAATTTTTTTAAGCTTAAGGGGGCCGATACATGTAAAAGCAAAAAAAATTTTTTTTTTTTTTTTCGTCGGGAATATATTCTATAAGGTGTTGAGAACGTGTGTCTAAAGAGCGTTTCCCGATATCTCAATCCGGTCTCATGGAATCTCACATAGAAGCCGATACATGTAAAATCAAAAAAAAATTTTTTTTTTTTTTTCGTCGGGAATATATTCTATAAGGTGTTGAGAACGTGTGTCTAAGAGCGTTTCCCGATATCTCAATCCGGTCTCATGGAATCTCACATAGAAGCCGATACATGTAAAATCAAAAAAAAAATTTTTTTTTTTTTCGTCGGGAATATATTCTATAAGGTGTTGAGAACGTGTGTCTAAGAGCGTTTCCCGATATCTCAATCCGGTCTCATGGAATCTCACACAGAAGCGGCGATGTCAAGTAGCGCGGGTGAGAAGCTGTCCATCGCCCCGGCTCCAGACTGCCCCGCTCTTAGCTTTTCGTCTATTATTCCCAAATTCCTCAGCTATTGTTCTAATCGAAGACAAATATTTCGAATTATTCTCGAGTAACGAGCGCAGACCGGCACACATTTCTCGATTCAAAAGAAGCAAGAACGGCTCGGAAAGAAAAAACTTTTGCCGTAAATCAGCTGCGTGCACAAGAGGAAGAACAACTCTACGGTGCAGGAATAGCCGACTAAAATGTAAGTAGAGAATTCGTCATTTCACTTCCCCAAACTTTGAACTCAAATTCCTCGAAACGACATTTTCGACTACTCGCTGCACGATAACTTTATTAAGAAAGGTTCAATTACGCTGAAAATTTTACCGTAGCTTCAAAAGACCCTTGTCTACTGGATGAACCTAAATTTATAGCCGATTTCGCGAATCCCCGACCGTAGAGGTTGCGAATTCAGCCAAAAAAACAAGCAAAATTTTCATTCAAGTCGCATTTGGGGAAAAAAATTTTTTTTGTCTTAAAGTTAGGTTCACATTGAAGCCACAACTGTTTTTTAACAATTTCTTCTTCCTCCTTTGTTTCAGACCAATATTACCGCCGCGAGAACGCAGCGACTGAAATATGAGGGGGCTGTTGCGTCACGGGCTTCGCCGCCATTTTGAAACGCCGGCACTCGAAAAAAAATGTTTTATAATGTACAAGCTCTTGTGGTAAACTAATAAAAAAATTAACTCGATCCGCTTATTCCTTCCCTATCAAAAAAATTCTTTAAAAAAACTCACTTTCAATGTATCGGCCCCCTTAACGCAAACTCCACTAGTGAGCTCAATAAAAATTTAAATCTAAATTAATAAAATGATAAGATAAGTTTAGGTAAATTTTAAGTTACTTAGTTTAGGATAGGTAAATAGAAAAAAAGGCAGTTCGCAGAGAGATTTTTAAGTTGCCAATTTTCCTCTAAAATCAACTACATATTATAAGCACAGGTGCCAGGAAAACTCCAAAATTCTGTATGATGCCCAAAGCAAAACAAATAAATTGTAGAATTCTTGGCAAAATAAAAATAAGTTGAATTCAAATTCAAAAAGAAAGAACAAACACCCGTTGTAAAATTCTTTTGCATATTCAATGTACTTTGAATTACACAATGAATTTATCTTTCTATCTTCTTATTGACTGTGAATTGAATTAAATAAAATTATTATTTTCGATCATCATAAACGTGCAAGCATATGTAGACAAAACCATTTATGATTTTTTTCTCGAACTATTACTATTTTACAAAAGAAAGTAATTTTTTTTTCAACAAACAAACACACTTTGTAGTCCTCTCGAACGAGCTGTGCTCGTTGTAATATTTCCTTTTACCAGCAGTCGAACGAGTTAAGGCCCCTTAATTATCAGTGACTGGATAAGAAATTGATTCTAGTCACGAGATGTCTTCTAGCCGCTACCATTGTATCAGCCCATGTATGCAGGCCAACAGCACATGTAAAGCGTATTCGAGCAGTTGAACAGTTCGCTGATTGTATTTACCTGAAATTCGCTGTACAAAACTTGAAAATGTTGTTCCCTTTGCACAGTCGTTCCTCGCTTCGATATTCGATATCTCCCATTTTCGTAGCACAGATACAGATGAGATGCTGTGGGACATGGGGTAATTTATGTGAAGTTTAATTGCCTTAATTGAACGAATTAACTTGTTAAGCGCTATCTTTGCCTCATCTGTGCGTTGATGTTCGGATGTAAAGCGAGCGCTAGTAGCGATGTGGCTATGGTAAATAATCAAAGGATGCTATTTATGGTCCGATTTTCGAAAATAACAGCCTAAATGGAAATACAATATTAATGTAATAGGGAAAATGGCGTATTAGCATGAATGTTCGGCTTTTGTTAAGTTCCGCGCAAGCATTTAAAAACACGCCAAGTGCGATTTTAGTTTTCACAGAGTCCTGTGACGTTTTTAGGGTTTCGTGCCTCAAAAGGAAAAAAGGAACCCTTATAGGATCACATTGTTGTGCGTCTGTCTGTCTATCTGTCAGGACCCTTTTTCTCAGGAACGCGTCGTGGTATCAAGTTGAAATTAATATCGTCTAATTAAGTCTACGGTCCCTTGTAGCTGTGAAAAAATTCTAGATCAACTCAGTTAAGATCTACGGCCATTTATGCCGCATATTTTGACACTCGAAAATAAAAGTGTGCAGTATGTGGCCAATGAACTTGGCACTAGCAAAAAATTTCATATTTTTGAAGCTTTGATGGTTTATTATCACGAAAAAAATATAAAGCAACAATAAATTAGGCATTTCCATAAGTATCTATAGTTTATTTGCTGTTCATAACTTATTGACTTTATCGTCCAACTGGCCGAAACGATGATAGTTGAGGGAATAAAACCCAAGTAACTGACAACTCGTCGGTTAGGTGGTTGACCGCCCAAGGGTCAACGATCAGAACTACTAAATATCGGTGAGCATCTACCAGTTGAACATCCTTCCCGACGTCGATGTGTACGTTGCACTTCACAAAACAGAGAGATACGGACCAAATATGTATGCTCTGGATGCAATAACGCCTTAAGGGAGGCCCCCATAAAATCCTACGCCGTCAAACTTCGCCTTCGCCGCCGCTCCACAACTATTGAATACATGCATTCATATGGGAGCTAACCCATAGTCGACGCACCGCCAGTCCGTTGCGAGAGAGAAATTTGTAGGAACCTTCAAAAATTTCGTTGCAGCAGACCGTCGTGAGAGAGCTTTGCTGAGAGAGCTTTGACAAGTTGGGATAGGCCAGTTGGGATTCGTTGAATCAGCTGTTTATTTGACAAGTAAAGGTTTGAATTTGATATCTGTGAATTGTTTTGGTGATTTTGTAATTATTTGGTTTCCTGTTTCTTCGTTTGGATTTCCTGGAGGGTACCGAGTTTTTCCCGAATTCATTAGTCTAGTTTCTTGACGAATTGGTACTAGATTTCTTGTTAATTCACCTTCATCATAATTGTCATAAACAGCTGATGCGTCGAAGGATTCTATGGGTTCGGGTCGCTCTTGCTGCACTAAAACTCTCAAAGCTCTGCGTCAAAGGTCAAGGCGAAGGATTCTATGGGGGCCTGCCTTTAGGCCTCGCGCAGACCAAAAGCGTAGCACAACGTAGCGCAGCGTAACATATATTATCCAATGAAAGCTTGAGCGTAAAATTTGCAGATTGAGAGCGTATCGCAGTGGAGCGTAATGATAATTCGCATTTATTTTAGTCGTGAAAAAGTATTTATAGTGAAAAATCTTATTGTTCGTAGGTTGAATTATGGTGTCTGCAAAAATACGTCGTTTATTATTGTTAGAGAATCCTTAAAAATCAAGTGTTTATCAAGAAGAAGAGAATCGGCGTACATGAAATTAATAAATTACGAAAAAATGTGGGAAATTTCACCACTTGTATCCACAACTTCGCAATTACCCGGAGAAATTCTATGTATGTCACAATGTCACCTGAAACTTTTACATAGGTACTAAGAAATATTGAACACGTTAAAAACTAACTTTCGTTTAAAACATTTCATTTTAATGTCATGAAATAACAAGTATTCATGTGCCTAAATTAATTTTGAAATAATGAAATTAATAGTTATCAAAGTTTGAAATTCAATATGCAGAAGAAGTTGACTCATCAAATGAAGACCAATTAGAGTGTGTTGGTACAGGTGTTGTAGCCTGTTCTGTGTGTTTTAAAATAACACTTTGAATTCAATTTCGTATTAGTAACTTTTGTACTTGAGGAAATTTCTTCATAAATGGAAGTTAACTTTTGAAAAATAAAAGGTCCTCATTTCTCTCTGGTAGAAAATCCATTTCCAATAATTTTACTTTTTTATCATCTAAACGAATCATCTCCCCAGTATCACTATCCCTGGTGTTGTTTGGTCGTTTTCGAACCTTTGATGTTTTTTTCCCAGTATCATTGCCACTAAATTGATTTCCAGTTTGAATTTCAGAATCAACAGCTTGACCGCTGTGTTAAAATTTGGGTTCCTAATTCCAAAATAGCTGCAGCATCTGCATCTGATGTAGAGTTATCTCTTTCGGAGATATTTTCTTCTGTTTCTGAAGGCTTTAGATGATGTTTAATAAATGACATCAATGCGCCATACTTGAATTTTACAGCAGTCGAAGGCATTGATGCGGCAGAACCAGATGGTGTTTTCGGTTCAGTTTTTAAAGCACGACGCTATTGCTCCTTCAAATATTTCCATTTTTTTTTTATAATCCGATAAGATATATTATTCAACATGCAAAGCAATATGGTCAAAATTGCTTTCTATACATTTGCAAATGACCTCAGTAGAGTCATTTTTAAAAATACCGGACGACTATTACAAAAATTGTGATTTCCCCAACTGCATAGAATCAATCGATGGGAAACATTGCAAAATACGATGTCCCCCAAAATCCAGTTCACTATACAACAATTATAAAAAATTTTATTCTATTGTATTACAAGGTGTTGCAGACTCATGGTGTAGATTTATTTTTGTATAAGTTGGAGCTAAGAGAAATCAAGCCGACGGATGCACTTTTGCATCCTCACATTTACATAAGGCAATTGTAACTAAAAAACTGCACCTACCAAATAAGACGTATTTTCCAGATTCGAACATAGAAGCCCCATGTGTTTTCGTTGCCGATGGGGCATATCCATTAACCCTATTTATGATGAGACCATTTCCACGGAAAAAATTAAATATTAAAACCTAATTATTCAATGAACATTTATCAAAAGCACGACGTTGCATAGAATGTGCCTTCGGAATCTTGGCAATGATATGGCGGCTTTTAATAAAGGAAATAGAAACGAATCTCCCGACAGCAAATTTGATTATTAAAACTACGTATTTATTGCACAATATTATCATTGATCAGGAAAAATTTGACGATAATTACGATTTGTACGACATAAATAATTGCAATAAAAACAAACCGAAAATGGCAAGAGATAGGAGGTACAATAACAACAAATATTGTGCAAAACCAATTCGTGATAACTTCACTGCGTTCTTTTTCACGCTACGCTGTGCTACGCTTTTAGTCTGCGCGAGGCCTTATTCTGCAAATGTTTTGCCAGCTTTCACAAATAAATAAACACTTATATCATATTTATTCTGAAAAAATTTGGTTTGGTTCGTTGGCCTACCAACGGCTTATTGGGACATGTTGTTCCATCGTAAATCTTTATTGGGATTATTTGTCCCAGGATAATGGTAACGACCAAGGACTTTTCATGCACAACAAACCTTTTTTCTCCGCTTATATTATTCATAAAAATTGCGTCGGCTTAAACTGGATATAAAAAAAAAACTCAATAGTGAAAGTGTTAAAAAGCGCGTAAGGCATTTAGTCCAGGGAAATAAGCAAAAAAAAAATAGCAAGTTCGGGACACTGACTCATCCAGCAAACTAATACGATTTTGGCGAAGAATTAACCTATAGCAATAATACCTATACTTTTCCCACTCCTAGTTAGCCGGGGGTTTCGAGTAATAAACAATTAAAAGTGAAAAAAGTGAAATTTTAACACTTTTTTACTTACCAGATTTAAATAAATAGTTTTAACAGCAATTTATTGCAATCATCTTGTAGGTAATGCAAAAACCGACAACTTGGCTGAAATCGATTTTGAAAATGTCAATTTGTTGCTTAGATAATTGCTAATTTACAATTAAAATAGCTAAATATTCAACTAACAATAACTATTGCAAAAATGTATTATATTTGAAAACTTAAATCCTCGTAAATGGGTAGCTCTTGTGGTACCGAATAAGTGTTAAACATTTGAAACCGATTCTTTGGATAGTTTATGCAATTTGTTTATCCGGAAGACTGTTTTTTTGCAATAGCACTCTACGCACATTTCAAAAAAATTTTCGGTTTTGTCAGTGTCATATTAAAGGGAAAGAGTTATATTTTCAAAATATTTCATTAGATGTACAAAAAAATAATTTTTTTTATTGCAAATTGATTTAACAAAAATGCAGTCATTTTTACCATATAAACAAATAGAATAACATTTTTCCTCTAACATTTTTCAAAAAACCATCTTCTTACTAAAAACCTTCTTACTTTCGAACACATTACAAATATGATATTTGTTTATGGTACTTTTTATATAGGTACTTCGCGAAAATCGTATTGGTTTGCTGGATGAGTCAGTATCCCGAACAAATGCTTATTTCCCTGGACTAATTGCAAAGCACTCGAAATCTTCGTGATATTTTAAAAAAAGGTGTGGAATCTTTAAAATCGTTTGAGAAAAAATTTTGCCATAAAAATGTGTCTCGAGACTCGATTGCGATAATTTGTAGCTTAACAATAATCCCAAAGAAGTGCGCTGCCACTCAATTTCGCCACCTCTTTAAAATTAACCCAAATCGCTAGATTAATTGGGGATTTGTAAACAATTCATGTCGAGTGCAGCAGTATAATTATTGCGGTCGTTAAACGCCAGTAGCAACAAGTATTCGGGGCACTTCTCATGGTTACACATCATCCCACTGAAGGGTCGACATCAATTAAGTCTATATGTCATACCTGCGTAATTTACACCCACCGACGGGAGGAGGAATGCTTCCTCGTCGATTAAGTACAAAGAAAGTAATTTATATCAATGCGGCGACTGGCACGTTCCATGGCCATAACTCATTCTGGACGTCTCGATTAGAATCCTCGGGAGGAATTCATTGGAATCAGCTCTCGAAAGCAAACAACAATAGCGCACGCACGCAGAACTCCGGAATTCGGGACGAAGGTATCTCTGGCCTGTGGGGATATGTGCTAAATACTTGACCAGCCTCCCTCATTTGTCAAAATTCGTGTCCGCAGGCCGTCGGCCGCAACTTAATGGGAAATAATGGACTTTCCCGTCGCTCTTTCTGGGATCACTGCAGCACGCAGCAAGTCCGGAAGAAGTCAAGGGTTGTTCGGTTGACCATCTTGGCCGGCGAACAGAGGTGTTGTCTTAGTTGTATCATTCCTGTCCTTGGGGAGGCAGGATAAATGATCTTCTTCGAGCAAAAGATGTTACAAGGTCCCGAATCACCATCGCCAGGAGGTTTGATGAAATGGCGGAACACCCCACTCAGAGCGTTTGATAAATTACCGCTGGAGCCCCGAGTAATGTGGTAATACAAGATATAAATCATACTCACCATGTCACAAAGCAAATTTTTTCCTATTAATATCAGGAAGGAGATTTCGACTGTATTCCTCGTAATTGCGAGGAAATACCATCGGCCGCCGCCGTGCCGCTGCTTCACGCCACAACTGCAAAGGGCAGCAATTATTTTAGGAGCGAGGTAGTTTGTGGGGCGACGAAATTTGTAAAAGTCAGCCGATGGGCAGGGACAGTATACGAAGGTGTTCTTCGGCGACCAGGGACTGTTATCCTTGAACACGATATTTAATCACTCGACCGGCGAATTATCAGAGAAGCGCTAAAATTCGCTCGCCAAAGCACACGGCCAACGTTAAGTACAAACTCATGTTACACGATATCGGACAAACTTATGACCACCGTCTTATGTTTGATCTCTCCTACCACTCGGCTGCTATGACCAACATCTTGCACCGCTAAAGGGAACACGGAGCGGTGGTAACCGCGGCTGCTTCTACACGAATGTGTATCAAGCGAACCCACCTGCATTCACCTGTAACAAGGATTTTCTTATCGGTTTAAGTCCATAACGCATGCATACGTCTTGTCTTTGCACACGACCGTTACTACATCATGGGTAATGGCGGAATTATCTCGCCGGTACCGACTACGAGATCTTTTTGACTGGAAACTTTATTACAACTTCAGGTGTTACCATTTGTTATAGCTGCCTGGACTTGATATTTATAGAGCGCGCGAGATATCTTAATCAACAGCGCTCACCTACACATATCCGCGGCACTTGTCCAACACCGGGACATTAAGCAAAGCAAAATGATAATTGCACAAATTTTGACGCAGTTTGAGCTGCTCTGCTGTCAGTGCAGTTTATGCTTATTTTATACTTGCCATTACTCTGGCTGAGCTTCTTCATGTTATGGAGTATTTAACGATGACGAGGGACACATCAGTTAGAATAAAACACGGTAAACAATTTTAGTGCTTAATACAAATCTCTGAATCTTTGTGCTCGGAAAAGTCGCATCAGCCCTCAAAAATGTTCAAAATTATTCTCTCTAATCCATTTTCCGTTGCTCCTTCAGAAATTTTACTATACCTGTGTGCCGAGCGGCATCGCCTTGCTGAAAGCACTTGTGTTTATTTTTTTTAATAATAGGTATTTTGCTGAGTGTATAGGAAATTTGGGTATGACACTTTTTTTCGGTAAAAACTAATTTTTTATCATGTGTACGTAAACATAATGTACACTAATAATTTTCAATTTTTTAGATTGAAGGAACAACAGAAATGATCTGGGTAACATCTCCGTCTTACGGTTAAGCAGTATTATCGACTAACTCGCTCTGGTGTAGATGTCTCTTCTGGTCCGAGCTGCTCTGGTGAAGATGTCTCTTCTGGTCTGGTCAATAAAAGTGCAAAAAAGTGAATAAATATGGCTAATTAAGATTTTACAATGATTCAGTTTTGCACTATATAGCAATGAAAAAAAAATCAGTAAAAATTAAACATTATTTAATATTTTGTTCAAAGCCCCTTAAACTTCTTAATTTCCTTCATCCGGCTTGGTAACCTTTTGGCAAGCTTTTCGCTTGTATGTTTTGCCACTGTTCTTGAACCCTCTCCCAGAGAATGGCCATAGAAGATGGAGATGCACAATAGTCCTTGCTTAGTGCAGATTTAAGATAAGCCAAAAGATTTTCTATTGAATTGAGGTGCAGGCCAATCGAAAACCTTAATTCGCTGTGTTTCAAGCCATTGTTACACGTTTTTTGCCATGTGCCTTTGGATCCCTATCATGCTGGAATATGTGGCTTGTGTAAGGTAATGTAAGCTTCGCCGGGTTAAATAACAACCTCATTCTTAAGTATTTGCTTCTTCTGGGAGGCCTATCCATTATTTTGAATGTCAAATCAGAATGTACCACCGGTCGCCATCTACTTTAATTCGATTCCATTTTTGGAGTTTATTGGAGCTTACTCCTTTAGGATCGTTTCTACGGCACGGTAGACAGAACGACAGATAAAAGCGTTAAATTTACTACAGGGCGGGGGGCAAGATGGAGGATTACCTTTTTCTTCAAAAACCTCTTGATATGGACATCAAATGAAAGGGTTTAATGAGTAGAAGACGATGGGCAAATGTAAGTCATTCCAAACCGGTTTGTTCCGTGTTTAAGAGCCGAAAGAGGGCCTGGCATGACCTTCAGTATTCCCCTTTTCAAAAGAGCATTTTCCGTTGTGTTGAGTTTTGTAAGAACAGACATAAAGCGAAGTCGAACGACATGAAACAGTTTTTCCCGGCACTCATTATTTAAATTAGATGAAATAAATTTTTTTTTTAATTTTTTATTTTTTTTTTGTGAACCTGAGCCATGATCCCCATGTAAGACGTATGCCGTTCTTAGGCAGTGAGGCCTAATAGCCCGACTTCCCGTTCAAGGTTATGCCGATTCAAACCGTGATCAGTGTTGATGCACTGTTTTACTTTTTTCCCTGTAATTTGCCAGTTAGCCGCTCGGCTGGTAAATATTGTCACAATATTTTATAGTACTTATACTTACATTTATACATATAGTTGTACTTATACTCGTATACAGATGAACTCTTATACTTAAATTTCCACGTATGCTCTTATACTTGTATTTTTATACACTAATCCTCTTTTTTATAGCACTTCAACTTTATACTACATGATCCTCTTTCACCACCTTCACCTCATACAATACTTAATGTTTAAACGCTCATCACTCTTAGTAGGAAAATGAACAAGAATTTACACGATATGCCTCGAGGAGGGCGCGACAGACGGGCGACCTAGTAGTAATATATGTATGTATAAAGCACAACGTTCTAAGAATCGCTTTAGTTGCAGTCCCACCTAGCTGCTAAATTCCTTTGATGTGTTCCTTGGCCTCGAGAGGCTTATTGGGGTCACCAGTTTTCAAGTAGATGGCCTTCTACATACGTAACGTAATAATTTCATGCGTTAATATCTGAAAGATGTGCGAATGGCCTTTTTATCCCTTAAGGTTATGGTTACACCGCCACAATATAATGTATACATGCACCCCGTGCAAATAATTCTTCCGACGCCATTGGATTCATATAAGTAGGTACCAGATAAAGTTTACCCAATGAGTATCATAAGTATAACTTCAACATGTTGAATCAAATTCGTTGCTCTTAAATGGGGGAGTGGGGGGCCTCATCGCGACTACAGTCCCGGGTCCCGCGAGCTTTTAATCGGGCCCTGATGACTGCGGATTAATTTATTAGCTAAACAAAACTGCGTCAAAACTATGAAAGCCATATATATCCTAATGTCCTACGTCATCAAAGCACAGATGTCAGCAGTAGTATCTGAGGAGCCTTGGTATTCTGATTTGCCCGTGAATCTTCCAAATATGTTGCATTTCCTTTATAAAAGAGAATAAATAAAAATATGAACCTTACTTTACTTTTGAGAGCATTAAATTGTAAATAAAAATTCTCGGGTTTAAAAAATTGTGTGTTTTATTAAAACCTCTTATGCATTAAGTTTTGAAGAAAGAAAGTATTTATAAAAATCCTAGGAAAATGTGTTTGTAAAATTGCTGAGCAAATGTACGTCCCATCTGAAGTTACATTACACTAACATTTTCTGGGAATCATTTATACCTATAAAAGTCAAAGCAACAGCCACTGCTACGCTTGGCGCAAAAACAAAGCCAACAGTGTATGAGCGGTGTCGGCATCGCCATCATCCCAACTATTTGTGTTGGAGAAGTAAACGAGTTTCTGACTCCAAAAGAGGAGCACGATCGTGGCTGTATCGCAGTTACTTGTTAAATTATTAATTTAATGCGCGTTGCCGCTGAAATGGCTGATCCTTTGCCCATACACAAACGGAGCAGCGCTCGTTTATCTCAGGCCTGATCAATGCAACAAGTCATTCCCTTTAGATCGGACAAGATTGTTTGACGAGGAGCTCCATTTTATCACCATATCTAAAGTAAAATAATTATGGGAAAAAACGAGAACCTGCCTTCACGTCGGATTACCTCGTTCTACTTCAACAATCAGAGGAAAACATCCAGATCAAAGGAGGTTCGAATGACGACTGCGACTGCAAATAGACTTTTTACATTTTTATAAGAGTGCTAATGTACTGCAGTTAAAATTCTTGTTTTTACGGTCGCTAAGGCTATAAACAGTAGATAATGCAGCAGCTTATTCGGACCCTTAAAACAAAAAGAGCGCTGATTGCCAGCAAGCGGGCAACAACGGTCTGGAGCGGGAAACAATTATCACATCAATTTGATAGGAATCGGAACCTTTAATTGGAGCTACCCACCTTGGGGAATTAAGGGTCCTACACGACTGCTTATAATTAAAAGAAAATATCTGCGCTGGGGGTAGCCCATAAAACTGAAAAAAATTCCGTTAATTGCGCGGACAAATCAAAAGACAGGAACATGGCTAAGAACTTGTTCCTATTGTCAGGAGTGAGTGGAGGCGGAATTACATTCCTGAGCTGCTTGCGGAGATTATGCGGTTACACGAGGCCGAAAGTCCGTGTCGGTGGTGGTTCCCAAAGCCAACAATCAACAGAGTACGACAAAACTATTGCAAGAATATAAAACAAGGATTTAATGAATGAATGACCAAAGTTAGTCCTTGTTCTACAACACCTCATAATACGGTCGCTCCAGTCTTAACTTGTTCTCCTATTGTTCAAGTGGTGTGCTCCCTGGTTGGGTGTCAAACTCTTGTAGGAATTTTAATGAAAGTCAGCGGTCCACTTCATTCATGAAAATTTGTGTATGCATTTAACTCAGACTTATGTTCTCTCGACCGCAAAGTTTTTATTAAGAGCTGACGGAACTTGTAGTCAGGCATTCTCTCCAGACCAGGCCCATTAGGCAATTCGCATTCTTAAAGGCATTTTCGTTTAAAGCATTGCGAGTTTGCCTATGTGTACGTGAAGGATAAATATGTGCTTTGATATGCTCGGTGTTGGTGGGGTCAGAGATTTTTTACTGTTAACATTGTGAAAATTTACTGGAGTCATGTAATTATTATAATTTGTTTTATTTTTAATAATAATTGCAACACGGACAGCCAAAAAATTTCAGTTTCTTGATTTTAATTTTCTTTGGGTTAGTTGTAGCTACCTATGTATATGTGACATACGGAAATGCAAACATTTTTATATTCAAGGCGTAGTTACTAAAGTAGCTAAATTTTTGACTATAAGTTGTGTCTGTTATTTGTTGAGTTAGGAACTTCGATTAAAAGTTGTAAATACGTACAGATAATTTAAGAGTGATATGTGTAGTAAATTATATGGCTCAAAATCACCAAGGTGCACGATTGGCTTTGCTAGCAATTTAATGTCTTATATCTTGACTTTATTGAGAAAAGAAAATTAAAAAAATACTACAACTAACCTGTTTTGTGTGTCCAACAAATAATACAATTTATTAAAGAAGTACATTTTAAATTAAATCAATATAAATGCAGCGAACGTCATTTCGGGAACGCGTCCTAATGCAGGATCTTCAACAACAAGTCCAAAATATTAATGAAAAATTGAAGGTATTTAACACCTGTCATTACTTAGTATACGTAATTTTTTATACGAAATCTAGTTTTGGAAAGGATACTAAAAGATTTTTTTTTTTTTAATTAAAAACTGCAAAAATAGTTTGTCCGATAGCGCATAAGTCATTTCAGTGGAGGCATCGATAACCGAAGAAAAATAATTTTAAGTGAACGCAGGCATTCTGTGTCAAACGCTTGTAGAGGAAGCAGTCAGTATATTTATCGGCAAATAAATTAATATCTAAGTGGTAAGTACCTTTCAATTCATTTTTCGTAGAGCGTACATCAATAGTCCGTCATTTCGGGAACGTGTTTTTTACATTTAAATATTCATGTGAATCTTTTTTACGACCCGAAATATAAAAGTAACCACAAATATATTACTATTTACAAAGTCAGGTCCCATTAAAGATGACCGCTGAATAATCAAAGCGCGCTTCTGTGAAATCGTCATTTCGGGAACGTTCCCGGACATGACGGTACGTTCCCGAAATGACTGTTGCGTTCTCGTTTTTTGACGTATTTTGCTTGTAAAAGATTTTATATTTATTGTTTTCAATATTGTTTATATATCATGGATTCATAATATACCCATGTTATTAAACAATCCTTAAGTTATGTGCTTTGTTTTGTTTTTGTACATTTTATCAAACTTAGGAAAACGTTCCCGAATTAATGGTTTTCTGTAAGATATTCAGTGCAAAAAAAATTTTGAATTCTGTGCGCTGCCCTGTCAAAGTTTATCAATATACAAATTTTGCAACAGTATAAACCAAGAGTCATTGTGTCCATTCCCTCCAGAACGGAGTGGGATGAGGACTATCTCGGCAACACAGTGCCGGACGCCAGCTCTGCGTGGTTCACGGACGGATCCCTCGCAGAGGGTCTGGCTGGAGTCGGAGTGTACGGTCTGAATGATGACGTGTGCATCTCCCGCTCGCTAGGCAGGTTCGTCTCCGTTTTCCAGGCGGAAGTTCTTGGCATCCTAATCTGTGCACAAGAGATTTTGAAGAGGAAACTGAGTGGGAAAAACATTTTTATTTTCTCCGACAGTCAAGCTGCTCTGAAAGCACTTGACTCGCACTTAGTTTCGTCTAAACTTCTCAGTGAGTGTCGTCACTCGCTTGATCTTATTGCGACCTCTAATCAAGTCTCAATAATCTGGGTCCCTGGCCACTGTAATATAGCAGGTAATGAGACTGCGGACAGGTTGGCGAAAGAAGGGGCCTGCTCTTCCTTTATAGGACCAGAACCCTATGTGGGTGTTGCACCATCTCTCATCAGTCGCTCGATGGAGGATTGGGTCCTCTCGGAGCACAATGAGAGGTGGGCCGCTAGATCGGATTGTAGACAGTCTAAGATGTTCTTGCATCGGGTCGACCTTGGCCTCAGTAGACGTCTACTCAATCTTAGTAGATGCCAGTTGAGCCTAGCAATGGCCATCATTACTGGCCATTGCAGGCTGAACAAGCATCTTCATACTTTACGAATAGCGGATTCGCCGCTTTGCGGATGCGAGTTGGAGGACGAGACTATTGCTCACTTTCTGTGTGCATGTCCGTTCTACAACAGAGCCAGAACCGCTCTATTCGGGAACTACCATGTAGATCCAAACGATCTACATAAACTCACGCTGCCCACCACCTTGAGCTTTGTTAGAAGAACTGGTCGTCTAACGGCTCAATCTGGGCACCGAGATTAACTCAGATGTCGGTCTCTCTTCTCGAGGTTTGTACAATGGACCTTTAGTCTAAGTGCAGGGTTTATCTACCCGCCTCATGACAATCTACATCTACATCTACATCAACCAAGAGTCATCACAATAGCTTGACATTTTTTTTGGCATAAAACCAATCTTGAAATTCGCAATCTTGGTGATTTTGAGCCATATGCTCTTTCACGTCGTGATTTACACAATCTTGAATAGATTTTAATTTTTCGGTGAAAAATAAATGAAAGAAAAATATTTATACAGTACCTTAAGTCCGACCATCTTTAAAATCTCCAAAAAATTCTAAAATGAATTGCTTATAATGTTCTTATGTATTACGCCAAATTTCATTAGGCCAGCGCCTTTAGAGTGTAGTTGCTCCGTAGGGGTTCTGAAATTTCATCGCAAAACCATCTTCAGTGACGAAGCTCATTTTTGGCTCAATGGGTTCGTCAATAAGCAAAATATGCGTTATTGGTCGGGTGAAAATCCACATGTGCTTCATGAAACACCACTTCATCCACAAAAAATAGGGCCATATATTTTCGTCGACGATAATGATCGTCACGTTACTGTGAATAGTAATCGTTATCGCGCCATGATTACCGATTATTTTTGGCCCGAATTGGAAGATATGGACTTGAACAACATGTGGTTTCAACAGGACGGCGCCGCAAGCCACACAGCACACGTTACAATCGATTTATTGAAGTTTGATGAGCGTGTTATCTCAAGAAATGGACCAGTCGATTGGCCGCCTCGTTCGTGCGATTTAACGCCTCTAGACTTTTTTCTTTGGGGCTACGTCAAGTCATTGGTCTCCAACAAGCCGACGACGTTGCAAGAGCTCAGAGCCAACATTGAACGCGAAATAGCAGCCGTTTCGGCCGAAATGTGTGGCCGAGTCATCGAAAATTGGGTCCAACGAATCGACCGCTGCAAACGTGCCCGCGGTGGCCATATGAACGAAGTCGAGTTCCATTCATAAATGTTTTGATTGTACTTCAACCCGATAATAAAGTTTTTGAAATATCTCAAATGGTTTGCATTCTATTTTGAAAAAAAGTTGTCAAGTCCTTATTGGAAAACCCTATATATCCACTGATACCGCACCCTCAATGTTAAGCTCTTCTAAAAGATCAGAGATTTCCACAGTTGTTAAACCTCTTCGTGGCCTGAAAATGAGAACATAATGTAATGCTATGTGCCCATGGGGTCGTCGAAAAATATTTTTTTTAATAAACAGAATCACACCCACATTGTGCTCAGATCTTCAATTTTACATTTATGCTGAAAGAGGATATTGCATCAGCGTAAATAATAAAAATACTCACATTTCTAACAAGCCGTCTCTGTTGCGCACTTCGAGAATGGAAGTTGTCAATTGAAGCGACAAAATACCGAATAACGTCGCTTTCCCACCAAAAGTTATAAACAAATCGTTAAGTGTATTTGTTCTAAATATGTAAGATGGCGCTGTCAGTAGTTTGGGTCGTTTTCGACTCGCTGGGCATATATTTGAAAGTTTACAGGAGAATAAACTGTTTAGTTGCAATCATTCGAAAAATTTTCATTTCACAAAAGGGCTCGAATTGTCCAATGAACTGTTTTACAACTGAACGCTAAAATAAAGGAAAGCGAACTTTTATGTGATATAATTTGAAATGTTGTCTTGTTTCGTTCTGTTTATGAGAAAAGGAAGGAAGTTCTGATTGGTGGGAGTGGGAACTCATTGTTGTTTTAAAAAATCAAAGCTTCAACTTCTGGTTACTTGTTACATGTTCTTCATCATACAGAAAAGTTTACCTACGCAACCAAACAAACCGAACTCTGCACACTTCACTTTCATTGCATTTTTAATTTGGGTTTCTGATTGCATGTCAGAGTCAGTCCAAAAGTTAAAAAGTCTGCTCAGTTTCTACTTGGTCGCCCATGTAGTGAGTGCATGCCAAAACTGCATATGCTGCATCAACAAGCTACTTTTGCTTTTAGGGAGGGAGGTCGCTATTTACTCGCCACAATTCCACTTGTTTAATGTTTGGTGGAGTTGTTCCAACTCACGATTTTTGTTTATGCAGGAGTTTCTCTTATTCAACTGTTTATCAGTTCATGGCCAAAAAATGAAACATTCAAAGAATATACCTGCTAAAGTGGACGAAAGGAATAATTTACTGTCGGATCCTCTCCAGAGCATTTTTTTAATACTATTGTAAAGCATAATTAAATGCTCATAAAATGTGAATACTACTAAGTCACAGCGCTGCCATCGGGTTTTACCGCAAAATTACTACATGCACATTATCGTTGAATGAACGATTCCATGAAAATATTGGGTCCAAACTGAGAATACTTTATAGTTTCTGTGGAAACATTTAGTCCTATGTTTTTTAATTGTTTTTTGCAAAATACCTTGCTTTTCAAGATGCCGCCCAGCGAAGATAAAAATCTTGGCCATCGATGAGGCGACGGTCGTTAACCAGGCAAAGGCTAGGCTGAAAGGAATTTCATGTCATCGATCGTTAACTTAAAAATATTCTTGTAACAAGTGTTTTGTTTTTTTCCACCGTCGCGTGATATTATAAAAGTCTGGGGTGTGGCACTCAGCTCAGATGATTTGCCAGGGAATTTCATTAATCCAAGTCTGAACAACCGGTAGCTATTGTGGCTTGTTCTGTCGAGCCGGCATCTCAACGCGATGCTAATCTGTTTGATCATGGCGAATTGATTGATCTGCATCCGTGCATCTGCCAAAAGTGCCAAACTCCGCAATTTGATCTTGTTTTATCTAGTAAATAACTTGCTAAGATAGTCCGATATGCAGCCAGGCACTTAAGCATTTGAAGCCACTTTTAATTAGCGTGTTTAGAACTTGTTTTTCATGCTCCCCGCATATTTTGCATTCGCTTATTTATAGCGCTATTCAGAAAGGTGCAATTAGCAAACGCATTTATAATTACATATGTCGCAGAGCTTAAAAGACTTCCAATGTTGGCTTGCTTTACAACGAAGCTTGTCATTTTTAAAACGTAATAAAATGCTGCAAAAGGCACTTCTCCTCCTCAGCCCTTTGTAAAGCAGTGAATGTGTCATACCGTTGAAATAGCCGCTTCCATCCTCAAAATATGATGCGTGTTTAGACAGGGTGGTATCTCCCGCGAGTGTACAAAGTACGGAGAAATGGGTAATTTACAAAATTTACGGCAGGTTGAGCGCAAATGCGGAATGAAGTGTGAATCGTCGGCTATTAATAAGACAAGGACCTAAAAAAGCACAGTAATAAGTTGTGTCCATACAGAATTTTTATGAGCCAATCTGTTGCGTATATTATATCTTTCCCATAAACCGAACCGCAAGGAGATGTAGGAAAGTGGGAAGTCGTAATATACAGAACTACTCGGCCTCAATCCAAAACATGCGTCCCTCCTGGGTATTTCAGGATACAGTCCAGGAAAGTATTAAGTGCCGGATTTTATGATTCTGTATAATTTCTCCATAGATTTCGTCCGCATTATGTCTGGGGATGCGAAAGTTGGTGATCCGGTCTGCTGTGCGGCGGTGGTACGATTATGCGGTGTGTGAGCCGAATGTTGATGCATCGGCTATTTGTAGGCCTGAATCCTCAACACTTTCATATTTTTCCGCAATGGTGGTAAAACTAGGAAAAGTTTATCATGTGTTGATTGAAAGTATTTTACCGCCTAATCGAATCGCTCTTTCTCATTTACGGCTTATTGTATTACTGTGTCATAAACATCCAAACTGTTTAATTATATTAACTAGGGTTTGGTGCACGCGTAACTTGCCACAGGGTTGAATCAACTTGACTCTTGTCGTGAATAAAATAGCACTACAATGTGGATTGTCCACGTAGGGTAAAATAATCGTGAAAAGTATTTTGAATTATTATTAAAAAAAGGAGTTAGGTGCGATATTTCTAACTACAGACCGGTTGCTAACTTATCAGCTATTGCTAAAATGTTCGAAGCATTTGTCTGCAGCAAGCCATTCCTCAGTTCTTCGCTACATGTTTTCACAACACATCAAATTGACTACATATTTACGGATTTCAACAAGACTTTCGATAGGATTAGTCATAAGTTATTTGCTTTAGGATATCTCACTCTCTTCTTCAATTGGATTCGGTCTTATCTATCCGATCGCACCCAAAGTGTCCTATTTCGCGGCCACCTTTCTAAAGAAATACTAAATACTTCTGGTATACCTCAAGGAAGTCATTTCGGTCCGCTCCTTCTTAACATTTATATGAATTGTAGGGCATTCCTACCCAATTCTAATGTTCTATGTTATGCACACGACGCAGATTTTTCGCATTGTTTTTTCCAGTTGTGATTGTGAATTATTGAATATTGTTGTATGTGTTTTATTAACTTTCTTCCACTTAACATAGATAAGTGATCCACGATGCCCCTAAGCCATGGACGACTGTTATATGTTTTAATTATTCTATTGATAGTCGAACTCAAACTGGAGTCAACAGATTCAAAGATTTGGGTGTTTTTTACAATTATCACATGTGCTTTACTGTTAACATTGTTTCGGGACTCCGATATAACCATGTTCGTCCTATTCTGGAGTATGCCTTTTGTGTATGGGCTGTCTCATTATCTCTCTCTCCACATCAATCGCGTTGAATTAGTTCAACGCCAGTTTGAACGTGTTGCTTTTCCGGTCCTATTGCCCCCTTATCATGACATACTTAAACTTATCAAAATGGACTCTCTTCAACTTAGGCGTGATATTTCCAAGACTGTTTTTATTTTTAGTGTCTTCAGGGAAACATTGATTCACCTTGATTGTTTTCCTCGTTAGCAATGGTAGTACCGGCTGAGACACGCTGATTTCCTAAGAATTCCAAAGCATAGAACTAATTATGGATTTCACGAGCTAATTACATCAATGTCTCGTTGCTTTAATGAATTATTTGAATATATCGATTTTAATCTTTCAAAGCGCTGTGTTAAGAATAGTCTTATAGGAAGCCTTTCTGTATTTCCATTGTATTGATTTAGTAGTCAGTCTTTTGACGAATTCTATATAAATAAATAAATAGCCCAACATTTCTTCCGACTTTAGCTCACTGGTATTCAGTTTTTAATCGGTGTATGCTTTATGGACCAAAAGTTTAATTAAATAAAGCCAAAATCAAAAATCTACAGAAACACAGTATCATATCTCCGCGGTACGATATGAATAGATTAACGCTTAAACAACGTGGGGTAATAATGTAAACTTATTTCCTAAGTGAGTGCTGTGATGCCGAAGCAGTGCGAATTTTGAAAAAAAATTTCGTTTGACATAATGCAACAAACGCGCATCGGCTGTACGCAAGTGTATGAAGAAAGTTTGGAAGATTGGTATGCTAATTGAGAACACAAGTTATGCTCGTTTTCGTTCTGCACACTCAGCCTAGAATATTGCTGGTGTTGCCGAGAGCATGTGCCTAAATCTGAAAACCTCAACTCACTACAGATCTCAGACACTGAATATTAGTCACACTGCACGGTAAAAAAAACATGTAACACATTTTGAACAAACACATGGGATATTTTCATAAAATGCATGAAAAAGTCCGTTATTGTCCCAATAGACATAATGTATAGAACAAATATAAATTTGTCAAAAATCAAATTCCCGAAAATTATGGGAAAATACTGAGTTGTTAAAAACTTCCAATTACTTAATATCGGTTGTACCGGTTGTGTAAATGTCACAAGGGAGAATGCCGAAAAAAACCCAGCATTGATTTAAAAAAATTGTATATGGTAAGCTGGGCCAAAATAATATGGCCCAAATATGCATATCGTTTGTCATAAAATCATCCCCAAGACAGCCATTTCGTGCCAACACCTGCAACCTGCAACGTTGCAAGTCGAGTAACTTGTTGCATATTGTAAAAAAAGAAAGAAAAAACGATGTCATTTTAATCTTAAGTAGGTAGATAGGTACCAACTGAGCATTTTATTTAAACTTCAATATTACAGTTAAAGCAGGCAGGACCCACTGTATTTACTATTTCAACTGCGATGTCTGAATGGGTCCCGTCTGATAATACCTCGATAATATTATTATATCCACGTCCGAAAATTCTTTGTTATCTTATGGTAATGATATCACATAGCTCATCGTATTCTGCTCGTCAAACCTTTCAATTTGATACCCATGTCATGAACGATGGTAATAAAAGTGTAATTTGCCATCTTGGGGCGTCCGACATATTTGATCTAGAATAACATCACAACGATTATCGTATTTTACTCATCAAACCATTTCATATCCTTATCAAGGGGGTTGTGAAGAAAGAGGTAATTCACCATCTTGAGGAGTTCGCCATATTGGGTTTAGAATGACGTCATATAGTTTACCTAGTTTACGCTTCAAGCCTTATCTTATCGAATCTTAAAACACCTTATTTCTGAAAATCTATCAAGCCATATAGGCTACACACATACCTACATGAGTACATATAATATTTTATAATACATCCACCCGAAACACATTACTACCATCATTCTGGGGCAGTCGGGTAAAATGAGATATTTAGCGCGAGATGGGCGGGCTTATACCAACTTTTTTTATGAAACATAATAGTCCAGTCAAAATAGGCACTTAAAGTCCAAACCTAGACAAGATTCCCACAGAGCTAAAAATGTGTACAGACCTTAAATACATCATTACATCAGATCATTAGACCTTGCAATAGTCTACAAAAATAGTTAATATACTGTATTTTCCTAACCATCATTCCTGATATATCGCCATTTCAAACATCGAAAATACTAATATGCACTCATACGCCTCCGTGGTCAATCGTGACAGTTACGACAAAAATCATATGCAAATTTCTAGTATACATACATATACGCTGGTATCATCACTTTCGTCGTACCTGCAAAAACTTCCGAGAATGGAAAAACACTGTTTTCACCTGTTGCCCCTCCCTCTGGCCCGTGGGATAGTAACGCCAAAAGTCGTAACATGCAAAGTTGTGGTGCTCGAAGCGCCCTCTACGTTACGACACTCGCTTTTGACGTTACTTTTATAGAAGCCGAGAAAATTGGAAAACAATTTGGTCATAACCGGTCTGGAT
The DNA here is from genome assembly GCA_947538895.1 of Neoitamus cyanurus. Lineage (NCBI taxonomy): Eukaryota > Metazoa > Arthropoda > Insecta > Diptera > Asilidae > Neoitamus > Neoitamus cyanurus. Next base: position 3,287,189 of record OX384540.1, read on the forward strand.
AGGTGTGACGAGATGCACCCGTTCTTCTTTTTCCCTGTGATCTTTCTTTCTTTGCACAAATTATTTTTAATTTTCTCGACTTCTGTTAAAGCTACGAGAAAAGTGATGGTACCACCGTAGAGGGCGCTTCGAGCACTACAACTTTGCTTATTACAACTTTTGTCGTAACTGCCACGCAGGCCGAGAAAACATTGTTTATTGGAGCTTAAATATCTACTTTATGTTATTATTATATAATATGTGTTTTCTACTAAATGCTCCCCACGATTTCATTTTAGTCTGATCAAAGCCCTAGATTGGTACCCATAATTATTTTCTATCTCTTAGTACATCATCATCAGTATTTAAAGTATTAATTTCAGGCTGAGGTGGTTGAAATTTCATGAAAATAAGATCATGGTCCGACGACGAAAAGTCAATTTGATTTATAAATTTGACCTTTGTAGAGGTATCAACAATAAAGAAGTCCAGAAGTGAATATGTAGACTCACAGAAATATGTTGGGTAATTTGTGCTAACGATATCCAATTCCAAAGCCGTTACATCATTTGAGAGTTCTACTCTTTTCGAATTGGTATCCATAAGATTAATGTTGAAATCGCCAGCAATAATGGTATTGTCAAACTTGTGCGAGACCAGTGCTAGACAGTCTAACATTTCTTGAGGGTGTATCCTAGGAGGCGCACCACTTCATCTGCCCTCGCGGTCTTTGCAGAAAACGTTATATCCGGGTATGCTAATCACATTATCTGAAATATGCCGACCCAATCATGTCTCACTTAAATAAACAATATCAACGTCAGAATCTGCTATCATAGACTTGAACTCCTCAAAGCAGCAGCATATTAAGCTTCGCACATTTATATGACAAACGCTCGTACCGGTATTTTGTTTGCACAGTGTTTTCAACATCATATTAGAATACATTATAACAATAGAAGAAGTACAAACAATATCAGAGATCAGCTAAAGTGAAAACAAATAAACAGTCAAAACATGTTAAGACAATAATACGAGTAATCTAACACCTTTCCAACCAAATAAAGCAATGACGGACGAATAGCGAAAAAAACACGATATCAAACGAGACGACACGAACTAATTAATTATTAAACAGATATGTGGATACAAGAAAAGAAGAATTAAATAGAACAACAAATGATGTACAAATTTGTACAAATGTACAATTTAATAAACCATACAAATAAGTTATATCACAGATCGGAAAAAGTCTTTGGCACTGTATATTGTATAGGAGTGAGAATATCAGATCGGTAATAATTGGTAAAAATTGGAATTAACCTAACTTAATTAAAATCTATCCACCTATAGTTCTCGTCTCAGACTAACTTTACCTAAATACTTCGGCGCCACTGTAGTTTCGTCTGCAGGAACTCGATGGAGTTGGCCATAAATGCGTCATCTTCAGTCTTCTCTCGAATACACACCATCTCATTGAGTGTGACTACTGATGCAAGATCGCCATTGCGCTTAAGCCTCTCAGCGAATCTCCTGACCCTGTTCAAGCGATTAGTGAGGCTCTCATTCACGTAGATTTTTGAGTCACTGGCAATACCAATATTACAGAGCGCAAGAGGCCTCTCAATCTTCAGCCTTGAGAAGTAAGCTCTCAAGAAGGCCTTCTTCAAAGATACCGAACGCCAGCTGCGCGATGATCCTGCTGGCACCTTTTCGTTTGTTGGGTGGGTACCCGGAAAATATTAACATTGGCTCATCCTCTTTTCTTCACCCCCAATGTGCCTTCAATTGCCGAGAAGATAATCACCAAATTCTCGTCATGCATAGCCGGAATGTTAGTAACAACAATGACACAATTTTATAATATAATAATTTGTAATTATATTTAAAACTTATTTCGACGCATTCAATAAATCCCGGTGAAGCTTTTAAATTTCTCCTAATGGGCTTTCGCCAATCAGATTAAAAATAGAAAAATCCAAGAGAATGGACCGTATTCGACACCGTTTGGAGTTAAAACCACACTGAATTTTTTAGTGTGTTAGAACACCGTCGTGTATATATTTAAATTTTCATATCATTTTCTCAGCGTTCCACATTATCGATATATACCCAAACGGTGCGTTTTTAAAGACAATGTTCTTGCAAATCACACCAAAATATTCAGGAGTAGCAACACCAATTCTAGTCCTCCTAATCAAAAAATGGCGTGTTTCCTTGTTTGAGAAACCTTTCCATTTGTTTTAGTATCAAGCAATTGATTGTTATGCAACGTAGCTAAGCTCACTGAGTAGGCATGAATTCGAACAGAGATTAATTCGGTGTGAGATAATGAACTGGCATAACAAGCCAAAGATGAAGACGAAGAGTTGGATTCGGACTGGTCGTAAATATAACAAGAAAGCGAATATATCCATAACGAGAATACAATATTATAAAAGCCAAATCGGAAGACATGTTTGTAACATAACTTATTGCAGTCTTGCAAATTTCGCATCAGCGTGAGCTGAGCTAAAGCGCAGTGAAACCCTGAAAACCTCACAAAATCGGGAGCTTTTTATCACATCTGGTAAGACAGATAATAAAGTTCAGACTTACACCACCAAAAAAATATTTCATTAGCTAATTAGAAGGGAAGTTTACTTATAGGCTGACTAGATCTAAAAGACGTGAGCCCATTCTTCTTAAGCTAGTAACAAAATTTCGTCGAATTCGAAACTCCCATCGCTTTTGCGGTTTCACAATCTAACGATAACTACATTCCACTGCTTGTCAAGAATTTTAATTTAGTGCTCCCTATTAAACATTCAATAGCCAAAACGTGTAAACGTTTTATTAAAAGAACGAATTTTACATAAAAATTTAAAAAGAAAATGGTTATTAAGTTAGACAATTGCTCAAAATGGCGTTTAATTTATGTATTTACAGCATGTTTCCGATAACCCTAAATTTCTTTACTTAAAGGGTTACATCCAGTATCTATTAATTTAAAAAAAATCGCCTTCTTTGTTATTTTAATAGCATGCACATATGTATGTACTTTTAAAAACACTTTGATAGTTCCATTCAAAAATTCGTAGAATCGGCTGTACTACAAAACTTTGAATGGATAAAGATCCTACTTTTTCGAAGAAGTAAGAAGGTAAGTATAATAACCCAACAACAGCTTAATTCATGGGCGGCTCAAGGGGGGGTTCAGGGGTCCCAACCCCCCGAACTTAGGTACAACGTCAACGCCTACAGGACACGACGTCAACGTACCTAGGTTTGAAACTTATGAAATAAACTCTTCGTTCAAAAGAAAACGTAAAATCGGAAAGTAAGAGTCGGTACTCGGAGCAGGAAACTAGGAAATTCAAATATGTTTATGCTAGAGTAGCCTTTCCCACCCTGGGATCCGCCAGCATATCCCAGCGGTGCGCGGACATGTCTGAAATTTAAAATGAAAATGGACATAAAAAACCAATTAAAATAAACGAGTTGTATGTTTTGAAAATTGTGTGGTGTAAGAAGGGATGAATAGGTAGGTATCGACATTTTTACTCGGTAATTGTATCGAAAGAAAGTGTCGATACCTCCTCGGCGTCGAATAAGAAGAATCAATATCTACTCGTGTGGATTATTTTTCGGTAGGATAAAATGAAATAAAAACAGTAATAAAATATTGGAAATTAGCAAAATACTATTAAACGTTTCTACACTGCACATTGAATTTACGCTTATAACATGACTTAAATGTGGAAAGGCGCAGACTCGCTTAGAAGTGGGAGGTGGGTTTCTAGGGCGTATGACCCCCATTATTTTTTTTACTTGCATTGTTAAGGGCTTTTGAAGAACAAAATCTCATGGTTAAGCATTGCTTCCCTTACGACTTCGGATCAATTAAAAAAAAATTGAATTGATTTTAAATAACTATAATTTGTCGTGTGCTTTTCTTTAAATTACCCCACCTGTCTTATATCACTGCGCCGGGAATATTCTTCAGCTCTATAAGTTGCTTTGCTGCTCACACGTGTGTAGCCTAATCTTACACTCCGAGCCTCCCCGCCGCGCCGCCCGCCGCGCCGTCTGCAGAGAGACGTGGATTCAGCAATGCCTGAGCTGTGGAAGGTACTGTCAAAATGCTTCTATGAAGTGAACTATCGGGGGTTGTAAAAACGAAATTCGCATTCATTTCGTTCATTTATTATATAGAGCAAGAATAACACGTTTAGTTCATTTGGAGATGAATTCATTTATGCATCCGTCAGCGTCAAAAAAAATTAATTTATACATTTTACTGCTTATTGGTCAATGTTGTTGACTGTATTTAGAATGGTGTCCGTAAATGGTTTATGTCAGTTGAATTGATTTCATATTTGTATCTTCAAAATATAGGCAATGCTATCAAAATATAAAATATACTGACTTTAGGGAAACAATTTTATTTTTGTAAAAGCACGCTTTTCTTCAGATTTATTGAATGCAAAAAATCTGAAAAGTGAAGTACCTTTACCCTTAGTTTGAATGAGTAATGAAGTAAAAGAATATTGAGCAGATTAGCGAAGCATGAAACGGTGCTAGAGTCGTACTTTAATGTGTTAGAGTTTAAGTATGAACGCATGAAGGGGCACTCATAAAGAGCAATAATATACATAGTTGGGGAACCCTACAACTGGATGCAACCCCTTCATTCCACTCCGCTTCTAATAAATTAAAAATTCTTATACACTTTTTATTCATTAATGGCTTATACAGATAAGTATGTATACTAGAAAAGAAAACTTAGCAGTTGAAGAAAATATCCAGTTTGTTAGTTTTAGACCCTAAAATAAGAATTTGTCATCTCGAGCCACCGTGTTTCGTTGGTTTTCTGAACTGAATCGTGGTCGCACTTCGTTACAGGACGAATTTCGTGAAGGTCGTCCAAAATCGGCTGTTATGCCAGAAAAAATCGATTGCATGAACATTTGGTCGTCAAAAAGATTTGTTCGCGTTGGATACCGCATAATTTGACAATCGCTCACAAAAAGGCTCGTGTCGATTGGTGCAAACAAATGTTAAAAAAATTCAATCGCGGTGCTTTAAAAGAAGTGTATAAGATGACAGACGACGAATCATGGATCTTTGCATTGAAACCGAAACTAAACAACAATCGATTTTGTGGGTCTTCCAAGACGTGCCAAATCCAACAAAAGTCGTAAAAGCAACGTAGAACCATCAATTATGAATGGTACAACACCATTTGTTTGCCAAAAGTGTTCGGAAAAATAAAGGAAACCAATTGCAGAAGACGAATCATTCTCAACCACGACAATGCAAGCTGTCACACATCAGCTCAAACAAGTGAATTTTTGAGCACTCTAAACATCGAATTGATGGGTCATCCGCCGTACAGTCTTGATTTGGCACCCAATGATTTCTTTTTATTCCCGCATATCAAAAATAAATTGTGAGGTCAACGTTTTTCGGCGCCTGAAGAAGCGGTTGATGCTTTCAAATCACATGTTTTGGAGGCACCTCAATCGGACTGGAAAAAGTGCTTCGAAAATTGGTTCAAACGTATGCAAAAGTGTATTGATCTTCATGGAGAATATTTTGAAAAACAATAAAGCCATTTTCGATTATAAATATTTATTTTTGCTTGTCTATCTTACCTCAACTAGCAACCCTCGTATGTAAGTCCTGTTAGGGACGTTTCAGGATAATAGGTTTGCCATTGTTCTAAAGCAGACAACATGTATACTTACTAATGATACACTTTTGGCAATCCGTTGATAACTTGCGGAAGATTTACCTATAATTGTATTCTACAAAAAAATATGCTATGCATTTTTTGCACTATGCACTATCAATGTTTTGATTATTTAGAGGTATGATACTTAATTGATTTGATAGTAATTGTGACCTTGCAGATCTTAACACATACAATACATTTTGCACTTGAACAAACTTTCACGAATATCACACCTCTCAAGTCAAACAATGTCATCTGTTCAAATACAAACCTAATGTGCTTTCCATTTGCGTCAATTTCTGGTACATATAAAAATGCAACCGACGCTACACTCCACTGCTATTGCAAAATGTCAGTCTCAGTGATCACATTCAGTCTTATAATTTCTTGTGTGTGGATCAATACCATTGTTTCCACACAATGTAAGTACAATGAAGAAGAAACATCTGTTTAAATTTAATCCATGTATATACTAACAAGTTTCATGGCCGCGTTCAATATGCCATATTTACTAATTAGGTATGCTCAAGTTCATACGTAAAGTAAACCTGCAGACGTTTTGATTTTCATAGAAAAATTTAAAGTTCTGTATTTTAGTGACAGTAAAATCGGATTCCTTGTTAAATTTAAAATGAGGACTAATAAATTAATAGCGAAGAAGAGCTCTGTAAAAATATTTTAGTTTCTATTTTATTTCAATTCTACTCCATTCCGACAGATCTTTGAGGTTAATTATAATTCAAAATTTCAGCATGTGCATTGGATGTGAAAAATCTTCCAGCCTTAGCTCCAGTATTTATCACAAACCAGAAAGAGCTCGCCAAGAACGTGGGAAGACTTCTAAAGTGGAAAGTCGGCGAAAAGGGAGAAATACTATGGAATGGTCGGGAAAATGCTTTGGTTTCAAGTAATTAACAGAATTTATATTTTAAGTTTAAATGTGCTCAAGTTTCATTTTCTTACAGAAGAAACAAGTAAGAAGCGTGCAGTGATAGAATGTAGAGCGGATGGATTGTACGTTGATGAGACGAAAGGTGTTGGAAATATATCCTGTCTTAAGGAAAACGCTGCAGATGTTATAACTACGAGCAAAACTTGTACTAATGGCGGTATAATCAAATACATCGGTTTCAGGAGTCGTGATAAAAGTATTGTAAAATACATAACAATTTGTTATAGCGACACAAAAGTCAGTCCAATCTATACCTACCACACAATATGGGGAAAAGGAAGTAAGACGTGTAATAGATATTACTGAAATATTTAACTTCATAGTCCTTTTGAATTTAGGTCGATTTATGCATAATTTTCCACGGCCATTATTCGCGTTGCCTGGTGTACCAAATGTCAATATGATACATGCTTATGTTGAACAGAAAAACACTCTAAGAAACCTTTTGGGTAAAAATTCTGAAAACTACATTAAGGAAGTATCCCACATATTTTCAAAAGGACACTTAACTCCTAGCCGAGATGGCTTATTTAAAAGTTGGCAGCTTGCAACGTATTACTTTATAAACACAGCACCACAATTTGAAGTAAGTATTAGAAATCATTATTGATTCGTTTTGATCAATTACTCTATGACCGTTTTTTTACAGGCTGTTAACGGGAACAACTGGGAAACAGTAGAAATACTTGTTCGAAACAAAGCAGCAAGCCTGAAGGCGGAGATTGAAGTTTATACGGGTGTTTCGGGTGTTTTAGCACTTCCCAATGAAAAAAATAAATTATCTCCAATTTACCTCCAAGAGAAGGATGGAAAATCAGTAGTCCCTGTTCCAAAGTGGTTTTGGAAAATTGCAAAGTTCAAAGACAGGGGTATTGCATTTGTGACTTTGAACAATCCGCATGCAACTGCAATTCGTCCTGTGTGTGAAAATATATGTAAAAATTATGGCTGGCATGACAAATATTTCTCAGCCTACAAATATGGATACACGATATGCTGTTCTGTTGAATCTTTAATGAAAGCGTTCTCCGCGGTACCGGCGGAAGCTAATGTTAGTCATGTATTAAAATACTAATGAGGAAAAAGTTCATTTTCTTATTCTGATTATGATGTTGAAATAAATTATTGAATTTTCGTACTTCTGGTCTTTCAATGCTTGGTATTAACTAAATAGTAGATGAGGGGCTATTTTTAAAAAAGGCAGTGTCTATTCGCACCCGATTTTCCCGTGTAAGTACACGGGTACACGGGTACACGGGTTGCTCGGCAAACTTCGGGATTGTTTGAAATTTTTGCTTACACGGGTACACTGGTACACGGGTTTCCCGGCGAACTTCGGAATCGCCTGTCCATGTCCGAGTTTCTCGAATAAATAAAGAAATTGTGGTCCGTTTTGGCGCAATGAAATTGCTTAAATTTTCGCTGAAATTAGGAATGATCGATGTTAAGAAATGTCAGCATAATGTTAACATCTGTAGCTAAGTATCGATGTCCGATTATCATCGTACTTTTAACATCGATGCTGTACTGCAAAAGTACTAAATACTTTATTAAATATCTCGCAAATGGGACGAGCGCGAATTTTTTCAGTAATTTTGTGTCGATGAGCTATCCAATTAAGGCGCACCGCTTATAGGTGAGTACCCGAATAAACCTCCATACAGAGATATGTAAGTAAAAGAATCGCAAAGCCAAGTTTAATGTCATAAGTCGGTTCGATTATTTGCTCGTAGCATCGAAGTCACGATGTTTGATATCGCCATCGCTCAACATTGATGTTTCGTATCGCAGCGGACCGGTGCCGGCGGCTTAATTACCAATATAAGATTGTTTTCCTTAAATTCCTCGCGCTAAGGATAATATTGAGGTTTTTGTGATTTGAATCCCCTTAGTATAAACAATCTCTTTGGGATATTGCAATCTCTCGAAAAAGTCACCCATTTCGGTAAAGTGTTGCGCAATATGATTACCCTTGCGCAACGGCACGGAATACAGGCAGATATGGTGCGGTTTTCCAAGAATTTTTGATGGATCGTTGCAGCAGAATTTTTGGCCGCTGCTGAGAATTTTCGATGTTGGGTTCAATTGCGTAAGGTCTAGCCCAGAATGGCGTGGACGCACCTCACAAATTCCGCCCCTGCAATTCACTACGGGTATGTCGTCCTAAACCATCCCGATTTTCACACTTTCCCGTAGCCGTTATAGATTCCTAGTAAAACAACATCTTTTCTACGAATTTCGTGCCTCCTCCTTCATCTTTCAGACCACTTAACCAAAAAATAAGAGGCCAATTCACGCGCCCGACGATATGAAACGTGTGTCAGTGACGTCATTACCCACGTAGACTGGCTTAGCATACAGTTAAGGAGGCTCGATCGAAAACTAAAAAAATGGTAGAATTAATTCAAATTTCGCTTGATGATAGTTTAGCATCATATAAATCAATTACAAAAAAAATGCTTGTCACCGGCCAAGTAGAATAGAAAAATCAAACTAAAATTTATTAAGGGGGTTGTATCATGTCCGAGGTTAAATTTTGAAGGTTTTCAAAGATTTTTTTGTTGCGGAAAATATAAGTCAGTGACTTAGTGAACTAGCTGCCCTTAATTGCCATCTATTAGTAGACTACTGTCAAATTTTGAGCAAGCTGGGTCATTTAGTTTATGCTTGACATCCATTGAAAACAAACAACCTCTCGACTTTTAACAGAAATGGAAAAAAGTGAATTTCGTGTGCTGATTAAGTATTATATATATTATAAACCAAGGAAAGGCTTGATAAATACTATGGGGACACTGCACCATCAATTAAAATGGTTAAGAAGTGGTTTACTGAGTTGCGTTGTGGTCGTATCAGCACAAGTGACGCCGAACGTTCAGGTCGCCCAAAAGTGGTCGTTACACCAGAAATCGTCGATAAAATCCATGGAATGATATTGGATGACCGGAGAATGAAAGTGCGTGAGGTGGCTGAGGCGGTAGGCATCTCAACTGAGCGGGCACATCACATTTTACATGAATAATGATATGAAAAAGCTATCCGCGCGATGGGTGCCGCGATAAACACTTGGTTTGTTTGGCGATGTTCAGCCGCAATCCGAACGAGTTTTTGCGCCATTTCATAACCCTTGACGAAAGATGGATACATCACAATACACCAGAGACCAAGGAACAATCAAAACAGTGGGTTTCTCGAAGTGAACGTGCACCAGAGAAGGCGAAATTGTGTTTGTCAGCCAACAGTTTTTTGGGATGCACGCGGTATCATTCATATCGATTACCCCGAAAAGGGCAAAACGATCACCGGTGTATATTATGCAGAGCTTTTGGACAGATTTGACCGCACGACCGCATTTGGCGAAGAAAAAAGTGTTGTTCCATCAAGACAATGCACGGGTGCACACGTGTGTTGTCACCATAGCAAAAATCCATGAATTGGGCTACGAACTGCTACCCCATCATATTCTCCAGATTTAGCCCCATGTGACTATTTCCTATTTCCAAACCTGAAGAAATGGCTGGGTGGTAAGAGGTTTGGGTCAAATGAAGATGTCATCACAGAAACAAGCGCCTATTTTGAGATTCTTGAGAAAGCTATATTTGGAAGGAATAAAAAAATTGGATAAACGCTGGACTAAGTGTATAGAGTTAAAAGGAGATTATGTTGAGAAATAAAACGTTTTTTTGCCGAAAAAATATATTTTATTCAAAAAGTCACTGACTTATCAAACCGCCCTCGTATTAACATAAAAATAACGGAGGAGGTAGTTGGTAGATTGATTCATTGCTCACTATATAAACAGCTATAAATTGTCTAATATTGTATTTCGAAATACATAAATTAGTTATTCATTAAAGCTATCTGAAGATGCCAAGATAACAATGCCGACAAACAAATTGCTCTAGCTCGCAATTGTCGTGATTTACATCCTCTCTGGAACTGAGAATTTTTTCAGCAACTAAATTAATATTTTCACTGTTCCATTTCACAGTCGTACTCATACATAGTAAATGTGAAATGGAAAGAAAACAGAAAAATAATATTCGTAAAAAGTACAGTGGTGAGGTGACCCTCGGTGGGAGGAGGCGAATCGTATCTTAGACGAAACATCGCGAGCAGTGTGCAACATTATTCATTCAGGACGGGACAGAACTTACATCCTCGCAGCGAGGGGATGAGCATAACAAAAATTTTCTGCAGACAGGAAAGACAAGAAACAGGAAAAATATTTTTCTTCGTTTTTTTTTTGTATAGTAAAAAAGAGAAGTCCAGAACATCTGCCGCCATGTTGCTGACAATTTTTTTTTTTAGATGGTTCTCATTTCGAAACTTGTTTAACGCTTTAGGGTGAGCTTTTTCCTGTTGTTGCCGTTAAGCCATGTTGGAGATGGAACATTACCGGAACTGGGCATGACGTGTGTTTTTTCAAGATTTCCTTTAGTTGAAATTTGAAAAAAATCAATAGCATCGTGGAGGAGAAATGTATTTAAACATGTGTACAGCTCGGTCGCGGAAAATACTTAAAAGGAGTGTTGGAATCGACATAGGGAAAGCAAAACAGCTTAGAACATGCACATAGCGTTTTGTGGGGAAAACATTGCGCTGGGTTCAACGTTCAACCCCATCATTAAATACTTACATTTCCACGCGCTCATATCAATGAATTGCGGCCATGCTCACATATGTAAAAGTGGAAAGATAAGACACTTAACTAGGTGTTATGCGATAAGACACTCGAGCCAATTTCGAGTTCCGGCTCGAAACAATTGGGAATAAATCATTTTACTGTCTTATTTACTTTGATATGGCTCCGCGCTGCGGCGGACGGACAAAATGAAGTCAGCAGACCGAGCGGCCCCATTAGTCCAGAAGTCTAAATGCAACTTATAGAATATTCCTGATTGCATCCAATATTTTACGGATGCCGCTTTGATCCCAGCGGCTTGTTATATGCTCCGACTTACAAGCGGTCATTAAATTTTCGGGAAGCGATAAGGAGAATACTCGTAGGATCGAAAAGTATCTCAGTCGAGACATAAAGAGTGACTCCTTCGGCATAAAGAATTGGTGTAATTAAAAATGCGATGACGGCAGCGCTGCGGATCAATGGAGGCGAAGGCCGAAAGAACAGCTAATTAAAAGAATTCATTAAGAAATGCCGCGATAGGGCCAGCCACTAAACTGGTGTCATCTCTTTTGGCAGCGGAAGACGAAGAGCCAAAGAGCTCCGTTCGATGAATGTATTGGATGTTGTGCCCTTCTTTTTTGTTCACCTTACATCAGCCTTACTTATTGATTTCATCCTCTTTCGGCGATCAAACTGGAAGCCACTCTCCAGACACTTGATAAGGGAGGTAAATTAATAATATCAGAAAAGACACATGTTCTTGAACATTCCTACCTGCGCTTTACCTTTGATCTGAAGCAGCGAACTATGGCGGCCGATAAGCCAGTAACACAAATTTCATGTCAGCATTTTTCAGCTTATTGGGTTCTTAATTAATCACTAGAATAAAATGGCTACCGAAAGGCTCAAAACATCGAACCGAAAAAAACATTCAACTATAAAATGACTGAAAATAGCAAAACAAGAACAATTAGTACAGCAAGAAAGAACAGAATTGAATCACTGACTTATATAATGTTCCCCCAAAATTCCAGATTTGTTTGGATAATGAGCCCCCACACCGACTCCCACTAAGTTTTCGACTATGCTAATGAAAAAAGGGTTTAATTTATTATCAAACTGCATTTCAGTGGTCGAAATTATTCTGAAGTCTTACAGCATTTTTAAATTAAAGAAAACTGTGTACTATTTAAATTAAGACTTTTTCTTAGTAGTTGTATATTTTGTAAGCGACTGTAAATCACTTAGAAATTAAGGAAGAGTTGATTTAATGTTCGATGTGGATTTTTTGAGTATGTTCGCTACCGGAAACAATTTAAATAGGACGTTGTTTTGTCAATCATCACTTATATTATTTGTCAAAGGTATTGCTTTGTCGTACGCCATATCTCCCTTAATACTTAATAAAAAGAAATGATTGAGATATCATCTTGAAGATTACGTCCCCCGATAATGACCAAAAAATAAACAAATAGTTTAACGTTAATGCTTTCATTATTCCTTCACTTCTGCAGCAAAGGATGCGGTTATTCCACTGCAACATATAAGTTTCCATAGGGCACAACCCGATTGTTTTCTAGTCATGCTTCCAATTTCTATTTCCTCCACATTGGACTTCATTAGAGACTATCCCAATTCTTTAGCGTGTGGTCATTAAAGCATGCAGTTCACTGTGCGAAATTTTGAAAGATCTAATGGTATTGCACTGTTGATAAAAATATTGATAAGGTGATCATTTTCTCTTCTGTCCGGAACATTAAGAGATTAAAATTCTATGATTTGCACCATGACACCAATACGCACGAACGACCTGATGTCAGTACGACCGGCACAACTGTTTGCATCAAAGAATATGTGAAAACCAGAAGAGCACCTTTTATACGTCTGCTGGAGATATCCACTCAATTTTTATTTCATTTGAAAGAATATTTTACGGTATTAAGTATGGAATGTAACATCAATTTCAAATGTCCGCCGCGGCTTTGCTTGGTCCGATCGGGAGGTCCAATTTCATGCAATCTTCGATGAATTTGTCGCATAAATCTGACGGAATTTGCTGGATGGCGTCATTATATTGACTTTGAGACAATCAATTGTTTCCGGTTTATTCTCATAAGCCTATGATTTAAGATAGCCCCAAAGGAAGAAATCTAAATCTGTTTAATCTCACAATCTCAGTCACCAGTCTCAAATCGTTCGTGCAGAATGTGGCATGCGCTGTGTGGCACGTAGCGCCGTCCTGTTAGAACCACATGTCATCAGTATCGATATCATCCAGTTCAGGCCACAAAAAGTTGATTATCTGTATCGCTTGCCGCTGGCGTCGCAAAAAATGATTTTTTCTGTCTTAATTCGGGTCAACTGACGAATACGTGCCACCAAGGAAAGGTGCGACAGAACTTTGAACGACATTATATTCCGTACTTAATGCCATTAAAATTTCTTTGAAATAAAATAAAAGTGGAATGGATATCTCATACACAACTTATTTTATTGACATTTAAAAATCGAGCGTCCTTATTGAAAGACCCTTTAAAACATTTTCAAAACGCAAGAAGTTTTTCTAGAAATTTGACGTGAGAAGTGCATGTTCTGTTTTACAAATCAAATATTGCTGCCAGTAGCAAAACAAATGCGTCTCTGTAGCTTGTAGGCGATTTTAACTTGAGAGATCTTTGGAGTTTTTCCTGGGCTTCACAGTACTGTCATTGCCTTGACTATTTCTGATATTTGTAGAATAGGGCCCAATATCTCAAAATGATTGTAACATTGTTTAGAAATGTTTTTTTTTGACATGAATAATCGCTATAGATTATTTTATGCTTTTTAAGACTTGTATTGTGGATAGTACTTATTACTATTATTGCGGATTCGTTTACACAGTATATACCCCTATATCCGACTTCTTACCATGCTCAGTTCAAAGTATCTTCTAAATATGGAACTATAACTGTGTATTTGTGTAGTAGTTCTGATGTTCCTTTCGTTACCTAACATCTTAAGGTTGTTTCTGTTCAAGAAAAGTTTTTCTGTGCATCGGGCCACTCCAATTGGTGGTCTTGTGATGCAACGCTCTCTTCCACTTCTAAATTTGCCAGCGACTGATTCGAGGCGGAACAAGATTAAGCGATTCGCGCGCCCATAACCACTCAGATGCCATCTTGCAGTATTCAATACAAAAAGTGTAATTACCATACTTTACCATTTCAGTGGTTCTTATCTGAATCTGGGAACGCCACCAATTTATTCGTTTCTCGTCTCGAAGGTTTGGCCTTATTTTTTTGGCTTGCACATGAACAATGGCCGATAAATGGCGATAAGTGAATGAAACGAAGAATTGTCAGCTTACAAAAACCAGACTGAAGGCGCCAACGGCAGGACCCTTAATTTATCTTGCACGCCATGTTCCGGCCCTTCCTTGTACCTTTGTTATCGCCATCGCTTTGACGTTCTCAGTTTTTCGCGCTCCTCCTGGTTTTGTCAATGAATGTCTCGAAAGATTTCCAATTCCTTAACGTATTCGGGTTTTTTGCTGCTGACAAGATCAATTGATCTTCGGCCCACTGAAATAAGAAACTTTCGGAATTTCGGCTCCAACTATGTAGAAAAGGAGTACATTCGGCCCGAGGTAAGTGTCAAAGAGGGAAAAACCCAAGAAATTCGTCAAATAGAAAATCTCGAATTTGGAGTGATCGTCACCACTAATTATAGTGCCTCTGCTGCGCGTTTAAAAGGATAATTGAATGCAATGAATCACGGTCTGGCTGAAAAACTGCCACCGCTGTTGATGGGTGATTAAATACGCGCTTCTCAAAAGCAGGGGAAGTAGATAACGCGCATCAAATTAATTGCCCTCGCGGCTTATTTGACTGACAGTTGTTCGCTTCATACGTTCACGGGAAAACTGCACATTAATCACATGTGCACTGAAGCATTTTAGAAGGCATGTGAAGTATCACACTTCACTTAGATGAATGCGTCTGATCAAGACTGCATACAAAGCAACACTAATTGAGTAAGAATCATAGAATTATTATAAATATAAAAATTATTGCTCCAGCGAAACATTGGTGCTGGAAATAATTATTTGGTTAATTAAACATCAAACAAAAAGGAAAGCCTTAATGACACGTTGAGAAATTTATTTTTAATTTTAATGACTTTATTACTAATATAAATAATAAATGACGAACTACAATGTTGTATAGACATAGGAGAAAAATTAGATGGGTTAAATAGTACCGACGTCAGTACTGATCTTACTGCAAATATTTTCTGTTTGGATAGATAGGGGATGAGTCTGATTTATATCACCACTTTTTAGTTTCAGAAGGATATCTCGTTTTGATGTTGATTAAAATAAACTATTTATCGCATGCCACGTAGTTTAGAATCTCGTTTAACTTATACCGGAAAATCAATTCATTACTTCTTATACATTTCTCATAATACGTGATTTTCCAGAGGCTTTCCATTGGAACAATTTACCCTACTAGTTGGCTTAATTGTACCATAGGTAAGGTAAATTGTACTTCTAAGAGTTAAGTGACTTTAAGATATGATAACATATGTTATTGATAAATTACGTAAACTTGCTGTTTCATTCTTCAGTCCTTTCGTGGTTTAGTACTTATTTAAGAAATCATGTGCAATATAAAATAAAAAAAAAAATTTCCTTTAAAAAAGTATTTCTATTTCACTCCAGTTAGGAGCATAGGTTTTCCAAAAAAAGCTTCTCTACTTCGAGGCTTTGCTTCAGTTTCTTTCAATCATGTTCGCTATGCAATAGCTATCCTGACTGATGCGACTACCATCTAACGCTATCAGGAAAAGCATATCTCAATGGTCCGAGGCAGGCTCGAAGCGGGGACCCCAAGGTTATAGCACAGCGTACTTACAACTAAGCTATTAGGACCCTATCTTTCAAAAAGATAAATTTTAATTCAGTAGTCCCACAAGGCAGCCATTTGGGTCCGCTGTTATTCTTGCTATTTATTAATGACATTACGGTAATTTTTCATTCGACTAAATGTTTATTTGCTGATGATTTAAAGTTATTTTGCACAAGCGATTCTCCAGATGATTGAAGTCTCATATCGAATTATTTAGATTGCCTTCATGAATAGTTTAATCTTAATAAATTAATATCATTTCATTGTAAAGTAAATGATATCTGTTTTCTGTATATAATTAATACCATTCCTCTTACAAAAGTTTATCACGTAAAGGATTTAGGTATAACGTTTAGAGCTAATATGTCATTACTGTTAATTTTGAATTTGTTATTACAAAGGTATTTTGGGGTTTGGGATTTTCAAAACGGAATTCTTAAAACTTTAAATGTAAATCTTCTCAGACTCGTATGTCATATCGTCATATCTATTTTGCATTTGTACGTTGTGTTCTTGAATAAGCCTCTATAACAGGGTGACCTTATTATCGATTGGAGGTCAAGTTTACCCTGGCCATTTTCCTCCAGTTATTTTCTCCCGGTTATTGAATT
The DNA here is from genome assembly GCA_947538895.1 of Neoitamus cyanurus. Lineage (NCBI taxonomy): Eukaryota > Metazoa > Arthropoda > Insecta > Diptera > Asilidae > Neoitamus > Neoitamus cyanurus. The sequence goes on from OX384540.1 coordinate 3,303,966, forward strand.
TCCCCATGTAATTTTCCCACGGTCATTTTTCCCCTGTTGTACTTTATTCTATAAAGTAATTTGCAAAAGGCGCATTTCAGGATATTAGTCAGAAACTTAAAAAGGGGAAAATGACCGCGAGGCAAATTTATATTTAATTTTTAGAATTAAATCTCCTGACCTTTTATTGCTTATTAATTTGTATGCACCAGAAAGATCAATTTTTTCGAATCCTCACTGGACTGCTTATGGTTGTCATGAACCTGTTACAAATTGTATAGCTCGTTCTAATTGTGTGATTGCCTTAATAGACGTCACTTTGCCACGAAATGAATTTAAAGTAGTTTTCTTAGAATCTGAATATATGTATAAGGAAATAGTTAGCTTTGTATAGTTTAGGTATGCTGGTCTGTAAGACAGACGTACAATCTGTAGACAATAATTAAATAAATAAAATTTTGAAAATAAATTACTTTGTGTAAAAATTTAATAAAATGTGAAAGTTACCCAGTTTGTTAATAATTTAAATTCAGTCCTATTAGGTGCCTACAACCTAAAAAATGTCTGGGATTGGTTGGAATTCGTAATTCCTGCTTAAGCGTAGCGTTGGAATCTTTTTTTGCACTGTCTCAATACACTATGATATAGATGTGTATTTTAGTATGTTGGACGACGAAAGCACAATTCAAAAGTCCTTCGACCAACGTTTTACGAAACCAAGTGCTGAACTCGCTCGATTAATTATATTATTGATATGGCGTCCAAAATTCAATTTGCTAACGATGGTCAAGCCAATGTCAATAACACTATCTTGTCTAAACAAAGTATATCCGACGGGTGCATTTCTTACTGAAAGATATAAAGGTACATTGGCTCACATTTAAATGCATATAATTTTTCAAACACCACAGTTCAAAACTGGCAGGATCATCTTGTAGCCACAGTGCATGTTGTAGAGTCTCGAGTGATCTACAGATTTTTAAATCATCGGCGAAGGCTTACACATGCGAATTCCAAATAAGGGGAAATAAGTCATTGATAAAGAGCGTGAAGAGCATAGGTCCAAAATGGTTGCCTTGCGGGACGCCAGACAAGACCGAAACGGAATCAGAGAAAGTATGGGAAAAGTTAACTTTAAACGAACGACACGTAAGGTAAGAATTAATCCAATTAACAAGATCATTTGAAAAGCCTACTCAAAGCAGTTTAAAAATTAGCACTTTATGGGAAAGTTTGTCAAATGCCTTACTAAAATCGGTATACACACAATCGACTTGTTCATGTTTTTCTAGTTCAGTTACACAGAAATATGAGAATAAGTGGTCCTTAACAATAGCTGCAAAAAGCTTAGGAATAGATGAAAGTTTAGCAATTGGCCTATAATTCTCTATTAAGTCCTTTTTACCTTTTTTAAATATAGCGATCACATAAAAAAGTTTCCAAATATCAGGAAATACACAACAACGTAAAGATAAATTAAAGAGAAAAGTAATAGGATCAACGATTGGAACACCACATTCACGCAGAACAACTCCAGGGACAGTATCAGGAGAATTCGAAAAGTCTTCGTCAATCTTCCTTATGTATTCTAAAACACTGCAAGCGTTTAAGACCATAGTTGGAGATTGCATCGGAAGACAAGTCAAGTTGTTAAAATATTCTAAATCTATATCACAGGTATTATCACTTCCGTTAGTCTTCCGTTTACTATTTATAAAATTCAAAAATTCTTACACCTAGAGTAATTATTGTATTGTCTTCGCAAGTCAGGATAGCTCAAGTAATCGTCATTTGAATGAGAACTCTGAAATAGGCGCCAAGCACTAATTCTACGATTTCTCACCTTAATTCTTTAGCAAAGTAATGCACTTCCTGAGAGGTCAATGGTTTTCTTTTGGTCAGCTTATAATCAACAGAAGAAAAAAATCATTGCATACTTTTTAGTGTATTTTTGTGTTAAGGGAACGAAACGCAAATATGCTGATAAAAATTGTAATAAAGCATGCCTTAGTGTGTAACCTCGACCAACATGACTCACCCCTGCAAGTGGAATAATTCCTTCAGTGCTCCCAATAAATTTAAGCCATTCCGCAGGAACACCGTCCATATCTCGCAACCATCAGCGAATATATTGGTTGCCATGAGTGGAGCTGACTTGATAATATACTCATTACCTGAACCCATCAGAGCGATAATTGCCCTGCCTCGCATTGTCTCCGCGGAACCAATACCGTGAATGTCCGTTTGCGTCGAAAATGTTCGGATGGCGTGTTATCTTCAAGGCTATGTTCGAATACAAAGAGTAGCCTCGTACATGATTTTCTACATATGAGTATCAGGCCGTAGATAAACAAAACAGGCTTTTTCTGTTCTGTTGTCTTCTGCTAGGAGATACCACCGTTTGGGACAGCCCGTATCTAAATGGGCTTATTATGTTCGATGTTTCTGATCAGGCCATGTTTGCCTCGATGGGAGTGGTCTTTTATCAAATCTGATACATTGCACATAAAAATAGTGTTTCCTCTTTCGGTATTTCTTGATTTCCTCGGCGACGAAAACCTTTCCTCCAAATGCCCTCACGGAGCGCACACAAAGAACACGCACCGTCGCATCGGTCGTCGCGTTGGTCGAGTCCCGGCAGAGTTGGCAGTAACGTTTTATCGCCTCACATATTCGCAAAACGGAGCTGCAGTCTCTTAATGGTGCGCTAAATTAATTGAAAAAATTAATAATACGAGACATGCCAATAAACTTGTATTACTTATGTAAATTGTTTCCGAATTAATGTCACCTAAAGATAAAAGCTCTCTCGGCGAAGTTATCGCCGCTTACCATGTCGCGATGTCGAGCTATGTTAATGCGCAGAATTTTTCGACGACTTCAAAAAGAGCCGGTTGGTTAATTATATCGTTCTTCGGCGGAATGACTTCGGCTGCTTGAGAATCTTTACAGCTTCTCCGAATCCATTTAAGATTATATTGGTTTTAGCGTGTTTTATTGATAATCAAATGAATTGGATTACAAGATCGCGCCCATAAAAGAAGTTAACAACTAGTTGGATATTTTCGAGATATAAAAGTGAAGCTCCATTTTGGACCCCGAAAACTTTTCGCGTGCTCATTGATGAAACTTGTCTCGTCAGTTCAGAGATGAAATCATTTTATTATTACAAAAAAAGGGAAACAATCTGATTCTAGTGGAACCTTCCAGTCAAAATCATTTAATGCATTATCCGATTCATGTTCGAGATCAATGCCATGCTCACACTGGATGGGTACAGACGTAAATACCAAGATCGAGGATATCGATAGATCGATCAGTGGTAAAAGGTCCCGGTTTGAATCTCACGTATCTAAGATTGTTTACCTTTCTTAAGGGTCGCTCGTAATTACCTACATCTTTTAGAAGTGCAATATGATACTTCCAAGGTGAGGAAGTGAGGTGGCAAAACTTAGGAGGGATTATTTGAATTTCTAGGATTTATCAAAACTCAAGCATTACAATGCCTACAGTTTCAAAACATGTCATTCCATCCTTCTTTTTACCATTGTAGACTACAGGTAGGTTCATATTCGTAAGGTCATGTGAGACTGTCCCTGCAGGTTGCACATGGTCCCTAGGCACGTCTAGTCTAGCATGGCCCTTATTCAAATTGTTTTAATGCAAAGTATGTTGTATTACCCTTAGATAGTGCTTCAATTATACAGGCGGGAAATGTATTATTGCACGTTTGGAATGGCAGTGAAAAAAGAAATATAGATTGTCTGTAAGTCTCGATAATATCGTCTCGATGTCCGCCATCACGCCGCTTGTTTTCCAAAACTTTTCTACTCATAGTGGCGCTGGTTTATTTATGTAGACGCGATTTTCAAGATAACTCAATAAAGTAATAGGTTAACATTTGCTAGCGGCGATGTTGTTAAAGCAACACCTGTCGAATTTGTTGTAAAATAATTAAGTACTATGGAGGGTTATAGCGTTGAAGAACGTCTGCAAATCATCAAATTTTTATTACAAAAATCAGTGCTCCGTTCGAGAAACGTTCATCACCGAAAATCTTCGATCTTGAGTGACGTGCGTTACAGATCGATGACGAGCAACTTCTTGTGGCCTAAACTGGATGATATGGATACCGACGACATGTGGTTCCAACAGGACGGCGCTACGTACCACACTGCGCATGCCACGTTGGACATTCTGCACGAGCGACTTAAGGGCGACGTGAACCTGAGCACCGAGATCTTGCGATTTAACGCCTTTCGGCTTCTTCCTTTGAGGCTATCTTAAATCACAGGTCTATGCGAATAAGCGACAAACAATTGATGCCCTCAAAGTCAACATAACGACCACCATCCAGCGAATTCAACCAGATTTATGCGACAATATCATCAAAAATTGGATCTCCTGCATACGTGCGACGAACATTTGAAAAACATTTTATTTCATACTTAATGCCATAGAATAATTAAAGTAGATAATTTACACACATCTTGTGTTATTCGAATTTAAAAGTTGAGCGTCCTTATTGAAAGCCTCCGTATTATTTGTTTTCTACTAATTGTGCCCCACGATTTTATTTTAGTCTGATCAAAGCGCCAGATTGGTTTGGATTTTTTTTATTGTTCACATTTTAGTGTGCTTTATTTGCTTAGCCAGATTTTATTTCGTTTATCCGATCGATTAACAACTTCCGCTTCTTCATCTGGTTCAATAAACTCAACCTGTTCTAATATCTAGATGGCGTGCATTTGCTTACACACGTGTTTGAGCTCTCTATATTCCTTTAGGTCAACATATTGGATCTGCCATCATAAATTCCAAATTTCAATAGCAGATTTGAATTCAGCTACCTTCACCAAGAACCCATTTTCATGGAAATTGATTTCATTGAGAATTTTTCTCGCCATATTGGATAGCAAATTTGTAATGATCGACCCTAAAAACCCATATGTGTATGTATATTTTCTATTTAAGTTGAGAATATTTAATTGCCATATTGGATCCGCCATTTTGATTTTCCAAATTTTGATAGCAGAAATCAGCAACCCCGAAAACGTGAGAATACTAATTTTTATGTAATATATCGACAACAATATTTGAAACAAATATACGGAGTGAAGCTAAATAAAACCATTTAAAAATAAATAAAATCATTAAAACCTACTAAGGTCTCTTTAGCGACTAAGTAATCTTGTAATCTAAGTGCAGCCTCTAAGAAAAACAAATAAAAATTTTAAAAATAACTCTTCATTCCATTTGTGTGAAAAACACCCACTTAGCATAAAAACTTTATTTTTAGGGATTTAAATCACACACGGGCAAACCCTGCTCCTGTGACTCCCGAGTGCTCCTCAGGTAGCTGTTTTGACTCCCGAGTGCCCACCTCATTGCTACTGCAAGTGCAAGTGAGAAATGCATACTCCTGTCGTGAAAAATTACTTGTGCGGCACACAGGACATAGACGATGCTCCGAGTGCAAGCGAGAAATATTTTTTTGGTGGCGAGAAATATTTTTTTGGTGCCTCCTGCAAGTGCAAGCGAGAAATGCATACTCCTGTCCTGAATCAGTGATGATGGACATGTGCTCACTCTCATTGCGTTAATAGAGCGACCCGAAATGACCCGAAATGCGAAAGGTTTATGGAGGTTTTTAATGAGGTATACTGCTCCCTTGAAGTCAAACTCTGCCCAGCTATGATTTAAATCCATGGCTGCAGTCTATTTATATATTTTTTCATTTTACCTGTTTCATACCAAGTAGTCCTAAATTGCTTCAAAGTGGGTCAAATCAACTCCCAGGACACTAAGATTCGTAATGTGTTTCTCTTATTTTTCGTTTCGAACAAAAACTTAAGAAGTCTGCTTTGGAAGCAACGTGTGTGCGCAAGGTCAACTGCGCATTGCAGCCGTCTTCACATCTAAGTAATTATGTCAAACAATTTCGAAGATAAATTTCAATTAAATTGCTCGACACGTTTTGGGAATTAACATTAAAGAAAATGGTAATTTACGCAAATTAGAGAAAGATGAAGAGAACGGTTAAAATGAGGCGGCGAGTTCCTTCGACTCGCAATTTCCAACATTCCAAGCTGATCAACAGGCTTGAATGTCGCCGGGGAAAAATCTCGCATTGCGGCTTCCCATCGTACTTTGGTGTTAGGAAGACAAAAAGGCAACCACGTCGTCCGAGCCAGCGATACTGCATGCAAATAGATAGACCGAGCCAGCCACACTGCATGCAAATAGATAGCCGCGCGTCTGACATGCTGCGAAGACTCACTCTCCATGTTGCAGCCCGCGAGCACTCGCGAAAGAATTTGACACAAAAAGTTAACAAGCCGCAGTCGGATCGCAAATGTTTGCAGTTCTTGTAAATGAATTGCTTCTTGTTGACCCCGATGTCGACAATAAATCGAAATCTGGAATCCGTGTCGTACACTATATTCTGCTACAAAGAGCTAATGAAAGTACCGAGCGACAGCTCCAATCCCCACATGGAAATAAAGAGCCGCGTCCTCGGACGAAGAGTTGCGAACTCCGATTTCTGGCCAATCTGGCCGGCCCGCCACTCGGCTCCGGCTGTGCAATATTAACGCACCTCTGACTAATATTTGCGGAGAAGTCATCACAAATCCTTTGGACATGGTTTCATCATCAACGCGGTATTTGTGGGCCCGGACCCCGGTGAAGAGAGCTCTTATTTTCGGCCCATCAGCTCCGTGGAGTGTTTGGTCTAACAAAGCTTCTTCAAATATTTGCCAGCTTCGAAAGGTGTTCCAAGAGCGCGCCATGAGTGCTTGTCTTGCTGCGAAACGGCAATTAAATAGCTGAGTGATTCATGCACGCCTCAGGTCTTCATTCAAATCTTTTTCGAGTGTGGCTGGCCGCAATTGTCAACCGAAATCAATTATCTCGTCCCCTGTTGTCTAGGATAGGTCGCGGATGCAGAACTCTTCGGATTCCGCTGCACACGAACTGTTATCAGGGATCGAGTGTCTTTCGCCAATTACAAAACTGTCCAAGTTAGCGTTGCGAGTTCAAATCGAGTCCAATTGGAGTTGGAGTCGATTTTTGTATTTCACAGTCTCCGTATAGCTGGCTGGCTGTTGGCGCTCCCGCTTAAGATATAAATCGCCCGACGAATGAAAACAAGTCACGTTCAGTAAATTAAATTTCAGCGCTTTTTCGTGTTTTATTTATGGGACTTGCGATGGCAGCGATTTCACTCGTCTTTTTGCAACAATTATTTGCTGTCACTGTAAATCTAAATTTTTATATTATCACTGAATTATTTATTGTGTCTTATTTTAGCACCAAAGGATTCCCCGTCTTATCGGGATTCAAGTAGTTATTTGTTGAACTTCTTCAAGTCAGAGTTTTCTGAAAACTAATTAGAGGGAGCATTTAATGATAAAATAAATAACCCCTCTAGTGCGGAGATTGCCAGGGAAGACGGCTTTTGTTACAACTAACCAACATTCTCTCCCCTATAAATATTCACATTCATGTACATATGTACTTTCACGAAATAACTCAAATTGTCACCTACAATAGGTGCAAAATATCTGGGAAACAGTTCTAATGCACGCAACGCAAATAAATCAGCGTAAGTTAGATGCAAATGACTGACGGCTGAACTTTCAAAACGAAATTTTTGTTGAAATCAATGGAAAAAAGATGACGATATTCGATAGGTCGAAATTATGGGGTGGCACAGCCCAGCGTCATTTCAGGCCATATGAAGGGTACAGACGAAGTAGTTCAAATAAAAAAAATTGGGTCCAGCTCTGAAATTTTTTCCGCAATATTTGAAAGGTTACGAATCCTGTAAAACGATAATAAGTATAATAGGCCCGGTGCAATTTGTCATTAAAAAAGAAGAATGACGGAGCAACAGGGATAATGAATGGATTTGAATAATTTTGGTTTTATTGATTTCCCAATATCATAAACTTGGATAACCCTTTGAAAATTACAGCAATTTCAAAGATCCATTAATTAAAAATAACAAAAATTCAATTGCTTAAATTTTTGGACATTTCAATGAAAAACGTACCTATTGGAATTTTTATATATTTAGTTTTAGAAAATAATGCTTATGCGAGTTTTCAAGGCTGCAACAAACAACTTGTAAGAAAATGAAATTTTGCAAAATTAATTTGAAATTGGTAGAAACCCCAAAAAGCTACACATATAATTGAAAGAAACGTGTAACGACACAAATCCCCCAAATTTTTGTAGAAAATAATTTATTAAGAACATAAGTTTAAAATTATTATTTTATTAGTCGAAGATAAAGACCCTGAAAGCCTAAAAGTACCCATTTCATTGGAAATCCATTGATGGAACTCTCTATAACTTCAACATTTTCAGTTCTACTGCAGTTTATTTTCCAAGTTTTTCCGGCGTTAATGTCACTTTCGTCGCAAAAATCGCTTACTGTAATCAAAATATGTATTCAATATTGATTAGTTTTTTGCATGATTATTTAAAATACAATTATTCAATAGTACTACATACAATTGAGAACCCGTTACTTCAAATTTTGTTTTCTTTTAGGTACAACTAGTGTTTTTTTCGGAAATTTTGTATATAATCGTGTTGCGTGTAAAATAAAAAATGTTTGTTTTTTGATAACTGATTATTCAATTTTGGCTAAATTTTTAGCCATTTCAGTTTTAAATTTATAATTCTACACCCATTTTGGGCTGGATTTTTTGCGTTATGTTCCTTGATTTTAAAGCGTTTTAAAGTATATATAACCTATTAAAAACCTGTTTTCATGAAAATACATTCACGGTGAGATCGGTCGCCACATAGAATTCCAATATTGTACAAGCAGCTTTCAAATCAGCGACCCCGACAACCCTTATTTATTAAATTCCGCGGAAATCCATTGATCTCCAAATATCGATAGCAGATTTGAAATCAGGGACTCCGTAAACCTAAAAATACTTATTTTCATTGCATTCCGTGGAAGTTGAAACTTCACGGTCGGCATTGGGAATTTCGCCTAAGTTTTTGATTTTTGTGCTATCGTATTTAAGGGTTGAAACTGATTTCATGATAAAACTACTATATAGGCTTCCTATCGCCCGTTCAGTACATTATTGTACGAATATTATTTAAGGAGACAAATCCCTCAAAGTGTGACACATTTTCGTAATCCCATACCGCCGGAAAAAACACACATATGTTAGATCTACGTCAAAAAAAAATAATTACCGGAAACTTGTAAAACTATTTGCTTTTGGGTATCAAAAACTCAAGAAAACCGGGGATATTGCAATCCAAACACTGTATAGCAACGATTATATAATACCTCAGATACACTAGTCATCATTAGGACAGTAAGCGTCATTATAACCACAACACCCCGTCATAATGATAGTTCAATTGGTAATGCTCCATCTGTATTTGAACAGCTTGGCGCCATCGTCATAGTTTTCATTGCCATTGCAGTCAGCTGAATCCCTAGTGGCGACACACTACACCGTCATAATGACGGTAACCATCAGTAATAAAGCCCGTGCACAGCATTTCAGACCATATGAAGAGTATGGGCGAAGAATTTTACTTAAAAAAAATGGGTCCATCTCTGAAACTTACTACCAAGATATTTGAAAAGTTTAATATTCCTTACGCAATAGGTGATTATGACACAAGTTTTTGAGTATGTAGATTACAAATTTGGAAACGAAAATATGTATTCCAGCAACTAAGCTATCTAGGCGGTCAATACACCTAACGATTTTATCTAATGTAGTTGACGCCTACTTCAAAACATCGACTTTCCTGGAAAGTAGATTGCATCTACTATCTTCAATCCAAAAAGGCTTTCGTAAGGAGTATAGTACTACAACAGCCTTACTACAACTAACAGAGGGGATTAGGAGGCGTATTGATGCTGATAAACCAACTCTTCTAATATTGCTCGACTTTTCCAAAGCGTTTGACTCAATAAATCATGAAATTTTACTCATGAAGCTGAAGCATCGTTTTAGTTTTTCACTCAGTGCGGCTGAACTTATTCAAAAATATATGATGGACCGACAGCAATCTGTAATCGTTGGCACTATACTATCAGAGCCTCTAAAACTTTTATCAGGAGTGCCGCAGGGCTCCATATGGGTCCATTATTATTTGCAATTTATATGAACGATATTTCGGCCTTAATGTTAAAAAGTGGGCTGATCTTGTATGCGGATGAAATGCAAATGTCATAGAAATTATATGCGTGATGTAATTCGAGGCATTACTCATGACCTTGACTGTGTAGTAAACTTGGACAATAAATTAAATCTTAACCCTGGAAAGACTCAAGCTCTGCTCATATACTCAGAAACATGCTATTAACACAGCAAATTGCAGCCGATACGCTTAGTGGAAAGATTGTACCATTTAAGAGTAAGTAAATGTGAACCAAAAATTACGAAACAAAAGCGTCGTTGTATGCGGATTTACCATACTAATATTTTGAGTAGGAGTGTCGTGATTTTTAACGGCACTTCCAAAATAGAGCTGCAACAAAGGAATACGGGGAAGTCCTGCACTTCAATAGCACAGGCCAACACCGTTTTGCTTGCTTAGATACTGAACCCGGGGTCAGAATTCTCCCATCACGTCAGGATTTTGAGATATTTGAGGTTATGTACCCAAAAAATGACGTTTTGGCTAAATTTAAGGTTATGTACAGGGTGCGCAAATTTTTTCTGGTTTCTATCTCCAGTTACATCATTCAGTACTACTGTTACTCTTCAGTTTAAGTGTCTGAGAGATCGATTTTCATTCTTTTTCTAAAAGTTACGGCTATTTAGAAATTACAAAGTATATCCGTTTAACGTGATGAATATTTCAATTTACCCTTTCATGCAAAACTTTTTTACTGGTTTATTTTTCTTGAACACTTTTGTTCGGGGTTTATCGAAGGACACTGAGTACAAATATTATGTAGGAAAAATAAAATTCACATTGCCAATATGGCAAAAATAGCAGTTTTTTACAAATTTTGATCCGCCATTTTGAAACCCCTATATGGCGGATCAAAATTTGCAAAAAACTGTCATATTTGCCATATTGGGAATGGGAATTTAATTTGTCCTACATAATATTTGTACTCAGTGTCCTCAAAAACCTCCGCGCACCCGTACATAACTTCAAAGTTAACCAAAAACGTCATTTTTTGGGTACATAACCTCAAATATCTCAAAATCCTAAAGTGATGGGACAATTCTGACCCCGGATGTAGATTCTACGCAAAAATTTACTTCGGAAATGGCCCTCAGCTTTTCAACAACAAAACGATATTGGCCTGTGTTATTCATTTAGCTAACAGTAATAGTAGGGGAGCCTAAGGGGGGATTTCGGGAGTTACTAAAGCGCGGCAGATTAACATACAGGGAGATACCTTGTACCCGATTAAATAACTCCACCAAATATGAGCTCCGTATATGTGGCCGCCCGTCAAGGATAAAGGATCAGATTAGTAAAAAAAATTGGTCATCAGAAATTCTCGAGCGCGTCAGATTAAGGTAGGGTGAGTTAGTTACATGCTAAAAAGTGTATATTCCACTAATCTGACAATTTTCGATTGACGTTAAGAAGTAGGAAGGTTACAAACTTGTAAAAAAAAAAACGTCATCTCGACTTTCTCGAGCGTGGATAAATTTTTTTTCATTTTGAAGGAAATAATTCTACGTTCATGAAAAATATATAATCTGACGATTTCCATAAGCCGAAGTAAGAAAAATTAATCGATAAAGTTTAATGCGTGCAGCTACGTGATGCCTGTATTCCCCTCTCCGCGTTTCTACTCCTCTCTCACTCTTTCTCTATCTATGACTCTCTCACTCCGTCCCCACTCTGGCTTCTGTTGCCATTACCATGACGCCATGACAGCTGATCGCACAGATGGTATTGTGCGATCTATGCACTAACATGATTTCTTGTTACAGATATGCCAGACGAGGAAAATGATTCTACGGACGAAGATGATGGTTCAAAAAAAAAATTCGCAAAAAAACTTAAATTTTTTATAATTATATTCTCATAAGTACAAGTATAGTACTTCAAAAAATATACACTGTTTTATTTGCATGCTATTTCTTCAGCTTTTCAAATTATTAGGTTCAAAAATTTAAAAAAATAAAAAAAACAAATTTTCGATTGTCAGATTAGGCGAATCCCTCCAGATTATCGTCAGATTATAAGACAGCACGTCTAGGGTATATAGATGAACCATATATATCTTAATCTGACGCGCTCGAGTATTTCAAAATGGCGAATTTTTTTTGCTCATTCTAATAATGGCCGCGAGTTTGTGGCACATCCAAATCGTCAGATTATTATATGAGAGCTTTTTTTAGGTTCACTTAACACCCCCTTAGAAAATCTGACGCGCTCGATTAAATTTTTTTTTTCGTTTTCAACCCTTACGTACAGGTACAACCACCCCTATCATGGAAGCAATCAGATTAACATACGTACATTTTCAAAAATACGTAGGACATGGATGCTATCAATATCTGACGCGCTCGAGTATGTCCATGCAACAGTTTTTTTTTACATTTTTGAAAATTTGTAGCCGCTCCCCCCACCGGTGGAAGTGTATATATTATATGACATTTTTTTCTTCTTATCATCTAAGCTTCGCAATCCAATAGGTCTCTATGATGCTCGAGTAAATCCCGATTTAGCATCCTGGGCTCCCCTACTATAAATTGTTAGTTCTTTTTTCCCTTTCCATTTAAACTTTTCATTTCTTTTATTGTTTTGATTAGTGAATTGCTTCTCTTTTGAAATTGCTATATAAATTTTGCAACGTTTCTCTTTAAAACATTACATATGTACATTTGTAGTGTGCATTACAAAGCTTAGATTTTGTGCAATATTGATTAAAGACTATTATTACTATAATTTAACGTCCTCAAGGGTTCATTCTTATTTTTACTAGTAAAGTCATGAAATTTGGACTTGCGTAGGTGTGCCATTATCGCAAGACAGTATTCAATTAATTTTAATTATTTTCTTGTACCACTTCCAAAATATTTGAAAGGAATTTCCTATCTGAATCTCGCCAGGCAAGCCACACACACACAACTTTAATTTTATAGTGCTGGGTCATTACACAAAGTTTTCTTATAAGAAGTCTGTCACGAATTCGGACCCCAATCATCACCCAATTTAGTTTGGTTGTTTACATTGCGGATCAGCGGAACCCCATCACTGCCTTCAAAGGTATCGTTATTGAAAAACATATTTATCTCGTAAGAAGTGAGTTGTGAACGTAGTCAGTCATCACGGGGCAATGAGCGGGCGAACAAAGGCAGCCCAAACGACGACATTGTGTAATCTCCTTAAGTTCACTAATCGGACGGACGTGTAGTTCGAGAAATCAATTCGAGGGACGAAATCAAATGGCACAGGGTTTCTTTTAAGAAGCGGAATTGAAGAGATATCAAATGTAAGGAGGAGAAATTCTTCGAGTCATCTGGAGCTCATTTATTAGAATTAACAAAACTGATACAAAACGAAAGATACTTTCTGCCTGGCTCGACTTGCGGTGCCTGAACTTCTTAGATATGACGAACGAATTGTGTTTGCTCATCTCGAGGACGTTTCGTCGCTCATCAGAGACGTCTTAAGGTCTGGTGCTGCCGTTGGAGTTTTCAAATTCTTGCCATCAGTAGGAATAATTAATTCGTTCAGCCATTCACCAGCTCGTGAATTAGGTCTTGAGTGTAAATTACTAGTATTCTTGTTACTTTGTCAATAGAGGAATGGTGAATGAAATTTCGGTTGTTGTATTGTAACCAGATGATTTATGGAGCTGAGGAGGCCAGTCGACATGCAAGAGTGCAGAGTAACCCCCGACATCTAATAAACCAAGGCAAGCCGTAAAAACTAAAACGACATTCGCTCCTTTCCGAGGAGTCGACTGGAATGCCTCGCAAGCAATGAAAATCAATATGCAAACTGTACAAGTGGGCAAATTCCGCGGTCGCGAGAGTGAATTTGAATTTTTGTTGCATGCGAGCAGGACATAGCAGCTAGGCGGCGTATCTGAAGACCTGCTTGAAAGCGACCAGAAAAAGCAGTCCAGCCGAATGGAAATAAATTCAAAACCTAAGGGGCTCCTAGAAAACACAAAAAAGGGCCGATCCCTGGCCTTTCAGATTCGCGGTCATTTTATACAATATTTCTTAAGAGATGGCGGTGCCGATCAAAGGGGTTCCAGTCGCTATGTGGATTCCAACGATTGCTTTATATACTTGTAAATTAGATGCCTCCAGTGATATACGATCGGCCGTATGTGCCCTTATCTGTGTATTCTCATTAACGTGTTTTCACATCCGCGTAAGATCAGCCCCACAACTGGGGAACGATCGGTCCATGCAGGATACCCGGGCCCCGGAGCAAACGATCCGACGGACGCGACGCGACGTTTCGTTGCGTGTGAAACAAGTTTGGAAAAACAAGTTCCTTCGCTGCGGCACAATGCGGGCTGAGAAGCGCCATGCTTCGACCGCCTGGGCTACTGATGATATCCACACAAAGCCCATACAACCTGCATGGGGCGCCACTTGTCAATCATGCGAGTGTGTTTGTTCCACAGTAGCCCCGCAGCCATTATTGCTTTGTTTTTCCTTACCAGGGCTGTCAGCAGAAGGCGTTCATTATTAGCCAGGACAACTGCACAATTTACACCTCTCTGCCATAAATTACGTTATAGGAAGGTAGGTAGCCTGCTCGCATGGAACATAATTTTCACGCAAATACCAGGTAAAAAAGCTTCCCGTTGACTCCGGAGGCCAACGTTTCTGCTTGTCATGCTATGTGCCGGGGCATAATGCAGTTAAAGCATGCCACGCCTTCTTCTGTTTCATGTTGCAATCGATTTTATCGTGTCCACCATTTGCGGAGGTACCTGTAGGCGTGCACACTTTGATTAACAATTGTACTCCAGTTGGCCGCAATAACCGGCGTTCGTGTTCACCTCTGATCTACAAGATTTTATTTTATTTCTCCTTCCGTTCTTTTCCTCTCTGGCCACAGCGAGTGCTTCTGCGAACTGATCGAACATACTTTCCACTTATTAATTTAATTCCACATCTGTTAAGGGAAGTGTGAATTAAAATTCCTACACCTTTTCGCTTTTTCTTTTTTTGTAATAATGTCTTTAAGAGTATTTGGTAGGAATAAAAAGGTTATCATATTTCTTTCTAAAATAAAATAAAAAAAAAGAAATTATAAAAAACTTCAGTTCATTTTCAATGGATGGCTAGGGTAGGGCTCCCCAAGATTGCGCACTTAATATTTGATTGGCTATGAATGATGAAAAACACAAATTGCCATAATCCTATTTATTAAGTTTAATGAACACATTATTAAGGTACATCGATGTTATAGTTAAACAAAACTTTGGTGATAATTCATAGAGTTATAAACAAAAACAAAAAAAATGGAAAGTACGCAGTTTTACAACCCAGTGCGGGTAACATTGCGCACTAAGGTTGCTAAGATTGCGCAAAGGTATTAAGGATTTTTATACAACGATGAACACAATGTCAATTATTTTGACCGACAAATATCGCATTGAAAAGATCCGATACCAATGTACGCGCTACAATCTTCATGCCACCATTCCCCACATATAGAGCAACCGATCCAATCTTCAGTAATTGGCTCTTTGTATGGTTCATTGCAACCAACACATGACCAATTCTTCTTATTTTTTGCTGGTTTCTTTGCAGCTTTTTTCGCAGGTTTATTGTATTCCTTCTTCACCCTTTTTTTTGGTAACATTTTTTCTGCATTCTCTATTTCTAGTTGTAGTTTATAGGGTGAACTACTTAGTATTTCCGATTTCTTGTGTTTTCTCTTGTTACCTCCTGCTCGTCTTATGTCAGATTTGGGTAAGGGAGAAATGTCAGTTATTTTCAAAATAACTGCATCTTGTTGTCTATAACTACAGGATGGAGCAGGTGTAGGAGCTTGAAAAGTTTCATCATCACTAGCTTCTGGTCTCTGGCTATTTTGATCATTTTGTACTGTAGGCATTTCGTTCTGAGCCTCCCTTTCATTAGGCAAGGAAGAATCATCAGCCATGCCATTTCTCTTTCAGTGACAGAGCTAGGTAAGAAATCTGCTTCTGTAAAGATGTCTGGATTATATGGGTATATCCCAGAGACTTTGTAACATTCAGCAGCGCAGGCAACTGTCGCCGATTTGCTAAAAGCTGGGGTAAATAAAGATGTCATTTGAAATGTGGTTATAGCTCTGCCAGGATGATTTCTCATCCATTTCTCGCATTCACTCGAAAAATGTATTTTTAACGCACTATGAAAACCTTTATCCAAAGGCTGCATTTTGTGGCTGCTGTGTGGTGGCAAAGTCAGTGCTATTATATTATTCTCCCGATAAAAATCAATAGCTTTAATTGTGCAATGCGAGACATGATTATCGAGCACCAGTAAAATTGGATTTTCTTTGGTTGGTCTCGCATGATCTCCAAAATGTACTAGCCATTCCAAAAATAGTTCACAGTTAATGAAACTTGAGTCGGATATCATCCCAATGGACGCTGGAGGAGCCCCATTCTGCTTTCATCCTTTTTCGACCAAATATAAATGCTGGTGGGATGTAATGGCCAGTAGCACTCATTGCATTAACGACTGTAACATTAGTGCCCCGTTCAGCACTAGATATTTTATTAACGGCGCGTTTACCTTTCATGGAAATTACTCTTGGAGGATTGTTAGGCACAGTAGACATTCCTGTTTCGTCCATGTTGTAAATAGATGTGGGCGAAAACTTGTGCTTGTCCATTAAGGGGTTATATCCACTTGTAAGTCCGAAAAAACGTGTTTTTTTGTGAATTTTTTGTGAAGAGGCTTTTCATTAAATAAATACATAGAATAAATGTACATATAGCGAATTTAATGTATTTTAAGAATTCGCATTGTATTTACAAAAATATTCGGTTCTGTTGTTCCTGTAGTAGATCTCCTAGAGGACCTCCACAAAAAAGTGTCTGGCGGTGAGCAAGATATCTCTGATCCAAATTATTTGAAATAAAAAAAACCAAAAGATTTAATTTTAGGATAGATGAATACAGGTAATGATCGAAGGAATAGTCAAAATTTTGTTTTTTGACAAAATGGCGGCTTCCCAAAGAAAAAAATCGTTTTTTTCAAGAAAATTTACAGTTTAAAGGGGCTTAAAAAATCGAAGTTATTGTCAGAAACCTTATTCCTTCGATCATTACCTGATTCATGTATATAAGAGGATTGTGTGAACATTTCAAGCCGATCGCTCCAGCCGTTTTGGAGAAATTTTGCTCACCGACTTTGAAAACACCGTTTCGAGAAAAACACGTTTAAAGTTTTGGGAACTATTTAAACTACTTTCAAACGCTCGGAGACGTCTTTACAAATACGCTAATTTCTCCGAAACTATTTGCCGGATCAATGTGAAATTTTCGGACGATATTCTCAACTATATGTACATTCAAAATATGCAAAAAAAAAAATTCGATTTTTTTCAAAATTACAAGTGGATATAACCCCTTAACTCTGCAAGGTTTTTGTAGAATCTATCACACTGAGGTTTGTTAAATCCCTGCTCTTGCAATGCTTGTAGAGGTTGGCCGTCTCAGTGAAAGATCTGGATGTCTGTTGAGGAAACCGCGGAGCCAATGTTTACCTGCTATCTTCTTTTCATTGTTGAAACGGTGAGAAATTTTATTTTTTTCAGCAAACTCGTAAGCCACAGAAATTAAGTCTTTAGCAGTCATCCCTTGAAACATGCTATCCCGTTTTACTAAATATTTACAAAATTCTTCTTCTATAAGTGAAGAGAAATTTTTATCATATCTTCCTAGTTTTGTTGCTGCTTAAGGTCGTTTTAAACGATATCTTAAAGTACTCTCCTTCATACTATATGATGACGCTACCTTCCTCTTGCTTTCACCATTTTCTATTCGTCTTCTTGCTTCATCTAAAATATTTTGAGGACACAAAGAACGCTCTGTAGTCCTTGTTTTTCGATTCGGCATGCTGTAATGAAAAATAATTACTATTGTAATGAAACTATTGTAATTAACCTGGAAAAATGCTAGAAAACACATACATAGAAGGTAAGACTGCGCGCGCAATTTTACCTGCCCTAGTTCCGCGCAGTCTTACGACTTCGCTCTCGCTTTACTGAAATTCCCTATAACGCCATCTATTAAAAATCAGCGTCACCAATGTTATCTGGGCGAGATGTGGATGTAATTAAGTCGGCGAAAGCCATGGTCAGATTTTGGAAATCACATCATCATTTTGAATTACCATAGTTCCAAAATGTTAAACAATAACATTAAAAGTGATATTAATTAGCAAACTTACCTAGCGCTTCCGTTTTTCTGGTGTTTTCAAATTTTTTCTCACAGTAAACTCTCTAGCACAAGTGCACCAAAACACAACTGAAGTTAGCCACAAATGTCATTAGCATTCCGATTTACGTAGCTTGCGCAGTCTTACCTCCCGCGCAATCTTGTGGACTCCTGGTCGTAGACTTTCCGCGCTAAGTTTCTCCACAAATTTTCTACGCGATTCAGGTCGGGACTTAACGCTGGCCAAAATAATAATTGGTTCCGTAATCCTGAAACCGCTTTTTGGTGGAGGCGGCCGTATGAATAGATGCATCATCCTGCTGGAAAGTAATGTTTTCATCTTCCGCTAGTACCACAAAAGGCAGTAGATGTTCCTCCAGTAACTCCTGATAACCGACAGCATTAATTCTACCATTGACGAAGGCTATTTCGCTCCTGGCATTTTTTAAAACAGTTCAAACCATCATAGATCCACTTCCCTGTGCTCTTCTTGGACACGATACTTCTTTCCTTCCGTAAATCGTGCCAGTAGTATTTAAATCCATCTGGTCCATCGAGATTGAATTTCTTTTCGTTGCTGAAGATGACATGATCCGAAATGTTTCCATTTTGTATGAAATTTTCGGCGAATTTAAGTCTAGACATCGATGTGTTTCGTCAATTTGGGTTTTCACAAGCATTTTTGATAATTAATGTTTTTGGAGGATGCTGCCGATTTTCTAACTAAGGTAGGGTCACATTGCAGTTTAACCATCTAATAATTTGCGTTGATGAAGCTCCTGTGTTCGATAATTCTTTTAAGGGGTTATATACACTCAGGAGGCCCAAAAAAAGCGATTTTTCAAGAAATTTTCCTGAGAAGACTATTACACTTATTAATGTAAAAATTTGTGTACATATTATGGCAACCTTTAACTGTATTTCAACATTTTTTATTTGTAAAATATTAATTTTGAAAGCTGCTGTAGTTGATCTCCAGGAGCTCCTCTCAAAAAAGGTGCCTTGCGATGACCACGATATCTCTGGACTGGATCATCTAAAATGAAAAAACCAAATTTCGTTAAAGTAATGTATAATGTTGTAATTAAACGAATAAATACGGAAAATACATTTTTTTGACAAAATGGCGGCTTCTCAAAAAGAAAAACCGATTTTTGAACAAAATTTTGACATTCAATTGTTTATAAAAAAATAAATATTTATCTTTGAGAAAAAAGCTTCGATTAATCACTTAAAAATATACTTAAGAAGCTGGTTTTAAACTTTGAGACTGATCATATCAGCCGTTTACGAGAAATCTTGGTCACCGACTTTAAAATCAAATCACAGTTTTGAGAAAAACGCGTTTAAAGTTTCAAAAGCACTTTACATAGAGAAACAAAATTTCAACTTACATCGAGTCGTCTATTCCAGGGCTTCCAGAACACTAATGCCACTGCCACTTTACACATCTGAATACATTAGCAGGGAAAATTTACAATAGGCTGGTGAATAAAAGGGACACCGTTCTAGGTAAGCGTAAGGGGTCATTCATTAATTACGTAAGGACAATTTTGGTGGCTCTTGACCCCCCGTACCACCATGTAAGGATACATCAGAATTCTCGAACTCCCCCTCCCCTTTCTTACGTAAGATTCTATATCGTTCTTCTAAATAATAAAATGTTAGAAAAAGATCAATTGCACTGAAACCTTATAGTAACGTGGATCAAAGATTTTTATTTTTTGACAAATAATAATTCAAATTATACTCTTCTATTGCTATAAGGTTTAGATTAAAACTATATTATTATTAGAGAAGCATTTGGTATTAGAATTAAAAGTAATTTTCCAAATAATTAAAATACGATTAATACGCGGGAAAATGTACTATGATTTTTTTCTATAATATCAAAAATGGATAAACATAAAAACATTTGAAATTTTAATAAGTAATTTTTTCAATAGCAATAAAATATGTTCAAGTAGGATTTAAATTACATTGTACACTATAAAATGAAGAAGACCATTCGGAATCCAAAATGGAATTAGATTCCTAATATTGAATATCAATTTACAAAATATTACGTAAGAATGAGTTTTACGCCCCTACCCCCAACACAAGGATATGTAGAGATTTTCTTAACCCCCCCTCCCCCTCGGTACTCTTACGTAATTAATGAATGGCCCCTAACGTCTTTACAAATATGCGTGTAACTTCGAAAATAATCCCCTGATTAACTGGAAATTTTCTGTGGATGTACTTAAATATACATATGTGTAATAAAAAAAAATTAATTTTTTTCAAAATTCTAAGTGTAGGTATATAACCCCTTGAAACTAGGCGAATATTTTGGAGGGCGTCGACTTATCGCCAAGCTTTATGAAGGAATTGTAACTAATTTTTTAACTTTTCACTGTAGCACGTATCTATCAGAGAAACAACATGGTTTTGTCAAAGGCAGGTCAACAGTTACTAACCTAGTCGAGTGTTCTGGTTTCTGTCTTGCAAATTTGGAAAAGGGCAAACAATATTATACAATATACACCGATTCAAGTGAGACTTTTGAAAAGGTCTCACATAAAGTAACTACTTATTCTTAAGCTCCATCGAGCTACTTATTCTTAAGGTTTGCCTCATATATAGCTAATCGTTTCTTGCAAGTTAAATTCTCCTCAGCGCTTTCTGACTATGTTGTCCTTCTATCTGGCGTTCCGCAAGGAAGTCACCTGGGACCGTTATTGTTCAAAATTTCTATAAATGATTTCTTTCCCCTAACTCGTAACTCAAGTGCTTTAGTATACACGGATGTGTATTTGACGCAAAATTCCACTTTTGCCATCATATTGATAATTAATGATATAATAACTTTTCAGAAGAGACTGAAGGAATATGTTAAGAATAACGTTACAATAGCCTAAAAGGATAAAAGTATCTAGTTTATTGAAATAGACATTACTTGGAGAAGAATCGAATAAAATAAAAGACAACGTTTATTTTTTCTCTTATACCAGCCTCTGGCTGACTGCCTGTTTTTCTACGCATTTATTTTATATTTTCCAGTAAATTTTCCTTGCACTTTTATGTACTTTATATAAGTAAAAATATTTTTAGTCATTAAAAGCTATATTTGCATAATGCTTTGACGATTAACACTTTTCTCACATTCTTTAGCAATAAATATATAATTTAGGAGATCCCTTAAAAGAAAAATATGTCTTCGCATAGCATCGCCATAGAATAGCTCCAACTGCGCACATTATGTCCCCCTCCCCCAGCCTTGCAATTGGCTCTTTACAATACGACGAAATCCTCTCGTTATAAGTGTCTGTTCCCTCACTTGAATTTAATGGTCATTACCAGGCGCTCCCTTGTAAGTTGGCAATAAATTTTTATTTTCGTCTGTTTCTTAGCCAGAGGGTGTGGTTTAGTAAATTTTCTGGTTTTCTGCATAGGGACTGCCTAGTCAAGAGGAACATTATATGTCGCAGGTTTCCAACAGTTGTTGGTGCGAAAGCAGGATCGCAGAATGAAAATAATTATTGCCTCCAGGACGCAGGTTCCACTCTATCCATTTGGGGCTTGCTTTCTTTTTATCCTATAATTAATGATAATGTGTGGTTTTAATTTATCGGTACTATTCCCTGGAATAAACGTCTCCCCTTATATTTTTTTAAGAGAAAAGGGTGCCTTTTGTTTTACCTCTCAGCTGAAACCGACTTGACAAAAGCAACGCGAATCAAGAAGAAAGAAAATTAAGGCAACCGAGGGACATTTTACTTATGTGTATGTAGTTTCAAAATTGTCTTGTTCATTTGTAAGTTATAGGCTATTTCATTGTTTAATTTGCATTTAGTTTTCGAAGAATTTTAAAATAATTTTTAGCGTAGAGGATGCCGATGGAAAAATTCATTTGGTATATAAGAAAAACTCTGAAGAATGCACATGCGGGATATAGGGCATATTGCAGACGTTTCCGTTATCTTAGTCATACAAATGCAAGAATTTCAAATATGTATGCACTAATATGCAGCGAAAGTGTCAACGAGGACTAATTTAGCTGCCGAAACTGCTTGATCTCTGCAGTTGTTTGTATGTTTGCGAAGAGGAATGAGTAACTGGCAATTGCAGGCACATTTTTTGCGAACGAAATACATGTGCCAATTTTTGCATTATTAAACTTTAAATTCATATTTGTTTTCTGTTTGAATGCGCCTGAAAGTGTGCAACCGATAGATGGGTTCGAATAGAGTAAATCCTTATCTCGCAAATGCCTTAAGGGGGTATTCTCATGGAGAGCACCATTTTTGAAGGGTTTACATTTATTTTTTTTATGGGAAAACGAATAAAGATAAACACTTGCAGTTTTTTGGAGGTTCCAAAGGACCATTTAGTACATTTATGGCGGACCATTTAGTACATCAATGGCGCCAAATTTTTAAAAAACTTCATTTTTTGAGTTTTTTTTCGAATAAAAACGTGGATAAAAAATCGAATTTTTAAGATTTCGAAAAATCCGTACTTGGGTACCTGCAAAAATGAATTTCGCAACGTTCTGTGGAAATTTCAAGTCGATCGGTCTATTATAGTCGTCAGAAGTTTGCAAACCATTTTGTAAAACGTAACAAACAAACAAACACACTTTTACTTTTATCTAATATCATAGATGCATTTCCAGTGGTTCCTTATACCTTTGATGAAATATTATGTAATTCGCTTCCGATGCAAATATTCTTAGAGAATGATGTGATAGCAACATTTTCTTTACATATGGGTACAATTGGTTGTCTAAGATGTATTGCCCTAATTAAAAGACATTGTTCAACGGAGGTTTCCCTATGTCGATTTTTATTCACAGTTTAATTTGTGAAAAAGACGAAAGGCCAAACAAAATGTTCACTTACTTATCCACCTGACTGTCTGAAATTGGAGTCAAACCGAATTATTTCCGCTAGTTATTCTTGTCAAACCAATTAAACAAACAAAGAGTGAGTCGTGATTCAAAAACTTCAATAAACTCAAATTCGTGCTCCGAATGAATTTTGTCACACACACCCCTTCATGCTGGTCGTTAGTCAAACATAGTCAGCTATGAAAATCCAGCTTTCCAATCCAATTAAAGCTAGTGCATACCTGCTCTCATTTACGGTTTTGTCGGCTTTATGCGTGACATACCAGCCATAGGCTCGCGCATTCATAATAAAATTACCTCGGTTACATGACAATTGAAGCCCTTTCGGGCGGTAATTCCCATGTAGCAACAAAGCAAACAATTGCCCGAGCCGATTACAGTAGAAAAATCATGACTTCTTCGGCATGGGGGACAGTCACAAGGGAGGGAGGGGAAATTCAATTTCGGGGTTTATTATGAATCTGAAAACAGATTTATCCCGAAGTTTATAAAATTAAGTCATTCGGGTGGCTTGAATAATAAGTAGTCACGCAAAATCCTTGATGCGTCCGCACACACTTGCCCAGACAATCGGATCGCGTAAAATAATTCATCACGGCTTAGTGTCCGCGGTGTGGGAACCGCTCCATCAAGCCAGCGAAATGCAAAAATTTACATACAAATTGTATCGCGCTGGATTATATTTGATGGTCGGGCGAAAATAATACAAAAACAGAAAAATATCATAGAAAAAGAGCAATAACGCCGGCAGCTTTTCATTTCAATTTATTCTGGTCCGAGCTTTTTATGCAACACAAATCTGAATTAAACTGACTTGGGCTTAAGCCAGAATCCTCTTTGGGAAACTTAAACTTTTGAGGAAAAATTTAATGCCAATGATAAAAATAAAATCCGGATAAAGGGAAAATTACAATTTGTTTGACTTTTATGTGGGGTTTGTGTTTGTTCAGCCGGGCTTTGACGTTGACAGGATTTTGTCAAAATTAGAGGAGATTAGTGGGTAAATTGGGGTCGCCTGGGGTTTTTTCTCTAGCCAACAAAGTCACTCCAGGCGACCTTTATTATGTAACTTTTTCAGTTAAGACTTGCTTTTGTTGGTCGTGTTGGAGAAATTATTGATTTGAAACTTTGCTCAACAAACTCTTTAAAATTGGTACTGTGGGGTTTTTCTTGTGTGACAAATTATCTTCGTTGTTCAGTGGAAAGCTGAGTAAAGAAATTATTTGAATAAACTCAAATAAATATTATAGTGCAATTTGCTCTTATTTGGCACAGCAGTGGCGTTACGATTAGTATAGTGCGGAGCTTGTGTGAGAGAAGGACAACTCGAACTTGACATGATCCTTTTTTCAATAGGTGATGGCACTAGTATGGGGTCTTTCAATATGGACGCTCGAAATTATTTAGGTTATAGTGCCAATCATCAAATTTTATTGTCAAAATCGGTTCGAGAAACGTTCTGCCCATTACGTGATTTTTATGCTCGCCACAACCGTCCTGCCGAGTCGACTATTCGACGTTTGGTGAACAAATTCAAGTCAATTGGTTCGGTGAATAATCAGTCAGCACCCGTACGGCACTGAAACGCAAGGTCTGCTGAAAACATTGCAAACAACGCAAAGCAGTCAATTTCTTGGCGTTTATAAGTACTTGGCCTTTCTGCAACTTCAACTTGGCGAACTTTGCATCGGGACGTGGGGCTACACCCGTATAAAATTCAACTGACTCAGGCATTCAAGGTAAACGACCATAGACGACATCATGTGCTCGCTGATTCGACTCTGGAACAGTTGCAAGTAGACTCAAATTTCGTCAAAAAAATCATCTTTAGCGACGAAGCCCATTTATGGATGAATGGATATGTGAACAAGCAAAATTGTCAGATTTGGGGCGATACGAATCCACAGGTGATACACCTGTACCAAATGCAAGGAAGGAAGTCACTGTTTGGTGCGGATTTTAGTCTGACGGAATCGTTGGTCCGTACTTCTTTCAAAAAGAAACTGGCATTACCATAACCGTCAAGGATGAACGTTACAGATCGATGATAAACAACTTCTTGTGACCTGAACTGGATGATATGGATACCGACGACATGTGGTTCCAACAGGATGACCCTACGTGCCACGCAGCGCATGCTACGATGGACATTCTGCGCGGCGACGACGTGAAATGGCCACCGATATAATGCGATTTAACGCCTTTAGACTTCTTCCTTTTGGGTTATCTTAAATCACAGGTTTATGCGACTAAACCGCAAACAATAGATGCTCTCAAAATCAACATAACGAACGCGATCCAGCAAATTTAGCCTGAATTGTGCCACAAAGTAATCGCAAATTGGACCACCAAGCAAAGCTGTGGCGGATATTTGAACGACGTTATATTCCATACTTAATGCCATAAAATATTCTTTCAAATAAAATAAGAATGGAGTGGATAATATCACACAAAACTTGTTTTATTTACATTCGACGTCGAGCGTGTGTGTGTGTCCTATGAGCAAAAACTAGTGGATTTGGCTCAAAATATGACGGCTTGTTCTTATTAGTGCCAGGAGTACTTAGAGAGCCGCTTTAATGAATTTCAATAGGTAGATAGCGGAGGTTATAATAACCATTTCAAAATGGCTACCGATTGGTTAAATTATTAAATTAGTTAAACTCCCAAGGCTTGCCATTAAAATCAGCACTTGGGGGTTTTCGGGGTCACTGATTTCTAATCTTCCATTAAAATTTCGAAATTGAAAATGGCGGATCCAGCATGGCGACCGAAATGTACCAATTTTGGGCAATTTTTGTGAAATTTAATATGAAGGAGGGTTTGCAGTTTCACAATTCAAATATATCAAAATTCGAAGATGGTGGACACAAAATGGGAACCGGTGAAATCAAACTTCAAATCTGCCGATTAGGTTAAACTTCAAATCTATCTATCTATCGATCTCTAATCCACTATAGACATTTCATTAATTTCCCCCCGTGGATTCGCCATTGATATACATATAAGCATTTTGAATGGAATCATGATTTTGGGGGCTTATTGTACGGTGCGAAGCCGGGGTTTTGAGATGGTTATTAATTAAAATGTCCACTGGAATAACACCATATATTCATAAAATTCCGACGGTTTGACTGAGACCGCACTATCGATTTCCTTATCCACAGAACGATCAAGGAAAAATAGTATCAGTTTTGCGTAATTTGCCCTTACAGTCTTCAGAGATTTCATGCGTATTTATTATCCATCCATAAAATAAAAATACAAATGTGTATAAAATAAATCTAAAGCATGATTTAATGCGGAATATGACGAGATATGATATGGAGATAAGAATTATGCCATCGGATATCGATTAATCAACATAACTCACAATCTTTGACACAGCGATTTTTTGTGTGCTGATAATGACAATTTTTGCATATGATCTATACTTGCGCTGATATTTATATCCATGAGATAGTGATAAAAAAAGATTTTCGGAAATTACGTCCATCTCTGTGCTTCCTTACCTTTCCGATTCATGAGGGAGATGTGCGCTGGCTGATTTGTAATCGCTTATAAATATTAGAAACTTTGTCACAACTTTGAAAAAAAATAGTTTGTTATTTTTGAATATGGGTGGCTTTTGTGTTTGCGTTTTTAGAAGAAATATGACAGTGCATGAGCGAATAAGGTTCAGCTAGTTAATCCATAAGCGCCTACAAGTTTCCCCATTGAGTGGCGACATTATTTCCGAGAATTGTTCAATGAATTCCAAAATACCTCAGGTTAATTAGAGCCCCACTCCTTGTGTCTCACTAAAGGTTTCTTAATGAACCATTTGGCACTAGGCTGTCAAAGCATCACGCTTTCAGGATGATCTCCACAAGATACGCTTCGACATGCATTAACATTGCGCACCACATTTTCCTGTCAATCCAGCGCCCCTGAGCTCTCAGCCATCTCGAACAATTTGACGAAAGCATACCCTTGCCCTTTGTGGCGTTTCGGGCGAAGCAATAAAATTTCCCCCGAAAGTCATTAAGAGCCAGTACGCCTGGAATGCAAGTGTCTCGGTAATGTTTATTTTGGAATTACTCACTCCACTTAATGGACATAAAACTCAATTTTATGATGTATTTGCGGAAGGAACCTATAAACTGTGAGTGTTTGTTTTTAAATTCTGTTCTGTCGCTCAAAGAAGTTATTAATATTTTTGCTGCGATAGAACCGACTGCAATACTTTCTGTTTATGTTCGCCTGGACATATTACATCTTCTGCTCTAGATTTATCGAAACAAAAGCTCTCTTTGTGTTCCCGCACTTCGCCTCAACCAGCGATCAAGTAAAAATGCGGAGACAAAACTCCTCCACTATCTTTGTTATGAGAAAGACGTGAGGGCATGCATCCCAACTATTTATTACCCTCGTAAAATGTTATAACCATTCCTGGCATTCAATTTGGCAGTGAAATTTTATGGCATTTCCGCTATAATACGAAAATATTAGACTAAGGAAAAGAAAGAAAGTCGAGCTCACTTCCCCGCTCTGCAATGGACGAATAATTAGACAGCCAACTGGAGAATCGAAAAATTAATCTCCATTATACCACTGTCGACGCATTGCAGTCCATTAAGCCTAAGTAGAACTTCATCTTCAGATGCTTTGCTAGATTAAGCGCCTGCGGGGCCGTCCAAAACGACAGACCAATAAAGTCATAAATAAATAAAACAAATTACACCCAAGAACATTGCCAAAAAACTACCACGGACAAATGCTATAAATTTGTCGCTATAAGCCCTCCTCAGCTCAGCGTAGTCATATTTGTCCGTTCTAGAATCGGTAGAGCGGAACTGGATTGTACTAGGAGAATTATTATAAATTACCTCACATTCTCCCCTCAACTGCTTTGAAAAGGCATTAGAGTGCGAAAAATTAAACACACTCGCGCACCCGTGCCCTAAATTAGCATAATTATCACATTATCGCCAGAATCCTGCTAGAATATCTCTTGATAGCCTTTTAAAATGGGGACTTACGCCGCTCGGCATAACCAGCGATATTTAAAATTGACTGTTTCAAAAGTGGTCCTGGCACTACTTGAGTGCAATAAATTTGTAGTTCAGATTAAAAAATTCTAATGATAAATTCAAAGGGCACGGACTGTAGGCGAACGCCTTTCTTTAAGTGATGATTATGACCTTTGGGATCAGATAGATCAGAAGATGTGAAAAATTGTCCTCCTGAGTGAGATATTGTGATATCGTGGTTATTTGTAAACAATTTTAGAAACATTTTTTGCAGTCAACAAAAAGGGCTGTTCATACACTCCGCGACAACTGGATAGCCACCACTGCAAAAACACGATTTCGGGGTAATTTTCTACAAAACGACAACAAATTTTTGTAGTCAGACATTCCATTCATTATTCCAAGACAATTATTTGAGAATTAGCAAGCTTTTTGATCCCTCCCCTGATTATGTTCTAGAATTATTATCTGAAGTGAAATTAGAGTGCGACAAGTGGATAGCACAGGCAAACAATTTTTGAAAAAAAAAACAATTTATTATTATTAAAATATTTTTTTTTTAGTAATGTGTATGGCCACCTCTTTTTTCAACAACTTCCAACATTCTTGACCTCAATGACTTAAACAGTCGTTTTATATACTTGTTTGGCAACCTGTCCCACGCAGTCCTTATGGCAGTTTTAAGTCCTTCAACGTTGGTGTACGTTCTAAATGATATTTTGGTCGGGGGAAAGCGCTGGCCAGTTAAGAGTCTGCACCCTGTTGCGGTCGAAAAACTGCTTAACTTTCCGAGCAGTGTGGATTGCGGCGTTGTCTTGCTGAAAAATGTAGTGGTCACCCAGTCTCCTGTTCGTGGAATGGACAGCCTCTGCATCTACAAGTTTAAGGTAGTCCTCACTATTCATGCGACCACTAACGAAACGAATATTCGTCCGTTGACGATATCCAATTCCTGCCCAAACCATAACGCCACCTCCGCCTTGTTGTCTTCGTGTGGAAAATAGCTCGTCCTTCCTAAGGTCATGAAAATAATGCCGAAAGTCGTCGGGACCATCAAGGCAAAAGCGTTTTTCATCTGTGAAGATGACCATTCTCCATCTTTTTTCCAATTTAAATGATTTTTTGCGAAGGTCAGTCGGGCTTCGCGGTGACGCTGTAGAAGACATGGTTTTCTCTTTAACCTCTTCCTCTTCAGATGTTCTGCTTCAGCTAACCGACGCTGGCAAGTCCGCAGCTTTTTTTGAACATTGGCAATGCCAGCTGCTACTGCAATTTCCCTTGTTGTTGAAGCAGAATTTGAGGCTTCACGCATCATCCCGATTAGAAAGGGCATATTTTCTGCATGAAATGTAATTTCTGCCGCAGTTTTCGGGATCAGTTAAGTAATTACTAATTAAGTAGTTTACGGCTTCGACCTAAATTTTTGGCAATTTGATTTATGGAGCACCCCTCACTGCGCATTCGCCCAATGCACTGAATCTCCGTTACATTTAAGCTTTTTGCGCTTCCCATTTTCTGAAATTTTGGCTCGATAATTTGATAATTTATGTTTTAATATCCTTACTTACTGTTTAAATACAAAGTGTAATTTTTGACTGTGTCCGATCACTTAAAACTGTTTTTTTATAACCTGTGCTGTTCACTTGTCGCACTCTAATTCTAGATTAGAGGAAAATTCTAGAATTTTAGTGAGGGGAAGAGGTAAAAGAGCTTTCGAATTGTCTTTGGACAATGGAGGGAATCTCTAACTGCAAAAATTTGTGTACCTTGTGCAGATATGTAAATACGCCGCAATCGTGTTTTTGCAGGTGTGTGCTATCCAGTTGTTGCGGAGTGTATTCGTTGGTTTCTTTAGCTGTAATTCATCCTCCCTCTCCATCCCACTTATCAGAGAAAATCTTATTTTCTTCTAATATGCGCACATACCTATCAATTCTCTTTGTTGTTGAATTTCAAAATTATATTTAAGGTCCCTTTTACATGAAATGTTTGCTAAAGCCGTTATCCCCATCAAGTTTTTTTTCTTTTTTATTAAAGCATTACAAAGAGATTAGATCGTTTTACGATCTCTAGCCTTTTTTTATTACAACTCTTATATCTAGAAGTAGAGCTATATCTCCTACAGTCAGTGCTGTCTAAGGATTTTATGTTGCACTATCCTGTTCCGGTTTTTGGGCTTAGCAGTTGCGGGCGTTGTTGTTGTACTTCTTTTTCAGTCTGAGTTTGTAGTCCTTGAAGATCTGGTACAGCAGTGACACTCCTACTATCGTTGTGAGGACTATGAGGATTGTTACTATCCGTGTAGACACGACATCCACTGCGCTGATCATTACGGAGTTTATAACCTTGCCCGTATTGTCGACCTGTTTAGCCAGAGTGGTCTCCATGGCTGTGATTGTTCTTACTTTGATGAGATGTTTATGAGGCTAATTGTAGCGGGTCTCTTCCTTATAAGCGCCGAAATTTTTCCGTAATCAGGATGTTTTTAGCTGAGTTGTTCGGGTGCTTACGTAATCTTCGTTGGTAGCGTAAGCAGAGTTTTTTGGCTTCCTCGTGCACTATGTTTAAGTTAGTGTCGCGCTGAATAATGATATTATTGACATATCTCGGGGCCCCTAGGATTGACCTAATTATTTTAGTTTGCATTCTTATCTCTGTAGGCCGTATGTCCATATTGGTTTTAGGATAGTTTTATAGACTACGATTTTTGTGTTGATGATGAATTTGGATTTGCTATGAAGTAGTAGCAGTATCAACTACAAAGGTCGTAGTTGTAATGTATTTACTGTTGGAAGGTCCGCTCTGCAGGTAAAGTACAGGACGGGGCCACGGACGCTGCCTTGGGGCACTCTCGCTTTGAGAAGGTAAGACTTGCTTAGGCCCTCGTTATACTTTACTTGGAAAGTGCGATTTTGCAGGTAACTGGAGAGAATTTCGTGGATGCGATATGGGAGATTAATAGATATCTTATGTTTTAGGCCTTGGTGCCACACTTTATCGAAGGCCTGAGCAATAACTAAAAAGATGCCTACACAGAATTTTTTCTGGTCAATGGCGTTATTAATAATTTAAAATTAAGGTAGTACTCCCTTGCTCACGAAGGGCGGTTGCAGTTTGTCCAATTAGAGCCTTTCAAATATTTTAGAAAGGATTGGCAAAAGGATGATAGGCCTGTAAGAGTCTAATCTGGTTTTATCCTTTCCTGGCTTCGGTATAACTATGATCCTCGCTTTTTTCCATATTGTTGGATAATAGCTGTTGCGGAGAATTGCATTGAAAATGTGGAGGTGGCTAATTGTACGGATAGTGGGATTTCTTTTAGGAGCTTCCCGGTTAGGAGGTCGTGTCCTGGGGCCTTATTGTTGCTTATTTCGCTTATTTTCTTGCACAATCTGGGAAGAGTAAATATTAGCGGTTTGTTGACTTTTTGCCCCAGGACCCTGTCAAGTTAGTAAAAAGTTAGACGTATTTCATTTGGTTGAGGCGATTTATTTTTGGTTCTCTATTTTCTATTTACATATAAATTGCTACTCGAAATATAAAGACAAAAATGTAATGAAAAAATTAAAGAAGGACATGAAAATTAGTTAAAGGAAGTTAAAGAAAAACAAGAAAAATAAGAAAAGCAGAAGTAGTCAAGAAGAGGAACAGAGGAAAAGGAACCGAAGAACTGAAGCGTGGCAACAGAAATAGTTAGAGGTTTACCTAAAATATGCATGAGTTGAGTACCTATTTATTTGATTAATATTTTTTTGGAATATATTGTGGCGGTCTTGGGCACGGTCGATTTTTTTTCGTGGCGCCCTTTTATCTACCCAGACTTTCTTCTTGTAGCGAAGCATATTACCTAATTGGAACCCGGTCCTTTCTCCATAGCTAGCCATATAACGTTGCGTACACGGGACATGAAACATATTTTGGCGCCCAATGAAAAAGAAATGTAATACCATTATTTAATATTAGCCTTCGTCATTCTACAAATCGCTCTGGGTGTTGCAAAAGTGCAGCGTGTAAGACAATAGGCATTGTTGCTGCTCGTCCAAATAGTTAAGACCGGTTGGGTACGGAACCCTTTGTGTGCGAGTCCGACTCGTACTTGACCGGTTTCTATTTAGACAATCCTGGATCAAGGTTCATAAGGGCAATTAAAGTCACTATCCTTACCGACATCACTGCCATCTAAACGTTCTTGAGATGTTAGACTAGATGTACGGGGTTGTGGTACTACCTCCTCATTGGAACTCAGATCAGGTCTATTACTTAGCAGAGTGTAAGCTAGGATAAATCCAAATGTACCGATTTGTGCGGTTTATTCTAGTAATATTCACAAAACAAAAATAACAGTCATCGTGATGATTTAATGGTTCACGGCAGATCATTGGATTTTTGTATGTACTTAAAAGTAGGTCTTATATTATTTTACCATAAACGCAAACACTACACATAACATTTACACACCAAATTTGGGATCCAGGGCTTAGTAAGAGTATGTAGTCCATGTACCCTTGTTTCACAAAGTCAGACACATTTAACCGACATTCTTGAAACATGTACTCGTTACAAATATAACATAAACTATTTGGATTGTTCACACAAGTTTTTCTTTAGGACGACATCACAAAAGATTTATAAAATGTGGACATTCTTCAACTAAGAAGTAAAATTGTAGGGGGTGCTTCTATCTCACAAACTCGTACCGCTAGATAAAAAGTGAGGTTAGAATCGAACTGAACGACGTCAAATTAGTAAGATTCCGTTAAAAAGCCTCATACTACAGAAAACAAGTGCGATTTCATTTACCAGTGTAATTCACAATTTAGTGTCGTAAGAGTCTTAATTTTTTGATCGCATACTACATGCTGTAAATTTTATACGCTAACAGATCGTTGCTATTATATCTACATAATTTTGCATTTGCTTTATTTCTAGTTACAAAAGAAATTAACAATAAATCGTCACGTACTTAAGAGCGTTCAAAAACTGAGCCAATATTAATACCTTAGTAACGAAGGACCACAAGACTGACTGGGGTCACTGATTATGAATTCAGTTTTAGTTTTGCTCTGTATCTCTTATTTTATTTCTAACCTCTTATTTTAGTGTGATTGGTAAAAGCCAAGCTATACCTACTTTTCGGAAAATAGACGATTTCAGCTATCAATTGAGCACAATTAGATGCTTCTACTCGAATCGGTTCTAAAAAAGTAAACCATGCTTTTGAAGGTCCCCATCTGAACGTTCCCACGTTTCTCACCAGTATTGTGTTCATGTATCGGATACATGTCTTACAAAATAACTTGGAATGACGTATTTTGAGGTTACAGATAAATTAGAGGTGAGAGGTCACAAAGCAAAACTAAAATAGAATTAATTTTCAGCGACCCCGAATATATACAAGAGACCTGGTCCCTCGACACATGAAAGAACGAACATTTTTGTAATTTTGTTTAATTTAGAATAAAATCGTCGGAAAGATTGCCGACCCCTGGACTAAACTGTCCATATTCAATATGGAGAACTCTTGTTTATTTTCTACGATGGCTAACTGAACTTTAAATTTGTTCATTATTAGTTTGCCGAAGTAAAGAACCACTTGTCATTGTGGAAGATAAACAAAAATCCAAGAATTGAATAATGCTTCCAATAAACTGTCCATCTATACAAAATTCGTTTTACTTTTCTGTACACTTGCAATTTATCTTTCATATTGTTGACGACGATAAAATTATTTAATAGGAAAATAATTAGGGTATATCTTCTCCCAGTTTGTTTACTATTAATAACGGCAAGGCTTTACGCCTTCCAATAAATCGCCCGCCATGAAAACAAACGCTTAACTGCAAGATGGGATTTTTTCTCAGTTCGCCCACAATTGGAAAGTAGATGTATCCCATGTAAATGTTTTATCAGCAAAACGTTAACTGGGTGAATAAACCACCAATGACCACTAAACTGAAAAGTGGACGCATAAAACCACCCCGAGTAGGGCCGGCACTTAGGCCACTTATGAACGAAGACGGCTGTCATCGCAGGGCGTTGAGAAGACAGTGTGGCGAGGCCAGCTCCAGTGCTGCGGCAGTAATTACGAGTCCTTGATGTCTGCATTTTTCGAACATCTCAACTCCAACGCACCGAGAAACATGACTGCCGGAGTTAAGAGTCTGCTCATTTCGAGGCGTTAAGTGTTAACTGCCTTAAGTGGATATCTCGTAAAAACTCCCAGCCAAACAAACAAACAGTGCCGGGCGGAGTGTGGAGCTGCCAGAGAGCAATAAACAGATAATTAACGGACTCACATACGACCAGATCTGAGCACACAGCACCCCAGATGAGTGTGTATAATCAAACGTTCATAAAGTTAAGGATTTATTTGACAAGAACCGATGATGGGCTGCAATTAATCTTAATTATACTCGTGCCTCGTTGCTGCCCCAAGAATGGGCTAGATTAGAGAAACACAGAGACTGCTTTGTGCAACGACGACATCCACAAAGAAAGGCGAAAGAGTACGAAATTTATTACGGGGAAAATACCAGTAAACTGTGGCGATCTTCTCAAAAATACATAATTCTTAAAAAGTCTTAGAAAATTCTTTAACAGCAGAGAAAATGAAGCACTTTTGAGGCCTTAAATATGAAAGCTCGCGTGAGACTTCGTATTGAAACCCAATGAGTCCGTTTAATGTCAGCAAGTGTGTACATATGTTCACACTCCTTTGTGTTTAAATTATTTCTCTTACCTTTAAAAATTTTTTGGAACTTCCTTTAATTTTTTCGATTTTTTTGCTATTGGGAATGGCCGAATGGCGGCTGCTCGTAATTGTGGATTAATTACTGACATTTGTGAGCTGGACAAAGCGAGCTCTCTTAAATGTGTTTTGTGGGATAGCCAGCGGTCTTAATGTTTGTAGGCTTTATGCTAGACGTCTCAGACGATGCTGGGCATTAGTCAACTAATTTTTTTAATTAACTAATCAATTGATTGGAAAATTAATGGCAACTAAATCAAATTATATTAAATTAATTGAACTAAACGATTAATTGTAGTTTGCAATTAAATTGTTTTTAATTAAATCACTTAATTACCGATTGCAATTAATTTAATCGAAACTAAAAGATCAATTGTCAATTGCAATTAATTTTTTTAAATTATTATAATTGAGTTTTCAGCATCAGTTTTAGTTTTTCAGAAAAATATGTGACTAAAAAATTTCTATGGCGCGATTTTAACAGTTGGTGGTGTGAAATTTTTGTACCAATGTTTTAAGAACTTGTAAATTTAATAAAAATTTCAAATTGTATCACATTTCAAAAATCTGACCATAATTCACTTTTTCTCAAATTTGTATTTTTCTGATAAAATAAAACTGATGCTGAAGACTTCTAGCATTTATGTGATGGCACAACTACTAAAAAATATTATCATTTGTCCAAATGGTATGCAAACGATTAATATAAGGTAGGAGTTTT
Source organism: Neoitamus cyanurus (assembly GCA_947538895.1). Taxonomy (NCBI): domain Eukaryota; kingdom Metazoa; phylum Arthropoda; class Insecta; order Diptera; family Asilidae; genus Neoitamus; species Neoitamus cyanurus. The sequence continues at coordinate 3,339,693 of OX384540.1, forward strand.
CGAAAATAATTTGAAACTTAAATAACTTGAAACCGTGAGACTACTCATAAAGATATGTTGTTCTCATTAGACAGATAATAAGTTGCCCTATGACCCGTTTCCAGGTTATCCACTATTTACGGGACACCCTGTATATGCAAAGAGAGAAATGATGCAAAAAATAAAACGTGGTCGCCAGAATTGGAGAAACAACTCATTCATTCTTCGAGGAAATACAGAACCTTCAGGCAATATTGTTCGTAATGCTCTTACAAACTAAAAATTGGTAGAGGTATTCTTTGGATAGGCTAGAACAAAATAATAAAAGCCCCCAAAGATTCCCCTTGGCGAACATGCCACCATCTTGGAATAAGAATCGCTATCTTGGATTTAAACTTGATATTTTTTAAAGCGGGATTTCTAAAATCACTATTTTTATTATTATTAAAATTATGGATTTTCTAAGGCACCGAACGTGCGGGAACGCACCGCCAAACATCTAATTTAGTGTAGTAAACAATTTTTAGATTGATATTAGATATTGTTATTATTGATTGAAATTACGCATGGGAAAAATTAAATGCTGGCTGTCCTGAAATTCGTGGAATAAAGGGTGAGTATTGAAAAAACTAAAGTTATTTTCATTTCTTTCAATACATACATCTTTATAACGACCATTTCAGGAAACCAATCCATATTTTAAGAGGAGATATGCAGCTAGGAGCCGGAAAAAAAGGTCAATTTTGTGCATTTTTCTAGGAAAACCATTGGAATTTCGGATTGGGGGTTTACCTATCTAAAAGTATACACATTCAGAAATATTACTAATTTTTTTTTATGTAAACAATTCAGAAATATACAAGGATATTGTATGATCCTTGAAGCGTCGAAAAAAATCTGCTTAAACGGTACCCACTGGCGTTTCTTCAAAAATCATCTAAAAAAAAACCAAGACGATTGTTAAATTAGATACTATAATCTAGTACTTGTCATAGCCGATTTTGAAAATAGCGATTTGTGACAAAATGGCGGACGTTTGAACATAAATAGTAATTTTTGGACCAAGAATTAGTTGTTATTTTACCTATAAAACAAAAACTAAGTAACAAAAAAAAAATCCTGCGATAAGTACCTACTATGTGAGATAATGGTGTATAGAATAACCAAAAAAAATGCAAGGCAATCAGTTCATTGTTTTTCGAGAAATTTTGGCCACCGATTCGAAAAACGTGGTTTGAGTAAAACGCGTTTAAAAATTTGGGAATGAATAAATCATGAAATTTGTCAACTTACATGGAATCATCGATACTAGGCCCAGAGCGTAAGTCTTTTACCAGATATTCTTGAGACCTCAAGCTTCAAGAAAAAAAATTTGCTTTTTCCGACCATGTACAGTGTTGTGCAAAAAATAAGCAACCGTCCCATCGTTAAGCTCCAGTTTGATTTTTTCCATACTTTTTTTCATAAATGAAAAGGAAACCATTTGGTAAGTTTTGTCTTGAAATGTGAACTTTTTAATTCATAAACATTTTAAAACATAAATATTGCTCAAACATTTATAAATGCAAATAAACGAAATAATCATTAGAATGGCCTGTGCAAAATGTAAGCAACTTCACTCTAAAACTAAAAATAGAGAAATATTAACGGGACTTTTCTCGCAACACCAAGTGCCAAATTCACAATACGAAAAATAGAAGTAATTTTCCGTTAGTTTTCTATAGTACAACCGTGTGGAAAAAACGCTTTGCTACAATGACTCGAGTTCAGTATCACCACAGCTTAAAACTGATTACAACAATGGACAACCGCAAATTTCCTTATCAAAGAAATATAATATTTATAATTCTATTATTTCAAGACTAATTAAAAAGTTTAAAGAAACAGGCATACTAGATGGCCGATATTTATGTGGACGACGCCGTAAAACTACATGTCGAACTGATATGGAAATATGTTTAATTATTAAAAAAGAACCGTTCATCAGTTCAGCGGAAATAGTTAAGTCACTAAATTTAAACGTAGACTCTAGTACTGTTCGTCGGCGGGAAATAGAAAATGGGTTAACAAATTATAGGCCATGCAAGAAACCCATGCTTACAAAAAAACATATCCAGAAAAGCTAAGGTCTCTGGTACTAACTTAATTTCATTATTTTCACTGAATATATCATACACAGATTAAACTTCGCTAAACAATATCAAAGTTGGTCTCCTTAAAAATGGAAAACGGTACTTTTCAATGGTGAATCGAAATTTAATATTCCGAATTCCGACGGTATGTGTACAGTGCGACGGGTTAATGGTCAGCGGCTTCACCCAAAGTACTGCAAACTGGCTGCTAAACATGGAGGGGGCAGCGTCAAGGTTTGGACCTGTTTCTCCGCATATGGCCTGGGTCCTTTTGTTGAAATCCAAGGAATAATGGACAGATTTAAGTATAAGGAGATCCTGGAAAGAAATATGCCACCCTACGCAGAATGGGAAATGCCACTTCGATGGGTGTTTCAACATGATAATGACCCGAAACACACATCGAAGCTGGTAAAAGAGTGGCTCAAAGACAACGGGATTCAAATTCTTGATTGGCCAGCACAATCGCCGGACTAGAATCCCATTGAAATCTCTTTGGGATTCTAAAACGTCAGCTTTCCGGACAACGTTTTCGAAACAAAACGGAGCTCATGGATGCGTTGAAGCAAAGGCGCATGCCTTCAAGCGTATTAACTAATCTGATTTGTTCTATTCCTAAAAGATGAGCGGATGTCACAAAAAATAAAGGATATTATACGAAATATTGAAAAGTTACTTACATTTTGCACAGGCCATTCTAATGATTATTTTGTTTATTTTCATTTATAAATGTTTGAGCAATATTTATGTTTTGATAAGTTTATGAATTAAAAAGTTCACATTTCAAGACAAAACTTTCCAAATGGTTTCCTTTTAATTTATGAAAAAAAGTATGGAAAAAATCAAATTGAAGCTTAACGATGGGAACAATGGGGATATTTTGCACAACACTACGAGTATATCTCCCTTTAAATTTAAAAATAATTTTTTTAAAAAATTTACAGAAGATATACTGGAATAAATTACTGTTTGGTAATTATTAGTTAACAATAATTATTTGAATATGTTTTTGATCATTAAAATACATAGATCAAATACGTGAAGTATATTTCCTCAACAAGAACACGTACTATGCAGCTATATATAAGACCTTAATTAACAAATTCATATCTCCAAGAGATTTTATCGTACAAAAACTTTGCTAATTTCCTCCTTTTTCGATTGGCGTATGCAGTTATTCGGTAAAAATAAATTTAAAGAGTTATTCGCGGAAAACCGTAATTTTACACTTTTATTGCAAAATGGCGACATTTTCCCCAATGGGGATTTTTTGGGGCTCCAGTCATATTGGTTCGGATATATATAGCAATTTTAAAATTTGTACACCATCACTTAAAAATAGGGACTCCAAATCACCCACGCGCCAACTATCAACAATCTAACAAAAATTATATTTTTAGTCCATAATATTAAAACTGAAGATGTAAAATTGATCATCATGCTTGAAATCAGCGACCCCTAAAAACTCATATGTCAACTTTCACAAAAATTCAAAAAAATTAAAACTTTGTTTTCACCATGTTGAGATCGCCATTTTTTAAATCAAAAACCTTTGCTGTCCGCTATATTACAATCGCCATCTTGATTTTTATCATAGAAAAGACCTAGCTAGGAGGATTTATCGCTGCCGAAGATCCCTTCCATGAATTCAATCAAAATCATTAAATTATGCACAATCCTTTTTCGTTTAATATTTAATAGAAAATTTAATGAAATTCCATAATGATGGCTCTAAAATGATAAATTCGAAAATTTTTGTTGTGGACAACCTTAAAAATTATTTTAAATTCTACTCGTTAGCTCGATAAGTTACGCGGAATATTTTTCGAATTTTAAAAATGATGGAACGAATTTTTATTTTTTAGTGTTGTTTACCAAAAACGGTATTACCTACTTTACAAATAAATTCGGCAAGTAAAAAAAAATAAAATACGCAACATGCTGCACATTTGTCGACGTTAGTCGTATCGACCAAATTTATTTCTCTCACACCTCGTAAAGAATCGCTTCCTTATTGGCGTCATCTGCGAGAACAACCGAACCAAGCGCACATCAGTCGGGTATTTCTGGCCAGCCACTGTAGGTAAATACACATTTTAATCTAATTAAGAAGCTGATTATCTAGACGGCAGGCATCTGTTTGATAATGTCACACCAGAGGTGGAAAATTGAGGTCTGCAAGCGCAGTACACTTAAAGTCGGCGATAACTGAGAACACAAATGTTTGACTCAAGGTGTCCCAACATTCGATTACCTGGTGGTTTCCAGATAGGCATCAGTCAAATGACGCCATACCGGAGACCCGGCTCTGTAGCGTGCTAACCTCAGGAGGCAGACAGCGAAGGTGTAGGTGACAGTCAACCTATAAATATTTATTACTTCTCCGTTCATTAGCGGAGCACTCACGGGTCTATTTAGGATAGAGAGCTCAGGCAATTTCTAAGATGCTAAGATCAAAGTGAAGGAAGCCAAAGACAACGGAAAATTAAAAAAGGAAGAAAAGGTGTCGGTGTCAATTTTAAGCCTTCAATCGTCGCTTGATGGCTGGTTGCCATCTCCTTCCTCCAAACGCCTGCATACTCCTGCGGAGCTGCTGGAACGGAGGTACCATGTTAAGAGTTTTTGCTCGTTTTCTGTCACTTTGTTCACTTAACTAGATATTAACACGAAATCTGATAAGGATATTTATCCTTCCCTCGGTTTGCCTATTTTTACCCAGGCGTACTACTGCTCTGCTCCAGGGGTCACCTACAGGCGGGAACGAGACGTCTGCCGCACAGCACTTCGGATTTAATTGATTATGATATCTGGGCTGAAAGTTGAAGAGCAGATGTCGCAACCCACAAGTCGCTGCCGGGTAGCAATTTTCAGTTGCGGCTGCTCAGGACTGCGCCTGCTAGTCAGCGAAACTATAAGTTACAAAATATGGGGGCTAGGAGAATTTCCTGCCGCCTCTTCACAAGCAGACTTGGTCGATGATCGTTCGATTTGTTCAAACCGAGTAGCCATCCTCGCATGCATGAATGTCAAACATCATTTTGTATAGATTTCATCCTGAAAAGTTACGACACTTGGCACATAATATTTTAGGTTTAATAAAAGCAGTGAAATGGCTTTGCCTGTAATTATTATCATCTACCATAATAATAGATCCGTACCTTGCCCATTAATCGTACCAGTCACATAACCAACATGATCAGCCCACGTCAATGTTGTATAGAATTTTATCCTCAAGTTTTTCATATCCAGAAACATAGCCCCGCCATTTTTGAAAAAATAAAAGAACAAAGTTGTGCTGCATTGCATGAGCCACTGCTGCACAGAGGGGCCAAATCTCAAAAAGCTGGCCAACACTAAAAAATTCAAGTTATCGATCTGAAATCTCTCACTGAGGGGTTTTTGGGGTTGCTGATTACGAATTCGATGTCAAATTTACAAAAACTTACCCCCTTCACCCCCTAACAACCACCCCCTTCCATGAAATAGCCCATACTTCATAAAGCAAAGAAGTCACATATCACTTCCAAGGTTTTCGGGGTCGCTGATTACGAATTCGATGACAAATTTACAAAAACATACTTTGACATGCTATAGGGTGTTCCCGTTGAGAGCGCTGGCATTGCATTGTTTGCATACTCTACAGCTGTAGAAGCACGTGCGTCGTCAAGGTCGATTAAACCCAGATTAGGTGATATTAGGCGCTGATTTTTTTTTTTTATTTCTTATGTGATAAATTGATCACCTCCAATCGTTTCAGAGTGGAACAATGCGGAACATTTTGGATATTTACTTTGTGACATAGAATCTTACATAATTTTTGTGTTGTAAAGTTTTAAAAAATCTATCTCTCTCTGAAATTAGTGTTTCTTAAAATAATAACTAAATTAATTTTATAATATTATACTAACCTTTAACTGACGATTCCATTTGGTTTTATTAAAAACAGTGAAATTTTAAAAATATTGTGCGTTCTTCAAAACGAGAACCTTTTCTCTCTTCAAAACACACAATCACTGCTACCCTTGGAAGCTACTTTCACACTGGCATTCTACGGGTGAGCGTCCAGTTGGGGTCCTATTATTGTTTGATTCTATCTCACTAGGAATCACTTTAGCCAATTTGAGATAGAAAAATCCCTATCTGAATTTTTTAGTTTTGGCCAGCTTTTTGAGATTTAGCCCCACTGTGTGTTGCCCCGATTACCAATCCGCTGACACAGGGCTTGAGTAGCTTTTAAATATAGAGAATTATTGTTATTAGGCCAAGTCTGAATTTTAACAATATACGAATCGGGCCTTCCGATCCAAGAAAAATTTATTTATTTTTTTTAGCAACAAAATTCTATAAAATTTAACTTATACTACTCGGGTTGTGCTACTGTGGGCTGCTCTTTAAAATTATCTTATACTCACATTACATCATTATAAATTCTACAAAATGCAATGTTTCGACCTCTAAATCGGAAAAGGAAAATATGCCTTTTACACACAAACAAAATATCTATGGACTAATATTTGCCTACATGTACCATGTATTTGGCACGGAAACGGATTCCGTGTACTCCGTGTACTTCCGTGTACATGCTAAATACATGGTACAAATAGATAAATTTCAGGCAATAAATATTTTGTAAAAGGGAAATAGGTTTCTAATATAGTCAGTAATCCAAAAGGGCGGGGCTAACTTATTTTCTTAAGATTTTATTAGTAAAGTAGTATTACTTAAATATACAGCCAAATTTTTTCTACTGGTGATAATAAATTTTCAGCACAATTTTTGTTTTTATTTTTTCAAAATTGGGGCTAAGTTGCTGGAAATAAGTTGTTGACCTTATTTGTAAAAGGCGCAGCCTCATCTTTTAAAATAATAAGCAGAAAATTGCTTGTAACATATCTAAGACATTATTATAAATTAGAGTAGCTTGTGTCTTGTGTGAGGAATTAGAATTAAATTATTGCACTTGATTCATGTTAATATCCCTTATTGCATCGCATATAGAGTTTCTGGAGGCATATGCGTACAATTGCACGTCATCTGCGTATTTAATTACGCTATATCTAAGATTCAGATATTCTTTATAATCAGTACCTATATAAAGAAATCAGTACTGGACCCAAAATAAAACCTTTATCGACTCCATAAGATAGTATTAATAATGCACATCGCTTCTCGTCCACCTTTACACAGTGGTATGGATTGCACAACTAGTATTTAATGAGTAAAATGGACATTGGTGAGAGTTCAAATCGATATTAGGTACCTTTTTAATTAGAATAACAAAATATTTTGCTCACCAAAGTAAACATTCTAGGTGGAACGCTACTGTGACACTTCATGAAATATGATTTTTTCTTCTTGTTTTGTATTTTTTGGTATTATACATGTTCATAAATATGTAAAAAGAAATAAAGCGAAATTTTCAAAATTGAGTTAGGCCTTTTCACACACATACGATTTCGGTCTAAACACACAACGAAAACTGTAAAGGCGTTTATCTCGAAAAGACATTTCTTGACCTTGTTCCAGCGAAAACGCGAAGTGTAATGAACCGATTTAAACACTTTTCTCTTGAAATACCCTTAATAGCGGTGGCTATCGTTACGCGCAACCGATTTTTAAAATGGTTTTATTTGATATTTATTATTTAAGCAGTACAGAAAGACCAGACCAAATTCTGTTATTAATGTACCTAAAGTAGGTGAAGTTTTTAAACTTAAAGCGAGAATATACATTAAATAGTGAGGGAGAAAATTAAAATTAACATTAAAGAAAATACAACAAAAGAGTACAATATTAGTAGTAGGTTCAAATATAGAGAGAAGCAAAAAAGATCAGTAAAAGAAAATACAAATAAAATAAATAAATAAAAAAAAAAAATAAATGAATTCAGTCAAACACCCGCAATCTGTTGAAGTAGTCTAATGCACTAATTTGAGGTAGAAAATACATTATGGAGTATCCTCCATTTTTATTTACTCCTTAGGGGTGAGGGAACAAGTCGATCCCAGGTGGTGAATTTATCGCGAGCTCCAAGTTGGGGACCTGTCAATATTTGTATGTCAATTGGCATTGAATTCCACAGCAGAGCAACCTGAACGGACCTGGGCAGAAGAATGATATTATGCCGCTGTGATCGGAAGCAGATGAAAAAGGATGTAAGATACGGAGGATTATTATTGAAAATTATCCTATGCAGAATACACATGAGCCCTATATAATATCTATATAAGTTCTAAGGGGGCAGACGACCAGGAAAGAAGTATATGGCGAAATATGATCACCATGTCGCCGCCGCAATCAGTAGACAAAACGAGCATAATCATTAAACGACGCTTATCTAATTGGAGCACACAGAGCCAAGACAAGGAAATACCACTCGACCACACACAAACAATGAAAGGAAGTATCTGAAGAAAGAAGGGAGGCTGTTTTCCACAGCCATCTTGCTGCTGTTGATCATAACCCCCAAGGTTTTGTAGTTTGTTAAGAATTATCGATCTTTTAAGATCAATATTGGAGTCATTGCGAGAAAGAACAACGAAGCAGGGCTAACGCTTTCTCAGCGGATCATTTATAATAGATATTAGGTTTAGATCCCAGTTCAGTTAACCGACGTGATGGTAATCGTGAGCGTAGAGATGAGCACGGTAGTGCTGCACTACAGAGGGCAGATCATTAATATAATGGAAGAACAGTAAAGGGCCCAAAATCGAGCCCTGGGGAATTCCATACGAAATGTGGGCAGTTGCCAACAACATACTATCCGCCTTCTCCTGCTGCGACCTAGATATTGATAAATACTGTTGTTATATTGAGATAACCCTTCATCACAAGAGTTCTTTTTTTTACCGTCACATGGATGCTCATAACTTTGTACATTTGTAACATTAATAAAAGTTGGTGTTGAATAAGTTGAATACTCGTATATACTTAACAAAATATATTTTATCCGATCCTTAAATATTTAATTATTATATCTATTACTATGAAAAAATTACCATACATTGACATTGATCTCGTCAGTGTGACATTGGTTCACGTATCTTTGTCACAGACACTCCGGTGGAATTGCTGAATAATTCTCTACTTGTATGATTTATTCATAAAAATAAGTAAGAATTGCAATTATTATATTTTACACTTCGTAGACGCAAATCAGGCTAAGTTAATAGTCAATTGAGACACCCAGCCAGTGCCGCATTGACGGGATCGATTTGGTGTATGATCGAAACACTCTCTTTTTTAAATGGTTACTTTGTTGAGCTAAAACATTACTAAAAATATTCTCTACTTGTTTGTTGAAGCAAACAGGAGTTTCACAAATAATTTAATCCGTAATTTCCACCCAACGCAACGTTTAAAAATTTCTCAGTTATTATTTTCTGTATTATAAACTTTGAATTAAGGGGTGTTTGGTACAGTTTAAAGTCTTGGAACAATTAATACCAATTAATCAAATGCAATATTAACTTACTTAATTCCCTAAACCACATGTAACTACATACTTTTGTTAAACATAAAAATTCCCTAAAATACAGTCACGGTATCTTTACTTTTATGTGTATTTCAGTACTCTTCTTCCAATGAAATTATAATTGTGAGCATCGCTCCATATAAATTATATACAGGGAAACTTATATAACTCCAGAAAAAATCTTTTGTGAAAGTCTGGAGGTGATTAAAAGTTTGGTAGTAATTTTCCGCAACAACAATCAGTCTATTTGGTTATGGTGATATAACAGACTTGCCCTGCAAATATAAAAATAATAAAAACGTGGATAAAAGGGGTCCTTGCCGGATGTCTCATCCTAGCCAACAATCTTCCTAGCCCACAATGTCTCACCATTGACTAAAGTACCCCTAACGAATCGAGCTTATGCCTATTGTTAGTTTTTCCCCTTGAAGCGTCAAAAAGGGGATAAGCTAGGATACCATAAATTACGAAACATCGCTTGCAGCTACTGGAGGTTGTAACATGTGCTTAAGGGGGCACGTGTCCTTTGGATGTTGTTCCGCTAAACAAGTAAGCGTACGCAGGGATCACTAACAAGTCAAAAACATTTCTTCGGATGTACTCGCGCGCCCCGGCAGTGATATCTGTGGAACGAATTAACGCGCGTTTCTGCTAATTCAAAAGACGGCATCAGCGGCAACAAACAAAAATTAAACTCCTCCTTAGTTACGGCTGACTTTGAGACTCTGGGAGCATAATTTATGATCCAGTGATGTTCCCCAGTTGTCACAAAAGTTTATTAATGACGTGTCTGGTCCTAGGTTTGTTCGTGCAGCGAGCGCGCTTCCAAAAAGCGAAATGCCACCGACAGCGGGTCATTAAGAAGATTTTGGTCCGGACAAGGAATATTACTTAAAAATATGTTCCAAAAGATTTGCCCACAATTAATTCAAATCGCAGCAATGGTGGTGCTGCCCACCGAACACATAATAAATCGACAGCGTTTCACCTCCAAGGTAAGAAGCCGTAGGAAATCAATCAAGACACACGAACCCAATGTCTGCCGGGGCTGGCGAAGCAACTGCTGGGTATAGTACAGTTGGTAATCCTTTCGGTGGATGCGGTTAGCCGAAACGTGCAGAGAACAAAACGTACGCAGCTACCGATTTCAACGTGTACCAATATCGCCGAGATAACAATTTATCTCCGTGATCTGCGCTCGGTGGACAGACAACTTCTAATTTTAAGACTAGAAACAGGCGTTGCTTTGTATCAACGGCCTCAGTCATCCTATAAATATTCCTGCAGAAATTAGTTGACTATAGCCAGGTAAAAATAACGCGACTGCTTCCATACTGAACTGCTCAAGGTTCTGCATTGTTGCCCACGGCGCGGCGGGCGATCGCTATGGGCACTGATGTAAACGAGAAACTGCAGATAAGGTAAGTTACAACAAAAGATGTTTGCGTGCATTTTATTACATTATTACATATTCTTGTTTGCCCAGCGAGATGAAGACATTAAACGCAAATTTGCATCGCACTTTCACAACACTATTGATTAAAATCGATAGACAACTTGGCGTTGTTTCATTAATAATAATTTCTTTCGACATAATTAGGAGTGATTAAGGGGATATATTTGAAATTTGAGTCATGTAGGAACTAACCCATTTTAACCTTAACCTCGGAATATGTACATATCTCTTTTTTAATTTACTAGCGGACCCGTCGAAGGCTGCCAATATACATACAGGCACTCACAGCTTAAACGATGCAACCTATTAATTAATTTGTCATTCTGAAACTAATTGATGTAAAGTAAAGTGGCATAGAAATAAAACAAGAATATTAAACTACAGTCAGTATATTATGATTTAAAAACAAAACATAACAAAAGTTTAGTTCATTAACAAACAAAAAATTAAGAAGACTTCTACTAACAAAGGTGGCATTACAGCTTATTTGATGCAGGGTTGAAGAGCTGTAATACAATATAATTAAACAAATTTTTAATATTTTGTTGGACCTCCATTTTGTTCTATGACTTCTTTTAACCGATTAGGAATAGATTGTACCAATTTTTTTGTAAACTCAGGTGTGATTTCTTCCCACTCTTTCAATAACGCATTTTTGAGGTCATCTTTGTTCTTTATAGAGTGTTTTTTAATTTTTTCTTTTAGTAACGCCCAAATGTGTTCTATCACATTTAAGTCCGGAGACTGTGCAGGAGTTTTAACAACATGGGGACAATTGTAAAGCAACCACTCGCGGACAATAAATGACGAATGTTTTGGATCGTTATCTTGATAGAACCGAAAACAATCTTTTACACCCAAATTTTGCAGCACTTTCCTGAAGATTTTGCCTCAAAATGTTCAAATACATATTTTTGTCCATCACTCCGTCTATAAAATGCAGATCTCCAACTCCATTATGGGACATATGCACAACCCCAAAACATTACATGGCCCCCACTATGCTTCACTACTGTAGCTCGTAGATTCCTCAGTCTTAATTCCTCTCGTGGTTTCCTCCAAACAGTAATTTTGCCGTCTGACCCAATAATGTTAAATTTGGATTCGTCCGCAAATAAAACTGTTTTCCAGAATTCAGTAGGCTTACTTTGATGAATCTTAGCGAACTCTTTCCGGAAACGTCGATTTTTCTCACTAATTAGTGGTTTGTTTCTTGCAGTTCTCCCATGAAAATTGGCTTTTCTTAGAATCCTGCGCACTGTTTCCGTGTTACATGTTTTTCCCAATATTTCTGCCATTGCAGTAGTTGGCTTAGGTGCACTTAGAGTGGGGTTTTTACGAACTTCACGTACTCTTAATTGTTCCTCTCTATCACTAAATATTTTGTTTGGGGGTAACCTAGGCTTGTTTGTTACACGATTTTCCCGAGTGAAACGTTCAATAATATGCTGTACTGTGGAGTTGCTTTTATTAACAATTTCCGCAATTTTTCGTTGTCTTTTACCACTATTGTAATGAAAAATAATCAGTTCTCGATCTTCTTTAGTCGTACGACGACCCATCGTTTCAATATTTTTCAAAAAAATAGAATCGCTTTCACATCAACTTTACCAAATGCCTTCATTCGTGCAGCTGATCTTGTGCATCAAGTACAAGCTAACTTCCAGCTCCTCCTGCCTAAATACCGCTATTTACTGTAACCTTTCTTCCCTGCATCAAATAAGATGTGACGTCAAAAATGAGCAATAATGTTTTGTTTGTATATTTTTAAGTTTGCAAACGTAGATATATGACTACATTTGTAGTAATTTTAATGTTCATATAAAATTTCATAAAATAGCCAGACCAAAATTCCTTAAATCTGCAGCGGTAAATAAAAATACAATCAATATTTTACTTTTAATCCACTGCATCATTTAAGCTGTGAGTGACTGTAGGTTGAATGAAGAATAACAGGAATTCCCACAAATTAACGCTTGAGATAACATTATGAAGATTACGTTTCCCGCTAATGACGAAAAATAAACAAATAATTTAAAATTAATGTTTTCGTTAAACAACAATTTGTAAAAACCGTATTTGTATAAAAAATGTAGAAGATGTTGTCAATCGCTTTAACTAACCTGCATGGCAGCTGTCGGTTGGATTGTTTACATTAGCTGCATTCGACTCGCCACTTCTCGGTTTGCCCAGTTGCTCACTGAGCTGTACTGTTTTTCTCACTCTTAATGTCCCGCCTTTTCCGTATGGCGTTCGCACAGTGCCCGATTTCCCGAGAAAGCTGGCCAAAAGTCGAAAAATGATAGGAATTACACAAAACTTCGCAATTTTATGTTTTTGAGGTTGCTGATCACGAATATGAAATTTATTTTTCAAAATACAAAATGATGGATTCAAAATGGCGGACGTCTACTACTTAAAACAACTCCGTTTCAACAAACTTTTGTATGCTTTAGTTTTTGAGGTCACTGATTACGATTATGACATTTTTTTCCCAAAATTCAAAATGGCGGATTCAAAATGGCGGACGTCTACTACTCAAACCAATTCCATTTCAACAAAATTTTGTATGATTTAGTTTTTGAGGTCGCTGATTATGAATATGATATTTTTTCCAAAATTAAAAATGGCAGATTCAAAATGGCGGACGTGTACTACTTAAAACATCTTGATTTCAACAAAATTTCGTATGATTCAGACTTTTGCTATATCAAAAAACTAGAAAAAAACTTTCCAAAACCGTTTCATACGAAATTCAATACATGATATCGAGTATATTGCATATATTTTATTTAAAAAAACAAAGTAACTTATGAAATTGTGAAAGAAAATTTCAATATCACGAAGTGATATGTATCATGAAGTATCATGAAGTCAAGTGTAAATTTCATAATTTTTGTTAAAATATTTCAACCTTGCATTGAAAATAAGAGAAGTTAGTACCACTTATGAGTTTTACATGAATTGGAAAAAAGTACAGTTTTTGAACGTACAAGTTTGGCTACACATACCTTTTTCCGGAGACTCCATTTCTGGGTTAGAACACTTATTCGAGAAGTGAAGTTACATATTTTGTGGGCGTTTATTCGCCAGTAAAGTGACGTGCTGAGAGTTTTAATGATTAAAAATCACTAAGTCTTAGATATGTTATTAAACCGTTTATCACAATTACGTCGGTATAAATTGACTATGGTGTTTCGCATTAAACGTCTAATGACAACGCCAGTTCACTGAATTTTTTTCATGCCCGGTTGTTTTGAGTAGTACACTTCCACCATTTCGTATGTGCTATTTCGATTTTTAAATGAACAGTATCAATTCGTAATCAGCAATTTCCAAAACAAGTGTGTATATATAATATAATATAAAATATTCTAATCATATACCGATAGTTGTCCAGCTTTCCCGGGAAATCGCACTCGCTGCAGTGTGTGCGGCTAGCTAGCGCACCACCGGCCAGCTTCAGTCCGCAAGATTTAAAATTATGTTTCATGAAATATCGCAAATTATCGCAGCTTCTTTTTTCTTCAAATGGAAGAAAATACTTTCATTTACATAATAAAAATGATCTTATCGTGGAACTCTGCGGAACTTCTAACTATTTTTATTCATTTTTATAAAATGTCAACACGAAAAAGCTTGACGTGCATGACTGTGTTTAAAAAAAGTTTTTACACAGCCAAACTTTAGTAGGTGAAAAAAACACCATATAATATACTGTCTATACTTTCAGAAACACCCGTTACTGAACGCGATCTGAAAACAGTCACTAGAAAAGCTGCTATCACTTTCAAAACGACGTAGTACAAATCCAGGTTTAAGTAGCGTGACAGATGATGCGTCGAAGAGAGTCACTTTGACTTGCTCTAATGCTGAATGCCTTACCAGTACATTACTGTTATTTTGCCAAAATGTGTGGAAAAAGCTTCTTTATGACATAGGATGGTAGCTTGAACAGAACGGGAAAAAAATTTTTTCGACTTTTGGCCAGCTTTTTCGAAAAATCGGCCGCTGTGCGTCGTCGGGAGTATTTTCTATGCCAGAACTAAGTTGCCTAAGCCAGCTAATTCTGTTCTCAATTGGCTCAGCTCAGTTGCTCTGATATTTATACATGATAAGTTGTTTGATTTTGACATCAGATCAGATTAGCACAGTAATTCTAATCCGAAGAATCTGTATTAGACGCTGTTCATCTCAGCATTTTGAGAGCTCACTGGGCCAAAACTGAGCAAATTTCAAAGCTGATTTCAAAATGAGCAGGACTGTAGGCGCCATCTACTTACAATCTGTCTAACTAACGTGCATGACATTGATCAATTGTTTTAACGAAAACATCAATTTTCAAACAATTTGTAAATTTTTTGTTTTTTTTGTCATTAGCAGGGAACGTAATCTTTAAAATTGTTATCTCAATCATTCATTTTGATGAAGTGTAACGGGGACATGGCTTACGAAATAAACACCTTTGAGAAACAATATATATTATTATTATTATTATAATATAATAACAAAAATAATTGTGTATTTCTTTAAGTTCAAAGATAACATATAATATATTGTGCGTACAAAGTTCAGGTGGCATAAAAAATAAGACGAATAAAAGTATAACTAGATGAATGAAATAATTCAGAAAGAAAATAAAAGATTACAAATAAGAGATAAAATGAAAATAATAAGTTATATATTATATAATTGTATATCCAATGCTCAAAAGCGCAAAAATATACGCAGGTTAGGATTGTTCATTAAGCCCAGCCAATTCATAAAAGGATCTGGTGGACGTCGTCCGCTGTATTTTGACAGGCAAAAGATTACAATCGCACGCCGACTGGACAAAAAATGAGCGCGTCCATATTGCGCTTGGCAATGAGGATTCATTAATGCTAAATGCCGATTTGATTGCAAATATGTCAACTTTTCAAAAAGGTAGGTATGTTGAACATACATATACTACTCCGTGCAAGAAATTAAGTTTACGGTGCTTAAGATAGGTATGCAGTGGGAATCCAAGGAGTGAAATGGCGTGAAGAGATATGTGGCTATACCTCGGTAGTTGAATATGAAGCGCACAGCGTCATTAAAAGGCACAAACAAGCACGCCTAAAGGACGACTCAGATAAACCTGTATATCATCAGCGCACAGATGTACAGAGACATCTTTTGTCAGCTGCGGGAGGTCATTGATGTAGAGGCAGAATAGTAGTGGCCCTAGGATTGAATCGTGAGGCACACCTTTGAGTATGCGTTCTTTGTCAGATAAGCTATTGTGAAGCCTTACATATTGACCTCGTCGACTTAAATAACTTTTTAAGAGCTTGATGACTCTTGAGGAAAATCAATATTGTCTCGCAAGCTTATTCGGGAGCCTTGGGTGGTCAATTGTATGAAATGCCTTGCTAAAGTCCAACAAGGTCAGGATTGTGAGCTATTGCTCATGCAAGGCTTTACCATTCACCATTGCTTAGTATCGTATTTTTGGAAATCAGATTGGCAGGCTGATAATAGATTCCCATTATTAACGTATGCTATCATATGCTGATTCAATAATTTTTCGAACACTTTGCTCATATAGCATAGTATAGTAATATCGCTGGGAACTAACTCCGTGGATTTCTTAGGAACTGGTGTGATGAGAGCCTGTTTCCATCGAAGGAAGGCAGGAGGCTGTCAAACAATGATTAATTATATGCATCAATACTTTAATTATGCATCAGATAATCCCTCACACACCCAACCATATTGAGGTTGTTCTCTGGTTACAACCGAGGAGCTGTTGACTGCGAAAAATTTATTTAAGATATTCGGATCCATATCAAAAGAAATTTCATCCTTGTCATTAATACCCACTTTTCGAATATTATTCGACAGCGTCTTAGGTGGTAAATCAGAAGCCAATTTATTGGCGCAAAAAGAATACTTAGCTAATCTCTTATTAGACTATTCACCTTATTTCGGACCATTTTGTATCTAATCCAAATTTCATCCACTCGAGTATGATATTATTTTTTCATTCTGTTATTTAACCTTTTTTAATTTTTCATGGTAGATTGAATCCCACTTTAGCATGAAGTTATTTTTTCTTATCTCCTTCTATAATACATATTTCAATTTTTCTTTTATAGAATTACGCACAATGAAATTAAAGAAAGTTCTCCCATACAAATATTTCGCTTACACTTTTAACACCATTCAGCGAGCTTTGCTTTTCACTTCAACACTTTTTTTTTCTTAAACTCTGCCTGAGATTCCCAAATTTGTTTGTGAAGTGTTTTTAGACATGTTTGCGTATCTTATTTTAACTTATGAGGGGTTTTCACTTTCTTCAGCAAATGTGAATAAATAGGCAGTTGGAATTTTACTTAAGCCACCAAATAGTAAAAACTGACCATTCCAAATATTTCTGCAAGATAATCGTAAAATTTTCTGAAGGGGTCTCCAAAGGCAGCGAATAATTTCGCTGCTGGTAAGTGTAAAACTTTATTCCATTGCACGGTATTCAAAAAGTATGTTGAAAGCCGCAACGCGATCAGATTAGAAATGGAAATCGGCTTCCAACTGCGATCCACAAGAACATTTTATGTAGATTCATGTTATGATTCCGCAAACAGATCTCTTCATGTTCAGTTATGCTCAGTGGGAACCTTAAGTGCATCAGACAAAATACCTGCGTGCAAGTTCACAGAACACAACAAGATCCCGGAGCAGCGACAAGAGGAGTAATGTAACTCGTTACAGTGCAAGAGAAAAAAAAAAGTGGCCAGAAAGGTCTTAGGTCACACGGTACTTGTTTCGCTTGTACAAATCTTATCGTACCAACGAGAAATTTCAGCTGAACGATAAGGCAGGTCCCAAAGTGGCGACAGGTTTGGAGTCGATCTATTGCTGTCGCGTCCTAAAGTCCCTGTATCAATGGCCGAATCTTAATGATGCCCTGTTCCACAATCAATCAGAGGTAAACGATATCCTGACAGGCAAGGATTATGTTCTGGAATTCCTCGGGCAAAGAGGATTATGCGCTTCGGAAAACATGTCGCCGAAGCCCTAACGAACCTCCTCAAGTTTTTGTTATGGACCGGCAATAAACAACGCTTAGGTTCAATTGTTGAGTTATTCTCTGCTGGGCCGGTATCTGCGGCGCCATCTAGACCCCTTCCGATGCGACATCGTCACGAGAAACAATAGGATAACTACGTGATGATGTCGATCGCAGCAATTATACTTATGCGGAGCCACCTTTTTGCTAACCTGGAGACACAACATCGATAGTTGGCCTGATCATAAATTTTTGCTCGTGACCTCAAATCCAACAGTGGAAGGAGCACTGAGGGCGCCCGGATAGACTGCTCAAATTTATTGACAAATTGAATTTCGGCGCTAAGGAAACGATTGGAATATTTGAGTGCGGTAATTGAAATTTTCGCATTATGGCTTCAGCCACGCCGATCAGCAACAATTTCCAAATCTTTCAATTAAGCAGAACCTCAGCAAGGCGTGTTTGACTAGCGATAACACCGGCAGGCGCGCACCTCGTGCAGGGGCAAAATCTCGTTGGCTTGCTCGCATCCCGACGACATTGAATGAAAAGTGTTCACACAAAATTATTCCATCAGATGAAAAAGCGGCGTCCTCGTAATAGGAATAAAATCTCCGAGGATGAAATTTGAATATCAGGACAAATAATCAGACTGACGAGGGTGGTTTTATGCGAGCCGGGCTGTCCTCCCACATCCTACCCCGGCGTCAGTGCCTCTGTTCCTCAACGATTAGCAAATAAAAACACACCCCTATTCCGCTTCGGAGCGAAAAAATCTCCCCCTTAATTAAAAATCCTTTCAGCACACTTTTTCACTTTGCCTGCGACGACTCGGGGTGGTTCCCCGGACATAATTTTTACTGTCGGGGTGGCTGCCTAAGCAGCAGACTGGGGCATACGAAATTTCCTGCGAATGATCTGAATAACTTCATAATGTAATACCATCCGTCTGCAGCTTATATCTCCGCATACATCCAGTCGAGAGTTGATATCCAAAACATCCATTGGGGGATACAAGCAATACCTCGCTTCAATCATTGTCAGCCTTTTCGGATTTGGAGGGGAAGCGACAGCCCTTGCGATGGGTATATTTCAATTTTAGAGTTATCTCCTGAAGATATTTCCACATTACGTTATTATTTATGATGCGAGTTTTGTCCGAAGCTCTCTTTCTATACACTGCGGATGTGTGTACGGCTGCTCTTTATTTTCTTTTCCTTTAATAGATAGTGGTTTATAGTTTGTAAAAAATGAAACCAACGGGTACCCTTTTCCATATTATTGCTCAAATGTTGCCGTTCGTCCTATCCCAAAATAGGTACGCAAAAGTCACCAAACTTGTTTCGTTTTGATTTTATCTTAATATCTACATATGTATATAAAAATCAATTGCTTTCGTTAGTCTCGCTAAAACTCAAAAACGACTTTACCGATTTGAATAAATTTCGCTACAATACAGAGGTGGTTTAGAAAAAAAGAAAATTCGGAAAAACGCAAAGAAAACACCGGAAAATCGACAAAATTGAAATTTGCATACTTTTTTTATAGAAAGCGAATCTTCCAACTTCAAGGAATCTTTACGAAAAAGGGCAATTGGAGGTTTTCGGGCTCGCTGAACTCAAACCTGCATTCAAAATTTCGGATTTCAAAATGGCGGATCCAATATGGCGACCGAAAAAGTGCAAGGAATAGCTCTGAAAATCCGAACTAGGTAGTTTTTGGGGTCAATGATTTCGAATCTGCCATCAAAATTTACAAAAATGAGATCACCCTGCTGGGAGATATAAAAGATGGGTGCAGTAGGGAAAGGGTGTAAAATGAAGAAAAATAAATTTGGAAAATACTGTTGGAAAATATCTAAAAACATGTGAAAAATGGAAATAAAAAACATTTGGAGAAAGTAAAAAAAAAATATTTAGCTACCCGCTTAAGCAGCTATTAAGTTTAAATTTAGTATACGGACGTAGATTAATGATTCAAAACCGCAAACGACTCGAACTAACTCTATCGCGCGAAAACCATTACTTTTCTCCATCCATGTTTAACGGTCGGTACTTGGTATCGTACATCGTATTTTTGTTGATGGCGTCAAACGAACATACTTAATTTCATCAGACGCCACTAAATGGAATTTGCTCTCATCGCTCCACTCGTCTACAGTTTATGCCGTTTTGCAAACGCTGCTCGTAACTTGTTGTTTTTACAGATATGAGAGGCTTCTTTGTTGGTCGACTGTCGTGTAATCTATAAGATCTGAGATAACGTTTAACGGTTAGAATCGTATATCCGTGCAATAGTTTTCCTCTAGTTTGGTTTTTTATTGCTACTGTCAAATTACGAACATCACGCGTGGACAGGCTTTTTATTACGCGATCAATATTGAACGAAGTTTATTTCGGGCGACCACTTTAGAATTTAGTTTTAACTATCTTTCGCTCATTACAAACTTTATTGCAAATACTTGCAAGTTTCCGGGACACGTTAAAATCACATACAGATAATTTGTTTGAGTCTTAGCATGTGATGGACACAAATAAATAATTTCTTGTTGTTAAAATACTCGTGAGCGCCAGTGTACATATATTTTTCACTATTCTGAAGAAGGTCACTTTGGAGGAGACACGACCAACATTGTAGTATGTCCAGATCAGTGGCGGATTTACCAACAAGCTAAGGAGGCTTGATCCTAGGGCGGCAGATTTAAGGGGCGGCCAATATGGGGATCGAATTATTTTTGTTTTTTGGGCCGTCTTACTGAAATCAAAAAGATTTGCAGAAAGAAATCTACAAGAAATCATTCCCTCTTCCCTTTCATTGTATGGACCATAACGGTGTTCTCAAAAACGAGTCACCAGAAAGTTTACCGTAAGTGGTGGCTAGTCTAGCGGTGAAATAAAAAATCGTGCGTCTTAATCCAAGTCACTTTTATTCATTACTTTACAGGATTACTGATCCTGCAATTTTCACATCAAATTTCACAAATACTAATTTAAAAATTTCAATGAAAATTCAGCTATCATTATAATAATAATCTACGTTAATTCGAATTCTATAAATATATCTATTTATTTATTTTTATTATAAACACTAATTCAATCGCCGCGTTAAAAGATGTACGATGTCCGCAATCCAATAAAAATATATATTTGTTGTTTGTTTGTTCGCTAAGAATTGCTGCATATGTGGAATTTGCATATAGAGTTTGGATGTCCTACCGTAGGGCATATGATCAACTCTTGATGGCAAATTCCTGATGATTTGTCGTCAAATAAATTAGTTGCGATTGGGTCAAGTTGAGGCGGAAGGGTTGCATTGCAAGTGCCATAATCTTGGTATTTCTTTCGCGCGAACTTATCTCTTCTTCGCACATTGCGATTTGTTTACGTTTTTTAATTTGCGAATATCTCGCGAATCCGTACATTTTCGCGGCTTATTTCCCGCACACCACCTGCTAAGTTCGTTGACATCTTGTTGGAGGTTATCGACGTCCTCATCATCAGTTATGTTCCTAAAGATTTTCAAGTCATCAGCATATAATAAGTATACTGATTTCAGTTGATCTGCAATGTCGTTGATGAATATGTCGAAGAGGATTGGTCCAAGAGGTTCACTCGAACCTGCAGATATCTACCTGCTTTTTCTTTTATCCCATAGTGACTTAAATTACTGTCTAGTGTGCCGTGCTCAACCATGTCGAAGGGTTTACTAAATTCCCTGTAGACTGTATGCACATTAGACTGATTCAAAAAAACCTTTTTTTCACTTTTTCAACGGGCCCCCCCCCCAAAAAGTTATCTTGTGTCATTTTAATGACGTATGAAAAATTTCAGCGAAAAAAAATAATATTTAGAGGTCGCTACCGTCGATTTTATGTATTTTCCCATGTAATTATCGAAATATCGATGTTACAGATATGTCGCAGTAACTCGCTTGTTTTCCAACGAAACTTCGCAAAATTTTGCACAATATAAGCTACAATATAACCAAGTCGTTTCATGTTTTTTTGGGTTTTAAATATGGCTTTGTTGTTGTTTTATTAATTTATTAATTAACAATTGTAAAATAGGGCATATTTCACAGGGCCACCTAAATTTTCAGATTTTTTGCTTTGATCGAGTTATTTCATGATATTTGAAGTAAGTTAGGGTGTAAAAAGTATCCCGCAAATAAATTTTTCACTATTTAAAAAAAAATTTTATTTTTTTCTCAAAGTAAAACATTTATTTTTTAACTTTAATTCAATATTTATTAATTTTCTCATTTATTTTCATGATAAATCATTTTATTATAATGCTTATAGATTTATAATAATCAACATTTCCGTATAAATATTACTTTACAGTCATATTTATGATATGAAATCCGCGCTAGGGTGCGTCGCGACTCTGCCATCTGTGTCTAGAAACATTGGCTGAATATAGCAATCAGAATGCTTCAAAACATCCAGTTTTTACCCCATCGTGTCATTGGAGGAACGAATTGTCAACATAATAAAAGAAAGTGGCTCGTTAAGGCGAAAATTTTAAATATTCAAATTTTTATATTCAAATTTTCCATAAGTGAAGGAAATGCTTTCCATGTCAAATGAAAAGAAAAGGAAAAACTAAAATGATTTAATCCGTTAATGTATTCCTTTATTCAAAGTTACTGTACTAACATTTGTTACAATTTTGAATAATTATTGCAAAATTTTAAAACATTTCAAAAGTAATGAACGTAATTGAAAACTTCATGTTTCGTGGTATTTGAGAAATATAAATTGTCAAGTTACATTGAGTGAATTTATTATTAAGAATATAATTTATTTATTTGTTGTTGTGTTTGGTGAATAGTTTATTGCTGCAATCAACAATTAATAAACTCACAAATAAATCAATTATAACCTTTATAAAATTGAAGTTACTCGAAATATTTAGTCCTTTCAAAATTGTAGACTTTTTGAAATCGGAAATGTTTTTTCTACTTTGACTTACACTTAACAATCCTCCAATGACACGATGGGGTAAAAACTGGATGTTTTGAAGCATTCTGATTGCTATATTCAGCCAATGTTTCTAGACACAGATGGCAGAGTCGCGACGCACCCTAGCGCGGATTTCATATCATAAATATGACTGTAAAGTAATATTTATACGGAAATGTTGATTATTATAAATCTATAAGCATTATAATAAAATGATTTATCATGAAAATAAATGAGAAAATTAATAAATATTGAATTAAAGTTAAAAAATAAATGTTTTACTTTGAGAAAAAAATAAAATTTTTTTTTAAATAGTGAAAAATTTATTTGCGGGATACTTTTTACACCCTAACTTACTTAAAATATCATGAAATAACTCGATCAAAGCAAAAAATCTGAAAATTTAGGTGGCCCTGTGAAATATGCCCTATTTTACAATTGTTAATTAATAAATTAATAAAACAACAACAAAGCCATATTTAAAACCCAAAAAAACATGAAACGACTTGGTTATATTGCAGCTTATATTGTGCAAAATTTTGCGAAGTTTCGTTGGAAAACAAGCGAGTTACTGCGACATATCTGTAACATCGATATTTCGATAATTACATGGAAAAATACATAAAATCGACGGTAGCGACCTCTAAATATTAATTTTTTTCGCTGAAATTTTTCATACGTCATTAAAATGACACAAGATAACTTTTTGGGGGGGGACCCGTTGAAAAAGTGAAAAAAAGGTTTTTTTGAATCAGTCTAGTGCACATGCATAACTTTGTTCATCGCATCGAGCACATGGTCAGCATATAATAGAGATTTCTCGCAGTGGATCTGCCGCCAAAGAGCCGTGTTGTTTTGTTGATATAATATTTTTAAAAGAGAAGGTTATTTGTGGCAAAATAAGCTTTTCAAACAATTTAGATATGGACGATTGAATGCAGATCGGTCTACAGTTAGTCACATTGGATCTGGAACCTAACTTATGTATCGGGCTAATATATGAAGTTTTCCACGCTGATGGAAACATGCCTGATTCCATGGATTTATCAAAAATATGGGTTATGTCCACCTGGACAATTTCTAAGAAATCGGTTGGGTATCCCATCGGGTCCAGCTCCTTTCATTATATCCAGCTTATATAGTGGTTCGAAGACATCATCGAATCTGACGTGTAGACACGTGGGACAGACTGACATCCCGGTTAGCTGGTGGTTCTTCCATACGGGTCGTAGTCAGCGAAATAATATTGCCAGGATGAGTTTCATAACTGCTTTCAAAAAACGTGCGAATTAGTTGTTTACTTCACTTCCAATGTCGGCCATTTTGTTGTTCGAGGACATCGTAGATGGGATGTCTATATCGTTTCTTCTCTTATTTTTGATAAAATTCCAGAACTGGCTGGCGTCCGATTTCATCATATCCTCAACTCTTGGTGTGTGATTGTTGTAAAATTTTTCACTGATCTGTTTACACTCTAATCTTAATTTCCGGAAACAATTGTAGTCGGTTTTACATTTTGTTTACTTATATTTTGCGTATGCTCTCTTTTTTCGTTTAATTTTATTTATTAGATTACCGGAACACCAGCAGGGATACTTGTTTCGATTATTAGTGTGAAGTGGGACAAATTGCTCGATTCCTTCATTGACTTCTTCATAGAACCAGTTCACTTTTTCATCCAAGGATTCTAATCTGTATAGTTCAATCCAGTTACTTCTTAAAAAGAATCTATTGAGTTTTGCATTATCGGCTTTATTAAAAGCGTAAGTTGGTGCACTGTTTCTCTTAAGATGATTTTTGATATCATGTATGCTTAATGCTGGATTATGTTTATCTTTGTTATGCACTACTATATCTGTACTGCCAAAAAACAAATCAATAATACGATCGTTTGCGTTACGTATTTCGTTACATTGTTGACAGTTGACCAAGAGCACTTCATTAAATAAAGTGTTCTCACAGTCTTCTTGAGGGTAGCTGCTTGGAAGATTATAATCACCCATAGCCAATAGTTTGCTGTTTGGATATTTATTCTGCTTGTTAAATTATCTCTATCTTTTCTGAATAGTACATACGAGCCATCTATTAATTCGTCATGTGATGTATGTAGATGGGTTTAACCACGTTTCACTTACGCATATTACATTCCCAGATAGCTTGCAGACAAGGTAAATACAATGTTTTATTTTAGTTTTCAAACCTCTAGTATATTATTGTGTAAGTAGCATACATATATGACCCCGCCTTATTAGTCGTACATGATTGAGATTTGATTAGCTATAATAGGAACTGACAATTGTAGAGATAAGGGCGGCAAAAATTTAACAGCCTATACTTGAGAAATGTGTAAATCCACCACTGGTCCAGATTGAAGCACAACATTAACACAATACTCATAAATTATTTGGGTTCAGTGAAAATGGCATTACGATAATGACACTAACAAATTTTCCTCCGGTTTAATATTATTTTTATATTCTACCGAAAAAAGAGTTTGGGCAATGAATTATTGATACAACCGCAACTGAGAAACTGAAAAGATACCTAAATAATACCTGCCTAAGTCTTACCCATAGATACAAACAATGAGTTTTGAATAATTTAAGAGGACTTGATTTGCATAGAAGGAATAAATCTTGAATGAAAATTTCAGTGGTCACAGCAGGGCTTACGAAAAACTTTGAACTTAAATAAATAATGACCAGCTGGTATGCAGGAACTGTCAGATATCTTGACCCTTGGACATTTTGCAGGACTTTCGATTAGCTAAGACAACATTGTGCAATTCTAAAGAACCCGTTATTATATTTTATTCAGGATAGTGCCCCAACTTATCACAAGGAAGGGTTAAAAACTCAGGAAACTTAATTTATTTATCCTGAGAACCACAAATAATGGTTTTACTTTTAGTCTTTTGATTTCTACAAATTAGAATTGAACTGCATTCTACCTGGGAATGGTGCCATGTTTCACACACATCATATTATACTGTTTCGTTGCTTTGTTTACTAAATAAGTGTTATTAAATTAAATAAGTGATATTATTATAATTTATCTCTTCTCAATACCCAACACTTAGTAATAAAAAAATCAATTTCCTGCAGGCATAACTAAATTAATACCTTTCCTAATTATACATACCATTTATCCCTTTGAAATGACACTCCGAGATGGGGTGGTAACTTTATGGCCAAAATGATATGTTGTGTCAAATTGTGATAAGATAACAAGCTGGAAAATTGAATCGGGGGAAGTGTATATCTGATTAGAGTTAATTTACTTATCTGGTTCAACCCCAAGCAATACTATCCGGGCTTTTTGAGGAATTGCATCCGGAGGGTAAATCAGTCATTACGAGAGAGGGATGTGATTTCCTATGTGGTAGTTTTAAGTGAGGGTCCTTTTGAGAAGGGAAGCGCGGGTAAGTGAATAGATTTGCGAATAGAAAAAAAAGGAAATAAATTTAGTGTTATCTAACATTTAAACTATATTTTAATATGTTGCTGCAAAACGTCCTCATGCAATAAAAATCATTTCTATATTTTCGATTATGACAATACCACGTTGATTCTTGCTTGGGCACTATATCCAATGTGGTTACTGAACATCCAGCTCTTCATGTATCCCTATAATCTTTGTAACCTACCATATGACTTACTTGCTAATAATTACTTTCATAACTATAGGAAGGCTGATTTTATTCAATTTATTTATTTCTTATCTAACGTTGATTGGTCTGCGGATTATGATCTCCAGGATATTGATCTTGCTATAAGTACGTTTTATAAAATAATTCTTAATAGTGTATCGCGTTGTGTACCTCTCTGTAAGAAAAAGTATTGCTCTTATTCACCACCATGGCATGATGATGAACTGAAACCCTCGAGCAAGCAAAGGAATGCTGTTCGGGATCGAGATAAACAATCAGATATTTGCATTACTCTGAATTGCGAAGGCAGTTTAATAGTTATTCGTGTGTTCTCAGGGGCGCAACTAGACATTTGGGGGCCCGGGGCAAAAAATTTTGGGGGGGCCCTTCTTCTAAAATTTTTTTTTATTATTATTATATAAATTTATATTCCAACTTTTACATTTTAAATTTACATTTGCCTTCTCGCTTTGATGGCGCTGAAATCCTTTATAATTCTTCTCTAATAATCCTTCCCGCTGCCTTTGGTCCTTTTCACCTTCCCACTAACTTAAAGTTTTAACTCTTTGTCTGTTTTCTTTTTTCCACTATCTCTGTAGTTTTGTCTACTGACGCTATCTACTCACTAAATGTTAACCTTATTAATTTCCTATAAACTTCACTTGATCAATATCTCACTACTTTCACTTATTCTCTAACTAGCTTTCGACATTCCCGCCTTACATGGAATGAACTTCCTCAGTCTTCCTTAAACTGTCTACCCTTTATCCCTAATTTACTCAACAAACGATAACGTACCTATCTACTTTTCCCAAAATTACGTAATGACTCATCTACTACATAATGACTCCCACATGTGCGCCACCGCGGATATCTTTCCCTTTTTCCTAATTTCATTTCCTTTGTCTCATTTTTCTAAATCGAGGAAGCCTGCGCTCCTCGCTGAAATTTACCTGCTATGAGCCCGAACCCCCTGCTAAACATTCATATGCACAGATCTTCCTTGTGCACGATTCCTTTCCCATATTGCACAAATGTGGCTTACTCAACTTATCTCTACTTAAAAAAATGCGTTTAGATTTTCAACCGGTTTTTCCCTCGCATGAAACAATATCGTAACGATATCATGGGAAAATTTTTCTTTCCCAAAAATCAAAAATTTTTCGTTTCCATCGTCACTCATTTCGAGAGCTTTTCATATTTTACAAATTTTGTTTTCCCTGTATCGAAAATCCTCTTTTATTTGTTACTTTCAACTGAAGCTGAAAATTTGCTCCTAAATTAACATTATAAATTAGCAAAAATTCGAAGTATGAACTATTAAATATTTTGAATATTGCTAGAGCTATTTTTTATTTGAGTGAGTAAAGTCAAATGAAACAATCGACAACCACGACAAAAACTCTGATGATTCGACCACTCATCAAAGTCCGTTTTCGAAGTGTAAAATTGCAGATTGCCCCGGTTGCCCCCCCCTGGTTGCGCTCCTGTGTGTTCTATATACTGCCGTTATATTGATCGTATGAGGGTGACATTAACGCCCAATCACAAGGAGTTCTGGATTTTATGAACAGTAAACGGAAGACTTATAACAACACCTTTGTTTTTAAACGGTTTTTATTTTGTTACACTCTGTATAATTGTTTGATTCAAATCTTTCAATCGATTTTCAAACTACTTCTACTCACCCGATTCTCATAAAACTTTGAACGTGTATTCAGTCTGCATTACAATTCAACATTATGATAATAATTATTTTTTCTGCTCCAAAATAGCGAATCCGACATGGCGACCGAAAGTTTCAATTTTCAGGAATTCACATGAAAACGGTATTTTCAAGTTTTCGGAGCCGCTGATTTCAAATCTACTATGCAAATTTGAAAAAACAAGACGGCAGATCTAATATGGCAATTAGAAATTTGTGCATAGTTATGGCAAGACTGAACTTCTAAGTATTTCAAATTATCCAAGTCCCTTTTTGCAATATACTGCTAAATTTATCTGAGGTCACACAGTCAGTACTGCACATTTATTTGGCGAATAGACATTTGTGAATTTGGTTAATCACAAGTGCAAATTTGATTAAAAACAGCTACTCTGTTTTGCTGATAAATTAATAGATTTCTTATTTTTTTTTTCGTAAAAGGTGATTTGTTAAATTGAGCTTAGTTAAATAAGGGTAAAAAATATGCAACTTATAGCCTTTTTAAAATCATGTTTCCAATATGGGTCGTAGCAAAGATCTCACATATGAAGAAATTACAAATAAATAAAATTCTTAAAGATTTTAATTTTTCTTTGCGGGAGATTGCACAGAAATTAAATCGATCGGTGACTGCAGTCCGGAATTACCTAAATCAAGGAGAAAATTACAGACAGAACAGGAAATATGACAACAACAAAAAATTAACTGACCAACAAAAACGTCTTATTCTTCGCGAAGTCCGTAAAAGCAACGTAACTTCTACACAAATTAAGAGAAATCTGAATCTTCCCGTGTCTTCATGGCGTGTAAGACAAATTTTAAAAAGTGATAAAATTTTAAAGTTTGACACAGCGTCATAAAAAAAAAATATGAGATTGGCTTTTGTGGAAAAGCACATCCATTGGACTTCAAAATGGAAAACCGTTGTCTTTAGTGACAAGAATCGTTTCAATTTAAATCAGTTATGGTTGCTATTGGTATGATTTGAGAAACTCTCGGGGAATTCGAATGAGTCGCAATTTTAGTGGTGGAGGAGTAATGATTTGAGCTGCTTTTTGTGCTGCTGGTAAATCTGAAATAGCATCAATCCATTGAGAATCTTAGGGAAATACTACCTCAAATGGTTTATTCCAATGGGAAACAATTTAATAATGTTACCGACCTGAAGGACCAAATTCAGAAATCATGGTCGTCAATACCTCTAAAGGCCTTTTTGGTTTTTTAAGAGAGCGGGGAAATGCTTTGGACACTCTTTGAGGCTCTCCCCTTCTCAACAGAGGAGCTAGCGAGAGTCTCGAAAGGCCACCAGACTCGGAAGGCTGCGGGGCCCGACGGGCTTCCAGCAGAGTGCTGAAGGCGTTGACGGCGAGCCATCCAGAGCTCTTGCTGAATATCTACAATGCCTGCCTGAAGGCGGTAGTTTACCCCTCCTACTGGAAGGCAGCCAGGCTTGTGCTCATCAGCAAGGGCAAGGGACCAGTTGGGACCACTGGGTCGTACAAACCGCTGTGTATGCTCGACACAGCTGGCTAGCTCCTGGAGAAGCTCCTGACGCCTCGCCTCCAGGCGGCTGGGGACCTTTCCGAGAGACAATATGGCTTTCGGAAAGGGAGGTCGACGGTACATGCGAACCAGGAGGTGTTTGAAGCGGCCCGGGCCACCGAATGTGGAAATCATTATTCCCGCCCGGTGTGCCTGCTGGTCACTCTGGATGTGCGCAACGCCTTTAACTCGGTCAGGTCGCGCTCTAGCTCAACGCGCTAGAGCGCGACTTCGGAGTTCCCCCCTATCTCTTACAGATTATGGGGGACTACCTGAAGGATCGCACCCTCACCTACGAAACGGAGGATGGCCCGAAAACAAAGGTCCTCTCGGCAGGGGCGGCCCAGGGCTCCATACTGGGACCCGACATATGGAATAATACATGTACATTATTATTGTGCACCTTTGTATAATATTTGTAAAACTTATATTAGTAAATAAAGGATTGATTCCTAAGGTTCCGTTTTAGTTTTTTTGATATAAATTTAGATTTTTTTGAACTAAGTATTTGACTAGTATTCCTAAAATATTTCTTGACCCAGAGACACTTTTAGGTTACATTAATAATATTGACGAAGATTACTCTTATTCTTTCGATTGTATTCCTTCTATTGTTTTACGTATATTTTCGGTACCCCTTGTTGAACCTTTAACTTATCTATATAATTTATCCTTGCGCTTGTCTAATTTCCCTAATATCTTTAAAATTGTCTATTATAAATATGTAATCCCTTTTCACAAAAAGTGTAGGAGGGACTTGTTTGAGAGTTATTGCTAAACTCTCACTTATTCCTATACATTTCGAGGCGGTGATTTGTGATTATTTGCCATTTTATTCACGTTCGATCTTGTAATCAGCATGAGTTTATTAAGGGATGATCCGCAGTCACTAATCTTGTGGAATTTTCAAACTTTTGTTCGAACTCTAAACACGAAACCATGTGGATTGTATCATAGAAAAACTAAGCATAAGGAAGTTCCATGCCGAACAAAAATTTGAACCGCTTTTCCCTGTTAACGATGCATCCACCTAGCTCTATCATGAAAGTCTTATACACTCATGAAGTATTCTCGTTCTCATTCAAAAAGTGCATCATTTAGGCAGGAGATAATGAACTCTGCTGCGTGCATACGCAAATTAAAGGGAAAGAGGATTTAATTATTTAGTTACCGAGTACCGAGTCGCAATCTTTTTTTTCCCATGTCTGATTTATTAAAATGCTTCGAACAAACGTATGCAATTTGAATTTGGGTAGTTGTTTCTAACCCACATGCCGAATTCCACTCCTCATAAATATCCGTTCCAAAACGAAAAAATTTAAAATAACTTGAGAATCGGTTCATCCCTTTACGATGTCCGACAGGACAAAACCTCACACCTGATGCCCTAAACCTTTCTTTTATCCATTCCAGATAATAGCAAAAATTTGCCTCAGTTAGACAATTCATTCAATCTATAAAACAACACACAATGAGTACTTTAGTATTAAATTGTTTAAATTCGTCTTTTTTGCTGAAATCCATTTGAAAAAAATCAATGAAGAGCTTTGACACAATGAAGGCTTTCTTGGAAACTAATTTCAATATCTAACCCTTTTCCTATTTCCAGTAAAAAAACTATAATGACGCCTTTCGCTGCGTTGCGTCTTCAAAGCTGAACAAAAAGTTCACAAATCAATAGCAATCAAACAAGGGATAGAAAGCTTTTTTTTTCCAACTCCCCAGGGGTATGGCAGTCCTAATAAAGAATGCCAGTGACAGAATGAAATGGCCGAAAAATTGAGGGACGGAAAAGTAACAACAGCTTCAACAACAAAAACAAATTCTGACAAGAAAGTTTATTTGAACAAAAAGAACAATCCCTACACTGTAGATGTGTTTTACGCTGCTACCCATGAGTCCACCACCCTTTAGAAAAATCATCAAGAGCAACAACATGGAGAAGCCGAACAAGGACCAGACAATAAGGAACACAAAAAAGGAAGCCTTTGTGGTACAAAGCAATTTTATTTTGTTTCCAAATAGGTCCCTTACCGTGTATCCCAAAACCATCGATATGTACACGCACGAAGCGACGTGAGGAGGCAGAATATCGATGACCTCCCAGCATCACCCCGAATAGCAAACAATGGGAAACTTGTTAACTACCGAAAGCCTTCTTTCAAGAAGAGCCAATCTGTTCTCGCTACGCACAGCAATAGGATAGCGTTCGAGCCAAGAGGATCGTTAGGCGTCCCTACGCTTTTACATTACTCCAGAACTTCCCTCCCACATCCCCATCACGACGCCATTGAAAGTCCGAGTTCCGAAGTGTAACGGCACACAAAAACTCGTCGATATAGACGAATGGAAAACGTATCAAAAGATTCTCCACATGTGGTCTGGGTGGCATTGAGAAGGCTTTGTTCGACTAGAAAACTCTCGTGTAGACACTCTAGTCAAGCAAGTTTGTTGCATGTTCCTCAATGGGTCGACTTAAGGGTGGATGGTTGCCATAATTGTATCCTTCGGAGTTCAAATTTTTTCCCTTTTCACAGTCCTCCATTGTGTGGAGGAGTGGCTGTATGTGTGTGTCGGGGGGAAAGAAGGTGGATGCGTTCATTTTCCTGGAACGTGCACCACCCAAGATTGTGGATCAAGATAGCAAGTGAACTGCTTTTATGGAGGCGTCGAGGGACTTCGTGTCACTCCTTTGTGCGGTATGAAGAAAAATTTGTCGTTAGCGAGAAATTGTCAACAATAAAGTTTCAACCAAAGAAATTTCAGCGGGGATGTCAGGCATAACTTTTATTTATTCCGTGTTTATTACTTTCGCTGGAGTTTTAGATTAATTAGAGCGAAATGATAACACATACATATTTGAGAAAATATTAAGTTGCTTGAGCAAACTTATTCCAAGCGAGTTAAAAAGTTTAACATTCGTTTCACATGCGGGACTCGTAACTTAATCCCTTCAAAGCACATTCTTGCGCAAACAATAATCGTAAATGTCGTTGTATACACGAAGCTATTTACTGTTAATTTTGAATTAAAATTAGTTCATTTACATATGAGTCGGACAGATTCAATACCCGTTATTTGCATTTAACCTGGTTCCGAGGAAATGAGAAAAAAAACTATTCAATCTCAGTATTTATGAAATTTCGAAAACCGTATCATAAATTATTATTAGACAAATCAAGTTCTTATTTATTTTCAAACATGCGTTTTTGAATATTTATTTATATATTTATTAATTCATACACTCAGAGAAATAAATGGGTCAAATTGCGAAAAACGCGCCCACATTAAAAATATTCGATTTGAAAATACTGCATTATTTGAATCCAATACGATCAGATCAAATATGTAAGATGCAAAAACAAAACAAAATCCTGTCAAGAGGCTGTTCAGTATTACGTAGAGCAATTTTGATCACCCACCCAGGTGTTACGTTACATTAACAATTTTATATCAAGTATGAGGTGAAACAAAATTCAACAAGTTTTGGCTTTCTACATATGTAATTATTTTTTATTTATTAATCACCATCAAAATAATCGACGATAAACGAATGTCAATTATTTCAAAAGCTCACAATTTATGTTCGATGAAAATAATAACAGAGGGCGCTGTTGTACTTCTGCGCCACATTTAAAGTGATAACATTATTTTGGGATATTTTTAGCGCATTTAATGTTTAAAAAAAGGAAATTTTATTGTTACGGATATATACATATATTCTATATATAAAAATGAATCCCTATTTCCCTTGGTCACGCCATCACGCGTGAGCGGCTGGACCGATTTCACTAATTCTTTTTTTGTTGTGTTTGTTATTATCAGGAGAAGGTTCGTATGAAAGAAAAAATTAAGAAAATTACGCGGAAAATTAGAAAATTTAAGAATACTTTTGAATATTTTTGTTTTGTTCGCTATAATACAGGGGAGGTTTATAAAGAAGAAAATTCGGGAAACCCCAAAGGAAAAGCCGGAAAATCGAAAAAATCGAAATTTCCGTTTTGTATAGGAAGCAAATTTTCCAACTTCAGGGAATCTTTACGAAAAAGGCAATTGGAGGTTTTCGGGGTCGCAGATCTTGAGCTTGCATTCAAAATTTTGGAATTCATGATGTCGGATCCAATATGGCGACCGAAAAGTTCAAATTACCCTAAAAATCCGCACTAGGGAATTTTCGGGATCACTGATTTCGAATCTGCTATTCAAATTTCCAAACATGAGACCATCCCCACCCCGCTGGGAGATATTGGAGAGGGGGTGCAATAAGGAGGTGGTGCAAAATGAAGAAAACTAAATTTAATAATACTGTTGGAAAATATCTAAAACATGTGCAAAACGCAAATAGGAAAACGCTGGGTCACATAGGAGAGGCGGTGGTGCAGTAGGGAGGCGTTGTAAAATTAAGGAATACAAATTTAATAGTATCCCGGGAATCGCCGGGTCCGGGCAAGCTAGTATATATATATAAATAGGACCGCCCCTCACCACGTAACGCTACAACTAAAGCTCCCCCCCCCCCCCCAACGGGAGCGTTACAAAATACTTGGACGGGCCCCTAAGACAACAATACACATATTTGCTTGATTTTACAGCGACAATATGCATTTTTGGTTTAAAGTTATAATATGTGATTGAAATACACCCAACTAGAATATAGCAAATATTTAAATCCACAAAAATAATTGCTAATTTAAAAATAAAAATTCTTTATTAAATAAACATATATCTGGCGTATATAATATACATATATAAAAACTATATATTACACTATTTTTTTAGGGGAATTTTCTACGTAGAAATTCCAAACAAGTACTTGTGGTGTACGTTTGAAATTCTAAGTGTGAATTATATAGAAGGAAAATAATCCAGTGAAGTTAATTTCTATGATGACTGGATTTTGGTGGATTTCAACAACATGTTTCAATTCAATTTGCGTACTCTTGCGTTTTAGTTAGAAGAAATGTTTAATCCGAACACTATATTTAAGCACAGCATATTTGAAATGAATATTTTATAATATGTTCAATTTTTGTAAATTTCACATCAACAATTCATATTGTTTGATTTGACATTTTCAAAGAAAAATTGGGAAAAAGGTAAAATTTAGGTAACTTAAGAGGTTTTTTACATTCGCAAGTGACTGTACCTGTAGTGGTAGACGTAGATCAACATTGGTGGTATTTTTGGAAAGCACATAAAGATAGTAGTTGTTTGGAGTCTGATGTCGCAGCGTTAATTAGATCAAAAGATAAAAATAAAG
This sequence comes from Neoitamus cyanurus, assembly GCA_947538895.1. Classification (NCBI taxonomy): domain Eukaryota; kingdom Metazoa; phylum Arthropoda; class Insecta; order Diptera; family Asilidae; genus Neoitamus; species Neoitamus cyanurus. The sequence continues at coordinate 3,374,886 of OX384540.1, forward strand.
TAGTAATGTGCATCCCGAATTTATGAATTACCCTCTACCTCGAAAATGGTTGGGACCCCCGCTTTGCCATATGATTTTTTGTTTGTTTACGTAAGATCTACCACCCCTATCATGTTAGTATGCTAGAACTGATACATCCTGTATATAGAGCACTTCATGACTTTTTGTTTCTAAAACTTCGGGGCGTAGAGGCTGACGACTTGTGGTTGTAACGGGGCGTAGTTGCCGAAAATCTGATTGAAAATGTTTGAAGTGCTCGAAAAAGTGGTTAAAAATTAGACTGATAGGATGAGTTATGTAACTGGCAGCCGTGGTGCTCATATACCCGAAATTGAATTTAAATATCAAATTATAAATACACAATAAATGACTAGACAACTTCAATTTTTCAGAATTTTGCTGGCTTACCGAAGTAAACCGCGCGGTTAAGCTCAACAACTCCGCCGCAGACACACTGTGTGTTCACAGCCTAAAGGCCCATTCTCATTGTATCCGCGCCGTTCCGATCCGCTAAACTGTCAGAGTTAAAAGTCTATGGTTACTGACAAACTTGTATGACAGGAAAGGTAGTTCCAATGGTACTTACGGATCGGATCTGTTCGGAAAAATTGATCAACTTTCAACTTTTTTTTGGAATACTACGGAAGGCATATCCCCTTGTGACTTTAATTGGTCGAATCCACTAGAAGCCTCTTGTTTCTTTGGATCCTATATTTGTAAATTCCTCATTTAATTTATTAAGTTCACAAAATAATTCAAATGCATAGTCGTAATCGTTCACTCCTTTTAATTATAAACGTAATTTACTCATATAGTCAATTGTGAAATCTCGGAATCAATGGGATCAGTCTTCTCAACGGAACGGTGTGGACATAACGCGATCAGGTCATAAATCGGAGAGTACTTTTTGCGTGACTCACATCACTGCTCCACATCCACACCTGCTCCGGCTTTCCAATAATTACGATGCATATAATCGCCTATGGGCATGTTCGGTTTTAACAAATCAATTATTATTTAATTGGAAGTCATCAAATTATATAAATTCCCTACTGCTGGAAAATGGATTTCAACTACGTTTTAGCTTATAGTAATACGAACAATTTGCTTTAAACATGACAAGAAGACTAAGACCAACATTTAAAAAAAAAATACACAATACGTTGGAAAATTTAAGAACTATCTATATTTAGAGCCAGATAAAGACTTAGGTTTTATTTTGTTGTAAGCCACGTAAACATTTCGAAAATGTCAATCAAACTACAAAAGTTAGTGATGCAAGGTTTGCCTATAGGTATTTTTCCATATTTTTGTGTTTCATGGCCGAATACAAACTTTGTCAAAATGAGTCCAGTAGATCACGAGATAGACAGTTAGACATACAGAACAGAAAATTCAAATTTTTGAGCGCTGGGCACCAACATTTTTTGGAAAGCTACAAATACCTATTTTTGAATAGGTCTTATATAATTTTCGACGCGTCTAGAAAACTATTTCTATATTTTGTAAAATTTGTATTCGACAGCTTGCGTGTGTGTGTGTATTTGCAGTTTTGAAACATATACATATTTGTTACAATCAATCTATGAATCTACGTTTATAATATATTATATGTTTTACACAAAATTATGTACAATAATACTTCATACAATTCAAATTTATTCCGGTTTTCATACACAGTTGATTGTAGGTTTTCGAATAAAATATAAGGTAGATTACATATAATATATATAATACATATGTAGATAACTGTTGATGAATTTCAAATTGATCTATTACTTCCATCTGATCTTTATCAGTGGAAAAAGCAGGAATTGTGATCGATTCACAGCCACACAAAAAAAAAAGGGGGGGATTTCTTTTGATGCCATATGTCATATCCGTAGTAATTTGGCCTGCTGATCACGAATCCGCGACCACAATTGAGCCGTGACGTCCAGATTTTTTTCTAACCTCCAAAAAGTGAGTTAAAAACAGAGAAAATCGTGGAGTAAAATTCGGAAAAAATTTATTTTTAACATTTAAATATATATTCATATGAATTGAGACCTGCTGAGCACGAATCCGTAACCAGAATTGAGCCATCGCGTTCTGATTTTTTTCTAAAAATTAATAAAAAAAAATTTAAGAAAAAAATCATAACGTGATGGCTCAATTCTGGTGACGGATTCGTGCTCAGCAGGTCTCAATTCATATGAATATATGTTTAAATGTTAAAAATAAATTTTTTCCGAATTTTACTCCACGATTTTCTCTGTTTTTAACCCACTTTTTGGAGGTTAGAAAAAAATCTGGACGTCACGGCTCAATTGTGGTCGCGGATTCGTGATCAGCAGGCCAAAATACTACGGATATGACGTATGGCATCAAAAGTAATCCCCACTTCTTTTTTTTTGTGTGGCTGTGTTATTATTTGATTTAATAATATAAAACTATCATCAGTTTCAGTACTTTTATCTTGAATTTTGTAAATATTTGAATGCATATATCACTCTGCCCATGCTTGACATAAAAACAAAATAAAATATTTCAACACTCAAAAGTTTCAATTCGGTTGGATATGTGTGTGACCGGATTTAAGGGTCCTTTGATTCGGTCTCCGATAGATCGTTACAAAGTACATATTGGGCCATATAAAAACTACTTATCAGATATTACATTTTTTACAAGATTAGCTTATAAACGATAAAAATCCATATCGAAGTACTTATACATTTTTTACGCGAAGATATCATTCGATGTTCGTTTAATAAAAGGTTGAGGATCTTACTTAGAATTTTAATCCCCTTGATCACAATTTGATCAGGCGTATGAGAGGATTTTCTTCTTTTTTAATGCACTCTGAATTTGGAAAGATGTTTTTACTGATAAACCACAGAAAAGGAGGACATAAAATGAATTGAAAACTAAGTTATCAAGAACGAATGATTACCAGTGTATACATATATGCATGTATGTATATCCGCCTCCATCGACAATAGAAAAAAATTATCCTTAATCCCCTACACATCGATCGGGCAGCTCTTTTAGTACTGTGATGTGAGTCCACTTGTGCAACCCACTTAAAATTTATAAGAGAGTTCTTTTCGGGACCTAGTCGTTTCCGCAACAATACCTTTAAATATGTTGGGTAGAGAGAGGATAGAAGAATATTTATTTGTTTTCTTACTGATAATTTAAAGTATTGTTGGCATTTGAATAAAATGTATTTCGTAGCATGTTTGGGAGAGTGATCATCTCTACAACAGCTAATAGCAAGAATAAGTTCGGAATAAGGCACCAATTCTAGTGAACGACATTTCTACTAGGGTAGCCATCCAGGTATCCTTCCTAATATTGGCCTGCATTTTATTTAAATACTGTGAGGACCTTGTCGCAGTAAAATTAAGAAGGCTCTTTTCAAGTTAAAAATGTTTTGCTTGCAGCAATAAATAACTAAAAAACAAAGATGTACACCACCCGCGCCCCCCTCCCTGGCAAGGTAAAAATAAGTGATTAAGTTCTAAACTTTCAACATTACAGAGAAAATTATAAGAGAATTGTAGATTTATATGGTCAAGGATTGTAAAACGACAAGAGCATAGTTCGAAACTTTTGAGACAAAAACCTCCTAGCGAATTCTCGAAAGGCTCCCTGATTCTACCTTACATGGATTCATGAATAATTTTGTTAGAGCAACAATGCACCGATGAGAACTTAGCTACATTTTTGGTATGAATTCTGCGCCCCTATTCTTATTACGCTGGAAATGACTGTATGCAAGGTTTTATCAAAAGATCAGAAAGTTTTTCCATTTATTGTAATTTAAACGATTTTTCCAGTGGTTCTCGGCTGTAAGTTTTCTTTATAAAACACATATTTCATTTGAACTGTGAAAATGTGTTTGTTTCAACATGGAATATCGATGTGGAGGTAAAGTGTAAAATACAATTCATTCTTTTAAAGAAATTTTCGATCACATTTTGGCATAATTGCAGTTGAACTTCGACAATAACACGTCAAATTTCCATCTACAGCTCCCATGTTATACCTCCTTGGAAAGGCAATGAGATGAGTAATTCCATAAAAATAAAAAAGACGTACATTAATTACATGAATTTCGAAGAAAAATTGGAAAAAACATGAAATTTAGGAAATTTTAGAACATTGTTTTACATTCGCAAGTGACTGTACCTGCAGTGGTGGGGGTTGACCAATATTAGTGGAATTTTTGGAAAATACATTACGATGGTAGTTGTTTGGCGTAAGCTTTATGTTGCTGCGTTTAGTAGATCAAAAGATAAAAATAAAATAATGATGTGCATTCCGAATTCATGAATCAGCCTGTCATTCAGGGACCGTACTTGATTTGGTTAAAATAGTGGCAAATAAATAGGTACATACAAGGTGGACCAAAAGAGATCACCCTATTGGAAGATGCTTTTATTTTTGCAAATGGCCGCCAATGTCAAATCTGTTTTGACATTTGTGGACTAGACAGATGTAGAATACAAGTGAACAAGCCATGGAGCGGTACACTCCCCAAGAACGCGGAATAATCGTGTCTATGACCAAAATCATAATGAGCGATTAGGCTCATTTCCACCTCAGCGGGTACGTGAACAAGCAAAACTATCGCTTCTGGGGCACTTTGTGTGGGGATTTTTGAAGTCCCGTGTTTACGTGAACAAGCCCGAGACCCTGGAAGCCCTCAAGGACAACATTCGACACGAGTGCGAGAATCTGTCGCCCGAAGTTCTCGCCGAAGTGATGAAAACGAGCCCGTATGGCAAGCAATTGTGACGGCGCCCATTTGGCCGATATCATCTTGTCGACTTGATTAATAAAATTCTAAAGGTTCAAATAAACATAATCAAAAAACAGAATCGAAGTTTTTCATTAAAAAAAAAGAGAGCCTAACAACATCGGATGACTTCTTTTGGCCCACCTTGTATATCTGGACATTTACAATTATTCGTGTTAGAAATTAACAGTTACTTAGGGCACTTTATTTTTGCGGCCCAAAATATAAGGTGGTGCGTAAAAACCTTAATTTTTTTTGTGTCGTGTAAATTGATAAAAAGACATTTTACTTATTTCCAGCAACAGGTAACAGGTTTCTGGACCTCTGCATTTTAAGGTTTGAATCGAGTTACTGAGCTGATCAGTGCGACTAAGCTCAGAAACTCTGCCACTGAAACTTTGGTTGAAGGGTTGAATGAGCACGGAGTTCTCTAGTCATTAGATTACTTCAAAAACCAAGAACGAATTATATAGAATGAAAATGTTCACTTTACACTTCGATAAAAGCCGATCAGGCTATGTCAAAATTAAATTTTTTTTTTATTTCATTAAACGTTTGTTGGAAGCAGGAAGCAAGATTATACTCAGTGACAAAAAACTAAACCTGTGAGTGCCTCGCAAACTGATGAAGTTTGGGAACATCTGATATAGGGAGTAAATTGCTTTGGCCTGCATATTTTAAATTTCAAACCACTTGTCTTTAAGTGAAAGGTTATTTAGTTATGACAAATTCATCAACAATCTGATTACTATACAATAAAGCTATTAATTGTAATTTGCATCGAGAAATATAAGTTTTAACGAATCAGACCCTTTATCTGGTCTCTCGAAAGATGAAAATCAATATTAGGGAAACGAGAATTAAAGGAACGTGACATCGAAGCTATAGGCTGTTTGTAGCCATAAGTAGTGCGATGATGTGTTAACTGGAAGAAGTCGTGATTCCTCAAAGACGCCGTGGGGATGGAAGTATTAAGTCGAGCCAAAAGTTCGGCCGAATTAATACCATTCAGACAGTCGAAAACCAAGACAGTTCTGGAATTATTTCGTCTACTCTCCAAAGTGCTCAGGGAGATTAGCTTGAGTCTGTCATAGTAAGGAGGTAATATGAGACTATTTTCCTAAGGCAGACCACTGAGGGCGAAACTAGGCAAGCATATTCAAGTATAGTTCTCACAAATGAGCAATATAGTAGTCGGGACATATATGGATCATCAAACTCCTTAGACCACCTTTTTACAAATCCGAGGTTGCATTAGTCTTCTTGATTATGGTATTTATGTGGTATTCAAAAGCCAAACGCGAATTGAGTGTGAGTCACGCACTTTGTGAAGTCGTGTTAGGGGATGCCCATCGAATTTGAAATTGAAAAGCAGAGGGTTTTTTTTGCGTGAAAAGGACATATAAGTACATTGATATTGAGGGGAAGAAGGTTAATAGAACACCATTTATTAAATATTTTACCAGCATAGCAGAGAATTCTCGAGTGGGTTGGAATGAAAGATGCATCATTGATGTATATTGTGACCAACAGTGGACCAAGATGACTTCTTTGGGGTACTCCTGAATCCACGGAAATGGAAACCGAGAACAGGCAATTTATGAATAAGAATATTGTGATTAATCCTATCGAAAGCCTTGCTGAAGTCGGTGAAAATACAATTCACTTGCTTGCCCGATTCAATGGCAGAAGTGCAATAATTCGAGAACCCCAAAAGGTTAGTAGTGGTTGACTTTCCCTTAATGAACCGATGTTGAAAGGGCATTAGAAAAAGCTTGCAGTGGAAATGAAGTACATAACAGACGAGGGCTTCGAAGAGTTTAGCTATACAACTCATATTGGCAACAGGATGATAATTTGAGATGTCACCTTCCTTGTGCAAGGGAGTGATCATCGAATGCTTCAAAGTCATAGGAAAGACACCAGTACGAAGAGATAAATTAAATAAATAACAAAGAACGGGGGCAATAGTAGAATCACATCTTTTCAAACCACAAGATGGGATTCCATCACGGACACTCGAGAAATTGTTAATTAATCTATAGATATGATTGTATATAGTAATCTCAAATATAAGGTCCTTAGTACGAGAGATGTCGGCGGTAGCTTGTTCAGGTGGGAGAAATGCTTAGAATTAATATCACAGTTGGTATCACAGAATGCATTCTTTAAGAAGTCTGCAAAAATATTAGAAACCATTTACCACTAGTAGATCCATAGAAGAGAGAAGATGGATAACCGTCAGAATTACGCTTAGAGTTGACGAATTTCCAGAACCGTTTCGGACAATCACGAAGGGAAGATTTTAAATTGTCAATATAAGCGCAGTAAGACACGTTGGCAGCATTTACGAGCTGATTTCGCAATTCAGAATAAGCGAGAAAATCAGAATCACTCCTAGAGGACCAGAACCTCTTCCGGGCTTTATTTTTTTTATTTTTAAAATATTTCACGTAGCTATTGAGCCAAGACTGATAATGACTCGAAAGATACGTCTTTTAAACTGGGATACAATCTGTAAAGCTACGCGAGATAATATCATAAAATAATTTGACAGCCTAATTAATGTCACGTTTTTGGCGGACATTATCCCAGTTACAGTTAAATAGCGAATTATTTACTTTCAAAAAGTCTGCCTTTTGTTAACATACAACTCTAAAATTTTAGTATTCTATCTAGCGCGTACTATGAAAAATGCATGGTAATTGAAAACATATGTAGGACTGCCGACCTATTGTCGCTTTTCAGAATCCCCCAAAATCAAACACTTAAAAATGTATTCAGATTAATTTAGGATAAACAACACGAATCGATTTACAGACAGCCAGAGAGACACTGTAGGGCGTGTAGGCGAGCAGGGATTCCTTGGGAATTACTAATTGACCTAAAAATACAAGCATTTCCTTTAACAATACAAAAGCTGGCTTAACTTGGTAAGCAGGGTAAAAGTAAATGCTATTACTGTCATATTAAAACTGCAAGAAAGATTTCTTGATTGAATGATCATTTATTTGTAAAGTGTGTTGCTAAAATTATTCAAAAGGAAAGTGACAAAACGCTTTCAGAAACGTAAACACAAAAACTGGAAGAGAAATCATTAAATAAAAACCTTGCTTTGGCAGGTAGAGAAGTACCTACTCCTTAAATCACCTGGTGTCCAGTCGTTCTTTCCATTTGGGCAGAATTCGGAATTTATGAGTTTTGCGTCTCCGGAGTCTCTTATCTGTTATCCAAAAGAACTCCCCGGTCTATAGACGACCCTTCACTTTTCTAAAATGTAGCAAACATTGAATTGGATTTTCGGACCGGAAGTGTTATCTTTGCGCCATCTGAGAGGGTCATTTAATGGTTATTGATGCCATCATTTATAACGTTGTCCCTATCGTCTAGATGCGTGTGGTAAGACTTCGCTACCCACACTTGCCCGGACTCCTTCGGGCCGACATTCAGTAGCTCTCGTAATTGGATTATCACATACAATGGACGGGAACAGATGAACAAGAGAAAACAGAAATCGAGTGGATCTCTATCTTTAGGACGAGGTCGAACAAAGCCGTGGACCCTCCTTAAAAGAAAAAAAATGAGACAGCATTGGCTGCAGCAGCTTGAGAATAAAAAATGATTAAAGGGAGACACAATACGTCTCCTCTTCTCAAAGGAGATAAATCGCTCTCCCAAGTCATTTCACACTTACTTGGGTCTATTTGGAACCTATTTTACGATAACTGCTACTGTTCGTGTTCATTGTTGACCCGCCTGCCTTCGGGTGTTGTGAATTGTATGCAAATTAGCTCCTAACAATGTTTTCCTTCCAAAAGGGCCCACGGCAACTCTCTAAGGACACACGGTAGCTGTTGAGCCGCTGTTGAACTATACGGCGGTAATTTACACTACAATTGTATCCTTTTTCCAATTTAATTGAATCACTTTGTGGGCTCCATTACTAGCTTGATGGGCCACCATTAATTTCGACTAAGATAAGGGTTGATGGAGGACACCCAGGTGGTAAAATTAAACAAGCGATTGTACTTGGATGTGTGGGGGTTTGTTTTATGCCTTTATTAAAAATGTATCGGTTTTTCTTGACGCAGGTGTTTGAACATCTTGAATTATGTAGGTATCGCATAAATCTTAAAGCGCCAATTATACAGATTGTATTTATTTGCTTCCGAATTTTAACACATAAATTTAAATTTGAGTCCCAAACAATAATAATTAGTGGACATTTATTCCGATTACGGCTGAAGGGATGCTATTGCGGTATATATGTAGTTTTATGTTCTTTATGTACAAATAAATAAAACAGAAATTTTAACATTAGGTATAATACTTTTTTTTACTTAAACAATAAATAAATAATTACACATATGTGCTGATTTTCCCATTTATACTGTAAGAACATAAAATAGTCAACAGCGAATATGGACAGAAAAACGACTTGTTGTTGTCGGTGTGTGCAACGAAATTTCAATTACGTTGTAGAAATACAGTTTTATAGAAGAATGTCGAAGGAGCTTTGTAGTAGTACCGTGTTTTGGATCAGTACTATATTTCCGACCAAGAAGATTTTATTATGGGGCCGTTAATAAAAAACGTTCGCACAGAAGGGGGTGTCTTGCTGAGTGTGACAATATCTGACAAGGGGGACGGGGGATCTACGGCAACGTGACGTTCGCCGTTCATCAAAAAGCTTTACTGGAATATTTCTCTCGACTATTTCTTCGTATTTCTTCTTCGAAATCCACCGATTAAATTACAACAAACTAAAAACGGATTAATAGTACCGCAAGTGAATTCTGATGATGGTGCATATATTAACCTATTTGCTCGCCTTGCAGTGAAACTTCAGCCTGAACCTACAGATTTTCAGCAAATTCCTTACGATTGGTTTTGTCCGTCGGTTCATGATAAATTGGCAAATAGAACATGTAAAGAATGTGGTCTATATCACACGTCTAATAAAACCTTACTGCAACATTTGAAAAATTTACATCCAAAACGGAAAAGAATAGATGAAGTAGTTCGGCGTATACAACCAACTCGCATTGCAGCTCGGCGAGCTCGAGAGCTGTTATGCATATTAGGAGATGAAAACGCTGGTACGTAAAATGCAGAATGGATAGATGACGATGAAGTGGATAGTAGTTTTGAAGATGTAGAAGGAGATGCTGCAAAACCGATTGTAGATATTTCGGAGCATTTATAGAATCCTTGGACTTCTGTTAAATAGTATTATTATTTATTTGTTATAAGGGCGATTCTCTGTAAGCTCGTAATAGGCTGTCCTCAACGATTTTTTCAAAAAGTAATTTAATTGTTTTTTAAAAAATCACTCCCAATGAAACTTTAACCCCGAACCTTTACGGGCCCATTGTTTCTAGAACCATAACTATTTTAAGTTTTTTTCTAGACGTGATAAAAGCTCTAAAAACACAGTCCCCTGGCTGTCCCCATCGCTGTATTTCCACCTAGAAATGAGATTTACGAAGAAGTTATTGAAACTACATACATTTGGCAGTTAATATCATAAAGAAAGATAATTAACTTATACTATTTTCGTAAAACAAGGTCTCAATTCGTATTTTATTTATTTAGTAAAGTCCTGTAAACTTTGTCCCCAGAATCTCCAAACAGTCCCCTGCCAAAAAGTTAAAGCCATAATAAAAAAAAACTGTGATGTTTACAAACGCTTTTTTGAGTGAAACGAAACGCAATTGTTGTAAAGTTGGCAACGATGCTGAATGCGGCGGCGAGACGCCACTTTTTTTAGTGTCAGAGCGTCATTAGTGAGGTGAACACGCGTTTGGACCGCTACCACGAACAGTCCCCTGGCAAGTAATAATATTTATGTTAATTACTTTAATTATCTCTATATATAATTTATTGCTTTATTATTTATGTCTAAATTGATTGGTAGGTTTTAAAAAAACTATTTTACACCAGTTTTTTAAATATTGTGAAATTTACCCGAAATAAACAGTCCCCTGCCTGAAAATGCAGCAGGGGACTGTTCTACACAACAGGGGACTGCCTAATTTTGACAATTTATTTTGGAAGTATGGAAAAAGGGATAGGATTTCTTTTCACAGGGTTTATTTAACAGTTATTGAAGTATGAAAAAAAATTTTTTGTTATAGTTTTAATACAAAATGGCGGCGGCAGAGCCAATCTTTGAAATCGCCACCTCCTACTCGGGAGGACGGATTTCTCGTGAAGTATAAGACGTGGAACGAAAAACAAAAATATTTTATAATCTATATACTATTGTAAAATGACTTTTTTCTAAGTACAACAGTCATCTGTCTCACTTAACAGCCCCCTGCGACGTTCAAAACAGTCCCCTGATGCCTCAAACAGTCCCCTGTCATGATTTTTTAGAAAATCGAAAATAACTCGGAAAATACGTATAAATTCAGTGGGCCTCCTTATCTAACTAAAATAATAGTTAATTTTCTTCGAAATAGAACACGGTTTTTTGGCAAATGTTAAAAAAAATTGCCAGGACAGCATTTGTATGGGACCTGTACGAGCTTACAGAGAAATGCCCATAAAAGATATTTATGAATTTATTTGAATTTTATTATAAAAATAAAGTGAATATTTTTTAGTATCGAAATTTGTGTACTATCAATCGAAATTGGGGGGGTCTTAGTTTTTGTGACAAAATATTTATAGGGGGGTTACAGCAAGTGTGACATAGCGTGACATCAGGGGGGAGGGGGTAAACGAAAGCTGATTTTAGCGTGACGTAATTTATGAACGGCCCCTATGTGAAACTCTGAAAAGGTTATTAAATATGAAACAAATGACTTACTGATGTTTCGTAGTTGAGTGGATGTGTTGAAGTGTAATTTTATTAACTGTCCAGTAGTAAAAAGTTTGGAGTGAGTACGACAGTTGGTAAATTTGCGTATATTGATTTTATTTATTTATTACGCTTCATCAAATAACTGGTTACAACAATATAGTCAATACAATATGTACATAAAAACGGTTAATAAAAAGGACTAACTCTAACTTTTATTATTTAGCTGGTGCTTGGAGTAGCTAAATCAATGTCAGTGTAATTTTGATTAAAGAGACGCGACATTGACGAAATCGGCTCGTGCATACCATAGTTAGTAAAATGGTGGGAGACGCGGAAGGAATTATAGCTCCTCAAGGAGCACGCTTGAACAGAAATGGTGAACATTTCTAATAATTCAGGGGGAGTAATGTTAATTCGATACAAAAAAGCATACATATATTCGATAATCTTTTTTTGACAACACAGTTAATATATATTTATTTCTATAATTAGGTACTGCATAATAAAGTCACATTTAGAGTATATTCTGTGAAATTTCAATTAATTTTAATGAAGAAATAAGCGATTGGCAGCGAATCTCCACGGACGTCTCAAAAAAAAAAGTGTTGTCGCGGTGCCCCTCATAACTCATCATTGGATCATCTCAAGTCAAAAAACAAATGTGATTCTATTAGTTGATAAGTTTTTGCAGGTAGCAACGTCGAGTTTTTTTTTATTGATTTTTTAATTTTTCACATCACTTAGAAGTCAAAATGCCGATTTTTCATTAAAAATATCGAAAGTTTGATTATTTAATAAAAAAAAAAAACTCGACGTTGCTACCTCGTCATTTATGTAAAGAAATAGTGTGCAAAATTTGAAAAGCATTTGAGCTACAGAGTGCACTGACTCAGAAAAAGGTAAGTGAGAAAAACGCGTTTAAAAATTTGAACGATTTTTACACTACAAAACAAATTTTTTTTCTTTTAACTTACACTGAATCATCGATAGCAGCTCCATAAAGCGAAATGCAAATTAAAGCAGAAGCTAAAATAAAAATTCACTGGTCGTGTACCTACCACTGCTAGCTAGAACGGCAAATTTTAAACTAACGCTGTCAGGTAGCTGTCCGCTGTAGCGCGAAACAGCCCCGGAGATTAATATTGAAAAGTAAAATGATTAAAAAAAAATTAAATAGGTACCCTACTCCCCCCTTAATACATTGAAAATAATGTTGTTCATAAATCACAATTAACAGTGTTCAATAAATATTGTACATTTATTCAATGAATAATTCATTGAACCAATGTAAAATTCATTGATATTTTTCTGCAGGCTATGAAAAGGTTCATTAAAGATATGAAACGCTGTTCTCTGATTTTATGTACTCAATTTTGGAAGAATTAGTTTATTGACTGCGTCATTCGTAACACTTTTTCTTTAATTCAATGAAATAGAACATAGATATAACGTACTGAAAGAATGCACAGTCCAAATAAATTCTATGAATCTTTTCATTAATTCTAAGAAATATTTCATCCATTTCATGAAAAATTAACTTGTCTGGATTACTTTCCCTTAATATATTTCACACTTGGACACACTTTTTACTGTACAGCATAAGTATTCTGATATGTTTTAAGAAGATTAAAGAGACTAGTCCTCCTGAAATGAGGACTAGTCTTTAAGTCCTTCTCCAAACAATGATATCAAATAAAATCAAAATGCGTTAACAATATGTATGCCATGAAAATTTTGAATTTATGAATCACCCCATAATTCGAAAATATGGTTTCATTCAAGTTTAACCTTACTTTATTGAAAACGCGGTATTGTTTCAATGTCATCAATCAAGGTTCCTTATTGGCTAATTGAAAATGTGTCAAATCTACTACCAGCCTACTACGCGTTAAGCATTCACTGGCGCGATATTTCAATTTTGCGCGTTTTGCTGCTACGCTGTATTAACAAACTGCTCTTCCGCGGTATAGCACGCGCATCGACGATATGCCACTTTTTTCTTTTCAGATTTGTAAGCTGCAGAACAAGTTTAATGTTGAACATCTATCATTCTATTACAAAAAAACATGTTGCATCAAAAATGCCCAATTTTGGGTAATGAAGATACTACATGCACCTGCGGAAAGTACGATTTTTTTTTCTGTAACGCGTTTTTTTATCAAAATTAAAAATACAAATTTACGCGTCTGTTTTGGAATGAATAACTAAAACAGAAATACATATGTATAATTATAATTGTACCCGCTCAAACTAAACCAAGACAGTTTCTGTTAAATGCATTACTTGATCTAAAAAGATGAAATTTCTTATCTTTCTCGACAAAGAACTAGAAAAATGAGTTTCAGCATGTTTATTTAAAAATCATAAAGCTATAACGTGCCTTCCTTAACGTACGCCAACTTACCCCAGAGCAGACAAAGACTATAACTAACGATTATGGGCGGTTTGACAATCCCGGAGGAAAGCGAATGTGACAACATAAAAACACTCTTAAGAGGAACTCGTAAAATAAATTAAAAACGGAAAGGAAAACCAAAGTGAAGAGGTTTCCCCGTGAATGGGTCCAGAAAATCTCATCCTGAAAGGATAATCGATGTTTACAGAAGTGACACCTACAAAAATACACTTCTGCCTGCTAAGGTTTCCTGAAATAGTCAAGTCATTTCTGGACTTTTTTTTTATTCCTTTGTGTTGCGCAATTGTGACATGTGAAAGGAGGAGTGAAATAACAAAAAAATTTGGTGAGGTGGTCTCCATGCCTCGGTAGTTACATCAAATATTAAAGAGAGACCTATGGCACATTTTATATTTTCATGAACAAATCCCTGAAAGGAAATAGGCACGGATAAGACTATTCAAAGTGAAGTGTAAAGAACCGGCTACTTATACACTTTTGTGATTCCTTCATTTTAAATTGTCAAGGATTTGAATTCTGCAAGCGAAAATCAGACCCTATATTCTTAGCCTTATTTAGGCCAAAACCAATTAAAAGTACGCATTTCATGAGAAAGTGGAAGTTTGACGTAGGATTACGCCTTAACAATTTCAGTTTTTTATGAACGACGATGAAGTTGCCAAAATTATGTCTAGTATCAAATAATGCTATGGGAATTGATTGTCTTAGCTCCAGATTCATCAAAATGTGCGCTCCAGCAATACTTTCAAGTCTTACACCTACATGTTTTATGAGTTCCACTTTTCCTTGGAACTTATCTAAGATTAAACAAACAAATTTAAGATTACACGGGTTACAAAATACCCAAAGTCGTAAAGTACTGATTTTCGCCATTTATTATAAAATTATTAAATAAATTTATGTACTTGCAGATCTCGCACCATTTAGTTGTACATGGTCTTTTCCATGATTTCCAATCAGGATTTCTTTCTAGACACAGTTTCACTACTGCCTAATTGAAAATAAGTTATTACATTTCTAAAGCGGTGAATAGAGATGATTTAATAATTTTAGAAGTTTTAGATGTTTCGAAGGCTTTTGACACAGAAAATCACTCACTCCTCTATATGCTAAGAAATAATTTCAATTTCAGTTCTCAAGCATTGAAACTTTTGAGAAACTATTTGAAGGAGAAATTTCAGGCTGCTTCTCAATCAATTTTCTTCCTGCGGCTACTGGTGTGCCTCAGGGCTAAATTCTTGGTCCTTTGTTGTTCTCAATGTTTATTAATGATATTTTTTTGCGCTGGTGCGTGTGGGTGTGTGTGGAGTTCAACAGTTCAATGCCTAATGACACACAGCTAGTCTTTTTTAATATATTTTATAACATTTCCCTTTATTTTGACAAAGTAAATTAATCATTTTCATTTGTTACGAATTATTTATTCTCATTCCATTATAACTTTTTCTTAATATTATTATTTTTGTTTTATATTATATTTTGTCAGCCAAAAATTTTTTTGTGTCATTTTTACTTTTGTATTTCTTAATATTTTTGCAGTGCAGCTATTTTAGGTTGCAGCGATTTTATCGGGCATAATATAGTTGTGTCGAATATATTTTTCCTGAGAAAAAAAACCGACTTTACTGTGCGAAGTGTTATATTTTCTCAACGTTTCGGGCCTCAGGAGATTTTTATGCGCTTTTATTTCGCTTGGCCTGGATGTACGTACCGCAATCTTTCAAAATAATTTTCACTATTTTCCAAACGCCCGAATAATTTGAAATTTTGCACGCGTATTAAAAACAGATAATTTTATAACAGTTCCAAATTCAAGATGGCGGATCCCATATGGCGACCAAAAAATTAACTTCAAGGGATTGCCATGAAAATCCACTTTAAAAAAAAAACCTGCTATTAACATTTCCAAACACTAGACCACCCCCACTTCTCTGGGACATTTATGCGAGGAGGTGTGAAATGAAGAAAAATAAATTTACTAATACTGTTGAAAAACGAAAATAGCAAAACATTTCGAAATAGTGAAAAAAAATGTTTACCGCGGGTTTTTTTCGAAATTGGGGAGAAAAATTGAAATATTGCTTGATATTAATTGTTCTGAATTTTTCATCACTAACTATTTTTAAACGTGGGGTTATTATTAAAATGTAGAAAGCACCGCAAGTTTTTTTTATATTAAAGTTAATTTTTTTGTCAATCACTTTATGCTCATTTTTAGCTTATTTAAAAAAATTAAATTATAACGAGTTTAAATAGCATTTGTTTGTTTTTATTTTAAGGTATTTCCTTGGGCCTACTTATTTTGATAAAATACGTATAAATTATGTCTTGGAGCGTACCAGACCTTGTATTGTGTAATTATTAGCAACACCTTTCGTTCCTTTATTATTCTTTCCAATTATTAGTGATGAGATTGGTAGTGATGTTTTAAAAAATTGTGAACATGTTTGTCCACCCTTTCCCAAAAATCTAAATATTGCATTTCAGCAAACGGATTAAGTACTTTTTAGGGCTTCTTTTATAAAACTCAATTCCGAACCTCATCAATTATTTCTCCCATTTCCATTAAACTCGTCATTGACATGGAAATATCTGCTATATCTGCTTTTTATAGCCGCTATAATGCATGTCCAATAGGATGGTGTGCCCCAGCGAGAATATTGCTTTGAAGAGTGCTTCTATTCATGAGCTAGGAACGAAAGAGGAGGACTTTGTCCATTTCAGACCTTTTTGCACCAGGTCTGAGGGGATTTTTCCGGAAACACACGCTACACAGCAAACGTGTGAACCTCTGTTGCGATAAAGAAGAAAGCTGTCCAGCAGAAATCAATATGTTCGTTGTGACTTTGATCCGATTTAGTCCTTTTGTGTGATGTCCCTTCTTCTATCTTACGGACCATAGCAGTTTGCTGCTCCTTTTTTTAAGGATTTATCAGAGTATCAACTGCGCCCTTTTTCACATTTCTCCTTATATTTCCTTCGAAAATCTTAAGCTGAGATCTTTATTGTGTCGGATGTTGTGACGTTTTTATTAGTTGTTTGTAAGGATCCCGTAGTCGTGCTCCGGCAAGGAAACAGATTTCTTTCACTGATGTGTTACGGTCCTTCAAATTGGATTAGAATTTGACTTTGCGAACCTTTGGACGGATCCTTTCTCTCAGATGGGGGCACATTTACTGTGACTAACGCAATTCCTTTTATGACCCTAAGTGTGATAAAGGAAAATTGAAAACCACAAATCATGAAAATCGTATTAGGAAGATGTACTCGAAAGGCCCGGCCATTCACAGTTGTTGCTCAAGTTTGAATTTTAAGCCGATTTGCAGGGTGTTCCATTTGACCGGGTAGACGTGGGTGCGCACTGCTTTCTTTTGTGTCAATAGGTGCGAATTAGCCTTACTTGATATTCTTGTTCGGACGAAGTACTCCTCCGTGACTAAATTTCTTGAGCAACAGAAAAGATAAATTTGAAAATTCCCACCTTACACTGCTTACCGAAAAATATACGGCGCTATTGTTGTCCGCTTATATTGAAGAAACATGTTAAAGTTGCGTTCAATGAATAACTCTACCCTCTAGAAGGATATGATAATATGGGTCCTCACGATTCGATGTCGACAGGTCTTCCGTAGTAGCAACCCCCCAAATTTGCTTGTTTGATTGTTTTCTCTACTTTTGCAATAACGAAAAATCCTAGACCCATTGCAAATAATTCACTCCATCCATACGTTTGATGTTCTATTAATTTAAATTTAGGAAGCGACTATTTGCACTTCGGTGTGTACATGTGCACGGAGTTCACGGAACAAATTTCAGTACGTAGATATTTTGTAAAAGGCAAATTTTCCGTCAGTACGCGATGCATTTCGCGGATTTCAGTCAAACGGATACACACACACACACACACATGGACACATAAGAAGAGCAAATATGCACTTAGGTTAGGTTGACTTGGCTGCCTTAAGGCACACTTAGGCCAAGGCCCATTGTGATACCAAATTTGGGGAGAACCCTTCGACTAACCAGAGAACCAACTTGAAGCTCTGATGAACCCTTCAAGATCTCTGGTGTTCATTGAATCCAGGTCTGACGGATCATCAAAGAAGACCGAGCCCAAATAACAGAGTTTGCGAATTGCAACAGCAGGGCAGTGGTAGAGGAGATGAGTGATATTTTCCACTTTTCCTCATTCAGGCAACTTCTGCAGAAGTCATGGAAGGGTACACTTAGCCTTCTGACATGCGTACCTATTAGACAGAGTAAATTCCACCACCAACCTTGTCATTGGTTAAGATTTGCACCGAATTAGCTTGCATGGCATGGCCCTCTTCCCATTCCCACGTGGACGGGATGAGGGAGTTACATCTGTAGTCAAAATTCGGCCTAGGTATGACGTTATCCAAGCTAGGAGCATGTGAGCGTAGTATTTTGGATTGTCCATAATCCGTACGTGTCCAAGGGTTAATTGAGTTCAGCTTAGCGGCTGTACAAGCTGCTGTTTGCTTGCCAGATAGTATTCAAGGGCTTGGACGAAGTAGACCTAAGGGCACCCGTAATTAACAAGGAGGCTGTTCTTTGGACCTTCTCCAAAGCATATTGATGACAAGCTTTCTCTAGGGCAGCCCACCATACTAATATGCCGTAGACCAGGATAGGTCGGATCACGGTCACAACGAATCCCATATAGACCCTATCTTTTACCAATTGCATTCCTGCAGGTGTAGGGGCTATGGTAGCCTTCCACACCCTTTCCTGAATATTGACCCTCCAGTCTAGCTTCCTATCTATAACGACATCTAGTAATTTTGCCTGGTTCGAAAGTCTCAGATACACTCCTTGGAGCAGTTGCGTCTTAAAGAAGGAAATTTATATTTCCTGGCGAATAACATCAGTTCCGTATTTTTCGGGTTAACTCGTGGACCGCACCTACCACTGTACACTTAGCAAGGACCCGTTGTAAAACTTCCGACGGCGTGTTTCTTCCTTAAATTTAATTTAGAAATGCGTACAGACGCACAGTGGGGCAGAATACCAAAAAGCTGGCCAAAAATCAAATGTTTGAGTTGTGTATATTCGTTTATATACGTTCAGATCTTGTTTAGGGATAGTCCTAGAACATAATTCCGGACCGGGCAGTTATATAGCTGCTCTAGGGTCGCCTCGACATTAATCGACATTCAGCCTCCGTTGAGTACGCACGAAACAAGTGTACGCGTGGAAAAATTCTTACCTGTTTTGAAGTGCTGTGAAACTGAGGAAACTAGTTCAATTCGAATTCGGCAAAATGGATTCATTTTCTGGAGGTATGTAAGAATATATGGTTATACAATTATTGCTCATTTTATGTTTGTGATATTTAAATCTCGCGACAAGTATATAGTATATTTATTTTTATATTTATATAAAATCGATTTTCTAATGGAGTTTTAAAAATGTCTCCGCGAGTCTCCATCTTGTTTCGACAAGGAACTGATAGTGTACAATGTTAAATATAACATATTAAAAAACTGGCTGCTCCAGACTGCTCTTTGCGTAGTGAGACTAATTTTTATGGAAAAACGCGTGGCGCGACATTAAGGGGGGGGTAACGTTAAATCGTCGTGAAAAAGGCCCTTCTTCAAGAATTTTTCCAGACGCTACAGGCTATACAAATTTAATTAGTCGATCGCAGCATTATAGTACAACCTGTGAACAATATTTTCCTTAATATTTTAAAACAAAATATAAATAATTAAGCCGACGGCAGCAAATCTTCGGAGGCGCCTCGAAAAAAAGTTGTCTGTCGGTGAACAATATTACTGAAGAGTGGATCATCTGAATTAAAAAAAAAAAATGTGTCATTAGATAACCGCTTTCCAAAGGTATTCCTGGGAGGGAATTTTTTTTTTTCGATTTTTCAATTTTTGCTGACACTTAGAAGTGAAAACACCGATTTTCGTCTAAAAAATGAACCTATTTGTTATTGTAAAATCTATAATAATGACAAAAAAAAAAAAAGCTCCCAGCGTTACCTGGTCATTTATGTAAAGAAGCTGTATACAAAATTTCAAAACAATCGGTCGAGTAGATTTTGCTCTAAACTGTTCACCGGTTTTAAAAATGACAAGCGTCAGAAAATCGCTTTAAAGTTTTGCATACCTGAAAATCGAGTAGTATACATGAAAGCAACAAACGCTCAAATTTCTGTATCTTAGTTAGTTTTACTCCGATTTGTTTGAAATTTTAACACAACAATCTTAAGATGTTGTGCAATCACATGAAACAATAAAAAAAATTTAGGTATCCCGGGAGCACAAAGTCAGCGCGCCACGCACTTGCTGGGCGGACATAACCGTATCGGAGCAACAAACGCTCAAAGTTCTGCATCTTTGTTAGTTTTACTCCGATTTGTTTGAAATTTTGACACAACAATCTTAAGATGTTGTACAATCATATGAAATAATAAAAAAAAAATGAAAAATAAAATTTTTTAATACGTTACCCCGCCCTTAAGGGGGTATTCTCATGTGAACGCATAAATTTTACCTCTTTTTAGGTAATCGAAAAAAAAATCGAATGGAATATTGTTCAGTAGGTCTGTCGCTATCGTCCCTACCAAAAGTAATCAATTTCATTCAAAAAAAAAAAGGGCAGACTGTAGAAAAAAAGTTATGAAAATCTTGTTTTTTTTTGTTAAAAATCGTTTAAAAAAAATAAGAAAATATTTTCGAAAATAAGCAATTCTGGTATGGACGATAACTATTAATAAGTAGAAGAACATATATAAATTTCAAAGCAATCGGTTGAATAGTTTTTTGTTTAGGCCCATGACAGTTTTAGAAAATGATGTTTCGAGAAAACTGCGTTTAAAGTTTCAAGAGCAGAATTTTCGTGGAAAGTTCATATTTACACTAATGAATTTATCATATCAATTTTACAATACTTTTACGATGTTTTTGCTCTAATTTAACTCCTGAATCGTATGCAATAACCTCGAAAACCAGATTTCATGAGATTTCACTTCATATTTTCAATGTATGAGTTTAGTCCGCCATATTGGATCCGCCATTTTGAATTTTGAAAACCTGACCACAGATTCGTAATCAGCGATCCCAAAAACCCCCCGAGTAACCAGTTTCAGTCAAATTAATAGAAATTCGAATATTTTGACCGCCATATTGGCTCCGCCATTTTGAATTTTGAAAATCTGACCACAGATTCGTAATCAGCGATCCCAAAAACCCCCCGAGTAACCAGCTTCAGTCAAATTAATAGAAATTCGAAATTTTTCTCCGCCATATTGGAGCCGCCATTTTGAATTTTGAAAATCTGACTTCAAATTCGCAATCAGCGACCTCGAAAACCCCCATATAGGTAATAATGTAAAATAATAGGCCACGAAATCGGGATTCTGCCCCACTGTGAGACGGCCCTAAACTCCGGTAGAAGTGGTTGGTATGATACCAAGTACAGCTTTAGTACCTAACTGCGTCGTTATATATGTATGTACATATATTAAGCTGCCTATTGGTATAGTTTAGGGCTTGAGTAGATAAATAATTCGCGAATCATACACTTTTACAAATTGCTAGATGTAGGTGATCAGTTAAATATTGATTCAACTCTTACAAGCATTTTCTAAGGAACAGGCTATTTTACCCCTTCTTCTACCTGGGGCCGGATTCCGCAACTGTGAGTTTTGAAGTGCGAACAAAAACCCGTACAAACTTTTTGGTTCTGATTCCGCAATCCTGGATATGCAAAATTTTGATAGCTTCCGTGCGCACGGTGAGAAAATTTTTGCACTGCATTTTAACCCGTGAGTTTTCGTAGATTTAGAACTACAAGAAAAGACTTAAATAATAATTAATATGTAATTAAATGTAAGATACAAGTTAGCTTTTGTAGTAGGTATTGTATCAGAATTAATTTAGTGATAAATTATTTACTTTCATTAGAAGAGTTATTTTATTTTTTAGAAACATTGAACTCCCATAACCGGGAATTTTAATAAAAATCAGCTGTCTAATGTATTCACTCATAAGAAAAATTTGTATTAATTAACACATTAATTTAGCGAACTCTTCGTGCTTCTCCGAGCCAATTATCACTATCCCATATCAGTAACTTCTTCATCTTCCTCTTAAACTGAGGGAAGTGCAACCCTGGCAGGGAGTGAAGTGCGGCACGATCTACGCATTGATTTATTATATCGAATTTTATGGGATAATAAGTTAATCCTTTTCAGGCAGAAATACACAAAAACCTCCTTTTTGAAATGCAGCGTTCCACAATGCATCGTGTCTCCCTATGAGCTATGCTGGACATTTCTTCTACTCTATTCGACGGTGAATTGAAACCGCCAAAATCTTCTTCCAAATTTTATTTGAAGACTGAATGTCACTTTATAAAATATATAATATATAAATATAAATACGCGTTACGTACCCATCAAATTCCAATGCCATTCCAAATAAAGCGTTTGTTCTTTGAGCCAAGCCATTTTTTGACTTCTTCGAAATTTGCAAAGTGCTGCTCAGCCAGCGCGTGTCCCATTGATGCGAAAAGGTGATAATCGGACGGGGCCAGGTCTGGAGAGTACGGCGGGTGCAATAATACGTCGCATCCAATCAATTTCAATGCGTCGTTCAACGGTTTTACTGTGTGTGACGGTGCATTGTCATGCATCATCACTTTACCGTGTCTTCGGGCCCATTCTGGACGGTTTTCGATGAACGCATGGTTCAAATTGATTAGTTGTTGTTTGTAGCGATCAGTATTGACTGTTTCACCAGGTTTCAGAAGTTCACAACACCCCAAACCATCCTGGTCCCACATCCACAAATATTTTTGGTCTATCCCAACGTATACTGTCTTTCAAATCAAAATCATCACTTTCAAATTGTCGAAACCACGTCTCACATGCTTTTATGCTTGGAGCATGCTCGCCGTAAGTTTCTACCAGCAAACGATGACTTTCAACGACCTTTTTCTTTTGATGAAATAAGAAAAGCAATGCATGCCGCAAATGCTCTTTTTTAGATACGAAATTCGACATATCCACAAAGCTATAACACTATGACGCTATTATTTAGGCGGAATGAATGAAAAGGAAGGCAGAACTTTTGTAATTGTTTCTTATCTTTAAATCCATTGAGGGCTTCTATAGGTTTCGTAAGCATTTTATCGACTTCTATTCATTCTGCTGAAATGGGGGCCACATATAGCTCTGTGCTGCTGGCCAAGCATACGTGGCCTTAGGTAGAGTCAAATCGCTAGAAGGTATCCTTATTGAAGACCTAGACTGTACTAAATTAACAGGCAAACGACCATTGCAACAATGACGCATGAAATTAAATGAACAGACTTAGAAACATGTCCAGCATAAACTAGAAAACAAAAAATAAATCACTGGTATAAAAACATTTATTTAAATGCTCTAAAAAGAAGAACATAAACTTTAAATTAAATCAACACCATACATTTATTACATTATACAATTTATATAAAATAAAAGCTCGTCGCGAGATTTACCTATGTAAATAAACAAGAACACAATATGTAGCTTGATCTTGACACAAGTAATTATATAATAACAAAAAATGTATTTATCTCATAAAATAAATATATATATGAATACTGGTATGTACGTCTCTTCCTATTGGGGTTTAAGTATCCCTACAATAGACTTCAAAAGTAATCAACTTCATTTAAAACTTAAATGCCCATTTCGCCCATAATAACGAAAACCTCATAAAGATTTCCTCTATCCACTTCCCGATATGGTGTCTGCCCGGACTGATGCCATCAGTATTCTACTAGCGGAATAATTTGCATGTAATTCCTTTTCTAAACTTGGATCACCCCCTCCGAGCCTGGCCGAAGTTCATTATTATCTCTCCCGTCCCGTTCTTCTGGACCAATGTTGAGGGATGGAGGTTTATGAAGTATTTTCCAAACATGAAATCTCGAGCATCGTTGAAAATTTTTCAATGGAACACCATCAAACAAGAAAATCTTGTCCATTTCCTTAGGCTAGTGGGCACGTACCACACAACGAGGAGCGCAGGCCAAGGAGACCGTACTCTGCAGCAACTCCTCTGATGGAGAACATAACCCCAATATGAACTGACTAAAGCCATGTTCGTTGGCTTGTACCGAAATGTTTAACAAAACCTCCTGTACCTCAATTTTAGAACAGAAGGCGCCCCAAACTTCCTTGGTCTGTTGACGTCAGCCGCACAGTTCTTGCGCCGCAAGGGTGCAGCAAGAAGAATAAGGATACTATGATAGTGGTTGGCTCAGTGAATGGATATCTCGCCGGAACTCTGCTCGGACATTCCAGAACAGCCCACCGTGGTCGTCGTATACACATGTACCGATAGCACTCCTAAGTGCAAGATGATGTGCTCACATGCTCCCAAAGTTCTTCACAGCATCAACACATGGGTGATTAGACCCGACCAGATCCACAATGTAGTGCACAAGGCTTTTAGCACTTCCATGCTCCCGTGTCTGTGCCCAAGTTCTCAATTAGATTAATGTTCTCGACATGGTAGACGAGCTAACACCGCCCGCTTTTTCCAAATCCTATGTTTATGGAGAAAGCGCCCCGCATAAGCCCGTCTTCATCATATTAATTTGATTGAAAGTGCGGATTCCGGCTGATGTCCTCCTCGTCCATGATTTATATTCATATGTGGCCCAGAATGGGCGCACTTCATCCAGGCTTTGGTCGGACGAAATTTAATTCATCGTGAATAGGCCTGGTGACACATATGAGCCGTCATGAGGGACAACAAGGCCAGGCAAGGATTATTACGGAGTTGCCCCTGTAACTTAAGGAATATGCTAATTTCTTGTTACAAGCGACGTTTTAAGTAATTGGATCTCCATTACGTTTTTGTCATCGCATTGTAGTCAGATTTCGGATAGAGGCGAGGGCCATTTCATTTGTCATTCGGAGCTTAGCAAGGATTTGACTTCGGTTAACTACGTACTGCCCGGGTACATGTGAATAATTGAAGGCGTCGTAATGAAGTGCGAAGGGCCCTTCAGGCCGAACAAGTCATTACAAGATGGGCTCCCGGCTAGTTCCGCTATTAGCCAAACACCCGGCGATATTGGGCTATAATTTGTAAGTAATTAATTTCTGATTGGGTGTCGATAATTAATTTAACTTCCTTGAGCCCCGGTAAGATAAGGCTCCGAGACTGAAAGCCGGTGTCTTATCGGAATACTTCATTTGTGGCTTTGCTTTTATCGACTTGGACGAAGTGGGCGCAATACTCTCGCTCTCAAATTTAAAAGAAAAACATATTACATTAAGTTACAAGCAAAAACATGCACACATAACGTGTTCCTTTCGCATGGCATATTTTTTGATAGTCGACTTTTTCTCAATGGAATTAAGGGTCGACCTCCTGGACAGTTGCTGGCCTTGTTCAGCTCCGCGGCATGTTCTTTCAGCTCAATACAAAATTATCAGACGCAGAGAAGACAAAAGAAATTTATCATTAATCGGCGACTTATGAGACCTTTGTCATGTGATTCTCTTTTGGCTTTGCATGTTTTCGCGGCGAAAATATTATCACAGAAATCGGATGACGAGTTAAGTTATTGCCCGGGCTTTCGTCGATTCTGTTGGAACTCTTTTGCGGTGTTACTGTACGACAATATTTTGTGTATTTTGTTTATTGCTTTATTTTCAAAAGAAGAATGAAATTTTCATTACTGTCTTACGCTCTCATCATTACAGTGGCTCTTTGGTATCACTGAAATTCATGTCCGATTTCACAGTGTGAACTAAAGCCGTAATGGCAGTTTTCTTGCACGTCTAAAAATAAGTTAATAAATCGCCAAAGTTAAGGAGATGTCAGCACGTTTTTTACCTAATAAGTTGCTAATTTTTATTTGAAAGTTAGCTAACTGAAACACATCCCTAGAAATTAAACTTGAAGCCACTTTTAATTAAAACAAATATCATTTTCGAATCAATCTTGTCGAATTTTAGTCTGTTTTCAAATCAAACAAGTTATCTCCGGAGTACCACAGGGCAGCCACTTTAGGACCACTGCTTTTCATCATTTACATCAATGATATATCTTTGATTGCTTCTCACTCGAAGAATATTTGCTACGCTGACGATACTAAGATTTTTCGAAAAGTGTATAGCATTACTGACTGTTAGCTTCTGATCTCTGACGTGGAGGCCTTCCAAAGCACCCTTCCCTTTACATGTCAATAAATGTACCTGTATAACCTTTGCACGTGAGAAACTACCACTGAATTTTAATTTTAGTGTCGACGTCGATACACTAAGTCGACTAAGCAAACATGTACACTTTCTTATAAAAAAATTAAATAAGTGCATTCGAATTCCAAAAAAACTGAAAAAGTATTCCAAATGAACATAAATAAATCAAAAATCAATTCATTAAAATATCAGGCAATTAAATATGTAGACTTATAAAAAGTTATTATGTTTATTTTAATTATTTGGCCATTTTTGTGATGCGGGCTTTGGCATATTGAAAATGCTTTTTAGCAGCACTGTCAAACACCTCTTCAAACGTCAACTGTGTAAATTAAAAGCACAACACCAAACACTTTAGAATGCAAAACACCAAAAACTTTTAAAACTGCACCACACACGATAAAATTGCGTGACAAAATGACTAACGCCAAACTTTTCACGGTTCTGCTTATCGAAGACGCAAAATAGTGTTTTCTCAATAAATTTTCGAAAAGTTATCGAAAGTCAATTTTTTTTTCTTATTTTTTGTCTTCGAGAATTTATTGAGATTACCGACATTTCGATAAATTATTTGCTGGGGCGGATCTCCTTTAACTAGACTTGACAAAACCAAAGATCTCGGCTTCCTGCTTATCTCGAGGTTTTCATTTGATGATCACATTGAGATAACCGTGAATAGGGCTAATGCTACCCTGGGGTTCATTGAGCGATGGTCTAAACAATATATTTGCCACCGACTCCACAAATAATAATTTTAAAATTTTTTGTGCTTTAGTTTATGTTTTTGAAGTCGGTTTTTATTTATTTTTTTTTAGGTTGACAATTGTCAGTTAGAAAATTCAAATATTTCAGAGAGGCATCATACAATGGCTGAACAATTAATAAAGAAAAAGTAGGTACAGATAAAGAATAGTGATTCACCCCATATTGAATTCAACGGGAAGCAAATCCGTTCGGATCGTATGAAATTGCCGAGCAGATGTTGTGAACAGATTTGATTTCCGTCGGACTGCAAATTGAGGTGATTGATTTCTCCAGTCCATGGTACTAAATGTAGTTTTATTTCAGAGGACCAAGGCGAGCTTTGAGCAATGCGGAAACTAAGGCTGTTTTAGCATGTATGCTGCTATGAAACCAGCATTTGAGCACCCGAGGAGGAAAAAAATATGACAAACATTGCCTTTTGGAGGACTTAGGGGGGGGGGGGGGGGGGGGGGGGGGGGTTACGTTAATTCGGCGTAAAAAAGGCCCTTTTTCTAGAATTTTTCCAGACGCTACAGGCTATACAAATTTAATTAGTCGATCGCAGCATTATAGTACAACCTGTGAACAATATTTTCCTTAATATTTTAAAACAAAATATAAATAATTAAGCCGACGGCAGCAAATCTTCGGAGTCGCCTCGAAAATAAGTTGTCTGTCGGTGAACAATATTACTGAAGAGTGGATCATCTGAATTAAAAAAAAAAAAAAGGTGTCATTAGATAACCGCTTTCCAAAGGTATTCCTGGGAGGAAATTTTTTTTTTTCGATTTTTCAATTTTTGCTGACACTTAGAAGTGAAAACACCGATTTTCGTCTAAAAAATGAACCTATTTGTTATTGTAAAATCTATAATTATGAAAAAAAAAAACAAAAGCTCCCAGCGTTACCTGCTCATTTATGTAACGAAGCTGTATACAAAATTTCAAAACAATCCGTCAAGTAGATTTTGCTCTAAACTGTTCACCGGTTTTAAAAATGACAAGCGTCAGAAAATCGCTTTAAAGTTTTGCATACCTGAAAATCGAGTAGTATACATGAAAGCAACAAACGCTCAAAGTTCTGTATCTTAGTTAGTTTTACTCCGATTTGTTTGAAATTTTGACACAACAATCTTAAGATGTTGTGCAATCATATGAAACAATAAAACAAAATGAATTTGTTCATACCTAAACAGCACAAATTCAGCGCGCCACGCACTTGCTGGGCAGACAAAACTGTATCGGAGCAACAAACGCTCAAAGTTCTGTATCTTAGTTAGTTTTACTCCGATTTGTTTACAATTTTGACACAACAATCTTAAGATGTTGTACAATCATATGAAACAATAAAAAAAAATGAAAAATAAAATTTTTTAATACGTTACCCCGCCCTTAAGAGCCCAGAATGTGCTGCAAGTTTTTACTTTGCAGTGTTTGTGGCGTGTAATTATAAAATTTGTTTACAAGCCTTATTAAATTTTTTTTTTGTCTGAAATTCCCAGATAAAAGTGTTTTTGTTAGGAATACCGGGGAGCGAGCTATAATGTAGAACAGTCTTCTGCCCTCGACTTCCATTTCAAAATAAGCATAAACGTCAACTTTTGCATTTTATTTTCTTATAATTCGAAAAAGAATAGTCGTACGTAAATTTTGTATATGACCTTTTTTGTGCAGTATTTCATAATAGATATTAGGTGTACAAGTTGAAACTCGCCGTTTTTTTCGAAATTTTAAACCTTTATTACACAAAAACTGTTACATCTTTATTCGGAAAAATACTGTCCATCACTAATCACAACCTTGGCCCATCTTTCGTGTAACATGCGGATTCCGCGTCTATAAAATTCTTCTTCTTTGGAGGCAATCCATTGAGTCGAGCCAATTTTTGTTATCTTCAAAAGAATGAAAGTGCTGCTCGGCCAGACCGTGCGCCATTGACCGGAATAGGAGGTAATCCGAAGGAGCAATATCTGGAGAATACGGCGGGTGGGGAAGGATGTCCCATTTCAGCGTTTCAAGATAATTTTTAACCTCTTGAGCCACATGCGGCCGGGCATTGTCATGTAGCAAGATTACTTTGTCATGTCTTTCTTGAAATAGTGGCCGTTTTTCTTTTAATCCACGGCTCAAACGCATAAGTTGAGTTTGATAGCGTGCTCCTGTAATCGTTTCGCCCGGTTTTAGCAACTCGTAATACACCACGCCGAGCTGGTCCCACCATATACACAATAAGACCTTCGCGCCATGAATATTTGGTTTAGCCGTGTATGCCCACGATTTTTTCCGCTTGGGATTGTCATAGTGAATCCACTTTTCATCCCCAGTAACTATGCGATGCAAAAAACCCTTTCTTTTTTGCCGTTGCAGTAGTTGCTGACATGTGTTAAGACGCCGTTCAACGTCTCTAGGCTTTAATTCACATTGTAGCCAATGTCCTTCTGTTTTAACCATACCCAAGGATTTTAATCGATGGGAAATGGCTTGTTGAGTAACCTCTAATGAGTGAGCAAGTTCTTGCTGAGTTTGGCAAGAATCTTCGTCCAACAACTCGTCCAATTCTGCGTCTTCAAACTTTTTCACTGCTCCGGGACGCTGTTTGTCTTCCACGCGGAATTACCTGATTTGAACTTCTGAAACCATTCCCGACACGTTCTTTCACTTGTTCTTGACTTGTCACCATATGTCTCTATTATCATTTTATGCGCTTTAGCCGCAGGTTTTTTGCAATTAAAACCAAAAACCAACACTTCCCGCAAATGGCGTTTGTTGGGGTCAAAACTAGTCATGTTAATTTACTAAGTGTATATTACGCTGTGTCTAATTCGCAAATGTAATGATGAGGAATTGTTGACAAATATTTGGCCCTGCCATATCAATTTTGTGCCCTCCATTTTGAGCCCTCGTTTTCAGGTGGCGCCATCTTTTGTGAAACGGCGAGTTTCAACTTTTACACCAATATTTTTGATAATGAATGAAATTAACGTGAAACCAAGAGATTGCGAGATAATCCAGAAAAACTAAATTTCGCGACCCTTGGCCTTGAATACCTTTTATTGCGTAATCAATTTTAAAAGTAATTTGTCCGGTTTTCTCACAGAAATACTCCGTCGTGACGTCACCACCGTACTCGCTGGGATACTAAAAGTAGCTTTATCTCGATTCATGCAGAGTTCTGCGCCTTGATAAGTTAAAATTTATAATTGAATTAATTAACTTTGACAGACGTGTCACAAACAGGAGAGCACTTACATAATACATTCGATCCCGTGAAAGCAAATGCACTAAAACTACTTTCCGCTTTTAGTTGAGAAGTTAAATTCAGACATGAATGAAAAAATTTAAAATAGTGTGCATTTAAAGCCAGGCCTCTGCACGAATACTCGAGCATACCAAGACGATGTGAGACGAAAGGAAGTAATGCGAGACTTCTGAAGAGATTTCCATTCAGTGTTGATGAGGTTATCGATCAGCAGCACACAGGACCCGGAGAATGTCACTATTCCTCATCAAGTCCTTGATGCTCATCCACATGGGTTCACAATTCATGCAAATGTCATTGCATACCTCAAGGAGCTACTCTGTTAAAAGAAGACCGTTAAGATATGGAAATGCCGTCTTAGCTGATAGACGTTCAAATGGCTTCCATCCGAGAGTCTTCCAAATGAAAGTGAAGTCAAGCGCACCTGCCCTTTTAGCGATTCGGCCAATATCAGCTTTTTCGCATTTTTTGTAATTTAACCACCCGCAAGTTGTGGGGTTGTAGGTGACATGTACACGGAGGCAGGAGCTGATTGAAGCAGTTGGCACCCAACCAACAAGTCAGCCCTGAAATCCTTGCTCAAACGCCGGCGATGAGATGCGCCGCTGTAAGGACAATATAATTTCCACTCAGTACAAACATTGGATCCCTCAGAACGAGCACCCTCGTTTGCTGTAACTACAGTCGTCATCCGCAGAGCCCCACCCTCGCATTGAACATTTTCATTTTGGCAACTTTTTTAACGGCTCTGCAATTCTGGAAGTCGCAAATAGAATCTTCGGGTTTATGAAGACACTTAGCTGGGGACTTCGCTGAAGACTTTTTCTGGCACTCGCTCCATGGGCGTCCGGGGAGGTGAGTTCCGCAATTACTGGAGAACAGTTGGTGTGCTATATTTGTGCACATTTCGGGGGTAGGAAGGTGGTGCTAATGAATATTTCATTTGTTGGATGAAGTCTTAGCCGGATGAGTGAAATCTCCAAGTGTTTAGCTTTCCACTGGAGGGTGAAAGCGTGGTAAAGTAGCGAGGGTTCCGAAGCCAAATGTAAATTGTAAATGTGATCCAGTGGTTAGATTGGCTGTCGAGGGTTTGTTGGGGTAAGGATTCAACAAAATTATTTCGAATTACTTTTATGTAGGAGCTATTTGTGGGAATTGCTGCTATCGACGATAGCCCCTTAAATTCCAGGAGATTACATTTTTCAGATAAATTGAGTTCGGACAGTCTTCTAGGAGCACAGCCTTTTTTCACTAAGACTGAAATATTGCTTTGATTAAGGCGAGTATTCTTCGTATAAAAATGCCAGTCCAAATTCTAAATTGACTAAGAAGAACACTATACAGTGCGTAGTACATTTTAAGGTATATGAGAGAAGCAGCTGTTTTAACGGCTTTAAATACGTTGCAAGTAATGCCACCAATCGCTATGATAACATAGGAGTGTGTACTACGCATTCATATCAGAAAAAGCGTTCTACTTGAGAAAGGATTCGGAACACAATCTGATTTTATTGAATTATCCTATCAGGGTGGACAAAAAAATAAATATCTACTGATAATAAAAGTGTTAAAAAATCCGATTCCCTGTAAAATAAATAGTTGAATTTTAATTTCTTCTTATAGCTTAAATATTAATAATTTAATGCATAACCATTGTTTTTAATTATTTCCTTACAGCGCGTCAGCATCGAGTCTATCAAACGTTTACAATTTTGCTTTGGTATTAATACCCACTCTCTCCCACAGTTCGGCTTTATTTCTGGGCATATGTTGACAAAACTTATCTTTTATTTGTTTCCACAAATGTTCAAAAGGGTTTATATATGGGGGCTGTGCTGGCCAATCGAGAACTGCAATTTGTTTTTTTCTTCCCGTCTTCTCCACTCCAAACTAAATGTGTCCTTGCGAGATTTGGACTCCTCCGTATATTTCCTTTAGTGATCAGAGATACATTCCTAGGTAACCGGGCGGGTAGGTTAGCCTACACTAATCTTCGACTAATTGATCTTGTGCTGACAGTAGCATTTGTTTCTCGAAGACGCAAATATATTATTTTTTGACGCTCGCTCAATTTTTCGATCCATTGGTGGATTCGTTTTTCGTGGGCGCCTCCGATTTTCATAGGTACTCTTCTCCTTTGGAGCATTTTGGACCATTTTCCCAAGGAGCAACCTGCAATTTGCGCTATATGACGGAAAGAGTAGCCGTCATTTTTATGACGCTGAAGTTGAATCCTATTTTCTGGTGAGCAGTTCTTACCTCGTCCCATGTTTGCACTAAAAGTTGATGGACTTTGCAGTAATTTGAGCAGTTCGTATTTAATTTACCTCAAAAAACAAACATAATCACAAATCGACAGAACTTAGCAAAAAAAAAAAACC
This sequence comes from Neoitamus cyanurus, assembly GCA_947538895.1. NCBI lineage: Eukaryota > Metazoa > Arthropoda > Insecta > Diptera > Asilidae > Neoitamus > Neoitamus cyanurus. The sequence goes on from OX384540.1 coordinate 3,407,511, forward strand.
TATATTTAAGCAAACTGTATTTATTATTTTGTCCAACGCAAAACTAACACTTTGACTAACAGATTCAAACTAACAGTGTGCGGACAAAACCTTAGAAAGTTTCCGTGCTTTATCCTATGCATAAAAAGAGCAATAGATCTGACATCGAAAATTATAGGCCTATTGCTAATTTATGCCCTATTGCTAAATTGAGGCCTTGATATGTGAAGGGCTCTATTTCCACTGTAAGTCTTTCCTGATGCCATTTCAAAATGAATTCATGAAAGGTAAATCGACTGCAACTAATCTTTTGGAACTTCCCAATCGGCAACACTGTACGTCAGCTATTAAATCTGGCAAACATCAATCTGATTTGTTAGTCGGATTTCTTCATTTATTATCTTCATTTTACTCCCAGCGGGGTGGGGTGGTCTCATATTTGGAAATTTTGAAAACAGATTCGAAATCAGTGATCCCGAAAATTCTTTATTGCGGATTTTTAAGGAAATCCCTTGAAGTTTAACATTTCCGTCCCCATATTGATCCGCCATATTGAATTCCAAAATTTTGAATGGTGGCTCGAAATCAGCGACTCTGAGAACCACCAATTGTCCTTTTACACAAAGATTCTTGAAAGTTGGAAAATTCGCTTTCTATAAAAAACGTAAATTTCGATTTATTCGATTTACCACCGGCTTTTCTTTTGGGGTTTCCCGAATTTTCTTTTTTTTAAACCACACCTGTATTATAGCGAACAAAACAAAAAACATTATTCAAATCGGTGATGCCGTTTTTGAGTTTAAGCGAGACTAACGAACAGCAATTGATTTTTATATATTTAGATAAATCTTTCTCTTATGCAATGGGCATTTTAAGGTTTAAGGACTTTGTATAATTTTTAAATTAATTATTATTATTACAATATTGTGATATATTATGTATTCAGCCGATTTTGGATCCACTGGTATTGTGAGAATTCAAATATTAAGTCAAATTCTAAATTTGCAAACTATTTTCATAATAATTCATTACTGAATTGCCCTTTTAACTGACATAGGTACTTTACTTAAATGCACATTAACTTTTTACGTTCGCATGTAAGTAGGTTACAGTGTGGCGCTCTAATGTTCTGATTTTTATTAGCAAAATAGACCTGAGATATCAGAAGGTAAGGGGTTAGGTGTAGGCAGAGAAATGAAAAAAATGACAATTTTAAATAATTTTTTTTGCCAGTAAATTATTTTATTTTATAAAAGTATAAACATAGGATCATTAAATAAGGTGTCGACTTGACTCGACAGAAATTTTAGAAAAAAAAATTAATAATTTTAAAAGTAATGGCTCTTTTTCCTAACCATGTGTTTTGAACTGGTGCACTGAAAGAAATATTTGACCATATTTTGGGAGAACCATACATATAGTCCAATTGACTATATACCAAAACTTGACGAAGTTTCGTTAAATATGGAAAAAGTGTTTATTAGAATGGTTTTCTGGACCATTTATATTGATGAACATATTTAATCCATGACCAAAGTAAAAGGACGCAAGCGTCTATTTCATAGTTACCCGGACTGTAAATTCTAGCCGCTCGCAATCATATTATGCTCACAGTGACTCAATACCTATGTTACTGCGATCATATGATGGTCACTGGGACTATAAACTCTAGTTGCTTTGACTACATTTATATAGGTTTTTAACTACTATATAGTAGCGTCGACTAAAATAGAAAGACGTTTGGGCCATAAGATATATACCATTGCAACTATATTATGCTTACTGCAGCTAAAAAATAAAGTTGCCGTGGCTAGAATTATGATCACTATATCCTTAAAATTTAGTCCCATTGACTATAATTTTAAGCATTTATGTTCACTTCATAGTCGATACAACTAAAATAAATAGAAGCTAAGACCATAATATGTAGACCCTTGCAACTATAATCATGCTTACTGTTACTACACAACATAGTTGATCCGACCATAATTATGAACTCTTTATCCTTAAAATTTAGTCCCTTTGACTAAATTTATAAGGATACCGAGACCACTTTATAGTTGCACCAACTAAATTATGTTGAAGCTTGCTTATTTTCACTGCGGTGCTCCCTGAAATTTAAATAAATAAAAAGTTGTTTAAAAATGTCGATACATATATTTATTTTACTTATACATACAAACTGACTTCTAAACACTTTACTTGGCTGGAATAAATATTTTAATCGCAAAAGGCCGACACCGAAAAACTGTCCGCCTTTTAACAGATCACCTAATGAATTGACTCATCTCTGGCGTTCATGCAGTTTACCAGGAAAGGTTGTGTGTTCCATAATATAATCGCATACAACCATTCTTCTAGCAAGCTTTCAGCAGTTCAAATATATTATAGTTGCGATATCTTTCGTTAGTTCCGTGTCCTTATATCCTTATATATAGTCCATCGTAATTTTTTTTATAGTCAAGGGATTCCTAAATATAGATGCACATGCGTTTAACGAAATAATATATTTAGTTAAAACGCGCACCGCAGCAACTTTTTAGAGATTGGTTTGCGCCCAAGGTTCTCTCGCCTATCTTATGGATGCCAGAACTATATCTATAGATTCTCGTACTATATTGTAAAAATTATAGATTTCAAGACTATTTTATTGCCCAGCGGATCATGCAAATCCATGCAAATTTTTCTCAGTGTGGCCACTGTAGCTCGAAAACCGCTCGATAGATTTTAATGAAATTTATACAGCTTTTTGAAAACATGAAAAGCTAGTGCTCGATCGAAGCTTTTTGTTTTTGTTTTTAATTTCGATTTTTTATAAATAATTAACTGTTGGTGTTTTCCCGAAAATCTGGAAAAAATTTTCCTGAGGCCGCCATTTTGTTAATTTGTTCATTTCTCTGACTACACCTAACCCCGTAATTTAATTATCCTGCTCCACGGACATTTTTTGCTACATAGTCTTAATAAAGGAAAAAGGAAGTTCAATTTAATGTCATGTGGCTTCTATTTTAATTTACAACTTAAGTCACGTTTGAGATAAAAGCATACAATATCGCTTATTAGGAATTCAAAAATAGCTACATATAGCAAGTTTTTTATTTTCATTGTATCATAGGATTGGACATGATTAGGAAACATTATTTTTCATATTTAAGTCGCACTCTCCTCGAATTACCCGTTTGCTGGCTAATCAAGTCAGTTCAATTTAAAAGGAATATTATGTTAGCTCCATTTGTCTCAACGCGCTATAAAGTGTAACGGCATAGACAAAGCACCTGTGCCGAAAACTGTCACAACGGCCTCCATTCTCTTCGCTCTAAATACATATTTCACAGTGGAAGGCAATGCATATTCCTCTCAAGCACACTGGACGTCAATAATAATATTTCTTCCTTAGGCCGATAACAAAATGCTGCTCAATTCATGGGTCCGGAATCCCCTTTTACCCATCTGTCGTATCGATGATGTTAGGGAATTCAATTGTAGAAAATTCGGATAGGTCCTATGGGCATGTGAGATTGACACGACAAGCAGCCCGAGAGCAAGTCTGTTAGATATTTTGGGGGGATATGATGAACCAAAATCCCCAGAAAATTCTCCATGGGCCGATCAAATAGGGTAGCATCGACAAAAAGTGAAAAATCTGCGAATATCGATGAATAAAAAATTTGACAGTTTGAGATATTTATGTCAAGGCAGTATAAAGGGGGCACTTTTAAGGTAGACAACGAGAACCTCACTTTCCCTCCAGCTGCCCTTGTCTTTTGACAATATTAAGGGATTTTTGGAAGCGTTCTTGTTAAACGATTTTAGGAGATTACATGAAATATTGCTGTTACGTACATCTGCTTTTAAATATATAAAAACAACAGAACATTTCATTAAACATTCAATTTAAAGCAATTAGGAATATGTACAACGAAACAGAAAATATTTTAGAAAATGTAATGTACCTATTGTTCATGAATTTAATAAACAAAATGTTCGGTATCGACTCAACAATATTAATTAGGGTTACAGGAGGACAGGATGTTAGGTCAACTTTAAAATTACATGCGTCTGAGCTCATGCAGTTTGTTTATTCTAATTGGTAAGGAGTAAAATTAAGGTATGAGCAAGGTGCCTTAGCTTATCTATATTTATTTTATTTCCTGAACCTTTTTTTATTAAAGTTCGTTATGCAAATATGCTCTACAGGCTGTATCCGTTAACGCATGCCAAAAAAATAGGGGTGATAGATCTCATCTAGCCAAACAAAAAATAATATGGAGGAGGAGGGGTGCATGGATGTCAACCGTTTTGGTGATACATGATTCATAAATTCGAAATTTTAATGTTATGCACTCTGTTACTGTATTTTTATTAAATTTCGAAAAAGGTGCAACTTGCCCAGGTAGAGTAAGGATATATTTACAAATTTATACGTATACTAAAACTTTAACGGAACATCATACAAATCTGCGTTTTAAGGAAATCATATTCAAATTAACCCTAAAATGCGGTTTATTATATAACAAAACTTAGTACAGTTAATGGCAATAGGTTACAAAAACTGCTCGAAATATCCCCCACCAATTCCCATGCATGCCAATAATCTCCTTCTAATTCTCTGTCTGAGGTGTTTTCTATGAAGCCTTTCTCATATTCCCGTTACTGAAGTTTCAATTCCGACCTTTAAATCCTCCAAGGTGTTCACAGGCCTTGAATAAACTGCATCCTTCATTGTTCCCCATAAAAAAAAAGTCCAATGGAGTAAGGTCTGCAGATCTAGCAGGCCAAGGAATCGGTCCACCTTGTCCAATCCAGTCCTCATGAAATTTTTCATTTAATTTTTGTTTCACAATGTTATCAGTATGAGCTGGTGCTTCATCATGTTGGTAATACATTGCCCTTCGATTATGCAGAGGGGTGTGCTCTTATATTTCTGACGGTGTATTCTTCACCCCACGTCGGGATTTCGCTCGCCTGATTAAAGTACGAATAATCTTGTTCATGTGAATTTTATAGCGATCGTCGCGCAAATTCAGATATTCATAATAGTTGATCAATCATCACTAATCTTGTTGCCATACCCTTTACTTTTGGATCTTAGCCCGCTTTCGAATTCAACTGCACTAGTACTTTTTCAGTAACACTTCGAACTGCACTTGCTCAACTCATTATCATCATCACTTGCTCAGTTATCTCTTAATGCATCTTTTTAGTACGTTTGTATTCGAACACTCTACGCATTATTCGGACTGTTTCTGAAATATGTTAGTGCATGTTATGGATGTTATTAAATAAAGATACCTACCACATTGGATGAGACCATATATTCCGATTCATCAATTCATACATGTTTGAGTTTCGAGATTCCCATTAAAATTGAAATCCAGTGTTTATCTGAATTTTAATTTATCGACTGAAATAGATATTTTAATTGTATTAACAGAGTTTGGTGAGCTGGGCATAATCATACCAATATACATACGTCTTCCCGAAACAGTTGCTATAGTGTAAATTAGAATACTATGCCAGATATTATAATTATTATTATTATTTCTGTTCAGTCGGAATTAATCTTCGTAGTTGTATCCTATGAAGATTCATTCCGATTGAAGCATATAAAAAAGTGGGGGGGCAACGATGGATTAGTGTCTTTCTTCCCAACGAAACACTGGAAACACTCCGTTGAGTAAATTTGTGCATTAATTGCACCTCTCGTAAAAAAAGCTCGGCTTCGTTCACCACAACTGCAGATTGCGTACCAAACCATAATTTTTTTTTCGAAATTTTCCACTGAAATAAACTTGTCCTCATCGCTCATGTCATCATCGTTACCCATAGTGTAAAATTGGTTACCAGGTAATGTCGTGAAGTCCATTTTAAAATACGTTTCTTCGTCCATCAAAATACAGTTGCCACCCATGTTGCAAAGAAGTCCATAAAGTTTTTCTGCACGTGTCTCACTGCGGTGTTAAATTGTAAAATCAAATCTCTAACCGAAACGCCCGCCGCCGGGATCTGTTTTGAAGGATCGACCAATCTTTTTTTCAAGTACTTTGTTTGTTCTACCTTTAGGCCCAACCGCTTGTTGGTTTATCACAAACCGTCTAAAAACCGTTTCACGCCATTTATAATCGTAGCCCGATTCGATAACAGTTTTTGCAATGGCCGAACATGACAAAGTTTTATTTTCACTCCAATCGCGCAACATTTTTTTCCTCAATTCTTCCCTATGGGACGACATTGTTTAACAACGCAATGAAGCCAACTAGACAATACCCACATTTGATCTTTAAGGAGCTAATCTAACTTATGATGCAAAATGGGAACAATTTGCACATTGATCTGTAAAAAAGCTTTCGTGGACAGGCCTTAGTTTTAATGTTTTCCAATTTTTCCTTTGCACATACTTTAGTAAAATGAAATATAATTCGCTAGTTGAAAAGTGGCATCAATTGCTTTCCCTATTAGGAGTCTGAAAACCATCTGCGCAGATCATTCCATTACGCATCAATTAAGAAGCCACAATTGAAACATCTTTCGAGATATTTTGACTAGACCAATTCACACTGACCCAACCCCTGGAAACAGTGACCATAAAATGACCAAGTAAGTGTCCATCATCGTGGCTAGAACTAAATAGCCTCTAACAATTCAATTTCCTCTCTATTGTGTCCCGCCAGTGGTGTAACTGAAAAAGTGCGCAGAAGAATCGAATGTAACAACAAGAGGATGCGACAAACCGGCGAACACCCTGATATTAAAAACGAACACTGATAAATGGATACAGGATGGGAAGGACTGTGTGAGTCCTTCGCCCCACGGGTGGTCCGCAGAATGACAAATGTGCCCATTATTGAATTTCTGGCCCTTTGGTGGTTCCAGAACCCTTCGAATGGTCCCCGGATTTCCAAGGAGACCCATGTTTATCCTCAATTGAAACTGTAACGAAAACAAATCAATTGTTGGCAGAGTCCTTTACAGCCATCTGATAGAGGTGATACTCCTTCTTCAGTTATCATCAGACAGGGGAAACAGATGTTGCAGTATTGATGGTCAATTCGAGAATGTCACTCTGACTTCGAAAGCCAAACACAATAGTGTTCCTTTCACACTCTCTAGCGCTTTAATAAATTCAGTTTGTACGGTGAATTTTAAGACATCCTCATGAGGATTTCTTTTCCGATATTGAAGGTCCCTCAGCGTCCCCTGCGAGTCCTGTGACATCAAAATACGCGTTGGCTCTGCAAAACGGCCTGATCTCTAAAAGGCATAATCAGTCATATTAAAATTCGAATTATCCGACAGCGAGGCATATAGTCACGAAGCGGCTTAGATATGAATCCTTTCGTGCCAGCAAGGCCAAACGCAGTGGTAGGCAGGTTCAATAATGCCGTATAATAGGCAACACTAGAAGATACGCAGCGGTGGGATTTTTGAGGCGTGTAAACGAATTTATGCCACCAGTGGTTCTCCGAGCTTCGAACATGAATTAATTATAAAAGAAGGTCCTCGCGCGAGGGACTTTGGAAAACAACCGAATTGGATTAGTCCGTTGGTAATCCGCTTCAAGACCTTCTACATCGTGGCTGGCTGTCGACTAACATGACTGATTAGGAGCGGCTATGTTTCCTTTCAATGTGTTTACACAACAATATGAGAATATCCATGCGGGTCGGCTTGTTCGTGGTCTGGGCGGGACAGCCCAAATGCAAATCATTGCATATTATTGCCCCCGGCTCCGATGGACATGGCACCCGATAGCTGATTCCGGCTTTTAAAAACAAACCAGCAAACATCTGTACTAGAACGCTGGGTTGTGCGCTAATCTGAAACACATGTTAGCGATTAAATAACTCAATACCGCACAAAATTTCCCACTGATGACGGGTGGGACCGGGCTAAAACTGCATGTTAAACACTTTTATTGGCTAGTTCGTCGCATAATCTTTATTAAAAATAAACAGGCTTTAATAAGCTCAGCAAAAACACACAAAGCAGGAATTTGTATAATTGGAAATTTTGACACCTTAAGCGTATTTAAATAATCACATTGAATAACAAAGGGTGTGGGAGAGACACTAGTTTTCGGTAAATAGGCAAATGCTTTAAGGCACGCTGGAGTCAGACAAACAATGAATTAGGGGATGGCTTAAAATTAATATGAAGACGGATTAAGCTAATCTGCGGTGCTGATGAGAACATAATAATTGTAAACAGAGTAGGAAGCTTACCCGGTAATAGTGAGCGGGGATTATTTTAATTACGCAGGTCACCAAGGATTTTGCAGTGTATGAGGGACAAATGGCAAAGCTGATACCTCAAAATTCTTAGCAAGCTTAAGATTTTATTTAATGTGAGAAAATCAGGGAGTCATCATGGAAAAATGTTATATGCACATTTTACATTGTGGCAGTTGTTTTTAATAGGTATTATTTCTTGAACTGGAGGGAATAATCAGCTACGGTAAGACGGCTGCGGGTACGATGAGACCATGAATTTTTTCTATAATTTTGCACTGGAAACCTCAATGTTTCAAATCTCTTAGTGTACTCAGCTCTTATAGATAACTCAACCTTCAAAACGCGAGCCTTACACCTGCCAAAACTCTCTGTTAAACTTTCCCTACAAAAATAATTTTTTTTTTTCAATTATGCCTAAACAATTAGCGCATCTGAATATACCTATAATAGGTATAATTGTATTAACATATGTTGCATTATCATTTCTCCTTGTTTTGTGAAAAAAAAATTTCCGATGACATGTTGAAAAGAAAAAATATGTCCAAGTCTGAAATGGTGTAATTTGGCTACGATGGGATACTTTTTTTACAAGCTTTTATTTAACATGTTTTCCTGTCTGTGGGGGACAATTGTGGCGATGGAATTTTCGACCACTTTCCGATATCCTTTTGTTTGCTGCGACAGCAAAGCTGCGCTCGCAGCACTACGAAATCCAATCACCCGCTCGAAAATTGTCCTGGAATGTAAGAGACGACTGCAGTCGGTAGCTCGCTACAATGAAGTCTCTCTTATATGGGTTCCTAGTCATCAAGGCATCGAGGGTAACGAAAACTCTGATAGCCTAGCAAAGGAAGGCGCGAAAAGCAGCCCCTTTGGACCGGAACCACAAATTGGCGTGAATTCTGCAATAGTGAAAGACTGGATAACTCGACACATGGAGAAAATCCATGCGCAGAGATGGTCCATGTTACAAACCTGCAGACACACCAAACTCTTTATAGGTCGTCCCGATAAGGGCACTGCAGAAACTCTCTTGAAACTAAACAGGAGAGAATGCAGGAATCTTGTAGGGATTGTAACAGGGCATAGTACATGTGGCAAACATCTACATACCCTGGGAATCGTCAGTGATCCTACATGCGCGTCGTGCGGGGAGGATGAGGACAGCGTAGAGCACTTTCTCTGCGAGTGTCCCGCGTTCTCCCAAGCGCGGTGCGCTGTATTCGGCGCTGACGTATTGAGGATGGGAGAGATCTGTCCTCGACCCCTAGCCGAGGTTCTTCGGTTCATCAGAGCAACGAAGAAGTTCGGTTAGGGTGGGGGCAGAGTACAATGGACTGTTTGTCTGAGTGCTCGGGGCTTCGCTCCCCCCCTTTCTTACAATTATTATTATTATTACAATTATTATTATTCCGATATCCGATCATGCTGAAAATTTGCACACACTTTTGGTTCTGAAGACAATACAATATAGTGTATTCAATTTTAAGGTACATCCAATATGGCGGCTACCACAAAAAGGCGGACCCCGATATGGGTAGCAACTAAAAGGGTTTGATGTGTATAATACGACGAGCTACCTGACGTCATTCTAAGTGCAATATGATGGATGCGCCAAGATAGCGGTTCACCATAATGATTACAACTCCTTTGACATAGGTATCAAATGGATGGGTTTCATGGGGTGAACATGGTTAGCTATGTATTTTACATCGATCAAATATCAACCTCCTAGACTTGAATATCAAATTAGCAGCTTGAATAATACATATAATAGACTAGAATAGAAAAAGTAGAAAATAATAATAAGAAACCTGGGCAGATCGATGGCCCAAGCTTGGTATGTTAATAATAATAGATCTCGAAGTTCTCTACAAATTTAGTTACATATATAAACTTTATTCGTAAAGTTGATACATTTTAAGTTATAGCGCGAAAAAGGTTTGAAAATCAGGACCACAATTGGTATTTTGCATTTATTCTGTTTTGGATAACTCGTAATAAAAAAAACATGTCTATACAAAAACTGTAGTGCACAAAGAGAGGCGAAAAATTTCAAAATCGGCGGAAAAGGTGGTCGTTAATGCTTCCGATTGGAAGAGTTCTGGCGTTCTGATAAGGGTGGTAAAAGTTCTCCTATTTTTTAAACACTTTTATTTAGCTTGACCTGTTTGTATGTAAGGAAATAATACAAATTCAGACGTCTGAATAATTTAAAATTTTGCACACGTATTAAGAACTCACATCAATGCAATAATTTTATAAAATTTCCAAATTCAAGATGGTGGATCCAATATGACGACCGAAAAAATTAAACTTCAAGAGATTACCCTGAAAATCCCCTCTAAGGTGTTTTCGGAGTCGCTGATTTCGAATATGGCGTTGAATACTTCAAATTCAAATAGGTGGATCCTATATAGCTACCCAAAAAAGTTAAACTTCACGCGATTGCCACGAAAACCCGCAGTAGAGGGTGATTTCGAACCCGCCATCAAAATTCCCAAATATTAGACCACCCCCACTCTACTGGAACATATAGAAGACGGGGTACAGTAGGGAAGGGATTTAAATGGAAGAATAATATATTTACTAATACTTTTGAAAAATATATAAAAATATGTGTGTGAAAAAGGCAAATAGAAAAAAATTTCGAAATAATGAAAAAAAGTTGTTAACCCGTGAAAATGATGCAAGACTAGATATGCGAAAATATGCATGAAATAGTTTTATATTTAGTGTTACATATGAAATTCAAAGACTTGAGTCTCCTCATTATTCTTGCATTCGAGTTTTTTTAAGACTAAAAATTGTGAAAAAAAATTATAGGTAAAAAAAACCCCCCAAAAACGCGCTTTTGTGGCAATATGAACTAGAAATAACAACAAATAGTTAGTGATGATAGCAAAACCCCTACGCTTTTATTCACATTACAGTTAATTTTTTTGTCAATCACCTTATTCTCATTTTGGGCTTATTTAAAAAATTTGATTATATCGAGTTATATTATCGTTGTTGAACAAAATCTTTATATTCAAAAATTATTTTTTACTTTTTAGTTCACATTGCTACAAAACCGTTTTTTTTTAATTTTTTTTTTAGTTTTTTTAACTACAATTTTTTTCCGATAGTAGAGGACTGCAACTTTCAGTTGAGCCCCATTTCATGCTTCTAATCACGGTGGTTTTTTTTTATATCTACAAAACAAGTCATAATTTTGCAGGACTCTCAAATTCTTGGTTGTCACTTCGTGTCTAAAAGATGAGACATTTACGAAAAACGATTTCCCCACTATTATTAAAATACCATGGTAGGCCGGCTTTTTTCAGTTATCTCTCGCTCTGTTACGTTATTCGCACGAACCTCAATATTTGCAAGGAACTTCCAAGGGAGATGCAAATATTTGGGAGGTTTTGGGGATTTCTAAATATTTCTAACGCATTCCCTTAAAATTTACCAAACGGAATTTTTTGTTTTTGCAATTTGAAATTTTTAAAAATATTTAGTTTTACTTTTTTTTATAAAAATTTTATCTCTCGCCTTTGGTGCAAGTAATAATACCAGCAAACAAGCGAGTGCAAGTCACAACATATCTAGCAAATAGTGTGACGACACAATACGTATAATAATGATCAATCCAGCTTCCCCCTTTTAGATTCCCAAGTCACCAAGTTAAGATGTGTGGGACTGATATGTGCAATATGATTTATTTTGATTTCCTTCCTGATGCATCAAAGTAAGAAATTTGTTTGGCAAACATATTAATGAATTAATTAATTTTGTATTAGCAGAACTTAGTACAAGCGATGTAGCGTTGAGCAGAAGTTTATGATTATACAAACAAATAAGATACTTGTGAAGCGTATACATACATACTATTATTTTTTTTTTAATCGTATGAAACGACAAACAACGAAAAAATATTAAAGATAACATGGCGCCAGTTGTCCATAATATTTCAAACAGTACTGTCAACAGCAACAGCTATTTATCATATTTCGAGAAATAATATAAACACACAAATTAAACTTATCTCCAAATGGTCATCCGCGGTTCGAGCAGAGACGCCTCTGATCGTTTTATGTGTAACAATCTGGCTCGAACGATTTCTTCAAATGAGGATAAGCTGACCTTCTGGACACTGTTCAATAACATTCCCATCTACACAGTTTTTTTATGTCATGGATCTCTTAATGATCGGGAAATTGAGAAAATTCCCAGACCTCCAGATAGATTAAATGATGTTCGGAGTTCCTCTTTTTTTCCGTGTAATGGAAGTTTTCAGAAGTGTGTCCATTCAATCATTTCGTGTGTTGATATTACGTTCTGGCATATTCCAAAACGAATTAGGCACATTACGAAATGAAGGGAAATATTGCAAACAAGAGGGAGCGGAAGTTCTTCCTCCTCATGAGGCTTCCTCCCTGCCGATAGAGCGGCTAAGTAAACTGTAGGAAATGTCGAGCTAAGAGTCCACTTGGCAAACCAATATGTCCAGGGGTCATAATATCATAATTTATTTTGCCCGGATACGAGCAAAATCCAAAAGATTCGAGTCAATCACTACATGTGTACGGAAATGAAGCCGATGGTCCCTAATCGTTATAGATGAGCTGGCTTAGGACATCCTTATTAATCTTCCCCATTATGTAACGGGTGGATGTCTTTAAGGATGTTGTGTGCGATTCCCGGGAGGACCGGTAGAGGAAGCTGCTACGAGAGGTACACCATAAATAAAAGTGCGGTAAGGAAGAGGAGAGGATGACAGCACAATGTGATCAACATTAAATACAAACAAATGTATGAACAAGAAAGGACGGCTACATTGGTGGTCCTGGTGCACGACTATATAGCCACGAAGGTACTTAGTCGGGTGTTAGAAAAATTCCCTGGAGAAGGCGACACAGCTTCAATGGATCTTATTTTTCTCTCGTCGCAGAAGACACACCACCCGATGTGCAAAGGCACATTACTTGCATACTAATGGCATGTGGGTCTCGTTCACGTTTTCAGAAAACTGCAACAAAGCAAATGGCACTGCAGACCTAAAGCGTCTTGGTGGATGACTTATTAACATTGTCCCGGTGTGGTGTAATTTACAGAGGGAAATGAGGACTGAACATGAATAGCCCAGCGGGTCGCCATTAGTCTTTTTGCATCAATGGCTCATTTTATTTTGGTTAACTGAGACGTAAGCTGCGCTTGGCTGGCACAATATTTGAAAACACTTGGAAGGTATATGAAAGGGCGCACGCCACGATATCAGCCAACGAAAAAATAACTCTCCTCGCAACACTACGTACGGAGGCCAACTTCTCCATCACGCAGGGAGTAATTGCAATGTCAGTTTCAATTAAGACATCTGCCATCGATGAGTTTATTATAATAGCAAATTGCAGATATTTTTACATCGTTTTAATTTCGGTTCCAATGCAATATATACACGAATGGAAATTGGTAAAATTAATTAAACAATTAAATATTAATTATAGATTATATCGATTTAGAAAGAAAAGAGAGAAAACATCTAAAACCATTATATAGGAAAAAATGAAGGGACTTTTGTGTGAGAATTTATTACAAATAAATCACAGTAAAAAAACATAAGCGCAAACTTATGATATATTCTTAATATTTGCTTTAATAAACCTTGATTTAATGATATGTGAGTTTGTGCTTCCAAACCGTTTCCAATTCCATTCTTCTGAATTGAAATTGTTAAAACACATTGCTTTCAATTATAAATACGAATTATTTATTTAAAATACATTCATCAAGGGTATGATTACTACAATTCAGAAGAAAATGAAGAAAAATTAATCAGGAATCAACCACAACGAAGCCGATTTTTCAATTCGCTCTTAGTGAGATTAAAGTCTAAAACGTGGAAGACGTGGTTAGAAACACGCGACATTGACGTGATGGGTTCTGACTTACCGTAGTTCGTGCGATGTAATGGAACATGGAAGAAAGAATGTTCCCTCAGTAAACGAGCGGGGACAGTAACAAAGAAGAAAGAGACAATCTCAGGCGAATTTATTCGACCCAACATACAGTCCATGGCGAAAATCACTTGAGCATTAACGTGACGCTTCTCGAGAGTCTGCAAGGAGAGCAGTTTGAGCCTGTCCTCATAAAGGGGTAGAACAAACGGATTGGTCCAAGGAAGATCCCTGAGAGCGAACCTGAGGAATCTTTTCTGGACCGCCTCAAGACGGCGCACCTGAGTTCTACACGACACGGAGACCAAACTAGGCAAGCGTATTCCAGAATAGGTCTGACGAAGGTACAATAAAGAATTCTTGTGACGTATGGGTCATTGAATTCTTTCGACCAACGCTTGACAAAACCGAGGGTGGAGTTAGCTTTGCTGATGATGGTATCAATGTGGTTATTAAAAGAAAACTGGCTATTAAACCGGACACCCAGATCCCCCACGTCGAGTTTCTGTAGCGAGCATCCGTCAATAGAATAATTAAAAGGGATTAAAGTATTCGAGCGCGTAAAGTGCATGTAAGTACATTTGTCAGTATTTAATGGAAGTTGGTTCAGCTTGCACCAACTGGAGAAAGCAGAGAGGTCGGAATTTAGAAGAAAACAGTCATACTCGCTAGAAACGACACGAAAGATCTTGGCGTCGTCCGCATAGCAAAGAATTCTGGCATTTGAGAGAACGAGAGAGACGTCGTTGATAAAAATGATAAAAAGGAGAGGACCCAGGTGACTGCCCTGAGGCACTTCCGATAAATTAAATATTTGCTTGGACAAGGCGCCACGGAAAGAAACCCTTTGGGAGCGACCAGATAAGTAAGAGTGGAGCCATTTCACAAAAAGAGAAGGAAAACCGAGCATGGACAATTTGAGGGTCAGGATGAGGTGGTTGATCCTGTCAAAGGCCTTGCTGAAGTCAGTAAATATACAGTCGATCTGTTTGCCGTATTCAATGTTACTTAGGCAAAAGTTTGAAAAATCCAGTAAATTAGTTCTAAAAGCCATGCTGGAAAGACTGTAGAAAAGGTTTACAGTGGAAGCTCAGTGTATCACAGATTAATGACTCGAAAATCTTAGCCAAACAGCAGAGATTCGCAATAGGACGGTAATTAGATATATCGAAGATAGGACCTTTCTTATGTGATAGCTTCCAAGTCTTCGGAAAAATTCCGGACGCGAGAGTTAAAGTTAAACAGATAACAAAGAATAGGGGCAAGAGAAACACCACAACGTTTAGCGAAGGCGGCGGGGACGCCATCAGGTCCGGGAGAAAAACTATCCGCTATGCTTGAAATACGTTTCAAAAGCAAAGCTTCGTCAATAAATTAATCATTAAAAGAGAGAGAAGTCGGCGAAAGCTTCGTCAAATGAGAAAAACTAGAATTAAGATCACAGTTAGAAGTATCACAGTCATCAGCCAAGATAGCTGTTGCAAAAAAATCACCAAAGAGACCAGATATTATATTAGCAAAGGTAATCAACATTTAAAGAAATTATGAATGAAATTGAAAAAATCAGCTCTTAATTTCTGCATAATTACTTTTTAATTCCTTCTTAATTATTTAGCCATTCCTGGTTGAATATAATTGAAATTGCAATTCCATTCATAATTCTCTATAATATTAATTACCTTGATCATTTCGCATTCCTTATTAAAAGCATCCAAGGACGCTGCTTTGTGGTACTCCTGCTGTGATTGGGTAGGTTTCACTGAAGCATCCGTTGTGCATAACTTGAAATGTTCTCCCGTGTAGATAGCTGAACAGTATGTTGTGGAAGTTTGGTGGTAGTAAGCGTACGATCTAGTTATTCAGGCCTTGGTGGTTGACCTTGTCGAACGCTTGGGCCACATCCAGGAAAAGGCCTACGTAGTATTGTTTTTCTTTCTAGGACGGTTTTTATGTAGTTTACGATCTTGTGCACTTGCTCGATCGTGCCGTAACCACTCCTGAAGCCAAATTGGTGTTCATTTATCGTCTCTAGGAGCTCTTTCAATAGTAATTTTTCGAACCGCTTGGTGAGGATAGGCAGTTTGCTAATTGGCCTGTGCGAGTCCACTTTATGTTTCCTGTTTATGGATGACAAAGATGTTTGCCTTCTTCCATTGTTTGGGAAAGTATCCAATTCTTAGCATCGCGTTGAAGATAAATTGGAGCCCCAGTTTACCTTTCATTGGAAGAGCTTTTATTAGCTTGCCGGTAATTAGGTCCGGTCCTGGCGTTTTTTTGGCATTGATTAATTGTCGACGATTATCATAGAACGAGTTAATTGAATCCCGCTATTTTTGGAAGTTTTCAGATATTACGGCTTTGTTCTGAATTAAGAGGGCATTGCTTTTCCGGGCCAAAAATCTATTGGCGCAGACATTTATGGTCAATTGTTACAGAATAGGACAGGGCTGCATTGCCATGCGTCCATCAAATTTTCCGTTGGTAAATTTTTGTGAGGTTAAATTAAAATAAAAACAATTTTCGCAAAATCATTACAGATACCTAACTATTATGTGACAGCAAATTAAATTTTTCCACATACTACAAGAATTAAAATATCTTGAAAAGTCAGAACTTTTGGATAACACATTTACCTAATGGTGGACAAATTGAGAATTAGTTACTCCCGAAAGGAATCGTCCACTAAACAATTGCTCTGGAATTTTTGCAGAAAATAGTAGGTGAGGTAATCGTTCTTAACATTATGTTTAGCTTGTGTTCCCTTTTCTAAATGTGTTCCTATGCTTGACATTTTATTAATTTGATTTTTGATTAGCAGAAAAAATGCTACAGATTGCACCCCGCATGCACTGCATTCTTCTCATTTCGTATGGTTAAACAATTTTTGAAAACACCTGAGGTAAATTTATATTGAAATTCATTAGTTAGACTTTACTTCACATTACCTATCAGCTTTTGTAGAACCTTCCGCATTCTTTCTTTCACATTTTTTTCTCATGGACCGAATATTTTGCCACATTGAATCGTGCATACTACGTGTCTACGTATCTACTGCACAAGGGTCAGCGGTGGCATGCGAATACCAAAAATACTTCCTTGTAATAAAAACCGGCCGGAAACCCTACGCATTATTGACGGAGATGAAAAATTCCATCCATCGGGGTATGCATCAATTTTTTCCGCCCTCATCCTTATTCCCCTCCCCCGCTTCAGCAATTGACTCCTCACAGCTGCGATCGGGAGAGTGGAAAGTAATACCTAATGTAAAATATCCTTAAATCTGTAAAGTCTCGAGACCTGCACAATTTCATAAACTCGATGAATTCTGCTGTTCAAGAATAAAATTTATGGAGTAGACGGCACGTGCTAGAAATTGTTTCTGCCAGGGAAATTTTACAATTTTCGCATTTATAGGAAATTTATTAAGTGCCAAACAACACGACAGCTATTTCGATATGCTTACAAAGCCCTGTACACAACCCTGGCGAGGCCATCGGGCAGGACTTAGCTAGTTCGAGGAAGCAGTCGCCTGCATAGAAATTTGTTCGTCTAGTGTTCTACGTGGAAAAGTACATGTTGACGGCGGGCTTATTCGGCATCCACTGCGAAATGTAGAAACGTCGTTTCACCGCCGTCCTATGACTTTTCGTACTAGCGCTTGCTGCTGAAACACTTTCCTTTCTTACTAAGTTTCGCAGGATTTTCTTTCGTTTCTTTTTTTTTTGCCTCTTTTATGCTTTTCCTGTTACAATCAGCAGCAACGGCGTGTCGGTGAGAATTTATGGTCCTGCGCCAGCAATAAAAGCGGTTCCTGTATTCACTCGCCGCTGAGGAAAGGGGTCGATTCTTTCTACTCCGGAAGGGTGTCAGCAGTCTAAGGGTGATTTAATTTTATTTTTATGTTTCTCCAAAAGTGTAATAATTTTAAATTATTGAATTGAAGCAATCGCGCAATCGGTGCTAGCTTGGACCCTTCCAGAGGAATCGTGGTCCATTGGATTTGGAAGTTCGCTTAACCGCAATTTCAGGGGAGTAGGGAGTAGAGCAGTTTGAGGAAAGAGTGAGCATATAACGGTGTAAGCAAATTTTTACCACATATAACCAGTACTTTTTCGTCTCGCATTCATTTTTAATTGCAGTTATTTGGACGGTTGTATTATTCCACAAGAAAAAAATAATTAAACTGGACCTAGTTAAGCTTTGGTAATATTGGGTACATATTTCCAATCAAATACCGTAAAAGCTCGCAAGTGAGGTTAACATAAACATTTTTTAATTTAATAAATTAATTAAATGAATTCGAACCAATTATAGAAATTAAGATTTACATACAGTGACGAGCAAATTTGATCATACGCTTTCACCACTTACGTGTTTTTCTTAATAACAATGGAACTGCAAGCCTGTATGCTATTGTATCTTTTATCTCTTTGTATCTCATTTCATACATAATTTTACTACAAAAAATTATTTTATGAAAGTCGATAACTTTGCTGTGGAGTAAAAGTTCCTGTGCACGCCACTATTATATGAGTGAAAACCATAAGAACCGTTACTTTACTAGGTGAAATTTGTCACTCATATGTGTTTTACGTTAAATGATTTTATTCTCAATTCTTCTGGCATATTTGTTAGATATCTTTTCGATTTATTAACAGAAAGTTCAGACTAATTAAATGAAATTCGTGCAGTTACCGTAGATACTAAAAAAAAAGTTTTGTAGATGTTCAAAAATGGTTTTTTAACACGCCAAGTGCCTTCAAAGTATGGTGTAAACCACAGGTGGGCAAACTTTGACTTCATGGGAGCCGTATAGGTACCTGAGTGCATTTTGGGTCGCTCCATTAACGCAATGAGAAGGAGTGAGTAAGAAGTGGGAAGGAGGTAATCTGTGTCCTGTGTGCCGTACAAGTAATTTTTCTCGACAGGAGTATGCATTTCTCACTTGCACTTGCAGTGGCAATGAGGAGCTCAGAAATCTACCTGAGGAGCACTCGGGAGTCAAAAGAGCCGAGTTTGCCCGGCCCTGGTGTAAACCAACCAATAGTAATAAAAACCAAAAAGGAATTCGGCACAAGCGTACCTACGTGGCAATAACTCGGGTAGACCACGAAAACAGTTTTGTGACAAAATATGGAAATGGCCCGTTTACTTACAACCGGCAAAGTAAAAACGCCCAAAGAAACCGCTTCAGCAATAGGGAGCAGTATTAGCGAGTGGACAGCACGACCTGCTTTAAGGAATATAGGGTTACCGACAGTGGAAAAAAAGAAAAAGCCAGCGCTATCCAAGAAAAATGTTGTTGCTCGTAAAGAGTTTGCGTCGCGGCGTACGGAATGGTCTGTGGATGATTGGAAACGTGTAAAATTCCAGAAATTTGGTTAAGTCTATAAGTAACATAAGTTCATTTAGTCCGATGGAACAAAGATAAATCAATTTGAGTCGAATGACCGTTCTTGGTACAAGACCAGAAGTACGCAACAAATGCAACCAGGTGCAGTTAAGCAGACTATGAAGCATGTAGGAGGCTCCATTCTTCTTTGGGGTTGCATTACAGCAAATGGAGTGGGACCTTTGGTGAGAATTGTAGGTATTATGCGAAAAGAGTATTACCTTTAAATCTTGCAATCAAACTTGCCCTTAGTTATAAGGAAAAATGTGTTAAGAGAAGAGAAGGTCATTTTCCAATATAATGGAGATCCAAAACATTCTGCAAAAACTGGATCGGAATGGCTTGCATCTCAAAAATTTGCTTTTTTTAAATGCCCCGCGTAGTCCCCGGATGTAAGTCCCATAGAAAATATGTGGACTTACTTAAAACAGAAGCTAGCAGAATACCCCGAACCTCCTAAGTGGATAAATAAACTTTGAAGTCGTGCCCAAGAGGAATGAATAAAATTCTCTAAAATTTAATAGAAAATTTGTAGTACAGTATGCCTTACAGGTATTCAGCTTAAAAAAATAAAGGTTTATGGAAAAATGTTAAATTTTTATTATTTTTATATATTGATCACATGATGTAGGTACAGGCAGGATCTTATGTCTCACAGACTTATTTACTTCTATCAAACAAATTTTTTATTGGGAATATTATGCATTAAATGAAGAGAAAAAAGATATACATATGTTATAAACCTACGGCTTATAGTTCCATTGATATTGAAGAAAAACCGTATATGGTGAAAACATGTGATCAATTTTGCTCGTCACTGTATTTAAACAATTTACATATGTTCAAACGAAGATATGTAAGTCAATTATACTAATAAAAATCAATGAAGAATAAAAAGAACAACAAGCAAAAAAACGAGAAAAATGTAGTGATATACATTTACCCGTTCAAATCTTGTGGTCAACGGCGATTTTTGAGATAATATTTTTATCGAAGACGACTCGCCTTTATATTTGTTCGACGAAATCGTGCTTTGACATGGTCTATTTGACTGAGATCTGGCTGTGTGGAGGAATTGAGGACGCCGAGCTTTTTGCCTCTGACTACATCGTTTTTCGACGTGACCGACATTCTGATTTGAACGCTCCTATTGGCGGTGGAGTCTTGTTCGTCGTGCACCACGAAATGTCGTCTGCACTGATTGATACGTCACACATCTGCGATTTGGAAATTATATGGGATATATCTGGTGTCTACGAACTTCTTTCCACCTTTTTGGATGACTTTTCTAGTAATATCTTAGTCTCCGACGAGCTGAAGGAATATATTAACAACGAGTTAGTCTCTGGTAAGTATGTAGTGGGTGTATTTATGGATTTAATAAAGGCCTTCGGTACGGTAGATCACAAATTATTAATTGATAACATATGCTCGATAGCTCGGGAGTCTGTCAAACAGAATATGCACCACAAAAATTGGTGATGGAATATATAGTAAGACTACAATTGTCAAAACAGGGGTACCACAGAGTTCGATATTGGGACCAACACTTTACTCCCACTATATAGTATATACAGACTATTAAAGAAGTCAAGCTAACAGAAAACTACTATATTTATGCGGATGATACATTAGGGGAGACTGGGGCTGGATGTTACAGGGGTGAAAATTACAGTGTGATTTGCAGATCAACAAACGTATTTACCGTATTTTTCGAAAAAGACGGATGCTCATAGCAGCTTCACCTGTCACGATATACATGCCAGCGCCGTTAGTATTGTTGACAGAGGAACCTGTGCGTATAGGTGTTAAAAAGTGGCAATTTGCAACTTTTTTTTGTTTCAGTAATTTTTGTCTACACCTCTTACTTTTCGATTAATAGTGATAGATTTATGTGAAGTTGGTGAGTTGACGTTATATATATTGAAGATGTGGCTTTCATAACCTCCACGCCGTCCATACCGCGAAAGCCAAATGCATAAGAGCCATCATCCGGTAAAATATTTTCATAAAAGTTCTCAAGGTTGCCCCTGGCACTCTGCAAAATAAGAATTCAATTCATCTGGGTCTACATCACACGTCGATTTATCGGTGCCTTATACTCCTGCAGCACGTAAGTTATTATATAGCTTTTTGGGGGGATCAAAGTCACTCTCGTGATATGTCTTTGCTTGGTTAAACGTATTTTAGCGTTAACTGCATTCCTCACCCCAGTATACAATTTACGGTTCTTAGGTGATTTTAATCTACAATACCGAGTTTGGAGTTATTCTCGTTTAGCAGTTAGGCACATTATCTCAGTGGAAAACCAAGGGCACATACCATGTTTGATTAACTTTTTCTGCAGAGGAACAGTGGTATAGAAAAGCTGGCAGATCGAGGTGTTAAGTAATTCCACTTGGTAATCGGCTGACTCCAGTCCATAGATATGTTATAATGCCAGGCGTAGGATTGACCTTTCGTCAGAAGCTTATAGTCTAAGATCCCACCATATAACGACCTTCACCGAGCTGGTTAATGGATCAAAAGTATTTTATATTCAATTAAATATGTCAATAAATATATTGCAAATGGATTGTCTAAAAAATTTCAGTCCAGAATATGATTAATTAACAATTAAAAAATTGGTTTTTTTTAAACATTTCACTGGTTTGGTTAATAGACAAATTCCATACCACTCGAAAGTATGAAGCCCATAGAATATGCAAACGTTAGGTTGGATATTTTTTTCCCGTCACAACTCTTGGGTAGGCAGGTATAAACAGGTAAATCGATACTAGTAACTTGCACCGGTCTGGTTAATGAATTAAAGTTAAATTAAAATAAAGATTAATATTAATTATTAATTAATATTACCAACACGGTGGTATAGGGTTGTCTGCGAAAAATCAGTCCTGAATTCCGGTTGTCGAATTTTAAAAAGTGAAATATTGCTGCGAGCGAATACGTGCGACAGAGAGGTCCCGGCGAACTATCCCATGCGATAGAAATTGCAAATTTTATTTCTATTATTAGCAGACAAAATAAAAATAAAAATAAAAAAAAAATTTATTTTTATTGTAATAAAATATAAATACAAAAGTTTTTAAATTTTTCAAATTATTCAGGATTCGAGTCACCGGACATATAATTGTGATCTCCAACTTCTGAACATTCTTCGTCATCGCTTTCTGTTTCAGTTGTTTCGACAATGTCTTCTATCTTTAAAAGTATATGATCCCCAATGAACCCTACTGGTTTTAAATATTCATCTAAGAACCAACAAGGATTATGGTACGCAACAGTTTGATGTTGTAGTTTGGAGAGAATCACCGAAGTACCAAAATTTTTGGCCATATTTTTTATATGCAGTGGTACTTTGTCACTCTGAGGGAAAATAAGATTAACCAGCTTCTTCCCACATCTTTTTTGGCTATGGTCACAAAAGAGACAAATGGCATCAACATTACTCTTTTAATCCTCAGTAACTGTAGTACAGGAATCGACACTAGGACTCAACCGTTTTGAGTCTTCATCAGTAGTAGATGCATTAGTATGATCCTAAAAAAACCGATTTTTGCGATTAAATAAAAATGTTTGATATATAAATTTTATAAACTTTTTGATATGAATAGTTGAATGAAAATATCCTCATTTAAATATGTTACAAAAAAACAAAAATCAGATCATTTTCTTTTTTATTTTATAAACAACCATTTTTTAAGTTAATTAAAAAATGTTTACGTGTGTCGAAAATTAACAAAATCATAGGTGAATTTTACTAACAATTATTTCATCAGGAAAAAAATATAGGAGATGTATTACCTAAGATAATTTTGAAGATTCAATTATTATGTACTTACTGTAACATCCATATTATTAAAATCGCGATAATATATCATCTCAGCAGAAGGAGAAAAGCAAGAGGTCGTGATCCAGTAAGCTACAACTAATCATATGTAATCAAAAAAGGAAGCGAAGATGAATCAGTGACTAGGAATATATTATAACAACAATCAGTTCCAAAAAAAAAAAGTTGAAGAATAATAAACATATTGGTACGACAAAATGTTCATAGCTCCAATTTGAAAACCAAAGAAAACTGAAAATACATGATGAAATAGAGAGAAAGAGAAGATTGAAAAGGAGGAGGACCTGTCTGGAGATAGAACTTGTTTAAATATAATATTCATATATTTACTTAAACCACAGTTAGTATTTCCTTGTTTGGATCCCAGTATTTTTATACCTCAATAATTAATCTCTTGGAAATTTTAATATTATCAACCAAAAAATTGCTCAATTTTGCCAAAGAATGGAGCAGCCTCGATCTGCCAGCGAGGTATTGAATTCTTTTAAATTGCTTTCAACCAAATGTTTGAAGGTATAACGATCGCGGCGACTTTGCATTCATGGCAGTCAAACATAATTTAGCTCCAACACTGCTGACGTAGAATTCCAGACGAACAATAAATTCGAAATGTGAGGAGATTACAGAAATAATTGACAAATGGCAGTAAATCAAGCGATGCAAATCGGCAGAGAGATGGCGCCAGACCACCCCGCTTCTCATTAATTGTTTGGCTACCATTCGTGTAAAACCGCCTCGCACATTCAATTGTTTTCCATTGGTAAGATTTCCTGTTGCGCTTGATTCATGCTCGTGCTATCATGTATTGTAGAGTTCGGCTGCCTCTCTGTCGGCTTGGTAACAATGCGCTGTGGAAATCAGGCGAAGAATCGTGAAGTCATGTCACCGGCGAGACTTCTATTCCGGAAATTGTGCCCGTTCGGAACTTCTTAAGCAGAATTCACCTCGGCGAAGATCTTGTCGGTGGTGGGTATATTGTTTTCCAATTTATGTCGCAATTCTGACGGAACATATAATTCTTTATGTTAATTGGATGCTGATTGCGTTATTGAGTAAGTTCTTGCGGGCGCTCGAGCAAACCTCCGCAGAAGTCGTGCCAATTTAGCTAGAATACTTAAAAAATCGCAGCCAGCCAGTCTGCATTCTGGAATCACGACGAAAAACAACTCCCACGTTGGCGTGCTCGCTTTTCACCGACCGGTAGAGCAGCCACCCAGCGCTAGTCGTCAAGTAACAGCATAATTCCATATGCGTTTCTTAATTGCAGCGGGCTCTAAAAATATTTTGTTCGCCAAGTATCACATGTCTTGCGAGTGGATATTTAATTCCGGCAAGTTTTCCAAGAACTAAATTTTCCCACGTCTAATGTTCGTACAAGCTTTATCGCCCTGTCATGTTAGGAATTCCGCGCGGTATCATAGCGCACGAGTGTAATTTTTTGAACTTCTCAGCGATATTCCACTTCGCCGCATGGCCAACGTAAACAAACTGAGAGATGTCTAGAAAGGCGATCCTGATATGGTCAGCTTTGTCTGGAGCTTAAAAATAATGCAATACTCTTCGTTGGCTTTTGTGTTGCACTGCTGCGGTTTAAAGTTACGATGTTAAATTAAATACCTCGCACTGGAGGCCCGCACCTTTGCCAGCAATCTCCCAGAGATTTATCATTACAATGGAAATCATTTAAATGATTCTAATTTTTTTTGGGGACTTCATAAAAAGATCTAAAAGACTGTTATACTACCAGCCTTTGATTTTCCTTAATACTCCGGCAGATTTTCCTATATTCTTTTTCACAAAAAAATTAGTTGTCAACAAATGCTGAGATTAATTTTTGAAGCTAAACGCTTTTCTTAATCCAAAATTTTACAGAGTTTTCTTTTTACCCGACCACTTAAAGTGATCTTCATCTAAGAGATTGAATTTTGTTAAATTGTCTTCCATCACAAAATTGCACAGCCTCTGACTTTTAGACCTTTTTAATTTTTGTGTTATCACTCAACTTTTTACTCAATTCACATTGTAATCTGATAATACTTCCGTTTCATCCTAGCAGAAATTTTATACTTGAGTCGCTACTTTCCACTTTCCGCAGTGTCCATATTGACGACAAATAGTTTATGACACCAGCGTACAGTCCCTGCCCAAAATATTACAAACACTTCCAAATATTGTAAAGTTTGTGGTGTTTTCTTTATAAACTAGCCGAGTAGTAGACGAGTATTTTTTTCCGAAAAGAATTTGTTTATAGAAGTCGCGGTATGACATGGTGCGCCACCTTACATAGATAAAGATATATGAAGATGCCCAAGATCCGATTTCATCAAAATATGGCAGCGCAACGGTTTCCAAAACTTTTTTGTATTGGTCCTGTCTCATGGTCCCTTCGACAAAATAAAGCGGTTCTGGGCCATTAACGGTAATTGCTCCCTATACAATTACAGAAGCCGGATGCTTGATGCTTGTTTTCTTAATACCGGACGAATGAAATTTCCCTCCCGTACCCCTTCTCACCAATCCACCGGCTTCTGTAAGGAACTGGAGCGTCGATTTGTCTGTAAACACTATCTGGAAAATATGGAAAAATAAAAACCTTAAACGCGTTTAAATTTAAGAATTCTGGAGGAAGATTAATAATTACCTTATTCCAGTATTCTGTGCTGACCTTCGCTTTCTTCGTTTTCTCAGTGAAACGTGATATTTTTACCGGTAGGGGACATTGAAAGTCGGCATCCTTCCACCTCCGTCGCAAATTTCTGTCCGAAATTTCCAAACCAGTATCATGTACCATTTCATTGAGTTCCCACAAAGGTGTCCAGCGGCTCGCAGCAGCAATTAAAACTATTTTGCGTTCTATCCTAAACGAGGTCTTCCTTTTTTGTCTACAATTTTCCTGCTTTGAAGAAGTCACCGACGAAACTTCCTTCACTTTTTTTGATATCTGGACGACCACGAAATTTTTTTATTGAGTGATTCCCCATTCTCAGTAGTGCAGTAATTGTACTTTTTACTCACTGGAGGTATCCGCTTTTCGCCCCTTTACGAAATCTGTAAAAAAATATGAATTTTCATTAATTTAGCATTTTTGTATTAATTATGAGAAAAAGCAAGTTCCGTTTTGTAGAGATGGCGTAACCTTTATTGTATATATTACTTCTGAACCGGTTTGACATTTATTTGACAGATCTAATGTCAGTGATAGAATCCATTGTATTTCGATCAGTTAAAGTGTTTACCACAGAGTTTTTTTGCGGTAAGCTCACCGAAATCCGAAAAACCATTTGTTAAATACTGCTGCAAGGCAATCAAGAAAGGGTTTTTTGAACAGGATTGTTGTTATTGTGGATGAAAAGAAAGCCTGAACTGGGAAGTGTTATACCACCCGTCGTACTCACCGGACATTGCACCTTCCGATTACTATTTGTTCCGGCCCCGATGTAGCGATGCACAATGCCCTTCTGCACAAAATGACAGTTTTTGGCTTTAACACGATTAGTTCGCTGTTTTGTACAAAATCGGCAGGTCAAGGTACAGATTGGCTCTAGTTCTTCCATACATAAGAACATATATGCAGGAGTCCCCAAGGCTCAATTTTGGGACCTGTTTTATATAATATTTACACATCAAACTTTTCTTGCATTCTGCTCTGCCTCTCATCCACCTTTGCTGATGATACCGCTATTTTTAGCACCGATCATGACGCTGGTCAAATTTGTAAAAACCTACAGGAAGCCCTTAAAATCCTTTACAAATCATTCCATAAATTAAAAATAAAAATGAATGTGGCTAAACCTCAAGCAATGTTTTTACACGCAGAAGACATCCTCGCTTCTTATCTAATGTTAATATGTATAAAACTAAATGGATTTGAAATTCCCGGGTCTGCCTCCGCCAAATACCAAGGTATCACGCTTGATAAAACCCTTACTTTTTTTAAACACATACACTTGATCACAAATGAAGTCAACTAATTAAAACATTATATCCATTTATTAACAAACGGTCAAGCCTCAATCTGGAAATTAAAGATATAGTCCAGGCCCTTATGTTGTACGGAGCTCCAATTTTGTTCCAATGCGCACGCAATTACATTTAAAAGTCGCAAACTTTACAAAATAAAATATTTAAAATGATCTTGGATTTACCGTTTCACTTTTTCACCTTGAAATTACATGATATTGTGGATACAGAGCACATAGCCTCGAAGGCAGATATTTTAGCTTAGCGTTGTATCTCAGTTTCGAAAATATATATCTAAAATTATTGCTATTTCGGTTATATTATTTTAAGTGCAACAAATTCAATTGAAATATGCAACTAATATATTAAACTATTGTTTAAAATTTAAAAATTTAACAAATATATTATACAAAATTAGCTAGACCAATTTGTCTCACTCTCCCATGGTAAATTATAGTAAATTTTACAAATGCGGCTTCTACACGGTCTTTCAATGAGAACGCTCGACTTTTAAATGTAAATAAAACAAGTTGTGTGTGAGACATCCACTCCATATTTAATTTATTTGAAAAAATATTTTATGGCATCAAGCATGGAATAAAATATCGTTGAAATATCAGACAAAATACGTTCTTTAGGACGAACTTCACAAAATTTAAAAAGAATATCAGAAAATGTGTCTTTAAATAATATAGAAGCTTCATGCAGATTACACAGAAGGAATCGTTTCTACTAACTAATTGTTTCTGATTATTTTGATGATAATAGCGAAAAGTGTACAGTCCAGTACATAATTAAACTGTTCCCGTGAACACATTTACCCATTTGATAGTGACATTACTTTAGTCATGACAAAAAAATATCTTGTTCAACGGAAATGCTCTTTAGTTCGGGATTGTTGAACGTGCTTAATGAAGCTATAAAAATTTAATTCGCGAGAACAACTCTAAAAACGGATTATTCGTAATCGTTTTCCCTGCAAGCAAGCAGACCTCTGGACATCTATTCGCTGCGGCAGCGGATCACACCGGTGTTGGTATTGCGCAAAGACGATTTGATATGGGACCATTATAGTGACATGGGTTTGAATGGGGATTATCTCTGGATGGGGACGCATCTAAATAAATTCAACGATCAACGCTTGTGTTATCATAACGAAGGAATTTATTGCCTGATCAGGACAGAGGGTGTACTGGAGATTAGGCCTGTGTCACAATAACGGCCTGCCCGCAGCGTTGTATCATACAGGGCCCTCGTCTCAAAAACCAGTAGCTTAACAAATTTGTTCGCAGGAGACACATTTTATTCTCACAGCGGCCCCAATTTAAGGTGCCACGAAAACTATAATCGGGTTACTTATGGGCTTTATTGAATACCTCTGTACGACAGCAGGAACCGTTCGTCGCGGTTGTGGTAGTTGGACCGAATCTAACACCGGGTGGCACTAACTACGGAAGACGCAGCCTATTTAAAAGAGGCCAACATTCAATTTATGGGCTTAAGATGGTGAGGCAGTGCTCGTTCAGAAATTGCTCATCATCTTCTTAACTAAGTGTGTGGGCTTGCTGAGGAGTCCCGAGATTAACCAGGTCTTCGCGTTGCATCCTCTCACGCGGTGACAAAAAAAACTCCTCACATAAATTTTTTTGCGTGATAATAATTTGTTTTACAAGCATGCATTATTCTTGCCCGGAACGACCGCTTTTCGTGTGGGCGAAGATCGTGTTAAGTGATCATTTTTTGCACACGGATGAGGTAATTTGTTTTGCTTAATTCTCCATATTTCAGTCCGCTTGGAACAATATCGCCTACGAGCAGATTTCATGCAAATTCCGGAGAAGCTTTTATACATACTGATGACGTTGGCGTTTGGTGTTTAAAACACTTTTAAGTATTTTTATATTTATTTGTTTTTCCCAGGATTATACAATTTTATCAAAATAGTGATAACTTATCAACATTAGGGGACGTTACATTAAACAATCTATCATATACATATGAATGTTTGTATACATATAATTCAATCATAGTCCACGAGCTCGTGGAATTGTTCATACAATATTTTAAAAGAACTAAAAATTTGCAGAGTGGCACATCAAAACTATTAATTCAGGGTGTTTTTCATAACGTGTGTAAAAATAATTGGGGTTAAATAGATAGCCAAACAAAAAGCTCTGTATGAAGAGGTTATAAAACTCAACCGTTTGGGAGTTGCATGGCAATTCATAAAATCGACATTTTCATTGTATGCGATTATTATTTTATATTTATCTTTTGATCTATTTAACGCGACGACATCAAACAATTAATTAATACACCTCTTTTTTATTTGCAATAAATTACCCATGTTATTAGCCTTTCACAACAGGTAGGTACGACATGTCCAGGTGTAGAAAAACCTGTTCCGTAGAAAACCATCCCTAGTTAATTATTTTATTACACTGTATTTAGAAAATTTATAAAATAATCACAATTTCTAAGAACAAGGGTCGAAAATATTTGTATAAGGTACACAGGTAATCAGTTTTAATATCTAGTGCAAAAAAGCGATCAAATAGTTAGTTTAAGGAGGCTGGATCGAAAACGAAAAAAACGGGAGAATTTATTCAAATTTCGCTAGATGATAGTTTAGCATCATATAATTCAATTACAAAAAAAATGGCATGTCACCGGCCAAATGGAAGAGAAAAATCAAACTAAAGTTTATTAAGAGGTTATTACTAGGTTAATTTAACTCGCACAGTTTTCATCCGATTGACTTCAAATTTCAACTGGACCTTTACTATTAAATTACCTAACGAAGTACACACGAGTATAGCGATTGTATATCAGGAAAAAAGTTATGAGCCATTTAGTTCGAGTTTTTTCGTCGAAAAAAACGGTTTTTTTTCAAACAACTGCTATTTCGCGAAAAAAAATTCTAAAAATATAATCATGTGTACTTCGGTAGCAAAAATCATGTAGATAATGAAACAATTCAACAACAACAAATAAATTTTAAAACAATATATCTTACTTTACTGAAATTTGCCTGTTCTGATATTTTTATTTTCATAAATTAAAGCTTGAACAACATAGCAGGTAGTCAAACAAACAATTACATAAATAAAACGCAAACAAGATATTTAGTGCTCGCATAGTTGAATGTATACGCACACGACCAATACAATTTTTCACAAAGTTCAATAATTTAACAATCACAACACGTACTTATGGGCACTGAAATCACAGTTTGGAAAGCGTATACATATGGGGTTTCCCAATAAGAACGTCCGAACTTTAAATTTGAATAAAACACACAATTTTCGAGCAAAAATGGTTCTGCTTGGTTTGTTTGAAAGATAATTTTATGCGATTTATGATTTGAATATAATATCGGCCAAATAGCCACCGCAACTACTCTTGCACACATTCATCCGCTCATGCCAATTCGATGACTCTGTGCAACATTTCGGCCGGTATCTCAGCTATGGCTGGATGAATATTGGCTTCCAATGCCTCAAGAGTAGTAGGATGGTTGCTGTAAACCTTCGACGACATAATGTGGCACCAAAGGAAATAATCCAAGGGTGTTAGATCACACAATCAAAACGGCCAAGCGATGGGACCATTTCTGGAAATTACAACTTAAGTTAAGTCCATGTTAAGACGGCAAGTGTTAGGCGGTGCATCGTCTTGTTGTAAATAAAGGTCGTCCGCATCAATTTCATCAAATTCCAGAAAAAAAAATCGGTCAACATCGTGTTATAGCGGTTGCTATTAATGGTAACGGCATCTCCTGCCTCATTTCGAAAGAAATAAGGTCCGATGATCCAAACGGTCAATTTTTGTCGATGGAATGGTGATTCATGAACCACTCGTGGATTTGACTCGCTCCAATAGCGGCAATTTTGCTTGTTGACGAATCCATTGAGCCAGAAATGAGGCTCCTCTGAAAAGATGATTTTACGATGAAAATCACCGTCGTCGCCAACATTTCTAGTGACCAATCAGCGAACTGACGACGAATATGATGATCGGTTGGCTTGAGTTCTTGTGCCAATACCATCTTACAAGGATGCAGACCCAAATCCAAACGCAAAATTCGCCAGGTTGTCATCCTGGAGAGACCCAACTCTTGAGAACGGCGCGGAACAGACGCATTTGAGTTTACACGAACACTAGCTGGAACGGCGGTAATATTTTGTTCGCTTCGGGCATTTCTTTGTCTTACAGGCACCTTTGTATCGTGAAGAGTGAATTCACTTTTAAACTATGTTATTATGCGTCCTTTAGCGCGCTCAGACGACCGTTTTTTGCACGATCTTACAGTACCGACAAGAGAATACGAATTTGCGTAATAATTTTGGAAAATTTTCAAGCGTTGGATCAACGTGAAACGTGTGATGAAGAAATCGCAAACCTTACTGAACATAACTTCACGGACCTGTCAAAAAACCATAAACAAATATGGCCGCCACGAACTACCAAAACCAGGTCATCCCTATTGGGAAACCCTTTACATCAAAACATCAAGTAGTGCTAAACATTTTCCCCCGATTTCTATCAACTCATTCTTTGACACTAGAAGCCTTAGTTTTACCTAACTTAACTCAAGTGCTACCCACTGAGCCTATTTCATAGGTAAAACCGTGAATACACGAAAATATCATTTTAGCAGATCCAACATATGATTTCCCAGGATCTATTGATATATATGTATATGTATATGCGATACGATTAAGTTAATGTTAATTGGACAACTGACGATCCATCAATCAAACTTTTTTTTAATTGTCAAAGTATCACTCACGGACTTTCCTGAACGGACTTACCCATACTGCAACCTAATTTGCGAGTGTTATTATACAATATTGAACAATATTCTTTATATGATAGAAGTCATTCTCGTTGAATATAAGTCATAAACAAACAATCCAAGCACAAAATAAAATACGGGGAATCCCTGCACGTCAGTACATTATTATATTATAATATTATAAGATGTCATTATTATACATCGGTCCGAATCGTAGGTGCGATAAAAATATGAAATGATTCAAATATTTACAAGATCCATATTATTATAATATTATTTATTGTGAAATGTTGCCGCCCCGGAGCGACTCAAAGGGAGAGAAACACACTTTCATGTTTTAGAACAATAATTTTTATTCAAAAATAGTGAAAATCAAAACGATGGTTTTACAAAAACCAAGCGATATTTTATATCTGATCCCTACATTTTTCACTTGAACTCTTAAAAGTGTGTTTCATTTCATAACTACGTTGAGCCATTGTTTTTTGGAATTTTTGGGCGAATTACATGGCATCTCTTTCAATCATCAATACAAAATTTGTCTTTCATAATAATCTGAAACCTTTTATAACACAAATATGCACAGTGAACGGTAAGTTGAAATAATTGTAATTAATTCATCTAAAACTATTTTTCTGTGAATTACCCCTTGCCCGAAAAGGTTTCGTATACAGATATGGCTTTGTTTTTAATTTAAATTCAACTCACCCCTTTACACAAGAATTCCACTAATGACAAACAGCGACAGTCACCCGAAGATACTCCATATATGCAACCACGAGAGTTAATGAACATTCAAATCATACGTGAATCTTAAGAATGTGTGTAAAGCGGCACCGAATTTATCGCTGCCTATTGTCGTGGCACGTTGCCTATTAGCGCTTCATTGTTTGTCCTTCCAGCTATCTCGCTAAGGGAACAATTTAGGGTATGAATATTGTCTTCAAATTAGTTTCAGAGGGCGGAGTTTTGTGAACGTGCTGAAGGAGGGAAGGCGCGTCAAGACACTGTTAGTTGGCTCCTACCAGACTAATTGCCTTTTCAACAAACAATTGGTGTGAAAAGATTGGATTGAAAAATATTTGGCGCGGCAAATTAAAATGTGCCTATGGAAATTAATAGAAATACATCACTCAGGAGACGTGCCATAATATGTACACTTGCGCATTTGATTCAAAACCCCAACAAAATGCTAAATTAGTATGGCACATTAATATCGAGGTGATGCAAAGGCGATTGTAGGCCTGCCCACTCTTCTTGAGTTAACAACTCGCACAAACAATCACGCTAATGGCTTGGCGAGTTATCTACAATATGCAAAACAAACATACGTACATATCCGGTGATTGCGGATGAGTTCCCACGTGAGAAATCTGACAGTGCCTCACTCGCCTTACGACAAGGCAATGACACCACCTGAAGAGTGGATGATTTTTCTACCCGGGAAGGCCTAAAATTAGTGCCGAGCGAGATACGCTTTCTGGGCTATTATTATGCAAATGGACAAATGTTAGAGCCGTAGATCGCCGCGAGATCTCGAAGATTGCACGTCGGAGCGACACATCAGGCACTTTGTTCCGGCGAGTGGGCCATTTGTTGTGTCAGTGACGATAATGCTGCCGAAGCGGGCAGCACTACACAAAAAGAAATGTTAATTAATTGTTTTGAAATGTACACGTACTCATTAAATATTTGTATTTGACCAAAATGATCCGCGCTGTTTTGCATAACTAGCTGTTGTTGCGTCTACTTAAGACAGTGTCAGGGCTGAGGAACACTTCGAATGGAAGTCCCGTGCGCATATTTTGAAACGCCTCAGAGACCCTTGATAAATAGTTCGGAAACACGCACTTTCAACTGACGAAAACAGCCGCAATCTCAGATCGGTGTTCGAGATACGGCCTCAATAATTAGGTACTCTGGACATTTTACTTGACAACTGAATAAAAGAGAACTATTTCGTTTTCGCGGAAGATTTATTGCAGCGCAATGGTCTGATTTTACTTTGAATAGCTGGGCCACGGGAAGATTTCGGAAACATTTGGGATTTCCACAAAAAACGTATTTGGGTTAGCAATTGAAAGCATTTTGCTGTTGCAGGAAATAAGTTAATGAGAATTTTTCTTTTTGTTTGATATTGCTTGGGCACTTACTTCTCATTTGGTAAGTCAAATAAAACGGTATTTTTTTAATAATAAAAATAGCTTACAACTTTCATTTTTTAGTCTTATGCTCTGACACTTAAATACTGGTTCAAATCAGGTCGAACGGAGGTAAAAATAAGGTCTCCACCTCCTTGTGGAATACTCCGGAACAGTGGCGGACTAAGCCCGTCAGAGGCCCGGGGCGGCAAAGCTGAATGAGGCCCCCCAGCTTTAAAATAAATGCAGTTTTACAAGCTTTTTATTCAGTTCACATTTGTATGTATAAATAAGTGTTTATGTTTATTTCGTTAAAATCTGGCAAGTGAAATTTAAATTCGACTTAAATTATTTAGGCTAAATAAACATACATACTTACAATATGGAAAGGATATGGGTGAGGAAAATAAAATACGAATCGATCGACAAAAAAAAATTAGATGAAATAAATCAAAGATAGTTTTTTTATTTTTTGTAGCGTGTTATACATATGTGTTTTCGGGCCTTCAATTTACTGAACTCCTGAATAACTTCTGTGAAATCGATTTCTTTGAAATTTTTCTTTCTATTGAAAGCACGGCTAGATTAACCAGTCGCTCTTGACCCATTGTAGATCGAAGATAATTTTTAATTAGTTTCAGTTTCGAAAAACTCCTCTCGCATGATGCAACCGAGATGCAAATGGTCAAGAAGTATTGAAGTATAAGCGATATACAGGGTAACGATTCACTGAAGTCCCATTTTCTTATAAATTGAAGGATTTCTTGGGCTCTCCATTTGGCAGCAACGTCCATACTCGTATCGGTGGCTTTTACATGCCTGCGGTACCTTTTAATTTCTTGGGAAACTTGCTCCGTGTCAAATTCACCATAAATTTGTATCAGATTGTCAACTGCTACAGCCAGAGCGTCATCTGAAGCTTCTAGCATAAACTTTGTTTCAATAATTTGGAAAATATTGTTGATTTGTTTCATGGCCCCGTATCGTGTCGACAATTCTTGTATAAATCGGTCTATGCATTCATACATTGACCGACGTATTTCTTCTTGGATTGATAATCCAGCATCATGAGTTGATTCACCCGGCATCGTTCTTTTTACCTTCCTTCTTCCTCGTTTCTCGATGTTGATGTCCATGTCATTGCATTTTTTTTATGCCAAAAGTTCAGCATTGTCTACAATCGTGGTTCGTTCGGTCACTAAATACTCATTCAAGGCGTTTAGTTTGGCGATTCCTGTATCCAGAGTCATTTTTGGAGACTGCAAATATTGTTGAACTAAATTTACTTCCTCCAGTATAGAAAGCCAGGATTGTATATAGGTTAGAAAGGTAAAATCACAAACAGCCGACAGGAGCAGGCTTCCTCCTGATCTTGTATCTAGATTTGCTTTTGTTGGATCTTGAAAATGTTCCAAACTACTCACAATTGTCTCTATGTTTTCTTTTACAACTTTTACTGACTCGTAATGAGCGCTCCAGCGAGTATCCGATAAACGTTTTAAATTTTTTCCAGTTTTCCCTTTCAGCAATTGCCATCTCTGTGTAGATGACGAAAAGAACGAATATAATTTCTCTACTGTTCCAAAACACGTGACGCTGGCAGGAACGCATGCAAATGCATGAACTCCACAAAGATTCAAGGAATGATTAGAACAAGGACTGAACAGTGCCTTGCCTTGCCATTACTTCTTACTTAAGCACATTTTTAAAGTCTTGTTTAGGATTTCATCAGGGGAACGCGGAGGCATTTGGGCCCCCCCCCCCCACCTTGTTAGTCCACCACTGCTCCGGAATTAATAATGGGATCATCCCATTTCCTGCTGGGCTTTGGGAAACTATGTAGCATGGAGAGTTGAAAATATCAAAGTAAAGCGCAGGAATAAAATTGACACAATCGTCGATAAACGGCTTCAAAATTTCGGCGTGTCGGCTTCGGTGGGGGAAGGAGGTCTCCACAGGGTATTACAGCCTTCAATGGATGAAGTCTATTCATTAAAAGAATAACAATAATAAAATAAATTAATAAATAAGAAAAAAGGAATTAAAATTTGGGATCCTCAAAATCCTGATTTGTTTTTAGATTGAAAACAAAACTGCTTCAAGTAGACACATAAATTTGGCTCAAATAAAAGCTGAAATTCTCTATTTACAGAAAACAATAGTTTGACTTTGACAACCCTCATCAGAATATCGGGAATGGCGGAGGGGGATAACGGGAGGGGACGTTATCCATTCTAGTTTGATTTCTCTGAGAATGAGGAACCTTTCCTGAAAATATCGTCTACCAACTCGATGAACTCCACTTTTTGCGGTCGCCTCTCCGCCTAACATGGTATGCATATATCCTCAGAATTTCGTATGATGTGTATAGTCCGAGAGCTGAGGGACCAAAAATGTAACAGTTTTAGAACGGCTGATATTTTAACATTATGTCATGTAACGGTTATATACCAACAGCTTACCATCAGTCAGCCAGCTTTGCTAATAGCTGCCCGGGTGCGGCTCCAAACTTGTAAAAAAAATTGATGTATGTCGCAACTGTTTTATAAAATCTGAAAATCAGTTTATAGAAAGTTGGTGAAAGTATTTTATGAAATCTGAAAAAATAATATTCTAATAAATATTATCTATAATTTCTTTAACATGAAAAATATTAAAACAGGCCGAAACAGGACGCGTCGGAAACGCGCTTAAGTCGTAGAAAGTATGGTTTGTAAAAATGAAAATATAATAAAGCAAGTAGATTATGTGATTGGAAATAATTCCATTCCATTCCATTCAATTTTTTTTTTATTATTGTTTGAACCGCAGATTTACTTTTTTTGTATTTAGCCGCTATTATGCCATATCCTAAAACATTTAGGTGGATCGATTCTAATTGCCGGTGATTTAGGCATTTTTTATTATAAGCATTAAAGTTTGTCTTTTAAACTCCATATTTTATTTCACATACAAATTTCTTTTACCACGCAGTTGTGCACAATAGAGATCAAATAGTTTTCACGTAATTGATTTCCACTACAAGTTTCTAAAGTATAGAAAAACTCACGGTATGTATACTTCTGTCGCGTCAAAAACTGCACTAACTCGAAATCACCTATCGCTATGTTATTAGCACGAAATCTAACGCGATTTATAAGACGCGAATTTATTGCAGACTTGTGGTAGAACAAATTTGTGTGATTGGTAGTAGTGAGTTTAAACATATTTTTCAAAAAAATTCTTAAAGGGAAGAAACATTCCCATTGGGTATGTATACTTTTGTCGCATACGTGTTTTTATATCTAGGATCCCAGCGGGAACTGGAAGCTTACAAGAAGGCATGAAAGAGCACTTTTTAGAAGCATAAAAATGCTTGCCTCCCGTATCCCTATCCGTATATTTTTAACCAGGGCATGTCATTGCGAGGAAGAAAGCTGCTTCTATTTTCTTCCGGTGTGCTTCGTCGGGAGACTATTGGAATATTTTTTATGTTTTCTTACCGTTTTGGAAGCTTATTGGCAAATTTGTTTGTTTTATTTTTCTTTGGTTCTTTGGAAGATTATAGGAAGATAGACATGGAGGCGAAGTATTATAGATATAGAGCTTAACTCTTTCGATCCTGGTTTTGCATGAAATATTTGTCAATTTCCTAGCTATGATTAGGCCGCTATATGATATGTACTAAAATTTATAAGGACAAGTAGGGAAATATTATATATTCATATCAAATAAGCATGATCAGTTTTATATATATATTTTTAAAAAAAACTGCCTTTGTTTCCAGTAAAAAACAGTCTCAACATAAAAAACATAAACAGCTTCTTTTCCTTAAAATTATTTCTAAAAATTAATACAACAATATAAACAGCCTCTTTTTCTTTATATAATTATAAAAAACAGCACAAAAAACAAACAATGTCAACATAAAAAAAACATTAATTCAATTGAATTAGCTTTTTTTTAACAAATATGTATTTTTGTAGAAGTGGTTTTTTAAGAGTCGAAAGTCCTTCTTCATCTCCTCCTCGTATTGCATAAAACTAAAATCTTCAGATTTCACAGCTTCTAAAATTTCGTTTATTTGTAAATATGACATGACTACGATAAATTTGAGACCTTACCAAATAAAATTGCTTTGAAAAATTTTAAATTGTTTATGCCAAATTGTTTTTTCGATCCGTCCCAGGATATTTTTAATATATTATAAATATTTAGATAATGGAACTCTTCCTATTATTGCCCTTATGTACGTGATCTATGTACGAAAATATTTTAATACGTGATATATGAATACGGAATTGAATTACTTACTAGTTCATCATCGGGAATATTTTCGATAGCATGCGATGCAATAAATAAAATCGAAAATATGACTTATTTATGCGAAATATAACAAATAATTTAAATAATACTTACCGCAAACAGGTACACAAGGAAAATAAATTATTCAATTCACTAGTGCCGCTGATAAACTCTATAATTAACTAAAAACCACTAAAACTTAAAACGCAACTGCACTCTCGAGAACGTAAACGAAAATGAGCTGAAATGCTTCAGCAAAAAGATAATTTCACAACGAAATGATGACATCGCCCTTTTACGCATGAAAACATAGAAAATCTTCCTTTGCATTGCCAAGGGCATATGTTTTGAAGCATTTTTCGCTCGGAGAGAATGTAGAATAGGAAAAAGCTTTAACATCTTTCTGGTTGCTTCATAAAGACATTGATAGGAATCACTTCAAATTTGCTTCTTAGGAAGATTCAGAATTTTTTCCCGCTGCGATGTCATAAATTTATAACTTGTACTTGTGGCGTATGGCACACTTCTGTATTAATAAGCAGTTGATGTTATGGAGATATGCACATTTTACACCTTTCATAAGTGTTAGATATTAAAAGTACTAAAGAATTCTACCAACATTGAGGTGATCTTTATGACACACAAGAATTTGATTGCCCCCAAGCAGATGATTGTTTTTCCTGTTACTTAATGTACACATCACAATAACAGCATCGCTTACAACTGTGTGTGCCCGGAGTTGTGAACCCTTTGCCAATGAGACACACAACTGCTAATCATACCTACGAGCGAACACAGTCGCCTTCAATTTCTGCTTCTAATGAGCTCCACTAAATAACTCGCTTGTTCACAAGTAATAAACTCAAGGTGGCGGTGCTCCAACCCCGTGCACCCGTTGTATCACGTCATGTTAAAAGGTACACTACTGTCTCTGTGCCTTGTATCAAAGTGTTTAATTAACACCTACCCACGTGTGAGCCCCAGATGTTCGCCTTGTGCTGCTTATGTCAACAATTTGAATAACAACAACAGGAGGTACAACGATAACAATAACAAAAATATATCCCCGTTAGAAGGAGGTGGGCAGAGTGTGTGTCTGGATGTGGAGTCGAAACCTTTTGCTCCCGACGCCACACCACTTAACTATTGTCGCAGCAATTAGCAAACGTAAGGAAATCAGAACGAACCTTCGATGAACGCTTTCGACTGAAGGCACTAAAACACGATGGCGCAGCAGCCAGCAGCCAGCAGCGTGCAGGGAGCGGCTCTTTTAATGAGCTCGTGTCGAAGGAAAAGGGTAGCTTGCGTACAAGTGTCGGCCATACGGCGTGGATATTAAAGTTTACGATCACACCAATTTTTGTCAAAATCACAGCGCTTTTACTTGAAATTAGCAATTCAGCGAGATTTGCATTTTCTTGGTAATTGTTTCTACCTTTTGAGTGTTCGCTGTATTTCGAGTTCACTCAGGCATGGCATTCATTTAGCAAAACGGTTTATAATTTCTCAACTGGTGCCTAATGCACTTGATGTTGGAAGAAACGTCACAATGAATTTAAATTTGAAACTGAGTAGGCACTTCTATGTGTGTGCCGAAAGATTTCGACGCAAATACTGTGTGAGGGAATCGTAAAATTTTAAGGTTTGCTAGGAGACATAAAAAAGTTTCAAATAAATAAGGGCAACGTGAGTTACCCCTTTGGGCTTTATTCGCTGTACCTTGTAAATTTATGAACTGAGGCCTAAACGCCCTAAACTGATTGTTGAATAAGTTTGAAATAAGTGATTGAGAGAATGTTTTTTCTGCACAATTATTTATTGCTTCCTAACGAACTGAACGATAAAATCTACCATCGGGACAAAAGTATGCACTTTCGATCACATTTTTCATAGCATTTATCCGCATGGTTCGTCCAAAGTTTCTTCAAACTGTGCGAATTATGCGTGTCAATTGCTACTTAAAAGGCGGACTGAAAAGTTCGTAGGCTAGCATAGAAAAAATTATTTTGTTGATAGAATTTGATTTTATTATTCAATATACTTCCCTTCGAGGGCGATACAACGATTATAGCGGTCATACAATTTTTCGATACTATTTTTATAATACGATTTGTCTTTAGCCTCAAAATAGGCTTCAGTTTCGGCGATTACCTCTTCATCGGCGCGAAATTTCTGTGGAATTGGATCCGGTGTGAAATAATGGAACCATGTTTCATCCATCGTCACATATCGACGCAAAAATTTGGATTTATTACGATTGAACAGCTCCAAACACTGCTTAGAATCATCGATTCGTTGTTGTTTTGGGTCGATTTTGAGCTCCATCGCGGCACCCACTTTGTACAGAGCTTTCGCATATCCAAATATTCATTTACGATATGACCAACACGTTCCTTTGATATCTTTAGGGTCTCAGCTATCTCAATCAACTTCACTTTACCGTTATCAAAAATTATTTTGTGGACTTTTTTGATGTTTTCGTCGGTAATAGCCTCTTTGGGGCGTCCACTGCGTGCATCGTCCTCGGTGCTCATTTCGCCTCGTTTAAATTTAGCAAACCACTTTTCTACGGTTGATTTTTCTGGTGCACAGTCCGAATAATGTTTATCAAGCCAAACTTTGGTGTCAACAGTATTTTTTTTCGCCAAAAAGCAATGCTTTATTAACACACGAAATTCTTTTTTGTCCATTTTTTGCAAAGTAACAAAAGTTCTTTCACTCAAAATGCTATAACTCAGATACTAACAGTGCAACAGCTGTCAAATTTATACACACGTCTTTTAAAGGTTAGGGCTAACTAAAAATCATATGGATTTGATACTAGTAGAGCCATCTATGGGTCAACCTACGAACTTTTCAGCCCGCCTGTTAAGAGTACATACCTGTCTACAGTTCCAAAAGAAAGGCGATTTTCAGATCAAACTGACTGACAAACTCATTCGGAAGCTTGCAAGGATGTAATGCAAGCCGCTGTGAAAGGACCTTCTTGACCGGTGGGCACTCTTGGGAAATAAGCATGGAACTGACAAATAAAAAAGGTTTCTTCGCTTTGAATTGGACGTAGGAATCCAGTAAACCTTTAATATTCATTTAAAAAATGACGTTAGTGAAACAAAATTTTTTTTGAAGTTAAATATTTGAAATATGTGCTTTTTGCAAGAGGCAACTTATGTAAAATGAAGTAATTTCCAGAGCAATTTTGGGTGGTTCGCAGGATGAATACGTTTCTCTGGTGCCTTCAATCCAAATTTGAAATTAATACCTTAATTATTAAACTATCCACACTCACTTAAGAAACATGGTTTTGATTTAAAGATTACAGATCACATGCAGACGCTCCGGCAGACGACGCAAATAAATTCCCGTAGCGGCGCTAATTTTTTAATTAAGCTATGAGGAGGTGGCGTTGGAAAGAGGAAGGTACAGAATATTTTTTAAATATAAACATATTTTTTTTGAAAGTTCGAGATCGATCTCCCCCCTTGAGTAAACTAACAGAAAAAAAATTTTAATTGAAAACCCAGGCGTACGTGTCAAATCGATATCATTGAATTTTGCATGAACTGGCATGAAAATGCTTCTTTCAGAATATCCCTCGTTAATCTAACTGTATGGAATGTGGAGCCGTCTTGTTGAGATTACATATAGGTAGGTATACTCAAGATTGAGACGAATACGGGAAAACTTGTTTTAAATATCAAGAAAATTCATAGTAGAATCAAGAAATTAGAGAATGATTCTCGTCCAAGAACAAGCCCGCTCATATCAGTCAGATGTGGCTTGTATTAAGAAGATAAAATTTCAGTAAACATATCTTATATCATCTTATAAAATTTATTGAATCTAGGAATTTAAAGTCAAAACAAGAAACATTTTCTAGTTGATTTTCTTAAACTGATTCATACAAATGCTTAATACTAAAAAATAAGAATTAAATCAAGAAATGTTTACTTATTTTTTTCTTAAAAAATACTAAAACTTGTGAAGTCAAATGAAGAAATATTTTCTTGTTTATTTCTCACATAAATCGGTCCACACAAGTTCTAATCCATTTTCGATTTAGAGTATGCGCTGTGTATTGTATATGTAATAAGTATATGTCAGATTAAGTAATAAACATGACAATGCGAAATGCAGAAAGCTATGTCTAGATCGCTTGTTGGGTTTTTGTGTGGTGTCCGATGGGATTTGAACTCAGGACGCCTGGCTTCAATTGTGCACACATTCGCAATACTCCATATTGGCACTTCATATCTCCCAGTAGGAAAAGAAGCACTTTCAAACCGCTTACGCTCCGTAAGAGATTTAGATTTTAATCTAGCATGTCCGCAGACGTAAGCGCTTAATTGTTGCATATAGGAGAGGACTGTAATTTAAGCTCTTTATAAAAAAACAATTGTGCCTTCTTACTTTGGTGTGATGAGAAAATGCTTTACTATCGCTGCTTTAAGGAGCAGTTATCACAGTCCTTGCCTTACTTTCTATTATTTGGAACGGCGCAGCATCAATTGATTGCGCTGCTTCCTATCTGCTCCTTTGGAAAGCACTTCAAATTTTTCTTATTGGGCTACCTACACTTATAATCTGGCTTCTTGGAAAGCAAAACAATCACAATCATGTGGGATTCGAACTCTGGGCCTCTGGATTGTTAAATTCCATACCAATCAATGTTCACTATGAACAGATTGAAATAAGAAATAATTTTCTAAAATCTCGAAAGTAATTTCTCAAACTTTGAATATTTTCTTAAAATAATAAAATATTATCTGATTGCTCGATTTCTAAAAGAGCTAAATTTAATTCTGGATACTGAAAAGCATATTTTTCTAGTAATAAGAAATGAAAGTATCATTGCTTGATTTTTGCAAAAAGTTATTGAAATTAGTGTAGTATTCTAAACTGAACGATGTTTGGAATCAATCTTGGCTTGTATAAAAAATTTTTTTTCCGTATACATCATTTTGTGTATCATGATACCTTTCACCAATTACAGTAACTGCATCGTCAATGTCAATCATGATCCATTTTGATAAAATATTTTATTCACTAAAACGCGTTCTTGCGGTGTCAAAATACTATGGTAATGACAACTTTCAAGATAAGTATAAAACATTTTCAGTGAAATTTTTTTTTAAACATTTCAAGTTTATTTGAATCTTTGTACTGATAAAAAATAACAAATCCATACATATTAAAAACTAATATGTCGATTAGTGGAGTAGATCATCTTCTAGATACATCTGTGAAAATAGCAGGAGACTCAGGTTTGGAGCAATCCAGCCCGTACGACACAATTCCAGTCATAAAGCCGTTGCAGATCAAAGGGCCACCAAGATTGGCTTGACATATATTTTTATTTCCACTGTTTTGGCCGACACAGATCATACCTTCAAAACTCATATATCTAAAGGCTTTGGCGCATACTGACATCGGCAGAACTGCAACTTCTGCGACAATAGGGACGTTTGATCGGCCAGCCCCCTGAAATTGTTTTATAAAAATTGAGTGTCTCTATAGTTAAAACTGATACTACGAAAGCTGAGAATCCCCATCCAGTCGTGCTGCATACAGCTCCGGACTGGACTCCGTTTTTTGACATAAGCACTGGGGTCACTGTAGAATGGTTTATTGGGACAGTTCTGCTTAGGAACAAAATTGCTATATTATTGAAAAAATTAATTGAGTCGAAGTCGGTATGAACTTGGAAGTGCTCAACATCGGAAATGAATGTTTCCGGCATCTTAGTGCTAAGATTGCGTGCTCCTATCACCACTATGAAAGCAGAGGGAGGAAATAGACTTGAAAAGTGAAGCTCGGTTGTGCTGAAATTAGAAATAATCTAGATTGGCTTATTTCCACAGATAAATAAGGAGTTGCTTACTCTACTAAACATTGAGCTGCAGTAATAACTTTGTTGTATGCTATGAGGGCGCCACCACATCTATGGTCACTGCCAA
The DNA here is from genome assembly GCA_947538895.1 of Neoitamus cyanurus. Taxonomy (NCBI): domain Eukaryota; kingdom Metazoa; phylum Arthropoda; class Insecta; order Diptera; family Asilidae; genus Neoitamus; species Neoitamus cyanurus. The sequence goes on from OX384540.1 coordinate 3,452,042, forward strand.
AAGGGTTGTCTGCTACTTTTAAACGAATAGATGCATGAAAATCCCGAGCTTTCCCTGTTAAATTCTCACTCTAAAGGTGCACTTCCGATTCATTATAGGTGGAATTCCGAATAAGGCCTAAAATATGCATCATTAGTCTTATCAAAATTATAGGGGTTTTTTACTATTTATAATACATAAATCTATGTATATACATAAAGGGTTATCGAACAAGAGCTGAAATTTTAAAAGAAATCAAGTATGTGTTTTTTATAAAATGGTGATATGATATCATTAAATCTGCCAAATCGTCTCCTCAAACCCTTTTATAGATGGCCAATTTTCCATAACATTTTCGCATAAAAGAAGCTCAATTTCTCCAATGATTGTTCCGATATTGTCTCCAATGATTGTTCCGATATTGTGTCAAAGCCCCAGATCAAGGCACCCGTTCGGGCGCCGTATTGATAAAAAAAAAATTTTTTTTTCTTGCACCCAAGCAAAGATTTATTACGGGAAGTTGAGAGAAAAAATCGTTATTTTTCGTGTTTTAGTTCTCATAGATAATCAAAGACATGTTGAAACAAATCGATAACGCTATTCGATAGACGACAATTATCTTAGCAAAAAAAATTTCAATCAATTACGTCGCGGGGTTCAGAAGTTATTCGTGTTATTCGATTTTAAAATGATTGAATAATTGTTCAGATTGTTCAAACATCCGCTACTTCCATTTGCGATGTCTGCACGCATCGACGCTATCTAGAAGTAAAAAATAAAATAATGATGTGCATACCCTCCGCCACACACTCTTTTTTTAAGTGAGATCTATCACCCCTCTCATATTAAATAAATATTAGACCACGTTATACGAATCATTAAGAGGACTGTATTTTTTTACATACCTGATATCTTAATTAGCTAATAAGAATGATCATATACCATAATTACAGAAACCTTATGCCCAAGATGTTAGCGTGGCAATGTTTTCACAACACTGAGGATAAAATAGAATATACCGATATCAGCGCGCTTATATTCAAGGAATTTTTTTTTATTGTTGAGGATTCTGTAGTGAACAATTCTCCGACAAATTCGAACCTAATTTGCTTTTTGAATAATTTCAATAGAAAAAAACTAAACGTACTCATATGTGGCAATGTCCCTGAAGAGGTTAAAACTGTCGGTCCTGAATTTTGCTAGTTTGTCGCAATGTACCCAAAGCTCATGTCTCTATTGTCTTTTATACATACGGGCATTGTGTAATTGTAAATAAGAAACAAAGTAAGTATATTTAGAAACGTTGCATAACAAAGTATGACCGCTGCAGGGCGAATAATTGAACAAAAAAGTTTCCGTTCCCCATAATTTGCCCCTAATGCGCTTTCGAGGAAGAAATCCCTGTTCTTGAAAATGGAAATTAAAACTGTCGGTGGTGACATATATATCCAGCAGGGTAACATGGCGAGGGATGTACTTTAAACAGAAACGAAGAAATGTGGCTTCGGCTAAAAAAGGTCTTTCGATATTGGACGACAAGTGGGTAAAATCAGTGACAGCCCCGCTGCATGCATTTTTCTAGAAAACACCAAAGGGGAGGAATCACTCAGGGTATCTGCAGTTGTGCTCCTGTATTGACATCAGACTTCGATTTGAATAATTCTGGATTCTCCTTGGGGATCGGAAACTTGGGGCCCGGTTCGGGCGGCGGCGGCGTGTTCTTTACCTTTTTCATTGGTATTCAGTCCGGACATGGAGTGTTGGACGTCTTCTGTTCTTTGTGGCTTAGCTGCCATTTGTTGTTATGGAGTTGACGTGTGTACATGTCTCGGGGCTTAGTGGCCCATAAATCACGTAGCGTAAGGTAAATAAATGTCCGAGCTTGCTATAAATATTATCACGACGGAAGATTGTCCTATTAAGGTCTCAGGATATCCGCGGCTCTTGAGCTGAATCTCTAATGAGGCGGGGTGTGAAAAGGACTCACAATCAGTTCGTGTCGGACGAGTTGCGGTTATTGCTAATGAAATCCCAATCAAATCTCCGAGGAGCGACTATGTTTTGATTAATGTCTATCACTCGGCTCGCATTTGAAGCTGCAGGCTTGTCCTGCACGAATACAAACGGCAGCAAGCAGATAGCCTTTTAAGGCGAATTCGTAGGCACATTCTCAGTTGAGATCTATTTACCCGTGGGTCGGTGTCAGTCTCACGGCTATTGAGTCCTTGATCGACTTTTAATTTGAATTTATGACAAAAGCAACGTTTTCCATGCGCATGATCTGCGGCCCGCTGAACGGGGAATAACTCAATGGAGGCTTTAATGATTAATTGGGGAGCTGGTATTCAATTTATCACATTTTTTCGAGCTAGAAGATCACTTGTTTTGTTCGGCGCTGCTGGACGATGGCGAGACTCTCCGCTATACCTGCGTGGACGTAGTTAAGTCGTTCAATCTTTCTGTCTAGATCTTCTTCGTGTTGATTGATTACCTCTATCTCTGCCGATTGGAGGCGATACAGTGGCTATTTGGAGTCAGCACAACTCCACCGCGTTGAAAGCCATTTGCCGCTTGTTAGGATTAGCTGGAAAGAAATCCATATTGTTTCCATTGTCAATTATTCACAGTGGCCACCTTACGAAGTTGAGGGTTATATCCGCCGCCGTGTTCAGTTTTCACGGAATGTTCGCCTAATGGCCTAGAGCTCTGTTCATCTGTTCCGAAAGGGAATATTTTCAAATGGGGACCACCGGGCATCCTATGTAAATTTCTAAATTTACAGACTCTTTAGATTTGTTGGTTGAAAGCTCGTTAATTAGCAATCAACTGAAATAATTATTTACAAATTAGAGCAGTAGCCAGGCATGTTTGAGTAATATGGTTTCTACTATGGTGAACAGATTTATTTATTTAAATCAAATGCAGCAAAACAAGCGATTTTTTTTTTTGTTATTTAATTGTACTGATGTAGTAAAAGCGACGACGCGCCCGAATTCAGTTGGTTTATTTTTATTTTTCCGTCAGCCTGATAAAAGCAAATATTGAAAACTGCGGATTTAATAAATGCTGGAATAAGATTCACATCTCTGTTAGTTAATTGCGTTTCTGTTAATAATCGCCGCATATGTAAATAATAATAGTTTTCTGATAACCATGTGATTTAAATGAAAGCACCCAGAAAATCGGTCTTAATACCTAATAGAACAGATGAGTAATATAGATGTCCAGTCGAAAAAAAAAGTTGCCGAATTGCCTCTTACTTAGGCACATGTATATATTTTTTCAGCACACGTGCGGGGTAAGTGGTACCTTACCGCACGGGTTTCCATGCGGTAAGTCATCAATTAACCACGGTGCGCTAAGGAGCCGATTGCCCACGATGGCTATAAACGAACTCGCTTCGCTCGTGCGTCTAACACCGCCATCGTGGGCAATCGGCTCCTTAGCGCACCGTGGTTAATTTATGAGTCACCGAATGGAAACATGTGCGGTAACGTACCTACTGCTTACCCCGCACTCGTGCTGAAAAATAGCATACGTAACTCGGGCGGTAAGTAGCCGAGTGCCCATGATGGCTGTTAACGCACTCGCTTCGCTCGTGCGTCAACACCGCCATCGTGGGCAATCGGCTACTTACCGCCCTTGTATCGTAATATACTAATGTAGGTACAATTTGGTCGACATCCATAGCTGAAAATGTTTAAACAATACAAATCTTAGCTGGGGCCTATGTATGTACTGGCCACTTGGCCGAGGGTCACGCCACGAGAACAGCGAAGAGTTTGTTGGCACCGACCTAAGAGAAGGTGAGGCGTGAGGGAATTTCGATGTTCAATCGGCACCAGCCATTGTGGGGTGGGGTTCCAAGATGCCGAGAGATTCTAGGAATAAGGCGCATAAAAATACGAAAACTCGAAGGGAAATTCATAGAATTTTAGTTGATGACGATGACGGACGGGTTGATATTGTAAGCAATATTTAAGATTTTATATGTTGTGGTAATTAATTGATTTAACCAGGCAGATTTTTCAATTTTGTATTTTGTTGTTCAGCTTTTCTTTTAGGTGATTTGCGGCGTATACCTATTTGAATTGAATTTCATTGAGTTACGTACTTCATTATTCAATTTGTTGGGTTTTATATTTTTTAAAGCAAATACGCGTGGTACAGCATTTAATCGAAAAAAATTACGAGAATATCAGCCCACATTATTGAAAATAGCAGTATGATTGAAATTATACAATAAATATGTATGCCAAATGAGAGTTATAGCGCAGTAAAATTAGTTACCAAAAAGGTCAAAATTACGCAAAAAGTCCGACCAAGCTGAATTTTTGTGGATACCTTAATTTGGATGTCATCTTAGCTATCTTGTAAAGTACACTTAATTTGAGCCATTGAATTTAGGGGATGAATTATAGTTTTTTGCTAATCACCTAAAAGAAAAACTGAACAGCAAAATACAAAATTGAAAAATCTGCCTGGTTAAATCAATTAATTAGCACAACATATAAAATCTTAAATATTGCTTACAATTTCACCCCGTCCGGCATCGTCATCATCTAAAAATCTATGAATTTCCCTTCGCTCCCTGACGGTCGACCATGTGCCAAGTGCAAAGGCTCCAGCAAAGATTTCCAAGATTCATTAGTTCCGTAACATCACTGAGCTAGAAAACCGAAAACTTGGCTAGCGGAAATGTTGCATTGGGCCGGCTTTTTAGCATAGTGGCTGGGCATCTGTATTACTTATCTGTGTTAATAGTTAGTATCACCATACCGGAGGTAAAGCATGCAAACTCTTCAGCTTCCCACCCTCACCATTAAATGGTGTAACCCCAGCGTAACGTAGGGTCAGGGCTAAAGAAGGTATGTTAAAAATCGTCCCCTATCAATATGGGGTTAGTATAGTGCTAACAACATCACCTGTAAAAATACACTTTATACACTCAGAAAAAGAACGTGGTAAATACAATGGGATATACGTTGATTCAATACTTTCAAATATGATTTGGCGCCGAGGCCGAAAATTAAAACTTACCAGTGAAAACTATTAAAAAATTTATCAAAAGTTTCCAATTTTGAAATGAAAATTTGTGTATATAGATATCGTAAATGTGTTTGTATACCAGGAAATGTGGAAGCAACGCACGCAAGGGGACGGGCATCCAAATCACCCTCATACGATTTTGGGTAGTTTTCGAGTTACAGGGTGATTCATAAATTGAGGATGCACATTTATTTTATTTTTATCTCTTGATCTACTCAACACAGCGACATCAAACTTACGCAAAACAACTACTGTCTTAATGTGCTTTCCAAAAGTGTTAATCTACCTATACCACTGCAGTTACGAAAGTGAAAAAAAGCTCTAAGATTTCCTAAATTTCACTTTCTTCCCAATTTTTCTCCAAAATTCATGTAATTAATACACCTATTATTTATTTTTATTGAGTTACCAATTTTGTTTTACAGATATAAAATACACTTTTATATGTATGATCACTTTTTACTTTAACCTTTTTCGGAGCGAAAAAGGTTTTGTATAAAAGCATTGGCAAATTTTGTGCTCTACAGCTTTTGTATGGATTTATTTTTTATTAAGTACTAGTTACCCAAAAATTGTATGGGATTTCGAATTCTAACAAAATGTTTTAAACTTTTCCTCTAGCATGTCTAGTAGATGAGATACTTACGATAAACGATTTTCCTACTATTATTAACATTCCAAGCTAGGGCCATCGACTTTCCCAGGCACACAAGGTTTTTTACTGTTACTGTGGGTGCTAACATTTAAAATACTTTTCATCCTGTTACCGGATAGGCCAGCTTTTTTACCGTTAGCTATCAGGCATACAGAGCGTGCGGGGTCCTTTGTTGGTATAATCTCAACTTTCTTATTAAAATTAAACTTCGACACATGGTAATAATAATAAAGAAATATTGAAAATGACAAATTCTAGCTCGCTTGCAAAACCACAAAATTCTAAAAAAAACGTATTATTGCGTGATTCATTGATTTAATGCTATGAAGAGGACCCGCCGGTTAGCTGAGATCCAAATACCTGATAAGAAATCACTCGGAACCCGCAGATAGCAACTGCCTTAACATATTATCGTTTTACAAAAATGGGAAACTACGACCGGATGGACCTACAGCCGAGCTGTTTCGTTTGATGTCAATAAACAACAGCCCAATTAGAATAAAGGAATCCCAAATGGTTAGCACTTCATCCATTCCAGAAATTCACACCGAATCTGTGGGAAGAGGTCGAAAAGGGTATTTGTCTCACTGATAAATCTCCGCCAGGTTCGACTCATTGTGGAGTCGCGCGTTTGGGATAGTTTATAAATTCGGTAGCATTGGAATGCGAGCTCATTGTAAACCCACAGACGCAGTGTCTAATTTTTGCCAACAGGAATCACTGAAGCAACAAAGCGAAATTTATGAGCAATCCTAAACCACCATTTGCCATCGAGCCGTTGAAGCTCCCCGAAAATCGTCCAGGGGCTGTTTACCGCAACTTTTTAAAACAAAGCCCATGCAGGCCGGTGGGAACTGAATTTCAAAAAATCTGAATTGTCGCTACATTGATTAATTAAGCTTTTGTGTCCATGCCTGAGCATGCGGCCATTCACGCTCACCTTTCTTGTCAACTTGGCCCAGCTCTGTTCCGCGGTGCAGAGGAAGAGGCCGATGTCGAAGCACCTTTGTGTCTGTGTCGTGTGCTTCGCTTTGGGGCGTTAAATTAAATCGGTGACGAAATAAATTTTAATTGGAAAGATATGATTCTGGTTTGACCTGAGCGGGAATCCACCCACCTCTTCGCGAAACAACTTGTTAACGCGACGACGCTTGCTCCAGCTTCCAACACGAGACGGTTTTCGCTTGCTGTACTAAATCCATTTGCTTTGTTTCCTTTACATCGTCTCTACCTTGTTAAGCCTTGTCGCCGTTACAAGTCCGATAAGAACGCATCTTTTGCCACAATTCACCTTTTCGCTGGCAGCCAGGTAAAGAATATTTCACACTTTTTTTTTCTGGTAAGACTTTAGAATCCGGGCAATGACATTTGTTGGTGCATACAAAAGTTGGGAGCGATTAATTTGTAAAATAAACAAATTTGCATAGCACACGTTATTCGCAACCACGCACTTGTGCATTTAATTAATGTATTCCTTAAATGTTAAATGTGTTTGTTTGTTTCTTTGTTTGTTACTCAATCACGCGTAAACGGTTGCTTCGATAGACTTCATTTTTTGATACAAGGTATTACATAGTTTCTTTACAGACAATATATTTTAACTGTTCAATCAAAACATGCATTACTTGGGTAAGACTCCACTGGTCTCAATACTATTTGTAATCTTTTCGCCAATTTTTGTCGATCTGTATATGTACATTCAACCTCAACATGTTGTTTGAGATGAAGTACCGCGTGATATTTTCAGTTTGAGTCATGTGCGCTTGAGCGAGATTGTTGGTCTCAGATAGACAGCCTGACGGATTTGCACCGAGTTTTGACGGATTTGCACCGTTTGTCCTGAAAAATAGTGCGGATGCTATTACGGAATCTCTTCTTATTATTTTCAATCGCTTCCTGGAAACTGGCAATTTTTTGTCTGGATGGAAAAATTCTTTTATTTCTCCTATTTTTAAATCTGGATCCAAGTATGAAGTAACAAATTATATCGACCAATCTGTAAGATTCAAACAATTCCTAAACTTTTTGAAAACATGGTGTATAGTAAGTTGGTTTTAATTTTAAAAAACGTTTTGAAAATCTCTCCTTTGCAGCACGGCTTTGTCCGTGGTAGATCTACTACAACTAATTTAGTTATTTTTCTAATTACTTGCTAAATTCGATTGAAAGGGGATTTCAGTGTGATGTAATCTTCACAGATTTTGCTAAAGCATTCGATAGAGTAGATCATGCAATTTTGCTTCCCTAGCTGAAAATTTTAGGCTTTCACTCAAGTATTCTCAATAGGCTTATATCCTACATCGGTCGTACTCAATACGTCCGAATCGATAATGTCTTCTCGGACCCTATTAAAGTTATTTCCGGTGTTCCTCAAGGAAGCCAACTGGGACCGCTTCTATTCTTGTGATTTATAAATGGCATTCTGTCTGTTCTGAATCATTCCCAATGTCTTATGTATACCGATGATCTAAAAATCTACTCGTACATTAAATCTCATTTGGATTGTGATAATTTGCAGGGGGACTTATGCAATTTGTCTTCCATCGTCTTGCCGGACCCAGTTCTTTTTATTAAGCTACAGGGATTAGGATCAGCTCGATAGAGTAACTAAGAAGAAGGATTTTGGTGTAATTTTTGATTCCAAATTTGATTTTTCTGGCCATATTGACTATTTGGTCGCTAAGTCGTGCTCTATGATAGGGTTTATATGTAGGAACGCAAAGGGCTTCTCAGATCCTTTTACCCTTACATCTTTATACTTCTCCTTTGTAAGATCAATCCTGGAATATAGTTGCATTGTATGCGATCCTTATTATATGTCGCAATCGTCCAGAATAGAAAGGATTCAAAGACGTTTCACTAAATACGCAATTCGTCTATTGCATTGGGACATAGAAATGCCTGCTTACAAGTCCAGATGCTTGCTACTTCGTATGTATTCTTTAGAAGTTCGACGAAAATACTGTGCTATAATGTTAATCGACTGTTCTTTTATACTTTCCAAATGGGACCATATGCACCTTCTCGTGATCTTAAGTCTCGTGAGCTTCTTCATGTTCAATATCATAGAGTGAATAATGCCTTTAATGAATCAATCGCACGTTGTTTAAAGGAGGCTAACTCGGTTTGTAAAGTTGTAGTTCTAGATTATTATTCGAGTAATAAGATTTCGAATCTGTTATCAAAATTTCCAAATTCAAAATGTGCGAATCCAATGAAACGACCTAAGTTCCCCAATTTTAATCAATTTTGATGAAATTTTATATATAGACATGTTACAGAATTCAAATCCACCAAAATTCAAGATGGCGAAAACAAAATGGCTACAGAAAAAGGTAAGCTTCAAGTAATTACCTTGAAAACCTTCATTAGGAGGTTTTCGGGGTCGCTGATTACGAATCTGCCATCAAAATTTCTTGGTTCAGAAAGACGGATCCAAGATGGCCACCGAAAAAGTAAAATTTCAAGGGATTGGTCTGAAAATCCGCATCATGATGTTCTGGGGGTCGCTAATTTCGTATCAGTTACCAAAATTTTCAAATTCAAAATGGCGGATCCAATGTGACTACCGAAACTCCTCCATTTTAAGCAATGATAATGGAAATGAATATAAAAAATACTAAGGGGATATGAACTTCAAACGTACTAAAATTTAAGATAACGGACTCATAATGACTACCAAAGTTCTTAAACTTCAATGGATTGCCAAGAAATTCAAAGCTAGGTGTCTTGGTAATTCAACTTCAGGGAATTTGAATGAAAGTGAATACAAAGAACACTTTGGGGCCACCGATTTTAAAAAATCGAGATGGCGAACCCATAACGGTAAACCAAAATTTTAAACTTCAACGGAATACCATGAAAAATAATACTTATGGCTTCTTACGGTGTAGATCTTGAATTTTTATAGCAGAAATAGCTAATTTAAAACGACGGATCCAAAATGTCAATCGAGCTTTTCTAATTTCAAGAGTTCTCCGTTTCCGCGTCTGCTATTTGTAATTTAGTAGATTTCCATTAAATTAAAGAAATAGGGGCTTATCAGAATTTCTGAATATGGTATGAAAAACTTAGAAGAGCGAACGAAACTTTTCGATTTCAATAAGGCATCTAGAATTTCTTAACTAATATTAATAAGAAAGATTGAGGAGATTTGATACCAATAAAATAATATTTTCCGGTGAATAAGTAACGTACACAGATCAGAAAACTTTTATACAAATAATGGTTTACAAGAAATTAAATGTGTAAATAGGATCATTGTAATGTCAAACTCAGTACAATAACGCGCCGGAAGCCGGGTAACTCAGCTATGCAGTGAAACATAAAAATCCATGCTTACGAGTACCTACGTTATTGACAAGCACGCATTTGACTTCTTTTTTTTACTCTTTCTCTGCGGACTGGAAATTTTGTTCTATCTTATTAGCATGCACTTATTCAAATCATGTTTTGCATCTTACTAGTGTTACAAATCAATTAAGAACTATTATTACTATTTTTATCGCTCATGGCATAATTTATGTACATTGTGGTATAAGATCTACATTATAATTAAATAAAAATATTTACTGTCAGTCTATTGCATTACTTGTCTTTGCTTGTTTGTACCTATTTGATTATCTATTTTGACATTAAAGAGAAGAAATCATTCAAAATCACAGAAGTCCATATTTATTCTTTTTGTAGAATAATTGATAGAAAAAAAGAAGGCTTTTACCAAGTGTTCACAATATTAATATTTTTGAAATAAACTAATTACTAATTTCACAGATGTAAGTTTTTTACATTTTTGAATACGGCATCCAAGAACCGATTACAGTTTCCCACGATAACAATGAACAATTAAGGTATTCCAATAACGGCCAAGATAATTGTATTCTATAGCGGAAATATTCAAGTTCGTACCACCCAGAACAGAATTATATTTTTGAAAGCATTATAAACGAAATCGGATCAAATGTGATTTAGTTTAGTCGCTTCCATTAAAACTGGCGCTCTTCATTATACTGATGGCATGTTATTGAGCTCCGCTTACAAATTGAAAGAGTTGAACAATGAAAAACCGTCAGAGACTGCCATTTATTATCTACCCTTCAACGGAAAAACGCACAGGAGATACAGTCAAGGACCTTTAAATTGGGAGCATGCTTCCATCACTTGCTCATCTTATACGGCATCTCGATCTCGTGCTGGTAAAAAGTTCCCTTCTGTTCTTCTAATAAGTTTACTTTTGGACGTTGGTTCCGAAATGTCACATTTATGATGTCTTATTTATGAAGAAGTTATTAACTGAAAAATTCATCGAGCAGCGATCGTGACTCGAATGCGCCGAGAGGAATTAACGATCGATTCACTAATTGATCACTCGCAGAGTTTCTGCCGAAGGAGAAGTGGAACGGTAGCAAAACCAAAGCATGAAATTGCAGAACTTCTAAATACTGCCAGCATGTCTTCGGCAAATATTATCAGCACAAAATTTATGGCGGGCTGAATTTTGGCATTCCTTTTGACAATATCCGCAGCATATATGCGCGGCATGCGAATCGTGCCGGTGTCGCAGTGCACGAGAGAATATTTGTCATACATACAACATAATTCGAGCATTTCAACCGCAGCTCAGAAATGTTCGAGGGTTCTCCATTTAATTTATGACAGCTCTGCGCATTTATTGATCTCTGATTGATGACCCACAGCAGCAATGGGACAGAGGCATCCTGCTCAAAGTGCTTGTTTTGCATCCAACCGGAGCGGCAAACCGAAGTTTTCCTTGCTTAATCCCCCAGAAAGAAATCAACAAAAGTGAAAAACAACGCTGCGAGTTGAAGTCCCAAGAGTGAGCAAATGATGCAACAAAAAAGTCACAAGTAGCTAAAACGCGAAAGACAAATCGAGCGAATACGAAAACCCGTAAACCCTTGTAATTTATATTCGAATGCTGCTCGTGGACATACATATTGCGCCAGCGTGCTCAGTCATTCTCCAAAACTCATTTAAATTCAATTAGGAGAGCTGAACAAGCCAGTGATTCTGGTATCAGATTACACGATCTTGAAGAAAACAAACAAACTCTAAGAAGTTCTCCAAGTACTACGAAACACCTCGGTCGTCCGCTCATTGCCCGGACGTAAACAACGCCTTTATGTGCTTGCGGGTACTAGAGGCTCCCAAAATATTCAAAGTTGTGAATATCAATAATTTTTTTTGACAAGTTTTCATCCTCGCTGTCACCTTAGGTGTCGGATCTCAGCCACTCATGCTGTGCAGATTGAATAACTCCCCACGATCCGCTGGAGCCGCGGGAGGTGATCGTGACGATCATTACATTAACTATAAGTTAATGACACGTCTTTAGATTTCCTCCATCAAGATCCTCATCTCTACCGAGATCTGTTCCCCGGAGACACGGCCCCGCGCCTGAATACAAATGATCGTCTTTAAGATGATCAGATGATGGAGATAATGATCGCATATTTTGGTGTTTAATTATCTGAGGAATAAATTGTTATGTCTTCGAGCGGTAATTTTTATTCAGCGGCGGATGGCATGAAGCATAGTAAACATCTGCTTCCTACAACAAATGGGTGTGGGATCGGTTTCACGCAACTATAGACGATTTGGGCGCTTCGGAACGCCCATTATGCGGTGATGTACTGCGCACTTTGAGAAACAGAAGTCTTCCCGCTTTGGTAAAATGCCAGATTTGACTCGTGCTAGTGGTGTAGATTCTTATCCAATATTAAACTGCTTCCTTCTATTTAAAGCCACGCAACACCACACATACCTCGGTTTTTTGTCACACCTTTAGGCCTGTTTTGAGAAGTATCAGATTACACTAAAGCACTTAATTAATTTGACCAGGTTTTCCCAATAAGTTTTAGGATTCTGATTTTCAGAGGAGCCCTCAGAAAGCCGTCTCTGAGAAAGAAGATCCGAAAACCACACATTTCAAGTATTAACCATCCGTTTCTAATTCATTCGGCCTTGGGAGATACTTGCTTGTCGACTGTCAGGTGGAACTGAAAATGAGTCCTCATATTGCAATCTGAAGAAGATGGGAAAACCCATAATGCGACACTCGCAAAATAACAAAGTTATGGGCAATAACGTCAGCCGGACGCATTTGGGTAAAATTACATCAAGGATTAAGCGAGAGCGTTCAGGGGGAATGTCATACAGATATATTTATTTTACGGCTGCTCGTACAATGTGTTTTAAGCTAGCCAAACAGTTTGCGCTGGACATTGGAATAACATTTAGGCATCTTCAAGCCTTTTTCTTTTTAATATACAGTTAGGTGCAAAACAGAAATGACGGGAAATATATTAGCCCGGTAAAATTGACTACGAAAAAAGGCCGAACAAGCTGGATTTTTGTGGAGGTGTCCAGTGCAATTAGATTTCAATCTCAGAACCCAGTTACGATAGATTGGAAAGTTTCCGGTTTTTTTTGAGTTTCTCATACGCATAAGTAAAAAGTTCACACTTTAAAAGTTTCCACTAATTATTTTTTGATGTGAAACACATTTTCCCGGTGGTATGGGGATTAGAGTGCATAACGAAAGTGTGTTACACTTTGATTGCTAATATCTTCTTAAATAATAATCTTAGAACGATGAACTAAACGGCGATAAGAAGCCTCTATGATATATATAAAAATGAAAGTGTGTTTGTAAGCTTGAGTGTTTGCTTGTTTGTTACTCCATCACGGCTAACCAGTTGCTTCGAGATAGTTTATTTTTTGACACAAGGTAGGTAGTGCATGGTCAAACTTTACATATAGGCTACAAGATGCCTACCGATTAGTTATGTTAGTTAATTAGTTAAACCTCAAAGGATTTACCTGAAAATCGGCACTAGTAGGTTTCCGGGGTCACTTATTTCGAATCTGCCAGTACAATTTCCAAGTTCAAAATGGCGGATCAAATATGGCTACCGAAACTCCCCCACTTTAAGCAATGTTAATGAAAATGAATATGAAAAATACTCAGTGGATGTGAATTTCAAACTTACTAAAATTTAAGATCGCGGAGCAGACACATAATAACTACCACAGTTCTTAAACTTCAACGGATTTACAAGAAATTTAAAGTTAGGGGTCTTGTTAATTCAACTTCGAGGGATTTCAACGAAAATGGATACAAACAAAACTATAGGGCCACCGTTTTCAAATCAATCAAAATTTCAAAACACAAGATGGCGGACTCATAACGGTAAACCAAAATTTTAAACTTCAACGGAATACCACGAAAAATAATACTTATGGTGTGTTAGGGTGCAGATCTTGAATTCTTATAGCAGAAATAGCTAATTTAAAATGACGGATCCAAAGTGGCAATCGAGCTAATTTAATTTCAATAGTTCTCCGTGTTCGCATCTGCTATTTGTAATTTAATAGATTTCTATTAGGCATGCAAAAAAGTAAGTAAGTAAGTAAGTATCATGTCTGAACCGGTTTGACATGTATTTGACAGGTCTAATGGCATTGTCAGAATCCATAGTGTCTCGATCAGTTAAAGTGTTTACAACAGATTTTTTTTTACCGAAACCGAAAAACCATTTGTTAAATACTGCTGTAAAAGCAATCAAGAAAGGGTTTTTTACACAGAATTGTTACTGGGGATAAAAGGAAAGGCTGAACTGGGATGTGTTATATCACCCGTCGTACTCACGCAGTCAGCCCTTAGTGGAGAACGGTTTCATTATTTTGAAAGTATCCAAATTTGACTCAATGATTGGATCGCGTCGAAGCACGAGCAATTCTTTAGGGATGGATTCTTCCGATGGAGCATACCTTCAATGATGTTCAAAAAAGATATCTTGTATATATATTTGTTTTCACCAAAAAATTAATGGATTACCGACACAGATCACAAAATTTTTTGTACAAAAAATGGATTACAAGAAATTAAATGTGTACTTAGGATTACTGTAATGTCAAACTCAGTACAATAACGCGCCGCCGTGCGAAGTCGGGTAACTCAACTAGTTTATTGTAAAATCAGTTTCAACTATTCATCTTTCAACCTTTAAATGCGGTAGCATGAAAACAAAAAAAAACAGGATAAATAATATAAACTGTCTATATATTGTGTATATCCTTCAATCACGCCTAAACGCTTCATTTCATTCTGTTATTTTTTTTAAAAGAGAAGAAATTACTTCACATATCAGCTTAAAAAATAGGTAACCACTTATTCTACAGTGACAAAGTGGCAACCGTAAAGTTTCAACTTCCACGGAAATGAATGGAAATGGGTATTCGTAGGTTTTTAGGTCGCTGATTTCGATTCTGTAATCGATATTTAGAAACTCAAAATGGCGGATCTAATATGGCGAGTAAAAATTTTAAAATGATAGGGGTAATAGATCTCACCAAGCCATACAAAAAAAAACACATATTCACAATGTGTATAGCTGTCTCACCAGTATGTGAATGTGAGGTAGAGGAGGAAACTGTTACCCACTTCTTGTGTACCTGTCCCCTCTACTTCCGATGTAAACTAACTTACGTTGCCAAAAAAAAACGCGTCAAACGTCTAGTGGCTTAAAATGAGCAACGAGATTAAAATGATGGTTGATCTTCCTCGGAAGTCTGGGACAATGCATCATGTGCTGGGCTTACACCTGCCTCTTCAAAATCGGCATCTACATCTAGACAAACAAAAAATCAATTTACAGGGGGGAGTCGAGAGGGGAATCGAAGTTTTTTCGAGTTACAGGGTGATTCATAAATTCGGGATGCACGTTATTACTTTAATTGTTTCTTTTGACCTACCCAACGACATCAAACTCCCAACAAACAACCACCATCTTAATGTGATTTTCAAAAATGCCACCAATTTTAATCTACCTCTACCACTGCAGGTACAGTCACTTGAGAAATTGAAAAAGTGCTCTTACATTTTATAGAACTCAGATATTTTCCACTTTTTATCCCAAATTAATATAATTAATGCACCTCTGTTTTTATTTTTATTGAATTGTCCATCTCAAGTAGAGAAAGAAAATATAAATTTTCTTGGTATAATTTTGCATACCCTTTTTCTACCTAGACATATTATACCTTAATGGAAGGGCAATAAGATGAGCAATTCAATACATATAAAAAAGAGGTGCGTTAATTGGATGAATTTGGGAGAATGTGAATTCTATGAAATGTTAGAGCATTTTTTCACTTTCGCATGTGACTCTACCTGCAGTGGTAGAGGTATATCAGCATTGGTGGCATGTTTGGAAATGACATTGAAATAGTAGTTTTTTGAGTTGTTTGGCGTTGTTTGGTCTCGCTGGATTAATTAAATCAAAAAATAAAATTAAAAATGAAATAATCGTGGGAGTGCCGAATATATGAATCACCCTGTAACTCGAAAACTTTTGGGATTGCCCTCGCCGTCTGCCACCCGATGTTTTGATGTTCTAGGTGAAATCTATCACCCTGTATAAATATGGTAGCTTAAGTGCAGTGTATAACTTCTAATAAATTGTTTTTTATTTGTTCCCTACATTATGAAATGATCCTCCTGCCTTAGTACAGAATGGTCGCTTCACATGATTGTTCCTATGGCTTGGGATACAACCGGAAATTGGTCTGTACTCATGCTCTTACATGCCCTCAAAATAGAAATCATCTCAAAGTCATAAATCAAAACTCTTGAGAATTTCGCTTTTAGTTAACCAGGTTAGTGTCAGTCGGGGGTTTTAATAAAGATATCAAAATACGAATTACTTTTGACATGGATGAGAGATGATGTGTTTAAGAAATAATGATCCCCGGGGTTGCGCATATTTCCAAATCCCTCCGCCTGATGTATACAAAGCAGAGGAACACTGGGATTAACAAAACTGCCGGAACGTTTACCGAGAAAAACCGCTTGCCGCCAGAAATAAACACCTAATTGAGGAAGATCATCTCTTCATCGTCAGCAGCGCCACATTGCCTGACAAGATGAGTAGATTGTGATATCGCGGGCCGCGTGTATTCGCAGATAAATTCATTTTGGGATAGATCTGCAACATGTTCCGCCTTTGATCTCTCGCTACTTGGCGGCAATTAAATTAGAAAAAACGAGTGACAACAGCATCGAGAGCAACTCCCTAGAGAGTCGAGGAAGTGACCTGATAAAACGGCACTTCATCCTGCTCAGTGGCAAAGGAGTTTTATCGGGGCTTAGTTGGCGTATTTCGATTTTTACGCGACGACAAAATCTCACTTTGCATGTTGGGCAGATGTTGATTTAGGTTTCAAGTACCGACGAGTTCGTTTGTTGACTGATTAATATGAGCTCGGTCCAACGTTAAGGTGGCACAGCTCTTTTGAGCAGCCGCACTCGAATGGGAGGAGCAAGAAGATGTCTGCAATGCGCCGGGAAATTTAGTGGGATTCCACTCAAAGGAACCAGGAGATGTGTGTCAACGAGCTCTTCATTAATTCTTCAAATGTCACATCTCTCGATTATGATTTATCTTGAAATTCTTTGATCTCGATTTATTAGTCTATCGGTTTTCCCAGAAAAACCGCGATTGGGTAATAACGGATTTTTTGGTGACACTAAGCATCCTGCGTAGGACACTTTTGTCTTTCAGCGACTAGCAAGGATAATCTGGCGGGGAAGCTATTTTTACTTAGCATTTCTAAAAACAACTTAAAAATTCGCGGGTGACTTTCACGTTGGTTCTTCTCTTCGACTGACGCAGTGAATTTGTTACAAGCTGCTTAATTTGATCGATCTTACGAGTAGTTTATTTCCGCAGCTTTTAGCTGTTTTGATAATTAAACAAGCATTGCTGGAGATTATTACCATAAAAGCGCAGTTATTGAGATGGAAGCAAATATATTACGAATATGGATGACAGCCGGCCGTGGATTTGCATTCCACCATAATGGGCAGCACATTAATTTTAATGCCATAAACGGAGAAGGAATTTAATTTAAAACTAGTGTTGTATTAATTAATAAGCGTTAAGATGCTTGTAGCATTATTTATACATTTAGCATTTTTTTAATATATTGTAAATATGTATGTATCTACGAATGGGTTTGTTTTAAGTGCTTCTGTAATAAAATTAATAATTTAATATAGACAATTTGTCATCATATATTTATCATCATCAACAGGTTGATTACGCCATCTAATCTTAACAGAAAAAAATAACAATGATTAAAACGATTCCTAGCAATTATGTATGGATTGTTTAATTAAATCTTTGCTACAATGGAAGTCTTCTGAAGAAAAACTAGTTTTGTAGATTTTGGAAATGGCCGAAATCGGTTCAAAAGTTCTGTAATCAGTTCTGTGGAACATAGATTATAGAAAGACCTGTCCTATAGTAGTTCAGGGGCGTGATTTAAAATTAATAAGATTTAATAGCTTTGGAGAGTCTATAACGCCAGTAACAATATCGTGCATGAAAGTAACCCCTTCGTACGAAATTTCTCTACGGTTGGATAGAGTCGTCAAACCCAAAAGTTTGATTTTGTCTTCATTGGGTGGAAGACTACTCGAATCACGCCTAGGTAGGTGACGAAGACTGAAGCGGAGAAAACGTTTTCGGACTGCTTCGATACGGTCTATATGCACAGAGTAATGAGGAAACCAAACAACTGAAACATATTCCACTATAGGACAGACAAAGGCACAAAACAATTTTTTCAATAGGTAGGGAACGTTAAAATTTATTAGAGCAGCGCTTTGCAAAACCAAGGGTAGAATTTATGCTACTGATCATATTATCAATATGGAGTCCAAAATCGAATTTAGTATCAATAGTCAGTCCCAAGGCAGCAGCGTTTTCCTGTTGAGATGAAGGTGCTTCAAAGGATTTTGTAGGATTACTCCAAAATAGAAAACTTCCTAGTAAATGAAAAAAAGTTGCATTTGCTAATATTTATTTTCGTGTGATTCTTCGATCACCACTCAGTAAAAATGTCAAGATTGCGTTGGAGGTAAAGCACATTTTGTTTTGACTCGAAATGCGAGTTCTCAATTACAGGAAACACGTCGTTAAGGAAAAGAATAAACAGCAAAGGTCCTAGGTGGCGGCCCTGTGGCACTCCCGACAGAACCAAAACAGGATCAGGAAAGCAAAAAGATAACTTAACTCTAAAGGAACAATTGGTAAGATATGACTTGATCCAATGAAGAAGGTCATTGGGAAAGCCAAGTCGTCGAAGTTTAAAAATCAGTACTCTATGAGAAAGCTTGTCAATCAATTTGCTTACGCTTTCTAAGTTCGTTAAATAGAAATTTGAAAACTCCACAAGATTAGTTGATGCTTATCTGGTTACTTGATATTATCGAGCTGCAGACTAAGACTTTCACAATCGCCTAAAACAGTTTTGATAGATCTATAGTTTTCCACTCAGTTCTTTTTCCCTTTTTTGAAGATGGGGATCACATAAAGCAATTTCCAGATATCCGAAAAAACAGAGGTACATAGGGATAAGTTAAACAGGCAGGTAAGAGGCTCCACAAGTGAACCACTACATCTACGGAGGACAACACTACGAATAGCCTTCGTCATTTTCATTTAAATACTTTAGAACAGAACAGTCGTCTAAAAGAATACTTGAACATCGGCTGGAATGTAAGTCGAATTATTAAAATAATCTAAGTCTATATCACAGACATCATCACAGTATGAATTGCTGAAATGTTTATCAAATAAATTAGAAATAGCAGAAGGATCGTAACAGGTTTCATTGTCGAGTGTTAAAACAGAGGGGTAGCCATTGGTTTTCCGTTTACTATTTATAAAATTCCAAATTTCTTTGGTATTTGATTTTATTTATTCAGTCTACTGATTCCATTACAATCTTACAGACTAGAAAGTATTAAATTATATCGAAAATTTGTATAATACCTAAAATTCATTTTACATTTTCCAGAAGAAATATTTCAGTTTTGAAAATTTGTCTAGCCATTGTAAAGTCAACATAATCATTGAAAGAATTAAACTTGTTAATACTTCTAGTCATCACGTTATTTAAACCGTAATTAGTTTAATGGGAAGAAGCGTGTAGGAATTTTTTGATCGGAGAGGTCTTTCAATACCGTACATATGAATGAATCTTAATAACTCAGGACACACAATAACACCACATAAAATATCTTTAACAAGATAAGCATAGCTGACATCACGACGAAAACTAAGTTTAGGTAGTCCAACTAGTGAACGTCTGGATTCATAAGATGGAATATTATCTTTAAAAATTTTTAACTTATAGCACAAGAAACGGGAAAACGATCTTTGCACCTATTCAATCCTATTCGAGTGAGCCATGTATTTTGCAGACCAAATGACACCAGCAGCGTAATCAAGAATGGGTCTTACTAAAGAGACATACAAAGTTTTTATTGCAAAAATATCGGAGAATTCTTTAGAATTCTTTTTATGAATCCTAGAGTTTTAAAAGCCATAAAAAAATATCTTCAATATGTTTTACATACGATAGCTTCTTGTCAAGAATTACGCCAACATTAGTGATTTCGTGAACTCTAACCAATGGAAAATCGTTTACACTGTAACCATACTCTATTTAATTTAAGGAGTGAGAGAAATTTGGGATTTTGAAATATTTAAATGTAGGTCATTTAAAGGACACCATTCGACCAGCTTATCCAGATCGCCATTTACGTTCTGAACATATACTAATTCAAAGAAATCAGCGAAAGCTCACAAGATTCTTCCACACTGAAGGATCTTTTATTATTATATTCCAAAACATTTGGAAGATTTGAAGAGATAAGTTTATCATTAACATAACTGAAGAATGAACTGCTATTATTTTTAATATTAAGTTCAACCGAGCAAATGTACTGTTTATATAGGAACCGGTGTAAGAATTTTGTGTCACATTTCACGCGATGAATGTACTGGCGATATAAGACTTTGTAGTAATTATTATTGAATTGTCTCCGTAAATCAGAATAATACAGATCTGCTTGATCGTTGCCAATTCTAAACTGACGCAAAGCATCGTTGCTTCGATTTCTCAATGATCTCAAATGATCATTATACCATACCGGATTATGTAAAAAAAATTTTCGTTTAA
The DNA here is from genome assembly GCA_947538895.1 of Neoitamus cyanurus. NCBI lineage: Eukaryota > Metazoa > Arthropoda > Insecta > Diptera > Asilidae > Neoitamus > Neoitamus cyanurus. The sequence goes on from OX384540.1 coordinate 3,472,779, forward strand.
CCGGAGGAACAAAACGATCGATTCCCATTAAAACTAACTCATAACATTTACTCACAGGATATCCGATGACAGCGCACTTGTAAACCGGATACCAGCAACACCTAGCAAGAAATAAATTAACGGCGTCGAGATCAGCCTTTCCAAAGTTGCGAATATAATCGAAAACTCTATCATCAGATGGTGGATTACAATATTTTATTTTTATTTTAATCAACAGGTACAGCAGACCATCTAACGCAATATAAGTGGAAAAAAAATACATTTGAAAAATTCACAATTAAAAATCTTATATAACATTAAGCACATCGTGTGAAAAGGATATATCCTTCCATAATAGTTGTTTCAAAGTTACCCTATCTCCATGAAAATCAACCAGAGAAGAAAAAGCGTTATAACTCTTTGACATGGCCGACAGTGGCTTACGTAAAGTTTAAATCTCTCTTAGTAAGGAGGAAGATTTAAAGGATCTGACCACGGGAGATGACGCAGAGCGAAACGGAAAAAACGTTTCTGTACAGACTCAATCCGCTGGATGTGAATATTATAGAAAGGCATCCATACCACCGAGGCAATTCCAGAACATGACGGACAAATGCACAAAACAAGACTTTTAAAACGAATGGGTCTGCTAGGCCTATTGACCATGGCCTAATAAACCCGAGAATGGAATTAGCGCGACTAATTATCTGGTCAATATGAAACGCAAAAGTGAATTTGACATCAAGAGTGACACCAAGGTCGGAAATCTTTTCAACACGAGTTAAGGTTTATCATTAATTATGTAAGAAAGGTCTATGAAGGAAGATTTCCTATTAAAAGAAATTATACTACACTTGGCAATATTTAACATCATACGGTTTCTAGAGCACCAATCAGAAAAAATACTAAGATCGTTCTGAAGGGGTCTTATGCCAGAACGTGTGCACTTTGGAAAATGGAGAACAAATCATTGATAAAAAGGGTGAACAGCAACGGTCCAAGGTGGCTACCCTGTGGGACGCCAGAAAAAACACGAACTGTTTCAGAGAACGACGAAGCGAATTTTTTTATCTGCAATAAAATTAATTAAATGCTCCTTCACAAACAGTTTTGGAACGCGTGATAGCGTTGCAATAGGCCTATAGTTCTCAATTAAATTCTTTCTACCCCTTTTACAGATAGGGATCACATAAAACAATTTCCATGCACTAGGCAAAACACAGGAACGTAGAGATAAGTTAAACAGAAAAATCAGGGGTTCAATATGATAATGATATTAAAGCCGGGTGATCTGGAACCTTGTTGAAGATCAGATTAAAGCTCGTGTCGACATGGGTAGATGAGGAATCAATCGCGAATACCAGATCGAGGAGACGTTGCCTAGAGTTTAGTATGCTATTAATATTCAAGTTCAAGGTTGCACATATTGTCCACAAATTCCTGATCAAAATCACGTCTTGGGTTTACCGCAGTCAAAAAAGTATTGTCATTAAGATGACCAAGATTAAAATCTTCAAGCACAAGCATAACATATCTTCCTTACAGGTATAAAGATCAGAAATACCCTAGAGGTTCTTAATTAGCTCCTTGTATTCAGTAAGCGGGCTGCTGGGTGGAATATAAGCCGTACAAGTCCAAACGAAAATGTGATTATAACACAAAATTCCAATGTCCGCGCAGTCCGATTGTTCAAAGATGTAAGACGGGAACCTTGTGTGCAATTCAGAGTTCTCGCAATTTCCCTGCTCTTCTTAAAATTAGATCTGGCGAACGCTGATGCGGACAGTCAAAGGCACATCAACGCATGCTCGGAACACCACATCGCATGATTCCATAAGAATAACATTGCGCGCCTGAATTTCTGTATGGCTGTTCGCTGGTACCACATTGCAAGGTGAAAGCATTAGAAAATTTTGACCAACTGCCGATGTTAAAACCATCTGAAAATCAACGTATGCTTGTATTGGTTGTTGCTTTGAGGTTCTGCTGGGGGAACCCTAGAGAAACTTTTTGACTCGATTTATTTGTTCTGGATGCGAGTTCTTTATATCCTGCTTTTCTTTGATATTATCTACATACATATGGTGAACGATTCAGCAGGCAGATTATGGTTTGAACTAGGGCTCTAAGAATGACTCGGAGAATTGAGTATTTGAGTACTCGTAGAGGCTTGGACCGCGCTTGAGTAAAGGAGTTTTGAATACCTGAGTACTCAAGTACTTGAGAGCGAAAAGATCCGAGAACTCGAGAGAGGAAGTATTTGAGTACTCATTTAAGGAGTATTCGAGTATTAGAGTTTGGGAGTATTCAAGTACTTTAGTATTTGAGTCCTCTAGTTTTAATGCATTAAGAAGTAAGAAATACAAGTTAATAAATTGTAGACTTTGTAATTCATTATATTTTACAGTTAGTTACGGAAAACTACATCTTTATTTTGGCAAAGAAATACAAGTATATTGACGTTATCGGGATTTAAGCAACTTCTGCTGAAACTTACAATATTTTCTGCTGTAGAAAATACTCGATCAGATGAAGCAGAGGTTGCCGGTATGTTAAGGAATTTTCTTACAAGACAAGCAACATTTCTACTTATTATACATTATACTCAAGTACTTGAATACTCCCAAACTCTAATACTCGAATACTCCTTATTAGAACTCAAATACTTCCTCTCTCGAGTTCTCGGACCTTTTTGCTCTCAAGTACTCGAGTACTCAAGTACTGTTACCTTTAGCAAGCATTTTAATATTTATTTATTTAAGGGTATCAAATTGCATCTCTCCTCCAAAATTGGCGAAGTTTAAGTGCGTAATTTTTTATAGCGTAAGAGAGCACTCATTATGAATTTTAATTTAATTAATTAATTTTTTACTTCTCTTTTGTCAATTTTAAATTTGTTTAATATATGGTATATAAAATCACAATTGTCGCAAAATACAACCATTGTCTACTAAACAGAGCATTTAATAGAAACACCAAAATTGTGAAGAAAAATCTTCCCTTCAAAAAAACTCCAAACTTGATATTTATATCATGCAGTAAAAAATCCGAAATAAATCATCGTTAGACTCCTGGAGCAACGTCCTTCCGCTCTTAATAAGCCCCTTAATGGTCTGAAGGAGTCGTTTTAATGGCGTCCCCTATTAATTCCCCACAAACATCCATTGCAAGGCAGAATTTTCGCAGATTTTTATTGCAATTATCAAGTGCAGATCGGGACGGCCGGCCGATCGTGAGATGGATATAGTCCATAAATCGAGCCATGTCCTATACGTATGTAGCTGTGACCAAAAAACTGCATTGCGAAATTAATGACATTATTGATCGCATAAAACATAACAAGACAAGAGACCTAAATCGAAAACAGCGATGTCTACAAGTTTGATCGGAAAGGCTTCACAAGATCGCTTGTTCCCGAACCTTACGGCTCTACAGCACAAGGCTGACCGGAACATTATAAGAATAACACAAACATAACATATGTCATGTTCCCTTTAGAATCGTACAGATGAAAAAACAGCGAAATGATTAAAAAGAAACGGAATGCTGTTGTACACTAAACGTCCAAGCTATATGTTTCTGGCGCATACAACATAACAACGACATATGTGCGCATGCTCAAGCGAATTATTGACATCGAAAAATTTATGTTCTCCTTTAATCACCGACAATTCTGATTGATTATGCATTCATAATTTCATATGCGATTTTTATGATCCAGACCGGCAGGAACATCATCATCAAACGGCGACATACTTGGCTGGTCGGTACCCGAGTGATGGGGCTCCTTCGTCATTTCTCCTTTCGGTCAGTTTTGCGCTTTGTTATATTTTACGGCCGTAAGACAAGTTGACAACAGAGATATAATATGATAATCGAAATCGCCCATAGTTTTGCGGTTTTTTGCTGCAACGACGCCGTGCAAGAAACCCGAGTGGTTAGCCGAAGCAACTATTAACATCATCATCGTTCAACTCAAGTGGCACTTACGAGTGCGAATTGTTTTCCCATTTTATTGTCGCGCACAAAAAGTAAATCTATTTTAACAATGCGGGCAATTAAGAGAAACTTAAGAAAATCTTCCCATGTTGATATTATTGATATTCGCCATCTGCATAATTCGTATGTGGAGTATTAGTGAATGCAATTTTCAGTTTCTCGGTAGTGATAGGAGAAATTGAGAAAACAAAAAAAAGTGTGTGTGGCCGGAACACCAGGAGGAAGTGCAACTTCTTTAGGCTGAGGATAGATATCTGGTTGTCGTTGTATATACGGAAAAAATTTAACCAATTTTGCATTGATTATTATTTATTAATTCACTTGCTCGGCGTTGCCTGGGATACTATTAAATTTTTATTCTTTGATTTTACACACCTTCCAGTCTGCATCCCCACTCCTGCATGTCCCAGCAGGGTGGGGGTGGTATCATTAAATCAAGCATAAGCATATATTACTTTCACCTAATATAATTCCTAATACTTTTCTTTACTATAAATACATTAATTTTTTAATTATTTTCCAATTTCCAAATTCAGCAGGGGTAAACTTTTTCCCACTGTCAAAAAGGTTCCACACCCACTATTTTCTAAGATAATTTTCCTATCCTTACCCCCACCTCTCTTTTCGGAAAAAAATAAAGAGTAAACTCCTACCTCCATTCCATTTTACTGACTGAGTCATAAAATGTTGATTTATGCACGCAATTATACTACTCTCCAAAGCGCTTCCATTGAGCGCACCCACAATGCACTACGTTTATTAATTACCTTGCTTCTTTTCACGGGTAAATATTTTTTTCACTTTCTCCAAATGTTTCTCTATTTTAATTTTTTCACGTGTGTTTAGATATTTTCAGCAGTATTATTAAATTTATTTTTCTTCATTTTACACTTACTCCCTACTGCACCACCTCTCTCTCCTATATGCCCCAGCGCAGCGGGGTGGTCTTATACATATTTGGTAGCTTCAAAATCAGTAACGCCAGAAACCCCGTAGTGCGAATTTTCATAGCAACCTTTGAAGCTTAACTTTATCTGTAGCCATATTGGACTCGTTACCTTGAATTTGGAAATTTTGGTGACAGATTCGAAATCAGCGACCCCGGAAACCACCGGGTGCCCGTTTTTTTTGGTTCCTTGAAGTTGGAAAATTTGCCGCCATATTGGGTCCACCATCTTGAATTCCAGAAATTTTTTTTGTCAGAAACCTTTCCGTACGAACGCGCAACCAACTAATCAGTATTATCGCAATCGAATGTACGGTTTAGAAACAGGTAGAACACGAACAAACACACATTCATTTTTATATATGCACATATATATGATTAGATGTTTTCTTCAGTAGCTATATTTACACATATTACACACCAGCATTCTCTATTTCACGTCACTGTGACATCATTTTCTATTTCTGTGTTTCTGTATGAAACTCCAATCCATTCTCTACATTCCTTCTAATCCTCCATAGCAATCTTCTGCTTCAGTTGAGCGTCAGTGTAATTTAGCGTTTTTATTAAACACAACTTTTTTCCCAAATTTTTTACGTAACTACGGTTTTTAATTAATTTCTGCTTTTTTAATATATCTTGCTTATTCGATACAATAGAGGAGTATGGAGTGTCTCAAGAAATTAAGAAAAAGTCACTTCATCCCATAGCAATTTCAACAAATATTAGTACATTTCTTTTCATCCCGAAACTAAAATTTCACCACGCACAAATTTCCACCTTAAACAAATTAAATTCATGCAAACAGATGGCTCTCAGTGAATCTTCTTCTTATTTAATGCACAAATAGTTATTTGGGATTTGCGAAAGTCATACCAGATTTCAGTTCAGCGGCTTCGAATTGGAGGAAATTTCATATATTAAGTCGGCCAACTTAAAATTGCAAATATCAAATATATATACACAGGTCTACAAAAAATTGAGTCACGATTATCGTTCGCAGCTGCGGTTCATTTCCGAAGTAATTTTTTACGTAGAATCTAAATCCGAGGTCAGTATTGGCCCATAACATCTGGATTTTGAGATATTAGAGGTTATGTACCGGACACGTATTTTTTTGTTCTTTTCTACTATATTTATCGTGTAGTACTAACCTTTTACTTAAAATGATCTGTAGAATAGTTACATCTCGCAGTTATGACCCTTTTAATATCACATCATCAAATCCAAACTCTGCACCATTATAACATTTGACCTGTTAACTTTGAAACATAAACCCGTAAAAACTAGACTGCAAACTATACATAACATATACATATATGGGTTTTTGAGGTCCTTGATGAAGAATTCGAAATTGGATTTAAAATAGGCAGAAGTTTGTGAAGAGAAATACTAGATGATCATTCGAAAGCTCATGTTAAACGGGAAGAATAGTACTAATATCTAATATCGTTCTAAATTCAATGTGGTGGACGCCCCAAGATGGCGATTTACCGTTTTCATCACAACCCCCTTGACATCGGTATCAAATGAAAGTGTTGGATGAGTCATATACGATCAGCTATGTGACATCATTTTAAACCCAATATGTGTATGCCCATTGATTTTGTTATGAATCCCGAGCATCGTTTTTCGAAATTCTCTACGAATTTTAAAAACCATATGCCACATTCTAAACGAATCGAAAGTTGGTCTCATATTCTTACGAATCTAAATACTGTCTGGATTCATAAACTTTTATTTATTAAGCACGAACAAAACCCAAAATGGAAATCTTCCGCATTGCATTTATTCTCTGAAAAGTGTGATCTCGCACAAGGGTTTTCGAGATATTTTAAATATTGAAAGGGAAGGGGAACTTTTTGAGCTATCGCTGTATGATTGCATAACGCTCGGGCCAAGTGCCTGCTCCAATTTATTGCAAAAATTTACAAATGTTTTACATTTCCAACTAGGTTGATAGTTAACAGCTGATTTCGAACTGTTTTTCATATGGCACTGGCAAGAGTAATTCCGGTGGGATCGTAGAATATCATTGCTTTCATATTCGTAACGCTGTAGCTTTCCGTTCGTAACATTTCTACGACTGATCTTGCAATAGGCCCCAATAACCAGTAAATTCATATTTTGCGACTTACCTCGAATGCAAGTAAAGCTAATATATTTATCTCATGTGATCATATTCTTTTTTCCCTCTGCTATTCTCTTAATTAATTAGTTTGACATTCTCTGATGTTCTACAAGATTTATAAGAACATATTCTTAATTGTATGAACGTTTTTGGGTCTGAAAGCAAATTCCAAAAACTGATGCACCGATTAGTAGTGCCGTATAGCGTTCAGAGTATTTTGCGAAGTTGTGGGGCCAGCTTTGCTATACCGCCGTATATGTAGAAAAGATATTTGTTCACCACTAAATGATCTACAAATATTTTCTTGCCTCATTTTCATAAAGCTAACCGTTCCCAAATCACAGCACAACCATTTTTTTTTTACAATATATTCCGCAAAAACAATTTTTTGAAAATGCTAATGCGATGTAACTCGTAAACGGTTAGCGTAAATAAAAATGAACCCTGAACGAAATTTATAGAGAATAGATGGGAGTTTTGAATAAAAGATCACCTAAGTATTTTTTTACTGCATCAACGTTTCACATAATATTTACGTTAAAAGTTTTCAACTTCACCAACTTTGCAAAACACACAGAAGGCACCTCCGAACACAGAAAGGGGAAACAAATTTCGTTCCACTACTTTTGCAAAAAAAAAAACAATGGATTGCAATAGATTTTCTCAGATTAACTAAAAGTCAATATAGTCTTCTTCTGGTCTAAATAAAACGAACCAATTATTTGTTAGCCAAATAATTGGAAAATTCACTAAAAATCAGAATTGTGGTTTTGGTGATCTTTCCTTTTTCTAGGTGGGTTTACTCAAATGATTCCCGTACGGATCTTGTACTATAAACCCGCATCCGCCAGGATATTCACATGGCCTATATCTTGGATTTTGTTAAAATAAATTTCTGGAATAGTGTTCCTCAACATGTGCTAAAAATGATCCAATTTTCCTATTTAACCATAATACTCACTTTTCAAATTTTGATGGTAATCCAAAAATACCCAGAGGTATGTCATAGCACTTATGTAAACTTCCGTACAGGTACCAGACCGCTTTATATTTACAAAGACTTCTGATATAAATCCACTTAACGCCACAAGAGAAGCACTTGACACCGGGGTAGTAATTATGTTACTTAGATCATTTTAAGTATTAACTTCCACGAAAGGGACTTGGGAGTGGAACAAAACAAATGGATATTTTTTATAATTTTTTATTATGGAATAGTTTTTATTGCAACTAATTTTTTGTTTTCTTTTCAGTATTCAACATAGTACCTGGTTGTTTCCTTTTGTGTTGTTTTAACCTTAACATTAAATCTTTATTTAAATATACACTTTTATCGACCACTTTATGCTTATTTCCAGATTTTGCGTAATGATGATAATCATAATCATAATCATAATAATACCACATGACATAAATTTAAAATTTAATGTGCGATGTTCTTTATACATTGGCTTCAACAATGTGCTCTCATTTCTTTGATCGACTAAAACTAAACAAATAAATTACATTCAAAGAGGAACAAATTATGCTTAAATTAAGTGAGAACTAGTTTCAGCTCGGCCCGCCAATCGTCCGGTTTGCATGATATGTCGGTTGGTTGGGTCCCTCGCTCTATGCCAGTGGTAAAAAAGGATCTCGAATTGAAGTTACTCGCACTTGCTAAAGCAAGTGATCTACTTCTTCGGATTTTATGAATTTCTCCGTAACACTGATTTGCCTATGTTTTTATTTATAAATATTTACATTTTTGTAAGCTTATGGTTCTGTGTGCTAATTCCTCAGATGGTTTTCGTTTTTTACTTTAATTTCTGGTAAACGCTTCCACTTAAATAAAATATATTTGTTACGATTCACCAGTTTTATACAATTTAAGCTAATTAGCAGACTGAGAAGACGTTGCCTAAAAGAAAACCAGAACACGTTTGCATTTCCTGTCTATTAGTAAATAAATTAAAAAATTTCTATCAAATTTCACTTATTGTTTCATTTTCTGGGATTTTACTGTTTCCTTACAAATTAGTTATGACTATACATTACTTACTCTACTATATACAGAAAACAAAACTAACTTGAACAGAAATGTACATTAACAACGCTTGTCTAATCTAATCTCCCAGGTATTGGAAAAACTCACTCTAATCGGAGGTCTCAACGAAATTCATTTAGCTGCTTTAACTACACAAAAGACAAAAATATAGTAGACATTGGAAACTGCACGTATCGCATATTGATTGGTATTTCTATCCAGCAAATGGTACTTGAAGATGTCGCATGACAATCACAGACGTTAGTTTTACTTTATACTGCAGAACACAATTTAATAACGCGCCCGAGAAATACATATGTAGTTATAAAAACCTTGGGTCAGCAATTTTTGAAAAATAAAAAAATAAATAAAAATGAGATAATTTGATTGGTTTAAATATATATCACTGAGCAATAGGAAATTTTCTGATTATCAAAAGAAATATGGGATGACTACAAATAAATTAATGTGGACTTTGCTGTAGAACTCGGACCCGAGATGCATTAATTTCTAGTCTGGAACGCCAGCACTACGCCAATATGATACTTCATAGTTAAATTGTAATCGAAACTATAATCTGATCCTTACAAAAGAATATGTGGGACTTGAATCCGGGACCTCTGGAACAGTAGTCCACAGACCTCTGATCTGTAGATACCCTCGAGGAAAAAAATTATATAGCTCTATGTAAATTTGTGCATGACCCTTTATGATTTAACATTTAAAAATGTACAACGAAACTTGCAAAATTAAATAATCGTTATATACCATAACAAAAATGTTTGTATTTACAGTGATTTGGTATGAAGTCACATTCCCATTTTTCTCTGAGTGTGGGAGACTATTGATTCTAGCAAAGTACAATATTCGACAAAGATAATAAAATTGATGAGCAAACAACAGTCACCCATAAATTGAAAACAACTCACTACAGTGTATATGATTTCGCTACTGGCAGTGATATGGTGTAGTAAAACGTAATTAAGGAATTTTATAGTAAAGATGACACGTGAGAGAAGCCTTACAAATTTAAAAAAAAAACTGAAAATGTTATATTCATGAAATTGCGAGGAGAATTGCACGAAGCCACAAAACAGTGTAAAATTTTGTTGTTAAACCCGAACTTTGCGGAAGGAAGGGAAATCGATAAACACGCGCAACAATTAATTCTGGCAAAAGTAGTTTTAGACACATGGATAAGTCAAATAAACTTATCCGCAAATTCTACTTTCTACGATTGTGTGTCACCCCTAAATGCTTAATTAATAACTTTGAGTTTCATTTAGAAGGGCATTTTCGAAATAGCTTGTAGTTTAGGAACTTCAATGGCGGCAAATGAAGATGACTGCATGAAATTTTCCAATACTTCCAGCTGTCAGAGTTTTCAAGTTCGCAAAGATTTAAAGTGAATCTTTTCCTCATAATAATATTTTTTATTACGTTTCTCCCCTTTTAGAATAATTTTAGTTAATTTATTAATTCTATCGCGAAATAGATTCTCTATGGTGAGCAGAAAGGGTTTGAAAGCTCAAAAACTACTTGCCAATTTGCCGTCTGTCAGCCGGATTTCAAAGTAACCCATTTTAGCTGGCCGTGTGTCTGCGGTATTAAAATATTAACTAGCTGGGAAATATGTTTGAGCTCTACAGTGTGGAGAGTGTTGAATCCCAGCAAAAATATTCAACAATAAATAATGAAACCTGCTCCTCTATCAGAGCGCTATAACCAAGCAACACTGAAAGAAATTCGCTAGAGAAAATATGAATAGACATTGGGAAACTACAAGAATTCATTTAAAATAAAAGCGGAATGTCAATTGGACAAAACTTAAACCTGTGACTACATTTTGACGCTTGTATGAATGTTAAATAAAAATTTGGTGACATTTTATTAATTTCATTCATACTTTTTTTTTTAATGAAACTGGCGACCTTATTGTCGGGTGGGCATTGCGAACTAAAATATCTTTTGTGCAACGCCGAAGACAGGAAATTTAAGGTCAGGGTGGTCAATTTCCAACCTATGATCTCTCAGCAGCCCGGCGGCGCATATCACTTGCCGAGCTGTGGAGATCTAGGTTCCCCCCAAGGTGACCAGATGGTAATCGAACCCACGACCTCTGTGATGCTAACTTGGGTGACTTAACACTGAGCTACCGAGGATCCCCTCATTCATATTTAGAGGATTTGAATACAATTCGCTTCTTCGATTACACCATTACGTATTTATCGTTCCAAATACCAACCAAAGGTATTTGACTGCAGCGTCAGAGCTGGTATACGTATGACGTATACGATTTTACTTTTATGCATGATTCAATTTTAGAATTTAACCACCAATGTACGTTTTTCCAAAAGAGACTTTAGCGGTAGCGTTATGATTTGGGACGCATTTCCTAGTCTATGTCTAGTTGTTTGAAAGGAAGTTTTTGAAAGGATAATGCTCGTATCTACGTTAACCGCGAAACCAGTTCATGTAGCTCGTTTCTGTTATTTTGATTTGACGTGATTCTTCAGCATTTTATACATATCTGTATGAACCTCTACTACATCTCTAATGTGCCTTTTCACTCCATACAACTCACCATTCCATTACAAAAGATTAAGAAACAAATAAAATCAATTAGTAGAGTTTAAATATAGTGAATTTGTTTGACGTCATAAAATAGAGAATTTTCTCGATTGGAATTACAGAAACAAGCTGCTGAGGAGTTAGATTTATAAATTGTGAATGATTATTTGCTGCTTATCAATTTTATCATTCTCCTCACATACCGTATCCCACTAGAACGAACCGCTTTTCATCATTTTTGTTTTGTTGACGTTATAAATATGAAAGGCACCTTAGATAACAAGATAATAATCTTCAAAGGCATCACTTATAGCAACATACGGGATAAAACAAACAAAGATTAATTTAGAATAAACACATCCCGATGGTGTCCCACGCTGTTGTGAAAAAATCGCGTTACCATTAATCTTACACCTACTGTTTACGATCGTAAAAATAATGCTCTTCGCGATAGGTAACATTGTTCAAGTACGTAAGTGTGCTAATTCTTTCGCGTACGTTATAAAATTTAAAAAAATGTTTTTAATTTGAATGAAACACCACAAACACTAGTAGCCAAAAAAAAATCCACATAGCATAACAGGTGGATTCAAATGGTCTTTTCTTAGAGCAGATAATTGGGAGTAATTAATAAAGTCGTTGGATATCACACGAATGCAGATGTTGACAAGTTGTAATGCAATAATGTCATCAGTAACTGCTCTGCCTTTATAATTATATTGTTGCTTGGTAAAAATTTTTATTGTGCACTTTTTATATTATAGTAAAGTAATGCATATGTGCGTTGTACATTCTACTATAGGCGTTGAGTGGCACTCTTTTTGGACACTAGTGTTCCAAACACTTGGAAATTTTGATGGCAGATTCGAAATCAGCAACTTCGAAAACTCCTTAGTGCGGATTTTCAGGGCAATCCCTTGAGGTTTAAGTTTTTCGGTCGCCATATTGAGTCCGCCATCTTGAATTTGGATTTTTGATTCGAAATCAGCGACCCCGAAAACCCCCGAGCACGCTTTTTCATAAAGATTCCTTGAAGTTGGAAAATTCGCTGCCATAACATGGCGTACCGACAAAAAGACACCTTTGAGAAATAATATATATGATTTTAAATCAAATAGGGTATTCTGACGCAAAGTGATTATGCGATGTCAGAAGCGGAAGCATAAACGCATCGTTTGGTGTCTGGATTATTGAATATGATGCAGTATTTGTGTAGAAAAAGGGATGTTGAGATGAGATATAATATATGTATATGTATTGATACGATATACTCTATTGGTTAAGTGTTTGCAGTTCCTTAGTATAGTCATCCTGTGTAAAGTAGTAAATGAATCCTAAGAACCAAAGAAAAATTACTAATTTGTCCTCTGGTTGGAAATTGGAAGCAACAATTTTCGCGGTATTATAAACTCTGTTCGTATAGCATAGCATTTTAATTGAAAAGTATATAAAAAATCAAAATGATGCGGTCAGCAAATTAGAACATATGCAACAGTAAATTTTCGGAACTAAAAGAACACAACACGACTGAGTGGAGTTTATCAGATCCCAAAATAATTACTTAGCGTTACTATTAAATTGCATATACACTATTTATTTCGTAATATGTATGTAGTGCTCATAAAATAAAAAGAGTAATAAAGCACCAAACTAGGATTTGATAGCTAAAATAAATTCTAGCTTTGGACCCTAGTGAGTCGAGAAAATTTGTTATATTTGGATAAGTACCAATCCACGTCCCATGGCACACTTTGCTAATTTTTTAAAGAGCTTTCCCACGAAATCCTTGTGGTGCATTCTCGTAGTTCGTACACGTATTATCAGCTGGTAAGAAAATGAGCCATCCATCGCATTCGTACCCCAACGGGTGTCAAGTGGCGTTTAAGCCATTTACTTCCGCCACTAGATATTCAAGCCGTATGCGCTTTTGCAGACTAGCGACTACGTGGCTTTTGGGTATTACGCCACAGCATGGTGATTCAAACCTGTTGGTACTTTCTTTTACGCCTCTGAAATGTTCCAGCTAGCGCTTGCAAATGTGATTTTTTTTTATTTCTTCAATTTAAACCCGAGAAAAGTAAAAAAAAAAATTATTTTTAATTGTAAACTGCAACAACCAAAATTACGTCATGTCCAATAAAAATAGATCTCTATTAAGTAGAAAGCTTGAAATAAAACTGGAAAACCAAAGAATGGGTATATTTTGGTACCGCAGTTTTTACGCGTTTACTAAATGTTCTGCAAAAAAATTGCAATAGATTGCCGAAGATTTATTGAACTTCAAAGTTACCATTCGCTGGAAGTTTGATCGGTGAAAAGTTAATTTTACGCTGATTACAAACAAATAATTGTCCAAATCAAACAGAACTTCGTAGAAGTATTAAGGACTAAAGTAACAATGGAACTGGGAAACTAAAGTAATTTTTAAATATGCCTGTTTACCTCGATTTGCCTAGAAAACCACGCTCGTTTCCTCTAAGTCGAATGATAGCTTCTTTTCTAGAAGTTTTGTTTAAATTTCTTTTTTTTTTTAAAATTACCTCATGTTACCTTTAAAATACAAATAAATCACATGTAAATTATTGTCCAAAAGATTTTCTTCGAATTTGTCCTTTTTCAAAAAGTCACATCCACAGTTAAACGCTAAGTCACATATCTCAGCACGACAACGCGCTCGCACTGCCCTCTCAAATTTGCACTGCACCGCGACGTCACTGTTGCAGTCATCATCACATTCGATTTTTAATTTTCGAAATTAAAGCAAAACATCACCTCAGGTGACTGGGATCATTGCAATTTACGGCCTCAGAGATTGTTTGTCTTGCGCCACCACACTGAACGCGATCAGCGGTCACGGTTTGCCTGTAGTTGCAGCGCTGGTTCCTGGTGAGAGTTTCTCCGAAGATGACGATGACGTCGAATTGCCCGAAATTGGGCCTTGGGAAGGTAGCGAGGGTTGCGAGTTGGATATCTGCTGTTCGCCTCCCATAGACGACGATGTGCTGGAGGCTGAAGGAGAGGCCACTGCCGGTGGCCCGGTTTGGTGATTATTCGTTGTTAAACTAAGCGGCGTAAAAGGAGGTGCTCCCCCGCTAACGGCGGCCTTCCAAAGAAGTGGATTCATTCCTAGGCCATTGTGAGCTAGACTAGCTCCGAACGATCTTTGGTGATGGTCTAAAAAATCGGAAGGGGGTCCCGTCAAATGAGCGGCCGCCGGTCCGTAAAAGCTCCTGTATAACTCCGGTCGTCCATAAGGTGGGTAGTTCGGTATCCTGGCCGCTAAGGGTGACAGTATCTTACCAGGCGACGAATGTTGCGCATGGGGGTATAAGCTTGTCGGTGGTGAGACGCCTTCGTTTGAACTATCTTTTGTTTCTTTGCTGGCCATGTCAGCCAGAGACCATATTCGAGGCTTGTTTATAACATTCGAATTGGTGGTGCCGGCTGAGGTGTGGGGATGAGTACTTTCTGGTGGGGAGCCCGCTGGTGGTCGTAGATGATGCAAGGCAGCTGGGTGGATTAGGGAATGCCCACCTCCAGGACGATCGTAGATATCAGGTGAACCGTTACCACTCCCTGGCCGGGACTCAGACCACTCACTGTTCCCTTCTGGCCTGTCGAGGATATCCAGGCGATTTTGCGGTCTATCACTGTCCTCCGTAGATCCAATACCCGAGTCCTTGGCATCTGCAGAATATAAAAAAAAAAATATTATAAATGGCTAAAGATATTTACATGTCGCGACATACAAAGTGCCTATCTGAATTTGCTTTGCACAAGATAGGAAAGGGTAGTTCAGTGCTGGCAATTACGGATTGCATCCAATAAATGCCCGTGTGTAAACTGAAAGATTTAATCTAAGTACCATTTTTCAATTTTTCCCGATTCATATACAACATAAAAGTTAACGCATGTTCGTCAATCAATCCATCCACATAGAAGTGACCGGGGGGGAGTTAATTTTTGGTACTTTTTGAATTATAGAGTCGTCTCAAGTTAAAAAAAAACTCTTCCTGTATCCATTGAATTTGGGTCCAAATGTTTATAGTATTAATATTATGGATATACGGTTATGTATGCTGCCCTAAGCCCAGGAATAAATCAGACACACAACACACCATCAAAGCGAAAACGTGGCTTTCATCAACTCTAGAGTTGCAAGCTCAGTCACCTGACGTTAAAGGGTTACGTAGTCAGAGGTGTGAACAAGTAGGCATTTTGTTTGGATTTGTGTTTTATTTAAGTCTATGGTAATACATGGCGCACTCTGCTTAATAAATGTCAAACTTCTTGTAAGTTGCTCAGTAGTGTGTGGCAAATCACCATGGAAGGTTATAGCGTTGAAGAACGTGTGCAAATTATTAAATTTAATATTATCAAAATCAGTGCTCCGTTCGAGAAACGTTCCGCGCAAAAATCATCTTTAGCGACGAAGGCCATTTTTGGATGAATGAATATATGCAGAAGCAAAATTGTCGAACTTGGGGCTATACCAATCCACACGAGATAAACTTCAGTTTGGCGGAATTATTTGACCTTACTTCTGGGGGTAACGTTAATTCGGCGTGAAAAAGGCCCTTTTTCAAGAATTTTTCCAGACGCTACAGGCAATACAAATTTAATTAGTCGATCGCAGCATTATAGTACAACCTGTGAACAATATTTTCCTTAATATTTTAAAACAAAATATAAATAATTAAGCCGACGGCAGCAAATCTTCGGAGGCGCCTCGAAAAAAAGTTGTCTGTCGGTGAACAATATTACTGAAGAGTGGATCATCTGAATTAAAAAAAAAATGTGTCATTAGATAACCGCTTTCCAAAGTTATTCCTGGGAGGAAATTTTTTTTTTTTGATTTTTCAATTTTTGCTGACACTTAGAAGTGAAGACACCGATTTTCGTCTAAAAAATGAACCTATTTGTTATTGTAAAATCTATAATTATGAAAAAAAAAAAAAAGCTCCCAGCGTTACCTGGTCATTTATGTAAAGAAGCTGTATACAAAATTTCAAAACAATCGGTCGAGTAGATTTTGCTCTAAACTGTTCACCGGTTTTAAAAATGACAAGCGTCAGAAAATCGCTTTAAAGTTTTGCATACCTGAAAATCGAGTAGTATACATGAAAGCAACAAACGCTCAAAGTTCTGTATCTTAGTTATTTTTACTCCGATTTGTTTGAAATTTTGACACAATAATCTTAAGATGTTGTGCAATCATATGAAACAATAAAACAAAATGAATTTGTTCATACCTAAACAGCACAAAGTCAGCGCGCCACGCACTTGCTGGGCAGACATAACCGTATCGGAGCAACAAACGCTCAAAGTTCTGTATCTTTGTTAGTTTTACTCCGATTTGTTTGAAATTTTGACACAACAATCTTAAGGTGTTGTGCAATCATATGAAACAATTAAAAAAAAAGGAAAAATAAAATTTTTTAATACGTTACCCCGCCCTTAACGAAGTGTAGCGCTCGTCGATGATAGGCAACTTCTTGTGGCCTAAAATGGATGATATGGATGGATACCGACGACATGTGGTTTCAACAGGACGGCACTACGCGCCACACAGCGCATGCCACGCTTGACATTCTGTACGAGCGATTTGAGGGCACGGTAATCTCGCGCGGCGGCGACGTGAACTGGCCACCAATATCATGCGATTTAACACCTTTTTCCTTTGGGGCTATCTTAAATCACAACTCTGTGCGAATAAACCGCAAACTAATGATACTCTCAAAGTCAACGTAGCGAACGCCATCTAGCAAATTCAACAAGATTTACCTCCCGAATACGTGCCACCCAGCAAAGCCGCGACGTGCATTTGAACAACGTTATATGTATATTCCATACTTAATGCCATAAAAGATTCTTTCAAATAAAATAAATATGGAGTGGATATCTCACACACAACTTGTTTTATTTGCATTTAAAAGTCGAGCGTCTTTATTGAAAGACCCTGTTAATAGGGGGGAACCCGGAACACTCCACCTAAGCTCCCCTCTTGGACTCCGCAAGACGTGGCCGCCAACCATCTTGAATTTTAGGTGTGAAGTGAATTATCTCGGCAAATATTGGTTTTACGTAAAAAATTATGATTACAAAAATTGTTACGGAAAATATTTCCAACAACGTTTTTGAATTTAACAAAAAATTGCACCATTCCAAGAATTACAGTTTTGGGGATGGACACAGTATTTTCGATTTTACGGCGAATACATCAATTGGAGATGAAAAAGTTGTAGCCCGTGTAATTCTATTCAGTTCTCATATGTTCATTAATTTTGAATTTGAAGTTACAACTTTTGAAATATTCAAAATATTGAAAAGAAGTTTGAAACAAAAGTTAACCTAGACCTCCAGCCCCTGTTGTCCCTTCTCTAAATGTGGTCGTGAATCGTGGCTAATATTTTACTAAAGAAGAACATTGACAATGTCGTCGGCGACAATCTCCCAAATAAAGGAAATGTTTTTGATTTGTATTATAGCTATTGACGTTGGTGAAATACAACTTGCAGAATAAATGTTTTTAAAACTTTTTAATCAGGTTTCCGTGAGCGTAGTACTTTAAATTTTTATTTGACGTGACAATTGTTTCGAGGACGATTTAATATACTGAAGCAAAACTAACTAACTCGTTTTTATATGCCCTTTAGCCTAAAACGTTTGTAATTTACTTCGAACTGAACTAGTATGTCATTTCATCAATGAAGACAACAATGACTTCTGCTCCTACTATGTAAACCGATTTAGCGTAGCATTCACTTAAAGGTTACTTTATCAGAGATGCGGAAATTTGGGTATTGAGGCGTGTTCTGTCGTGCTAAGCAAAAAGGCAGTAACTCCACTTTTTGTCGATTTGTAGTTATTCCCATATTTAGGCTCCTGATACTAATATCTATACAACTTCTCACATAAAAGACACTGGATCTATGAAGCCATTTTTTGCTACATAAAACAGTTTAGAAGTAACTCAGTAGTAAACTCACCTAATATGTCTTTCTCATCGTTACTCTTGTGGTCATCGTCATCGACGTTTGCGTCATCGTCGTCCACACGATTCCTGGGCTCCCATGTCATTTTATTTTCCTTTTTCAGTCTTCGTCGGGCGTTCGCGAACCACGTCGACACTTGTGTCAGGGTCATTTTGGTAATAATTGCTAACATTATCTTTTCGCCCTTCGTCGGGTAGGGGTTCTTCTTGTGCTCATTTAGCCAGGCTTTGAGCGTTGAGGTCGTCTCGCGGGTCGCATTCTTCCTTCGCGCCCCATTCAGGTCCATTCCATAACTGCAAAGAGTCGAAAGTGAAGAGGAAATTTTTAATCAAGCGATTAGACCGATAAGCACTAAAGTAGATAATAACAATTTTTCTACATGCTCAACCCGGACGATAAGACTTTCCCGCATTCAGCGGAAATAAACCAACGCCGAGCAACTTAAAAATGCCCTCATGGACTGGCCCATCCCCCGACATAACTAATTCCGCCGATTCAGCAGTTTTTCCGGCTTTTTATCTCAACACTCCCAGACGGGGCCAAATAGAAAAAGTTTCACAGCATTTGAACGCTTTTTCTGGCATCATTGCTTCCTAAATCGATTTTCCAGCCATTTTCTTGCGCTCGAATAAAAAATAGGAAAACTCTGCGGTTATTAGAGGGGCGGAGCGCTTGTCCGGGTGGAAAGGGGCCAGGGCTATAAATTATCAAACTCCGAAAATTTTTCTTCTCGCCCACCTCGGGGAGAGGTCGAAAACCACCCTCGCTCGACCCGCCATGCCACCCTCAGCCTAGCCAAAACAAAATTTATTTATATCGTCGGGGTTTTGCGCCGCGCCGCTATTTGCTCCACACCCCCCAAACGGGGCGCATCGCTGCCGTGGATATTTGTGAAATTTTAATTGTGTTCTCCGCGGGTGGGGGCGGCGCTGTGCGCACGGAAAATACCGCTTAGACCAGAAATTGGTCATTTAACGATAGCCGCTACTTCAATTTGTGGCTTTTTAATATTTTCCACTACCAAAACCGTGCGGCTGTGCGAGCCAACACATCCCGCCGAACCAGCGAGCTGGCGTATTATGCGGCTGAATGGGCTTGTATATCGACAGTTTGAGTCCTGAGGCCGGACCTATTGACGAAGGGTGGTCGGTTGGCCGCCTTTTTGCCTGATGATGTAAATTTTCCGCAGTGCTTCCTTCCTCCCACATATTTTGGCCCTTGTGATGTATGTGTGCGGTGTGGACAGTGGGTTTTTATAATTTTTCTGCTTTCCCCGGAGCCAGATCAACTATAAAATTGTGGAACAAACGCAACAAGCCAGCTTTATAGGGGTAATTTCAGTTACCACAAACAGCAGGTTAAATGAGTTTTAGCGGTGGGACGTTATTGGCCCATCATGTCCCAAATTGCCGGTCATTTTTTAATAACTTTCGTCCTTCCGCAAAGCCTTAGGTAGTACCCAGCAGTTGTCTAATTTATGTTGTGCATGTGAAAATTGAGCACATCTCTAACACAATCGTGTTTTATACAAGCACACGTTGCAAATGAAAAACTAAGTGGAGGACCTTAATTTCTATCAGAATATGGATTGATGATAATCTTTGAGGTATTCACGGTTCACAAAATCCAATATTTCTTCCAACTTCTGAAATTTTTAATTAGGGTGTTGCACCAATTCCCAGTAGCTGAACGGGAAACATTTGTTGAAACTCCAAACATTCCAAACATACGAGCACTTTATACATTATTTTATTTGTGTGCAATGTCAAAGCAGCAGTCAAATAGTACAGTGCACTAATTCACTTCCTAGTGGATTTGCTTGACTTCACGGAAAATTCTAGGTAAGCATTTCACACAAGCACCGGGCCTGCTATCACGTTGGCGTTTTTTTTGTTGTGGAAAATATTTACCTTTGCTACAAATGAAAAACTAAAAAGTGTCTCAATTTGAGGCCTTAAAAACGGGTCTTCCTGTTCAACCCTCATTTTTCAAAATTAATCATAAAATTTGAAGATTTGGGTTTAACAATTAATCTTCGGAACAAATACCATAGAAATGCTCTAATACTTCTCCAGCAATAAAACAATCATAGATTAAAATTGTTAGTTAGCTAGTTTTGTCGCTGACTTGTCGGACCATAAAATATTTGTTCCATAAAAAAGACACTTTGTTTCGGAGTTATGTTCCCTGGCCGTACCGATTACTCCTTCAATTTAAGACTTGGAACAACAAACACTTTTTAGTTCAATATAAAACTAGCTACGGTAGTACCTACATAGTCGAATTAATGTTTATGAGCCCAGACTAAGCGTTCTATTTGTCGCTAATTAGTTGTACAAAAATTAATTTTATCATTATTATTTTAAAAATACACTCCAACCTTTTAATATTTTCACGAATAGACAGATCACTGTCGAATGTTGTTACTGACATTAATTGTCGCATTGCATTGCTAAAAGACGAAGGGAACTGTCTAAGCTTTCTGAATTATGGCTTAACGTTAAGCCGAAGAACCTCCAGGAACACTTCACTATTCATTCTCGAAGAGGTGAACGGCGAAATCACGCTGTCCAGGTGCGCTGAAAACCGCCTACACCATACAGCTTCCTCCAATGTCCATCAAAACCATTTGGATCATCAAAGCAGAATTTTCTTCGTCTCTCTTTCTCTAGCCCAATTTAATTTTTGAGCAACTAATTAGATGACTAATTAACGACAAATGCTGAGACAGTTTTTGCTTTGATTTGCGTGTCCGTCAAATCTTCCAAAAAGATGAAAACTTAAAATACAACAAAACGCAATCACTAACATCTTTTTACAAAATTAGAAACGGTTCGAATTCGCCAGAACACATATTAGTTGGACGACGGAATGGTCTAATGTCATCTTTAGTGACGACAAAAAAATACAATTTAGATGGGCCAGTATTACTGGCATGATTTAAGCAAAAAAAGAGGTGTCAGAAATTTCGGTGCTGGAAGCGTGATGATTTGGGCTGCCTTTTGTGTCGAAGGTATATCAAAGATCGCTTGGATGCCTTCACGATTTAATTCTAACATCAACATAGAAATGCTAGATGAAATCTTAATAGAAATGGCAGATGAATTTTATGAAGATAGCTTGGTAGGGGGTCAAATTTCATCTGGCGTTTTCTCCCGCTCATTTTTTCCCGAGCGTCTCTTTGCCCTAAGCCTTTGTTGCCAGGGGTTAAATTTTCCCCGGCCTATTTCGCTTTCTAAGTTTCTGACTAAAACACTGAAATGTGCGCTTTACAAATTAATTTATACACCATTTAATACACTGTACAAAATATGTTATAGACTGAAATACAAGAAGGGAAAATTGACCGCGGGAAAACGGCTGGGTAAACTTGACCCCCAATTAGATAGCTTTGTATTTCAGCAAGATAATGCTGCGATACATACCGCAAAGGCTGTAAAGGAGTGATTTAGAAACAAATATAATTTTTGGATTGGCCAGATCGAAGTCCTGACCTAAACTGCATTGAAAACCTTTGGGGAGTTTTAGAGAGAAAGTTTATTCAAATGAGAGGCAGTTCCATACAACAAAAGAAATAAATATCTTCAATGAAAAATCGGCTCTTCGAAGTCATAAGAAATAATGGGGGATCAACACATTATTAAAAAGCACAATTTTGGATTTTTGTTTCCTTTTAGAAGCCACATTATTAAAATGAATTTCCTGTACTTTGTAAAATAACCCTAATTCAATAAAATTCAAATAAATACACATGTGCATAACCATTGAAGTATTTTTTTCGTCTGCATTACTTTACGTTGTAAAATGAATTAATAACTTAAAATATGTTTAATTGTTGACAATAAATGCACGAGAAATTGCCGAAAATTGAGTGTTCTTAATAAAATTTCCTCTACTGCAGTTTTTGCTTGGACACATTTTTTTTATCAAAGCAGCTTCTTTTTTTCTTTTTTCTTTATTTTTCTTCTTTCTTAAAAAAGAAGCGTGTAACATATACATATCTCAAAAACGGTTCTAACAATTTCAATGAAATTTGGTATACGGTGATTTTTGGAGATGATAAATCGATCTAGATAGGTATCAGTCATCTAAAGGATAATTCGTTTTCACCTGCCCCAAAACGGCGAATTGCATTTTTCTTCACAACCTCCTTGACATGGGTATAAAAAGAAAGTTTGACGAGTAAAATACGAGAAGTTATGTGACGTCATTCTAAACTCAATATGGTGGACACCGCAAGGAAGGTTCGACAAGTCCAATGCAATTAGCTTTGTGACGTTATTGCAAGTCAAATTTTAACCAGTTCCACTTATCGGAATAGGCTTAAACTTGGTACACAAAGCTACACTGAAAAAACAGTATAAGAGGATTCGTCACAAATATAAGCGATTCCGGGACAGCAACAATCTATTTGAAAAATTGCCGATAAATATTAGAATATGCCTCATTGTTAACACCGCTTCTAACATAATTGTGTTACAAAAGGAATATTCATGGCACAAACCATTGCTGTCACAAAATCGCTCACATGTATGACGAATCCTCCTATACTGTTTTCTCAGCGTATGTATGCTTATAAACACTTTGAAAATGCAATAATATGATGACTTTGGCCTGATAATTCCAGGACAGACTGCACACTAACAAACTTGTCATTAATTTACAGCAAATAAAAATATAAAAATAAATAATAAAAAAAACGTAAAAAATCCTTTTCTTAAAAACATGCGTGCGTCAGTTGCTAATAATATGTCGAAGAGATAATATACGAGTGGCTTCATATTTTAAATGAGGTTGAAGAATTCTTGCCTGGGCGGCAGCTTACAATTGACAATTTTTTTTCCTAGTTACAGATGGAGCTCTCGACTCAGATATTATAAGTAGAGAAATGATTGCATATTAACGGCTCTAAAATTGTTCATGAAATTTGTAGACTTTTCAGAGGCAAGAAATCAAACAAGCTAGGTTTCATCTCTGAGTATATTTAGAAATGATGATTGAATCAAAATCTTTTTGCATTGCAACATCGGGATTTTGGGGGTCGTTGATGTTAAATACGGCATCCGACCCAATATGGGGGAATGAAAAGCGCGAAGTGCTCTCCGGTAGTCTACTTAATCCAGGTAATCTAATCATTAAACGAGATTCACTAATATTTTTGAGCCCACTGTATGTACATATTTTATTCTGGGGTAAGAATGTTCTCTACCACATTATATTGACTCCATACTACTTCATTGTGTGCTTATTTTGGAATCTGTCCGAAAATTGCATTATGAACTTAAACTTCACAACTTTTGTAAAAAAAATTATAATAAAATAAATCTTTCTTCCTAGAAAAAAAAAGGGTCGGCGCTATTATGAGTGTGATCTAATATTTAATATTAGGTAAAGGGATTGACGAATTATTACGAGTAACGAGATACGCAAATACGAAATACTACTAGAATATTGAAATATCCCGAATATAACGAAGCGTATACACATGTATTTTATGGACAGGCCCTAATTCATATATTTGACCCAATTCATCAAGCAACGAAATTTGATCAGCCATATTAGATTTCCTAATCAAAATAACAAATGTGAAATCACCGATCCAGAAAACATGTGTGCAGCGACTGTACGTTCTAAAGGCAGCGAGAGAAAACTTGTTCGATACCTGCCATAATACCCTTTTTTTATTAACATCGTCAACAATATATGTATTTATGTAGCTGGTTCCAGTGGAATAAAAAAAAATTCGGAAACACTTGGTACAAATTTTGAGAGTCGAAATTGACAAATGGAGCTGCAATTTCGGAGATTGCTTTTTTATAAAATGTATGGTTTGAAAAGACTTAAAAAAAAACACTTTCAAGACCTTTAATATTTGCAACAGTGTTGCGTGAAACGTTGCAAAAATTCTGATCAGAGAGCGGAACGGCGGCGGAATTATGAAAAGAGTCATGCGTCCGGCGATTATAAATTCCTAACATGAAAGGTTAAATCATGAGCAATCCATGTAGGTGTCCCATATTGAACTATTAACACCTGAAGCAGGAAAACAAATTGGTTTCAGCACCTGGACGTTTGCAAACAGCAAACAGCAAACAAACTGTCCACCGCCCACCTGCAAATCCCAGCTATTATACGGCTCGGTCCCAAGTCAATCAATAGACCAGGCCACTTCCATCTTTAGCGACGCCAGTAATATTCCGATTGAGACAAGTGTTCACTGCTCGGCGGAATGACTGTTTAATGGAAAATAGTTTCGCCAGCGAGCGGCGAGGGTTATTGAATAATAAAAGCACGCCAGGCATTTGCATTCAATCAATATTTATATTAGCGCAAAAGTCGTGTTAAAAGAACCGCCCGTCCCAAGAAGTTGCGCGGGAGAGCTGGCCGGGCCCGGCCCGGCCCGTGCGTATGCATTTGGGCTGCGAAGATTTTTTTTCTTCAAGAGATCACGTAGCCAAATATCCATTTCCCCGAAAAGGCGGCGGCTGATTGAAATCAATTGTTTAGCGGCCAAACAAAACACAACGAACAAGTGTCATCACCGGACATATACGGGACCCCTGAGTCAAGCCATTATTCATGTCACTCAAATGCGGCCAAAAATTCAAAAAGCGTGACAGGAAGTTGATATTGTCTCCGGGCGAACATAAACCAAAGGAGCTTAATCGTCCGTCACCGTTGTCAGCACCTTTAACGCCTTAAATTAATTGCACGTTTCAGACGTCATAAACATGTCATTCGACGCCATAATTCAGCTAAACATTGAACAAGAAAAAATAATACAACCAGCTGAGTGGCTTCAGAACAAGACAGAAGACAGTACGCAAGAGCCGCTTATTTGCAAACCCAAACGTGCATCTGCCTTAGTAAAATATTTTAAAAGAAGCTATGGATCGATGGGGTGAGTGATCACAGCTGCGGACGAATCAAATAAAATTTTCTTTGGGGCCGTGACGTCTATTTATTCCTTTGGAGGAACGATCCAACAGTCTTAATGTACAAACCTTGTCTCGCAGGCTCGGCTCACCGAACCGAATGATCCGGGTGCGCATGCGCACAGGGTCATTTATAAAACTGAAAATGGTGGCTGCGCACACTTTGTCTTCTATAAAAGTATTCCGAGCACTTGTTAATTCTTTGGTGATCGCTCTTTTAAGACACTTGATCGTCACCACTCACCGTGGTCGTCTCGCATCGCCTCTATTTTACGTGGCTTAATACATTTAATACGCGCGACGATCTCAGAATAAATTAGATAAATTTGTTGCAGGAATTTCGTCGAGGAAATCAATTTCAATTGAAAGGTGGACTGCCGTTTTGGGGACGCCAAACTTCTGAAGCCACAATGCTTACAATACATTGAAGCGATTCACGTGAATTGAGAAAAGTTTTAGGACTTCTGGCCAAACCGAACAAACGCAGTTGGTGTTCAATCTGTTCTGTACATGCCGCCAAATGATCTCTGCTTTCCATTTGGCTATGTTGAATGCGTGATTTATTGCTAAACCACCGTTTCGCAGCAGCCGTACCAGCAGCATTAAAGACTGGCTCCTATGAGGCAACGAATGCTGGCTAAGCCTCTTCTAGCAAACGAGACGTCCCCGTCGACAGTGCACTTGTCGACATCGTGGACGTTGTCTTAGCGAAAATCGTACTCGGATAGCTGACACGTCGCAATTGTACAAAATTTTATTTGCACGCCATGCTGCGCTAAATGACTGTTTTTCAATCCCGATTAAGATTGCTATCAAATGAGCGTCAGCTTGTTTTAAGGTAGTTCCAAGTGTTTTTCTCGCGGCCGTGCCTTGTGTGGGAACGTACGCATTTACATAAAGCACAAGACAAATAATACACACACTTCAAGCTCAAGTGGAGCAGTCTGGATTGCGTTGAAGCAAATAGCCTCGTTACTGCCATTTTTGTGCTCTACGGAGGATTGATGTAAACTGCCTAACACGATGCTGCAATTATATTTACCATTTATATTTCAAACAAACAATCTTACCCTATAGATTTTATTCAGGATATTTTTTTTCTAACAATTTTATTTTAGTTGCTTTTCAGCGCTAAACGTTTCACTTGAAAATAGAAATAGGTATTATTTGGTGGCGCATAAACTCGTTTCCTTTTCTGTTTCTGAGCATCAGCTAGAGCATTGGTGTTTCAGAAAACATTGCCTTGGATGACATTTTATGGAAAACAAACTTGTTAATGTTAATATTGGTAACGTACCATTTACTGTTAAAGAGCATTTTTAAAAAATCGTTAAATGAAATAATCCAATAAATAGGCATGTTTGTCGAGCTACGTTGGGATATCTCAAGAAAACGTGTTTCATGAGTATCTCGGTTTCGATTGCCTGAAAGTGATCTGATTTGTGTTGAGGCAGCCTGCTCTTTTTGGGGATATCACGACTTGCTGCTCTATATTTTTTAATAGTTCAATTTGGGGCAAGCAATCAGCTGTCTGTCACTAAACTTTAAAGATGTGCAGGTCCTGGGACAACGAAGAGCTGGAGACATCTAAATATTTTGAAATCTAGATCCAATAGAAATCGTTCCAGTGTTTTAATAATTATTGCCCAATTTAATAACAAGTGCACGTGGACTTTTGGGTCGGTCGGTCATTTCAGCCGTAATATGTGTTTTTTTTAAATTATTTTTTAGTTGGCGAATGCAACATGGCGACTCAAAGTTTCAATTTCAACGGATTTACATGAAAATGGGTACTTTCAGGTTTTCGGGGTCACTGATCACGAATCTGCTATCCAAAGTTAGGAATCCAATATGGCGGCAAATATTCTCAATGAAATGAATTTCCATGAAAATCGATTTTTGGTTAGGATAACTGAATTCAAATCTGTTATTGAAATTTCGAATTTATTATGGCAGATCCAATATGTTGACCTAAAGGAATATGGAGAGCTCGAAAATGCGTTTAATCAAATGCACGCGTTACAGATATTAGAACGTGTTGAGCTTATTGAACTAGATGAAGAAGCGGAAGTTCCGTACTTGTCAATGGATGGAATAAATGAAATGAAATCAGGCTAAGCAAATAAAGCATACTAAAAAGTGATAAATAAAAAATAGTTAAAAAATTTTTATGGTAAATGGTTTGTAGGCACAATTGATGATGTACTAACAGCTAGAAAAAAATTATGAGTCACAAATCTGGAGCTTCGATCAGACTAAAATAAAATCGTGGGGCGCATTTAGCAGAAAACACATAATATGATTTTTAAGCTCCAACAAAATAAAGTTTATGTGTGGAAATATTTGCTTTAAATAAGTTTGCAATTCATTTCAATATTTTTCCTTCCAGTGTAGTTTTTCTAGTTTGTAACATAATTTGAATTTCTATTTAATACAAAATTTATTGTATTAATTATAAGCTCCATGGTCTTGTGTACACTGAGAGAAAAACAGAGTAAAATAAATTAATCTAAAACATTCTAATAATAAACAATTAAAGCAAAATATTTGAGGTAATGTGTGATACTCAATTAAAGAATGGGAGTGTTAAATGTATAATTACGATCTTAATTTAAGAAAATCATGATATGCGTATACGCTTATTTTAATTACTTGGCATTATTAATTCAATGACTCAAGTGTGAAGTAAATTGAGGGAAAATAATTGAAATAATTGTATTAAATTTGGTCGTCCTTACTTCAAGTACGAAATTCCGTACGGAATAAATTTCTCTCTAATTATTTAGACTTATCATTCTTCCTTTACCTCTTAACAGGAAAAACAATGCGAAGAAATCTACCTATCTAACTTCTTCTAATCTATCCCTATGTGGGCAAGACATAATATTGTGCGATAGTGAAACATGTAGGAACCCTAACATATAAGCTACACATTGATAATATGATTAATAAAGCAAACCTCCTGACTAAGAACCTACACCCCTTCTTATATCGTAAATCTAAACTTGGTCTGGACAATATACCTACTTTTAATATTCAAAATTATTTTTCAAGCAATTATGCTTTCTGGGGATTCTGTGTGGTACAGCAAACTTGCAAAATGTCACATTAATAACATACCGGGAATCCAGCGAATAGTAGTAATAGTTTCTTAGCAGAAAACCCTTTAATAAGGCAACTTAATGTAGACAATATAATATAATAGCTAGATATCGAGTAGTTAGTTCAAAAATAATATACGCAAGTAGGAGCAGGTAGCTTTTTTCTAGATTTTTTAATAACCTTTTCTTAATCATTAACTCTCAAATCATCACAGCTAAAATATGTATGTATTTTGCACAAAACTCTGCAAAATTATTATATTATTATACTTCGGACAGCATTGCAAGTAAGAAATTATAACGCAAAACATACATATAAATGAATAAATAAATAAAAAACCTAGTTAACCTAGTTAATTTCTTATTTAAATAATTGGATCTGTTACTTGCTTAAAACCTTTAGAGTAGGTTTGCAAAAAAAAGTGTAGGAAACGAATATTGTTCCGCAACCCGTAAATGGTATCTAAGCAACAAAATTAGGTACCACTGTTTTATTGTACCTACAAATGCATCTTCTGTGAGTAAGGGCAAACAGATCACTCGTACAGTCAGTAACGTGATTATTTACAAAACGTCCTCCACGCGCATAAAAGCAGTATCGCCTATTTGTAAATAATGAAATTACGGGAAAAGCCACTTATTCGTGCACATCCCCTTCTAATGAGGCTAATCAAAGATTCACGAGTACACATCCAACCATTCGAGAAATCGCTTTTCCATCCCAGTAAACTTCGAAGTGTTGCAAAATTCTTTGCTTCCCCTTTTATTTACAGTACCCTCCATCTATTCGGTGTAAGAGCTGCTGCAATTACATTACCGGAGAGGGTGGTGAAAATTACAGCGGTTAGGATTTGCTACATGCCAACTGAAGGGAAAAATTAAAAGCAAAATCCTGTTTTGTTTTTTCAGACTTCCACCGCGACGAGCAAAATCCGTAATGGATGTGTCAATTACAAAGCCATTCCCATCCGTGACGAATTAGTTAAATTATACTTTTCACTTCGGCTGGGAAGCCAACGAATTTGTACAACTGCTCACTTTTTGTCACACTGACCCCACTAGACCATGTACGCGCTCAAGTGGCAGCAGAAACTTCTAAACTTCTTGGGAAAACACTCGACAGTTCCAAAACTCTGGGACCACCACACGCTCTAACAATCTTCTTGTGTTCGGCACGGTCGACAACGACATTTCAGCACTTCTATTACACGGTGCGACACGAAATGTCGCGACCTGTGAAAAATATGTTAAAATTCATTTTCGAGAATTTTTGACGTTTGTAAAATGCCAGAAGCGATCATGAGAAATGATGGCGCGTAAAAAATGGACCACACCGAAGGGAGGAAACACTGCGATGAGTAGAGATACAAATTGGAAATATTTTTGGACGCACACGCAATGCCGGAGCAGAGTGTCGGATATTGTTTCACTAATGTGAAGGGCGGAAACAATATCTGAAGTGTTCGGGTTGTGTAGACTGTAGATGATGTGTTGATTGATTTTTCTTGGCAGAGCGAACTGCTCGAGGAGGATTCATAAAAGTTGGTACATGAGTGTTTCTAGGGTCGCTGATTTCGAGATGTCTGTTTACCCACATTATGGAACAGAAATATTTGTACCTTAAAAAACCTAGAATCTCGAATGAAAATCGAAGAAAATCCATTTAATGAATATTATTAGAAGTTATTAGCAGACTCACATCTTGATTTTTATAGTCTGCATATGGTTGTAAAATAGGAAGAGTAAAATTGATAATTTCACCTTCACAGAGTGATACAATGAATTATGCATCAAAGCAGATCGCCGAGATTATTAAGAACAATTTAACAATTTTGGATACTTCATAAAACAAAATTATCGTCTAAAATTGGACAAATATGTCGTTTTAGAAATAATAAATTATTATATAATAAAATAATAGGAGACTGAAGCACTTCATAATTGGTGGAAGAAAATTCAAACTTATGTACATAATTGACATTTAATTTAATCCGGAAATACTAAAGTATATATAAATGGTGGGTATAAATATAAAGTGTGAACAGTTTATCTTTCAAATTCGAACAATTGTAGAAGCCCATTCGTGTCTTCAAACACTCAACGTAGCAGACACGTAACGTAACACCGCTTTAGAAGGTGTTCGCACTGACACACACGAAGCAGGCACGACATCGACAGAAAGTAATAAAACATACGTCGAAAGACGTTGCCACATCTGTTTTTGCAAAATTTGTAGACATGAATACAAACTATTCTCCGCCAGAATGTCGTCCCGTGAAAGCCTTTATAGAGAAGTGGCTACCGGTTTGTTATGTTATTAAATTAATTAAACTTCAAGGGAATGCCCTGAAAATCTGCACCAGCGGACTTTCGGAGTTGCTGATTCCGAATCTGCCATCAAAATTTCCAAATTCAAAATAACGGATAGAATATGGCTTCCGAGCAATGGTAAAAAAAATGACATGGATTTCAAACTTACTAGAATTTAATATAGCGGACCCATAATGTCTACCAAAGTTCTTAAACTTTAACGGATTGCAATGAAATTCAAAGCTAGGGGGCCCTGGTCTTCTTCGAGGAACTTGTATCAAAATGAAAACAAACAAAACTTTACAGCGACTAATTTCAAATCCACCAAAATTTCAATGTTCAAGATGGCGGACAACCTAAAATTTTAAACTTTAAATGAATACCACGAATATTTATTCTTATTACTTCTTAGGGTGCGGATCTTGATTTTTTATAGCAGAAATAGCTAATTTAAAATGGCGTATCCAAAATGGAAATCCAGCTTTTTTAATTTCTAGAGTTCTCCCTTTTCGTATCTGCTATTTGTAATTTTATAGATTTCCATTAAATAAAAGAAATGGGGGCTTATTACAATTTCTGAATATGGTATGAAAAACCAAGAAAAGCGAACGAAACTTTTCGGCTTCAATAAGGCATCTAGAATTTCTTAATTAATATTAATAAGAAAGAATGAAGAGATTTGATAAGAATAAAACAATATTTTTCGGTGAATAAGTAATGTACACAGATCACAAAACTTCCGTACAAATAATGGAGTACGAGAAATTACAGTACAAAAACGCACCGCCGTACGAAGCCAGATAACTCAGCTAGTATCATATACAATATTATTTAATTTTAATATTTTCTTTCCTTCTTCTTGTATAATAAATTCTGTTATCCATTATCCGAAGCTCTATTTCAATTTCATCACACCTCAATTTATTTTGGTCCCAACTAGATTCGAACAAGAGCTCAAGTTTATTTATTTAACAGCAAAAATTATAATTTTAACATATATTCGTTCAATGTGAACATTTTTTTATTAATTGTTGAAAAATTCGATTTATAGTACTAAACTGTTTCTGTTACAGTACTCTTTTCTCTCAGTGTAGTCACATAGTCGTAATCTCCGAATATTCTCATTGCGTTCGTGACACTTTTGCGTAGTAGAGGTTGAGCAAATTTATTTTTTAGTTACTGTAAACATTTACTTTGAAAACCATTTGACATTAGTCCCACTTTCCTGGAAATATTTTGCTGTATTAACGATGAAACTATTAAAATTTGATCACCAACAAATCTGCCATTTAGCCTTATAAAAAAAAAAATAACAAAAACCGGTATAATATGGGGTAAATCTACGGAATAATTCCCATAAAGAAAACATTTACTTTGGAGTCATTTTGAATAAAGTTCGCAGGAAAATGACCTCTGCTTCAACAAACAGTCAAAGGCCACAAAAGTCAGGGTTCCGCAATTATCTCATAAACTCTTAGTTTATCGAATAAAATTTTTATGACCCAAATTGTAGAATATAAAATTTCCTATTTTCGCAGAAACTGACTTTCGTGACCCTCGTCCTTTATAAACTTGAAACAGCGGTTTTGTTGATGAGAACAATTTTTTACTTCAAATTTAGGGAAACCTGAAGATAGGTAGGTAGTAGGTTCTCATAATTTCATGTCTCTATCAATTCACTTATATTACTTTACGCACAAAGCTTAGCACAATGTGCGCTAGCGGGAAGAAGCGAATCAATAAAAATGCATCCGCGTCACCTTTTCAAGAACAAGTGAGAAAGAGCATTGACTCGGCTAGAACAATTTAAAGTAATCCCCATAAATGGCGACCGATCAATGTCATCTTAATCTTAGATGTTAAATATTCTCGTACGCTTGATATTTCTTCTTTGGCAGGCCGTCTGGCTGATGGGGTGATTCGGTGATTTTAGACGGCCACTCGATCAGCACGCACCATGTGCACAGGCTTAATCGCAAGCGCCCCAAGGACAACTAAATAAACACAATTTAACAATTAACGAAATTCCATTAAACCTTTATACGCAGCCGCTATCGGTAATCGGCCCGCGCATACGAAATTTGCATGCACGCAATGCGCAACTCGCCAATTTCAATAAGGAGACAACGCGCCAAGATAAGGTGCATGCAGCGCGCAACAGCACCGTATGTCTGGGCTGTACGTGCAGAAGGAGAAAATTCATAATAAAATTGTATAGAATTGATTCATTTGGAAAATAGTTTGTGATCCCCGCTAACTGCCTCCCCCGGCCGGCAAAAGACCAGACGCGCGATTTATACGCATGCAATGAGCCCAGTGCGAGTGAGCCACGTGTGTCACATATTGATTTGCAGTTGAAATGAGTAATTTGAGTGCAGATATTTTCGGCAGTTTTGTTTTTCACGTAGCTGCCGTAATTGTATTCAAATTTAGGTGTTCCGAGGAACCGATTCGCGGAATTTGAGCGGCTGGAAATAGCGCGCCCTCCCCATACAGATGTGAAAAAAAGCGACCAGAGATTAGGCGACACTCTGATAGACGTCAGCAGTTTTCCGCCGCTTTCCAAAGATGGATACGCTATTTTCGGCATACCTAATGAAGTCATTCTCTTGTCTCCCGATTGGAGTTGAGGCATAAATACCGACTTTGACAGTTATGTGCGCGCATTTGATGCAATTCATCACAGCGATAGTAGCACTTAAGGGGCACTTACCTATTGAAGGGATAGCCCGCGAAGGCAGCGTCATACGGGTGGTACACTGATGGATAAGGCCATGGTGCTGCTCCTGCGACTAAGTTCTCCTTGAGGTCAAGTCCGGCCTGAAAATTGAGAAGCGTTAAAAATGACATCTTATCAGCAGCGCGAGCAAATAAAAATTTAAAGCAATTTTTATCACCACGTTTACGTGTGCCTTTGATCCTTGATCTCATTTGGGAGCAAACAACGCCCCATACAGGCTTGGCACCGCGTACATCATCGCGTTTAATCACTTAAGTAACCGCGATAATTGTCGACAATCATTTCGACATAAATTATTTCGCTGGGAAGTGTTTTTATCCATTAATTTATTGACAAGCTTTTTCTGCGTTAAACAACATGTTAATTATTTTTAATGACAAGCCAGCAATAATGGAAACCAACCATCGACCGAGCTGCTGCTCGGAGGCGAAATAATCGTCTCCGAGAAACTGGTTCCGTTCCGAAACATTTGATTTAAACGGACAGTCAACGTATGAACATTTTTTTTGTTAACGTGATAATTTAGCGGCGACAATACTCGAGTGCTCCGCAACATTTTAGGTTTTTGCGAAGAAACGTAATTTGCTATTTTAGTTCCATTAGCTGGGCCATATATAAAAACTTTACGGCTGCTTTACAACTCGGGGCAATCTCCTTAAGTGGCATAGTTTTTTGCAAGCAACTGGTGCTCATTCTTATCAACGACAAATTGCTAAATGTCACGAATTTCAAAACTTAAGCGTAATTTACATAGTTTCTCTTATTACTGTAAACTTCCGTGTCACATTTTCTTTGTAAATATATTATAGCGATTAAAAATTTATTAATGTCGCAAAAAGAGCAAGAGTGCTATTGAGTTCAAGTGTCCCCAGAACAAAAGTGTTTGATTTTAATCTATCACCTGCTAATTAACTTATAAGTATTATTCGCCCGGGTTAAATGAGAATATTTTGAAGCTAGATAGAGACTAGTTTATTACATCACGCTTATAGCACAAGATAACGAATACAACAAGCGGGAAAAACCATAAGATATTAATTTTCTAGTTTCTATAGATTAAGCAAAAGATTTCGGTAAAAGAGTACTCATCTGCTGATAAAAACAAAAATAAAAATATTTCGTTTCTTTAATTGGTTAATATCTCGCTGGTGGTTTTTTTCATTTAATTTAGTCAGATGTTTCCTAAGAACCTTGTTTTGCTACTACTAACTCTTGCTAATTGATGTTGCAATGATGAGCGATCCAATTGGTGATAAGTGTGGGGGACAGCAATTTTTAAGCGTCTGTTCCAAAAAAAATATTTAAAAATTTGTTTTCGCATTCACCCCCCAAAAGTAACCCCTAGAGCCAAATTGAATTTTATGTACGCGTATAATTGGACCATCACACTCTATCTCTCCGCTAAATCTCAAATTTTTATGTCGAATAGTTTCAGGGAAATTCGCCGTGACACAACGGAACACTAATAATGAAACATTAAAAACAACTGAAAATAACATTGATTAACTAAAACCTTATTCATTTTTAACAAAACACGAAATCTCAAAAAGTTTCCCAAATATGCTGTGAAATCGATTTTTGTAAAACTTTACCCTGCCGATTTTCCCCATGTCATTTTCCCCGGCTATTAAATGTACGGTCTGTATTTCAGTCTATAAGATATTATTTTGTAAAAGGCACATTTCAGTCAATAAAATATTTTGTGCACAGCACATTTAAAACTATTAGCCAGAAAACTAGAAGGGGAAAAACGACCGGGGATAAATCGCCAGCGTAAATTTGACCTGCAATACCTAAAATGCGTGCGTCAAATGGGTTCCGCGTTTAGTTACTAAAAAATGCTAACTACTTATGAGTATTTGCTAGTAGGCGATCGCACTGGAAGTTGTGTTGGGAGCGAGCGTGTCGATTAGCTTAAAAACAACTTTGAAAGCAAATATCTTGTGACTGAATAGCTAAAATCAAAAGGCCCGAAAACATTTTTTGGCGATTTTACGAGATCTATCTAAAAACACCCCACTAAATAAGGTAAATGAAAAAACTTTATTGAGTACCTGCTAAATCTATGGGAAAAATCTCATTATTTCTGTTTTACGGACATCAGTATACGCTCGCATACGAAGGCGCGTGTTTTAATAATTTATGTATATAGATCTCCCCACTACTCTCCCCATACAAAAGAACCAAATCCTGTCCGGATAGATAGAAAAGGTGGCCGTTGAAATCGATTACTTTTATTAATCTACAAGCGATCCTGTATCGAACTGTACAAGAATTTTGAAAATTTCAGTAGGTACCGAAAGTGCCTAGCTTTGTATTCTGAAAATTGTGTTGTGTCACTTTACTCCATTTCGATCGGGATAACAATGTTATTTTTTTCAGGTTCAGAATTATCTCAAGAACAAACATAGCCAGGGATTTTTTTTTTAAATAAGGTTGGTTCATGACAAAACATGAAAGTTAAAATGAAATGAGCAAAAAACAAAAGTTGAAAATAAATTGCTAAAGCTGTAATTTTTTTATTATTCTTTTTTGTTAATCCCTAGCTACGTTTCTCTCTAATAGCATTAACCCTTTCAGACACGATATCGCATACATATATGGGTCAAGAGGGTTAACCGATTTTAAAGCTATTTAACGTTGACGCCAATATTAAATCTGCAATGTTTGAAGACTTTTTTTCAGTGTCACTTTTGTGAAGTTCTATTTTTCTGCGATGAACAAGTCGCTTTTACTGCTTCCATAAACTGTTTTCTTGTTAAGGTAGAGTTTCAAAATTTGATAACTACTTTTTAAATGTTTAGTAAACAAATAAATGAAAACATTATGGTATACTATAATATCGTAATGCTTCTTCGTATATTGAGCATGGTTACTTGAGAGATCGTATTGTCATATTTGTGTAAAAGCAAAATTTCAGATTGTTATGTCAAACCCTGATTTTCGTGTCTGAAAACACCAACAAATAATTTCACAAGAATATTGACACAATTATTCCTTAAGGAGTATAACATTGTTTAATCTCGTATATTTTGCGTCTGTTTACAGCATAACTGTAAACTTCACGGTGCCAGCAGACGCCATTTTCACCATTTGGCGCCTTTATGGCCCCCCTTGTACAGTCAATACAAGCGTCATTGATGCTTAAAGCTAAGTTCATTCACCTTACGAAAACTTAGCTTCATACCTAACTAACCAATTGCAAGAGTACTGACATATACATATGTATGTACAAAAACTAGCAAAATTAATATGTATATTTCGTAAATTGAAATGGGAGGAAGGGGCGAATAGGCTATGGCGGAACTAGTTCTTGCTCTTATGAACCAATATCGACCGTGTCTTCAAAATAAATTAGCTTAATTCTTAGTGTTTCAAATTTTTTTAATGTCACCTCATTTTTTTTAGTTTTCTTCTTTAAAATTTGTAGCGTCGAATATATTTTTACTCATTAAATAATAATAAAACATTATTTCAAATATTCATTAATTAACAATAACAAAATAAACAAAAATATATCAAGGTCGACAAAAATTGTGCAGATTTTTATTAAAGTTGACACGTGGAGGTCTTTTGGTTTACTAATTTTAAACACGGTGCTCATTTTTACACATTCGAAATGGCGCTTCTGATGCGGCAGACATAAAACATTAAATTTTTTGAGATCTTGATGATATTTTGCGACACAATGTGGCGTTGCTGAATTGAAATATGATGGTTACTCTTGCAGATTAATATATGTACATACTAAATTGTCTTCGATTTTCGTAAACGTTGACATATGGCGATTTTTACGATTGCTGACTTCATCATGCTCAATTTAACAAATATTTATATTTTTCCCTATAATCACAGAAGTGTACCTATACACCTAAGATATTAGACATCACAATTTTAAAGATATAAATTACAACCCCAACAACCCTATAATTTGACTGTAATAACCTTTTATGGGAAGAATATTCTAGAAGGAATATCAAACTCCAGACTTTTAATACAAACTTCAAAATGCACTCGACCGATATGTTCCAGTAAAACCAATTTCAAAACGAGCGTCCCGTCAAACTAGATTGAGCTCATATATCTTGATTAGAAGAGAAATCGTGCAATATTTGCTCGACAATATAACCTGATCACTCGACTAACTGCGATTCCAAAGAATAAATATTACGACTCTTTGACGAATGCCACAAGCTCTAAAGAGTTATGCCGTCAAGTTAGGACAAGTGGTGTCAAATGGTGTATAATGTCATCTAAACAGAATAGCATGCCTAAAATTTTACCAAATGTCCTAAAAAAAAACTGACGAAAAATTATAAAAGTAATGATATCAATAAAATCGGACGTGGTTGGGCTGGACCTAGTAAACACAAAATTTTTAAACTAGTGTTACCCTTCACAATTCCCTTGTTGACGAATATTATGAACTATGTATATTTTGACATCATCCCAGTATCCAGACAGTTAAGAAACTCTTAAGTTACTCCTTATTTAAAATATTTATATCACTACAGGTAATCCTCCAAATTATTACAGGCCAACAATGATATTGTTGTATCTCTCTAAGGTTTTGAAAAATTTAATTCACTAGCGGATTACTTCATTTTTCAATAATCATCACTAAATAGGAAATAGCACTGTCAAATTCGACTTCTTCCTTTTGGGCTATCTTAAATCACAGGTCTATGCGAATAAACCGGAAACAATTGATGATAACGAACGCCATCCAGCAAATTCAGCCAGAACAACAAAGTCATCGAAAATTGGACCTCGCGAACACGTCCGCGGCGGACATTTGAATGACGTTGCCATACTTAATGCCATAAAATATTCCTTCAAATAAAATAAGAATGGAGTGGATATCTCACACACAACTTGTTTTATTTTCATTTAAAAGTCGAGCGTCCTTATTGAGAGACCCCATATATACAACATAATTAGAACTCAAAAATAAAAGAATTAAATAGAAACATACATAATGTATGCAAATGTCGTAGGCCAATATGGAATCCAGGACGTTAACGCAATGCCTAGGCAGTTTGCGAAGGCTGGCCGGGACGGTTAGGTCCTCACACATCATACATCTTACTGACTGCATATTTTCCTTCGACAAAATATGTACAAAAATCTCCTGAATACACAAAAATGTAGAGTAGATTTTAGGTAAGCTCTTTTTATATTGTTAGAGAATCCAAGTGTTGAGAATGACAACGAAGTCACTTACTTCTGATATACACGAAATTTCTATACGTTATTCAGTTGGATGTAGGGTACATAAGTTACGTTAAAGGAGTTTAGAAAAAATAGATGCATTGGCGCTTTGAGGGAACAACCTGCAGATTTCGGTTGATCTAGCAATTCGCCGATAAATCCAACCAGTCGATTTAGATAAATTTTAACATGGTTGTGCAGAAATTGTTGATGTACAGGATAAATAGTTTAGAACACAAAATTGAGCCTTGTATTATTCCACACCTAATCGACAGTTTTTGATTAAATCAAAACTTGAATTAGCAGCAGCGCAACTTTGCAAGCAAACTATTGGGATGCACCGGGTCAAACGCTTTCGAGAAGTCAAAAAGTATTATAAAATAATTGATAACTTACGTTTGCCTACAGCTGAACGGTTCTCCGTAGTAACCTTAAAATATATGTACAGAATCGCAGCAATATCCTGACCTGGATTGAGAACAAATTGGTGGAAAAAAGGCAAAAACTGAACAATTCCGACTATCGGTCAATCTTATGCATACTACGAAAAAAAACATTAATATCACAATCTTCAAATTACACAAACAAGAAAAGCAAAACGTCTCATCTCTTGTCCTAGGTCGCCTCCAGCCAAAAAAATGGCAGCTTGTTTCCTAAAACCCTTTCGTATTCGCGCAGCTGCCATAAAAGCTAATTTCCCTGAAATAGCCTTTTAAACTGAAAGAAAAATCGACCATCGCCCCACCCCTGCTCCATAGAGAACCGAAAAAGGATCCGTGGCGGGGCAAATGAAACATTTTATGCAAAATGTTTAGAACTTCCCTATACGTGTGGCTGAGCGAGGACGAGTACAGCGGAAAACACGGGTTTAAACGCACTGCCATGCCACGGACGGGGGATGGGCTGGCGAGGTGATAGGGCTTTGGGTAAAATGTTACTTCCAGCATCCCATGTGGCATGTTTTCCAGTTCGAAGATTTTCTTTTTTAGCTTGTTGCTCTGGCCGTTGTTGATGTTGTTGCTGTACTACTCAAAAAGTCGAAGCCAACACGGGAAAATTCGGTAGATAAACGTGTACGTCTGTGTCGCAGCCATGCCGAGCAGAATGTGTCTCCACTGTATTGTGCGGTAGTGGCGGGGCCAGAGACGCCATGTCCTAAATACGAGGAAATACCCCAAAGCCATTTGCGTTGACATCCCTTTTCGATGAGGCGAGAGTCTGCCGCCCCAGTCCCCGGGTGCTCTGTGCGGTTAGTAGATTTGATTGTGCTGAGGTTTTCCAGGGTTTATCCCTGTTTCAAACTAACCTAACACATGTATGAGTTGTTGGAGCTATGATGATGCTAATGCTGCACAAGATTCTAACGATACACGTTCAGGGGAGCGCCTGCCGGATAGTGCACCATAAAACATTGAACGGCATCGGGTCCTCGTGGGAGCCGGAGCCCCAACAACGGAACTAAAGCTTGATGTCTTCCTTTGCAAAATCCAGGCAGCCAAATGAAGATTTCATGCGGTGCGAATGGCTACACCCAGTCAGTGGTGCGGGGGTGGGAATGGGTTCGTACCCAGCTAGTTGCGATCTTAGGGC
The DNA here is from genome assembly GCA_947538895.1 of Neoitamus cyanurus. Lineage (NCBI taxonomy): Eukaryota > Metazoa > Arthropoda > Insecta > Diptera > Asilidae > Neoitamus > Neoitamus cyanurus. The sequence continues at coordinate 3,513,313 of OX384540.1, forward strand.
CAACTTGCAAGAGCAGGAAGACACGGCCTGACCGATATTTGAGCAGCGTCTGGCGCAAGGAGAAGGAACAAACGAACGGAGCCTGTCGGGCGCTTATGGCTCTAGTTAGTCATAGTGTGTCCGACGGAATTGGCCGTGGCCCCCAAATGACATGTTTTAAGAGGTGACACTGGTTTATGTAAAACACACAACACCCGTGTCGGTTGCACCATGCTAGCTATTCGTCCAACACTGCACAGTGGCCTATCGGGCCAGTGCTGCGCTGGGTAGTCGAAATGACATCGAATGACTCAAAAATTTGTGAGTATACATGGCATAGGTTGGGTATATCGGAGTCTGAGGACATTTTAGTAGGTTATCATGTACCAGCGAAATGAAGTTAAATGAGGACACATGTACTGCTGGTGTAGCTTCTGGTCAGAAGAGGGTTGTTTCTGTCCAGTCTGTCTGTTGCAAATATAGTTAAACCCATGGTCGAGTGTGTTTTGCGTAATTAAATCAAATTGACTATGGCAATGGTGTTAACCTCGTACACGATGTTAATTTTAAGGGCACGTTTTTGCCATTTATTGGAATATCTGCGGCAGTCGAACTCACTTAAAATTCACATGTTCCAAGGGCTTTTAGGTGGAATATTTTAAAGCAATCCGCCCGATGTGTGCAGTTTTTAAAATTATGATCGGACGGAAGACCCTACCGGTACTCCGCAGAGGTATGATCAAACTGAATTGATGGGTAGTGGGGTCCAGAGCCCACCAACAAATGTAAATTTCAATAATGTATTTATTTGGGGCATGTCGATGCTTTCTTGCGACAATTAGAATTTTCCAAAGTATTTGAAGTGAAAACAGCAAAAAAAAAAGAATGGAGAAAAGGTATATTGCCTACAAGATGAAAAACGGCAGGATAATAAGCCAAGCCATTGTACTTTCGAAAAAATATCATTCCCCTACTTTATTCGAGTTACTAGTCAAATCGTTTCACCTTTCATATCACGTCGAAAGCTAATTGATATTCTCATTGTGGTGTGAGCCGATTTGACAAGTAACAATGACGTCGAGTGCGACACTACGATTTTCAATATTTTGAGTGTTTGCAAATTGACATGTTTAAAATTTGATAGACTTTTTGGTTTGTAGTTATAATGAGAATTATTTTTTATGCGATTGCAACGATTGACAATCCGTCATACTTTCGATTTTGTTATGAATCCCGAAAATGTAGTTCTACGATCCGAATATACGCCTCGTTTGAAATTCTCTATGAATTCTTAAAACGGTATGACAGCGCCGGAACAAATCGAAAGTTTGTTATTTAACGTCACGAATTTAAATACTGTTCGAAACATGTAGTCCGATCAATTTAGACAAAAAAACAAGAGTGAAGGTACATAAATTCCCAACAAGCTGAAAGTAAAAGTAAAATTGTTCAAAACATAATTACAAATAAAATTTTAAAGTTCCCATGATGTTCCTGTGTATGGAAAAAATTTTACTCAAGTTCAAAGGTCAAAAAAATTAGTTTTTCGCGATTTTCAGCAAAACGGTAAGTTTAATCATAAAATTACCCCAGACAAAAATTGTAGATCATAAAAATATCTATAAAATATGTATCAATACTTTTTTCCTAAGAGCCACCGTTTCTGAGATATAACGATTCAAAAAGTACACTACCTCATAGGTGACGTAGAAACGTGCGCATATTATGACGATTACAAATTTTACAACTTCTAATACACGGGGATGATGAGGAATTTTAAAATTTTATTTATAATTATGTTTTGAACAATTTTACTAACTATCAGCTTGTTGGGAATTTATGTAACCTTGAATGTCTATGATTGACCGGACTATTGTGTGTTCTCAGGGGAAAAAAAAAACAAGAACTATTTATTCTACACTCAGAAAATTTTCACAGTTTGATTTAGCTCGAAACTAATAACAACCAAACCCAAAAAATAACTGTAAAATATACTCTTTAAAAAACATGCCATTACCTACAATATATACTTATGGCATTTTTAAGATGTTTTTTTTTTGGATCCACTACGACTATGTGATGTAAAAGCTTGTTGAATTTTTACACTACCTTAACTCCTTCAAATATTCCTAGATCGTTGGGCATCCCTCTTGTTTTATTGATATCTGTGGGTATAATGTTATTCATGTTTGCATTATCTTATTCCCGCAAATTCACCGGTAAAATCTTTCCTTACTTTCCTCATAAAAATACATAGAAGAGTGATCGGAACGAAGCTAACCAATTCGTAGGGCATTTGAGAGGTCAATAAACTCTGTACTTCTCCGTTGTCTCATATTTTCAGTCAATTCTTCTATAGCTGGCAAAGTCTATCCGACTGGTCGAAAACTTGACTTTCCCTTACCGGTGACAACTGCGTCAAGTCCCCGAAGACAGACATATTTATCGTAACAGACACTTCTTCATTAATTTTTAATTGTTTAAGGCGCAAGTCGACCATGCAAAGCATTTCGTATTGCACCATTGATATCTCATCAATGAACAAGAACTGAATCTCTCGCTATTGTTGCCGCATTTCCAGTAAGAATTGGCACTTGTAACATACTATCTGTTTGTATGTGTACATACTATGATTTTGGACAGGAAGTTTGAGTGTCGAATGCAAAGTCAATTCTCCTACTAAACGTCTGCTCTTGTAATACTATAAGCGATTACTGGATTTTTAATGCGAGTAGGTACAATTCCCAACAAGTAATTTTAACTAAATATTTATAAATCAAATCTCCGCCATCTTGGAGTGCCTGCTATTCATTAGGGGTTAGAGTAACGTCACATAGCCTACCGTCTTTAATTGTCAAACCCTTTCAGTTGATACCTATGTATGTCAAGGGAAGTTAAGAAAAAAATGGTAAGCCGCCATCTTGTGGCGTCCGTCATATTGGATTTTGAACAAAATTGGATATACTATTATATATTCCATTGTCACTTAACTTCAATTAGTTGGAATTTTGATTGCAAGATCTGACGCAAACAAACTAAATAACATTGCAAGTTAAATAAAAGCTTTTAATTAATAATAAAAAATGTTAACTTAAAGCTTCAAGAGGTCTATTTTACTCCCGGGTATTTAGTATAACTTTTACTCTATGTTAAAATAACCTAGCTAGAATATTTTCCTAACCCTGACACTAGTTGATACAAAACTGGAAATAAGATTTATTTAATTCAGAAAAAAGAGTGATTTTAAGTTACATTGACAGTGTAAAATTTTAGTTTAATTCTAAGCAATGTCAAAGGCAACATGCATACATAAATTTGTCACATTATTTCCTCGGCAGCAAAGAAATACTCGTGTAAGTTTTCGTTTCTGGTTCTGAATGCTGAACATTGCAATGTGAAATTTATTCGTAAGCGTGTTAGACTGCCAATCCAAAAGTCCCAGGTTCGAATCCCACTCGGATCGCACGCTTCTCCTTCCAGATTGCGCTTTTCCTAACATGCGACAGATGGCAGCCCCATAAATTAGGATAGGTTTTGCGGACTAATCACCAAGCACCATTTGAAGGGCAAATGTAGCAGAAGAGTGATTACTACTACTCGGGTAAGAATTTAAATGACCACTATACGGAGTTGAATCTAAGTGCATGTAAAGCAATTTTTGCCAAATTTTAAATGGCATGAAATTGGTTGAAGTTTTCTAGGTTGGATTAATGTTTTGATTACGAAGTTGATTTACTATTGGACTCTACTTTAAGAGTTCGGTATTAGCTGAAACCCATTACTGAAAAGAGTTGATGAAAGTTTAACATTTACTACAAATTTTTTTTCAGTGTAAATTATTGTGCTTCTCCTTCCTCTGAAAAGCGCAATATTGCCGAAATGGGATAAAAATCTTTGGTTATCTTGCGATATTCGCAAATGCGCAAAGGCATGCATTCCCAATTAGTGTAATGTTAAACAGATGACTTCGAAATTATTTCCCTATGGTAACGAAACTAAGACTACGTCCGTATGGTATATCATTAATTTCATATTTTTAACGAAACATGTTTTTCGTAGCATTGGCACGACGGATCTTGGAATAGGTCTGATTGTTCGGACCCTTTGGATTCTTCATCAATATAAGATGTACATATGAACTTTTTTTTTTTGGATAGGCCATCTATTGGTTTATTTTTAAATTACATGTTATTTTGACACAGATAGCTCCTCCGCGCTAACAAAAACAAAAATACAGAAACTGATATAATGTTTCTCAGAAATTAATAGATTTTCGCTTGAGCAACGTCGTAGTGTTGACAACTTATTTCCAAAGTGAGTGGCGCTGTGTTGTTGCGAATTTTGATTAAAGATCTCAGCAACTGAGCACTAGTCGCACTAGCCCGAGAAAAGTTCTACAGAAGGAACTCGTATCATTCCCTTAAAAGATTCAAATGGTTGACGAATTGAACCAAAACGACCACCCGCTTCGTTACCGCTTCTCTGTTTGAGCGAAGAACTCGAAAATGACGTAGATTTTGCTACAAAAATCATCTTTTCAGATGAGATGCATTTTCATCTTTGCGGCTTCTGAAACAAGCGAAAATCCGTATTTGGGGCTCGAAAAACCCACACGTTGTCGCACAAAATGTAATGCATCCCCAGCGCCTGACTGTTTGGTGTGGCCATAAATTGAGAAATTAGACTTGAGAGAGCTCTAGTTCCAGCAGGGTGGCGCTACGTGCCACACAAGTGATGCAACAATCGATTTTTTATGCAGAAACGATTCAGACACTTAAGCACAATATAAATCGAGGTAACTATTCATGAAATAGAGCCCCAAGCTTTTGAAAACGTACTGAAAAATTGGGGGGAAGTCATTTGAATGAAAATATAATATATTCCATAACTAATAGGAAAATTCACACTATTAAATAAACCAACATGCTTCCCAAAATATTGATGTGCTTATTTTACAGCATTTTTAAAAAGAAACCAGCTGATGACCCACCCTGTAGTTTTCTTCAGTATTTTGGGTTTTTGAAATATGTGCTCATGGTTATATATTTATTATTTATTAACGCATAATTTTTCTCACTTGTCTTAAATTTGCCGGAGGTATTATATTGCTTTCAGATTTTTTTTAAAATTCATATTATAAAACATGGTTCAATTTTATAAAGTGCTAATGACGGCGACAAAATAAAAATAGACCAAATATTTCACTAATACTTTTACAAATTGTGACTTTTAGAAGTTTATAAGTTTCGACACGACTTAAAAAAAAAGGATCTGGATTTTTGTTCAAAACAACGTAAGAATTGTAAGACATATGACTTTCGAATGTGTAGTAACTACTTGCCACTACGGAACTTTCCACCCTTTACACTAGAAAAATAAAATACTTCATGTTTTAGCAAGGTCTGCATACTGACCACAAACACATAACAATCAAATAAATTGCATTTAAATTAATATTCCTATTAACAGTTCCAAAATAAAAATGGATTACCTACTAGGGAATGAATCGCTTTTATAGATTAAAGTTTCAAATTGAACAGCTGCACACTTGGGAAGTTAACGGTTTTAATCTCGCCAATTTGGTTAAATTTTAAATATCTTATCAAAATGTTTAAACGCGTTCAAATGAAATCTGAGATTTACGAAAAACTTTATAAGCGTTTTTCTCAAAACAGTATTTTGAAAATCAGTACCGGATATATTTTAAAACGACTTACCTGATATAGCTGAAATTGTCCATAGTTATTATTAATAAGATTATCTAGTACTTGTTTTAGGATTTTTTTAATTTATGCCTTAATTTTTTTAATAAACGAAGACCGATTTTAGTAGCCAAAATTTCATGTTTCACACACACACGGAAAATAGACTCTGATTAGTAAACAAATGTTCTTGTCTTTTTTTTTCAAATCACCACAGATTTTGTCTTATTTTAAAATTGTTTGTAAAAATGTTCGGGAAATATATTATAGTTCAGTAGTTATAATAATGATTTTGTATTTTTTGTTTAATTAAAGGTCAATGGGTAGAAATATATGGATGGTGGTCCTACCTACTAATACACAATTAGTGTCTTGGGATAGGGCTGATCATATTATCCAAGAAACAAGAACGTTTATTCCCAAAGTCACCCAGGTAATTCTACAGTTGCGACGAAAAGTTTGCAGTACTTACTTTATGCACCGATTTCGATGAAATTTATGCATTTATGTATGTATGTATGATGTGCTTATGTAATAGAGGAGTTCCTTCTGAGAAACTTTTGTGTTAGACATATGGTAGGTACGGAAACTTACACGAAAAAAATACAAGTTATTTTCAACGTGGATATACATATATCCTTGTTTCCCCAAATTTTATGTTCTAATTGCCTACATTTTTATTCCTGTGGATTTCCGCGGCATATGTCGAAAACAAAAGCCCTTCTATTACATATTTCAACTTTATCGAAATCGGTGCATGAGGTGTATTCTGTAGGGACGGTTTCAAAAAATAATTTTTCTTTGCATTTCGAATCCCGTCAAGAATATGCCTGTAAAAGGGTTTCGGCTAGTTCGTACAATTAATGAAGTTACAGAGTGTACAGGGTGTACAGGTTCAAAACTTCTAACTCGTTTTTCTCGAAACCACGTTTTTCGAATCGGTGACCATATCTCGAGTTCTACTAAAGCGATTCACTTGAAACTTTTACAAACATCTTTACTACAATTGTCGCTATAGCCGAGCCCACGATTGTGTTTAAATAAAAAAACAATCGCCAACTTTTGTAATTTTTGATATTTTAACGTCGCGGGTGTCCCGGATATAGCCAAATTTTGAATTCACCGTCACCGTTTGCACCTGCGCTTCAGACGCCTCAAATTCAACGCGCTCTCGGGCCCACAATTTTTTCTCAACAAATAAAATGTATTTTTATACTAAAAGGTCTAATAAATATACAAAGAAAAAATCATATTTATCTCTTTCTGCTCCCGAGAAAAGAATCCATGAAGTTGGAGTCAAAATACGACCGCCACAACAGAATACCCCCAAAAAAGTGCCCCGATAAACCAAAAGTCTCGCTTATAAAGTTCAATATAAAAATAAAATTGAGTTTAGACATTCGACTTAGTGCGCGGTCGTGCACAAACCTATTCTCGGGAGCAAATGAACTCTAAAGGAACTCTCGTGGAGGACTACATTTTGATCAGCTTCAACACATGTTAATAATGTGCTTTGGGGAATCGCAGGTTTACCCTTGTTTAGTACTCTTACGATTAGCACCATATAGGTATGCCGCATAGTCATTTTTTGCGCAGTCAATTTAACGTTCTTGGAATTGGACTTTACGAGTATATGGCAAAAACCACTTTGCCTGATGAGCGGCGAAATAATATACAACGGATTAGGGTGTAATGCTGCTAAGTCGCGATACTAGGTACCTGCCACCGCGTCGGCATATTCTGGCGGCTCTTCAATTCGCCCTGAAATAATCTCGCCCGAAGACCACACACTCGGCAGCCTGGAGATAAGCAGCGAACAATAAAGTCAGCAAATAACCGGCGATAGCTGTCAAAATAACAGACTGACTATTTGTTTCTTCGTATTAATTATGAAACTCTCGATTTTGTGTCATTAGACTGTGCATGAATGCCACCACCACAAGTCCGACCACGCGATAGTAAAAGCACTAAAACGACGAGTAATTAAGTTCCAACGCGGCGCTGGCGATGTTTGATCCGCCATAAAACTCCATCAATGCCCATATTGACTGCGGAGTGCGGCATCATCGTCCGCGGCGGGGCTCTGCTGTGAAGTGTGCGGGCCCGGCCCGGGCCAGAAACAAGGAAGCGGTGCGTGAGGAGCTCGACAATACCGAGCCCGAGTAGCGCTGGGCCGCAGCATCAATGGCCCCAGCCCCAGCTCCATCCCGCCGTGGCTTTTTTTGCTTTTGCGCTGGCTTTTATTGCAATATTAATTGCGGTCGTAATGTCAGCAACTTTCCGGGGATTGAAACACAGTTTTGTGTTCGGATTATGTTAGAAGCGATAACAAAATCAATTTTAAGCGTTTCCTTGAGCAAATTGAAACTGAGCTCCTCGGAGCGATAAACAGTTTTTTTTTTGGCAAGAATTAGTCACTCAATCAGCGGTCCAACGATTCTAGAAGTATTGTAATGTGATAACATGGGCATTCGCTGATTTTTTTTCATGCCAGCATGTGCGTCTCATAGTAACGGGTGGTAGATCGAATTCAATAACTATTCTATTTCATTTCTTCATTCTTCCATTTCAAATTGAACCCATTTACGGCAGAGCAATTGCATAAATTCATGCTGAAAGATAGCTGATAGTGCTACGAACAAACATATCTTGACCAGTACTTTAACATCCAATCTATGTAATTGTTGGAAACGTTCAGAAAAATTGTCATGAATCACATTTTAAACAAAAAATCAGTCAAAAGAACACTGCGTGTGCGACTATATGATTCCGTACCGAAACCTTAGGTCAAAATTACTTAGTATTAGTATTTTTAGTACACACATCTTTACAGTTTTTTTTTTTGAAAATTGAAGTATTCTGTCGCCTATCTCATCCCCCCCACCTGCTGCTTCTATTTTTTTTTTAACGCGTATCTATACTGAGATATTCTCAGTTGGCTCACTGAGACGGCGTTATCTCGTACATCGTCTCACATTCATATTGAGCAACAAAAATGAACACAGCCTTTGAGTAATTGAGCCATCTGAGATGGATTTTCTGTGTCTCATTTGTCTCAGTTATATGTTGTGTGTTGTCACAGCCCTTGAGTAGCCCTCAGAATAAACTTTTACTTTATTTTATTTGTTTTTGAAGCGAAAGTGCCTCTTCAAATCGACATTATTCTGGTAAACACGACACGACTAGCCAAGACACTTTTCGAACCTAGGATTTTTGTTTTGAAAATGTGTCTTGGCTAGTCGTATCGTGCAGAAAAGATCAACAGAAAAATGCCTACTATCTAGCAGAAAAAGGAATACTATCTCTCTCTGAATTATTTGAAAATAAAATACATTAACTATCTCTGCGGTGTCAAAATCAGCTGATTAACCCAAATACCCAACCCAACTGAGACGGTTGCTCAAAACGTTGTCTCACTTGTTTCACTGAGAACGAGCTTGCCGAAAGGCCATTATCTCTGTAATGTTATAGAATGTTTGTTTTGACATTTATATATTGAACACGTTTCAATTAATAAATGATAGAAATAATATTTATTGGGTTATTAGTTCAAATATCAAGGCAGCTTGAGATTAGTGTTATAAATGTTGTGTGAAAGGTCCCCATTGATCTGTGTGCCGCAAGATTACTTACGCGGGGTGAAGGGCAACGAAAAACGGGGTTTGGCAAATATCTCGAGAACGATGGACTTTTATACAAAAACATGTATAACCAAATTATAGCCGAGACAGTTTTCAATAAAAATGGTTTACAATATCTTTTCCGTACGCGTAATTGTTCACGGATATAAAGATCCAAACAATCGCGAGTGTAACACTATACATAGTAACATAACTACCACGTGTTTCATTTAACTTAACAAATCGAAATGTCGCAAGAAATACATATAGTAGTATAAAAATACTTCAAAGAAACCCTCAATATTTTCAAAGGGACCATTCACCTGTAATAAAATTTGCTGTAAAAAAAAATGGATTGTTAGAAATCACTTTTTGAAAGTTAGAAATAATAGAATACTGGACATAGCCTACTATGCGTGCCAAAAATAAAATTATTTCATTTTGTAGGTTGGCCAACTCTGGCTCGTCACCTTTCATTAACGACTTTGAAAGTAAATATCGTGTGATAAAAGGGTTAAAAACAAAAGGTCCTAAAACAATTTTTGAATGTTGCGAGATATGTATATCTAAGGACATCCCTCTTTATTCTACTTAAGGCCACCCGGTGGTCTAGAATTTTCAAAAAATCTTTTTTTTTTCTTTAATATTTCGAAAGTGTGGTATTTTGAGAATATACTGTTAAATTTTTGTAATGATATTGACACTATTTTAGGTTCTACAGCCTTTTTAGGAGGTAGCGAACGGTTGATCCGCCTATGAATGGAAACATACTAAAAATTGTAAACTCATTTATCTCGAAACTACTTTTTTCTGCACTGCAGGATGAAAAAAAAAGAAACTATTCATCCGAATCATCTCAAATTTTAATATGTTATTCAGTACACCAGTGGCTATGGCCGGGACCGGCCGGGAATTTTTTGTTTCAATAACTTCTTATTTTTTACGTAAAAAAACTAATGAAAAATAGTCTGTTTTCGATATTCAAATTTCAAAACGCGCTATTTTTGTCAAAATAATTTTTTTTCCATTTTTTGTTGGTTTTTAAATTGTAATTATAAAAATATTTTTGTATGCCTTGTGAGTACAAAGTTTTAATATCGTTGTTCATTATTTTCACCTTCAACAAAAATTTTAAAAAATCCCTTAAATTCAAGGGTGCTTAGACCACCGGGTGCAGTATTCGTAGTTTGCAAATAAAATATTATATTATATGGATCTACATAATATACATATATATATATATTTATGTATATCTATCATCCAGGACTGCATCATACAAAACCTAGTTCACATCAGTAAGTATAAATTAACAATGTTGTTCACACCCGTATAAATAAAATGTCTCCCACTTTAAATAAAATAATATCACACAAAATTGAGAAATTTCCAATTGTTAGGACGGACGAAACATAAAATCGCCTTTCTGGGCTTAGCATTAGACGCCCCTATTGCATTCCCTCTATTACTCATTTTTGCAATCTATTAATAGAATCATTTTGCCCAAGTTGACGTCGCCAAGTCAGTGGCACCGATTTTGCAACTTGAAATGATAAAGCCGTTCGTACAGTTGTCATTTATTAACAAGTTATGACATGAGATGCTAATTAGATTTCTCAAGGAACAGTCAATTAAAAAGGCTGTCACTTCCACTCTCAGGTGAAAATTGACGTTGCGAATGGCCAATTTGTTCAATGTCATGCTTTCATAATTGCCGAGCCTCGCCCACGGTGCAACAACGCTGCACTCGGGGCTAACCCGTTTCGGCCCCTTATCATATTCGCGACGTGTCAAGTAAAGCTGGACTCAATTTCCCACTTAATTAGACTGAAAGGAAAAGCAGTCAGTGCCTTGTCTGAAATCGTTCGACTTTGTTCTAAGCCACAAGCACGTTCCACGGCAGAAGCAATTTAGTGTGAACTTTGGCTCCGTCACGGCGCGACAGTACTGCTCGTATCTCGCTGGGGGGGGAGGAGAAGTGTAAATTGTCACTGGAAGTGTCACCAATACCCAAATAGGCCTATATCGCCGCAGAAGTGGGTGCCCGCTCGGCCGGCCCCGTCAGTCAATACCCCCGCACTTGCCCTGTCGACACGCACCAATATTACTCTTGGTGACGAGGAAAAATTTGTTCGAACATGCGACGTTAATTAATTTCAAGCGTTAATTAATCATTTGCTATGGCAACGCAAATGTCTGATAACGCGTTTGAACTTTTCGACATTTCATGTTTTTTTCGTTGTTTCTCGAAACTCACCTTGTGTTTTCTAACATTATTTGACTGTGCTTGTCCCAACACGAGACCAGGAACTGTCGAAGTGCCTTTTTTCATTGGCCCGACAGTTTTGAGATAGGCTCCCGCACCCTGTGGTGTCAAATGACCCATTTGTCATTTCCGATCTTCAAAATTTTGTGTTCATTCAAAAAAGCCTTAGAGATATTTTTTTTCTTTAGATTTGTTTGTCGCCGTCCGCCGAGCACACGTACAGCTTTTCTTTTCCTTCCTTTTTTTGTTTGTGCATTCTTCTTTTATGAACTGCTGCTCCTACGTACATCAGACCTCCACATATTTTGGACACTTTTATTAAATGTTGTGGACATGGCTTCATTTAAAAGTTGTTCTGATTATTTGCATTCATACACACATTGTTAGGAAATGCTTTCGTTTTAAATTACACCCCCTGTGTTGGAAATGAGTGCACACCAGCACACTAATTATTTCAGTGCACATATAATAAAAGACAATCAAATTCACAAAAAATAAATAACACATTTTCCAGGTACTCTTCTTACCGCAAAATGCTGGTGGACGATTTGGGTAGGATTTTTCCGCACATTTGATGTCTGAGAAAAAATTATCGACATAAAACTTTCACGAAAATTAGTTTCAAAAAATAAGAAACAACCTTCACGATTTTTTTTATAAATATTTAAACAAAAATAATGTATAGTACCATAGACAGTAAAGATTTGGCCTAGACGAAAGCTTGATCCTTAAGCCGTATGCACACTGCAGATGGCACATAACGTAGTGTGGAAACAAATTTTGGACAAAGCATTTTTTAAGATTTTTTCCAGGAATCCCGCTAATCACCCCACCCTTCAACATCAAGTTCAGTGCAGGTAGATGTGCATCTTTGCTAACACCTATAAAAAGAAGCGTATGATTTAATTCAACCTATTCTTGAAAGTGAAAGTGTTAAGATTAAATTTCAAATATGGGAAAACTGAGTGCGGAGTTATAAAAGGCAATAAGGTGATGTTAGCACGGTAGAACTTAACAATTCGGTAAATCACGGAGAGACTTGTGACGTTTGTTTTATAAAAAAAACGTGAACCCAGAAAAGTAAGACGGAGAAATGGATCAGGTCTGTCACGAGAAACAATGTGAACAAGATCATTTTTTAAGGATTCAAAGTCTAAGAAGTCATCGGCGGACTTCCGAATGACCTCTTTAGGGCCTGCGGAATCAATACATTTTTCTTCAAGTCCAATTAGGAAAAGGTTGTTAAAAGAAGCATAACGTGCTTGTCATCGAGTTAAATAGGCAGATCTGACGCAAACTCACAAACAAAATACTCTCAGATGAATCAAAACTCAAATTGCTTGTCGACAATGAGAGACAGAGTGAAAGACTGAATGATCAGTGCGTGTAATCACTATATAACCTGCAGGAGTAATGGTGTACGAATGCTTCTCGGGATCGGAAAAAGGAAGAATTTGCTTCATTAGCTCCAAAGTAACAGCAGTTGTCTACATTCACAAAAAAAAAATTAATTGTAGCTATCTGTTACAATTCTCTTCGTGGAGACCTGCGAATTTATTTTTCAACAGGATAATGCTCCATGTTATACGGTTAGAAAGGTAAGAAAAATTAGTTCTGATCTTTCTAAAATGACTAACATAACTACTTTTACAATAAATGAATCATAGCACCATATTTTTATTTTACAGGTACAAGAATATACACATGGAAGAAAAACACATCACCTTAATGACACGGCCACCATACAGTCTTGACTTGAACATAATTTAACACTTGGGCTTTAATGAAGCTTAAGGTTGGAGAATATCGTCCGGTATCGGTGCATACTTATATACTTGGTAAGACTTGAATATACGGGCCTGTCAAATTTCACTCTGCATAAATAATTTGTAAAAGGCAAATGAGCCGAAGATGTCAAGCGGTAATTGTGGCGAGAGGAGGACCAACGAAGAATTAGTGTTAATTGTCTTACGTTTAAGTATTTACATATAATAAAATTGTAACGCCTCTCTGTCTGTCTGCGCAAGCACCATACAGAAACTACTGGACGGATTTAAATGAAATTTGGCATGATGGTGGCCTCTGTCCTTGGACAGGTTATAGGACATTTTTTTATCCCGGAAAACAAGAGTTCAGGGGGGATAGTAAAAAAAAGCTACCCTGTCCAAATACCACGGCTTGGAAAGATTAAATTGTAGGGGCGTCTTGCCCATTACGAATGATTTTTCGAAATTCGATCAATCGGGGGGTAAACTATGTTTTCATGTATTTCTCAATATTTTTTTAAGTCCGATTAGTTTGGTGGAGTGTTGGGGCTAGTGGAGGTGGTTGACGCGCTGTAACGTGTTAACTATCATTTTCCGACCCGACTTTGTAATTCATTTGAAAAACCTTTTAAGTAATTAATTTCAGTGGGTCCATTCTGTGGAATGAATGAATCTCATCAATACGTCGATTGAAATTTTAATTTGACTATTATATTGTACATGACATTCGGTGTCGCCAAAACCAAGGATGCCAATATAACTGGTGCAGCCAGACATATTATACTCGTACACTGAGAGAAAAGAGTTCTGTAATAACAACAGTTTAATACCGTGTGAATTTGTTTTATAATTAACTGAAAAATGTTTTGACAGAATATCTGTTAAATAAGTAAACTTCGGATTTTGTTTTAACTAGCATACGTAACTCTTGAAACAAACTGTTGATTCAAGAAAAGTGGATTGTCAATAAAACATTTCATACTGTTGCTTTTCAATAAATAAGACTGTTATTTGAACAATAAGCAGTATTGGCTAAACAAGTTGAGGGGACGTAATAGCCATCAATAGCCCAGTGGTAAGTTATTAGGTCCGCAACTAAGTTCCCGCTGTTTTTCAATAGATGGCTCCAGTAGTAAGAGTTGGTCGATTATAGCATTACTAAAACGTCATGAACCAAGCTTAGACATATGGTAAGCAAGCCGCTTTGATACATTTGTGATTTTGTTTTCGGAACATATACTTTTGGTTGTGTGAAAATGTCTGATTATGTGCCAAATAATCGTCATTTGCGGGGAAGTGTTGCTTTTCGTTTTTCATTCGAAGAAAACGGCGGCTCAAGCGGATCGAGAACTCCAAAAAGTTTACGGAGATGCTGCTCTAAGTGAAACAACGTGCCGTGATTGGTTCCGTCGCTTCAAAGACGGTGATTTTGATGTTGACGACCGTTCGCGTGAAGGAAGGCCGAAAATCTTCGAAAACGCTGAAAAGACGTTGAAACCGAACGAAACGATCACTGGGGAACGGTATCGAACTCAATTGATGCGATTGAGCCGAGCACTGCGCGAAAAGCGGCCACAATACGATCAGGGCACGAAAAAGTGATTTTACAGCACGACAACGATCGGCCTCACGTTGCCAAACCCGTCAAAACCTACTTAGAAACACTCAAATGGGAAGTCCTACCCCACCCGCTATATTCCCCAGATATTGCGCCGTCCGATTATCACTTATTCCGTTCGATGGCACATGCTCTGACTAATCAGGAGTTCCGTTCATATGACGACATCGTAAATTGGCTTGATTCATGGATAACCTCAAAAGACGAACACTTCTACCGTGACGGTATTCGAGCTCTGCCAGAAAGATGGGAAAAGGTTGTCGCTAGCGATGGGCAGTACTTTGAATAACTCATTTGTAACCATTTTTTCATAATAAAGTTTTATATTCATAAAAAAAAACAGCGAGAACTTAGTTGCGGACCTAATACTATCACCCCGGAGTCGCCGCGCCGGTTTGAATCTAGTTCGGACATAAATTGAGGTGCGGTGCGATGAAACTAAAACTGAAATAAGCCTCCTCGGAGAATAGAATTTTTTGGAGAAAGAAAAAAAAACAGTTGTTAAATGACAGTCTAGACTATTTAATAATAACAATGAATAAACTGTAATTTTTAATAGTTTGAATCATTCAGTTTATTTGAAGAGAATTACCGTTTTACTAACAGTAAAATTCTTACTGTGAAGGTAACAATTTTCATTTTGGACTAAAATCGAGAGTAAAATTTGTTGATTGAATATACTATGCACGATTCTGTCTTTTTGTCTAATTCTATGGCATTCGATTTTGTATTAAGAATGGCAAGATTCAGATATTGTATCTTCTGATGTTGCCCATAGAAACAAATTTTAAACAAACGATATAACTATTTCAGTTAAATGGCTTGCAATTTTGCTACTAGTTTAACCTATGCAAGTCTAAGAATGAACTAAATTAAACCTAACGACCGAATTCAAGTCATTTCATATGTCACCACTTTTTCAAATAGTTTGAACGAGTTTTCGCGATTCAAATTACATACATGAGACCACTCGGAGTACTCGAGTTTTTGGTATGAATTATTTTATTAGTTTAATTTCTATACTACACTACACAGCATTAAACGCTGAAATCGGGTGCGGTCGGATTATTAATAGTGTTGTAAAATAAAATAAAACTATAATCGTTGGTTCGAACCAATTTCCACAAACACTAAAATTAATTCAAGTTCCTGAGGAGGGCCTGACAACTATCAATTTTTTGAATTCAGGACAGGCGTGCAACGTGAGAAAAATTAAGAAATAAATCGTTTTATTTCGAACCGAACGATGCAGTTAAAATAGACTACTGCCGATACACCTCAATTAAATAGCTGTGAAAATAGCTGCTTGCAGAGGCCCATAAATTTGGTATAATTCCGAGGCAAACATATTTCCGTAGACCCATAAATGTGTTTTATGCTAATTACATGAAGCGTAAATAGATAATTAAATAAGAGCATAAAAACAGCCGTCGGAGTCGTACCTAAGTCACTGGGTGCAGTCGTAAAACAACTTTTGTCGGAGATAATGAGTGGTCGCAGCAGTCTGGAGCTGTCGCCTATCAATCGTGCTACAAATATGGTACCCGTCGAAGGCATCATGCTTGCGACGAACGACTTGTTCACCTTTACTCCATTTTACGGCTTCTTTTATGCTGGACGATCACAAGTTTTTTGGGCTAGAAATTAAAAGCCTCGTGAGTCGTGGAAGTTTTTAGGTTTTCGTTAAAAGCTTCCAACAAAAAACGCCGCTAATCGATGTTTATCCGCACTGAATGACAATCCTGCCGATAGCCTCTGTCCATGTATGCGACGCAGAATCGGTTCGCAGTTACAAGAAAATGTGACCACGGTGGAGAGTAGGAGGTGACCCCGCTTATATAAGAAACTGCAGTTCTAAGGACGGGTGTGTTCAGAATCCCAAGCAGTTTTTTATTATGCTAGTTAACACTTGCTGCACACACTGCATAATTATGCAAGCCATTGTCAGGCACATTGTCCGCTAGCAGTAGCCGCTTCAGTATGCAGTCGTTCTTGGGGCGTTTTGCACAAATATCAGTCGGAGCTAGGAAACCAGAAGTCGGTGGATCCCATCCGCCGGCGTTCAGTAGAACCAGCTACTCTTTGCCATTTTTCAGTTGCTCCCACAGCAGTTGGTGTTGCATTGGATGGCTTTTTCCTATGCATCTTTCATGCCTGGTAAGTGCGAAGTGGCATTCAGGGTACCTACGGCATGCTGATGCCTGCCTACATGCCCATGCTGGCGAACATACCTGCGGCTCGAGAGGGATTTTCTGTGCCTGCTGAACCTCGTGCTTGTAAGGTTTCCTGTGTTGTGTGCTTCTGTTTTGTTGTCCGGCGATTATCTATTGGCCTGGTATTCACTTGTTAATGCTGAGTTTAATAGGCTCACGTGATAGGAATTTATGAATATGCGTTTTTTGCATCTCCAGCCGAACACTACTTGCTACACGCTCAGCGTACGTATGGAGCAGTTTGTGCAAGTTCTAAACAAGCGTTGATTAGACGGTGACAGTTTACAGGAATTGGAAACTAATCTGCTTTTTTTCTTCGTTATCTTGCAGATCCAACACCGCTCAACGCTGTTGAATTTAAAATGCACAAAAGACAGGTCACCAGGTAGGTTGATTGTATCTTACGAATGTCAATAGTGACTTCTTTTACGTGGAGAACGGCAGAATTGACTTTTAGATTGAACAGCTATTTCGTCAGAAGTAATGTGAAAGAAAGGTTTGCTCTTCCCAGTAAATGCAATGAAAATGAAGTAAAATTTAGTTTTCACTGATTGTGAGATAAACGGTGAATGAATTTACTATATTAATCCTCAAAAGAACTGGTACAGTAGAAACCGGGTAAGTCTACATATGTACATACGTCAATATTACGCAAACCTCATTATTACATTCTCCATTTAATATTTTATTATTCATAAATCTTGATTTTCACAAGAGTACAAATTTTCCAGGCGGAATCTGTTTTGGGTTTTGGGTCAAATTGTTTTTTAAAGCCCCGGAATGTCATAAGGAATAGTAGTTTTTTCTTTTATATTATTCTCTTGAAGATAACTCGAGAAATACTGATCTAAGAGAAAAATTGATCAAAGAAAAAAGTTTCGGCATGAAATTTCACACAAGATAGGATAACTCAGAAATTACAATATCCATTATTATTGTTGATAAATTGGAATAATTAACGAATATAGATAAACAAAAAAAATTGTTTTATCATGAATTTGTTCCCACCACTTAGATTGTACCTACGATTTTGAAATTCAGGTACAGATTAGCTACCTCCATTATGGTAAATGAACATACCAAAATTAATCGGTTTGATAGTATTTCGTTTAATGAATAATTGCTGTTCCTAATTTTATGTGTTGTCACGATTTAAGTAATGCATTTTTGCTGCCAATTTGTTTACCCATGCAGAAGAAACTTTTTAGATGTAAACGTCATTTTAAAACATTTACTAACATTAATGCTCAGCAGATCAGTTGCAGAACATCACAGTCATTATTGCAATTAATTACACCGAAAATTTTGAGGTCTTCAGCATATAAAATACAATTAGAAGCAATATTTGTAGTCAAGTTGTTAAAAATAACAAAAAAAAAACAGCGGACCAAGAATGGATCCTTGTGGAACACCAGACACGGCAACAAAATCGAGAGACGTACAACCTGAACATACAACATGTAGTTTAGGGTTAGATAAATAAGATGACAGCAAGACGATAAGAGCCCCTGCAAACCATATCCAACTAGCTTCTGTAGCTCTAGCTTCACTAGCTATTAGTGTGGGCCTCCCTTTAATAAGCCGTGCTGCTGAAGAGAATATATATAGGGTGATAATTCACTTTTGTCATACTTTTTAAATACTATATAAGCACTACATTAGCGTATTTCCAAGTTGCAAGAAAAGAAATTTTTGACAAAGTTCCAAAACGGTTTTGGATTTTTGCAGCGCGCAGACGGTTGTCAATGCTTTGAACGTATTGCAAAAAAAAGAGATTTAATACGGTGTTTCACATCAAAATGACTATCGGAAAAGATCCAATAGATCCCAGGAGAACTGCATCTTCTATATACATAGTAGTCTATGCTGCTCTTTTACTTCGAGAGCCTTACGAATTTCAGTATTGAACCACACCGGCTGTATTCTCTTTGCTGGTTTGAGGAGAGGAACGTCTTTGAAAAAGGATAATAGAAGGTTCCTCTACATTTTAGAAAGAGAGATTTATTTCGTTGCGGCAATCCGGCGTGAGAGAGAGAGCCGGACTCAAAATGCTTTAAGTTATCAAACTCGCGACGCTGCGTTTGTCATTGCCGGATTCTATGGGGGCCTTCCTAAAGTCCACTAAAGATTGCCACACATCAATAAAAAGTTATCAGTGAAATTTCATCACGAAACTTTTTTGTCTGTTCAATTTTTCTGTAAAATCTTTAGTTCTCGAGTTATCTTGAAGAGACAGTTAAAAAAAAACCAAATAAAAAAATATTCAAAAATATTATAAGTCCTGTATGAAACATCCAAAATATTCCGTTTTAAAATAGATCCCGCCTGACTAAAAAGATTAACAATTGTATGAACGTACACTCAGAGAAATAATGAAGTCAGTCGATACGTTGTAATCGTTGTAACCAAACTTAAATTGAAACGTAAGCAGTTTTATTTAAACTTCTACCTCTTTTGATTATCCGTCTTCATTATTATTGTTCTCGAATTGAAGTTGATCTTTTGAGAATGGATTGCTTTCCAAAAGGTCAGATTATATATAGGTATCTGTTACTTAAGGAAGAAGTATCACATTGGTGTATTGTTGTGTAACAAGCTAGAAGTTCAAGCATCTGGGGTTCGAATCCCATCGGAACCCACACAAAAATCAGAAGAGAACATCAAATACAAAACATCTTCGAAAACTATAAAAATCATACAACTTAACACCTTTAAATTCAAAACTTCAAAGAGAATGTTTAAATTGAAACGTTTTTGTACGGTGACTTTTTTTTGATATTTTCAAAGCGAAGCAACTTCAATTTTACAAAATCCGTTCGTTCATCACGTGTCAAATTGAAACTGTTGTGTTTTACGGATACGCGGGTTCTAGTTTTATAACTTGGACACACTACATACCTGTCATTATGACGGTAAGCGTATGGTACAAAATGACAGAAAATAGCCATCCTTTTGCCCAAAATGACGGTAGTAGGGTACAAGTACTTGAATAGCATAGCGCACTTTTTCACACATTTTCTCTGCCATTTCAGTCAGCTGATTCCCTAGTGGCGACGTTATATTAGTGTTTCTATGGTTTCGCAGGACTATTAAATTTTTTAAATCATTTCGCTATCTATCATAATGAATTAAATGAAAAGTTCATATAACGTTAGATATTTCCAAAATTTTCAGAAATGCCCAAAATATGCAAGCACATTTTGCAACTTATTCTATTTCAATTGAAAATTGCAGGCAATTGAGCATTTTCGTGCCCGGACTCCTATTCCTACACAACAAAAACGTTGCTATTGCATTATAATGATAGGTCGTTGAGACGTCCACATTGTGTGAGGTACTTCTGTTGAACCAATTTTTCACATCATTTGATTATTCCTCATTTATTGACGGGTAATAAAAACTAAACGATGTTGTTACCTGTCAATAAATAAAGAATTAATCAATGAATCGTTTTCGCAGCAACTTTGTCGAACGAGTCATATGCGTTGCGTATAGCATACATTGCACAGCGCCAACCAGTAGTGCAGTTGGGAATTTCAATAAATTCGATGCCGAAACAGATTAACTAATGTACACGGCAGTGATGCGTTCACTGCTTGCATTCTCCGGATGCAATTTGCAATTTGCAGTAATTGCACGCATTCACCGTAAGCGCCACGGCGGCGGTCGGCAGCGACTCCAATTTGTTTATAATTCAAATTTCCCCAATTAGCTTACAAAAGACATCGAGTCTCACGCGTGCGCTATTCAGCTGTTTTCCTCTTCGCTATTTCGCCATTCATGCTGGATAAAGGTAGAAAGGGCATTCAAAAGCGAAACCCAGACGGACACCGTTGGCCACCCCTGAAGGTCTATCCATTTGTCGAGCCGGGCATAAAATATGACATCAAAGCCAACATCATATCCCCTGACGATTTATATCTGTTGTCATCTTCGGCGGATTCCTCCGTGGACACTTTGTGCTTATTTTGCGTCTTTTATCATTCTTTGGTCGCCGAGCCAGCGGACAAGCCAGACTTATCCTTATGCTATTTATGTCGCAAGATTTTGACATTCCACTTTGTTTCGCCTTTAGGGGCACTCCGCTGGGAGTTCGGGCCCTGCATTGTGAGCGGGCACCGGGCAAGACAAAACAAGGCCCTCGGCCACGACGCGTACAATAAGTGAATTGCACAAAGCGCAGGCTACACGTCTACATGAGCCGAAGGCATAAAAGTCAAAGGCACAGGAAGGATTAATGGGTGCACACATTATCAACGATGGTGGCCGAGCAAGCAATTCCCTCTTCCCATATTTTACCCATTTTATGCACCGTTTTCCCGGTTTATGCAATTATGAATGAAAGCGGGATTAAAGACGTCATTAAGCCGATGCCGTTGCACAGTTGTGAATGGACCGCACCACTCGTGATCCTATAGGAAGTAGTTATGACCGCGCAGCGGTTCGCAACAACTTAAAAACAAAATTAAACGCCTTCAAAAAGTTCAAGGTCCAAAGACTATATGTACTCATGTTGGCTCAAATTTCCCGTTCTGTTGTTCATACCGAAAAATTGGTAGATGATTTGGATGCGTGAATTAGCGTCACAGCGTCAACAAAATTAGTGGTAAAACGTAAGAAACATTTTTTTTGAAATGTTGTTCAAGTATTTTAAAAATAATTAAGCACTGTACAAAATCGACACCAACCTTAAATAAAAGGTTGAACATTCAACGATTGCCTAGAAATACGAGACTTACGTACCTAAAATGTTAAATTGGATTTGTAGCGATTGGCCTCGATTTTTTTTAAAACTGACTGTCGTTCAGTTCAGTTTTATTAGCCGACGTCACTGATCACGACGTTCGATTTAAATTCATATTAACGAGCTCAACAGATTCAAACAGGACGGAAAATACGTTTAGGTCATCCACAAAGAACAACGATGAAGGCGTGAAGGAATTTAATGAATGGACATTTCACATGGGCAAAACTTTTCTCCAAACCTGGTTAGAAAAATACTGGTTCACATTCTATTTCCGACACTAGGCAGTATTGGGTTGGTCATTTTGGAGACTCAGGTCAAACGAGTCACTTGTTATAGGCGACTCATAAAAAAGACTCGGCCATTTGAGTCAGTAATGTTCCTCTGCTATCCTAAAGTCATTTTAACCGAATCGAAACATTAATAATAATCTGCCCTTGTTGTTCTTTCACTTGTCTTATAAGAGCACTGAGTTAGTTGTCTTGTAGGTCAGTTGCAATTCTACATAACAAGCTACAGCAGCTGTTCACCTTCCAGTTCACAGTTGTTCTTTTTCACAAGGTGAGTGAAGTACACGACTGACCGACATTGCAGGAAGTTTGTTACTAGGGTCTTTTGAGTCGTCCGTACAAAATCGGTCAAAAAGACAGAATCATTCGTGACAGACACATCGCTAGTTCACAGGCAAAAGCGTTTTTAATTAGTCCGAGAACATTACATAAGCCAATCATACCGTCCATAGACGTAGCCAGTCCCAATGGTTAGGGAGTGCAAGTTCCCCTCATCTTTGAATCTGTATAGGAAAAGATACAGAGAGAGAAAAACAGAAAAAAAACCCAAGAAAAAATAAGTATAATATATAATACATAAAAATTAATATTTTTTTGTGTGTTCATTTTCTATGCATTCCTAAATCATTCATCCGATTGCCATGAAACCATGATGTGCTATTGTGCGCTCGCTCGCGAAGAATAATATTATAACAACAAAATTTTCTGGTATTCAAGATGGCGAATCCAATATAGCATCCAATAAATCTCCAACTTCAATAAATCTTTATGAAAAAGGCCACTCGGTGGTTTTCGGGGTCGCTGATCTTGATTTTGATTCTTCAATTTTAATGAGATTTAATATGACGACGTTATTGGGACTATGGATTTCGAATATACCAAAATTCAAGATGGCAGACCCAAAATGGCCACCGAAAAAAATTAAGCATAAGGGGATTTCCCTGAAAATCCACACTACGAGGTTTTTGGGTCATTGATTTCCAATCTGCCATCAAACTTTCCAAATTCTTAATGGCGGCTCCGATATGCCGACCGAATCGAAGAAGTTAAACTTGAAGGAATTGCAATGAAAATCTGCACTAGGGGGTTTTCGGGGTGTACTGATTTCGAATCTACCATCAAAATTTCTAAATTAAAAATTGTGGATGCAATATGGCGACCGAAACTTTTCCACTTTAAGCAATGTTAATGAGAATTAATATAATGGTCTACGGTCTCGAGCGTACAAATCATAAAGAAACTTAGCAAAAGTGAGGTTAGCGTAAGCATATTGGTAACATAACGTAAAGTGCAAACGTTTATGGGAACAACCTTAATGGACGTAAACAAACTTGATGAATCCGTCACTAGCCGTAAGTAAAGTGCAGTAAGGGGCGCACGAAACATTAACTGACTGATTGAATTGCTAACTGAAAGGACATTTTGGTTGACGAATGCTACACTGAAATCTCTTTTATTTTAACTTACATTCTCTTCCTGTAAAACGCAATCTTTTTTCCTTGAAAATTTCGGTGGTTCCCGCTGTTTCAAATTTTCATATGCTTTTGTAAGAATGCTTTGTAGAAAATTCGAAATTCGAAACAGTGGAAACTACTGAAAGTTTGCAGGAAAAAAATGCACTTTACAGGAAGAGAATTTAGAAAGTACCGTCAAACATGGAGGGGCATCTGTAATGGTCTGGCGATGTTTTGTGGGCTTTCTCAAACAAATCTTCAACTTAGCGCTGAAAATGAGTCAGTCGTGGGGATATTTCAACAAGACAACGACCCCAAACGTACTGCAAAAATTGTAAAAGTGTAGTTGCTGTGCAGAATCATGCTGAGGAGATTGGAATGCAGTGATAAAAGCAAAAGGTGACTGAACTAAATATCAAAATATTATTTTCGAATCTGTTGACTTTATATTGATACATGAATTCAGTACTTGTTTTGTTTTTATTGTTATGAGCTTGTTTATTATTATTATAATTATTTTTTAAGTTAACGAATGTTATTTCTTGAACAGCGTACATATGTAGAAGTGTTGATGTTATTAAAACAAATATAAAAAAATTGTAATGTTTCCCTAAACATTAAAAGTGGAGACAAGCAATTTTTTTTCGCATACCCCAAAGAGTATTGTTGAATAGGTCTGATAAAATTCAATCAAACATGTGATGTCACATTTGTTATATATGTAGGCGTTCGCGAGACATGATCCTTCAAAGTGGTTTTACTAGGGAACGCAAATTTTCAATTAGGGGATCTCTGGATCGAACTGTAAGGTAGTGCCTATTTGCACCCCACGTGTGTCCATGTGCTAAATACTACGAAATACATCGCACATCGGTACAAACAGGCAAATTTCAGGCCACAGACATTTTGTAAAAGCAAAATTTTCCTTTTATGTATTATTTTGTGTCGATGAGCGATGCGTTTCGCGATATTATTATATACACACGCACACATGAATGCACGTTGTGTATAAATAGGCACTACGGCACTTAAAACTTTCAATGAAACAGTAGGTACAGTTGACATACAATACAATTATAAAGTCTTGAAAATATACGAAAACCCTATGGATGAACGCACAGTCATTGACTTTCATTTCTCCAATTGAATTTTGCGGCTTAAGGCTATCCAGAAAACCGCCTGTACGTATTTATGTAAAAATTCGAAACATCAGCATTTATCGTTTGGCAGATTGGGGAGTTGATATCAAAAATTGGGAACCATATTTACAATAACCGAACCATACAAACATAATACAAAACCAGCTATTTTTCAAATCGGTTAAAAATATAGGAGTGGTACTTACCGGATTTGGGTAGAAGGGTGGCTGCTCTGCGCCCATGCCAGATAGGTAAGCGGCCATACCTTCCGGATAGACTCCCAGAGGCACTCCACCAGGTCCAGCGGCGACGATTCCAGCACCAGCTGCCAGCCTGGGATAATTGAGCAGGTCATACTGACAGGAGCACAGCGACTGGCCGGTCACTGGGTCGGTGAAAATAGTGCGTCCTGTATCACAACATCGCGAATTCGGCTGCCCGTAGGGCGCTGTGCACGGCGATGCGCTCCGGGCTCCAGGTGGCACAGTCGACGTTACAGCCATTGTAACTGGAACAACAGCGGGTGGCGAGGGGGGACTCGATGAAACGGTGTTCTGCAAGAGATAAAACAGCAGACGTGAGAGATCGGAAACCGCCAAGCCAACAAAAGCACAACAATCCAAAAAATCATCGATTGCATCAAAGACACCGCCGAGCTTGTTGGGTTTGACAAGTCTGACTGGAACACTCATAGGTATCAGTGAGTGCGATATCAGGTTCGATGTTATCAGCGCGAGCAGCGGAGTAACGTGTCGCTGGCGAGTCTGCGTCTCGGGCGTTACAACACCGTGCGACTGCGCTCAGCCCTCGCGATTACACACGCTCATATGCCTACAATTCACCTCTGCCTCGGCGACATCAAAACTACCGGGCCCCGCAGAAACGTGTTCCATATCTATCTGCGCTACGCCGCTTTTAATTTCCCCGCGTCGCGTTTCTGATTTCACCGAATCGAGGGAGCTCAATCAAATCTGTTTGTCCGACAACAAATCTCGGCGAGTGAGTGATTTCGAGCAAATATCGGCGGATACTTGCCGCTGGCCACCAGAAGAACGAAATACCAGCACCAGCCCGATCCGCAGCAGAGTCGTGTCCTAACAACACAGCCACGCTAGAAAGCTACGTAGATTTGATGTAATCAGTTAACCAGGTATAGCTGTAATCAATTAATGGCTCCTAACGATTTCTTAAGGCGTTCGGCTCAAATGGGCTTCGCTCGGCGGACAAAAAACGAGAGGTGTTTCTCTCCGCCAGCTTTATCTCATGTTTCAAGAAAAAGGGGTTTGGCTTATTGTTAACAAAACAACTTGGGCAGGCTGGCTGATTTTAGGTGTGGTACAGGTAACCCGACAATTGCACGGATTCGGCGGCCTTAAATGTGTTTCTCTCGCCAGGAGACGATGTTTTGTTTTTTTTTTCTTTTTTCTGACCACTTGTTCGGTAATTTGAACTTGGTATATATTTTAAGAAGCTCTGTTCCAGTGGACATCAGCTGTTATATTGCTGATTTCCAAATAACGGGTTTTTTCTACAATATACATACATATATAAATAAATAAATCGACGGTACCAATTGACAACGGTGTGCCATAAATACAACGTAGAGATAGGGATAGTCCACTTTAAAATGTTGCTAAAGATTAAGTACAATGCTATCCAACCAAAAAAAAAACATACATAAAAAATACATAAAGAAGTTGAAGGATTTTAAGTAAGGGTCGTCAGCACGAGGCCCACAAAACCTTGACTTGTGTACCTCACCGTGCCGTAACTATAAGGTTGTTGGACTAGCAAAAAGTCACGGGCTCATGGCAGCAAATAAAATAAAAGTAAAGTGCCAAATGTAAGCTATACTAAATCAATAATACAGGCCAAACATTAAACTTCGATAAAATAAATATAATCACTTTACGGAAATGAGAGCCAGGAAGAACTTTATTTCGATGAAATTTAACAATGACTTTTTTTACCTTACGTTAGGAGGTTATGATATTCAGGCATAAGAGTTAGGTTGTTTTGACTGCTTCTTCCCTTCAGAAAACATACTAAGACCTCCTTTTCGCCCAACACTGACAATCGTCACCACACCATTTGGTGCGGAAAGGCCTTAAAAAGGGGGAAAACCGATTACAGATTTCGATCCAAGTTTGTTCCCATAAACGAACGGTGAATCTGTTTAAAAATCTGCAATGTATTGCAAGAAAGTCCAAAACCACCATAAAATACAAAAACAAAAATTATATAAATTGTTTTGAATTTGTCTTGCCTTTGAATCCAATGCCCAACTATCTTTGTCAGATGACAAGCAGATAGATAGCTACATGTCACAAAACAGATTGTTTTTCTTATCGCTTGATTAGACTAGAGAAGACTGACAATCTAGAATAAATACCCAAATCTGTTTTTAACGAAATAATTTTTTATTTATAATGAAGTGCTCGGCGAGGGGTCATTTCGCTGAGAACCTTTGGATATCTAATTTTTTTTCTATTTTTCTGATGTAGGTAAATGTATTTAAAAATATACTAAAAATATCTCACCGACAACTTTGATTTAATTTACATATAAAGACAACAATTTCTAAGTTTCCGGGTGCAGCATACTTAAAAGTAAATTTTAAATGTGATTTTCTCAAAACTCTTTTTTCCAGCAAGCGCAGATTGTAGATTTAAAAAAAAACAATCCAACACAATACAAAACAACGTGTGCCACTGACTAAGTCCATTTCGATAAATACAGCCTCCTTAATCACTTTGTATGGATATTTTATGTACTTAACAGCTAGATTAATCACTTTGACCGAAACATATATATCGTATATGTAGAATTAGTCCCAATGCCGAACCCTGTGGTACACCGGCGAAATTTTGTTAAGATGGCGATGGCGAATCCAAAATTGATTGATTTATATGTTAGCGTAGTACCAGAATGAATCGAATACAGCTTGTCAAGGAGGACAAGACCTTTTGGCTTTTATTTTTCTATATTTGACATACTGTGAAAGTTTTAGCAGTGATTCTGTGATGTTACGGCCTGGTCCCAAACCAAATTGCTCGCTAGGAAAGACGTTATTATCTTCAACAAGTTTCCTTTCTACATATAATTTTCTACAGGATTTTAGCCAAGTTATTTATTAAGCTGATATGGCGATAACTATAGGATCGCTTGGTGGTTTTACCAGTTTTAATATTGGAACTACTTTCGATTCTTCCCAAACCTTTAGTTTAGATAATATTGAAGTTTAAGAGTTTATAATAAATGTGATATGGATGATAACGTTTCGTGGAAGGGCTTTTAGGTATCTCTTTGCGATGGCAAAGTACTGGAATCATGTTGTTTATTTTTAATAATTTTATTAACATTCCAAAAAGATTTGGAGCATTTCCTTTAACAAGCCAGAGAAAAAGAAAAGTAAGAAGGAAAACACGGCCTCTCATAGATAGCAAGATATAAGTAATTCTGATGAATGCAACCGTCTATGGGTATGTGTTGCGATATTTTTGACTTGCTGCTGACTTTCAACCCTTTCCTACATGATTGCATTGATCCACTCGGAAAATCTTCGGCTGGAGAAACAAATTAAAAATCTTGCAGTCACAAGTCAAGAGGCTCAACAAAAATGGCATGAAACCTCTAACAGTCTAGAGTAAAATCAAAGAATAATATATATGACAATATCGGACCAACAGACAGACAGACCTACGACTTTTCACATTGTAAGCAACAACTAAACGAGAAGAAAGATTATTCCAAAGACCAGAAAGTAGAAGCTGATTTGGGTGCCAAAAAAAGTGGTAGTATCTGTAGGTGTCGAAGTTCGGCAGTTCCAAAAGGACCAGACTTAGTTCAAGAATGAGTTACAAGACATGAAAAGTAACTTCAGCAAAATTTCGACTTCAGCGGCAGCAGCGAATAATAATCAAACAACAAATTATTCTGAGTAGATAATTCAGCTTAAAAAAGTTATGTTGAAACAAATTAAATCCCTAAATTATACGCTTAGTCAGAAGTTGCAAATACTTGTAAAAGACATGCACACAAACAAAGTATGGATATCCTTTCTGAAATTAATGCCAATCAAACTTTACATGTTCGTTCTATAGAACGTGATTGGATGGAATGCAAGAAGAAGTGAAAAAAAAGAATGTGAAAAGTATGAAATTGAAATTAACGGCGAGATTGCCATAATGAAAAATGCAACAGAATACTTGGGTGCATCAGTTTGTTCAAAATGTGTGAAATACTATAAAGAATTGAGAAATTTAATAAATCAATTTAAAAGCCCAATTACGGAAGCACCTGTGAAGAACAAAGGATCCTTAGCGGATATTCAACTTAATAAACAAGCAACATCTGAGGATGACTACAAGTCTAGTCGAAGCAAAAATATTTAATGCCAGACGAAAAAGCGAAGATTGATGCTTTTAAGAAAGTACGTCTGTCTAAGAAAGAAATTACAATTCGAATTTCTCAATCTGAAAAGGTAATTTGGAATTATTTAAGACTGCGTAGCACTTGTGGCCAATACTGTAACAATAAAGAAAACAAAAAACTCTCTGCTCGGCAAAATGGTGAAATAAACACTATGGCAACGAAGGATCACCTAAGTGCTGCTCAGATCAAACTTACTCTTGAACTACCTGTGACGAAACGACGAGTCCAGAATATTTTGTCTTCATCTGAACACATCAGGTACAATAAACCATGCAGAAAACGAATACTTAATCCACACCATAAACATAACCGGCTACAATTTACAAAAGAACATATAGAATGAATAAATATGAAAAAAAATTCAATTTAGACGGTCCAGATGGTCTAAATCATTATTGGCGTAGTTTACGCCAACAAAATTCACCCAAGTAAGTCGAAATTTTAGTGGTGGAAATGTTTTGGTTTGGGCAGCGCTATATTTCAATACCAATAGAATGACATCAGAAGACTACATCGATTTGTTAAATAACGTTTTGGTTCCATGGAATGGATGACGGAAGATCACATGGATGACGAAGTGATTTTCCAACACTATCTCTTAATACTCTTTAAAGCGATGACGTAGACAGTAGACAATTTTTAAAAGGTAAAATTCAAGAAGTTTTGGTTTGGGCGGTGAAAATGTGATATCAAACAGAGCCGTCAAAATTCAAACAACTGCCATTCAATTCTTTGGCGGGAAAAAATTTAAGTTGGAAATAAAGGAAGTAGGACAAAAATAAATTGGGGAATTCAGGAAGTCGGAACATTAAACCGGTTGGAAATGCAGATTGGGCAATGTGGCCCACTACCAATATTCCTCAATTTTTATTTCTTAAACGGAATAAATACTCTTGCACACCGGGGTTTACCACTCATACGCATTTTCGCTACTAAGTACTTCGTTAAGTCCGTTGAATTATCACTAGTTAGTAGTTACTACAATCACTGCTGCGTAATCAGTTTCCAAATCTCGGTTGTTTCCTACAATTTTAATTTCGCTTATTGTATTTCCTCTATTCTTTGCTTTATCTACTTCCCCTATTTGTTGATAACTTTGCGTAAATCTCATAGTTTACAGCATTAGAAGCAATTCATGGAATCAAAAGAAACCTGGAGATTACACTTACCCAACAAGCCTGGTCTACATACTAGTCTACATAACGAAAATGGCAATAGAACAATAGTAAAGTGCAATCAAGAACATTTTTAGATCACTTTACTCATCCGGGAGTAACAGCTGACACAAAACTTTACACCAAACACATTTTGCTACAGATCGCCAACAATATCACTAAGCCCTAGTTAGAAGTTAATCTTCATCTCTAGATTAAACCTTTTTATCTTTTTAGATTGAGTTTAACCTGTTAAATGCTTTTGTTAGTAATAAATTTGACGGAATCACTGTTCAAATTGCAAATACGTACGTACATAGTTCGAATATCAGAGAAAAAATAAATAGCACACTCTATTACTTCGTTTGTTCCAACCCCTCGTTAGCCCTAATAATGGGAAGAGGTCGTGATTTCACTCCCGGAAAAGGAGAAGCCATCTTCGATTATTTGAGACTGGTAAAAAATTTACTGAAATTGCTGAGGTTTTAGACAGCTCACGGAAAATGGTTTATAATGTAAACACGTGTCGCAATGCAGCACCTTTGACGCAAAACAAAGAAAGCGACGCAACAACAAAATCCGTGTATTGAGAAGTGGTGGGAGCAAGCCGATCTTTTCAAAAGTTCGGAAGTTATTAAGGAGGAAATTAGAGCAGAATGTGCCACCACATCGTGCGAGATGTCTACTTTTAGGCTCATAAAATCTCAGTTTTAGACGTGAGGTGAATTGTGTGGTTTTTTGTTGGAGATATTTGATCGTATCGAATTAAATGAAATCACGAGTTTTTATCTCTCTCCTATTAGCAACTGTATATGATAGTTTGTTTTAAGTCTATTGCTAGTGTGACAGTAGGCAGTGCAATTAATGGGAACAATCAAACAACCCGATCCACACGAAAAATTTACTTTGGATTTTGTTTCTGCCCTGTGAGGAGCTCCTACAAATTGTGTAAATTAAAATGGCAACACATTCAATAAGTGTTGCTACACTAGTTCTATGAATTTGACGTTACCGCGAAATCAATTGAAGAGTGACTGATTAGGTAAAGGAAATATGAATTAGTTTGTAAGTATTATACCTTCTAGTATGTAAGACAATGAATTAAGGGCGGAGTGGGGTTTTGTAATTTTTTTTTAGCATTTTCTATTTAATTTTTTTCCTGAATGTACAACATGTCGAAAGTATTGTGTCAAAATTTCAAGTAAATCGAACGTCGATTTACGAAGATACAGCGTTTCAAGTGACCGCTTCTCATGCTGTCTTCTATGCTTCTATGCTGTGTAAAAAAACTTTAAACGCGTTTTTCTCAAAACTACTTTTTCAAAGTCCGTGTTCACTGCCATTTAAAAACTACTAGACCGATTCATTTGAAACTTGATACACATTTTCTACATATAAAATACCTCCCCCCTACGTCTAGTTAAATTTTTTTTTTTTACATTAGGGGGTTTCCCACCCATAAAATGGCAGAATTTTTCGTGGAAAATAGCAGTTTTCACTTTAGATGGCCACCAAAAATTTTTAAATGAAAAAAAAAATAATACGAGAACGTAGAGGGGAGGATTTGATAATACTTTGACTAAATTTTAATGGTTTTTGATGTCAGATAATTTCCGACCGAGATACAGTGAACACCGCAAATTGTATTTTTTCAAAGACGTTCTGGGGCAAGCTCTGTCACCGGCTTGTTTTGCATTTATTTCTGCATGAAAAAATTACAGAATATTGTTAAAGGTATGCTTAGAAATTTACAAAAGGTTTCAATAAATTTGCTCCATCCATTCCTTCAAAAAAATTCCCAAAAAGTGTTTTTTTTAACGCTGAAATCCATACCCCCCCTTAATAAATATATATTGTGTAGATATTACGTCGAAACTTGTACGGTAACGTTTATTTGAAGCAGGGTTGAATTGGGTACTGATTAATGTAGACTCTTCTTGAGAGGAAAAAACCACTTGTTAAAAAAAAACATTAAAAAAGCAAATGGAATTTGTGAGGGAGCAACAAGACATTGTCGTTCCAGAAAAATGTAATCTGGAGGAACGAATCGAAATTTAAAATATTCGACTCCTAAAGGACAATAACACTGCGTTACACGATTTTGGTACCGTCTTAACTGTTAGCTGGAATGAATAGGTAATGTAATGAGTCATAGATTAATTGTTCCAACTATATGTGGTATCCGTCACGTCTAGTTTTCGAGGTACATGTCAATATTATTATTTCTACCCCTCACTTTAAGCGTAAAAGAAACAGTTACCGTTTTCGATGTATTATACTTTTTTATTATTTTGCTTGGGTTACAGAGTGGATTTACTAAATACTGTTGTTTTCTTTGTATGTGGGACAGCAGAGCCACAGAAAAGCACTATACTACAAAAATATGGCCAGAAAGGTCAGAGTTTGTTTGCGGAAAATCTAACGTGAAACATATACCATTGATAGATCCTAAAAATATCATTTTACCACCACTCCACATAAAACTTGGTTTGGTGAAAATTTTTGACAAGGCTATGAATATAGAGGGAGATGGCTTTTTATATTTAAAGACAGTATTTTCAAAGTTAAGTGATGCCAAACTCAAAGAAGGAATAATTGTGGGACCACAAATACGCACATTGATGAAAGACCCAAATTTTGACAAAAAGCTTACTAACAAGGAACTTGAAGCCTGGTTGTCACTGAAAGCAATTATAAAAGGGTTTTTAGAGAACTACTGAGCTGAAAATACGGAACAGCTTAGTTAACGACAAGTTAAAAGCATACGAAAAATTGGGTTGCAGAATGTCATTAAAACTTCACTTTCTTCATTCTGATTTTTCTTTCTTTCCATCTAATCTTGGTGCGGTCAGTGATGAGCAGGGTGAGAGGTTCCACCAGGATTGAACGATTGAAGAACGATTTCAAGGCCGTTGGGGCACAACTATGCTAGGTGATTACTGTTGGCATTTAAAACGGGAAGATCATTCGAAGCACAAAATAAAAAGTTAAAATTTATTTTTACCTAACTGATAAAATCAAACTTGAATAATGTAAAAAATTTTGGTTGATTTTATTAGATTTCTTTAAAATATGCTTTGGCCTTTTAATTTTCAATATAATTTGGCACATTCTTACGGAAGAAACATGAGACGTGATGAAAAGAAAATTTGTATATATGTTTAATAAACGATCGGTATAAATAAGAAAACATGACATTTCAAAGCAGGTACTACATTTTTTTTTTCATTTGTAACGCAGTGTAATTTAATCCAATGCACGCCATTAAGACTATTTAACACGGCGGCGGTGGGAACATTATGGTGTGGGCTCTATTGTAAAAACATCATTTGCGATTTTGCCTAGTATGAGAATGACTTGATTAGCAAAATGACACGCTTCCAGCAATTTTCTACAATTAATGAGACCTGGCTTTCCTGTATGATTTAAATAAGACCGATGAAAATTCAGAAAATTTGGAAAAAACCTGCCTAAATTTGGAGAAAAAACTGACGCATGATTCTAACTGCGATATTTCTCGATTGGAGCTTTCAAGAGAAATCTCGTCCTTGAAGAAGTTTTTGGATATCGATAAAGGTGACCCGAAAGCAGTTCTTCAGTTACTGGCTACAAATGGTTGGCAAGATACGTTCCCCAATAATTGGACAGCTCTTCGGATTTTGGTAACTATCCCGGTTACCGTGGCTTCGGGTGAACGGAGTTTTAGCAAGCTTAAGTTAATTAAAACGTATCTCAGATGGACTCTTGCACAAGAGAAGCTTTCTGATCTAGCTATACTGTCAATAGAAAATAACATAGCTCAAACATTGTCGTATGAAGTATGTCGATCATAAAACAATTTGCAAATGCAAAAGTGCGTAAGCAGAAATTCAATTAAATATGTCCTCTAGACATTAGCAAATTTTGAACTTATTATATTTCAAAGCAACTGGTTTAATAATTTAAATTGTTCTTAAGCATTTTTATATTAATTAGTAGATATAATCGAAATTGTACCAAAGTACAAACAATGCCAAAGTTGATTATACGTATTAATGTCATATTATTGAATGTTGAATGGATTTTGTTTTAAAAGAGTTAACAAAAGAATATTTATAAGTAATCTTTGGGCAACAGAATTTTTGTGATAAATAAATGTATATTACTTCATACTTATTTCATTTGCTATTCTACACCAATTATTTTTATCAGTATTATGTAAAGCGTGGTGCTTTCAATACTAGTACTACACTACTATCCCTTATTTGCCACGAGTACCTATAATAGCGACAAAAAGGGGGCGCCATAGCTGGATCTCACTCCATCCCAAATCTTGCCTCGGGCCGGCACCGCTTATGGCCTATGTAAAAATCTCAATCGATATGTCGAATTGGGCCTAACAAAGCCCAAGTTTAAATTCCATCAAAAACTTTTGGGAATTTAGATATACTATGGATTAATATTCAGGAAGCGTGCAACAGCTCGTAGAAGGTATGCAATACACATGCAGTGCCGTAAAGAGCAATAAAGGCGACTCTACGAAATGCTATGCTAATAATTGTTGCCATTAATTGCTTATAAGTTATTTAAACAAAACATAATTGTCCTCTTTGTGTTTTCAAGCTTGTTACAAAACTGTGTTACATAAAGTTTTCCCTCACATACTGACATACCGAACAATTTTTATTCCAAATTTCCTTTAACTAGTTCAGTAGTAATATCCAAAAGCAACTCGTTATACAGTGAGCGAAATTAACTTAAAGCCATCTGATGATAATGCTGGTCATAAAAAAGGTATTATTTGTATATACATACAATATTCTGTTTATAACTCCGCGGAAATTCAAAACAAACTTAATTCCTTGCATCGATTCAAAATGTTTTTTTAAGTATTAGTATTTTGTCGTGCCTCTTTGATTTTGAATTACTTGAAATACACGAGTTGGCATAGAATTTATCAGTTTTCTTAAGGTTTCCAGAGGAATTTCACTCCATGCCTTTTGTATACCTGAGTTTAACTCGAGAATGGTTCCATATTGCTTTCCATCTTCGTATACTTTACGGACCAATATACACCACAATTTCTCAATCGGATTCAAGTCCGGACTACGTGCGGGCCACGGTAAAATGTCTATATTTACAGCTTGTAAATATTGTTTTCAAAATTTTACATATGAAACAAATCTACGTAAATTTCCCAAGCCATTCTAGGAGGAACTCACATCAAAGAAACTGTCCAATTGTTTTCAAAGGCTCCCCAAATCATGACATTCCTACCTCATTTTAATTTCTTGTGCATCTCGACCATCTAAATAAAATTTTTTGTTCATAACTGAAAAGAACTGTCTGCCACTTTTCAAACCAGAACATGCAGTTTTTCACAAAAGTCAATCTGGCTGTTTTATGCTTGCTAATCAGAGGGGGTTGCCTTTTGGTGTATACTAAGTCGAACTTGACTTTAGTATTTTCTACACTCTTCGTTTTTGCATTTATTTTCGATGCGCATAGTTTATATTTTTTAGCCTCGTTTAAGATTTGTGATTTCTGGTAATATTTTTAGGTGCGCCTTTTGCCTTTTTAGTTCCATATTTTTTATGAGTATGATCTGCTCATTCTGAAAGCAATTTGCCTGTTAGAATGACCAGAGGCCTTATAAGCTGAAACATCAGCTCTCTCAGGTTCACTTAAGCGTTGTTTCCGACCCATTACTAAAAAGGTTACACACATTTAAAAAATATTGCACTCACTTTATTATGTTATGATAAAAGTATAAATTGTTTTCCGGGAATTCAACTTCTAAATGTGAAAATAACTCACTGGCTTTAAACTAACTTTGCGATAAATAGCTCACAAAAATGCTTACAAACAACAGTAAACTAAGATGCTCAACTACCACAGGGTGTCAATAAATCTTGTCATTTTTAGTTTTCAAAATATTGCACTTCAGAACGAAGATTAGGCAATGGCTGTAAGTTAATTCCACTCACTATATCTCTATAAACTCTCAAAAAACAATCTATTCTGTGGGGGGACAGTTTTTAAACCGTCTAAAATCTTCTCCTTATCTTAAAAAATATGGTTGTACTGTACGCCGCTTGTAATCTATGTAAGTTTTTAAATATTTTGGCGTCATATTGCATTTCACTTTGAGTATACAAATAAAATTGTTTGTCAGTATTTTCTGCCAATCCTTTTCAGCACACTTGACATACAGTGTTGGAAAAAACTAAAGCAACTCAACACAAGAAAGTAATTTAAAAAAAACAAAAAACAAGTGTATACTTTACTTTAAAATAAAATATATTCAAATTAATCCTCTTACATCCTTCTATATAACGACAAAATAACATTATAGTAAATCCAACATATCAAAGTAATAAACAGTCTAAGTTCTTACAAGTAATAAAATTTGTCTGGAAAAAACGAATGCAACTTTTATTCACGTCAAAGAATATAAGTGAAAAACGTTGTTTTACAATATTAGCGAACTCTATTCCTTATCCTCTGCACGGCTATGAATGTACCAAACGATTAATGTACCGTTACACAATTGCGACGGTAATGCAGGATTTTCCTTGCGCTAGTACAACGAGTTCACCAAGGAGTGCATAATAAGCGATTTTAAAAAGGGTTTGACTCAAAAGGCCTTATGCGAAAAGTACAGTATAAGCAAATCTGTGATATCAAGACTTAAAAAAGTTTAAAGCGACCGGTAATGTGAAAACTATCCACAAAGGTGGACGTCCGAGGAAGACGACAGCACGAGAGGATGCCATCATTATACGAAAAATAAAAATAAGCCCGTTTGTATCATCAGCGGAAATTCTCAAGCAGATCCCGTTGAACGTTACTGATAGGACCATCAGAAATCGAGCCATTGAAGCCAGCAATATCTCAAAGAACCGAAAAGTGAGAATTCAATTCGCTGAAAAATATCAAAACTGGACTCAGTGGAAAACAGTTTTATTATCAGATGAATCAAAATTTAATTTGATTCAATCTGATGGAATGACAAGTGTTAGACGTCCTACCGGAACAAGACTCTTTCCTAAATATTGTAACCATACAATAAAACACGGAGGAGGCTCTGTAATGGTGTGGGGATGTTTCTCCTGGGCAGGAACGGGACCCATTGTGCGAATTGAAGGCAGAATGGATCGGTTCCAGTATAAAGGAATCCTGGAGAATCACATGCTGCCATATGCAGAAGAGGAAATGCCACTTCGTTGGAGGTTTCAGCACGATCGCGACCCAAAACTTACTTCAAAATTTGTAACTGGATCAGAGAGAGGCATGTCGATGTTCTGGATTGGGCTGCGCAATCACCTGACTTAAACCCAATAGAAAATCTATGGGAAATTGTTAAGAGGCAGTTGAGAGGACAGAGGCTCTCTAACAACAGGCAGTTGTTTGAAGCAATGCAATCCGAGTGGTCGCAGGTTCCAAAAAAAAACTATTGAGAACCTTATTTTATCGATGCCAAAAAGATGTCAATCCGTTATCAAACAAAACTGCTTCACTACTAAATACTGAAGTTTATTTTTTTATTATAATTTTTTTAACTCCAGCAGAGTTCCTTTAGTTTTGTCCAGACAAATTTTATTACTTGTAAGAACTTAGACTGTTTATTACTTTAAAATGTTGAATTTACTATAATATTATTTTGTTTTAATTAATAGGATTAAGGATTAATTTTAATATATTTTATTTTAAAGTAAAGTATACACTTGTTATTTTTTTTAAAAAAAATTACTTTCTTGTGTTGAGTTGCTTTAGTTTTTTCCAACACTGTATAATTAATTGAAGCGTATATGTCCTGATTTGTACGAGCTGTAGCTTCCGTATCATCTGTTGGTTACACATAAACAGTGTAGTGCTGCAATATTTGTAGTGTGATTTCACAATGCTGTTGTAAATTTTAATTTCTGTATATAGCGATATGTTATGTTCCCAATCTTGTTAGTTATGTAGACTACATGAGATTTAAATTTCAGGTAATTGTCGATTAAAATTCGCAGATATTTAAACTATTTCAACGTCTCGATCCTATCCCCATCTACAGATAGTCCTAATTATTCACCACTAGTCACGAACACAGATTTTGTTTTTTGAGTATTGAGCTTCTACTTATTTGCCTTTAGTTCTGATTTAATCGTTGTCTTTTCCCGCAATATAAATTAACGTGTCGTCTGCAAAAAGTGCCAGTTTTGAATATTTTATAGCAGTACCCATGTCATTGATGTGCAACTACGAAAAGAAGAGCACCTAGAAGTGATCCCTGTGGAACTCCCAAGGCGGTTACTAAATTAGCTTATAAATTGCATTTCACGTAATCGTCCATTCCGATCACTTTGTGTAAGTTTTGATCGCTATTCATGCGATCAGTATTTTTGCACTTTATTTCTTTCTAAACAGTCAATTTGATTTATTACCACATGTCTTTTAATTTTGTTCCCGTTTATTTATCACTCAATTTGCACACACTGAACGCCAAGTAAAAAAAACCTATCGATACCAAATATGACATTTACGTAGAATTGCCAACTCTAGTCAGTGTAAAACGACAAAAGCCTAAACCGGTATCCAAACAAATGTCGCGTCGGCTATAGCAATCTAAAAGATGGTTAAACTCAAACCCACAAACTTGGACGAAGTTGTGGTTAACTCACAAGGCAGAGTTTAAAAGTCACCCAAAGGTTTTGATGGAACGTCGCCATAAGGTACGCGGATGATCTTTCCCTTGGGAACAATAAGAACTACAAGGAATTGAGATGCAGCATTTTGTGAGACTGTCAAGTCGCCCACTTCATCTAATTTTCATTTCGTAGATCAGCCCCTGCTACGTCAACTAAGTGAACAGAGGCAGTTATCGGTTTTGTTTAGCATCGACTTCATGATGGCACGTATGAGGACACGTGTTACTGCTGCTAGCAAGTGGAAACGTCATAATACCTATAAAATGGATGGCGTCTTAAAACCACCTCCTCTGGGCCCCACAAATGATCTAAAACCTGATCATGTGAATTATTCGACCTTTTCGTGTCACAATTTAAAAAAATAAATGAGCGAATTGCAGTTACTCAATAAAATTTAAAATCGAATGTGACTGAAACACAAACCGTCAAAAGAGTGGCGTGGAGGGCACTACAAGTTCTAACTGTAAGAATTGTAAGAGCAACAGTATTTACCATGCACTATGAAATTAACCAAGTCCTTAAAGAAACTGTAAGAAGATCACTACTGTCACTAAAGTCCATGTCTCACTAGGCAACTATCACGAGCACCGCGACATGGCAAGGGGCCTGAGTCCGAGTCCTTTCCCGATTAGGCACTACAGCGCACGAGCTCCACTGAATCTGAATCGCTGAAAAACATATCATGAAAACAAGTCCGAAACCGCCGGGAAATCAGTTCGCAGCTGAGTGGTAGAAAAATTTGCACAAAAGCCCCGGGAAACAGCACAATATAATTAACTTCCGGTCACTTCTGCGTTACGCACTTTAATTACTTCCCATGGACCGCCACTGAGTCACAGCCAACACAGCAAACGCGGGTGGCTTCTCCTTTCAGATCACAAGGATTGCTGGCCGAGGGCACACGTCTTATTTGGCGGCGGCGGCGACTACCCCACACAACATCGAACAAAACACCACGAAACAACCTCCGTAGCAGTCAAAGGCAGACTAACACGGGTAGAACATCGGCTGACAAATTCAGCGAGCAAAGCAACACAACAGCGGTGGAGCGGAGGAGCCAAAGAAGCGGCAAACAGGAGGGAAGGCTTGGAAGAGGACGTGCTCGGGGCGGGCAGAGGCAGGGCAGAGGGCACATGCAGCGCAGCAATCAGCAGAATGCTTTTACCGGGTTGGTTCGTGGTGGTGGTGTTGCTATTTTATTTCAAAAATAAACCGAAAAGAGAGAAAAAGAAAGGTGGCCGGAGGAGAAAAAAGGCAACCGGTTCGGGCTTCGGCATCGGCACACGGAACGAATGAGCGCTCAAGAGGGGTAGCCTGGTGTGTGCCGATGCGATAGATTTCACATAGAGCGAGGAGGCTGGCAAAAAACGATAAAACGCAAAGCGGGGCATGGAGAGGCGAGGCGACCCACCTATGTACAAAAATGAGTTTTTATGGAGGTAATCTGTCCCTTTCGCGGTGTTGATTAAAGGGGTCCTCACCTTGGGCTCGGCACTCCCTGTTTCTTATTTCGACTCGGCCGCGCGCTACCCCTAATTCCGAGGATGTTGTCAGGATTGTAATTTGGAAAGGAGCCCAGCCGATGGCGGTATACAGCGGGCGCACCACCACCGTCGCACACCGACACGAAAAGGGATCAGAAATTGCGGAAAAAAGGACAAGAGCAGATTTGTTTGGCGAACAACCAGAAACTTTTTTCCCGGCGTTTGTTTTCTTTTTTCGCTTCTTTTTTTCTGCTGGCCTCATCTTATTTGATGTCGGGCTAAAATAGCGAAAAGGGCGTGGCTTTGACCAGCACCGACAGCAATAGCGGCGGGAGCGCCAGGGGGTGAATAAGAATGTGCTGCTGCTCGACTCGGAAAAATCCCCTCTGGAAAAATTTACGGTCTGTTAAACTAGCGTCAACAAGAAAAATCCTTATTAAGGACAAATGGCAGGACCGTGGGCTGGAAAAGGATAATGCACGAACACACCTACATAAGAGCGACCGCTTAAAACCGCTGTCGTACAAATGTCGCTGTTTGAGGCAGAAAAACAATGCCCGGGGACGCGACGCGAATAAAAGTTCGAGTACATAACGGCGCCGCGGCCCGATTTTTCCGACGATCTCCCTTCGCCGCGCTCCTCATTTTATTTTTTTTCAGCGCCCTTTGTTGCTGCAATAATTCGAGCGACAACATGATTAGGCGCGCTCAAACGCA
Source organism: Neoitamus cyanurus (assembly GCA_947538895.1). Taxonomy (NCBI): domain Eukaryota; kingdom Metazoa; phylum Arthropoda; class Insecta; order Diptera; family Asilidae; genus Neoitamus; species Neoitamus cyanurus. Next base: position 3,554,565 of record OX384540.1, read on the forward strand.
TTAATAGCGGAGGCCCGCTCGCCCTAAGCCGATTAGGACTTGGCCGTGTGATAAAAGTGAAATTGGAAAATAACAGCACACCGTCGCATTAAGGAGTTTTAACCGTGTCTTCGGCGATAACGCAAAAAAATAAATAAATAATAAAAAACGGGCCAATTTCGGCGGCGACTTTGTCTCAGCGGCATGTGTAGTGTTGCCGCTGGGTTTCGCTCCTTCCACGCCAGCCGGATACACGCTTTTATCGACGTTTTCGTCGCTTTCCTCTTTTTCACTTTTTACACTTTTCATTTTTTGGCGATGTGCGTCGGGATCGGGACCAGTTCGCGCCAAGCCGGTCTTGCATGCCTCGGCCCTCGGCTTCGCTCGCAAGTCGCAGCAGCATGGCAGCCGGGCCGGGAAGAAGCAAGCGCCCTTTGCCCTTATTCAAATCGGCTCGTCCCGGCTCAGCGTTTTCAGGCTGCTAATCTGATTATCAGTTGGCCTTTCGGGATGTGCTGTTTCCCCTGGATTTCCCGCTGCTTAGGTCTTTTGTTGCGCTTTTCGCGATTGTCCACTTTAACGAGTTCCCATGCTCTTTGATGGTCGCACGGTGGAGCGGTAAATAGCTAAGTAAATATTTTTTGGAACAAAACTTCCAGTTATGCGACAAATTGAGATATTTTCTGCCGCTTACATTTGCTGTGTGGCTCTGAAGAGCAGTCCATTGTGGGCAATTATAGTGCGAAATTACTTTTGGAACAACCCAACGAATTGTGTGGCTGCCGCAGCCCAGAAGAGCGGGCACAAAAAAACAGCACCCTTATTTGCGCTCTTGAGCTGCAGCCTAGCCTCACACATTGAAACGTCAGGGTAAATGCACCGAAATAAGGCACTATATAATTTCCTGCTTTCTGCAAATTGTTTGTTCACAGTTATTGCAGGCAACAGATGTAGGTACGAGGTGACTTTTCATTATATTTATTTATTAAGATGTAGAACAAGGGAACGCGATTCAAATACCTACCAGTGTTGGGCAAAATTTAATTGTGATTAACAATTACAATTCTTTAACTAACTGTATCTTCTACAATTGCAATTAATTAATTGTAATGTAATTGTGATTAGGCAGTGTCTATTCGCACACCATTTCCCGTGTAAGTACACGGGTACACGGGTACACGGGTACACGGCTACACGGCTACACGGGTTGCTCGGCAAACTTCGGGATTGTTTGAAATTTTTGCTTACACGGGTACACGAGTTTCCCGGCGAACTTCGGAATCGCCTGTCCCTGTCCGAGTTTCTCGAATAAATAAAGAAATTGTGATCCGTTTTGGCGCAATGAAATTGCTTAAATTAGGAATGCTCGAGGTTAAGAAATGTCAGCATAATGTTAACATCTGTAGCTAAGTATCGATGTCCGATTATCATCGTACTTTTAACATCGATGCTGTACTGCAAAAGTACTAAATACTTTATTAAATATCTCGCAAATGGGACGAGTGCGAATTTTTGCAGTAATTTTCCGTCGATGCGCTATCCAATTAAGGGCACCCCTTATTGGTGAGTACCCGAATAAACCTGCATACAGAGATAATTAAAAGAATCGCAAAGCCAAGTTTAATGTCATAAGTCGGTTCGATTATTTGCTCGTAGCATCGAAGTCACGATGTTTGATATCGCCATCGCTCAACATTGATGTTTCGTGTCGCAGCGGACCGGCGGCGGCGGCTTAATTACCAATATAAGATTGTTTTCCTTAAATTCCTCGCGCTAAGGATAATATTGAGGTTTTTGTCATTTGAATCCCCTTAATATAAACAATCTCTGGGATATTGCAATCTCTGGAAAAAGTCACCCATTTGAGTAAAGTGTTGCGCAATATCATTACCCTTGCGCAACGGCACGGAATACAGGCAGATCTATTGCGATTTTCTAAGAATTTTTGATGGATCGCTGCAGCAGAATTTTTGGCCGCTTCTGAGAATTTTCGATGTTGGGTTCAATTGCGTAAGGTCTAGCGCAGAATGGCGTGGACGCACCTCACAAATTCCGTCGCTGCAATTCACTCCGGGTATATTGGGTCGTCTGTTTGGAGTCGTCCTAAACCATCCCGATTTCCACACTTTCCCGTAGCCGTTATAGATTCCTAGTGAAACAACATCGTGCCTCCTCCTTCATCTTTCAGGCCACTTAACCAAAAAATAAGAGCCCCGAACGATATGAAACGTGTATCAGTGACGTCATTACACACGTGGACTGGCTTAGCATGCATTTAAGGAGGCTGGATCGAAAACTAAGAAAACGGTAGAATTAATTCAAATTTCGCTGTGTAGTGTAGCATCATATAAATCAATTGCAAAAAAAATGCATGTCACCGGCCAAATAGAAGAGAAAAATCAAACTAAAATTTATTGAGGGGGTTGTCTCATGTCCGAGGTTAAATTTTGAAGGTTTTCAAAGATTTGTTTTGTTGCGGAAAATGAAATACAAGCTTATTATTATAATTATATGATATTATTTAGCTATTGCATAATACAAAAAAATTGTTATTGAATAAAAAAAAAATTATTATATAGCAAAAATTTCAAACAATCCCGAAGTTTGCCGAGCAACCCGTGTACCCGTATACTTACACGGGAAATGGTGTGCGAATAGACACTGCCTTGTAATTAATTAAAACTTCAAAGGATTTCAGTGTTAATGAATATATAAGGGTTTTCGGGTTAGTTGATTTTAAATCTGTCGTCGAATTTCTCTTCCGGAAATATTGTGGGTTCGAGCGGAAATAATAATAATAAATTATTTCAGTTAAGGGGGTATTGCGCTTTGAACGTCATTTTTGGAGCAAGATTTTAAGATTTGTTTTCTAAGAAACTACAAAAGATATTTTGATTTTTGTTTTTTTTATTTATTAATACAAGTCTCTGGTAGCAAAATATATTTTTTTCGTTGACAATACAAAAAAATTCTAGCTGTCAGAGCTGGTCAAAGTAGAGATGTTTTTCGCGAAGGGGTTAACGGCGCCCATGATTGCAGCCCTCAGAGACGTCTGAAACAAAAAATTCCAAATTGTTCTTAATTTGTATCCTATCGGTTATCGCCTGAACCACGGAAAAGTCAAAATATAGAAATGTGCAAAAGTTATGCAAATTTAAAAAAAAGTTCGATTTTTGGGTTTTTTTTCGAAGTAAATGCTGGATTAAATAAAAACTATTTATCGCATAAACAAAATCGTGGTTCCGGCGATAGCGGCTAGCGTAAGGATGATTCTGTATAAATTTGAAGAAAATCGGTCAAGTAGAATTTGAGATATCGTGGGCGCCGCCGTTTTGAAAAATGCTGTTTCGAGAAAAACGCGATTAAAGTTTTGGATTAAGATAAAAACGTGAATGAATGAGCTCGCCGCTCCAACTTTGAGGCATCATAACTACGTCAATTTTATGAATTTTTGAAAAATTCGTTTTGGAATACAATCTTAAATACATTAACAATAGAAATATTAAAAAAAAAATTCCGATTTTTTCAAAATTTCAAAGCGCAATACCCCCTTAAATTAAAAAAATATTTGGCAATGAAGGAAAAAGAAATAAAAAGTTCTAACTAAAGGCGCTGGTCGTTCATAATTTTATCAAAATTGGCAAAAAGTCTGCGAATTAAATATAGTGCCCCCTAGGTTTTGTCTCATTAGAAAAACGAGGCTTGTTCTCCTCAACCAGCAGAATAATAAGTTCTATAGAACAAGGTGTCAAAAAGAACGCAGCTATATTTCAGCGTGACATAACCCACTTGAAATATTTCAAAAATAAATTAATCTAAGAGCAAAAGAACAAGTAATCAGAACAAGATCCGAGTAGGTACCCACTAAAAACTATAAATTGCAATGGATGTTGGAAATGATGTTATTAAATTTATACGTAGTTTATCATGAAGGGAGCACAATGCAAGTCTAGTTTGAATACTGGTCTTCTTAATTTTGAAATTTTGGCTGAAATATCTAATGATCGATATAAAATGTTGCCAGACGTAGCTGATTAGAAAATTTAAATACTTATATAGGGTATTTCAATAAGGACGCTCGAATTTTAAATGTAAATAAAACAAAGTTGTGTGTGAGATATCCACTCCATTTTTATTTTATTTGAAGGAATATTTTATGGCATTAAGTAAGGAATATAACGTCGTTCAAATGTGTACCGCGATTTTGCTTGGTGGAACGTGTTCTGAAGTTGACGCAAATTTCGCCAAAAAAAAAAAACATTTTTAGCGACTAGCGCTACAAATCGATGATAAATAACTTCTTGTGGGCTAAACTGGATGATATAGATACCAACGACATTTGGTTCCAACAAGATGGCGCTACTTATTATACAGCGCATGCCACGATGGACATTCTGCACGAGCGATTTGAGACTAACCACTGAGATCGTGCAATTTAAAGTCTTTTGACTTCTTCTTTTGGGATCATCTGGTCATTTGGTCATTTTATAAATGACATAAAACAACCTTTCAAATAAATATTCAACCATTGAAAAATATTGAACCGTTTTTTTTTATAATAAAAAGTAATTCCAAATTTTAAATGGGCCACCCTTTATATATGTATGGATAGGTAGTTTAAGAACAAGTATAATTTCTCTATAGCAAATTATTCTCACCCACCACAATCTTTATACATATGGCCTACATTTCTAAGTCTTCCGACATCATCATATTTAAAACTTAAATCACTGTTTTCATCAAAATTCACAAGTAAATTACCATCAGAGTCCACTAAATCACTTAAAGCACCTTCTAACAAAATAACTTCTTGATTGCTTGACTGCACATTCATTTTTGCCATAAAAAAAACTCCACAATCACTGCGCACCAAAACTACATCCCGTACTAAGGCAGCTTGCTTTGGTCAGAATAACAATTGCATACTGCGCGGAACATTGTGTAAAACTGCGAAAACCAAATCTATCTGTCTCGTTTTTTTAACCATTTTGTACGATTTTGCTGTTTGGAGTACCATTTTCATGAGTTGATTCAAACAAGTTTATAGTAAGTTCACTATTCCCTTAGTTAAAGGTACTATTCTGCTTTTAACAATTTTGTGTTGGTTGGATGTACAATGGTTGCCTTGGTAAAATTAACTAAATAATGAATTAATGCTACCACAATGAGGAAATTGGTAGATTACTACCACTTCTTTTTATTTTCACTGAGTGTAACTAAAAATTAAATATTTGTCGACATTTACTCAGTGTTCGAACAATTTGTTTCTAATATTTTTATTTTTTTTTTCAAATTGGAAAACTAGAGCACGTTTGCTTGGAATTTTGCACTTTTGAAATGGAAAAATATATTTTTGCATGGAAAAAGCTGAAACGTTGCTTCAAAATGGTGTACTAAGTGATATCGTTCCTTCTCCTCAAGTCATCGAGGGTTGCTTTTTTGCCGGGGATTTGTATGGAGGAACAAATTAGGCTAATAGGCTACTAAAGGGGTTACGCCACTATAGAATTTTCCAAAAATCGATTTTTTTTATTGGCTTATTAAATTCCACATTTCTAGAATATTGTCCGAAAGTTTCAAGTCGATCCGAGTAATAGTTTCGTTGATACAGCCTTGGCAAGTTGCGCACTCAAAGCCAATTGCTCCCAGTTTTATTGTCACTCAAAACTGTATTTAACGCTTATTTCTCAAAACCATGTTTTCAAAATGGCACGCAGCAGTGCTCGAACAATTTTCAATATTTTGGTTTCAAATTTTGACCAGATCTTAACATTAATATTATGCTGTGATTGTCGATCGGGATTTTTGATAACTTGATTTGTTTATTTTTAATTAACAAAAAACATGCGTTGTTTTAGGTCGAAAACAAATTTTTTTTTCAAACTCGCGCCAAAATTTTGATAATCCGATCGACAATCAGAGGATAGAATAACGTAAATTTTTTGTTTAGTTCTAGATTTAAATTTGCATGAGGCGTGCTGCGTGCCCCAGACCCCTACAGGAAAAACACGTCGCGGGAAAATTGCCATGGAGCCGCCATTTTGTTTTATTTTTTAATAAAAAAAATTACCATGTAAAGCTTAATATATGACTCATAACACCCTTAATAAGTTTTTTCAAAAACCATTCCGTTTGCGAGAAAAAAAATCGCAAAAAAAACGTTTTTATCAGCGTCCACAGTGGCGTAACCCCTTAAGGGGACCTATATGGCTTAGATGGGGTTTTGCGGAGTCAAAAGATTTTTTTTTTTCAAAAAAAAAACCACATAAAATCTAGAAAATGAGGAAACTAGTTTATTACTGAATACTTTAAGATTGTTTATGGCCTATAAAAATCGCAAAAATACCCATGGGCTCTTATGGGTTGAGTGTATCTTGCAATGGTGGAATTTCACCGTTGCTGTAGCTTTTTTCCAGAACCCCTGATCTGAAACACATAAACGAGACATTTTCTGTTAGATAATACTTGACTGCACAGAATGAATTAATTAGTTTTGTTTTCCTGCAATTATTTTTGATTTTGTGTAGTTTAGAGTTCAATTTTTGAAATTTTTCATTACTTACTGAATTAATAAATATTTACAAAAATAGTTATAATCTAAATATTCAAATATTTTTTAATTCATTCCATGACCAGATGTATAATAAACCAGCCCACCAAATTTCAAACAATTTGATCTAACGGTTTTTGAAATTTTCTACGGCAACGGTCAAACAACAGAATTCCGAGCAAAATCGAATTAAAGATTGACTTTACAGAAGAAAAACAAAGTTTGTCAACGAAAAAGCTACTTAGAAACGCACTGATTAAAGTTTGTTTACAAAACAAACACAACAGAGAATCACAGGGAACGTAGTTGCTCTGCTGTGAACCAAAAATAGCACGGATTTAGCGCGTCAATTAGGCTTCCGTTACTACAGAGTATTTGAAGTACTTTTTTTAACGGCTAAAGTCTAAAAGTAAAAAAATGCATAACTTCGTTATTTTCTTACGGAGTTGAGTTTAGTTTCCAGCGTTTTACTCGGAAATAGTTGAACAAAAAGAAAAGCAAATAAAAAAAAATCGCCATTTAGCCATATAGGTCCCCTTAAGGCCTCATAGAAATTATTGGCAGCCTCGTTGGATTAACAACCACATAATAAGGATTCCCAGTCAGTGCTGACTAGTTCAGCTCCATTAGTCAAAGTTGATTGAAATAAGGTGTCAGTAAGATATGTTTCGAAATGCAGTGAAATGCAAAACTGATAACATGTTTCTACATTTTGACTTCTGTCGAATCCTGCACACGAAAAAAATTTCTGATTTGAGTGAAATCAAATTCACTGAATTCCTCATGTTTAGTTCAGTTATTAGTAAAAAGAGCTCTCAATAATTCTTCTCGCAATTTACGTATTCTTGAATTGTCCGCAGAGAATTCATGTGATCAGTTTTGCCCCCTGCAATATATAAATTAATTTCTCATTTTTAATAATTAATCCACAACCCGTTATTTATCTTTAATTCATTTACTCTGTTTGGCATTGATTGGTACAGATTATTTTTACTCCATTCGTCTTGGAAGTGATTCCACAATTCGTTTAGCCCTTTTGGTGGTTCTGCATATCCTGCCAATTTTCTTTTCGTCAACATAGAAAACTTTTGGGTTGCCAGCCATTCCTTCACTATTTTGGCTGTATGTTTGGGATCCCCATCATGTTAAAATATGACTTCTTTCTCCGGCCTATGGTAAGTTGCTCCGTAAAATTTTGAGGTAGTCCTCCTTCTTCATCGTACTTTCAATTTTATTTACGGGACCGACACCATTCCTGGTAGAACACCCCCAAATTAAAATGGATCCACCCCCGCGTTTCATTTATTCAGACAGTACTTATAGGGAAAAATGTGCCTCTGTAAAATTTTATATGCAAATGTATCTATCCTAGGGAGGAGATGTTTTGAAAAAAAACGGTTTTGTACGCCATTTTTCCATGATGGCGGCATGATCGGAAGTGCGGCAACGTAGAAAACTTAGCACTAAGATCCGAAAATACAAAACATATCCAAAAATTTAGAACTACCCGAGGAATTGTAGGGCAAGGCCATTTGCGGTTCCTGCTACTGGACTGCATATGCTTAAAATTGCGAAAATTAGGGCGAGTAAAGCGAGCGAAGAAAGCAGAAAGTGTACTTGCAGAAAGCAAAGCAGCTAGGAAATGGAGGCGATAGTACGTGCTGCCTATTCTTGTTACACTAACAAATGGAGCAAAAATAAAGACGGTGGGCGAGGCGGCACCCCGATATTCGACTCATTACGGCGACACCGTAGACAACAAATCCAATTTCTGGTGTGCCAAATTTGTGTCTCTATTCGGTTATAGTTTATTGCGTGCTTAATGCCATTATTGTCGACAAATGTTGAATAAACGGCAACAAGGGGACCCGGGCTGGGAAGTGTTGGCGAACGCCGTAATACGCCTGACATTAACGGCACCTCCGCGAACAGATATATCACAGCCAGACGATGTTATCGGACGGAATCAGCGTATTACAAAGTGTCCTTGTTTTCATTAAAACCAGATTTTTATTGCCTTATGCAGATGTAGCTATGCGTGTCACATCGGCGCTGGATCTGCGTGCTTCCTGTATTGATCAAACGCGGCTGAATCGCTCTCCTGCCAGAAAAGGTGCTAAACAGGGAGGAGCGCTTGCACTAACACAGTCAACACAGAGATTAGGGTGCATGAGGGCATAACTATTCGAAACCAATAAACATCTGTCCTCAGAGCGCTTCGTGCGAGCCCCGACCCGGCAGGGGTCTTGGCGAGGGTTTTACGGTGGCAATCATATGGGCACGCCAGAGCACAATAAATGTCTGACGATTACTCAATTTGACAGTTACTCAGTTCAATTACAGCACTCCGCTTCCAGCGAGTCATAGTTCTCGCCGGGTAGCTTAATAAATAAATCCCCGGGTTACATAAGAAGCGCATTGTTCCCGATGCAGCAGGAGGGCTTCCTCCGGCCCAAGAGAGGACCTACGGAAAAACTCCGCTGCTGTCCTAATTGCTCTCGAATCGTCACACCACCAGCCAACCCAGCCCGCCATTGCAGGGACGCGATGAAGTCCTAATCGGGCGCGGTAATGAAAAAATGGCGACGTCAGAATTAATAATTACACAGAAAAGTGTCACCGGAATTGATGGAGGTCCGACCGATCACAAGTTGTTAACGAGCAAGCGCAAGTCACTTAAGCGATCTCCTAAAGTGAAACAAATTTATGCTGGCTACGCCGGGCGGACTAAATTGGACCGCGCGAATGGCCGCTGGCGGCGTGTTGAGGGACAAATGTAAAGATTCGATCGAGCCCAGCCTCTCGAGGTGAACACATGTAGCGGACGATCATTGGGGCTGTCAGTCGCCGGTTGCCCGCGCATTAGTAAATCGAACTTTCCGCTCAATCTCAATGAGGCCAATTACCGCGATCATTGCAACGAATAGGGTGAGCCGTTTGTCTCCGCGGGCCGCTCTCAATTAAAGTCGACAATTTGAATACAGTGTTTCACTTAACAGCGATTCAAGCAGCACTACGTCTCCAAAGCACCCTTAATAGCTCGTGCTCCCTGCCAAGACGGGAGCACCTACCGCATTTTTGTCGAGTTATGAAGCAGTTGTAGTTAGGCCAGTGATTTACACAATCACCAGAAGGCATCCATGGCCTCTTGGAATGACTCAATGAAAAGGTGACCGAATTAGTACGATCATTCATTAGTTTTAACAATGTTCAACTTCCAAGGACTTTCATCTCCATGTCCATTGTTACCAGTATGACTCAAACAATTCTAATTTCGAGTTTTCATACCTGAAGAGAATTTTATATGTGGGTAATGTGTTTGCTCTCGATAGAACACTGGTATGGTTAAAATTCAAGGTTTCAAGGGGGAAAACAGAAAATCATATTGTTGATGACATGTACACTACAACACACCCGGTGGCAGAAATTGATCTAATGATTGTAATTTAAATAATACTAGCGGCTTTGCCGGGGCGTTCCCATACTTGTAAATTAAAGCTATTACAGATAGCATAATAATACTTCATGCGCGGAGACGGTTTTCATTTATCCCGCGGGAAACCCAAAATATTCCCGTGACAGCATTTTCATAGTAGAATTAAAATCAGCAACCCCCAAAATCCTTCTATATTCATTTAAATGGTTTTGATCTCCCATACCATATTTAGAAATTGTGATGAGCCCGCTTTTCTTTTATTTAATGGAATTCTATTAAATTAGAAATAGTAGATGCGAAAACGAAGAACTCTTGAAATTAAAAAATTTCGATTGCCATTTTGGATCCTCAATTTTTAATTAATTCTGCTGTAAAAATTCAAGATCTGCACCCTAAGAACCCTCAAGTATTAACTTTCGTGGTATTCGGTCGAAGTTATAACTTTTTCCCGCTATCTTGAATATTCAAATTTTGGTAGATTTGAAATCAGTAGCCGTTAATTTTTTCTGTATTCATTTTTATTCAAATTCGTTGAAGTTGAATTATTTCGGCCGGTAGGTCCGCCATTTTGAATTTTTCAATAACAGATTCGAAATCAGCATCCTGCATTATCCCCTACCTTTGATTTTCATGGCAATGAAGTTTAAGAACTTACGCGGCCATTATAGCCCCGCCATCTTGAATTTTGGTTAAATTAAAATCCATATCTCCTTAGAATTGTTTATATTCAATATTATTAAAATTGTTTACAGTGGAAGAGTTTCGATCGCCATATTGGATTCGAATTTGACTTGAATTTGGAAATTTTGATAACATATTAGAAATCATCATACCTTAAAACGCCCTAGTGTTGATTTTCATAGTAATCGCTTAAAGTTTAACTTTTTTCGGCAGCCATTTAGGGTCCGCCGTTTTGAATTTTGGAAGATTTGAATTTCGTAACTCCAGAAACGTTCTAATATTAAATTTCATTAAAATTGCTTACAATTGAGGAATTTCGGCCACCATATTGGATCCGCCATTTTGAAATTTAGATGACAAATTCTAAATCAGTGACCCCGAAAATCCCCTAGTGCCGGCTTTGAAGGCAATCCTTTGAAGTTTAACCTTTTTGGTAGCCATTTCGGGTCCGCCATCTTGAATTGTAGATTTTAATTCTATAACCCGGTAAACGTCTTCATATTAAATTTCATTAAAATTGTTCAAAATTGAGGAATTTCGGTCGCCATATTGGATCGCCATTTTAATTTTCATTTAAATTCTGATGGCAGATTGGAAATCAGTGACCCCGAAAATCCCCTAGGGAAAATTTCCAGGGAAATCCCTTAAAGTTTAGGTTTTGCGGTAGAGGTAGCCTTCTTGGAACCGCCATTTTGAAACCTAGCGCTTTGTCAAAATAATCTAGCATATATGTTTAAGTTGGAAGTGTGAAAAAATTAAATCTATCGAAGCCATTTCATAAATTTTTTTTATGACAGATACTTTCTGGGGCACTTTGGAGGCGATCAAACCCCTAACTTTCTCATTTTCGGAGGTAATGCAGTGGTCAATGTAGATGAATTTCCGGGGGTCTAGGGAACACATGAAAAAAGGAATTTTTCAAAGCGATGCTGTTCCACCACTTTTCCACATTTCACAATTTGCACGTTATGCGAAACACCCTGTATGTGTATAAAGTTCTCTTTTAATAAATTAATAGTTACAATAGTGATTAAGACACACCCTGCCAACTATGATGATATATGATATGATATGAAATTCAAAAAGATTGTCCTTTCTATTATAATCTTGCAAGTCACAATTGCTTTTAAGAACAGCTTAAAGTCTGCTTTTCCCACATTTATAAATGCACTGAAAATCGGATTTATTCCCACCCTGCTAAATAACTGCAAATATTGATTTTTAGATTTGCAACGAATATTAAATTCCACCTTATGCTGAATGCCCATATATTTTATGTTGCGCCCTTTTTAATCAATACATGAACTTTCTAATCAGATTTAGAAGACACCACAGTGCGCATTTAATCGACAGAGCCGTTTCAAACAATTTCAACTACAATCTCTCCATCCACCTACACTTCTTCCACTTCCACGCTTTTGCCTTAATGCTGTCGCCGTTACATCACTTCAAGTTTACAAAATCGTTAACTGTATAACAGCCGCCAAATAACCCATGTAAGCCATAAACTGAAGAACAATATTCATACTAAATGAAAATATGCAGCACCTTTGTTTTACGGCGGCATATTTCCATTTTCAATAGGAATCAACGTGAGTTAATTGCCTTCGTTATTATCATATTAAGTGAGTGATGCTGTTTTCGGCACGGAAGCGGCAACACCGAGAAACTAGTTATGGCTGGTTCAAAAAAGCATAAAATCGACACTTGAAGCACATTAATGTGGCCAACTTCAAAATATCCGTTGAAATGGGGGAATTTTAGAGCTCCACCTCAGCCATGGGAAAAACACAATAAATCTACTTAAAACATCAACAGGTTTTTTTTATTGTGGCATCTGGGGCATTTAGAAAATGCTCTCGAAGTCTTCTTACTTAATTGACCGTTAAGGCACAGGGCGTTATATTCACCTTACAAATAATTTTATGGCGCGGGAGAAGATGAAAGATATGCAATAAATTATTTTGGAATAAATAAATGTCAGTAATTATTACTCGTGAAATGCGTTTGCTCGCAGTACCTGCAATGCACCACTATATAATAGTTAGTACTTAAAATTACGTACGGGGACTTTAACGCCTTTAACATTTTAATCTAACTATGACTTTTTGTTTCAGGGATACATGCTGGATATTTCAAACAGGAGACTAAGTTTCGTTAAACATATTAAAGTAAGGAAAAGTTGGGGCATTAGAATAAAGGGTGTTTTTGACAACGTCTGCAGAAATGAGTGGGGTGATAGATCACACCTAGCCAAACAATAAATCACTGAATGAGGGGGGTGTTCCAAGATGATTCTTAAGGGCACCCGGTAGTCTAGCACCCTTGAATTTAAGGGATTTTTAAAATTTTTGTTTGAAGGTGAAAATATTGAACAACAATATTTAAACTTTGTAGGTATATTATAATACTCAACAGGCACACAAAAATATTTTTATAATCAAAAAAAAAAATTGTAATTATTTAAATAATGGCGCTGAAGATGACCCCCTCAAAAAAATGAACATGGGCGGCGGGTGAAGTTTTAGTTCTGTCACTAATTTGAAAAATAAAATATAAGGAAATTATTAATCTATATGACTGTAGCTATCGCCGGAACCAACAAAAAATGGGAAAAAAATTATTTTGACAAAAATAGCGCGTATTATAATTTGAATATCGAAAACAGACAATTTTTCATTAGGTTTTTTACGTAAAAAATAAGAAGTTATTGAAATAATATTGGTGGTCCCGGCTATAGCTACAAGTGTACTGAATAACATATTAAAATTTGGGATGATTCGGATGAATAGGTTTTTTGTTTCCGCCGTGCAGAAAAGGGTGGTTTCGAGATAAATGAGTTTAAAGTTTTTAGTATGTTTACATTCATAGGCGGATCAACCGTTCGCTACCTGCTAAAAAGGCTGTAGAACCTAAAATACCGTCAATATCATTACAAAAATTTAACAGTATATTCTCGAAAGACCACACTTTCGAAATATTAAAAAAAAAAGATTTTTTGAAAATTCTAGACCTAATCCTAAAATTCACGATTTTTCCAAAAGCCCTCCGAAAATTTTAATCTAATAGTTTAAGGGATCTACCCTCTTTTCGGAGGGAAAAAAAGGTTAATTGTAATAAATTTTTCGATAGGTTTAAATTATGAAAATTGATAAAAAAAAAGTATTAATAATACACTCTCGAACTATATTTAAAATTTTTTTTTTATTCATTTTTGTGAAATTTTAGGCATGGAACTGCTGGTCGAAAAATGATCCAAAAAACGAGAGGGGTGTGCGGCGTTGATGAAATCTCCGAGATGCATGGTCGGAAAAAAAAGCAAGGAGATTTAGGTTCAATATTTTCATAGCTATAGCACATCGGAAGCGATTTTTGATTTTTGCAAAATTGACAAAATGGCGGACATTTCTTGAAAAACTACGAAAAAAACATGTTTTTTCTGCCCGTTTTTGGCCAAAAAAAAATTTTAAAATCAAAATTTTGAAAAACCCCCTCGATGCGCTATAGCTGTAGTCATAAAGAATGTTTGGTAAAAATTTGGTGAGAATCGGTTCGGTAGTTTCCGAGATTTCATCAATGCGGTGTCAAAAAACGTTATTTTGCGAAAAACGCGATTATAGTTTTGTTAATGACATCGTAAAAAACTTCACCTAAGCCTAATCAGCGATGCCTGGACCATACACTATGCCTTCTTCTTCCTCAAAATGCACATTTTCATCCAAAGTAGCGTTCCTGCGATATGTTTTGGCTTTCTTGGAGGCATCAGTGCTGCGTCGGCCGCACGCCGCACTTCTCGATTATAAACAAACGCGCAGAGATGTTGTTATATCAAAATTTTGAACTCGACTAATTTTGAGACAAAAATATAGTTACACTGCTCCGATCTTCATAAAATTTTAATATGATATTTCTGTATATATATATTAGGTCCGCAACTAAGTTCCCGCTGTTTTTCAATAGATGGCTCCAGTAGTAAGAGTTGGTCGATTATAGCATTACTAAAACGTCATGAACCAAGCTTAGACATATGGTAAGCAAGCCGCTTTGATACATTTGTGATTTTGTTTTTGGAACATATACTTTTGGTTGTGTGAAAATGTCTGATTATGTGCCAAATAATCGTCATTTGCGGGGAAGTGTTGCTTTTCGTTTTTCATTCGAAGAAAACGGCGGCTCAAGCCCATCGAGAACTCCAAAAAGTTTACGGAGATGCTGCTCTAAGTGAAACAACGTGCCGTGATTGGTTCCGTCGCTTCAAAGACGGTGATTTTGATGTTGACGACCGTTCGCGTGAAGAAAGGCCGAAAATCTTCGAAAACGCTGAAAAGACGTTGAAACCGAACGAAACGATCACTGTGGAACGGTATCGAACTCAATTGATACGATTGAGCCGAGCACTGCGCGAAAAGCGGCCACAATACGATCAGGGCACGAAAAAGTGATTTTACAGCACGACAACGATCGGCCTCACGTTGCCAAACCCGTCAAAACCTACTTAGAAACACTCAAATGGGAAGTCCTACCCCACCCGCTATATTCCCCAGATATTGCGCCGTCCGATTATCACTTATTCCGTTCGGTGGCACATGCTCTGACTAATCAGGAGTTCCGTTCATATGACGACATCGTAAATTGGCTTGATTCATGGATAACCTCAAAAGACGAACACTTCTACCGTGACGGTATTCGAGCTCTGCCAGAAAGATGGGAAAAGGTTGTCGCTAGCGATGGGCAGTACTTTGAATAACTCATTTGTAACCATTTTTTCATAATAAAGTTTTATATTCATAAAAAAAAACAGCGAGAACTTAGTTGCGGACCTAATACTTTACGAAAATGCAATAAAAAATCGATTTATAAAGAGGGTAGATCCCTTAACCCGTTTTTACTTTTATTAAATTGCTTACCTTATTACCTTTCCGAAAAGGTGCAACAACAACAGGCTTTCAAAAATCCTGGGCTGAGTCTCCTAACTAAGCTAATTAAATTCCAATAGCTTACAAACGTTGACCTATGTCCATATACAAAATGATGTCTATCTTTTTTCCTGCAGGTTTCTGCACCATAGATCAAACAAAAAAATTCATCGGAGTGACCTACTTTGTGACAAAGTAAATTTCATCGAACCGACCGACCATCGTTTATTTGCAAGGCCCAACCCAGGATTTTTAAAAGTCTTACACCGGTTTGAAACTATCTTATCTATTATGTTAACATATACTCGTACGGTAAGTTAGTTTTATAGCACGAAACATTTTTTTAAGCGACACGTTTCGCCTTTCTTAGTTATCCTCGTCGATAGCTTGAGAAGGTCCATTTAAAAATCTGTTTCGGCGAGATAAATGTGCTTGTTTGTTTTGATCCATTAATGCTTTTTGTTTTGTAATTCAAAATTCAGACAGGAACCTTTTGGCAAATTTAATTCAGCTCCACCTGAGTTTTTATAGACACACTATTTGGTCAGCTTGTTCTCTTCAACGAGCAGAACAAATTGTTCTGTTCAATGTGTCAAAAAAGGTGAACAAAAGAACGCAGCTAATATACGTTTACAGAATTGAACAAAAATTGATTTAGAACAAATTATCATTTCTGTATGCTTTTAAACGGTTCAAGATCTAAGCAAATTTTTCTCAAATTGTTAAAGGAACTGTGGTTGTAACGAAAAATGTCCAAATCTCCATGCGGCTTCGAATTCGAGATTGAGAGTTGTGCTCTTATGCTCTGTGCTTTTAGATGGGTTCGACGTGCTTATGTACGAGTATATACTGTTTTACTATATTTTTATTCTATTGGTTATTTATAATGTCACATGGTTTATATCTGTTTTCACATAAATATGTTAAGTAAATAAAATAATACACAAAAACTCTAAAACCTCGAAGTCACGTAAACTGGCACGTGAAGGTTTTTGGGGTCGCTGGACTACGGTGTCAAATGTCAAAACTTCAAAATGGCGGCAAACATGGCGGACCCAAACTATTATATCAATAAACTATTATCAATTAAATTTAGTACATTGGGGTTTTTCGAATTGTTAATTTTATTCGTGATCGATTTAAAAAATTCAAGATGATATCAATATGGTGGACTGAATGATGAATGGAATACCCAACTTTAATAAATTGTCCAAAACAACGTGAATATAAAGGGTGTTGTTTTAGAGGTTTGTTTTTCGATTTGGCAACACTGTTTCTATTGGCAGTCAATTTGACAGCTGACATTTGTGCTTAGTATATTTTGCTATTTTACCTTGAATAGACTTACGCCTGAACAATGCTTGCAAATTATTCAAATTTATTTCGAAAACCGTGGTTCAGTTCCCGAAACCTACCGTGCCTTATGTACATTTTATGATCGATATAATCGTCTATCCGAGCAAGTTATTCGAATAACCATATAACGTTTTCGCACCACGTATCCGATAATACGAATCCACAAATACATCGTACAGTATTCACCGAAGAAGTTGTTGAGATACCGTTAAATCCACTATTGTTTGGTGATGGGTTAGGTTTATGGGGTGGTGAAATCGTTGGCCCATATTTCTTCAAAGATGATGTCGGATAGAACATTACAGTTAATGGAGAACGGTATAGATCCATGATTACTCACTTTTTCGTTTTTCCGTTGAATGGCTTTAATGTGTAAGAGCTTTGGTTTCAACAAGACGGCGTAACATGCCACCCATAACATAGCGTGCGACACAATCAATCATTGCCGGAAACATTCGATGAGCGTATAATTTCGTGTAATGAACCTGTGAATTGGCCTTCACAATCTTATATTATTATTTTCTGTGGAGATATGTGAAGTCGCTAGTCTACGCAGTTAAATCACAGGCGTTGGGCTACTTGGAAGTCCACATTCTCCGTATTATTATTGTATTTGATTTTCATCTAAAAAAAAACACCTTATACAAGATTTGAGAAACTAAAGCTCACAACTAATCACAGCCGGCTATACGAATAAAAATGTGTTCGGGTGGTAGACTATAACATACGTATACCATATACATAGGTACCCTTAATTGTGCATACATTACGGGAGTTAGTATGCCATTTCACCAACGGAGTTAAAGGCAGATTTTACCAAAATTCTAATTTTGATTACCCTCCCGATGGGTACTGAAAAGTTGTCCGAAAAATGTGCTTTCCCGACTTACTCCCAAATGAAGGATATGCACAGAGTTTGAGCGAACAGGGAATGACAGAACATTAAAGAGAGTTAACAGAAATCGTAAAGCTCGTAAATAACAGCTCGTGAAAAAAAAGTGCTTTGAAATTCAAAACAAAACATGCCCTCAACTCGGCCGGCTTACAAAGAGCAATCTGAGCCATAAAATGTCGATGTTTTACGAAACAAAAAAAATGGGAAGAGCAAATCGATGTCCCCCGACCAGTTCAGTGTCAATTTTAGTTAGCTGCTTATTTTCGTCAATTTTTATTAATCAATCGGCGGCGGCGTTCCCACAGGCCTGCACGCAACCGGAGCGGATCTCCAAAACACTGACAGGGGACCGGCTGCAGTTGTTTGATCTTTAGTGGGATGTTTTTGCTCGTGGACGTCTTTTATTTGTCGCCCAGATTAGGCACCCATCCATGCCGCGCTGCTGCAGGCACCACCGCAGCCGCCTCTACCTGTCGCTAATTAATTCCCTGGCCGAATGCAGAACCTCGTTATGTGACTGTCACTGTATGGAGAGGTGAAAATCTTTTCTCATTTCGATAATTCTCGGCGGACAAGGCCAATTTCGAGAACATGCCTACGGCTAAGGCCGCTGTTTGGACACAGCCAATGTATGAATGAAATTTTTATTGGGAACGCGTTAATCCTATTATGCGAATAACTCAATAACAACAACACATGTCAGCGCAGGCCATTTGGAGGCAGCGGCACGGACAACGCTGTCCTCTATCTATTCACTAGCCTTTGAGCGGAGCAGGAGGTGTCCGGGCCTGGGACCTACGGGCACTCGTAACTCGGTCAGTTGGGCTGGTTGACAGGCTTTAAAGTGATGAGTGTGTCACAGAGCTACTGATGCTGCCGTCGATTGGCGCACTGAATGGGAACCACACCGCGCGTACAAACAGCCGTCCGAATGGAGCAATGTAAATCCCAAAAACTCATTACACGCTGAACAAATGGCGAAGCGGTCCGGTGCCGGACCTTTCAGACCTTTCAACGTTCGCCTTTTCCGGCACGTCCAATTTACGCATTTGCTCATTTTTCCTCCGGACGCCTTTCATCGCTGAATAGATGTCCCCAATTTGTAATTATCCGCGAGAGGTACGTCGTTGTTGGCTGTCAATGGCCGGTGATTGAGACTTCAAAAAATTTGAGATGCTTGTTGACACCTTAAAAGGCTTTGAGGAAGTGGAAATCTTAGGAAATTAGTTTTGTCCGCATCCCACTGATCCGATTATAGATTTGTTTAGTAAATCCATTTGGAGCGATTCAGAGCTGCCCTCGTAATGAGGAAGTGTTTTGAGGCCTGTTTAGTGACCTCTTTGTGTTTGAACTGCCAATCAAAGCAAGCACAGCCAATAAGGCGATTTCGGTGTTCACTTTGCTTTTGCGGCCAGGTAAGCGCTTGATCATATTAACTCGGATCGGCGGGAATTCTGTTATGCGGTCTTTTGTTTGCTTTTGACGGTCTTGACCAACCTACGACACGGATTCGATCGTTATCTGGCACGCTAGATGCTATAGCTCTAATTACTGAAACGGGCTTGAATCCTAGTTTAACTTTTTCCCACGATAAATATAACTGCTATAGATTAGATCGGGAAAGTTCCAGATGTAGAGGAGTTGCAGATGTCACAAAAATAAATTTTAAAGTCAACCAATTGTCGACAATTGGCTGTAAAATAATTGAAACCATTGGAGTTGAAATCACAACTAATGTGGGCGATACAATTAAAATTATTTGTGCTTATTTTCCAGGGGGTGTATCTAATAATCAGATGAAAGGCCTATTTCGAACAGACATATCAAATCTGACCCGTCTTCAAGGATATTTCATTATAGGTGGTGATTTTAATTGCAGGCATCGATTGTGGGGTTGTATACGAGCAAACTGTTGGGGAAATATCTCACACGAATTATACTCTAATTATTCGTTTACTCTTTTGTTTCCCCCCGATCCTAGTTATATCCCAAGCTGTGCTAAAGCAAATCCTTCTGTGCTTGATCTATTCCTCACAAACTGCCCTGATCATTTCTCCCAACCAATCGTCGTAAACGACTTATCTTCAGACCATTTGCCGGTAGTCCTTGACTTGCTCCAAAATCCTTGCCTAAATCCAAAAATTAACAAACTGGTTACGCTTCCAAAGCCTAGTTAAACAAAAACTACCCAAACTGTCAGATCTGTCGGTTGCTAATATCTCAAATAGCAGCCAAATTGATAGCATGGTCAGAACATTCATAAAAATTATCAAAGATTGTATCGAAGCCTCTACTCCCCGTTTCTAAATGCAAAATAAAAACCAAAAACTGCCGCAATTCTTGATATTATTGCTGAGCGAAATATTTCCAGGAGGAAGTGGTTACGATACAGATTGCCATGTTTTCAGTACATTATCTACATCATTATTATCTTTATTTTCAATAAAACCGTTTAACTTAAACATTTTTTTTTACTTATTTTTTTTTAATGTATGTATAGACTGTCTCAACTCTATGCCCCGCCATTCACTGTGTTCTACTTGTAAAGCCCTTTCATTTCATACCCATATTGAGGAGGTGTGCGAATATATGTAATCCGCCATTTCGGTACAGGCGGCCATCTTGGATTAGAAATTTGTCATAGTGTACAGTATTCTAATTGTAAATTCCTTTCTTTTGATACCCATATTGAAGGGGTTGTGAGAAAATATGTAATCCGCTATTTTGTAGAGGCGGCCATCTTGGATTTACAATGATACTGATTATATTAAATTGTATTATCATCAGAGCTTCAAACAGTTCTGTTGATCTTGCGAATTTTAAACGCCGCAGAGTTGAATATGAAATTCTGCATAAATTTTTATATTAACAATATATGTATGTGGTCAATTGAAACAGCTATAAAAAAATAATTGCAAAGCTTTTTGGTCCTATATTAACAACAAAAGCAAAAGATCTCGCTTTCCTACAGTGCTTGAATACCAGGGAATTAAATCGTATGATTTACGGGCGGGTTGTAATCTGTTTGCGGATCATTTCGAATCAGTATATAACTCTGAACCGGAAGGAGAAGTATATGAATACTCGAGTTTTTCGGGTTACTGTTTGTAAGCCATAATGACGTTCTGACTTCATTAAGAAATCTAGAGGCAAATACTAAGCAGGATCCTGATGGAATCTGCCCTAGTTTATTGAAGAATTGTGCAGATGGTTTTGCGGAGCCTCTACAATTAATATTCAATAAGTCGCTCAGTGTAGGTTTATTTCGTATATATACGGATTTTGCCAAGGCTTTCGATAGAGACAATATTTCGTCCTTAACTTCAAAGTTAGAATTTAATGGTTTTCATTCTTCTATGCTTGGCTGGTTTCAGTCTTATCTACGGAATAGAGTACAATATGAAAAATTAAAAATATTCTGTCAAGACAATTTACTGTGAACTCGGGAGTTCCTCAAAGAAGTCATCTAGGACCTACACTCTTTCTGCTTTTTATTAATAATATTGTAGATTCCTTTGTTAATGCTTAATGTCTCCTTTTTGCTGATGATTTAAAACTATTCCTAAAAGTAAATTCCACTAACGATTGTATGCTGCTATACAACGACTAAGAAAGGCTTTATCAATGGTGTAAGGGTAACAGATTGTATCTGAATATTCACAAATGTAGGCTAAAGTCTTCATGGTAGACTTTCTTTCATCACATTTGACTACAGGATTAATAATATTTCACTTAAGGGATCTACCCTCTTTATAAATCGATTTTTGTTTATTGCATTTTCGTAAAGTATATATACACAGAAATATCATATTAAAATTTTATAAAGATCGGAGCAGTGTAACTGTATTTTTGTCTCAAAATTAGTCGAGTTTAAAATTTTGATATAACAACATCTCTGCGCGTTTGTTTATAATCAAGAAGTGCGGCGTGCGGCCGACGCAGCACTGATGCCTCCAAGAAAGCCAGATCATATCGCAGGAACGCTACTTTGGATGTAAATGTGCATTTTGAGGAAGAATAAGGCATAGTGTATGGTCCAGGCATCGCTGATTAGGCTTAGGTGAAATTTTTTACGATGCCATTAACAAAACTATAATCGCGTTTTTCACAAAATAACTCTTTCGACACCGCGTTGATGAAATCTCGGAAACTACCGAACCTATTTCCACCAAATTTTTACCAAACATTCTTTATGACTATAGCTATAGCGCATCGAGGGGGTTTTTCAAAATTTTGATATCAAAATTTTTTTTTGGCCAAAAACGGTGAAAAAAAACATGTTTTTTTCGTAGTCTTTCAAAAAATGTCCGCCATTTTGTCAATTTTGCAAAAATCAAAAATCGCCCCCGATGCGCTATAGCTATTAATATACTGAATCTAAAACTCTTTGCATTTTTTTTCCCCGACCATGCATCTCGGAGATTTCATCAACGCCGCACACCCCTCTCGTTTTTTGGATCATTTTTCGACCAGCAGTTCTATGTTTAAAATTTCACAAAAATGAATAAAAAAAAATTTTGTGATATAGTTCGAGAGTGTATTTATTGAGTGTAACAATTTTTTTTTTCATTTTCATAATTTAAACCTATCGAAAACTTTATTGAAATTAACCTTTTTTTTCCCTCCGAAAAGAGGGTAGATCCCTTAATAGGGTGTATGAGGTGAAAGACCTTGGGGTAATTTTTGACGATAAGATGTCCTTTGCGGCTCATGCCGCGCGTAATGTTAGGGATTTTAAACACCTGCAAACCCTTTTTATTATTGTATTTCACGCTGGTAAGACCAATATTAGAATACGCATCAATTATTTGGTGCCCATATCATCAAGTTTATATCACCCGACTGGAATTGTTCTAGAAAAACTTTACGAGATTCGTCATGTACCTACAAATGAAACCTTATGAAGGGCTCTATGCCATCATATAATGCTCGATATATGCTTCTAGGTTTGGCCGCTCTTAAATTTAGGCGCGATGTGATAATTGCTGTTTTTATTAAAGATATTTTGTCATATTATATAAAATCACCAGAGCTGTTATCATCGCTTAATATAAATGCTCCGGAAAGATTCATACGTTCGAGGTCATTTATGTTTCAACACATAAAACACATTATGGTTATCACGAACCTATCACGAATTGTATGGTTATCTTCAATTCTTTAGCTAATTCAGTAGACATTACTTTGCTCAGAAAAAAATTTAAAAACATTATTTTTGAATTTCAGTATGTGAAGAATTAGTTATAATATAACCTCCATTGCATATGCTAGTCTGTAAGGCGTAATACCTGTAGACATTAAATAAATAAATAAATATGGCGGATAAATGGAGGAGGAATAGAATCCCCGAAACTCACCACCTCGCCCCCAAAAGATTAAAAAAAATCACTTCCTACCCAAAATGCTCAGATGGCCCCGACCCATTTTTTTCGACCATTTGACTGGACTATGGCCTGAATTTAAAATAAGTTTTTAATATTAGTATAGATTGTAATAAAATTAATTTTTGAATCGGAACTCACACACACACACACACGCACACACGCACACACACACACACACACACACGCACGCACACACACACACACACACACACACCACATTAAAAACGGCATTGAGCGCTATTCGACTAAAATTGAATGAATAAATTAAAAAAGTTTAAGCATCTCGCTCCCATCTCAAAAAGAAATTTGTTCGTGGAGGAATACACAGTGATGCTCCAGGGATCTTTCCAAACATTTTTTGGGGAATATAAATCAAATGGGGAATTTGCGCTCTGACCGGGCTCCATCAATCACAGTGACAACAAGATTAAGTAAAGGATACATTCGCGCCAAGGAGCTTGTGAACAAGGTTAAAATGAATCGGGGGAACAAGATAAAAGAGCGGCCTTCCTGCCGCTGTCTGATGTATTTGCTTGGTCCTGTGGGATACACAAAATTTTTATGCGCTTTCTGTGGTCGACAAATATTTGCAGAGATTTCACGGGACTGCGCCTGTGAATCGAAACAAACAGACGCTTACAAACAAACACATGCAGGGCGAGTGTCCTTTGAAGCAAACAATTCTATTTGGTAATCTCGTTGTCTCTTGATACGCCTTGCGGTTTCCTTCAATTGGATCACCACGGGGATTTCAGCGAGGACTCTGCTATGGCAACAAGAGCTACTCGTTTGCACCTCTCGGGCCACCGGAAGTTAGGGTTGGTGTGACGTCCTCTCATTCGACTGCATTTAGAAATTTTTATTGTATGCATGCGTCCTACTGTCACAACAGAATGTGATTATCGATAATTTATGATGCCATGGATTTACCTCCGTTCCAACCGGCCTATGAAAAGGACTCTGTGTTTACTTTGGGGTCGTGCAGCTCTGGATGAGCATTGTCAGCGCTTTAGCGTTTACAGCTGTTCCGGTTGTGACTGCGCCCTTAATTCAGAATACCTCTCGAAATGAGTTTTTATTTCCCTTTCATATAACGGCAATTATACATTTATTTTCCTGTAGGTACCTCCAGACTTTGTTGCATTTACAGCTCACGAGATCTTTCCCGCAGAGTTGCTGGGAAGCCCGCCAACAGAATCTTTTTCCTCATTAAATTTCCAATGTTCAGGGCTTTCTAAAATGTAAGCGAACAGCGCTTGCCGCTTACGGCCGACCTCGCACGCTACTCTGGTACAAATGAGCGTGCCGGTTAACACAAATTACTCGTGTAATTAGCAACTCACATAAGCTAGCCAGACATGACCCGCTGGTTCACCTGACGCTTTTCCGCTGCTTAGGTCGTTCGTTAGGCTTAGATTGCAATTAAAACAGTCGCCAACAATAGTTCGTCGGGGGGTACCTTGCGAACAGATACGGTCTGCCCGCGATCTGCGATGCACGACAAAGTCTCCGTCGGCTAAGTTTTGATCAACATTCCTCGTCAGGTTGAAAGATTTTGCTAATAAGATCACATGCCGTTGTGTTATGACAATGCCATCTATTAATTGCCTCTTTTCTCTCTCTAGTTTAGACATGTCACCATATAAGTGAAACTTGTTCGCTTTAATTGCTCGTCTCCCTGGGAAACTGATTTACATATTTCCCGCGGATACGATCGTCCATCAAGAGTTGTTTTCACATGGAAAATGGTTGAAAACTGCAACTCCCCATTAATTTGAAATGCCGAAGAAATTACATATACTTGGGATCCTATTGGATTCATATTGTATATTTTTTATTTATTTCCTTATTTACTCATCTACAGGTACAAACCATCTGACGTTTTTAAAGAGATATTATGCCAAGCAAGATAAAAATAAATACAGTGTTAAGAAGAGTTATACAGCCGTCTTTTCAACTCAATTGGAAATTTATTTATTTATTTACAATGATAGCTTCGTACAGAAATAAAAAATTTCCTATTACACGTAAGCTGTCCAGTTTTAAAAAGTAAAGCAAACATATAAAGTCATCTAAGAAACAACAAAATTAACGATGTATATTAAAAGTTTAAATTGATTTTCTCTAGGACAGCATGTTTGAATCTGCTAAACGTGCAGTTCAGAGGACCAATTTGAAGCCTATCATGGTTTCTTTGAAGTCTTACTTAGTAATGCAAGATTCCGTTATGAGTACGATAAAGAATGCATTAATCAAGGTAGAGTCTTCTGTCAACAAGCGGGGACAATTTGAGGAAGGACTGTCTGTCTGGATATGGAAGACATGCTTTGTTAGATTTTTTAAGTAGACTGCGGGTAAATTTACTTTGGACACTTTCAATACGGTCAATTTTATTTTGGTGGTACGGTGACCAAACAGGCGAACAATATTCAAGGACACTTCGAGCAAGCGTCAGAAATAGTAGCCTAGATGTTGATAAATTACTAAAATAATTAGAAGTACGTAAAATAAATCCAGCCAGTCTATAGGTTCTTCTGGAGATGTCATCAATGTGAGCATCGAAGCTCAATTTATTGTCAAAAATTACGCCCAAGTCTTTAAACTGGGCAACCTCCAACAAGGTCACCCAGCTAAGATGATACCGGACAAATTCAGGATGTTTTTTAAAGCTAAAGGTCATTTTAAAACATTTATTTACATTTATGGACAAACTGTTAACAATACACCAGTCCTCCAAAGCGATCAGATCGCTCTGAAGAATATCACAGTCTTCATTAGAATTAATCATTCGAAAGATTTTAAGGTCGTCAGCATATAAAAGACAATTGGAACAAATTTTAATAGTCAAGTCGTTAATAAATAACAGAAATAACAGCGGCCCGAGATTAGACCCTTGCGGAACACCGGAGATGGGGACTAATTCAACGGAAGCACAGCCAGAGAACACAACATGCATTTTACGGTGTGATAGGTAGGATGAGATCCACGTCAACATGGAAATTGATAACACATGCCTAGAAATAATGGGATCATGTCAGTTGTTGGTAAGCTGAGGGTTTCTTCCGAAGTAAATTTTTGCGTAGAATCCGAATCCGGTGTCAGAATTGTCCCATTACGTCAGGATTTTGAGATATTTGAGGTAATGTACCCAAAAATGACGTTTTTGGCTAACTTTGAGGTTATGTACAGGCTGCGCAAATTTTCTCTGGGTAATTACTCTTGAATTTAAGAGCGTGAGAGATCGATTTCCATTTTTTTGTAAAAGTTACGGCTATTTCAAACTACAAAGTATGTCCCTTTAACGTGATGAGTATTTCAATTCACCCTTTCAGAACTTTTTTACTGGTTTATTTTTCCTAAAAATTTTTGTTCGGGGGTTTTTGAGGACACTGAGTACAAATATTATGTAGGAAATATAAAATTCCCATTCCCAATATGGCGGATATAAATAGTAATTTTAAATAGCCGTAACTTTTAGAAAAAAATGTAAATCGATCTCTCGAACTCTTGCACTGAAGAGTAACAGTACCTAGTACTAAATGATGTGACTGGAGATAGAGACCAGAAAAAATTTGCGCACCCTGTACATAACATCAAAGTTAGCCAAAAACGACATTCTTTTGATACATAACCTCAAATTTTGAGATATCCTGACATGATGGGATAACTCTGACCCCGGATTCAGATTCCACACAAAAAATTACTTCGGAAAGAACCCCCAGCTTTTCAACAACAAAACGATGTTGGCCTGTGAATTTATAAACAGGTATCATAATCACCTTATTGTATGGCCGACAAAGTTTCAAAATAACCGTAATTGATTCTGTGATAATCTGCATAAAGAAAATGTTGTTTTCTATTCACTCGGGGTCGTGAATTAATAAGTATTTAAAAGTTTTAAAACATTAGGACAATCTATGATGCCATTACCAAACTTGTACTGTCAGCCGTATACTGCCCTCCAACTATTTTCTCAGAGCCTGAAAAATATGCTGATGTTATGATTGGTGGTGATTTCAATGTTAATTTGCTGCCTTCAAATTCCATATCTTCATATTTCACTTCCCTCATGCCGTCTCTGCATTTAAACCTGATCAACTCGTCGGTTACCTACTTCAACTCCGAACACCCATCCCTTCTTGACGTTTTACTTGTTTCTGACCCTTTACGGGTCCTGTTTCAACATCAGATGTATCCATTGGGACCATTGATCATGACATACTTTTTTTGACTTACCATACAAATTTCCACTTGATTTAAAACTGTTGATATTACTTTTGCGTATAGGGATTTTAGAAACATAGATAACGTTCAGTTGCAGTATCAGTGCAGTGACTAGGGCTCTAAGAATGACTCGGATAATTGAGTATTTGAGTACTCCAAGTTGGAGTACTCAAGTACTCGTAGTGGCTTGGACCGAGCTTGAGTAAAGGAGTATTGAGTACCTGAGTACTCGAGTACTGGAAAGCAAAAAGATCCGAGAACTCTGAGCCCTTGCACGAGAGCTTCGGTAGTGCAACGAGAGGCACGCGGACTTCCACGCCTGAGTCTGCGATTCGAGCCCGTTTTTTGATTTTTTGGAACTTTTTTGTCCCCAAGATTTGTCAGCTAGCCGCTCGGCTGGCATATTTCGTAACAATATCAATTTTTGATGCAAATTACGAGGAAGGAAAATTTACCATATTACATATATCTCTCCACTAAACTGGCAGTTCAAGGGACCAATTTGAAAGTTATTATGGTTTATTTGGAACCTGCGTGGATCGATAATGTCATTATTTCTACTATAGTGTGTAGCCACCCGCAAAAAATAAGAATTCTAGATAAAGTCTTCTGTTGACAAGTGGTGTACTTTAAGGATGAACCCCATAGAATACTCTTAAAAACAATACTCGGACGACGTGGGCCATCAACTGCAACCAGCTTTTATCAACCAGCTATTGGAGACTCTTTCTGTAACTAGCTGAAACAAAGTTCAAAGATTTAAACCAAATGTGTGTTAAAATGATAATCCCAAAAGAATATCAGTATTTTTATAAGAATCTAAAGGTCAACCGAAAGTCAAGTGATAATTTAGCGAAGCGCGCTACGTCCGAAGATTTTGACACCGGCATTTTCATGCTTTTATTTAAGTATTATAGTTTAAACAAGTTGTGTGTGAGATATTAACTCCACTTTATTTTATTTGATGGCACTAAGTAACGTCGTTCTAATGTCCGACACGGCTTTTCTTAGTGGCAAGTATTAGGGAGATCGAATTTTGGATGACTTTGCTGGATGGCGTTTGTTATGTTGACTTTGAGGGCATCAATTGTTTGCGGCTTATTCGCATAGACCCGTGATTTAAGATAGCTCCAAAGGAATAAGTCTAAAGGCGTTAAATCGCACGATCTCGGTGCTAGTTCATGTCTCCCTCAAATCGTTTGTACAGAATGTCCATTGTGGCATACGCTGTGTGGCACGCAGCGTCGTTCTACTGAAATAACATGTCGACGGTATCACCGATCTGTATCGCGGTCAAGGAATGATGTGGAGACTTTTGGTACTTTTGTACCAACAATTCTAGTTGTAGGACAAGTCGTAAATTCTTATTAAATATGAAAAACTTTATCGTGATAAAAATTCGATCAACGACTCCAAGCATGAAAAGGTACATAAATAATTTAACACCATGAACTCCGGTAATCTAGATTAACCAAGGATAGCAAAAATTGCAGTTACCTATGTATATGTGCTACTTCCGGTCTAAGGTAATCACTGCATAGTACAAAAGGGCCGGATTTTCCTTCATCGTCCTCTTCAGTCAGCGAATTTTCAAAACGTAACATACAACGCAACATCGACAAAGAGCTAAATTAGTGAGTTGCTTGCGGGATCGGTTTTTTTTTTATATTTATTTACTTGTTATGATTGTCATTGAGAATTGTTCTGGTTGAATTTATTTTTTTATTTTGATTTTTGCATTTATTGGATTTTACTATTTGAATTACTGCATTAGCGTAGTTTTAATCTGGGTTTCGGGCTTGTATTATGCAGTGTAACAATTTTTATGATTAACTGGTTGAACAAAATAATTTATTATAATTCTGAAGAAAAATAACAGATTCTAATTTTTCGCTACACACCACCACCTTTGCAGGAACAGGTAACGAAGCATCGATTGTGAAGTTGCTGGAATTCCTATTACTAAAACCGAGGGAACGATATGCCTTTAACAAAATTGCATCGATATGCTTAGAAAAATTAACTAAAACGGTTTCAACAACAAATTTGGTAAACAATTATTGACAATCGAATGGTGTTTGCAATCTGGCAAATCTCATAAATTTACATTTATTTACATAAAGATTAAGTTTGTTCTTACCACACATAAAGATCTGTCTGAAGCAAATACATATCTTACCGTAATTTGATTATTTCGCACCAGCAACAAAAAGTAGTATTTACAATGCCTAATTTCAGTAACTAAGTCATTTATAAAAATACTTAGTAATAAAGGACCCAAATGGGAACCTCGTGGTACTCCTGGTGAGACATGGTTGGTTTTAGAAAGTATTCCGCGAATATTATACCAGCTGAGAGCGTCCGGTGAGATGCGGTTTGAACCACTGAAACATAATGCCCGGAATGCGAAGGCCGTAGAACTTCAACAACAAAATCTCGTGGGTGACGTAGTAAAAAAACATTGGAGAAATCAGTATAAACCCGTGTGAATATTTCGCACACTATAATCGGGCAGCTATTATGCTTAATTGTAAAACATTGAGAAAGTCAGATGTGATTTTTACTTCTTAACTGTTTTGAAGCATACATCGAGGACTGCCAATATAAGCTGAAGAAAGAATAACAGGTTATGCCCCAAATTAACGATTGATATATTATTTTGAAGATTACGTTCCCCGCTAATGACGAAAAATAAACAAATAGTTTAAAATTATTGTTTTCGTTAAAATCTTTATATTAAAAACTTCATATAAACATCTGCCCGTAGAAGAGTAAAGTCACAATAATTAAAAATCGGCATGATCGACGTTGACTAGATGTTGCCATAACCTAGCTGACCAGCATTGCCTTAGAATACCGAATATCCTAGATGTTACCAAATCGAAATGGTTAGTCCAAGTTAAATTCTGATTAACACAACACCCAGATTCTTAACGCTGCTGGCAAAAGGAATAGGTTCACCATCCACAAGTAACGGGGAAAAATTTTAAATTTCAACACAATTTTTATATGTATATAATAATAGCTACAGTTTTGCTGGGATTGATTTTCAGTTTATTGCACTTAGTTCAATCAGAGATATGCTTTAGGTAAGTATTAATATCGCAGATTTCATTATTACAAGCCCCTCGATAAAACTGCACGTCATCAGCGTATTTTAGAATATCACAGTTAAAATTTGTTTTAGTCATATCATCAATATATGTAAATGGAGAAGAGTAGGGGCCCAAGGATCGAACCTTGAGGAACACCTGCAGAAAGCATGAAGGGCTGAGAGGTCTGATTATTGACGGATACGCTTTAATTTCACTCAGTGAAATAATGTTTTATTAATCTTCATGAAATTTTCTACATACCCTGATTAAGTATTACAATTATGACAAGCAAACACGCTATACATTATACATAAGTTCGATTCATTTGTGGAAACATTACAAGTTTAGTATTTACAGGGTTTTTTGTCGGACTTGCCGCTGGGTCAACACGTTTCACCTCAGAAAGCAAAGCAAGAAAAGTCAACACTTTGTCAACTGTGACCAATGACATCTGTTTGCCGTACTTCCTACAAAATCCCATCGAGCACGGCTAAGTGCCATTGATCTAGGACAAAGCCAGCGCCGATTATTTGCCCATTTTCTAGTCGATTTCATTTCTCGGTTTTGTCAACCGCGCTCAAACATGCATCGAACAGAGTTGAGCCGAAAGCAAAACAATTTAAGCATCCGTTTCCAGATGTGTTCGAGGTGCCTCAGTCGCTCAGCACATTGCGCATATTTTTCATACCTCATTGGAGCTGCGCACGACGGTTATGTCAATCGACTTTTCGGCTGTGTTTGTAGAGGTGCCTTAGGGTTGATATGTTTGCGGGCACATATCGAATTCCTCGCCTGGTCTCGACACAAAAGGGGGCCGATATCGGGCCAAGCAAATGATTCGCGCTCTGTTCCCCTCGCTTCCGCCATAGGGAAGGTAATCCGCTAAAGGTGTGTAAATAAACAAACACAAGCAGGTCCTGGGCAAATACATTAGAGGCTAGTCGCCCAGCAGATCACCAACGTTGGAAGGACTTTGAACGGGAAGACGAATCCATTCAAATGAGCTGCGCGATCATGGCGCTGCTCAGAGCGTGTAACGACCGCAAGATGGCGTGCGAACATTGGCATGCAGAAGCATATCGGATAAGGTGCAAAGTCCACGGTGCTCATGTCGTGGTAATTGCCGGAAGTTGCCATTCCAGTCGGTCCGTAGCGGCTCCCGGTGACTTCTTATTCCTCGGATTCCCTGAACTGACTCATGGGCAGCGCAACTAGCCGCACGTAGTGTCGCTGGCGGCCAAGTCGGACGAACGTGATCGCGCATCATAAGTCGTCGTTAAAACACATGTTTCTGCCGATCACAATAACTCGGTGAACTATAGACTCCCCTGCGATGTGCCCCGAGTTATGATTAACAGCCGTAGGTGGCATAGGTGACTCAGTGGCGCGCTGCGGGGGGATCGCGAGGCGGTGTCACTCCTTACCTCAAAGACGCAATTGACATGCGCGGGGCAGGCCTATTCGACGATCGGTGAAAAATTGGGTGATTGGGATATTTCTTGTTCACAATGTCATTAAAAGTCGCCAGTTTTCTTTGATCGACCCGGTGCCCGGCCGCGCCGGTGCCCAAACAAAGAGGACATGTCCATCTAACCCTTCAGCGGTGCGCGGCCGCCGCCGCGCCGTTTACTGCCCAACGGTAGTAAGCATGCCTCATGATTTATGTCATTAAGTCGCCGCATTAGAATGTAAATTCGTTGTGTGTTTGATGTTTCGTTTTGTCGTATTGCTGAGCATTTAATTGCACTTTTATGCCGTCTGCCCTGCACAGGTTGCGTATAATTCGGCTGTTAGCGGAAATCGACGGAACATTTTATGGGAGGAAGTCGCTGTTGTAAATAACTTGCTTCGTACGGCCGCCGTCGCGCCGTTCCTTACTGCACTGAACACCGGTAAATGGGAATGCTGGAAGAGATCGCCTTTTTGTTCTGGCAGTCGCAAGGCATAATGCGAGTCCGCAACGTTTTGCAACATTGAATTAATTTGGTGCCCTAGGTAATCATGTGGTTCAGTGCCAAGGTGCTCAACCGTGACCTCTCAACAGTTCGATTGTACGCCTCCGGACTAATTCGCGAATTGTTGCATTTTATTTAGCAGGAGTCCTGAATTTACAGTTTTTATGCAGAATTGCATTTGGGTAGCTAATAAGGTGCGTGTTGGGCTGAGTTTGCGACGACACTAGTACTACTGCAAGTACTGCCTCGTAAGACCTCTGTAGAAGCAGCTGATCCTGCTCCTATCAGGTCATGGTAATGCAGTTTTAACCTTTTGAACAACCTGCGCTGTGTTGACAAAGGGTGTCTCAATAAGAAATAGAAAAGACAGTAGGTACTTATTTATAAATTAAATTCTTTAAAATATAAAGTGTGATTATTGACAAATATAATGCCAGTCAAATGGCTACCGGGTATACCCTTTTAACGAATTAATAATAACAACAATAAAATAGTTTATTCGATTCACTGCACAAAGATAATCTTTATCATACAAAGTTCAAAAGTAAAAAACATACTGGCAGATTTTGAACTAAATTTACTCAAGTACAGAAGAAAAAAAAATATTGCATTGCATCTGGTTCAGAGACAAAGAGAAAGAAAGAAATGTAGCATAAAAAAATTAATCAATTAATAATTTTATTAGAGATGTGCACAGATTTAGATGAAATAACAACATTGTAAAACATTCCAGACAGTTGGAGGGGGGATGAATCATCATTTCGTGTAGCTTTCGACTTAATAGACTGAACTGCGAGAATAACTTCGCTCTCATCAACCTACCGAAAAGCAAACCCTTGACTAGGAACGCTTTCTACGTCACGAATAACCGATTAAGTTAGTCAGGGTTAAGATCATTGGGCGGTTCTTCTTTGCTAAGTTTCCGAATGTAATCCCATAATTTTTTTGGTGCCAGATCAGTACTCAGCAAGCCGTAGTAATAAGCGTGCTTCGTTGATTGGATCATGGTGTCACAGACAAGTAATACAGATGCCCAGTCGAATAGGCAAGAAAAATGCAAAGTTGCCAAATTTCCTCTTACTTAGGTACAATTTGGTCGAAAGCCGCTGCTGAAAATGTTTAAACAATATAAATCTTAGCCGGAGCCTTTTCATTTGGCCACTCGGTCGAGCGTTAGGCCACCAGCAGCGATTTGTTGGCACCGACCTAAACGAAGGTTAGGCGTGAGGGAATTTCAATGTTTCAATCGGCACCAGCCATTGTGGGGTGGGGTTCCAAGATACCGAAAGATTCTAGTCATCATTTCTCATCAGAGTCATTTCTCTTTGCGATACCCTCAACCCTGAAATTTTCTTTATCTGATAAAATAATCAAGAGAATTCACCACCACTTAATTCTGTGTCCCACACTACGCCATCATCGCGCACTCAAATCTCTATGCTCTGACGTCCAGTAACTTATTCCCACCATTCGTGAAAAAAAAAACACAAAGTTGTGTTGCATTGTGCTGCTCGCAAAAATTTGTTGTCACCATTTCAAAAAAACTTAGCATCATATTTAAACTTTGGAGGTAGAAGTTGCCCCCCCCCCCCCCCCCCTTTGTGAAATAAATTCATGTAAAATTGTTTTTGTATACCACTCTTGAGAATTATTTTATATCCACATAACATCGTTAAAAATACTAAGAAATGCAATATTTCGATCTCTCAATCGTAAACGAAAAATTTTCCTTTTACAAAATATATATACTGAAATTTGCCTGCTTGTACCATATATTTAGCATGTACACGGACAGGGATTTCGTGTACTTCCGTGAACACGGAGATTACACGGATATTAGCCGGAACGCGTGTCCGTGTACTTCCTAAATTCATGGTACAAACAGGCAAAATTCAGTACATAGATATTTTGTAAAAGGAAAATATTCAGCCAAAATGTCGGAGTCATCTTATTTTCTTAAAATTTTATTAGAGCGCTAATTTTTTTTTATGTGACTATAAAAAATGTTTAAAGAGCAGCACACCATAGCACAACCAGAGTACGTAAACAGTATCACACGAAATTATTTCAAAAAAGGTAAGGACAACTTCTACCACTAAAATTTTAATATGCTCCCGAATTTTTCCTATTGGTGATAAAAAAATGTTGCGAAGCAGCACAATGCAGCACATTTTTGTTTTGTTTTTTATTTTTTCAAAAATTGTGGGGCTAAGTTGCTGGACATTATGCTTTGTTGTGCCGTGCGTTTAATCGATAAAAAATTATATCATACCACCTTACAACTGACAATTTATATAAAAAATAATTTTTTCTTCGAAATTGAGAGGGGGCTTTTGCTATTGTGATGTAAAACTAGATATGGGTGTGGAAATATACGTCACGATGTATTTTATTAACAATCACCTTAGTATAACCGCGTGCGCCCCCATGCGTTATCGAATTGCAATTTTGTACCTGGCGGTTTTAGGGGTCGACGACAACAGCAGAACAATTTTTACTGTTTTGATTTAACACTGATACAGGTTTACTCGAAATTATAACTCTTCGCCAACCAGGTGATCAATTATTCAAATCTCTTAAAGAACTTAAAGTAATCAAAAGGCACGTGCACCTTCAGGTACATCCAGTTTCATCTTATCGTCAATCGCTGCCAACTGATCTGACGTGTGGGAGTATTCGTTCAGCAAAATTAGGAAATCTGATAAGTCGTTAACGAACTGAACTAGTGCCTCGAAAATTCCGAGAATCATTCAAATTCTAGCTAGTTGTTCTGAGGAGTGAGTTTTATGGCCCCAAGAAATGCGCCGATTAATGAACGGCTCTTTACAGAGCGGCTGCGGCGAAGGTGCTCGCTGACCATATCACTTGGAGCAAAACGATAACTTTCACAGATCAGATCGAAAGATGTCTTTTACGGTCAGCTTTTGCCCGCGTTTGCTGTAATTGAAGTTGTCAGCGGCCGTTGGGCATGGGGTCACATAATTAGCCGCTGAGTTTGACCGGGAACAGATTTTATGGGAACAGACTAATTAGTAGCAGCACATTTGGTTCCGCGAGTAGGAGTCACCCGCCAGCAGCCGTGCGACAGCCAAACGAATTTCAAACAAAAGTCGTAAAAATTTTTCACTTTACTGCTCAACCGTTTTACAGAAGTTTCTGCCGGATTCTTTCTTTGTCTCAGGCAGGTCCGGGCCGCTGATATCCGAGATGTTAATGCGATAGCATGTAATCTTTTATGTGGCATTTTATTAGACCTAAACGCCAAATTGGGTCGGCTCATGGGCACCTTCGCTGTTAAGTGGGTTTTGGAATTTCAAGTGAAATCCCCGACGTTTATGACTTAATTATGTCCAGATGATGTGCCTTATCTTGGCACTTGTCCGAAAGGTCAAAATACTCCCGCCCGCAGTAGGAATTTTGGGCTACTCTCGCATGGCTATGGTGCTGGTGGAGATCTTAAGAAGTGTACTCTTGGCGGCTAATGAGTGTGAAGAAGAACTCAATGGAGTCGCGTCAATATCAAGATTCTTCAGATTCCCGTGCAGTCACCCTGTCCAGTGTCGACCTAATATAGGTCCGAGGAATAGCGGAACGGATACCAAACCAATTCATCAGTCAACGGCTAGCTGACGATAGCTGAGGACGGCTTGGCCCTGGAGATCGGGAGGTAAGCGAGAGAAAACAATTCACAGCGTTTCGTCGTAAGCCTAAGCTGCAGTGACACGTCCATTGCTCAGAAGTTATGTATTTTTATTGCGGCCAGCGGCGGACGCAGAGGCCTCAAACAGAGCCTGAGTGTACAGCTTAAGAGTGACATGAGTGGAAATGATTCCCAGGAATTTGCTTCTGAATGAGCCACAGTGCCCCGGTGTGTAGGCCTCCTCGAACAATGTTTTTCTTCTGCATTCAGGCTGGCCCGAGTGTGCGTGCATGTGTTATGATTAATGATTGTACAAGAAACTAAATTAATAATGTAATCAGCTACTTCATACAACAAACGGACAACAGCACCGCGCTGTGCCCAGAAGGAGATGAGCAGCATCATGACAGCAGCAACAACAAAAATGTTTTAAGAAGACGAGGTCATTACAGCACGCCGTGAAAGCGAACCGGTCCTTGGTGCTTCGATGCACGAGACCACTAACTGCCTACTTGTACGCGTCCGATTCTTGGGATCAAGGATATCCCCGATCAACAAGAGGCAGCGCGGTCGTCCAATGGAAATGTAAAAATGATCTATCATGCGAAAGGACGCCCGACTTTTGTGCGCGAGTGACTTTCTAAAGCGGTGCTGAAATGCCTTTTGATTTGCATTCGATTTCGGTCATCACGCGTTCGTCGTTTGACTTGTGATTGATTTTTAAGAAATGGCCACCCCTTTTTCCCTGTCCATGCATACACAAATTGAAGGAATCCGACAGTGTCATTGAAGAAATCTTGACTCATACAATTTTAGTCCATTGAAGATTTTGTGTGAAAGCAAACTTGTACGCCTAGCATCTTGTAAGGTCACAAATATCCAATGACAGCATACAATGGAGACGAAATCCTCCTTGCTCATTTTTAAGGTTTCGTAGTCAACTATAGGAAACCCTTATACACTTGGGAGCAAAAAAATCGGCCCACCTCACAATGTTCCATTATCTTTACTATTTCAACTGGGATATTCAATGGGTCCCGTCTGCTTGAATTGTAATATTAAAATTTAAATACAATTCTTAGTTGGTGCCTCTCTACTTAAAATATTACAAAGACCTCGTCTATTGTAGTTGGGTTTTTTGTTTATTTTTTAATAATAGTTTTCTTGTAACTTTTATAGTTCCAGACAATACGTAGCGTAGGTAAATAATGTCACGAGATGACTCAAACAGGCAGCTCGTAATCATATCTAGTAATTATTCATAATGCCACGATGATAGTATTGTATAGGGTTTTCCAATAAGGACTTGACAACTTTTTTTCAAAATAAAATGCAAACCATTTGAGATATTTCAAAAACTTTATTATCGGGTTGAAGTACAATCAAAATATTTATGAATGGAACTCGACTTCGTTCATATGGCCACAGCGGGCACGTTTGCAGCGGTCGATTCGTTGGACCCAATTTTCGATGACTCGGCCACACATTTCGGCCGAAACGGCTGCTATTTCGCGTTCAATGTTGGCATAGACCAATGACTTGACGTAGCCCCAAACAAAAAAGTCTAGAGGCGTTAAATCGCACGAACGAGGCGGCCAATCGACTGGTCCATTTCTTGAGATAACACGCTCATCAAACTAACTCTTCAATAAATCGATTGTAACGTGTGCTGTGTGGCTTGTGGCACCGTCCTGTTGAAACCACATGTTGTCCAAGTCCATATCTTCCAATTCGGGCCAAAAATAATCGGTGATCATGGCGCGATAACGATTACCATTCACAGTAACGTGACGATCATTATCGTCGACGAAAAAATATGGCCCTATGACGCCGCCGGCATGCAAACCGCACCAAACGGTTATTTTTTGTGGATGAAGTGGTGTTTCATGAAGCACATGTGTATTTTCACCCGACCAATAACGCATATTTTGCTTATTGACGAACCCATTGAGCCAAAAATGAGCTTCGTCACTGAAGATGATTTTGCGATGAAATTGATCATCTTGGCGCATCTTTTCCAGAGCCCAATCGGAGAACGTACGTCGCTTCAAATGATCCATCGGCTTCAATTCTTGAGTCAGCTTGATCTTGTATGGGTGTAAACCAAGATCCTTACGCAAAATTCGCCATAAAGTGGTCTGGGCGATGCCCAACTCTTGAGAACGCCGTGGAATTGACTGATTTGGATCATTTGCTACGGACGTTTCAACGGCAGCGATATTTTCGACACTTCGACCAACCCGTTGTCTCACTGGCACGGCAACATCACACAACGAATATGTAGACTCAAATTTTCGCACTAAACTTGTTACTGCCTGTCTACTAGGGCGAGAATTACGACCGAAAATCGGAGTTAACGCTCTTAAAGTAGCGGTCACCGACTCCGAATTTCCGTAGTAAATTTTTATAACTTGCAGACGTTGTTCGTTCGTGTACTTTACCATGATGAAAATGTTAAGTTTACTGAATAAATTGACAATGACAGTTCGATGATTAGTGAAAGGGTGCGTTCACAAATTGAATTCAAAGTTGCCAAGTCCCTATTGGATAACCCTTTATCTACATGCAGAAATGGTCATTGTTATCCTATGCTAATAACAACGTGTAGCTTATAGGTAGTACGAGTATTCAGCTTGTCAATCCCTTCCATTTGGTATCCGTGTCATGAAGAATGTCAAGAAAAATGGAATCCGCCATCTTGAGGTGTCGGCCATATTGGGATTAAAATGACGTTACATATTTTATCATATTGTACTGTACTCGTCAAATCCTTTCATTTGATACCCATATATACACTGGTGGACAAAACCATAAATACACCCCTGCAGTTTCTGGAAAACAACTGTTTTTACATCTTTCCATACGTTGCAAGTAGTGCCACCTACTTGAAAATTGCGTTGGAGTCCGCAGAAGGTTCTCGAAATAATGCACATGGTAATAAGGTATTTTCACACTATCAGTTTGAATCTGTTAGTCAAAGTGTTAGTTTCGCGTTGGACAAAATAATAAATACAGTTTGCTTAAATAAGTGTTTTTTTTTTGCTAAGTTCTGTCGATTTTTGATTAGGTTTGATAAATACGAACTACTCAAATTACAGCAACATCCATCAACTTTTAGTTTAAACATGGGACGAGGTAAGCACTGCTCACCAGAAAAGAGTATTGAGCTTCAGCGTCTCTCTTTCTCCGTCATATAGCGCAAATTGTGCATTGCTCCTTGGGAATGGTCCAAAATGCTTTAAAGGAGAAGAGTAACCAAGAAAATCGGGGGGGTCCACGAAAAACGAACCTAACAATGGATCGAAAAATTGTGCGAGCGTCAAAAAAAAATCCATTCACGTCTTTACATATGATTCTGCGAGAAACGAACGCTACTGCCAGCACAAGAACAATTCGTCGAAGATTAGTGGAGGCTAACCTACCCGCCCGGTCACCTAAAAATGTACCTCTGATCACTAAAATAAATATACGGATGAGACCAAATTTCGTAAGGACACATTTAGATTGGAGTGGAGAAGACGCGAAGACAAAATGGCGTAATATCCTCTAGAGTGACGAGTGCAAATTTAATATGTTCGGATCGGACGGAAAGGAGCATGTGAGGCGTCCACCCAACAAAGCCTTTGATCCACGGTCCACCAAGAAGACCGCTAAACATGGGGAAAGTAATGTCATCGTATGGGCTTCATTTTCATGGTACAGCGTAGGCCCAATACATTTGATTAATGGTGTTACGACCAAAGATGGATATTTTTGGACATCTTGGAGAACATCATGTTACGCTTTGCTGAAGAGAATATGCCCCTTCGACGGAAATTTCAGCAAGATAATGATCCGAAGTATTCCGCAATCGTAGTAAAATACTGGATATAGCGTAAACAAATTACAGTTCTCGATTGGCCAGCACAGTGCCCGGACATTAACCCTATTGAATATTTGTGGAAACAGATAAAAGATAAGTTTTGTCATCATAAGCCCAGAAATAACGCCGAACTGTGGCCCGCAGTTAGGAGAGAGTGGAAATAATTACCATAGCAGAATTGTGAACGTTTGGTCGACTCGATGCCGACGAGCTGTAAAATCAGATCGTATTCCGAATCCTTTCTCAAGTAGAACGCTTTTTCTGATATGAATGCGTAGTACACACTCCTAAGTTATCATAGCGATTGGTGGCATTACTTGCAACGTATTGAAAGCCGTTAAAACAGCTCCATTCCGGAAAATTCAGTGTATTTATTTTTTGGTCACCAGTGTATATAAAGGGTTTCCCAATAGGGATGACCTGGTTTTGATAGCTCGTAGCGGCCATATTTGTTTATGGTTTTTTGACAGGTCTACGCAGTTATGTTCAGTAAGGCTTGCGATTTCATCATGACACGTTTCACTTTGATCCAACGCTTGGAAATTGTCCAAAAGTATTACGCAAATTCGCATTCTTTTGTCAGTACTGTAAGACCGCCTCTTGCAAAAAAACGGTCGTCATAATGCTCCTTCAATTCACTCTTCACGATACAAAGGTGCCTAGAAAACAAAGAAATGCCCTAAGTGAACAAAATATTGCCGCCGTTCAAGCCAGTGTTCGTGAAAACTCAAATTCTCCTGATGATGACTACCTGGCGAATTTTGCGATTGGATTTGGGTCTGCATCCTTATAAGATGGTATTGGCACAAGAACTTAATCCAGCCAAAATCATCTTCTCAGATGAGGCTCATTTCTCGCTCAATGGATTCGTCAATAAGCAAAAGTGCCACTATGTCAAATGCACGAGTGGCTCATGAATCACCATTACATCCACAAAAATTGACCGTTTGGTGTGGATTATGGTATGGCGGAACCAACGGACCTTATTTCTTTCGAAATGAGGCAGGAGATGCCGTTACCATTCATAGCAACCGCTATAACACGATGTTGTCCGATTTTTTTCCCAGAATTTGATGAAATTGATGTGGATGACCTTTACTTCCAACAAGACGGTGCACCGCCTCACACTTCCCGACTTAACATGGATTTATTGCGCGGTAAATTCGGTGAGCTGTTAATTTCCAGAAATGGTCCCATCGCCTGGCTGCCTAGATCGTGTGATCTAACGCCTTTGTATTATTTGCTTTGGGGCCATATTAAGGTGACCTTCTCCTAACTGAGTTAAAAAAAAAGCAAAAGTTTGGGATTTTTCACGGGAAAACAAAACAACATATGACCTTGAACTTTTTTTTATTTGGAATTCTTTAACAAAAACTAGAAATTGTTTTTTTTATTTTTTCATTTTTCGATCACGCCAGAGGGCGTCAAAAAAAATCGCCCTTTTTCCGTAATTCCGTGATTGCGGCTCGTCAAATCATTTAAAACAAAAAATCAAAAAAAAACTTCATTTAGATATAAAAATCTATAGATCTAACTAGGATCTAACCAATCGGTCAATTAGAAACAAAATGGCAGCCATTTGAAGTCAAAAATCGAGAATTTTTCGAAAATTTTTTTAAATAAAGTGGTGTAAAAAAAAACGACTTAGTTTTTGTCTTACATCCTAGTTAGATTTGTACAAATTGAATTCTGAAAAAAATGAACCAAGGTTTATGGAAATCGGTGGAGCGGTTCAAGAGATATCGTGGAATTACGATTGAAAAAATGAAGTCGAGAAAAATGCGTTTGATTTTAGATCGACTTCACCGACTGAAAGTGCCGTGTGCCGGTTTCCACGGAATCTTTTTTTTTTGAGTTTTTGATGTGAAATTCTTTTGAGTTTTTGGCATTTTCTCGAAAGTTCTAGACAAAGACTATCGATACGTTCAAGTGGCGACGTAAAATATAACTGAATTGAATTTCTTCCGGATGCCAAACAGCGTGCTCGGGCGACAGCTGCGTCACCGTTTTTTCTCTCAAAATATATAGCACTATAACTCGAAAACCATATTTTTTTTTTACGTAAAATTTTAGGACATGATGCTAGACATATTAAGGAATATTTTTCCGTAAATCGATGTTTTTTTTACCCCAGTTAGGAGAAGGTCACCTTGTCGAAGGTTTACAGCAACAATCCTACAACTCGTGAGGCATTGGAAGCCATTATTCGTCAAGCCATAGCTGAGATACCAGCCGAAATGTTGCACAGAGTCATCGAAAATTTGCGTCAGCGGATGAACGTGTGCAAGAGGAGCCGCGGTGGCCATTATATATTTTATACAAATCAAAAATCGCATAGAATAATCTTTCAAATAAATCAATCAGAACCACTTTTGTTCGAAAATTGTGTGTTTTATTCAAATTTAAAGTTCAGACGTTCTTATTGGGAAACCCTATATGTCAAACCCATATCAAAGGGTGTTTTTTATTTATTTATTTATCAACCTGTACAATCAGTTGACCTTTTGTGCATGAAACATGTAAACCATATAATAGAATTAAAATAAAATAAAATTTGACTGCTACATAGTCAAATAGCGTTTCTTTTAGTGTAAGTTTAGAATTATTAAAATCCAAGACCCTGACTTACCCTCCGTTTATGCAAATCAATTTTATCGATTCATCAAATCAATATATTCGATCCATCATTTTGAGTGAGTTTTGAGTGATGCTCCTTTTTCCCTGCCGCATAGAAACGCATTTGCGAAAGTGAAAAAATAACAAAATTAAATTATTTATTTACTTAGGGTAGGGTGAAACGAAAAGTTTTTTTCATATTTTTATTATAACTTTTATATTAGTTCTCGTTGAGGCACACAATTTACATTAATTTGAAAATTGGCTTCAAAGTTGTACAATGGTGTAAATGTTTTATCCGGTTTAACTGTTAGACACTGTTTGCATTCACTTTTTGCGCTCTAGAAACGCTCCGTTGCCTCAGATCACATTAATCTAATGAATTCACTTTTCACATGACTTCCAAGTTTATTAATTCCGTCTGCGGAGTGAACATGTTCATAAAACCAAACCGTCTCAATTACATCAGCAATGAATTGTACTCTTAACATGTCAGCAGCTAGACATTATTTTGCGGTGTTTTGAGTTGGACGAGCTGCGGCCACTTTCCTCCTCCGACTTGATCGCTTGTTCGAGACTTTCTCGAAAGAGAAATAAATAATCGAATAAAGCGTGTGCACCTGCCTAATTATGCCATTATCTGGTTATTAGAATATAAATGTCGGTGCATCAAGCCCGCATATGCGCGCTCCTCGACCATATTTCTATGCCACTTAGGCTGGCTCGGCGTACCTTGACCGTCGCGGTTATGTTAATGAGAAAAGCTGCCTGATAAGCCCAGGAAAACAAACATTTAGTTGTGTTTCAGCCCACGACGCACTTTGTTACGGTGGGAATCTCTCCACGGCCGCCATTATCACCCAATCGGCTATCAAAATTCGGTTGAATTACAAATCGGTCCTGATTAGCCGGAATATTCCCAGATCGATCGCGCTGATCGCGGAGGGGGAGGGAAAACGTTCAGTGTGAAGCAGTCGAAATTTCGCCGAAATGTGAGGTGAATCTAAATCGTGTGGTGACTTTCGTGGCGGTCCCACAGCCACTGCCACTGTCGGGCGCTGCCAAAAGGGCCGCCATGAGATGAAAGCAAGCCTTCCATTAACAAAATTCGAGCCGAGCGGCCAAAAACAACGGCCGTAACACAATTAAAATTTCTTTCACTAAAATGACGACAGATGTTTCATTAATTCGAGCTGAATATCTGATTATCTTGCGCTCTCCGCTCGTCCGTGGAATACCTGCGCGCAGAGCTAGGGCCGTCTTGAGAGTGCTGTGCCTGCGCTCCCCCAGTCCCACC
Source organism: Neoitamus cyanurus (assembly GCA_947538895.1). NCBI lineage: Eukaryota > Metazoa > Arthropoda > Insecta > Diptera > Asilidae > Neoitamus > Neoitamus cyanurus. The sequence continues at coordinate 3,598,451 of OX384540.1, forward strand.
AGTCCCGCCGGTCGCCAACGCACGCTGGCTGCCGTGACTTCTTCAGGAGGACTTGTCAGAGCTCATTTGCGGCCTTCTTATTTCCTCAATGAGTCGGTGAATATTCGAGTGTGAATGAGCGTTTAATTGAATTCCTCAGCGTTTCGTCAATTTCTTTCAACTCTCGGCTCGCTTCCAGGCTAGAGCGGCTGTCTTCTTCTACATGCTTTTGTAGGTGTTCTTTAGGGCCCTTGCCCGCCGGTGAGTGTTTTATAATGTTATTTAGGGCTGCTTAAGATCATTATCGGGCTGATTGTTTGGATATCGTTTTACATTTCATGCGCATTAAATTCTGTTTGGGCCCACTCGCACACAAATGCCCACTAGAAAGGCATCGTTTACCTCGATCGGCACTTCACCCTTTGGATCTAGGCTGGTGCACCTACTTTCGGTATATCGAACAGTGAGAGGCAAAGGGTAATGAAGGTAATTAATTTCATTCCATTTTCCTTCTCCAAAAGAGTTATCTTCATCTGATCTGGTAGCCGGGAAGACCTGCCTGGTCGCGAAGGGCCTGGCATAATATTAAACAAGCAATCCGGCCAGGTGTCATATTTCTTGTATAATTAATTTTTATAGCGTAATTTCGTTGTTGAACAAGGCGGATGAACAAATTCATCTGACAGCACAATGGAGCCGTTTTTACTCTTCCGGTGTAGCAAGATTGCTGAGATCGATTGTTTTCGAGAAAATGCCTAAAATTGCTTTCTTCGGCCTTTTTTATTAAAAACACCTTTAAGCTTTTCATTATGTGGGTTCTCTCCAATCTTTTTTTTTGCTTCAAAATGTAATATCCTTCACATCTAGTCCAGTCAAAATATGTAGGTATGCAACCTAGACAAAATTCCCACACAGCTGAAAATTTATACAGACCTTAAATACGTCAGTACACATGAAATGTCAAAAGTCCTCACCGATCCAAAAAGAAAAAAACAATTTTTGCAAAGAAAGAAGTATCGCCTCACCTTCTATGACCAAATTGTTTTCCAATTTTCTCGGCGTCTTCCTAAAGCTACGACCTGGTTTCAGCGTAGAGAGAGATTCAATTTTGCTTATTACGAATTTTGTCGCAACTCTGATTGTGGGCCGGGGGAACGGGCAATAGGTGCAAATAATGCTTTTGCATTTTCTCTGCTGTTTTTGCAGCTGCCGACGAAAGTGATGATACCAGCGTAGAGGGCACTTCGAGTACTACAAGTTTGCTTATGACTTTTGTCGGAACTGTCACGGTTGTCCCCGGGGGCGTATGTGTGTATTTAGTATTTTCGATGTTGGAACACGCGATATCTCAGGAATGGTGATTCGTAGGAAAAAAAGTGTATGAACCATTTTTGTAGACAATTGCAAGATCTACAACTTTTGTACGAAATATTTTTACGATAACTTTTACCGTTTACGAGATATATACGAAAACTAGATGTCGTTGACCTTTGACCTTGAATACAACTTTTAGCGCAAGTCGGATTAGTGGAGACTTTTGACATTTCATTTGTAATCTTGTCTTGGGAATCTTGTCGAGGTTGGGTTTTTTGTGCGTCTATTTTGATTGGACTGATCTCCAAAATTTGTTTGGCAGCAGAGCTGTATAAAACGGGCATTACATTAGTGCTTCACAATTACCTCATGCTCATTTGGTTTTTGGTAGTGGCAAAGTACCATTACTTGCATTACTAGTAATGGTAATGGCTGTTTTTTACAGCTCTGAATTGGCAATAAGTGAAATCATCTCTGAGTGTGATGTCATAGGTCGAGCAGGGGTATCGGCAGCCCATAATGCAGGGAGGGGCAAGACAAGAAAGAAGATGGGGGAAATATGAATTTTAGGTACAATGGTTTAAATTTAAAAAAGGTTTTTAAATACAAGATATTATAATTCATATACAGGGTTTTTGACATTTTGCTGCGGCAACACTAGCGACTCTTTTTTGTTTTCGAATAATGCATTGTCAAATTGAATCTTGAATTATTTAGTTTTTCTATTATAACTCCAATACTTGCACTTAATAGTTCTCTATCTTTCTCTCGCTCTCTCTATCTCTCTGTTTCATTCTAATTTAGATGTTTTTATCTTGTAGGTTTAGTTTAGGTACATACTTTGCTGAACTAGTTTCGTGTATTTACAAAAAGAAATTTTCATTCTTGCGTAGGTACACAAATTAACAATAACTGAAATGAAATGATTTATGTGACAGTCAGAGAGACACCGAAAATTGAGTCCAAAGAATCCATGGTACGAAATGGAGCCGTGGCGGTCACTAGTCACTTGAATGACCATACTTCATTAAGCATAGTTTAGATTTAACATAAAACTCATTCCAATTGCATATACAGTGGCGGACAAATAAATAGAGCCACAGTCGCATATTTATCACAAATTCACAATATTTTCGGTTCTTATGATAGCTTACTCTTAGTACTTGGTTGGACCAACACGTTGCTTTAAAACTTCATGGCATCTACGCTGTATAGACTTAATCAAACGTCGCCATCGGTCAACTGGAATGGCATACCGGTGCTCTTTGACTTTTTCAGAAAGTTCTTCCAAATTTTTCTTGACTTACGCAACTTTGACGTCTCTCCACAAGTGCTCAATCGGATTAAGCTCAGCACTATTCGATAAATTGCCCCAACGCTATTCCATGCAAAACATGCCCAGACTTTGATCTTACCTCCACCATGTTTTACAACATGCGAAGTGTATCTGCGATTGAATTCTTCACCTTTTGGTCGTCGAACATAGCGTTTTTCGCTGGGGGCCATTCTGTTGATCTTGGACTCATCACTCCATAGCACAAATTTCCATTGGTTCACTGTCCTCCTTGCATGGGAGCGCAAAGTCCACTCGCATTTTTCGTTGGTGTGGGGTTGTTAATGGTCACTTTCGAGCGACTCGTCCATGTAAGCCAGCTTCAACCAATCGGCGTCTAACAGTGCGATCTGATATTGGCACTTCAGTTTCATCCGATATTGCACAATTGATTGATGATCTTCCTGATCTGCTGAGCTCCACGATCGATGCCCGCTGATTTGGTATGCAATGTTTGCCTCTTCCCATGTTTTCATGTACGCTATTGTTATTACTATACATTAGCAAAATGATTTCACTGAGAATTACCACTTGCATACTTTCAAAAATATGCAGAAAAAAATTTAATACACAAAGCGCTGGTGAGAACGCTGATGATGGAGAAGGTCCGTTTTATGGGCTGGGAATCGACGAAGTTTGGTAAATATCAAAATTTCAATGTTTCATGCATCGCTTACTGCGATTTACAGAATGAACTTTGTTCAAAAATTCCCTTCATGGCTTTAAACTTTTAAACACGTTTTTCTCGAAACGACTTTTCTCAATCTGGTAGAACTCATAACATGAGCTACAATTGCCCGATTTTGAATTTAAAAAAAAAAGAAATTGTTTGTAATCATTGCAAATACATAGGATTTTTGTTGTTGCTTTAATTAGTATTTTTTTGAGCTTCCGGAATAGAAGTAAATGTAAAGTAAAAGTCATGTCAGTAAGGATTTTTGGTTTGAACACTCGCGATTTTGTCAGGCTCTTTAATGCTGATATTATAACTTTGTTATTAAATTTTTTTTTTCAATAAAAATTGGTATAATAATGTTACACTCTTACACCCTTGCCGTTACACCATGGCCTTGATCCTGTAACCCCCTGATTCAACATTACGTGTGGTCGAAATTTACCTGTAACCCCTGCCTTAGTCCGCTAATAAGTTCCGGGGAGTAGGCAGGACACCAGGAAAAAATGGAAAACAAGGGATCAGAGGAGTTCGGGGGCAGTTGAAAAATAAGTGCGAAACGGGGCGGCCGAAAAATAAGTTGGCGGTCGGAAGATAAGCGAGTTCTTGGACGGATCATAATTATAGTGCGGGTTCGAGTTCCGGGACGGATAATAGTGCGGATTCGAGTTCGTGTGCAAACAGTGATTCTAGTGCGGAATGCGGACCGTATTTTGTGGTAAGGTACAGATTTGGTGTGTGCGGGTTCCGACGGTCCCTGTGAACCGAAGGTTGTGTGTGCGTGCGGCCGACGCCGAATCCTTGTAGTGGCCTTCGTACTGTGCTCTTGTGGGTGTTCTCAAGAAACGAAGAGGCAAGAGAGAAGAACGAAGCAGAAGCCCTTGAAGAAAGAAGCGAGAATCGGAGGAGGAGAAGAGAAAGAAGAGAGAAGAGAGAAGCGGAGGCCCCGCTAAACAATAAAGAAAAGCCCCGGAAGAGGCTCAGCACTGGAAAGACCGGACGAAAAATCCAGGTGAGTACCGTGCCCGTTCTTTATAAAATTTTGCTAGCCTTCCCCCCTGCCATTTAAAAGACGGAATCCGCTCTAGGGCAGAATTGCATTCCCGCAAACTTGAGGGGAGCCAGCCCCGAAGGTAATTGGGCCGCGCCTCCCACGGCAAGATACAGGAGGTATCACAGTTGCGATCAATTGACCCCTGGGAAGTGTCCCTCTCCACTTACCGCGGCCGCCAAGGCCTACCCGAGTAACAATAATATAAGTTCACTGTATGCTTAATAACATATCTTTTCCCCAATTCCTAAATACATAATCTAGTTACCAAAAAAAAAATTGATCCAACCCTTCACAGTGATGTCCCCCCTTAATAGAAAACCCTTTGGAAATTTCATGCCGTCTACTTGCGTTCATCAATTTTTTATTTATTATCCAATGCGCTCAATTCGAAAATCGTATACATACATAATGCAACACGTATCCACTCATATACGCGAAAGTGTAAACATCTGCAGGCGTTGTACCTATTCCCAGACACTTTTTTTACTTTACCTAATTACTTAAAGGATGTAAGTTTTTTTATATACCAGCGATTAGTATGTGAAGGAGCTCTAATTTTGCAAGGGTGAGTATTACTTCTAATCGCGCAATTTCGCTCGCTCAAATAAACCTGTCCTTCTGAGGGTGAAGGAAATTGGATTCATGGCACAAAATTTCCTCAACTTTTTTAATTTCAGAAGATGCCTCAGTTTAAACTTTTTAGTCTCACATTTTCGCAGCTTGTTAAGTTATTAGTTTTACAGCCAAAGTTTAAATAAATTTGAACCCGTGCGTCGCGTTAACAAGTCAAAATCGTTCATCCACGCGCCCACAAATTGAAGCGCAAGTTGACTTGGTCGTGTATCAATTTGGCGAAGAAAGGGAAAAAAACGTACACAGTGTGCGAGTTAAAAACACCATCGAAAGCCAACAACCCGCCATAAATTGCAGCAGAATTGCCTGCAGCAACATTCGATAAAAGCTAAGCCCCACTGGTATCATCTTCATTCTCCGCCCCAGCGCTGGTAATCGTGCGATTTTGACCGCTCCTCCATAGGTTTCATCTGCTCAGCTGACCCACCCGCATAAAATGCAGTCGCCCGGCTGATAAAAGAGCGGCGGAATGGCGAAAAATAGCGACTGCCCAGAAAACAATTAATGTTAACCAGGCCATAAATTAAAATTTAATAGACGTACCCGGAATATTTGATACATGAATACGAGTGCGCTGGTCCTGGTCTCGGGCTGCGGCCACGGCTATCCGGAAAATTCTGGGATGTTTACCTGCAACGAGAGGAGAACATTTAGCGGTTAAATAGCGCCGATTGGGGTCAATTTAGCTATCAGTGTATTTCAATTTCTTATTTCTAATGGTCATAAGTTGCAGAGAGCGATTTATTCCTATGCTGCCTATCTGCCCAGAGGCATCGCTGCGCGTTGTTCGAACACTGGGTCCCAAGATGTCTAGCTTCCAAAACCAGCAGACGACGCTAATGGAACTTCTTCCTCACAGGTGTCTTCAAATTAGCATAAGCCACACCTTGACTACTCGCATTCGTCTTATCCAAGCTAATGAAGTGATTTGCATATTATTTGTATTTAAAGTCGCCTCAAAACTCACTCGATTGATCCACATCTGCCATGCGGGACCGCTCCGGGTTCGGGCATTTGAAGACAGCTACTAAGGGCGATACAAAGAGGTGAAGACAATCGCACATCACGAACCCCAGATGCCACGAGCTGTGATCAACTCCAAATAGTTAAATTGCCCGGCGGCGGTGGCGAGCGAACCGGCGCGGCGCGGCGATCCTCACCCGCTGAAGAAACGCCAACGCAGAACACCACCGGGACTGGCTCGAAATAATATCCAGAACCGGAGACAAAAAAGAAGACACCTCGACAGAACGAAAATTGATTTCGTAGTCCCTTCCTCTCTGGAGATCTCGAATCTGATAAGCGGCGAAGAAGAGGAGACAATGGTTCATTCATTTCGTGGTTTCATTCACGGTGCCGTTGCTACGTACCCATAGTAGGTATCTGGCCTCCAGCAGAGGTGTCAATGGATTATGGTGCTATCCAGCCACTTAGATCCATCGGCTGGCTGCATCGGCAGCAACATCCGGTCCATAAATTTTCGTTGCAAAGTGATGCGGATTGCGAGATCAACACAGAAGAACACACAGTCTCTTCGTTCTCTTCGCCGCTTATTTGCTTCCTTACGCACACCCTTCGCATAACTTTAGCTTTGGTCTTGGGCGAGAATTCCGAAACCGATCGCAGGTTGACTCTGGGAACCACACAAGAGCTTGAAAGGATCTACGCTGGGCTTCCTCTTTTTTGGCAGGTGACAAAGTGCCCAATCTTGGAGGCTTTAAAGATTTACAGTTCGCGGAATGTCGCGAACTCATGAATGGAAATAATCACCAAGGAATGAACTGATCTTGCCCCTCAGGTGAGATAAGCGTTGAAAACTTTGCTTTCTGTGGTTTTAGGGTCGAAATACAAATTTACATTTTATTGGTTTCACACGTTCATTACGAACTTGAGGTCTGACGACTATGACTAGTGAGCTTGAGACGATCGCCTTAGTATGATAATATGTTGGCCAGGATCTTGATTTGTTAGACGGATTTTATTTTCGAAAGATCATTGAAATAACCTGCATAGAAAAAATCATGCATTGAGATATGCATAGTGACTTACACCTTTGATCAAATGCAGACGCAATTTTGTTCAATTACGATTTTTACTAGGATAATATGTACCGTTGAATTTCAGCGAGTGTTATTTGGCCGCTACGAGCCTCAGTAATTTTAATTTTACACAAGGAAATTAGTGCACCAACCAGCGTCTTTCTTATTATGACTTTTGTCGTAACTTTCACTGGGGCCAAGGAAGGGGAAACAGGTGCAACCATTATTTTTTTCATTTTCTCGGCTGTTTTTGAAGCTACAACGAAAGTGATAGTACCAGCGTAGAGAGCGCTTGGAGTACTACAAGTTTGCTTATGTTTTTTGTCGGTTCTGTTACGGTTGACCGCGGGGGCGTATGAGTGCATATTCGATGATTGAAATCGCGACATCTCAGGAATGGTGATTCGTAGGAAAAAAAGTGTATGAACCATTTTTGTAGACAATTGCAAGATCTACAACTTTTGTATGAAGTATTTTTACGATAACATTTACCGTTTACGATATATATGTGAAAAACCAATGTCGTTGGCCTAAAATTTTTAGCGCAAGTCGAATCGGTGGGGGAACTATAGCATTTCATTTGTAATGATAAGAAATTTCATTGTATACTCACTCATATCAACGATAACAACTGTAGGGTCCATTAGAACTACCACCTCAGTACTACAGGGTGTTCAATAAGGACGCTCGATTTTTAAATGTAAATAAAACAAGTTTTGTGTGAGATATCCACTCCATTTTTATTTTATTTGAAAGACTATTTTATGATATTAAGTATGGCATATAACGCCGTTCACATGTCCGCCGCGCCATTGCTTGGTGATACGTATTCGAGAGGTCCAATTTCACACACATGTTTTATTTACATTTAAAAGTCGAGCGTCCTTATTGAAAGGCCCTGTATCAAACGAAAATAGGTATCAAAAATAGGCTTCCACACTAGAAATCCGCCTCAACCTTGACCCCAGCAAAACAGCAATCATTCCATTCACCAGGAGAAGGAAAATGAAAACTTGGATCCGGCCGAAAATCGTCTCGTTAGACTTTGCATAGTGAGAGTGCAAGGAAGACAGTATGGAAGAAAAAGAAGGAATTTGAAAACGAAATATTCAAATCTTTTAGCCTAGGTTTGTTTTAAAATTTTAAAATAATTACAGTGTGTACATAGATATGTTCAAAATGTTTCGGTGCAACGCGCAATTGCTTCAATAGGGCGTCCAATCACCAGGAGCGTCGATGATCGCTTGGCCCTCGAATCTTCTGCTTCATGTAGGACCAGACATTTTCGATGGCATTAGTACCAGGTGATTGTGATGGCCAATCGAGTCTGATGATTCAGTCACGATCAATGTTTTCTTGTGCCCAGGCAAGTATTTTGGCAAAGTGTTTTTCTGACAGCAATGGTTTCTTCAATGTGCTTCGCCATTTATCTTATAGACACGCAAATGTTCACGTAATGTAACGTGCGATATGTCTAATCCTTTTGGCTTCAATTTTGCTTGCCCTTGACGCAAGAATAAGCCAGGATTTCACAAAAACAATGTCACAATCTTTCTTTCGTCCTTTTGTGTCACTTTTCCTACTGAACCACGATCTAGAAGGTCGTCGACATTTTTTGACACTTTAAATCGATTCACTCACTTCTCAACAAACGCCCTCGACTTTTTAATGTACTTGGTAGCCGCGTCATAAGACATTTTCGGCCCTCTTGGGTGCTTGCTTCGAAAGACGGCTTTAAAACGTTTCTTATACACGTCACTCATCGCGATTTTTATTTTTTATGACGGAATATCGACGAAGAATCAAACTTTTGGACTAATGCGCTATAGGTGAAAGTTGCCTGAACCACATAAAGAAATTTCAGGTTCGTATCACTTATCGACTGCAAGTTATTCTGTACACGCTCTTACTTTACACATTGTATGCCTTTATCTAACATAACGGGATATCTAATACGCCAAAGTTTTACTATTTTACCTTCCCTGAACAAAATCCTGGCTATGGGTTAAGTAACTTTTTATAAAATTCAGGGTACGCCAGACCAAAGGTAGTTTGCTATTAGAACCAAAACGTATATTTGTGTTTATTTTTTACGTTTTCGCCTAAATTAACTGCTTTATGTTATGCAAATCGAATCACAAATTAACAGAGCATCAACCATGAGACCGTCAACCGAAACTTTCAGAAACAAGAAACTGCCTGTTCAAAAAGTCACCCATAAGTCTTATTTCACAGGCGGCAATTCATTTAGACTTTAGAGGACGATCTTAACCTTTTTGTTGGATATTTATATTCCAATAAGGCTACACCGTGCTGTGGGCAGAAATTTGCTCTGGGCGGCTGGGGTGTTGCATTTGTTGACGAGAAACAACCAATTAATGAAAATATTTTATCTTAACAATCAGTTGTTATTTATGCTCCCTCACGCAGCATAACATGTAAAATTCGATCATTTATTATTGTAGATGGCATTGTCCCTTTCCCTTTGTTGTAAACCGATAAAAACGTATGCCAAGCTGAAAATTGCGCACCAGTAACCTTCTACTCGCAAATTAGCTCAAATTTTAGGGAACTTAAACCAAAGCTGACAATAAGGTGAAAATGTAAGCCAATTACAGGAAAACTCAGGTAAAGTTAGTGCTACACGCAGACATTCGATACCACAAAGTCGGTTGTTTTCAGTGTCCTCCCGCTTATTAGCCGAAAGTCGGAGACAGCAAGGTAACTTTAATGAACATATCAAGAGCACCTACTTCTGCCCACACATTATCGGTGGAGTGTGTTCCCAAACTTGTTTCTTTGTCGTTTTTTTTTTAGAGCAGAAACTCGAACACGCTCCGCTCCGTTTTGGCACAAGCCGCATGCTGGTCTCAGGGGACAAGTCGCTGAAACTAGACACCAAATTGACGCAAATTCTTATAAAGCGGGTACACAGGCTTTTGCTGTTCTCAGGTCGCGATCTGCTCAAGCCCTGCACATACACAGGCAATTACTGCACGTCCAAGCACGATTACAACCGTCCGCGGGGATTTTCCAAAAAAGGCCGGGAAACCGAAGAATTTTGCATTTCGGCGATTGGTGCTCGACCGGAAATTTAATGCCGCGCTCAAGCAGTTGCACCGGCCTAAAAATAAAGGCGAAATCGAAAAGGTCATCAGGCGAGCATTTGGCGGCGGCAGCAGAATTTTCAGGACATCAGCAGTTTTCACCTTGTTGAGTAGAACGGAACTTGGCCGCTTGGATGTCGAACACCCGTGCTACACTTCCAACATAAATAAATCCGACACAGAAGACACAGCAGGAAGCGGCCAACTTAATGAATTGTTTAATGAATGAAAATTTAAGCTGACTGAGGCATACGCATTGAATGTGCGTAGTACGCTGCAAAGGTCAAGAAAAACACAACGACAGCGACGACTCGTCGTCGTCGGTGAAAATTTGATTTTGTCCGATAAGCGCTTTCGGGACAGCTCAGTTACGGCCGCTGCCGGCTGGAGAATCAGGGGACCCGTGTAATTTATGCTATTTCCTGTCCCAAGAAGTAACACAGAACGAACCTCGAAATCGAACAAAAGGAATTCGCCACGAAAAATTAAAAGCAGACAACTACAAAAAATAGCTGCACAGTGCAGTCAAATTCGCCCGAGTTTGGAAGGCAACAGGGGCAAATTGAAAGCCGATTACGTTTTTGGGTGAGGGCAAAGAATGGATAATTCTAAAGTTATCAATTTCACCCTTTTCGGGTGTTGCACAAGACGATTTTTGACAAGCGCAACTTAGGACTTATGCAGTTGCTTCACAAAAAATAAAAATTTGTTCATATCGGTAGGTTCAAGGGAGCTAATTATACACGCAGCCAAAACCGATTTTCATTTTAAAACGTTTGCGTTTTTACTTCTACATACGTCAGACAAATGTTAATTTAAAATTGAAAACTTTTCAGAATATTCAGAACAAGTTGCACCATTTTAGTTTTGCTAAGAGCATTTCTTCCTGACATAATTAATTTTAAATGGTAAAATATTTTGAGTTTTGAAAATAAAATTTGTTAATCTAAGCCGATTTTATATAACTTTGAATAGGGACAAGTTTTGGTACTTCACCGAGAGGAAAATCGGTTCTTATTTTAAAATTTGGTGTTTTCATTTATACATAGATATGTAAGTACTAGTACTTTAGAAAAATTTCGAATTCAAATTTTAAACTTTTAAAACAACGTACCTACAGGTTTTTGAAAATAAATTGTATTCTACTATGATTCCAGATGTGCCGGGTTCGAATCCCACATGGGATTATTTTAACCTACAGACGGCTTTAAGGGATCTACCCTCTTTTCGGAGGGAAAAAAAGGCTAATTGCAATAAATTTTTCAATAGGTTTAAATTATGAAAATTGATAAAAAAAAAGTATTACACTCAATAAATACACTCTCGAACTACATATATTAAAAAAATTTTTTTTATTCATTTTTCTGAAATTTTAAGCATGGAACTGCTGGTCGAAAAATGATCCAATAAACGAGAGTGGTGTGCGGCGTTGATGAAATCTCCGAGATGCATGGTCGGAAAAAAAAGCAAGGAGATTTAGGTTCAATATTTTCATAGCTATAGCGCATCGGAAGCGATTTTTGATTTTTGCAAAATTGACAAAATGGCGGACAAAAAACATGTTTTTTTTGCCCGTTTTTGGCCAAAAAAAAATTTTAAAATCAAAATTTTGAAAAACCCCCTCGATGCGCTATAGCCGTAGTCATAAAGAATGTTTGGTAAAAATTTGGTGAGAATCGTTTCGGTAGTTTCCGAGATTTCATCAACGCGGTATCGAAAAACGTTATTTTGCGAAAAACGCGATTATAGTTTTGTTAATGACATCGTAAAAAATTTCACCTAAGCCTAATCAGCGATGCCTGGACCATACACGGCATACACTATACCTTCTTCTTCCTCAAAATGCACATTTTCATCCAAAGTAGCGTTCCTGCGATATGTTCTGGCTTTCTTGGAGGCATCAGTGCTGCGTCGGCCGCACGCCGCACTTCTTGATTATAAACAAACGCGCAGAGATGTTGTTATATCAAAATTTTAAGCTCGACTAATTTTGAGACAAAAATACAGTTACACTGCTCCGATCTTTATAAAATTTTAATATGATATTTCTGTATATATATACTTTACGAAAATGCAATAAAAAAAATCGATTTATAAAGAGGGTAGATCCCTTAAGATTACATATATCTTTTACAACTTAAGGGGAGATATACACCCAGCATGGTCGCAAAAATCTATTTTTTGTGTTGCATTTTCTTGAAGGTTGAGGTCTCAAGAATATCTGGTAAAAGACTTACACTATGGGCCTGGTATCGATGATTCCATGTAAGTTGACAAATTTCATGATTTATTCATTCCCAAATTTTCAAACGCGTTTTCCTCAAACCACGTTTTTCGAACCGGTGGACAAAATTTCTCGAAAACCGATGAACCGATTGCCTTGAATTTTTTTGTGGTTATTCTACACACCATTATCTAGTACTTGTAGGTAATAGGATTTTTTTTTTCGTTACTTAGTTTTTGTTTTATAGGAAAAATAATAACTAATTCTTGTTCCAAATTTCACTATTTATGTTCAAACTTCCGCCATTTTGTCATAAACCGATATTTTCAAAATCGGCTATGACAAGTACTAGATTATAGTATTTAATTTAATAATCGTCTTGGTTTTTTATAGATGATTTTTGAAGAAACGCCAGTTGGCACCGTTTACGCAGATTTTTTTACGACGCTCCAAGGATCATACAATTTGCTTGTATATTTTTGATGTTTTTAAATAAAAATAATTAAACATATTTCGGAATGTGTATACTGTTACAATCCCCTTGTCTCAAAATAATTGTATTCACCTAAACAGAGATCAAAGTTTTACCTGTAATCCCTGCCTTAGTCCGCCACTTGGATTGGGAACAAGTTGTTCCAGGGAGTAGGCAGGACACCGGGGAATAATAGAAAAAGCGATCACAGGAGTTGGCCAGTAGAGAAAAAAGTGCAAAGCGGGGCAGCCGTATCGGAAAAACGGGTAGAATTCTTGTTCGGATTTTGTTTTTGTGGGTACCGATGGAGATTTGATTTTGCGAATAGAATATTTTGTGTTCTTGTGTTGCCGACGGAGAGTTCGTTTAGCGGCTTTTTTGTGTTCTTGTGTGACCGCCGGAGATTTACTTCAGCGGGTTTTTGTGTTATTGTGTTTGCTACCAAGAGAGAAGCAGAGGCCCCTGGGAAGAAACAAGAAGGAAGAGAGAAGCAGAGGCCCTTGGGAAGAAACAAGAAGGAAGAGAGAAGCAGAGGCCCTTGGGAAGAAACAAGAAAGAAATAAAAACAGCCCCGGAAGAGATTTCAGCCCTGGAAAGAAGGGTCAAGCTAAGCCAGGTAAGTACCGTGCCCTCCTTACTACCATATAGAGAGATCTACTAGCCTTCCCGTCTGAAAGTACAAAGAGGGAATAAAAGGGAATCCGCTCTAGTGCAGAATTTTAGACCCAGAAGCTTGAGAGGAGTGAGCCCCCAAAGGTAATTGGGCCGCGCTTCCCACGACAAAGTACGGGAAGTATTACGATAAGTTGATCACTGGGAAGTGTCCCTCTCCACTTCTCGCGGCCGCGAAGGCCAATCGAGTAACAATACTTTTAGATAGTTAAAGTCTCAATCCGAAATTTCAAATAGTTTTCCTAGAGAAAATGCACAAAAATGACCTTTTTTCCGGTTCCTAGGTGTATATTGCATATACACTTAACCTTGTAGGAGTGTAAGTGTATGTAAGAGTGGATCAGGGGAACCGAACGTAATCGCATATAATGGACTTAGGGTCGCTGATTTCCAAACTGTTTCATTTGATACACATACATGTCAAGGGGGCTGTGAAGAAAAATGTAATCATTGTTATTTTAAATTGCTAAAGTGCGCAGAGAATAAACAGTTTTGCAACCTAAAAATAAAATTAGGGACTGTTTGAATAAAACGTATTACGTTTTTTCCAATTTTCACATATATTTCACTTTGTTGTTTTTTTCTGGGTGTAGTTTTAGCAGAATAAAACATTTAAAACTAAAACCATTAAAACTGAAAATCGCCGTGGTGTGCTTTGCTCAAATTTGAATTAAAAGATCTCATTCCCTTGGTTTTTAAGATTACCGAAGCCCTGGAAAACAATGCAACGCGACTATGCTATACTATCGTATAGGCGGAGTGCCCACTGCAAAAAGTGGAGCCCGTCATTGGACTAGTCGATGTGCTTAGAAGAGGTTGCATAATACTTGACCACATTCGACTAGCAGAGGTTGTCTAACCGCCATTAGTTCAGGGTCCCAGGAGAACTCCACTTACATTTCCATACTGAAATAACAAATTTCTAGCTGTCTAAAACAAAGGTAAAACAAATTTTAGAAGTAAACGTTAGTTTTCAACCGACTTTAAAGAAAAGGGGGAACTTGTTATCAATTCGACTGTATTTTTTGTGTGTTTGTATGTTACGTGATGTCTTCGTCGATTGTGAACTGATTTTAATAATTCTTTTTTATTAAGTTGGTTTATACTCGTATCTCGAGGGTGGTCCCATTTCAAATTGAAGAAAATAAACCACCTCTAACGGAGGAAAATTAGGGGTTGAATCTCGTTTATTAAATTTCATCCACTTCCCAAACTTGGCACATATGTCAGGTCTTGTTCCAATGAAAATACAAGCAGCCACCTCGTGTTTTAGCTCATATGATTCGTTTCGATGAGGACTTCCATCTAGGTTTTGACTGCCAATAATCTATATATGTAATTGTAGGGTTTCAATATGGTGACCGAAAAATTCCAACTTCAAAGGATTGCTAGGAAAATGCTTCGCCATTTTTGATCCCCTATTTTGGATTTTAAACATCATATTCGTAATAAACGTCCTCAATAAACTTCCTACTAGCATTTTTCCGGCTAGCGTTCTTCTGAATACCAAATCCTCCAACCGGGCGATCACTATCCCGCGACAATCTGGATACTATGGAAGAGTACCACCATCAAAACGCAATACCATCAATACCATGTGACAAACCTGTCTTGAAGAGGACCCTAGCAGCATCTCCATCATTAACTAGGTTAACATTTGCAACACTAAATGTTAGAGCTAATTATACTGATCCATATACAATAACCTAAATATCGAATAAACAAAAATTCTTTTGAAGAAGTTAGGCCCGTTTTTTGTCTCATTTTACTGCACTAGTGATTATAGGGTGGTAAAGTGCGTCACGAAAAAGTGTCAGACTTTGAAAGCTTATATGTTCTAAGTACAGAAAAGGTTTTTCCAATCCAATTTACTATAATATATAGGTAAGTTTCAAAACTTCACCCTTAAATACGGACACATAAAACCCAAAAATTTAGGCGATGATTCTGTCAATATCCTTCAATGACACCGAAACGCTAGCCTCGATTCTTTTTAAATTTTTTGCGAAAAAGAACTTTTAGGTTTTCGATGTCACTGATCGAACCTGCTAACAAAAATTGGAATTGCAAAATGGCAGATCCAATATGGCGACTAAAAATTCTCAACTTCAACGGATTTCCGTGTAATTAAATATATAGGAATTTTTAGGGTCCATAATTTCAAATATGTTATCGAAAATTGGAATTTCAAGAAGTCGAAGATCCAATATGGCGGCGGATGAAATATACAACGGGTTTTCGTGCAAAATGTATATTTGTGTTTTCAGGGTCCACAAAAATAAAGAGGTTCTAATCTGATGGACATGATGGGTGTGGCGTCAACATTCCGAAAGGCTTCAGAATCGTTGTATACAGTAAACAATATAATTCTGTGGCGGTAATATTATGGTCTGGGGATTGATGTCCGATGCATAGAACGTGAAATATTTGCAAAAAAACTTTAACCTTCAATATTTTGGGCCATATTGTGATTTTTTTGATTTTTGCCGATTTTAGGTTTTGGACACCTCAAAGAAAGACTGTGGAAAATTTCAGTTTGGAGGGAATTTGGTTGAGGTTTCCTCCGTTTATCGCCTAATTGCCTTGGGTTACATACTGTTCGACGGAAATGCGGGCAAGGATTTCAACTTTCCAAAAATAAAAAAAAATCACCTTTTTTTTCAAAATTACAAGTAGGCGTAACACCTTAAATTGGTTCCACCTTATATCATTTTCTCCTAACTCTACCCACCAATTTCTGAAAATTTCAAAATCCCATTATTAGAAGCGCATTTGAAGGGGAAGGAAGGAAAGCCGGCATAAGTAGGGGTGAGAACGTTAGTATTTTTTTATGTATTCTAATTATGAATTCATGAGAATTTACATGCATTTTCTATGATGAACCTCAACAGAGTTAATTCTTGTGTGCAGATTCCTTGAATAAGCAATTATTATGTAAATATAATTTTTTTTAAACACACAATACCTGTAAAAAAAAATCTGAAAACTTTCACTTTAGACCCATTCCACGAATACCTCCTCAAGTAATATCGGACTGCCAAGTGGAGGTTAAGTGATTGTGTTTATCGGTGTAGCTCCCGAAACCCTTTTCCTTGTTTTTTCTTATAAAACGTATTCGAGGCACCTCGAGCAAGAAAATTTATTTCTTCGTCAAAAAGTCCGATTCATGCAAGTGCAGTGTCATGCACGAGCAAATGTGTGTGACCTTACGGGTGGCTATAGCATAATTTTCAAGAAACCGAACTGTGCAGCTCCTGAACTATACCGAGAAGGTAAGAAAGGTGGAAACTTCTCAGAAGTAATTAAAGTCGTGTAGTGGGGAAATTAATTACATGTTGTTGCCGCTGTTGAGAACGAACCCGAGCTCTGTAAGGCATGTTCGCGTGCAAATGCCCTTGTTTTATTAATTTGAGGACTTTCATGTGTTGAGGGGACGCACCGAAACACGAATTTAACAATAAATGCTTGTAGTGCAAAAATTTACGCCAACGATTTATCAATCTGAAAAGTTTTCCATGCTGCCATGCCGAGCAACTCTCACAATGAGTGCTAACCAAATTAATTCCAGGTTTGAACTTCGATACAAACATTAATTAACACCTACGCTCGCCAGTTCGGCATCTAAATTGCTTTTGGCACTTCACGCCTGATGGAGATATCGTCGTTGAGGGGTGCAATCGCTGAGCTATTTGGCGGAAATTTTAATCAAGGCTTTTACAAATTACTTACAAAACCTGAAATTGTCTTTCCGCGTTACCGTAGGAAATTATTTACGGAAAACATTCACGTTAAAGTCAGCCCAAGAAGTACATCGACTGTATAAATATATCGAAAGTGGCCTGTACACCAGATAAGCAAGCAGGAAATATTTGTAAAGGATTTTTGCATAATTACACAGGCCGACAAAATTAAACGATCCTCCTAAATTCGAAACCAAACTGACAGATCTCACCTAGATAAACAAAATATCGTATGCCAAGGGGCAACCGATTTCGAGTTACAGGGTGATTCATAAATTCAGGATGATTATTTTATTATTATCACTTGATCTACTCAACGCAGTGATATTAAATTCACATCAAACAACTACTATCACAGTTTGCTTTCCACCGCCACCTATGTTGATTTACTTCTGCTACTGCAGGTACAGTCACTTCCGAAAGTAAAAAAATGCCCAAAAAATTACTTAAACTTCACGTTTTCTCTAATGTAATGTACCAATTTTTTATTTATATTGAATTACCCATCTTAATGCTTTCCATAGAGGCACAACACGTCCAGGTAGAGATTTCCCCTCCCCTGCCATACGATTTTTTTTTGAAGTATTTTATCTCCACAAACCATGTTACGACATCTGAAATTACTACTGTCTATCCAATATTTTTTTTTGTCTCCGAGAAATTATTACATAGTTGTAATTTATGAGTACTGCATATTAGTGGGTGGATGCGAGTAGCATAGTAACAATTATCCGCGCTCCTGATAGCATATAATACTTCTACTTCTAAATTATACGGTATCCTTTCTGTCTGTTTTGATTCGTGCATTCCCACAACTTTTAATAAGAATTCTAATTCGCGCTTACCGTGGTTTGATGCTGAGCTGACTCGCTTGAATGAAGACTATGGCCTGGAAGAAATGTTCAGGAACGAAAAGTAATGCTGATTACTTTACATTCTGCTTTCTGCATTGTATGTTCGTTGATAAGTCTGAGGCAGCATTTGATCATGATGTCTTTCTATTTGCACCAATGAGATTGAACGTGGTGGCCAGATTGATTGTATGTTAAAAAAGACCTTTGATATGATCAATCATCAATCATTAATATTCAAAGTAGCAAGATTAGGGTGTCCTACGGTTTTTCTAAATTGAATATCATGCTACCTAACAAACCGTCATCAGATGATCTCATTTCAAATCGCTTTTTCATCACCTTTCCATAATACCTCAGGGGTCCCACAGGGGAATCGCTTAGGTCCTCTTTTCTTTATTTTCTTTATTAACGGCACGAGCGCGACTTTAATCCACTCTAAAATTCTTGTATACACTAACGATGGATAGATCTCTATTCGTTGTCTTAACGATTGCCTTCTACTCAACAACGATCTAACATAAATAATTTTTGTGCGTGGTACACTCATGTCTTTCACCCGGAGTAACACTGGTATTAATATTTAATATTTTATGGATGGAAACGAACTAGTACGACTTAACCTATTGATCTGGGTGTTACTTTTAATTTTAAGTTTAATCGCACAAACATTATTGCCAACAGGAACAACTCTCTGTTGGGATTAATAAAAAGATGGTGAAGATCTTTGACGATCCTTACACAACAAAACTTTCATGCTTTCCGTTTGTTCAACTCGTTTTGGAATATGCTATTCCTGTTTGGGTTCCCTCTTTTACAGGTTCCATTCCATATTTCGCGATGTGACCTAGGGACATTTTTAACATCTCTGGCGTACCACGAGGTAGTCACATGGGCCTGGTGCTGTTTATTATTTACATTAACGATATTTTCTTGTCTTTGTCTAATTATAAAATCCAATGTTATGCGATGACGTTAACATCTTGAACGAGCATGACTGTATTCCTTCAAATTCTGACCTAGACGCTGTTTATTAACCCGGCGAGCGTAAGGTTCGGTGTAATGCACCCACACTGTAATAAATCGCTCGATATATTGTACTTAAAACGTCCAAATGAACTGTGCGTCCGAGCAGCTTCGCGGGGGGAGGTAGGTAATCGTTGAGTGTCACGTCGCAGGTGTTTAGATGGTGTCAAAGTTCCACCCACCTTACGCTCCGTGCTACAAATTTGTGCAAATATTTTGTTGTTATTTGTGTTATTTAATAATTCCTTTTACTCTTGCAAGCTAAATAAGTAGTATGTCTTAGGAATATATCCAAAGAATCTTTTTTACGAAGCTCATGTTGATTCTTGTGATGATTCCAGTAGTGAGATTGAAATCGACAATGTTAGTCAAAGAAGCTGTGAAAGTGATTCGGGACCAGAGATAAATAATCAAGATGATGAAGAAGAAGAGTCTGCTAGATCTGAAGAATGTAAGAGTGAAGGCAACAGACGATATTTGAATAGGAAGAACGGCACAAAATTGTCTAGGGCACCAGAAAGGTCTAACGTGCGTACCAGGTCTGAAAATATTGTAAGGGAAAGACAGGGCGTAAGAAATATTGGGAAGAATGCGAAACTCTTTTTTACTGATGACATGTTGCAAGAAGTTATGATACATACAAATAGTCAAATAGTTCTGAGGCGAGCAGCGTGTCAAAATAGTCACATGAAGAAATATGCCATGGCAGATATAACAATGTCAGAATTGACAGCTCTTATCGGTCTCTTGTATCTTGCCGGACGTTTTCGATCTAATAAACTAAATTTGAAGGATCTATGGAGAAGTGATGGATCGGGCGTTGAAATTTTTGCGATTTGATAACAAGAATACTCGTGGAGAACGAAAAAAAATTGACAATTTGGCTGCTGCTCGTTCTTTTTTTGAGAAGTTTGTAGAAAATTGCCAATCTGTTTATTCACCATCTGAATATACGACTGTTGATAAACAACTTCCATCGTTTCGAGGCCGTTGCAGTTTTCGTCAGTACATGCCAAAAAAGAATAATAAATACGGTTTGAAAATATATGCCTTGGTTGACGCAAAGTCATTTTACGTCCAAGTCAGATGCTCCAAACACGTAATCGAGATGTTCCTAGCACACTATTTGGATTTCCAAAGGATATCTCTTTACTGTCCCATATGTCGAAGAAAAAAAGGTGGTTTTGTTGATGTCTACATTACATCATGATGACAGGATTGATACTGCCAGTTCAGAGAAACAAAAGCCAGAAATGATACCCTTTTACAACCAGACTAAGGGGAGGTTTTTGACGTTGTGGACGAGTTGTGTGGCAACTATAATGTTTCACGCAATACAAAGCGCTGGCCAATGGTGAATTTTTATGCAGTTATGAACATGGCTGGTATAAATGGTATCATAACTGACAAGGCTAATAATGACAGTTCTTTATCACGCCGAAATTTTCTTAGAGATTTAGGAATGGAATCCGTAAAGACAATCAGCATTTACCCAAAGAACTGCGTAAAAGAATCCAAGAGAATGTAGCTGAATCCTCATAAGAAGCTCCAAACAAAGTAGCAAGACCTATCACGTTTGTTCCAAGTGTCACATGTGAAAATTGCACTCGATCTCAAGATAATAATAATAATAATTTTATTGTGGAATCAAGTACAAAGATTACAAAATCTTAAATGTACGAAATGAACTGGAAAAAATAAAAAGGAAGCTAACTTAAATATATTCAAGTAAATAATTCATACCAACTAAGAGAATTGAAATATTAAATTAAAATTACAAAAAAAAAGGACTAAATAAAGAAGAACACTCAATCAGAAAAAGAAGAAGAAAAAGGGAGAAAAAAATAAGTTATTGCGAGACTAAGTCTATGAAACGCCTGCTGACTTAAGAAGTCTACCAAAAGTAGTGCTGACCCTCGTGCGCTGGATATTATGTGAAAGTAGATTCCACCTACGGGAGCATTGGAAAAAGTAGGAACGTTGTCCATAACTAGACCTACAACATGGAACCAGAAGATCTTTACGTCTAGTAGATTGCAGGAAGTGCAGCTTTTCATATAGGTAGGTTGGCTGTCGGGTGTCTATCAGCTTATGTAGAAATATTAATCTGCGCCGTGTCAAATAATCCTCAAGAGAACAACCAAGCAAACTCGAACTATAGGGCGATATATGGGCATATCTCTTTAATTTAAATACAAATCGTACTACGTCATTGTACGCCACAAAAAGTCTCCTACGACAAACGGAGTCAAGTACCGGAAAAATAACACAACCATACAAGAAATGAGGTAGAATCAGCGCCTTTACCAGTTTAATTCTAAAGTGTAATGAGAGAATACTGGAATGAAGCCACAGTCGTCTCAAACCGCCATATATTTTTCTCAGTGTTGCACTAACGTGGCTACAGCAGGAGAACTTAGAGTTCAATTCAAATCCCAGACTCTTGGCGGTTTCCACATACTTTAGAGTTGAGTTATCGATTACAACAAGTGGTAGGTAGCTGAGATCAATACAATTTCTATAAATTGCTAGGCAACACGACTTAGTGGGATTCAATTCCAGATGGTTTTGTCTTGACCAATCGCATATACGCTGAAGGTCTTCATTCAAGCGGTGTACACAGTCCTCCATAAGACCAATTGGTCTGCCAATATACAGCTGTACGTCGTCTGCATACAAATGTATATTAGAGTTACAAACTACGTCAACTACATCATTTATATACAGGCTAAACAGTGATGGCCCCACGATAGAGCCCTGAGGTACACCGCGACTGAGAAATGTTGTGTCAGAAAAAGCACTTTCCACCCTCACAAACTGACTTCTACGATGGAGAAAACTCTGAATCAACTTGACTGCTGAGGATGAGCAGGAGAATCTCTCAGATAGTTTCCTAAGAAGCATTCGGTGGTCAATAGAGTCAAACGCCTTCCAAAAATCAAACAAGGCGAGGGTGGTTAGGAAGTCTTTATCCAGTGCTTCATGAATATCTGTGGTCACTTTTAGCATTGCAGTTTCACAACTATGACCCGAACGAAATCCCGATTGCCAAAAACTAAACAAATTATTAGCACTTATGTGCTCCATGGCCAGAGCGTAAATTACTTTTTCAAATACCTTGGCCAGAAAGCACAAAAGACTAATTGGGCGGAAATCGCTCGGATGAGAGGGAGTCGAATTTTTGGGTATAGGAATGACTACTGCATTTTTCCACTTGCTAGGAAATACTGACGTTGTAAGACAGAAATTTAAGATATGGGTAAGGATTTTGAGAATTTCTGGTGCAATAGTTTTAATAAATCGCGGAGGCAGACCGTCAGACCCTGTTGCGTTAGACTTTATTGCACACAACGCTAGCCATACCTCACTCTCATCAACATTGCGAAAAGAGAATCCGTCGACTGCAAAGCCGATATCAGACTCACTCTCTAGCGAAGAAGATACTGACTGAGAAGATCCTGTAAAGAAGGTATTTAGCGAATTTGGGTCTTGATTTACTCCTGAAGATTCGTTTCCATATACACCAAGATGACGTATATTCTGCCACAATTTCCTAGGAGCGGGCTCACCATCCAGCTTATTACTGTAGTAATTATGCTTTGAATCCCGTACCATAAGAGTGACCTTATTCCTCACTATTTTATACCTGTCATACACTTCAGGAACTCGAGTGACCTTGTATCGCTTGAACAGATAATAACGTTCGGCCATAGCATTTAGTATTTCGCGAGTTAACCAAGGACACCCTTTAGAGCATACCCGTTGTGTTCGGAGGGGTACATGATTATTAAATATATTTTTAAGTTTGCTCGTAAATAGGTATGGTAAATAGATGATTAAGAGCTGTCTAAATAGTTATTTAGTATAAGAATAGATTTCATTTGTTTTATAATTTATTTAGTTTGAAGAAAATGCTTTTCGTTTTGTTTGTTGTATTTTAATAAAAAAAATTCAAAGTGCCATACTGTGCCTACGTTCAAAATGTTAATTTCCTTAATTTCTTAAGAGCACCCGGTGGTCTAGAATTTTCAAAAAATCTTCTTAATATTTCGAAAGTGTGGTCTTTCTAGAATATACTGCTAAATTTTTGTAATGATATTGACAGTATTTTAGGTTCTACAGCCTTTTTAGCAGGTAGCGAACGGTTGATCCGCCTATGAATGGAAACATACTAAAAACTTTAAGCTTATTTATCTCGAAACCACCCTTTTCTGCATGGCGGGATGCAAAACAAAAAAACTATTTATCCGAATCATCCCAAATTTAAATATGCTATTCAGTACACTAGTAGCTATGGCCGGGACCACCAAAATTTTTTTATTTCAATAACTTCTTATTTTTTACGTAAAAAAACTAATGAAAAATAGTCTGTTTTCGATATTCAAATTTCAAAACGCGCTATTTTTATCAAAATAATTTTTTTTCCATTTTTTGTTGGTTCCGGCGATAGCTACAGTCATATAGATTAATAATTTCATTATATTTTATTTTTCAAAATAAGTGACAGAGCTAAAACTTCACCCGCCGCACAGTGGGGCGAATGGCCTGTTTCGCTGGCCAAAAGTCGAAAATCGAAGATTTCAATTTCATTTTATTTCATGATAGTTTGATAGAGGGGACTTTGGTGCATATAAATCTGTAAGAGAGAGGTCGATAGGTTGTATACCTGACCCTCTGCGTCATCTCAAAGTTAGCGCTCGACCACGTGCACGTGTGACGCTCAGGCAACGTTTATAATACGTAAACTTTGAACGTTAATATTTTGTTAACAAAGTGTCCGATTTGAGTGCTTGAAAATGGATATTGATCGCGAAGGTATGTACAATAATAAGATGTGATTGAATTTTCGCTACAACTTATATTTGTTTACTCCCATTATTATTAAGTATGACACTGCACTTCCCATAAATGAACTTTTTTTCTTAATTCAATTGGAGCTACGTTTTTTGTTTCACGATGTTGCACTCTGATTCTTTCACGAGAACGATCGATGAAGTGTCTAATTTTCGTATGCCAAGTAACTGGAGCCCGTTTTTCCCCAAAAAAAAGTTACGGCTATTAGAGTGACGCGCTGCATGATTTCACGCGCGCCGCAGCACAGTGGGATGAAAATCGAAAAATGAATGAATCGTTTTGAAAGTCGGTATTATATGGTTTTCGGGGGCGTTGATCACGAATCTGATATCGGATTCATTAAATTCAAAATGGCGGACCGGAAGTGACGTAATGTTTTTCGAAAAAATTAAGTTAGCGCTCTGGAACTCAGCATTATATGGTTTGCTGGGTCGCTGATTACGAATCTGATATCGGATTTGTGAAATTCAAAATGGCGGACTGGAAGTGACTTAAATTTTCCGCCATTTTGAATTTTCTAAATCAGATTTCAGATTCGTAATCAGCGCTCACAAAAACCATATAATACCGAGATTCAGAGCGCTAACTTAATTTTTTCGAAAAACATTGCGTCACTTCCGGTCCGCCATTTTGAATTTCACAAATCCGATATCAGATTCGTAATCAGCGACCCAGCAAACCATATAATGCTGAGTTCCAGAGCGCTAACTTAATTTTTTCGAAAAACATTACGTCACTTCCGGTCCGCCATTTTGAATTTCACAAATCCGATATCAGATTCGTAATCAGCGACCCAGCAAACCATATAATGCTGAGTTTCAGAGCGCTAACCCAATTTTTTCGTAAAAAATTACGTCACTTCATTTTGAATTTAATGAATCCGATATCAGATTCGTGATCAACGCCCCCGAAAACCATATAATCCCGAGTTTCAGAGCGCTAACTCAATTTTTCGACTTTTGGCCAGCGAAACAGGCCATTCGCCCCACTGTGCGCCGCCCAGGTTCATTTTTTTGAAGGGGTCATCTTCAGCGCCATTATTTAAATAATCACAATTGTTTTTTTTAATTATAAAAATATTTTTGTATGCCTTGTGAGTATTATAATATACCTACAAAGTGTTAATATCGTTGTTCATTATTTTCACCTTCAAAAAAAATTTTAAAAATCCCTGAAATTCAAGGGAGCTAGACCACCGGGTGACCTTAATTAAATATAAAAAATCCATACATGTTTTAGTTTTACCCTCTCAATCAGTTTTCAAATTATTAAATAATAACAACAAAGAAAAAATAATAATTAAAATTAATATTAACCTATTAAAAGGGGTGGTATCAAATGGGTTTGTCACACCCACCTCATGCTCCGTGTTACAAATTTTAACCTTACGCATGCCTTATGGCAGCACACTTTAACAACCATTTCTCTTTCAAGGATCATTTCGTTGCCCACAGTCAACAAAGCGAGCGTGCTGCTCTTGGGTTTGTTTAGCGATAGTCTAAATAATTCAGAATAATTCGATGATCCATACATTACTAGGATTCCGTGTTGCATTTTCGTGAGGCCCATTCTCACCAATTTCCACAGCTTGGTCTGGTGCTCGTCATATATAATGTACTATGTATCCATCAACCGCATCAACGCAGTCCAGCGAAGAATTCTTAGGATCAAATTGATCTCGTTACAGTCACTTGAAGATCGTCGCAATGACGCTAAAATGGTTTTTTCCCATTTGACTGCATGTTGAAGAAAATCAATTTCCAGGAGCTTGATGCGGTCTTCAATATTTCCGTTCCAGCCCGTTCGACTAGCGATCAAGATTATGCATGGTATGAATGAACGCTTGACATCAACTTCGTTCAGATTAATTTTACCCGAAATTTGTGTAGTGATCTGTTTTTTTTATCTATGTTTTCTAATAAATACAAAAAATTAAACTTGTCAGAGCAGGAATTTTTACACTTCCCCAAGCCATGGTAAGAAAACAATTCATTGTAATGGCAAACTATGTAAATTTACCAGCAAACATGTAAGCAAATTTGAATGAATAATCACATAATTTTGACTTGGTTAAAAGCTAAATGAGGCGCTAATTAACAGCTCTTAATTTATTCATTGAAAACTTTGAATTTTATTAACTACAAAAAACCAAAATTTGTTTCGAAATTCATGAAACACTAATTGAGACACTTTACAATGTTGTCTGTGAAGTTGGCCCAAAAAGGCAGATGCGAGAAAATTAAATCGTTCATTCGATTGTCCATCAAATGTCCATGTTAATCCACCAACTTTTTTGTTATTTGTCCACTACTGCATTAAGGGATATTTACAACAACAACAAAATTTGGGACAAAATCACTGTACCCAATTTCGCAAAAGATTTAATGGGTCTAGCTGCAATCGTTTGTCCATCGTTAGTCCACAATAATCCACCCTCATAGTTTTTCAAAGAATTATAGAGGGTAATCAACTTCACACCAATCAAACCGAGTTCGGTTCTTCAGGTTTCAATAGGAACAAGGACGTTTTTAAAGAATTCTCCACTACTAGAAATCCATAATTCAACCCTCAAAAATGTAATACCACCTCTTGGAGATTTGACAAATTGGAGAGTGGGGCCAACTGCACACCCACTCAAAATTGATTTCCCTAGTTAAAAACGGAGAGTGGACCATTGGACAGGATTGTCCACCATTGCAAATCGATATTCCAACCCCCAAAAGTGTAATTCCACCCTTTGGAAAATTTGAAAAAATTTAGAAGTGGGGACAACTTCACTCAAAATCGATAGTCAAAAAGGAAGACTGGACGATTGGACCGGATTGTCCACCATTGGAAATCTAAAAGTGTAATTCCACCCTAATTCCAAGGGGTGCAATTACAATTTTCAGGGTTGGATTTATAATAGCATTTTCCTAAAAGTTACGAACGTTAGGTGGCTCGCGAATTGCCCTATATCTCGAAAACGGGTGGAGATAGAATTTTTTAATTATTTTTCTGTTAATTACCACAGCAAAGTGTTTCGAACCCCGTTGCCAAAAATTGGGGTCTGAGTAACAAGAACCTCCCCAGGATTCCTTTTAAATAGTAGGTTGGTAGCCTTTTCAAAAAAATTGTATTACTTTGAGAAATGAAGGGAGGAATTTCGTGACAAAATGAACATTCTACTATAATGAAAATAAGCAGTGATATCTATTGTTGAAACCTAATCAATTCATAATTCATTAAATAAGGAAAAATGGGCTTGGGGTGGTTTGCACCCCAGTGTGTCACGTAAGGGTTAAATTACATGTTTGGACTGAACTACAAAAAAGGTTCATACAGTTTTATTCAAATACAAATAGATAACGAGTTATCACTAGACAGCGGATAATGTGCAAATGCATATTTTACATTTATTGAGATAAATAAATTTTAATTGCACAGAAACTCATCTTTACATTAGTAGATTCAATTAGAATGAACATATTTTGTGACTTTTTGCATATATGCATATTTTTTGCATATTTTATGATAAATCACATATCATAAAAAAATTTGTTTGTACTTTCTGTATCATCATCTGAATTTGCATTATTTTAATTTTTCCATATTGATGCTAAATATAACACATGCACAATATAACGGTTAGTCTGTTTATCCGTTTTCTTTGTTGACGATTTAGGAGAACAAATATTATTGTTTACTGTGATCCATTAATAGAGTTTACGAATGCAATTGCCATTTGAGTTTTATTCTTAGTGAAAGAACGTGCCCAGAATATCAAAGAATGACAAAAATCACAAGAAAAAGAACTGCATTAATCGCAGATTGGATTAAATCGATCGATCCAGAAAATTTGGAATTTGTTAATAACGCAGTTTATTGTAAAAAGTGCGAAAAAACGGTAGGTATGTAGTTTTTAATTGTTAATTTTGTTGCTACCAAATTATTTTGATATATATATACCAATAACACAGCCACACAAAAAAAAAAAAGTGGGGATTTCTTTTGATGCCATACGTCATATCCCTAGTAATTTGGCCTGCTGATCACGAATCCGCGACCAGAATTGAGCCGTGACGTCCAGATTTTTTTCTAACCTCCAAAAAGTGGGTTAAAAACAGAGAAAATCGTGGAGTAAAATTAGGAAAAAATTTATTTTTAACATTTAAACCTATATTCATATGAATTGAGACCTGCTGAGCACGAATCTGTCACCAGAATTGAGCCATCACGTTCTGATTTTTTTCTAAAAATTAATAAAAAAAAATTTAAGAAAAAAATCAGAACGTGATGGCTCAATTCTGGTGACGGATTCTTGCTCAGCAGGTCTCAATTCATATGAATATAGATTTAAATGTTAAAAATAAATTTTTTCCGAATTTTACGAGTGTATTTTCCACGATTTTCTCTGTTTTTAACCCATTTTTTGGGGTTAGAAAAAATCTGGACGTCACGGCTCAATTCTGGTCGCAGATTCGTGCGCAGCAGGCCAAAATACTAGGGATATGACGTATGGCATCAAAAGTAATCACTACTTTTTGTTTTTTGTGTGGCTGTGTAATTCAATGCCTTAAAAGAGAACTGCTGAAAGAAAATCACAATTGCAGCAACATATAAATACTTTGATGCATAGAAGAGATTACGGCAATAGTTATGCTAATGTAGACAACGATTCGGGAAATCAAATTTTTTGATGATATGTGTGAAGCTATGGTGACTGCCAATATTCCTTGGCGTGTACTACACAATGAAGTATGGAAAAAAATTTTAAAAGAATATACGAATCGAAATATTCCGGATGAATCCACATTAAGAAGGAATTATCTGGAACGATGCTATGAAAATAAGATTAAAAAATTAAAGAAGATATTGGTGACAATTATATATGGATATCTGTTGATGAAACCACTGACTGCACAGGACGTTACATAGCCAACATTACACTTGGAAAGCTTGACGAAAAGGATTCGGGCAAAACACATTTATTTGCAAGTCGCCAGCTGGATAAAACAAATAATTTAACAATATCCAGGTTTGTAAATGAGTCCATTTTACTATTATGGCCTAGTGGAAATGCAGAAAAAGTTTTATTATTTATTACCGATGGAGCCAAATATACGATTAAAGCCGGCCAGAATTTAAAAATATTTTACCCTAATATGGTTCACATCACCTGTTTGGCACATGGTGTAAACCGAGTAGCTGAAGCAATTCGTCTTCAGTTTACTTTCGTTAATTACTTCCGTAATTAAGAAAATATTTGTAAAAGCTCCACTTCGAGTTCAAGAGTACCGAAGTAAATTAGGTAACATTGCTCTACCACCGGAACCAGTAATCACCCGCTGGGGCACATGGGTCAAAGCAGCACTATTTTATGCAGAAAATATAACTTCCATCAAAGAGGTGCATTTCCTAATATATTTAATACATTTTTATTATATTAATAATTCAAAATATATGCAGGTTATAGACTCATTTAACGGTGAAGATGCAGCGTCCATTAAATTGGCACAAGAACTATTAAAGGAGAATTGGACGCAAATTATTACTGAATTAACTGTTATTAAAGTTAATTTTAGTAATGTACCTGATACAATCACAATGCTGGAGCAAAGGGGATTATCTTGAACTAAGTCAATTAATATTGTGACTAGTTTTAAGAGTTCCCTAGAAAATATTCCAGGACATTTTGGTTTGGGAATTTGTAAAAAATTCGACCGAATTTTAAATAATAATCCAGACTTTAATGCTTTGCACAAGATTAGTCGTATTTACTGTGGGGTATTTCCATGAAACTTTACCCTACTGTGATAAAAATTCAATTGTGTTATTAACTAAAACAAAAACCATATCTGGAGTTCTAAATAATCATACTCTCAAAAATTTGTAAAATAAAAATTTTAGCTCTTTTCCAAAATTATATAAATTAATCAGTTTGTATAGCAACCTCCTTTGTTCTACGTAGCGCCTTCTTTTTTTAAAGTTTGCTCGCTATTGCGCCTTCTTGTGGACAGCTTGTCAGTCTGCACATTACTGTGGCGCGAAGTGTACGTTTTTGAGATTCCTATGCAAGTGATTTTAATAATTTCAAGTAAGTATTACTTGTGATTTACTACGCTTTTATCAGTGAGTGTAAAAATGTCGCACCCGTTACAAAAAATACGCAAATAGTTTTACTGCGACGTAAATTATAACCTTAAAATCTTTGTACTTTGTAATAATAAGAAGCTTACTTTAATAATCAACACGGATGAGTTTCAATACTGGATAGAAACTTAAAGTGTCTTTTTTTGATGATAAATATATGTCACACCCGTTACAAATTTTTTTTTAAATTTTTATATTAGGTTGTTTTACGCATAATTTGAAATTTATTTGTTGCCAGATATGAAAGCCACCAACAGAATGCAAAAGCATCGAAAAAAACTGAAAGAAAATAAAGAAAATTACGAAACACATTTGCTAAAAGAAAGAGACAAGAAAAGAAGAGATGCCAAGAAGGCTTCAGCGGATGCCGAAGAGATAGAGAAGCGGCGCAAACGTGACCGAGAAAGACAAAGAGCACTGAGATTAAAGAAGAAGAACGAAATACTCCATCTGCCTACCCAGTTGACGTCATCACTTATTGGAACTTATAAGTCAAAAGATCATTTAAAAAAGCTATAACTCCACGAGATTGCTATGAACATTTGAAGAAAAAGGGATCAGGAACCGTCAAAATTTTCGGCCAGTCCAATGAGGACATTAAAGAACATCAACCATTGTTGGAAATACGATCGGAAGGCCTTAAACCGATCAGAAATCTACATGGAAAGCACTATTTTCAAAAGTCACATGAATCGACAAATTGCATCAAAGGTGGTCGTACTGTTTCTTCCAAAATGGAAGAAACCACCCTGAAAATCCTACGTCAAGACACTCGTTTGCGTTATTCTGACATCTATACGGATTCAGAAAGAGATTTAGAGTAATTACATATAATTTACAAGCGAATTTTTCAAATTAGGTGGGAAATTGCACAATCGTCAAAAGAAATTATTAATTTTAGACCAAATCTCATGTTAATTTCCTGTGTTTTCTTATCTGGAATGATTTTTAATAAAGCAATGTTGATTAGAACATTTTTATTTTACGATAAAACTTGAAAAACCATACAGTGTCGCACCCGTTACAAAGGCCTGTCGCACCCGTTACATTTTCAAAAATTTTTATAAAGTACATTATACATGTTTGTACATTTCGAATAACGTAGTTATTTGAGATAACTATTCAAGTTTTACATAAAAAAATCTTACTGTATGCTTTCATCGAAAATTTTACAGGTGTTTAACTGAAAGTCATCTTGGTCGCATTTGACGATTTTCTAAGGTCACACCCGTTACGCTATTCATGACGTTGTATAAGTTTTTCATTACAATTTTCTATACAGATTTTGTTTGAGTTAAATATCCAATTTGTCATACTATTTTTCTTCATAAACGTAATTTGATATATCTGAACAAACACTTTATTATCTTGAAAAAACGCAGTGTCAGTGTCGCACCCGTTACAATGGAAATACCCTGTGGCGAAAATATCGAAGGACCAGAGGAGATCGATAGTAAACTTTGGAGCAAATTTCAATTTGCTCCAATAACATGTTGTGATGTTGAACGAGCTTTCTCAGCGTATAAAATGATTTTGACGGACAAACGCCACAACATGACAACCCAAAATTTAGAAAAGTTGTTAGTTGTTTATTGTGAAATGAATTATAGTTAATAAAATTTTTCTTAGAATTAATTTCATTCTTTTGATTACACAGCCACACAAAAAAAAAAAAGTGTGTATTACTTGTGATGCCATATGTCATATCCGTAGTAATTTGGCCTGCTGAGCACGAATCTGCGACCAGAATTGAGCCGTGATGTCCAGATTTTTTTCTAACCTCAAAAAATGGATTAAAAACAGAGAAAATCGTGGAAAATACACTCGTAAAATTCGGAAAAAAATTATTTTTAACATTTAAACCTATATTCATATGAATTGAGACCTGCTGAGCACGAATCCGTCACCAGAATTAAGCCATCACGTTCTGATTTTTTTCTTAAATTTTTTTTTATTAATTTTTAGAAAAAAATCAGAACGTGAGGGCTCAATTCTGGTGACGGATTCGTGCTCAGCAGGTCTCAATTCATATGAATATAGGTTTAAATGTTAAAAATAAATTTTTTCCGAATTTTACTCCACGATTTTCTCTGTTTTTAACCCACTTTTTAGAGGTTAGAAAAAAATCTGGACGTCACGGCTCAATTCTGGTCGCGGATTCGTGATCAGCAGGCCAAATTACTACGGATATGACATATGGCATCACAAGTAATACACACTTTTTTTTTTTGTGTGGCTGTGTTATAAAACAACATTTTTCCATGAAATCTCTCTTCTTGTGTATACGTTTTTGCAAAAACACAAAGTAAGTGACCTTAAAACAGTTAACTTTATAGTTAAATGCATTTGCATATTTTGCATTTTTTGTACATATTTGTTGCATATTTGCATATCCAAGTTTTTTTTCACATAAGAATACTATAGCTAATATCAAAATTGATACTCGCTTTATTATTTTGAAAAATGAACAATTTGCATATTATCCGTCGTCTAGTTATCACAAGCTGAGAAATTCTGGAGGGGTGTACTGTACACCCCAGTCCCAATGTACACATTATAATTTGAAACTGAGGTGTGCACTCCCCGGATTCAGTAGGTATAATCGTTTTGATTTAATTCAATAAAAACATTTGACTGGAATTCACAAAGTTTGACAAGAAGGCTGCTTAAAGTTATGCTCCCTTGTGCGATACCAAATGCTAAATAAGAAATTACAAGCAACAACCTGTTCAAATCTCTGAGAACCTAAGCAACAATTTGTTGTTGTTTTTAGGATCCCAAAATGCGAACAAACAAGAGAACCATTTTGTTAACAGTTAATCTGAAAACCACGAGTGCATTTGTTTCTAGGTGGATATAATAATCTGGCCCCATAGAGTACATCAGCTTTCTACTGGCGCTCGATTCATTACTATTCTACGGTTAATAGTTTCGGAGACAGGTATAACCTCTCAAATGTGGCTGATTTTTGTTGTTGTGCTCTCGAGATTGCTCCCTACTAACCGCCGGGAAAGGAGCAATTCGGGGACAAAATATTTATCATCATTTTTCAAGCACAAAAACAAAATTTTGACGGTGAAGAAATGCATTTAGGTTTTGTCTAGTTACCAATGAACCACCACGCCAAACGTCAAAATGTTATAGGTCCACCTGTTCAAAATTGACAGTCTGTGCTACAAACAGCTGGTCAGATCCTAAACTTTTAATAAGAGGTCAGTTTTTACCAGTTATTAACGGAGCCCCAAAAGTTCACCGTTACCAACAAAATGTTTGCTAAATTGTTAACTTATTAGTTTAGTAACTTTTCCACAATTAAGCACCTTTTAGAGCACACTGGCAACATTTTGATGTGATGCTCTACTAATCTAAGGGCATCCAGGATATGTGCTGCTCTTTAACCCCGAAAGCTCACAAAAGCCAAACAAAGACTCCTAATGAGCAATGCCACCTTACGGGCCAAAGCCCACTGCACAATAAAGTGGTGCAAGGAACTGTTCGAATTGCCGTCGGTAAATGGCTGGTTTCACTCACCTGATTGCTGGGTGATCCTCTCAGGGAAAAATGTGACATGACGCGTATCACAGTCATTCAATCATTCAATGGCTCGTTCGACACTTAACACACCTAGTGGCATAGTATGCACCGGGGATTAGGATTAGTGGCTGCCGAAAACCCTGGCGAGAAGAACGCAACACCTTCTCGCAGCGCGTTCGTTCACTTGGCACTTGGCACAACAATTTTTCTTCACTCCCGCTGAACCTGATTTCTACGCCTCGGACAAATTCACGAGTAATCAAATCACTGGACACCACACCAGAAACGCGTTATACACTTTTGCGACCTTGTCAGCGACAGAGCAATGAACGCATTTCGGGGGAAATATTTTATTTGACTGAAAAAATTTTGGAGGATTTGAAAAATTCCATAATCGCAACAGTAAGTGTCACAGGGTCTGAAGAATGCGACGGCAGCCGCTCTGTTTCTCGCGGAAATTGTATGTCACCTGGGACGCTCCGATAATTACTGTTAATTGTTGTTACTTTCGGTGCACTGAAAGAGCCCCTAACACACACTTCCACTCGAACCACTAGCAAATTTTTAATGTTCACACGCTTATCTCGCCAGTGGGTGCCGGCACTGAAAGAGTGGGAGGGGTGGGGTACTAATTAATGTTAAGTATGGTACGGCACCCTTTTCGCGGAAAAAAAGCTTCTCAGTCGGCCCGAAATCCACCACAGTGGCTGCGAGTAAACTTTCGTTCACCAGAGGGAAAAGCGGGCAGGGAACAGCTGTTTCGGACGAGGATATGTGCCTCCGTGCACCGCCCAATCACTCTCACTCGAGCGCCCTGGATGCGAGACGGACAACGGATTATCGCTGCACAGAGCGCAATAAAATTAATTAATCGAGGTGATCGCATGGGCTTGAGGTGGAAACTCACGTCGACAAATGTCAGCGCCCGGTCGCTAAATATACTGCCACCAGCAGCGGCGGAACAAACTGACTCGGAACATCTGCTGCTCGGCAGTGAAACACCAGTGGAGCGCCTCTGCCGCCTGACCGCCTTTAATCGCATTGACTTTCTGGAAAAATGCACAGCAGCAGCAGCAGTAACAAGCCGCGATGGCTACATACCGCCGCGCGACTCATCTGAACACACAGTGTTCGCCCCCACGTTACGTCACGAGAATCGTCGTTGCGTCCTCGTCCCCAACATCCAGTAAACATTCGTCGAATTGAATCGGTCGTGTTTCGCGGCTAATGCTCCCGGCCCCGACCCGCGAGCTTACAGATCAAAAGCTTTCGAGCGCCGGCCGCTTTTTTCCGATCCAAACACACACCCAAACGCAGCCGAGGAAAAAGCTCCCCGACCAACACAAATGGCGGAGTTTTATCGTTAAGTTACATTAGCTGCTGCAGCAAAAAACACGGACTGATTAAAAGCGTGCAGCGGAAGAAAAATCGCCCGAGCGAAATCGTACAGATGCACCGCACCGCTGTGTTGTCGGTGCATGTCCACGCCGTCGGCGGGAGCGAGATGGCGCGCATAAGTCATATTAGCCAGAGTTTTTCATGTATTCGGGGATATAGGCGACACGACGAGACGACTTCCCCGCCCACCGCTGGGTAGTCATGTAGTGCAATTTTACCGGCTTTTCAGAGACTCAATTCCCAACCGGCACGTACAACTTGGCCCTAAGCCCCCACCCACCGAAACGGCTGGGAAACAAATCGGTTGCATGTCATACAACACACGAGCGCAAATTCGTCTACACACAATCGAATAATCATTCCTCTAGCGGTTTTTTTGTCATTCCTTTTTGTTTCGCTATTTGTCCGAGCCGAGCCCACAAGTAGCGCCAAGCTTTCAGCTGCAATCAGAGCCCGAGAATGTACAGAGTCGGAGAGGGACAGCAGATTTGGCGTGCTGCAGAACGAGATGCACTAGGCGGGCAACTATTTGTTTCCCATTTTTTCGTGTTAGTGGCTCCGTTAAGTTTTTTATGCTTACCTTGCTCCCACCCAGAGGAAAAGATTGTCACCACCCCTTTAGTGCGAACCGGTTCTGCGCGACTGCGATGCCATGCGATGGGAGCAGATAGCGTCCGATTTTTGGTATGGCTGGCGGCTTGGCACGGGCTGCACTGGGAGAGAGCCGACAAAACGGCAAAAAAAGTGGTATTTGAAGCTAAGCACACACACACACACACCTGCCGAGCACTGCCTGTTGGAGCGAGTGTGTATAGATAAGTGGGGGCTTTTACACGCTTGTAACTACACATGTAGTTTGGTGATTTGATGTAATGCCTGCTCATGTTTTCCTGTAACACACATGAAATGTCAAGCGTATGAGGGGCTTCATGTGCAATTTATTCGTCTTTTTTTTCGCTTTGGCTCCCTCTCCCCACGGCGGCGGTGCGGTGTGCACTTCTTCATTTGCTCGCAAGCACAATGAGCGGCGCTGTATATCTCTTTCCCGTTAATCAGTACAAGGGAAAAAGGCGCTTTCCTTCTTGCTGCGATACGACGGCTGCTGGCGGTGCCCGTGGGACGGGGATAATTTAATTGACAACTAGACCATCAGTGCATCCAGCCTGGATCCGGAGACGACGTCATATTCCTGAAAAAGATCCTTCTGCGGCCGCTTTCTGCTGCTCCCCGCGCGGTGCGGTTTTCGCCGCAGAAAGAGTGCACCGAAGCAAACGGGCATAGTTGACTTGTTCGACTGTGTTTACAGCGAAACTTGTGGTAGAGGCACGGCAAGCGGGCGAACGTAAAAGACACATTACCACCGCGCCCGCGGCCATCTGCTTGGGAAGGAGGTGGGCTCTTGCACAGGCTGGCCCAGAAGCAGCAGCGGCTGAACCACTCAATCGTCGGGGAGATGTTTCGGTTCGATTTTCCTTAATTGGGCCTCGCTTTGTTTATTAATCCCCCGTCTATCTAAATGGTTACCTCCCTCGGGGCCCGCTTTTTGCCCGATGCCTGCTCGGTTGTTCTCGCGTGTCATCTATTAATTTGACGGGGAATGAGTGGAATAAATCCGCTCTTCTGACTTCTGTTCGCTCGTTGTACCTTCCTGGCATGCTTGCGCGCCGGGACCAGGAGCCTGGACCGGGGAGGGGGCGGAGACACTCGGGACGGCGGCTGGGCTAGCTGCCCTGCCGTGCTACTGGATACAGCCCAGTCAAGTTTTATCTATTTCTCTGTGTTGTCACTGAGGTTTTCGCGGATTTTTGATTGCCGCTTCAGATGCTCGAACCGCCAATAAATTGATCGGAGACTTCTGGTGGCTTTGCTGCCGTGGTGTTTTTGTCATGTTCGTTTGATTAGAGATGCCCGCGGCTGCCGATGCCTCGGGGATTATTTATACGCCGCGATAAGAGCCGCTGTAGCAGTAATTTTCAGGCGAGCGTTAATGCGCGACATAGCAACGGTCGAACGCTCATTTGCATCATTTAGACAAAGGTTAGCTTATCGTCTCGGAACTAAGGCGGACCGGGTTCCAGCGCAGTTTCCTCAGACCCTTCAAATTAATTTACCGGTGGGTCGTTTAGGAAATTAAGCCACCCATACTAACAAGCTTGCGGTATACTTAGTCCAGGTCAGGTCATTTCGACGTCGTTCTTAATTTCTTAAATTGTTAAAGTCTTTTAAAGTGTTTCTTTCACCACTCTTGTGGAACTTGCTCCTGCACTGGCTACTTATCGATCTAGACGAATTTAGCTATTTGCCATCCACTCGCCTATGCCGACGCGACGATGTGGTTGGTGCGATATCAGGCATTCTATCCGAGGTGTTGCAACAGGCCCTCTCTAAGCTAGAAACATCGTCAGGAAACCTTACCAGGAAGCCCAACCTGATCGAGAGATCCCAAAAGGCCATTACGACCCTATACTCCTGTAAAAAAGCCATTGGCAAGAAATGGGGAATGGAACCGAGGGTAGGCCACTGGATCTTGATCTGGTTGTACCTACATATGTAATACCCTTTCTGCATGCATTAGTTTGGTGACGGGCCGTAGATAAGGCCATCCACTTAAAAATTCTGGAGAAGATCCAAAGGACAGTAGGTCAACACTGTCAAAGGCCCTGGGCACTATTCTCCACCTGCCATTGGTCTGACTCATTTTGCAAGCAATGTGCAAGATGTAGTGCCATAAGGCTCAACGCTACGGAGAGTTGGATGTACATAGGTATACCGAACATGGACACAAGAATACTGGAAATGGACCGCAAATTGATGACACCATTCCCAAGTCCCACCTTGGCAACACATTCATATATTCCATTCCCTCTAAGAGCGTTCTATCACCAAGCATACAGTATATAGAGAACTCATCTCTAACAAAAATTTGTCCGCTGTGCTTATGACCATTTTGTCTTCGATTGGCTCCCACCGTGTTCATTTCACCAGAAATGAATCCAAGAATTCACCCGACTTCAGAGCTCGGCACCGAGACTACGCTGGCCCGTGATCTGCGGCCTGGGCGCTGTTGTGACTTATCTGTATTTGAATGGGACTACCTCAGGACTATGCCCGTCGTTCTCTGTTGTCACACCCGAAATTGCATTCATCAATTAAGAACAGGCGCAATGGGCACAAACACCTGCTTGCTCAGATGTAAATATTCCAACGCATACAGATGAGTCACAACAGCGCCCAGGCCGCAGATCGCGGACCAGCGTAGTCGGGTGAATTCTTGGATATGCTTGGTGGTTCTATCCAGCGGAAAGAGTTGAGTTCGCGTTTATTTACAGCTACGGCTCCAAGCTGGATGACGAAGTGGGGGGGGTGTTTTCTGGTCAATTAAACCTGAGCCTTTCTTTCCGCCTACTCCACTGTTCAGTTTTTCAGATGGAGACAGCCAAGCCGCACTAAAATCATTGCCGGTATTCATACCATTCCGAAGTTAGTCCATGATTGCCGCACGTCCCTAAACGATGCTGACGACCTACATAGCTCGTCTCGGTACTACCTTGACAGAATCAGGCATCTCTATCCAGCCGGGAATGCCATTGGAGGAGCGTCAGTTGAACATTAGACTACCATTAAGACTGCAAATAACAGATGTCAGATGCCACGCCAAGGACACTTGTTCCACAACTCGAAAAATACGGCCAACTCTTGGCATAGCTAGATCTAAGAAGCTAATGTCTCTCAGCCGAGGCTCAATTAGCACGATTATGGACTCGGAGCAACCTCGTGGGACTTTTGCAGAAATTTCCAAGACGACGAAGAGTAGCAATCCATCGGGCGCATCATGTGTCTCTGGTCGGCTCTCGCCATACTTAGAGGCCGACACCAGGGTACATCCCACTTCAGAACCCTAAGCGAACTGCGGTCCGTGGACATAAGAGACCTGCTTCGGTTTATCTTTCCATTTCACAGGAGAATTGGTTCCCAAATAAGAAAAAATGGCTTGGTGGAAAGAGATTCACAACAAACGAGGAGGTCATTGCCGCAACAGAGGCATATTTTGCAGAGTTCAACAAAACCTATTTTTCGGAGGGCTTAAAAATGCTGGAATATCGTTGCGCTAAGTGTGTCGATGTAAAAGGAGACTATGTTGAAAAATAAAATAACATTGTCAAAAATTTGTTTTCTTGCCTAACACAGGTACCAACTTATCAATCACCCCTCGTAATTGGGTCCTTGGATGCAGACCAGTTTACCATTCTTCTTCTTTTGGACTTTAGCAAGGCCTTTGATTCCGTTGATCATAACCGACTACTTGTTAAATTAGTGCAATATTTCACTTTTAAATTTCCATAGAAAATCATCTATTTATTCGCCCACAAAAACTTGCTTGACCCGTAGCGCATTTCTACCGCTAAACTGTTCCTTTCAAAACTTAACTGTGATTATTGTAAATCTATCGAACCCAAATTACGCAAAATCAGCATATCTCCTGATAGTGCAATTAGTCATTATAAATTAAAAATAACGGAACCCAGGTATAATGAATGAATTTGAATGATTTCTTTTTTGGATTTCTAATACCATAAACTAAAAATTTTACCCATTCAAAATTACCGCAATTTTTAAAATCCGTGATTTAATAAAAAAATCGAAATTTTTAGAAATCTCCAAAACAAGTACAATTATTGGAATTTTGAAATATTTCTTTTAAGAAAATAATTAGTTAATAGTTTTAGAGTTTGAGGTTGTTTATACAAAATTTATGAAAATATAAAACTTGCTATAATTAATTCCAAAATGGCAAAATGGGACTACTGATGTACGCTGACGCTATCGTCATCCTGGCTCGTTCTCCTGTGATTCTTCGTAGAATCCTGGCTTCCTTGGACCGGCACTGTGCATTGAACGGGCTGTACGTCAATACTGCCAAGACTAAAGTGATGGAGCTGAAACGAGGAGGCTGCAGAACCAACAAGAAGTACTTTTACCGTAGTGATCCGATTGAAGTGGTGAGCTCCTACGAGTATCTGGGCGTCATAATTTCAGGCTCCACCCTTGGTCTACAAGCAGCTGATCACTCCATCAGAAAATCGAAGTTTGCACTGAATTCAATGCTATCCCTGTGTGCCAACCCTAGGATTGACTCTTGGAACTCCCGAGTCAAGCTCTTTAACAGCACTATCTCTGCGATGCTGCTTTATGCAGTGCCAATCTGGGGCCTCCGATACACGGACAAATTGGAGCGAGTTCAACTCGAGTTCTTCCAAAAGCTCGTGCGCCTCCCACGGTCGACGTCAAGCGCCAGTCTTCGTCTCGAGTTGAGCCTCGTTAAGGTCGATTTGAAAGTCTTCCGCCTAACCTACAAATATATTGTCAAGGTCTTGTCCATGGAGCCAACCAGACTCCCTAGGATCTGCCTGCTCAACCAAATCGAGCAATTCCGCAACCAGCCAAATTACAGCAGGCTTTTATGGATCAGCCAGCTGGAGACTTACCTCGCTCGCATCGGCATGGTGCACTTGCTATCCTCCACAGACCCATCGGTGTGGTGCCAATCCGCTGAAACCGCCTTCAATCGCCTGGAACATTACCTGAGGATGACTGACTTGACTAGTTACACTAGATCTCAGTCCCAGCTTACTGTTATCCCGAGGGTCCTAAACGAGGATTGTGCTACATACCTTATGCACAGGTCACCTCTCTTTGTCCTACAAATCTATGCGCAACTCAGGCTGATGAACACCTTTCAGACCAAATTCTACTGGAAAGGCACAACGTATGTATGTATATCCTGGACCACGATGCGATCTGTTCCATGTGCAACTTGAGGCAGCCAGAAACTCTCGCCCACTTTCTCTTTGTGTGCCCTTACTATAAACATTTCAGACAGCACCTTATTCTTCCAATTTTATATGACAACTGCTTTGGCGTAGATAGCTTGCTTTTTA
Organism: Neoitamus cyanurus; assembly: GCA_947538895.1. Classification (NCBI taxonomy): domain Eukaryota; kingdom Metazoa; phylum Arthropoda; class Insecta; order Diptera; family Asilidae; genus Neoitamus; species Neoitamus cyanurus. The sequence goes on from OX384540.1 coordinate 3,639,425, forward strand.
TTTTAGTACAAGCCGACCAGAAAAAGGTCAAAAACATTGTATATTATGTCACTAATTGTCTTCGCATCAGAGCTTTCTGTCTTAATGAATAGCTGGTCTGACTGAGGTATTCTTAAGTTTTCGGTCAAACGTGTAAGTGAGCTGTGATATTTCTTTTGCTTCCCTTTTGCTAAAGTTTGTCTTGCGACTTATACCTTTTAGTCTATATTTATTCATATATTAATGTACTCACTGTTACAAGGGTAACCCTTATATACTGTAAATAAATAATAATAATAATAATAATAAATTTCTCAATGAAAGCTAGCAATCCTCTTTTATAAACTCTAAAATTGTTGATTTTATCTCCGTATTATTAAAGAATTGTATTAATCTTCTTGAACATTTCTCCTTTTTGTTATTTTTCATCACTAGCTTCTTTTCCACAAATGAAACAAATTCTTTTCCAATCGAAGTCACATGATGATAAACTTGGCAATCGTTTTTTTGGAGGAGAGAAATTCACGTTTTTTCTTGCTTTTTATAGGCTTCAATGTATTTATTATTAATATATTTCTGCCGAGATGATGTATGAGCATATACAACTTCACACGCATTTAACCCTCTCTCTGTGCATGGGGGTGTAAACACACCCCAGGCTACTAAAAATGTCAATAATTAAGTAATTAATGAATTCTAGAAAAAATGCTCTTAGGAATGCTATCTGTGGTATATTTCACATATAATCTGAACAAATCGCTTTGAAATCGGTGAATTTAAATATAGTATTGAGGTTGCGAAGGTGTTGAGGCGCTTAACGGTGCATAGGGGTAGTTTTGCACCCCAATATTTCATCATATATTTACCACTCAAAATTCAATTTTTCGCCGCCGCTTTTGTCTGATGATCATATTAGGAGGTAATTTATTTGGATATCGTGATAACCAGAGCAGTTCATACGGTAACACGTACTTGGGTTATTGTCTAGTTATTGGAAGATTGATAGGTAAATGAGGACCCAAAAAGATATATTTGGTCGTAAAAAACGACAATTAGTTCAAAATGTCCCTCGTGTTCCCACCTATAAATATTGGCTGGCGCTGGCTGTATACTAACTATAACTTACGAAGTATACGCTCTAATTGGAATTTGAATATATTCTGGAATGCGGAAATATTGGGATGAACGATTGGATGAGTTCTGGGAGAAGGACAACCGTCCGTTTTATAGAGCCGTCATGTCATTGCAAAGAATCCAGCAGCTCCTGCGATTTCTGCGATTTGATAATTACCGTACTAGAGGATAACGTTTGAAACAGGATAAATTGGCAGCCTTCAGAGACATTTGGAGTATGTTCTTAGAATATTTAAAACATCCATATACACCGTCGGCAGATTTAACCATTGATGAGCAATTAGTTGCATCTCGGGGTCGGTGCAAATTCCGACAATATATTCCTACAAAACCCGGCAAATATGGAAATTTTCTGGATATGTGACTCCGAATCCAATCCAACGAGCCAATAGCAAGTAACTACATCGTTAGAGTTAGCTTTATATTAACAAAGGCAGAACTATTACAATAGATAATTACTTCACGAGTTGCACTTGCACTCTGGCAGATCAGTTATTGGCGAAAAAAACTACAATTATAAGAACAGTCAAAAACAATAAACCAGATCTGCCGGCTGAATTCTCCAAGAAAGAAGAAATACGAAAATGTTAAGTGGATTCAAAACGGTTTTCTTTTAATAATTACCTAACGCTAATAAGCTATGTTCCAAAACCAAACAAAAATGTTCTCCTATTGTCAACATTTCACAACGACACTGGTATTGATCCAGAAACCTCGAAGGCGAATATAATTCTGGATTATAATGCCAGGAAGGGCGGTGTGGATACTCTAGATCAACTTGTTAAAACATATACATGCAAGCGAAAAACCAGACGTTGGCCAATGGTTCTTTTTTTCAACATGGTTGATGTGGCGGATGTAGCTGCATTGAACTTGCACAGGATAGCAAACCCACAATTATATGTATATGGCGAAAAAATCTTCAGAGCGGAAGGATTTCCTCAGGGATTTGTGACACCAGCTGGTTGATAGTGTCATACAAAGACGGCTATTAAACCTGAAGACGTTAAAAACCAGCTTGAGAATTGCGACACAACAAGTCGGCTACAACGTACCTTTACTTCGGCGTCGCTACGTTCACCATACAGGTGAACCCAGCATAATAAGGAGAGGTCAGCGGTATCAACGTAGATGCCACCTGTGTCTTCGATCCAGCGACGTCAAAGTCATATTGCACTGCGATATTTGCAATGAACCAGCTTGTAAAAATAACAACACAAATATTTGTGATCAATGCATGAACGTTGAAGCTAGTGACGATGAAGAAGATTCCGATGATGCATCTTAAATTTGCTGATCTATTTCATTTCAATTCTCTGAATTTTAATTAATTATTTTAAGTATCTTTCCCACAAATAAATAATATACCACAAATTCCAACGCAAACAAAGTCTTTTCCTTATATTTCCCACTAGAAATCTATGGGGTGCATTTACACCCCTATGCACGGTTAATGTTAAAATTTATATGCACAGAGAGAGGGTTAAGTATTGTAATAATCCATCATTTCTCTCCTCAGAAGCTTGTTTTGAAGTTCCCATAGCCCAGTCATTTTAGGCATTTTAAACCCCAATCTGCGGAAAAATTCCTAGTGAGCTGAATTTTTGTATACGCCTTTATTACGGCGTTGCAATGAAGATGTGAAAAATCGACATTGATATTGTGCTGGCTAAAAATGTTATGAAGGTCAAAAGTTCACGAAATCAGTTTTTCGCAAATATCTCGCGACCTATTACTCGGAGGTCAATAGAGGTCATCATAAAAATTGTTTGTCATAAAATTATCTACAAAAAATGCCGCTTGCATTTCTCTGTAAAATTAACCGTTTTCGTAGTCGAGCGCTGAGAAAGCGACTATATTATGACGATGCACTCGTTTCCTCACCACCTTCGAGGTAGAATGCAAGGCAAGTTTTTTTTTACATGGTTTCCCCCGTAGGCATAATCCATGATATGTAGAGGTATATTAAGAGGTTTTTTTTATTTAAGAGTGAATAATTTTTTATTTGAATACTGAAAAATACAGAAGAAATAAACTTTAGTATATAATTTTTTTTTGTCATTCATTGGCGATATCTTCAGTTTCTATATCATTAACAACCCCACTGCTCTGGATCAATTTCTCTTCCTTGCCAGGTTTGTATTTGATGATACACTCGATAAATATGTTGAGCTGCAAAAGAAGTAGGTGGTAATAATGGAAATTTCACAGCTGTGCTTTGTCTTGTTAGTTTAGCAAAGCTACAGTATCTGTAATTATCTATCGAAAGTTCTGATTTTGGAGCACCGTAGATTGCAAAGCAAACAAAAATTTTCTTCAACATCTGCTGAAGCAATATTCTTACTGAGACTATCCATACTTAATAATTATCTGTAACAAGAAATATTAGAAAAATTGGTAAACGGAAAGTCGAAAATGAAAAAGATAAAACAAAAAATGCACAAATGAAATTTTTTTTCTTACTATATAATATTATCGCTGTAACGACACACGATGAATATGTTTTTATTGGCAAATATAATTGAGAATTTCAACACACACTGCACAAAATATTCAAAACAACGTTCCACTAACGCACTGGCACCATACTAAACTGTTTTGAGAGCAGAATAACATCTGCCACTCGTGCTCTCCACTATCCCCTATTCCTTTTCTATACCTGCAATACCTAGCAGAAGGTTTCAAAAGGTAAACATTTAATTTTTTAGTTTAAGAAATTCAAAAAATCCGGAAACATCTAAATCCATTCATTGTAGCTGGGTTCCGAGGTATAAACCTAATTGCACTGGACTATGAGTTTTAAATGTAACATTTATATGTTACGTGGCAGCCGCATAGGTTTTACAAGTAAGGAGCTTTGCACTGATTGCTCTTGAAGGGTTCATTTGATTTCTGTAAACGGAAAGTATAAGCAACGAGCCGACTGCCTCACAAAGCTACTAACTCTTCGCGTGATGGACGTTTCTAGAGTTGTGTCATGAATTGATTGCACAGAGTAGCGATATAAAAAGGTTTGGTAAGGGACAGACAGTCGACTTGTCAATCAATCAAAACATCAAGTAAAATTTCCGAATAGACTTATTACCTCAACAGCAATTACGAGTACGCAGCCCACTGCCCAAGCAGTTATAAAACTGTCTGCCATTTTGGTTTTACCATTTCAAGGAATCCGATTTGGACGACATACAGTGACTCACACGTCTAACCGGACGAGGAATGCAACACGCTTTAACTCTGTAGTTCAGGAGAGCGTTTGCCGCATTGCTTGTTATTCCTTGAGGTACAAATTGTCAGTTTTGTTAAATTCTTCAAAGTGTAAAGTTGCACTATGGCCAATCCACGCGAGCAAACATCTGTGGAGATTAAGAATCTAATTTTGCGGCGCACGATATTATATAAAAGTTTGAAACAGAAAATCGAGTTAGCATTAAAAGCAGAAAGGGGCAAGGAAAGAAAATGAATGCAAATGATGAGATCGTCGAGCATAATCCATCACGTCTGCTGATAAAATTAGAACTCATTTCCGACAATAAAAAATGCAGGATACGCTTTACCAAAGAGCACTAAGCAAGTCTCCCGAATTTTGGAACCGAGTAATGAGCTATACTTTAAAGAAAAAGACTTTATAGTTTTTATATCACAGGTTCTCTTTACGGATAAAAACAAATTAAATTTGCAAGGTGAAGATTTGTATGGCGACGTGCAACTGAAGCATTTTTTTCCGAAATATCAGGGCTCGAAAATAACCGGTATTTCCAAATTTTCAAACGAAAAAGTCACCTACAAAATGGCGACTGCGATAAAAAATATTTTAGTGGTATGTGAATTTTTGAAATCACTATCGACTGGTCGCATGATCACGAAAAAATTGACTTTTTTTTATAAAAGTCATGAAAAAACCGGTAATTTTTAACTTTTACTTTTCAGTCAAATAATAAAAGTCAAATAGTGACTTTTATTTTATCAATCTAATAATAAATTACTTGTTAAAGAATTTTTCATTTTAGCATATTGGAAACAGTAAAGCAAAGTTAATCATAAAATAATATTTTTTTTCGACAGGTGTCACCAAAATTTCAATTCAAATGCGCTGTACTCTAATTGCAATAGCTAGCTGCAAACAGTAAAAGTTCTTATAATGACGGAAAAATTGTTTTTGTTATTTAATATCGTTGTTTGCGTCTCTCGGTTGTATATTTGAATTTTTACGGTTTTCTGAAAATCGTGGCAGACGACTAGTACATACATATGTACGCACCCAGAGAAGTTTTAACAGAATTGTTAGGTACTTTATTATTTAATTAGTATCAAATAATCTTTGTATATTTGTTATCCTGGGCATATATAACATATAAAGAAGTGCCATTCAAGTTGGTATTGTCATTGCAAACAACATAACAAAATATCGTTCTTAATAAATAAGTTCTAGGTAAAGCAATATGGAACCATTTTTCACAGGAAATGTTTTTATTCAAAATACGAGTATGCAAGTTATTTACAGAGCAGATCTACGTAAACGTTATGCCAAAATATTGTTTGGTTTTGCAAGCAGAATGTGATTTAAGATTTAACATATGACATGTATATGAAAAACATTTCAAATAAATAATCAACGTTGTCCTCATCACAGTCACTAATAACAATAAGTGGGTCAGCATCGTTTTCGACAAAAATTACGTCTCCGTCACTTGTTTCATTATCTGAGAAATAAGTTGTTGTCAGCATTGCTGATATAACTGTCGTTATCATTTTTTATTGATTGTTGTATTTTAATGATGTAAAATCCGAGTAACAATCAAATTATTGTCCTACGTTTCTCTAACTGCGAACAGTAGGTTGCATCACTGTCATAATCATCTATTTTATTAATGCACGTATTTTTCATTTCACTCATTGCTCATAATGTATGTATATAGTCTCCTCTACTGTCTACACACAGCTACTGCACAAAATCAAATAAACGATTTGATTCTTTCTTACTATTGCAGTAAACAAAGCTTACTTGCTGTATTAATTGTTCATTGAGCAGTTAGTACCTTACACCAGTCGAATATGCAAAAGCGGCCAATAGTTCTATTTTAAATTGTGCAAACGTTTACGAGCATTATCGGAAGAACGAATATATACGTAGAGAGCATAATATTTACATTATTGAGTTAATGCCCATGAACATTTTGGTAATGGTGAAGAGCCAGTAATAATAGTAATGGTCCAGCAATCCACATTTATCACATTACTTGTAATGGTAATGGCTGTGATAATTCATTCTAAAGTAATGCATTATATCACAGCTCTGACTGCAACTTTATTATTTGTACCCATTTCCAGAGCTTCCAGACCTCAGTGGACCCTTACGGGGGTTTTAAGACTATGTTTGGAGTATTGCCGAAATTCATTTTCTGATTTTTTTTTTAAGAGCAAAACTTATTTCAATCGAAATATGATTTTTATTTTTGAAAATCGAAAATAAAAATAATTTTATGATTAACTTTACTGTATCTCTGCTTCCAATATGCCAAAATGAAAAATTCTTTAAGAAATGACTTTTATTATTAGATTGATAAAATAAAAGTCATTTGCTGACTTTTTTTATTTGACTGAAAAATAAAAGTCGTTAATGGACTTTTATTATTTGACTGAAAAATAAAAGTCAAAAGTTACCGGTTATTAATGACTTTTATTATAAAAGTTACAACGAAACGGTTATAAATTGATTTTTATTTTTTATTCGTATAATAACCGGTTATTTGTGACTTTTTTTTTTAAAGTCATAAAAGTCACCAGCCCTGCGAAATATACAAGGGCTACTCTAACCCTTTCACGTTTATAACTATTCCAAGACAGTTAAAATGATTTTGTTTATTTATATCTATTTATTATGGTCTAATTTAACGTAAAAGTAATACATAAGGTAGAAGTTCTGTATATTTTAGTGTTTTATAGAAAGGGTCATCTATGTCCCTATATACGTTAAGGTAAGCTTCTTTTAATGTATCGCAAAAAAATACTATGACGCATTTGTTGCAAAATAAATACAAACTATGGTAGAAAATACAAAATATTTATTATAGAAACATATTAATAATACAAAATTTAAAATTTAATGGTATTCAACAAAACAATTGCGTTCTGTAGTGTAACATAAATGAACATTACACGTGGAGCAGGTGTTATTTGTGCGATTCTCAACACGACTTTTTGCACATTGTACGCATCTTTTTCTATTATTTACTTTTACCATGAGATGTGAAGGTGTTCGGCGTTTTTCTGTGAAAGAGATTCGCTTTTTCGTCATAAGAATTGATGACAAAGCTCTTTGTCTAGACGAAAAACCACCAACAAGTGAACGAGGTACTACCTGGCGAAATTCTAGGCTCGAAAGCAGAGTAGTACAGTCAATCTGTCAATGGAGTGATGAAAAAATTCCAATAGTCGAAAATGTTGTTTTATTCGTTGAAGAATAATGTACTTAAGCTACCTTCGCGATGGGCACGTGCTACTTTGGTGCGCTTTTTTGAAAACTCAAAAAAACTTCCAAAAAAAATTTGGAATGCATTTTTCTCGGAACGTGTGCATTTTACGGGAAAATTTTTCAAACAAAAAAAGTAGAGGACGTTGCGATCTACAATTAATGTCAGTGAAGCAATGTTGTACAGCAAGAAATGCGCACGGTAGGTGGCGCTGAAGTTTCCAAAAAAATTTAGTAAATTTAGTAGTAATAGTTTTATACAAACAAGATACCAACTTTTAATTGTTGTTGTTTAATTAACACTTTGAAAATTTGGAAAAACTGGACGCCGGAGAAAGTCACAGTAGGACCGACGAAGTTACCGTTAACAGTACGGTGGTGTATACGCAACGCTATATTGCACTGTAACTTGAAAACGGTAAGTTGTATGAAAAAAATGTTTGAATAAAAGTTGTTGATAATAATGTAAGGAACAAGTTTTGTATTTACATTTTTGCGATAAAATAATATTTTCATGGCGAAAAAGTGGAAAAACCCTTTTTTGGAAACTTCAGCGCCACCTACCGTGCGCATTTCTTGCTGTACAGCATTGCTTCACTAACATTAATTGTAGATCGCAACGTCCTCTACTTTTTTTGTTTGAAAAATTTTCCCGTAAAATGCACACGTTCCGAGAAAAATGCATTCCAAATTTTTTGGAAGTTTTTTTGAGTTTTCAAAAAAACGCACCAAAGTAGCACGTGCCCATCGCGCAGGTAGCTTAAGTACATTATTCTTCAACGAATAAAACAACATTTCCGACTATTGGAATTTTTTCACTCAAACTATTCATTTTTCGACAGATTGACTGTACTAGAGTTCCTTCAACACGTTTGGCTTCGTGCAGCTTGCAATAAATTATACGAATTATTCATCGCAATATCTAGTAAGTCGAAAAATAATCTTAGGTAGTATTTTATTTTTGCCTTTCGATCCACTTCATAACACACTTTTTTTTTGGTCCATGAGATCGACACCTCCCATATTTTTATTATACTTCACAACAACTTAAGGGCAAGTTACGTTCAACTTGTCACCACTACCTTGTACACGCCTGTTGACTGTCGTTGACGGTATGGGTGACAAAAAATTTGTCAGTAAAAATACGGCTTTGTTATCCATCCATTTTATAAAAGATATTCCATTGCTGCTAGTTGCGAAAATGTCTCCACGATTCATATTTTTATCGGTTGGTAAATTTTTTGGTATATTTTTCCTATTTGAGCGTACCGTTCCACAAGCCTTTATATTCATATACTGAAGCTTAGCGGAATTGAAAAAATTGTCAAAATATACTTGACAACCCATATCTTGTAAACCTTCAGACAATTGCAACACAACCGATTCACCCAATCCAGTTTCAGTACCATCTTTTTTCTTCCCTGTGTACAAATCAAACTGATACAGATAGCCAGTAGAAGAGTCTGTCCTGCACCACATTTTGAACCCCCATTTTATGGGTGTATTTTTGACATGTTGCTTCATTATATTATGGCCCTTGAATTTGATCATATGTTCGTATTGCCTGGGTTTTAGTGGTAGTCATAGCGGTTTGAAAAGCTTGCTTGAAGTGATCTATAACAAGTCGTATTTTGAATGCCCTATCATAAGAGGAATTAGTCCTATTCGGTACATTGAAATTGTCACAAAAATGCAAGTTCCTTCGTAATTCTTCAAAGCGGTTTATAGGCATCACGTTAGCAATACTAGTATAAGGAACTCCCATGTCAGCATCTGTAGACCAATAACATCTGAATGTAGGTAAGCAATGATATCCCATTACAAAGTTCATGCCGATGGCGATGAAAGCTTTGGCTTCTTCATTAGTCATGGTAAAAGGTCGACCATTTTGTTCAGCATAACGTATAGATTCACTAACAATAATGTCATCTACCAATTTATCAAAGCATCCAACTGCATTGAAAATTTTTATAGGAGTCAGTTCCACACCAGAGATGTTATCTAAAATTTGAACTTCACCGAAGTTATACCCTTCGATCTCACAAAACTTTTGTGGAGTATATGAATTTTTTCGCCAGTTGAAAGAAGGTACGGTAATGCTATGTTGTTGATCTTCAATTATGTTCTCTTCTAGAGACGCTGAGCTTGGTTCAATTTCAACAGTCGACATACCCGTGTAGCGGATGATGGTGTCTTCGCTGCGTCCTGTATGACCTGGTTGGGGCCTAAGCAATCCCCGCGACTAACGTGCCGCCGGGGAAGTTGTACACTGGGCCAGTTGGGCCTGGTTGCGACTGTATCCTTGCGTTGGTTCCATCTCAGCGTTACCCTCACTGAATGGAGCTGGTAGGTGGCTGAAGAAAATCAGCCGTTGATTAGCAACCAGAGGGACCTGGGAGAAGTGGTAGCACTGAAAAGAGATGGAAATGCCCTTGGTGCGTCTCTGAACGAGGGCTCTGTAACACTACTCAAACGAGGAAAACTCCGATTTTAGAACTTAAAACATTTTATTTTTATACGGGAATCGTATCTCCCTTACAATTGTACAGGCAAACTCTAATGTACTGACTTTTCATTTTCAAAAACAATTCCTACTTCTCTCCCCGATCCTACTGGGTTTTCCCCGCACCCCTGCACCGATTTCAAAGTGCGAAACTTACAAAGTACAAATGTGTTTTTCCTAAAGCTACTGCTAATTTTTTTACTCTTCCTTCGCACTCAGACATTTTTAATCGGTACCAAAGGACAACCGCGATTTCACTAAACATTGTGGTGACTCCCACCAAAGCCGGGAAAACCATCCACCTAGACTCTCAAAGTTTCTCAAGCTAACCAAGATGCAAAGAACTCCACGGCCGCCACACCCGCATATCCTGCGCTAAAAAAATTTGGTCCTCTTCATCAAGGAGCAAACCATCCTCGTCGTCGCTGTTGTCAGCCATCAAGATTTCTAATATTTCCTCGTCCCTTAGCGAAAACTGTCTATGTCGATTTTAATACATGATCTGCAATAAAATATATGGAACTAAGAATGATAAACTGAAAATTATAGCATAGCAAACAAAATCATTAGTTTGTAGTAAAAGTGTCCGATATGCATAAAGGGACACCCGCGTCCCTTCTCATTTTTTTACATAATAGATATGCATTACTTTTACTAAGAAAACCGAAAATATGAAATAAAACGATAATTATACTTAACAGTGAATATAACTATGAAGAAAGACGGGCGTGATAAGTCGCTATATAATAATAAAATATTTTTGAATGTCGACGTCTAACAAAAATATTTGTCACTTTTCGCGCCAATAACTTTTTTGATAGATAATGATTTTTTTTAGTGTTGCTAGCGCATAAACTTGAAAACGTACAGTACACTTTAGAAATATAAATGTTAAGAAGGATTTATTCTAGGATTACTGTAAATCGTGAAAATTATATGGGGACAAATATGTGTCCTATGCGTGAAAGGGCTAAAGCACGGAGGAGGCTCAGTAATGTTCTGGGGCTGCGTTTCTGCTGCAGGGACAGGAAACCTCAATTTTATTGAAAATATTATAGATCGATTTCAATATGTGGAAATTTTAAAAGCAAATTTGTAAGATTCTTGGCAGAGTTGGGTATTTCGGATAATTTTATATTTTATCAAGACAACGACCCAAAACACAAATCACATGTTGGTAGATCGTGGTTAATTTACAATTTGGCACGAAGTTGGGCGGAAAATATACTAGAAGACCTACTGAAATATTGCTGAACGTAAAACAGCTATCAGCAGCCAGATTCTATACCTACTAAGGAGACTGGAAGAAGTCATTTTGTATAAAGGCTATGCAACAAAATATTGAAATGAACAAATATTCCATTTTGTCCGGTTAGTTGTGTGGAGTTGAATTCAGAGTTCCATTCGTTATTATTATTTTGTTGAATTAATTGGTCTGAGGATATAATTAAAAGAATTATTTACGACAAGAACGCCGTCCTCAATACCTAAGTACAAATTGTATAATTACGGTTAAAAACAGATATCAGTTTTCTTGTTGCATTTTGTGTAAATTAAATGTAATTAAATTAATTGATGTTTTCGTGCACGTCCACTTCCCGATAAATATTAAGGTCACTATTATGTCTTCCAAATATTGCGCAATGCTTTTCTAATTGAGACGGCTGCATGCACATTTTTGCGATGCAACGTGGATATGTATGTGTTGACGAGAATTAATCAGCCAATTGAATTCGTTGAATTCCTTATCTCAAATAAGGTACCCTCCGATGCAATTAGTTTTCTCAAGTGCATAACAATGCGTAGATGATTAAATGATATCTTGATCTTATATATATCTTTTAGTTAGATACTGTGATTTTTTTATTTCAGCTAACGTGAGTTTCGTCGTTATTTCCTTTAAATTTAACTTAGTCATTGTGGTTGCGGGTAATGTAACCTTAAACTATCCCGAACTCTGTACGAAATTTAATTCCTGCCTAAATTATATCATTATGAAGCTTCTAGCATTTTTTTAAGGTTTTGAATTTGTTTCTAATGATTTCGGGGTCGGAGATCATCTAACCGATCCGAGTTGACCTTGACGAGATATCCCAGGTCAAAGGATCAAATTTTGGAACAAAATATCAAGAAATTAGAAGTCAATCTTCCTAGGTTCTAGAAACAGTTGATTTTATGTATTGCTCTCTTCGCATTTGTTGACGATTTTATTATTTCAGAATTAGGAAATACTTTGTGAAATTTAATTGAAAAAAATCTCCCTTAACTCTCAGTGATACGCTAACCCTCCCTTAGTAAAGTAGTGTTCGGAATCCCTAAAGAACAAGGGTGAAGGAACTTATCATTTGAGGCGAAAAAAGTAGGGTGCTTCCCCTACAAAGCCCCGTTGGGACCATGTTCATATAGTGAATAGTCAGTATCCTACAGGCTGTTAAATTGAATGCATGGGCTCACGCATCCAGTATAACCAGTGTGTAAGTTTTATATATATTTATTATAATTATTTTTTTTATAAAATCAGGTGTATTATTTATGTTTTGAATGTGAATCAAGTGTAAACGTATTTGTAATTTTGTTTCTATATATATAATAATATTCTGAACGCGTCATTTTCTTTGGGCCAGCGAACACGGCGCTTTTCTTAGAGGTATCACAACACCTCGCACCTGTTAGTTGGGGAAAGGAATTTCGTGTGTATAAACACAAATTCTGGCATTGTATTTCAATAAAATGTAAAATCATAAAAGTAAAGATAGCAGGGAAGAAGACAAATGGTACGGAGTCATCTTTTCCATTCTAAATCTTCCACTACTATAATACATTATTTCCATCACTTCCATTTTCCATAACTAAATATTTGCCTTTTACAAAATGTCGAAAGGAAAAAATGACCATGAAAAAAATGGAATGGGGAAAACGTCCCCATGTAATGACATTATTTTTCCTTAAAACTACCTTCGATTTCCTTACTTATGCCGTTAATAAAACTTCCTTACCTTCTACTTCCACTAAACGGCGAAATTTTCAAATAAACATTCGTTTTTCGTTGAGTTTAAATGCTTATTTATTAGTAGGTATTTCAAAGTTGTATTTTTGTCAAATAAAACCGATCGAGCGCTGCAGGGTCACCCTTTTGATATTTCCAGATTCGTTATCAGCGACTCGTAAACCCCCTAGTGGGGATTTTCAGGGCAATCCCTTGAAGTTTTAATTTTTTCGGTTGCCATTTTGGGTCCGCCATCTTGAATTTTGGTAGATATAATTTCTGTGACTCCAAGGACATCTTCGAGTTAAATTTCATATAAATTGCTTAAAATTGAAGAATTTCGGTCGCCATATTGGATTCCCCATATTGATTTTGGAAATTTTTTTAATGGCAGTTTCGGAATCACGACTTCGAAATCCTCCTTATGCGGATTTTCAGGGCAATCTTCTGAAGTTTAATTTTTCGGCATTTTTTTTATTTGTGAGAAATCCAATCTTTTGCCCTTGGATACCTCGCCAAGGTCGAGTCAGATCGGTCAAATTTTGCGAAATTTGTGATCTTCGACCCCAGAAACGCCGGAAGTAACTGTAAGAGGACTGTCGTGGTTTCGGAACTGTCAGAACCGCCATCTACCTGAATATAATTGCGTGATTATTCAAGTATTTATTTATGCAAATAACTGATTTCCTACATGAACATCATCTTTTGTCCTCAAGCCAGAATGGATTTCGAAAGGGGCATAGTACCCTCACAGCACTTTTTAGGCCATCTGAAAATGTTCGAGGAACTATTGACCTAGACAGAGCCACTATTCTTGTACTGTGAAAATGAAGTTATAGACCTCACCCTTGAGACTCATCATGGCAGAGAAGATAGCGATAATGACGAAGAAGATCCTCCAATTTTAAATGCAACTCTAATTAAAGAAGGTCTCGATCTTGCCAGGAAATTAGGTAATCATTTTGATCAACATGATCCTGATGAGGAACGAGCTGCAAAATGTAAACGTGAACTGAAATCATTAAAGGCATCTTACAGGGAACTTTATAACGGTTTATCACGAAATCAAACACAATCTTTAATGACTGATTTCCTTCTAAAAACTACTGAACTATCAACACAGGAGTCTATTCTCCTATGATAATAGTGAATAGTGTCAGTGATATTGTAGTCTTACGCACACGTATAAACATTAAACGCTGTCAGAAAGTGACAATGCATAAAATTTTGTTATGTCTATATTATTTTTATTTTTTTTTATATTAATGCATTTCAGATACTATCTTCTTCTTTTTCAAAGTATAATTTATTTTTTATAATATATTTAATGAATTAAAATGTGTAAGCACGAAATAAATTCTTAAGTGAACTTAATAAAGATTTTTTTAATATTGTTTATTGTACTTTTCAGTTGCTTTTTTAGGTCTGGAACCAATCTACTATTCTTTCATTTAGCCAATATCTTTTTTTACACGAATTTTTTTTGCACGAATTTTTTGGGAACGTATCTATCGTGTAAAAAGAGAATTAGGTGTAAATTATTATTATTATTAATTCCATTAATTTCAGCTATCTTCCGAAAACTTTCTCTTTTTTGGAGTTTTTTCATTTAACGCTTTACTAAATGCCAAAATAACTAACACAATATTATTATTAAGCATAAATAAGGATATGATAAAATCAGCGAATAAATATACTACACATAGAAATTATTTTTATCACATTCCTACATACAGGGCCGGCCCTACCCTATGGCAAACGCAGCGACCGCTCCAGGCGCCAAATCACGGGGAGCGCCTCAAAGGTGACGAAAAAAAAATTTTCCGATTTTGCCTAGTATGAGAATGACTTTATTAGCTAAGATATTCCCGGGCCGAGTGCACGGCAGTCAAGTGCACGGCAGTCAAGTGCGCGCCCAATGCACTATCTAATCGGCAGTGCTGCCACCCTAATTGAAATGGCAAATCAATTTCGGAGCGCCGCCACTAGAACTAACCAGCTATTAGAATCGCTAGTGGTGGCGCTGTAAGCTATTGACTGGGAATAAGACGTTTGATAGTTTCGAGCATTGAAAAAGGCGGCATGTTAGACACCGCCATAAATTCAATAGAGACACGCTTCCAGCAACTTCCACAATTAATGAGACCTGGCTTTCCTGTATGATTTAAATAAGACCGATGAATATTCAGAAAATTTGGAAAAAGCGTGCCTAAAACTGACGCATGATTCTAACTGCGATATTTCTGGATTGGAGCTTTCAAGACAAATCTCGTCCTTGAAGAAGTTTTTGGATATCGATAAAGGTGTGACCCGAAAGCAATTCTTCAGTCACTGGCTACAAATGGTTGGCAAGACACGTTCCCCAATAATTGGACAGCTCTTCGGATTTTTGTAACCATCCCGGTTACCGTGGCTTCGGGTGAACGGAGTTTTAGCAAGCTTAAGTTAATTAAAACGTATCTCAGATGGACTCTTGCACAAGAGAAGCTTTCTGATCTAGCTATACTGTCAATAGAAAATGACATAGCTCAAACATTGTCGTATGAAGAGATCATAAAACCATTTGCAAATGCGTAAGCAGAAATTCAATTAAAATATGTCCTCTAGATTATTTAGCAAATTTTGATCTTATTATATTTTAAAGCAAGTGGTTTAATCATTTAAATTGTTCTTTAGCATTTTTATATTAATTAGTAGATATAATCGAAATTGTACCAAAGTACAAACAATGCCAAAGTTGATTATGCGTATTAATGTCATAGTATTGAATGTTGAATAGATTTTGTTTTAAAAGTGTTAACAAAAGATAAATATTCTTTGGGCAACAGAATTTTTGTGATAAATAATGTATATTACTTCATACTTATTTCTTTTGCTATTCTACACCAATTATTTTTATCAGTATTATGTAAAGCGTGGTGCTTCCGATACTAGTACGACACTACTATCCCTTATTTGCCACGAGTAGGTACCTACCTATAATAGCGACAAAAAGGGGGCGCCATAGCTGGATCTCGCTCCATCCCAAATCTTGCCTCGGCCCGGCACTGACTACATACCATTACAGTGGTATCAACATCATCAAACATTTATTGGCCGATTATTTTAAAAATTAAACATGGACATGTACACAATTTGGACGTAGGGTAAAAAGCAACGTTGATCGAAAAGTAGTCTGGGACGTAAAACGAAAAAACAAAAACCGGGAGATCGTAAATCGGGCGATTACTTAGATTGTCCTAATATGAATAGTTTTGTCTTGCAACTCCAGCTGTGCCAATAATTTTCTCCATCACTGTATATGATTTGTTTTCTTATTTCGCTTAAAAAAATGTTGTCCTCCATTCGCGTCTGCCCTACATATGCATCTGTGATACGTTCGATACATGAGTTTGAAGTCTCTCTCCGTTTTTGAACTGACAATTGTGTCAAATTGTACTAATAACAGATGAGACAGTGAAGTACTTTATGTATACAGTGTATCAAAGTCAAAATGTTACAACTATACTTTCTAGACTTCAGTAAAAAAAAGTCACAGAAGAATGAAATTAAAGAAACACTTCTAATATATTTTTGAGGTTTCATATGCAGTTAATTGAAATATGTAAAATTGTAGAAACAAATAAAAACATAAAATTTGTTTAAAATTGACGTGAAAGATATAATCGAACACAGCATTAATATTATTTGCATTGCCCGAAAAAACTGGAGCTAACTTCTCTATTATAATTTGAAGGGAGTGGGGAATCCCCAGAAAGTGTTTTGTCATCACTTGTTGCGCATAACCTCAGTTTAAGAGAAAAAAATAGCAATATGGCACCAAGAGGACCTCCAACTTCAATTGAATTAAGAAAAGCCGTAATTCGGCATTCTCGAACCGGTAAAACTGTGCGCGAAATCGCTGAAATAGTTGATCGAGCTCGGACAACAGTATTTAACATAATAAAACGTTATTATAATACCACAGACTATGAAAATAAATCTAAACCAAGTTCTCGAAAAATTTTCACCTCGTCAGATGAACGCTGGTTAGTGCGACAAATAAAAGAAAAACCACATCTAAGTGCTCCTAAACTTGCCATTGAAGCAGAAAAACATTTTGGGAAAAAAGCTAATCCTGAAACCATAAGGTTAATTTTGCGGAAGCATCGTTTTAACGGTAGGGTTGCAAGGAGAAAGCCTTTAATCAGTAAGGTTAATCGAAAAAAAAGGTTGGATTTTGCAAAAAAGTACGGAGAAAAAGACTTCGTTTTGGCAGCAAGTTTTATTCACTGACGAAAGCAAATACAACGTTTTTAGATCGGATGGCAGATCGTATGTATGGAGAAAAGTCAATGAAGAACTCAAAGAAAAAAATCTACGGCCAAGCGTTAAACACGATGGAGGTTCCTTGCTAGTGTGGGGTTCTCGTTCTATGTCAGCTACTGGACCTGGGAATCTTCATATAACATAATTGAGGGTATAATGGACCAGGCGATGTATTTAAATGTCTTAAAGACGAATTTAAAAGAAAGTGCTCGAAAATTGGGAATTGAAAATAATTTTTATTTTTATCAGGATAACGACCCCAAGCATAAAGCTTACAATGTAAGAAATTGGCTCCTTTATAACTGCCCTCATGCCACCTCAGTCACCTGATCTAAATGCTATCGAGCATTTATGGGGTTACTTAGAGGAAAAATTAAAAAAATATTCTATAACTAATAGAAATGTATTGAAAACGGCATTGATGGAAGAATGGGCCAGAATTGAGCCTTCCTTCTGTAAAACATTGGTGGAGTCAATGCCGAAACCTTTTTTCATTAATTCAATTTTTTTCTTTAACTTGTTCCATTTTGATTTTGAGCCACTGTACCTGCCGTTCGTACTTCGGTTATTGAACGACGTTGCAATGTTTGGTTATTGCCAGTAGGGTTAGTAATTTCTCATTGCTGAAAACAAAAGAAAATGTCCTATAGGACTCATAGCATGCACTTCAGTCACTACTAACTATTGTAGTATTTAATTAGCGAGGGATATCAAGCTCTTATTGCTCCGAAATGTTTAAAAGGAGTGCACATAAGTAGACTTTGTTGGCTGTGCTCAAAAGTACCAAGCGGATATAAAACAGCCTTGTGTCCTCTTTTTGCGCAAAGTCTACAAACAAACGGTGCGATGGAGGTTGTCGTAATATTTAATTGCACATTAATGCGACGTGTCGGGCGGCAGATAAACCGCGCAAAAGCAAATACGAGAATTGTCCGATTGCAATAATTTGCTGCATTTTGTCGAGATCGACAAGATTTTCACAGAGGGCTTCGCGCAAAACATCTCCTGCCGCGCGATAACAATTTTATCAATATTCACCGAGCAAACAGCAACAGCCTTTTGTCGCTTTGATGTCGGCCGTCCTCCTCGGCCACTTATCGAACCAAACAACGCGCTTTGTTTACCAAAGCAGAAAAAGCAAAAATCCTTTTGTCAGCGAAAGTAAAATGGAAACGCCGCCGCCGCCGTGTTAGTCGCGGCCACCCGACCCCAAATTTCCACTTGTGCAAAGGCCTTCGATCCACTTCTGCTCGATAATAAAATAATTTGAAAACACAGCGGGACATCCCCTTGGCGGAGTAGCTGCAATTCGAAGGCGATCCATCCGCAAAGACGAACCTAAGAGCTCTCGGAAGTGACTTTTCTCGAAGCCGAGCCGTTTTCAATCGGTTTTTGGTATTGCCACATGCAAGGGAAAAGGAAAGTATATAACGCTTGGCGCACGAACACAACTCCAACTCCCTTCTCCTCGATTTATGCAGGCGCGTGAAAGAGAGCGCAAATAAAAAAGAAACTCTCACCCTACTAGTTCTAACTAATGCCGTGGAAAAACCGTTGAAAGGGGAACTGGCTATGACTTGACGAATCGGTTCTGATTTGCTTCGTTAAAGGAGAATGCGAGTGTCGGCTTACATAACGGCGTGGAAGGGAAAAGGCAAGCGAGTGGCTGCATCGATTGTCGTTGCACTTGGGGAGAGTCTCCTGCGAAACTGCAATTGCCCTGTACCAGTTGCCACTACTTTCACGCCTTACGTCGCTTTTACGTTTACGTCGTCACGCTTCATTCAACCTCTGGACGGGCGTCTTCAAGTTCGCTACAAGGTCCTATTGGTGTTGAACACTGAATTAACACCTTGCTCAGGTAGCCAACTATGAGGTGCTTTATCTTGTTTACGTGCAGTTCCGATGCTCGCTAGTTGCTCCTCTTAAACCGGTGCAAGTTTCGCAGTGGTGCGGCCATGTGAGGCACCTTTGGGCCTCGCAATACATTCGCCGCGAAGAAAGCGGCAGCTCGTGTTGGGCATGATGTAATGGCGTTGAGGGCGTGACATGGCTTGTCACTTTGAGTGACACTTCATGTTTATAGACGCTTCAAAAGCTGCCCAGCGTGCTGGCCACCTGGGGGCAGCGCCGAAATTAATTAGCACGGCAGCAATTAGCGAATACAATTAACACTTCTGCTCAATTAGTCGTGACATTTTTAGCGCAATGTCTTCGAAGCGGCTCCAATAGAGCTGGAAAGTCACGCGAAATTGAAAGGCTCGTCACTCGCCGCCTTCCTTTCGTCATAACCATACCTAAAGCCATTTTATGTTCTGCATGGAGTACGGCGCTATCAGTCACCGTACTCCGTCCCTTTCTTCCTTGGGGCTACGGGGCCATAGCTCTCACGTTTTCTCGTGGCCCGCTGAATATGGCAACCGTGGTAATTGCACAAAACAAGAAAAGTGGAAATCGGTGATTATGGCGAGGAGGTGAGATGTGAAACTAAGATAACGATACTGTCTTGGCGGCTCGCCTGGCTCCACTGCTCATTTAAGAGCACTGTTATCTCTGATAGGGCGGGACTACGGCGCATGCCTGCCAGGCCAACTCTTTCTGGCAGCTACCCCACGCGGTGCAGGAGGAGTGTTTCACGCTGTGTAGGTGCCTCCCCAGGGCTGCTGTTCAGATCTGCGCCCGAGCAGTGGGGAGCCCAGAGAGCCTTCACCTAACGCGGTCTGCACTATTTTTAGTTTTTCAGTTCGTTTTGTTGATGGTTTTTTCCTTTTGCGCTCCAGTCAGCTAATTAGTGCAGCAGTTTGCCGCTTGAGTGCTCTGCAGGGGCTTAGGTTGTTTGAGCAATTTCTGTGGTGCTTCCGGCCATTTCTCACGTGAAAACCAGCAGCTTGCATCCAAAGAGTGGATACAGCCGGTAAATTTGATTTAGCTGCGATTTCGGCGGGAACAATGGAAGAATCGAGTCTGCTTTGCCATTTAGTTCCCAGAAAAACCGTCTGTTTACGTGCGTCGCCTGCGTCGCCTAGGAGAATCCTACAGTCAGAACCTGTTAGGTACCTACGCTGACTTTAAAGTGAGATGAATTGATCTGCAGAAAAGGAGGCCACTTGATGCTTTAACTCTAATCGTCCCCCAAGAGGGCAAAATTTCAATATCTTTGGCTATTCCGCTTTGCCCGATGTGTGGATGCTCTTAGTTTCGTCTATTTGGCCTTCTGTTGCTGCTCAATAACAACGCAACGGTCAGTGTATGCACTCTTGGCATCGATTTGCTGATTGGGGGCTGTAGGAACTAGGAAGCACGTGAACATTTCCATTTTGTGGTGTTTTGCCCTTTTTGGGAATAATTCACCTACTTTTCATCCTGGGGGACGAGAGAAGTACGAACATTTAATCGTATGGCAAGGCGAATAATCCCTTTAGCTATTAGAGAGGCAAATATTAAACAATTTTACAGCAAATGTGCAATTTATTTGTATAGAGAACTATTTTTCCTTCGAAGCTTTCTTTTTCAGTTTTCTTTAAAACTGATATCGTTAATTGTCAGCCACATATTTACTTTTATTTATTTATTTATTTATTTTATTATATACGGGAAATACCCTTGAAAAAGTATACAGAACGGAATCAATAGCTATATATAAATAATCTAATTTTACAATAGTGTATAATAAACGAGATCAATATAAATATAATTAAATAGTTCTATAAAGAAAACAATTGCATATAAGATAATCCTAGTTGAGCCGTATATCACAGCTCGATTTCTGTCAGGTAAGTCGCTAATTTTCCCTTAAATGTGGATTCTGAATCACGAAAAAAGTCTGCCGATTGCGAAAGCCCGTTCGCAAGAATCAGCGCCCTGACGAAGGTATAATTTCGTCCAACATCCGTACGCTTTCTAGCGATGGCAAAGGGTTCATATAGTCTGGTCGATCTAGTCGGAACGCGAAGCTCAATCAGCGAACGTAATTGCTGACACTCGATTTTCTCATTAATAACTTTATAAATGGATAGAAGGTCAAACATGGCTCGGCGACGTGCAAGTGCAGGAATTTGTAATAGTGACATCAAAGAAGCATAGATAATCGTGATCGGTGAAGTGCATAAGTCTACCCAAAACAAACGATAAAAATCGCAAAAAACGGTGTTGTACAGATTCGAGTTTGATGGATGACGTTATTCCATAGGGGGACCAAACGACACTGCCGTATTCGAGATGGGGGCGCACTAAAGAGTTAAATAAAGTTACAAAAGAATGTACATCTCTAAAAATTTTGCAATTTCGCTTCAAGAAACACCACATTTGATATGCTTTCATTGAGATATAATCGATATGAGAGGTGAAAGACAATTTAGAATCGAATGTGATACCCAGATCGTTAACACTGTTTACCGTCGACAAGACGTCTGCGCCCAACATATAACTGAATTCGATTGGCAGTCTTCTTTTCGTAAAGCTGATTTTTTGACACTTGGCACTGTTTAAAAATAAACTATTTTTCTTGCACCTTACCTTCACATTATTTAGATCAAGTTGCAAAAGAGTAGCATCTTCCTTACACGTAATCTCTCTAAATATCTTGGCATCGTCCGCATACAAAAGAACAGACGATTGGGTGACATATTGCGGTAAGTCGTTTATAAGAACAGTGAATAATAAGGGACCCAGATGAGACCCTTGAGGGACCCCAGAAGGATTGTCAAAATCATTTGAGTTACGTTGGTATACTGAATCCGATCTGTCAAGTAGCTCTCAATCCAGTCCAACATAGGTGGCATAATACCGATAGATTTTAGTTTAGCTAAGAGCACGCGGTGATTCACTCGGTCGAATGCTTTTGCAAAGTCCTTGTGAATCACGTCTAATTGCGAGTTCTTTTCTAGTGCGTCGACAGCAGCGACTTTGAGACAAACAAGATTAGTAACAGTAGATCTACAGGGAACGAACCCGTGCTGTTCCGGACAAATCATCGGCGATAAATACACTTGCAGTTCGGACATTACAATCTTTTCAAATAATTTCGGTAGTGAGTCAAGAATAGCAATAGGACGGTAGTTTCCAACAAACGATCTGTCGCCCTTGTTGAACACAGGAAAAATTTTGCTTCGCTTCCATAACTTGGGCAACGAGCCGCATGCTAGGGATTTGTTAAAAAGTAAATGAACCGGTACCGAAATCGAGTACTTGCAATTGTTTTAAAATAAATTAGGAATTTCGTCCGGTACGGCACCCTTTCCACAATCTAGTTCTCCCAAAGCATCGAAAACAGTTGAAAGTGAGACGACAATATTGACTGCGTATACACGATATCCAAAGTCGCGACTTTGGCCTAGCGTAGCCCAAAGTCGCGATTATCTTTGTCGTGTAAACGGGCAAGTCCCAAATCTGGCCTAGCCCCGATTGATTTGGGCCTAGGCCTGGTAAATCTGTATGTGTGTGCGTAAAAAATTTAAAAATGGCGCATCTCAGTGGAAGAAAAATTTGTTGGAGTGCTGAGGAAATAGAAAAAATGCTGCATATTGTGCGTGACAGTAAGGAAATTAATTTTTTGTAATTATTATGTTATGTAGTAATGTTCTATTGCAGAAGGTATATTAAAATTACTAGATGGTAAGAAGTATCGTGGGATCGAAGTGTACAAAAGCGTGGCAGAGGAAATGGCTGAACAAAATTACTTTCGGACAGCGGAACAAATCCGCACAAAATTGAAGCATTTGCGAAAGGAATTTGTTGACACAAAGAAACACAACGCTGTGTCGGGAGCTGACAGGAGGGAATGCGCGTTCTTTAACTTGTTGAACGAAATATACGGTGAAAGGCCACTTGTTATAACACCGCAGCACGGTGTCGAAAGTGGTCCTCCCCTACTGGAAGAAGGAAGTGTAGAGGAATTGAATAATAACTGTGGTAATTAATGTGTAAGAAAAAATATTCAGCACAATTATAATTTATTTTGTTTTTTAGAAAATGAGCCCAGGTTAGAAAACCCACCAAAGAGAGCGAAAAACTCCATAAAAAAAAATCAGGAATGGTGGGAAAAGGAGCTTAAAAAACAAAGGGAGTACGAGCAAACGATGTTTAAGGAGTTTCAAAACACCTTGAGGGAAACCGTGGAGACTATCATGGGTAGTCGAAATATGATACGCACATCGTCGTCGCCATCAGCCTCATCATCATCCTCGGAGCTCCAAAATTTTTTAAGTACATTTGATCCTGAGCACGATTCCTAATTCAATTGGCTCATCATTAGTTATTATAAGTTAGAATAAGAAAAGTACTTGTACTTGCTATGAAGGCTTTATATTTTTATATTAAGAAGACTCTTTATTTTTTGTCAAGAAGGCTGTTAATTTTTTTTGTGATGTCAATTTTTGAAGTTAAATAAAAGAATTTATATTTTCAATTCGAATATTATATTTATATCCCATTCTTAAAGAAAATTAGAACTTCTCAATGGCTGTGTTCTACAGAGCTTTGTTTTTAATCTATTTCGAACTGCAGATCCAGTTGAAAATGCGGAAGTCGAATGAAGCCTGGAGGGTTGCGGAAATACTTGGTTCCATTGCGTTAAATTATCCTCCCAATGTGGAATATAAGTGTCCTTGTGTTTCTCCACTATGTTGTGCAGAATGCAGCAAGTTGCAACTATATTTGGGACGTACTTATAATTTATGTCGATTTTTTTAGACAGTATTCTCCATCTGGATTTTAGGCGACCGATTGCTTGTTCGCAGACTACCCTCGCAGAACTTAAATATGTATTGAAGGATTCTTCCTCCAAATTCCTAACCGGAGAAAATCCTTTAATAAGCCAATAAGAGTGGATAAGCCGGGTCTCCTACAAGGAAAGCGCGAGTTGGAACATTTTCCACGACTTCTTCATAGTTCGGCATTCTCTGCTCCGAAAACCGAAAAAGGTTGCAATCTTTAAAAACTGTAGCGTCGTGCACACTTCCTGGATGACGTACACTAATGTCGTGGAATAAATTTGATGAATCCACCACAACTTGCAGCACAATAGATGGCCACCCTTTCCTATTAACGTAGTCTCTGTACCCATGTTCTGGTGGAGTAATAGGGATGTGCGTGCCATCAATCGCACCCACTATTGGACCAAATTTCGCAGATCTTTCAAATTTATCCGCGATTGCCTTGATTTCATCTGTGGCAAAAGGCATGTATATTTCAGTTCTTGATAACACTTTGTTCATGCTATCACAAAATTTGTACACACATTTCTTTACTGTAGTTTTGTGAACACCGAAGGCTATTCCAACTACACGATATTCCGCGCAACTAGCTAGCTTAAATATTGCTATTGCAACTATTGTTTCCACCGAAATACACGGTCAAAATGCCAATTCTGAAGGCTTTAAATCATCATAAAGTTTATGCACAATATTTAGAAATGTTCTCTTTGTCATCCTCAAATTCGGAATCATATCTTCATCGGGATAATCCTTTTCAATAATTTGTGACCACCAATGGGTGCCAGAATTCTTCTTTGTCCTCCGTTTTATTTTTACGTGCCGATGTAGTCTTCTTAATCTACGCATTGTCTCCCTAAAATTATATATTATAAATAATACTTAACTAGTCTCAAACACATTAACTTACAACTCATTGAAATGAACAAGTTTTCTAATTAGCATCCTTCTTGATTCAAATATTTTTCTTAAATATTCCGTCATAATAAAATTAATTAAGTGTGATATTACATCAACTTCCATTTTCACAAATAAATAAATATCTCAAAACAAAACTCGATCCGTCAAACGTCATAAATCTTACTTGCACACAGATAGCACACAAAGGCAAATATCCTAGTCCACTTTTGTGCCGTTTACATGAGCAGCCCTGATTTTGGCCTACAACCGGTTTCTAGGCCTGATTTGGGACTGTCGTGTATACGTACTCATTGTCTAAACTTATACTATTATTTCCATTTCCAGCTCTGCAATGACATTTTATTTTTTCGTGCATTTGTCTAGATGTGTTTTTTTTCGAACTGTTAGTTTAGTCCAAACCCTGCGAGTGTGCTTGACATTTAGTTTCAACATACTATACACAAATCAAAAGTTATTATTCTATTATATCTGCTGCGTTTTTTCCGCCAACTTTGTCAAAACTTATATTGCGTTTTGGCCTGATTAAAGAGGATAAAATAATGTGACCAGCAAAACATTATTTCTACGTTATCTTTTCGCGTTGAAGCAAATAGTATTTAACTAATACAGTGCTGGGTAAAAGTTTAGGACCACCAGAGAATTTTTAAAAATCATTACTTCCTAATCTCTTATTCAAACATTCTTTAACATGGATCTGCAAGCCGTCATTATTAGAAACAATTGAATTTATAAAAAACAACTTTATTTGGTTCTAAATTGTAAGTGTTGTTTAGAAATGGAAAATAGGAGGAAAAATATTTTTCTTTTCATTTTAAAAATTCTGCTATGGAAACACCATTTCCAATACCGTTATGTTACTTCGTTTTTTGGGAACCGTTGTAAATATTCTGATTACAAGTAGTCATCAACATACGTGAACGTGTATTTTGCATCGCAGGCGGCCATTAGCACGATGTCGAAGAATTTCTTATAGCCTGAATTTGGCGGCAACTTGATTGCTATATGTTTCCCATCGATGGCCCCAATGCAAATTGGCATATTCCACATGTGCCAGAAATCCTGCTCGATTTGTAAAAAATCTTGCATATTTGGTTCTGCTACATAAACTGGATCCCAAATTATCCACAGAACGTCGCAATATTCCAAAATTATTTTCCTGGTGGTTTCCTCTCCAAGTTTAAATGACCGTGCCAGAGACTGGATTGATACTCCTTGCGATAGAAATCTGAAATCAATTGAATATTAGCACAATAATTGACTCCCGGACGCTTCATTACAGTAATGCAAGGGCCAAACGATATTCCGGTTCCACTGGCTTCCTTATTGAAGTCTTCCTAAGAAATGGTGTTGTTTAATTTAATAACCATCCGTGTATGCAGAAAGAACTGATTGGCATCAAGTTCCTTTATTCTTAAAAATGTTTTTGAAAAATACCCATGTGAACTCCGATCTAAATTATTTCTTCTCAGCGCACAAGATTCGTTTTTTTCACTTTTCACGGCTTCCCTCAATTCATTGAGGTCATGTAGACCGGCAAATAAAATAAACAAGTTCTTTAATTCGTTTAGTCCTTCCATTTTATTAATTTTGTACACCTCTAGTAAATCACACCATAAATGTCAAATATGCATAAGTATTCGTTCGCTCAGTTTTAGCAGGTTTCCGTACCTACATATTATGGTTTGGCCTTAAGATCCGAACTTAGAGACGGCCACTCTAACAAAGGGATACACACTTCGCGACACATGAATGTAGACAGTCTCAAATACTCAAATATTTTAAGTAATTAGGAATTCTAAGAAAATGCATACCCCTCATTACTTAGAACAAGTAATTAATTACTATGTGGGATTTTCCCGTCCACTTCATGCGTTATTCTTTTTTTTATGATTTTTTACCTGAAAATTGCTATAAAAACCTGCGACACTTGATTGTAGACACTACCAGTTTTCTGAAGAAATTTTACGGTTAAAAAAAAAGAAGTGAAATGGGTTTAAAGGAAATTAAATGTCCAACACCACATTACCATTTATTCATTTTTTGAATAATGAGTGTTAGCACCATTTCGGATTATAACTTCGAAAATTCTATTTTCCATAGAATTGTACAAATTCCTTACTATTTCCAAGGGAATCTCGTTCCAAGCTGTTGTTATTGTTCCTTTCAATTCTTCAATGGTGTGAAATTGTTTTCCGAACCCATATATTTTTCTTGTAAGCCATCCCCAGAGATTTTTGAAGATATTGAGGTCTGGAGATAGCGATGGCCAATCCAAAACTGCAATATCTTCGTCCTCAAACCACCGTTTAACAACTCTGGCTGTATGAACTGCAGCGTGATCATGTTGGAAAGTCCAATGGTGACCTTCCATCTTTTCAATTATTTTTAGTTTGGCGTTCCTAAGCACTTCCATGTAGTCATTAGATGTGTGCCGTCCACTAATAAAAATGAGGTCGATTTGCCCATTGTAAGAAATGGCTCCCCAAACAATGACACCTCCTGCTCTGCTATGACTCTCCTCCTTTCGTAAGTCATGAAAGTAGAATGTATAACCGTCGGGTTTATCCAATGTGAAGCGTTTTTCGTCTGAGAAGATTATGTCTCTCCATTCGTTCTTCCACGTCATGTGTGTTCGAGCAAATTCAAGCCTTTTTTCTTTATGTCTCTGGGTTAATTGTGGCTTTTTCGTCAGGCGGCGACGTTGTGGGGCTGGTGAGCTTTTCAGTACGCGTTTCACCGTACGAATACTGGCCGATGTTCCAGCCTCTTGTTAAATTTCCCTCGATGTCTCTGATGCATTTGAGGCTATTCTTAAGATTCTGCGCCTCTCAGATGACGACGTTGCTCTTTTCGTCCTCCCATGTTGTTGTTTGACATAATTTTCGGGATCCTTAAGGAAGTTGCCAACTACTCCAACACTTCTGTTCATCCTTCTACCAATTTCTCGATTAGAATATCCTTCTTCTTTTAGTTCCCTTCTTTTTCCAATTTCCTCAAGAGTGAGTCTTTTCCCACTACCAATTTTATTCTATCCACTAGCTATTTACTTCTCAATACAATATGATTACAGTTATGCATTTTGTCTCGCTCCAAATGATCAAAAACGTCTGTGGCTACAATCAAGTGTCGCAGGTTTTTATAGCAATTTTCAGGTAAAAAATCATAAAAAAAAACCGCACCAAATGGACGGGAAAATCCCACAAAGTAATTAATTACTTGTTCTAAGTAATGAGGGGTATGCATTTTCTTAGAATTCCTAATTACTTAAAATATCTGAGTATTTGAGACTACAATCTACAATCATGTGTCGCGGAGTGTATTTTTCTTGATGTCAAGTCTTCGTTGCTCTCGCAGAATGAATGGGTGCATTTTCATGCTGAAAAATAAAAGATTCTTCATGGTTCGCCTCCAGAAGTTCAACGTACTTTTCTGCATACATTTTTGGCGGAACAAAGCACAAGCGCAATTTTCCCTGCGA
Organism: Neoitamus cyanurus; assembly: GCA_947538895.1. Lineage (NCBI taxonomy): Eukaryota > Metazoa > Arthropoda > Insecta > Diptera > Asilidae > Neoitamus > Neoitamus cyanurus. The sequence goes on from OX384540.1 coordinate 3,667,913, forward strand.
AGAAAATCCTCCCTAAATCATTAGACTTCCGCAGTCGAAGTTTTTACACATCCGCGGAGGATCATTTCTACGTAGGACGTGCCAGTAATAACTTGAGCCATCCGGCCCTTCTCAATTAAATTTGTTGTCATCAGAGAAAATAACGTAATTCCAATGATGTGTCCAATTCTCTTTTTCTCAATTTTATGTACTCTGTGTCGCGCAAGATTTGTTGAACAATTTTTGCAGCACTTAATTTACTTTTTGTCACCTCAGCTTTTATTTGTCCAGCAATTCATCTAGTAATTATTTTTATTTCCTTTTGTTGACTTTCTAAAACCATATTCTTGTCCCTTCCTTAAGGGGACCTATATGGCTAAATTTTCGATTTTTTTTTATTGGCTTTTCTTTTTGTTCAACTATTTCCAAGTAAAACGCTGCAAACTAAACTCAAATCCGTAAGAAAATAACGAAGTTATGCCTTTTTTTACTTTTAGAGTTTAGTCGTTAAAAAAAGTACTTCAAATACTCTGTAATAACGGAAGCCTAATTGACGCGCTAAATCCGAGCAACTACGTTCCCTGTGATTCTCTGTTGTCTTTGTTGTGTAAACAAACCTTAATCAGTGCGTTTCTAAGTAGCTTTTTCGTTGACAAACTTTGTGTTTTTTCTGTAAAGTCAAACTTTAATTCGATTTTGCTCGGAATTCTGTGTTTTGACCGTTGCCGTAGAAAATTTCAAAAACCGTTTGCTGAAATTGTTTGAAATTTTGTGGGATGGTTTATTATACATCTGGTCATGGAATGAATTAAAAATATTTGAATATTTAGATTATAATTATTTTTTAAAATATTTATTAGTTCAGTAAGTAATGAAAAATTTCAAAAATTGAACTCTAAACTACACAAAATCAAAAATAATTGCAGGAAAGCAAAACTAATTAATTCATTCTGTGTAGCCAAGTATTATCTAACAGAAAATGTCTTGTGTATGTATTTCAGATCAGGGGTTCTGGAAAAAAGCTACGGCAACGGTGAAATTCCACCATTGCAAGAGACGCTCAACCCATAAGAGCCCATTTTTGTGATTTTTATAGGCCAAAAACAATCTTAAAGTATTCAGTAATGAACTAGTTTCCTCATTTTCTAGATTTTATGTGGTTTTTTTCTTGAAAAAAAAAAAATCTTTTGACTCCGCAAAACCCCATTTAAGCCATATAGGTCCCCTTAAAATATTCCTCACTAGGGAATCTGAGCGGCCAATTCTCCTTGCAATTCTTCTGTTCACTATACCGATTTCGTTAAATGCCGTTACTTTTGCCTTTTCTTCTGCACATAAGATTTATCCACGATGCATTTTTAAAAAAAATCCTAGAAATACGCCAAATGTTGCTAGTAAGAAAAATTTACGAAGTAAACATTTTACTTACTCTCTGAAAACGTAAAATTTAGAAAAACTACAGCAAAAACACATTTACTATTATATTTCATTTACAGGCTCCAACATTTCACTGCATTAAAAGGAAATGCGCACATCAAAAGCACTTCAAACTAAATAATAATAATCATGTGCCGGCAAACGCTTTCCTTGTGGGTTGACAAATCCCGTTATCTTATACATACACCAAGAGAATAAGTTAAAAAAGTATAAATCAATTCTAGGAAAAATTTTATTGGAACTATGGGTGTATAGCAATTAATAACAAAAGCAATTATGCGTTTATACCAATTGCGCGCATTTTACCTATATAGGCACAATTTACAAAATTTGTAAATACAGTATTCATAATTCCATCTATCAGTACAAGCTTCCCCACCACTTTCGCCCACTTACAACCCCATACCATCATTCCACCTCCGCCATGCTTTACTGTCAACCGAAGTGTTTAGGATTTAACTCTTCTCCAGGTTTTCTCCAAACTAGAGATCGAACGTCAGATTGGAAAACATTTAATTTGCACTCGTCGCATACTGTCTATAAGTTTTAATTTATACGCTTCTCTTATATTAGGTTTTTTTCTAGGAACGCAGGCTCGGAACCCATTTTTCCTAAGCACCCTGCGCACTGTTTATGCACTGACCGGCACTTCACTAGACTTAAGATAATTTCACTTGACTCGTTGAGGAATAGACCGAACATCTCCAGCACTACTTTGGCTTTCGACTGTTTGCAGGGTATTATTATTATAGTCCGGTCAAAAGAGACGAACAAATTGAGGTAGGTTTGCATTAATTCGCATAGAGCTGAAAATTGGTACATACCTTGGAGACATTATTACAAATAAAATACTAAAAGTCCCCATTGATCCAACATCTGCAAAAAAAGTTATTCAAGGTCAAAGGTCAATAAAGTAAGTTTTATCATAAAAATAGATTAGACAAAAGCTGTAGATCATGAAATTATCTACAAAAATTGTCTTTATACTTTTTTTTCTAAGTATCACCATTCCTGAGATATTGCGATTCTAAAAGTTGAAGAAGTCGTAGTTTACATAATATGCACACATTTCCGCACCATCTGTGAGGTAGTGTACTCGGCGCATTTTTTTTAACGTGGTGTCCCCGGTAGGCATAGTCCACGATCTATTGTGACTAACTTTTATTAAAAAATATTGAATTAACTGGAAAATTGTATGTTGTTTTAATTACTCTGCCCAAAAATTCGTGTTTTCTCCCTTAAATTGGTTAGCTCTTAATTTCAGCAATTAGTAAGTTAACCGAGTAAATGATACCTCAAAATAAAGAGCGATAAGTAAGCATGTTTTCAAAAAGGTTTGAACGAAGCAACCTACACCCGTTCTTTTTTAAATGAGGTCAGAAAACGGTATTCTTGATTGTTTAAATTTTTTTCATAAACTTCAAAAGTTTGTATAAAAAAAAAAACCTCATGACACAGACGCTTCGATCATGTTTTGCTGGATGGCTCACACATTACTTTAATTAAATAAAAAGAATAACAATTTAATTGGCATTTATTTTGGCTGTAATTAGCCGAAAACTGTAAAATATGGCTATTTTTTGTAAAAATAACATAAATATTAGTAAAAAAAAATAGTCAGACTTCGTCTAAGACAACCATGACTTAAATGGTTCTAAATTGTCTCTACTAGCTGCGCCTTAAAGCTTTGCACCCATCTCCCAATCACCCTATATATAAACTTAAAAAAGTAACAAATACATTGCCATTCTCCAAAACTTAAAACGTTTTCATATTTATTTATTAAGCATTAATTATTATTAATATTAATCTGTATTAGTCTTTCCTTGTATTAGTGTCGCAAGAAATAAATAAAAAATCTAAACGAACCGTAGAATACTGTATAAATCATTCCCTCATACAGCTGAAATTTCCTCACTCCTAAATGCAGTGAGGGAATGATGAATTTTAACTAAAACTACAAAAACACCGGCACATAACCTCAATTTGCTTGTTTCATTTCGAATATTCATTTGACTCCCAAAAACGCATAAAAACAACAAATTATATACATATTTACTAAAATGCTTAATACATACATGTAACGTGAGGGAATGATCGCTATAAATGTAACTCTCAAAAATTTTTTTACATAATATGTTTTTGCACAATCATGTCAATTCTGAGTCGAAAGTCATTCCAAGATCAGTTATGGCAGATGATTTTTTATAAAACGTTATACACGAGCATTTATGAATATTTACACTCAAATGATTCTTGAAACACCACACAGAGAAAACATCAAGATTTTGACGTCATCAGCGTAAGCCAGGATGTTAGAGCTCATAATTAAAGGGAAAAGGTCCAAGGAGGCTACCCTGAGGCACATCAGAACACAGAATTTTACCTTAAAGGAGCGTCCCATAAGATACGATTTGATCAACAGAACCATTTTAGAAACGAAACCAAGTTTTTCCAGTTTAAAAATAAGCACTTTATGTGAAAGTACGCTTTTCGAGTTCGTTCAAACAAAAGCCCGTGAATTCAATCAGATTTGTAACAGTTGATCTCCCCTTAACAAATGTGTGTTGCTTCGATGATAGAATAGGTCGAGAGTGGAAGGACAGATGTGTCGGTGCAAGTTTTGGAATTGGCCTGTAATTATCGCTCAAGTCTCTTCGGATATGTATGATGTACAAGAGCTTCCAAATAACAGGAAAAGTACACGAACGCAAGGACAAATTAAATAAGTAGGTTAGAGGCTCAACAAGGCAAAGGGAACATTTACGTAAAACCACACCAGGCACACAATCAGGAGAATCCGAATAATCTCCGTCGATATTATTATCATAGCCTAAAAAAGTTTCAGAGTCAATTGCGATAACAGACGAAGATTGTTAAATTTGGAATAGCAGCTGATTCAAGGATTAGTGAACGTTGTCCTCTTCTTACAATTAATGTTAAAAATTTCCTGACCAGTGTACTTTTCTCTGATTGGCTGTGGCCCTTATTTGGTTTTGCTGACTGACTGCCTGCAGCTGTTGATTAGCGCACCTTGCACGGCCGCAACAACTCCTGCAATTAAAGTTGAAAATATTTTCTGAGGTAAATAACTACATATGTGCACGTACACCATTCAGAGAAATATCTGAAGACACCACCGCGTGATTCTGATCGAAGGCTGGTCGCATTTGCATAATCTTTCAACTCTAAGCTGTTGTCTGTTTTCAGTAGAAAAGAGCGCAACACCGCAGCCTCTTAAATTTCATTAAGGAAATCCACCACGATGTGCAGATTTGAGGAATAGGAACATGCTTGAGCGCTGCGAGATCGGCGCATGAGCCGGCGTGAGTGCTTTGACAGCGCTAGGATTTCTGGAGTGAGTTTCTTCAATGGAAGTTGCAAGATGGCAATCGGCTGAAAGTGTTCCGCAGCACGGTTATCATGTCGCTATCTTTGCTGCACGCTGCGATCGGCCCGAGTACCCAAATGCCTCAATTTATTTCTTGCGCATCCTGCGGACTGGTGTGGCTGTGGTTCCCATCTCCGCCAGATTGACCAGCGCGTTTTCTTGATTTTGTTAAATGCTCACTCGCTAGTTAGTCCGCCAGCCTGTCTCCATTATTACTCTACGGAGGCGTACCTGCGCGATGATAAGGGGTGATATACGGCGAAGGAGACTTTGCTCGAAACAGGAAAAGGTGCATCCAACAACAATGAGATTGGAGCCATGTGATTTCCCCCGGGTGAGACGGAGCAAAATTGTACGGGCACCCAGACGTCTTCAAATTATAAATTGGTCGCAGAGTGCAGAGCCGGGCTTCAATGACAAGTGCACTTCAGGTGCTTCGGGACGGCAGACTCCATTGGTGGAGTCGTAGAGGGAACCTGAACGTGCATAAAAAGGTAATAACGACGCGGCCTTAGGCGCCGGAATTTGTTCCGTGGCCTTTTTCTTCTGGTTGTGGCCGCGCGGAATGTGACTCTCTCCTCCAGCGTTTCGGGACCGCTTTGCGGCTGGCTATCCTCCCTATCTGCATCGGTCTGCATCCAATTCAGCGGAGGCCCGGCCGGCGTCAAGAATGAGCTCTCGGGCGCAGAAGGAGCCCCTCGGCCTATCTGCAGCAACAGCGACCAGCAATCGTGGATCACATACTGCGATCGTTAGGCTTGATCGCAGCGTCAATGAAATAGGAGGGACCTGGCCACCTCTCGTGGTGCTCCTTTTGGCTCTTGCGGACCTTGTTTTGATGGGTCTTGCCTCCAAAGTACGGTACGTGCAGATCCACGGCGAGCGCGGGTACCGATATAAATTAACTCTTCCGAGGACGAGACATAAATTAAGTCTGGTGTCGATGTAGAGAGGATGCCCTTTTGATCTCCGCTGTTCGTTTCGGCTGCTTCATTTTCCACGTTTTATAAGAGCCCGGGAAGTGCCGTTGTGTCTAGACTTTGGGATGTGGCCAAAGGAAGAAATAAATTAGCAAGACTTATGCGCGAAGACAAGTACAGAACAAGGATCCGTTGGTATATTTATTACGTGGATTGCAGGGAGGCTTCGGACAAGGAGTTAAATTCACTAATTAACGTTGCGACAAACCCTTGCCGTGGACGGTGCTTGCCGATTTTGTAGTGCTAAGAACAAGATAATTGCTGTAGGGGATGTTGATTGGCCTGAAATTTTACCTGTGACAATCGGCCACTTCATGAGACTAAGAATAGATTAGCAGACAACTTTCAAAAGTTGATTTTACTCACTAAGTTTTTTTTACTACTCCTAAGTCTGAAATAATTCCGCTCGAAATTCCTATGCATAGCACAATACCTAATATCTTAATATTCTTATAGGTCAGTCCAGGCCTCAAACTCATACAATTAATTCATAAATAAGTACTTCATTTTATACCACGAAAATTTAATTTCCATGGTTCAAAAAGTCAAACTCAAAACACAACCCGAAAACCGTACATGGGACAATGTAACATGGAAGTGAATCCAGGTCTGTCCAGTTCAGGGATGGGCAATATAAATTTTACTGATGGTGAAAAAAATTTGTCTAATCTAAACTTCTCAAACGTCCAAGCAGAGTTGTGCAGGATTGGACATTTTAAACTATTTTGCATTTTATCAGGATAAATTGGCCCAAAACATGCATACCTACACAAGAAGTTGCAAGACTATATTTGATTCATAATTTCCCAAACTCAGTAAGGTGCCTGAGGATGTTACGGCCCACTTTTATCACCGTGACTTTAGTTTTCGTGAAATCCTTCAGATAGTCCATTGCAGGTGTTTCCCTTTTTAAACGCTTTTATTTAGCTTGACCTATACGAGTACCTACATACATGCTTATTGCTTATGCATGTGACGTAATCTTTCAAAATAATTTCACCCCCTTCCAGACGTCCGAATTATTTGAAATATTGCACACGTAATAAGAACCGATGACAATACAATAATTTCATAAAATTTCCAAATTCCAAATGGCGGATCCAATATGGCTACCGAAAAAGTTAAACCTCAAGCGATTGCCCTGAAAATCCGCACTAGGGGGTTTCTGGAGTCACAGATTCCGAATCTGCCAGGAAACCTTCTGCTACCTCTTGTTAGTGTTGTTATGATTGCTGGTTTGTAAGTTCAAACATTTATTTATTATAATTTATTTTAGAAGTAAGACAATTACTACCTACTAGGATTTATTTATTATTTGTAATTATATTTCTTACGAAATGACTTTCTGAAAAAGCTCAAGGAAAAAATTTCTAGTTTTTTAAAGGAAATCTGCTTTTTACAAGCTTTTCTTAAACTTGTAATGTTCGTTTGTAAATAATTTGTCCCTTTCAAAATTTGCAAACCATTTTTCAACCACTTGCTGTTGTCCGATTGAGCTGAAATTTGGCATACTTATGTAAGTTTGGTGACACTGCAATATAATATATACAATATCCTTCTAAATCCAATATGGCGGATGCCCCAAGATGGCGGATTACCTTTTTCTTGAAAATCCCCTTGATATGGGTAAGGTTTCTACCTGTAGAATACGTTTAGCTATATGACGTCATTAAAATTAAAATTCAAATTAAAAAAAACAATAACTTAAGACTAAAAAGAAAATAATGAAATAACTATAAAAATACTTCTTATTTAAAAAAATAAGTTCCAAAGATTTAAGACTAAAAGGTAAAAAATAAATTAAATGTGAAAAAAATTTGCTTTTATTAAAAACGAACTAAAAAGTAAAAACTAAATTTGAGTGACATAAACGTATATAGTAGGTAAATTCTAGGTCCAGAATAACACTTCTCTTGGTAACTCATCTAGATAGGCAAGTTCTAGGGACGTAACATATATAGATATAGATATTTTCAAAATATAAAATATATATAAATTTTAAAAGCTTAAGGCGTTATCTGTTATACAGGTTACTATACTTCAATGCCGCGACCCCATTTATCCAAAGGGGTTAATACAGTTGGGGCTCTAGATCGTAACATTCAGATAACCATACATACATCCATACATACATACATATGTACATAGACTGATAAACACATAACCCTTCCGTTGTCGGACTATAAAAAGACAACGAAACAAAGCGGGTCTCTCGAAATTTTGAAAAAAAATCATTTCATTATGGCAGTGTATTGTGCATTGTGAATAATCATTATGACAGTATCTGTGTAAAATCTGACACCGGATTCATGTACATGCTAAATGCCCAATAAAAACAGGCGAATTTCTGTCCATAGATATTTTGCAAAAGGAAAATATTCAGTCATTAAACATTTTGTAAGACACATTTTCCGATGTGGGAATGTAAAATCTGACGGTCACGGAATCCGGGTTCGTGTACATTAGACTGATTAAAAAAAACCTTTTTTTCATTTTTTCAACGGCCCCCCCCCCAAAAAAAGTTTTCTTGTGTCATTTTAATGACGTATGAAAAATTTCAGCCGAAAAAATTAATATTTAGGGGTCGCTACCGTCGATTTTATGTGTTTTTCCATATAATTATGGAAATATCGATGTTACAAACATGTCTCAGTAACTCGCTTATTTTCCAACGAAACGTTGCAAAATTTTGCACAATATAAGCTACAATATAACCAAGTCGTTTCATGTTTAAACGGGTGTTAAATATGGCTTTGTTGTTGTTTTATAAATTTATTAATTAACAATTGTAAAATAGGGCACATTTCACAGGGCCACCTAAATTTTCAGTTTATTGCTTTGATCGAGTTTTCTCATGATATTTTAAGTAAGTTAGTGTGTAAAAAGTATCACGCAATTACAATTTTCACTATTTAAAAAAAAATTTTATTTTGTTTCTCAAAGTAAAAAATTTAATTTTTAACTTTAATTCGATATTTACTAATTTTTTCATTTATTTTCATGAAAAAACATTAGATTATAATGTTTACAGATTTATAATCAACATTTCATTATAAATATTTTTTTACAGTCATATTTATGATTTGAAATCCGCGCTAGGTTGCGTCGCTACTGTGCCATCTGTGTCTAGCAACAGTGGCTGAATATAGCAATCACAATGCTTCAGAACATCCAGTTATACCATATCGTGTCGTTAACTAACTATTAATATCAAACCGTCAACGAAATGTGGCTTGTTGGGAGAACAATAAGCAAATTCCGTCGCAATCAACTACCTCCTATCGGCGATGTTTTGAGCATGTTTGGCTTTTACCGTAGCAGAGAGAAATGTTGCTTGGATTGGAAATTATAGCTTAAAATTAACAACTGACGTTAATCAGCAGCAAGGTCTTTTGTTAAATGTAAGTCAAAGAAGAAAAAACCTTTCCGATTTCAAAAAGTCTACAATTTAATTGTTTTATTTGTGAGTTTATTAATTGTTGATTGCAGCAATAAACTATTCATCAAATACAACAACAAATAAATAAATTATATTCTTGATAATAAATTCATTCAATGTAACGTGACAATTTACATTTTTCAAATACCGTGAAACATGATGTTTTCAATTACGTTTATTATTTTTGAAATGTTTTAAAATTTTGCAATAATTATTCAAAATTGTAACAAATGTTAGTACAGCAACTTTGAATAAAGGAATACATTAACTGATTAAAGCATTTTAGTTTATCCTTTTCTTTTCATTTGACCGGAAAAGCATTTTCCTAACTTATGGAAAATTTGAATATAAAAATTTGAATATTTAAAATTTTTTCCTTGACGAGCCACTTTTTTTTATTATGTTAACAATTCGTTCCTCCAACGGTACGATATGGTAAAAACTGGATGTTTTGAAGCATTGTGATTGCTATATTCAGCCACTCTTGCTAAACACAGATGGAACAGTCGCGACGCAACCTAGCGCGGATTTCAAATCATAAATATGACTGTAAAAAAATATTTATAATGAAATGTTGATTATAAATCTGTAAACATTATAATCTAATGTTTTTTCATGAAAATAAATGAAAAAATTAGTAAATATCGAATTAAAGTTAAAAATTAAATTTTTTACTTTGAGAAACAAAATAAAATTTTTTTTTAAATAGTGAAAATTGTATTTGCGGGATACTTTTTATACACTAACTTACTTAAAATATCATGAGAAAACTCTTTCAAAGCAAAAAACCTGAAAATTTAGGTGGCCCTGTGAAATGTGCCCTTTTTTACAATTGTTAATTAATAAATTAATATAACAACAACAAAGCCATATTTAAAACCCGTTTAAATATGAAACGACTTGGTTATATTGTAGCTTATATTGTGCAAAATTTTGCAACATTTCGTTGTAAAATAAGCGAGTTACTGAGACATGTTTGTAACATCGATATTTCCATAATTATATGGAAAAACACATAAAATCGACGGTAGCGACCCTTAAATATTAATTTTTTCGGCTGAAATTTTTCATACGTCATTAAAATTACACAAGAATACTTTTTTTTGGGGGGGGGGGGGGGGGGGCCGTTGAAAAAATGAAAAAAAGGTTTTTTTGAATCAGTCTAGTGTACATGGTATTATAAATACACGAACATGAACGATGCGATGCCTTTTATTATGTTCGGAACTTAATGGTAGCTGTAAATAAAAAGTAAATAAATTTTTTATGGATGAAATAAATTAAAATAAATGTGCTACTATTTTAAACTCAAGACTTTGATTATGATAATAAAATACTTCAAGAAATACAATTTTGTATTTATTTGATAACGACAACTCTCCGAATACTATTCATTCCGAACCTCTATTACTTTTCCTATTCCTACGAAAGTATGTATAACAAATATATGTGTGAGGAAATAGTTAAAGCTGTACCAGAACTTCAACTTACTTTCGTGGTAATAAAGGAACGGATAAAACATAAACAATAGTTAAAGTATTGGGAGGTTGGACACAACAACTTTATCAATTTGAAATTTTTTAATTTTAGGGAAAGCAAAACTTATTTCCGCAACAACATATTCCATTGTAAAAATGGGATGGAAGTACCTCTCTTACCGGCATAAACCAAATTGTCTATAGGTCTTCTGGAAATGAAACACACTAGTGAATTACTGAAATCTGCCTTCAAATCAGTTAAGTGATGATTTTGAGATATGTATATAGCCTTGGACAAAGAAAAATGTATATGTATGTTATATAGAGATCAAACAGAGAACGTAATTTAATCTTATTTCTAACCTTCACATCGGACGTTACACCCCATAACAAATCTTTTTTTTTTCAAGAAATTTCCAAAATTAAAGTGCGGGAAATATGTACACTTATTTAGCAAACAAATTAATCGACAAAAAAATTCGTCTAGCCAGGGTCGGTCACTTAAACTTGATTAATTGACTTTATCATTATTTATTAGGCATACAACAGCAAGTTCAAATGGACTTCCGTCGTTCGCTTTGTTTCCTGGAATTAACTAGTGGAAATTGCTGGGCGTTAATTGTGTGTCCTACCGCCAAATAAAAATCGAGCCGAACGGGAGCTTCACCGTTTAATTATTGATTAATTTGATTCAACGGATTCAGCAACACCCAGCGAAATAGTCAAATGAATTCGCGCTTAGCGTGTTCTGCCGTAATTCATGGGCCCATTATGCAAATTCCAGTCGGCTTAACCTCATTTAAAATATGTTGACATTTGTCCCCGGCAAGTCATCTATTTCACGGACTTCGATTAGCAGCTGTTCGTCTTTTTATTTTTTTTTCATGTTTTCTTATTCCCGAACGAATTGTACAAGGTCGACTCGGCCTTGTTTTATTTAATTTTAAGCAGGGATAATGCAAACACCGTCTAGCTTCATGTAACACATCGGAGTCTAAAGCGTATTTCTGGTACTTTCGTTTTGTGATGTACGTCAAACGCCACGATGCCCCGAAACTATAATAAGTTCACACGTTTGTACATTATTCCTGCTTAAAAGAATACACAGAAATATACTCGTACATATATGACATTTGAATGATGAAAGCGTATTGAATTTATTAGTCCAGTGCCCAGTTGGGAAAATAATAACTGATTCTAGAGTAATAGATTCCGAATACATTGCAAGAGAACCTATTGATTCCTAGTAACGTAGTAAGGAATTAGTCATTCGACTACGATCCTTTGTTAAGGTCGCAAGAGGGAGTGGGATTTATTTTTTTAATTTAAGTTCCGTTTTTAAGAAAATTGTACGGGGCACCTGCGATATGCTTCCACTTTTTAGTTTAGAAAAGTTTGCGTGTGAAGTAATAACTGCGGAATATCTTAAATTTAAATAAATAAAAAAGGATCATAATATACATACTAAAAAGTTTAGTTGCAACTTGCAAGTAAGTATTTTGAAATGTACTTAATAATAAATTCAACTTTGGGCCCGAAAGTGGAGTCCAAACTTCATTTAAAGATCTTCATATAAAATCGAATAATTACAAATTTAATCCTTCTTTGGTTAAAAACCAAATTGCATTGGGTGCGAATATATTCGTAAAATAAATGCCTTTTCTTTATTTTTGCATATCAATAATTTAGGAAATACTGTATTATTACAGATTTTATATTATACCAAAATAAAAACTTATAAGGCAGGAGCAAACAAATAATGCAAGGGATGAAATTTTTCCACTAAAGAGTACACAAGAATTGGACTAATTTGAAGTGGAACTGACTGTGAAGGAACTAATAATGAACATATTTTTTTATTAAAACCCCTTTTCAGGTTTATTGGTAAAAAATATAATTTCTCCAGGTGGTTCGAATCGGAACTTAGATAAATTAATGGAAGAGGATCTGATTTCCAAATTCAATTCTGATGGAGGACATGGAAAACTGCCGTTTAACGAACATAAACAAATTGTTTACAAGTACTTGAGTGGATATCTGAAAATTGCTTCTTATTTTAATACCATATTTTTGCAGGAGTGTACAACGGTCCTGATAATTTAAATATAATCAGAACTGCTTTTCACGCAGTTAAATCGCGAATTAATAAACGTGCTTTTGTTGAGCGGGTCAAATATCGGGATAATTGAGCTTTATAATTAATGAAAAAAACAGAAGTAATGAACATCTAGAGGAAAACAACACCCTACCAAACATGCAGTATGGGTTCAGAAGTAAACACTCCACATCGCATACTGTAGCGAGATTACCGCAAAGTATCAAAAAAGGTCTATCGGAGAATAAATCAACCTGTCTTGTGCTATTGGATGTTCAAGCCCGCTTTGACACTGTCTGGCACGATGGACTAGTACATAAAATGATTAAATTTCAATTTGCTCAATATCTGATCTCCATTATTCTAAATTATCTTAGAGACCGATACTTCAAAGTCTATGTAGGATCCGAAAATGCTGAAGCATGCAAGACTGTGGCAGGTGTCCCTCAAGGATCAGTACTTGGTCCTGTATTATACGCAATATTCACAGCAGACTTCCCAACATTCGACACATGTCATGTATCCATTTTTGCTGACGACACAGAAATATTGACTGCAGCAGTAAATATAAGAGAAACCATGGCAGACACGCAGAAAGGACTTAATTCAATAGCAAAGTATTTCCATAAATGGCAAAGAAAACTAAACTGCTACAAATGAAAGGCCATGTTATTTACGAGAAAAAGAAGTCCATGCCATCTCCCAACAAATAGGCTTAACGTTAATAATGTAGAAATTCCGTGGTGTGAGGTTGTGAAATATTTAGGAGTCACTTTAGACAAAACCTTTACACATAAAACTCACATCTCGCAAACGATACATAAACCAAACTAGCTAACGAGAACGCTATACCCCTTCATAAACAGGAAATCAACCAAAAGCCTGGACAACAAATTATTACTAAGTAGTGTGAATATAGCACCAAAGTAGTCAGTATAAATGAAACCCAGTTACGATTGGATTTGATTGATTTTTTTTTTATTTGTAATGCCATAAACTTAAAAGTTTACCCATTGAAAGTTACCGCAATTGCGAAAATTCGTAAATTAAAGAGAAAATCAAATTTTTTTCGAAATCTCAACGAAAAATACAATTATCGGTACTTGTAAATATTTCTTTCAAGAAAATAATTATTGTCATAGTTTTCGAGGTTGTTTATAAAGAATTTGAGAAAAAGCGAAACTATTTAAAATTATTGGTTAATTAATTAATTAACTTGGTAGAAGCTCAAAAAGCGAAGTAAATGAAAGAAACGTGAAATAATACAATCACATAATTCTTTTTATTTTATTTTATAGAAAGTATTTCATTAGCAACTTAAGCTAAATAATAAGTAGGCATTATAAATTTGAATGACATGAATAATTATAAATTTATATTAAAATGATAATCATGTACACTAATTGTCTCTAACGTTTTTGTTTTTGATGTCATTCATTAATCTAATAGGTGGAGCATTTAAGCAGCTCCACGTGGACACAGGCACGATACTAAACATCTGCCACTCTACTCCCTAATACTACTCCCTTTTCTATACCTGCAATGTTAACTTTTAATTTTTCATATTTTGAAGAAGGCAAAAGCTTTAACAGACGTAATAATAGTAGATTTTTACAAATACATTCGTCATCAGTCACTAAATTTTTATTAAATTTTTAGCACTTATTTTAGCTATATTAACCATTAACCTACATTTTCTTAAAGTTTTAGCTCTCTAACTTCAATATTTTCAGTTCTACAGCATTTCAATTCATGATTTTTTTCCGCATTTTCCGCAACATTGAAATTTTTTTCCATAATTTGAGACACCATTATTTAATGGTACAACAATTAAGAGCTCGTTACTTCCAATTTTTTTTCTTTTGCAAATAGTTCTTTTCCGAAATTTTGCATGTTCTCGCGTTGCGTTTGACTTGACTCAAGTTTTGGTGCTTATTTAAGATACATTGGCCTAGCGATTCTGCAATGTTTAGGCGTTTAAGTGTAATATTTGTAATTCTACACTCATTTTATGGCGGATTTTTTTCGTTACGTTCCTTGATTTTGAAACGGTTTAAAATATATGTAACTTATTTAGAACCTACGAGTATATTCATGAAAATTCATTAACGTTGAGATCGTTGAATTTCGATATTTTATGAGTAGCTTTCAAATCAGTGACCCCGAAAACCCCTAAATATTAAATAACACCGGAATCCGTTGAAGTTCAGAATTTTTACTTGCTATATTACATATGGTACCAATAGCAGATTCGAAATCAGCGACTCCGAAAACCTAAGAATACCAAATTTCATTGAATTCCATGGAAGTTGAGACTTATGGTCGCCATTATTTATTTGTGGTAATCTAGATATATACATAAAGTAATTTTTCAAGTATCTGTAAACAACACAAATATCACTCGTATGACAAAACATTCTGAGTACGTTTACCATTAAATATGGCAAACTTTACGATGACAATGTCAGATTTGACATATTCACACTGTTGTTGCCATATCTCAAGACCTAAGTAGCAACCTACGTAGTATAGAATGATTAACCGCGACAAAGGCTTTCCTGAAGTTCAGCAGGGTCAGAATGGTTAAATAGTCTTTATCCAATGGCTTGTGTATCACCAGGTACTACAGCCATTAGCTTTTTGGGAATAGGAATTATAAGTGCCTGTTTCCATTGTTCGGGAAATTGAGAGGTTGTGATGCTATAATTAACCAGATGTGTCAGAACTTTAATGATACATGGAGAATCTCGGTAGTAAATGATCAGGAGCAATTGCAAATACAGACGTATGCATAGAATGCATGGCCAGCTGACCTTCAGCTTCATCAACACAACGAAAAGAAAATCCTTCGTCAGATAAATTTTCAGGATTGAATGTGTTTGACGTATTATTTGATTGATGTGAACTATTTGTCCCGAAGTATTTATGAATGATATATGAACATTGAAAACATCCTTTCTAAAAAGATAACTGTAGACTCCGGCGTTCCCCAAGGTAGGCACGTAGAACCTTTGTTATTTTTATAGTTTATTAAATTTTTTTTTATTACAACAACAACAATTAGTTTTGTCGACTGCTTTCATTCCGTTAAATGTCTATTATTTGCCGACGGTCTAAAGTTGTTCCACAAAATTAGATCTCATGATGACTATATACTAATATCCGACGATTTGGACAGACTTTATCAGTGGTGCAGTATTAATAATTTATATCTTAACATATCAAAATGCAAAACCATGACCTTTTCTCGTAAAATAAATCATATCCCTTCTCCATATAAATCAGATGGCAACCCTCTGACAAAACTAGACCAAATTAAGGATCTAGAGGATATTTTCAATACTAATATGTCTTTTAATTTATCATATAGAAAATGCATCTGGTATATGGTGGCCTTACTATGAGATGCATATAAAAAGAATTTCACTCGATTTGTTTTTTTTATTTGTAGTATTTGCTAGGTGTTTATTTCTAGGCATGTCAAGTTTAGAATTCAGACGGGAAATAAGTTGTGCTGTCTTTATTAAGGATATTCTGTCTTTTAGAATTAAATCTCCTGAACTATTGTCAATTATCAATATTAGTCCGGTCAAATTAGACATTTCAATTTGCAATAATTCGCATAGAGCTGAAAATTGGTACATACCTTGGGGACATTATTACAAATAAAATACTTAAAGTCCCCATCGATCCGACATCTGCAAAAAAAGTTATTCAAGGTCAAAGGGTCAAAGGAAAATGGTGTATTCAATTTTTCCGGTAAACGGTAAGTTTTATCATAAAAATAGATCAGACAAGTTGTAGATCATGAAATTATCTATAAAAATTGTCCTTATATTTTTTTTTCTAAGAATCACCATTCCTGAGATATTGCGATTCTAAATCACCGAAAACAATAATATGTACGCTGAACCGCTTATGCCCACCATCGGATGTTTAATATGAGTAAAAATATAATATTAAATAAAATATTGGTTTGTGTAACTTATACATACAAATTATAGGATTGTGAGAGTGTAGACATAAAAGAAACTCAGTCCCTGATTTCATTGGCCCGCATAACATGAACACTGAAATAGACAACACAAATGCTAGTTACATCAGCGATGGAGGATATTTATTACACCGCGTTGTGTGGGAGTGGGAAGAAACGTTCAACGTTATTTTTGATAAATACATTCAGTATGTACATAGGCATTGTGGTCATAGAGTGTCTATAGTATTTGATGGCTATACTGATAATAAGAAAAACCATAAAACTGCAGAACAGCGTCTTCCTCCAACATCTGCTTCTGCTAGTCAACACTTATGTTATTAGTATACTATCAAGTTCAAGTATGGCTAGGCAATCAACTGGAACCAGAACACTGGGGTTGGAAATTGGTAGATAATACTTTGGAGCCAATTCAAACTTTACTCCCACCTGCTCCGGAAAGACTTCTCAACACCATCTTTTGCAATTGCAAAAAGGGTTGTAGTGCAAAATGTAGGTGTAAAATAGTCGGGGTATTTTGTTCACCAGTATGTACTAATTGCCAAGGCCAGTCTTGCTCCAATGTTGAATCTACTTCAACAGATGAAGATTTTTATGATATTAATGAGGAGACAACTGATGTATCTTTTCCACATATCCAGCTAGAAGAATAAGAAGAAGAAAAAAGCGAAGAAGATATAGCTATTGAAGTGGCATTTGAAGATTATCAGTCAGAATAACATCTTCCCGAAACCAACAATAATTCGTGCGATTTAAATCATTTTCAATAGTACCATTTATCAGTTATCACAATATTTTTTAATAAAACTTAGTCACAATAGATGGTGGACTATGCCTACCGGGGACCCCACGTTAAAAAAAATGCGCCGAGTACACTACCTCACAGGTGGTGCAGAAATGTGTGCATATTATGTAAACTACGACTTCTTCAACTTTTAGAATGGCAATATCTCAGGAATGGTGATTCTTAGAAAAAAAAGTATAAGAACAATTTTTGTAGATAATTTCATGACCTACAACTTTTGTTTTATTTATTTTTATGATAAAACTTACCGTTTACCGGAAAAATTAAAAAAAAAATAATTTTTTTGACCTTTTGACCTTGGATCACTTTTTTTGCAGATGTCGGATCGATGGGGACTTTTAGTATTTTATTTCTAATAATGTCCCCAAGGTATGTACCAATTTTCAGCTCTATACGAATTATTGCAAACCTGCCTCAATTTTTTCGTCTATTTTGATCGGACTATATATGTATGTATATGCACCTGAAATTTCAATTCGTTCGAGATCTTTCCTGTACGTGCCTACTCATAGGACTAATTATGCTTGCCAGGAACCTGTTTCTAATTGTATGTCTTTTTTTAATTCATTTGCTAGCTCCATTGATTTTACTAAGTCAAGAAATGCATTTAAATTAGCTCTTTTTGAAAATCAACATGTAAAGAACTAACACTTAATTTGAATTTTCATATAATTTTTCCTGTTAGTCTGTAAGATTTAATATCTGTAGACATTTAACATTTATTATACTTCTTTTAAAATCTTTGGTGTGGATGTTGTGAAAATGTATTATACTTTATTTATTATTTTTAAATTTCATTTAATCGCTCTAAAAAGTTTAGATGTTTTGACAGGAATGATTCCCGTAAGAAATAATTATTTTTCACTGCGAGCAGGTTACTAGATCCTTTTGGTTTTTTTTCTCCGCGGTTACTTGGTTGACTATTTTATTGTAGTCTCTCCGCCACAATACCTCTCCGTGAATTCAGTCGTAATATTTTCAGCTCCGCATTATGTGCGTAATAGGAAAGTTGATCCATTTGAATCTTTGCCTTCGTATTGATTACGTGCAATTATTGCAAATGCTTTCAAGAATTAAATTTGAAAGGAGAACTTTTTAAATAATGTTTCTTTAAAGTAAGCTATGTAGTCAGCATCTGCAATAGTACGTATAGCAACAAAGGACAAACAGACTGAATCCTGTCAGCTAAATAACAGCGCGGCAAAAATACAGCGTCGTTCTTATTTGAAGTCTTTTGTGAGTGACCAATAAAAGTGCATAAAGGAATTTTTCATTCCACCTGACCAGCAGACGACAAACCGCAACGCGCAGGCGCAACCCGTGCGTGGATGCAAAGCCGTATCGCGTTGTGTTCGGGTCTCAGGCCGCAACCAATGAACCGCAGCCAAAAAGGAGAATTTTCTAATTGATGTGTCGTTTTACGTTTTGTTAATTCTCGACAAGATTTGGCCATTAAGGCGATCCCATATCTCTGCCTAAATCTCAGATAAATAAAAAATTTATCCGATCTCCGATTTCCTCTGCTCGGGTTTAGTGGCCATTGCGGGTCTTCTCGTGTGAGTCAGAGCGGTGGAAGGAATCGATAAAGGCCAAGCTGCGGCCGGACCAAGAATTTATGACCGGGTCTGTGGTGGCGTCGGTGCCGTCTTCTCATCGTGACTGTTTGTCAACCCAAGACAAACGATCGATCTTCCGATAGAACTGATCCTAACACCTCAGCTGATGCGCTATATACCGGCAATTGGGGAGGAGTATTAATTGAGTCGGCTTTTACGTTTGATCGACTCACCGATGGACTCTGTGATATCGGATAGCGCAGGATTTCGGTATCATTCCATAACACTATAAAGGATGTGCCGTCACATTCCCCTTCGTGGCTGCTATATTCACGGGGAATTAAATCTTGTTGATGGGAGATAGCCAAATTGGATCGAACAAGGATATTTCACAACACCATCACAGCAAGTGCATCGTGTACAGCCACTTTCGATTTCGAACGTAGCATAAATTTCCTGCCTCGTCCCTTGTCTTGTCCCAGGACTTTCCTATCTTAGATCGGGTTGTAAACATGTCTCTCTAATTTTCCTGTAAAAAAAAACTATTAAAGTACTACAAGATAATGCAGTCAAGGTAAGGACTCATTCCCCGCAGATTGTATCTGTGCAAGGCGCCACTGAAATGGGCTCGTCTTATGAATGGTATACCTGCTGCGGGCTTGTAAATAACCCGCAGGATATCGGCTGGAGGTATGAAGACTACTGTCTCCTACGACCACCGTTTAGCATTTTTGCTAGAGATTTTGACATCGAATATTTCAACAATCCCCTTACGACACAGGATACTGCTGTGACACAGACAATCCTCCTAGACAACTTGATAAGGCAGTTTTTTTTGCCGTCTTAGACAACAAAATTCTGGACCTGAAGGTATGACGCTGTTACCCTGCGTCTGAAAAAATTGACCATCATACCATACCACTATCATGGACTGGGATTACAGTGACGACTTAAATTCCTTTCTATCCGCACCAAATTTTTTTTTTACTGATTTTCCACCAAAAATTGGAATTAATTCCACCTGCGTTAGAAATAGCTGTTAATGAGAAAGTCTCGTCAAAAACAAATCCGCATGCGCCCAGCGCCGAGGTAAGTGTCTATTTTCAAATTTTTAAAGTGAAGATAGTTCAGGTCATTGTGATTTACTTTTCTATAAACATTTCCACTTGTTTCTCATAACACTCCATCGAAATTGCGGAATCGCGTGAATTTACCAAGTGCACACTGGGTCACTCGGTGCATTTTATATCAGTGCGCACTTAGTAACAACTCACCGTTGTGGAATCCGGCCCCTGGTACTTTGAATAAGGAGTTCGTTTGGCATTCTCCACCGTTGGGATTTCGGGGGAGGAACCATAGCCGGCCTGCGAGAGTAAGACCGAATTAACGATTTACTACCAAAACGT
Organism: Neoitamus cyanurus; assembly: GCA_947538895.1. Classification (NCBI taxonomy): domain Eukaryota; kingdom Metazoa; phylum Arthropoda; class Insecta; order Diptera; family Asilidae; genus Neoitamus; species Neoitamus cyanurus. Next base: position 3,688,473 of record OX384540.1, read on the forward strand.
TAATAGGATGCGGACAAAGACTGGCAATCTCTACTAGGCCTCTTCTGCGTCTTAAGAACTGTACGCACAAAGTTCCCATCCTATATAATTGAACAGCCTGACGATTCTTTCCTCAACCACCCATATCGACATGAGCTTTAATACGAGCTTCAACGTGGTTCTAGATCATTTTTAATTTATTTTTAATTTAATTTTTAATTTATTCATCATCAACAGGTACAATTAGTTGACCATCTGACACTTACAATAAGAAAAAAAGGAAAAGGGATCATTAAATAGCTATGCAATAAAATTTACAAAAAATAAAATCATTAACAAAATATAATTAAGAATAAAATTAGACTTCCACATAGTTCAATAGTGCTTTCTTTAGAGTGTATTTGGAATAATTAAAATCCAAGCAATTAAAATAATTATTGTAATATCTAGACATAGACGACATCGGTTCAAAAGTGGTGTCCGGTGGTTGGAAGAATATAAAAATTCTCGTCCTCTGGTCACTCGGGGGCGTGTATTAATATCCATCTACACTATAGATGCGTATTCCAGTATGGGACGGACGAAAGTACAATACAAAATTTTTAAGATAAAAGGATCGTCAAATTCCTTCGACCAACGTTTTACGAAACCAAGTGCTGAATTCGCCCGATTAATTATATTATTGATGTGGCGTCCAAAATTAAGTTTTTTATGGTTGGTTAAGCCAAGGTCAACAACACTATCTTGTCTAGCCAATGTCTTGCCGAGGATTTTATAATAGTACTCCAGAGAGGAGCATTTCCTACTGAAAGAAATAAAGGTACATTTTCTGACATTTAACTGCATTTGATTTTTCAAACACCACAGTTCAAAACTGGCAAGATCATCTTGGAGCGATTGTGCATGTTGTAGAGTCTCGATTGATCTAAAGATTTTTAAATCATCGGCATAGGCTAATACATGCGAATTCCGAACAAGAGGAAATATGTAGGTCATTAATAAATAGCGTGAACAACAACGGCCCAAGATGACTACCTTGCGGGACGCCAGACAAGACCGAAACAGAATCAGAAAAAGTATTGGAATTAAGTATTCTAAGACGGTGCAAGCATGTAAGACTATATTTGGAGATTGCATCGGAAGACATGTCAAGTTGTTAAAATATTCTAAATCTATATCACAGGTATTATCACTATAGGCATTGCTAAAATGTTTAGCAAAGAGGTTAGAAATAGTAGTTGAATCATGACCTGTTTCGTTGTCAAGAGTTAACACGGCAGGATAGTTATTAGTCTTCCGTTCACTATTTACAAAATTCCAAAATTCTTTCGGGTTAGTTTTAATGTTAGATTTTATGCGACACAAATACTGGCGATATAGACCGATTTGACCAGAGGGACGAAACGAGAAACACCCATCGAAACTATTTCATAAAAATTACTTACGGCGTCATCAATATTATGGCAGTTGTAAACCGGTGACCAGTCGCAGTTATGCAAAAAATTACTAAGGGAATCAAAGTCCGCCTTCCTAAAGTTATAAGAGTATTCATTTACTCTATTGTCAGATGGTGGAATAAAAACTAACAAAGAAATCAGCAAAACGGGATGGTCCATGCACAAGTCAACCTGCGTAGAGACGTCGGTAGAAAGTAACAGATCGAGAAATCGTTGACGAGAATTAGGTACGCCACTAAACTGATTAAGGACAAGGTTGCCTACGTTGTCCACAAACTCCTGCTCCACAACACGCCTCACATTGGTTGCCGTCAGATAGTCAACATCCTCGGAGTTCGGAGTATTCCCAGTTAAGGAGTGGCAGATTGAAATACCCCAGCACAACAACCTCGTCCTTGTATGAGCATAAATCAACCACACTCTGAAGATTTTTTATCAAGTCCTGGTATACTGAGATCGGACTGTCGGGGGGAATATAAACAGTGCAGAGGTAGATGCATTTTCGATTTACTGCAGTACGCACACATATAAACTCAATATCCGAGGAGCCAGGAAGATTAATGCAGCAGGAAGACAGCTTACTAGTGACGGCAATCAACACGCCGCCGCCAACAGGTGAATTCGGGATGTCTAAATGACGGTCCCTACGAAAAATATTGTAGTTGGAGTTGCTAAGCTCACCATCAGCAAAGCCACTATGCAGCCAAGTCTCAGTCAGGCAAATAATATCATAAAAACCGTCCCATGTGCCTGGAGAAGATTACTGGTTTTCGTCCGCATTCCATTAACATTTTGGTAATAGATTTTTAATTCATGTTTCTCCTTAAGGGCCGACGGTGATGTTTCTCTTGAAACCCCAATCAAGAAGAACGCTGAACAAATTCCTTCACCGTTGTCCCTGGTGGTCAGAAGGAAGAGTTCATGAGCGCCTCAACGGCGTCCTCAGATACATTCAATTTAAAGGATGCGTAAGACAAATTTCCTACTTTCCTACGCTTAGCAGAAAGGTCAAAGCATCTAATATTCTTCGCGGTAGCATCGCTAAATGTCGAGTTCCTCGATCACCCAGTCTTAATATCATTATCATATTGAAATCCACCATCGGATGATAGGGTTTTCGATTATATTCGCAACTCTAGAAAAGCTGATCTTTGACGCCGTTAATTTATTTCTTGTTAAATGTAACTGACCTCTGGGTTACAAGTGCGCTGTCATCGGACATCCTGGGAGTAAATGTTATGAGTTAGTTTTAATGAGAATCGATCGTTTTGTGCCTCTGGTTAAAAGAAAAACTTTTATACATAATCCGGTATGGTATAATGATCATTTGAGATCATTGAGAGCGAAACCGCGAGAACGATGCTTGGCGTCGGTTTAGAATTGGCAACGATCCAGCAGACTATCTGTATTATTGTGATTTATGGAGACAATTCAATAATAATTACTACAAAGTCTTATATCGTCAGTACATTTATCGTGTAAAGTGTAAAATCGAATACCAAAGAAATTAGGAATTTGATAAACCGAAGACCAATGACTACCCCTTTGTTTTAACACTTGAAAATGAAACCTGTTACGATCCTTCTGCTATCTCCAATTTATTTGCTAATCAGTTCAGCAATTCATACTGTGATGATGTGTGTGATATTGACTTAGATTATTTTAATAACTTGACTTACATTCCGGCTCAATGTTCAAATATTCTTTTAGACGAGTGTACTGTTCTAAAGTATGTAAACGAAATAGCCGAAGATTACGCGGACTCACCTGACTATCTCCGTAGTGTTGTCCTCCGTAAATGTTGTGGTTCACTTACCTGCCTGTTTAACTTATCCATCCCTATGTACCTCTGTAGGGAAGAAGAACTCAGTGGAAAACTATAGGCCGATCGCTAAATTATCACCTATCTGGACTTTTTGAGGCGATTGTGAAAGACTATTTAGCCTTCTTTTGCAGCTCGATAATATCAAGTAATCCACATGACTTTATGAGGAAAAGATCAACATTAAATAATCTTGTGCAATGTTCATTTTTCTGTGTAACGAACTTAGAAACGCGTAAGCAAATCGATTGTGTTTACACTGATTTCAGTAAAGCATTTAACAAGCTTTCTCATAGAGCACTGATTTCTAAACTTCGACGACTTGGCTTTCCTAATGACCTTCTTTATTGGATCAAGTCATATCTTACCAATTGTTCCTTTAGAGTTAACTTTTCTTTTTGCTTTTCTGATCCTGTTTTCGGTTCTGTCTTGAGTGCCACAGGGCAGCCACCTAGGATCCCTGCTGTTTATTCTTTTCCTTAACGACATGTTTGAGAACTCGCATGTTTTGGCTTACGCTGATGACTTAAAAATTTTCGCAGTAAACGAATTTCACAAGATGCACTTTGCATCCAACGCGATTTTGACATATTTACTGAGTGGTATTCAAAGAATGACATGAATATAAATATGATTAAACTTTATTTCATTTACCAAGAAGAATGTCCAGAAAGTAAGTGTACTAGATTTTTGTAGATTTCAAACAATTTATTTAAAAAAATTTGGTTAGTTACATCAGTAGGTACATATGTAAACTATTTTTCCACGTAGACGTAGTTTTTTATGCCTTTGTCAAAGAACTCTGCCGCCAACTCCTTTGGCCACTTGTTCACCTCACCCTTCACTTCCTCGTCAGTTGAAATTTGCAGGATTGTCCCTTGGTTTCAGGGGTATGGCGGGCAACCAAAGTTTCGTTCCCTGTAACAATAGAGTGCAGAAAATCATCACCTTCAGAACTCTTTGGAAATTGCCACTCGATTTAATTTGTGATGCTCTGTCAGCTGTTTTGGGACCCACCTTGCACACAGTTTTCGAAATGCGAGTCTTTTTGTGATTGTTTCGTGCTGCAGAGATCTGGAGATTTGTGGAAACATCATCCAAAGTCAATCTGCGGTCGCCACGAACAGCTTCCTTAATTTTTTCAACAAGTGAATCAGTCAAAATCGACGGTTTTCCCCTCCTTTGCCCATCGTGCATATCAGTACGATACCATTTAAACACAATTGTACGATTCATTACTCCTTCGGCATAAACCGATTTGATCTTGTTAAAAACTTCAGACGGAAATTTTCCCTTCACAACGAGATAACGGATAACGCTGCGAGTTTCGCACTTGGCGGCAGATTCTATCAACATGGTTCACGGGACACGTTGCTGTGACCAGAGTTTTATTCGTACTAACGCATTCTTGGGCTCGTTGGAAATGGAGGAGCTAAGCTACACGGTAGTGTGACCAACATAGCAAAAAAGATTTCCCTCTGCCCGTGAAGGCCCTAGTACACTTACTTTCTGGACATGCCTAGTACATAGGAAATCTTCTTTATATCGACAAGAAAACGTTGGTAACTTAGGACTGACTAGTTTGATTCCCTCATTAATCTGTGCATATAGACCATATCGAAGCTGTCCAGAAACGTTTTCTCCACTTCAGTCTTCATCACCTACCCCTGGCGTGATCCGGATAGTCTTCCTCCTTATGAAGACAAAGCAGTTGGCACATGAAGTTACTTTGATTTTAAATAACAGAAATTTAAAAAAATCCCAGATGACAGGATTAAAATATTACGTTCCTTAAGAGTTCACCGAAAGGTGAAAAAAAACATCAAAGGACGCGATCACTCCAAAAAGAAGTACCTAAAGTCATCTCGTTTGTAATATTCACCATATATTGTAAAATTGCTTTCTTAAAGGTGGTTTCTAAAATAACATAAAAAACGTGAGACACCTTCTAACTAATTGTAATTTCGTTTCACCATTTCCAATGACCGTGCAGAGGTGTAGCCCATTTATTGATACAAGCCGTTTCGTGTTGTCGAGCTCTTTTTCTTTTTATTTGAAATTAGTATGATGCGCGCGCTTCCCCAAATCAGTTGCTTAAAATTGTTTGGTGAACTGATTTTTGAGTCATTCGTAATTAGTAACCAGAGTTTGACTTGCGATAACACGTGGTGCTCACGACTTCAGGTAACAATGCGTCGTTACTCTTTCCTTCTAGAGTCATGATCCCCCGGTTAGCAGCGATAAAAAACTTGAAAGTCACTGTAAATTGTAATTTATGTTCCCCTGCGTCAGTGACACTCGAGGAAACAATCCCATTTCACTACAAATGCCATAAATTAAAATTATGCGAATCGCAGGGAGTAGTAGATCACCAGATACTTTGCTGTTCATTTGTTAACATTGTGCAGAAAAACAAAGAGCATTCCTTGGCTCATATCGGTTTATCGCTTTGCCAGAGACATCACTACTGCCAACATGACGCCCCATGGAGTTGGGTCATCGGCGTGCCCAGTGGACAGTGCCGTCATACTGTGAATGTCAAACGGAGTCCAAGTGTGAACTCTTCAGCTTCAGTTGAAGAAATTTTGTAACAGCATCTGAACACACTTATCGGTGTATGTACTTTATCCCTTCGATTTTCGGATCATGTTTTATTTCTTACGTAAAATCACAGTTCCGAAATCACTTGTTGTGAAGAATGTCTGCATTTCATTGCAATATGTATGACAACTGAAAAGGTTGTGGATTCGTGTAAACACACTAATTTTCTTTACTTCGTCGCATTCATCCATTGCATAATAAAATATTTATTGAAAAATTTTATATTTATTCTTTATTCAGTCATTTAAGCAACTCTACAAATGTATGCTGTAATCTTCTTTTATGTATGCGTAGGATAATAATGACAAAATTAAAGCTAATTAAAACAAAAGTGAAAAAAAGAGAGAAAAAAGAGGAGAGAAATAGTTTCATTATAATCTGATGAAACTTTAAAATTTCGTTTGCCGCTGTCTCGGCATAGGGTAATGGGAAGAGAGTTTCAAAGCCTGATGGATTGGACAAAGAAGGTGCCGCTCGGTAATCCTGGTACTAAATTTGGGTATGATCAGAAAAGCGTTCTTTCAGCCTCTAAAAAACGCAACTTAGCAAACAAATATCGTGGTTCATGGACAGTAGGTATGGTAATTGAGATAGGATGACAAAGAGCATCCTAGTATTAATTTAGAGAAAAAAGTGCTGTGATCAAAACGCCGAAGGTTAAATATGTATCGAAACGCGGAACTAAAGGCAACAGTTAACTTCCGTAAACTAACTAAGTCAAGTTTATAGAAAAATTCACAACCATTAGTGATCAGACCAGCTTAACGTATTATTAAATATAATGCCAAGGTCTTTTACTGAGGTACTGCATATAAGGTATAAATATATCATCAAGCATTAAATTTGGAAGGCAAGCAGTGTCAAAGAGCATTTTTCTGTAAATGACAATGACTAAAGCCCACTCGCCAAATCATTATTAACACGACAAGCAGCATCCTGAATTAGTCCAACGGGTGCTTATAGCTAGAAATTAATGTCATCCGTATACCTGTGAAAATTGCAGTTGTGCAGAGAGAGTGGAAGATCATTAATAAAAATGGAAAACAGCAAAGGTCCCAAAGTGGAATCTTGCGGAACCCCATTAATTACCGACAGGAAACTGGATAACTTGTTACCAATACAGACTGTTTGCTCTGTTCAACTTAAGTATGAATAAATAAGACGACACGCAGAAACGGAAAAGTTGAAGCTGGGGCGTAGTTTAAACAAGGTATGGCTGACTCTATCAAATGCTTTAGAAAAATCGAGATGAACTATTACAGCAAGCAGGTCGTCATCCAGAGAAATTTTAATATCGTTGGTTATTTTAAGAAGAGCTGTGGTGCAGCTGTACTTAGTTGGAAAACTGAACTGGAAGTTACTCAGAAAATCATTGTTATTTAGAAACAGTCATTTGTTTGTGTAATAATTTCTCAAGCGCTTTAGAAAGAAAATGTAAGATTGATATTGGTCTGTACTCCACAGAATGTGGAAAGCAGGAAAAGCAGACCGTGCAATGATATTATTAAAAAAAATAGTGAGGTACGACAAGATCGTAGGGATTATCATTTATATGAATTTTGGACGAAGACCATCGCCAATGCCAAAAGCATGGAATTTTATAGACATGATGGCGGCGGAGACGTCACTCTCATTAACAAGATTAAAAGAAAAACCCTCACCCACATCATGACCGTGCAAGATATCGTGAAGTTTAACCCGTGAGTCGTGTGGCAATGTGTTGGATAAACTACAGGAAGAAAAGGACACATTCAGCTCAGATTCCATTAAGCGATTGTTCTTACTTCCAAAATAGTATTCCCATTACGAGCACCTACCGCCTCTCCAGATCGATTTTTTTACAGTCTTCAAAATTATAGCCACTTTTCACTATTGGAAACGATTATTTTTATATTTTCAGGAAGCAGACATTAACGAAAGTGTTCTTCTACTGATTTTTTCCATGCAGCTATCGATCCTATCAAGAGTTTTCCAATATGCTGCCACAACAACAACTTGTTTTACTTCAGAATCGAATAATACAATCATTCATGTTAGAAATAATATGTAAATATTAGATAAATAATAAATTGGTACCAATACAAAGCATGCAAGCAAGTATACTAACCTCTGATATTCGGCATATTGGTTATGCGCATGCCATACCATAAATAACTGTATTTGAAAATGAGCAATTGCACACATTTTCGTACCGAAATCTTTTTAAAGCTATAAAGAATATAGTAAAAAAGTACAACACATCATTTTTGTGTCGCAGTGGTTGAATTTTATTAAAAATAATATTATAGTTTATTCACAAAATGTTTATTTAAAGTTATTAGTATTATTCCTTCATAAACATTGTTTTCAAAATCTCTTCAATTGTATATTCCTTAATCAGTTATGCAACAATTAACGTTTCTTCAAGATGTCAGTACTTTTCATTTTCTCATAAGATATGAAGTCAATAAATCATGCGCAGCTCCATACAGACTGCTCATAAGATTATCATTATCATTATTCATTATTCATTTATTTATTTACAGGCAATCGCCCAATTACAATTAGTTAACAAAGTATATATAGTGAGTTGTTACATAGCAATTAATTTACATAGGGTAACAAAAAAATAATTTTTACATAGATGAAATAAAGTAAAATAAAATAATTATAGCAGGAAAGCAAGACTATGAGAAATCAACAAGAGTGATTTTTTTACATTCGCGTGTAAATTCTGTCGGCAGTGAAAATAACATATCAAATTGTAGTTTGTTGGCTAATCTACTCATTCTCCATAATGGAGCGTGGTACCAGTAGTTGGTTCTGGCTACCGGTACATGAAATAATTCACCACGTTGGCGCATTCTACGGGGTGGGACTCTCCAGTTTACATATGACAGTAACTCTGGACAGCTATTTATGTTATTTATCAAATTATAAAAATATTGCAGATCGTTAAGATTTCTGACGGAATGTAGTGAGCTTAAATTTAAAAAACAGGCGATCTGATAATAATCATGAAAATAGCTAGGCAGAGGCCAATGAAGTTTCCAAGCGACCAAGTTAAAAAATTAAATTAAAAAAGATGTTCATAATTTGTGCCTAGAAGTATGCTAAATAATGTTGACTACGCGCATGCTTTTTCACAATTTATAAACTTTTGTGTCCATGCCAAAACCCACGAATTGTCATCTAAACATACATATAGCTACAGTCTGTATCATTTAACCCATGCCAAAATGATACGGGTGTTAGATCTCACCTAGCCAAACCACCTTGTATATACTATGTGGGGGAGGTCTTATATGTGGACATTTTGATGGCAGACTCAAGAAACCCCAAGTGCGGATTTTCAAGGGAATCCCTTGAAGTTTAACATTTTTGGTCGCCATATTGTATCCGCCAACTTGTATTTGAAAACTTTGATGGCAGATTTAAAATCAACTACTCCGAAAACCCCCGAGTGCTCGATTTCATATATGTAGATTCCTTGAAGTTAGAAAATTTACCGCCATATTGGATCAGAATTCCAAAAGTTTTGGATGCATTTAGCAGATTCGTACTCAGCAACCTCCAAAATCTGAAATCATCCCTTGAAGTTGCAACTTTTCAGTTGACATGTTGAATCCGCCATTCCGCTTAAAACCCTAAAATGAATGGTAACCTATATGTTAGGTTGATATTTGAAGTACTTTCTGGCAGAAAATCAAAAGAATCAAAGTAAGCGTTTAGGCGTAATTAACGGATAGGGATTTTTGACCGCCATCTTGAAATTCCAAATGTTGATGGAAAATTTGTAAAAATCGACCTTAAAAACCCAAATACATATGTATGTACATATATTTACAATTTTAGTTTCGTAGAAATTTCGTAAAACAAAATCTCTCTGGAAAACATTGTCAGCGCCGACTTGTGAGATTTATAAATATTTGTCTCACTACGCAACTCTAAATTTTATCGTCTTCGCCTACTTGCTGGACGAAACAGTAGCCTCGGTACAGTAGCAGTAGCCTCGGTACAGTAGCCGTCATACACCGCCACAAGTCAAAGACCGATTTGTGCTTGTGGACACGTTTTGGCAATTCTTTACAAGTGGGCCTCTTGGTGTGCTAGCGAGTCGAGACTTTGGCGGATTATAAAAACTGAAATGCAGCGTAGTCAAATAAAACTAATTTGTGGACAAACGTGGACAAAAAATGTGTAAACGAACGCACTATCAAAAAAGAGGTGAAACTACTTTTTAAGATAATCGGTTTTATTGTAGAGTCGATGATCCACTAAAAGCTAAAAAATAATTATGGGCCACCAATCTGCGGCTTAGATCAGACTAAACTAATTTTTATATGTTATGTGTGACTATAGTTTAATTCGTGGACGCGAGAAAATAAAATCGCACCACACACTCATACAAAAAGTTGCATTGCCCTCTGCAGAATTTGTTTCCGATTCTCCTCCGAACAGCAGAAATGCTCCATGGGGTGTTTAACAAATTTTGCTACTTTCAGAATAGGCACTAAATTGTGTGTTCTGAAAGAATTGATACAATTTTACTGCGTACATGCATTGTGTTAGAAATTTCTTAAAATTTCTAACAACGTGAAATACAATTTCACTTTTAATAATACCTACTCTGCATCCCGTCATTTACACGTGTCACCCTTTTTTAAATGGTTGCTGAATGCTCATACTATGAACCATCAGCGCAATGGATAAATAATTACCCTTGCGTTACGGTAACTTCATCCTGTGTCTTGCAATTAGAATGTCATTCATCATTTGCATCTACAGACATGTGCCGTTCTTATCCCGAATGAAAAATTTGCCATACCGGAAAGCTGACAGGATATCACGAGGGTTATGACGCTGCCGTTCTGTTTTAATTTTTTACGGTTCACATGAGAAATTTTAAAAATATTTTCATATTTGCTGCTTTAGGTGTTTTAGGATCCAGGATTATGAAATTGCATTGGTCAAAATATTTATGAGATGAATCGAAATACACGCAACTGTATTGAAAAAAACGAAAATTAACTCTTGTAATTCCCATGCCATGTCTCTCAAGTGACATCATCTGCCTATTTCAATTCACTATTTAAATTTGTACGTGATTTTCAAACGTGCACAATTCATTATTATACGATAAAAAACTAAATGTTAGGTATCGTTGTTACCATTTAAAAAGTCCTAATGTGTGTGTCTCTTAATTTTTCTGTAACTTCCCTGTTCATACATATTTTGATTGCCATTATAAAAAGTGAAATGGACCTACAGTTGGAATAATAGTATGGATGGTATCATGGTATCACCGCAACGTGAAATAATTTTTTAGTGACTTCGGTTGTGTCACGTGCTTGCTTCTAGTCGTCTTAGTAGGACGACTGCGACTGCGACAAACAGTTGTTGATTTTGTGTGTGATTGCAATAAAAAATAATTTTTCTCAGAATGAAAATAAGAGGATAAACTTTTTCCATTTAATTGTGTTCTGTATTTATTTCATACCTCTTATATGTCCTGTATTTTTGGATGAAAGTACAAGGATAGAGATAATACATATAAATGTTTCTTCGCATTATTGTTATAATTTCGAGTTGTTTACTTTTCGCAAATTCCAGTTAAATGACAAAATAATATCACTAGCATTAGTGGCGTTCCCGAAATGACGGACTATTGATGTACGCTCTACGAAAAATGAATTGAAAGGTACTTACGACTTAATTTATTTGCCGATAAATATACTGACAGCCGGCTTTGTCATTGTTTGCTTCCTCTACTAAAGTTTGGCACAGAATGGCTGCGTTCACTTATAGTATTTTGTGCAACTAGGGTGGAAACTAGCCGATTGCCCACGATGGCAGGGTCTACTCAACTCTACTGCCATCAAGGGCAATCGGCTAGTTTTCACCCGAGTTGCACACTGTATTTTTCCTCACAAGTGCGGCGGTGGGTTCGATAAGGAGGTCGGGGAAGGAGGAGTCCGTGGGATTGGAACGGGGGGTGCGGGGGGCGGAGCCCCCTGCAAATAAAAAAAAAACAATTTTTGCTGTAATTATCTCTAAAAAAGATATACGAAAGGTTTTTATGATATCTAAGGTACAGATGTTCAAAGCAATATACTATTACACTCACTCATGCCCGGCTTAAGTAATTTATTTAGGTACCTGAAAAGTGAAAAGCATTAAAAGGATGTTTAACACGTGCGAGTATATAAAAAAAATGGGATTTCTTGAAGAAATATTCTGAGTGCACGAATCTTTACCAGAGCCGGGCAAACTCGGCTCCTTTGAGTCCCGAATGCTCCTCAGGTAGATTTCTAGAGCTATTGCAAGTGCAAGCGAGAAATGCATACTCCTGTCCAGTGATCAGTGATGGCACATGTACGCACTCCTTTTCATTGCGTTGATCGAGCGACCCAAATGCACTCAGGTATACGCTCCCATGAAGGATTTCTTGAAGAATTGAATTGAAGAAGAAAGAAAATATTCTGAATGCATTTCCATTTCAGGTACCCGTGCGTTATTCGAAGTCTCGCTTGTGTTCTTTAAAATTACCAGTGGGTTATTCCCAACAGGCTTTACAGTGGGCAATCGGCGTGTTTCCACACGCAAACCCGTGCGGAATAGTAGTGGTTTCCGCACACGTGCGAGGAAAAAATTATTTTTCTTCGGTTATCGATGCGTTCACTGAAATGACTTATGCGCTATCGGACAAACTATTTTTGCAGTTTTTAATTAAAAAAAAAAAATCTTTTAGTATCCTCTCCAAAACTAGATTTCGTATAAAAAATACGGTATAGATATTAAGTAATGACAGGAGTTAAACACCTTAAATTTTTCATTAATATTTTGGACTTGTTGTTGAAGATCCTGCATTAGGACGCGTTCCCGAAATGACGTTATCTGCATTTATATTGATTTAATTTAAAATGTACTTCTTTAATAAATTGTATTATTTGATGTACACACAAAACAGGTTAGTTGTAGTATTTTATTAATTTTCTTTTCTCAATAAAGTCAAGATTTAAGATATTAAATTGCTAGCAAAGCCAATTCTGCACCTTGGTGATTTTGAGCCAGTTGGTCTGGTATAAATAAATCATTTTTGTTGTTGATTACTTTAGTTTGTTGTGGCCTACGAGTATGCCTCTGTAGTTTGGAATGCTTTTGGTACCACTATTAATTGATGTTGTTGGGCGATTTAACGGAGGAAAGTGATTTTCGCTCGTGCGAAGTAAAGCAGATATGTTGATTGGTTATCGTAATTCTTTCCCCGGAGTTTTAACCCTGATAGCACTATTTTTGTTGGTTTTTCATTAACGATAAATAAAACATTTTAAATAACAATAAAATAAAAATTGGTGGGCATAAAAAAATAATTGGTGATTTTAATTCATGTGATTTCTTTGTGAATCTTTATCCTCAAAGTTGGCGGGTAAACTGAACCTGTTGCTTGAGGTTTATATTTGTGCTGGTTGCAGGCGGCTTGATAATAATCGCTGTAGTTTAATTCTGTCTCACACTAAAGTTTCAGACGAGTCGTCCTCGCGAAAAATTTTAGATTTTGTAAATAATTTAACATATTATTTATTGTGTTCCATGAGCGAAAGAATGCTTTAAATTTAACTAACTCTTTTTACATTTTGGAACTTGTCGCTCTATGACTATGATTATAATTCTGCATGGGTCATTGCGTGTGTATATAATGTGTGTTCGCGGACCTGGACTGGACCTGATAATTTAATTCTAAAGAAGTTTGTAAAACAAATTCTGGCCCACTTACGGTTTTATTGTTTTTAAACTCTTTAACACAAAAAAAATGCTAAGTGTGATAAGAAAACCTCAACTGACTGTATGGCGATTGCTCTATAGGTGGAGACCGCATTTTCAAATATTCACCCATTTAAAATATCTAAAAGAGGAAAAAGGAATGATTACCAACTGTTCCATGAAAATGCCTCAACATTTGTATATTTGTCTCGTTTTGAAGAGAATGGGCATCGATGCAGATATAAACAAAAGAACGTAAGGACATAATGTAAACCACCTGGGAACAAGAACAAGCCATTTTTAGTAATTTCCCTGATTAAAATGGGGGAAAAGTGCGTTGACTAGCACTGGACAGCTCCAACTACTACCAACCAGAACGGGATACCTGATCCACGTAATTATATTTCACATACTTCGTGTCTTGCGGCGAAACTGGGCATGGACGTAGAAATAGAAATAATATAAACAAAGTGCGCCACTCTCGGAGGGTGAACTGACAAACCATGTTATTCCGATTGCATGAACTTAATTAGCCATGGCGAGTTGCTCCTCACCTGGGTCCGCTAACCAAGAGGAAATATGACTACTCCTCGTATGCACTCCTTCGGTTAGCTCCATTATGAAATTTGAGACGTCCAGGGAGAGGTTAAACATGTCATCAAGGATATTTTTCATGTCTGCACAAATGGCGAATCAACATGAGTTTTTCATGTTGTGCGAGACATTTCTGGATTCCATTCCGGTTCTCCGGCTGGGCTGGGCATTCAATGGCGGTATTCGGTTGGATTACTAGTGTTCATCAATGCGAGGTTATTCAATTTGGCCATGTACCTTAATAGATTGTGCATGTCAAACATAAAGTGACTGCGGTTTTGTGCCCATAAATATGCCGGGTAGTTGCTTGCTTTTATTTTCCGGTGAGCATATTCCTGGGGGTGAGTATTTGACGGTATGTAATCATTTTACGTTGGATGGGCATTACCCTGCACAAAGCATGTTTCATTGAACTTTTCGGCTTTCTCCTTTTACAAATACTTGGTTAATAGGTCAGTTGTTGTCAGGAGTGCTTTGCATTTTGGAGCCGACTACTATTTATTGGTTATTAGTAACATTTACTTGCATGCTCATAAATATTAGCCCAACTATGGGCGTTACTGCTTTGATATACATCAATAAAAATTACTCTAGTTTTCTTTTAGTAAAATATAATAACTGCTGTATTTGGGGGATAAGTGGGATACGAAGGCTACTAGGCCATCACAGCCAATTCGTTTTGGCGTGTACTATTTTGCACAATATTGCAATATGTGTTGATTGGAGCTCGGAAACGCCATTTGAACTTTATGAAGAAAAAATTACCTTATTATCTTTTACTACTTCCAAAACGGCTGATTTCCTCTCATTTTTACCTACACGCACATTAAAACGCACTCTACGATTAAGAAGTACATATGAGAATTGTAAACGGTGTCTGGTGGTGATGCTAATAGTTTGTTCAATTGTTTTAAATACGCATCCATAAGTACTTCCGTTATTTTCATTGTAATGTTACATGCTCGTTTGTACGTACATATATATCGTATAAAAAGTTGTTGCAAAGTTGTATTAATTGTTGGTGTAGCTTTAGTCCAAATTTGGAGAAAACCAATTTAACTTTAAGAATTAATTATTGATTTCACAACTCTACATATAATTCCCATACTGTCCAAAAGTGCTTCGAAAACATTTATTTTAATTACTTATGATATTCTAAGAAGTTTTCACTTCAAAAGCTCAACTGCCAACGAAAAATTCTCTGCATATTTATGAAAAGTGCAAAATGCAAGGCAAGTACGATTGGTGAAACGAAACGAACGTATTATTTTCAAATTATCAAAACTTTGCACTTTACAAGATGCCTCTTTTCACTTTGAAATTTTGTGTTTGGTGAAATAAATTTTGCAGAGGGTTTATCAGCTTTGTAGAAATATACTTTGCAATTCGCAAATTTGCGTTTAGTGAAACAAAATTCGAAAAGAAAAATTGAAAAGTGAAAAGTGGTTGGTGAAATAGAGCCCAGGTCTATGCGGATAAACTGCAAACAATTGTCAAAGTCAACATACCGAACGCCATCCAACAAATTCAGCCCGATATGTGCCACAAAGTAATCGAAAATTGGACCTAGTGGTGCCGATGTCAATGTCAGAACTCTTTAATATCCACTTAATGAAATAATTTAAATTCAAGAAGATCTGCCGAAAAACCACTATTGACCACAAAAATGTGACAATTTCACCTAAAAAAGGCTAAAGACAGGAAAAATTGGACAGTTGAGACGGTTGGTCTAAAGATTTGTCCTCCGGCGAGTGTGAATTCAATCTCATCGGACGAGATGGGACATAGAAAATTCGCAATAATTTCTTGGATTGTCGCTTTGTTTGGAAATGACTAAGAATTGGGTTCAATGATCTAGTTTAACCCCTTAATTAAAAAGTCTTTCAATATGGACGCTCGAAATTTTTTAGGTTATGTTGTTAAGGCAACATCTGTCAAATTTGTTGTAAATTGTTCAGTACTGTGTGGCAGCTCACCATGGAAGGTGAAGGCAAATCATCAAATTTTATTATCAAAATCAGCGCTTCGTTCGAGAAACGTTCCTCGTATTACGTGATCTTTAGCGACGAAGCCCATTTTTGGATGAATGGATATGTGAACAAGCAAGTATCGGTTTTGGGGCGACACCAATCCACACGAGATACAACACCACAAAGTGCATCCCGAAAAAGTCACTGTTTTGTGCGAATTTGGCTCTGGCGGAATCATCGGTCCGTACTTCTTTCAAATCGAAACTAACATTGCCATAACCGTCAACCGAGCGCTACAGATCGATGATAAGCAACTTCTTGTGACTTAAATAGATGATATGGATACCGCCAACATGTGGTTTCAACAGCACGGTGCTTTGTGCCACACAGCACATCCCACGATGGGCATTCTGCTCAACCGATTTGAAAGAATGGTAATTTCACACGGCGGCGGCGACGTGAACTGGCCACCGAGATTGTGTGATTTAACGCTTTTAGACTTCTTCTTGTGGGGTTATCTTAAATCACAGGTATATGCGAATATACCACAAACAATTGATGCACTCAAAGTCAACATAACGGTAGCTAATTCACCCAGATTTATGCGACAAAGTCATCGAAAATTAGACCTCCTGAATATGGTAGCAAAGCCGCGGTGGACATTTGAACGACGTTATATTCCATACTTAATGCCGTAAAATATTCATTCAAATAAAATAAAAGTGGAGTGGATATCTCACAAACAACTTGTTTTATTCACATTTAAAATTCGAGCGTCCTTATTGAAAGACCCAAGGTGTATTATCCCTTCAGTGCACAAATCTACCAAATTCTTTAGCAAATGAAAAAGAAAAGTTTCGATCATCGCAACTAGAATATCTACTTAAATACATATTTCCACAAATCTTGTTTCCAATAAAAGTAAATCGTAAAATATGAGCATAATGATCAGCACCAATTTAGTTGCTACTGCACTTTAGTCAGTGCTTTCAATTCAAAGACACGAGAGTAGAAAGACATACGCAGCAATTCGGCAATTTACTTTGGCTTGCAACAAAGTGGTCCACTCACGATCTTAAACCAGCCTCCAGAAAGGCGAACGAGAACAGTAACAGAAATCTGTAGCCAAGAAGCCGGCTACCTCAAGCTGTGATATGCGCAGAGAAGACCACCTCTGAAGGTATAATATGGAGGTGCCAAACATGGCCATCGAAGTTCGGACACTGCGTTTCGTTGCTTGTGCGAGGAGTGCTGTTCATGAATTCTTAATCGGAATAAAGCGACACGTTAAGAAATTAATTTGGGGACGCTTTATCGAAACATGGGCAGCAATTAAACTTCCTAAGGAGGGTTCCTCCACTTCAGCCGACTTTAGCCGCAGCCAGAATTTACTGATCACGTTTATTTTATTTCGGTTTTATCGGAAACATTCAAAATTTACAGTCGCCAGCTCAAGTCAGTTGATAGGAGCTGAATTCGGGTGCTATCTAGCTAACATCCCCAATAAAAATTATGTCGAATGTTGTGACTCATCGGCTGTACTTTCAGTCAATAATTTTATTTTTTATACATATGTAGTTTAGCTATATTTGCATTCGTTGCAGCAGAGCGTAGTGCCTTTAAACCGGGACTTTGCCCATACCCGTGAATTCTCGCAATGTCGGCTAAATTGGTGGCAGGTGGGTTTAAAAGATCGGCCATAATTTGGGTGGAATTCACTTTAGCCAGCTATGCAGCATGCTCAAAGTTTTGACCGTCAATAAAGTAAAATGAAAAATGAGAGGCCATTGGGAAGTGAGTATCGCCGCAATTTGACCACAGGGGTCCCATGTTAAATTTGTGCACCCAATAAATTTCCTGTAGCCTCTTACCGCGCCGCGCAGAGAATGCGGACTAGAACAAGGACATGGGCCGACGCTGAAAAATTAAACGGCAGCTACTGAAGAACTCACTCGACCAAAGTATCCTAGCCAGATGGTGTTGGGATAAACGGAGAGCCCAACCTGGCCAAATATTAGCGCTGGTCATTCCGTTCATTCCCTGAAGGTTTTATAGGCATTTAATAGCAGCTAATTTATTGGTGACTTCCGTGCTGCGGTCACTTTGTTTTTACCGGTCCCAGCGACTGCTTCGGGCCAAGGGAATTCTTGATATTTGTACGCCACCCGCCTTTTTGTTTTGGTCAGTTTCGTTTGATTAATTTCCCTTTTCGCGATCCATTTGGTTGACAGAAGTACTTCTGTGAAGAGCAACTGTTTAGGGAATTTTAATTTGAAATTTATGCTGGTCATTTTGTTGTTATATCAACTCCAAGGGTCTGGTTATCACAATATATTATAAAATGAATTTCATTAGCAATTCTTGGGACTGCTTTAAACTCAATAACTCTAATAAAAAAAGGATTTATAAAAATGAAGCATTCACTTCGAAGTAAAAGGTAGGAGTAAAAGGTTCTGCTGCAAGTCGTATTTATAATAATTTTACCTTTTCCTTGCAAAGAAATACTTCACGTAAATTAAGTAAAAGGTTCAGCAAATTCCGCAAGTGCATATTCGCACTGAATTGTGTCAGTCTACTGACTGAATATTTGCCTATTACGATATATCTACGAACTGTCGTCTACTCCACATTTTAACACATCTATCTCCTTTTCATTTAGCCATGGTTTTAGAAGCTTGGAGGTGTGTTTCGGGTCATTGTTATGTTGGAACCTCCATTTCAAGATATATTATACTCGGCATATGGCAGCATTACACTTTCCAGTATATTTTCATACTGGAAGCTGTCCATGATACCATCAATTCGATGTAGTGTCCCACTCCTTGACCGGAACCACATCCGCAAACAATCACACCTTTTCCTCCTCCATGCTTCACTGTTGGAATACAATACTTTGGGTTCAACCACTTACTCGGCCGTTTCCGAACGCGTATCATCCCATCTGAATATTACAGATTAAACTTGGATTCGTCAGAGAAGAGAACAGTTCTCCAACGTTGAAGGAGCCAATCACGATGAAAGGTTTTTTTACAGCTCTATAAGTTTTAAGTTTAGCTTGTCTAGCTCTTCTTTTGAACGTACTTTCACTCACATTCAATCCCAAATCGCTTAAAATTTGGGAACATGTTATAAATGGATCACGTGTAATCTTCCGAGCAATTAACTTATCCATCTGATGTGAAGTTTTTCTAGGTCTACCACCTTTATGAAATGTTTCCACAGAGCCACTTCCGTTATCCTTCTTTATAATTACGTGAACTACAGATTTAGAAATAAAGTACTTTTATACACATAACATACATAACTGTTTTTGCGATAATCCTTACTCATAATCGGCAATTATCCTTAATTTAAATGCAGTATTATATTTATTTCGCGCCATGTCTTATTATTATTATTATTTCTCCGCACTAATATTTATTGTAGTGTCCGCAGATCAGTTTACTTTAATAAGCAATTTGCCTTCCAATAACTGGCGTAGATGACTAACACTAATAAAATAACGATACGTTTATTGCCAACAACTTCAATAGTTACACAAAATTCTCTTTCCAGTTCCCTTGTGTAAAATGCAAGTGCTACCATATTTGAGCTTTAATTTATTATTGATTTGCGGATTTACGATAATTTCTATTAGGAATAATAAGAAGCACTGAGGTAATAAATAATAATATGTTGTATTTGAAATAAAGACTTACAATTCAGAAATATCGACGGAAATTGGTTTTATTTCATTCAGTTCCCTTCGTTTTGGCCGACACTGTATGAGAGTTCAGTGATTGCTATACAGTTTTGTTTTGTTTCAATTACATTCAAAAATATCAGAAGTGAAGTATCCCGCTGATTTATACGTGATCAATAAATTTAGTTTGTTGAAATTTATCTAAATGTCCGGAACGGAAAATAAATAAGAGAGTAGTAAAGATGTTACTCATGAGATATGGAGAATAAAGCATTTTGAAGAAAGTGAATAATATGAAAATACGATTTAAACAAACAAAAAATATAAAAGAACAGGGAATAAGTCCATTTGCCTTCTGTCCTGGGAAGGAATAATAATAATAAAATTTATTTCAAAGAGTACAATAAGACTGAAATCTTTTGGGCCAGTACCACTAATCTCAAAAGAGCACAAAAAATCCGAGTCTTTCTGTGATTGCTTCATGTAGCAGAGATCTGGAGACTTGTGGCAACATAATCGAAAGTTCATCCAAAGTCAATCTGCGGTCGTCACGACCAGCTTCCTCAATTTTTTCAATACGTGTATCAGTCAAGATCGACGGTCTTCCACTCCTTTGCTCGTCGTGCATATCAGTACGATACCATTTAAACATTACTCCTTTGCCATAAGCCGATTTGATCTCGTTAAAAACTTCAGACGGAAATTTTCCAATCACAACAAGATAATGTTGCGAATTTCGCAATTGCCAGCAGATTCTATCGACATGGTTCACGGAACACGTTGGTGTGACCACAGTTTTAGTCGTACTGATGCGTTCTTGGGCTCGTTGGAAATGGAGGAGCTAAGCTACACGTAAGTGTGACGAACATAGAAAAAAAATTCCTTCTGCCCGTGAGGGCCCTAGTACACTTGCTTTTTGGACATGCCTCGTACGTATGTAAAAACATTTTTATTTCAAAATATTCGTGTTTTTGTGATGCAGGCAGTACTTCTTCGTATCTGATGCTGCTGGCCAGCAAATCTATCTTGCGCTGTTTAGAACAATCCACTTTATTATTCGCGTGCACGGAACTTTTTGTTACGTTAAATCTCTCTGAAATTTGACGATAGGTTTCGGTGTTTGCCAAGTACCACAAAGTTATATAAATTTCGCATTCCTTTGTAGTGTCTGGTCGGCCGTCTTGACTATCTTTTGCGCTATCAATTATGTATCTGTATAAAAATGCATAACAAATTTATGTGCTTTCATGTCAATGTTTATAGGCTTAACCAATTAAGCACTAGGAAACAATACCTAAAGTCGAAAGTTCTATCTAAATTGTTTGTCGGTGTACTCCTCAATAGTTTGCATATAATTTTCTATTCGCAGTTTCTTTGTGAACGTTTCCTCGTCTGATGATGACGATGATGAGGATGCGGATAAAATCTCCAAAAATTGCTCGTCCTCGCTCTCGCTGCTTTCAACGCTTTCATTTAGCATTTTTGGCATTTGTGATGACTTAAAATATCAAACAGCCCTCTACTGAGCATTTTTGAAACACAAGAACCCTAGCGGAAAAAATATTCATATCTACTCTTAGAAACTACACCTGCATACCAGCAATTGTAGTTGGACATAGTACAACTATGCCGGCGTACTCTGCATGGCCCAATGGAATGCAGCTATTAAAATTTTGATATTAACCAAACTTCGTCGATTCCCGGCCTATAAGACGGACCTCCTCCATCATCGACGTTCTCACTGACGCTTTTGTTTCAAATTTTGTGTGGCCATTGTCGTTAGATGGGTGCGTTCCCTATGCCCAAGTAAACGGCTATAACTTCGGAATTTATTCGATTTTTAAATCACAATTTTTTCTACATATTTTTGACGGTATGTACTTTCACAAAATGCGAAAAAAAAGAATATTTCAGCCCTTCACAGTGGTGTCCTGCCTTAACGGGCTAAACGAATTCCAGGCAAGTTGTAATTTTACATCGATCATTTAATTGAATTACACGTTGAAATGTTTTTTTTCATTTACTGTTTAATTTTAAATTTAACAATGATTGTTGTACAATTTTTTTTATTGTGCTGAATTCGTTAACAAGCAGTCTTCGAGTATGTTTTATTTTCACATACACATACATAAGTAGGTCCCTATATACATTCAGAGGAACAATAAATGTAAAAACGGCAAGTGACAAAAAACTAAGCAGTTCAATTCAAGTGGGCTCGAGTAATCAGAACCTGATAAAAATATGTTTAGCAAATCCTCATTCAAAGACTGATTCCTGTAACGGAGCTATCAATCACGTCAACTGCCAGTCAAATGTATTAAAGACACATTTAACCATGTCGCTATTTATGACAGATGAGGTAATGAGAAGCCCCCGGCCGTAATAAGAATGCCATTCTCTCCTTCTATAATTTTAATTTCAAGAAAATGTACATCTATTTCCTCCGCGAAACATTAGTGTCTGCGGGGTAGGCAAATGAGGGTTCGGGGTTATGCAGATGTTACCCTGACATCGCCGTTAAATAGTTTTTCCGAAAGGCGACAGAATTTCGCTTACAGTTAAATCGCGGCTGCGTTTGACACCTCTGTGATGGATTACAACGGAAGAGGTAATTTGACTAGGTTTACCCTCGGCAAATTTTAGTAACCCTTTTTTGTGAGATTTTTGTTAATATTTCGTGATACTGCTTGTGTATGCGGAATTTTGAAAGGACTGTTCAATACATTTCTCCATTGTTTTATCTCATTTTAATAAAAATGGAAAAAATCCTTTTTAATTGCATCCTGTGCGCTTTAATAATAAAAATTACCACCACTTACCCATGTAAAGACTGGTTCAGGTTACGTCTTGGCGCCTTTTAAAAGATAACCACATCTCTAGATCGTGTCTTATTTTGAGATATGTTTTGTGATATAATTTGTGAAAATTGTTCTTAAAGTAAACAGTACCTATGAAGGATTATTAAATAGCGCACATGTTTAAACTGCCATTATGAGCCCATGATTGTCGTTTTTTATTTTATGTTTGAGATTTATGTTTATCAACCCTGATACACCTTCACAGCGTGAACAAATTCTTGTTCCTTATTGTCCTCGCGGTTACTTTACGTACATTAACACCAATATAATCGTCCAAGTCGAAGATCAATTGAGAGATTTATGAGTAAACTCAATTCAACATTTCCACTTCATAATGGTCCCATGCCAATGAGATACTGAAGTGAATAGAATATAGCTATTGCACATGAGAGTATGAGTATGACAGCTGATGCCAACATATGTACGTCGATTCTTCGTCGGTCTCAGGAACTGGGCATCCGCCAGATAATTTTACGACGTATTTTGGTGAAGATCTTGCCCTACATACTTACAAGTTTGCACGCATTCGAACTAAAGCCAAGGGACGATCAAATATTCAATGATTGTGCTTTAGAACAACTTGAAACTAAACGGAATGAGCGAAGAGGTTCACGTCTGGTTAATGGTTTCTTTAACAAGTAGAATTGCGGTATCTGTATCTGGGGCTAATCCAGACCAGCAAGAGTAACTTTAGACGCGTTGAGAACCAACATCGAGTGCGGAGTTGTTATTTGTGTTGATTGTGTGGAAATGTCATGAAAAACGGACACATTCATGCGGAGACTTCCGCGGAGGATATTGTATTCCGTAACAAATGACATGGGTTGTCTTCAAAATGAAAATGATGATCAATCACTTTGAATTTTTCACGTATTCTTTGCTTCATTCAGACATTACTAATATCAATAATATAAACTAGCTTGCTCGGACCAGGCGTTGCCCGGTCTACTATTCATTTGTATACACAATACTACTATACATCACTTTCACCTATTCCTAATATTTTTCTTACTATAAATAAATCAATTTTTTATTTATTCCTAATCGGCAAGGGTCGACTTTTTGCCGCTCTCAAAAAGTTTCCAATTTCAACACCCACAGTTTCTACATTTAATAATATTTTGACCCCAAATTTGGCGCACGCATTGCCCCGCATATTTGCATATTTTCTAAAATTATTTTCACATCCTTACCACCACCCGTCCTTTCCTCAATCTCGAAAAAATCCATTTTCACGGGTGAATATTCCATTTTTTCTATTTCTAATTATTACTGAATTCTGGATCGGAACTAGATCTGAATTTCCTGCAATTTGTGAAATGGCATTATATGTTCTCCTGTTGAAGATGCTCTACATACATTAGTGTTAAATATTTAATTTTTATGCACCGACAAAACAAGCACCTCTAGTGTCTCATTAAAACATGATTTTCTTTCTTTAATTTTTGTATCCTCAAAACAAATCCTAAAACTACTTCTTTTACCATATATTGTGTACCACAGGAATATATTACCTTTGAGAAAATATAATACATATGTTACATATGTATGTATATGTATGTCCTTATCTTTATTTTATACTACTCGTAGCTTTTACCCACAACTTCGTCCACGTAGACTTCGGATTTTTGGTCTGTTTGTCTGTGACTTTTCTGATTCTTTCTTAATGAACTGTTTTTGCGGAAGTATATACATAAATATATATAAAAAAAAGTCGTCTAAAAAGAGAGAGAGAGCGTTAATATTATTTGGCGAAAATCAGAAAATTCATAAATAAACAGACCAACAAATCCGAAATCTGCGTGGGCGAAGCTGCGGGTAAAAGGCAAGTTGATCCAAAACATTCATTTACGTTCAGTACTGTTCACAAAATGTCGAAAGCAGATTTTAAATCAGCGTCTTCAACAATCCCTATACATTCAATTATACAAAAATCCGTTCAAGTTGAGAATTTACAGTCGCCATATAGGATCCGCCATCTTGAATTTTCAATTGCACGTGTCTTATTCAAGCGACCCCCCACCAGCCCGAAAACTTCCATATGGCTATGTATTCATTAACTCGGAAACCCGCTCATAAACTGTGCTTTATTTTGTCATTTTGCATATACAAAGGTCACCCCATTCCGCGTTAAGACACTCCGTGAAGATAGTACTGGGGCCATTTAGCTAAGGCCTTAAGCTACATAACGGTACAAAGATATTGCATGTATCACTTATAGTTTGCCTGAAAAAGCCCATTATTTATGTTCCAGAGTGTTTGTGCAAAATTTTGAGTATATTAGATCAACAAATATTTTTCCACATACAAAGATTTAGAAACCCTTTACCCCGTTGGGGGTTGAATTTTAAGAAATGCTAAAATATTTGTTCCATTATCTTTATTGAGATTTTCATATAAAAATGCCATCCTAATTTCCGACTTTTCTGGTGGATTTTTAAAAAAATTTCTTTCATACAAACATGTCCTGACAATTACGAACACAGCAACGGCGGCGCGTGATTATATCGACTTTGACATTACAAGGATCCTATTTACACATTTAATTTCTTGCAATCCATTATTAGTACAGAAGTATTGTGATCTGTGTACGTTACTTATTCACCAGAAAATGTTATTTTATTCTTATCAAATTGGGATACGATGTGATGCGGATTTTCAGGACAGTCCCTTGAAGTTTAACTTTTACGGCATCCATTTTGGGTCCGCAATCGTTAATCTTGGTAGATTTGAATTCTGTAACACAAAAAATGTTTTTGTATGTACATATGTATTAAATTCCATCAAAATTGCATAAAATTGATCACGAAATCAGCGACCCCGAAAACCCTTTAGTACGGATTTTCAGGGCAATCCTTTGAAGTTTAACTAATTTAATAACATAACTAACCAGTAGCCATCTTGGAGCCGCCATTTACAAACTTTGCACTTTATCAAAGTAGCAAATAGCCTATGTGTCAAAAAATGAAGTCTATCGAAGCAACCGTTTAGGGGGTGATTGAGTAATAAACAAACACACTTTCATTTTCATATACATACATATATCATAGAAAATATCTGGTGTCGCGAAATAATCCTGATGATAAAAGAGTCATTATTGGGAGAAGTTTAAGAAGGGCTGATATAGATGATAATAATAAAATTTTGTTCAAATCTTACAGCGTACCCATAACTAATGAAGAGCTGCAGGAAATGGACTGCTATACTATGTCCCAAGACATAGTAAATACAGTAAGTGAGTACTGTAAAGTGTGGTTGCGACGGACTATTTAGCAGTTACCGGAAAATTTGACATAGTAAACGAATAAAGTCCAAACAAGGGAATCTAGAGGATGATAAATATGTTCAGTTACAAAAGTTTAGAAGAAGTTGTCACGTTAATTGTAGTTAAAACAGGAACATCTGCTTATTCATTGGAAGCTCTGATGTCATCTAAATGTGTGTAGTAAATTTTTTCCAGTTTAGTTGCAGAAGTCGATCAAGATGATTCGACATGACACGAATTTACGAGATATCATAGTTGGAAAAGTTTTAAGCGGTACCTATATCGCGAGGAGACATTTGGGTGTAAACTGCATGTACTTATATCGTACCATAATGTGATAACGCGAAACGGGGCTAATAAAAACAGAGAAAAACCGGGCGAAAAAGATCAGTTAGGACGACAGCAATGATAAAAACAGTTCTTTAGGCGAAATTGTGAAAGATCTGCTAGAAAAATGGCGGAAAATCTTAATTTGAAGATTTACAACTAAAAGCTTTGAAAAAAAAACAGGTGCACGGCCCGACGCAGGTGGTACAAATAAAAAGAAAAGAAAGAAGTGTTTCGCTGCTCTCTTGGCACGCAAGGGATGATATCATATCTTCCGACGAAAAACTTTTCGATGTGCAGGACGTTTTTAATAAACACAATGATCGACTGTGGGCTGTTTCTCCGTATAAAACGAGATGTACCCACCCAGGTATCAAAATTCCACTTCTGTAATGGTGTGGGGTGCAATATGTAAACGAGGTACCGTGCCGATAGTATTTATTGACAAAGGTGGAAAAATCAATGCTAAGTACTATTTGGAAGAAGTTTTGCAGAAAGCCTTATTACCGTCCTCACAAAAAATGTTTGGGAAGGCGTGTTATTCCTTTCAACCAGATGGTGCTCTTGCTCATAGTGCTCTTATAGTTCAAAACTGATGCAGGGACAATTTAACGGATTCTATCCAAAAAGATGGATGGCCTTCCAGCTCACCCGTTGGATTTCTGTATCTGGAGTTATACGTTACAAAAACTCAAGGATTACAAATATAATAATTCGGATGGATTTAAAGTTGTAATAAATAATTTTGGTTTGTTGAGAATTCTTCATTCATTAAATAAAAGATTTATTTTGTAACAATATATATTTGTCACCCTGTAGATTCCTTTTTGTTACGCCGAATGGAAAGAATGAATTGTGAATTATATATGATATTTTTATTGTTATTACTTAATAATATTTGTTATGAATATAGTGTTTGTTCGATTTTACACCACGTTTTTTTAATCCCCGTTGATCGCGAAATTTTGCTTATTGCGACCTACTCCATGATCGATCGAATCCTTCGCAATAAAGAGGGGTATTTTCAAATAGATAGAACCAGATAAAATTTAATAACGACCAATTCACCTTAAAAAGCACCTTTATTATCATTAGGTTTTCAATTCCTATGATATAACCTATATATGATAAGATGTTCTAATATTCTTTTAGACGAGGGTACTGTTCTTGAGTATTTTAACAACATTGACGAAGACTTCTCAGAACCGCCTGACCATATCCCTAGTGTCGTCATCCGTAGATGTAGTGGTTCACTTGTGGAGCCTCTTACCTTCCTGTTTAATTTATCTCTTCGTACTGCTGTTTTTCCGGATATCTGGAAATTATTTTATGTGATCCCCATTTTCAAGAAGGGGACCTAAAACTTTTTACCTAAACTTTTTGAGGCAATTTTGAGAGACTATTTAGCCTTCTATAATACTCTAGCTCGATGATATCAAGTAATCAACATGGATTTATGAGGGGCAGATCGACTTCAACTCATCTTGTGGAGTTTTCGAATTTCTGTTTAACGAACTTGGAGAAGCGTAAACAAATCGATTGTGTTTACACAGATGTCAGTAAAGCATTTGACAAGGTTTCTCATAGAGTGCTGATTTTTAAACTTCGACGACTTGGCTTTCACAATGACCTTCTTCATTGGATTAAGTCATACCTTACCAATCGTTCCTTTAGAGTTAAGTTTTCTCTTTGCTTTTCGGGCCCTGTTTCCGTTCGGTCGGGAGTGCCACAGGACAGCCACCTGGGACCTTTGCTGTTTACTCTTTTCCTTAACGACGTGTTTCCTCTATTCGAGAACACGCATGCTTTAGCTTACGCTAATGACTTGAAGATTTTCCGAGTGACCGAGTCACTGCAAGATACGCTTACTCTCCAACGCGATTTGACACCTTTACTGAGTGGTGTTCAAAGAATCACATGAAACTAAATATTAGTAAATGCAACTTTATTTCATTTACTAGGAAGTCTTCTATTTTGGAGTACTCCTACAAAATTCTTGACACACCTTTATCTCGGCAAGAGAATGTTGTCGACTTGGGACTGACTATTGATTCTAAATTCGATTTTGGACGACATGTTGATAAAATAATAAATCGTGCAAATTCCACCCTTGGTTTTGTTAAGCGCTGGTCTAAGGATTTTAATGATGCTTATCTCTTAAAAACATTGTTTTGTGCGTTTGTCCGACCTATCTTGTAATATGTTTCTGTTGTTTGGTCTCCTCATTATTCTGTGTATGTAGACCGTATCGAAGCAGTCCAAAAGCGTTTACTCCGGTTCAGTCTTCGTCACCTACCCTGGCGTGACCCGCATAGTCTTCCTCGGTATGAAGACAGACTTAAACTTTTAGGTTTGACGACTCTATCCAACCGTAGAGAAATCTCAAGTGTGACGTTCATGCACGATATCATTACTGGCGTTAAAGACTCTCCAAAGCTTTTAAATCTTGTTAATTTTAACTCACGCCCCCGTTCTACTAGAGGACAACATTTTCTATACTTCATGTACCACAGAACTAATTATGGCACTTTTGAACCGGTATCGGCCATGTCCAAAATTTACAATACTAGATTTTCCTCAGTAGACTTTCGTTGTAGCAAGGATTTAATCAAAAAATTGTTACTCAATCATTAGGAATTAATTTAAATCATTGTTTGTTATGTTAAGATCAGATGGTGTAATCAACCTGTTGATGATGATAAATAAATAAATAAATAAATAAATAAATTCCATTCCGAAAATGCAGCCAATTGTGGTGTTTCATTTTCATAAATAGTAATATATTTTCGAATAATAAATGGTCAGGCCTGTAAGCCAATCTCTACACAAAACATTATGACGCTCAGAAGTAGAAGTAATCCAATCACGTTTTCCTATTTTCGTCTATCTTTGGCTATCAGTAAAAAATCAGAGAAAAGCAGGCACTTGGAAGCACTAAAACAAAGCATTTATAAAAAGCGGAGTCGTGTAATTGCCTGCTATTACGCCATCGTAAATTTACGTGGGCAAAGCTGACCCCAAGAAAGCCAGAAAGCCGGCAGGTAGCACAATGCCTTTCTGGCCTCGCGTAGCATGGCGGCCGGCGCGGTGGCGGACTTGTTTCCCTATCATAGCAGGGCAGGTATGATATCTGTGAAAGTGTGCTCGCTTATCGTGATGGTTGCCGACGCGACACCTCAAACAATGGGCACTCGCTTTTTTCTTTCTCCGCTTACCTTTTTGTTCTTATTGCACTTTGTGGCACCATCTATTGAAACTTTAATAAAACGATTTCGTCAAGCTATTTCAGACACAAACCCAGGTAAGCAGGCAGGTAAGAGTTTAGTTTTTTGAACTCACAGCTGAGGCAGTTGTGTTCGTTTTGTGTGCTTTCTTTTCAGGAAATTGCTGACTGATTTGTTGTTTTGGGAAACAGGCACAGTAAGGTGCAGCGGAAGCTGAAGGGTGTTTTTGCCTCATGGAAAATTAAAAAATAAATACAAAAGAAATACCTACAGCCAGTGGCGGATAGCATTTACCCGGTGGGCCGGTTACGTTTCGGTCCGAGTGGGCCGAACAAGATTTTCGGTCTATAGACTATAATCAATAACTATGCGATAGGGCCGATAGGTGTTTGATTAATGGCTGCACACAGAAATTTGGCCAATATGCAAGCTTCTCGCCCGCCTCGTTCGCAATATCGGGTTCCTATGCGTCGGCCTAACATATATGCCGCGTTTGAGGTATGCACCGTGCACGCTTCGTGTGGGCCGTGCTGCTCCGTCCCCGTCCTCTGCACACGGCCACGAACGTGCACGAATACGTACTCGCAGTCCTGTAAGTCAATGTGTAAGCGTTACGGGTGGAAATGTGCAATCATAAAGGATTTAACTTCTAACAGCTCGCAGCCTCGCGGAGTTGTAGGGCAGTCGAGCAATCCACGCATTGAGCTTAAGTCAAAGTTAACCTAATATAAAGTTAGGAAGCAGAGGAGATTTCCCATTGTTTTTCATTAAGCTCTTAAAGGGAGAAAATTTAAAAAAAACTTTATAATCTTTAAATTGTAAGAAACCAAAAATGCCCGGCGGAAAGTTATTAACGACGGAATGCGATGGAGATACTTACAAATATTTGGAATACAAGATCTGAGAGCGAAGTAAGAGCTTGCATTCTCATTTCACTTTTGCACTTTTTAATTTCAACCAATCAAATAGATATTTTCCATTGTTGTTGATGTTTACTTAAAATTTCATATAGATTAATCATCATTCTTATGTGAGCGTTCATTGAGAAAGGAAGCAAAAATGAGTGAAAATAAGTCAGCAGTCGTTGCTTGGATATGTTTTGTGGAAAATTGTAGGTCGATGAGTCCGACAGTAAAAATGTTTAAATTTCCGAAGTTTGTCAATACAAGCACGAAAGCATTAATCATCCTAATATAAAAGTTTCTAAACCAGGAATATTTTTCCCCGGCAACACTTATTTGTCTCTCAATTTGAGCAGAACTTTTTATCTTTCTTAGGTACTCATCCAGAATTTTACTGATGTGTGGTATACTGATACTTTTCTGATGCATATAAAAAAGATAAAATGATTTACCTATGTATATGTTTCTTTTTCATAGAAAACACAGCCTTTAGCATGTTTTGTTCCTGTGCTTCCTAACTTTATACATATTAGGTTAACTTTGCGATTTGCGCTGCTCTTCGCGACTTTCAAATCAATTATAAATTTATTGTAAACTTGAATAAATATAAAATATTAAGTTTCACTAGATGTCCTGATCCTAAGGTGAATATATTATCAATATTGACTTTGGAGCCGTGATCCCCATTATGCCAGGGCCGGTTTCTTAAGTGAATCCGCCACTGCCTACAACTATTAACCACATATTTTATGGAAATTACATATAAATATGCTATTGGATAAACCGTAATTTTTACTTATAAGATATTCCTCGTTGCAGTAGCGTAAAAGCGTGAACGATTTTGAGTAAGCTAATACGTTTTTAATGTACATATGTATAACTTGCAATTCAGATTATTGCGTCTCACTATGGAAAATGCTATTTGGGAATGGGATATAATAGTTTTGGGAAGTTAGGTAAGGTATAATTATTATTTAATATAATTTATGGTACCATCACTTGCAAACCAAGAATTGTCATTGTAAGTGAAATTGGGAAATTTTTAAAGCCCAAATATGAATTTATTAATATGATTGATAATTACATTTAGATGATCAATTTAATTTAGTAGAGTTATCATGCTCTATATCTAATTCCTTTTTCAATATTTCTATGATTTGGTTAATTTCACCTTTAATTTATTTCGTTATATACAGTATCTGCAGTGGTAGAGGTAGATTAACATTGGTGGCATTTTTGGAAAGCACATTAAGATAGTAGTTGTTTGGTGTGAGTTTCATGTCGCTGCGTTCAGAAGATCAGAAGATAAAAATAATATAATAATGTACATCCCGAATTTATGAATCACTTTGTAATTAGAAAACTACACAAAATAGCGGATCATACATCCGTGAGATTCGTATACCCCGATACCCGGATATGAGGCACCTAAATTTCACCTTTGGAGGTCACTTCTCCGGCCACCCTTTATATTGATAGTTTTCTAGTTCTTAATGTGATTCAGGATTCTCACATGAATATGACATTTACATCGTTTTGCCTTCTGTAGGTACTACGAGTGCAATATGGAGAGTCTCTATCAGTACCTGCTTTTTATTTATGCCCGTAATAATAACATCACACCTGGACAATGTAAGAGTCACTGCAAGTCCAAGTGTGTTATTTCAACTCACAGAAAATATGTGATCTTTAATTAAATGTGAAGTGTGAGTATAAAGAACTAACTAATACGGGTTGTGCCGAATTTACACACATTGTGTAAGTAATTTAAACCGCATAATCTTCATTATAATCTAACACGATATTGATGTATTAAAATTTACACGTTATTCTGAAAAGTGTGTTAAAATAACTCATATTGAGAGAAGTTTCAGAACTTCAAGTGCTTTGAATTATTTTCCTTCAATATAATTCACCCTTGGAATCCTATTAAATAGAATAAGTACTTTGGTATTATTATAACTAGAGGCGACAAAGGACAAAGGTGTAGTCCATTCCATCGGGTGAGCAGACGGGACTTTTAGAAAGGACTCCTTATGAGCATTGGTACCTAACTAGGGTGGGTCCACCACCTTCCCCCTCCTCTTATCAAAAAGCTAAAAAGAAGTCATGTGTTTTACACATAAAAATATTTTACACTCATAACATGTATAATAGTATATTACGATACAAGGGCGGTAAGTAGCCGATTGCCCACGATGGCGGTGTTGACGCACGAGCGAAGCGAGTGCGTTAACAGCCATCATGGGCACTCGGCTACTTACCGCCCGAGTTACGTATGCTATTTTTCAGCACGAGTGCGGGGTAAGCAGTAGGTACGTTACCGCACATGTTTCCATTCGGTGACTCATAAATTAACCACGGTGCGCTAAGGAGCCGATTGCCCACGATGGCGGTGTTAGACGCACGAGCGAAGCGAGTTCGTTTATAGTATATATTTATAGTAAATCATCAATTAACCACGGTGCGGTAAGTAGCCGATTACCCACGATGGCTATTAACGCACTCGCTTCGCTCGTGCGTGTAACATCGCCATCGTGGGCAATCGGCTACTTAGGGCACCGTGGTTAATTTATGAGTTACCGAATGGAAACATTTGCGGTAAGGTACCTCCTACTTACCCCGCACTCGTGCTGAAAAGTAGCATACGTAACTCGGGCGGTAAGTAGCCGAGTGCCCATGATGGCTGTTAACGCACTCGCTTCGCTCGTGCGTCAACACCGCCATCGTGGGCAATCGGCTACTTACCGCCCTTGTATCGTAATATACTATTACACACATACACGGTTTAAACACGGTCTAGAAACACTGACGAAAACGAGTCAAAAGTGATTACAATAAAATAACACACATATGGGTGAATCTACAAAAGTTGGGAACTTTTAGGGATATTTTGTTTACGATACTTTTTAAATAAAATTCCTGCAAATTAGGGTTTATAAGATAGCTAGTCTAATAATAATATTGCCCGTGTTCGGGCCAGTCACTTTTTCAAGTAGATTCCGAGATATTTCGATTTTTCTGAATTTGACTGCCAGGGGACTGACGACTACTGACAAAAAACACAATTTCATAAGATATATGAATGAAATTTATTAAGATTTCGAAGAAATCTCTTAGAACCTAATAATGGCATATATTTTGAGTCTTAATTCACTTAAGTAACCATTTAAAAACTATCAATATGTAATACTGTAAGAAAAAACTATATCCACCTTTACAACAGCTTTTGAACATTTTTAATAACTTTATATTACTTAACTTACACTACTTTGAGGTAGTTTATCTTAGCATTATACATTTCCTAAGTAATCAACAAACAATTCAAACCAAAATATGGGCCTTTCAGCCGACTTACACAGAGGACTGACGCCAGCGGACTGATGAAAAAGACATGAATTTGAGGTTATCATTAGAACCAACGTTTGTTTTGATATTTTCGAAGATCAACAAGCTACATTTTAAATAATCAAAGCTAACTATGTATAAATTAAAATATAACACAGGTTTACAAGGAAATAATAACTCACCATAGGACTGACTTTTTGACTGGATCCGCACGTATTTACATGACGAACACAACGCTAGCACTGGCACACTAATGGCGGCCGTAAAATGGCGTGGCCTGCAGCTAACTTTACTACCAACGGATAAATTTAACACGGATTTGAATTTGTGTCGACAATATTTAGCGGGAAATTCAAATTTGAACAACACACAGCAGACTGACGTGTAAAACTGAACACAAATTTTCTTATTATTTAAAAGTTGTGATATATATTGTTAACTACATCATAGATTGTAGTGAAACAGTAAGTTTGCTTGAATTAAAAGTAATATTTAATATACAACCACTTTATTGCGTGGTTTTGGGATTGTGACATGCCAGAGTACTGACGTTTTGAGCATAAATTGTGGAAATTCACAAACTTGTATTTAAAATGAATAGCTGAAATTGAGTGACCAAATAAAGGGCATTTAATTGCTTTAAAATAAAATTAAAAATATATACAAAATATAATAACACATCGTTCCTTTGTCTTGTGTCAGTGAGTTACCCAACTTTTGTAGAATCACCCATATGTTAAGTGAGTTGAAATAACCCACTTGGCTTTGCAGTATCGTAAATGAAAAGGAAAAACACTATCGCAAAGATAAGTTTTTGTGGATTTAGAAAAGTTGATTTTAGTTCATAAATATAGCATTAATACTTTATTACCAACCGTATTGTGCGGCTACCTATCGCTCCTCAACCGCCTCCAGCTACGTGCTACGTGCGTACGTGTTGCTAGGAATATTATTATTTTCTAAATTAATGTTATTTTTAGGTTATGTACTTGTTCATACCTACTAAGCGTACCTGGTTATTTTTAAGATGAAAGTAAACTGTTCCTTCTAGGTGAGTAGGTGAGCGTGTTCAAAGGTAATTGGGCGTGTTCCGTCCCGGTCAGGCAAAAGTATTGGACAAAAACCAAAGGTGTTTTAAACTAAAGAGTTCAATCACACTTTTAATAATTGTAAGAGGTCATTTGATTGCAAATCAATGGAAAAGTTATAATTCTCTTCTCATAAAATAATAAGTGCGACCAACAGCATTGCAAACCAGAGTCATTCATGTTTACATCCAACCAGTTTCATGTCTGACCGCCTAGTGTATAGTTTTCATACTATGGTGCCCATTGACCTTTAAAATTTATGATGATCGATGTGAAATTATAACTTGTGTGGAATTTTTTCTAGCCCGTTAAGTGTAATTTTATACCGGTGTGTAATAGGATTCCCTTGATATCAATGTGACACGCTAGGTTTACGCCATTTTGGCACTTCATATCTCCTTCACTTATACTCTGACTCCATAGAAAGCTAAGTAATTTCATTCATGTCGGATTCGAACCCAGGACCTCTGGAACACTAAGCAACCTCTATCTGAATTGATCTACAAGTAGCGGTATAATTTTAAATTTTTTATGTAATATTACACAAAAAATCCGAATTCAATCGTTTTTCGTGTATTTATATGATCATGTTGATTGATGTCCAATAGTTTTAATGGTTAATATTGGTTCGTTGATTTTAAAAAATTTTTTCATGTTCTGTGTTGCACACGCAGAAAATTGGATATAGTTCCGTGGGCGCGATGTTCACGGCGCGAATTCTCGCCGCGACTTCACGCCGTTAGTCTGGAGGGGCCTTTAATTGTTTTTATCCTAATGTTACAATTTTCGTACCTCCACTAGCATATCCGAAGGGACCTCGAGTTTGTAGACGTACTTGTAAAGTAGGGAAATAAAAATAAGGGCAGATGCTATTTATGTGAGCAGATTCATGTTAGAAGCAACGGAGAACTAATGCTGGATATACATGACAACAATTATGACATTGTGCGATTTCATAATGACATATTATTTACATTTATATATTTGTTGGTTGTATCATTGACAATTATAATAAAGTGCTACTAAGGAAAAGAGAATCATTGCTCCCTCTTGTATCTCTGCTTTGCTGATGCAAGAAGTGGAGGGTATATAATAATAATAATAGTAACAGAGCGAATTTTGTTACTTCACTACAGCCTTTACAATCGATTACGTCTAACCCTATTCAAACTATTCCGGTACAGTTGTGAGCACCTTTATGCCGAAGTATGCTGCCTAGTCTTGTCACACTCTAGGTTGTCGGTATTCTTAAACTGTATTTTTAATATTATTTTTCTGCATCGCTCAGTAAATAAAACGAAAAAAATTCCAAGTGATGGTACCTGTCCATTAGTCACGTTCGTTAGCCAAGATCCCATTTTTCACAATTCAAAGTGATTTAAATGTCGAGATTCACACCGGTCGGCCCAGCACTGGCTTAGAAATCGCATGGCTCATAAATCAGGGGATTTTAATAAACGTCAGGCGCATATTAATAAATGTCAAAACACAGCTGAGCCTCGTTGGCTTTTGGGATAACTCAATTAAAAAGGAAGGCGCACGCAACTTATGACCACCGGAGACCAGTTCAGAGTCGTTATCCCGATGACTGGCTGGGGAATGGGAGCATGTGCAGAGCGTGGCAGTCTGAATGGGACTGCTAGCTCCATGCTGTGGACAATGCATAATTTCAGCATTCTTAGACGGGGCCCATATAATCTGAATTTCGCGGATCTTACCTGGTCTGGCACCGCTTCACTTTTAACATCTTGTATCGCCTCGCTTTTATCATTTCGTATTCGTATAGATTAGGAAAGGAACAAAAAGGTGGGGAGAGGAAGGAGTTCTGCCGAGGGTCTTTTTTTAACGCGCACGAAGTCAAACGGCGTGCGGTCTATAAATTTTGTATCACTGCTTGCGGTCTCACGGTATGGGCAGATGGCATGGAACTTGAGGCATTCGTAAAAGTCTGGGTCTATTCAAATTTTACGTAAACGTCCACACGACCTCTCAAGAATTATTCAGTTTTCCCGAAAAATATCATCCTGCGCAGCAAGCCTAAAAAGGGTTTGATTTATGTCTGCCTTAACTTCCAAGGCAAAACTCAACGTATAGGGAAATAAATCTTTGCCAGACTTAAGAAAGCCCTGAAAATCGATAACAGCAACTCTTTCTTTGTAATTAAAACAAAGTTAAATCTGCTTTTATTAGACTTTCAGGAAACTTCACAATAGCGCAAGCGTTGTTAAGGACGGTCTGGGAAAACAAATTTTAGTTTCTTTGAGGTACTTCAATAAATCATTTCTGATTGCTTTTGATTTAGTGAGAGAAAAGCGATAATTTGTCGACCTGGTTAATAAAATAGCACAACATGTTATTTGGTTTTTTTTTTACCGTGGAAGCACAATCCAATAATGCTTCAGTCAAGCCGTCATTGAGCAGTTTTCAAAGCTCATACAAGCAAAACTTGGAAGTTGATAATAAATTTTTCATCTTTAGAGTTAATTGCGGTAGCATTTGTTATTACTAGGCTGCGGATTATATGCAAATGCATACATATTGTGCATTTCCTAAGATAAAGAAATAATTTCACTGCAGGAGTTACTTATATCGCCAGTAATTGCAATTTATACATACAGCTTTTTTACAATTTTGCATATTTGCAAATATATATTAAATGTAACTTAATTACGTAGGCATAATATGTATTATAGCATTTAGGTAGGTAACTGATTTCTAAAGGCTTTACAAGATAAATGTATACGTCGAACGTCTCCGCGCGGCTGTTGCAGCAGTACGTTGGGGCCTAATAATCACCTTCCCACTTGAATATTGAAACGGTTTTGACAGCATATTCTACATTCTACAGGGATGCAAAAGAAAATTAGAAAAAAAGTCGAATAATAATTATTTCTGGACGCTTTTACCATAATTAATGTTTTTAGATTAACTGCCATAAAATATAAATCTTAACCCTTAACTGGGACCGTAGGATCAGATCGACCCTAGCATTTTAATCAAAAGTGTAATTTTGCCGGGTTTCTTAGCTTTCTCCAATTTTTTCTTAAATTTTAATATTGGATATTTCTATACTAGTTGGACACAATTCGTGCGTTGGGTGTTGTAAATGTTACCAGCGTATAAATAATGTAACTTTAACCTTTAGCACAACATCATTTGCGTTACGAACGGATAAGGAATTTTCCGATAGGAAGCAACTGGATTTCCACCAATATTTGAATAAGAATAAATTCAGCAAACTAGATTAGGTGGTACATACAAGATGTTGCTGTATCTATTGAATGGAAAAAGTGCCCAAAAATATCTGTAGCTATGAAATAAAACTAATCAACAAACTTGACATCTCTTACTTTGTTTATTCCCAATTTTAAGGTTGAAGGCAACGGAAGTTCGACAATTCGCCCCTTATGCTGGACCTGTTGTCTTAATGTACATTCGCGTTTCTGGGCCTCCTAAATAAGAATGAATTCTACATTCATCCAATAGGTGTATTTTGAAAATGCTGTTTCCACATTCCACAAACCCAAAAATAAATAGAACATTTGCACGTTCATGATTTTGGCATAAGGGATATTTTTATATCCTCCTGATTATTTGCTGTAAAGAATCATGTTTTTCCTTACCACTTCTATTTAATATCTCTTCAAAACTAATTACATATTTTCAATATAAATACCAGACCACGCTTTCAAACTTGGACGTTTACCATAACGGCTTCGTTGTGTTAAAGTTAAAAGTCGATCAAATTTTCTGTGGTTGTCATATAAAGACTGACACAACATATTGATCCACTGTCTCAGTTGTCTCAAGTAGGTTAAACAGCTAACGCTACCAATACGGACAGCACCTGTAGTGACTCATCTGATGAAGATAAAGTTCAAAGATCCATTCCTAAAGTTTCAAAATACCTGGAGATAGTATCAACCTACGATGATGCGGAATTTAAGAGGAACTTTCGTTTGGAACGAAGTACGTACAATATACGAAAGGGTATTTATTATATATGTAATAAATTAATATATATATATCTCATCATTGTAATGCTTACGTTTCGATACTGTGGAGATAATATCTATACTTATGGAGTCTCCTCCCCAATTAGTTAAATGGCCAACCCAGTCAAATTTAATTGCAAGCCGTTCTTATGCAAAGAAACCAATCAGGAATGTAGTATCTTATATTTATACAGGAAATTATTACTAGGTGATTCAGCTTATTTGGTGAAGATTGGCTAGTTCCACCCTTTAAAGATAACGGGGCATTAACTAATAATGAAAAAAGTTTTTAAATAATAATTAGTTCAATTTACAACAGGTCATTATCAATCCGCCTCTCGTGCTCGTCCGTATCCTTTAAAATTTTAATTTTTCCTCATAGTATCAATCTTTTGCTGTTTTCCTCCTCTCAGGTGGTCCCTCATTTGCTTTATCAGGTACTTCTTCAAAATCTCAATGAAAATTAAGTGAGACCTTTAATTTATAAAAAAATTTAAAACGTACTAAATGCACCTGGCGTGATTTTTAAACCTTCATTCAAAATTTCCTCCTGCCCTGTTGTAGAGATTTCCAGCGAAATCTCATCATTGCTGTTGCTGAGACGAAACCCTACTATATCCTCTAATTCCTCATAAAAAGAGAATCTATTCTTCCCGACCAGAGTGACCCGACCCTTAATGAATTTATCAATCAATAAATTATGCCATTTTTTCCGGCATTGATCAGTGCTTTTCTCCAAATATTTAGAACGAACATATTTTATTTACCTGAAATAAGTAACTATAATTACTCTAACATAATAACATTCCATACGTGTTTTTGTCTGCGTCCAACATTCAAGTTTTTTTTGAATTCCTTATAAAAATGAAGCAATCTTTTTGTTTCATTCACACCCCAAATCGGTTCTAGTATAAGTGTTGCTAACACTGAAATAGAAAAGAGAAAAACAATGAATTTAACATTTTTTGAAACTACCAAGATTATACCTGTGTACCTGGGAACGCATCAGGTACTCCTAATCAACCAGCAGATTGTTGAGCTGAAATGAAATAAAATGAAATAAATTAAATTAAACAGGGAATTTATATGCAAAAAACCACAACACAAAGCACCATCCTGTCCCACAGTAAATGTAAACAAGTTACAGGGCAACAACAACAACAGCGGAAATTGCGATAGTTAATATTTCTATTAAGTTCAATTTCCCCGTAAACTCACACACACTTTCAGCACAAACAAAACATGCTGAACACAGAACAAACGTTGAATTAACACAAAATTACATCACAAAACAGAAATTAAACAAAAATAGGGCGCTCTGACAGTTGTCAGAGCAAAAGCGAACTTTGCGCACCAATGAAACATAACACCGAGTAGGACTTACCTTGGATCGTTTTCCTAAGTTTTTAATACACAAAACACACTAGAGAGCACAAACGAGAGGAAAACGCGCACGGACCAAACAAACTAATTTAAACCGCGATCACCACTGACGTCCATGTTTTGACAAGATCGTCAGGTGGTGTTTTTCACCGCTAATTTGGCGGTATTGCCCATATTGGGTTAAATTCGCCGAATAATTAAATAACGTCAAAATTCACGAGAAAAACATATATTCTCAGCCCAGCGTGAACATTGTTAAAGGGACCTTAACTATTTTGGACCATGTCTGTATAAAGCATGAAGAATCGGTTCGAAGGGTCCTTTTGTCGAAAACTGTGGATGTTACTCAGTTGCACAGTGTTCTAGAGCAAGTTTTCTGGATCTCTTTTGCGGAGATTTGCAATGAAATTGTTTTTGACCCTTTGAGCCCAGACCTTTCAGCGAGTGCAAATAAAAAAAAGGGTCTCAAAGTAATTTTAAACACGGATAAAGTATTTATGAAGAATCTTAACATACTTTTGTGTATGTGAAAAACAGTCTGGAGGCGTACAAACTACTGACCTATGGGTTGAAGAGGGTCACATACGCTTCCTCGGCGGTTAATGCTAACTCGAGTCATTCAAATTGCATATTCTTGGTTGGTGTGATAGCATTCTCGTATCCAGCCATATTCACTCAAAAATCGTAGAAATTTTGCGACCTCGCTAGCTCAGAGAGACTCGAGATAACTCTGAATGTTGGAAGTAGGTTAAAAGACTCTCAACTTATTAACACCTCTCTATATCTAAATGATGTAACTGGTGATAGAGACCAGAAAAAATTTGCGCACCCTGTACATAACCTCAAAGCTAGCGAAAAACGCCAATTTTTGGGTACATAACATCAAATATCTCAAAATCCTGACGTTACGGGACAATTCTGACCCCGGATTCAGATTCTACGCGAAAATTCACTTCGGAAAAGATCCTCAGCTTACCAACAACTGACATGACCCCATTATTTGCAAGACAAATTCCAACTATTTTTAAAGCATATCACGTACTGAGCATTTTCTTCCAATAACTGGTGGATCTCATTGACATCGTTCGCAGTCCGAAAAGAGCCAGGTACTGCGTGAGAAGTGTGGGAAAGGAACCAAGTATACCGTATCGTGTGCGGCAGGGTTTCTCCGAGGACTTGTACACAATATTCTTTGCAATTGAAGCAAATCCCAAAACGTTAAGGTTCTCCTCAAAATATTGCTCAGTTGGAGTCATTTACAATCATTGTAATTTTTTCTTTCCCTGTTAATGCAGATTTGAGCAGGAAAGTAAGCTTCGACTCTCTAAATGGGATAAGGTCCTCTTTTCTCTTTTGGCCAATGAAGTCGGAAAATTTGTACGATTTTTGAGCAAATTGAGAATGTTACCACACCAACAAAGAAGATACAATGTGAACAATTCGAGTTAGCATTAACCGCCGTGGCGCATGTGACCCTCTTCAACCCATAGGTCAGTAGTTTGTACGCCTCCAGGCTGTTTTCCACACGCACACAAGTAAGATTCTTCATAAATACTTTATCCGTGTTTAAAATTATTTTGAGACCCCTTTTTTTATTTGCACTTGCTGAAAGGGCTCAAAAGGTCAAAAACAATTTCATTGCAAATCTCCGCAAAAGAGATCCAGAAAACTTGCTCTAGAACACTGTGCAACTGAGCAACATCCACAGTTTTCGACAAAAGGATGCTTCGAACCGATTCTTCATGCTTTATACAGTCATCGTCCAAAATAGTTAAGGTCCCATTAACAATGTTCACGCTGGGCTGAGAATATATGTTTTTCTCGTGAATTTTGACGATATTTAATTATTCGGCGAATTTAACCCAATATGGGCAATACCGCCGAATTCGCGGTGAAAAACACCACCTGACGGATCTTGTCAAAACATGGACGTCAGTGGTGATCGCGGTTTAAATTAGTTTGTTTGGTCCGTGCGCGTTTTCCTCTCGTTTGTGCTCTCTAGTGGGTTTTGTGTATTAGAAACTTAGGAAAACGATCCAAGGTAAGTCCTACTCGGTTTTATGTTTCATTGGTGCGGTGCAAAACAACAGTCAGAGCCGCCTATTTTTGTTTAATTTCTGTTTTGTGATGTGATTTTGTGTTAATTCAACGTTTGTACTGTGTTCAGCATGTCTTGTTTGTCCTGAAAGCATGTGTGAGTTTGCGGGGAAATTGAAGTTAATAGAAATATTAACTATCGCAATTTCCGCTGTTGTTGTTGTTGCCCTGTGACTTGTTTACATTTACTGTGGGACAAGAACGTGCTTTGTGTTGTGTTTTTTGTGTACAAATTCAGTGTTAAAAATGTTGAATTCATTGTTTTTCTCTTTTATTTTCAAAGTGCGCTACAATGATTATTATTTTAAAAACATATTTCATATAAACACAATTTCATAAAAATTATAATGCTACATTTGAACCAATCTTCCGACAACTTATTCTATAAGCTTTTTTGTTTTACAAATTTAAAACAACAGTTTTTTCGATCCCTGAATTTAAGATACTTTTTCTATGTGTTTTATAATCATTAATGAAGTAAGAGCGTTTCCATAAACTTATACACGGAAATGATTTATTTTTCTTTCGTTTTCTTCTATTTTATAGATCGTCGCCATTCAAAAGATAATTGGAAAAGGTAGCTAAGCTAAAAATTTGCATAATCTGTTGGACAAAGAAATCATTCTAAGATTTCATTATGATGGCATCCAGAAGGAAAGGCGTTTAAGTAATTTTCAGCCAGAATAGTAAGTTCTTTCTCAGTTATATTTTTGTACCATCACAATTAAATGTTACTGTTATTTTGCAGAAGCAGTGGAAAAAGATATCATAACAAAGGACAATCATGGAAAAGAATTAACAAAGGGCTTTAAAATAAATAACAACAAATATTATAACATTATATGTTTAGAAAACAAGAAATCAAAATGTAGTGAACTATTATTTCGTTATTTATTGTTTTACTGAATTCAATTAATTCAAATAATATTTTTTTATATTTATTATTGAACGTTCAGGGTTACGCAAATGACATACATAGTTGTCACTGTTAGAGGCAGGCACAACCCGACTGTCTCCAATCTAATTCAAGAAGCCTTGTCCATGAATCGCAGATAGTGCCTAAGGCACCGCCTCAGCATCAATCTCAGTAAAACAGTTCTGATACCGTTCACCAAAAGGAGGAAGCATAACCTCATATCTTGAACACTTGATGGTACGGTAATTTGTAAATTTTCAAGTGAAGTTCAAGTGACTCGATAAATATCCACGACTATTTCAATTTGATTGCTTATCTAAAAAAAAACAATCCAAGGGGTTTACATCTAAAAAACCAAAAGTATTAGAACCTAGTGATATCGCGAAATTCATTAAAGAAGCTCCAGGTTACCAATACAATAAATGAAAATAACGTAAGAATATGATCGATCTAATTCTCATTAATTCTAATAAAATTCTAAATAATTTTGTAATATCAATTTGTTTACAGGTTGCTTTAATTTTCGGAATACAAGGAGCCTGTCAACGTGTAGAATTGTGCAA
This sequence comes from Neoitamus cyanurus, assembly GCA_947538895.1. NCBI lineage: Eukaryota > Metazoa > Arthropoda > Insecta > Diptera > Asilidae > Neoitamus > Neoitamus cyanurus. Next base: position 3,732,287 of record OX384540.1, read on the forward strand.
TATTATGGTCAGAGATATTACTGACAAAGGTGATATGATCATAGAGAGGATTCCAGAAATAAAAAATGATAAACCACGCACCTTTGTGCTTTTATTAAAATATATATAAAATTATAAACGACGAGAAAACGCTTCAACTGAGATGTTCTTTATTTAATATAGGGAAGGAAATTGTACAAATCAAGTAATTGGAATAAATTCATTTGGGTATGCCCAAAATTGTAGCTTAATTTTTAAACCGGAGCCACAAATATATACTGGCCATAACTTTCGAAGGACCTCGGCAACAATCCTTGCTGATACCGGCGCAAGCATGACGGTATTAAAAAGGCATGGAGGATGGTCGTCAAACGCTGTAGTTGAGAGATACATTGAAGACTCAGTAAAGAATAAAGTGAAAACATCACGTAAAATAATGGAAGCTTCTAGAAATCTAGATCAGCCAAACCGCAAGTTGATCCAAATATAAGTGAATAATTCACTGATGAAAATTCAGATGATCCAGATTCGAAAAAAATTACTTTTGAATATTAAAAGCGAAAATTGCAAAGAATCTGGAATTAGGACTGTCTCCATGTGCAAATAAACACAAAACTGCCGTGGAAAACGGAAGACAGCACCAAGTATGGACAGACAAATTATTAGTACCGTTCTACAACATCGTAATGCACCCATTAGAGCGTTAAATACAGCAATACGAGAAGAGGGAAGCAATTTATCTGCAGTTACAGTACGAAGAAGACTTTACGAAGCGTATATAAGAATAACCGAAGCGATGAAGAAAAAAAGGTTAATTTGGGCGAAACTTCATAAGAACTATACGGAAAGTGATTGGGATAAGGCAAATTAAAAAAATAAAATTTGTTCATACTAACAGATTGCTTAATATTTGACTTTTTGGTAATACGATTTTTTCAAATTTCCACATGCTATCTTTAGCGACGAGTGTCGTTTAGAGGCCTTGACGGAATCAACCCAATTTGTCAGAAGACGACCACAAGAAAAATACAATCAAGCATGCGTGGTAACAAGGGTGAAACATCCCCCCTCAGTGATTATATGGGGTTGTATAACATCCGAGGGACCAGGACCATTGCGTTTTGTAGAAGGGAATCTTCGGCAGAATCAGTACAAAACTATTTTACAGGATGAACTTTTACCATTTATGGACTTCTTACACCTCGGAAGATCAGAATACACGTTCATGCAAGACGGGGCACCTTGCCATACAGCGGCATCCATAAGAAGTTTCTTTGACGAGGAAATCATGGTTTTACCTTGGCCAGGCAATTCATCGGACATGAATCCCATAGCAAATTGTCGGGCACATCTAAAAATCCTAGTGTATCAACGGCAGAATACTAATATCAATATTTCAAAAGAAGACATTACAGATGTATGGGCAAATAACGTAGATTTTAAGAACTTGGTGATAAAAACTATTAAAAGTATGACAAATAGGATTAAAGAGCTTCTGAAAGCAAAGGGGAGCTTTACTAAATATTAGCACAGAATGTCTCTTTCACTAAATTTACTGTAGTATAGGAATAAATCATTAGTTTCAATTTAAAAAAAAAAGTTTTTTCTTCATATTTGTAAATTCCCGAGCTAATTAAAGTTGAAATCGTGCAAATGTTCAAAGTGATCGTAATTCATTGATCACCCACTGTACTATTAAATTGGATTGAGATTTATTAAAAACTCTTTGAACCTAGCTCGAAAATATCTATGAACTAGTTTGGCAATGGTACTTATACAAGTGTACAATACAATTGAACGCATTTTTAATCCCTGTTTATGGTGGAAGAGAAAGTAGAAACCTTGCTTCCAATCACCTCTTGGATAAAAAAGAAGAAGGGAAAGAATCGAGTCGGTAAGGACTTGTGATTCTTCGAGAAATAGTTATATCACTTCTTCTTAGCCATTCTTTTTCCTACCGGGATCTTGTTATATTATACATACATATAATACATAGATAAAGTATAAGCTGATTCATTGGAGAACTCCTCGTGTTGTTGTTGTAAAGTAATATACATATATAACGCATGACCATAAAATTTGGAAGCCCTTAAAACTTCAACGCATTCAATAAAGCTATACTTCAATCATTTACCATCGTGTAAGAGTTTATGTGCAGAAAAGCGAATGCGAATCTAAAGGGTCGCCCCCTTCCTTAATCCTCTTATGTGTACTCGCATTATAACTCTTCGCCCGTCTGAACATCCTCTCCCGGCGCGGCGCTGGCGTCCGAATATTAATAGCTGCGGTACGCTGTTGACTTAATGCCCAATAATTTATGGTAGTCGGGTCAATAATTGTCAAAAACAGTGCTAATACCATTTTTATATGTGACGCAAAGACGAAATGAGACCGACCCTTGAAGGTGACGTAGGGACTGAGAGTGAGTTATAGCCCCAGTCCCCACGCTCGCACGGGTGCAGGGAATCACAATTGCAATTCAAAAATTTAAAGCTTTTAATACCTACAACGTGAACATGCATAATTGTATGGCTCTGGCGAACCGAAGCCGATGCAGAAGAATAATGCAGAAATCATCCAATTTTTTCCCTGTTTTCCAATTGTGTTTCAATTTCGTCCCCTAATGGCTTGAAAGGCGGAGAAGTGAGTGCAAAACGCAGAAAATTGGGACCGTCTACTGTCTGCAGCTCGAAATTATTTATGCAAAATCGTGAGGGTAAAGAATAACCCTGTGACAGGTGGCGCCGACTTTATTTTGCTTGTGTTTATATTCGACTACGGGCTAAACAGAGGACCAAGGCTGAATTTTGTTCAAGCGAAGTAAGATCATTGTGATCCTCAATTCAAGAATTCAGTGCACCTCATGCACTTTTCTCCTGTATGAGAGGAACACTGGCCAAACGACAAAGAACATTTGTTAAGAAAAACCACGCGCGCACGCTTTACTTGGCGGGATGTCTCACGACCTCCCGCAGTTTTCTTCGGATCTCATAACCTGTCGCGTGATCTTCCTTTGGAATGCACATTTTGTGAAGTTAAAATAAGCGAAACAATCAATTCTTTTAGGCGTTTTGCAGTTCTACTTCCTCTACATATACATTTGATATACGTATATGGCTCAAAATCACCAAGGTTGCGAATTTCAAGATTGGTTTTATGCCAAAACAAATTTCAAGCTATAGTGATGACTCTTGGTTTATACTGTTGCAAAATTTGTATATATTATAAACTTTGACAGGGCAGCGCACAGAATTAAAAATTTTTTTTGCACTGGATATCTTACAGAAAACCATCAATTCGGGAACGATTTTCTAAGTTTGATAAAATGTACAAAAACAAAACAAAGCACATAACTTAAGGATTTTTAATAACATGGGTATATTATGTATCCATAATATATAAACAATATTAAAAACAATAAATACAAAATCTTTTCCAAGCCAAATACGGCAAAAAACGAGAACGCAACAGTAATTTCGAGAACGTACCATCATGTCCGGGAACGTTCCCGAAATGAGCGTTCCCGAAATGACGGACTATTGATGTACGCTCTACGAAAAATGAATTGAAAGGTACTTACCACTTAGATATTAATTTATTTGCCGATAAATATACTGACAGCCGGCTTTGTCATTGTTTGCTTCCTCTACCAACGTTTGACACAGAATGGCTGCGTTCACTTAAAATTATTTTTCTTCGGTTATCGATGCGTTCACTGAAATGACTTATGCGCTATCGGACAAACTATTTTTACAGTTTTTAATTTAAAAAAAAATATTCTTTTATCATCCTTTCCAAAACTAGATTTCGTATAAAAAATACGGTATATTAAGTAAAGACAGGAGTTAAATACCTTAAATTTTTCATTAATATTTTGGACTTCTTCTTGAAGATCCTGCATTAGGACGCGTTCCCGAAATGACGTTCTCTGCATTTATATTGATTTAATTTAAAATGTACTTCTGTAATAAATTGTACTATTTGATGTACACACAAAACAGGTTAGTTGTAGTATTTTATTAATTTTCTTTACTCAATAAAGTCAAGATTTAAGACATTAAATTGCTAGCAAAGCCAATTCTGCACCTTGGTGATTTTGAGCCATATACACACAAACATATATAATAGGTAAAGTGCCAAAATTCACTTTATTAGGCTTACAAACAGAAGTGATCTAAATTAAAAGGTTGAAAACATAGTCCGTATTAATTGCGTGAATAGATCCCTGCGTTGTGTTTTTTTTTTTCGTCCGAATCCTGCTCTCGCTCATATATAACAGTAAATACTTAACCCAGCTCCTTACCTGGCTCCAAATTTAGATCATCATTTTAGCTCTTAAAGTTTCGAACAGATTGCGTGTTTTTATTTTAAATGTTGGTATAGCACTTAGAAAGAAATGTTTGCAGTATGTATAAGCTAAAACGCATGTCATATCCATTTCGCAGTAGTTAGAAATTAATATAATTTAATACCAACAAAAATGCTAAAATTCCACCAATTGTGGTAATGAAACGCGACACTGGCTTCATCCATAATGTGTTAAAGACCAATAAAATAATGACAACAGGAATCAAAATTAATATAGTGGAATCCGCAGAAATGTACAGTACCATCTTTGATCTCCTCAAGAAACACCAATGTGAATTATACAGGTATAATAATATGTTAAGTTGAGCAAACTTTTTAAGGTCATACTGTCGGCCTACACGCCGACAATCGATGTAAATCTCCTTAAAGATGAACTGATTTCCATGAACTGACTGCAAGGTAATATTCATAAAATGAGCAACAGCTGATTTATAAGTTGCTTACTTCGAGCGCGACTCAGTTACACTTAATTATCCCAAAACGAATGTTAAAACTATATTTGACACTGTAGTCCACTATAATTATAAAAAGTTGCCCACTAGTAAACTCACACAATGCAAACATAATGCCAAATATTTGGCCATGGAGCTGTGCACTGCAATGCTAAAACATTCTGTGCCATATGTTCTGGCAGTCACAAAAATAACGAATGGACTTGAAAAACTGCTGCACAATGTGCCAATTGTAATGGTGCTCATGAAGCAACGGGCCCAACCTGTAGGTACATCAAAATTCAAACTCAAAAGAATGTTCCTTCGACCAACTTTACCAAACAGCGGAAACTATTCAATTGCTGATTTACCACCGCTACCAAGTGCTAGTAAGCTGGTACCAGGAGTATAGAAGCCTATTGCTACACATCAGAGTCTACAGATAAGAATGCATGGATCAGCAACAGCTCTAGTGAAGCCTGCGTCAATAATCTTTTCTCTCCCGAAGAAATTGATAGCCTTCTAAACGAGCTGCTCCCACAACTTGTACTGTGTAAAAATAAATGCGATCAGTTTAACACGTTCACGGACAGTAAAAATTTCGGTGAGCTGCGAAAATAGGCAGGCAATTTTTTTAAAAACTAGTTGTACTATCCGAAATCTGATCAGACATTTATTGAATGAGTAGTCAGAATATCATATTTTTACCGTTAGATACAATGAATGCTATAGCATCTACGACGATATAGATAGTAACATTTTTCAACTAGGATGACGTGAAGAAATAGAGGTTTATTATAGTTTCATTACATTATCTATTGGTAGATCTTTATTCGTCTACATATAAAAAAATTAATAAATTAAATCCATAATTTCATAGCATCTACACAGATCTATAACTAAATATATCAGTCCATCATGATTGAATGTTTTTAGGACTCCATACCCGAACTGGAGTTATTGTGATCTTTAGGAGGTAAGTTCCATTGTCGGAAGCACTGTCCAGGACACAGTGGAGGTTTATTTACACAGTTCTGACATCAGTATGATGTGAATTTTATTATTTTTTGCCTGTAACAATATTTGCACTTCAGGAAATATGATTTTTATGATGTTATCATTTGATCACATCTGTCTATGCCAGACATATTTGCATTGTAATTAGCAATCTCTATTGGCTTTTTCTTCGAGATACCATATTTATTCCGTACGTCAATTATTTTGGGATGGTTTTCCGTTGTGATACAAAGCATGTCCCGCTTGTCTTTCCACTTACTAACATAGACTTCTTCATATACAAATGTTCTGCTCTTTTCATTTCTTTGCATTACGACTTTTGGATTCATTTTGCGATTGGTACGTGAGGTTCCAGTGGTATGAGTTTTCAAACTAAGTAATCGATTGCTCAGTCCGATACTATTATAGTAGTTATCCATAAATAACGAATGGCCCTTCGATAAATATGGTTGCATTAGTCTCATATCCACAGAATCTACTACAGATAAGGAAGACACCTCATTTGTTAGTTTGCCTTTCTATATATTTAGATTGAGCATCATTTATTTATCATCATCAACAGGTACAATTGACCATCTGACACTAAATAGAAAAATATGAACAAAAATTTATAGGGAAAAATAGTATAAAAATAAATAAGAAAAAGAAATTTAACAAAGTTAACAATAATATTAAGATACGATACAACAATTAATTAATTAAACATTAATAACTTTTTTAAAGTTGCTCTATTAATATGGAAATCAATGAGACAAAAAACAGCGTTATAATATTTAGACATAGCCGACAATGGTTCAAAAGAGCCGTAATTCGTTCTATGACAACTAGAATAAAGAAAACTTCGTCCTCTGGTCATTCGCGGATATGAATTAATATAATATAATATTAATTAATTTAAGAAGGCTGGGAGAGTCTATAACACCAGCTAAAAGATCATGCATGAAAAACACACTCGCAACTTTTCTGCGTTTGGAAAGGGACTGCATATCCAAGAGTTTTAATCTCTCTTCGTAAGGTGGAAGGTTAACGGGATCCGTCCATGGTAAATGACGAAGAGCGAAACGGAGAAAGCGTTTCTGGACAGACTCAATTCGCTGTTTGTGAACTTCGTAGAAGGGCATCCACAGCACAAAGGCATATTCCAAAATGGGACGAACAAATGAACAAAACAAAACCTTCAAAACAAATGGATCACCAAGATCTTTGGACCATCGTTTAATAAAACCGAGGGAGAAATTAGCACGGTTAATAATTTGGTGAATATGAAGGCCAAAAGTGAAATTGACATCAAGAGTAACACCAAGATCAACGACACTTTCTTGATGAGCCAAAGCACTATTATTGATTTTATATGAAAAGTTTAGCTTTTCCTATTAAAAGAAATTAGGCTACATTTTGCAACATTTAAAATCATGTGATTCTTGGAGCAAATAGTGAGATCGTCTTGGAGATCTTGAGCGTCGTTTACAGATTCAACGGCCATGAAAATCTTTAGATCATCAGCATAAGCCAAAACGTGTGCCTTTTGGAGTAGGGGAAACAAATCATTCAAAAACCGAGTGAACAACAACGGCTCAAGATGGCTTCCTTGTGGGACACCAGAAAAAACATGAACGGAGTCAGAAAAAGACGAAGCAAATTTGACTTTGAAGGAACGATTTGTAAGGTATGACGCAATCCAATAAACAAGATTAGTTGGAAAGCCAAGCCGTAACAATTTAAAAATTAGCATTTTGTGAGAAAGCTTGTCAAATGCTTTACTGAAGTCAGTACATATATACACAATCAACTTGCTTGAGCAACTCAAGATTGTTTAGGCAAAAATTAGAGAATTCGATAAGGTTTGTTACAGTCGATCTACCTTTTATAAAGCCGTGCTGCTTATCAGATAAGAGGGATCTACAGTGAAAAATTAAATGTTCATTTACAATGGCCTCAAACAGTTTAGGAATCGGAGAAAGTTTTGCAATAGGCCTATAGTTTTGAATTAAATTCCGTTTACCCTTCTGAAAAATAGGTATGACATAAAACAATTTCCACGCACTAGGGAAAACACAGGAACGCAGAGATAAGTTAAACAGAAAAGTTAAGGGTTCAACAAGCGACATGCTACAACTACGTAAAACAATACCAGGGATACAGTCAGGCGAATCAGAAAAACCATCGTCAAGTTTACTTATATACATACTCCAAAATAGTGGAGGCGTCCAGGACAATATTAGGAAATTGTGTGGGAAGACTTGTCAAGTAGTTTAAATATTCTAAATCTATATCACAGAAGGCATCGCTAAAGAATTTAGCAAAGAGATTACAAATAGCACCCGGGTTAGTACCAGAGATATTGTCAAGAGATAAAACAGAGGGAGAGTTATTAGTCTTCCGTTTACTATTAACAAAATTCCAGAATATTTTAAGATTAGATTTAATATTAAATTTAATGCGATCAGTGTACTGGTGATATAGAGCCTTGGAGTAATTATTGAATTTCCTCCGTAAGTCGGAATACAGGAGGTAGTCAGAGTCAGAATTAGTGTTTTTATAATTATGCCATGCGTTATTCCGCTGGTTTCTTAGAGACTTCAAAGTGTCATTATACCAGGGGGGACTAATCAAAGGGTCCTTTCTTCTGACCAGAGGAACAAAACGAGAGATACCTGTTAAAAGAATGTTAGAGATAGAGGGCATAGTCATCGTGTGTACAAAGCTCATAGAATTTAATTCTGTACTTATTTTCCTTTGATTTTATAAATTGCCGAAAACTTGCGGACGTGATAGTGACAGCAATTTTTTCCTATATTCATTTGCGCAACTAACAATTAAATTCATTATTTCCGCAGACCAAATTTTATCGAAAATCTCTTTCGGAGTTTTACAGTTTTTTACATCATTAGCTACACACATTGAACACCAATTAAAATGAAAGTCTTGTATTTCTGCAGTATCTTCATTCCACAAGGTAGATGTCTCATCTATCCCATCTGAAGTATTTATAGTATGTTGTTAGAATACTCTGAATCAGAAGATGATGATGCTGATAAACCCATTTTGTTTGACAAAAATATTTTAGGGGTACTCTTGAGTTTTCGCTGAATATCCTCTCAAAAGGATTTTCATCAACATTTCTGATTTCATTTCCAATTATTTCCGTAATACACTTACCTATATCTTGACCTGAATCAGAATCATGAAATAATATCAAAATTTGCGTACGCTTCTTATGTGAATTCATTTTTCTTCCAGAAATTTATACGATGATCTAAAAAACTGATGTTTTCTTTTTGATCTCAAATATCGAGCTGAAGCAGATAACGTAATGTCTAAGCATTTCCAATGCACATTGCGGAAAGCAACGATAATTATCAGAAAAAAATTTACTATGATAGGGTATGCTCTCTCTCTCAGAAGTCTACGAAATATAATTGCTATAGCATTCACGTCCGCGAACGTTTAATGTTAACTCCAAACTAGCAAATAAGTACATTTACAACGGGTTCCAATCGTAACAGTGCTTGGGATAGGATCTCCAAAACCAACAGCTTTAAGAATTGTAATAATTTTAAACAAAATGACGGATATTGAAAGTAAAGTGATTAATATGAAAAAGCTTATATTTCATACATAAACCAAAAAATTATAGCCTAAAAAAATTCACCAATCTAAAATTATTACGAATATGTTCTTTAGATATTAGCGAAGTATTACATTGATTAACTGACCTCAGTTATACACGATGATTAAAATTAACGAATTCGGAAGGTGGAGTTCTCATTTTTTAGGTATAGTAAGAAAACAAAAATATTCAGGATTTTGTTTATAACAGATATTAACAATAGTCTTTCTTCAGTGAACTAGGCGTGCTAACAGACCCCATCATTGCTCAGCTCCAGGATGTCTGAAATATAAAACTCAAACGTAGTTTTGTTGGAAATTTTATTCTCTATCTAGCGTCTAGTACCTAAACCGACAAAAATGTCTTTAGGGATAAAACTGAACCATTATTGTATGATCACTCGTTCATCCGTCTGTCTTCAACCGAATATTTTCTCGGAAATGACGAGACGTAGGAATTTGAAATTTGGCATTTAATGTGAAATCTTCATGGCACACATATTTAGACAGTAAAACTTTATGAAATATTTATTTATTTATTATAATTTGGGAACGCTAAATGTAAAAAAAAAAACATGACCCATTAGCGCGGCGCCCTTGTTCAAGTGCACTCATATTAGTGCGCCGGCCCTGGTTAATTGTAGAATTTAATTCAATTAACATTTTTTTAAATTCCGCAAAAGGTTTTCTACGTAAAAATTTGTATATCCTTCCTCTGCCTGTGGGGTTGATCTGCGAGGAGGCCTAATTTGATACAAGGATTTACCAACAGAGGTAGAAGTTTTATATAGGGCCATAGGTGACTTACATCGACATCCACGAAGGCGCTACTGTCACTAAACCGTCAAACTTCACATTCCCTTGATGCATTTGAAAGCTGACATGTATATTAATTTTGCTACGAGAAATTTCGTCCTAATAACAGAAACTCGTTTGTTACTATATTGAATGTTTTTGACATTTGAGCCAGTTCATAGATTGTGTTCAAATATGTATGTGCATGTTATCTTAATAACATTATTAATATATTTTAATTGATGATAACGTTATGTGTTACGTCCACATGGCAGGATTGATGCGGTTTAAAACAGGGAGGTTTGATACGTATAAATCGTGTCCTTCCTGCGAAAAAGACAGGGTCTTACAAAATATTCCCAGCCAGTGTCAATCTGGAACACAATTCCGATTCTCACACCAATATATGAAGGAACTACGACGAGAACGTCTTCACTAATGGAATTTTCCCAAAATATGCTCAGACATCATTTTTTTTTGTAACTTTCTCAACAAATTTTACATCATGAAACAAATATATTCTTGGTCCTTATTATGTTTAATAACTTTTTTTAATTTAACATTATTTGTATATTTTATTTGCATAACTATTCAAGATCCAAAACTTCAATCTACCAAATCATTGTTTTGCATTGAGTAGATCAAAACAAAATAACAATGTGCACACAGAATTTATGAATCACCCTGTAACTCGAAAACGGCTGGCATTTACCCTCCCTCCTCATGTGGTGATTTTTTGTTTGCATAGATGAGATTGAGCACCCCATTGATTTTTTACCACTTTATAAAAAACACCCTGTATCTAAAATTCGTTGGTTTAGTAGTATAGGATACTATAAGGCAGCACCTATGTGTGCGTAAAAGGGTGTGTTGTGGGATGCGCTTAAAAAAATCTACTATTATTTTTTCATTGTTTCTTATTCCTTTATGTTCTAATCGCCCCCTGCGAGTAGTTAATGTGATATTAATTAAAAATATTATAATAAAGAAGTTGCACGTTAAAGTTTTTTTTTATTAAAACGTGTTTTAACTGTATATATCGATTGCATACATTTTGGCACTTCAAAAATGTTTTCACTGAAATCAATTATTGCTAACTAAAATTGAGCACAGATATGTACATTTGATTTCCTGCGGAAGGCTTTATATCGGATGTTTTTATGTAAAGGAAATATATGATTTTTTATTTAATTTAATTTTTTTTTCATTTGAGCACATGCATAGGTATGAAGGCTGATTTTTCTAATTTCCATTCCATTAACTTTGATGTTTTTACTTAATCGTCGAGGTTTATGGAATTGTGAGTGTATGATTTTCCTTCAACCAGCTAAGCGTCGAAGAAAAAAATCGACTAAAAACTCACTGAAAGTGAACTAAAAATATATTACATCGAAAAAGTCCAAGAAATTGGGATTAGGACTGGAATGAGACATTTTTTAGTCGAAACAGAGTCAGACTGAAAATTGCATATTAGTCAAGCTTAATCGGAAGACAGACTGATTCAGTAATAAATATTCGTATTCTAACGAGAAACTGGGAAGAGACTCAAATGTCTTGTCTCAAGTCTAACTTCTCTCCTGAGTATACTGCAATCTACCATAGAGCATATCAACTACTTGTAGTAGCTCACTCACGCGGTTATTGAAGCGCTGAGAGCCACCCATCGTGGTTGTTCTAGATACGATAAAAATTCATTAATTTGTTGTACCCCCTACATTTTCTCCAAATGAGGTAAACAGTTTTTTTTACTCACGCAAATCCTCATATTGTCGTTGAGCCGTGCTGCGACAGTAAGGATGCGAGTAATTGAATGGGACTCCCATTCTTTAATTTGCAAGATGTTGGTTATGATGAAGCTCTGTTGGCAGTTGAATTAAAAAATATGTAAACTGCTATCGGACCCGATTTAATTAATGCGAAATTCTTGAAAATACTTATTCCTCTCGTAATGCCTTTTGTTTTGGATATCTTTAACAACATTTTAACTACCTCCGGATGCCGAAGTATTGAAGTAGTATTGAAAATTTTCTAAAATAATTCCTGTTCCCAAGAAATCATCGGCATTTTAGTTGACTGATTAGTGATTATTATAGGCCTATCAGCATTTTGCCGTAGCTATCTAAAGTATTCGAGAGATTGCTTCATGAACAAATATATTTCTGAACATAACTTATTATCTTGGGATCAGCCAAGTTTCCGGGAAAAACATAGCACTTTGTCGGCGTTGTTGAAGGTATCTGACGACATAAGAGGTAACATTGACATCGATAGTACTTGTACTACTCGACATGGCTTTAGAAAAGCATGTGATTGTGTTAACCATGACATCTCATCAGAAACTATATCACAAGCCGGTTTCAGCATGTCTTCGTGAATAATTATTTTTCTGACGTAGCAGGTTTGACGTTCGGTGCACCGCAGGGAACTGTTTTAAATCCTTTACTATTTTCCCTGTAAATTGATGAACTTAGTTTGATTGGATTGTACTGTGATATTATGAAATATGCTGACGATGTGCAATTGTATAATTCTGTCCAACGTACTTATATTTAATATATGTAAATAACTTAATCTTTTGCATCAACTGTGATCTAGATCTAACACCTCAATGGGCTAGGTGCAATTATTTAACATTCTAATTTAACTCCAAAATAACTTAGGCAATCGTTACATATAAGAAAAGTGTCGATACTGGCTGGTCTTCCATCCATAATCCTCAATGAGACAAGGGTACCTTTTTCACGAAATGTTAAAAATCCGGGTGTGATTTTCAGTGACACGTTGACATGGCACGATCATGTTAGTGAATTAACTTCTAAGATATATATACATACGTTAATGTATATATTATAATAATTTTGATACAGTGGTGAACTTCTTGCCGGGGGTTTTCGCTCGGGTGAGGAGTCTCTTGGTGGTTGCAACTATTGTCCCTCTTATTAATTACTGTGACAGCTTGTACAGCACAATGACCTCTGACTTTACAAAATTGCAACGTGCTTTTAATGCCTGTATACGGTTTGTTTTCCATCTGCGCTGTTTTGATCATGTGTCTCCTTATAGTGATCGGATACTTGGCATGAGTCTCAGTGACCACTTCATATTTCGAAAATGTATAAATATATTTAAGATCATTAAGCAAATGATGCCGAACTACTTGTGTGAAAAGATAGTTTCACTCACGACGAAATTGGAATGTTGTTATTCCCAGATTTAAGTCTAGGATATTCTTTCTTTGTTCAAGGATGCAGATTGTGGAATGGGCTGAATGCTGACTGTGAAGGCCAATTTGCTGAAGCCATTAGAAAGTCCTTATTTGCATAAGTATTTTGTTAATTAACATTGTTTTTTTAACGGACTATTTGGTTACTTCCTTTTTGATTTTGATTACAGGTTTTGTTTACTCCGTTTTTCCATTAAGTTAGATTTACATTAGATTAGTTTGGTTATCATCTTTAAATTGTTACTTACTAAATCTGTACTAATGTACAATTCAAGGCTAATGCCATTGTTCTTTTGTTTAATAAATTATTATTATTAACTATTGTGAAGCGTTGAAGCCATCACTGGTTGTACTGCAGAAAAGTAGGCTGGATTCATTTCCAATTAATTTTACTACATTAGCGATAGTGGTGCACTTAAGTTTTACGTTACTTTAAAGTAGATGACATACACAGATCTCCATGGCCATGCACAATCCGCCATGTTTATTTCTTTCTTTTTGCCTAATATCGCCCACCACTGACACCATTCATTTATGTCGTGGGCAATTTTGTTTTATTTATTTATATATTTCAGCCTGTTTTCAGTCTGAATTCAGTGCTCGTCTTTATTAATGTCGATTTCTGTCTTCATTTCATGTGTTAATATTTTGGAACAACTTTTATAGGTGGCCAATTTAAAAGGGAGTTAGTTTTTGGTTTATATTCGAATTAAAAGCCATGATAGTCTATTCTATACGATAACGCGAAACTGGAAAGTAAACGTTTTCACATGGAAGGGTAACTCATTTCAAACTCTGTATATATCCCTTCCTCCAAGTTTGCATTAGTTTTGAATTCTTGTACTATTGCTAAAAAGCTCGCGTGAAATAAAGTATGTTCACGGATGAGTTGTCATTTTTTCAAAGATATAATATATGTACGCGGTAGTTGTCAGCTGGGAAGTAAAGCGAAGAATTTCAACATGTGGTGGCGTTGAGGATTCTCAATGCGGACTCATCCCAAGATAGTGATTATTTTTCGAGTTTACTTCTTAAACGTTGCTCTCCCGCTCTTGCTTTACCTCTAAGTTTACTTTTTATAATAACTTATCGCTCTCATCAGCGACTTTTCCGACACTTTGGAAACATTCCTGTGTTTCTCCCAATTTTAAGTCAGGCCCTAAGCACATAATTTCAAATTATAGAGGTGTAGCTAAACTGTTCTGCTGTTTGAGTGCATAATATCAAACAAGCTCTACTTTCTTGTTAAAGAGCTTATAATTCCTCTACAGCATGGATTCATTAAAAGCCACTCTACCACCACGAACCTGACACCGTTTAGCAATTATGTCATAAATGGGATAGAACAGGGATCCCAGGTTGATGTGATATAAATATACTGACTTCAGCAAAGCTTTCGATCGTGTGCTACCGAACTTACTGCTAAGAAAGCTCAAATATCTAGGTTTTGACTTCAGACTTCTAATGTGGATTAAATCGTACCTGATCGATAGAACTCAGATCGTAAAAGTCGAGAATTCAAATTCCCGAATTGTGTATGTTACATCAGGGGTTGGCCAGGGCAGTCATTTGGGACCCCTCTTATTTATATTCTTCATCAATGACATTTGTACAAATTTACGCTTCAGTAACGTCCTTCTTTATGCCGATGATCTGAAACTGTTCTCTCTGATTCGTAATATAGAGGATTGCAGACACTTGCAGCATGATTTGGACAACCTAGTTAAGTTACATGGTGCTCTAATAATTGCCTTTTCTTGAATCCTGATAAATGCAATACAGTTTCTTTCTATCGATGGTCATATAAATTTCGAATACCATATTTCTAATCATCGCGTAATGCGTTGCGAAAAAATTAAGGATCTCTCAGCACATTGATTATATTGTTTCTAAGCTCTACTCTTTCTCTATTAATAGGTTTCATAAAACGAAACACTAAAGATTTCTCTAATTTGTCCGCTCCCTTAGCTCTTTACAATTCTCTTGTTCGATCGGTCGGTCCTAGAATATGCATCAGTGCTATGGTGTTCATCCTTTAATAGTTATATTAATAGAATTGAACCGGTACAACGTTGTTTTACTTAAATTGAAATACTGGCCTGATCAATTACCATCCTACATATGTTACTACTTAGATGCAAACTTTTAGGTTTACAAACTCTCCTTGTCAGAAGGAAAATTGCCAAAACATTATTCATTTATGATGTTATTGCGTACAAAAAGTTACTTAAAATACACTTTTATTCTCCTGAAAGAAACCTGAGACCAAGAAATTTGTTTCATATTGAATTTCACAACACTAACTATGGCTCATATGAACCTCTATCCCAAGCTATTGTTGAATTCAATGCCAATGTTGCTGCTATTGAGTTCAATTTGCCTAGAGCTTCCATTAAGGATAACCTAATCTATAGTTTCTTTCAATCAGAGCAAAAATTTAGAAACTAATTCAATTGAATTGTTTTGCATAGTTTAATCTAGTCTAATATATAAAATTCTCGTGTCACAGTGTTTGTAACAAAACTCCTCCGAAACGGCTTGATCGATTCTTATGAAATGTTGTTTGTATATTCAGTAGGTCTGAGAATAGGATGTAAACTATTTTTCATACCCCTAAGGGTGGTCCACCCCAAAACAATTTTTTTTATTTTTTGGACAAAATTTTTTGTTTTAATTTTTTTATGATTCGGCATTAAAAATTACATAAAACCCTACATGTTCAACCTTCTACCACCGTCTACTGGTGTCACTTATCGTTTTACTTTCTCAGTGCAACTGTCATATTTATTAGTTCTTACAAGCAATTCAACTAAGAGAGAATTTTATTTTATAATTGTCAAAGGTAGGTAAAATAATAAAAGAACAAATACATTATCAGTATACTATTTTTTACCATTAAGTACTTCAATTTGATCTATTTGTGTGTTTTGTACAGTGAACAATGCCAGCAAGACGCAAAGGGTCTTATTTTTAGTTTCCACATTTCGATAGTAGGTTCGAGATAATAGACCTCGAAAATACTCTGCAACACAAATAATGGAATAGATGTTTCAGCATATCTCAAATTCCAACCGCCAAGGAGGTAAAAGAGGGTATAAATATATGAATGGGACAATATTTTTTGACGGTACACTCATCAGGCATCAGGCAGGTTCAGAAAGTTTGCGTAACGAAAATTATCTGTCTATCATCGGTTTTTCTGGAAAACTATAAGTGATACATGCAATATCTTTAAATCGTTATACAGCTTCAGACCTTGGCGAAATGGCCCCGATATTATATTCACGGAGTATCTTAGCTCCTGCCCGTGGGAGTAGTATGCTTTCTGCATATAAAGTGACCCTAGAACAATCGGCTAATGAAAGGATTTCCGTCTTAATGAATACATATACGAGGTTTTTGGCGTCGCTGATCTTAATTCTGCCGTCGATAATTGGTAATTTAAGATGGCGGATCAAATATGGGGACTCAACTGGAATAGAAATCCGTGTAATTGAACACAATGGTTCTTAGGGTCTGTGGTTTTGAAATAACTGCCTTTTTCGAAGCTCACATTTTCACTAACAATATACCAAATTCTACACAAACATGTCAACAAATTTTGTCTATGTGTCGGGGCTAATCTCGAGAACGGTTAAACCGATTTCGATGAAGCCTTTACTGAAAGGTACAGCATTTTATCGTTCATGATGCAGGCTACATTTTATCCCAAGATTGTTTTGGGTTCCCGCGGGAAAAATGAAAAACCGAATAGTTTCGTTAGGTCTACAACAGTTTTAATTTACAAATATGAAAAATCCGGCAAGGGACGGGTTTGCTATTAATGGATGGCTCACTATGGAACTTCTCTTCTACATAGAATTTTATAATACTTGAGTCATTTTTACTTACAATAAAATATGTCATAAATGTTGTTTTTCTGATTTTAACACATTTAATAATAACAAAATTATCAAAAGTAAAAATGTTCAATATTTAATTATTCGTAAGCCATTACTTACAGTACATACTTTAATGTGTTCTTAGAAGCAAGCAAAATATGTTGTTTTCTGGCACACATTGCAAAACAATGTGGTGGTTGAGTTCCCTTTTGCCGTTGTGTTATTCTATTTCATGTGTATGAACCAACTCTAAATGCATTCTATAATTTTACTTTAGATATAGAATAAAGCTATGACCTTTCAAAGACAGTTTGCAGAATATTAAAAAAAAATCTATTCTGGAATTTATTTGTCTTAAAAAAGGCAAGGCATTTGTGGGAGAAATTTTCGTGTGGTTTATGTTCAAATGCGAAAATTGCAGTGCCCCTTTTATAAAATACAGTGGAGCTAAAGAACACAGCGAACTGTGCAACGTCGAACAAAGTGCACAGAAATCTTCACTTAGAGTTCAAAGAAGCATATCGAATTGGCTCGAACACATAACAATTTTACTGTTGAAGATTTAAAATTTTTGGAAAGAAACCAGAATGAATATTAGTTAAATTGCTGAAAAAAAAATTAGAGATAACCTAACTTTAAAACCAGTAGTGGCTTTTAACTCGTTGTATCTCCGCGAAACATAAGAAGATTCTAATGAACTAGGGTGCATTTGAGAACATGTATTTTCTAGTCTGTACTATTTATAATTCATATACAGAAGAATTTTGGTGGGTTTGGTTCTTCGCCACGCTCTCGCGCAACAAGTACCAAATTTCATATTATTAAAATTATTTTAATGTGAGGTAAAGAAATTGGACTAAAATATTTGCGTTGATTTGTAGAATTAATAGTCCGAAAGGCAACTGTAAAAAAAGGAGCCCATAAGCATACAGGCTGGAACATATCGCAAACGAGCGGTAAAGCATACAGTCTATAACTGGTACCAAATGAAAGCTTATTTATCCCTCTATCGGAATGTCGACGGGTACATGGTCGTGGATGGACCAATTACAAGGCAGCCTGAATTTTATGATTTAACTGCCAACGGCTGATTTTATTTATTTTAAGGATATCTCCGACACCATTAGAGCTATTGCCTTCAAATTTTATTTGTAGCCTCCTCTCCATAGTATCCAATAACTGTTAAAAACATTTCCTCAAATTGCTACCCTAAAGGGGAAATTTAACGCTTTTTATACTTTTTGCCATTATTTTTCTAAGTAAATGGATGCATTTTGGGAAAACTGCTACCAATCGTTTAGCAATACCTCTAATTATTTCTAACCAACAAATAGTACCCGGATGGGCTCTACACTGGTGTAAAAACCTAATTTTCATTCATCACTAATTTGTTTATAGAAAACCAAGTACATATTTGAATTTTAAAATCACTCTTATTTTTTTTAAATACATTTGCATGGGATATTTCGAATATTGTTAAATATATTTGTTCTGCATATCAATTAACCATTCTTTATACGTAAGCTTAATATGGTTTTCATACATATAGTCCAAGAGGCGACTGTAAAAAGTGGATCCGAAATAAATTTTCAGGAAGGGTTTCTTATACTAGGAGCAACCTAGCTAATCCGTTTCCTCCCCTCCCCCTGTTCAGTCCCAACCCCTCGCTCATTTGCGGCGTTCTTAGGGGGGTGGTTACAGATAAGTTTATATTTTCTAAAAGTAGAGGACTTCTGCTTTCTTTTAAAACAAGTGACATATTTCTACTCTAAGAGATTTTTTTTAAAATCTATAAACCCAAGAATGGAAGGGGTCCTCAAAATCATAGTTTTTTTTAGATTAAAAGAAACCTCTTCGAGTAGAAGCATGAAACTGGGCTCAAAGCAAAGTTGAAATCCTCCACTTTCAGAAAAAAATAAGTTGTTTTTCATCAACTTTAATTTAATTTTGGAGAGGAAGAAATAAAAATCAGATATGTAGAACCAACATTAAAATTCCTGTTGGCCGGGGTACTCAATATAAAATCACAAATATTTTGTTTAAAAAATAAAACCTTTTAAATTATTTGTTATTATATATATATTAAATATCATCTACCTTTAAAGGCGTAACAATTTTAAACACACAAGAAAACAACGATTAAGCGACATACATATATTCTTATTATAAATGTTGCATAATTTCAATTTTTAATTCAAATATACCTAAACAAAATAAATGATGTTAATATTCAAATACTTAGGGTTTTTTATAAATAAAATAAAAATTAGTGGGGGTTCACACCAGTGTTGAGCCCATCCGGTACTAATTGTTATTTAAAAGTAACTAGAGGTACTGGTAAGTGGATTGGCGGCTTTTTCCAAAATTCATCTATTAACTTAGAAAAATAACGGAAAAAAGGAGAGAAACTTTAGATTCCTTCATATTTAGAGAAAATTAAAAAAATTTAATTTCACCCCCTTAGGGGAGGAATTTGTTGAAATGCTTAATGTGGCGGATTATCTAAATTACGCTAGTAACTAGTAGAGATGAGATGTTTAGCTCAAAAATTGTTATTGTGAATTTTTCTTTTACAGATATGCGCAAAAGTAACGTGAAATACCTCGGCCACACACCATAGCAAAATCAAGTAGAGTGTAATTGTGTGAACATGTTTTCTTAGATTTCATAGAAGGTCGCTATGACTACTGTAGAATTACACACAAAATTTACTGTAAGTTAACGAGAGAGCAAAGTAGGATTTGATTGTAAATTTTGGTAAAGAGTAGGTTTAAGGGAGGAAAATAAAAAATGAAAAATGTGAGAAAGTTCAGTTCACAATTAATATTCATGGAAGCAACCTCAGAACAAAAGTATTAATAAAGGCAACAAAGTTTTATTTTATTTTTGGTGAAGGGATCTAAAAGTTTCCAGGTTAATCAGAATTCCGTACCAAGCCCTCCTTTTTTAACAATTGTGGGAATATAGCCAGAAGCGGACCACACTTAAAATAAGTAAAATCAGCCGTTGGCAGTTGAATCATACATATCACCAGCCCCGACGAGGCACCCGTCTCCATTTCGATAGAGGAATAAGTACCTAATCTTTCATTTCGTACTACTTTCAGCCTGTATGCTTATCGACTCTTTTGCTTGCAGTCACTTCCCCTATAAGGGGAGACCTTTCGTTTGATCATCTTTCACGCTAATGCTTGATTATGTACACTTTGCAATATCCATACTGTTTAGTTAGGTCATATTTTGATAAGAAGAATGATTGCGCCCTGGCAACCCATGTACGGGTCAGCTACTCAAAATATTCAACCTGCGAGCAGTCAACCTATTCAAAATGTTCGCCTGTGAAGAGAGCCTAAACTATCATCCTTTGAGCATCCTGTTAGCCAAAATGTTCGGCATGTGAAAAGTCTCTAATCTTATACTGTCTATACTTGGGGCCTATTGTGGAATCCGTCGGCGGGAATGCGAATATGGGTTTCATACATTCGGAAACTGAGAATATTCTTTCTATTATTATAGACAGAAAACATTTTTGTGTTTAGTTACTTATAGTGGTTTCACGCAAAAAGTATTTTTCTGATCGTTTACACGCGTGTTTCGTATGATCTCCTGAGTGACGCAAGCGCAACAAAGTTGGAAACTGGTGGGAGATTGAATGTCGAACAGTGACGTTTCTGGTGAGCCACGCAAAAAGTGCTTATCCAATTTAAACAAAATTTTATAGGCGTGTTGCGTAAACCTCCAGAGCCGTTTAGACCATGCGTTGTAATATACATAGGTACCGGGTGCTTCGTAGAACGCATGCAGAAATGACAAGGATGAGGAATCTCACTTATAAAACATAAAAATGTACGGCAGGATAGGGGCAATCTGAACTTCAAGTTACAGACGATTCATAAATTCGATATGCACATTATTTATTTACTTTTATCTTTAAATCTACTCAACGTAACGACATTAAACTGACGGTTTTCAACTAATCTCTCTATGGACTTTTAAAAAATGTCACCAAAGTTGATCCACCTCTAACCCTACGGGTACAGTCACTTGAGAAAGTGAAAAAATGCTTTAAAATTTCTTCAAATTCACATTTCCACCACATTTACATCGACATTTTCTGTAATTAATACACTTATTTCTTATTTTTATTAAATTTACTATCTTGCTGCCTTTCGGAAGTAGGCCAACATGTCCAGTTAGGGAGTAGATTTATAAATATATATGTAGAAAACCTTTTGCGGAAGTTTAAAACATTTGCATTTTGCTAGAAATTTAACTCAAATTGACACCAGAATGCATAATGCTTGAAAAACTTATTACAGTTAATGGTAGTACGTTACAAACGTTTAATTTTAAAAAAAAAGAAAAAAAATTTAAAATTTGGATTTTTTAATATTCTTCTAATTTTCTACGTACCCTTTCTCTGTATAAAAATGATAGTTCCGTCTCATGAGGCTTATAGCATTGGAAACTATTGAACCGATTGAGCTCAAATTTACAAGCTATGTTTGCTTTGATGTCAGACGGGCTTAGAAAATAATTTGAATAATTTTCAATAGGTGGAGCACCAAAACACAGAGAGTGGTACTTGAACGGATTATCGTAAAAAATAATTAATAGGGGTTTTAGGATTCACTGATTTCGACAATTGGATATTTAATATGGCGGATCCAATATGGCCGCCGAAAATTCTCAAATTTAAAGGATTGCTATTAAAATGGATCCTTTTATGTTTTTGGGGTTGCCGATCTCGAATCTACTATTAAAAAAGAGAAATTATAGATGTCGGGTCCAATATGGCGACCAAAAATTCTCAACTTCAAGGGCTTTCCGTGGAAATGAAAAGGATTTTTGGGGTGGCCAGATTTTAAATCTGCTGTCGAAATTTTATTCCAGGATAATTTTATTTTCCCGCGGGAGAACATGAAAAAACGTCCCCGTGCATGAAACAATTCCATTCATTCTACAAGAGCTTTAATCTAAAAATATGTAAAATAGGGACGGGTCTGCCAGTTCTACGTTTAATTGGGGTACAATCGTAACTGTGGTCCTTGGTTTTGTTTTACCCTATAGACGCTTCCGGAATATATAGAACAGATCATATTTAATTATTTTTTATTCTTTTATGCAGTGGTGGTGGTAGTGATAAAAAAATATCATCTATTCAAAATTTATTTACAAAGCACTTCATTGGATTCTGTTAATTTTTCGCAAAGATATAGCGATTTTAATATCATTTGTGCTTTTGGGTGATGTCTTAATTGAGCAGTGCACAGTGGCCGATTTGTCGAAAAAGCTGGCCAAAAGTCGAAAAAAAAAATTGTTTCGTTCTGTTCAAGTTACCATCCTATGTCATAAAGAACCTTTTTCTACACATTTTGGCAAAATAACAGTAATGTACTGGTAAGGGATTCAGCATTAGAGCAAGTCAAAGTGACTCTCTTCGACGCATCATCTGGCACGCTACTTTAACCTGGATTTGTACTACGTCGTTTTGAAAGTGATAACAGCTTTCCTGGTGGCTGTTTTCAGATCGCGTTCAGTAACGGGTGTTTCTGAAAGTATAGAAAGTACCTACTAAAGTTTCGCTGTGTAAAAACTTTTTTTAAACACAGTCATGCACGTCAAGCTTTTTCGTGTTGACATTTTATAAAAATGAAGAAAAATAGTTAGAAGTTCCGCAGAGTTCCACGATAAGATCATTTTTATTATGTAAAAGAAAGTATTTTCTTTCATTTTACGAAAAAAGCAGCTGCGATAATTTGCGATATTTCATGAAACATAATTTTCAATCTTGCGGACTGAAACTGGTCGGCTCCCGAAAAAGCTGGCCATAATTCAAAAAATGATAGGAATTACACAAAACTTCGTAATTTTATGTTTTTGACGTCGCTGATCACGAATATGAAATTTATTTTTCAAAATTTAAAATATCGGATTCAAAATGGCCATACGAAATTTTGTTGAAATCAAAATGTTTTAAGTAGTACACGTCCGGCATTTTGAATCCGCCATTTTTAAATTTGGAAAAGATGTCATATTCGTAATCAGCGACCTCAAAAACTAAAGCATACAAAATTTTGTTGAAATCGAATTGTTTTGAGTAGTAGACGTCCGCCATTTTGAATCCGCCATTTTGAATTTTGAAAAATAAATTTTATATTCGTGATCAGCGACCTCAAAAACATAAAATTGCGAAGTTTTGTGTAATTCCTATCATTTTTCGACTTTTGGCCAGCTTTTTCGGGAAATCGGCCACTGTGCAGTGTGCCCAATTCATTTTAATATTATTGCAATCTTATGAAAAATTATAAAATTCGCTTGGTAAAACAATAGTGATTCCTACGAACGACGCAGTTCTGCATAGTGAAGTCAACAATCTACTGGTCTTGTGATAGGGCTTTATATTACATATTTGTTCAAATTATCTAATACAAACGAAAGTTATGCGGGTGGTCAATACACAGGTATTTTGAGAGTATTTTATACCGGCTTTTTCTTAAGGTTATATATCGACCAATATTTACTGGCGGCCATGCTACAAGGGCGAACAACCAGCTACTTTAGCGGGGCATCATCAAAATTCATGACTTAAGGATTAACAAGAATTCGAATAAGGCAGTTTACAGGGACAAAAATTACATTGATTTGTAGAATTAACCAATTCGTTTCATACTTTGCACACAAATTTTTCGATATTACTCTGTATTTCTAAATATTTTCTTAACCTAATTTTTTTAAGAACCTTGGCGTGTGGGGTATCAAAATGTAGATTTTAATTGGTAGATTTGGAACCTATTTTTTGTTTTTTTTTATCAAAAAATGGCTTCGGTAAGAGTATGGAAATAATAATTTCATGTGTCTTCTACTTTCGAAAGTATTGGTGCGTAAAATCTGAAAAAAATTATAATTTCGAGGGTAAAATTGTACTAGCAACAGCAAATATGGACTATTTTGATATCTCAAACACGTGGCGTTTTTTTTTAAGAACTCTTAATGCGCGAGTCCATCTCGCCATTGCCAAATACTTCATAATTGTGACCTTGCATAATAAAACCCACCTAGTGCGTCAGAACGAGTTTTCTGTAAAAATTCGTCTGAAATTTTGGAATTTGCGTGCCCTTTTCTGTATGCTATTTTCATCATTCTCTTCTTTCTGGCTCGTTCATTTTCTCGTCAGTGAGAATTGTTAATTTGTTCTCATAGTAATCTGTCCCCACGTTGTCCCATCGAAAATACAGATTCGTTTTTTTGTTCTGGTTTATCAACAAAAACGAATGTTGCAACAGTACTTTAAAGAAGGGCATTTTCAGGGCACTTATCGACGTTTCTTAAACTCGCCACTATGCTTACGTGACTACTTGATGTATTTCCTTCCAAAAATTGAAACTCGATTATTTGACACACTTGATGTTTTATTACGCACGGTCTCATTTATATTATAGTTGTCTCCACAATTTTACACAGTAAAGGACAAGGTGTGGGTGAAGGGATGAAATCAAAAAATAAAACAAGAACATATTAATTTTATGATTTTGTATAATTTAATTAATGCTATTCACTATAACTTCCATATTATTTTTAATTAATAGAATTTCAATTAATTTGTCCGTACTTCCTTCAATTTTAAGTGTCTAAGCATACCTACATGAAATATTCTGTTTTGCTTTGTTTTTGTGTTTCTTATTTTCGCAGTATTACATATTATCCACCATTGGTAAAACAAGTAAAGTGTCTTCATTATAAATTTACGCTTCTCATTTGTTGCTGTGTTGTGAAATTCTTGAAATCAATTGATTGCTGCATATGTACAAATTCACGAGAAAAGAAATTATCTCCTAAAAATACTTCGTCCTTACTCTAAGTACGCCAAAAACAAGGATTAAAATACAAAATTAAATAGAAAATTGCAGGGCTCGCTGAAATTAGCTTTAACAGATTTTTACTTACAAAATATTACAAGTTTGCTGCGTTTACAATGCAAAATTCTTCCAGTTTTGCTAAACAAAATACGTAAAGTGAACGAGTGAAATTAAAACTAAATTTTACTAAATTCAAAGAAAGAGTTACAGCTGTGGCTACTACTGCTGTTACATAAGTACAAATCGTGTTATCGTTACGGTTGCTCCAGGAGTTCTCAGAACGCATGTTAAAAAATTACGTCTCTCTATACTTGCTTTAATTATCACAGATTACAAATGCTTTACATAAGATACTAGTTTACTGTTATTCATATGCTCCATAACGTGATGTTAGTAAACATTACTTTGAATATTTTTACATTTTGTACACCTAACGACGTCTGTACAATGTTTTTGCTGCTGTCTAAAAAGGTTGCGCAGCTCTCTGCAAGGAATTTCCACTGTAGTCACATCCAAATCAAGTTTTAAGTTTTTCGCTTAATTCGAGTCAACCAAAGATTTTGAACGCTAGATTTCCAAAAACAGAGGTTCTAACAGTTTTCCGCAATTATCCTTACATTCGGTTTACTTATATTGCAACATAACTGGCTCGTATTCTTTTCATTATACTAGGTACTTTCCATATGTGGGTTTTGCACATTGCCCGAAATGATTCGTTTAAGCTCGTGGGTCGACGGCATAGTTCCTTGCCCCTCAAGTACCCTTGGGAAATACATAATTCCATTGCCATGGCTGTCACAAGAAACTCGCTTGCATTGGTGTCGAGTAAAACATCTTGTACATCTTACAGAAACTTGTTTGTACACAATTAACTCAAACTAAGGTGATGGTTGTATTTACAGCGATTTAATCGTACGATTTGTTTATTTTTTAGAAATTTACTACTGCCGTAGAATTCGTATACATTTTGTTAGGACATTCTGTAGCCTATGGTGATCGGTTAATTTCTTGTTTTTGATGTTCGATAAAACGTTCGTTTTGATTTTAATGCGATGATGGCCTACTGCACTAGTTCAAATCTCTAGATCTCTAGTACGTTTTAACTGCCTGCTGACCTGAAAAGAAAAATGAAAGTTTTAGTCAATATTGAATATCATTAGAAATTTGAATTTAAATTTAATATGGCTCAGGCAAAAGCATTCATTCAGTCAGTTTGGGAACATTTACACGCTAACCTGACGAAAAATAATACAGGTATCTTCAAAAGTAAAGCTAGGGTTACACGCCAATCAGGATGAAGTGTTAAACAGGTAAATAAATAGACTTAATAAACTTTGTATCAATTTATATTTGTGTTGTAAGTGCGCGGAATGTTTTTCGTTCTCTTATTGAGATACACCCACCCTACAGATAAACCGAAACAGGAATAATGAATATAAAACAGAACACTATAATTTTGGCTTTACAGATTTAATTCAATTTTCAAAAATTGTTAAAACGGCAGCAAATTTGAAAACAAAAGAGTTTTACACATATTTTTATGTTAATTAAAAAGGGTTTGGTTCAAAAAAGCTTATATAAGAAAACAGGATGTGATTGCGCCTGTATTATTATTTTATTAGTAATGAAAGGAGCTAAAACACGAATTCTGCCAGATAGCCAGACGGGCGGCGATAATTTCGCACTCTAGCTACACTATTAAGTCGAACGTAGTGTAGGGTTGTCTGTCAACGTTAAGAACTCTTACAAAACCCACGAAGGAATGATGGACAATAAAATATAATAAAAGGCGGATGAACTCTGAAGAGGAGCAGAATCACCTAACCTTACTGCGGCCTGGCTAAAGGATATACGAACTCCATTATCAGGCTTTGGGAAGAGAACACCAAAGCCGCGAATTAATCTTTAGGCCGCGCTGCTTTCGAGAGGCACCTGGGGGCATACGCGACCCACTCATTCATAACAATTTTTTTTTTTTGGTTTTTTGGTCGGGAGGTCATACCAAGATTACTATATGTTTCTCGAGTTTCTGAAGCCGAATCCGCTGTCCGTTTAACGTAATCAAGTCAGGTTTTTGCCATAACCTCAAAAAACCCAATAACTAGACCTTATTAAACCCAAAATATCCTGTGATCGAAGCTGTTAACCCTCATTATCCCCAAAAAGCAATGTATTAAGCCCATTAACCCTATAACTAAACAACCCAACGCCTAATACCCCCAAAACCCCATAACCCGAACCACAATAGCCACATGACTACTGAAATTGTACTCAAACTCTTATATAGCGCAAGCTGTCATCACCTAAGATTCCCAATACCCAAGCTATTAAACCCTAATAACCCCGCATAACCCTCAACACCATAACCTCATAACTGAAAATAGTTCACACTAGTGCTATAAGAGTTTTAGTACAGTTGTCATAGTCTTGTGGTCAAAAATAAACGGCAAAAAGGTACAAAAAAGTAGATAACGGTAGGATCATGTCCCGGGTCCTAAGATATTTCCACAAAACCTATTGTTGAGGGCTGTATAAAGTGTCCTCAGTGCAAATCTGTACCAGTTATTCAAAAGGTAGCTACGAGTATACAATATTTGTGTGTAAGCGATCGTAGATCTCATTTTGTGATCTTTTGTTGATCTCTAAAAAACATTATTACCTACATTACAATGTTACCTTGATTACTGCCTTAACAAATAAAAGTTTAGTTGAGTGTTGATCTATTTATTTTATAGTATTTCAAGCCTTAAGTGCGTACCACCGATATGATCATTATTACGTGCTAATCCAGGAGCATCCATTGCATCCAAATAGACGTCGGGAAGAACAATATACATACATTACATATAAAAGCAAATATATTTAACAAGAACCAAACATTTCTCTAAAAACTATTCCGGATTCTAAATTCTCTTACTTTTCATGCAGTGAAAAATATATTCTACCATGTTCTTTTTCATTCTATAAATTCTGGTTCGACTTGCACGTTCTCTTTATAGATTATAAATTTCAGCGGAACTGTATTTAAGTTTCTTTTAAAGCATCCCTTAGAAGATAAAGCTGCACGATTGCATAACAGCTTCGTTGAGCTTTATCCAGTTAAACCGCTTCAAGAACCTGATCTCAGATTCCCTAGATCAAATAGCATCTACGGTGAGAGTGCGGCGTAAAAGACGCAGAAATGAAATCAAACTTGGTGATAATTGAATGAAAACCGTATCAGTTTCAAAAGTGCGCCGATCGCAGTGTTTATGAAGGTTTACTTGGGATCTTCGGTAAGAAAAAAAAACAAAAAACCAAAAAACCAACAAAAACCAAAAAAAAGGTGACAATGACGCAACAGATGACCGGAAATCGTTATCAAGGGACATCTTTAAAGGGTTTCGGCCGCAGCATCACCTCATTTGGAGACCTGCCGGGATAACTCGGACCGTCGTCGGTCTTACGAATTAAAATACAAGCTAAGAACGATCAATCAATGACTGCATCGTTTCAGGGGATCGTTTTTAGTTTGCGTTTGCCTTCGTTGTTTTGTTTTCCCCTTGTTTCCGCCTCATTCGCATATAAATTTTATAACGCCCACATGAAAACCTACCGAAAGTTCATTCATGAGATTGGGTTCGGTGAAAAAGGAAAGGAGAAGGAGCGGGAAAGCCAAGCCCACGGTCCAAAGTTGACTGATCATTAGACTGGGCAATGTAATCCGAGAAGAGGTCCAGTCCGATTTTAATATGATGGATAAATTCGTTTTATTTCCTTTGGGCTCAATATTGAGACCGCTTCGACCTGCACGGGGCCGGGAATAAAAGTAAACCGAGCAAAGTGAGCATTAAAATGGAAGTAACATGCATTTTAGCTCTTCGTTTTATCCGTCGGCTTTCCTTGGAACTCTTGAGCAATTGCTGCTCTGTTAAAGTGCCCAAGAAGCATAGGAAACGATCTGATTGGCTCGTATTCAAACTTCACTCGGACAGTTTATAGCCTTCAGACATCTTTTTGTTATTAGACAAAAAATACCAAAATTAAGAGACAACAACCCTGGGAGTACATATAGATATTGGTCTTAGGTCTCGTGCCAAAGAATCGAACTTTTGATTTTTCTCAAATTATTTGACTGGTTTCCTTGTCACTTGGATGGTCCGTCCATCGGGGACACTCTTTTCCCCGAAGGAACCCGCCAAAGATGTTTTTATATAACACAAATCAGTCCCAAAGAGCTAAAAAAGTTAATGAAGTGTGCATAAGGGGCGTATTGGGGCTCTTTTTTATTCTCTTCTTTTTTATCCTAATTCTAGTTATGCATTTTTTGTCTCAAAGTTCTCAGCGAGTTTTTCCTTGCGCTGTTTTTGTCCCTCGATAAATCTTGGCAAACAAGAAATCAATGAAGGAGCAAAAGAAATCGATCCTGATTTATTGAAATGGACATCGATATGGCTGCCAAACAATCCAAACATACTCTTAGAGGTGTGCTTGTACTCTTTTTAGACATATGCAACACTATACTCCTAGCTTTCCAAAATTGAAGGGTTGTTATACTAATTTCGTTCGTCAAGGATGCAGGTACTCTACATATGTACATACTCTTTTTGCGCCAAATTTTAAACGTTTTATTTTTTAGCTGTTGCTTTTTGTCTTTCTCATGTGCTCAAAGTAATTCTATGATTAGTTTTTGGTGATACGGAGGGGTGAAGTGTGGTAGAATATATAGGCCTATATAAGCCTAATGAAGTTTCTAGACGATTAAACAACGGAAAAAGAAGCATCTAAAAAAATCTATAATATGAATACAAAAGTCGCAGATAGTTACCGAGAGATGTCAAAAGTGGCGGTGGCTTTAGACATCGCACACTAAAAAAAACACTCGAGGGATATCAAGTGGTCGGAGACAGAAATTAAAAATTGTAACAGGCGCGGCGGTGCAAAATAATGTTTTATCAGAAAGTGAAAATTCAACGTGTCACTTCACTCTCATCAATTCAAAAGGTGCTCTCATGCTTAAAATTCTTAAAGGTCTCACTGCAATAAGTTTTTATCTAACCGTAGCGTCTGCCCTACGTATCTTTGTATTAGCCGTAATAATTGATGTGTCAACACAGAAATCAACAATCTTAAATAACATCATCGCCTCCGCTTTCCGATTTTCATTGTTATTCATATCAAAGGCTTCTAAGCAACGTAGTAGATGACGACCGGTTCGGACAACATAAAACCACAACAGCCACCAACATAATCATGATAATGACCTTGACCATGGATCTTAACAGGTCATTTCAACGTCAAACCAATTTGTTTCTTATAAAAACCTATATTTTTTCATCTGGAAATCGCGAGTTTGGGAACCCAACGGTGTTTATAACTTCAGGAGGGTCGATTATTTTTATCTAGAAAAGTTTTTAACAGCGGTCCTCGAATGACATATTGCCTATTGACAAAAGGAGAACCATTCAGTAAAATGTATCCTCGCTCATCCAAATGATTGTGATTTTACATCTTTTAGAACGTGGATGTTTGTTTTTCACAAATCACTAGACAATTTATACAGATTCCCAAGTGCATTACAAATTAGACAAGAACTGCTCTTACTTTGGGTCAACATATTCACTCTTAAGCAAGTTGGGTCTTGCTCTATGACGTTGATCTCATTCAAATTTGATTCATTACAATTTATACATAATTTTGTTTTCGGAGATACATCTAAGGGTCGCATATTAAATGCTTCCCGTCTGCATATAGATATATCTCTCTTGTTTTCATTCTCATCTCCATGTATTCATGCCAGGGTTCGTGGAACAAAACACCTATCACATAGGTAGCAAGAAACAATATTTCTGAAATTCATGATGTGAACAATCCTATACGACTATCCTCAAAAGGATTGTGCAGAATAAAGACAACCAATACCTAAAGAGCTCGAGAGCTCTCCTTACAAGGACCACTGACTGAGCCGATGACTATGACTCAAAAGGACTGTGCAGAGCAATGGACACTTAAGGGGGCCTCGGTACAGTGTCAAAGTTTGCCACGCTACCAACACAGACCCCGTGAGTTCGATTCCCACCTCGTCACCTTGGGGTGGAACTTATATCTCGGTAGCTCGGCGAGCGATATGTGCCGGCTGGACTGCTGAGATCACGTGTTCAAATCCCACTCGGGTAAATTGGCCACCCTGTACCTTTCTACCCACACCTAGGTAGATTTCCTTTCCTCAGCGTTGTCTGGTCGCAGTGTCCACCCTATAATGGGATCACCGGCTTCATTTAAAGAAAAAAAAAATGAACACCTACACCTACTTTGCTCGAGATCTATCCTTACAAGGACCACTGATCGAGCTCATGACTACGCTCTGCGACTATCCTCAAAAAGACTGTGCAGCACAATGGATATCTATAACATGAAACAACTTATGGAGGTCTATGTTCTAGGCTTAATATTGGTTTTCATAAAAACAAATTGGTTTTATCCTGAATTGACCCATTAAGGTCCATGGTCCAAGGTCTTTATCATGGTCAATACATGTCTCGATAACAATCTACGACTTTTGTATTCATAGGTTTATTTTAGATGCCTCTGTTTTTGAGTTAATCGTCTAGAAAAATCTCGTAGAAAAAATCTGAATTTAATTTCTTTGTCAAATTAAATGCTTGAAACGTACTACCATTAACTGAAATACATTTTAATATAGAGAGAAGTTCATATAAGTTAAATTTTTTGCAATTAGATCAAAAGATAAACACTATTTAAACCGAAAACGGTTTCGAAGTATTCAAAGTAAAATAAAACCCCATAGTCATACGTAACTAGAAAAGATCCATAAATTCATGACTAACTTTTGCGTAGTCAGGATAGCGTTGTCGCTCTGTACTGTATTACTGATGTATAATTTAATTTTGGACGCCACAGAATATAAAATAAATAGGGTAACTCATCACATAACTCCATAAAGCGATCGTCTAAAGATATTGCTGACCCCAATGTACAAGTTAAGTATGTTAATCAACATGTTGGGCCAACCTTGGTCTACAAACGGTGTACCAATTTTGGTTTTGAAGCATTCGCTAATGGATGAAATTCAGACTTGTTATTGGTCTCAAAAGAGTATCCATTTATAGATTAATAATAGGTCGCTTTCTGGCAAATTCGTGTTATAATGTTACGTTATCTCGTTGAAATAAATAATCAATTTATTCAGGATTTTTACATCATCTGCCAGAATTTGGGTTCGTAAAAGAGGTGGTCCTAGGGCTATTAATTATAATTAATTCTGAGTAAACACTAATATACGTATAGTATTTACCTAAAATCAAAGTGCGTTTCGCGTAGAAGTGTTTTCAACTGATCGTAACTGTAACGTAATAAAATATATATTGTAATAAACCCTAAACCTCCTCATATGTTTTCAGTAGAACATGTTTTCAAATACATGGCCAAAATCAAGCGTAATTCTTCATATTTCATGGAAGGAAATATCACGCGGTGATGATAATCCTAGTTTTAGAAATATTTCGTAAAGTTTCAGGTCTCTTGAATTTTTAGTCTATAGTTCAATATATCGCAACTTTGTGCGACACTTAATTTTATTTTTTGAAAGTATGGGAAAATGGTTGCGAAATTTTGTTTTTGACTTTTTAATAACAAACCAGAGCTAACTTTAAAATTCTGTTCAAATATTTATATTCAGCGAATTCAAATTAGTAAGAAAATGTACTTTTTATTTAAAAGGCAATTAAATGTTTTAATGTAGGTAGGACTGTATAATTTTTCCTTTAACACCAAAGCTGTATAATATATAATAATTAATTGTAATTGTCAGCAAATGACTTAAGTTTGCTATAGTACTATGTGGTGAAACTTATACCGATAATGCCGTCACTCTACAAATTCGTATATTTTTTAAATTAAAAATAAAGCTCAACAACAGACAGACACAAAAATTGTGTAAATCAAAAAAATTGTGTAAAAAAAGTAAATTTTTGATCGATGTTTTTATGCCTTATTTACACAACTATTATTTTAAAATAAAATACTTTGACTAGTATGTGTATTTATAAGTGCATCAAATTATGAAAAGACTTTATTATAATTTATTACGGTACACA
The DNA here is from genome assembly GCA_947538895.1 of Neoitamus cyanurus. Lineage (NCBI taxonomy): Eukaryota > Metazoa > Arthropoda > Insecta > Diptera > Asilidae > Neoitamus > Neoitamus cyanurus. The sequence continues at coordinate 3,765,544 of OX384540.1, forward strand.
CAATGTTTGTGGAGGTTAAATTTTTTTAGCAAAACATGTTTTAAAAGATCACTTGAAGAGTTGGAGGGAATATTAAAAAAAAGTATCGAACTTATTTATGATGGAATCACTGTCTTGCGAGGTGAAAGAAACTTTATTTTAATTTTAGAAAACTTGTTTTATTTAACATGTTTTAAATTGTCATCCTTAGTATCTACAAACTGCTGTAAAAATATGATTATTCACTATTTTGTTTCTTTATTTGTCACATCTTCATAAAATTTCTCATTACTAAATAACAGTGTTACAAATCAAGACAGCAAAAATAAAAATTAACGGCGACGTTCCAACTGGCTACGATTAACATGAAAATCTATAATATTGTTGCAAAAATTGAAGGAACGTAACATCGATGTAATTGGTCCAGTCCGGTGTGGATTAGCATGCAGGAAACATGATTCTTGAAAGAGCGAGCCGGAACAGAGATATTAAAAAGGGCAAGCAATTTAGGTGAGTTAACCGTTCCTTGCAGGCAATCGAATGTTAAGACGGTTTTGGAGATATTCCGACAATGTTCCAAAGATTCAAGGGAGTTAAGTGCAAGCCTATCGGCGGCATATCGTGGCAAGTAAAGGTTATCCTCCCACTGTAGTCTACGAAGGGCAAATCTTAAAAACCTGCGTTGAATCGCCACAATTAACATGGTTCGCATGAAAGGGGGACCAAACTGGGCTGCCATATTCAAGAATTGGTCTGACAAATGTACAGCACAGGAATCGAGAGATGTAGGGATCAACGAACTTCTAAGATCATCTTTTAATAAAACTCAAAGCGGCGTTGGTTGTGTTAACATCGGTATCGAATTCAGTGGCTCACAGTCACGATCATCAGAAATCGTACAGAATAGCTTAGCGTCGTCAGTCAGCATAGCAGAGAAATTTCGAGTAAGTAAGTATGAGGGAGACATCATTAATGTGGATGATAGCTACAAGAGGACCAAGGCGGCTACTCTGCGGAACACCAGATGTGTTCCTCAATAGTTCAGAAAGAATGCCACGGAAGCAGACACAAAACGTTCAAACAGATACAAAGAAATCTAACTAACAAAATAGGGAAGGAAACCCAATTTATACATATATAATATAAGAACCCTGTGACTAAACTTATCAATTATTTTAATCATCACCAAGTGTATTACATTGTCTTGGAGTTGTTTTGTTTTTTGTTGTAAATTATATTATAGTCAAGTAATCGTATTTTCAGGCATCATAGCCCTTTTTTCAAAAAAAAAAGGGGAAAGGGGATTTGGTCGGGGGGAGAAAAAGGGGAAGCTAGGGGACTTTTTTGTGAATGAAAAATGGATTTAAAGAACAATTGATCTTCTAACGATGTACATTTTTACAATATACTTCTTTATTGTATCTACTACTCAATAGTACTGAGAATATTATGGAGTAAATATGAATGTTCATATTTCATTATATGAATTTCTTTTTTATTTCATTTTCAATAATCCCACTCTTTTTTCTTTCAACATCATTTTGCAGTTTTTCTACCTTTTTACGTGACTTCCTTTCTGTTTCGCTCAACTTATCTACTTTATCGAATAACTGGGCAATGATTTCGCGGTTATTTTTGTTTTTTTTCGCCAGTTCATCTTTTAAATGCTTTCGCATAGCGTCTAAATTATTTATATCTTCTTTATTTTTTTCTATAACGTTTTTAAGCTCCTGTTGCAAATTATGCATAGATGCAACTGTTTTTTTGAATGCTTCATTTATTGCTCGTTCTTTTTCTATTTCCTCCTGCTCTTTCAATTTTTCTTTCTGTTTCTTTTCTTCTTCTCTACGAAGTGCATCTAAATAATTTTGATATGACCTATGCGCTGTTTGCACTAGATGGATCAGATCATTTGTGATGCGATTCAGAGTGAAGTCTGACTCATATTCGATTTCTGAAGTTTCCCTGCACTCAATATCAACACGAGGTTCATAACCTCGATATTCTATTATAAACTCGCGCTGTTCTTCGTCCCTGACGGAAAATGCAGTCCACGTTGAATTGCTTGGAGAGACATATATATGCCAGATATCTAGGTGATTGAGGAACTCGCGCGTAAATATTGAATTTAGAACGTTCCCCATTCCTCTCAAGAACACATGAATAACGCCATGAGACTTTTTGCAAGGATTGTCGAAGAATTCTTGTGGTCTGCGATACAATATGGCGCGTAGTGAATATACCTAATTTACCGGCGATATCAAAAAGGGGAAAAGGTGCCACTTTTCCGAAAAACGTATGAAAAACGGGGAATCTATAAAAAAGGGGAAAAAAGGTGAAAAAAGGGGTCGCTATGATGCCTGTATTTTTTATCTTTGTTATATTTTTAAGAGGTTTTCGGCCATTTCTTTCAAACCTACTTTCCCATACCAAGAAAATTTTGAGTCCGACCGCAGAAGTAGTCATAATCTTCACACCTTCGGGAAATCTCAACCGTGCAAATTTCAATTAAATTTTTGATTGATTTCGCCGACTCGCTTGGCTTTACATCTTACTTTCTAACCAAAATCAGGAGATATTTTTCGCCTCCCTCGTTTTAGAACCGAACATTTTAGTGCGGCAATATCTGATCGTACGAAATTGCAATTTACTGCTGAAGTAAATCGCCCACATTTCTAATTTTAACCTGATTTATGTTAAACACTTCAAAAGCTTTCATTCGAGCATACTCTCAATGCTTTCCGTTCCACATTTACTGAGATTGGTATATGCAATCAAAAAAACAAAAAAACAATCTTAATTGCATTTATTTCTTAATTTTACATTGTTTGCTCTCTTTATGATTTTATCTCATCTTTGCGGCGTATAAGTTCTAAAACAATTTGCCTACAGCTCCCTTAGCATGATTGCTCTGATTATGCGCTAATGCGTTATTCGATTTCTATGAGCTTTGTACCTGGAGCTTTTCAGATTCTTCCCTCACCTCGGGTGATAATTTATGCTCTTTTTGTATGTGAAAAATTAGAATTCCACTTTATCGGTACCAATCAAAAGAAATTTTGGACTTTTTTTTAATTCATAATATTCACTTTAGACACTTATAGTAGAATAAGTTAACTTTTTCACTATTAAGGATTCCAGCTCAGTTTGTTATTAGGCCTCCGCCACAAAAGAGAGTCTGCCGAGGGAGGCGACGAAATTTGCAGGAAAGGTTACTTATGCTCGGAGAAGCCTATTCGACTCGACTATTTGTCTCGACACGATGCGGGTTTTTAGATTAAAATGAAACCTTTTGAGAAGAAGCATGACATTGGGCTCAAATGAAAACTGAAATCTTCTACTTTCAGAAACAAATACGTTGCCTATTCCCAATCTCCTCAGAAGGAGGGTGGAAGCTTTTCAGAGGTGGGGTAGGAGTGAGGCAATCCATGCCAGTTGGGTTTCTTCGAGCACAAGGAACTTTTCCTGAAAATATGGTCACCCCTTTCGATGAAAACTACTTTTACGATCGCTTCTTGGACTATATGGTTTTCGCAGACTCGATTGATTTACCATTCCTAGTTTCTACATTTAGCAACCATTTGCACTCAACATTTGTTTTGCAGGGATTAATCAGAAAATCGAGAAATAGATGTGAATTTCTTGATTTTAAATTGTTTACCATCTTATATTTTTGTACAGTTTAGTTTACATATATGAATATGCACATGTACAATATAAAATATTTTCCCGTCCATAGCTTTTCCAGTTGCCGGGCTAGTCAAAAAGCTTCTCTTGCAGTCTTCCCCCGTTTTATATCGCACGTCGAGCAGCCCTAGACCCCCTTCCCCGTAAAAATGTATGGGGTCTCATCAACGAAATATGTGTATCTAATGTTTGTTGGACAAACATCAAATTAGTCCTAGTACCAAATGAAAAGGAAAACCACGACACGAACAATACACGTAGCGCTGATATTTGCCCCGCGAATCAGGTAGGTAAAGTGTAATTTTTCTGCCCCTACGAAGCCGAGTGCCCCCGCATGGACCGCTTATTGACATTATTACTCGGCTATAAATCGCGCACTAAATGCACCTCTCATATCGAGTGTGTCCCCTCGTAAAACAAAGCCCATCACGGTAATCACTTTTACTACTTAGCACATTAATACGGGGGCATGTGCGAGTGTGCGCCTGTGTAGGGCTCGTAAAGGCTCCTTTGAGGGTATCTAATCACGCCCTTAAGGGTAAGATTAAAAGGCTTCGATAAATCGATGATTAAATGCTACCTCTGCCCCTTCCGTTTGCAGCTGTATACAGACAGGCAAATACAAAAATAAACGGGGTGTCTCGCTGCCACTAAGCAAAGCTACGAACTCGGGCCCCATAAACAACTCCCTAAAGTCAAAGTGAATCCTTGGGAAGTATCAACCTGAGTGAGTGAAACACTCCGGCCTCTGCTGGGAGAGCAACCCTCGACCGCGCGGAGCACAGCAGGGAAAAATCGCAGCCGCAAGAGGTGCGGGGTGTCCCGCGGAGATCCCAGTTAATCTTAATGGATTCTGATTGAGATTTAATTATTTTATTCAATTTTCTAGATGACTTCGTAGGAACGAGCCCCGCCACTTAGGGATCGGTGGGACAGGACGGTTAATGAAGTGGGTAATTTTGTGGATGGGCTCATTTGATCTCGAGGGGAGAACTGCTTCCAGGGAAGATGTTTTTCAGTCCTTTGCCTTTCAAAGGTTCGAAGATTGGAGAGCGTCCCTTATCTTCTAGCTGGGTAAGCAACGACAACTGATAAAAGGAAACCATAAAAGTTAAAAAAAATTAAATAAGTCTTACACGTATAAGCTTAAAATCCGCCTGTGCCTATGGTACATATATTTCGAACTTGAATCATTTTAGGACAAATTACCCACATCTTTTTTATTAAACACGTTGTAAAAAAATTAATGCAATTAAATGCTAGTGCTGCCAACCCAGCACTGTAATTAATAGGACAACAAGTCGTTTTTTACTGTCACCATATAAGCCGATTCAAACATGCATCACGGGTCGTACCACTGTGTCATTCTATATCATTCACGTAGATCAGTGTTAGTAGATAGTGCAAACAAGCAAAATGTTAAAGTTCTCTATTGAAGATTAATACTGACGGCTCTTCTATATGAAGATGATGAAAGGAAAAAGGTTAGGGCACATAAAGTCTAATAAAATGAATAAACTCTTTAAAAAAAAACCAGACGGTTAAATATAAACTAAGACACTAAAAATTGAAAATAATTGTTTTTGGAGTCGGGTCGGTGGCAACTCGAACGATACACGTCGCGTAGTGGAACGAGCGTGGTGGAGTGGGCAACTCAAAACCATGTGTGTTATGCGATGGCTCCGCCGATTGCGAACCGATTTTAGTGATACTTTTTTTTATTGAATAGACTATATCTCGAAGGAGGTCCCATTAAATTTGAAGAAAATATTCTACCCCGGGGGGGTTATTACGCGATGTCTCCGCCGATCACGAACCGAGTTGAATGATTCCTTTTCAAAAACACCCACTTCCCACTAACCGGTTTTAATAAAACCTAGCACATACATAACATATAGTAGGTGTAAAATATTATGTTGCCTGCACTAAAAAGTTGATAATAAAACCTCTCCAAAAAGAAGTCGGGAGTTTCTTGTTACCTGGGCTCCACTTTTTGGGAACGGGGTTCGAAAGATTTTGCTGTGGTAATTAACGGAAAAATAATGAAAAAATTCTATCTCGACCCGTTTTCGAGATATAGGGCAATTCGTGAGCCACCTAACGTTCGTAACTTTTAGGAAAATTCTATTATATTTTATAATTTCCCTTTTATAAACTGCCTGTGGAGTTAATTTTCCTTTTACAAATTACCGGTGGAGTTAATTAGCACAGCCAAATGTTTCGAACCCCGTTCCCAAAAAGCGGGGCACAGGAAACAAGAATCGTGCCAAAGAAGTATAAAAACCGATTTCAAAAATATAAACTAAAGCACTAAAAGGTTTAAAATAAAAAAATAACATACCGTATGATATGCGTCTGCGCTGTGATGAGAAAATGGCTGTGAACGACCCCGGCCGACCCGTTCGGGTTGTTCACTTCACCACGTTCGTCACTCGCTTCGCGCTAGCTACTCGACACAGCACTTACAGACCGTATCATATGGTTTGGCAATGACTCCAAAAATAATTATTTTAAACCTTGAAGCAACCTTTTTGAAGTCGGTTTCTATATTGTTTTTAAGTTTTTTTTTAAATTACTGTCAAAATAATCAGTTTGTCAATTGAAACAATTGAGCCAAAGAAAAAATTAAAGCGGTATCTCTTGTGAAAAGAAGCATCTTAAGGTTTTTGTGGCAAATTTTACAAGATACAATGATTTTGCCGAAAAATTAATATTTTGCAACTTTCAAAAAGTGGCTGGCGTGGTGCCGATATCTAGCCGTACCTTTGTAGAGATATCCATTTTGTTCACCTCTTTCTAAAAATTTCTAGGTGGTCAATAGCAGCCAAGCCTGGGTGAATACGAAGTAGGTTCTAGTATTTTGAACCCAGCCTTTTCGATTGAAGCTCTTTTAAGTGCAGGCTTGTGTGCTGGTGCATTACTTTGGTTGTAATTTGAATTTTATCGATTTTTTAACTGCTTTCGCCTCAATATTTATTATAGTACGAAACTCGTTTTTCGTAATTATCTCACCTTCTAGATATGCTAGATGAAAAATTTAACAACAACTTTTCAAATCTCAAAAATCTGTACAAATTTGGTTATGTCAACTTTTTTCGTTAAGTTAGTACTTTTAAAGTTATAGCGTGAAAAATGTTAAACAATTATTTTGTGTAACTCGTAATAAAAAATATATATTCATACAAAAGTTGTAGAACACAAAATTTACCATAGTTTTCATTTATAGCACTTTTCCCTGCGATAATAGGTTAAGCCTACGTAAGGGAATTTTTGGGTTTTAACTCCAGGAAATTTTGAAAAATTTGCTACGTTTGTAAAGTTGTAGCAGTAATGCGGGTTTTTTTTCATTAAATCTTTCAAATTCGAGTATAGCATTTTTAAGGTCATTGGGCACCATAGTATGGAGGCCACACCCTCTGCGGACAGACGTGAAATGGATACGATATATAAATAATTGGCTCTGGTTTACAATACCATGAGTCGCATCTCTGTGGAATATTGGAAATATTTTCTAAGCTGATTCTGCAAAACGCGATCAAATCGCTGCCAGCAAAGGAAGGCATATAGACCTTGCGCCTTCAAAAGGAATCTAAAACAAGTTAAAAATAAATATTTTTAGCCTCACACGGCAATAAAAAAATCATTTTATAATCACCAAACCGAGTTGGATAATGCCAAAGGATCTTCACAAAATAAAATGGTCATGTCTGAAGAACATATTCATCATATTGTATTATTTGAATTTGGAAAAAAATAAAAACGCGAGTATAACGACTAAAAATATTCGTAACGTCCGGGTGGGTAAAAGGGCTGAAGAATTAGATAAAAAACTCCAATCGAAACACTGTAACCGTGAGAAAACTTGGTAGAGAGTTAAATTTGCGGTTAAATGTAAGTCATATGACCATTCATCGGCATTTAATAAAAGCTTGCAAAAAATTCCTCTTGACTTTTATCACCCAAACCGAAAGAATGATGAGTCACTAAAACTTCCTCCGAAAAATATTTTTGAGTACGCCCCTGATTTATTTATTAATTAAAAAATTTAAACTCGTCTGTACGCCACCTAATATAATCCAGTTTACGGAATAATTACTTTCGTACCGTTAAAAAAAACAATAAGAATAATAAAAAAATATTATTTATTTAAATAAAATATTTAAATAAAATTATTAGCGAAGTTTCATTGTCCGCAAAATCTCGATTGGCCTATAAGCCTGGAACCCCACTTGTAAAGAATTACGCAATTACTGAAAAAGTAAATGTATTACACTTTCATACGTAATTAGGAAGATAAATATAATTATTCTCTTTAAAACTCTTAAAGTTGTGATAAACTACAAATAGCAACTTTATTTTTCTTCATGAACTCAACTCTCAAAAGTTTGATCAAATATAAGGGTCACATTTTTTTGTAAGCATAAGCTCTAGCTCCTTGGAATAGTTCTGTTTAGCGGGAATACAGCGATTTGGCAGTAACTAAGGTTTTTCTGGTATACCTTTATTTTATTAATTTACAACATTGGTAAGCTAGCTTGCTCTTACTTTTTGAATGCCTCTCGTACAAAACATGAAATTTACTCGCTATCCCGCAATTGCCTTTTCTCAACTTTCGCTCTGCACATTTTCCTCTTCTAAGCTCTCCGAAAAAATAACCACGATCAAACCCAACCCATACGTGAAGACGTCTCCCTTGCCGTAAGAGCAGTCGAATTGATAGCTAAAAAATTTTATTATAATATCTTGCAAATGCTACTGTATAGGCGTTAACGACAATCAGTCACTTATTCTACCTAACAAATATATTTCACCTTTTATTTGAAACTTTAAGATCGAAATAAATGAAGTTTGAATTAAAGGCCGCGCAGGAAGTACAATAATCTCCCTTTCGACACATTCCTGCTTTGCTTTCTGACATATATTCACCCCTGTTCAGAAAACCTGTTTTTCACTCTGAAAGACACTCTCCCTTCCTTCACATTATTTCCAAGCGTTACCCCATTTACTTTGTCAATTTTCCCCACCTTCATATTCGTCATTCATTCACCGATTCGATACCGTGGAAGCTAAAATCATTAGAATAAAATTTAAGAGAACAAACAGAGCTCAGAATGCAGGTTAAGATAACTGGATTTTACGATTGGGAAGTCATTATCGGAAGTGCCTATTTGCACCCAACGTATGTTCACGTGTGTGTGATTTGCAAATAATATAATGTATAACATGGTGATATGAAACTGATAATTGTTTCATTTTGAAGTGAAAATTCATATGGCTCGGCTTATTAAGAAATGGGAGCCCTTTCGAAAAAGTGAAACGTTTCCACAAACCCGAGAATATACATATTTTCATGAAAGGGAGATTTTGGTGTCGCTGATTGCAAACATAGTACCCAATTTTAGTAATTCAAGATGGCGACTTCAATATGGTGACTCAAAGAACGAAACTTGCTCAGATATTCGTGAAAGTTGGTGTTTGGGGGTTTTTGCAGTTTTGCAAATATGGTTCATTCATTCATTATGGCCGTTTCAATATGACGGACTTACTCATCAATTATCATTGTGTTCACTTCTAACGCGCGTAGCGACCACAAACCTTTCTTTTATTTTTGTTACAAAAACGTAAATACAAATAATTTAAAAAAAAATCTGTTTTGTTTGCTGTTTTTAAGAAAATGTTTAAACAGTAGATATACTTGTACAGTACACCTTTTTTACGAGTGGTATCTATTTTAGCAGTTAACGGCCAAAAATTTTGTGTATATCTTGTTAGGGTAGTTCGCACTACTTCTTTTAAATGCTGATCAGTTACAATTATCCGATACTTATTTTTAATAAATTTAACTATGGAATTCGGAGTCACAGGAAAATTTTTGCGAAGCAAGGAGGAAGCAACGCAAGATAAAAATTAGCAGCAAGTGCTTCTTTAGCGAACGTGGATGCTTCACCCTACCCCACATCTCCTCCATCAAAGTTCTCGAGTCTCATATCACAAGAGTTCGATCGTGTAAATGGTGTTTCACGTCAGTACGTACACTTTCCTGATTGATTTTCCTATTATTTGTTTTGTTATTAAAGATAAATAAATGGCTCTTTCAAAATTTTCTTTCCCAAAATGCATCTCCCAATGGTAGCGTAGCTGGCCACTTCTGTTATATACAGTGGCCGTAGCCAAGGAGGGGATCACTAGAGTTTGATATTACCCTTTTCCAAATTATTGGTGGGATGAGAGTGAACACTTTATTTAGTTACATCCCATACTCCATTAATAATAAAAACAAGTTTAACCCAACTTTTTCCCTCTCTTTCGTATATATGCATAAATTGTCCGTCAATAGATCAATCCAATCTGGATTGTGAAGCTTATTTTAGGATTACTATTATTACTCCACTAGTATGACAATAAAAGATACACTCACACTTTTATATGTATATTTTGATTCTCATAGCAGTCCGTATAAATTAAAAGTGAATTCAAGCTGACTACTTATTTTTGTAGTAGAGATGTACCAGCGGAACACATTGGTATGAATAAAAACCGCAGCACCACACAACTTTTTGTGGATTTAAAAGAAATTGGTTTTAATGAAATTAGAAACTTTTAGAGAATCTTTGTAGTATATTTAAAATCGCTACAAATGTTAGAAGTGTGTACAATTTTTTATTCGATAATAACATGGATTGACGCATTATTATTCTGAAAAGCCACAATTGTAGCCATATTTTAAATCCAATGGGTTGGAGATATTAAAACCTTTATAGCAATTTACAGAATATACAATGTGTATATGTGTCGTGGGTACGAACATATAGCTTGAATATGTCTACAATATTCTTCAAGAGATCGATTGCGACCAAAACGAAAGTCGTAACTAGACTCAGCTAGAAGTTATACTAATTGAAATTTTCCATACACGACGAATGACAAAATTATAGCGCACTATGTCGAATCAAATTTTAAATTCTTTAGCTATAATGTGGTACAAATTGATGAACGGTGGTTTTTAACTTACAACACAAAACTAGTAATCCCCCCAGTATAAAAGAAATTTTAAAAATGCATTCTCGTGAAAAAAATAATAATTTCGAAGATAACTCCATTAAAGTTTATGACATTTTCGGGATTCGAGTATTAGATTATATTTAAAAGCCGAGTTTGAACTCTATAAAACAAACGACAACATCGTGAGATCGTCCGACTTTTGCAGTGGAAGCCCTTAGAATTTGCAATAACGATTTGTTCTTAGATATCCATAAACTAAACAACACTTTCAACCTATACCCCTTGAAAGAAAAATTTCGGAAATGCAATATCTTAAACTCCACCAGCCAGGAAGAATGATGACTGGGTTGGCATTAATGTCATGTTTGTTTAAAGACTTGTCTGCAAAAATACTATAATTACACGGACAGCAGTAAATATGACACTCGCATCCAAAGTATTTTTCTGTACGACCTTGTAAGTAGTATACCCTAAACTTACAGATGGATACACGCAATCAATTTATTGACTTTCCAGATTTGTTTTTAAAGATTCTATGATAGATATAACGAGAAATGTGGCATATATGAAACTCCCTACATACACTAACAAATAATCGAGTTGTTTATCAACTTGATAAAATCATTAGGAGTTTCATTATAGAGGGGATAATGTTCGGCCCTACACATTGTTAGGTTTTCATGAAAACTCGTACATGGGATTTTTCAGATTTTGCCTGATTTCAATAATTATGTCAACATTTCTTAGAATATGAAATGACGGACTGTCAAATGCGAAACCCGGTAAGGGTCAAGCGTTGCAGTTAAAATCCCATTTGTTCGAGTACGACAAATTCATAGAATCCGTTATATTGAATTTTGTTTCATAATCAAAGTATCCACTCTCAAGCGGGCAACACAATCCATTCCCATTCGGTACGCGTAGGCGGGTAAAAAGTGCGGACTTACCTAGGCGAATCGAACAGTCCAACAATCATCAACATGCAGCAAAGCTAACTTGGTGGGGGGGGCTGCTCAGACAGGCGAGACAAACCCTGTTGGTATTTGTTGGCTGCAAAGACATCAGCAAAGCGTCAGTAAACCAAAAAGATGGCTTTGTAGAAAAGTAGTCACCTTTTAAAGAACGGTTTGAACGCAGCCACATTGTCCTGGTGCGGACTGTCCAACATCTGGTTGGAATAGTCTTTAGTTGGTGAATGTTCCTGTATTCGGGTGAAGTTGCCTACGTAGCTACTGTTGCTGCTAGGTGAGGAGTCACTGGAGTATCCCCCATTCAAGTTATTGTTCATCGAACTGGAATTGTTGTTGTTGTTGCTGCTGTTGGAGTTGTTATTGTTATAACAGGTACCGGTCGTAGGGGTTGTTGAACCTGTAATTAGAGCCCCCGCCACGCTCGGCAGTTTCATATTCGGTGGGGTTTGGGGCGGTGTATCGGTTTGGACCTCTGGAAACCCCATCGGCTGCACCTGTTGACTCGAAGGCTGTTGCGTAGGGTTTCCGTTCGTATTCGTTTGCTGAATAGCCGTAGTAGGGGTGATAGGAGTATTTTGTTGAGCACCGCTCATATTGTTCGTATGGTACATTTGGCCCGAACCCCCTAGAAACCCCCCGTACCGGGAGTAGGCCGAATTTCCGAAGGTGCTCATCATATTCATTTGGTGCTGCTGGTGAGAAGTTTGAAGATGCTGCGTATTCTGCTGAGACTGCGTCTGCTGATTGTGCCCGGACTGCAGTTGCTGTAGGTGTTGTTGATTCACTCCACCCATATTCATAGGTCCGGCCATATTCATCATTCCGGTACCGCCTCCACCATTGGGGTGTGTACTGAGCTGACTGTGCTGGTGTTGTTGCTGTTGCTGATGGTGATGCTGTGATTGCTGGTGAGGCTGATAGTTTCCCATCCAGCCGTGCTGTGGCTGCTGCTGTTGGTGATGTTGGGATGATTGATGCTGCGACTGTGATTGCTGCTGCTGTTGATGACCCAGCAGGTGATGATGGGCTGAAGGTGGTGGCGTTTTGCAAGCGGCTGTGTCTGCCAGACTCCAGATTTTCGGTTTTGTAGCTGGAATCGGAACACCACAGTCGCTGCTTGTCTGGTTTTTTGGCCCGCTCATTTCTTCTTTGATGCTTGGGTAGCCAGTCAGCATAGAGTGGTGATGGTGCTGATACGCGGGATGATGATGCGACATGTGACCGTGGCCACTCACCATTCCTAAGTTCTCTGGCTTGCGGTCATCGTCTGTCAAGTCGTCATCATCATCGTCTTTATCGTGCTCTGACTTCACATGATGCAGCGAATCTAAAATAGGATTTAACTATTTAAGAACAGGGCAAAGAGAAATTTCAATATTCTGCAAAGTCTATGCACACAATGTGATATGTTTATAGAGGGGTCATGCATATTGATCGATCGCCATCCTGGCTAGCCCCACATCCGGCATCCCGGGGAGCTGTGTGTGAAAATACGCACGTCCTACTCCGTCGGGTATATACACATCGCACCGGGGAGAGTCTGAACTGATAGGACGCTGCTTGCTGCCATTATACGTGTACGTAGAGTAATTGTACCGATAAGGATATATACATGTATATAATTCAAAGGATTTGATGAATTCAGATTACATATTTACAGCCACATTCTGAGATTCAAATTCTCCCACCCTTGGCATGTTGGATATGTTTATCCCATGTGGAGATTTCTGAGTGTTTGTAAAGAACAGACCGACGGCTTAGTTTAATCAAAGTGTCTAGAAGGGTGTTAAAATAGAACATCCTGTTCCATGGTTATGGTGGTTTTGTTAGCGCTTAAAGTTTCATGCAAAATACCTAGCATGTCTGTGGATTTTGTGGAAGCGCTCAAATTTAAATTTCCCATTTTACTACTCGTAAATCTTAAATGCTACTCAAAATAAATCAAAATTATTATTCGTATGCATTTAAACAGATCGAACTTTTAGAAGCATTTTGAGCTCTTATTGTAAAATTTTTAAATAGCGAGGTTAACCAGCCAAACCAACTAAAGTGGTAAATAAGGATAAGTAATCGAAAATACTTTTCGCAAAAGTCGCTCAAAGCCTCATCATATGGGCGAGATTCACAGAAATATTATTCCAACAAGCTTAGATATTATAGATCTGTTTGCATTCATACCACAAGTGTAAAATTGTGTCTGATTTGATAAATACCGAATTTTGAAGTTTTTTGGAAGTATTTATGTGAAGTGTCTGTAAATAGAATCAGTATTCGTGTGCTGTTAGATTTTCAAGGGTTTTTGACTCTGTTCAACATGGAATTCTTTTGGCTTAAGGCTAAAACGTTATTTTGGATTCTCTTCTACGTTAATATTAATTAGGAACTATATTGTGAACCGTCATCATGCCGTCCAGGTACGCGACAGTCTCTTCGAATAAAGAATTATTTTGCGGAGTCCCTCACGGATCGATTTTACGTGCTCTCTTATTTTCAATGTATATTGACGACAATTAAAGTACAATTTAATCAAATATGCAGACGATGTTCAAATTTATATATTTGTTCCCAAAATATCTGTGAATTTTATTATTCGTGACGTAAATGAGGATCTTGAAGCGGCACATACATAAATGGGCTTTGTGTAATAATTTAACTAATAATCTTAGTAGACTCATTTTGGGGAGCAGCAATTTTTTTTTTCTGTTGGGGCCATCAGTGGTGAGTATTAACTCAGTTTACGGGTTTCCTCCCCCTACTTTGTCCACCATATTGAAAATAAGGGTGTCAAGGGTTTTTCAGTGATGTATCGCTAACTGGTACTCGTATGAAAATTTTCAAGAAAAATTTTTTGTTGGGAATCATATTCTCTAAAATTCTTATTAAATAACTTTTTCACATGAAATTCATAATAAACAAGTTAGAAGCCGGAAAAGCCGAAAATATTCAGAAATCAAAAATTCTTGTCTATCCAAAATGTTCAGATTGTCGCTTTTTCTGGCCATTTCACTGAACTACTCTACGTGAAGCCTGGAGGAAAGTTTTGTTTACCGATGAAACAAAAATTAGCAAATTTGGTTCGGATGAACGAAAGTGGGTGTGACAAAGAGGCTCCAAACGAATTGATCCGCAGCTTGTGCAAAGTGCCAGAACATTTAGTGGCGGCAACATGATAAGTTGGGGTGGTCCATAATAGCCACCCAACTGGGTAAGCTTCATCGAATTGAAGGCCGAATGAATACAATCGACTATGTTAACATCCTCAACACGTCCTTCCTTGAAATTTTAGAGGTGTTTGGGACCAAAAAACAAAATATTGTAATGCAACAGGACAGAGACCCAAAACATTTTGCTAGAAAAACCACGCAATGGTTCTCAGAGAACAACGCTAAGGTATTAAAATGAGTGGGCTCTAATAAAAAGAAAACTTTCTTCTTCAGCGGCAGATCCGAAAATGCTTGACGAACTTTGGGAGAGAACAAAAGATGTTTGGGAAATGATTTCTGAAGAATTGAAAAACATATTTGAAAGTTTGGCTGAACGCATTGAGCGTTCGAGGAAGATACAGTCATTATCAACTAAAAAAAATTAGACATTGAAATTCAACAATGCAAAATTCAAAACTGTTGCAGTATTTATTTTGTTTTTTTTTATTTAAAGGGAAATTTTCAACACTATTGCGAGTCAGTACACTTTGCCATGATGGACGCTACAAAAATAAACTGACATATAAATTATTTTTCGACAACTCCCCCTCTCACCATTTCCACTGAGCCACGGTGTAATTACTTGGAAATTGTATAGCCAAGTCACATAAAGCGTCTTCACTTCGAGGCTGTGCTTCAGTTACTTTAATCGTTTATGTTCGCTATGCTGGGTGATTAGCCCGCAGTAGCTATCCTGACTGATGGCACTACCATCTAACGCTATCAAGAAAAGTGGACCTCAAGTATGGTCCGAGCCAGGCTCGAACCCGACACCGAGCTGATATCCCAGCGTACTTACCAATGAGCAATTAGGTCAAGTTAAGTAGGAAGCTAAGACAATATGGTATTTCCTAATGTACTAGTGCACTCCTTTCCTTTGGAGGCGTTATGCTCCTTTCTTTTTACGTGCAATGACAAGAAACAAAGTTTTCTTTTGGTACTTGCAATTGATGATTGAAAATTTACTTAAATGGAAATATTGCTTATGACCTGTATACCATTTGCCACTCGAGAAGAATAGAATTTTTCTATTCTTCTTCGATTCCACAAATAAAATAAAATTGAAGCGACTTAAAATCGTCTTTATATCCCTAAAGGAGAAAAAGGAAAAATATCCGGTGATATCGCCTTTAAACAACTAGGGCCTGTGCACCCTGGAAGGAAAATTGCTGGAAGAAAAGTCTCATCTGTTGGAAACTTGGAGCCTGGCTGTGAACTTTTATATCACCGCAACTGGATTTCATTTTGTCATCCTTCATGACTGGCGACAGAGTAAGTTTCCCTAAGTCAATACAAACGTTAACACATAGCCGTGAAGGACTGTTCCTTAGGCAACACAATTCTGTCTTCCTTTCTGCAGCTCTCGTTTGGCTGCGGAGGGAAATAAAAAGGAAGCATCAGACAAAAACAGAAGGGCAACTTCCACCGCTTCATGGCATTACGGAATTCAAGGACTCTTTTGACTTCCTGCATCCACTTTGTATCGGTGTGCGTAGGTGATGAGGCCGCTATCCTGCCGGCTTCTCCACCTTATTAAGTGTCGCCGACTTAACTTTCCCTTTTGAGTGATTGTGAGTGCGTGTCAGTATTAAATAAATAAAAGAGACATCGCCCGGGCTGACTCCAGCAGGGCACAATGGAATAAAAGTTTCCTTCGCCGTCGTCGTCAGGAGATTGGCGCGCCGGGGGTAGGCCGCTGGAAGTGGTCGGAAAGAAAGCACCAGGGAAAATTCTACCAAAATCATTTCTCCCATCCTGCTACGAGGAGGACTTCCTTGTCCGGAGTGATTTGAGTTAGAGAGAAACTTAACTGCCACGCTATTGTCGCAAAGTACTTTTCACACATCTCCCACGAGGGGCTGAATTGACTTTCACTTTTCCGCCGGGGGTAAGACGCTCGACTTGATGTGTATATTACGGCATGATACGGCTGCCGCAGGAGCACTAGAGACGTGTGTACATGTGCCGATGATTGCCTGTATGAGTTTTGATTAGGATCATTTCACAGTCTCGTGCCTCTGCACAAACAAAACATATTTTCTTTCCACGGGGGCTTATATCCGGTGGGAGGGAACTGAAGGTTTAGATAATGTCGTTATTGTTTGCTGATAACGCTCATATCTCCTCGCTTAAGGGGTGCGTTTATTGAATTGTTTTTGGGGCACTTGGACAATTTCGATGTCATCACGACCTTTAAATCGTCGAATTTTGAATTATGCGCGACTAGTTTAGGGTAAAAGAGGAGTAAGATGTTTTCGATTATTTGATGAATCCAAAGGAGAATCACAAAAGGAAATATTAATAAAATAAGAGTTTCTACATTAAACCAAGAAAAGTACCTATGGTAATGCGTTGCCCACGAAGAGCACTAATAAAGTATCGAAACACACAGATGCACACAGATGAATAAATTGAGTTTGATGATTTTGGAATAAGAAGCGATCCAGAAAAAATTTACCGTTTCTTTTATCTTGTTATAACTATAAAACTGTAATTAACCTAGTCCTACTAAAGTGTCCACTAAAATATAATATAATATAAGGCCCTCCAAGCGGGTTGAATTTTTAAATGTTCGGTATGCAATCGCGGACATCCTTAAAAATTGGACCCGAGGCAGGTACCAAATTAGTTAAATATCTTCTGGTGAATTTTTGAATGTTCGAGCTGAACAATTCCCAAATGTAATATTTTCTAAAATTTATCTTGATTTTTTAAGATTTTGGTTTTGTTACAATTCATTCATGAAACAGATAAATAAACAAGTTGCCAAGAATCATATGATATCTGGCAACTGTGAGTTAGCACGAAGATTATTTTTTTTTACATCTGAATGGTTGTAATAAATTTTGAAACATTTATTGCTCCACAGTAGATTGGTATGTTCGAAAGATATGCGGGATTGTTTAGGTTATTTTATTTTAATATAGCGAACATAAGGTACAGCCGCCAAATATCGTCCCCTAACATAATTTCGTCCCTTTCCTTTTTTCCAACTAACGCTATCTAGTTATGATATCCTGAATTAAAAGTTAGTTACTTCAGTTGACCATTGTGAAAAATTGGCGATGAAACGTCACTCCTACAGTAAGATATTTAAAAAAGAAAAAAAAGCTCCTTGATTGACATATTCGCGGACTTGATTAAATATTGATATATGCTTTACTTTTGCAATGAATGTTTTGTCAAAATGAACATTATTATATATGATTTAAGACGACAGGAAAAATGTTTGGTGAATGGATATTTATTAAAACAAATAGCAAATGCCTAATAACGTCCCCCTCCGCGGAACAAATATCGTCCCCCGGAAAAAAAGATAGTAGCGTGGAAAAAAGGGAGAGAAGTGTGAAAACAACAAATATAAAAACAAAACCAACAAGCGACAAAAGAAACAGTCTTCTGACGGGGAAACATCTTATGGTTACCCAATTTTGATCCGCGCTGACGAAGAAGGTAGCGGAAATGATAAAGCTAAATGCCCAGTTTGTCATAAAGTACTAATTTCAAATAATATTATTATGAATACAATTTATTATAAGTTTCCGTACTGATTATTGTGATCTCAATATCATCCCCGGGACGAAGTTGGGCGACCAATATATAGTATATTTGTAAAAGTTATACTTCTTTGTTAAAGTTCTCTATATGTAATTTGGCACAAAGTTAACGAGTTTTGGATTATTTATAAAAATAAAGAAGTATTGTACGTAATGTTTGCCGTTTTATTTATTATTTTTCCTGTAATATTTTTTTTACAACTTTTTTAAAAAAGGGGATGATATTTGGTGACTGTAGGTACCTAATTTTAGGCATAAATATAGGCCTTAAGTTTAATTGCAGCTCCTCACCACATCCTCTAACGAGGTAATTGCGGTTGAACAATAGGTCACACATGCTTAAAGTACCCATTCTGAGTGCGATAGAAATAACTTTAAAAGCGTTTTGTCCCCGGAACAATTCACACAGTAAATGAAGCCATCTTTCTTCAATAAAACACTTTCCCTGACTGCGAAAACTTAAGCAGCATAATAGGAAAATGAATTCATAAAAGATGCTGCGCTTAATTTATTATTTGAACCGCTATTATTCATCCTTTCAGTTTCAATTAAGTCCTCTTAAAAAGGGGAACCCCTTCTCTGTGAACCCTCTATGCGCAGCTCCTGCGTATACCTCTTCGTACTTTCACCAAAATCCACCAACCGTTGTGCCATAAAGCACTTTGCATATAAACATAGCTAAAGACAATGAGACGGCAACCAAAACAGCCCTTCATCAAAACGCTGCTCCCCTCAGGAGTCTGGAAGTTACCCCGAAACAGCGGCTGGAACCCCTTTTCTTTCCTTTCAGAATGAATAACTCAACTTGAAGTCAACAATGAAGACAAATTTTACCCGACTGCGGCTCTATATGCCTAGGCAGGGACAGCAGACCCTGGAGCGCTCCGAGTGGGTATTTAGCCTGCACGGTAGACCAAAATGCCCCTAACCGGCTCAACTGAGTGCAAAGGGGTACCAATAGGTCGCATCTTAATTCTTTTAGTGGAAATTCATTACGCCGTTCGCACCATGCACCCTCAAATAGAGTAGTTTTCTAATAGATCTCTGCGACGAGTTAACCAACGCTCAGGATGGGGAAGCATATGTGTGCGCTAGGGGTGCTGGATTGGGACATATTGGTGTGATGTGGTGGTTGCCTTTTTGTCAGGGGATTGCACGCTTCAACGCCTGAGAAAAATGAAAGTAATATCCAGGGGATGTGTCGGCTGCTGTTCCTTGCACAGAGATTTCTTGAGAGCTCTGAGGGGTGCTCGATCCCGATTTCGACCAAGGATACTTTGAAGGGTCGACTAAACCCAATGAATGAGCGATGTGATGTGGTGCATTCAAAATTGGAACAAGTGGTATTCTCGCTTTCCTCTAATCGGATCAAATGGATATTTTGGCACGCGAACCTTTTAACTAATTCTGTGGGGCGGGCGTGAGGAACTCCGCGCCGTTGCGTTGATGGGAAGGCACTTGATGGATTTTCACTATCCGGGACGCGAAGTAACTGAAATGTTTATACATAGCTAATTGCTTGGAAGGAAGTTTACTATTTTTAATTCAGCCCAATATTTTGAAATCATATACAGGGTGTTTTTATAGCGCATGCAGGCATGAGTGTGGTGGTAGATCTAACCTAGCCAGACAAAAGTTAAATTAACTACATACGTCTTTTACGCATAAATTTGTAAATCCTTTCTCTTCCTGGCCATGTTTTAAAGCTTTCGAAAGCCAACAAAAATTAAAAAGAGTACATCGATTAAATGAATTTTGGAGAAACGTGAAATTTAGAAAATTTTAGAGTATTTTTCATTTACCTACGCAAGTGACCGTACCTGAAGTGGTAGAGGTAATACAACATTGGCAGCATTTTTGGAAATCATCAAATTAAGATAGTAATTGTATGGCGTTAATTAGATCACAAGACAAAAATAAAATAGTTGCGTGTATCCCAAATTTAGTAATTACTCTGTAACTCAAAAACGGTTAAGATGCCCCCCCTCCCGTAAATTTTTTTGTTGGGTTAGGTGAGATCTATCACCCTTGTCATTTCTTTAGGCGTTAAAAAAAACACCCGTTGAGATACTTCCAAATAACACGGGAATAAAGAGCCATCTGTTTAGTGCACGGCGTTACACGAACCTAAAACTACTTGTTACTTACCGATCAGAGAAAACGATGCATACCCCGAATGACCGATTTTCCAACCCCTACATCAACCGTAATTTTTGATATTATGTCGAAGATTAATCAGGATTCGACGACGACTCGGGGCTTCTAAAATTAAACGCTTGCGGTTCTGAGGGTTAACATTAAATTAAATGTAAGTGAAAGTAAATGACAAAATTCGAATTATTGATGTTAAAAAAATGTAACTAAAAAAATATATATATCTAATACATTTGCATGATATGCAACATATGTACAAGCCTAGTTGCCGTCGAGCCGTCAGTCGCGCTTCTGTTTAGGCCCTGACTCCACCCAAGAAGTGTACCTACAGACATAATTTGTCTACCCAAAAATGTAGCTAGTATACACTTGCAAAGTGGAGCTACACATTTCAATCTAATGAATTTACGCATCTCCACTTATGAGTGGAAGTGTAGACTACAAAGTGTATATATCCACTTGAGTTCAGAGAGTGAAATCTTTATTTCCACGTGTACATTTACATTTGTCGTATGCAACTCTACACTTTCACTAAGAAAGTGGATCATCACCTGATACGATATTTTCGAGTTTGTGTTGAAAAATTAGTTTCAGTTCTGGTATCTGTAAAATTTGAAGTAGGTACTAAAAGTCGTTTACTGGCAATATATTTGTCACCGCCGAGAATTTTAAATCTTTCAGATAGCCGTGAATTTCAGAAATTTTTACAATTTATCTCGATACTAGCAGAGCTGTCGCAAGTTTTCTCATATTTCTAAATTAAAACTTTTGCAGACCGACTGTTTCATGTGTGGGATGGTTACTATTAAATCTGATAAACAGACAATAATATATGAATCGTATGCTTAAGGGTTGGTATCGTGTAAACAAAAATATATGAGCTTAGAAAAAGACAGTTATTTCGAAACCACAGACTCCAAGAAGCCAATCTCATGAAAACTCATTTATCTTGGGAACTTTTGGCCACTATCTACAAATTCCAAATTTTGACAGCAGAATTAAAAACAGCGACTCCAAAAACCCATATATATTTATTTACATGAAAATTCATTCAAAGTTGAGAATATTAGGTCGACATATTGAATCGGATCAAGACCACGAAACCGGCTTTGATAACAAGATTTTTATGTTGAACCTTTTCTGTCGCCATTTTGGATCCACCATTTCGAAACCCTAAAAAATAGGTAGCCCGTAGGTACCTTAAGTTGAAATATGAAATATTTATGATAGGTTTTAAGAACATCTAATCAAAAAAATATGTTTTCTAATACAAACTTGTATCCCCATAGGGGTGAATTCCGGAATAAAAAGTAGCCTAATCGTAAGTCCTTTCTGGGGCTTCAAGAAACTTCTTTGTCAATTTTCATCGGAATTTATTCAGTCTTTAATCCCTGAAGAGGTAACATTGCAACAAACAGGCAGACGGATAGACAAATAAACTTTCGCATTTATAATAATAGTTTGGATTTGTTATATACCCGGATATACCATATACTCGTATGTATGTGAGTTTAGATGTTCTGTTGTATTTCGGCATTAAAGAGCTGATGCACATGTAAACCCCGCGCCGCCGATGGGAAAAACACAAGTCTTGCTGCCTTTAGACAATAAAAAATACACCTACAGTGCTGGACAGTTCCAAGTTAACGCCGTTAAATTTTGCACTATTTGTTCTATACTTCTAAATTTTTCTGATTTATGACCTGAATACTCCCATAGATTAAAACCATAGGTGACTATGCTTCTTCCAGCATGTTTTTATTTTTACATTTTAAATACATGTACATAAAAAACCGAAGTCCATTTTTGTACCCCAGATTTGTGTAGACAATTAACAATATTTAAAAGAAAAAAGCAATACAATTAATTAAATTCATTTCATGTTATTGTTCATGTTTCCACAATTGCTAATAATCACATTTACGAAGTCGTTATGGGATACTGCGAACCAGATTTTCCAGAATATTGGGCGGTAGTTGCCCCCATTGAGTTTTCAGTTTCCTACTAAATTATCTTAAACAAAACAATCCCAGAACGTGTAAAATATATTAAAGTATTCATTTGGCCTAAAAAAATCTACCCGTTGACTTATAAACTTCCAATTCAAATATGAAATTGCATGTTCCCTTTAAAGGTCGTCTCAACTGCGCAAATAAATGTTCGGGTATGTTAGGGGAACAAATGCTTTAAAAGCTTTCTCGACTCTTTCTAACAACTTCATGGAGTTTTCATTGAAATCGTTAACTTGAAACTGTTCAGCACTGCATGTATTTTAAAATATCGGCAGGCTTGCAGCGCCATATCTTGATCGACAAACATCATAACTAAACGTTTTTTTTTCCATATTTTTTAATAAAAGGAAATAATTTTAGGCCCTTTTTACACACAGCCAGTTGCCGCATAAACGGTGCCGAGTGAAAAGTAGTGATGTATGAGCGCCATTACTATACAACAGCCGTGCATATCCACTGAACGCACGGTTTTTACACGGCGACGGCGGACACAGTGGTGCATTGCTTAGCATCTACATATGTGTTCACATGACCAAGTCGTAAACACAGCACGGTCGAATTTTTCTGAGCAGCCAGAATTGTATTTTCTGCCTGCAAACCGTCTTCCATAGGAGTTGGTGATGGCGATATGTGGAGGATTATTAGAAAAGCTTAAGTTTGAGTTTTTCATAAGGAATAATGAAGATATGAAGACGGTATTTTCGTCACTTATATTATATAAAAAAAAAAAAAACATGATATAATGTTTTCCGATTCATTTTGATCACACTATTATTGTTAATATTGTTCACAATAGGTACTGTCCATGTTAGGAAAGCCGTACTCAAAACGACCGCGTGTGAAAGTATGCTTCCAGTCCAAACGGCGGCGGTCCGTTTGCGTATTAAAAGGGCCTTACTTTAACTAACGTTTATCAAAGGAATGATATTTGCAAGGAACCGGAAATATCCAGCTATGAGGAAAAGATTCATGACAATAATCAAATACGAAATAGCATTTTCACATCTTTACCATTCTAAATTTTCCAGTCTACAAAAAATTGAAAAATTCCATATTATGGAATGGAAACTTTAGTGTAAAAAATATAATAGAAAAAAACGTCCCATGGAAAAAATGGAATGGAAATTTCAGAATGGAAAAAATATCTTACAATCCATTTTAAAGAACACAACAATTCATTTAAAATTACATGTAATCAGTAAAGGTATCTTCCAATTAAAAGTCGAACTAAAATATGACGAGCACTTGTCTAGGTACCCAAGCAAATTTCAAGGCATTGTGATATTAAAAGTTGCCACTATATTTATTTAGTCGTATAACTCAAAGATATATTTTTATGAAAACAAATGAATTCCACCAAATGTCGGTAAATTTAAATAAATTATTATTTTTACAAAAGTGATGTATCTCCACCATAAACATAGAAAAAATCAGTAGAAGATATTTAAAATGAAAGCAACTATGACTCCTGAAAATCCTTGCGACAGACCTATGTGAAGATATGGAAGTTCTCTTGTTTGCGCAAAATTCGAACAGTTGTTTGCAGTCCAATTGAAAAAAACGTGAAACTCACCTTTATGGTCTCTTGTCTTATCCGAATCCATCTCGTCCTTTTCCTTCTCCTCATCGGATACCATGGCATCGTCGTCATCATCCGTTTTGTTCTTAGGCTCCCAAGTCATTTTGTTCTCTTTTTTCAGTCTTCTGCGGGCGTTTGCAAACCAAGTGGACACCTGCGTCAAGGTCATCTTCGTGATAATAGCCAGCATAATTTTTTCACCCTTAGTGGGATAAGGATTCTTTTTGTGCTCGTTCAGCCACGCCTTCAGGGTCGCTGTTGATTCTCTGGTAGCGTTTTTTCGTCTCGCCGCCAAATCATAACCGGCACCATACCTGAAAGGAGAAAAATGAGCGACATTAATTCCGTGCGACTTAGCGGCGATTAACATTTGCTTGGTGCCGGCGCTGTTCCGGAAAGTCGTACGCCGTTGGAGACTGACATACGCGCACCGTGGACAGGGCAGGGCAGGGCAGAGCGTCTGCTTAATGCTCAGCCCTCACTATCTCGGCACCAATTTTTCTTATATGGTTGATAAATACGAAATTTCTCACGATTAATTTGTCCCCTTCAAAACTATGCCCTTCTCAGCCGACGGCGGCGGTGGAGTAAATCCTTCAGGCTCAGAAATGTTGCAGGCAAGGTAGGAAATTATTTTCTTGGGAGTAGGTCATGTCGTGACTAAGGAATTTGTCAAGTCTTTTGGCTGGAAAAGTTTCTAGACAGCCCGTGTGCGTCCAACTAGGCGCACGGGGTCTACTCCTTCACTGAGAAGGTACAATAGATTGCGCGATAGCGCGGCGGAGTGAATTTTGTTGTACTTTTTAAGTGTCATCTTCAAGCGATTTGTCTTTTACAAATGCGTGTAATATATCTTGTCGGTTACACTGTAAAGTTATTGCGTTGTAATTGCGGTAACTGAATTTTACTAATTTTCAAACACCACGCAAAAGTAATCATTCGATACGAAGTGGACCAACAGGTGTAGGTATGCGATTTTGAATAATTAATTTTATAGCAATTAGGCAGTGAGTCGCCAAATCTTTTGTGCTCATGGCAAACGTGAAGCCATAGCCTGAAGAGGCACCTTATTTTATTTTTATTTATGGCTCCCCAACCCCCTGCGGAGATTATTTTATCGCTAAGCCAAGGAATGCAATTAATTTTCCAATTAGGGATTTATTCGTGTCATCTTGTTCTCGTTTTCATTAAAACGTGAAAACGGAAAACAAAAATCGTTCCTTTCTACGAGTTTGATTGATGGCAAGGAGATGCAAATTAGCCCAAGAAAACAATCATGCTATCATGCTATGTCGCGCTGTCTATTTATTTAACAGTATTCAATTTTTGAAAAGAGATTATCATGATTAAGTGGGTTTTTATGCAGAGTGCCTTGTTAGATCTAATTATTCCGCTTTTTGTAGGACTCATTCCAATACCTGCGCGAAGAGGTGGAAAATGATACAAAACGTTACAAAAATGCATATTAATGCGGCCATAATACACATGTTTCCATTCGAAAAAAAACGACCTAATTATAGATTTATGGCTGTGTGTTTAGTTTTTTTTACATACATACTTCGGAGATAAATAATGGCCTTGGTAACTACTTAAAGGCCTCCTAAACAAAAGTTCGATGCTGCAGTCTGCCGAACAATAAACCAGTAGCTACTGTCGTGTGCAGTTACACAATGCTATGAAAACTCTTTCACTCGCATGCCACCAATATGCAGCTTTTTGTGAGAGTTTCCCGCACTGCACTTTACGAACCGAGCCACAAAAACCAGTCTATGAGATTCTCTCCAATTTTTATTGATTGTGAATTGAAGCTCGTAAACTTCTCTGCACCGAACAGGTAAAACAGTTTAAAATTAACAATTGAAGGAAGTTTCGCGCAAAAAGCATCCCATTGAAAATGAAATGAAAATTTTCCGGTTCGGCTGTACGATAACGTTTCTCAATTTTCCGCAAAATTTATGACCTTTTTGCGAGCGCAGCACAGCACTCTATGCCCCTCAATTTCAGTTTGTTGCAGTTTAAAATAAAATAGCACAAAATCATTATCCGGTGGTACACGATTTTGCTATATACGAATTGCTACAGCGGATATTTTAAATTATGTTCGAGCTCAACGTTTTCGTACTTACATACATATGTATTATAGATTGACCAATTGGGTAGCACCATAGCCTAATAAATACCATAAAAACTGTGCAGTCCGTACAACAAATCGTGAACGCTTTTGCCTCAGGCTGATCTGTGCGATGCCTCGATATTTCTTAAGAGACTGAAAATCGTAAGCGCATAAGAGGGAACACTTTGTTCTCTTGAGCACAGTTACTCCAGATTCTGCGATTCGTTGCTTGCCGTGATAGTTTCGTATTTATTTCTACCTTATCACCACAGCTTTGTGCGGTTCCTACGCATATCTCGTACGCGGTTCCTACGCATATCTCGTACGCGGTTCCTACGCTCTGCCTTTCCCACTCATTCATTTGTTAGAAAACGAAAATCGTTCTTTTCTTTTGTAT
This sequence comes from Neoitamus cyanurus, assembly GCA_947538895.1. Lineage (NCBI taxonomy): Eukaryota > Metazoa > Arthropoda > Insecta > Diptera > Asilidae > Neoitamus > Neoitamus cyanurus. The sequence goes on from OX384540.1 coordinate 3,792,198, forward strand.
TAGCCTTCTAGCTTTAGCTTAGCAGGAGTAAAACCTTTACAAGGAACCCCATTCCCCGAAACAAAAACTACCCAAGATTTGAGGATTTGTCAAAATCGCTAAGGATATTCAGTCTCTTAGAAAATTTCGAGCCACTGCACAGATCAGCCTGAGGCAAAAACTTTCAAGATTGGTTGTACGGGCTGCACAGTTTATTCGCACACTCCGTATCCCTGTAATATCCGTGTACACGGAATTAAATGGAGTTCAACGGAAGTAAACGGAAAGTTAGTTAAGAAGAAACCCTACAAGCCTTTATATATTAAAACAAATTTGCCTTTTACAAAATGTCTATGGACTGAAATTTGCCTGTTTGTATCATGTAGAGTCATGTGGGTCAAGTGTGCGCACTTAATCTTTGACGCTTTAAATACTCGAAAATTATTTGTAGAATGAAACAAAACTGTGGTAATTAGTAAGGCTGTTTATTTGTAATAAACTTAGACACAATAATAGTATTGTCAGTAGCTTATATTTTAAGAAACTATAAAAAACAAAGACCGTTCCATACGCGCACACTTACCCCAGTATAGGGGTAAGTGTACGCAACAACAAACATAGAAATATTCAGCTATATATTTTTAGAACATAAACAATATTATATAATTATTGAAATGTTCATCATAGGTACTTAAAGTAATCAACATAATAAACATCTTAAATCAAAATATGAGATCAACTTGAACTTAGAAATCCTTAGTTACTGTTCGTGCCACCAGGCTCCACAAAGGCTATATTCAATCCAGTCTTCAGTCGGTGGATCAGAATACTTTTCGCTACATAAGGGGCAGTAATACTCTTTTTTGTCATTTTTTGGTTTCTTAAGAGTCTTATTTTTAACATTCTTTTTTTTGGCAGTCTCAGATGATTTTGTAGTGTTTTGTAGTATGTAGTTTTTAATGCGCACACTTACACGACAGGCTTCTGCGCACACTTAACCCAAACCAACGAAACAGAATTGTATGAATGTCGTTGATTATTGCGTCATCATAACAACTTAAACACTGGCAAATAACAAACTAGATATTATGTTGCACTCGATAGCAAATACCATATTTTCAAAAAGTTTACATAACTACAAAAGATTACGCGTCAAATGTGAGAAAATATCGTAAATATTTTAGCAAAAATCTTTTTTTACCTGTCAGATCCAAATGACGCGCGAGCAGCCGCTGTAATTCGAGTGATTTGCTACACCCCCCGGGGGGTACTGGAGAGGGTGGTTGCCGTTCCTTAGCTTTATATAGTTTTCGAGATAATTTGAGTGTGCACACTTAGACGCTGCGCACACTTGCCCCACATGACTCTATTTAGCATGTACACGGATACGAAACCCGTGCACTTCTGGGTAAACGAAGATTACACAGATATTACACGGACACGGAGCGTGTCAATAGCCACTGCCTTATGATAGTTATTATATTAGTCTATGGTAGCATTCATCTAAATAGCATATATCCTGACAGATTAACTAATAGAGTGAATTTTAATTGGTTGTTGGACGAACAACCAATTATTACACAGCCACACAAAAAAAAAAAAGTGGGGATTACTTTTGATGCCATACGTCATATCCGTAGTATATTGGCCGGCTGAGCATGAATCTGCGACCAGAATTGAGCCGTGACATCCAGATTTTTTTCTAACCTCAAAAAATGGGTTAAAAACAGAGAAAATCGTGGAAAATACACTCGTAAAATTAGGAAAAAATTTAATTTTATCATTTAAACCAATATTCATATGAATTGAGATCTGCTGAGCACGAATGCATCACCAGAATTGAGCCATCACGTGCTGATTTTTTTCTTAAATTTTTTTTTATTAATTTAAAAAAAAAAATCAGAACGTGATGGCTCAATTCTGGTGACGGATTCGTGCTCAGCAGGTCTCAATTCATATTAATATAGGTTTAAATGTTAAAAATAAATTTTTTCCGAATTTTACTCCACGATTTTCTCTGTGTTTAACCCACTTTTTGGAGGTTAGAAAAAAATCTGGACGTCACGGCTCAATTCTGGTCGCGGATTCGTGATCAGCAGGCCAAATTACTACAGATATGACATATGGCATCAAAAGTAATCCCCACTTTTTTTTTTTGTGTGGCTGTGTTATCAAAGAATTGCAGCTTATTTTAAAACATCGGTTTACTTATTTTTTTTATCTGAAAACAATTGCGGGATTTATCAGGCTAAAATTCGCAGCAACAGATTAATGTTTTATGCAAAGTATTAGTGCAAAGTTAGTCAGTAAATTTTCACCGGATAAAAATATATAAGGATAGTGGAGTGTTATTATATCTTATAAAGGTGAAAGTAATTTTGATCCGATATAAGGATTGGAGAGGTGCAGTGGGTTTCACTCAAAAGATAGAAAATTTTTAATTCTTGGCCAGTGTTATTTAAAAGAGCTATGCCCTTTTAAATTTGCTCAACGAGTTAGAAATCTTTCATTCAATTGGAAGGGTGTTTCATAATTTAGCAGCATGTACGAAATAGGATTTTTTGATTATTAGTTTTTTGAGGTGAAATCAAGTCGTTCATACGGAGCTTTACTTAGCAAATTTATGTTTTCAAAGAAATTGCCTGGTTTTAACATATTTATTATTTTAAATCATATTTAAACACTTTTTAAAATTAAAAAGATCCTTAAATAACATTCTCAGCACGATGTGAGATATTGTCCTAGCGACGCACGCGAAAGACGAATTTAACACACGCATTTAAGGAGCGCTGCAATTTCGTAAAATCCTCAACACCTGTACTGTACATAGAAGTGTAAAGGCTGTCACAATAATTAAATCTCAGCTTGATTGACATCGCAACTAAATGCTGTCGCACCCTAGCTGCCAGGTGTCTACTAAATAACCACCATTACCTTAGAAGAGGTATCAAACATCTGCAATGTTAGCAAATAAATATGGTTAGGCTGAAAAAAGGAATCAGTTCACCATCGACAAGTAACGGGGGAAAATTTGAGGTCACAAGACAATTTTCAAATATGACAATAGCTTGAGATTTGCTGGGATTGCTTTTCAGTTTAGTGAACTTATCCCAATCAGAAATAGGTCAATATTATTATCCTGAGTATAAATTTTCACAAATAAATTATTATTATAAAAATAATAAATAATAATATAAGCCTGTATGTACGTAATTAGCTTATTTTAAAATATCACAGATAATAATTGCTGTAGTTATGGTATATGATCGCTATAAATGGAAAAGAGTAGAGGCCCATGAATTGAACCTTCGGGAACACCTTTAATTTATACAAAGTCGATTTTCATTATTTTCAATTTAAATTAGCCACACCGGTCTTCCCAGAATTGTTCATACTTGTATTTTAAACCGTTGCAGAACGAAAAAAAACTGTTTCATGCGCAAAGATGGATTTTCATTTTTCCCGCGGGAATCCAAAAAAAATTTCGGTATAAGATGTAGCCTAAATCATGACCAATAAAATACTCCACATTCCAGTAAAGGCCCCATCGAAATCGGTTCAACCGTTCCCAAGATTAGCTCGGACAAGCAGATAAAATGCTTGACACGCTGCTGTAGATTTTGTTATAGTGTAAATAAACATATGAGCTCAGAAAAAGGCTGTTATTTCGAAACCACATACACTAAGAAGCCAATTTTATGAAAATTCAATTACGTTAAGAACTTTTGGCCGCAATATTGAAGTTAAGTTATTAACAGAGAAGTCATTAGTCCGCCCCTTCCGCGGACACAGGTTAAGACACTCCGTAGAAAGAATACTGGGGAGAAACAGCCGACAACATAAGAAGCTCGGAATTATGTACACAAAAATATACGTAACAATTTTATGTGGCTCCAAGTGGGAACGTAAATTCGCCAGTTAATGCCGTGTATGCAACCAAATATTGTCTTGACAAAGGTGAGTGTCAATAAAACTCTAGATAGGCCCCATTAAAACACCCCGGGCAAGCAAACTTCCTTGTCAGCATTTTGAACTCTAAAAGGAAGACAATTCTCTTAGAAGCATCAACAGAGCAGGCTATTAGAATGCATGGACGATACTATAAAATAAATTTGATAGGTAAGTACGTTGAGGCGAGACCAACATTTACGAACAACTACATATACATATTTTCCTTTCCCCGCCCGACAATGCCAAATTGAAGTGCAACATTTTTTCAAAAAATACCCTTCTAAATTATTACTGAACATTGCAACTACTGCAAGATAATTTCTAAATTTCGAAATGTACAAGAGCGATGAAAGCATGTCTAAAGCCTCATTAATTTTGATAGCCAGGTATATGCACAGAAATAAAAATCCCTTTACTACCTGTTGGGTCCTCCCTAGTCTATTATCCGAATCAACAAGTTGCCAACAAGGAATAAATCTCGAAAATTTAGCCCCAAGCTCATAATGATAAAGGAATAAAATCAAAAAGGACGAAAAAGAAGTGCTTACCACAGCCCACTGGTGGATACTCGAAAAGGCATTGTTCGGTCGCCCCAGCCTTCTTTTAGTGCCGTCCACTCCGACGTACCCTTGAAAAGCGTAAGACAGGCGCTTTCGTCTCGTAAGCACGGAAAAACAGCACCAACGGTAATAAACGAATTGGGAAAGAGTCCTCTCCATTTTCCTTGTATTTTTTATTAGAGCACTTTTCGCTTATATCCCCGGCACCCTTGACCCGGTCGTGGAGAAGGCAACAGGGCTAACCGAGCGGAGCACTGCTCTATTTTCTGCGCGTTTCCTCCTTTTATTTCAGCGTTATCCCATTGATTGAATAAGAACGATTTTGGGAAGTGGATAATACCGTCAGGATGAGGAACAGTCTCCGCGTTCCTCGGAGCACAGGGACCGTCATCAAAACTAGTCGTGAGGGGCCAAAGTGCAAAAAAATTCCCAAACAGCGTAAGGGCGGGCGGTCGACACAGAAACTGCCACAGCAATAAAACTGCTGCCGCAGAAAACGATTGAGTTAGCAGAAAATGAGAGAAAAATGGAGGGAAATGCGAACGAATTGTATCCTTTAAGGATATTACGTTCGAAGGAGCCCTCAGCGAAAGGAGAGGAGCCTCCGTGTGTAGGAGTGGCTGCTGGCAGCCTTATCGTCTAAGCGGGGATCAGGCCGAGTGCTACTGTGGACGAATATTTTTGTTGATTTTACTCGCGTACTACAACCGTGGTGGAAAGATGAATGAATCCTTGGTTATGTGGTCGATTTAAGTAGAACGGTGTTGCGGTGGAGAGTGTGGTAATGAAAAATTGCTTCTACGTTGGGCGAATTCGAGTCCTGGTGAGTGGTGCGACGTGCGGGCGTAAGGACGTCCGCAACTCTCTCAAACTTTCTATGGGCTCCACTCTAAGTAGATGAATTTCACATTTCCGAATTTTTCTTTTTTCGTCCTATGAATATACTTGTAATGGAATGTAGTCTAGTCGTCCTCTTGAACTGCTCTTGTTCCGACGTTGTACGAGCAAAAGGAAATTGATGAAGATGTGGTAAATCGATTGGCTTACAACTGCACAGATATAGGGATATATCAAAGACATATAGCTGAAATTTGTAAGTGAATTTCCTTCTTATCTCGTTTGCCTTTTTTGGGAAATGATTGGGAGAAAGTTACATACATGCATATACAGGCCTATAATAAATTAAATAGCTGTATATCTGCGGCTACAATTTCTACGGTGTTGCGCAATACGAACAAAAGTTCCTTTGAATTTAATGTTTCGCTGCAGACTATCCCGACTTCAATCTTTCCATAAGTTTTGTCCTTCAGAACATGAAATCAATTAAATGGAAGGAAGCACATAACGTTTATTATCCACTCAGTGCAGAACTTAAAAAGTATAAAAGCTGTCCAAAATAACTACACCCTCTTCCTTCATACACTCTTTCAGACGGAGGTTATGGACATTCATCTGCAGTACGCACCCCTTTTATGAATTTTTTCCCCGTTCTCTTTTTTTTTAAAGAAACTCTGAGGGCCACGTAGCACGGCTTTAATATTTTGGGGGAAATTTAATAAGCCGTTGAAATGGAAAATGCTCGGAAATCTGAAATTTTAATAACACGTACTTTAACAGGTAGTCGGAATTTCAGGACGACCATAGCAAGATTCTAGTAAACTTTTCCAAAACCCAAAACAGCATTTTGCTTTGGCTACGGTATTAATAATTAGGGTAACGTGAAGCAATAACCCACCTGAGGGTATGCCAGGTATCTTAACTTCATTTTTTTCTTATTTGAATCGTTTAAGTTGATGGTGATGCGCGAACTTAGATGACCACGGTGAATTAATTCTGCGAATCGATCGTCGTACAGTGAATGCCGCTTTAAAACGTGCCGATGTGCATGGAGAGCGTGGTGGCTCTCCTTTGTTTGTATTTTTTGTGTATTTCTTTTCCAGGAATTGTTGTGTTCTGAGTGATGGAGATAAAGCCACTCTATGATTTTTGTTTGAATTGAAATTACTAGAACGCGGAGATTGATGGTTTGAGAATTGAATTTTAGAAAATGAGCTTGCTTGCCTGTGTCGTGTCGGGTTCGAGTAGGCTGTTGTTTATTTTCAGATAAAGCCGAACGAAATCCAATTTGGGGAAATACGAATTGAGTGAGACCGGATTGGAATGGTCCAAAGATGAACAATTTATACGGAACGTAGGAAGGAGACAGGTGGAAATCGGAGGAATATATGGTAACGGCAAAAAAAAAACCCCGAATGATGCATTAACTTTCTTTCCCTGCTAATCTTCTCTACTTATTTTTATTATATCTTAATTTCGAAATACGTATCTAGTTTTGCGCTGTTTTTTCAAAAATATCCTTTTATGAGGACTAGCAGTGATTCATGCTTTAAATTTTCTTTTGTTTTATATGTATGTAAATTTGTGTTTTAGGCAATGTGGGCGTTCTACCCGCTTCATTTTAGGTAGTGGCGATACACCGTACTTAAGGGGCACTCCACAAGGAGGACTTCTCTCACCACTCCTGTGGCACTTGGTCATTATTGTCTACTTGTAGATCTGGATGAATCAAGACAATACGTCAACGTCTACACCGCCGACAACAAGCCGTGGATAAGATCACCCACTTAAAAGTTTTAGAGAAGGTCCAAAGGACTGCAGGCTTAGCCGGTTGCTTAGAGCTAAGCTTGTCCTTCCACCTACCAGACCAATGTTTTACTTCCAGCGGAGGTAATGGTAGTGAGGGAAGCCCGAATATGGCAATGGAACAACAACGTCTTCTTTGGTGACATATGTAGTACATATTTTCACCTACAGCCAAGCCGCAATAAAATCGTTAACCGGTATTTACACCACTTCGGAGCTAATTCATGATTGCCGCATGTCCTTAAACGACATGGCTTCAACCTGGAATTCATGGTGGGTCCAGGACATAATGACATTCTGGGCAAGTGTAAGGCTGACGAGCTAGCTCATCTCGGCTCTACCTTGCCAGACTTAGACGTCTCCGCTCAGCCTGGCATGCCATTGGGGGCGTGTAAGTTGGGAATCAGAATAGTAGCCATTGAAGCCGGCTCCAGGCGACCCAATCTGCAGGGCCCGATATGTAGGGTAAGAAATTGGGTTTGCTTTCCACACGACACAACTAATCAGATGCAATCGAGCGGGGTTGGGCGGTTGAAGAGTTGCCTCGTCTCCGCTAGAAGAGCAAAAAATTATCGGCCCTACCTTCCTACACATGACCCAATTCTGAGGGTTGCTACAAATTTGGCCCTACAAATTGGGTCGTTTGGAGCCAGCATAAGACTCTAAACAATAGATGGCACCCCGACTATACTTGTTATACAACTCAGCAAATCTGGCCAAATCTTGGCATACCTAGATCTACGCAGCTAATGTCTCTCAATCGAGGCTCCATTAGCACGACTATGTTCGTTATCACAGGCCACTTGGCAGACATCTTAATAGGTCTCTTAGGAGACATAAGACTGATGTGGTATCACAATGGGTCTTATTGTGCCCTTTTAATAAGGGCAGTCATGATACCCTAAACCAAAACCTATGCAGTAGTGGGGGTGAGTTTATTTTTTAATTGCATTCCAATGTTTCGGTTTTCTTACAAAATTTATTTTTTGTTAATTTTTAATTACAATTAGGCAGAAATGAATTTCTCAACCCACGCTCTAAAATGAATATTCTCATATTTTAGTTAATTTCAATACAAACATTTTCCCCTATATACATATTTGCCTAAATCATGAATTCTTGCAGCAGTAGGTAATATTTTCCAAAGGATAATAATTTCCCCGAATCAAATTGAGGGGGATACTGTCTTGCACACACAAATTAAGAAAAGGGTCTGAAATCAGTTCCATCAATAAAGCGATAATCAACGTGATAGAACGACTCATTTTTATTAAAAGCGGTGAGCTTTATAGAGATGAACGACATCCACCATCGGCAGGCAATAGTCATAAAAGAAGACATTTCCCGCGCCTTTTATTAGGCATATGTTCGTAAAAGTGCCAGGAAATTTCTCACTTTTTCATAAAGAAAAAAAAACCCCGTTCAAAGGATCACACGCTCATATCATCAGCTACTTTACATTTCCCCCATTTTGTCTAAGCCATAGATGGCGCTATTTAAATTTGTCAAAATGACGGGTAACGCTGATTGATACGTAAGCGTCACGCAGTCTCGCATGTCGATTGAAATATATCCTTGACGTGTGATTGAGTGTGGAACTCTCACGGATGATATGCACGAACACATGCACCACCAGCAGAGGGTTTGTTATTGCCGCCGGCCGGGGTTACCCTTCCCGCAAACCTTCGGTTCTACTCGCATCGGTGCGGTATATTATGTGTACATACATATGTGTATCCACATCGCGGGACGGCTCTGTGCCGCCGATTGTTTGCATTCTGGAAGTATGTGGAAAAATTTCAGTAAATCAACGTTCCGATTTATGTCGGCGTGAAAGAGATAAATCACACGTTCTGAATCAATTTAATTGACATCTCTCAATCCGTAAAACCCCAGATTGTTACAGATGAACATCTATTTTCATTTCCATCAGGTAGATTGATGTAGAGGGTTTTTAGCGCTCTGTATACGGCCCCACGCTGTATGCTCCTATCGCTAGATCTAGATCGACATGCCCTGCTCGTATGTTCGTATGTTCTATGTACGTATTAATGTGGTTGATTCCTATCCAAGAGGATACCAATCGATTTCTATGCATGCTTAAGCCATTTATAGATGCCTTTCCGAAGCTGAATTGAGGTGCTGAGCTGAGTGCTGTTCAGAAGGTGAACAGGAGCACTTAGCTGTAATTACACTAATTCGAAATATTTCTGGGTGCTCTCTACCTTCGTGAAATCGTCTAAATTAATTCACTACGATCGGACATAAATCCAAGAAAGGCATTGTTATAGTCAACCACTCAAGTTCCTGCTTGCTGTTAATTTTTTTCATTTGATTGCAACCGCGAGCGTGACGCAAAATTTTTTCAGAATATAAATTCTCGCAACCAGAAAATGACTGATTTCACCATCCATTTCAGCGATTATTCCTAGATACGAAGTGAAACAAAAAAAAAAAGTACAACAACTTAATTTGCTGGCTCCGTTACCGTTCGAATTGAGCAATCAACAGAAATCAGACCGCTGGTTTACAACGTCGCATCAAATTAAAAAGTTGTTAACGAATTTTTTAATAACTTTATTCCGGGGCTGTCGATTACTGGCCACGCATAGCGGCCCAGCTGTACGAAACCGAAGCTATCATCACATTTTCCATTGCCGTGTCGGTCTTAAGCATTCTGCAACAATTAGGCTTAAAAATGTGACTGGAACTCTTTTGAGGGAAAACATTTTTCTATTTATCCACTCTCTTTTTATCTCTCTTTGTCTTCTATTTTTTTGTTACCTGGAACTGAAACTTAAAATTTCAAGTAAATAAGAAATTACCTAAGTCATGTAATATGATATCTACTATGCAAAAAGGCGGGTTTTCTTACCTTTGCTTCACTTCGCTCTCAAAGATTTGTTGATGCAAAACCAGATTTGTGAAATTTGTCCACTGTTGGACAGAGGCTCATATAGGCGTTATTTTTCTACTCCAATCACTATTTGGATCAGATACAAATAAATACAATGCATAAATTGCATTCAGAATAGAACGTATGTAGAAAGTCGTATTTTCCTGTTTCTAAAAACTTTCAGAAACAAAGGTAAAAAAGTAATCTGTCCAGTTACGCAGACATAGTCCAAACAACTTACGTAGTGTTACATAAGCCTTTCAGTAGTTTGCACGGGGTGTGGCGAAAATGTTTATGTCACTATGTACATATTAGCTGGTGGTAGCGTTGTTGCACTTTAATCAATGTGCGGCTTTAAATTTAAAACTTAAAAAGTTAAAAATCTATGGAGTATGGAAATTTCTTTTTGACGTAGTTGCAGCCGTAACATGAGTGCCATAAGTGGGCTACGTTAAATTAAATATGCGATCATATGCGCATAGTACTCCGGCTATGAATACGTACAGCATTGGCGCCGACAGAAAAATATGCAGGGGGGTGCAGGGTGTTACAAATTGTTCACCCTTCCTCCTTATAATAAATAAAATACATTTTTAAGTGCCATACATGCCAATCACATGAAATATTTCAATTTATTCTCAAATTCAACTAAAAATAATATAATTTGTGAATCGATTAGCTTATTTACCCGGGAATCCATATCGTATTATATATTCAGACGATGGCCCGGAATTGCACACTGTCGTAAACGGTTCAACAGACTTTGGCATTATTGAAGCTTTTACACCAAAACCTACAGCCGAGTAGTTGTACTTTTTACCATAAGTTTCCCTACGGTCACAAATTCTCCACTAAATCGTTGCAATTTGTAAAACCCCATTTCTCTGTGTGTATACTCCTGAATCCGAAAATTGGTGAAAGAGGATTCATGCGGATTAAAAACTGTTAATCTCAGAACTTTGCGAAGCCTGTTTAGTAGCCCAGTACTATAGATTCTATATAGATAGCGTTGCCAACTGATGAATTCCTGACAACGGGTTTAAAATCACCATATTTTGCTAACTTTTCCCGATTCCTAGGAAGTAAACACAAATTTGTTTTTTTTAGACAGCTCAAAAACAGCATTTTATTTTATGTGTTTTGTAGCAAATAATTCAGTTTTTAACAACTCAAATATACGATAATTCAGACATAAGACAACAAAACAATATATTGTATGTACACAATTTATACTGTTAAAACATCAACAACAATTCTATATTTCCCAAATTTTGCTTCTTCTATTTATTACGTATTTGTAAAAAAATCTGTAAAAGCGAAAAAATTAAGTTTGCAAAATATGTCGAATTTACAAAAAAAAACCTAACAAATAGAAAAAACGAAATTAGGAAATTATTCTTTTTTGCGTGATTTCTTATCTTTACTATCTGATTGACAACAGGTGATTACAGACTTCTTCCAGCAATTGTAATTCAACCATAAGACCGTTACATATTTCAACCACCAGACCTAGCCAACACCAATACACAAATTGAATCGAATGAATCATCCCGAAATGTGCTATTCAGTACACTACAGAGGGTTAAAACTTGGACACGAAATACTATGTGAGCCAGCAAATTAAACGGGGAGGAAGAGAGCAGAATCAAACCAAATTTTTACCGATTCAGCTACTGACCAATTTGGTAGAGAACCAAGAAAATTAAAGTTCACTAGAACACTAGAATTTAATTTAACAGAAAATTGTATCGTTCTTATCATAATTTTTATACCTATCTTACTTGAATTACCTAAAATATCTAAATTGCTACTCAGGTAAAAATGTGCCGAAATTTTCCCTACCCGTGGGGGTTCCAGTGCACCACCTTGCACCCACCCCCGGCGCCCATGACGTATAGGCCAGTTAAGGAACCTTTTGCAAATATTTTATGTAAATATGTACGTATGGGCTACGCAAAAGGTGGTTGCTCTTCCGTCGTTTCATACGAACACAATTGATAATGCGTTATTCCTGCTTTTGTTGCCTTATTTGCTGGCAATGCTCACGGTATTGTAAGTGTTCACGTCAAGAAATGGGAGCGGAACGTAACAACAACTGAAACACTATTCCAAACAATACTTAACTTGATCATATTTTCATGAAAGGTGCTATGTGGGGGTTTTTGGCATCGCTGATTTCGAACATGTTTCCTAATTTAAAAATTCAAGATGGCGGCTTCAGTATGGCGTATTCAAAATACTCTAAACTTGCTCAGATATTCATGAAAGTTGGTTTATGAGGGCTTTTTGAGTATCTGTTTCTATATACGATTCCTAATTTTATTAACTCACGATGCTGGCTTCAATGTGGCGAACTCAAAATACTATTATAAAATACTTTAGATTTTCATGAAAGTTGGTGTTTGTGAGTTTCTAGAGTGGGCAACAACCAATATGGTGCCAGATTATACAAATTAACTTACGGGTGAGTTTTAGTGTGTTGGCTTCAAAAAATCATTTCTTTTGCATTTTTCGATATTCTGAATAATCCTATGTAAAAATTGTTGTAATATCTACGCTAGAAAATGAGTTGTACTAAATTTCATAAATGCCTGTCAGTTCGCGCCGAGGGTTTCTCCCGTCTTTCAAAACTTAAAACGCGTTTTTCTCCAAACCATGTTTTTGTTGTTGGCGTGAAGTACTTCGATATGAAAAAATTATTAGAATAGAACAAACTCGGGCTTAAATCGTTTGGCAGACATGTGATTTACGTCATGACTTGATTCAGAATTGTCGCGAGATTAAGGACAAAGTCACGGCCTCTCAAAGACGAAAATAATGTTAAATGTTAATGTTTTTGGGGGGGGGGGGGGTGGAGGACAGATTCAGCACCCTCATGTTTTTACTTTTAAAGAATTTTCCTAGTTTACGTTCTCCTGACTTATAAATTCAAACCTTAGAACAGAAAACTCATAGGAAAGGGCATCTGCAGACAAAATTTCAGCATTTTTTTTGATGTAGTGGACCCATATCAATGTGTTTGTAGCGACAAGGAGAGTATTATAAAAATGAAAATGTTAAGAAGTGGCTGACATTTTCTATAAGCAAATGCCCCCATAAATTGAACTTACTGGAGATGACATTTAATCGCATGGGGAAGTAAACAAACAAAACACAAAACTGATTTTTTTTTGGTTTTTTGAAAGCATTTCTGCAATTTTGTGTAAAATTATGTGAAATTATCGAGTTCAGGAAAATGTTCTTTTATTCAGATGAACCAAGTCTTGAAATACAATGTATTCCATGAGGGCTCTGATTTTCGATAGACCCTCATTTAGCGAATAACAAACTATTACTTAAAATTAAAATTCACTTAAAACTAGTTCAAAGTATGATTAATAACATCTACGAGTGCAATTTGCAATACCTCCCGATTTGGAATAAATTATTCAGCGACTAAAGTTTAGTCCAAATTCGCACGTAGTCTTAGCAAATTTAGCCGTATTATGCATACTGCTTTAATAACAAACAAAAAATTGCTTCCACAACAGACAGGAATTAAATTAATAAAAGAAACGGTAACAAACAAACAAAAACATTAAAACTACCAGCATTTCTTTTTACTTGGTATTCTGAATCTCGGTAAAGATAATGGTGCGGGAAATTTGATTTGTCTAAACCAGTAACCCTAAAGTATGACCCTATCGGAAAGTACCATAGATTTGACAAATGGCGTCGTATGTCAATTCGGTTTTGACATGTTTGAAGCAAACAGAATAAGAATGTCTTTGGATTATCAATGGATCGCTATAGCGATTCCCTGTCGTCATGTCGCGTTTTGGTGATTTGCACTCCCAGTTGCCCTAGATTTCTTTCCATGGGGTTATTTAAAAACAGGGATTTATGTGAACAAGCCACAGAATATGATAGCCCTCAAGAAGTGGAGAACCTATCGCCCGAAGTTCTGAAGAAAACCATAAAAAATGCCATATAAACAACAAAAATGTTTATCAACAATTGCGCCGCGGCCACTTCAACGATATAATTTTCAAAACATGATGGAAAACAAAATGCAATGTCTAAATAAACAATTAAAACAAAGCATTACGAAAAAAGGGTCATACATTATTGCCTACCCTGTATATGAAATTAAATTTGAAAGGTCTTAATAGAATTAAAATATTCCTAGAGGAATTGCAGTGGACAGGAATAATGGGAGAGACAGATGGATGGATTTGAGTATACTTTTCCCCTAAAAGCTACTTTATACGATCGTGTGTCACCTCAGCTTCCTTTTGCTCAAACACGACACCCGATAGTACAAAGGAGTCTTTTGCGGAAAAGTGCACTTAAAGCCGTTCGTCTGTCTCTGCCATTATTGCAGATTTTGGAAGCTTGAAGTATGTTTTGTTAGTAAACTTTCGAAAATGCAGGCTTCGAACACTGTATTGTCGTTCAATAAAGAACAATATTTCCAACTCCGAAATATGCTACATTCTTATACATACATACTATAAATGGAGCAAAATGTCAGCCTTTCTGTCAAAATACGCTCGACTGTAAAAAACCGTTCAAAATTTATTCTCGACAATCAAAAACTTAGTCGACTTCGAAAATACCATTCTGGCACATTTTGAACATTGTCGACATCGATATTGGAAATACGGCCCCATGATATATGTTATGTACATGTGCTATGCGGGCATAGGTGATGAAAAATATTTCGGTCGAGTGCCTCTTTCAAAAGAAATAACTTTAACGGACATGAAAATCAAAGCGTATATTTTTTTCAATGAAAAACTACTCTTTTTTGCTTCTATAGCGTGCATGTTCACGTACATGAACACGATTCATGTGGCTCTTCAACGACTGTAAAATGATTATTAGCTCCATGGGCTGTTAATGGGTAAATCAGCAAGCAAATCATGTCTTGGTGAAAATAAAAAAGAAGTGAGTTGGCAGTGAGTTGGAAAGATTTGGAGCTACGATTGGGGAAAACATGAAGTGAAAATTGCGCTAAATGTATGTTTAAGTGCCCGTGAGAGAAGAAGTAAAAAATTATCAGTGATGGTATTAAAGCAACACTTTTTTGAAGCAGATAATGCAAGTCCGATCACGTCAGAATTTTTTAACACGTTCACGATAAAAAGAAGTAAACATGCCAAAATCATCCAAATCCTATTAGCGGCAGATATCGACACTAAAAGCCAACAATTAAAGAACACCACAGCGCGACTCATGCAACCAGCTGCAACCCCACGTCCCCTCCGGTACGTGCGCTGTGACTCACAAGATTGGCGGGCTGCCCATCATGCAATGGATCTGATTGTGGAAAAATAACACGTCTGCTGGCGGTGTACCAGATTCAGAATGATTTTGATTTTATATAATTTAGGTAAATTGCGTTTTTGCGCGGTAGCGGGTATCTCAGGTACGAATGTGATAAACGTGTAATACCAGTCGTTAGCCGCCTGTTCGCAATGATTTTTTCTGAGGGAGTGCGGCCACCGCCGAGATAGACGTCATGCACGCGGACGTGAATTATGGGATCGGCAAAACAAATAATTGGGCCGTAACGAGTAGGCCGGCGCTTTTTTCAATGCATAATTGCTGTCCCGCTCCGGTTTTAATGTAAATTTTAAAATCAAACTATTGTGTGTGAACATGAAATTCATTTGTTAACAATATTTCGAGCTGTTCCTGCCATACGACAGCGGTGCAGGCCAGGTTTGGCATGTCGTTCCCGCATATGCTCACGTAATAACCCATTATTAGTGGCATGAATGTCCTCCAGAACGTTCGGCGCCAAGTCGTTATTAGCTTTTTTGTATAATTCTTCGAGCGCCATGGCAAGGATCCGGTAGCGAGATACAAATTATGTTAAGGACATCTAAGTGGATGTTTGAAACTACCGTTCTATGCTAATAGAGTTGTCTGTACCTACTTATGTACACGGAAGCGTGAACTCCTCGCCAGTCATGCGCCATGGTTGTCTATCTTTTTAGGGCTTGGATCCCCAGTTCGTGTCTACATCTGTAGTTCAATAACGTATAACGCTGCCTCGTTATTCCGGCCCGTTTCCCATATACAAACATCGGTACAACACATGCGGACCCGTAGACGTATATTTTATCTCATCTCGTCTGCTGGAGGCCTATAAATTTATACACAGTCAAAATATTTTACATAAAATGTATCCTTCCTTACATAGTTACGGTTCCGTGCCGGTGGCATACACGTTTTTAGTTAAGTATTAACCTCAAAATGGCGACGAAGTAGTGTCTTTAGGTCGATGTACAACAAATCGATACTTTTTAAATTCCTTTAAAATGTTTACCCCCGCTGGGCGGGTGCGCCCACTTTCTTAGCACAGCTAATCTTAAAGGTGCTATTTATCAAAATTAATCTTAAACGGAAAGTTTTATACTCATTGGAACTTCACTTGCCCATTCCACGCCCCCAAACCCTCCACATCCCCCAAAAACTGCGAATTGCTGAAAATGTGCCATAGCGGTCGCGACGGAAGTCACTGAGGAGTTTCTGGGTGACTTTGTGGGTAGCCAGGAGGCCAAAGCGGTTTGTCTGAAGGGTGGCAACGGAATTCATTTCCTAACTTTATGGGAGAATAATCTCACGTAGCACAATCAGAATGTCGTTGAACAAAATTATTAAACTTAGGAGCTTTTCCAGGAACTTAGCCGGGATTTGTACGTCGGGGGACTTACGATTTCATGCGAACCAGAAACTTCCACTTTGCGTTCTCCGGCCATGATTGATGGATTCTCAATTTAAAAAGATTGGCTTGTTGCTTGTGCCCATACTACGGAAGAGTAGTATTGTTGTTTTTAAAATCTATGGATGATGGAAACCATTTTATAATAGTCGACCAAGTGCGATTCGCTGCTCACACGTTAACAAAACAAGTTTTACCGAAACCAGAAGTCTAAGAAGAACCAAAATAAGTTATTTTACACAACGTAGGTACTTTGAAAATGAGATGCATGGGTGTTGGGGTAGCAACAATTATATCTTGTCAAGATGTGTTTTTGTCGTATGGCGATATCTCATAACGTGTTGGTGATATCAATAACTCTGTTGCACAATGATACACGCACCATAAAATTAACGTATTTTTGGGCTTTTTGGAAAAATTTTTAAAACTTTTTTCATAACAGAATTAACGTTCGTAAAACTTGGAATTTCCTTATAGAAGAAAGACTGAAAAAAAAATAGGTTTGCACAAGTTGCACAAAGGTACACGCACTTCATGAGCTCCTCAGCCTTTTATTCGCTATCGGTATTTCAATTATTACATTAGTACATTAGTATCCTGTGTATCTCTCTAAGAGATAGGTTAGTGTAAGACTAGGTTCTGCAACAATTTTATTTTAATGTAGGCCCACGCTTCATATCATAACAGCTGTTTTAAGCGGGATCTGTATTGGGATTTTTTTAGCGGATTTTTGTTAATGTCTCCGGAAGGTTGTTTGGAGGGAGAATTTCGATATTCGCCAGTTCAAAGACTTGTGCTATACTAAGGAAAAATCTTAGAGTAAAAAAATTGACGTCTTAAGCCCTCTTGTTTTACCTTTTAGCCCGAATATCTCGGTAAGTATCGTATCTACGTTGAAAATGAATATAAGTGTATTTATGTGCAATCAAATTTCCTATCGGAATAAGTTTTTGCAATTTGGTAAAACAAATTTTCAATTTTCTGCGGCACAAGAGTGGAAATTCGGGATAAAATGGTGAAAATTGCTCAACAGAAACCGAAGAAAACGTTTGATACTTCTGAAAATGTATGCTCGAGAAATTTATTAATTTAATTTAATTAAGTTATTAGAAAAAGAATGGCACAAGGAAAAACACGATATCTCTTTTCGTTTTTGCACAATAATCTTGCAATTTAGTATTTTTACAAATTTTGAAAGCTTTGCTGAACGCCAAATACAGTCTTTATGATTTATTTATTTTTTAGAAGAGCATTCAAAGTATCAAACCCTTTTTGAAAAATTCAAATTGTTTAATTAGGAGAGCCTAGGGAATTTTTTGAAATTTTTATTAATTTTTTTGCTTATAAACAAATAGAACATTTTAGGGAATTTTGTCTTCATAATTTGATACAATTATACTACATTAACAACAATATACCTGTTGCAGTTCGCCAAACATTTAAAAAAAAAATTAAGTAAACACGGGTGTACTTTGACGGCTATATCTCGGGAACGAATCAACAAATTTCAATTTTTTTTAAAATGAAGCGTTCTGCCAAGTACTTTCATCCTATAGTTTTTGAACTTAAAAGATTAAAAATTCGCGAAAATATTCTAATTGTTTATATGCAAAATTTAAAAAAAATTACAAAACATTCCATAGGTTCTGCTAATCAGCCGATTTGAACTTTTCAAAATGGGTGTGAAAGTTTGAATGCTCTTCTCTCCTCTTTTTTATTTTAATTGAAGTGCCCATTTTGTTGCCTTTTGATAGAGGTACAACACGTCCAGGTAGAGAAAGGATATAAAAATTTATACGTATAAAACTTTAGCGGAATTTACAAAAGTCTGCGAATTGTTTTACTGAAACGTCCTCAAGGTGCAACACTAACCCTCATTTTTCATGAGTATCCCCAACTCGACAAAACGAAATCGCGTTCACCAGTCAAATCTGTCTACATTTTTATTACTGCCCAAATTTTCTATGCGATCCTTTCGAAACATCATTTTGCCAATAATGATTTATGATGGAATCCGGGTACTTGACTATTATTCATAAATCAAACGTATGAGCAGAACTGAGCCTTCTGGCTAACATACAAACCCAATGGGCCCGCTGCCGATTTATGAGCCGCATATGTGCTGCTGTGCAAAACTATAGAAACGGAGGGATCGACTGACGACGTTATTATGATATTATTCAACTTTCCGAGCTTTCTCCCGATAATTATTTAATCGAGGTGATTTATGAATTTATTCGATGCCTACTCACTCCCTGCCATAATGGCGATAGTGACGATATAGGTGATATAAGCATAAACATGAAATGTGGGTATAAACGGGCATGAGCATGTGGCTGTGTCCGCTCCCCTTTCGATTAAGACCCATGCCGTACCCGCCATCCGTATCCTGAGTCGTGGAACAAAAACGATAAATGTACGGCGCAGTAAAACAGAGGCGGTAGCTGTTATACGTTTTGTCCTATTGATCCACTAATAATGTTTGCCGATTGTTTTTGCTATTTTAAATTGCCGCTGCGGTTCAATTGCGCTGCAAAGTGCCTGAATTAGCCAGCTGCATTGTGGATGATTTGTAGCGCTGAATTTGATTAAAATATTTTGGTCGGCCCGAATGTTTTATTACTCACCCGTAAGCGGCTAATGTCGGGTCGTACGGATAGTACCCTGTGGTGGGCTGCAGTCCTGCTGATGTCCACGCACTCATATCGGTTGTTGGTCCACTTTCTTTTAGGGCATAGGGATTACTCTGAAATAAATTATAAACGAACATATTTAACCTTTTCTCCTGGTAATTGCTTAACAGTGTATTAATAAGATTACAAAAGTACTCAATCAGCAAATAAACAATTGACTTGAAATAGGAAGCCGTCAAATGTTGAAATCATCGGACAAGATCCTGCGAATGGGGAGGTTCTTGTTACTCAGGCCCCAATTTTTGGGAACGGGGTTCGAAACATTTTGCTGAACATTTTGAGAATTTATAAAGTGAAATTGTTGGAATTTGACATTAAATAAAAATCATCGGATCCCTTGGCAGTTGTGTACTCTTTTTGATGACATTTTAGAACATGCTTTGGAGTACAAATGGCTGATCATCTCAGAGTGGTTCACAAGACTTTACTTTTCAAAAAAAAAACCCGGACGAAGAAATCCAGATAGATTAAATTGCAACTTATTGTCGGCCAGATTTTGTGCCCAAGACGATAGATGGCACGACCTTGGAACTTTGTTTGCAATAACGTCATTGTTTCGTAAATGGTGTGGCAGGTCGCCCCATCTTGTTGAAATCAAATATTATTTTCGTCCATTCCATCCAATCCATCCAGTCGTAATGGACGATTATGCACACTAAAGTGAACACGTAACTTGCGGATTGGCACTGTAAAATGTTCTCCAATTTTTCGCCTGAGAATCTGACATGGCTTGCAATATTTATATTTGTAAGAGGATTAAAAAGTTGACAAAAAGTGAAATCGACTGAAGCCCGAGAGCAGTGCAAGGTGGGCGAGTGACGATGTATTTGCAATGAATTAAAGTTTTTTCTCCATCACTCAATTTCTTGAATTTCCTGAAATAAGTTCTGAACACAGTTGTGATAATTTCGGCTTACTTCAGGTTCCCAGGCAAGACACAATCTCGCCTAGTGGGTTGATGCCCGATTTCCTGCTGAAGGTGATGCTGGTTCGAACCCCGATCGGGGTTGGTGCACTTTTTTATTTTTTTTTACTTTTTGTATAATCCATATATACATACATACATTCATATTTTAATCAGGAAGTCAGCTACGTAGGGCGTTCCATTCTATTTTTATTTATTAATAACTGGGCGCTATTTTACGAAGGGACAAGTTTTCGCAGACTTGTAAAAATGCTCACAGATTGACAAACATCTTCTTGACACTTGTCGCTTCGTAAAACAGGCCCCAGGTGGCAATTTTATAATTATATTATTATAATATGTAAATTTTCTCTCGAAAAAGGCTCTAATTCTGATATAATTTAATGACCCGGGCGACAAATCGATCTACCTAGGTTATATCTCTGAGCAAATTTAGGAAGGATGCCGGAGCCAAAATATTTTTACGCATTTATAGAAGTTGAAAAATGGGGTTTATGGGGCTACTGATTATAAATACGGCGTCTAATTTTAATAATTCGTGTGGTTTGACCAAAGATGGAGGAACCAAAAAAATAAATTTACTTCTTTAGTAAAAACTACCTATTGACAAAAAAATGATATTTGCAAACATATTAAACAAGTCGACATACATACTTATGTATGCATCTGCAAGCCATGTATGCCTTCAATTCCAAGTCAGTGACGTTAAATCTTTGAATTTCATTTCAATCAATTCATCTCAATTAAGTTTATATCGTTTTTTTTTGACTATAGCGTGCTTTTCCTGTGATTCTCTGGTTTCTGGAAGTTTCCACCTCCTCCGCTTCAAAAATAAATTATTAGTCAAACCTAATTTGTTTAACGCTAAAATAACCCTACAATGAAATGGCGGCCCCGACATTAATTCGAATTCGTTGAACGTCGAAAGTGGGGGATGGGGGAAACCCATGCTAGGATACGGATCTCTTAGTATGGAACCCCCTCTAAAAATTTTGTGACTCTTCTTGCTAGCCTACAGTTTATGCGGTCGCCCTACCGCTAATCATGCAGGTATTTGCGAATGTACCCCTAAATAGGGGTTGGAAGGAGTGCCATCGGTAAATCGACATGTTAAAAAAATAAGTGTTTGTCAAATTCGGTTTCTGTGTATCAAAGTACATAATACAAATTAAATTTTTATAAGTCATTACGTGAAAAGTATTCTATGACAATGTAGGCACACTCTTTATCTCTGATCATCCAGATAATTAGCTAGGAGATTTTAAAATAAGGTAACGAGGTGTAAGGGTAAGAGAGGAGGGCGCGGCGTGTCGAAGAAAAATTGAAGCAGTAATAATGCATATTCGAGTTCAATGTATAAAATCATACTTAGAATTTTCAAACTACCAAAAGCACTTCGAATATTCTTTCTTAGGCTAAAGACAAAGCGATTCAAATAAAAATATTTAGCTGCTTTCAAGATAACTGTAGGTACGTATACCAAGAAAATTTCTTCATCTGAAGATTTCATAAATCTACTTATTTTCAATATTTCACGTACATTTTACGTTATTTGAATTTAACCCTCCTACCTGCGGGTTAATATAATTTTATGGAACCATTCACGATGCAATCAAGACCTAACTGACCATCTATGAGATTTTATTATATGTACATATATGGCAATAGTGCTAAATCAGTGGATAGTAAACGCAAGTCGACATCGCACGAAAACAACGAGTCGAGTGTTGTTTAATTCTCGAAACACTCAACGTGTCGATTTCCTTCGACGTCGACTATCATGAACTGGTCGCTGATCTAATGAGATGGCAGTCGTGTAGTTTAGAGATCATACGAGACACTAGGCTTACAGACCACTTAAACGCTCAGCGTCAGACTGCAACATGCAACTATTTACCGTGTCGATGCGCACACGCTGTCACTAAAAGAGTAGCCGCTTGCACAGTAATCGATTAAGTCTCATAAAATTTGGTTCTCAAGAGGTTTGGACAAATGTTGCGTTTTGTCCCTGAATGCGTCATAATTAAAAATTTAAATTTCTTCCCACCGTCCAAAGTTGTACATCTGCAAGCAGCGCGGTAGGCGCGCCGTCATCCAACGGGCACCGCTCAGCAGTTGGGTAGTGAACAGCGCGACGGTTTTTTGTTTTTTATAAATATTCATGATCGAACCCACGAACAAGTGTATTTCAGCATAAATTAATTGCTCTTAGGAATATTTGTATTTTTCATTCGTGCTTTTGTCACCTGACACAGGTGAAATCCGAGCAAGTAGAAAGCTGTTGCGCTGAGCAGTGCTAGAACCGCACGCTCTCGCGGAATCGCTTTGCCGGCAGGAGCGTGATGAATTTTAACGTTTTGTGAAAACTCCTATTTACCTGGCCTCCCTCTGCGATTAATTGCGGGAGCAACTCGATTGCTTGCTGTTTCACGTCGACTTTCACCCGGTCTAGTCCACACAGAAATCTGCAGCGCGTACCATCTACCAAGTGCCTGGCATGCTTGCAAAATGCAAACTGAATTTAATTACCTGGCGGAGGTAAAAAATGTGTGGGAGATGCTGGGGCTCCCATATTTGCTTACTAACGCGAAAATCAATGATTGTTCAAGCAGCTCTGTTAATAAGGCTAAAGCATGCAGTTTGCTTACACCTGATCCGAACGTGTTAATTATTTCCCATTCCCAGCGAGCGGTGCCTTGTTGGCGCACGAGAATGAAAAGTTGCAATAAACTAATTAAAAGAGTTAATTGTTCGATGTAATTGCATTTCTTCAATTAATTGCAAACGCCGGTGCACGAAGCCGGGCCGGGATGCACGGACTGCACAGCGACCTCAGATTAGATTCACATGCGTGCAGAGATACAGCCGGCAGCAAGTCATACTCGCGTTCATCAGATACGCAACGGCGTTTCTAGCGCTGCTGCTGGCTGCGCAAAGGTGAGTAGGTTCTTGAACGCCCAGGTAGATGTGCAAGGAGAAGAAAGTCCGGCATGCAATGGCGTGAGAGGAGCATGTGCACCATATAAAAAGCGCACACGTATAAGCAACCCCTTTTCTCCGCGATGTCGTGCTGATTTTCGTTGCTTTTAAAAATTGTTATTTTTTCCTTATTAATTTGCGGGTGAAATATTCTAATTTGCGAATGCAAGGGGAGCTTGCCATTATTTGCAACGGTTGCACTGTTAACGTAATGCAATAGGCAAAAAGTGCGCTTATGGTGCAATGTTGATAGGGCGAATTACCCAAACAGATGGCAATTGTGTCATTTTGAGGAGTTTTACGACCTGCAGCAACACACGAGCGTGCTTTAATGAATGATTATTACTGGATTTTGTTTCTTGTTATTTTACGGCTCCCTCCATGCGAGCAGTATGTAGGCCGAATTGTAACTATTCCCGCTCTGCAACTTAGTGTTGAATATCGACGATATAATCATTACCTTTGTTGCTTCCACTGTACAGTTAATCCAACTAAGTGTTTGCTTTTCATGAGACTATTGGACCATTTTGAGGTAATGCAAATTCAATACGTGCAGAAAAAAAATTTTTGATATGCGCACGTACAGAAATCTTTTATAAAGAAGAATTGTGATGTTATGAAATGTTTGCAACATACATTTGCTTATCTAATAAAGGTTCATTTTACTAAACGATAATCGCTGTAACATTTACATGAAAAAAATTATTCCCACTTTAATAAGGTGTGAGAAATTTTGTCCAAAATCCACCCCGGCCTTTGGTGGCTTGATACTTATGCAAATATAATAGGTAATTTTTCCCTAATATCAATAGTTCTTAAGATATCTTGAAGATAAATTTTTTTTCACATTTTGATTTTTCATAATTTTTCCACAACTGTTTCAACTGGTGCATATTAAAATTATCATTCCTTGTTACATTCCGGAGGCTTTACAAAATAACTATCATCGTCACTCTAAGTATTATAGTTTTGTTTTAAAATTTTCCAAATATTTTCCATATGTAGGCGAGCTACGCATAGAGACCTTAGATCCAAATTTCATGTGTCTAACGTCCGAGGATTCAATGACAGTTATGACACTATTATATACACACAGGCAGACTGACAGATAACCGAATCTTATCTATAATATAAAAATGAATCGCTGAATGTGTTGCTAAGCGCAAATCTCGAGAGCAGCTGAACCGATTTCGCTAATTCTTTTTCTATAATATTCCTTGAAGTACGAGGATGATTCTTACGGAGAGAAAAATTTAAAAAATTGCATATCTATGTATATATATCAAAAAGAAAGTCGTGTTATGTTAGTTACACTATTTATAACTCAAGAACGGCTGAACCGATTTGGCTGAAAATTCGTGGGGAGGTAGCTTAGAGCCAGAAGACGGACATAGCGGTTTTTATCCCGTTCGTCCGCGTTCCCGTCGCGTCCAGGAAGAAGAAGAAGAAATTTGTCAATATGCAATTATGCCATGTTACGGGTATCGTTGGAAAGGGGAGGTAGTGTAGAATGTGTTGGCGAAAGAAAGGTTGGTGAAATGTGGGAATTATTGGTGAAAACGTGTTTTTGTTGAGGGGGAGGGGTGGGGGTGATACCCCACAGAAGTGTATCTCAGGGGTAGGAGGAGGCACTATAGCAACTTGGTCCGGGTTGGTGAAAGTTGGTGAAAATAGTGAAAACTTGGTTTTTTCGGTGGGTGCCGACAAAATTGAAACGGCTGTGGAAGAAAAGTGTATGCATGAATTGGAATAATTTTGTCACCATGTCATGAATTGGAATAATTTTGTCAGATAGCTAAGGAAGCAGAGTAATCTATATATATATATAGAAATGAATCCCTATTTCCCTTGGTCACGCCATTAGGCGTGAACGGCTGGACAGATTTCGCTAATTCTTTTTTGTTGTGTTAGTTATTGTCAGGAGAAGGTTCTTATGAAAGAAAAAACTAAGAACATTGCGCGGAAAATTAGAGAATTATGTTTTTGGTTTGGGTTTTTGGGGTCACTGATTTTGAATCTGCCATCAAAATTTTGGAAATCAAGATACTGGATCAATATGGCAACCGAAAAGTTAAACTTCAAGGGATTTCCCTGAAAATCCGCGCTTGGGGATTTTCGGGATCACTGATTTCGAATCTGTTATTCAAATTTCCAAATATGAGCCCACCCCCTACCCCGCTGGGAGATATAGGAGAGGGGGCGCAATAAGGAGGTGGTGTAAAATGAGGAAAACTAAATATAATAATACTTTACAGTTAACAGTTAAAAAAGTATTAGGAATAGGTATTTAATAGTATCCCGGGAAACACCGGGTCCGGGCAAGCTAGTACTAAAATAATTCCGTTTTTACGATACGCATTTTACTATAAAAAAAAGCCCAAATAATTTTCTATGAAATCGGGCCTTGCATAAAGGCAGGGAGATTAAATAGGGTTCCGTTTCATTTCTACCGCCATTTTTAAAATAATAGAAACTATAAACACAAATAAGTGATACAGATGTCCAGTCGAATAGGAAAGAAAAATGTAAAGTTTCCGAAGTGTCTCTTATATAGGCCCATGGCTGGGTACAATAGGAGAGCCATTTGGTAATGTGCAAGGAAGCTTTGTGTGATATTGTCACGAGCGCTAGCTTTCTCAGCTCAGTAGCCGTAAACTCGGGTGACACGTAAACAACGAAGTGCGCTTGTATACTTGTTTGTGTTGTTTGAAAGTTCCACTTCCGCAGTCGTAGAAATATGAATGTTTTAGAAAAATTGATATTCTACGTCTTGGAATAATACACCGATGTTGCCGACTGGTGCAGACTGAATAATGCTGCAGAGGGGATTAATTTTGTGGTAGATTCAATGTAGGATTTTGTTCACTAAGTATTCAATTTTCTTTGCCTAGCGAATTTCAAATTAATGTGTTTTTCGCAGACCGTTGCGCAAAAATCTTTGCAAATCAAGACAGCACATTATCATCCACTCTTTGAGCATGAAAAAATCTCTTGGACAAAAGAAACGAATATTTGAATCCTCGTCTACGAAATTCTTACAACCCGGGAATATACACCTAATATTTGTTTTATTTCTGCTTAGCCAGAAGAGCCCTTCAAAATCAAATACTAATTAAATCAGAATTGTGCAGTAGATAATATCTCTGTATGTAATATAGGTTTTGTATGATGTAATAGGTACAACGCAAGACACACTCTAATATTTGTAATTGAACTGGCTGTAATTAATGCTAATTAATCATATGAATAACTCAATCTTGCCATATGCTATGATGAAGCATTTTACCTTTCTTCAAATCTAAATTTTACCACATATTGCATAGTTTAATGCGGCACCAACCTTTTTTTTTAATTAAGCGCCTATGCTGTGTATATTCATTGATAAACCTAAGTTGCAAAAATTCCTTCATAGATTACTACACATTACCTTTAATTTTACAAAGGCACGATAGGATAGGTGCACACTGTCAATTTATTAACAATATTTCTTCATCCATCTCGTTCTGAAAAAGGGCATCAGAGCGAGGCAGGCAGAAGATCTTGTTTTAATTTAACTGTGTTCTCATCCCCAACATGCATGTAACATATGTTATCCTACGACCTGCTTGCCTGCTTTGAATGAGGCAAATTTGCACGAAGAGCTTGAAGAACTTCATGAGACCGAAGTGAACTTTCTCTCATAACTTTCATTGATTTGCTGCACAACATCACTTGGCTAGTGAAAATGTTGTATTGGGTCGTCTTTTTAAAATCTGTGCTACAAACTAATACTGAGAAATGGCTGAGGCTTTGGTACTATGGTAAATCCTACAGAAACACACGCAGAATATGTCTTAACAGATTATTTTAACCCTCTGGGTGAGTTATTGATATTCCATTATGAACTAAAATACGCAGTACGCAAAACCAAAATATTAAAAGCCTCCTCCCCCCTTGATATTTTCTTCATATATGTAGGTGGTGTAATACCGGAACTGCGAGATAACGGTATGTACCAATGTACCTATGTGCTGCGCTTCCATTAAAAGTTCAACTTTTACTTTCTAAGGCAGATAACTCTAATTTGATCTGGAATACCATAAATGACAGACGGCGAATAGACAATTTTCAAAAACCATTTTAGGGTGCAATGAACTCAACAACCCATAAAATCACTAAAATAGAAAATAAAACAAAAAAATTTGCGCTCGGCCACAATATTTAATTTTAAGCATCGAAGAAAAAGTCTTGACATGGTTTTTAATAAATTTCTAGATCCAACAACTTTCTTGAAAGATTCTATTATAACATATGTAGAACTTGTTGGTCAGCACAGACCTATAAATGAGTGGTAAGAAAAATTTCAGTAAAATTAGGTTTCTAATTTCCCGAAAACTTTAAAATACCACAATGGGTTGGACCCATGCTGGGAATTCAATCAGTGATACTTTCCAAAGTCCCCAATCGACATGAAAGGAAGATTGCTATATTTTACAATAATCACCATCCTCCGCAGACAGCTGAAAGGCGGCCTAATCACAAAGTTTACACACAACAGATCGTTAAATTGAAATACTTCTTAATTTGCTGGACACTGTTAGTTATTAGGCAGTAATCAGGTCCAAGAGTAACTTCCAACTCGTCACCCACCTGAAGGCATGTTATTAATGCTATCGGAACACTACAAAACGAATATTTACATAAATATGTGATTTCATGGGTGAATCGTCAAGCCATATGTGCACGACCGCAGAGTTGTGTCAGCGTGTATGATGGTGCAAAGGCGAAAGGCTTTCTTTGTCTTTCTCGAGCTCGACTAAATTTATGTCCGTAGCGCGTTCATTTGAAAATTTTTGAAAACATTCCGGCATTTGATAACTATAAAACATTCGATGCCGCAGCAGCGCTAAGATATGTTGCCCTGGAAGTCATAAGGGTCGTAATTATGCATTCGGTGGAAACATGAAATCTCTAAAGGTGGCAGAGGAACGAAAGTGTGGATAAATTATTTAGGATTTCCAGAAATTCACTCAACCCAGCAAGAATTCATTTACAATTAAATACTGAGATACTTTTTCTGCAGAAATTAAATGTTAGCAGAAGAGTTAACAAGGGATTCCATACATGTAAGCCTTACATATTTCAATTTTTATAAATTACCCTCTACGAAATGAGGTGAATTTTCTGGAAGTACCATACGCGAAGATTTGAGACGAACAATTCCTGCCTGAGAAGTGTCCGAGTGTATTCTGGACACGAAAATTGACTGCGGATGTCGAGCAGGTCACAACGTGATGAAGTCATCCTCAGAAGACAACCCAACGTCACGAGGAATAATCATTGTTTGTTTTTTATATTTAAGAAAACTTTTTCGAGTAGCAGCATGAAATTTATAGTTCACGTCTATAATTGGGCCATCACAGTCAATCTCTGTGCTAAATTTCAAATTCTTACGTGGAATAATTTCAGAGCAAATGGCCTGCGACAGACGGACAGACGGACGGATGGACACTGAAGTGATTCAATAAGCGGCCCTTTCTTGACACAGAACACTAAAAAGAACTTATTTGGATAATGGATGTCAATAAAGGCATTTTTTCACTTGTTTAAGCGATTTAAAAAAGTTTAAAGCTAACGAACTAACTACCTATAGATTTTATTTACCTATACGAATTAGCGCTCTAACGTTGTCCGTCTAAAATAATTTCAATTTCAATTCGGTCGTCCTCTGTGAAGTTGTTGAGCCGTTTGCAAGAGAGAAGTATGATGCATTACAAGAGGAACGAACGCAAAAAGGAGCAACACATGCTGGCTGAAAGGGTTTGCCGGGCGGGCGCAAATTATCGATCTTTCATTTAACGTGACGCTTTCAGCCTGAGTGGTAGCAGTAGTTAAGGCAAAAAGTGCAAAAGGGGGAAATACGATGAAAACGCTTGTTGCCCAGGGGGTTTGTGATTTTAGATGATTTTTGTTGATAATTTTTTTTTTAATTTGAAAATCCTTTTCAATTTAAATTTAATCGAAGTGCAACAGAAAAGGAGGGCAGTTTTCATTTCATCCGATATCACCGCCGACTAGGCAGGTACTTATGCTATGCGCCTTGATGGAAAAGCTTGAGTAGAATCGAGCAATGGGAATATTGACAGCAGGTGATGTGCACAGTTTTATTTCGTCTTTAAAAATTCGTGGTAATTGCTGAGGAGCTTTAAATCGCAATGAATAATTAAATAGTGCTTGCCGCAGGTACTATTGGAAGTTTATGATGAATTAAAAAAAAATTAAAATCTACACACACCGGAAGAATAATACCGAATTCACAATGCAGAGTAGAACAGAGCGGAGCACAGTGAATTTTGAGTGAAGAACGTAGGCAAATTTCCAAATTTGTTTGGGATGCGGTGAATCATTATTGCGTGCCATACCAATGCGTAAAGAGTGTGGTGGCTCTTCCAATTCTTTGTAATCTTTCGCTTGTTAGTAGGGTAGAACAGTAGATATGAAAACTCTTAATGAATCGGGAGGCCAAAAACTATATATTAAAATCAGATGAAGGCCCTCTGATTTAGACAGATCTCCTCGTATAGAGAGCATTATAATGAAATGAAATGAAATGAAAAATTGAAAAATTAAAATAAAAAAAATAAAATATGTGCCTGCTGAACAAACGGGGGATCTCACGGTATGAACCTGTTGATACCTTCCGTAATCAGTTCGATGATACGGCACATGAAGAAAATCACCTCACCTATTGCTCCAAAGAGATGTATAACCGCGGTTATGATAAAGAATTAAGAGAGAAACTTGAAAAAATTCAAGAGGAGAATTTAATAGGTGACCGTTATCGTCTTTGGCCCGCTTTAAAGATTTTTATCCATTTGGGAAAAGTTTGTTCCTTGACGAAATGCAGTGCAGGTTTCTAGTAGATACAACAAATGGTATAAGTATACAAAAACAAAGGGTAGTCTTAAAACCCAGGAGTGCCTTTTACATATGTTCACTTTGGATGTTGGACGTGACGAGAGTTTGATTTTTTTCTTCATTGGGAGTTAAGTGGACATGGACTTTAAACTTCTTCAAAAAATAAAAAGAGATGCCCTATTTAGTTCCCTAACAGTTTCAAAAAAGTTCTGCATTTAAGCTCCTTTCCTTGCAAAAGGAGGTCTTCATTAATGCTCTTTCGAGATAGGTAAAAACGAGACCACCTCTCTGCGGACATACTCTTGTTAAAATCAGGGCAACAAGATGAAGGAAAATACATATATTCGTTGACAGTCCAAGTGAAGAGCTAAAGTTCTAATCCAACAGAAAGCCAGTTGCAAGTGGAGTGAGAAGCTTCTCTCATCTAGATATTCGTTGTATGTGGTAGGTGGGGAAATCCCATACATTGAACAAGTACGTTCTGCTCTTTGAAGGCAACAATATTTAATAGTATATCTATGAAAACTCAGGTGACTGACGCAGGGCGCTATATTAAATTTCCCAAAAGGATGTTGTCAGTTTTCATAAAAGTATCAGCTAATCAAATTTGTATTCGTAATGAAGTCAATTGTGGGAGTTCATTACTCTGTACGAATTAAGTTCCTCTGCGGAAATAAATAAAAAATAAAATTTTCTTACCAAAAACTTCTGCCAATTTTGGTTGTATAAAACGGTTCAACACACGGATAATTACCTCAAATGCGCTTTTGTACAGAGTAGAACAAGGGACACACAAAAACGCAGCTAATATTAGAATTCATTTTGATATTAACGTTCTACATAGAAGTTTCGATTGCGTAATTTTATTACTTTCCTTTTCTATTTATTTCCCACTTAGATTATATTTTGTTTCATTTTAAGTTTTATATGTGTTGTTTTCCAAAAATCCTTTGTATAAACAAACAGTGATCTCACCATTCCACTCATCATTCCATCATTCACACTTAAACTAATGTACCTTTTATGTTATTCTACTTTATATTATATTTTGGACGTCCACAATTTAAATATTTAATGGATTGTTTTATTTCAAACCATTTGTGGACGACCAAGGACTTTTGATTCCGTAGCTAAATTTCATTGCTATCATTGTATTGACATGGCAGAGTTGCACTGAAAACGCTGTGTAGAATAGAACCTTTTTTAAAAATAAATTAATATCTTATATATTGTTATTAAACAAAAAAAGACGTCTCCTTTCAAGAATTTTTTTTAAATTTGTCTATAAACATTTTAACTGCAAGGTTCTAGAGCTAAAGGTAAAATAAAAATTGTTGTTCAGTTGAAAGAATTTATATAGCATTTAAATATGTTAAGCAATTTCTTAATAACCGAGCTATTTTGCGATTCCTAACAATTTAAAATAACTATAGCTCCCCACATGCAGTTAAGTTAAATAAAAACCCCTTCACACGCACTTTTTGTCTCCAAATGTTATTTGGCTATTAATGCCTACATAATTAAAGTACTTATTGCTTATATTTTAACACCGCCAAGGTATCAAATCAAACCTACGTATGTCATTGTTATCCCTCTAAAGTACTTTCTACCCTCCAAATTAACAACGAGTGGTACAATATCGAGAGCTAAAATGAGCGATAAAAATTATTGGCCCATGACGGACGCCTGCGAGAAGAAGCATTAAGTTTTATGAGGAACAATTTTGTATTAAATGGTGCTAAACTAAAATTAATTATTTTTTATGCAGCCACTGCTCGTGCAAGAAACGCGGACATGGACAATGTCGTTATTGCTTAATTGGCTCTTTTTGCACTCTTGTGTCTGACGTATTTCCTTCTTGGACATTTTATAAACACATAAAACACGCCTTTCGTTTGAATTGCCCATCTTAATTTAATTTAGCATTGTCGTGGAGCAGAAGATGATACTGGGCGAGACATGCCTACGTCGCTAATTTATATTCCCAGCTGGCTTGAAAATTGCTCTTTTTAAATGCACCGCAATTATTTTTTAATTGTAGATAATTTCTCGTAATACCTTCATTTCTAAGCAAAACGGATTTAAGCCATGTTTTTGCCATCCTCCCAAAAATTAATGTAACACTACCAAGGTAAATGTGTAAATATGATTTAGAAAGCACTCTGGCAGATGTTCTGGCTGTTAATTTATGGTAATAATAAATTTTACGATCTTGGATACACAACTGCCAGGTTTATACCGATTTTAGAGTTCCTATAGCGGAAAGAGTTTTATAAACATTAGCGTCCGCATTGTAACGACATGAATGCATTTCAAATATTTACAAAACACTTCCTTGGGTTGTATCATGAATTTTGCGATTGTGAAAAGCAGCAGTTTAATTGAAACTGCATAGCCTATTTTGATAACACAATATCAAATGAATTTTGAATTGACGCTGGTTGTCTTCAAAAATTTTTTATATTGTGCCAGGTGTGGGATACCCTTTTCAATCAGTGCACCCGCCACATAAAAAATTTGCTGCCGCTATACTTGGACTAACACACAGAAGTCTACATATTATTAGGTTCGCTGCACTGCGGGAATGGCGAAGAGATATATGCCGAGATCAACAGAAGTTCCTGGGAGAGATCCGATCTGATCTTCGACGATCTTCGACAGTCTCTCATCATACACCTCAGCAACCTGCAACCCAATTACCCGCTGTCGACGAAGAATCACCAGCACACATTATCTTTATACTCCATGAGAGTAAATACTAAGTTATCGAGGCTGCAGCCGCATTCCAAATTTCATATTTTCGCGTTGTCTATTCAAATTTCTATTCATAATTCCTTAATTAATTTTTTTAAATACACAAATGTAAATGAATGTTAAACATAATTATTCGAAACGATCGTAAGGCTAAAGGTATATTAATGAGCTATGTATGTAAATGCTACGACGTGACATGTGGGTAACATCATGTCAAACATTATTCAGGCGAATTCATTTGAGAAAGACAATTTGAAACTGCCCATATATTCTTCCCAATAGCTTTCAGCGGTAGATTGTGTAATAAAAGGCAACCGTACATCATTCTTCAATGGGGAATACCTCATAATGATTACTCTCTTGGAAATTCAATAAAAATAATTGCAACTCTTTTGATCGCACATTATTTAGAACATGTGTACCTCTGTTGGCGGCAAATATGTCCGCGTCGACATGGAACACACACAAAACCTGTTCACCTGAATGAAATTATTTTTATGACTGTAGACAGTGCGCAGGTACACTACCAGCTCTTAGCACTGACATATGTTCGCGCTGACGGTAAATGAGATAAGGCGCTTTGTAATTGAAGCAATTTATAATTTTATGCCCGTATTAATTTCAAATTGCGATTTAAATGATCGTTAAATTGTTCCTTATGGTTTACTGTCCGCAGTACCATCGCATCATCCATTCCGCGTGTGATTCAGCTGAGAGCCTTTTATTTTTGGAATAAATGGTTGGCAATTGATTTACAGCGTAGCAAAAATAATTATTTTATTATTGCTGCGATGTAACACGTTCGTTTTAATTATAGCTGACAGATTTCTGTGACTTGCCTAATTTATAGCCATTTATTTCTAAATACCATTTTCCGTATGGGTGAAGGCAAAGCGAAAGGTAATTGGTATGAATTAAGGGACGGTGTACTAAGTGAGATGCGTAACTTTTGCTCATACCCAAGTGTACAGAGAAGCATTCCCAAATCTTATCCATTATGGATTCATATATTCATTTCACTTCGTAAATCATCGTGAATATAGTAAATGCGCCGATAAAATCGAGCACTTAAAAATGTTTGTGAAATGTTTTCGTATCCGACGTCTACGAAATGTTTAGATTGCCTAACAAAGGAAAAGTACATGAAGTTTTGTGATATCGTGTTGACCAAATATACGATACTTTACAAAATTTAGCAGGTCATTTTATCTGTTGCTCTTGAAAAATGTGAGCCATTCAAAAATATATGTTGGCGTACGAGTCCGTAATAAAATGTTAAGAAAAATCAGAGCCCTGCCCTCGAGAAATACTTCCAGTGAGCAGCACAAAATATGTCAATATGATCCTACCTGCGCAATCCATACGTGAACGTGGGGGAGTTATTGAAAGCTACTTCGAGCTTATTGCCAATGCTTGTGACTTTGATGAAAAGACTAAAGAGCAGTGGTCTTAAAATAGAACCCTGTGATACTCCAGATTACTTTTATTAATTGTGAACGGTTATCCAATAAACTTTTAAGGTAAAGTTACCAGTAGTTGACACTTCAAGGAATTTTTTGCCTATTTGTTCATAGCACAGGATAAGTTCACCTTGCGGGAAATTTATGATTAGTAGTAGCTGCACAAACTATTCATCTGTTATATTACGACAAGTATTCATTCCTGATTGGAATGGTCGGTTGTTAAACTTCATAATTTTGTTTTTGTAAAAGTAAAATTTGATAACTATTGAATCAACCCAGCGAAAACAAAAAATTTAGTAGTGACATCCTTTTCTTTCGGTAGTTAACATATGGAGAAAAACCAATTAATAACTAGTCTTGTTAATGTATGAACACAGAAACGTATTGAATGTTTAAAAAATATTATTCCTGAGTAAGTTCACACAAAAAATTAATAATCTAACTTAGTTCGATCACTGAATACACATTTCCGGGTTCGTTGATACAATACAGCCCAGACTTCCAATAAGCAAAACTTGTCAGAGACGCGCACGGGTTTGATCAACAGGTCGCCATGACACTTATCAATGGCGGACTATGCGCAGTAGTTCGCAATTCAGCTGCTGAAGGTCGACACTATACAGACTAATAAGGTTCGATATATTCTAACTTATGGTTTTCTTATTTAATTTGGTTTTTTAAAAAGCGTCAAGTACTGGTGCCTTTATCTTAATTAAGTTTAGCGCAATAGAATCAAATTCAAATAAATGTTTCAATTTGTTAAGGGGCTAAATTAGCGTAGCAGCCAGAAACGAAGTCATTTTTTGTCATTTTTCGGGAAATTTTTGTCGGCATAATAAAAGTTCCGATTAACATTGTAACATAAGTAAGTGGTAAGTACGCTGAGCTATCACCTCGGGCTCCCCGGTTCGAGCCTGGCTCGGACCATACTTTTCCCCATAACATTTTATTCGTGTTGTTTCGTGATTGACCGAAGGAATTGAAAAAACGATGAAATTGAAAGCTTTGAAATAAGTTTGAATGTATTTTCGTTTAAAATTGTTTAGTATTTTTCGTTTTTAAAACATTTTTTTCGTATAAAACGAGAACAAGCCAACAGATTGAAAATCCCTTCGGTTAATCACGAAACAATGCTATAAGGAGAAACTGTGCAAAGTTTCAGCAAAATCGGTCGTTTCGTTCTCGAGAAATATTGCCTACCGTAAAAAAAAAAGCTGGACGAGGAAAACTGCAGGAAAATCGAGAATTTTCAATATTTGTAGCTGCAAATTTTTTTACAACTTCTTGAAATGATAAATTTTTCTATGTGTAAATTTCAAATAAAACAGAGTTTTAGTTTTTAAAATACAATTTTTTGAAAAAGTTGTTTTTTTTTCCTTCAAGACCCATGTAACTCCTTAAGGAGATTGATAAACGTAACAACGGATTTTCCAACACTTTCAGGGTGGTAACTTTTATTTGGCCACTACTATATGTAAAGGTTCAACGACTTATGTCCGTCACTATAGTGAATTTGATACGTCGTCTTATCAAAATAGTAAGTTGAAAATCCAAAATTTTCCGGTTTTTGTTCCGTTTAGTTTGCATACATCGCTATCGCCCTCATTTGTCATAATCGAAGTAATAAAATAATTCTAATAATAGCCATACTATGAAACTAAAATATGAAAACAAATCAGCGTAACGAAATAATTGGTGTTCCGCTAGAATCGAAGATTTCCTTATCGTATGTAGTGAGAATACAATGACTTGCATGCACTTAGTTATTACAGTGCTTTCACTCATGCAATTCAATCTCGTTCTCACCCTGAAGCGTATCAACTACTTGGGTAACTGTAGAACTAATTCTGACAAATACATAAATAATCTAATTGTAACCATGAACTGGGTTAGCACGAGGAAGAACTTTCCCCACAACTCTTGTTTTCACGATTTTTTTTACCTATTTATTTTTAACGAAGAGTTGCTAAAGGTCAGGTTTTCCTCGCATATCCTACATAATGTATTTACATAGTGGCACCGGCCGACACTTGGCATTAAAAACTCTTAAAAGCAACTCGATATAAGCTGCGAGCATGCAATCCGTTCTTGTTAATTACGATGCACCTACAACTCAGCCATGTAATAATTGGTAACCAAACACTTATGTAAAGAGTGGGGAAGGCATAAGGCGATTATGGAGTCTCGAGAGCGTTCAATTGTTTTGTTTTAGTTCAACTCTACGAAAGTCTTTCAAATCGACTAGGTAATGACTGATTTCTAAACTTTTGGAATAATCTCCTGATCTTATAAGAATCAAAATCAGACACCCACTCTGTAGATATGTACAAATGTAGTTATGAAATTGACAGGGTATCTTATTCGACAGCATAATGGCTGGTGACGTAATTGCTGAAACATATGCTCGAGTACTCGTTGTAGTAATCGGCTTAGGCTCGTATAATTCGCTTAGAGTTTTGCCATTTTATTTTGTTTTATTCATTTCCCCCTTACAAGATTTAATGTATTATACTTAGTATTAAAATGTGCTTACCAGACGATGTCTAAAACCGACCGAGCTTGTGGAAGGCGAGAACGCTCAAAATAACCCCCGCGCACCCTATGCAACATATATAACGGGCTCTCGCGCGACACAAAAGTATAAAATTTCATGTAAAGCAATAAAGATGCTTATGTTCGGCCGGTGTTTACATGGAAGAGTATCACAACATCGTTACAGGTGCTGAGCCCATTGTTGTTGCGGTCGGCGAGGGTAAATGCTCGCCAAAAACCCATCTGTTCCCCCATTACAATGATCGGTTCAGCGATCCCAGCGCCTAACGCCTAACGAGCTGCAATCCCAGATTCCATTCAGTTTCTTAAGAGCGATAGAAGTAGACAGCAATTGCGTTATTTGGCTGCCAAGTTGACTTATAAACATTTTATGGCACATAAAGCAGATGACGGCGCGGCGGCAAGAAGCAGGCCACCCGCGTCCGAAATCGCTGTCACAACAATTAAGAGCGCTCTAACAATCGCACAATTGCACATTCCATGCACTTCGGTGCTGTAAAATTACTGTAAACACATGCAAAGCACCTCGCCGGAAAGGGGTTTAAGGGTTTATGCAAATAAACACCGCCTAAAGCGAAAATTAACAAAAATTTCAGCGAACGCTAAGCCGACGGCGGCGATCTCGCGTTGAAATTATTCCCATTCGCGTTGCATATCATTAGGAGCAGTATGATTTAAAAAAATCAATGGCTTGCCTGCTGGCACTGCTTCTGGTAAAGGGGCCGATTGCTGCAACATTTTCCTCGTTGGTAATTCGATTTGTGTGCACGGAATGTAAAAAAATTAACCCGTATAAAGCTGGTCGATTTCAATGATCGGATAGCAAAGAATTTGCGACGGCACAGCAGATAAGAGAAAATTCAAAATTAAAGTCATGAAAAATGAGTAATGGGAATTCATAAATAGGGGAGAGTGGGGTAATGGGAGCTACTGCAATACATATAAGTACACAAGAACGTTCGAATTACTCCGAAATAACCCAAAGGTTTTCGGTAATCTTCGGTTATATCGACGGTGACCATATTTTCTTATATATGGTATGTAAGATAAAGGACAAGAAAATCCATAAGGGTGCAAATTGTATATACTAAATCACGTTGGTTGCCCTTGTTAAAAAAAAAAGTGGATTTAAAAAATCAAAAAAACTCGACTGACTGTAAAAAAAGAACTAAAAAGATGTAAACAAGACACATTCATAATTAAATCTATAAATAAATCAGTACCTACTATTAAAATTGATCTAACTGGTCAATATTTGTAATAAACAGATAAAGTATACCTAATTGGCGGTCGGAGCCTACACATATTTTTGTTAGTCTGTGTAGGTAGCCTCCGACTGGCAATTAATTATGCTTTTTACAAATATATTCATACACTCGAAAAACATAACCCTCCGTCTGGCGCAGTCGGGTAAAAAGCGACAAAATTCGCCGTTTGTCCTCTTAACGTTTGAGCTCATGCGAATTTCATTTGTTTTGAAAATATTAAAAAAAGAAAACTTTATAAAATCATATTTTTTTTTTATTTCGAAATTAAAGATTTCAACAGTAGGTTAAGGTGGTGTAAGAGCGCGTAGTGGACAAAAACATTGTTTTGAAGTTGATTTCAGTTGTAAACTGAACCACTGACCCTGTTATGTATACTCGCGAAACAATATGAAATTTTTGTTACTAGTTGACCGTGTGAATATTTCGCATAGTATCAGTTAGCTAGTATGTTTAATTGTAAAACATTTAAAAAGTAGATATTTAAACAATTATAGATATTGGCTTTGTTAGATGTGGTTTTTTTCAAGCCTCTTTACTGTTTTGAAACATATATCGACGGCTGCCAATGTAAGTTGAAGGAAGAATAACAGAAATTCCCCCAATTAATGATTTAGATATTATTTTGACAATTACGTTCTCTGCTAATGACGAAAAATAATTAATGTGTTCGTTAAAAAAACTTTATATTAAAAACTTTATATCTAGGTACAGCTAGATTACACTTGCGTATAGGATGTAAACAACTCCGACTAATAGGCGTCATGCATGTTAGTTAAACAAATTGTCAATAGATGGCACCTTCTACAGTCTTTAAAGAATGTAAACAACTTTTAAAATAAAGTTTTTAACGAAATGATAGGCCTGTGTCTATTAATTTGTTCTTTACTCCAATTAAATTGGTTTATTCCCTAATATTACATTTCTTATGCAAATTTAACAAGCTACTTAAAATTTATAAGGCATATGTACTAGTTTTGTTGATCACACTTCAGCTAAATTTCAAGAACCAGCATTAAGCATCGCGAATTCTTAAGCTATGCGTGATGCTTTACTGTGACGTATCAAATGCATTTGTGATGCAAATGAACTGTTGATCTAACATTTGATGCACCCACGATGCATTTTCAAATTCTAAATATTTGTGATGCAAGGCTGATGCGCCATCTGATGAATTTGCTGACTTAGTCCACCCTCTTGCAAATTCCGATTCTAGTTTAATTGGAAATGTTTTTTTTATTTTCTACATGGTTTCCACTACACACATCGAAGTTTTTTACAAATCAATTTTGAACCAGTTCCCGTTATCGGAATAGGTTGAAACTTTGCACACGTTTAAAGGTCCGTTGACAATACAATATCTTATATTCAATACCGTTTAAATCCAATACAGTGGATGCCACAAGATGGTAGATCACCTTTTCCTGCACAACCGACTTG
The DNA here is from genome assembly GCA_947538895.1 of Neoitamus cyanurus. NCBI lineage: Eukaryota > Metazoa > Arthropoda > Insecta > Diptera > Asilidae > Neoitamus > Neoitamus cyanurus. The sequence goes on from OX384540.1 coordinate 3,831,908, forward strand.
ATGTGGGTATTGATGATAAAATACGATCCGTGGGGCGAAACTCAAACTACACCGCAAGAAGCTTTTATATAAAGTAATAGCAATTGATAAAAAATTTAAATTAGTAAAATTGGTAATAGTTTTGCGCATATATCAATATTTCTAAAAATTCCATAAGTAGGTAAGTAATTGAAAAGGTAGTTATTATTTTATTTTTTTACTTTTTAGCACATTTGACTAAAAAATTGTTTTTTCCCCTACATGGCTCCAATTCCACCACTCTCCCCTACTCACAGAAAGAATCTTAAATTTTTAAAAGAAATTTTCACTTTTCTTCCAACCACATTTCACGCACAATTCCATCCAATTATGGCACATTACGTAGATATTTGATTTGTCGTGTTCTTATACCGCTCCATCACTTCTTTGTTTCGGAGATTTGGTGTAATATTGCCTCGGGATATTATCTACGTCATTTATTTTCGAATAAAATTACTGTTTAGTATATTTGGTTTTTTTTGGGACTGGGCTGTGTTGTTGCATTTAAAAAGAAAACAAGTCCGAAACACACAATAGTTATTTATTGTCCTCATTTTGGTTGACCATGCACAAAAAACGCGATTTGCATATAGAACAGCGCTAATGAAATATTATCTTTAACATTATTGCATCTTTTCTCCTTTATCGCGAAATTATAGAAGCAAGCAGACGTTAAAGCAAAAAGTGTCACCGCAGAGTATCAAACACTTGTGCTGAAAAAGTCCGCGAAAAAAAAAGTTTCAGCGTTTATTTTTATTTACTTTTAAAATACATTTTACCCTTTTTGCGGTAAAAATTCTTCACTGGTGATGCCTTTGTCTGGGATTTTATCTGTTTTCTCTGCGACGTATTATATCCTCGCCTTTGGCGGGGTTATTTATGAATGAAAATTGTACAGGCCTGCAGCTTTCAGGAGTATTTTTATCAGTTCTGGCTGTCTTTTGTGTTGCTGGCGGAAGAACGTGTTTGCTTCTTTTCTTCTCGAGCTTTATTTTAATAAATTTGCAAATTTTATTCGTGCAAACGTATCTTATCTCGAATTTAGTGGCTGCAATAGAATCGAATATTTATCGTACATAAATTGTTGTGCGGGTGTTGCTGTAAAGTGATTTCTCGTTGTTAATGTCCAATTACCCCCACAGCGGTGATTCTTTTGAAATTTGTCCTTAGCATGGGCGGTGCAACACTACGCAACAAATTTACGTCTAATCCTATGCCATTGGTTTGATCCCTCATATTTATTTTTGACGATAAGTAGGTTTATTGATATCGATTGGCTTTTTCATTTTAGATTATATTATATTAACGCGAGATGTGAAATTCAGTTAAATATTTTTCTACTACAGAAGATTTGCTATTATATGAATGGACTGTTGAATGTTTAGTGGACTAACATTGAAGTCCTTTTCATATAAGGGACGTTCTTTTACAAACCGAACACCTTTCTGACCGACACATTTTTGATTTAGCTGAAACTTTTTTTACGGGTTCTATATTGAAAAAAAAGAGACCCGTATTTTTTTATTTATTTTTTTTCACAATATTTTGGACGCTATAAAGTATTGAAATTCCGCGATTTCGGTGATTTTGTGCTTAAAGAGGAATTTTCAAAAATTCATAACTCCGGTTCTATTTAAGCTACAGACTGTGCTTTTTTTTGCATTTTGAAGGTAAAAGAACAAGCTTTAAGAAAAAAATACCTTTGAGAAAAATTATTAACAATTTAAGATTGTTATTAACAATTTAAATGTTTAATTTGATTTTTAACAATTGCCCCCCCCTCGTAGCGAGTTATTAGTATTACCATCGTATTCTGCATCAAATTTTCTATTAGAAACCACTTTTTTTTTTCTGGGGTATTAATTATTACTATTGGAAATAAATTAATTTATGTAGTGCGGCACGTCTTATCGGCGCACGGATTCTACCGCACGGCTTATTTTCTTCTCCACATCTTCTCTTTCCGTTATATAAATAATTATTTGACATCTTCAGTTAAACAGTATTTGTAAGCACAATTAACATCATGCATAATTAAATAAAAAAAAGTACTAAATACAAAACATTATTGTAGCAAATGAATACTGTTATTTATTAAGATTTCAATACATCATTATTAGTGACTAAGTACCTCGTTCTAAGTGACATTGTACAATATTTACATTTACTCTTATACTATACGTGTATAGTATTATTTTATTAAAACATTTTCACAATAGTTTTCTTTCCATACAATGAGAATTGCTTTGCTTCCAATTCTTGAAGGGAGTTTGGAACTATACAATGATACTTTAACGTGCCTTTTATCGTTGTAGCTTTTTGGAAACGCGTTAATAATCTTTTTTCTTCCTCTTCATAATCATTATTAGTTAAATAGCGACACGTTATATTTGGTAGAGCTTTAGACGCCCAATTGAACAACTCTTCCGGAGTGCGGATCGGTTTATTTACCCTTTGAAGAATAGCTCTAGCAGCAAGTCGTTTTAATGTTCCACCTATTCCGTCACATGGTCCTTTACCATGTGAGGTTGGAAAAAAGTGCCACTCAGCTGCTATTTTAAAATCATTTATATGATGAGTAAGATTTATAAAATTTTTTTTCTTTTTATATTGTCCGCTTGCATCATCCGAAAAATATGTATATTATCTTATCTATGTCTTTCAAATTCGTTTTGATAAATTCTACGAGTTGTCTCTGAAAGAGATGAACAGCAATAGTATCGTGACGTAAACATTCAGAAATGGACATATTTAATGCGCGCAGAAAATTTTCATTCACTTTTTTCAATGTTACTTTTCTTCTTCTCGAATGACTAATTAACTAAACACGATTAAAACACGAGTCAGTACCAATGTTTGTGCATTGTAATTCATCATTATGATTTTCGTCAGCACTTTACCAATAGGCTCACTAGCTTAGACACACAGGGCCAAACTTACGAGCGGATAAATTTGATATGAACACTCGCGGTCGCGGTAAAGAATGCTTAGCCAGATACTAGGCTGTATTCGGCTAACTGTTTAGTTATACGTGACTATAATTGCACTGGAAAGGTATGTGTCATTGTCAATAATTGTATTTAAATAGGTAACATACGTGAAAGTTCGGTACGACTACGGAAGGAAGTAGTTAAGCTTCATCTATTAATAACAACAAAGTACTCAAGTAATACAAAATGTCTAGTAATAAATTTTAATAAGATTGTCTCAGTCAGTAACATCTATTTTGAACTGATTAAAATAAAAAACTATATGTATTATAGAGAAAAACGAAATTATGCAAGAAAATATTACAGGCGATAGAATCCGCGCACCGATAAGACGTGCCGCACTACATAAATTAATTTATTTCCAATAGTAATAATTAATACCCCAGAAAAAAAAAAGTGGTTTCTAATAGAAAATTTGATGCAGAATACGATGGTAATACTAATAACTCGCTACGAGGGGGGGGGCAATTGTTAAAAATCAATTTAAACATTTAAATTGTTAATAACAATCTTAAATTGTTAATAATTTTTCTCAAGGGTATTTGCTTCTTAAAGCTTGTTCTTTTACCTTGAAAATGCAAAAAAATACAGTCTGTAGCTTAAATAGAACCGGAGTTATAAATTTTTTAAAATTCCTCTTTAAGCACAAAATCACCGAAATCGCGGCATTTCAATACTTTTTAGCGTCCAAAATATTGTGACAAAAAAAAAATAAAAAAATACGTGTCTCTTTTTTTTCAATATAGAACCCGTAAAAAAAGTTTCAGCTAAATCAAAAATGTGTTGGTCAATTTTTGTCAAAATCTGTACGATTTGTAAAAGAACGTCCCATAAGCGGGGATTATAAAACTTAAATAATTTATAGCAGATAAATTTAATTCGCACAACATTTGAGAAAATTCATTCTAATTATTCATTCATTTACAAAAACAAAATAATAAAAAAATAATTAAGGACCCTTCGTTAAATGATGACTAACACCAGTGGCGGATTTACCAGCAGGCTGAGTAGGCTGGAGTCTAAGGGGGCAAATATGGGGCCAAAATGTTTTTTATGTCTTACAGAAATTAAAATGATTCATATTTATATACCTAAACGGGAAGGGGGTCACTTTTTCCATTCCAAAATTTCCACTACACATTTTTTCCATTCATTCTTTTTTCCATGGTCTTTTTTTCCATTGTCTTTTTTTCCATGGTCAATTTTTTCCACTGGATTCTTTTTTCCATTGTCTTTTTTCGGTAAGGGGTCACTTTTTCCATTCTAAATTTTCCATTAGTACATTCTTTCCATCAATTAGTTTTTCCATAACTGAATATTTGCCATTCACAAAATGTCTACTGATTGAATTATTGCCTTTTACAAAAATTTTGGGCAATGGAATATTTGGGCTATGGAAAAAATGGGATGGAAAATTTGGACATGGAAAAAATAGAATGGATAAATGATCCCCAATCACCTAAATGCCATCAGGTCCACACAAACCATTCAACGTGTAATATGTTCATGTAATATGTTTCACCACTTAGATAAATATTTTCTACAATTTGCGTAATAGCGTTTGGTTGCGGGCGCGGGAAATGACCGTTCGCAGTGTGTCTGGCCGAATTGACTGCACGAACGCAGCGCGGTGTCGTGCTGTTGTAGGCATACGCCGCGTGGTGGCATTGAGTTTGAGAGAGATAGATATAGAGTGGCGATACGCTAAAACGCTAAAGAGAGTAAATCTGACACGTTGGTCAGCTAGGACGCATGTAGGAGTTTGACATTGAGATTCTTGACACGAAGTCCTTAAAACTTTGGAATCAATCAAGGATGATTGTACCGAAAAGCCTCTAACGCGAAACGAAGCGACGGGAACACTTTTGAATTTAGAAAAACTGTAAACGGCGGTAATGGTTGTTATGTGGAATGTTTTTTTGGACAAAATAAACAAAGTGAATGTTTAAATTCAAGCTTCTACCGTAGATTTACCGATAGATAGATACCGATTGTTACGAATCTATTTGCAAGTTTTTCGTAGCTGAACGAGACAATTTTAAGTATTCCAAAGAAAAGGCGATGGAATTAAGCGTATCAAAGCAGTATACAAAAGAGATGGGAAAAAGACAACCGAAAAGGAAAACAATTTTGATGAAACACCCGATGAAGAAATGAGAATGACTGCGAGTGATACTTTCAGGGTTAACACATTTCTCGTCCTCATTGATAAACTCATATCCGAATTATTAATTAGTCTAATACTATGATAAACTCTATTTAGTGGTGTGGGATGCGGCACTCATGAAACAGTATATTTATTTTAGATATTTTATTAGGTATACAAAATTAAATAGACATGGCAAATGTTGTATTCATCAACACACTGCATTTATCATACATTCGTGGTAACAAAAATTACTGAAGAAAAGTTTATTAGTTATTTACTAACAGAACTAGGATTTATTTCCATAAATATTGTTTAAATGTATTATAGCTTGTGTTACTCGTGTCTTTGGAATGGAGAAAAGTATTAACCTAACTAAAATTTGGCGCAGGTTGCTAGCCCGCACATATTTCTGCACATTATGCAGATCTTAGAAAATGTGTTGAGAGTGGTATCTCTTCAGGCCCGCCAGAAATTGTCGGCATCGTAGGTAATTATACCCATGCGTAAAATTTCCAATGGGTAAAACACCCAAAATAAAACTACGCCTTTTGTGGAACAAGCGTTTCATGATCGTACACTAGTTTTCGTTTCACTTGATGGTGAACATCATCCTCCCTCGAATTGTTTCAACTGCTTCATACTGTTCCGGATGGCTCCTTGAGAAAAAGAGATTATCCATGTCACCCACCACATTACTAACTATGGTATGCACAAGCCGATCTCTGCAATGCGATATTCGATGCGATCTTACAATGACACTGATTTTAACTACTCGAAACTCCAATTTAAAAATCAGCATAGTTAGAGTAACATTTTTAATTTGTAAACATATTGTACTAGTCAGTTATTCGGTGAAGCGTAATAATAAATAAATGCTTAATTTAAAATATTTCGTTTTCAGACTATTAATGAAAGTGGCAGCTCATCCATCCTGGATGTCTCTAAGTTTTAAAGTGGGCTTCGAGGCACTTTGTAAACGGAAAATTATTGCAAAAGTTGCTACTCATTCCGATTTCGAGATATTTTGATTCACAGCTCTTGAAAAATCTAGAAACCCAGTTTTAAAAATAAAATTCGCGAACCTAAAGTCAGGAAATATCGATGGACCACCAAAATGGACGCTTGGGCGGTAATAAATAGGCCGCCTAGATCTTTGGTTTTTTTCAAATATAGTTAGAGGAGATCCGGTGATAGTAAACTTAAAAGTCAGTGGTAGTTTCCTATGTGCAAAGGTCATGCAGGTACATTTACTGATATTTGAAGGGACACAGTTCACTTCACACCAATTTGGGAATGCTTCCACGTCAGAATTAAGAAGCTGACAATCAATAATGCTAGACACTGTTCGAAAAATCTTAGAATCGTCAGCGTAGCAAAGACTCTTCGAGTGAAAAGCAATCAAAGATACATCATTGATGCAAATGATGAAAAGCAATAGAACCAAATATCTGCCCTGTGGTGCACCGGAGGTATTTTTTATGGCATCAGAAAGAGAAGAACACATTGAGTGCGTTTAGACAAATAGGATTGGATCCAGTTGATAAAACAAGAAGGGAACCCCAACACAGGCAGCTTATGAACTATAATTGTGTGATTGATTCGCTCAAAAGCCTTGTATTGCTAAAATCCGTAAAAAAGCAAACGACTTGTTTTCCAACTTCTATAGCTGATAGCATCATTAGCACTAATATCACAGCCAAAATTCAGGAAGGCTGTTCTAAAAAGGCCACCAAAAAGATATAGAGGTCAAGATGGCGGTAAAATAGTAAATTTTGTAGAAAAATTTGGATGGACTAAGGTATTGATCTGAATTTGTTTTGCACCAAATGCATTCTCAGAATTCACAATATCTCAGTTATTATATGGTTTTATATTTTAATTCAAGAATGGCAGCTAGTAAAATCATTTGATAATTTGATATTGCGATTTGACATGCTATCGCATTCTTCAAAATAAGAGATGAAAGACTTCTGCAATCTTATAGTCGGAGGATTATGAAGAAAATTTTCATCACTATCCAAACTCATTTCAAGTGCTGCGGTAATTTGACCAACGTGGTGTGGTTTTGAAGCTGGCTTGGTGTGTGCACACCGGCGGTGAACCCTCAGGGGCCATCACTGATGGAGCAGTAGCACCAGCGAGAGGCTCTATTGGGGCAAACAAAAACAGCAAAAGTATCTCAAGTGACCATCTAATCATGTATTCATTTAGCGTCTGGACAGGATTGGTGTCATCTTTCAATTTCTGGTTCAGTCACTTCCTTCCTTCCTTCCTTCCAAGAGCCTCTTGCGAGAGCTTTTTTATGCGGGTCATTTGTCTTCGAGTTTTAGCACTTCATCCAGAGCTTATGAAAGGCATTTCCTTCTTCCCTGCGCCCATTGCCCGCCGTATTTTTCGCCTTTTTCTTGCGACCGCAACTCTCCCTGGCCGGCGCTCGCACTTAGTGACCATTATTCATTGCTACAAAATTTCACGTTCTCGTACTGTGACGTACTCTATGAGGCCAGACCGTCATCACTTATTCACCGCACATTTTGCCTTCCTCAGGACGAAAAAACGTACGCGCCTTTTTCCAGTGCCGTCCTGTGCGCTCCATTTTTCTATGGCGCGGCGTTGTGTTTTGTACAAGAGCCAGAAAACTTGGACAGCAGCAGCATGGTTGCTGCTCCCCCTGCTCATTCTTCTCTAGGCTTTTTCCTCTGAACGTCACGGCTTTATGGGTGGCCTTTGGGAAATGATGCCGTGAAGTATGCCTTTACCTACGCGTGCATCCGCCATGGAATCGAATCGGTACATCCAGACGCAAAAAGGTAGCCACCATTTTTCATTTCCGTGAAATAGCATTCTTTATTCCGCAACATTTTGAGATAAAATAGAAAGACATAAGCAATATGAGCAATGCATATTGGCTCAACAAAGTAACAGCAATTTGCTTTATTTAAGTCAGACTTAGTGTTCAAATATTCGAAAAGTTCTAACTCAGCATAAGATAAATCATAAGAGCGTTTTATAAACATATTTCCATTGCGTGTGCGTTCACATTTCGTCTAACAAATTCAAAACGACTGATTATAGATGTCCAATAATTGACCAGTGCTATTCTATGTAGGTATGTAATTTTGCTTTCGTACAATTTCATTCCAATTCAGAATCGGCCGATCAAAACAAATATGTAGATTGCAATCAATTGAGGTATAAAGACTTGTTGTGAGCAGTTAGGGATTGTCCACACGTCACGCTATTTTTCGAAACTGCTCTTTCCCTCCTCACATGTTGTCATTTTTTTATGAACCCTCTACCCGAAATGTTATTATAGAAAATATGAAATTTTTTTTAATAGCAAAACGAACAAAATTTCGAGAGCTCCATCGACTATATTCTTGTTGATGGTTTCAAGGACACATCTAAATTAAGTAATCAGAGAAAAGTTACCAGTTCTCTTACTCTGAGAAAATGTTTTTCCTTTGAACGTACGTATTTTGTGGACAGACCCTTACATACATGCTGCGATGTGATGCAAATTGCAACTGAAATGAATGAGGGCTGGTCGGCGAACGCACTGAAACACCATATCGACGGGCTTAATAAAGACGATTTCTAACGTATTTTTGATACCTAATTTCGGGAATTTTTTTTCTGGGGAAAGTAAGATAAGAAAAATTAAGAGACTTTTTGCATTTTTTATTGAAGATAAAAGGTAGAAAAAAAAACATGGGGCTTAACCTGCCCACACCAAAAAAAAACCCGGTTTCACGGAAGTAGAGACTTGTGGTTACTGTTCTGACAATGTAAATCAGATCACGACGAGAATCACAAGTCAGCTTAACATTTTAAGCCCGAATTTATTCTATTCTAACAATTTTCACATATCGAAGTACCTACTACACTGTCCACCAAATTTATACAAAACAGCTGTTAAAGCAACATTTGCTATCAGTACATGTTGGGTCCATGCCGGAATGTTCTAATATGTATATTCGGCTCTTGTATGCTATGCGATCTATGGTACAACTAATTTTCTAGCGCAGATAAAAATGTTTACATAGGGTTAGGTATTCCAAGAGCTTCAGAATATCGACTAAAGCAAAAAAAATTGAAGCACACCACACTATAAATCCCACTTAATGACGAACTTGAACTGCGGATATAAACACTAAGACCTTTTTACACACATTACGGTCCGTTTAAACCCTAAACGGTACCGTCTGAAAAGTGGTGACCTAGGGGCTATGTAATATTTATAAATTCCGTATGCTCATTATTATTTTAGTTTTATCTTAACGCAGCGACATCAAACTCATGTCAAGCAATTACTATCTTAATGTTCTTTCCAAAAATGAGACATATGTTGATCTGCCTCTACCACTGCAGGTACAGTCACTTGCGAAAATGAAAAAAATGTTTCCTAAAATTCACGTTTTTTTCATACAACAAGTTGAAGTATTTTTTTATTTTAAAATACTCTTGTAAGATATTTTGAACGCAATCATTTGAGGTGTTTACAATATCAAGAAGACCACACACTATTCATCAAACATTCAACACGCAAATTTTCCCAGACGTAGTAACTTTTGTTCAATCTGAACATCATCCTTGGGCCATCTTTGTATAACGCCAAAAACGTTTCGAGCAGCAATGCAATACCGTTAAACTTAATTTTTTCTAATAAATCTAAAAATCGAAATATGAGTGATACTGTGGTACTTACAAGAGGTGAATAAAATGCTGAGCTGTCCACGCCAATGCTTGGGTAGGGGTTCTGCTCGGTGGATGGGTAGGGTGTCCCGTAGACACCAACGCCGGCTGTTGGTATCCTTGAGTAACTTGATAGTGCTAACCTAGCGGAGTCATATTGACAGGAGCAAACGGTTTGTCCCGATACTGGATCGGTCATAATTGGCCGCCCATTTTCACAACACGTCCCAGATCCAGGTGCGTTTGAGGTTTGTGAGATGGCTCCAGGGCTCAATGCACCAGTCGGTGCGCCAGTCGCCGAGCCCCCTGACGGACTAAGCGAAGGAGCATTGGCACCAGATAGAGGCGATTGCGCACTTGCTGCAGCTGTAGTCGTCTGTCCGCCGACAAGTAGCTGAAAATAAAGTAAACGATCAGTTTCTGTTCAGCACCGTAACTAGCTTAAGAGCTATCGGGGATAATTCCAATATCTATTTCTGGCTCATTAGCTTCCCAACGTGGGCTCAGACACCGATGTCACAACAAAGGTCCCGTGTCATATTTTTATCACGGGTTCAGCCATTACTGTCGTATTTTATTAGTCGACAAAATAAAGCTCCTGCTTGAGCACGAGTTCTAATAAAAGTGACCAGATAATCCCGATACCCCGAAACCGATTTCCAAACTGGGTCTGAATATATCAATATTTTTTCACTCGATGGACACACCTCGTCTGCCAATGGCTTTGTTTTTATTTTTGTTTCTGTCCTCTCTGCGTGTCCTCAGAATGCCAAGCGATTACCCTACCAATGATCGGTCAGTTGTAAAAAGCCGTAGAGGAATAGCCGCATATCAAATTACTTAATGATCGTCATTAAGCATATGCGGAGGTATCCGGAGATCTAGGGTAGGTGGTACCTGCTCAAAAATTCGGGGGATTTTTTTAATGTCTTTGATATTTGACAATTAAATTAGAATGTCGTCTTGTTTCACTAGAACTGCTCAAGTTATCGCTTTAAGTGATTTAAATATGTCAAACTTTCCAGCGAAAGCAATTAGTGACTGTCAACATTTCTCGGAAGCAACTGCCTTTATCTAAATACATAAATCTCACATACGGTTGTGTCTATGGTCTGCCTTAAATAAATATAGATGCCATAAAGAATATATAAGGGCAAGTGAATCATTCAAGAAGATTAACAACACATTTTTGTTATATTTGTCCGTTTTCCCAATATCCATGTTTAACAAAGAAAATACGAAAGCCATTATAATGGTTGAGAGCAGACGTGTTTTAATTAGTCTGGATATTAAATGCACGTATCGACAAATCCAAATTTAAATATTTAAAATTACAGGAAAATTCGTACAAGGCACCTAATGATGAGACCATTAAAATTTATTTAAGTTTTAGGACTCTGACTTTCTAAACGATGCTTTTGATATTCTCGCAAAAGATTACTTGTTAAAAGAATTAATGTCGCTTCGTCACGAAAACAACATCAGGAAGAGAAGTTGATTAATGTTTTCGAATATACATGAAGCCACAGGCATCTACCATTAGCAACAACCAAGTGGAAAAAGTTGTCCAACCTGTTTTATAAAATTAGTGCAAGATAATAAAAATTAGCGGAGCGACATAAAACGCGATGAGAGTGATATAGAAAACCGATTTTTTAAATAATTTGAGATAACTAAATAGAAAGAAATGATCAAAGGTAAATAATCATTATTAAAGTCTTGCGTCACATCAAAGCGCTGAAATGGCATTTACAACAATTTTATTTTTTAACCCAAATCAAAATGAATGACAAAATATTAATTCTCCAAGTGTCCAATGTGGCACTTCCCCTTAATTTCGGTTTTGCCAAATAATGGACAGAGACCTTGTGAGAATAGTGCGTCACCGTCCCTATATGTCGATTTGAATTAAGTAAAGAAAGAATGAATATTTTCTTATTTCATACTTTTCGTTTCTTCCATTGTCGGGTTTTTTCTTTTTATAATAATTTTTTTATTTACAGCTTTTTAGTTTCAGAAAATTATAATAGCAGGTAAGTAATGTTAGAACATGATCAAACAGACAGCTCATACTTGTAATTTTACACAACTTTTCATTTGATAGGTACCCATATCAAGGAGCCATATTTGGTTTAAAATGACGTCACATACATTCTTATATTTTGCTTGCCAAACCCTTTTATTTGATACCGTTTCATAGCAATCCTTTGAAGTTGAGAAACTTGTTCTATTTACTTTTTCATTAGATATCGAAACACTTTATGTGGGACCACTCTGAAGGCATGGCTTTCTAAATATAAAAAAAAACATTTAAGCAAATCAGGTTAGAAATGCCGTAGATATGAGAGAACATACATACAAATAGTCGAATAGAGAACCTTGTCAGCAGTTGTGAGTAGTATACACTGTCAAACTTCGAGCAATCCTTACAAATATCTCCCTCAAAATTCAATGATTTTTTTACAAGCTTTCAAAAAAAACACTACAGAGTGAAAAGGGAATTTAGGGAAATGGAAGAATTGACTGAAAACGACAGGATTAAATTGCTTTCTATAGTATAGGACCTCAACTGGTTTTCTTCCGTTTTGTTTGGTTTTTGTTCTTACATTAGTGGTATTCACGCTTTGATGTATATCTCTATTGCATTACACCGTTGCACTGAGTGTAAACAAGTTTTAAAGATCTGCTATCAAAAATATAGTTTTCAAGGAAGACGATGTACTATGGATTGTTTTGCATGTGTTTCCCTTGAAACCTATCTACCGTATATAAACAGAATTTTTATGACAAATTAATTATGTGGTAACTACCGCGTGAAAAACGTTATCTTATTAAAGATACTCGTTTAGGTGTTCCTTTTTCTCTAAAAGTCCCTAAAAGTTCGTTTATGTTATTCTTGTTGATCAAACAATCATACTTATATTTGGAAGGTGTACTCGTATGTGTAAGCTCTCAACCGCAGTGCGTGTGTGTCGAAATGCCAACATTTATCCCAAAAAAGCAACATTTGCGGTTTTGAAGAAAGTTTTGATTCATTACTATGCTACTACTATGCACTGCTGGAACTCATTGTTTGCTAGTTAGAGTGGCAAATAATGTGAAGGGATATATAAAAAAAAATCGAATTGTTCAATTAAGAACTTCTAAAACCGTCCGAAACCCTCATTGGGGTTCGTCATAAATTGTATGACGGTTGCACCGAGCTTTGAACTTAGGACATTAGACACAATAAGTGGATTTAAATACATGACAACGCCAGGCCCCACGTTGCATAGTCGATCCAAAAATACTTGGTAGGATTGAATTAGGAAATCTTGCCCCACATTGCTCCTTTTGAATTGCATTTATTCTGGTCAATGCAATCCTCCCTTTCTGGAGAATGGTTTACTTCTCATGAAGGCATCAATGATGACTCAATGGAAGAACCGAATTTTTTCTTCAAGAATCCGTCTGCTACATACATATGTATATGAAAGATGGGAGAAAGTTGAGTTTAATCCACCTGCCGCATTTTGTAGCGCAAGTGAATATTGCGTCATATTATTGCAGCAGGAACGGCTCCCTAAAAAACGTTAACAATAGCCTACAGAAGCTACAACTAATTTCCAGACCCTATCAAAAGCTAAACATATTCAGAGTTGCGAGCTGCCATTGGCAGGAGCAACTATTTGAAATTCTAACGCCGACAGGCCCCATTCAGGCGAGGCGAGGCGCACAATAGTCGGCCAGGAACGAATGATAATCAGCATAAAATTGCCAGCTTATGCCAATGCGAGATGCATAAAATTCACGCAAGTAGAATGCAGCGTTGCACTCAGCTTTTCAGCCTGCAGGCGGCTGAAACTACAGCAGCCCCTGCCGGCGTAGGTGGCGGGCACACTCTGTGTATAAATAATTGCGCTAAATGAACGAGCGATTATGATAAAATGTGTTTACCCAAAACAGGCGTACACAAACACGATTATAGATGACAATTATTGACATTATTGTCTGTCTGTCAGCTAAATGGCTGCCTGCCCTTTCAGGCCCCTATTGTAGTGATTCGACGCGCTGTGGCTCCAGGACTTGCCACGCTGCTTTTTCAGCCAGTGTACGTACCTACTTGTGTGCCGCAACTCGCACACGAACGCTGACGGCATATTTTCCCAGCTTTGTGGCGCGGACGCTTAATTAAATATCACTTGACCATTTGACGGCTAACAGCAAATGTTTGCTGTCTTTTGTATTGTTATTTCGCGGCTCCTTAATGGCCTGTCAGGAGAAGTGACATTAGTCCCTTCTATACCGAAAGTGCATATCTCTACCTCTGCTGTAGTTTCAAATTTTTTAAGCTATGTATAAATAGCGGTAAATTCGCGGATAAAAACCCCGGTCTTTTCAAACAACTGCAATTGTCCCTGCGCCTTAAGGAGCAAAATGACTTGTTTCGCACAACACAACTTGCCTGCTCCCCATCAACTCTCATCGTTCACATGCCAATCAATTTAAAATTAAAATTTTCCCGTATTATACGAGTACGACCGAAGACAGGAACCTTTTACGGGTGTACACCACAAAATATTCGGACCGTGACGAAGGAGAGAGGAAGCGTTTGTGCAGTCATTGTCCACTCGCAACCTGAAGAAGTTCGAGTAAAAAAGGTTCATAAATTCATCAAAGAGAGTTGACAAATTTTTGAGCAATGTCAAACGGAAGTCGTAAATTTGAGCTTAAGTGGATTGCGACAATTGTGATGCACTTTTCCAGGGCATTAAATCATTTCGTTTAGTATTCTCGTCTCCATTTCCCTTGTGCAATTCTTTTAAGGTTTTCGTATTGTCTTATCACTTAGTTTTCTATAGTTGGCGAGTGCATTTTCTGCTATTATTATTGAATGCCCATTAAAAATATTAATTCGGAAATCTCAACATACACCACTGTTATAGCAGGCAATTGTGGTTCTTGTTATTAAAATGGAATGATCTTATGTATTTTAAAATTTGAAGAAAATTATTCAAACACGATAATAAATTCGTGGGCACTTATGTTATGTCACAATTAAAATTATCGTTGTAATCTCCCGTTGAGTTATGTATTTTTAAGTACCTACCTACTTTAATGAAAAATTTGGTATGTAACATTTATCACTCTATCCATCTCTCCTACGTGCTTTTGCTCATTTTGACTTCTTCGGGATTGAATCATACGCTGAAAAATATTATTAGCCTAAAAGCTGGCTCATCTATCTGGTTATCAGCACTGATTGAAACAGCCACCAGCGCAAAAGGCAGCTGGTGTGTCCACATGCTTTCATCTCACCAGCGCTGGTGAAATAAGTCAACATGACTATCTACTGAGGAAATGTTTGTATGAACTTTCAAACAACAGCCATACAACACTGATAGTCACTTAAACTTTAAGAAATACCAGAAATTTGTTTCGACTGACTAGTGTGTGAAAGTAGTTTTCATAGTTGGTGAACGGGTCATCGCCGGCTGTGTTGGTTGCCAGCGCTGTAAACCACCTTTATGTAAAGTCGGCTAAAAAGATTAGGGTCTTTCAATAAGGACAGTCGACTTTTAAATGTAAATATTATAAAACAAGTTGTGTGTGAGATATCCACTCCATTTTTATTTTATTTTAAAGAATATTTTATGGCAGCAAGTATGGAATATAACGTCATTCAAATGCCCGCCGCAGCTTTGCTTGATGGCACGTAAAAAAGAAGCGTGGGTGCATTATATCAATCACAGTTCGACGTCCTCGATTATAAAATTTAATCGATAACTCATATGATTACATTAATTTCAAGTTAAATGAAAGCTTGTAGTAAGAGTGAATTTTTATCAGATTCACCAATATAACCTAGAGTTGAAAATATTCGAATAGTTGTCCATGTTGTGCAGTACTCCCGAAAATTGAAATATGGTTTCTAAAGGGGAGTTCTTGAACATGCTCTAAAACATGTTGCAATAAAAATAATTATGTCACGTGTCAAGTCACCTGTTGTTATTGTCGTATCACATTTAACATAACATGTATCGTGACCATGTTGTGGAGTTGTTTTTATTTTTATTTTAAAGACATTATTTCGTGTTTATTAAAATAAAACTCAAGTAATAATCAATATTCTGCATATGATTTTTACAGAAGAGGATTAAGAAAAAAAATCCGAATACTTTGAATAGTTGAACTATTCGAACAATTCGAATATTCCAATTATCCGAAAATTCCAATTGAATTTTCAGGCCTAGTAGCACCCAAAGTTAGTAATTTCTACATGGCTGGTTAGTTTTTATATCTAAATAATTTAATGCTGAAATGAAATGAAATAGTTTTTTTTTTAAATCGTTCGGTTTGTTAACAAAATTTACTAATAATATAGCGTTTTGTATAGCACTGTGACGGTTTTTAGGATCACTTCAATACTTCCTACTTCTAGCACTTTTCCAAACGGTCTTTGGAAAGTGAGACAGGGGAGAGCAAGGCAAACATCATAAAAAAACGTACTTCGAAAAACTAGTTCTCCGTGTACTTCCGTGCACACTGAGATTACACGGGCACAAAGAGTGCAAATGGACACTGCCTAACATCTGTGATATAGATTTAAATTATTTTAAAAACTTGACATGCCTTCCAACGCAATTTCCGAAACTGGTGTTTGGTGTGTGTACTTAGAGTATCTAAATAAAACTGATGAAGACTTCTCCGAGTGACCTGATAAAGTTCCTGCTGTTGTCCTTCGCAAGTGTAGTGGTCCACTTTTTGAGCCACTCACATTTTTGTTCAACTTATAGTTGCATACTTGTGTTTTTCATGTTGCTTGGAAATTAGAAAATTTAATTTTGATAGTCATATTGACAATATAATAAGTCGGTCTAAATTGTCACTTGGTTTCGTCAAGCGTTGATGTAAGGATATTGCCGATCCTTATCTCCTTAAAAACTTGTTTTGCGATTTGATTCGTCGGATTTTGGAATATGCGTCTATGGTCTGGATGACTCACTAAGTTGCACATATAAAACATATGGAGACAGTGCAAAAATGTATTGTGCGTATTTATTCTTCGCGATTAGCCGTGGAACGATCCCTGTAGCCTTTCTCCCTATAAGGACAGGTTGGGGCTTTTAAATCTGTCTTTGCTGTCCCTACGTTTGGGTGTGGCAAGTGTCATATTTTTGCATGACATCTTTACTGGAGTTATAGACGCCCTTAAACTCCTAAGCCTCCTAAATATAAATTCCCAACAACATTTTCTGTATGTCAATTATCACAAAACCAATTATAGCTCCTTTGCGCCGATCTTGGCCATGTCTAAGATTAACAAAGGCGGGGATACAATGTACGCGTTGCGATTTCTCAAGCTCTAATTATAAAAAAGCTCAATTTTTTAAATGTTATTTTTTTATTTTTCCCTGACTGATTATATTTATATTCTAAATAGCAGAAATGTAGTAGCTTTGATGGGAAACGATAAACGGAACCGAAGAGGCAATCGGTCCAAAAAGCCCCAAAAAGCCTACAAGAGGTGACCAGCAAGAAATCGGAGAAATATGAATGGGATTTCTTTGGGGCTTTCATAGGCTTATTTTCAGCACCCGAATGCAAATTGCGCAAACGGATACGCCCATCGCTAACAACCATACAAATCGTTCTTAACACCTCACTAAATCGTCCTAAAGACATGAATTATGGATTCTAACTGATGTGCCTGAACATCCCTAAACACTTCCTCCTGTTGATAGTGGCGGAGAAAAATTCCAGTCATTATCCGCACGCAAGCTGAAATGGGCTTCAGCCCGGACTGTTTCTCACAACTCAAATCGATGCAAAACTTGTGCCGAGGTAATGCAAGATAATGGAGCCAAAGGGGAAGTGCACCCTGCCGCATGATTCTGACCAGTAGCAATCATAAGAAGCACTTCGAGTTATCCCGGTTCCAGCTGGGATTACTTCCCTTGCTTTGCACTTGCATAGGAGCTGCGCCAGGCCGGTAAAAGGGAATTTCAGAGTCAAATTTTTATAGATTTTGCCTCGATATGGGCATAGTGAGACGAGTGAAGTCAGAAGCCGGACAAAACGCTCGGGGAGATTTGGCAAAAAGATTCAACGGCGGTGATTATAATTTCGAGCATATTGAGGCCAGACGAATACCCGATAATTAGCATAATTTGGGGATAATTTTTAAGACCGGTGAAATTTGTCCCGATGCGCTGATGAGATGCGACGTGATGGAACTCTCCAATCTCGACCCTTCGCGCATAGACGAGGATACGCGCGGCAATCTTCGCGAAAGTATGCGACCCTCCGCGGGCTCTCGTCGTATAGACTGTTTAAAGGGAAATTCGTTTGGTTGGCCCCACTCCGGTGGATGTAATTAACATAATTACGGAAGATTATCATCGATAATTACCTTCCTTCTTCGCAGAACGAGTGACTATCTCAAGGCGAACTCCGTCGCGCCGACGAGGCTGTGAATTTTGAAGTGGTTGTTGGCAGCAGGTAATTCCGCCCCAGCTAGACGCTTAATCTCATACCCTGCTCTTAAGCCTGCGTTTATTCAAATGCGGATAAATTCCCGAAAAACCGATATGATAATTAGAACTAATTAGTCTCGGATCCTACTCCAGTCATGTGGAAGGACTCCCCATCCCGTTCCCAGGATCAGGCCCATTTGCTCCCCCAGTTAATTGCCGAGACAATTAAACCTCGTCCCAAGGCTTTGAGGCCGCTCGGCCAATGGGAGCTTCTGTTTTATGGTGATTTCTGCGCTCGACTCGGCTCGGCCGTGCCACTGACAAAGCGAATGAATCAAAATTGCCAGGCCATTGATACTGCGATGCCGTTACCGGGCGAGCACCACCGATAATGATGGCGATAGTCCGGGATCTTCGGTTCCTTAATTAATTTCATTTAAATCGACTAATTGCGCCATCACGCAAAATAATTTACATATAATTAAGACAAAAGGGAAAAACGATGGGTGGAGCGGAAGGTTTATGGAGCGGGGACATTCCAAGTCGAAGCCGGCTGAGGAATTAATGCAGCAGCAGTGGCCTCCGGATGGACTCCACCGCCACCGCCACAGCTACGACGACGGCCAGACACGGTCTGTTTATTTGTTGCAAGGGTTACTTTCGGCCTGGGCCGCGTTTTTTTTCCTGTTTGCGGTCGATCTCCCGACCCATCTTGCAGCCTGCAGTCCGGCCCGGCCGGTTATTTGCCTTTTTACGGCGGAATTTATTTGACTTTAGATTTAGAAGAGTTGTGGCCGCCTTATCGATCGCCAGCAGTACGACTCACTAGCCGTCGTCAAGTTCGACCCTTTTTGCTCCTGGAGTTAATGAAGGAATTGATTAATTTTACAAATTCGACTGTTGACGCTTTAAAAATTCAGCGGCGACCCTCCATTAGTGAGGCCGACAGTTATTAATTATTTATGCAGATTTCTTAGCGCGGAGCCAGTGCCTTTATGCCTTTACCCAATTAGTGAAATTTAATAAAGTTATATCTTGCAACACCAGGAATCTCCGCCACGACACAAATGCAACAGAAACTGACAAATTATTCAAGCAGAAAAATATGGCAAACACTTGGAACACTTGTCCTGGCAAATGCCGACTGTCCATACCGATCGGCGCAGATTGATTGACCTCCTTTCATTCCGCCAAGGACAGAGGCTTAATGTAATATGATAACATCGCTGACCTACATGCTCTAGTGTTTCTCAAAATTCCTTCAAATCTGATAAGGGAAATATAACTTTCTAATTTTCCTTGAATGAAATAGACGATGTTATGAGACTTAATTGATACACTAACGTCAGCACTATAAGTCACTCTCCAATGAAAAGATCGTGCAGTTTGGCAGCCAATTAATCGCCGGCTTTCTCATTCGTACCTACATCGGAAATTGCTCAAATATAACATATGTCCGCTATGCTAATGTGGGAATGCTCGTTTATCTTTTTTTTTAATATTTATCTATCGGGCATCCGAATGGAATTTGTTCTAACCTGAAAGTGGTAGGAACTTGAGAAAATTTCTGTATCTTTAATTGAGTATTACAGACCTCTTACTATTGTTATTTACTAAGTTATTCTGGTGAAATACAATTTTTACGAGCTCTTGTTACACTAATTCTTACTACAGACCGTCCTGCGAAATTTGGGGACAATTTGGGAGAATTTCAGATTTCCACTACAAGTCTAAATAATTTTTACTCACCCTGGGGACTTTTAGTAAATCAATAAATTTCTTGGGGTAGATTGATTAGTTCTGGAGCGATTCCACGCGTCACAGACTTACTATGGTTCGAAATTTAAACGAATCATATCTGATCAAATTGAAAGAAAATTTCGCAAGATAAATACTTGCAGATTGTTTTTAATTAACAAGTGAGTACCTACGTGTGATTTGTTCCACCGCCATAGCTTCAAAAGGACTGAAGTTATAGGTATTAGAATTGGTCGTCGCAGTCGGCAAAAACTGAGACTCCTCTTTCGACAACGTGCACTAAAATGCAAAACGTTTTGAAAGTACAATAGATATAAAAAAATCGGCGAATAAGATATCTAAGGGCAAGAACTACTGTAAACGTTGGCGCTTGGTAGAAACTTCTATACTTTTTTTTACCGAATACTGCCCATACATAAAGGTGTCGACATATACTGAAATTTTGGATTTCTTTGTAGAACCACAGAATATTTCCCTTTTTAATTGTACAAAAAAAGAGGTGCAATAGGTATATGTACAAAAAAAACTATAACAGTTTGTTTTATTCCTTTTTATTCCAACTGACAATAACGTCACAGGCGTACATATGTAATGTACGTGGAATGGGTTTGTACCAGACCATCTCTAACAAGTTGAAAATCCGTAAGATATCGTCTGGAGAGAGGGTTCTCAATAACAATAATTCTGCTAACATTTTTTGTACACTCGCATGTGAATTCAGCAGCGCTCATTATATGTACATATGTAGTCCAAGAGGCGACCCCAAAAAGTGGAGTCCATCACCGGAAGTGATTAAAATACACAGGAAAGGCCCTCTATGCTCGGAGAAACCTCACTAAAATGGGTTTTCCCACTCCCCTCCACGCCCCTCTCCCGTATCACCTAGTTCTGAAGTTCTGGGTGTTCAAAGTGAATCTTTTGTTTTTTCACAGCAGATCATTTTAGCTTTGATTTGAGCACGATTACATGCTTTTACTCGAAGCGCTTTTTTAAAGAAAAAAGCAAACCATGAATTTAGGGTACCTCTTAAGACGTAACACCGTTTCCACAGAATTAGCGATTTATTCGGGTAAGACTTTTGAGCGCGAGTTTGTGACAAAAGTAATCTGCAGGCCGTCACTTGGAGAAAGTTCAGACTTTGACATCTATTTAGCGAAAACTATCAATATATAATAAAAAAAAATATTAAAACATATTTTGTTGCGGCTTGTCAGGAGGCGCAGAATCCAAAACCGTATCGTTTGAAACGTACTCGTTTACGCGTAGGGTAACTAGCTTCACGTCGAGCCTAAGAGACTGAACAGGGTTGATAACGTAATATTTCTTTAACTTTTAAAGTAAAATAAACGTTAAAAAATGACTATAAAATTGATTTCTCTACTATGCAGTACTGGTAAATTAATGTACGTAGCTCCAAAAATTCGAAAAAAATCTTCATTCGTTTTTCAAATAACCCGGGAAAATTTAAAGATACATTCCTCACCCAGTGCACACAATGAGTTAAACATTTTAACAGTTAGTGAGAAATTAATAATAATTTTCAGATTTATACCGAGAAAAATTAGAAAGGGAATATTTTCATGTGAAGATAAAGGAAGTCATTCAAGCGATTGCGCATTATGTGTGTGAGCACCGCTGCCCGACGCGAGGGACGAACGTGATGGAGTGAGCAACCCGAGCACAGGAAGAAGTGATAGGACAAACATCATTGACAGTCATATTTGCACTATTGCGCGGACCCGTATCGCACGGCTTGGCACCGACTACGACTTAAAAAAAAAATTAAATTAATTTTATTTCTTTTTGCAGTTTAGATCATATTTTTGGAATCTGTTTTTTTTCTTAAACTTTATTTTTAACTTTTCGTGGCAGAATGAATAAAACTGTTTCATGCGTGGAGATGGAAATTATTTTTCCTGCAGATGTTACAACCCCTTTGGCAACAATGATTGCAGCTGCTCCGGCGAAGTGGGGTGAGACATAAAATAAAAAAAATAAATCAAAGGAATACCAGATCCAATTGAATTAAGTGGGAGCCATGGAGTTTTTTTGCCAGGTCAAAACCAAGAAGAGATTCAAAAGGGGAGGAGATGAACTATTAATGAATCAGCGCGATTCCTCCTAAAATATTTATTTCCATTATATGTTATTAAAATTATTTGTATATGTGTTGATGTAAAAACAAAAAACACCCAAAATATTGCCGGGATAAAATTCGGATAGCAGATTTAAAATCAGCAACTCAAAAACTCCTGTATGATCGTTTACACTCAAATCTGTTTAAGTTGAGAATTTTCATCAATTTTAAAACTTCAATAGCAGATTCGAGATCAGCGACCCCAGAAACATTAAAGCACCCGATTCCATAGCAATCCTTTGAAGTTGGGAATTTGCCGTCGCCATATTGGATCCGCCATCATTAATTACCAATTCCCAAGCCAAGCTAAGATTCTTGCTAGGAATACAAACTTTCTACGAAAAAAAGTTTAATACCAATCCGTTTAGAGTTTTTGAGAAAATCACTTATACAGTGATTTCTGGCCACCGAATACATGCACCCATAGCGCTCGCATTCCCATTATGGAAAACGTCTTTATGTCCATATCGAACCAGTGTGCCACATTACTGGACATACAACACGTTAATAAACTCAGCTTTGTGACTTCAGAACTACGCTATATGTATAAACTATGTTTTACTATTGGCTATATTGGCACTGTTTTAAAGTGCGTAGAAAGCAGAGTTTTGCAAAGGACAATTTAGCGAACAAATAAAAAGTCTTACAATTAAGGGTATTTGCATAAGCGATTATCGACTAGCTACGGAGAGAGAAGTGCATTTAAAGTAACCGTAGGGCGCCATGTATGTAGTTTGCTACTGGTTCGTGTATCGTAAAGTGGTAGCTGGGGATAATTAAAACCCTTATAATTTAGTATGGCAACAAAACTTTTAAGTGTCCCAATGTAGAGTACGGTGGTAAAGGAGAGGATTATGCACTAAAGGCTTGATATGCTATAAAAACGAAACAATAGATAAACAATCAACTCAAGTTTTATTTGTTAAGGCAGTTATCAAGGTAATTAAATTAGAAAACATATTAACGCTAGATAATTAGTTTTTAAGTGGTCAACAAAAAATCACAAAATGAGATTTGCGAACTTTTATACACACTGTTGGATAAGATTTACGCAGAGGGGTAGCGTAAAAGTACGTTAGCAATTAATTTGAACTACTCATTACACAAATCACATATGCACATAGCTACCTAAACTTGAATAACAATAATTCTCATACCACCATGATTTGCATTGAGAACACACAATAGGTTCTTTGGAAATTTGTTGGTACCTTGGGACATGACCATTCATATTTCTTGGCAATATTCTTTGGTTTCCGAATAGATTTTCTCCACTTTATGTACCTCTTCTGCAGTTTCTCCTTCGAAATCTATCTTAAAAAGCGAACTGCTAATTCTGTATGTCAGACTTCCTCTTTTTCCTGTACAAGAGTACTCTTATACACCACGCTTGTGCGGATTTTTATACGACCACCAAAGTTCGAAAAAATGTAAGACCCACTGCCATCTAGTGTCAGATTAATGAATTTAAAACTACTTTTTTTTCTATATATCCATATACATACATATAGATATATGAGGTGAAGCCTAGTATCGCCTACTGTTGCGCAGCAAATATATATCGCATGAAACAAATGCATCACGACTACTTATTAACCGTTAAGATAGTAAAGTCACACAATCAATTCGTGCATTGATCATTTGCGTGCGTTGACATTCGTTTAGAAGCAACGCACACGACGCTGGGTAAGTCACAACAGAATGCTGCACGCATCAACTGACAAGCAGATGACATTTTAATTTCAGGAAAAATTGATGAATTTCAATTTAATTAAACATTTTTCATAAAATACTACAAAGCAACCCTTTGTTCCAAATGCTTCAGATATTTCTCCCCACGCTTTACCTCTCGTAAATTTGGAATTCGATACAATTTCATTGTTGATTGTAAACACAACTCAACTAACACTTAAAAGAAAGGTTAATTTGAATTTATTTAGAAATTTGCGCAAAGCTTACGACGCATCCCTCGCATAGCGGTGCGTCTGATGAGAATTCATATTGTAACTATAAATACATGACTGCCTAAGTTCTTCACAGACTGTCATCGCACGCAACGCATTCAACATTTGGTTATGTCACCAGCTTTAACGCTTCGAAATGAGTTTGAATCGGATCATTTTTCATTAATCGCATTCTTGTTTCAGACATTTCTCAAATGTTTTAAAATAAAAGTATTCAGTAACGTTCGTTCCCGACCTTATATCCATTCTGATCTGCTGTTGTATCGGTAGATACATCAATTTTTGGAAATTTGGCGCGACGCTGCCTATTTCTGTTGCACTATGCGAACGATCTTTCTTATATCTCCGTAGACTAAAAACGTACCCGTAAACCTGTAAAGCAAGACGGGCGAGGAGAGATTGAACGGTTTAAGTAGACCTTGTTTTATAAACGAATAAATTATTTTTTTGCATACCCGCTCTGAAAAGCACTCATTTTGGGGCCTGTCGTGTCGTGAGGGGCCGAAATCATCAATTCTATGTAAAAGCTTTGCGAATATGCTCGAATGGTGTGATTAAACGATTTTCAATTGATTTCAAAACTTTATAATTTTAATTCAAATTTGTACAATGATTTCAACTAGCAACGATTTCAAGCTCTCGGGCTGGGATTCGAAAACGAAGTGAAGTTCCTAATCCCGGTTCAAACTCGTTCTCCCCTTAATCGAACCTTCTAGTAATAATTCCATATTTGGTTACAAGTCTGCGTAGCATAAGTGCTTTCCCTACACAAAGAAATATGAAATCGGTACTTTCCCCTGATTACAATCATTTGTCTCGTCTGCTTTCTATTCTTTGCTTTTTCAATATGTTCTAGTACAATTTAGCAACAAATCGAGAATCGAGCTAACTTGACAAGTTTACTCACAAATGTGAAGTGCTAGAGTGTAAACAAATAGTGTGATGGTAAGTATTCTTGATTTACGTAAAAGTGACTAGTGTTAAACATTTGAGAATGTTTCACATGGTATCGTGATGTCTATTGTTTGTTTGTCTAATTGTGCTATGGTGTTTTACATGTTTTTTATGTGAGTTTTTGTCCTAACTTTTTCCTACTTGGTTGGAAGTGTATAATGATCTTTTAATATGTAATTTCTTTTTTATAATTTCAGGGAAAAATTCTTCGGGCTCTTGACGAGGTTGACGATGACTTTGGTGATGATGTCGTGTCAGATAAGTAGCTTCATGATTTTGAAAAGACCTGGTCCTTTGTGTTTTCTCTCTTCCAGATATGCGACCCAACATAGAGGACGAAACACTATGATTGATCACGAAGTCGGAAAAGTGAACCGCACTAATGCGGGAATAATATTCCCACACCGACTTCGTCATCAATCGCTGCATCGATGGTTTTGTCAACCGTCAAATACGCAGAGGTAAAAATGTTGTTACAGAGAGCGATTTTGCCGAAAATGGTTCAACCGTCCCCGGTTTACTCTACTGGAAACCCCCGTATAGCACAACACTTCTATAACATGGTTTCGCTTTAATCCAGTTCGAGAATTGTGCAAATTTCTCATAAAAGACGGCATCCTAGAACAGCGCTCTACTCTAACACGGTGTGGAAATTAAATAATTTCCCATACAACGCTTACCGCTTTTAAGAGGGAAATTAAGACACTTTGATGGAACCGTGCTTATTTGCTCACAACTCAGTAACACTTCAGCTATCATTTTTATATGATGATAGCTGAATACTTCCTTGAATTATTTCAAATAACTGTTTTTTTGTTTTGATAATATGCCTTTAAGAAAATTTAGTACGCATGAAAAAGTTAACATATTCCTTTCTAAACACACAAATATTATAAAAACTCGCTATAAAATTGAAAAAAAAAGAAAAATTATAAACTCTGTATAATGTTTGATACGTTTTTTGTTTAATACTTAGTCTATTAATAATCGACTCGGAACGCTATTAACTAGACTATTTAATACTCCATCTGATATCTCGTTCCCCGCTACCGTTATTCTTTCTATCAGTCCTGCAACATTTTCAATGGATGGCTTGTGCTGATCGTAGACTTTTCTCGCTAAAATTCTGAACAAATTGTGTATGGGGTTCATAATTGAATTCCGTAATCCTGAAATAGCTTTTTGGTGG
Organism: Neoitamus cyanurus; assembly: GCA_947538895.1. Taxonomy (NCBI): domain Eukaryota; kingdom Metazoa; phylum Arthropoda; class Insecta; order Diptera; family Asilidae; genus Neoitamus; species Neoitamus cyanurus. Next base: position 3,858,218 of record OX384540.1, read on the forward strand.
AGGCAGCCGTATGAATATGCGCATTAACCTGCTGGAAAATATTGTTTTCATCTTCCGCTAGTACCACAAAAGGCAGTAGATTGTCCTCTAGTAACTTCTGATAATCGACAGCATTAATTCTACCATTGACGGAGGCAATTTCAGTAGTAATTAATTCCATCTGGTTCATCAACATTGAATTTCTGTTCGGTGCTGAACATTACATGATTCCAAATGTTTCCTTTTTATATGAAATTTTCGGTGAATTTAATTTTGCAATAATTTAATTGCAAACATTTTTGATACTTAAAGTTTTTGGAGGATGCAGCACATTTTCTAACTAAGCTAGGGTCACATTGCAAGTTCAACCGTCTAATAATTTGAGATGATGAAGCTCCTGTGTTCGATAGTCCTCTTATAACTGCGCGTTTCACACTAGGGCGTCCAGATGACTTCTTTTTCCCATAATTCTCGATTCCAAGCTTCAAAACAATTCTGACCACACTCTGCGATTTTTTAATTTTATTCGCAATTTCTCTCTATGTTTTTCCACAGTTCCATAAATCAATAATTCTATATTTTTCAAGATCTCTCAATTTTCTTCCACGCGGCATTTTAGGCGTCGACAAAATTTTTCAACTCTCAAAAAACACACTTCTAACATACGTCTTCAAAGTATTAAAATTCTACATAAAAACTGAAATCCAAGTTAGATCCTCTCTTGGAAAACTCCGAACGGCAAGTGAGTTTATAATTATTCACAGCTGCATAATGCGTCTTTTGGGATTTCTACCTTGTACTTAGCGTCGTTGAAAGAAAGAGGAAGGTAGATAATTGAAAGGGTTTTCTGGGATTACCAGAATAACATATGTATTCAGGCATAAAAATTTATTTCCTAAAAAACGGAAATATTTGTAAAATATGTTTGTCTCTGTAATTATTCACAGCACTGTATGTTTATGACTCCATTTCAATTTATTACAAATTGTTTAGAAAAAAAAATTGCTTCGCTTTTTCCGTTTTTGTATTTGGGAAAAACCATTTGAAAAATGTGATTTATATTTAAAAATGTTCGTCCAACTATGCGTTCAGGTTGCAAAAGATCCTTATGTCAATCAAAGTCCTTTCGGTTTTCTGTTTACACACCGATATATAAAGGAAAATCTTCGTACAAACCAGCAATCAACCATTTGCTCCAGTCTAGTGTATGAATATCAGCCAGAACGTCATTCTAAAAACTAATCGCGCGTTTATCGGGAAATCTTTTACTGGCTTGTTTTGGTTCCTTTCTCGCCGAGAATTGTATAACTCGTTTTCTTCTCCAGTACTAAATCTCATTGTTAGACTCAAGCCGCTTCAGAGTATTCTTCTTTCGCTCGAGCTCCTTATGCACTTATAGCATCGTTGTCTTTTTCCGCTCAAGGCGCTTCCGTTCCCTTTAGAGTTCCTCATGTTCAATTCTCAGACTTACGTCCTTTTTAGGAAGATGGCGCTCCTTCTCCTGCAGCCTCTGATCTTTCCGTCCTTTTCGACTCCTCTAATAACAGTATTTTATATGAATCGTATGTCGTGTTTTTATTTATAAGTATGCAAAACGTGCGGTTTGTTTTAGTTTAACAACATCAATTGAGCAATAATATTAAAATGATTCTCCGTGATGGACTCCTACATGTCATCTCTACTTACATACCAACTAAATGCAACGTAAGCGTCCGCGAATCCACAACAAATATTTGATCTCAATCTTTTCGCAAGAATAAAATTCCTTTCCGAAATCGTATAGAAAAACTGGTCTGGTGCGACTCGCACAGTTTATCAAACAATACTATGGCCAATGACCGGCGAAGTCGTAAATCATAAAAATCATAACCGTAACCTGACAGTAAGGCCAAACCGAGTTCCAATGCGGCACACAAAAACCCACAGCCGGCGCTTCACAATCAGCGGCTGGCATCGATATCACCATCGAGATCACCTCAGCCGTACCTGCTGATCACCTTTACAGGCCTTCTTCTTCATTTATCTCACATTCAATCCAAATCCGAAGAAATATTAATGCGCGCGCATTCATTTCTCCTGGCGTTTTTCCTGCCGCCAGGACTTTCCAATCCGAGTCGATCAAGCAATTTTTCGCCAGCAAAAACCCATTCACAATGATGAAATAACTTAACGAGATCCTGACTTAGGCATGAATTATTAATTGGACAAATACAGTTGGGTCGCTAACTATCGAGCAATTGTTCGCTCGCCCGTCGACTTTTTCGCGACGTTCCCCGGCTTTGACGCATTTTGTTCACACAGGCTGGCGGTCCGTGATTCGCTCTGCTGCTGCTTATCAGTTCGTGCATGCGCAATACAAATTTCCGCAGGGAAAAAAGCGTAATCGGCTCTCCGTAGACGGCAGGAACTGTATCAGGTTGTCATCATTTTGCTGGAGTTTTGACAAGTTGGTAGCGGTGGAGCGGTTGCGGCTTATGGGCACAGGAGGATTACGTCCGCGCATGATGGGAATGCCGATGCGATGCAAGCTATTCCCTTTGTATCCAGCCTCCGGGAAATAATGGACGCAACTCGCTCAAGGCTGTGAGGTTAGCCCACTTGGGCTGGTGGCTACTTAGCATGGGAGACAGACAGTTGTCACTGGCAGTTGTTGCAGAACCTTCGAGGAATGATTGCCATGCCATAAATGCTGACATAGTTGGTGGTGGAATTGCTCCACCAGAGCGGCCTAAAAACACTGGAACACTACCAGAATTAGTCACCTCAGTTAACGTGATGGACGAGACAATGGTGTCCATTGACAACTTCCAATGGCTGAAGATGCCATTCTGGCTACTTGGCCGCATGAATATTTATACAACTGCCAAGAATTTCTGTTGTCGTGTTTTTGTTTTCGTGATAAATTAATTAACAGCTGTTTACAGTTTTTATTAGTTCTAATTAACAAAATTATTGTAGATTTGGTATAAAGTGAAAGGAATCCTTAGCCGCTCCTGGTGTACACAGTACAACCCTGAGTCTTCTCTTTCTGGCTTAATTGGGTTGGTAAAATCATTTCTGTGTTCGTCGGAAGTCAGTCGTAAAACTACGCGATAAAAGGTGAAATTGATTGGGTTCAATTAACAAAACGATGAGAATTTGATTGCCATCTATCTCCTTATAAGGGATTAAAGAAATGATGAAAAACCTCTCAGAGACAAGCTTATACACACCAAGTGAACTGCGCCACTGTAATTTGAAATCGCCTCAATTGATGAACGAGTTCAAAAAACATTTCGAAGATGTAAAAATAGGATTGGTTGATTTTAATAAGTGGTTTGAACGATCTTTTTAATTGTGTCGTCTGGAATGATCATTCAAAATCACAACAACGTTAGACAGACATAAAAATGTTTACCATGATTCCGAACGCAAAAAGTTATCTAACTGGCTAGTGTAGTCGTATGCCCTCCATTTATTACAACAACGATTTGTAACTTATTACTAGCTAGAGTAGTGACGTACCAACTGACCGAAATTGTTCTAATGTCTGACATCAGATTGAATTCAAATCGAGGGTTCTCAATTTCTCTGCTGAATTTGGATCGTGACCAATAACTAGAGTTAAACGTAGAATTGCTTCAGTTTGCTTAAGGGGTGTCACCAAGAAGATTTGACAGAAATCTCACTAAAATTTGAACTTTATTATTAAAGCAAAATGTAAAGATAGAGACTTGGCACACATATGAATAAAAAACACAAAAATATGGCAATTTTTTTATATTTCGGAAATAATATAATACATAAACTTTCAAACGCGTTTTTCTCGAAACACGATTTTTCAACTGGTGTCCGTGATAACTTGAGCAAAAATTAACCGATTGACTTCATTTTTGAAACACACATTGATATTAATGTTCTCTACGGCTTAACCGGATAGATTTTCGATATCAGTTTCTGTTGCAAAATTATATATAATTGTTTGGAGCGAAATTTGTATTTTTTTTTCAAATGGTCGCCATTTTTTTCATTCTTCAAAATTTCGAAAAAAAAACCGGATAAGCCGTTAAGAACGTAATTCTCGAAATAAATAATTCGGAATTTTTTGTTTCAGATTGTCGGAACTTAAAAATTCGTCGACACCGTTTGGCCCGGAGATTTTCGCGTCGTTCGACATTTTTTTAAATAAACAAATCAATTGTTGATATTTCCGAAATATAAAAACATTGCCATATTTTTGAGTTTTTTATTCATATGTGTGCCAAATTTCAATTCTCTATCTTTACATTTCGCTTCAATAATGAAGTTCAAATTTGAGTAAGATTTCTGTCAAATCTTCTTGGTGACACCCCTTAAGTAGATAAGAACACGCCATAAAATAAACTATTTTTGCCAACAATTAGTACAGTAGCGGACATAATTTTAAGTTCACACATATGATTCCAAAAATCGGTTAACTAAATCGTTTACTACAGTGGTTACCATTTAAAAAAATGCGTTTTGAGGAAACATGCTTTTAACGTCTTTCAACTCGCTTTCCTTCATAATGAACTGATAATTTTTCTAGATGTTCTCAATGTTTATTTAGTAAATTAATCATGTCTGTTATTAATAATGCGTTAACAAATGCGGATGGCCAAGAGTTCTGGGAACTCTTATTCTAATATGCCGTTATTTACACTCAATCGATAATTGTGATGCATTTGAAGTTCAGTAATGAGATATATTTGTGAAATTAGAAAAGATTTTAATTGCTGCTGCTATAGCCTGAAAATCCATGACACTAATCGAATATCCACGGGTGTATATATATGGGTAATACTTTTGTATTTACGGTTTCAGGTTTTGCTCTTACTAGGACTTCACCGCCGCCACACAGTGTGACAAAATGCCCGAGCACGATCAAAAATCCATAACTTTTGAACCCTTAAAGATATGAACCCAAAATTGCAAATAAGACTCCACATTATAGACTTTCAATTCATACAAACAACATTTGGATTAACATACAAGGTGGCGAGATATTAGTTCACAAACTATAGAGGGATCATTTTTCTGATTTTTTAGGAAGTTTTAATGATGTTATATGTGTAACAATCAAATAAAAGACTCATGTTAAGAAAAAAAAAATTAAAAATAAAAAACAATAACTAAAATAATAACACAACATTTTTTTTAAATTAAAAGTTTTCATTTCTTGATTTAATTACAAAAAATTTGTACAAATACTATCTATGTCTTCTACACATGCCATTTTTTGGGGTGTACTTCAATGATATAGCGCGTTTGCTTATAATCCTTCTATTTGATGAGATATATCAATCGGAAGGTATTGGAACATTAAAAGAATATTCATACGATCATTAATTTGTTTTTTAGGAAATTTGGTATTGGTATTATAATACCTATAGTACTTATAATCCTTATTTTTAGCTTCCTATGCTTCTTTCGACAACTCTCCAATAGGTAGTAGATGATTAATGTTTTTACCGTGACGTAAAACTTATGCACTGTAGCCGTTAATTGTCTCCAAGGACAACTCGTAATTTAACAAATTTTCTGTTTGTTCTGCATACACACCAAATTTTTCAGCGTAAACCGGAAGCGCAGAAGAGAGAACATTTAAGATGTTTTTAAACTTCTTGATAATTTCGATGCCTACTCTAGTAATTTTACTTATTTATTTATTTATTCTAAATAATTTTAATGGATATTAAAAAAATGCCCGTTCTGTATTTACGACATTGCTGCTGCCAAATTCTTGCTTATGTAAGTCATCAATTTAATCCCAGTCGATTTTTAAATTCGTAAAGTGATTAAATGTACCGCAATAAATTAATTATTTTCTATCGTGCTACTTATAACATTTACCTGAACTAATAAGGATAAAGGTAATGAGTTATGCGTCAAAATTACTAAAGTCATTGTATAATAAAAATGCAGTGTGCAGCCTCTAAAAGTCCTAATGTTCCTATTTCTAATATGTCTTGGTATTCTAAGGTAGGTTATAATTCGATGACGAAATGTGCGAGTAGGAGCAGCCAATTCTTGTTGTGAACTAAAGAAGAAGATGTGTAGTTTTTCGTCATATCAACAATAGGGCGGCCATTTTTTTAAAACTCAACAAGAAATAAAAATATTGATAAAAAATGTGCCCTTTTTCAATCCTGTCACAAAAATGGCCCGGACATTTGCAGTGTTGTGTGAAAATGCAGATCGATGACGTCTGGCACGACAGCATGGAGCAAGCCCTGTCAAAAATGAGCGAGGCTGGATCGATCGATCGCGGTGTACGGACGGGCGTAATTCTCTTATTGTCAGAATATAACGCGTTAGCCAAAGATAATATAAATAGAATAAATGGTTCGGCTAAAAATTGGCGCCTTTCAATTCTGGACGGGTTTTCATCGGCCGGGCGGACGTTTTGTGGGTGGAATACTTTCTTCCGTTGGTTCAAGATGTGCTAGCTAGCTGGCAAATTTTGCAACAGTACTATTATCTGTTCAATTTTTCCAATAATTTATTGGCTTAATAAAATATACTCCTATATAGGCAATAACATATTATATATTATATAATTATTATATATATATAATAAATAATTGGAAATATACGTACTAAAGCAAACATTCTCAGAATTCAGCTTTGAAATCGGGAAATCATTCGGTAAAAAACATGATACTATTCAATCGACTGTGACTCCACCTTTTGTTGAATTTTACTAGGCTATGGTCTCAGATAACTTCTTTGCTGAGAAATGGTAAAGAAACGATTTGCTGTTCTCAAGAAATCGCTAGCGGCCAGATGGTGCTTCAGGTCTAAATAAATTTTGGATTAAGCAAAAACTTATTGTTTAAGTGGCGAAATTTGAACGAAGACTTCTCGGATTTACCTTATAAGGTTCCTAGTGCTGCTTTGGTCGAGCCTCTTAGTTTTCTGTTTTATTTATCAATATGTACTTTGTTTTTCCTGGCGTTTGGAAAGTGCTCTGTTATTTCTATTTTCAAGGAGGGAAAAATGGCCTCAGTTGAGAATCACAGACCGACTGTTAAATGCTCACCTATTCCCAAGCTTTTTGAAGCAATCGTAATTCGTAAGGGGCAATCCCAACCGTTTTCTAGTTACAGGGTGATTCATAAATTTGGGATGCATTATTATTATTTTTTATATTTTGATCTAATTAACGCAGCGAAATCAAACTCACGCAGAACCACTACTATCTCACTTTCCAAAAATTTCACGAATGTTGGTATACCATTTTTTAACTTTCACAAGTGACTGTACCTGGAGTAGTAGAGGTAGATAAACATTGGTGGCATTTTGGGCAAGCGCATTAAGATACGAGGGCGGTACATTAAGATAGTAGTTGTTTGGCGTGAGTTTGAAGTCGCTGCGTTAATTAGATTAAAAGATAAATATATAATAATAATGCACATACTCAATTCATAAATCACCCTGTAACTCGCAAATGGTTGGGATTCCCTCACTGCCATACGATTTTTGGCTAGGCGAGATCTGTCGCCCTGATCATTTCTGCATGATTACAAAAATGTCGACTTCTATTTATTGAGAGTAATTATTAAAAATTTCCTTCGTTGAGATTAATTTCTACCTTAATATTCTTTGTAGTAATTTTGAATGTGCGATAAATAATTAAACATGGAATGACGTTTTTTGTTCAATTCTCTACAATGCAATACTTGATACATAAGCAGCGTTTTTGTTTGTGTTCCTTGTTCTGCTCCGTAAAAAAGCTCAATTAAGGAAATTATCCGTGTGTTGAACCGTTTTATACAGAAATGAACAGAACAGAACAGACATTGGTGAACAAAGTAATAAATATTTAATTTTATCCGCAGGCAAAATACTTTTGGGAAATTTAATTTAGCGTCACCTGGGTTTTCGTAGACACACTATTTGGTCGGCTTGTGCTCTTCAACGAGCAGAATATATTGTTCTATTTTATGTATGACTGTTCCAGAACATGGTGCACAAAAGAACGCAGCTATAGATTAAGAATATAACAGGAACCCCAAGTCTTCGCAGTCGTAAAAACAAAACTAAAATACTTAAACTACTGGCACCTAGTGGGTAAATTAAAAATGCCTATCCAAAACATTTATTCCCATTAAATTTCTACAGACTCATATTTATATCTATGACGATATCGATCGAGATAAGAAATCTTGATCACGTCTGTGTAAAATTGATAGCAGTCATCGGAAAAGTAAACATTATATGCACTTAAACGGCTGCATTATGTCACAGGCACTGATTCGATAAAGATCAAAGTGGAGTTGATGTAAAGATTTTGATTTTCCCACTGATAAGACATGAAGCACACTCTCTTTCAGAAAATTAATTTTTGTATTGAATTGGCGAAGGCTTCGAACATTTTGTTACATAAAATTGGCAAGCAAACAGTTGAATAGTACATTGATGAGTCGATTGCTACACATGTCCACTGTGAAATAACACATGCTGTAAAACATGGAAATTATACTCTACACCTAATTGACTATTTTAAGTATTGCTGTTTTTCAAGCGATAAAATTCCCTCGATTACTTATTTGATACGTGCTGTATAACTGAAAAATATATCGAGATAATTTATTACTAGCCACACCGGTTTTTTGTTATTACAGTACATAAGTGGGTCTTAATGAGAAGAAAATTATAAAATTCAAAGAGCTTGATCTTCTACAGACCAGCTTAAATGTATAATGACAATATTGCAATTGGACGTGCATCTTTATTGAATGAATACTTCGAATAAAATTATTGATATCGCGGCAAATAACTAAAAGCATACAAAGTTTCTGTGCGTCGCCACTTGCTAGTAAGCTAATTCAATAAACGTCAAATATTTCAGACTAATTGGCAAGGTGGCTCGAAAATTAGCTAAGGCTCGTTTCTCAACTTCGAAAAGGGAGACCGAAATACAAACTGGCAACAGGTTTCTACAGGGCCTTTCAATAAGGACGCTTGACTTTTAAGTGTTAATAAAACAAGTTGTGTGTAAGATATACACTCCATTTTTATTTTAATTGAAAGAATCTTTTATGACATTAAGTATGGAGTATATCGCCGTTCAAATGTCCACCGCGGCCTTGCTTGCTGGTACGTATTCGGGAGGTCCAATTTTCGATCACTTTGTCGCATAAATCTGGGTGAATTAGCGGATGGCTATCGTTATGTTGACTTTGAGGGCATCAATTGTTTGTGGCTTATTCGCACCTGCGATTTATGATAACCCCAAACGAACCAGTCTAAAGGCATTAAATCGCACTATCTCGGTGGCCAGTTCACGTCGCCATTCCATTCACCACCATTCCCTCAAATCGCTTGTGCAGAATACCCATCGTGGAATGTGCTGTGTGGAACGTAGCGCCGTCCTGTTGAAACCACATGTTGTCGGTATCCATATCAGCCAGTTTGGGTCACAAAAAGAGACTTATCATCGATCTGTAGCGCTCGCCGTTGATGGTTATGGCAATGCCAATTTCGTTTTGAAAGAATTATGGACCAATGATTCCGCCAGACCAAAATCCGCAACAAACAGTGACTTTCTTGGGATGCATTTTGTGCTGGTTCCTTTCGTGTGGTTTGTTTTCCTCCAAAATCCGACAAATTTGCTTGTTCGCATATCTATTCATCCAAAAATGGGCTTCATAGTTAAAGATGATTTTTGCGCGGAACATTTCTCGAACGGGGCACTGATTTTGATATTAAAATATGACGATTTGCACACCTTCTTCAACAACACAGTACTGAACAATTTACAACAAATTTGACAGATTTTGCTTTAACAACATGGCGGCTATAACCGTCCATATTGAAAGACTCTTTCTTTATTTTACAGAGGTTTCATATTGTTTAATTGTCCTCAGATAAATTATATAAATTAAAAACTAACTAGTTAAAACTAACATTGACTAAGAATTACAAACAAATAAAATGCGATGGATTTGTAAACGAACTAATAAATGAATTATCATTATTATTGTAATACTTAAATCTCCTTATGCAGTAGCATGTGTAAATATTGCATACTTTTGTTAAAGTAATGTACATAAAAATAAAAGTGGAATATGCAAGTACTCTGAAGACAATTAGATGATCACAATGCGACAAATTCGGAAAATTCAGTACCTCATACTAATATAATTACACAATAATGATAATAAATAAGTAATAATGCTTTCCCGACAACCCTGTGATTTATTCGTAATATCTTTATTGAAGACTCCTGACTCAAAATTCTATGACATGGGAATGTTACAAAAGGCTTTTGACACTGAAGAGTATAAATTACTCTTCGAATTGTTGGTACAACTAGGTAGGTAGTACTAGGGGAACATGTAAAAATCTAATTAAGACCTACAATAAAAACTGAACTAAATGATCAACTCAGTGAAGAGTAAATACAGAAATGTGGAGTTCCATAAGGATCAATTTTGGGACCTTTACTGTATTTACTATATATAAATAATATTCAGAATATACATTTAAATATAAGCTATATACTGACGACACTGCCTTATTGAATAAACCCAAAACCGGAGGAGCAAAAAGAGAAAGTAAATGAGATAAACTATCTGGGCCTAATTTTAGATGAAAAATTAAATTATAAGTCCCATATAACTCACGTAATTTTAAAAAAACAACATAACAAAACATACAATACACACTACATAACGCAGTAAGAAACAATATTGTGATTACAAAGGATAGCCAAGTCTTCAATAAGGACGCTTGACTTTCAAATGTAAATAACACAAATTGTGTGTGAGATATCCACTACTTTTTTATTTCATTTTTGTAAAGAATATTTTATGGCATTTAGAGTGAAATATAGCGTCGTTTAAATGTCCGCCGCGGATTTACTTGGTGGCACGTATTTGGAAGTTGACCCAAAATTTCGCCAAAAAAATCTGTTTGTTTTGTATCAAAACTGTTCTAATACCAGCATCTAGCCGACTGAGCAGTTTTCGAAATATGATCGAAATAAATGTAATAATAGGGAATTGCAACGTGTCCACATTGGGCTCTGTGAGCACCAGCACCGGTCTCGCGTTGGGTAATATTTTATACATCTACAAGCTGCACAAGAAATGAATATACATATTTACAAATATCAAATTTACCAAGTTCAAAAATATAAGGAGCAATGACATTTTGGTTAAATCTTTTATAAGATTTAAAACATGTTATTGGTTCTGCGACAGAAAGCAGGTACACGTATTCTTAATTCGTCAGTACGTGCAATCTGTAGAAGCCCATTAATTATACACATTCATCGAAATGAAATCTTCTCTGGTCGAGGGTAGTTAGGTTTAGAAAGGAAAGTCTATCAGGGTAAGGAACGTAAGGTTCTTTTAGTTGTCTAAAAATACTTCGTGTCATTTTCTTTGTACTGCTTGTATTTTGTCTATTTTGTTTTGATGATGCCGTGACCAAACAGGTAAGCAATATTCTAGGATACTGCGTATCAGTTTGGAATAAAAGCCTGGCTATAACATGTTCTTCAAATAGGTCACACCCAAGTCGTTAAAATGCTCAACTTCTTCTAATAATGTTGAGTTAAAACTATAATCGAACGTAACACAGGACTTCTTAAAGGTATAAGTCATTTTAAATCATTTAGCAACATTTGCAGTCATGCAGTTAGTCCGACACCAGTCTTCAAGCGCAACTACTAAGTCACGTTGAAGAATATCAATCAGTATCATTTTTATCACTCAAAAAACGTTAAGATTCGTCAGCATATAAAAGGCAGTCAGAATTAATTATTGAGGACAAGTCATTAATAACTAACGCAAATAGTAGCGGACAAAGAATAGATCCTTGTGGAACTCTAGATAACGGAACAAACTCGAAGGATGTACACCCAGAGAGAGTTGCATGCATTTTACGATTGGACAAATAGGATGAGAACAAGGTCGCCTGTAGGTCATACATACTTAATTTACTTAAAAGAATATCATGAGTAACATTTTCAGAAGCTTTAGAGAGGTCTGTGGTAGATGGTGTCAACTTGGTGATGTTGTTCAAAGGTCTCAGACACAAAGTATTGGAATTCAAGAAGGTTACTTGTTGTTGATTGCTCCTTTATAAGGCCATGTTGTTTCTGTGACATAACAGGATGCAGAATTTTGGTTATTTCATTATGTACCAATCTCTCAAAAAGCTTGCCAAAGCAGCTTAGAGTGCCGATTGGGCGATAGTTCTCCGCTGTGCACGCTCCCAGAATTCGGGAAAGAGGCTAAGGGGATAGCATAATACTTGCGCTAACTGCTTGACAAAATGATTTGCTAAACCATCGGGCCCTGCAGAGGTTTTATTGTGAAGATTATTAATACAATTAAATACATCTACAACACTTAAGGACAAACAAGACATAGATATTCCATATGGTAGTAAAATATCACATGTCGGTTGAATATGCTCAACGAAGGAGCTCTTGAAAAATCTTGCCAACATATCACAGATGGATTGCGGATCAGATGCTTTGTCAGTACCGAAACTGACGGAATCTCGCGGCGGAATCGGATTACGTAATTATATACACTAAATTATTTAAAACTAAAAAAGAAACAGTTTAGTAAAATTAATAATTACTGCCAGAAATATAATCTAAATATTTCTTTTAGTGGTGACTTAAATGATTCTCTCGGCCAACTTAAATCCAACAAATCGTAAACATTATTAAATTTAAGAATGCAGTTACTCAAAGGATCACGCGACCTACAGTTACTTCTATAAAACTTTTCATATGGAAGAGTGTTCGGCCTCAATAGCCGTAGCGGAGTATAAATACAGAGACTGCTCAAAAGGTGAGGTAATGCAATATAATAGCACAATACATCTCTAATGAACATAACTTGATACATTTGGCTCCTGAACTTAAGAGATTCAAGACCGTTGCAGATACATCTACCTTTATAAGTGGTATGATACGGCCAATTTAGCTTATAGAGAACAAGCCTGGTAAAGCTGTTGTGAACGCTTTCTATGCGGTTAATATGAATATTCTGGTAAGGGTTCCCAACCGATGCAAATTCAAGGTTCGATCCAACCATAGATACAAACAGTGTGTACAAGTGTGTACGGATCGTTAAATGATCTTGAATGCCTTTTAAAAAAATCCCAAAATCATGTTAGCTTTCGAATAAAATATTCGTAATGCAGGTAAAATGATACAGTTCTATCAAAAATAACACCCTGATCCTTAAAGTCAGACTGACGTCCTACTATACGACATTATCGATATAATAGGTACCTATTCGAAGGGGAATTATGGATACGATAGAAACACACAGAATTATGTACATTTTGCTGGATTAAGCGAGAATGCATTACCATAGCACCATCTTGTCAAATTATTAAATTCATTTTGTAAAATGCATAGGTAGGTACATTCGCCTTATTTTATATGGCAGAAAATATTTTAAGATCATCATCATGATATTAAATATCCCCGATATCACTAATAAACAAAACAGAAAGGAAAGGTCCAAGATATCTACCTTGCGGAACATCCGAGATAGCTCGAATAGGTCTAGAAGATGAGTCACCAATCTTAACATCTTCTGCACTCTGCCAATCAGATAAGAATTAAGCCAATAAAGAAAGGAAGAATGGAACCCAAGCATTTTAAGTTTTTTTTATAAGAAGTAGGTGATGAACCCTATCAAAAAATTTGTGAAAATTAGCGTAAGCTACATCAACCTTATGACCGCACTTCATATAATTTGAAACAAACTTTGTAAAGCACGCAAGGTTTGACACCACAGATTTTCCAGTGACAAAATGTATTCTTTAACATGACCAAAGATTTTATTTTTGACAATCACAATGCAATCCAATATTCTATGTAGTTTATCAAGTCAAATTTTTGCCGTTATTTAAAAACCGGCATAATTGTTAAAATCTTCCAGACATCTAAAAACTCACTGGATCTGAGCGATTTAGTGAACACGGTAGTCAGCCTTTCAAAAAGACCCACATTGCCCTCATTCTAAACGGTGGTAAAATCTAGGAACTGCAAAGCTGTAACACACAGATGGAGGGACGAAACGACAACATTTCAAAAATTCCTTGTAACTACGAAACCCTAAAAAGGTTGAGTATGACTGTTCTGTTTGACCTCCCAGTAGGCATATCCCCATTCCCCACACAAAATCCGCCCGAAATTCGCGCCCACTAAAAATTTTAATGCCCTACTTAAAATTTAAATCTAGCCCTGATCAGAGATAAACCAAATTATTTAATATCTTTGGGATTTATTGAATGCACAGCAGAAAACGTTGTTCCAGGAATATCAAATCGGAATTCCATTGATTACCATCCATCCTTCAGGTGTTCTTTTTATCCCTTTTTTGTGTTTTCTTCAAATTCCCATGGACTTTTTTTGTGACACCATTCTATTATTTTTGCGTTAATACCCCAAAATATATAATACTTTTTAAGTAGGTAACGTAACCGCCGTATTTTCTTAAACCGAGTTCCACTCAAACTGCATTCCTCTATTTCTAGGACATTTTGCCCGCTCCAACAGCGCAAATTTTGGGAATTTTTTGAAAATGAATTGACTGCCTCCGCACTTCGAAAACTACCCGCGATCCATGAGGCGGTAAAAGAACTCCCCTGAGCTATTTATCGGAAGTGGCCCATCATAAATCATCGGCCGACGCTCTCGCGGAAAGCACACTAATTACCATATTAAGCGGTGCAACTCACCTGACTTGCCGTCGGGTAGGTGTAGCCAAATTGCGCATATGCTGCCATGATTCCCACGAATCAGTTCCAACGTCGACAGAATTCTGCTGGAGAAGTTAGCGGACACTCAAAACGATACGAGGACTAATCTAAACCACTGACACTTTTGTACGTGAACAACATACTCGCAATATTGCACTTGAGGACTATTTACATTCGAGCAGAACGGCATTCATTGCTTCCGGGATTTATTGTCACCACACACCACTTTCTTGGCGAATCCTTGGGGAGGAGGACACATGATCTGGGCGCCCGGGCGATTAGGAGGATGCTGCACAGTAACAGGTGCTGGGCCGGACGGTCACCATTTGTCAGCTTCACAGTACTTAAACAGTTACAAAGAGTCGGCCACAGTTCACAAATCTCTCGGGGCTAAAGTAACGCGCCCTCAATTCCAGTGGAGTTATCCCGCCGCGAACGGGTCTTCGCCGTAGCCCAATTACCGCTGGATTAATGCAAAATTGGGACGAATGTAGGGCAGCACTTAAAACTATTTGGTCGCCACGAGGAGCACTCGACTACATATGTTCGCGCTATCACAACACAACAGAGGAAAAAATGCGAAAGTAAACAAACATGTCAAAGCCGGAGCGGAGCGCACAAGGCCGCGTTTGTTCTTTTTGCGAATTGGGCAGATATACCCCCAATAGTTCGATGGTGCAGGATGGCTGCGAGCAGCGGCAGATGGGGGGAGTCAGTGGTGCGCACTCCCGAAAGGAAGCCCCTAGCAGAGCGCTACACACCGCCGTCGATCGGGCCTTGGATGCAGCAGTCGATAATCCAAAGGACAAAAAATCGGTTCGTATCTCAGATAAGGACTTTTCCAATTCGCGAATTTGACGGAACTGCTGGAGTCTTGTTGTCGCCCCCCAAAGCTCCCCCTTGCGGACGGACCGACGAATAGTAAGGACCAAAACAACAACGAAAACCGCACAGGTGACAAATTGTCGTGTCGGTTTTTCCTCTGAGCGGGGCACAGATTCTGCGTACACCAACGATGCGCACTTCTTCACGTTCGAGAGTTAACTGGTTTGGTTCTGGCCTGTTCGAGCCCCGAGAATTTTTCTCCCCAGTAGGCGCTCAGTGTACCAGAGGAGAGCAGTCCACATCAAGTAGGCGTCCAAAGAGGGATGGGTGACACCACTGGGCCAGCCCACCGGCCTGTCACCGCCAAGTGGAACCGGTTTTTCTACTCACAAAACCCGTCGCTGCTCTGCCACCGGCAACGTGCCGCAGCTGCTCCGAGTGGGCCGCCTGCCGGCAAAAACTCATCTAGGAGGCAACGAACTCTCCCAGCGCTCCCGGAGCAGTGGCTTCCTGCTCCGAATCAATGCAGCCTCGGGAGGGGACTATCTCTGCGCACCCAGCCCGACCAATCAGCGACGGCTGGGTGACGTTTTGGCTCGTTGAAAATGACTTTCGTCTTGTGGATGTTTAATAGATAGCAAGCAATTTGGGGGCGCGTTTAATTTGTTTACTGTTGCCAAGGGGCGGGGCCTGTTCCGAAGACATTGAGTAGCCCCGCCCACACACATGAAAACGGGGTAGGAAATTTTTTGGGTTCCCTGTTCCCTCCAAGTGTGGATGCTAAGAGCCAGCGCACCTGACATGGCTCCCCTTGCGCTGGGGGTGAAGGAAGCGCCTGGAGTCCGCGGGAAAATTCATCTCATTCGGAATAGATGAAAACGAAAATTTTTACCCGCCCGAGTTAAGAAATTTCCCACAGAGGACGCTGGACCTGCAGGGATGCTGCTGCCCCTTTGGAGCTTCGAAGTCCCATTGATTCTCAGTCCTGCTAAGAAAATGTGGTCGCGTCATCACCTTTGCTAGGACTTGTGTTGCGCGCATTTTCGGGGACCAGCACTGGGGCACCTTCCGGTCCTCTCCTGGCAGCTCTCCTGCCGGATCCCTGCTGGGGGAAGCAATAATTCTGTTTGGTGTCCTGTTTTCTTTTATTTTTCTCCAGCGACTCGCCGCTTCCACCGGTTTTTTCCTTTTTGGCCTCGGCCTCAATGGTTGACATTTGTTACAAGCGAAAAGGACAAATCCTCGAGTGCTGATAATGTTCCTCGTGTATATCCTTTCATGTTCTGTCCAATATGGACGTACGCTGCGCATACCTATGTACGGGTATAGCGCCGGGTATTTGTGTTCGCAAAAGGGATAACAGGGAACACGGGGCTGAAGGTAAGTTTGTAGTTGCGGCAGCAGCCAGGACTCCTCTAATAAAATGACAGGCGAACGGGAATGAATCCACCGGATCAGGGAGGGCGATACTCACAGGAGCTTTCTGCTGTGGGCGGGGGTGCCTGCCCTAAGATGCGAACGTGCTGAGAAGACGGAGGCGGCGGGTGGTGGCGTACTGGTCGCCGACATCAGGCCGGGGTGTCCCTTTGCAAAGCTTTACGACAAGTTGTTTTCATTATGTTTGAACCCATTGATGTTCTGTTCCTGTCCTGGATTGTGTTGTTGTTGCCCGTGTTTTCATTTTTTCTGCCCATCCTCCTGCAGGATGTCGGAATCGTAATATTGGGATGTTGTTCTGCGGTCCTCTTTTTGTGGAATTGGCCGTTTGGGTTTACTTTTCATTTGTTTGCTTTTTCCAACATTTTAATGGGCTTAGGTTCGGTGCGGACTTGCTTCTCGTTGGCAAATGACGGCGAATTATAAAGGTGGGAGCTTCTTATGACGACAGGATATGCTTTTTTTGGGTGCCCGACACACATAGGTATATTTGGACAGTGTTACTAGTCAGGGCATTTTTTAGGGCGGGATGGAATGTGGTTTTTTGCGTGGTGGAAAGACGAACCCACTTTTTGTAAATATGCACGAGGCAGCTTGGTAAAATACAACGCGGTCAATTTTAGCGTTTAAGAGCTTATTGATATATTTTCGAGGTA
Source organism: Neoitamus cyanurus (assembly GCA_947538895.1). Classification (NCBI taxonomy): domain Eukaryota; kingdom Metazoa; phylum Arthropoda; class Insecta; order Diptera; family Asilidae; genus Neoitamus; species Neoitamus cyanurus. Next base: position 3,875,857 of record OX384540.1, read on the forward strand.
ACGAAACATAATTACGTGGGAGAGGGGCTTATTTGCGTTTGACTTTCAATTTCAAGTAGTAGCGAAAATGATCACGTAATCATTACTCATTATTACAATTACGCAGAATTGTGCTAATCAATAAATTACACTGAAATCATATTTCCTAGAGCAAATTGAAGACGGGCAATGACAGAAAATAATGAGATAAAGCATATTGGACGACCTAATCAGATAAGTATTTTATATTTATTTTATTTTAAATATGTATGATCAAATCTCTTGGTGGCCTTCTTTTCTGCTTCAGGGGATCTTCTACTGAGCCGGAAAAAAGGTATTAGAGTTTAATTTGTGCGCTATTGAGAACAGGGACTCACTCAATACTAGAAATTTCTCGTCTCCAGGTAGGAGGCAAAGTTCTTTGTTGACTTCCTCAAAAAAGAAGACCATGCCTAGGGAAGAACGCAGAGTGATGTCAATTGCTACTGCGAACCCCAGAGCATCTTTGCGGGAACTCAATATGTTAAAATGGTTCATGATGCTGGCGTGATTGAAGGATGCCGATGTTTCAATGTAGCCGTCGGTAAAAAAAATACGGCTAACTGATAAGAAGAAAGCGAGACTTTCATTATTTAGGCATATTAATATTCACAATTCAGCATAGAATACTGGAATAAGGAAAATATTGACATTCCTCCAGAATCCTTAAATTTAGAAGCGTTAATTTTATTTTTTTTATTTTTTTAAATATTTTGCAGACAGTGTTTACATACGAATCGACGCTCCAGTACCATACAAAAGCCGGTAGATTTGTGAGGAGACATACGGGAGAGTAATTGCATGCGTCCTGTATTTAGAAAACCATCAAACATCCACCATGTGTAATTGTATGGGGAGGAATTACCGCTAAGGGCCCAGCATCACTTTATTTCGTCGAGGGGACCATAAGACAGGACTAATACAAGAACGGTTTGGAGACCATTGCACTGCCAGGAAATTGACCTGATTTGAACCCTATCAAAAATGTGTGGCATGAACTGAAGAGGGAAGGTTATGATGGAAACAACACTTATTGTCAAATTTTGATTGAAAATATTAAAAGAATATGGCTTAAGGCGCCTGATAAAATAATGAATCAAAGCTTGCATAGAGATTATTTATATATTAATAATTTTGTTATTATTACTGATATATGTTCCTAATGTCTTGGCCTTTTATGCTATGTATACATTTTTGGTAAGTATATTACAAAAGCGTAATGACAAATATATTTAAGGGGGTTTTCTCCCTGGAGCATTCAAATTTGACCCTTTTTTCCCAATTTTTTTTTGAGGAATAGGGAGAGGTATTGATAGGCGGTTTTTTGGAATGAAGTGAGCATCGACTATATTATGTTTTCATATTTTTAATTTTTCGTAAAAAAACACAATGGCGGCCTTCTGCCAATCACAAACAGGGAGGTCTCCGTTATGCATGTCCCACTTTGGGCCCGGATTCCGGGTGCTGTAGTAGTATCTGAAAATTTCCGAAACTTTCTTAAAATATACCCTTTTCCTGGGTGCTCTATGTGAGCTTTTTTCAAATTTCGAATTCTGTAAAAAATGGCGCCACTTTTTGAAAAAAATCTCAATTTTTCGCATTTTTTTCTACTGTTTTAGCTCGAAAAAAATATTAAATATTCGAATTTCGAAAAACGCTCACATAGAGCACCCAGGAATAGTATTAACTTTAATTTAAATTAACAAGAACCCGAATCGGTTAAATAGATTTAACGCAATACGGGCCCGAAGTTCAAAAAACGTTGTTTCGAGAAAAAACGCGTTAAAGTTTTGCAATGCAATAACACTAATCAAATCATCTGTGGATAGAGATTCGTAGATCGGAAATATAGCTTCCTGAACAGAATCTGCGAGAGGGGCCTGATGTCTGAAGGAGTTGAGTGTACCTGCAGCTTGCGCCACTCTCCATTTGCAGATATCTAAGTGCGCTCCCGGGCCGCGCGCCTGCGGGGTTCTAAACGCACCCTGCGCGCTCGGCTTGTAAACAGTTTTACTCGGAAACGAAACGAAATTTAAAAAAAATCTTTTCAGGGAACATTTTTGGGGATATGTAGAAGAGATTACACTAAAAAAAAAATCGAAATTTTGAAACCGCTCGAAAACTTTCTAAAATTCGCAAGTGTTTGTGATTTTCTGGCCAGGGAATTTATTCCACCACTGGCGTAAAAACACTGAAAGTTGTCGAAGTGAACCATTAGAGAAAGCAGAACGTCAGTGGTTGTCGCCACAGAAAATTATTGTATAACGGTTTGACGTGGTTGTATAAGCTTTGTAATAGGCCTGTGTATGGAATTCGAATATTGGACGCTATTCGCTTTCGGGTTTTAAATTCGAATTATTGGAATTCTTGGAATATCCAAATGTTCCTCCCCAACATCAGATTGGTTTTCGCCCAATAAGTCTAGATTTCTTTTTTAACAACCCTAGAAAGATAGTCTGCGTAAAATTCTTCGATGTTTTGTTTTGACGGACCCCTTACACTAGTCTCTTATAAACCGAAGCCGGCTAAAATGGTTTACTTACTATCATCTTGTGATGAAAACGCTACTATCAACGAAACTACCGCAAAGCCTGAAATGATTATGTATTATAATCAAACTAAAGGGGGAGTGGACACACTACATCAAATGTGTTCTCTGATGTCCTGTAGTAGGCAGACAAACAGATGGCATATGGCCTTATTCTATTGGATGGTGAACATTGCCTGCAAAAATACTTATATTATATACAGCTACCATGTTACTTGCAAAGGTGATAAAGCGCTGAATCGCAAAAATTTCATGAAAAATCTTAGCATGGCCCTGTCATCATCATTTATGAGTAAGAGATTAGAAACTCCTACTTTGAAGAGATATTTGCGGGACAGTATCTATAATATGTTTCCAAAAGATATCCCTACTTCATCAGAAGATACGACTGAAGTGCCAGTACAGAAAAAACGTACTTACTGCCCCTCTAAAATACGACGAAAGGCAAATGCATCGTGCAATAAATGCAAGAAACTTATTTGCCGAGGACATAATATCACTCTAAAAAATGCATTGAAAATCACTTAAAATTTACATTAAAATTCCAAAATTTCTGTTGCATAAATGATTGTCTAAAAGTGATAATCAATATTTCAAGTAATATTTCCTTTTTACTATAAAAATTTAGTTCAGCCTTGGCTTATGCTATGCTGTGTGATATTTTATGGAAAATATAAGCAAAAATACTTCCAATAATGTAGAAGTACTTCTAGAAAACTGAAAATGCACAGAGAAATGTATTTTTCCACCCATTTCCTTACTTGAATGTAAATTTACTAAACAGTATTGAAAAATCTTGAAGATCAGTGAATTTACTATGCCGAATATAATCATGTTCCTAAATTTTATGTAAATTTAATAATGAAACAGTCACAAGGAAAGGAAAAATACTTTAAAGCAGTGTAATTTTACATTTTTGACAGTAAACGTACTTTAACGATATAAAATTGCTCTCCGAAATGTACTTTTGTGGTTAGTCACCACTTGTGACGTTAAGTGAACTTCATTTCTCTTGTGGCAGTTGCGTTGTATGAAGGTGCGTATATTTCCGGACTGGCCATATTCGACCTTATATCTGCGTATGCAAGTACACTTCACTTACTAATAATTAACTAAAAAACTTAGTTCGGTCAGTCTTCAAATAATTGCATAAATTTGTTATAAGTTTTGTTGATTTTCGGGTACGTCGTATTAGTCTGAAAATGATTTCTAAACGTAATAGAAACTTATTGAAATAATAATATCGATAAACAAAATATTTTAAGGGTTGCATTGAAATTTAAAAACTGCTAGCTCTTTAGATAATAATCTGAAAACGAAATATTATATTATAATTTTTTAATTTACTGATTGCAAAAGTTTTTAAAAGTAACGTTCAAATTTCATCTTCAGCTATGTATTAAAACATACAAAAATCAACAAAATCCGAAAAAAGGTCCAGTTATTTGAGCAAGTATCGAAGTATTACTACTTTGGAGCTATAAAGCTTAGTTCACAACCCCAAAGTAGTAGTACTTTGCTACTTCATTACAAGCAATTATCAATTAAAAAACAAGAATATTGCTTATTTAAAAGCAACGAATTACTTACAGATAAGTTCAGTTTACATAATATACAGCAATGAATCTACTTAAATAACATATGTGTGATATTCCCTTCTTTTGTAAAATTACACATGAAAGTGGAATCAAATTCAATTTTAACAAGGACAAATTACATATGATGAAGTATTTCGAATCCTCTCTGATATTTAATTTTACAGCGAGATAAGTACAGTGCATTACGTTATGTAAAATTACTAGAATTATTTAGGCAACGCAGTTTCCTATATCTATTTAGTGAAAATTTCTTAGAGTGTAGAGTAGATACGAATATATGCCAAAGTTGTATCTGACAGAATTGAATATAACTGTATATTCCTATTATGTGTAATGTATTTTTATTATTGAGTGTATAAGTTAAAATGATTGAATATTAGTAAAAAAAAAGTTGTTTGTGATAACAGAAAAAATATTCCTAAGTTTTTTTTTGATTTTTGAAGAAGTTTCAAGTGTTAGTATTTTTTTCATGTAATAAATAAACATAAATATATTAATTGTGATATTTATTATTTTATTGGTGTGTAAAAAAATAAAACCGGTAAGGTTTATTCAAATCAATAAATAAAACATCACATTACAGCTACTTAAAACTCATGCGTCTATTTTACGCATTTTACAAAATATGATTATCTTTACTTTATCTGATACTTGACCGATTAATGAAAGTGTCCGAAAACATATTTTGTTGCATTTTAGGAGACCTATCTTAAGACACCCTACTAACTGGCGTAAGTGAAAAAAATGTTAGTTCACTATTAACTCTATTGGAGGGGGTCGAAAAATCTCATTACATTTGTTTTTAGGTCATAAATGTGCTTCATTTTAATGTTGGGAAATTGCGATGAAGTTAGACAATAACTGAAAATGTGCTTCAAAGGGAAAACAATCCGTAGCAGAAGAAGTCGAACAAAGCGAGGAGAAACGCACCATCAGGACCAACTGCATCCGATTTAATGGACTCAATAGCGTGTTTCAGTTCGACCGAGTTGACGCACATAAAACCAAATTCAGATATAGGCAAAGAAAAGTAGGATTTAATAGGTGGGAGGGGGGGGGGGGGGGGGGGAGATTTAGTGTTACCATAGGTAATGCAGAAGATTGTAAATGCTAAGATATTCATAAAGAAATATTTCAAACAAGATTCGATGAGGCGCTGTTAAAAACCTAAATCTATTAGAATTATGAAATTACGATTTCAGCTTTTCAGGTCATTATCTGATAAAATCGATCGCCTATTTAACTTACTTGCTAAGTATGTATTGGTCAAGAAAAGAATCCCTTGGGAATTTTTGGGGTACTTGAGGATATTTGCGGGCATCGATTCAAACATCCAACTTTTTAAACAAAAAGTTCGAAATATAAATAGAAAGGCGTAGTACATTGCTGACGTTTTAAAATATGCGCGGCAGCCTAGGTTATATGCCATTTCTCCCTATGGGAAAAAGAGATTACTGCATTATACATAGAATTCACCTACCTATAAATTTTTCTTTCATTTATTTACGTTTTTTTTTTAATTATCACTAACTAAACATTCACAATTTTAAATCAAAGTAGGTACCTATGTATAATTCCCCTAAATATCCAAATATTAGTGCTCGCACATAATTTAAATTTTACCATGAAAATAATATCCAAGTTTTTTTTATTGTTCCGTACCTGTAGATGAAAATCGAAATACTTATGGTATAAAATCATAGCTGGTCCATCTGCAATCGTTTATCTCGAATAACTAGACCGGGTTCACTTCTCCCAGTCTAAATTTTTCATTAGTACATTTATTCTAACAATTTTCTTTTCCATCGCTGAATATTTGCCTTTTAAAAAACGTCTACTGACTGAGTATTGGCCTTGCACGAAATGTCTATAAAGAATTGAAAAATGTCCATAACATGGAATGGAAATTTCAGTGGAAAAAAGAGAATGGAAAAAGCGTCCCATGAAATAAAGGTCCCATGGAAAAAATTGAATGGAAATTTGAGAATGGGAAAAAATGGAAACATTGTCCCACAATCCGAATAACTTTTTGATGTCGTGTTGATTTTATACTTTGAAAAACCAAACGTGAACATAATTTTTAACGAAAATTTTATTTGGAAGTATTTTTTTAATAAAAAAAAAAAATATATAGGCTGAATGGAAATTCCGAAGAGGTCAGCTATATATATGATTAAAAACTTATTACAGTTTATGGTAGTACCTTACAAAAGTTAATTTTAATCACAATTTTTTAAAATTTAGATTTTCTAATATTCCTCGAAAGGTCACTCACGTATAAAATTGTATACCTATCCTTTCTCTACAAGGACATGTTGTACCTTTTTGGAAAGATAATAAGATGGGCAATTTAATTAAAAAAATATTATTAATAAATGTATCTCGTAGGAAATGTGGGAAAACGTGAATTTGAGGAAATTTCAGAATATTTTTTTTCACTTTCACAAATGACTGTACCTGCAGTGGTAGAGGTAGATCTTTTGAAAGGTCATTGAGATAGTAGGTTTTGGCGTGAGTTTGATGTAACTACTGCATTGATCAAAAGATAAAAATAATTTTGAAATAGTTTTGATTGTGAGCCCTGACGTTAGTGAAATGAACTATCTTCCGTCTATGGAACCTAGCATATTTTTAAAAGCATCAGTTTAATTGTGATAATCTCATCAAGCATACCGGTGACTTTTGAGATCACATTGTGAGAGTTGCAATAATTTTGATAATTTTTCTCGGTTTTTTTGTTTCTTTTGTTTTCATATCTCCCACAGACTGACATTCAGACCGAAATTTTAGCGAATAATGGCATCTCTGATCAAATTTAAAGCAAATGTGGCAAGGTATATAAATGCTTTGAAGTTGTTCTTAATTAATAACGTGTGATTTGTCCCACCGTCATATCTTTAAAAGCACCGAATTTAAAGGGATATGAACTGGCCCGCAGAGACTGTTTCCAGTAAACACCAAATTTATAGAGCCATAATTGAGGTCAGAACTATGGCGACAGCCTCAGATGGAACTGTACTATGCCACAAGTAAGAAAATCAAAGCCAACTAAAAAATAAGTTTGAAAAGCTAAAAATAATATAAAATCCAGTCTGTCCCTTTCCGCTTCCTTTTCGGCGTTATTTTTCGTTATTTTCGAATTTGCCTTCTCGTCATTGGTTCCTCGTCCGGGTTCTACTGGATTTCTTGCATGGAACGCGATCCCAACACGATAAAACGCCGGAGGTCGTTTAGGGCTTCTTCTCCGTCTGGCCCCTTTTTTCGTTTTCTCGATTCCCCATCCTTTTTGGGCACGGTCATAATTCTTTATAAGGGGTTAAACCCGGTGTAGATACCATACAACGTCCGTAAGCGCTTCTTCTATTTCGTACGGGTCGACCCGTTCCAATTCCAATTTTGGACATCGGCCTTTCCGTTGTTTCGGGTGGTTAAGGGATTAGAAATGGGCGAGAAGTTTAGGATAACGCACCCATAGTATGCGCACAGGCCCAAGAACGAATGAACTTTCTTGTATTTCGGCCGTGCCAGTGCGGAACAACGGACACTTTCTCAGGGTCCACGGAGAGTCTTTTCTCGGACCTTAAGTGGCCCTGAAACTTAACCCTGAAGCGATGGAAGCCGGAAGGTCACCGGCGAATTCGTCAGTTCGAAGGGCATGACCGTAAATTCCCAAAATCCTTTGTCCATGGTTAAAACAGTATTTTCGTGATCAGCTGGGCCCAACTCCACCTACGTACCAATAGCCTGATTGCAGGTCTAGCCATGTATTAGACCTCCCCAGAGCATCCAAGGTCAAGTCTATTTGGGGCAAGGAGTACGAATCCTTTTTCGTAACCTCATTAAGCCTGCGGTAATCGATGGAGAACCGAAGGGACCCGTCTTTTTTCTTCACCAGGACTACCGGTGAACTCCACGGACTTTCGATAGGTGTGAGCACTAAAAGTTTCCTACTTTATTTTCCTTCGAGTAAATAAATTAGTAACACAAAAATAATAAAATAATTCTATTTCTCATTTCAGGAGGCCCGTAACAATATTATTAATATCAATATGTTTCATAAGCATACAAGATTTTTTCATAAATTTTATTATACTAATTGAATTGAGTAGATTAATAGGCGAATAATTCGTCAGACAGTCACCTGGTTTACTGTGTTCTATAATAATTTTTGCAGTTGTCCAGGCGGAAGGGAAAACGTGAATTAATTGTGAATGTCAGAACCGCTATACATTTACTTGAAAGCGACTTAAGCAAAATATTTGGGATGACATCATTGCCAGGAGCTTCGATATTTTTCACAAGCTTAATTTTATTCGCAACGTCCGGTCCCTCGGTTTGGTGAGGAGGCCAAACCGAGGAGAAAAAGGTATGAGCGAAATTTGAGAAATTGTTTCTGATACTTGCTTTTCAGTATCGTTAGCGTTATTATTATTTATGGTGATCTCTTTATTTTGGACACAAACATCTACAAGCAGATCAACTTTTTACCTCCTTGTAGTAAAAGATGCATTCCCAAATTTTAAGGTCGGAATATTTCTGAGTAATTGTAATTATTTAATTTTGATTTAAGTACACGTGCTTCATGTCATGAACATCATAGACCAACGCAAAAAAGAAAACTTTCTGAGCATTGAACATGAATATGATCTCAGAGTACTCTCTTGCTGATTCTTAGAATTTACTATGTTTTTCAACTAGCTCTATTTCACTTCTATTCGACATAATTACTCTGATCTGCTAATTTTGGTCCAAAAGCCCATCTAAATACAAGAATCAAAAATTGGCCAAACCTAAAAGCATTGTTCAGAATTTTCTTCCAACAATAATAAATGTACCGTTTTTAAAGCAAAATTTTTGGCACGATTCTTGTTTTACTCAGGCCCCAATTTTTAGGAATGGGGTTCGAAACATTTTGCTGTGTTAATTAACTCCACCGGGAGTTTGTAAAAGGAAAATTAACTCCACCGGCAGTTTATAAAAGGGATTTTATAATATATAATAGAATTTTCCCAAAAGTTACGAACGTTAGGTGGCTCGCGAATTGACCTATATCTCGAAAACGGGTCGAGATAGAATATTTTAATTATTTTTCCATTAATTACCACAGCAAAATGTTTCGAACCTCGTTCCCAAAAATTGGGGCCTGAATAACAAGAACCTCCCCAAATTTTTTTCCAAACCTATACGTTAAGCCACCGGCAATATAATATTCTCTTTAATTATAATTCCGCTTAGTTTTTTATAGAATCCCCCTTTAGAGCTACTGCTGTTATATTTTCACATAAAAACCAGCTCAAGCTAACTAAGCGGTTAAGATTCAGATAGAAAATACTCCGACATGCAACCCACCTTCACAACTTCTGCATAGTTTGCAAATTAATCAGATCTTGAACCGAATGCAAAAAAGTAGAGACGATAACAATAGTAAAGAATAGATATGATAACAAAGATAACAATATGTACAATATTAAAAGAGAAATAAATTGGATAAGCTCTGAGAGGCATGAGGAGATTCAAATAAGGAAGCGACCACAAGTCTCATCTACGAGTTAGTTTAATTGTAAACAATAATTAGTTAAATTACCTTTGCCATTACGGGAGCGCTGTGAGAAGGCAATTTCCGCTATTATTCACGCCAAATCAAGAGACTCCACTACGTTAATGGCTAGCCTTCATTTTAAACTTTTATGAGTTGCCTTTTAATTGTATGCTGTCGAAATGCAGGTAACGTGCAGTGCACTGCCTTACATGCACAGCACAAACTGGCGTACCTTCGCGAGTTATGCAAATTGCAGTATTCTTAAGATTTTGTTACAGAAATTATTTTATAAATGAAGTGCAAATTAATTCATGAGATAATTAGTGCCTGAAGGTAATTTGCTGCTTATCTTTGTTGGAACACCGAATTAAGTAAAAGTGGGCAAAGGAAAGCTGGGGAGAGGTTGGTGTGCACAGGAGGCACGATCACTACAGTATTTGCATATGCCCAATAATCTGAAAATAATTTCGTGAACGGAACAGGTGCTTATTCCTATTAAATTACAGATGTTGTCGTATTCTTTTAATTAATTAATGCAAATGGAGAATTTAACAGTGTTTTAAAAAGTTACAAACAATTACGACCATGTTTTCGAAATAATTGCAGTTGAATCGGCCCGGAACATTATTTCTCCCCGCACAAGTGTTTAGGTCCGTTCCAGAGAGGATACCTTCGTTCCGAAAAGATGCGCTTTTTGTTGTTGTTTGTTTGATTTATTCACATTTTAAGCAAACACCGTAAAATAATTTGACTATGTTTGCCGTATGACTAAAACATAAAGACAAAGGTGGTATTTCAGACCTCTGTTGGAAATTATTTTCCTCCGCTTTGCTGTTACCTTTAGCTATACAGGGTGTATCAGTTAACGCATGCCAAAACGATAGCGGCGATAGATCTCACCTAGGCAAACAAAAACTCGTATGGCAGGGGGCGGGGGAATCCCAATAGTTTTCGGGTGATTCATAAATTCGGTACGCACATTATTATTTTATTGTTATCTTTTGATCTAATTTATGCAGCGACATTAAACTCACTTCAAACAACTACTATCTCAATGTCCCTTCCAAACATGCCACTAATGTTGATTTACCGCTACCACTGCAAGTACAGTCACTTGTGAAATTGAAAAAAATGCTCTATAATTTCCTACAATTCACATCTCTCCCACATTTTCTCCGAAATTCATGTAACTAACGCACCACTTTTTTTTTATTAAATTGCCCATCTTGTTGCCTTTCCACAAAGGTTCAACATGTCTAGCTAAACAAAGGATATCTATACAAAATTATATGTAGAAAACTATTTGCGGAACATTAAAAATCTGAATTATAACATTTTTTAAATTAAACGTTTGTAACGTAGGTACTAACATTAACAGATTTTTTAAGTTGCGTAAAAGCTTTTCTACGTATAAATTTGTATATCCTTTCTTTATCTGGAAGTGTTATACCTCTATTGAAAGGCAATAAAATGGGAAATTCAATAACAGTAAAAAGTGGTGCATTAGTTACATACATTTCCAAGAAAAAGTAAGAAAAACGTAAAATTCGGGAAATGTTTTGGCATTTTTTCAACTTCGTCAGTGACTGTACCTGCAGTGGTAGCGGCAGATCAAATTTGGTGGCATACGTCGTTTAAGTTGATTAAAACATTTTTCAATTGTGACTCGGTCCTTGGCATGTTGCTTGTTGTAAGATTTTGTACAACACCTGATGGTTCTTTGTATGTAATTAACATCCATTGTGTTGATCCCTTGCCACCAAGCAGTGCCGAATTGAAATTGTTTGCAACTACAGCATGATAAATATTGCAGTTTCTCTAAATACGATTATAATGTAGAGAACCCGGCCATGATTCATCTACACTAGTTAACTATTCCAGAGCGTTACATGTTGCATGGAATCCTTTCCCATTAAAAAATTCGTTTCCGTGATACTGTGCTTTTATAATACATATATGTACGTAGGTACAATCGATAGCACCTAATATTTTAGAAAGCTCTTTCTTTGAAGACCACTGCATAACAGCTGCTTCCATATCATCGTTAAGGGATCTACCCTCTTTATAAATCAATTTTTTTTTATTGCATTTTCGTAAAGTATATATATACAGAAATATCATATTAAAATGTTATAAAGATCGGAGCAGTGTAACTGTATTTTTGTCTCAAAATTAGTCGAGTTTAACATTTCGATATAACAACATCTCTGCGCGTTTGTTTATAATCGAGAAGTGCGGCGTGCGGCCGACGCAGCACTGATGCCTCCAAGGAAGCCAGAACATATCGCAGGAACGCTACTTTGAATGAAAATGTGCATTTTGAGGAAAAATAAGGCATAGTGTATGGTCCAGGCATCGCTGATTAGGCTTAGGTGAAATTTTTTACGATGTCATTAACAAAACTACATATAATCGCGTTTTTCGCAAAATAACGTTTATCGACCGACTCTCACCAAATTTTTACCAAACATTCTTTGTGACTACAGCTATAGCGCGTCGAGGGGGTTTTTCAAAATTTTGATTTTAACATTTTTGTTGGCCAAAAACGGTGAAAAAAAACGTTTTTTTCGTAGTTTTTCAAAAAATGTCCGCCATTTTGTCATTTTTGCAAAAATCAAAAATCGCTTCCGATTCGCTATAGCTATTAATATATTGAACCTAAAACTCCTTGCTTTTTTTCCGACCATGCATCTCGGAGATTTCATCAACGCCGCACACCCCTCTCGTTTTTTGGATCATTTTTCGACCGTGCTTAAAATTTCACAAAAATTAATAAAAAAAAAATGTATAATATAGTTCGAGAGTGTATTTATTGAGTGTAATACTTTTTTTTATCAATTTTCATAATTTAAACCTATCGAAAAATTTATTGCAATTAACCTTTTTTTTTCTTCCGAAAAGAGGGTAGATCGCTTAATCAATGAAAACTTTATCCAGTCATCCACTCCACATTACACCCATCGAATCTGCACAACAAAATAGGTGTATGATCCTCTAAGTTCAAAATCACAAAGATATAAGTATGCGCACACCTATACAATTGTCGATAATCGATATCACGGTATTCTTTTCTCATGGAATATACTTTAACCGTACAGTTTCTGTTCACACTTTTTGCCAATAGTATTACTAGTTATTCACTGCAAACTAAAACATGAGTGGCCTTGACATCAAGTTGGTAACCCTCGAGAAAGGTGTAGTTTATACTAGAAGACACTAGCTAATTCTCGATAATACTTCTGTGTTGTAAGTGACAGCTATTATTAACTAAAATATTCGATCAAACATGAGCATTAGTAAGCAGATACTCAAAAACATCAATTCAGTGGAGGAAATAGCTATGAAATCACTTACATTTTGGTAATTATATACAAACTGTTCGGGTGTGTTAGAACGAACCTTTAAAATATAACTGGGTATCATATTTAGCGTTAATAAACGTTAAATTTTTATTTTTTTTAGTGAACAGTACTGGAGAGCTAGATATCGAATTTTACAAACTAGGCGTTTCTGGAAGCGAAATAGATATAAAGCCACTTTATGTTTTTAACACACTTTATTTAAATTTAAATAAATTGAAAATCTATAGAGCTACCGCGCTTCTTAATAAGCTCAAATATTCTTCTTGTCATTGGCAAAATTAAATTTTCAAATATTTTTTTATGTATTTTTCTCCATTCCTCAATAATTCTCAATTTGAGTTCTTGAACATTTTAAGTCCACGCTACGAGCCGGCCATGGCATAAGTTCAATATCACCAAATTCGATCAGGAAGTCCTCCAGAAGTTTCAGAATTCATCTTATGTGTAATGAAACATACAGGAGTCGATCGTCGATAAAAGCAAAAAGCAGCCCAAATTATCACTGATCGGCCTCCAAAATTACGACTCATCATTGTCTCCCTTTCTTTTTTTAAATCGTGCCAATAAAACTGACACCCGTCTGGACCATCTACATTGGATTTGTTTTCATCACTAAAGATGACCTTTTTCCACACTTGATTTTCCCAAATTCCAGTCTCCGATGTTTATGGTCTTGTAACATATCAGCGCCGGTGCTCGCAATCTTTTGCTTCATGCTACCTGTTTCGGCTCCGCCAGAATTTGTCACACGCGTCGTACCGTTATGGGCAAACCCAGGCCACGCTGAATTTGTGATGCTACCGTATTTCCTGCCATTTCCTTTGAAATAATTTGGCGTTTATCCCGCGGTGTTAACTTATTAGGACGAGCTTCTGGACGCTTATTTTCGTTGTATTCATTGCCTAAACCAATAAAACTTTGCACCACCTGGAAAGACAGACGAGAGATTTCTCTAAAGAATTTTGCCATTTCCCGAAACGCATAGATCCTTCCCTTTTCTTCTTCAGATAAAGCTACCCCTCTAGGGGTAATAAAATTAATTTAAATTATTTATTATTTTAAAATTTAATTAAAAGTTCGCATTAAATCTCTTTAAAGTATAATTATGTGATCAGTAAGATGTGCTTATCTACCTGTTTATAAATTTTAATAATTGTGGCAGAAAAACTTGTAGAATTGAAAATACATATGCACATTGATTTTAAATTTGAATCCGCATTTTAACCTCGCAATTCGAGCACCAAAGTGAAAGTGAATTTTTTTTCAACCCTAAACGGGTATTTATAGCAGAGTATGTACCTGACCTTTTCGGGATGGCAAAATAAGGGTACGGGTTAAAAAAATAATTCGAGGAAACAACTATGCCATTAAATTTATAAAAGAATACTGAGTGATTTTATAGCTATTTGTTGCACTGTATCAGCACATATTTCAAAGCATTTCCTTGATAATACTTGAGTTTTAGCTTTATTTAACATTTACTCAAACTTTTACTTATATGCGCAGCCCAATATCTTTCTCATGACGAGGGTGATATTTCGATAAATGAGAATTGCATTTCTTTCCACTAAAGAAAATTTTTCCCCTACAGACGATTACTTAATTTGCACAGTCCCATTTCACCACATTTCCCTAACTTTCTATTTTTAGTATCAAAAAACTAAATCCTATAGATTGTTTAGCTGAAAACGAAAATCCAATTAGTGAAGAGTTTTCTTCCATTAAAAAAACCTACGTGGAGTCCTTCCTATTTTCTTGTTTAAACCAGACCACCAGCGATGTAATAAATAAGAAATGTTTAGGTTTCAAGTTCTAAATCAATAGACGTTTGTAATACTGTCCGAGTTGCGGCTTGTTAAGTTCTTATAAAAAAAACAAAAAGCTGGCAAGGAATAAGTAGTTTCGTTCCTGTTCATTGACTTCTGAGCACATAAATCCTGAATGTCCTCAAACTGTGACAATTTAAATGAAATACGATGTTGTGAACACATACGGCCACAAGATTCTAAAAAAGGAATCTGCGGCATGTGCATTCAAGTGTTTTTCAACTCATATGGTATGTTCCGATAGTCATGAATACTGACACACTAGAATTAATATTATGCATTATATTCTCACTTTCTAGCTATTACCCCATTTGACACTAAGAAGGCTTTTCCTTGCGAAATGGCGATTTGCTCCTAAATAGCGAGTCCATAGTGAATATTCCATTGGATGCATAAAAAGATTTTTCGCGCATTTTAACGACGACGCGGCGGTTAAAGACATATCGCATTGCTAATCTGCGTATATGCTGCCATTGATTGAACACAGTCAATTTAGGAGGAACCCATTTCACGTGCTCGTTTCGAATAAAGCAGCCGGATAAGTAAACACTGCGCCATTACAAAATATTTCACAGCACGGGCAAGGCGCTACGTGTGCCAGTGAGGGGTGCTTTATCGTCAAAGTGGCACAAAAAATACTCTTTGGGTACAATTATTATTATTGAACCCATCCCGACTCGACGTGCGTATCTTATCAACCCACTGGTTGCTATCACGCCCAATTATGCGTCCCAGTCGGAGATTGACAAATCGCGACTGTTCCGTAATCGATGACAATGAGTCCCGCATTTATCACTATCAGTCAGGCAAGAGCGGAACGCTTTGATTTTTGTTTAATGGACAAATAACTTTACCAAAATTTACCGACTTATCATCGCGCGCTTTTCGGATAATAAAGGGCTCTCCAGAAACCGATTACACAGCCCGGGACGGAGAAATTGAACAGGTGAATAAGCAGTTTTCGCGGTGGGCGTGAATCAATCTGTCGCTACAAATGGATCTCGTGAATTTTCGGTAATGAAAGAAATTGCTGACAACCATTCGCGCCCGACTCGCTTTAATTTTATTTTCTTCAGCTTGTTTGGAGTCAAGCTTATTTTATTGCTGTGGGCGTTGCCGACTGCCCCGAAGAAGGGCTCTGTTGGAGGCACCTATACATATTAACCCAAACGTCCTCCACGGGCGGCTGGCCTACTGTTCGGCAAGAACTACTCTGCTTCGGCGAGTTAATGTTTCTCGGGTCGTTTTTCTTTCTGATTTGGAAAGGTTATTCACTCAAAGAGAAAAAACGAGATTTTGGAATTGGAGCTCCAGAAGAAGTAATTTGAATCGTCCTATAAATTTCTCAGCCTAGAGCCTGACCGCTAGCCGAATGCTGCCAATATATTTGTTGGTTTACCTAAGATTAGTTCTATTTGTAATATTATATAATACTTTATATTTAATTTTAATTTAATTATTTATTTGTTTTATCAGAGACCTAATTCTCATTAATTTTGCGTTAAAACTTCGTGCATCGGAAGAATGCAGACGAAGCATAGGTGGTTGGTCAGTTGGAGGGTAATTGGCTTCAAGTAACGTGTTTTCTTTGACAGGCCAAATATTTCGAAAGTGTATAGGTAAGTAATAAATAATAATAATAAAATTCTCTTAACCCATTAACGTCGAGGTGATCAGATTTTTTACTAACTTTTCAACGTGTTTATTTATTATGTTATCGGACCAAAAAAATAATGCAATACCTCTATACCTTTGATGCTCTTTCAGAATCTGATCTCTAAGAATTTCGATTAGACACCGAGGAAAAAAAATATGGTCGATTGAAACGTGAAAAACGTGAAAATTTTCGAACAAAACATTTGTTCGCATTTTTTTTCACAATGATACCGCAAAGGTATCAACTTTTTACTATGATCAGAGGTGATCATGGCACTCGAACATTAAGAGGATTTTTTTTCAGAAAATTTCATCGACGCGTTTTTTCAAAATGGGGGCGAGAATGAAAACATTTTATAAAATCTTAATCTATTGTTTTCTTAAAAACTATTAACTGTAGACAAACATTTCTAAGAACAAAAATGTCTTAAAATTAGTCAGAGAACACTCTCAAATTTTTTCAGAATTTTTGGAGACAATTTTTGAGTTTTGAGGAGTGTTCCTTGACTAATTTTAGGACTTTTTTGTTTTTAAAATTTTTTTCGTAAAGTAAAAAAAGCACCCCGAAACTTGAGAGGCAAGGGGACTCACGAAAAAAAAGCACCCCAAAGGAGACAAAGTTCTACCACGTCCAAATTTTCAGGTATTTTTGAAAAATTGGATTTTTTGAAATTTTCGAAATCGAATCCTAAAAATAAATCTTTTGGTTTTTTTTCTTTCAAATTATTTGGATCAGAGATATCTTCCTCACCGCCAGACTCCTTTTTGTGGTGGTCCTCTAGGAGATGTACTACAGGAACAACGGAATCGAATATTTTTGTAAATACATCGAGAATTCTTAAAATACATTAAATTCGCTATATGTACATTTATTCTATGTATTTATTTAATAAAAAGCCTCTTCACTAAAAATTCACAAAATTCGTTTTTTCAGACTTACAAGTGGATATAACCCCTTGCAAATTCAATTTGTAAAACATTTGGTGAGATTAGGAACCATGGTGATATTCTGTATGTATTGATAGTTATAGGATTAAAAATTGCGTGAATCATTCAATTTTGATACAGATTGTCCCCGATCTCCGTTTCCAGTTCCCACGTTACGTTTATATGTACAGTGACTCAAGTACATAAAAAATATTAAGCAAAACAACAAAAAGCTCCATATTCCGAGTCGCAAATAATCGGACAAACTAAAATCGCATGGAAACACTTGTCGAAATAACCGTTTTTCTGCGGCATTCTTATGCATAAAGTCCCTATCCCTATTAAGCTTTATGGAGAGCGGAAAACTGTAAGGGAAATTGGGAAAATCATTGGCAGAGTTATTGTATTATACCTTTCACGATATTATAACAAGATATCGTGATGAAAACAGAATCACCAACAAAAGTCGAGAAGGTCGGGGAAAAATTTTAGACGACCGTGACGATCGGCGAATTCTGAATGAAATAAAGGGAAACCCTATTAAAAGAGTCAGAGAACTGCAAATTTTTGTTCAAGAAAACATTGGAGAGAATGTTTGTGTTGAAACTGTGAGAAATGTGTTAAGAAAAAACGATTATCATGGGGGAATTGTGAGGAAGAAGCCATTTATAAGTCTAAAGCATAAAAGTCTTCGAATAAAATTTGCGCGGGAATATTTGTTGAAGAACGACGAATTTTGGAAAACGGTAGGACTAGTTATAGTAATTTTTTTCAATACTATTGATCTCTACAATAACTTATATGTCTTATTTACTGATGATTTAATTTAATTTACATGGATCGGATGGCAGGGCGTATGTGTGGCGAAAACCCAACATCGAATTTTACAAAGAAAATACTCGTGCTGTTTTTAAGCATGGGGGCTCTGCATGTCAAATCCGGTAGTCGGCAGTTTGGTTTTTATCGATGGTAAAATGGACAAATTTGGTTACCTTAATATTTTAAAACAAAATGTTAAGCAAAGGGCAGAAAAATTAGGGACTTTGCATAACTTGGGGTCCGGGCTAACAGACATGTATCGCGGGATTATTCAGTGGGATCTGGTGTACCTCAGGGTTCACATTTGGGCCCTGTTCTCTTCAATATTTTCATCAACGATAACGGATTGGAATTGTCTTCGGAATATTTACTCTACGCGGATGACTTAAAAGTGTTCAGGACAATTAAGGATTTGAATGATGTTGGGCAGCTCCAAAGGGATATTGTTCGCCTGGAGGAGTGGTGTACATGTAATAAGCTTAGTTTGAACGTAAAAAATTTGCTGTTATGAGATTCTCGCGGCTGCATAACCAACGTGAGTTGAACTATGTTCTTGGTGGTCAGCCGTTAGTTGAAGAGAGTGTTATTAAAGACCTTGGTGTACTGGTGGATAACAAGCTTGATTTCATCAGGCACGTGGACTATGTTACAGTGGAAGCTCAAGGTATTGGGCTGTATTTTTCGGGTGGGTAAGGATTTCAGAAATCCACAAACACTTGTGAACTTGTTCGTGGCACTCGTGAGGCCTATTCTTGAATATTGTACGGTTATTTGGTCTCCATATTACGACACCTATGTTAATAAAGTCGAGAGAGTGCAATACAAATTCTGTAAATATTTGGCACACCGGGTGTTTTCCCATGGTAGTTCTAGTCATGCTAATGATGTGTATGCACGACTT
Organism: Neoitamus cyanurus; assembly: GCA_947538895.1. NCBI lineage: Eukaryota > Metazoa > Arthropoda > Insecta > Diptera > Asilidae > Neoitamus > Neoitamus cyanurus. Next base: position 3,895,051 of record OX384540.1, read on the forward strand.
AACCTCAACAAACTTGCTGATCGGAGAACTCGAGCTGATCTCTGTCTTTTTTATAAAATTATAAATGGCCTTATAGATTCTCCAGAACTGCTGGAGTCTTTTTTTGTGTGTGTTCCCCGACAGGGTCTGAGGTTGAATCGTGTTTTAACTAGTTCGAATTCTGTTAAGCCATATGTTCAGAATGGTCCTGTGAACCGTATCTCCAGGTCGGTAAATGATTATAGCAATTTGTTAGAGTACTTTGGTGTTGGTCAGATACCAGTGTTTTGCGAGAAGTGTTAAGCGTTTGTAGCTAATAAAAATTGATTCTAAGGATCTTCTATGATATATTATGTTATTAACACCGATATTAAGTTCTGTTATTGTGCTGGATTCTTTTTGTTTTATTTTTAATTCTCTAAATTTTGATTGAATTTGATATTTGATTTGATTTGATATTTGGCGTCTTCGTACGCGTTTTTCATTTGTTAATAAAGTGTATAAAGCCGATTGGCGTATATTATTATAATAAATATTATTATCAATAAATAAATAAATAACTTCGCCTTTTATCAAGATAATGATCCAAACCATACTTCGGAGGTTGCAAGACTTTGAGTCATACATAATTGCCCCAAATTACTACGAACACCTGCCAGTCACCGGATTTGAACGTAATAAAGCATTTGTGGGAACAACTTGCGACCCAGGCGGTGTAAAAGACCTTTTCTACAACGCAATGATCATTATCCGCAATATTTAATACCTCCATTTTGAATTTGTGCATTCGAAATAATATTTGCAATCAGCGACTGTGAAAACCTCCACAATCCAACTTTCATGAAAATCTAAAGTAGTTTAGTATTTTAAGTCCGCTATGTTGAATCCACCATTATGATCTGATTTTTTTAGTTCATTTCTTTAAAAAATGATGTTACGATATAGTACATACATTCTTCTTGAAATTCCATGGCCACCAAGTCAATATCAGTAAATTCAACTTTTTACTTAAAGGTAGCGGCTGTTGTCAGTTTAAGAAACTTAATTTTGGGACATCTTGTAGATTATATGAATTGACTTTTGAAATAGGCAATTATCGATACGATATCTTTATTATTAAAATTTTGTTTATCAATCGTCTGTTCTCATAAGTATTCTACCACCGAATATTTTTATCAATAGTTTATTCTATATAAATTGAATTTTGTTCTGAACCAATAGAAATGCTGATATGCCAGTGAATGGCCCTTGTACTTGGAGTAGGTATAAATCTTAATTCCTCTGAAGCGTATCTTAATTTCGTCATATTTGAACAATTGCTCTCCACCCATTTCAATCACTTTGACAAAATCAAATTCGCCTTTGCCCAAAATCAATTTTGTCTCTGTTAACACATTTCATTGTTCGGAGTATGTATATTGGAAAGACCCTTAGCCCTCAGCATTTATCAGATGTGAATCACAAAGCGTGAGAAATGCTACACTTGTCCTTCACTTAAGTATTCCTCCTAAGCTATCCCGGATCCACTTATACGAAGGTGAGACAGGTCTTAAAGACTCACAGGATGAACTAAACAGAACAGTCTGGCGGTGTATATAGACTTCCTGGTATAGTAAAATTGCTTCGCAGATTTTGGTATATTGTGCACATCTGAATACTCACATAAAACTCAACGGAGACAGGAGATATACGCAACCCATGAAACGAGGCACTTTCTACGGTGACACATATACGCTCCGAGGAAACAGTCCCCATGCAATATTCAATGGAGACAAAGAGGCGCTCCTAAGTGTTGTTTCATGTCACCTGGAAAACATATGGACAAGAAATCTCTTCCCTTGAGCTTTGTTACGATTTATTTATAACAAATTGTTGCCTTTCGCGATGAGTATCTATTGAACAAGTTTAAATGGAGTGCTTAAAAGGGATTAAAGCACCCAAGTACTAGCCGATGACCCTTAATTTTTCCTCTAATTAATACGAGTGTGTACAATAAATAATATATTAAACTACGTGACAAGAGTGCACTTTGGAGATGTGGTTGTATTTACTATCGAATTCACATATATTATAATTAAGGCGATCATTCATTCATCTTGTTAATAAACACGACAGACTTTCAACCTATCGTATAACTTTTTACTTTTTATATATTGTCTTTTCCTTTAGCACGAGTTGTGCTATTTAGTTGCAGCAATTTCCCGTGCGACACCCTGTTAATCGGAAAGACCGTTGGAAAAAAAAAGATCCATATTTGGAACCAAACACAAACTAAGTATACGGTAAGTTAACAAGTCTATTTGTGCAATCACAATTGTTTCTAGGAACAATCTCATTCAATGGTGCAGCTCATTCTTGAACTATTAATTAAAACACATTATGGCCACCGAACTAATAAACGTTCAGCGCGAAGAACATGTTGAAGAAAATTGCCTCAGCTCTATTTTCATAGCTGATATAGTAATTTAACTCACAGCGGGATTTGTGTTTCAGTTTAATTGAAAAAAAATGTTAATTGATTTTATTTCAACATGGGACTGTGAGTAATGTAAGTATTCATTTGCAACATACAAAGGAAGAATTTAATTGTTTCCAGTGAAGGGAGTCAAAGAACTTAACGGTGATTTGACATATTGTATAACTATGAATAGACATACTTACATAGTTTAAACTAATGTCCACCTACATATACAATAAAAATAATGTCAAGCCTTGTACGATTAGTTTGTAAAAAATTGAAAAATGTCCATACCATGGAAATTTCAGTGGAAAAAAAGAGAATGGAAAAACGTCCATGTAATATTGTGTTGGAAAAGCTTACAATTCTGCGTCTACTAGACTTTTCAAAAGCTTTTTTCTTCACTAGATAACTACTGGCGCAGTATAATTTCTCTGGACAAGCTGCTAAAGAAGTGTTATCTCCTCTGACTGATCTAAGTCAGTTTCAAATTCCAACTGATTGAAATGACTTTCTATGAAATCACAAGTTCCCCAGGGATCAATCCTTGGTCCGATATTATTTACGATTAACTTCCATGGCCTTACCGCGGTCTCAGCTTTTGGTTGTAGCCAAAGTTAATCGGGATTTGGATTGCATTGCCTCCTGGGAATCAGTTAATAATTTGGGTATAATTATGGACTGTGGGCTAATCTGGCGTAATAACTTAATCACAATCAGTTCGTAAAATCTACAGTGGACTAAAAACGGTATGGCGTCACGCTTTTTATAATACTCCTCGATAACTTTGCGAATGCCTGGTTAAGTGCTTATTAATCCCTATCTTAACCTAGGGTGACATCGTCTTCTGTAGGTATAGCGATTCCTGCAACCGTAGAAAATTAAATGTAGCGTTCAATTCGTGTGCTTGCCTTAGAAAGTCTGACCATATTTCACAGTACTACAAGCACATGCTTGGATACTCGCTGGATGACTATCTGGTGTTCTAGATATGTGCTATGATGTTTAAAATCATAAATGGTTTGAGCCGTAACTGCCTTCAAGACAGCATCTTTGTTTCCTCTAGACATACCCACTAAGTAACTGCCATAAGAGGTTACCCATACCGTTATACAGCTCACACGCCTTCTTCGTTTATGGTGTCAGGACATAGAATGCTCTCCCCTTGAATTTGTAATCTTCGGAGAATAGGGAATTTCAAGCTGCATTTCTTTAATAATCCCGTCTAAGAAATCTCTTCAGCTTGTATGTTTGATCTTCCTCTCTTTTCCTTTGTTTACTTTTTTTCCTCGGCAATTTATTTGAACTTTCTACGTAAAATGTTAGAAGCTTGCAAGAAAACTATTCTTTTGTTTTATTTTCTTGAACATTAAATTCCATTTCCGCTACCTTAGTTACCTGCCTATAACCATAGTTAATTAAGTAGTATTAATACTAAATTTATTCACACGGAAAACAAACAAAAGCAGCTTTGTCATTCTTTGACAAACCACAAAACGCATGTCTTTAACCATATGGGCCATCAAAAACTTTCATGACAAATTCTATTGTGACTATAATGAAATATCGGTTAACTTTAAACGAAAACCAACATCGTGAATCGATTCTAACATATAACATTAAAAAATGATGGAAGTCCGAATAAAGAATTGAGTCAATTGGTTAATTTGAACAAATAATAACTATAAACTTACTTAACGACCTTACACATGACCAAAACAGAGATAATGGCTGACTACATTTCTCTCGAGGGTAGTGAACGCCCTCTACCACCTCGGACAAAGAACAATTATTCTGAATATCTCGTAACATTATTGAGCCTTGAATCGTATTTTTAGGTGCTCAGTCAGCTAAAGTTCTAACGTTCATATTAGCCATATTTCGAAGCTTAGTGTCGCTTTGTTATTTAAAAAAAATTTACAAAGGTTTTTTTAAATAAATATTTGTCTGTACGTAATTGAGCAGTGTCGTGAAAAAATAATACAGGGTACCAATTTTAACAATTTTTTTGGTCATGTATCTATATGCACGATCTATTTAAAAAGTCGAATAAATATCAACTACCTATCACTTGTTTGGAACAAAAACAAATTTTGAAAAATGTTGCCCTATATTATTTTTTCATCTTCTCCTACCAAGGTTTTTTTTCAAACGCTAAAAAGATATTGAAAGTTATGAACGGGTTTTGTTTTCTTATTTATCAAAAATTAATTTATGAGTAGTTCAGTTACCATAATAATTTACATTCAAATTAGTTACTGAGGGCTACATTCACCAATTTTATCATATTTGAAGAACCATCAATTGGACAGTTAGAAGAAGTCAAAACAACTCCTCGTTTAATAAATCCTTAACAGAAATGTAAGACCTCAAACAAAATTAAAATGAAACTCGGAATTATTAGTGAAGAATTAATCAAATACTAAAACTTGTTAGTTTAGTTTTATCACTATTTATTTGATGTTGTCATTATAGTGAATTCAGATTTTCTATTTAATTACACTTGTTATACTTGCAGTAATTAACTTTCAATAAATCTAAATCTACTAGCAATAAGTGTCCAGTAAGTAAAACTAGATAAATAAGTAGTGAACGTGTGTCTTCATTGCATTTCATCGAAAAAATTCATATTTATGGAGCAATAAAATCAGAACGAATTCTTAACATGCAGGTAATGCGCTTTCAAATCATAGGTGCGCTAATACATATTAATTCAAAGCCATCAAGATTAACTCCTACATGAGCTTATTATTTACTTACTCTTAAATAAAAAATAATAGATAGAAATCACATTCACTATGCAAACAAATAAACCTGAGGGTCTGGTATACTACCACAGAGGTCGCTATTCAAAAAATAAAAATATGTATTAGTTAACAAATATATAACAATAAATTAATCTGAGTTTTAACCCCATTTTAATAAACGTTACAAGAATTAAGCAACTAAGAGATAATCGGCCACAATATCGACGACAGTCAGAAAAAAAAAACCTTAATCGGTTGACAATCGTTCCGAAACAAGCAACTCCTCACTTGACGTGATAAACTATCGCCGGCCAACATAAAACATTCAATTAAATAAAATTTCCTTCACTTAGGCGGACTGTGGCTATATTTTCTTATTTAAAGAAAAAAATAAATTAAAACGAAAAGCCGCAGAGCTACAGAACCGATTAAAAATGCCGGGAATCACTTAGAAAATAAGTCGGCTTCCAAAAGGAATACTCACCTCATACGTTCAGACCTGTCGATATCCGCTGTCGGCGGCCCGTTCAGACGAACACGGGCGGGGACTCCGCACACGGAGTGGTTGGGTCCGACAACAACACTCAAATGAGGAGAGACAACGGTGACGGGTGGAGAAAATATCTCAGGAGATAAAAAAAATTATCGAAAGAAATTAACTTTGGACAAGTGTTGTCTTGTTTAAATAGCGATAATAAATTTCAAAAGACTGGGCACCACCTTAAATGGCCAAGGAAACGCGCGTCGACGCCGAGTGTCGGGTGAACTCTGAGAATTCTTGATTAATTTACCCATGGAGATATTTAAAGTAGGTACCTACTGCTCTATTTTAGTGCTGAAGCGACGGCCACTAAACATGAATTTTTGTTTACAATTGCAAACCAAATTTCAATTTCATACGAAGGATTGGTTAGCATAGATTTGTCTCAGAGTCCATAAATGTAGAATTTTATTTAAAATTATGAAGTTCAAAACGTTTGTTCTGAAATCCGGTCCGAAAAGAGTAATAACAGTTGACTAATACGAAATTAAGAACAGATACACTAAGCGAAATCCTTAGTACCTTCAGAGCTAAACTTTACTACGACGAAATAATTTTTGTTGTCATTTGTCAATATCTTTTTTAATTTGACAAATTATGAATGTCTGCTTCAAAAAGCTTCCGTAATATTCTATTGAACAAAATTTTGATTATTATGAAAATGAGTTAAACAAAAGGAACATTCATTGTGATAAATATTTTAGTGAGATTACAAAAATATGTGTGGGAAACCAAACATACATATATAAATGTGAGTGCCGCAGCATTCAGTACTCCACCTCTCTTAAGCTGTCGAGGAAGAAGTGATTTCTTTACTATAAGCTGTCTAATTTTATTTTAATTATTTAATTATTTAGAATATATAAAGCTGCGTTAGGTTTAAAACTTTTATTTGAGCAGAAAGTCTACATTTGGCGGAAACTGCAGCTACCTTCTGTTCAACATTGAATCGGGCTGTGCAAATAAAAAAACAACGGTTAATTTATTCTTCAATGTTTACTTTATCCCCTTTATGTTTATGGTGCTTCTGGGATTATGCTGACGTTGTTTTTGGTCAAATACTCGCATACAAGGAGTGATGTGTGAGCCGGTGTATTATCGTGGTGCAAGAACCATGAATTTTCCCTACATAATTCTAGCCTTTTCCGACGAATACTCTCCCGCAAACGCTTTAAAACAAACAAGTGATATTGTCCGTTGACCGTTTTCGTCGTTTATTACCGAAAATTGTGCGCTATAAGATACCATGGGTTTCCATCGTTTTGGAAATTAAACACTACAAATGTTTCAACTGTCAAAGTATAGTCGCAGTGATATTTACAAATTATTATAATGTCCCTTTACTTGTCAATGTCTGTCATTTAATCGTAGAAAGATACACCGTCGAACAACGTTTACAAATTATTCAAATTTATTACCAAAATTGTCGTCATATTGCAACATCTTTTCGTTCTATCCATATTATTTATGGGTGCCATAATCGTTCAGCTCGATCCAGGATTGAACAACTTGTGCATAAATTCAAAACAACATATACATTGTATAGGTACAATCTTTTCGTTATACCATTGAGACAAAGAACGAAAAGAAATGAAGATAATATAGGTGCTGTAAGCGCGAGTGTTACCAAAGATCCAAACTTGTCAATTCCGCGACGTTTGCATCAATTCGGCCTTTCTCAGTCAATACTGAATTTTGTGAACTTGACTTGTGTGCTTATAAGATCGGACTGCCGCAAGCACTCAAGCCAGATGACCATTTACAGCGTCGTTAATTCACTGATTGGACATTAGCAAAAATTTGAAAGAGTTCTAAGAAACAAGACACAAGAAATATATTTTAATCGAAGAAGCTAATTTCGCCAATGAGAAATTTTTGGTTTATACAAATAATCCAATAAATAAGCGTGCTGAGAACCAATATAAATGCCACCATTCGTGATATTCAATCCAACTTGTGTAAAAATGACATGGCAAATTGGGTTACTTCTGGAAACGTAGTCGTGATGGACATTTGAGCGATATTGGGTTCTTTTCTATTCTTGCAGATCTCACAAACTATTTGATTGTTTGCGCATAATAGTTTGGTGAAAGCTCAAGTTTTTAAGCACGACGAGGAATCAAAAGGTTCGAAATACCACGCACAGTGTTGAGTGAGGACTTGTTTGACCGGGCGCTAAAACGCTGCCCAAACGTTGGTTGATCGATTGCAGAGCCATTTAACTCAAATTATTCATTGAATAAAATATTAATTATTATTTGGCTTTGTTGAGCTGTGTATCTTTCCATGATGAAACGAGAATATTTACTAAATACTTATGTTACTGTAGATGTAAAAAATTACAAATTTTAAACATTCTGATTTGCAAAACAAACCCCTATAGTAGAATCAGCAGATATTCTCATGTCCGCCAGGGTTAGATCCGAGAACTTAGTTAGTTATTATTAGAAATGAGTTCACGCCAGTGACCTTCTCACGTTGAAATCGCCGACAATTATAAGGAAACTGCTTATGCATACATATGTATGTGTAAAATGTGTCCCAACATCGTCTCGAAATATAATTTTGCATAAAACACATACACAATTTATTCAAAAAGGGGTCATATTGACTACACAGACTGAGCGCAAATCTTCGTACACCGTGTGTCCCATGATGAATGAGCCTCCGATGACTTCTTCTTTTGCCCAAAAACAAATTGACATCCTGATTTCAGGATTTTTTGGGAGGTCAGGATATTTTTTTTGGTTAAGAGGGACATTTTACAAACAAAGAAACAAACAAGCAAAAAGTCGCGGGGTGTTACATCGCTTGAACTCGGTAGCCAAAAGCTCGTTGCACGCATAGTGTGACAGGTTGCGCCGTTCTGCTGGAAACACCTGTCTTCCAGTAAGAACTCCGTTAACATGTTGCGGTAACGTACTGTTAGTTAGCTCATTTTCGGCATATCTACATTATCTGTAAATCGATTTTATGGTCATAGCGTTGTTACATATGTTACTTTCAGTGCCACCAACCACTAATTTATGAAGGACGACTTTTTTAATACAATTTCTAATAAATGCAACGTCGCAATATTTTTTATATATTTTCTTATTAATATTGTAATCGTACCCTTATCTAAAGTTTGAGTAAGATAGTGTTTTGAACGTGTATATTTGTGCAGCCCTGTTTATAAAAAAACTCTCACAAATCAGATAAGCAAATTCAACAGTTTTCAACAAAACTCTTCTCATATATTCAATTAGTCAAATTATTAAACTAATGGATGTCATGGTACGACACAGGCACTAAAAATCTTCTCGCAGAGGGTTAGATGAAATATTTGGGAAAAAGTGCCAGCCGGTTGAATGGCTGTCAACTAGAAAAATGTTTGCAATAATGGCACAGCAGTGAGCATTTCGCGCCCATAAAGTTGCAAACATAAAAAGTGCCCAGCATCACCGTCTCGTTCACCTCTTGCTCTCTTGGGATAGCATTTTTCATGGAAAGAATTTTTTATTAATTGCTCAAATTTTTGGTCTTTTATGTCCGTCACGGGCCTTATCACTGCATTTCATTAAGGCAACGTGTGATAAATGGACTTGAGGCCAGTGGAATTTCTGGAATTGGCTACCGTTGTCATCTAATGGTCAGTCCGTCACGATGGGTCTTTCGCGTTTTTCTGAAACTCGAGTCGTGATGAATCCATTAAAGACTGGGTGCAATTTCTCATATTTTTGAGGAGTCCCAGTCGAGCCCATGCGGGCTTTAACCGAACCGCAGCGGTGTCTCGTGGCTTCTTTATCCATCCTTTATTTCTTCGGAGCCAGAAAGTTGGTAGGTTGGCCCCGATGGTTGTTACTGGGATCTGGCCGGGCTTTTCTTTTGTTTTTACTTTTTAGTTTTTGTGGGCTACAACTGTGATTTATTGCCGGGGGCTCGATTATTTATTAGTCGAAAGCAGCTCTCGTGACAGTTGTCCTTCGATGTGTTGTGCCCCGGGGTTTAATGACAAATTTTTCCCAAGCTCTCTCACGTTGGGAGTTTTTCTGATATGGATTGCTTGCCTCTGGTGTGAACATACACAATACGTCGCGTTTTTAAAATTGGATTTTATTTTTCCATTACTCTAAATTGAATCTAGTTTCTATCCTATGCTAAACTTATCATTTGGTTTATATCTCTTTTAATACTTTCAATCTTATCTTATCCACATGGGAAAAAAGGTTATCGAACTGTTAATACGCAACTGCGATCATAGGAATTTATTTACAGCAATTGGTAAGGAAAATGTCATATTCAATAGTATGCTCGTAGTAGTAGTGGAGAATTTACGGTGCAACAAACCAAATCAAAGCGATGCAAAAGTACACATTTTGGGTAAAAAACATCATAATGCACATCAACTAGATTTCAAAATATTGATCTGGCGACAGAAAAAGACCTTCTATTTTGATACGTCGGTTTATCTCATGGTTTAGTGGTTTTAAAAAATTTATATAAGAGAGAAACTTTATTGCAAACATTAATTTTATTAAAAGTATGATATAAGTTTGACAGCCTGACTGAAAAATACCAAATTAATTGCCTGTATTTCGATGTCTCAAGCATATCCTGAAAATTACCCTACATTGGAGCCGTGGGTTTAATTTTCTCTGGGGTTGAATTGTAGTTTTTTATAAATGTTTCGTAAATTATAAATTTCCCGAGGAAAGTAACTACGAAAAAATTGAAGCCTGTTAAGATCTGCATAAAAATACCAATCATAATCAATGTTGATCACTAATAGTATGATTTTCAGAAAAGCCTCAATAACTTTATATGTATGAGGGTAGAGAGGTGACTGAAGTTTCTTCGGTGGTTCTGATTTTAGAACTTTTACAGTTGTATAAATAGTACACTTTTTCTCCTTTTCCCGAACATTGTTTACATATATTCCATCACCGATTTATTCCCAATTTTTCAGTACCAATCTTAACCAATTATGCTTACCAAGAACATGATTTTCAGAAAACGTACACCTAGACAAAAATCGATTTTCATTTTAAAATGTTTGCGTTTCTTCTTCTACATAACAAATATACGTCAGAAAAATTATAAAACTATAATACATATAAATAATCAGAATGAATTGTATCATTTCAGTTTTGCTAAGGGCATTTCATTCGGCAATAATTTTATTTTTAAAATTGAAACTAGTTGCTTTCCAAGTCGATTTTATAAAGCTTAATATAATAATATATTTAATAGGGACAATTTTTTAATGTGTTATACATTTTTTGCGTATTATTAGAAAAATTTCAAATATTAACTTTAAACTTTTAAAACAATATTTATTACAGATTATTAAAAATAAATTGTATCCTACTACGATCTCAGAGGTCCCTGGTTCGAGTCCCACATGAGAAAATGAGATTATTTTAACCGACAGACGCCCTTCAGATTACATATATCTGTTACAACTTAAGTATGAGATATCATATTGGATGGCGTATTGGCAGCGGTTCATGCTAGGAAATCAAACATCCGGAGTTGGATCCCATCGGGGACCCCACAACAAAATACGAGTGTTTTCAGAAGCATTAAAATTAAAATTAGCACCGTGCAAAAACAAACTCCAAAGCAAACAAATGTAAAGATGCCTCGTTCGGCACAATTTCATCAGTGTGACACAAACATATTGCAATTAATTTTAGGGGAAGAAAACATTTCAGATTTTAAATTAAATTACCAGCCATCTTTTTCCTAAGAGGATAAGTATTTGAAACAAAATGAAATCATTGTTGCAACTTAATAATGAAATTGGGGCATTTTTGGATAAAAGGTATACATATGTATGGTGTACGGGGGGTAGAGGGGTGAAAGCCCAGGAAATTACATAACACTTAGAAGTTCTGCTTTTTTAACTTTTACATTTTTACTAATAGCAATTTTGTCATGTGCCAAAAATACCAGTTTTTTATTAATATATCATGTTTTCTCTATATAGAAATCAGAACATTTTTTACACTATTCGCATTTTCAGAAATTACTATAATCTACTAAACAAAATTCTACCTTTCTCCTGACATTTTTAGGTTTTGTTTAAAAAAAAGAAGATATTGCAGAAAAAAACCTTGATTCTACGGAAAAAAGATAGAAGGCTTTTTTGTGCAGAATTTTATAAGCTACAATTTAAATTTAAGAGATATTTGCAAAAAGCAAAAACCTGAAAATCTAATTTTCACGTTTTTCTCAATTTTTCTCCGAAAATCATGTAATTAATGCCTCTCTTTTTCATGTTTTGTTGAACTACCCAAATTACTTTTCCAATGAGGTACCACACGTCTATGTAGTAAAAGGATATACGTAAAACAAATCCTTCTTCAAAAAATTTAATATAAATGAACTCCAAAATGCTTTCTCTCTCATTTAAAACTTAGTACGACACAAACGTTTAATTTAAAAACAAAAATTTAAAATAACTCGGCACACATACGGCGGCATGTATTAAAATGCACCTTTAGTAATAATTTACACACTAATGGCATCATTGGTCCTTATTTGTTTAAAAACTGAGACAGGAGCTCGCTTTACAATCAATGGAAATTATTATCGGACTATAGTCAATGAACATGTGTGATGACATTGATCTTCACCTCAACAGAACAGCGCTACGTGCCATACAGGGGCTCAAACCATCGATTTATGGGAATCGCGATTTAGCGATAAAGCGATTTCCAGAACTGGTCTCCAAGTTCGTGTCATCTGACAATTCTCGATTATTTCCTAAGGGTTTACGTGCTTGTGCTGATAATTAATAAATCAGCGACAATTTTGACAACATGAAAGCCAACACGATTGTATTTGTACATACGGCCAATTATGCTCAAAAAAGTGACCCAAAATTGTACTGATAAATCGCGCTTTATAAGAAGCCTGAAGATGGTAATGTGCTCGGAGTCTTTTTTAAACAGTATTTCAATTGGTCTTTCGAATAAAACAATGTGTTCATCAAGAGTTAACTTTTTGGGTTTTTTTTTTTAAATCGAATGTTCACTCGGGCTTAAAGATATCCTTTATTTGGTATTCTAAATATCCTTCACATATATTAATTCTTCGATGGGTGAAGGGAACTAAATCCATAAGTGAGATTTCCCACAATTTTTTTGTGACTTCTGATATAATTCTGGACACTGTAGTTTGATAAATATTTTCTTCCTAGTTGGAATCCCCGATTTCCTACAAACCACAAAAATGCTTTAATTTTGTTTAACGCAATCAAGTGCCCGGTTTTGCTATGGTTCACACAGTCCGTAAGCCATTCCACATTGTCTTGGCTTCATTAAATCTGACCAATGTTGCACGCTCCCATTGTTCCCGCTAATTATGTCCATGAATTCTGCCATTTCGTTAACTGAATGCAATTGAAATGACTGAAACCCATTCTTACACATTTTTAATACATAACTCATTTAAGCGAGACAGAGTTTGGCCTACCATAATTTAGACTACGACTTATTTTGAGCTGAAGCTGCAAGCTTGAGATCGATTTTATCGTAAGACATTATGATCTTGATAAGTTTAAATCAGGAGGCTCAATATATGGATATACTCGTATGTATGTTTACAAGCAAGTTAGAGGGAACACCTACTATATGTCAGCATAAAATATATAAAAACATATATGACAGGTTTTGACTGAGCTGACGGATCGAAAAAACTTATACTCCACAAGTGGGCAAATGCCGGGATTATATGACTCACTTCGTGCCATTTGCATTTTTTTTCGTAATGAGTCCTATGGTATTTTGACCTGCTTGCAACCTGTGGGTCAATATTCAGACCGCCCGAGCACGAATTCCTTAGATAATATCGGATGTCATTTTGCAGAAGACTAATACGTAGCGGAAGCGGAATTCGTCATGGACTGCTTTGACGTATGTTCTAATATCTCCTGTAGAAACGTAGTTTTTATAATTTTGATTTTTACACTGAAATGACCGCAAAAAAAAACAAAAGACTTAAGAGACAAACTTTGCAAATTATTAATTAAGCATTTCTTCCTATTTTATTGTAATATATAAACGTAAATACGAGTTGTGCAATTACACGACGAAAACAACTCGTATATTTCCAATATTGGGTTCCCACCAAGTATACGTTTAATATCGTATTTCTAGCATGTCATCACCTTTACCTTCAGCGCTAATAGACCATAAAATTATTCAATTTCGTCCACAGCAAGGGACCGACTGACTAGGCAATACCACAGGCACACCAATTCCGATCGCAGGATGAAAAAAGGGCAACCAGCTAAACGCCACAATAAATTAAATTAACTAGAAGTATCAATTTGAAACCATGGAGGCCGAGAGGCTATAGATAAAAACAAACATTCGGACAATAGAGAGATAACAGATACTCTCGAAACTCCTGCCGTGCAACAAATTATCTTCAATTTATTGGTCCAGTACAATAGCAGTTGATGTCCGAGTGAGGAGGTTACACAAAATAAAAAACGGACACCGCAAGAAGGAAAGGAAGGTGAGACTCTTTTGACTTTTACGAATAGTTCCCCCTGGATATACCTGTGCGTCGGAGGAGGCCATGACCGGCAAAATCAGATTAAGTGAAGAAAAAATAAAGAGGGAAAATGAACCAAACCAAAATAAAAGTAAAACAGACTAAGAACAGATTTATAATCCTCTTCATTGCTGGATTTACGCTGTGCAGCATTTTGGGGTTTAGGGAAAGGACAAGACATTTCACACAGCGAAAGCCAGGTAAGTCATGCAGATTGGCTCTGGCGCCCCGATGAGAATTGATTAGCTCTGTAACTGACGACCATAATCGTGCATTCACCGTAAAGAATTCGATAAATTGTTGTGCAAACAATTAAGACGCGAGAGCAATAAGAAAACGAAAGGTACTGCGCAGCGCGTATAATAAATAGATTTTTATGGAGATAATAGTAAATATGAATTGAGCGTGACTTGTACGTACAAAAAACGGATTATTTACACTACAATTTTTAATCCGTACCGTACAATGAACTTCACCAAATTTTACCTTTTAAAGCTCCAGGACGCGAGGACCTTAAAAGATACAGATAATAGAAATCAAAATAAATCCATTTTATCGTCAGCGTAATAAAGCACACTAACAAAGGAATTTATTCTAGTAACAAACTTATAAATCAATTATAACAATTTCATACATATAATATTTATTAGGCTTAGAAAGTCCTTTTCTTAGTGTACTTATTTCAAAAAATCACACCTAATTCCTTAAATTTACAGAAAAGTTTTTAAACTAAAATGTTTGAACATTCAAGATATTTACGTTTTTGTATATTATGCGTTTTTCTTTGCCAAAAAAGAAATGGGCAGACACTTTTAGCTCATATCTTCGTCTAATGCCATAATCTTTGTAACAGATGTTTAAGAACGATCATGAACAATCAGTATTCTTCAAATCTTGATCTTAGCTGTGGATTTGTCTTCTGTAGTGATGAGTTCAAATATTGCACACTGGCAGAAATGTCTGCTGCAAGAACACCGTAGTCGAATTTATTGACAATAACAACAAAAACTTTTACACTGGTATCTGTTAAAATATTATTAACTAGAGGACCCGTGCGAGAAATGCTCGTTCCACCACAACCGCATCAGTACCCCTTTCACTCCTTGCGTGGAGCGATATAATGTAAGTTTTATGTGTTTCAGTGATCTGAGGAATCCAAAAGTGTGCTATATATGGTGTTTCTCTGTAATATGTCAATTTTGTTTGGTACCACACCAATCTGGACCCTTAGC
Source organism: Neoitamus cyanurus (assembly GCA_947538895.1). Taxonomy (NCBI): domain Eukaryota; kingdom Metazoa; phylum Arthropoda; class Insecta; order Diptera; family Asilidae; genus Neoitamus; species Neoitamus cyanurus. Next base: position 3,910,555 of record OX384540.1, read on the forward strand.
GAAATAATATAGGAAAGATTATTATAATAATAATATAAAATTCCGGCTTTGTTTTATCTAGCATGGCAACTAAAAGGACTGCTAAATTAAGAAAAGTTGTTTGTCAACACAACATTTGATACTTGGAAATATTTCATTTGAATTAAATGGTAACAGTCCAGTAAGAGCAAATATAGTTGAAGTAATTAGAACTACTTTTGCCTTCAATTAATAAAACTGTTATATAGACACAATTTGTATTTAAAAGTTTAGCCTCATTTATGTTGTTGGCTAAACACCAAAACCAGATACATGTAAATAAAAGGCAGCAAAGCCCAGTGTGTCAAAACTCAAAACTCTGCTCGAAGCTTCTTTAAGGCGAATTCTTGAGCTGTTAGTACCACATTTTAAAAGTTCTGATGGCGCCTTTATGCAACGTGATGTCATATATTAAAATTTCTCAAATAGCCCCAACGTAGCCGTATTACATAGTAACTTAAATGCCATACGTACGTGCTTATTTATATGTTTTAACGTAGGTAATAGAGCTACGGTTACGTCATAATCAAATTTCCCACACTTCCTAATACGCATATCTTCTATAAGTTTAACACACACAGTTAAAAGTTTTCGACTATATTTTAAACACAGCCTTAGATTATAAGAAGATGGTTTTTTCAATAAGGACGCTCGACTTTTAAATATAAATAAAATAAGTTATGTGCGAGATATCTACTCCATTTTAATTTTATTTGATAAAATATTACATGGCGTTAAGTACAGCGTCGCTCGAATGGCCGCCTGCCATTTGTTGACCAGTTGACCCAAATTTCATCAAAAAATCACTCTAGCGACGTCAACGCCAGGCGCTGCAGATCGATAAGTAACTTTTTTTTGGCTTTACTGATGATATGGATACCGACGATCTCGTGGTTCCAACGGGACGCCGCTACGTGCCATACACCACATGCCACGATGGACATTCTGCACGAGCGATTTAAGACTGGCCACCGAGATTTTGCGATTTAACGCCTTTAGACTTCTTCATGTCATGAAAAAAAACAGTTTTCGGGCCGACTTTCACAAAAATCGGTTTTTTCTATGTATAAAAAGAAGGAAAATCGCAGCACGCCATGATTCTCCAAACAAAAAAACCGTTTCTTCATCTCCACCCCGTTTTTCGTTCCAGCATGTTTTTCCAACGATTCGCCGGGCCAGGTCCACGATTTGAAAAACAGTGAAGAAGAAAAAGTGCTTGCCTTAAAATTCAAATGTGTGAACCTGGTCCTACAAAACGTTGAAAAGAAACGTGGTGGAACGAAAAACAGAGTGTAGAAATGATTTCTGGGTTTTGAGAATTATGGCGTTCCGCGCTTTTCCTTCTCTTCATAGAAAAACCCGATATGTATTTGTGAAGTTGGCACGGACACTGTTTTTTTATATATAAAGGAAGACAAACGAAAATATGAACGTAGAAATTATAGAGTGGAAACGATTAGGAGACGATTGCTCTGTGATTCCAAGGGATTTGCAAAAATATGTGGGAGGTGTGAAGTTGGCCCAAAAATAATTTTTTCCGATATTTTTTAACATGGAGTAACATAAATATTCGGTGGAGTAATGCGGACTATTGATGGAGAAACGAATTAGACACATGTTTTTTTTAATTATCTAATCAAGCATATAATTGTAGTGTAACTGCATTATGCTTTTCAGCTAGTTTTAATGGGCAAATAAAGTTGTTTTTAAAATTTGAATTGTTTGCTTTTCAATTGTATTTAATGTTTTGTAAAATGTGATTATTGTCATTTATTTAGACTTTTGTTAGCATTTACGGTCTGCAAAAGGTAAACATTAATTAATATTGTTTCTATATTATTATTTGTATAATTACCAGTGCTTTTGATGAAGGGTTCACATCAAAACAAAACAAACAAAACATCAACACAATAAAAAAAAAATAAAAAACAAGATCGCTGTACTCCCCAGAATAAGAACACCGAAATCAACAAAAATTTTAGGAAGTATTGCTCTTCTGCGACAATGAAAATTTTTATACAGCACTTGCGGTAAACACGATATCTCCTCACAAAATTTATTAAATAAATTTACACCCAACTTCAAAATATAAACAGAAGCACTATAAAGTTGAAAATAATTATTTTTTGGAGTCGGTGCCAACCCGTACGCTACAAGTTTGCACAGTGCTATGTCGAGTAGCTTGAGCGACGTGAGGGACGTGCGTGGTGGAGTGGACAATCCGAATTGAAAAAAATGGGGTGAAACATCTTCTTAAAATTTAAATGGGACCACTGTCGAGATATAGCCTATTCAATAAAAAAAAAAGAATCATTAAAATTGGTTCACAATCGGCGAAGAGATGACATCGCGTAACATACGCACAATAAACATACCAACCGAATTCAGAACTTCCTACCCATCGAATTCAGAAAGTCGGTTAAAAATCAATTTTTGAGGTACTCAATTTTGGTTTTTTTTTGCGGTACAAAAGAATAATTTGTTCAAGCTCTAATCTCATAACAAATAAGCATACCAAATTATAATCGATCGAATCAATAGTTTTTAAGTAATCGCGTTCAAGGAAAAGATGTTTTTAAAAAAACACACTTTTGAGATAATGCTTTTAAAGTTTCAAGTATCTGGTTTGTGCCTTTAGAGGTATGAATAATTTTTTCCTGCCGTGCGTCGGAATAATTTTTGGATGAATGCTCCGATCCTTACGAAATTGTGTGAAAGTATTCTTGAGAGAAGTTACTAAACAACCAACAACCAAGGGTATAACGATAACTCCTTATATTATTATAATTGCACAGTGAAGTCATGGGCGTAAGAAATATAACCAAAAGTAATAATTAAAGAATTGTGATAGCCTCACCACAACGTGTTCTTAAATTGTTAACTAAGGTAGGCAGGTCGGTCTGCTTAAGGATCCCTTAATGGTTGAGCAGCACTATTGCTAAACACGTTTGAAAATGAGTAAAAGACACCGTAATCAATCATGATCCCCTCTGGGTAGTAAAATGATTGTTTTGACTCTTTTGTTGCTCGCATTTCGAAAATAGAAATGTCATAGGGAAAACAGTTGTGCGGGTAACCGAATCACCGCAGCAGATGTTGCAATTATTGCAAATGACGCACGGCCCAGAGGAGGGTTTCTGGCTGACAGGCTCTTACGAGTATTCCCATTTGATCCTGGTGCCTGACAGCCAAAACGGCGTTATTGCGACCCCGCAAGTGTAAATGGGCTATTTCTATTACCCTATCATTATCGGGACGTACTCCGGAGAAGCGAAACGAACAAGCATAGTTACACTTCTGCACAGCTCCACGGCAAGCGTGGCAAAAAAGTTCAAGACAATTCCGCTGGGGGTTGAGTGCTCCCATAAAATATCGTGCACCGTTTTAACTGCAACAGCAATACACTCTCTGGCAATTCCAGCTCCTCAGCTTCGAGGCGAGTCCTTTTAAGTGATTGTGCGGTTAAAGTGCGTCCTGGGGATTTCTGGAAATGAGGACTAAAGAGCAGCAAAAAGTGAACTACCCACGACGGCCACGACACGGCAGGAGGAAGTGTGCGGTTGATACGGTTAAGGGACTCCGAGAGGACCGTTCGAGTATCCCCTGTGAGTCTGATTTATCTAAACTGGGACGTATTGAAAAACTATTTAGCCAACACTTAAGATCCCAGCAGGAACCCGTGATTTGTTGCTGGCGTCCCTCGAAGAAGGTGGCAGTTTACACTTTTTCCTGGGCACTACCTCTCCCTGTTTTTGTGCAATTTCGGGGAAAGTGCTGGCGGTGCTTCGACCCACCCTCGTTTAGATCCTTTTTTCCTTTTTATATCTCTTTAATGTCAAAATGTCATTTTCGCGACCCTCGACGTCTCTCATAGCGCACAGTTTTGCCACTTTGTGCCCTGAGTGCAGGACCCCGAGTACTTTGTCGCAGGGATATAAATGGGATTTGCCGGGAACACACATGGTCTCGTTCTTTTGTTGCCAACCCCCGGCTGTTTGTTGCTCGGTGCAAGTGATTTCAGACATTGAGGCTCTTAATTAAGCAGTACGAATGTAAACAAATCTTTCTGGGGATTTCGCAGCTTCCGAGATACAGGCGAGCTAAATGACACTTCGCTGCCTTAATCTTGCCGAACGCGCGATAAGCTGATATGAATTTAATGCTCCAATAATGGAGGTGTGATCCTTTAAGCAAATAAGGAGTAAGTGTCAGGCGAGTTGCGGGGAGAGTTCCAGGAAAGCACATTAGGCCCAACATGTCATTTCTCCTTAATGAGCAGCGTATGGGCTGGGTTCTCATGGTTTGGATTCGACTTAAAGTATAGAGCGGGTGTGCTTTTACCTATCAGTAATTCAGGCTGAAACGAATATTCGTTTCAATTAGGCGGGCTACGTTGACATGTATTATTTTTCATAGTAGTGTTTAGGTGCGTATACGGATGGATACCTACTCATTAAACAGATTTCAGAAATCGATATGCGGGTATTGTAAATCAACTAAGTGTGGTAATTCCAAATCTGTATAATCCGGCATGAGTTATTGTATATGGTTGTAAGGACAATCACCACCCCTGCCCCCTTTCTTAACGTCTTTCAAAAGCAGACTAACATATTTTTAGTTGAATCTTTTCTACCTTTTAACTAGTTCGTGGGTACTAAAAATACTTATAAACCGCTAAGATAGGATTCTTTGAAAATTTACTTTTGATTCTTCGCACTGTTTAACTCTACCGTCCATTTGAACGTTATAGACGCAATGTTTAAATAAAGTTACTTACATACTATGTGCTACTCAATAACCGGGTACCCGGGTACCCGTAGGTACAGATATACATACATTCGCTCTATAATAACAGGAACAGTACTATAATTTATTGGAAAGAAAGTAGAGAGGGTTTCGAGTTTCGATCCGAACTACCGAGCTGATCTCGTCAGTGCGGCTACTGCTCAGCAACTCTGCCACAGACACATTCTGATGGAACAATGAAGGCGTGCTCTCATCATTAGACAAAAAACAAGTATGTAGGTACGAATTATATCGAAGGAAAATTTTTCAATTTTACACTCAGAAAAAACTAGGCTATGTGAAAGAAGTACTATGCAATTAATTTAATTAATGGGGAACACTTGATTCCTTTCAGTAGTCAGTAAAATTGGTTATAGCTTTGTGCACATTTCAAAATTTATAAAATCACCAAAGTAGGTAGGTAATTGAACAAATGATTATTATTTAATTTTTTGTTTTTTAGCACATTTGGCTTTAATAAAAGACGATTTTTAACACGGTATTTTTTACAGTTATATTTTTATTGATTATATTTTTATCTGCTGTAAGCTATTGAGACATCTTATGGCGGCCGCCACATTGGATTTACAGACAGACACAAAGCAAGTTCAAAAAAATTTGGAACTTGTAATATTAATAAAAATAGATATAAAAAAATACAGACAAAGTAGCGGGACAAATTGGGAAATTGAGTGTGGGAGTGCGAGTAAGGTTTTGTAAACTAAATTTGAAATAAACATACACATGTAGGTACATAATATGAAATACGCATTCACATTTGCGGCGACAAACTCCACAATACGCCCCATTAGCTTTTATTACTAGGAAAATGTAACCTTTGGAAATCAATTTGGAGATTCTTGAGGCAACCAAATTTTTAATTTTTCTACACTACTGCTCTTAAGAACGAATTCTATAAAATATGGAATAATTGACTTAAAACAACTGCAAATCAAATTCTTGTAATAAAAATAACAATTAACTATAATATATATTAATTATAACTATACAATTAAAAAAAATTATTATTCCATGTAAAGGAAGAAAATCACATAAATTTCGAATTTCCATTTATTGAATTATTACATCAAATTTAATAATGACCTACAACTAAACCTCTTTGTTTGTATACCTATATATAGAAAAATATTTTAAAGACTAATAAATAATGGTTTTATTGTCTATGGAACTTATTGCTTCACACAGAGTTAAATTGGCAACACGGTTATTGGCGATTTTCTCTACCGTAGAAATCTGTCACGTGTATTTTATAGGAAGTATAAAATAAAATATTTTTCTATGTAGAAATAAAGTGATAAGATAATAAAGATTTTGTTTATTTCTATCTTGATCCGATTCATGTGGTATGTCCCACCAGTCAGGCAATAAAACATCAATATAATTGATCATAATCAATATGGCGACCGAAAAGGTTCAACGTCAAAGGATTGCTACGAAAACGTGTCCTTTTATGTTTTCGGGATCGTTGACCTTGAATCTACTGTTTTTTGGATATTAAAAATGGTGGATCCAATACGTCGACTACAAATCCTCAAATCCCTAATCAATCTCGATGAAATGAAGAATCCGCACTGGTAAATTGATTAACACCGTGCGAAACCGGTCATTCACTGAAACAATTTTAAATTATGTATACAGCTAAATTGCCGATATCTCCGATATAAACAAATAAATCTTATACAGACGCATAATTGTTTCTTATTTTTCCACAATTTGTGTTGTTTACCGATTAAAAGTTATTGCTAAGTTTACATTCCTAATTTTTCTTTAAATGTCATTACAACATAGTCATAATGATATCTTAATCTGGCATAATAAGCAACTTTGAGTAAATATATCCATATGGACAATATGTATTTTGTTTTAAATATATGAATTTAAAATCGAAGTTCCAAACTTAAAACTTCCAATTCATACTGGAAAGCAGTAGGTAAAGCGTTCTTAATTCAGTATTACCAAGTATTGCGAATAATACGATATCGTGTAATTCGGTTCAGTTAAAATTGTTGCGCTTTTGTGTTTACATATATTCAAGTTATGACGAACAGAAAAAAATTAATAATAACACCGCGAAATTTCTCTTCAATATAATTCACACATGAAAGTTTGAAGTGTCAATATAAGCAGATGGAAATTGGAAACTATTCATACCTCAGAAGGAAGTTGTTTTTTATTAAATAAATGAGCATAAGTTCATTCAAAAATTCTATAGGTATATGAAATACATCAAGAGTTTATGAATGAGTGAAAATCATTGCTTGTTTATAATAATATATATTATGTATCAAATTTGGAAATAAGTCCAAAATGCATTAGTTATATTTTTATCTGTAAATGCTATAAATTGTTGCTCCTCCACGCATATATTTTATCTCAGGGAGAAATAGTCTCTTCGAAATGAACTTTCTTTCATAACTGCCATCCAATTATACTAATTCTGAACAAAAAAACTTATATTAAATCTATATAGTATGAGGTATGAAAATAGAAAAAAAATAAGTCGTAAAGTTAAATAGGGCTTTGCATGTGTGTCTTCGATTTATTGCTTTGTTTACTGCTTTAACCCAAAATGGAATGTTTCAAGCTTCTTGTTTCTTAACTTGAATGTTCAATGGTTGCAAGTATTGCTTATTTTAGATGAATGCCGCAGAGAGAAAGAGGAAATCAGAAGACAGAAGACGAAGAACGATGAGGATGAATGGAATTCCTAATTTAATTTTTCTGAAAATTTTCTAAATGAGTTTTCTTTCATTCTTGTTGCCTTCTAATGGTTTTTTGTTATTTATTACTTGACTGTATTGAAAATCTTAATTAAAGAACAAAAAGACAATTGTTTCCTATCACAAACACACAAGTTATTGTTGTCATTACATATAGCTTAAAACATAAATATGTTTTGCCCTTAAATCAAGCGTACAGTCGCGAACAAAACTGTTGACATTTCTTCGGAAAGGGATAATTTCCCGGCCTGCGATTTCGAAGAAATTCTAATATGTAATAGAGGAGGTCATCCTGAGAAACTTGTTTTGAAGATATACCGCGGAAACCTACAGGAAAAGAAATATAGGAAATTTTTGTATATGTATATAAGGTGAAACCTATTAGAAGATAAAATGTGGAGAAACAAGGAATTATTTCCACATAGCAAATTACTTGAAACTTTTCCGTGTAGGTTTCCGCACCATGTGTCGAAAACAAAATTTTCTTTGAATAACCTCCTCTACTTACGAGTATAATCAATAATCAATCAATTATCAAAATAATCGAAATCGGTGCATAAATTAAGTCACTAAAGTATTATAAAGTTTTGGTGGCGACTGTAAAAATACCCGAGTAATTTTGGGCAAAATAGTTTTAATTCCTTGGATTATATGAGCAGGCCTATAACATGACATTAATTTTATGTATACTGGTAGGTAGGACCACCATTCATACATTTTTGCAGATTGTTTTTTATTTTGAATTATTTTTTTGTGCTGTTTCAGTTTCTTCGAAGCAATATAACAAAATAGTTCTTTGTCTATGTTTTAACAACTATTCCACTATGGTATGAATTCCGATGACACATGTATGTACGTAGTTACAACACAACTCAAATTTGGTCATATTCCGTATAGTACAGGCGGCCGGGAGATTTTTCCTATGATATTATCACACACCTACCTTCCTCGCTGATTTTTTGTATGTGCTTTAAGCCGCCCCCTCCCCTCTTAGTGCCCCAAATGCACAAAATTCTATATTTTGTATGACCAGGGGCGTGGCAGAGGGGATCTAACAGGTGCAAAACTTGTTTTTCAATTTTTTCGGCTTCTGTTAAAGCTAGGACAAAAGTAATGGTATTAGCGTAGAGGGCGCTTCCAGCTCTACAAGTTTTCTAATTACAACTTTTGCTGTAACTGTCATGGTTGACTGCGGCTAGGTTGATTTTGGACATTGTGAACGATATATTCATTTTAGTCCAAGAGCCCATTGCATAAGCAACAACAAAAGCCATGATAAGCAAACTTGGAGTACTTGAAGCGCCCTCTACGCTGGTAATATTCCTTTTGTTGTAGTTTAAGTAGAACCCAAGCAAATTGAAAACCTATTTTTGGACCTGTTATCCCCCCCTTGAAAACCTAGAACTGGAAGACTGAGTAAGGAGGTAAAGCGTATGCAAAAAATCAGCGAGGTGGTGGATTTGTCACAATAATTCACCTGCCGCCTGGACAAGTAGTCACAATGGAATGGCCCTAGTATAATCAAAGTGATCAAACTCAAGCTTAAAAAACGGATCATAAAGATTAAAGTAACTACCTCTCGATGCGTCTGCCAAGCCATCGCTACTTTGAGTCAATTTTAAAGAGTCAACTCAGAGATACAGTAATAACTTCCAGAAATAATTAATTTTTTATAGATGTGCATTATAATTATTTTAATCGCGTGTAATCGGTGTTGGAATGGTGTCAAAGCTGCTTGCCTAATTAGTGACTGAATTTTGTGTCCTTTACGTGCATAGCAAATACGCCGTACACGCTAAGCAAATTAACATATGAAAGCGCGAACCGGGGACTGCACCAGCGTAAGTTGCACAACTGCAAAATATTTGAAGGCTGCCTCACTCTCAAAAACCCTACCAGAGCGCACAAGTCATGAGACAACAAAATTTATGGCTGCACAAAAGGATCTGTTGCGATATGGCCAAAGATAGAAAGAATGCGCATTCAAGTGCAATCAATTTTTCTGCTCACTTGTGTCTGGTTAGCTTTGGCGCCGCTACCTTACTGGGTGTGAGCAGAAGGTGTGGTATCGGGACAAAAACTACATAAAGGGCCAGCTCTCTTTTTTTTGTTCCCAAGAGCCCATAAAACATTTTGTAAATGACGAACAACGGCTAAACAAATTAAGTGACATCTTTATTGCGGTCTTAAAGATGACCCCACTAAAAGCGAAAATGATTCCCTGGGAGGTCCGTCTCAAGTGGTGCAGGTGTAAACGCCAGACCATGTCATTTGTAATATTTTGATCAAAGTCGTAATGAGGAGCAATTTACAGAAATTGCGGTATTCATCTTCACCGTTTGGTTTATTTCAGAGCAATGAAACAATTTTAAATTGAAATAAATTAATAATAGCAAGAACGTGCACTCCGTACTATACAATCTTGGTCACAAAGGTTTTGCTTTCTTATCATTTTCTAGATTAGGAAATGTTCCTGCTAGGATATACAAGACTAAAAGGCGGGCAGGGCAAGTAAGAAAGTAAATTGGTCAGATTTGAAAAAGTTACAAAATGTAAACCGTACGTAGTTGAGTTATACATTCATGCATACCATATATGTAGGGCAAGAGTTTACGCGTCCGCCAGTAAGAACGGTCAATTATAAAGATATTCAAGATCAATCGACGTACTCCTGAGCGTTCCAATCCGGTCGGGCAAACTACTTTGAGAGTTCGTAATTAGCAATTGGTGTATTTATGATGCCTTCAAATCGCTCGTGCAGAATGTTCATCGTGGCATGCGCTGTGTGGCACGTAGTGCCGATTTGTTGGAACTATTATACATGTCGTCGGTCGTCATATCATCTATTTAGAAGTTGCTTATCATCGATCTGGAGTGCGCACCGTTGACGGTTATGGCAATGATAGTTTCTTGAAAGAAGTTAGTTTTTTGAAAGAAGTACGGACCGATGATTCCGCCAGACCAAAATCTGCACCAAAAACAGTAGCTTGCTCGGGATGTATTTGCTGCTAGTGTATCTCGTGTGGATTGATATCGCCCCGAATCTGACAATTTTGCTTTTTCACATATCTATTTTTCAAAAATGGGCTTTGTCGCTAAAGATGATTTTTTGGCAAATTTTTGGTCAACTTCCAGATGTTGCTTTAAACTTAAAAAGTTTCGAGCGTCCATATTGAAATACTCTTTATGTCTGACTAACGTTGGTTGAAACAGGCTATAGTTGATTGGAATATAATTCGAAGGCACAAAATAATATTAGCCCCGCGAAGCGAAGAAACATGAAAACTACATACATATGTATGCAACATTCTTGCGTTTGTAAAGTGTTACAATATTTAAAAGTTTCAACCTATCATTATAAGGAGGGAGATTATAGGAAAAATATAAAAATACTTTTTTGAATATTTAGCCCAGTAAAATTAGACTTTGACTGAATTTATATGGAGAACTTTCTTTTAATGTACTATAACCTAAAACTACAACCACAATTTTTACCATAATTCTTTTCCCTGAAAAATTAATAATCTAGGAGATATGTATTTGGAAAAAACTAGAATTTCTTTTAATCTTCAAAGAAAAAATATCCACTGCTCAAATTAAGGGTACTTTTCAGGTAATACTTAGGAAATCAAAGTAAAGGTCTCAACAAAAATTCAGTTAGGGCTGATTTTTTCTTAATTTTGATCTTTTTGTCACTGATTGCACTGGGCTGGGCTCATTCTCAGTTATTCATGCAATTTTCAATTTATAACGGAGCATCCATACTATTGATGCATATTCCAGGATTGAACGAACAATTGCGCGTTCCGGTCAGTGAGGTCTTTGGACCAACGCTTAATAAATCCAAGAGTAGATATTGCCATTACGAAGTCCAAAAGTTAGCAAGTGTTATTAAATTCACAACCTTGTCGAGGAGTGATAATAGGTTCCCAATGGCACAGGAAAACTCCAAAAGAGAGAGCTTCTTATACTTCCAATGCATTTATCAATATTCGAATAGGTATACTTGGACATCGCTAGCATACAATTGAATTTTCACATCATTGCTTCGGACGGCAGGTTATTGATGAAGAGGCTGAACAGCAATAGACCCAGGATTGATCCCTGGGACACTCCGCGGGTTCGGGCTTAAATATCACATTCTTGATTTTAACCTGCTCGGACAGAAAATTCATAAACATATGTGACCGCTAAACTGCTGCAGAAAAGTTTGAGACCACCTTGATCAATCTAAACAAATTAAATTATGTTCTGCTACAGTATATCGAAGATTAAATGCCTATTCATGGTGCTATTTTTCAACAAGATAATGCGAGGCCCCACACGGTCAATTATTCCTAAATATGGTTGTGAACTTATATGTAATATGAGCGTATTAGGGTCATTTTCGCAACACGAATGAGTAGATACATACATATGTCTTAAATTATGGCAAACAATTTGGTGAACTCCATGCCAAGGAGGATACAAGCATCCATAAAGGCCAAAGGAAAATTTTTGATAGTGATTCAGTGGTCTTAAACTTTTCTGTAAGACTGTACATGCATTTATTTTTAGTTCACAAATTCTTCTTGGCATAGAGTAAGGACGCCCTATAACTTTATAAAGGAGGCAAAAGTAATAATACTCAATTTGCTGCCATAAAACCTCTAACGGATCATTTTCGAAATGAAGCCAGTCAAACTTCAAAGTTGTGGGAAGCATCCCCTTTGCGGAGACAGCGTAAGTTTCAACATAGCCGCTTCATATAGGCAGCCTAAAGTTTAAAGCTCGAAGCGAACCAACATCCATCCATCGTTGGCTTAAAGTCTTTAAAATTTGAAACACAATCGCTATCGGCGAAATTCCTCCTTCTGTGCGCCATCACCCAATTTAACAATTCAGCTTGAGTAACATGAAATCCTTGAGGATTAACGAAGACATAATATTCAAAAATAAATGCGTAACATCTTTGCAACTATAACAAGCACTACCGTATCCCTCCAGGCATGCCTCGGCATCTACCTTCATTCTGTGCTTACTCAACGTAAATGAGTGGTGGATGGTTGCCACAAATTCCTCCTCTTCGAGGGCCACGTTACCTCAAACCCGACGATATCACTGAACAGAGTCCTTGGGGATGAAAGGAACTCTCTGGGAGTCGTATAACATTGCTCCATTTTGCTGGAACATAATTGGCAAAAGGGTTGCCCGTTTTTGATATTTCCTCCCTTCCTTTACCGGGGAGTGCTACATATGTACGGGGGGACTACGTCACTCCATGAAAGCTCCCCTTGGTACCGCCGAGGTGTATTCCTGCATACGGCCGGAACAAGGAAATATTAATGACGAGCACATATGTACACACCCACATGGTCTTGTGGGTGTTTCGTCAACTAGAGAAAGTATAAAATGGGTCCGACCCCAAAAAGCCCAATTTTAAGGTCCCCGGCAGTTGGGTGTGAAAGAGCCTCAAAGGCCCCCGCGTTTTAATATATTTAAATGTGTTTTATAAAAAGGGATATGCTCGTAATAAAAAGGGTTATCCCAACAGTCTTGTGAGTGTAAATATGCTCTGCATTTGGTTAGCAGGGAGCCAACCCAGCTAAGCCAGCCAACCCTCCCGAGCAGTGACGAGGTTTCTAATGAGTGAAAATATGAAGGCACGGGACGGAAATCCCGGGCCCGAGCTCAGATGACTTTTCTATTAATTTAAATTAACTGCCAGTTAGGATGATCTTTAATTACCACCCCTGGGAGCGAACTGCCCCTAAAACGGTGTGTGTTCCTGAGTTATGTCCCTACATCATGTCTACACATCTTGCCCGACCTCAAGAAGATTCTTGGAAGCACCCAGCATCACTTGCACCGTATGACACTCGTATAAATCACTCAATTAATCGTCGTCGCCTTAAGTAATTATAATTGCAGCGTCTTTCCATGTATTCTCACGTCTTGGGTGAAAATAGTACGCGACGGACGCGAATCTACTGAGCCTTGAGGAGATCTTTTTGCTCGTCTCTGTTTTCACGCATCCAGCACTGGGAGCTAGTAAAGCACATTCTGCGGATACTTTCTGTCATGTGTCAAGTACAAATGAATTGGTAATTACACAATTAAAACGCGAGATGCCTCAGTGCCTTTGAGCGAGACTCGGGTCGGAGTGCGCACAGCGCGTCTGGCTCCCCTCGGATCACTCGACGGACCATCTTTAAATCAAGGCTTAATTAATCTTGGATTTATGCCAGCGAGGACTCCTCATCTCGCTACTTGGAAAAATAATATGTAATCGTCGCTGACATTTTTTATGGGCTTAATTTAACGCTTGGACTCGGCGAAATGCAGTGCAGCCTCAATTAAGAAAAAATTGTTCAATTAGTGATGCATTAACATTAATTTTTTAACCGCAATGGGACTGTATGAAAAGCCATGCGGATTGGTCGTGGTCAGATGACTTCTGCAGCTAATAATTATAATAATTCATTTATTGGAAGATAGTACACAAGGTTTACAATATTTTAGAGTATCTAGTCAAAAGACCCAACAAATATATTCTTGAGAATTTGAAGAAAAATATCTAACCCTACAAAAAAAGATAAATGTAAAAATAAAATAAAAACGAAATTAAGAGCGTGAGCTTGCAACAACAAAAAATTACAATAGGTATCATATAGATATCTTTATATATTTAATTCTACTATTACTACTACTATGTGTTGTGACTGAACTCCTCCTAAACGACTGGACCGATTTGAATGAATTTTTTGTATGCATTTGAGTGGCGCCCTGGATGGTTTATATTCACAAATCAGCCCGCCAGATGGCGCTGTAGTTGTTGTAAAAATTCATAATTATACTATTAGTAATGCGTGTGCCATATTATGGGCATCGTTGGAAAGGGGAGGTAGTGTAGAATGTGTTGGTGAAAGAAAGGCTGGTGAAAAGTGTGAAATGTGGGAATTATTAGTGAAAACATGTTTTTGTTGTGCGGAGGGGTGGGGGTGACACTCCCCAGAAGTGTATCTCAGGGGTAGGAAGAAGAAGCACTATAGGAAATTGGACCGGGTTGGTGAAAGTTGGTGAAAATAGTGAAAACTTGGTTTTTCGGTGGGTGCCGACAAAATTGAAACGGCTGTAGAAGAAAAGTGTATGCATGAATTGGAATAATTTTTTCACCAATCGATAGCTAAGGAAGCATAGTAATCTATGTATATATATATAGAAATGAATCCCTATTTCCCTTGGTCACGCCATCACGCGTGAGCGGCTGGACCGATTTCGCTAATTCTTTTTTTGTTGTGTTTGTTATTGTGAGGAGAAGGTTCTTATGAAAGAAAAAATTAAGAATATTGTGCGGAAAATTAGAAAATTATGTTTTTGGTTTGGGTATTTGGGGTCACTGATTTTGGATCTGCCATCAAAATTTTAGAAATCAAGTTGCTGGATCAATATGGCGACCGTAAAGTTAAACTTCAGGGATTTCCCTGAAAATCCGCGCTTCGGGATTTTCGGGATCACTGATTTCGAATCTGTTATTCAAATTTCCAAATATGACACCACCCCCCACCCCGCTGGGTGATAAAGGAGAGGGCGTGCAATAAGGAGGTGGTGTAAAATGAGGAAAACTAAATTTAATAATACTTTACAGTTTACAGTTAAAAGTATTAGGAATAGGTGAAAGTGATGTACGATGTCTATTGTGTACGAATTTATGGTTGATTTAATGAGACCACCCCCACCCCGCTGGGTCACATAAAAGAGGCGGTTGTGCAGTAGGGAGGCGTTGTAAAATAAGGGAATACAAATTTAATAGTATCACGGGGAAACGCCGGGTCCAGGAAAGCTAGTTCTTTTATAAAATTCTTGAATGCACCAACCGAACGAGCCGCATAAACCTCTGGAGGATGAGATCGACCTCGTATAATGAGGGATAATAATGTTACACGTACGCAGTAGCGAATCAAGGGGGGCCAGCTAAGGGGGCTCAAGCTTCCCCCCACAAGCATCTGAATCCTCCCGTGACAAATCTTAAATTAAACTTGATATTATTCTAATTTAACTGTTCGAATGAAGCACACACTCCGCTACCCTCCACTACTCAGCCACAAGCCAGCGCCAATGTGATACGTATGGGCGCATGCACAACGAGACTTTGCCGCGCCAGGATTATTGATTGGCCATTTTTGAATAATCCTGGACAGTAGTTCCGAAAAGTTCGTTTACTTGTCGGTCAATTGTACTAAATACTATTAAACTAGACACTACTTCGTGTCTTTTCTTTTTGCTGTTGTTACAGAACCACAGTTAGTGCCAGTGGCTAGTACATCCACTGCTTGGGCTGAAAATCGTTTTGATATTTCTTATATAATAGGACAAAGACACAGTGACGAGGACGAAGTATAAATATCTGATGGAATCTTTAGAACCACCTCGTAATTATGAATATCCAGAGAGGGGAATATTATAGATAAAATAAACATTTTTTGTTTGATGCAACATATTTTCCTTGTTATTACATTGTTACAAAAATCACTTGTTGGCCAAAAACAATTGTGGGCTTAGCTATAAGCCAGTCCTAAACATCTGGACTAACCCCCCTGCATTTCCGAAAACGGCATGAGATTGAATCTTTATAGGAAAGCGATGGACCAGTTGTACTCAGTGTGTGCCGGCGATAACGTTAACAGTACGGCTAAGTTTTTTGGACTCGATTTAGTATACCGATTTATTTTGTCTTTTCAAAAAGAAATAAATTGAAATTACCCGAGCCAGTTTGTTTTAATGTTTCCGGAAGTACGGCCCTGTAGCAAGCTTTGCTCCCTCCTATCGAGCGCTTCTGCAAAACCTTCGGTAGTGCAGCAGATAACACACGGAATTTCACGCCTGAGTTTGCGGTTCGAGCCCGTCTTTGAATTTTTCGGAACTTTTTGTCCCCGAGATTTGTCAGCTAGCCGCTCGGCTGGCAAATTTCTTTACAATATTATCTTTCGAGTTCGAGAATAATGTCATATCGTTTTGTTTTAGATTAAATGTATTCCTTCCTTTCATCGACTTTGTGTTGGGACAGTTGCCGATTTGCTTTTCGAGAGCAGAGCACTCTTCAATTCTCAACCTGTTCAACCTTCTGCCAAGTGCCATCGTAAAAACAGAAAATCTGCCTGGGATTCCGTAACGAGTTAGATTTAGAATCAAGAGTCTAAATTCCAAATTTTATAATAATAATAATAATTTATTCCTCAATCAAAGTTAACAACATTTACAGTCTACTTAACGACTATGTGTCCCAACAGCCAAACTGCAGAATTCAAAACTTCAAAAAGTGCACAACGTTTAAAGGATTCCCTACTGGAATCAGAATGTAGAACTACAACTTTATAAACCGAGTTAGCTTGCCTTAAACAACGTGAGATCGGTTCATTGAAGCCATAATTCACTCTATGATATTGAACATGAAAAAGCTCACGAGACCTAAGGTCACGAGAAGGTGCATATAGTCCTATTTGGGAAAGTATAAAAGAACAGTCGATATGATAATTGATGACATCGCTTGCAAACATTATAGCAAAATATTTTTGTCGAACTTCTAGAGAATGCTATCCAAGAAGCAAGCATCTGGATTTGTAAGCAGGCAATTCTATGTTCTAATGCTATAGACGAATTGCGTATTTAGTGAAACGCCTACATGACCTTCACATGAATCATCATGAAAATGACCCAGTATAAATCTTTCGGAGCATCATAGTATCATACTTCAGCTGCAGTCCATTTGACATGGACCATTGATAAATGCGATCCAGATTGTCATTAAGACGCACACTGCAGTCATCCGTGAGTCCAATTGGCCTACTTACGCATATTTGGACATGGTCAGTATACATTGACGCATATTTAATTACCTATGCTAGATAATTTATAAATTTACTAAACATAAGTGAACCCAAATCGGAACCCTGGGGAACACCACAAAGTACTAGCGATGCACTTGAAAATCCTACACATTGATAACATTACGCACGTCTTGAATTGCTCATAGTCAGATGCCTTCTCCAGCTAATAGAAGGCTAGAACTACAGCTCACACAAAATTTTATTCGAAGTGATCTTTAGACATGAGCGTGGTGTGAAGCCAAGCTTCCATTTAATTTTTTGCATAAATGAAATTTAATAATTTCATACTGAATTGTTCATCTTCACTATAAATTAGGATTTCTTGCAAAGAGATAACCTATACGAACTTGAAAGCATCACAATCCACACTACACAACCCTTAACTATTTATATATAAAAGTACTATTGCCGGGGATAGTGTGCCATCCGTCATATTAAATGGGGTAGCTGTGCATTTGCAGATGGAGTAAGGGATTTAGGACTTTACTTTAATAAAACTTTGACCTGGAAGGATCATGTATGTGTAATGTCAACAAAAAGACAGTGGTGGGCCTCTCGTTGGGGATTGTCGTAAAAGTCAGAATGCGTCTCATTGTTATACTTGTGTTGCATCTTTGATAATTTACTGTAACTATATCTAAACTTGTATGAAAGCAGCAACATTTGATCTATTGCGAAAAGCATTTAATGCATGTATTCGGTTCGTCTTCGGCTTGTGCGAGTTTGACCATGCTTCATAGTATTCTAAATGAATGAATTGAAACCTTTGGGATCAAGGAGTGTCCCAACCTCGCCGGGCTTAGTATGGACGAGATAATTGTGCATTTTACACCTACCCAGATCTTAACATAGCTTCGTCGCTGCCTGATCTCTCTGACCAACCAAACACTATAAGTTCCTTTTCCTTTGGGAATGTGGATGCTGAGGACACTTGGGCTGCTGTCTTTGCGGTAAAGTCGAATGCTATCGGTCTAGATGACTAGAAATGCCTATTAAGTTTATTACGCTGGTTCTCCCAGTGTCCATTTCTCATTTTCTCTCTCTACAACACAATCCACTACTACTGCTAAAAGCGCTTCCCCAAATAATATTTCTGACTTTAGACCAATCTCCATATTGTAAATATAGACTACAAAAAGGCAACGGATTTTAGTAAGGATTTCGATAGCATTGATCACTCCATTATGCGCTACAAATTGCCGAGCCTCTTTAACTTCTCGGCTTGTGCATACAATTTGGTTGCATCATAACTCGCAGACCGCATGCAATGTGTCTCGTTAGATCACACCCTCTCTTCATTCCTCCCCATAAGTAGAGGGGTGCCGCAGGGATCGGTGCTTGGTCCTCTCTTCTTCAGCATGTATATTAATGATTTGCCGACTGTGGTTCGCTCATGTGCAGTTCACATGTTTGCAGATGACGTCCAGATTCACCGCACCGATTTTCTCCGTAACATGGGCTGCTGTGTGGAGAGGGTTAATGCTGACCTGAAAGCAATCTCTGTCTGGGCCGTCTGGAACAAATTAACGCTTAACCCAGTGAAAACCCAAGCAATTGCATTCTACGAGTGTTCAGTCAGTGACGAGCTTGTTTCAATCTGTCTGGATTCTCATACCACAACTTATTCTTCTGTGGTCACTAATCTGGGCTTTAAACTTAGCGAGACGTTGTGATGAGAACAGCATATTGTTCATGTGCTGCGTTTGATCAAACTCGTTGTTCCGCCGCGTATTAAACGTATTTTGGCTTGGTCCTTTATCATGCCCCATCTACTTTATGGATATGAGATCTTCACAGGTTGTAGCTCTTATGACTTGCGTCTCAAAATAGGTTTCAGCTCAACCATCAGGTAGGTTTACGCACTGACCCACAGGGACCCAAATTTCCTCCCTTGCTAGTGAGTTTCTTGGGTGCTCTGTCGGATGTTGGCTGAATGTCAGATGCCCGGGGTTCTCACCCAGGGTGAGCCAATACACCTTTATATACATAGTTGCTTTTATATTTTGTATCATAGTTCAGTTGTGTTGAATTGTATCGGAACAATCTTTACATGAGACCCTAGGTCTTGATTGTTATTTGACCGTTCGTAAATGTGTATTTATGTATGTATAAAACAGTTGATTGACGAGTACCAGAAAATATTTATTTTAATTTCTCTTTATTTGATTTTTGTGTTATCAATTTTCCCCTTCTGCTTATTTTCTAGTAGATGTAGTGTACCTTTTATGGTTTATGTCTTTGTACAATATTTCTGAATAAATTTATTATTAATTATCTATCTATTACCTATCTTGCGCAAACCTGGCATTGCCCGGGATACAATTAAATGTTTGTTTAAATAGATTTTACACACCATGCCTTCTGCACCCCCTCTCCTGTATGTTCCAGCGGGGTGGGGATGTTCTCATTAAATCAAGCGTAAATTCATACACAATACCCCCTGCATCACTTTCACCTATTCCTAATTCTTATTTTACTACAATAAATAAATAATTTTTTTAATTTTTTTAATCGGCAGGGGAAACCTTTTGACGCTCTCAAAAAGTTTATAATTTCAACATCCACACGTTGTACATTTATTAATACTTTCATCTCAAATTTGACACAAGCGTTGCTCCGCTCTATTTTCCAAAATTATTTTCACATCCTTCTCTCTCTCACCCCTCTCTTCGGAAAAAAACCTCTTTTGCACTTTATTTAATTTTAATAAGAATATATTATTCATTAAATGTTGATGTATATTTATACGTAATTATACTACTCTCCAAGGCGGTGCTAGTGAGCCCACATTACACTTTGTCTATTAATTACCAAAATATTAAAATTTTACTCCTCAATTTCGGAAATATCCATGCTTCCTTCATTTTCACAGGTAACAATTTTTTTCACTTTCTCCAAAAGTGTTTCTATATTCGCTTATTTTTAGATATTTTTCAAAAGTGTTTTTAATTTTTTTTTTTTCTGCATCTCTTCTCCTTTATCTCTCTCCCAACTGCACTCACTCTCCTATATGTCCCACCGGAGTGGGGGTGGTCCCATGGAAATTTTGGTGACATATTCGAAATCAGTCAGCACGAAAACCCGTTAGGGCGAATATTCAGGACAATCCGTTGAAGTATTACTTTTTCGGTCGCTATATTGGATCCGCTACGTTGAATCCTAACATTTTGAATGCAGATTCAAGATCAGCGACTCCGAAAACTCACGAGTGCCTTTTTTCATAAAGTTTCCTTGAAGTTTGTAAATTCGCCGTCATCCCGATTTCCAGAAAAGCCCACAACAGCTCACTAAAGTGTCGAGGAAAAAAACATTTATTTTTATAAACAGTGACGTCCAAAGGTAGAATTTAGGTGCCTCATATTGAGGGGTTTCCGAATCACCACAATGTATGTGCCGCGATTTTGCGTAGTTTTCGAGTTACAAGGTGATTCATAAATTCGGTATGCACATTATTATTTAATTTTGATCTTTTTATCTACTCAACGCAGTTGATATTATATTTGCTTATTCGCATATTATAATATTCCGCAACTTTTCCGATCTGATCTACAGCAGTTATATTTGTCATGAGAGAAAGTTAAACTAGCCCATTTCAGTAATTAGAGCTACATACATCAATTTCATTAGCAGTTAAAAAATTGAAAAGTTCCATAGTCTTCGACCTAACACCTCTAGCATTGCAAGATATAGGATTAACGTTAGTATGAGTAATTTTTTAAATAATTCAAAGCTTATTCAGTAAAAACATTGAATTAATCGTATTTATCCTTACACGTTCGAAGTTTGGTTTTTAGTTCATTAGTAAGCGTTTGAATTTCTACTGTAGTACATAAATTTGATTTACTGGTATTATATTGTGTTGTGTTATCAATCGGATTTTGATTAAACTTTGGAGATGATTGGGGACATATTCTCTAGGGTAGGAGCTGCTCCCCGGCTTCCTCGCTGATATTTTTATCGGTAATCGACGTAGTTTACACGACTGGAACATCTAGGATTGCTTGACTTATGACTTACATGACATTTAGTGCAGTTCTTCGATTGTCGTTGAATGAGATCCAAAACAGTGTGACAGACGGCAATGCTTTGATCAGTGGCCGAACATTTGGCAATTATGACATTGTGTCACCTTTTTTGGGATTTTTTATGGAAGTTCAAATTCACAACAGTTTGGTTAATGATACCGCACTTTTCTCAGAATTCTTTAAGTGTTCATTTGATCTCAGTAGTGGCTTTTATTAGATCGAGCATGGTTTAACCATCGCAACCCGGTGGCCTTAAATGATAGTTCCGACTTCAAAGTATAAGAAAAGTACTCACACTTGGATTATGTGGAGAATTAGGGATTGCACTAACATAGCACGCGTTTTAATAGGTGTGAAGGAAGCAGAAACCGAAAACTTACGTAGCACACCAACCACCTTTCCGACAACGTTGTCAACATGGTTGCTCCAACTCAAAACCCTGTTGAATATAATTCCAAGATTTTTCACGGAGTTGCTGTACGGAATTGAAATTCCATTTGGAAAGGAGGAAGTGTGTAATATTTTTTTATAGATATTTATTGCATTGGATTTAACAGCCAGGCGTTATCCTCAGCCCATTTAGTGATATTATTAAGATCCTCGTTCACGCGATGTATAGTATCCTCGAAAAGTCCTAACGGCCTAGATATGTAAAGCTGAATATCATCGGCATTCATATGGAATTGACTATTGTGTAGTACTGAAGGAAGGTCATTTATAAACATCGCAAATAAAAGTGGCACAAGAATAGATCCTTGTGGAACTCCACTGACAACAGAGAGAAAGCCTGAAGAGATGTTATTGCATATGACCTTTTGTTGACGTTCCTCGAGGTAGGAACTTATCAGATCACACGCAGTTCGCGAGAAATTAACATTCGGGTGCAGCTTTTTCAGCATATTGCTATGGTTAACTCTATCAAAAGCCTTTGAGAAGTCCAAGAGAGCCAGTGCTGTCAACTTATCATCCTCTAATGAAGATCTAAAATCAGCATCATCGATAATTTTTTACGTCGTGTAGGTTGGAAACCGGATTGATGATTTGATAGAAGACACTCTTTGTTGAGGTATTCCTCCAATTGGATATGCAGCAGTTTCTCAAGTACCTTTGAAAAGAACGGCAGAATGAAGATAGGGCGATAGTCTAAGGGACCACAAGTCTGTTTAGAGATTGCTTTGACCTAAGAAAATTTCCAGCGAGATGGAAAAGAAGAACTCATATTTATATTATTAAATACATGTGTGATACTGGGAAGAATAAATTTAGGGTTGATGTTGTCTAGCCCGACGGCATTCGATTTTACTAACATTGCATTGTAGCTGTACCAACGTCTGCTTCAACAGACACAAAAGTAAAGCTATTTAGTGACTCATTCAACTTCGAAGTATAATTCATCTATACTGGCATTTTTTGCATTTGTTGGCGAAGTCGTGAACCTCTGGTTTAAGTCATCAGGATCAGCCGAGATCTGGCACATCGACTTTCCCACACCGAGAGTCTTCATATTTTCACACAGCTTCCTTGTCGGCAAGCTATCATAGTATTAAATTTTGACATGTATACTGAGTCTTGGAACGATAAATCTCATAATTTGCAGAATTCCTAGCTCTATTGCGCTCCAATATATCTAAGTCCCTTAATTCTGGTCGTAAACCAAGGACAACTAGAATCAAGAACGGGTCTTATTTTGGTCGGTACATATTTACGGAACGATCAGTTAGCAATTCAGAGATATGGTTTATTTGCTCATCGACATAAATTAGTGCATAAACATATTTCCAATCGGCTACTTCCGCCTCCGCGAACAAACCACTCTAGTCAATATTATTAAAATCCTGGTAGCTGAAGGTCACTTCAGGATCCACAGTGAAAGAGCATTTGTAAATGTCGAAGATTAGGCCGTGTTTCGCAAATAGAGGTAGTGGCATTTTATTAAAAAAGACAAGCCGTTTGGTATCGCCAACCAAAAGTAAATCCTGTAACGTGGATGAGGTCGAAGTAAAGTGAGTGGGGACAGAGTTAACTAAAGACAAGCCAAAAGTGCTTATTAAGGAGTTAATATACATATCCGTATTAAAATCACCGGAAAAAATTATATGGGTGTACTGATGGTTCAACTCAGATAATATTCTTTGTAGAGTAGTACAATCAGTAACGTTCCTGAGAATCCTGCCCAAGTACTCCGAGATCTTCAATCCATCCACTTCAACTATTAAACATTTAGAGGGCTTCTGTCCAGCTTCCGGTAGACGAACACCCACATCATCCTTAGTATGTTCTCCAGTTAATATGCAAATTTACTTAAAAATAAAAAAAATACCTAAAAGTGAACGACGGCTTTAAAAAACACGTAAAGTGTTAAGGGATCTACCCTCTTTTCGGAGGGAAAAAAAAGGTTAATTGCAATAAATTTTTGGATAGGTTTAAATTATGAAAATTGATAAAAAAAAGTATTACACTCAATAAATACACTCTCAAACTATATTAAAAAAATTTTTTTGTTCATTTTTGTGAAATTTTCAGCATGGAACTGCTGGTCGAAAAATGATCCAAAAAACGAGAGGGGTGTGCGACGTTGATGACATCTCCGAGATGCATGGTCGGAAATAAGCAAGCAGTTTTAGGTTCAATATTTTAATAGCTATAGCGCATCGGGGGCGATTTTTGATTTTTGCAAAATTGACAAAATGGCGGACATTTTTTAAAAAACTACGAAAAAAACATGTTTTTTTTCATCGTTTTTGGCCAAAACAATTTTATAAAATCAAACCCCCTCGATGCGCTATAGCTGTAGTCATAAAGAATGTTTGGTAAAAATTTGGTGAGAATCGGTTCGGCAGTTTCCGAGATTTTCCGAGATGTCGACAAACGTTATTTTGCGAAAAACGCGATTATAGTTTTCTTAATGAAATCGTAAAAAATTTCACCTAAGCCTAATCAGCGATGCCTGGAACATACACTATGCCTTATTCTTCCTCAAAATGCACATTTACATCCAAAGTAGCGTTCCTGCGATATGATCTGGCTTCCTTGGAGGCATCAGTGCTGCGTCGGCCGCACGCCTCACTTCTCGATTATAAACAAACGCGCAGAGATGTTGTTATATCAAAATTTTAAACTCGACTAATTCTGAGACAAAAATATAGTTACACTGCTCCGATCTTTATAAAATTTTAATATGATATTTCTGTATATATATACTTTACGAAAATGCAATAAAAAAATTGATTTATAAAGAGGGTAAATCCCTTAAAGAAAAATGTTCCAAGTGCTATATCTTCCATATAATGGCGAAGAATAATATGTAGAAGAGAAAGAGGAAGAAAAAAAAGGAAAATGGAAGTAATTACAAAAAGAAAATACAGGTTAAAAAATAAATAAATTGCAAAACGGAAGGGAAAGAGGCCACAACGAGAAAAGTGCGAAGGAAAACGAACAGGAATATGTTGTAAATGTGATCAAGCAGTGCTCACGGTTGTAGAAGAAGATGGCCTTAAAAATGTAGGCTATGCATGGTACCATGAGGCTCAAAAATACAGTTTTCTAACGGAAGCATGAAAATAATACGTACCGATTTTATTATTATTTTTTGACTGATGTAAAACATCATGGAATGGTATTAAGTGTAAATTTTTATGTAAATATGAATTTTGTGATATATTTTTAACCATTATTTTTCTTACTACGAAACCTATTAATTTCCGAAACTTCCAAATTTTTTCATTGTGCATGGGAATAAAAAGTGTCCGATAATAGGAAGCTAGGGTAGAATTTTATAAAAGTGTAATTTTTAGTCGAATGGTATATCTTTACAAGACGACTATTCACCCAATAGAAAAAAGGCATTAGCTTGTATGCACACATACCAAACTTAGCTGATGATAATCTGCGAAACATTTGCAATGATTGGTTGATTTTATGAAATGTCTTAACGGTCCGACGATTGGTGCTTTTACCCTGTATTGTTGTTTCTAAAGCCTCCGCAATTTGGTGACCGCCAGCAAACCAAATAAATAAAAAAGGTTCGTGATTCCGTTGGTTCTCCAACAGGGTTTGAAGTTGCTTAGCAAACAACAATTCAGTTTGTTTTCGAATATATGAAAACACGAGCAGAACACTTCCGCTGATTTTAGATATTGCTCGCTCTGTTGGCTGTAGGTATGGTATGGTACTCCTTCTCTGTGCTAAAACCAGTTCTGGGGTGTTGTGCGTGTTTCGGGAAGTAAAAAAGAAAGAACCAAACAGACTTACCTCGTGCGGATTGAAAAACTCCTCCTCGCAGCTATTCATATCTGGGAGAAATACGGACACTTGATGATCCCAATCGTCGTGCACACCAGGTAAGTCCATTTTGTCACAACACCGTACAACTTCTTATTTGGCACCTAACAATGGTACAAGCAACAAACAGCATCCACAGCGACACTTGTCACTCAAAGGTGTACGCACGGAGACGGACGACAGAGGGTTACTTTTCCTTTTGTTTGTCGAGCACGGACAGCGGCGACAAGCACGACACGCACTTAAAAGGGAAAATTTGAATTGCCCGCGGAAGCTCCCCTTGTGGCATCTATTGCGGAGATTGTGTTGGTCGGCTTAGCTTAGAACTGCAGTCAGCCAGCGGAGCACTAAAAATAGAGGCGTTGAGAGGTGTCCTATGCGATTTTTGGCTCACAGATCTCTGGCATGCAGGCGCGTCTCCTTAGTGCGGTGGGCCGCCTGGCTCATTTTTGTGTCAGCAGGGCAGCGAGAGGGCGGACAGGGTGCGATGGCAGTGACGAGGCGGCGGAAATGGCGGCACCGTCGACCGCTTGTAACAGTTTATAACTATCACTCTAACGACAGGAAGCCTTGTTCCTCCTACTAATGGCCGGCAACACTCAATAAATCGCCGAGTCGGCACACTCACATCTCCCGATTAGCGGGAGCCATCGATTGATTGCACCACTTCCCGATACAAAACTATGCCAGCACTTGTTTAGATGTTTTGCGACAGAACTGCATAAATACCGTTAGCTTAGAAATGTTCGAGTTAGAACGTAGTTTCGGTCACCCGATGGCGTTACAGTCGTCTAACCGTCAACAAGTTCAAAAGCGGCGAAAGAAACAACCCACTGGTGGAGCAGAGGTGTCGGTGGATGATGGCCAGCGGAGAGAGCAGCGATTTTCACACGACTTGAACACACGCTGAGGTGAACCTTGAGGTCCGATTATGGGCGCTTTTTGTTTTGTATGAATATTTGGGGTGAAACTGCCATGGCAGTGCTAGCGGGCCTTCTCCTGATGAGATGCGATACTTTTGGGGCCGTTCGAGGATATCACAAGTCGTCCGCATAAGTCCCATATCATGCACTCATACACGTGAACCGATTGAAATCGTCCATGAACGTGCGCGACTGTGCACTTCGAATTCCATGCCGCCGCCGTAGCCCGTCGCTCCAGCTGCACACGATGAGGCTCCGCTGGAGCTGTGTGCGTGCTTCGGTTATTGAAATGGAAGCGACAGGAAAGCAGACTCGGGTCGCAGAATGGTACATTCCACATGGGCCCCGACATCCACTACCACCACCAGCCGCCGTGCGCCAGTACACGTCGCCACTGCCGGTGGTGGAGCTACGGCGGGCTAGAGCACTGAGCAGCGCTACTCCCCAATTCGGATGGGCATGGGTTTGTTGTTCGCCTCGGCCCGCTTGCCGCCCTTGCCAGTTGCCGTACACTCAACGCCAACTGGATTCCCTGCCTAGTGCCTCTTGATAAAGACAGTAAGAGGATTTGAGCACTGCCATGAGGCCAGGTCTAGAGGTGTACATCGAACAGCCCCGCACTCGGGTATGCGCTGACGGATATTGGTGGGAATTCCCATACTCAGATACCTTATAAATATACCATTCATCGAAAGTACACGAAAAATGTTGCTATTTCTTTTGCATGACCGTTTCTTGCCGGACTCCTAGCGAAAAGCTCAGCCTATCAGTGATAGCCATTATGAACAATTAAAGGCCGGCTCCATGCTGTTCCCGTGGGCGGGTGGACTCCGAGATGGACATGGGGTTTAATGTTACTTCCGACCACCGCATGTGAGCTCGAGTGCTGTTGCTTGTTTTTCCTGTGAAAAGGTCAGGAGCTGGATTTTTAGTAAGAGCAGTTCAAAAGCCAGTTATTTTGCCCCGCACAGGGATCGAACTGATTACGTATCGATAAGAACAACACGACGCAATTGCGCTGGACGGGAGAAATCATCATTCAATTTCGATTCGTGGTAGGGGTCGCCTTTGCGTGTTTTATTCACGGGATAATTTCACACAACGGTTTTCCTAGTTTTCACATATTCACCTGATTTCTTGTTAATTCACATCAACACTAATTTTTACAAATATTTCCAGAGAAGTCAAGCAAAGACAACAACGTTTAAAGACATGGCGGAATTCTCATTGTAAAAAAGAAAATGTGCGTGAGACTCTCGCGCGTTGTTAGGTTCTAGAAACGGAAATGATTATGTGGAATTTAATTGAATAAATTATTTCTTTTATTCATCAATTTCCATTAATTCATAGGTACATAGGTACCTACTCTAAGAAAGAAATTATCCTAGTGGCGATTTTCAGGGCAATCCCTTGAAGCTTAATTTCTTGGGTAGCCATCTTGGATCCGCCATTTTGAATTTGAAAATTTTTGTGGCAGATTCGACATCAACGACAACAAAAAGATCCTAGTGCGGATTTTGGGTGAATCCCTTGAAGTTTATCCGGGGAAGGGGAAGTGTTTCACACTTTCGTCTGATCCAGGCCAATTTGCCCTATCGCAGTGCACATTGGAAATCATCGACCCCAGATTTAAAAAAAATAAAAAAATATTGAATTATAAAACACAAAATAAAATAAAAGTTCTACGTAATTCAAATTGGAACACGCTCCTTTCGAGCTTTAGTAAGTCCTCAAAGCCTTCTCGGAAATATTCCCACTCTAAAATTTGGGAATGAACTATTTACTACCAGGAAGGAAAAAGCCGATCTGTTAGCTGATACTTTTGCTGAAAACAATAGCATTACCATAAACAATTTAAGTAAAATAATGCCACTGAAAATCGAGTATCCTCTCCTTCTCGATTCAACTTTTTAACGAAACCGAGGGACATCGCCAAAGAACTCAAACACTTGAAAAACTTTAAAGCACCTGGTAATGATACAATTCCAAATATTGTACTTAAAATACTTCGCGAACATTCATAATAAAATCATGTTTAAAACTGCACGTTTTTCCCTCCGCCTGGAAAACTGCGAAAGTTACTCCTCACTAGTTATAGGCCTATAAGTCTATTAAATTCAATTAAAAACATTTATGCAAAACTTTTAAAACATATTTCCCAATGAACAGTTCGATTTTCGACCATGCCATTCCACTGTTCATCAGGCGTACAGAATCAAGAAGCACGTCAGGGATATTTAAAATAGTTCTACTGGTTTTCTCACTCTAGACTTAAAAAAGCATTTGATTCTGGCATAATGGTCTAATCACACAAATCCTCACAAATTCAACTTTCCAACTTATCTCACTATATCGTCACGAGCTTTTTAACTGAGAAATCTTTTCGGGTATGCATCGAACTGAAATGCGCTCCTTG
Source organism: Neoitamus cyanurus (assembly GCA_947538895.1). Classification (NCBI taxonomy): domain Eukaryota; kingdom Metazoa; phylum Arthropoda; class Insecta; order Diptera; family Asilidae; genus Neoitamus; species Neoitamus cyanurus. The sequence continues at coordinate 3,939,610 of OX384540.1, forward strand.
CACAAAATTCCGGCTGGAATTCCGCAGGGTTCCGTTTTTGGTCCATTGCTGTACAATATTTGCTCATCTGATTTTCAAAATCTTCCAAATTGCCACTTTTCTATGGATGCCGATGTTGAGTGTGAATCCCACGAAGAGGGAGTTGTAGGGCCATTCAATTATTCGACATTTTCATGCTATGCACATTATTATTGTAATTTTATATTTTGATATACTCAATCTAGCGATATCAAACTAACGCCAGAGAACTACTAGGCCAATAGCCTTTGCAAAAAATCTTAACAATGTTCATCTATCGGTACCACTACAGATACACTCATTTCTGAAAATTAAAAATTTGTTGTAAAATTTTCAAAAATTCACGAATTTCCCAAATTTTTACGTCAACCTTGTCCTATGTGGGTTAGTATCCGATCAGGCATGAAGGTTGTGAAAGCTTGTTATTCATCCGTCCACAAAATGCGGTCCAGAAACGTCCTGTTCGTATGGTTGCATGAACCTTATTCCTCTGGAGGGAGGAGTAACCCTCAAACTTTAATTGCGACTCGTATCATGCTGACTTCAGGGTTTTGCCTGCCGATGGTGATTATATGCTGCTCGACGACAGCGGAACATTCCGATGTTGAAGATTGCTCTCTACTGTTTGAAGTTACACTTCTGGTATCTCTTAACCTCCTGAAAGTCCGCGAAAATAACTCTCTTTAGGATACACAACGATTGGGGAATTGTCTGTCGTATGCCTGTGCAACCACTTATTACGTACAACTGCTCAATAATGTAAATTTTCATGACATTCTGCCAAAGGTTTTCTAGGTATAAATTTGTATATCCTTTCTCTAGCTAGAAAAATAATAAGTTGGACAACAGGTGGCGCTAAACACCGAAAAACAAATCGTTAAAAGGTATTTTGAGGGGAAACAGATTTTCATGTAAATTAATAAATGGCAGTTTCTGGGGTTACTGATCTGGAATGTGCCAGCTATAATTGGAAAATTAAAATGGCGGATGTAATAAGGGTTGCTATGGAAACAGGTCCTTTTATGTTATCTCGAATCTAATATCGAAATTTAGAAATTAAAGATGGCGGATCTAATATGGCGACCGAAATACTAAACTTCAAGAGATTGGTGTTCAAAATGGCTTCGTATTCCAAAACATATTCATTTATTCCAGGCTACTCGTGTATGTAATTCTCTTCCTACTCATGTGCAATTTGAGAGGTTTTCCCAGGCCGGTCCCGAGGAGTCCATATATTTGAATTCTCTAGCATAACCTTTCCCAACCTTTTTTAATCGCAGACCCTTAGGATATCTCTTTACAAAAGTTGTTGCATATAAAATTAAAAAAATCAAATTACGGGCACCAGAATGATAATTACAGAGTTTGAATCTTAAGTAAATTGGGCTGCATACTTGGGCTTCCGAATATTGAAAGAAGTTTAATTGAAAAATCATAAGTCAGGTTTTTTCTTCTGTTTTACACGCATATTCGAAATCTGGCTGCACATTATTTGGCGCGATCCCTCCATTTGGTTTTTGTACGCCAATTTTGAGAATCTGACTGCATCAACTTAGCGGCGTTGTAAACTCCCTACTTCGCCTGCTGGGCCAAGTTTTTTCGTCCGATGTGTCAACTTCCCACGTCGATGCATTGACAGCATTTTTAATGAGGTTTCCGATCATCCTGCGCTGCTTACCTCGGCGTCATTCTGTAAGCTACCATCTGACGATTTAATATTGGATTTTTTTATCAATTTCAAGGAGGCTGATTTTGACTCCCTTTATTCTTTTTTGTTAAACAATTATTGGTCTGTAGTTTACAAACATAAGAACACGCTGTAAGTATTTTCTATGAAATTATTTTGAATGGAATTCATCGGTTTGCTCCTCTAGTCAAAAAGAAACATTTCTTAAGTAATCCTGTGTGGTATGACGCTGAATTAAGATCATTAAGAAATCGTAGAAACAGTGCCTGGCGGAAATTCATAGTACGAAATTAGGGGGTGATTATAGTATTTATGGGGACTTGCGGAAACAATTTAATAATCATTTGACAACGCTATATCGCATACAGATGGAGCATAACAATAAAATTAATCCTAAGCAATTTTCTGACTTCGTTAACAGTAAACGGAAGACCAATAACTAACTATCCTTCTATTTCAACTCTTGCCAACGAAATTGATAGCGAACCTTCTGCTATTTCCAACCTTTTTGCGAAGCTTTTCAAAACTGCTTATTGTGATGACACCTGTGATATAGACTTAGATTATTTTAATCATATTACGTGTCTTCCTTCATTTACAGATAACTTTGTTTTTGATGACGGTACAGTTAAATAAAATTGACGAAGACTACTCGGATTCGCCCGACAAAATTCCTGGTGTTGTTCTGGGTAACTGTGACACTTCAATATTTTGACCCCTTGCTCTTCTGTGTAATTTATCATTGCTCTCTGGTGTTTTCCGTCGTCCTTGGAAATTACTTTATGTGATACCTATTTACAAAAAGGTCAAAAAGAACTAAATCTGAATTTATAGTCCTATTGCTAAGCTGTCACCGGTTCCAAAGCTGGTTGAGGCAATTGTGACAGATTATATGACGTTTTACAGCAGTTATTTTTTGTCGGTGCCTAACATGGCTTTGTGAAAGGTAAGTCAGCTGTGACTAACCTTGTGGAATTATCGAATTTCTGTCTATCAAATCTTGAAACATCTTGACTGTGTTTATACTGATTTCAGTAACTCATTTGACAAGCTTTCCCATAAAGTGCTAATTTTAATTTAATGGTTACATTTTCTTCTACGTATTCTGACCCCATTTCTGTTTTGTCTGGAGTTCCACAGGGTAGTCACCTTGGGCCATTACTTTTTATCATGTTTATCAATGAACTGTTTCCGTTACTCCGTAATACTCACGTTTTATCATATATTGATAATTTGAACATTTTTAAAGCTGTTAAATCTTCTCAAGATGCTCAAAGCTTACAAGATGATTTTTTTAATATTCTCGAAGTGGACCTCCAAAAATCCCATAGTAAGTTCCCTTGGAGTTTTCCTACAAAGTGTATGAAAAGCTCTTCTCTCGAAATGAAAGTGTTGTGGATCTTCTAATTGCTGATTGATTCTTAATTTGATTTTTGGCACCATATTGATTATATAATTAATCGAGCCAATTCAACGTTAGACTTCATTAAACGCTGTGCCCTTGATTTCACTAACCCCCAAATTTCGTTTTGTATTGTGCCTTTGTTCGCCCCATTTTAGAATATGCTTCGGTAGTATGGATGCCTCATTATACGAGTAATACAAACATAATTTGCATCAAGGCGGTGCAAAAACGTTTTTTACGGTTTGCTTGCAATCATTTATAATTGCTGGATTTGTCGTCTCTCTTAAAACGTAGAGATGGTACTGGTGTTATGTTCATCCCTGATACCGTTTCTGGCGCAGTAGACTGTACAAATTTTTTAAAACTATTAAATATCAATTCACGCCTTCGTGTGACTAGATTTTATTTATGTAGATAAGTACAGAACCAATTAAGATTATTTTGACCGTTTGTCGGCCATGTCAGGTGATTATAATGCGTGCTTTTCAATTATCGACTTTCAGTGTGGTAAAATAGAGCTAATAAAACGATTATATAATTCTTCTATTCTATTCTGGTATTCTGGTCTAGGGGCCAAAATTTAATCGTTTTTTTCGAGTAGGAAAAAAATTAAAATTTTTTAGTATAAATTTTTTTTACAAGATGTTAGTGACCTTTCAAGAATAAAAAAACATCCAAAATTCAGCGAATTACAGGTTAGTGAAGTTGGGGTTAAAAAATAGGTGCCTCCAGCTCGACATGCTTCCAATCCTTGTTTGTTCTGAAACAAAAAAATAAATGTATTCTTGATTAGTAAAGATGTCGCTATGACACGAATCTTTGAAAATTTTTTTTTTCGCAAAATGATCATTTGAAAAATCTTTTTTTTGGTCCTGTTTTATGACCTTTCCAAATTTTTCAAAAATAGTAAAAAAATTTTTTTTCGGCTATAGAGAAATGTGTCAATAATTTCTTTCGACTCATTTATTTTTATTGGCTTTTTTATTTATATTTTAACATTGAGACATGTCCGCGGACCACCTGGGATATGCTGGCGGACCCCAGGTTCGGAAAGACTCCTCTAGCATGAACATATTTGAATTCTCTTGTTTCCTGCTCCGTTTACTGACACTATCTTTCCTATTTTACATTTTCTTTTGAACGAAGAGTTAATTTAATAAGTTCCAAACCTAGACAAAAAAATGACCTCCAATTTAATTGTTTTATGCGAAAATTTTAATGCTTATTTCGCGAGACAGCAGACGTTAATAAAACAAGAGATCAAGAGTTAAAAAGGGCGACCCGAGTAACCTGTAGAAACAAATGAAAAGATAAAATTACGAAGAACGAACTGAATAAACTGTACTTCCAGAGCTTACCGGTCAGTAAAAATGGTAAACAGAAGCGACCGACGAAGAGCGAAGGCTCGTAACTCGAATAAAGTAGCGAACTACACCCAAAACATTGGGACCACCAGAAGCAGCATGCAAATTAGGAAAGTAGACAGGTAATGCAGCAAGGCCCCAAGGCCTAAGGGGTAGTTCCGTCCCGGTGTCTGGAACCGGAGATGCAACCGACGACAACGCGACTGCATTCACTTCTTGCAAGCTTTTCTGCGAAGCGAAATGGAAGCTCCGACGCGTTGATGTATTTATCGCCTAAGTAATACTAGGCACTTGGAAGATTAAATGCGAATATATCTTGGGATCTGAAACCATAATTCCATGTCTCCTCCAAGATTAATGCTGGGCACTGAGTAGGCTCAGGCTCGGAGACAAACACCCGGATGTGCTCCCCTAATTCCACTCCAGGTACGAGCGCGCGTGCTGTGGGTATACAGCTAGCCAGAATTTCAAATCGCAAAGCTCCATGTAAGCACAAAACGCTACAATCCCACACAATTTAGCAGCACATTTTAACCAAACCACCCCTCGCCCCGGCGGCGCGGCGGTGGGCAAGTGCCTACATCTCATACCTACGGCATTAACACGGTCCATGAATCTAACCATTTTGTTGCGATTTGGAATGATATTTATAGCCAAATGATAAATGATCTGACACGGCTAATTGCAACGGAATTAGTGTTTAATTTAACATGCTCCTCGAGGCCGGGATACGAGCGGTTGTGCGAAAACTCATAATTATTAATAGTAGCATTTCGGCTGTGGCTACTCCCAGTCCCGGCGAGCCCCACGAGTGTCTCGTGGATAGGCAGATATAAAATACTGCCCAGCCCCTTCCTGCCAATCTGTCAAGACATCCTTTCAGATGCGGATTTCTGAGAATTAGTGCGTCGACCAAACGTCTGCTACGAGCGCTACGCCAGCTAGATATTATATTTGCATATAGTCGAATTTTTTAGATTGCTCCTGCATGCCGTCACGTCGGGCCTCGGTGGCCTCAGCAACTCCTAACCGGTGTCTAGCACATATGAGTTGCTGGGTGGCTGTATCAACCGACAACAGCTACGGCTAAAGGAAATATTAATTATAGCGACATATGTTTAAGATGTGATTTGTCAGGTGATGAATAACCAATGAGAAGTGCGAGCAAGCTAGTTGAGAACATTTTGGCAGCGGTTCTGCACCAAATCGCTGTCGATAATTTACGTAATGAACTCTTCTCACTTTGTGCAGGCGTGAATCACCTCAATGAGTTCGCATCGATAGAACGACGACGAATTGTGGGAATGTGATTTATAGATTCATTTCAATTGAAATACCAGAATGGCAAACGTTTTCGTCAGCTGACGCACTTGTTATAAAATTCCTGAGTGCAGAAGTTTCGAAAAATGAACCGTTGAAGCACTTATATGGTAATTAGTAAATTAAGTTTGAACAGTTGTCACACAGGGGTGGTGCGGTAGGTATAAACTACATACTAGGGGGCATCTTGATTAGATCTTGTTCTGCTAGTATTGGATTTTGTAGTTGTCTAAAGTCTAAATTATTATATATAATTATAATATTAGTCTACACTAGTATTAAAAAATGATAAAATAAATTTATTTGTTTGTAAGGGGTAATCTCTGGAACTACTGAACCGATTCTAAATATGTTTTCACTTATAAAAAGGCTATATTTAATTTTGATAAAATAAGTTTTCAGTCAGAAATATCAATATTTGTAAAGCATGGAAAAGAGCAAAGTAATTGGCATAAAAATAAACAAAATCAACTTAAACTATGACTAGAACTAAAACAAGGGGAAGATAAAACAAAGATCTGGTGAGTGGCGGGCAAACAATAGGGGGAAATTAAGATAGTGGGACTGGATGGTAAAGGGAGTGGCTCAGGGTAACTTTATCAATGTGGAAATCGAAAGGGCCAGTATTGTTAGCTTCACGTAGCATTCTCGTAAAGGGTTCAAATGACTGAGGATTTGGTGGACGAAGACAATTTCGGCGATATCACGAAGCAAAACTAGGGGCTGCCGGTTAATTAATTTCAATCATTCCTCACAGGGAGCAAGATTGAAGTTATCAACCCAAGGAAAGCCGTGCAACGCAAAGCGAAGGAACCTACGCTGAACAGTTCAATCCTATTAATGAGAATGAGAGGTCGACTAGACTTGACAGGCATACTCAAGTAGGGGCCTGACAAAGCAGAAGTAGAGCGCTTTACTGGCATAGGGTTGGAGAAATCTTTAGACCAGCGTTTGAAAAAACCTAACGCTTAGTTGGCTTTATTAATGATATGATCGATATGGGAACGGACAATAAATAAATCTTTTAATGTCAATGGATGTGAAGGATGCTTGCCTGCATTTCTGCATGTAAGTAATGAGGATGAGGATCTGGGAATTGATCGTTAAGGGGGCATTTTCATGTGAACGCATAAATTTTACCTCTTTTTAGGGAATTTTTTTTTATAAGACAATAACAATCATTTTAATATTTTTATATGTTTCTATTTGTATCTTAAACTATATAAAGAAATTGTTTTTTTTTGCTTATTTTACATTTGCTATATTTTTTTTTAAATTAAAGTAGACACCGCAAAAAAAAGCGTGTCACTGGCGTGGCGGCTGTTCGTGTTGTCTGAAATGAAAAAAATCGAATAGATTATTGTTCAGTAGGTCTGTCGCTATCGTCCATACCAGAATTAATCAATTTCGTTGAAGGCGTAAAAAGTACAGCTCGTTCAAGAACTGAAGCAGGGCGATCTGCTACAGCGTCATGTTTTCGGTGAATGGGCCTTGGAAAAGCTGGATGAAGATCCGCTTTTTCACCAGAAAAATGTCTTCAACGATGAATCACATTTCTGGTTGAACGGATAAATTAATAAACAAAATTGCCGTATTTGGTCCAATGAGCAGCCACAAGCAATACAATGCTTGCCAATGCATCCTGAAGAATGCACTGTTTGGTGTGGTTCATGGGCTAGTGGAATCATTGGTCCGTATTTCTTCAAAGATGATGATGAGAACAAATTTACCATCAATGGTGCTCGCTATCGTGCAATGATTTCCAACTTTTCATTGCCCAAAAGACACGAGCAGAATCTAATTGACACGTGGTTTCAACAAGACGGTGCCACATGCCACACAGCGCCACGAAACGATTGACCTGTTGCGAAATGAATTTGGTGAACAATTAATCTCTCGTTTTGGATCCGAAAATTGGCCGCCTAGATCGTGCGATTTGACACCGTTCGACTACTTTTTGTGGGAGTACGTCAAATCTCTTGTTTATGCGAATAAACCAGCATCGATGCAAGCACTAGAAGACATTACACGTATTATTGATGAGATGTCACCGGCTATGCTCGAAAAAACATTCAAAATTGGACTTCTCGTATGGACCACCTGAAACGTTGTCGTGGCCAATATAAATATACATCAAATAATCTTTAACAACATTTCGGAAACCTCCAAATTTAACCATGATCTCTCCGCGTTGGCTGAGTACTTGATAAGGATTGTCTTGTCAGTGGTGTTTTTCAAAATCATGGCCCCAATCACGACAAGAAAGCCATACACAGACACACACGCAGCGATAACGATTACCGTTATGTTTACTTTTTTTCCTTAAATAAAAATAACAAATATTGGATTTGTTTAAATTTGGGTAACTTTGGTGCCTCTGGACTTGACGCATGATTCAAAATATACGCAGTGTCACTGCCCAAAATCTCCCGTATGTCCAAAGTATTTCCGGTTTAACTATAAATAACCATTATTACTTTCTTGTAATGACATAATCGTCGTTAAAGCAAGTTTTATATTAGTCTACTCCCATCGCATGCACCTCTGCATACCCTTTGACCGCGCCAAGCCTTGTTAACAGTTTACGTGCGCCTTTCTTCGATTAGGCAAACACTGTCTGTTTAAATGCCAACAAGCTCGCAAGCATTCTCTGTGGAGGTTGACAAGCAAACAAATTATCAATTAGCAGCAGGAAGATACGAATCAATCAATCTGCACTGTTGTCTCGCCAGCTGAAGGACCCCTGGGTCAAATCAGACGATCGGGTTTACCTGTTGAGTTCCCTCTTAATCTTCACATGTCGCTGAATTACATTAATTCGTCAGAGTTTTTGATGTGGCGTAGATTAGAATTGGTGCCAGCCGCATTATTCGACCATGCGAGCAGACAGAAAAAGGCACAAGATGCCTATAATAATCTATCGGCGGCTCACCACAATAACTCTTGTCGGGATAGCACACTTTTGCTCCATGAAATTCCCCCCTTGTGACACGGGATGACATCACAATAGGGCAATGGGTATAGAGTTATTTGTAGGATGTCACTACAGCTTTGTTTGCCTGACATGTCACCCAGGGGTCCAAGAAAGTTGCTTTATCGGGAATTCCAAGAAAGAAGCTTTTTAAATTCAGACAACAGGCACAACGATTAAAGACGACAGTGTGGTTGGAATCGTTAGGTAATTTCGGCTATCGTGGTAATAATCGCAAATTATTTTTTAAAGTAGTACAGTGAGAAAAATCGGAGCTGCAAAATTGCCTATATAGTGCATGAGCTAGGAAAACACACTATAATTGTGAATAACTTTCTAATAAATATGTATATGGTGATTCATCCATAGAGTGTAGTTTATTGAGCAAATAGGAATGCGTTATGTCAAAAATAAAATGCAGCTTGCATTGCCATAATAATTGATTGCTACGCCAATGGAGCGTAATGGCAATTAATGAAATAGGCAACAATAACAGGAAGCTCCTACGTTTTATCTTAACTTCGAAAATATTCGTTGATCCTCTGGCGATATTGTCTTGCCTAGGCTGCAATACCCTTGCAGCATCCAAGCCGTCTTTTCATCAAAGATGTGTTTACTTGTATGTATACCATAAGGTGCACGGAATTTAAATTCCTCAGAAAAATACCGACAAAGATTTCATACCAGACCTTTTGTTAATTTTTGCCCCGCAACTTCAAATATGTATCTAGCTAGAACCAGATTGTATTAGAGAGTGTAATTTTCATCTGTTAATCCGCATATATTTATATCACAACAGACAATACAAATGTATAGGTTTATTATCAGAATTCGTATCTGTACGGTTTAAGCAACTATACGTTTGTGGAAAAACAGAAATACGTATAGTAGTCCAGTGCAATTAGGTTTATACCTTGGAACCCAGCTATAATGAATAGATTTAGAATTTTCCGGATTTTTTTGAATTTTTTATACTAAAATGTAAAAAGTTTGTCTTTTGAAACCTTCCGCTAATCTTTTTTTAAGACCTATCCACTGAAAATGATGCTACTTCTAGTAGGTATAGAACATTCCTTCTACAGCTATATTTATTTTTTTCTCTCGAGAATAACTAAGTTTCTATATAAAATATACGAAGGGGCAGCAAACGTCCTTGAAAAGTAGGTTTTGTGGTATAGAAAAGGGAGTAGGGAGTGATAGCGGGGATAGTGGAGAGCACCAGTGGCAGATGTTATTCTGCTCTGAAAACAGTTTAGTATGGTGCCAGTGCGAAAGTGGAATGTTATTATGAATATTTTGTGGAGTGTTTGTTGAAATTCTCAATTATATTTGCCAATAAAAACATATTCATCGTTTGTCGTTACAGCGATAATATTATATATTGTAGTTAGGAAAAAAATTTCATTTGTAGTTTTCTTGTTTAATCTTTATCATTTTCGACTTTCCGTTCACCAATTATTCTAATATTTCTTGTTACAGATAATTATTAAGTATGAGTAGTCTCAGTAAGAATATTGATTCAGCAGATGTTGAAGAAAATTTTTGTTTTCTTTGAGAAAAACTTGGATCTCAAAGCAATAATAATCAAGTCCCATTGTAGACATTAAAAGAGGATATGAAACTTTAAAACATCCTTCTGAGGAGAGAAATGATGGATCATTACAATACTTAAATACGTGTGAAGTTGTACTCATATATGCTCATACATCATGTCGGCGAAATATATTAATAAAAAATACATTGAAGCCTATGAAAACAAGAAAAATAGGTGAATTTCTCTCCGCAAAAAAAAAGATTGCAAAGTTTATCATGATGTGACTTCGATTCGAAAACAATTTGTTTCATTTATGGAAAGGAAGAAATGTTCAAGAAGAACAATACATTTGGTTAATAATACGGAGATAAAATCAACAATTTTAGAGTTTATAAAAGAGAAATTTACAAGAGAAGCGCGGTATCATGGGGATTGCTATCTTTCATTGAGAAATTTAGTAGCTAAAGTACCTGAAGAAGAAAAAAAAAGCATCCACAAGTATTATTGGTATATAGAAAATAATGAAGACTGCCAGTTTTCTATGCAGGAATTGAAAAATGTTCCAACATCAGAATACATACCAGATGAAAAAACCATTAAACCACGATTAATATCAGAGTACCAAGACGATATTGTTATCTCCAGTAAATTTGGTATGATAATTTGTTTCAGAAAAAAACACCATGAAATCCTCTCAAATGCATGGTAGGTATAATCAGAGGGAACAAAATGAAACAGATGAAGAATATAGAATTTTAAAGGCTGCTGGCGAAATTATCAGACGACATATTCGAACAGTTGTTGTACGCAATGATCACTATCCAGCAAGTGATCAAATGTTCGAAAATATTAATTCGTCTATTCCACCATCAGTTTTATTTATCCTTTCAGAAATTATTACGTCTGATAAAAAAAGTAAACCTGAAAATGCCCTTTTGAAATTAATTATAGCAAGTTTTATATTTTCATATATTTTGTATAAACAACCTCAAAAACTAAAACAGTTATTATTTTCTTAAAATAAATATTTCAAAATTCCGATAACAGTATAATATTTTTTTTAGATTTCTAGAAATTTTGATTGTTTGCTTAAATTCACAGATTTTAAAAATTGCGGTAATTTTTAATGAGTAAACTTTTTAGTTTATGGTACTAGAAATCCAAATAAAAGTCATTCAAATCCATTCATTACACCTGGGTTCTGTCATTTTTCATTTATAATGACTAATTGCACTGGACTATAGTCTTATTGCATTGTGGTTCAAATTTTTTCCTCATTAAATGCTCATCCCGCGACAAGTCCTTATCGAGTGAAGTTGAGGTTATAAAAAATAAATTAAACTAGAAATAAAATGTTTCACGACTTATCAACTGTTAATTGTATTACGAGAAAAAGAGGAAATTGTACATTCCTTCAAAAAATGTGCATTCTCCAACTTGACGCTCGGTACAAATTCGTGTGTTCGAGGGGTCGCGCGTTGGCTCTAGAATGCGCAGAACTTTTTTGTTTATGAATTGCCCAGTAATTTTATTATAGTCCAGTCAAAATAGACAAAAAAACCGGTCAAATGCGAGTCGGACTATAACACTATGTACATTTTAAATACTTTTGTAAAACAAACAAGAGAGGCGCTATAACATATTCGAATTTTTTTTTTCTAATTTGCATTCTAGCCATTTTGAAATTCGCCATTTTGGTTTTTCATTATTTGTTGTTAAAGTGGCAACAGAAATACACAATCTGAAGGAATACAACTTTAAACATCGATAACTAATAAAAAAATTTGAATTATGTAAACAAAATTTTAGCGAATGTTTTTGGTGCGAATCACCATAGAAAAGAAAACATTCAATTCGGAGGTTTCATTTTGAGTTACCTAGTTGAGAAATGTTCGCTCACTACGCTGAGAGAAGAAACCAGCTTTAAAATTAAAAATCAATGGCGCTTAATTAAAAAATATGCATTTTTATCTCTTAACGTATTTCCGTAAATAAATGAGCCAGTTCAGTTCATATATATTTTGTAAAAGACAAATTTATCTTTTACGTATTGTTTTGTATTTTTGGTTTACAAACATCGGAGATAGGGGGTGGTGTTTTTTCGTACTATATTGGGCATAAGTAAAACGATAATGCGGATTCAAATAAAAAAAAATTTTTACAATTCTTAAAGCAAGCCCTCTCAAATTATATCCCACATTGTACCTATATAAAAAAATAAATTAAAAAAAAACAGTTATATTTTTTTTTTATTTCAATAAATTCTTTCACCGGGAATAGCTGTAAGCAAATGACTTCTTCAACTGTGCGAAATTTCAAATAGATGGAAATAGTAGTTGACAAACAGAGACTGACGAACAGATGTGACTTGCAGACAAACAGACAGGCAAACAGTGGCGTAGCGTGGGTGTCAGCCGCCCGGGGCGGAAGAAAATGTTGCCGCCCTCTTAGTTATTAGCGAATTGAATATAAAACGCAAATCGACTTCCAATTAGACCTAGGACGACACTGTTAATATTTATATTTTTATTGAAAAGAAATATTCATGTTAGAATTAAAAACAAAACTTCTGTCTTTAACTAAAACTTTATTCGTCTACTTTTATAAAGAGCAAAGTTTTTTAACGCACTATCAATGTCTAAAGCATCACACACCTCTTGTTTAATAGAGAAGATAGCCAGGTTGGCTAGCCTTAAAGTACCTACTCATTCTTGATCTTAAAAAATGTTGATCAATTTTAATTTTGAAAAACTTTTCTCAGAGCTGGCATTGCTAATGGCAATTGTGAAGAATATTCGGAGCATTATTATAATATTGGGCAGAGTATCTTCCAGCTTGGATTTCACAATAAATTTTAATAATTCAAGCGATCCGCATAAATTAATTTATTTTCATTGCCTGTGGCAGCAATGAAAGTCCACGCTCGAAGTCGTTCCAGCTTGAAGTCCTGCTCGTCGATTCGGCAGATGCGTAGTATAGATTACATTTAGTGTCGTCCGAATCTAGTAATATAGCCGCCTTTAGATAAACAAACTTGTCCGCCAAATTCTGTAGCTGCTGAAAACGCTCACGAACTTCTACAATGATTCTATCTAACGAAGAAAACAGCTTCCATCTCAACTCATTTAATGATAGGGGATTCCCCGATTTCGCCCCAGTATAAGTAATGAAAAATTCCGTGCTTATTTCAATCGGTCCGAATCGTAGGTGCGACAAAAATATGAAATGGTTCAAATATTCATAAGATATTATTATTATTTATTGTGAAATTTTGCCGCCATCTAAAGGTGCCGCCTGGGCGGACCGCCCCTGCCGCCCTACTACGCTACGCCACTGGGCAAACACCGAAATCTCACCATAAGGCTTCTTTGCAGCTTTTAGGTACCGAACCTTAAAAACCGTTCAGCTTTAATGAGTGTAGAAGTTTTTTTTCGACATCCTAAATAACGTTAAATTGGACTGAGTGGGTTAAAATATTCTTCTTTAATTTTTACACATTAAATTCACTAATATGGAAAAGGCCTCTGGTTTGTGTTACCGCCCCGAACGAGCGAAAAAACAAAGCAAATATATTTTCAAAGATGATTCAGAAAAATATCTCTAGCTCAAATTATGAAGCAGGATAGGTAAGTATGCAGTGCACCGTTATTGTACCGACTTATGTACATATATAGGTATGTACACATGTACATATGTTCAAACGCCTTTTCCACTGCATTGCTCTCCGGTGTACAAATACTCGTACTATGCACTTGAATTATTGCAGCTGTGTTTTAATTTCTCAAAACTCCGCACCAGCTTCAAAGACCCATTGAGCAAACCCGTACCCACAAAGGCACGCAATTACAGGCCAAAAAATGACCATTCGCTCCAACTCCAGCCAGCAGTGGCTGGCAAATGGAATTCATCTTTTCCACGGGATTTGGTCCTATTAGGAGGGACTTAATTTATGGATTCCGAATATAATGCCATAGATTTGTCGTTTGCAGCTCGCCACGCTACTCACGCGGAAGCATGCACCCCCTCTGCGGCGAGCAGTCATAGGCAAATATCTCCAATATGTCAGCCCACTGCACGAGATTTACCTCTTAGACCGATTCGGACGGCATTACAAAGCTCCAGGTCTTATATGATTCCAGAGCGTACCCTCTGTCATGTATGGCAATTCATTCTGGGGGGGTTACTGCTGTTTATGCATGGTTCTAAGCCACCGGAATGACACCCCCAAAGTCTGCAGATATCTCGGCAGATTTAGGAGTGCTCGTGAGGGACAGGCTCAAGAAGACCGGTCAAGAATGTGTCTGACAAACGGCAAGTGGCAATTGCAATTGCGTCACTTTGTGTCCGTTGCTAATAAGTGTTAATCCCAGGGCTTGTTTGCCGGCGCATTCATCAAAACGGGGCCCTGTAGGGAATCCGTGTCAATTGTCATTTTCGGAAAGCACTGAGGAATTGGGCCTGCTGTAAAACATTTCATTTGTGTCATCGGTCGTCTGGCTCGGAATTAGTCAAAATCGAAAAACAATTTCACAGGAGGTGGCTGGCTGCACGTGACGCCGGAGTTTGATTTCGTACGACTTCGGCTGTCCATGCATCCAGCGGGAGGTGACGGGTATTGGGCTTTTGACTGATTATCCAAGGACTTCGACTTGACATTTGACACTTACCAAATGGTCGATAGGTGTGGCAGATATCACAATTGATAAATGCGCCGTAGAAATGACTAATGAGGCTTGGCAGAGGCTTTCTTTCTTTTTATAACCGCACGACCTGTCTCCGAGCGTAACCTCAATGGAGCCTACGCACGATTCCCTCTGGCCTGCCGATTACCTGTTTCAGGACCGAGTCATGACTGACCTCCGAAGGTCGTTATGAATGAGATGTCGGCTGTTCCCCAAATGAATGGTTGAGATTACCATCGGGAATTAGAAAGTAAAGATTGTCGCGATAACAATACAAAGGTATTTAATTTCATTTACTGATTCGGGATGTTGTCATACTTGGGGGAAACAGTATTTCGTGGCCAACGTTTCCCTGCAAGATAAAGCTTATCTTGAATTATGAAGTCCCGCGAAAATTTCGATCCGTGTTCGGCACGCCGTTTTTTTGTGTACATCGGGTCCCATGGAGAGGGATAATAATTACATTTGACTAGAATATCACATTTAAGCGCCTAACGCCGACGTTACCACTGAATCCGAAGCTTACTATGGAATCGTCACGTTTTGAGTTTAAATCTCGGGGTCATCATCATCATGATAACTCTGCAGCTTACTCTTAGTGAATGAACTCCCAAATCAACACTCGGCCTTCGACTGCGGTGTACTTTTATAATTTTAATTTTGGATATATTGTTAGCAGTCCAACATTCTGTTTTTTAAAATATTGCCGCATGACAAAAAAGAGCATTGTATAATATGTATTAGCGGGACTGAAAAGGTGTCTATTATTTGAAAGTTGCTTTCTATTCTGATTGCATAGAACTTTTGGCCCACCGATGCAATCGTCAAAGAGTTTATTAGTAAGCCATCATTGGGGTTTCGGACCGTTGCGTTCCCGAAATTAGACCCTACAAACAGACGAGCAGGCAAACATTTTTAAAATGTTTTTTTTCTAGTTTTGGTAGCGTGCAAATAAACATAAGAGCTTAGAAGAAGGCCATTATTCTGAAAACGTCCACCATAACTTTTGGCCGCCATATTTAAATTCGAAATTTCGACAACAGTTTTAAAATCAACGACCCAGAAGCCCCAATAAATTCATTTACACGGAAATCCACTCAAGTTGAGAATAATCTGTCGCTATATTGGATCCGTCATCTTTTAATTCGCAAACTTCGATAGTAGATTCAAGATCGGAGACCCCGAAAACATAAATGGAGGCATTTTCATAGCAATCCTTTGAAGTTATACTTTCCTGTAGTCATATTGCATCCTCCATTTGTGAAACTCTACAATTATATGTAGTCTAAAAGCTTGCCGAATCAAGCTATCCAACAGTGAAAAGCCCATTCGAATCCATTCAATAGTTCGGAAGATATAAGGTAATAACGCGAAAGGACTTCCTCACTTATATATTTAGATAAATGTAGATAGATAGATTTTGAATTAGTCATCTACTCCAGGTCTGGTTTTCCCAACTTAAGATGCTTAATAAAGGTTTGTAGTATCTGATACCAAACAAATACATATGTATTGTTATTATTATTGTTGTTATTAGGTATTATCATCATCGAAGAAGCAATATGCGACCAAAATGTCTGAGAGCTCCACAGCTATGCCTCCACATACATATGTATGAGATGGCAGCCGGAGAGCTTGACGCAGGACAAGTTGCAGTTCTTTCGCGCGCCCGAATTCCGAGAAAGAAGACCAAAAACACTAAGGGTTCGTACGATAGGTGCGCTGACCTGCTGTCTTGCTTGAGCATGGTAAAGAAGGTGTACCTCTGCGAACTAATTTGCATCATTTAATTTTCTGGAACAGGTACTTTCCACACCCAGAGTTTTTACACTTTGCGCTCGGATGCTTAGAAATTCAGGTCAATTTTTTGGAACGGATAACAATAAAGATTGTACTTGCTTTGGCGTTTTGTATTGATAAACTAAAAGTCCTCCATATTTGAAATATCTGAATTTGCAATTTTCGCAGCAATATCAAAATCTGAAGGAGTCATATTTTCAAAAAATAGTGATTTATAAATTGGTTTTTACTTTAAGTAATAAATTCCACATTCTTATAAATTATATTTCAGATAATCCTCATATTAAAATGATTAAATGATCGATTGCTTGCTTACTGCCTTCACCCTATGCTCAAGCAAGGGAGCGCAGTTATCGTACGAAACCTTAGTGGCCTTGTTTTTCGGTCATCTTTCTCGGAATTCGCCCTGCACAACACACGAAAAGTAGGCCGCGCTAAACAATTTCGACTTCTCCTATGTCGAGCTCGCAAGTTGCCGTTGTACAGAGTCGCATACAGCATCACCCTTAAACAATTCGCGAGTTAAATTGGGGAATTCTTAGTCATCCTCCTTATTCCCCGTAACCAACACAAATTTTAAAAAGTCGATTATATTTTGAATACATATTTAAAAATGTCCATATACTCGTACATATGTATGTATAACAGGAGTCACCATGTAAAAAACTCGCATTAAATTCTACTTTAAAGGTGGTGCGGAGACAAATGCATTGCGTACTCATCTGAAGCGAGGCCGAGGCAAACGAGCGCACGAGGCAAACTGTAGAATCTGGTGGGAATGGGTCCACACGTCTTGGATGCACGCACACTTCTGAATGCTCGACTTGCCTCGCCTCAGATATATGTATACGCTCTTCCCTTTACAGACTCCATAGGATGCATAGAAAATGAGGAAATGACGAAGTCAACGGCGAATGGCTGATTTTCATTCTAATCGATAAATAATATTATTTATGAACATAACTGTATGTTTTTGTTTTTATGGAGCATTCAATTACCTTAAAACTGTGCTAAGGAGGCATGTCCGACATGTGTCTAATAATTCCTTCAATGCGCGAAAGGAGACCAAAAATAATTAGTACCTAGTATTTTATATTTAGATTACAGTCAATTCTTCCGATATGTATTAATAGTAGCAGCCCTTTGAAAACCACAACTATGAGAATTACCCCGTTGTCCTCAATAAGAAAAACTAATTGCTATTACCACGTGTAAGACGAAAACTCTCTAAGCATCTCGGAGGCAAATTACCTTGTTCGGTATTTCATTTGCGGAAGTTGAAAACAAAAAGTTTAAGCCTGGCTCAGTTAAAAGTTTGCATCATGTCGCTGGAAAGTTTTCGGCTTTTACGGAATTGCACATCTGCGGGAGCTTTCGAAAACCTGGAGCAAAACTTTTCCATACGAACGCAGGAACATAGACCCACACCTACCCACGTACCCACATATATCGGAAAACCTAATTAAACCCGCAATAAATAACTACTTTTACCTAACAATGCCCGGAGAGCTGTGGCTATAGATCCAGCCCACCTGAGGAGGAAAAACTTTGCAACAAAATGTTCCCTAAATGATTTCGCATGTTCGGAGAGCGGAAGTCTCAGCCGCTCGCCAAGAAAAGCCTATGGACATGCCTTTGCGACGGTGGAAATGTGTAATTAATCCATCAGCCGAGCACGAGTCACCGGGATGGGGGTATGGGAACCAACGACCCTTGTGGCGGATGTCTTTTGAGATATCCTCGCATTATGCAAGCGAGTGACTGTCTATTGTTGTCTTATTGAAAGGAAGCCCATTTGGGCTACACCGGCTCCTAGAGACGGCTCTTGCAAATGACCCATTGTCCATGTGCATCGGGGACAGCAACGACTCTCACATTTGATGGAATTTCTGCTGACTCGATTTTAATGTTTAGGAGGCGAACAAGAAGTGCAGGTGCGATGGCGACCAGTCCGCACGAAAATAAATTGAAGGAAACAAGGCATTCTGGTTAGGCGCAGTAATTAGTGGACACAACTAGGAAATGCTGGTGGAATAAGAATGAAATGGTAATACTCCAATTTATGCCCCGAACCTGCTTCCAGACTGCTGGCAAAGTGCTTCTACTTCTATTCACTACTCGTACCTGACCGGGAGGATGCAACATTTCCTGATTTCGTTCGATGTTTTTGGATCGCATAATTTCTTTTCGTTACTGCATGCAGGTAAATTACGTGAGGAGCATTTTTATTTTTTAATGTACCGTTATAACGAAGCAAGATAAAGAATGTGTGAATGAAATTTTTTTCAAAAAGCATCTTGACATTCTTACAGATTTTAATTTACAGAATATACATAAATGTACCGTATATAATATATGTATGACATCTAGCAATGGTGCAATTAGTAAATAATATGTAGTGCAAGAACTACATATACGCTACTTGGCGTACAATCATAAGTTTGTCACAAAACCGCCCCAAATATCCTCTCTGTTTGATATTTCTGTCGGTTTTGCGCAGTGGCGTAGATAACTAGCTGGACAGAGGCTAAAATTGGACGCCCGCCACCCATCTCCACCGCGGAACTTTTTGATTCAAACTCAAAGTAGGTACTTAAGGGGGGACATCACAGTATAGCACACAAAAAAATAGCCATATTTTCGGGAATTAATTTTGGCTGAATAAAAGTATCAATCGAAAAACTGTAAAGTAGGTTTTATAGCAACACTAAAAAAGTACAAAATGTAATTTTTTCAATAAAAAATATTTAAAAATGGCGGCTGCGCAGCATATGCCCCAAGGCGCCTATTTTTGAAACCGTGTCGATGGCTGAAGACGTAGACTCCTTAATTTTTGACCTGGAAGAAAAAGCCAAAACTTTTTGGTTTCCACATAAAACAACAGCCAGCGAGCTACGTAGGATTTTTTCGATATATTGATTTTTCACAAAATGGTGCATGTTTGAAAAAAAAATTTGATTTTTAACAAAAAAAACGCCATAAAATCGTCGATAAAAAAACAACTAAGCCATATAAAATAAAAATCCTACGTAGCTCCGTGGAGAAAGATATTTCGAAGCTACTGTCAACATTTCAAGTCGATCGGTAAAGATTTGCTCGAGTTATGTCTTCGGCGAGCTCAAAAAAAGTGGTTTCGAGAAAAACGCGTTTAAAGTTTTAAGTACTGAGAAACCGTATGAAAATTTCATATACCTCTAACCGCAGAATGAAAAATTTGGGCACTCGGACACTTTTGCCGTATTCCATCATTTGGTATATTATTTTTAAGACCCTAAAGCACCTTTTAAGCGAAAATTTTTTTTTTCGAAACATTAAAAATTTTACTGCGATGTCCCCCCTTAAACCAAATTACTTTTTCCGGACTATTTATATGATATTTTGGATCGACCTACATTGATTAATATGTCAATATTAATTAGGTATGGGAAAAATTAAGTTCCGTTTATTTGGTGAAAAAAAATCTTTATTTATAAACTATATCTTTTCTGAACATCATTGAAAGTATGCTCCATCGGAAGATACGACGTTTGCACATATTTCTGGCAACTTGCGGATTCCATACCTAAAGAACTGCTCGTCCTTCGAGGCGATCCAATTATTGAGCCAAATTTGGATACTTTCAAAAGAATGAAACACTAAAGGCTGACTCTATCGTCGAAAAAATTGTAGTCGGACGGTGCAATGTCTGGTGAGTACGCCGGGTGGTGTAACACTTCCCAGTTCAGCCTTTCTATTAATTCCCACCATATGTCTAAACCATCTTCTGCACATACTATCCGAAAAAGCATGTTCACCGTATGCTTCTATTAGCAAACGATTTCTTTAAATTATATGTAGTAGTATAACAATACTTCCCGCAAATGTCAATTATTTGGTACAAAACTCTCAATGTTCAATCGCAAAAAAAACTCTGTTGTAAACACTTTAACGGATCGAGATACAATGGATTCTGACACTGACATTAGACATTAGACTGACATGTCAAACCACACCATGCCAAACAAGACGTGATAAATACATTACCTAATAGCTTATACAACTATGTCGAATTTAGGCACCACTTGCTAAATATAAAAAAACAAATTGTTTCACAAAAGTGTTTTATTTCTAATAGGAATGCTTGATTGAACCAATTATTATTGGATGGGCATTAGCATATAAAAACAAAACAATAATTTCAGCCCAACTTGCGAAAGCAAAAGGCTCCTGCAGAAACATTGAAAAGTCCCACTTATAACGTCTCCTACATTGTTCGGGTGTGCGACAGTCAGCTAGAAGAGGAAACTCTACAAAGCTGGCGTGTTCTGGTCTCTCCCTGTACGCCACTTGAGCGACCGGAATACGACTCAGGCTTGGCTCGAATATTTCGTATAAGAACGGGACATAAGAAATTAATGGCCTTATATCTGACGACCCGTGTCCCACAACCAGGCTTTGTGAGGTACCAAAGCTCTCTATCAGGGCATCAGGGTCTGACATAGGACGAGAAGCCATTTAACACACCTTGGATCCCAGCGATTTAGACAACAGAAACATGATCATTGTGGAAATTGAACAACTAATAACATTATTAGTTATAAAAATCATCTACAAAAAAACTAAAAAGATTATTAAATTAGATATGTACTATAATCTAATGCTTGTCATAGCGGATTTTGAAAATTTTGATTTATGACAAAATGGCGGACGTTTGGACATAAATAGTGATTTTTGGACCCAGAATTAGTTATTATTTTTCCTATAAAACAAAAACTAAGTATCGAAAAAAAAAATCCTATGACAAGTACTAGATAATGGTGTGTAGAGTAACCACAAAAAAAAAATGCAAGGCAATCGATTCATTGGTTTTCGAGAAATTTTGGGTACGGTTTCGAAAAACGTCGTTTGAGAAAATCGCGTTTAAAAATTTGGGAATGAATAAATCATGAAATTTTTCAACTTACATGGAATTATCAATACGAGGCCCATAGTTTAAGTTTTATACCAGATATCCTTGAGAGCTAAAAAAAATCTATTTTTTTCGACCATTCTAGATGTATATTTCCCTTTAAGTCGACGAGCAAAGTCAATAGATATTTGCATAGGTGGGCACAGTTAATCCAAAAGTTAACTTCGTTAATCGTTAATTCGTTAAATAAAAAGTTAACTTCGATAATAGGTAGAGCGTTAAATTTTCGAAAATTTAACGCAAGTTAAAGTTAACCGTTAAAAGTTAACCATTTAAAACTTATACTGCTTTTGGGCTGAGAGAAATAGGTAAATAAAACAAAAACAAATAGAAAGAAGAATTACACACACATTTATTTATGTCGATAATAAAGTAGGTAGGAACTTGAACAAATATTGCTTCAACTGAGCATGTGAATCAACTATACGTCTCCCCAATTTCATCCTGGAAATTGAGTTCTTACTGGAGTTTAGAGTTTTAATTAGCTTCTCAAACGTATCGGATTCTACAGCATGTAATGGAATCATGTTGGCAACGAAAAAGTTTAAGATGCATCTGTCCACACTAGCTTGGGATACGCCACTGCCGGTACCCGCGATACCAAAAGATTCATCAATGCTTTGTTGTCGTAACCTTTTATTACCAGGTGGAGGTGAGAACATATCACTTGTGCTGCTACTATTAGAAGAATTCACAGCACTTGAAGAAGGCTCGGGATCAGGTTTCTTTCTCCCACGAGTTGACCCTGCTTTTACTTTTTCTTCAAACTGTACATATTTGGATGCATGCGTCCTTTTTATGTGTTGTTTAAGATTACTAAGGCTAGACACGTGAGCCTTTATTGTACAAAGTTTAGGCAAACACAGTTTGCATTCATAAATCAACTTCTGTTCTCCGCATCTTGATTGCAATACAAATTAATCACTTAAGTGAGGCCAAGGATTTGATTTAATTGCAGTACTAGTGTCCATGATGTAAGTGTAATGAGTTTATGAATGTGAACGACAATTTGATCAGTTTCACACCTGACACCACTAACCATCCAATCAACACAAATGAAAAAAAAACTAAAAAATACACAATTAGAAGTTTAGTTAAGTAGCAAAAAAACAAAAAAGTTAGGTTACAATTTGTCGTATTCACTGGCAGTGGCACTGACTGAGCAGACTTGCTTCCTCACACTCACGGCATGCCTAGCATAAATTATACATATATGCATCACACTCGCACGCGCACTTCGCATATATGATATCGACATATCGTTCACCATTCGACTTGCCGACAGTCGCCGAACATACGAGCGTGGCATGGCGCGTAATTCAAACAAACAAAATGACGACAGCATGTCAACAAACGACTAATGTAACGGACTAAAGTTAACGGAAGTTCAATTTAACGGAAGTTAACAAGAGCGTTAACATTTTTTGAAGTTAACTTAAAAGTTAATCCGTTAAGCAGATTGTTAACTTAGTTAATTAACGATTAACGGATTAACGAGTTAATGCCCACCTTTGGATATTTGTAGTCATTAGTAAGTAGTTTAAGTCTGGTGTTGGTATTCAAATAAAGTAGATCAGTCCGATCTGACCGCAAGAAAATAAGTTGTTTTTTTTTATAGCAAAAAATCTATGAAAATTAAAATATGTTAATACACAAGATAAGAGGGAATTCCCTATGTTGAGGAATATGGTAAGGCATTAACGAACACTACATGGAAGCAATATCACACTACACACAAAAATCGAAAAATTCCTAACTGATATTATATTTTATGTTTGTTACACTTAAGACTAAATAAATATCAATCTGTTATGAAAATTTTAATATCAGCTTAGTATACAGTTTTTAATAATGCTCTGAATTGTTATTAAAAAATTTAAATGAATTATCGAAGCTGATATTTTTTCTCATCCCGCGCTAGGTATAATCTTGGTCGATAAATTTGGCCCTAAATGCATGCATTGTCCAATTCACACATTGAAATACTGAATTTATCTTTTCCTCAGTAATGATAACAGTAACTACATATGTATGTATTACCTTTACTATTACCAGGTCATTAGTGAACTCGTCTATTTTTTATAAGTCGCAAAGTAACCACTTACATTTTCTATTACTCATGTAATACTGAATAAACCTGTTATGGCACTAATCCACAAAACATAATAATTTTTTTTACAGCATCGACTCGGTGATAAGCCAATTTCCCGCTAGGAAAGTTATGCTGGAACATATACATACGTCCACTTTTGTATTAATTACAATAAAATAAACGTGATGCCACAATTTCAAGATTTGTTTTTACATCAAACTTTAATTCATGCAGTTTAAATAATGTAATAAAAAAAACCTTGTTTCAAGCTCCTAATGAAAATCAGATAGGGCGTTTATAATTGCCACGCCAGAAGTGGCTGCCGAAAGGGTCAATAACTGATTTTCGGTGGAATAAAACTATAACAGCAAGAAGTAGCAAATTTAAAAAAATAAAAAAATAAATGCAGTCACCATTAACGGTAGGACGTCTATCCGGTAAGAATTTATTTAATCCCCCAAATCGTTAAAAACACAACTTTATGGGGAAGATTCAGCGCCGACAGGTAACACTATCGGATCCGAAATCTATACGAATACTTAAAGCTCTTTACCAGACGTAATAGCTTAATTACAGATACCACACGGGCTTGGAAGTGTTTGAGGGCCGTAAAAAGACCACAAACCGCCAGCAAGCACCTAGACAATCCTCCAAGTGCGGCGGACCAGCGGTCACCGAATGGGTTTCCAGACTCTGCGCGGGACTGCGCCATTGCTTCATAAAAAGAATTATGACGGGTGGTTTATTGGACATTTATCAGTGCTGGAGACTGATTTTACGAGTCCTGCCATCAATGAGTCAAAGTCTCCTTCGCCGTTCTGATGCTAGCCACGTATTTTTTATGCCGAACGCTGTCGGAGCAGCCCCAGCCAATAAATTGAATCATTAGTCGTTAATGAATTTACAAGTCATTTACTTCTCTATCCCACTGTTAATAGGCGCTTTTTCCTTTTGACCGCTGCTCATCAATCTGTCGGTCAAGATTTATCACCACTTTTTGTCCAAATTATTTATTTTCTTAATGTCATCTTTAGCTACTTAACGGCAGGTCCATTCGTAACCTTTTGTGCCGGTTTTCGACATGCTATTTCAAGGCCATCTATTATAACAAATATTGTGAATTTCTTTAGTGCTGCAAATTCAGTTCACCAGAATATTTAAATAATTTAAAATTGTAGAGCAGTGAGTCATTATCTCATCTGGCTCTTTCCAGTCGCAGCATCATTATGAAAAAGGTTATGAAATAATTTAATTTTGCAATCTTTAAGACAAACGGATGGAAAATGCCGCCAAAATTATAATTGCTGGCGGTATTTGCCTTCAATCAAGTGAGATTTTATTTATAGAAAATATGGGCAAAACTTTAGATATTTTTAAACGGCTATAAAAACCACTGAGCTGTAATATAATGCATTACTTTGGCGTCATTGCAATTACAAGTAATGCGATAAATGTGGATTACCAGTAGCATTACTATTCGTGGCAATTCAAAAACCTTTATTACCATTAGAGGTACGGGGGATCACTAGTTTGAAATTATGAAAAATGAGGATTTGTTTTTGAATATTCCGATAGTCTATACCTTTAAAAATAACACACTTAAATTTCAAATGCATATCTCAAACAGTTTTTGAGTCACAGCCATCTGAAGTGCTGCTCATCGGTTCGAAAGTTACGTTAGTTTAGCGATCGTACCTGAGTTATTATTCGGGCTCTGTCGGCTAGGAAAGTCAATATAAAGGGATTCTGGTTTCTTTTGTTAACCCTGAGGTATGAACGAAAGAAAAAAATGTATGAATAGGTTAATAGGTGGGGTGTTTCGTGTACGTGGCTGCCAGTCACATGTTTTGGAGCTGCTAGAGCTAGACTCTGGCAAATTTGAACGACTCATCTAGTAACTTAAATTTTAAAGGCGTTTTTCTCGAAACTATATTTTTCAAATTTGCTGCAGTTATAACTCGAAGAAAAATAATTCGATCGATTTGATTCTTGTTGCAGCTTCTTTTGTATATGTTTCTCCATACCATGCACTTCATCAAATTTTCGCATAAAATTTGAAACTTTTTTTTAAAAACTCCGCCATTTTGTTAAATTTCCATTTTTTTTTTTTTTCGATCGAGAGTTATTGCACGGGCAATGCCTTCTAGTTTAATAAGCTTTTTCAATTTTTCGGTCCAAAAATTTTATCATGTATTTATTATATAACCAGAAATATATCTTTTAAACATTAAACTATTCCATACAGTAGTTTTCTTCAAAAAAATTCCCAAAAATCACTTTTTTTTCAGGCGGTAAAAATTGAAATTTTCCCAATGACGTTAAACGTTGGCGTTAAAGTCGAAAATGTTTACTCGCGTAAGGAGTGCGTACATGTGAAAAAATCATCCATACAGCCGTTCGGTTTTAAATCATTTTGTTATAATCAGAGACGGATCTGGGAGGCCATCCTATAACGCATCTTCGGCGGGGTCTCCTCAGGGAGAATTTTCAACATTTTTCCCCAGCGTAGAGCGCATTTGCTGGGAGGTCAAGACCCGCTTTAATTGGCAATTTCCCATTCCCTGGTGGTTGTTTTATCTTTGCTAATTGATTACTTCTTGTATCGAACTCTTGTGCCTCTTTTTATATTTATTTTGATAAAGATGGAAGACCTCATGATTGAATCTTTTGCAGCCATCTATTTCGTTTTCTTGGATGCCGAAGCGACTCGGTATGTAGTCGATACCCATATTATTGCAGTTTAATTTGTTTCGTTGTTTGGATCTGTTGAAGGAAGTGTTGAATGTTTGCGGCTATGGGATTAGAAGGGTCTTTTGAGGATATAAATTTTACGACAAATTTTATAGCACTGGATAAATCTGAAATCATTAAGCAATTTAGTTGGGGGGCTAAGAGGGAATTTATTTCAGCATTTTTTTTGTATATGTTAGTGTGGATTATAGTATGGAGATGTCAATAGTTGCAGCATTTGGGGGTGGGGGTGGATGTGATAAAACAACCCTTGGACTGAAAAAAATATAAAAACAATTTTCTCTATTTTCTTGAACATAAATTTAGGAAGTTAGAAGGTTATTTGGTCATTCTATTCGAAATCAGCAGCCCCGAAAACCCCTATGGGTAACACGTTTACGGACTTGCCTTTCAGTCTTCATAAAAGTTTTGTAATAGTTGATATTTTGTAAAAGGTGAATATCAGTAAGAAAAGCAATTTTAGTACGCTAAAAACATACTTTACATACATAGACAAGCGTGCATTAACAATTAATGCAGACTAAAATTTGACAGGTCCGTTAAAGTAAAGTACACGCCTATGTACTGGTGTTTGCAGTAATAGACGAATTTTTACTTTTTTCATCCGCCATATTGGATCGGGCATCTTGAATTTTAATTTTCTGGGAATAAATTCGAAGTCAGCAGCATCGAAAACTCTAATGTTCTGAGTTTTAGGCATTTCGAAGGAATTGATGTCGCAAATTTGGGTATTCTGCCCCACATGTGCGTCACTCAGCACACGGAATTTGTGGAAAACAAACGTTCTGTGTTCAAGGTTTCGGTTGTTTCTATTTTGGGGCAAAACAAATCTTAGACATCTTGTACAGGTAATAAACAAGAATTGTTTTACCGCCAAATTGGCCTTCATATATTTATGTGCTCATATTTGGCAAAGCTAACGTAGCAAATATTTTATGTAATATTCTCTGGTGAAAGTGATGTCGGCAGCGCCGATATTAGTTATCAGTGGAAAACTTTTCTTTTTGCGTTTTAGGCCTAATGCACAATTAAGTGTACAGCCGCCATTTTGAATTATTTTGCAATAACAAAATTGTTTAAAAATAGCTCGAATACTTTGCTTGTAGATTTTGAGAAAAAATTATAGAAAAGTTGGTTGAACTTTTTGGATTAGAAGCTTTTAAAAATGAGAATAAACCTATTTTTCTCACCAATACAACTTAACATACCAAATACTTTTTATGATATAACTTATTTTGTATCCTAAATAAAACGACATTATAAAATGTGGCCCGAAAACTATACTGGAGGTGTAATAAGTGGACTGTGGTTGATGTCACCAAGCGTGTCATGAGTCTTTCACCAGACATTTACAACAGTTCTTAAGGACGCCTTTTTTTTTATTCATTATTTATTAATTTATTATTATTCCATATTACGCCACTATCCCAATTTCTATTATGACCAGTCGTTTTGCGAAATGTCATCATCCTACAAAATTTTAAAACCACATAAACGTGTCGTCGTGGTGCCACTTATTCTTTAAAAGAGAATTATCAACAAAAATAAGGCAAGTAGCACTTTCATTATATAATAGTATCACAAAAATTCTCCACGCTTTTGAGTTGAGGTGTGCCAAATCTTTTGAAGTGCCCTGAAAGAACAGTTGCCGTGTGATATGAGAACTTGCGACTCCTTCACCCCGAAACAAGAGTCAGGTTTATGACAATGTTCTCAGTACATTAATAAAATATTTAATTCAGATGTCATTTGAAACACCGGCAAGTGTTGGTGATTCAAGTTGCGCCCATTCTTGAATCTCTTCATTGCCACAGTATGCAACAAATTGAAAAGCCCATCTCCCCTATCTGGGCACTACAGTTCACCTATCCAATAAAATGAATTGGGCTCTGGACCGCCTGCATGGCTCCCTCCTGTCCACTTCATCTGTTTACATAAATTGCAATGCAGCCTGCACCATGGCCTAAAGTATCCGTATAAATGCACTGAGCTTGCATTTCGAGTTAAATGGGGTCCAAGACGAGAGGAATACTGTGCACCCTAATCAGAATGGCCACCACCCTTGACCATTTAGGAATTTTCATGCATAAATTATGGACAATTGTAACCCCAAAAACAAATAAATATTGCTCGAATGTCGTGTTTAAGTGCACACAATACCGCACGAGTCTGGCATGGAGTCCTGTCCTTTACTGTACTTCTAAACCGGGAACCCTCTTGCCCGGCATGGCAGTCCGGGAGCCCAGTATTCGGCCCCACCACGGTCGGGGGCCAAGTTTCCGGGGCCTACTAAGCGCCGAGTACGTAAAACTAAAATCCACAAAGTGAAAAATTATAACACTAATTTGGTGTTTTGTTTCCAAAACCAATTTCAAATTGACCGAGCGTGTTTAGACCGTGGAGAGCTTTCCAGGCCCTCGAGAACGGGCAATTACCCGGCCGAAGTGAAGTGCCAGTGTCATTTAAAAGCCCCGGGCCATTACTAGTTAGGTATCTGTGGGTGCCGGTGGCCCTCGTCCGTTTGATTCATTTAGGGAAGTTGGACATTACAAAACCACGAAAGGTAATAAAACCGGAAATGATTGCAATAATTCATCAGCCGAAAATTGGCCAATTGTTTAAATCGTCCCAAGGAGGGGATGAGCGGGGACTTCGTGCAGAAATTGCGGGTCGATTTTGCTGATACGCCCTAACAAATCCACATGTCATTTGTGCTAAACCCAAGCCCGCTGGGGACGAGCGGCTACCCGACGGAGTTAGGAGGACTTGGGCACAATGGCATTTTAGGTGGCTTGGAGCCCTTTCGTAATTATTCCGAGTGTGGAGGGGGATGTGTTCGAAAATTTTCAATTAAAACTCCGGCCTCAATTCAATTCTATTCAAATGAATTTTTTCAGTACATTTCTGCCTCTATGCCATTTTTAGCTGGCCCTAAACAGATGTCGGGGACGCTGCCATAGCTTTGAATGAGTAATGGAGCCGGTGTGGGGCACGGTTATTGGTGGTATCATAATTTTTTTTGTCGAATTATGTGGTTATCCCTTGTGGAACAAGCCAAAAAATGTAGACGAAAAAATTTGTCTCTGTGAGACCAATAGCCAACAGATGGCTTCACACCACAGCGGTCGCTGTTGTGGTATTCGCTTAACACCGTGTTGGATATAAATTCAGGACATTTGGAAACATTTTTAAAATGATGCCATCGTTTGCTTGTTCTACGAAAACTTATTTGTGTTTATGGGCATCGGGCAAATTAATCGCCACTCCAATAAATTTTAAATGTAGGTGTTTAAGTGCAACCAAAAAAATCGGAAACACTTTAAGAGTGCGAGTATACATCATATGAAGTCACAAACAAGATAAACGATGCAATTAAAATATAAGAGGAATCACTTTGGGCTTAGTATTTTTATTGAAAGCATCGAAACTTGTTTTGAATTGTTTTGACTGTGCTACTGAAAAAATTGTGCTTTTAGCAAGTAAGCTTCAATAACACAGCCACACAAAAAAAAAGTGAACTGGAGACGCGACATATGTTTCCTATGGATTTTGATGCACTGAATCCGAATCCGATGTCAGAATTTACCCTACATGTCAGCGTTTCACCCTAACCTTATAAAACTTAAAAAACTTTGTATTCGCTGTTCTGGGGATGAGGCATATCAATTCTTATATTTTTCGATACACTGAATGCGAATCAGTTGTCAGAATTGATCCCACGCGTTGTCCTTTAACACTAACCTTAAAAAAAACTGAATAATATGATATAAAATTGTGATGTATTGCCTTGAAGGCTGATTATTTTTTAAAGCCTATATCAGCGGAGTCTAATTCATACAATTGACGTGACCTAACCTAAACTCAGCTAACCTAACCTAACCTAACCTAGCCTTACTCCATGGCAGATTCTACTATTCCGTCAAAAAGGTAAATTTCAACACATTGTTAGCAATGTCTAAAAATTCAAATTAACATTAAAAATTTGGTTTAAGGTCATCATTTGTGAACCTTACTTTCGAGGAGATCTTCCATTGTTTAAGTTGCTTTTTCAGCGATCACAATAAGGACACGTGCTTACAATATTTCTATTCTGAAGCTGTCCATTTTCTTAGCGTTGCAGTTTACTACCTGAAGTTTATAATTTATTTATTTTTCATATTCTAATGATATCTAAGTTGTCGACATGTCAAAGTAATTGACTAAATGTCTTTAGTCTGATTGCTTTCTACTATATTGTGTCCTTTTCTCATACGTCACTTGATATCTGCTGCAAATATAACAAATGGAATCTGCATTTTTGTGGCAGTTGAGCGCGTTTGGAGGGCCCAAAGTTGATAAAGAGGGCCGGTTGAATGATGACGACGTCGGCGAGCCCGCCTTCCCACCCTGACCCGACGCCGCTACTGGGGTTCCTAATCCCTGCATCGTAAAACACTTTCTTTTTGTGCCTGCCATGACGGTATGAATGCCGTTTACCCAGGGACTTAGCCAGTATAGGTCCATTGCCCACCGTCACCACGTGGAGATGCCCTGGTTACGGGAACAAGCGAAAAATAAACCGATTTGATCTCGTTAAAAACTTCAGACGCAAGTTTTCCTTTTACAACGAGATAACGTATAATGCTGCGATTCTATCGACATGATTCACAGGACACGTTGCTGTGATCACAGTTTTAGTTGTACTGACGCGTTCTTGGGCTCGTTGGAAATGGAGGAGCTAAGCTACATGGTAGTGTGACTAACATAGCAAAAAAATTCCCTCTGCCCGTGAGGGCCCTAGTACACTTACTATACTTTCTGGACTTGCCTCGTAGATCATATGTATGTTAGATGATAGCTTAAAAATGACTTCCAATATATCATGGTTGTTCTCCACCCGTGAGTTACACAACAGAGCAAACATTAATCTTGCCTCCATCAAAATATGTAAATTACTTTTTAAATTGACTTTCTTAATTCTAATTTACCATAGGTGTACTCTAAATATTGTACATTGCCCAACGCTTTATTATAACACCGCCGAAAAAAAATATTTTGTCTTTTGAGGGAGGCACTATTATGCCCGTGTATTTTGATGCGCTGAAACCGTATTTAACTACAACCAAATTTCGCAATTGTCTATCGGGTCAATTTTTAACTAGCAAATAGCACGAATAATTTTCCAATTTCGGGGCAAAAGTGCACTTATCTTTATAAGTTATAATACTCTACTATCATTATGTACTTTGACACGCTGACGCTGAACTAAATTTGACAAAAAAATATTTTTTTGGCCCAAGTTAAAAAATCCTAATTGTTTATTCGTATGCGTTTAGATGTGTTCTACAATTTTTAATTAGACGCCTATTCCAATCCGATAACTATAACAGGTCAAAATCGACATTGAACACATGCACATTTGTCTATAGCTTGCAATAAGCGAAATAAAATAAATAAATAGAAAATAATAGGTTTTGAGTTGTTTCACTCGTTCACTCCCCACAGTTTTTACGATTATTAATATTAAACCTAAACCAAAAATATAATTTTCTAATTTTCCGCGCAATATTCTTAATTTTTTCTTTCGTATGAACCTTCTCCTGACAATAACAAATACAACAAAAAAAGAATTAGCGAAATCGGTCCAGCCGTTCACGCGTGATGGCGTAACCAAGGGAAATAGGTATTAATTTTTATGTATATATATTACTCTGCTTCCTTAGCTATCGATTGGTGAAAAAATTATTCCAATTCATGCATACACTTTTCTTCCACAGCAGTTTCAATAAACCGAAAAAACCAAGTTTTCACTATTTTCACCAACTTTCACCAACCCGGCCCAATTTGCTATAGTGCCTCTTCTTCCTACCCCTGAGATACACTTCTGGAGTGTGTCACCCCCCACCCCTCCTCCACAACAAAAAAACCAATAATTCCCACATTTCACACTTTTCACCAACCTTTCTTTCACCAACACATTCTACACTACCTCCCCTTTCCAACGATACCCATAACATAGCACACGCATCATTCGTTCGCTGTTTTCATTGGAATGACAGTGGCGCCACCTGTCAAAAATTGGTCGTGCCAACTCAGAAACCTTCGTGGGCTCATGCACAACAACTTTGCTAAAGATCATCACATGATCAAATGCATAGTTTACGATTCTATAAAGGACATATAGACAAACATTCATTTTTATATACATAGATGATCTAGTACTTGCCATAGCCGATTTTGAAAATATCGATTTATGACAAAATGGCGGACGTTTGAACATAAATAGTGATTTTTGGACCAAGAATTGGTTATTATTTTTCCTATAAAACAAAAACTAAGTAACGAAAAAAATTCCTATGACAAGTGCTAGATAATGGTGTATAGAATAAGCACAAAAAAATTCAAGGTAATCGGTTCATAGGTTTTCAAGAAATTTTGGGTACCGATTCGAAAATCGTGGTTTTAAGAAAATCGCGTTTGAAAATTGGGGAATGCATAAATCATGAGATTTGTCAACTTACATGGAATCATCGATACCAGGCCCATAGTGTAAGTATTTTACCAGATATTCTTGAGACCTCAATCTTCAAGAAAATGCAAAAAAAATCGATTTTTTTCGACCATGCTAGCTGTATATCTTCCCTTAAGATCATTATTTGTTTATAAAAAAAATGTTGTGTTCAAATACGCAATGTATAATATAAATTGACTTTAATGTTTCGGAGAGATCGGTTTTATTTCACACCCAAGAAAACTCAACCCATTTAGTACCATATACCACATGCCCCCTTAAGTTATCTTTTTGCTTTAATTTGTTTGAATAAATATATCCAGAGCACTGCGATGGTTTCTTAAAATCCGGAAGAAAAGAATATTAAGTCTAATTTGCATTTTTAGGTAACCAGAACCTATCATCACTTTTATGCAAAATACATTGTGGCGAAGCGAAGATGATGCCCAGTTAGTTCCAAGCGAGTTAAAGCAGAAGTGCTGTTTATTCGATTCAAACACGCGAATTCCCTTTTAAATGACCAAAGCAGAGTATGCGGCCTCACACGATAATTTGTTTAATCCCATCTACGCAATAATTAAACTTCTCGTAGAATGCCAGGAAGCCGTTCCCATTTAAGGTCAAGTGATGGAAGAATGGAATGGGCGTTTTTAGATACCAGAAGTAGATAACAATGAAGATTTACAGCTTTTTAGCTTTAAATAACACTTGACACCTGAATTGAGCGCACTGCTTTGAAAGTGTGAATATCGTTTAAATGTTACATATTTAAATTTGCCAGGCAGTGTTGTGCCCATCCGGTACTAATTCTTTTTTAAAAATATTTAAATGTACTGTTAAATAGACCGGTAGTATCTCTACCCAAACTCGTCTATTAACTTAAGGGGTTAGGTGTAGTCAGAGACATGAAAAACTGACAATTTTAAATAATTTTTTTTCGGTTTCGGCGTGACTTGACAGAAATTTTAGAAAAAAAAATTAATAATTTTAAAAGCAATGTCTGTTTGTGTTGATCCAGTTCCAACCAACTGGTGACCACTGTAGCTCGAACACCGCTCGGTAGATGTCAATGAAATTTATACAGCTTTTTGAAAACATGAAAAACTAGTGCCTGATCGAAGGATTTTTTTTTTTAATTTCGATTTTTTATAAACAATTAACTGTTGGTTTTTTCCCGAAAATCTGGAAAAATTTTTACTGAGGCCGCCAATGTGTTAATTTAAAAAAAAACAAAAAGCTCCGATCAGGCACTAGGTTTTCATGTTTTCAAAAAGCTGTATAAATTTCATTGAAATCTACCGAGCGGTTTTCGAGCTACAGTGGACACCAGTCGGTTGGAACTGGGTCAACACAAACAGCCATTAGCTTTAAAATTATTAATTTCTTTTTTTTAATTTCTGTCAAGTCAAGTCGAAACCTTATTTAATGATGCTACGTTTTTACTTTTATAAAATAAAATAATTTACTGGCAAAAAAAAATTATTTGAAATTGTCATTTTTTCATGTCTCTGACTACACCTAACCCTTTAAGAAAAATAACGGAAAAAAGATGAAAAACCGTTAAATTTAAAACAAATTTAATGCTATCTTTTCCGGGTAGAAATTTGGGGAAGTGCTTTTAACAGTTGTTGCATATTACGGAAAGGAGGCTGCAAACAAAATTTGAATGGTGTGTAGAAATCCTTAAAATAAATTAAATCAGCCGTTGGCAGTTAAACCATAAATTGAGGCTGCCTCCTAATTGGTCCAGCCCTGACCAAGAACCCGTCGAAATTTCGAAGGAGGGATAACTAAGCTTTCATTTGGCACCACTTTCAGCCTTTATGTAAACCCACCTACCTTGCTGATTTTTTGCACACGCTTTAAGCCCAGTAACCCAAATGCACAAAATTCCATATTTTTTTTGGCCAGCGGGTAGAGGGAGGGGGGGGAGAGTGCTAACAGGTGCTACAACAATTTTCTCTGCTTTTATTAAAACTAATAACAAAAGTAATAATACCAGCGAAGAGGGCGCTTCGGTCACTTCAAGTTTGCTTATCATGACTTTTGTTGTAATTTTTTACAGTGGGCTCTTGGACTAAGACGAATATCTAGTTCACAATGCCCGAAATCAGCCCTACGTGGTCAACCGTGACAGTTACAACAAAAGTCACCAGATACAAAAAATGCGGTTTCACTTCAGTGACACACTTACGGCCAACGAATTCGGCCAAGACAATGGTTGATTCCGGGGTTAAGGGGTCAAATATTCAAAATTGACAAAACAAGCCAAATGATGGTGATGAAGAGGTTTTCGGTGACGGAGATCACGAATTTCGCAAAATTGGAAAAAAATCAGAAATGGCCTTGAGGGTCATTTTCAAGGTTAAAGGGTTTCCAGTCGGTGTGGATTTTTCTTCGGATAAGTTTCGTGGCAATTGTAGCACTTTGTACAGTTTTAGGTCGCCATTTTGAAGCTGCCATTTTATTGTATTTATGAAAAAGAAAGCTCTAATTCGTAATCAGCTACCTGAAAAACCCCTCGTTATCAAGTTTCAACTAATTGGTTAATTTTAAAGTCTTTTAGCCATCTTTTCGGTCGCTCTACAGCCGATGGAAATTAGCGTGTTTTGTGTGTTTGAGTAGTTTTCACTTTACCGAAACTTATTCCGGATGAAGATCGACACGTTGGAAGTCCAAATACTGAATCGTTTTGTTTACTGTTTATGGAATGTTTAAAGAATAAGGGAGTGAAGGAGTGATGTGGAAATGATTACTCGAATTTGAGATTCGTTGTCGCTGTCCTCGACAAAGTCTTAGTCACTATCGTTTGGTGTTTATTTTTATTAGTGAGAAAATCGAATCGTTTGACCTTGGATACCTCTATAAGGTCAACTAGGATCGAAAAAACACTGAATCAACCACAAAATTGCTGTTTTTAATTATTGGGGACTTGCCTCTTTTTTCAACTAATTTGCCTGGAGTACATTGCAAATACCGGGCGGACCATATGTCAGGGTTTTGTTTTAAATAAGTGAAGTGTTAACATTACAGCTAAAATTCTACGATTTCACAATAACATTGGCAATATTCGTTTGTTGGAAAATTTGCGGGCTGGCCAACGGATTATTTTATTCAGTACAGAACACTACAAAAGAATAAAGTTGCCCAAATCTTCGTAAAAGTTACTTACTTAATTGCACTAAGATTGTATTTTTATTTTTGTTAGTTACAATTATATAGTATTTTCAACATATATACTTTTATGTTAAAAAATTAGGGCTAATGTTTGGACAGAAAGGTTCATTTATCTTTTCATATGTTCCAGAATTAGCTGGACATTAGTTCACACGCACATTAGCTCTTGCGGTTGTTTACTCTTTAGAATGCTGCAGAAATCAGGGGGAATACAACTAAATATAAATATTGCATTCTTCCTACTTAACTATCGCTCCACTACAAGTTACACATATATTTCCTCTAGTTTGCAACAGAGCATGAATTCAAATAAGCCCGCTATTATATTTAGAACAGAATTCGCAGGCAATATCACGCAGAAACCAGTCAATGAGCTGAATTCAACGTCAGTGGGTATGAGCTCATATGTCAGTTGTGTGTCAAGAGTGTAAATATTCGCGATGGATGGGCCTTCTGAACTTTCTTTGGCGGAAATTCGCGATTATATGTTGCAGAATAATTGCAGGGTGACAAATCACTCCTTAGTGAAGTATTTTAAGAAATTCCTGACAAATCCCGAAACGCAAAGTAAGTTTTCTCGCTGTTTTAAGCCGGTCTTACCTAGCGCCGGATGGCCTTTTGTCAAAACAAACCACTTGTTGCAGCGAATTTTATTGTTTTGATTTCATTTGTGCGTCCTAATTTCCTTCCAGATGAATCAAGAAAGCAATTCAAGACGTACGTTAATATGCTGGCAACCATCAGAAACGAAAACAAAGAGAAATTTTTGATTTTGCGAGAGAAGTACCTCCACGAATGTCCATCAGAGGATTCAGTTAATCGCTCCGACACCCCTATGAGTCCAGGGGCATCGTCTATTATATCTGATGGGGGTGATTCACCAATGAGGCGTCCACCCCCGTACAAACCGCCGCCAGAAGTGTCACCGACCGCCGCGAAAATGCCCGTCCTCCAGCTAGAAACGAAAGAGAATTACCGCGAGTGTATCAATGAGTTCGAAGTGGCCATGAGTAAATTAGACTCTAATCGCGTTAATAGCAATACGGAAGTTTCAGTCAATCGTCCGGATAGTGGTGCGGCTCTGGAAGCAAGTACTTCGCAGCCCACGGTACCGCCGCGAAAACGTCCTAGTCGCGATCGCTCAATGTCACGTGAGGATTCCGTCGATGAAAACAAGGAGAACATTGGGGTGCCAGTGGACAAAGCTGAACACTCCAATAATAATGTTAGTGAGGGTGAAAATCAAGTGAACGTCAAGGAAGTTACTAGGAAATTCAACCGTATGGCATCGGAGGAAGAAGCCAAGGTTATTTCGCCGTCTTCGAAAAAGAAGCCTGAACCTGTAAGTAGTCCTCTTTGTAAAGCAAAATCTGTATTTCATTCCTATATGGAATTTTGGGTCACTGGAACTTAATATTATTAAGTCTAGAACGTTTAGGGTCTGCGCAGACTATGAACTTGCGATCGACGGATAGCTTAATCAGTTGCTTAATAAGCATGACGTTATACGTTAGTGCGCACACTCAACGATTCAAGATCGGCTGATAAAAAGGTTTGATGGACTGCTCGATTCCCTTTCAACTTTGCCAACTATCGACAGACTTCTTAATCAGTAATGCATTTTATGCGAGAGCGCAGACGTGCTAGTGGCACAAAAGTTCAATTATATGTTATATACATATATATGTATATATATATTATATATGTATTACATAACGTTAATTATAGTAGGAAAATCGTTCTTCGTAAATACCTCACCTTCTAGATATGCAAAAGCTGTAGAGCAAAGAATCTGCAATTGATTTCATTTCAGTTTTCCCTGTGACAAAAGGTAAGCCTCTAGAGAGGCGCAAAGTTTCACAATCGGCGGAAATAGTGGTCATTAATGCTTCCGATCGCAGCCCATAGATATAATGGTGGAAGATAAGTGGAGCAGCGACTACAAAAAATAGAGTGTATCAAGTTGGTGTACAATATTTTGAAGAAAGGTTCATTATGCTCTGACAAATCTAAATAGCATGTGTTGCCTCTTCCTTCCTGATCCGTCAACCCCTCTCCAACTTTTTATATGAATTTCGGAGAAAATTTTAGAGAAACGTGAATTTTAGCAAAATGTTTGAGCATTTTTTCACTTTCGCAAGTGCAGTGGTAGCGGTAGATCAATATTGGCGGAATTTTTGTGGCACATTAAGATAGTAGGCGTTTGGTTTTTGGTTTTTGGAGTTTTATGGCGCTGCGTTGCGTAGATTAAAAGATAAAAATAAAATAATAATATGTATCGCGAATTTATTAATCACCCTGTAACTCCCAAACGGTTGGGATTGCACCCCCCTGCAATACGAATTATTGTTTGTCTAGTGAAGGTGATATCTATCACCCCATTCATGTTTGTCCCCCATAGCTGAAACATCCTGTATAATGTATTACTGGACATCTTGAATAGCGCATATCAAATTTAAATGGAAAAATTGCAAAATCGGGATGTTTTTATTTTAACGCTCCTTATTTTGTGTAAAGCGTTTGACACAGTCTGCCATAAAGTATTAATAGGAAAACTAGGTACCCAATTTAAACTGTGTTGCGTTTAACGACTGCATTAGATTTATATATGGTCTTGGATAATATGATCACACTCCATATCTGAACTAAACTTTGCTTGGTTGTTCGATTGAAACTTCTCATCTTTTTATCTTTTTTTTCCATCTCATAACTCTCTCAGCCAGTGTATCCTAGAGAAATGTTGGAGCAATTGAATTTAGCGCGAGAACGGATATTTCGAATACCTAAAGACTTTGGAATGCTCTTCCATCTGATGTTCAGACGACGGGCTGACTCCGCACTTTCCTGCGATACCTTAACAATTTATTTGAAGGTTTTTCCAACTACGGCTTTTTTTTAATTTCTTAGCCGTTTTTTTACTTTTTCTTCCTTTAATTTATTATTATATTATTATTTTTTTCTCTTTTTATTTATTATTTTTACAATTAAATTGATCTTTTGGTCACACATACATATATAATTAGGTATAATTCCCTGCCACTTTTGTATCCATTGTACTTTATTATAATTATAAGATTGTGATCTTCTGAATCTCTTTCAAATAATATAGCTAGCCTGCCCGGGATACTATTGAATTTTTCTTCCTCAGTTTCACACACCGTCACTTTTGCACTCCTCTCCTGTATGTTCCAGCGGGGTGGGAGTGATCTCATTACATCAAGCGTAAATTCATACACAATACCCCCATACATCACTTTCACCTATTCTACATTTATTAATATTTTCATCCCAAATTTGGTACACGAATGGCCCTGCATGCTTTCTATTTTCTAAAATTGTTTGTACATCCTTACACCCAACCCTCTTTTCGGAAAAGAATGAACAGTAAACTCCTACCTCTTTTACACTTTTTTCCCTTTTACCAAAAAAAACTATTGTTCATTAAATGTTGGTGTATATATACGTAATTATACTACTCGCCAAGACGCTTCCATTGAGCCCACCCACAATGCACTCCGTCCATTAATTACCGAGGTTTTACACTCTTTTTCCTCCATGCCTTCCTTCATTTTCACGGGTAAACATTGTTGGTCTTATATTTGGAAATTTTGATGGCAGATTCCAAATCAGTGACCCCAGAAATTCACTAGTGTGAATTTTCATGGAAACTCCTTGAAATTCAATTTTTTTTTAAATTTGATTCGGATCGGCGACCCTGAAAACCCTCGAGTGGCTTTTTTCATAAAGATTCCTTGAAGTTGGAAAATTCGCCGCCATATTGGATCCACCATTTCGAATTCCAGAAATGTTTTTTCACAAACCTTCACGGGCGAGTGCACATCAACTCATCAAAGTTTCATCGCAATCAGATTAACAATTTAGGAACCCATAGAACACGAACAAGCAAACATCAATTTTTATATTGTATGTATGTAATTTAGATCCGTCATCTGTAATTCCCAAATGCTCAAAGCAGATTAAATTTATCAGCACTGAAAGTCACTTTCTTGAAGATCCATTGAAGCTAAGAATTTCCGGTCGCCTAATTGGGTGCACCACCTTGAATACGAACGTCTGAATGACAGATCCAAGTCGCAATATCCTCTACTCCGCCGCCTGCTGCAGTTAACTTGCGCCGCGCTTGCATGCTTCATTTTAATATTTAATTATTAATGTTAAAAGTCAATGAAATTGGCCCTAGTATGTTTTTTTTTATATTCATTGGTATCGTACAGGCTCTCCCTGTACGTTATAAATTGCGTCCTCTATAATAAAAAAAGTAAAAACAACTATGTTTGTTTGTGAATTCGTAAAAAAATGTCAGTAATCGATTGCCGTGTGAATCATTTTTGTCAAATTTCAATTGGCAAAATTATAAAAAAAAACATGACCTAAAAAAATGCAACTATTTTAAGGGGGCCGATACATTGAAAGTGTGTTTTTTTAAAGAATTTTTTTGATAGGGAAGGAATAAGCGGATCGAGTTAATTTTTTTATTAGTTCACCACAAGAGCTTGTACATTAGAAAACATTTTTTTTTCGTGTGCCGGCGTTTCAAAATGGCAGCGAAGCCCGTGACTCTAAAGCCCCCTCTTACTTCAGTCGCTGCGTTCTCGCGGCGGTAGTGCTGGCTGAAACGAAGCAGGAAGAAAAGATTGTCGAAAGACAGTTGTGACTTCAATGTTAACCTAACTTTGAGACAAAAAAAAATTCTTTCCCCAATGCGACTTGAATGAAAATTTTGCTTGTTTTTTTGGCTGAATTCGCAACCTCTACGGTCGGATATTTTGAAATCGGCTATGGATGTAGGTTCATCCAGTAGACAAGGGTCTTTTGAAACTACAGTAAAATTTTCAGCGTGATTGAACCTTTTTTAATAAAGTTATCGTGCAGCGTGTAGTCGAAAATGTCGTTTCGAGGAATTTGAGTTCAAAATTTGAGAAAGTACAAAGACGAGTTCTCTACTTACATATTGGTCGGTTATGCCTGCGCCGTAGAATTGTCCTTCCTCTTGTTCAAGCAGCTGATTTTCGGCAAAAGTTTTTTTTTTCCGAGCCGTTCTTGCTTCTTTTGAATCGAGAAATGTGTGCCGGTCTGCGGGGAGCGGGGCGGTCCGGAGACGGAGCGATGGACAGCTGCTCACCCGCGCTACCTAACATCGCCGCTTCTATGTGAGATTCCATGAGACCGGATTGAGATATCGAGAAACGCTCTTAGACACGCGTTCTCAACACCTTATAGAATATATTCCCGACGAAAAAAAAAAAATTTTTTTTTGATTTTACATATATCGGCCCCCTTAAAGTCATTTATTTACCCTTAAAATTGATAAATCCGTTACAATTCTTTTACAGCACTATAATACAACTCTTTATAAAGAAAATGAGCCCAATACCGTTACTGTCGTACCCTTTGAGAAAACCTAGCCAATTTTCGACAACGTCTATTTTTTGGAATAATCAATTTAATCAAATCAAAATAAAAGATATTTTCAAATTGTTCAAAAACGTATTTTTTCGGCTTGCCGTACATTTCAAAAGATGTAGCGAAAACAAGAAGAGCCGATTTTTGACGGCTTTTTCGACATATGTACATATCTCGAAAACACTTATCACAATCGATACTCACAAAAATATCAATCGATAGATCTTTTTAGCACCTCCATCTTTATAATTAAAATTTTTCGATTAGAGTCATATTTTTTTGTTTATTTACAAATAACTGTTATTCTCAACTTTCCAAATTTTTTGGGTTAAGGGGGATGGCCACTGTGACGTGTGAAAAAATGAGTGATTTTCGGGAATTTTTCTGACCGCGAAAATAGAGGAATATCATGATCGTTTAATTTAATTATTTTATAAAGTGTAGATTGACCAATATTTACATACATTTTTATTAAAAAATATTAAATAGTTTTAAAGTTATGAGCGTTGCCGTAGAGTCCAAAACAAAATTCCCCCTCCATGGTCGCATCGATTATTCAAGAACGGGTTATCAGAAAAAACAAAATTAAAGTTCATTATAATCTATATGAATGTAGTTTTCGTTGTACGTAGCAGATTTTTTTGATTTTGATTTTTCACAAAATGGCGATTAATTGAACATTTTTTCCATCATTTCGACCCTTTTTTTTGTTTCAAAACAGCCTAAAAAATAGTAAAAATTAATTTTTTTTTAAATCGGCTACGCTTAACCATAGCCACAGCAAATGCGAACAAAATTAAAACAAAAAATTGAAAATCGGTTAACAATTGACCGAGTTATCGATGCGACCAGTTTGAAAAAAGTCATTTCTAGGGCCTTCCCCCGTTTGCCATTTCATATCGCGTCCATTGAAACAAAAACCTTTCTTTGAATTTATTTTCTATACAACCGTATTTTTGGTTTCCGAGTATGAATTTTTGTAAATTTAACATTGGGCCGTGACAGGTCGATTGGGCAATTTACTCTTCAAGCCCTTTCAAATGACATATCGAGCAATAAAGTCCGTGCAGTAATTTAATTTAATTTAATTTTGTTTTATGCCATAAAAATGTTGTAAGTCGTGCAATTTAAAACACGATGTTTACACGTAAAGGTCCATTGCATTTACCACTACATGCACTGGTTCTTTTCCTGGATAAGTGAAATAATTCCAGAGAACATGCTTAATTAGTTTGAGCACGCAGCCTATTGAAATGTCAAGGGAGTGGAAACACTTTGATGGTGGCATGTCTGGTGCTATTTATGAGCAAATATTCGACAATTCCATTAATTTTACAGCTTGCCAGCAAATCTTCCTGCTTTTATATCTTACATTTCGACTGACTTGTGTACTCTTCCTGTTTTACAAGCTGTACGTGTTCCCTGTGCTCTGGCTCCTCGGAACAAAACTTTTCGGGAATAATGTGTCTTTCTTGTAAAACAGCGAACAGTAGACAACAAATGAGAGCACCCTGTTCGGGTGGAACGACAAACTCATCACGCTGGACACGAAAGTGTCAAGAAACTTATTCAATCTTTAAATATTTACGGGGCCGAAGCAGCGACTATTCACGACCGTGTCGCTATTCATGTTATCCAATAAAAGTGGTGGCAAAACGGGAACTACACGGATATTCGTGTTTTTCGTGATTTTTGAAAATCATCGGATTATCGTTGCCCGTGTCAGCAAGCTAGTATAGAACTCAACGCTATCAATAGCAGTCAAGCAGGCGGGATAGGGCTACGGGTACGGGTACGAGGTCCATTCGTACGCTTCGAGCAACGACAAGCACTCGGAGGTACAAAGCCACGAAAGTGTCTTTAGTGCCAGCACCCCGACGTGTCAATCAAATTACAGTGCCTAAAAATGGGATGAATATCTCGTGTCGGCTTTTCAGGGAGTTCCCTGGTTGCATGAATCTGTCAGGGTAATCACCCGACAAAGGGACCATAACTCAAAAATTCTCACGTTCTACACGGCTGCGCGCAAACTGCTCCTATTTCTGTCAAAACATCGGAGA
The DNA here is from genome assembly GCA_947538895.1 of Neoitamus cyanurus. Lineage (NCBI taxonomy): Eukaryota > Metazoa > Arthropoda > Insecta > Diptera > Asilidae > Neoitamus > Neoitamus cyanurus. The sequence continues at coordinate 3,983,333 of OX384540.1, forward strand.
TGTTGATGTTGATTCTTCTGCATATTCTCGCTGCTGTTTTAATGACTCCCCCCCTGCCCAGGTTGCTTGACTTCACGGTATTCATAGTGTAATCCCCTGATGTGTGTGACGCGCTTTTGTGACATGGGTGAAGATAATTTTGTCAAGCGTGAACTATAAAATTGCATTTCTTCACTTCATCAGCATAAGGCGACAAAATTGGCTTCATTACGTTCAACAGAGGGGGAGAGCCAAAAGTACAGGGTATGGAGTTCATTTGATAACTTGCATTTGACTACTGAGGGCGCGAACATTTTACGCCAGTTTACAATATCTTAAAAGGGAATAAACGGTATTGAGAGAAACCATTTTGATTTGAGGTACATATACTAAAGCTAGCTGGGACAAACTATTTCAGATGATTAAGGCTAAGAACACTAAGACCAAATAGTGTATTTTCACCAAAATTAGACATTAAACTGTACCTACATACAGTTGTGGTCAAAATAATAAGAATGCATGGATCAGAATTCATTTATAAAATTGCTGTTCAATTCTCCGGAAGTTACCTATTAGTATATCTTTTCTTGATAATCAGATAATCCATGAAAATAATAATTAATAAAAAAAATTTCAAAAACAAGCCTTTATTAAGGTGACCTTCTCCTAACTGGGGTACAAAAAAATCGATTTTTTTTTTTCACGGAAAAACATACCTTAATATGTCTATAATCGTGTCCCAAAATTTCACGGAAAAAAAAATATGGTTTTCGAGTTATAGTGCTATATATTTGGTGACCTCTTAACTGGGGTACAAAAAAATCGATTTTTTTTTTCACGGAAAATCATACCTTAATATGTCTAGAATCATGTCCCAAAATTTCACGAAAAAAAAATATATGGTTTTCGAGTTATAGTGCTATTAATTAATTCTGTAAGTCTGCTCATTTCCTCGGTATTGTGCGAAATATTCCACTCAAAAACTTTTTTTTCTTTAAACGCATTTTTCTCGACTTAATTTTTTCAATCGTAGTTCCACGATATCTCTTGAACCGCTCAACCGATTTCCATAAACCTGAGTTCAATTTGTTCTGAATTCAATTGTTCACAAATCTATCTAGGATATAAGACAAAACCCAAGTAGTTTTTTTTTTACAGCACTTTTTGTAAAAAATTTGTCGAAAAATTCTCGATTTTTGACTTCAAAAGGCTGCAATTTTTGTTTTAGTCGAGCGATTCCTTAGATCCTAGTTAGATTTATACATTCTAATGTCTAATTTAAGTGGTTTTTTGATTTTTCTGTGTCAGATGATTTGGCGAGCCGCAATCACGGAATTACGGAAAAAGGCCGATTTTTTTTGGCGCCCTCTGGCGGCGACGGGTGAGCGAGAAATGAAAAAATAAAAAAACAATTTCTAGTTTTTGTTAAAGACTTCCAAATAAAAAAAGATTCAAGGTCATATGTTGTTTGGTTTTCTTGTAAAAAAATCCCAAACTTTTGCTTTTTTTTAATTCAGTTAGGAGAAGGTCACCTTAAATGAAATTAAATTCTTTTATCAGATGAACTAAACAGTAGAAATTAATATTTTTCTTTGAGCCACCTATAACATATGTGGCTATAAGTAAAAACTTTGGCGCGCTCAGGTTTCACTCATTTATAAAACTGGACGAACTGAGCGCCCAAGCGTTTACTTATAGTCACATACAGGTGCAACAGATAAACAAATTATTTTCTACTTTTTAGTCTATTATGTCTTATTCAAGTTCCTAATTTGATACCCATATCAAGGGGGCTGTAAATATAATACTAATCCGTCATCTTGTGCTTTGTGCTTTTGTGTATTCTACTCGTTATACCCTTTCATTTGATATCCATGTCGGAGGGGTTATAAAGGAAAAAGTAATCCATCATTTTGTGGTGGCCGCCATATTGGATGTACCATTTAATTGAATAGACTATATTGTATTGTGTTCTGAACCAAAGTTGTGTGCAAAATTTCAGCATGATCCGGAAAGCAAGTTAAATAAAAACGTGTGAAAACACTGCACACACTGCATAAAAGCCTAGTCGAATAATGTGTCCGTCAGTAATTTTCAGTGGGTCAAAAAAAAATCTTCAAATATTCCTAACATTTTCAAATAACAAACCATATAAAATCAACGGTCTTGCAAAAAACTCTTGTTCGTCGTGTTTTCCAAAAAATCCTGATTTGCTATTTAATTTAATGTCCAGGCCATAGACATGATTTGTTTTAAACCATCTTTGAACTACCCGAGCGCTTTGTTTTGGAGCATTGCCCTGCTTAAGGATCCATCCCATTTAACAGACGGAGGAGGAAATATCCGCATAAGTAGCATGGTGTTGTCCATTATTTCCATGTACCTTTCTTTTGTCATATTTTGCTTGATCCAAAATAATGGCCCCACTTTTTAATGTTTCCTCTCTCATGTGTTGCTACTGTGTTTTTAGGATCGAACTCCACATTTTTTGACCTTCTGACATATGTACATTCGTCCGGCGCCACCAAAAGACAACATTAGTTTTGTCACTAAATGGAATATTTTTCCAATCCCGCTGATATCCATCATTATAATTACATTCCGTAAAATCTAATCGCCTCTTTTTACCCGACAACGAAAGGGTTATGTGTTCATCAGCCTATCTATGCATGCTTGTCCAGACGTTACGGCCTAGAGCCCCACTGGATTTATCGATATGGATAAATAAGAGGTCGTTAGAATCGTATTAATGCTCCGGTTGTTATAGGTTATATAACGTTATAAAGAAAGCAAAATGGCGGCCACCATACGCCAAAAGTCTGACAATAAAATAAAATTCCACGAAATATTTTTTATATGGACATCAAATGAAAGCGCTGCACGAGTAAAATACGATAAACTATGTAACGTCATCCTAAATCCAATATGATGGAGGCCCCTAGATGACGCATTACCTTTTTTTAAAAGCTTTCTCGATTTGGGTATCAAATGAAAGGGTTTGCCGAGTAAAATGCAACATGACATGTGACGTCATTCTAACCCCCCGCTTCAAAATGGCGGATTACATTTTTCTTCACAACTCACTTCACATGTAAAATTACTAGTGTGAGCTGCCCGCTTGATCATGTCATAACATTACTTACCTACGACCAAGGAGATTATACTCTACTAAACATCTTCTAATAGTTCTAGAACTCATTTCCAGGAGTAACTCCCGTTTTATGGAAGATGAAGTAGCAAATGGATTCTTGCGTTCGTTCCTCCCGAACTACTCTTTTATTAGGGTTCCGTAGCCAATTTTGTCATGTCCGTCTGTGTTTCCGTCCGTATGTCACAGCTTTATAACTCCGCCATTTCTCCACCGATTCTGATTAATTTTTATAATATAAGTAGGCGTCTTATGTCAACCGGCATTTAATTGTGTAATGAAATTACAAAAAAAAGAAATGGGGTAGGTTTCCATAGTTTTTCCAGAACTGAGGGATGACATTTTTTATTTTCGCGCACCTTATTGTGTTGGGTATCCTTGAACATGTCTTTAAAAATGCATTAAAGGTTCTTAAGAAAATTTTTCCTCCCTTCCTTTGGTGAATATTTCGCGAGATATCAGCTCGCTCCTACAGTCGTTAAAAATGTGGCCCGTACTTATTATCGAAAACGCCGAACTTCGGAGAGAGATATGGCAACATTGGCAGGGACATAATAATCTACAGTACACAGGTTTTAAAAAGCAATTGTGGATTAATGTGGCACAGATCATGCACTTCTTCGGAAATTTTGTCCTTCCTCTATTTGAAATATTTCTGTGTACCCCGCTTCGACTTGTTGCAGTATAATATTCGTCACCTGGTATCAGTGAAATCTGTCTTGCAGCAGAAGTTTTTGTCATCCATTGCAGCACAATCGTAATTCGGCAAGTACTTTTCATAAAGTTTTTTCGCTCTTCTTTTTGCACTTTTCTCTTCCTCCCTCAGAAGCACTTTTTATAAGTTGTGGGTTCTTAATGAGTGCCTCCAAAAACGCCTGAATATCGTGCCAAGAGAAGTCAATCCAGCAAACTGCCCCGAATTTCGTCCAGTAGAGTGATATAGGGCACTAATGAAAATGAAGCGAAGGAGAAAATGGTTTTTTTTTTCCAAAAACGGGGTTGATTTTAGAAATAAATGGAAAAGAGCATACAAAAATGTTACTAATATAACTGCACTGGTGGGGGTGAACTTTAACCTGCCGATTTGCTCCCGAATATTTTTCGCCTTCTTGTCCCTGTTGTATTTCAGTCAATTTCAATATTTCAAGACAAATTTCAGTCTATTAGTCAGAAAATTAGAAGGCTTGAAAATACCGGGGGAAATCAGCAGGATAAATTTTGCTTCCAACGAACTGTACCTTCTAATGAAAGGCTTGAACAAAAAAGTTAAAATATTCTTTGAAAACAAATAATGTCTAGGTGTCTAGCATATACACTTTCGGTCATAAAAGATGCACCATGCAGTAAGTCCGATAATGCATATAATTGAACCCGGTAGGGGGTGTTAAGTTAAGTGGTGATAATGATAAAGTGAAAAAAGTGAAATTGCCGAAAAATACAAACAGTTGTTTTGGAACGAAAAAGTCAATAGGAATTTAACTATAGTGTTCGCTTGATGAAGAAAAGGAGAACATGGACCCTCTGGAAAGAACGAAAGGATCTGGAAGGAAACGGAAGGCAGATTCACGTACGGACAAGACATTACGGCGGATGTACTTGAAGGATTGCTTTAAAACTGCTGTCCGTATGAGGGCACTCAGGGATTATTAAAGTTGATCTTAGCGCCGAAACAATCCGCAGGACGTTACGAGAGATAGGACTATATGGAAGGGGACCAGCGAATAAACCCCAACGCTGTACTGAACACTGTACTGTAAGTTATAAAAATATACCAAATTATCTGGAAATTGTTTAATAAATGTTAAAACAAGTAAATAATAAAAAAAAGCTTGAAGGTTGACAGTTTTTTTTTTCATTTATTCTAAAAAAAACGGTGCGCAGATGAAACTCTGCCAAACTGTTAATGAGTTTATATTGATTATTATGGAAAAGAATCATTCCATTCAAAAAACTACATACCGTTTTATTAAACTTTATGATATGAATTTTAAGTGGTGCGGTTTTTATGGCCGCAAGTGTAAGTATTGCACTTGAAAGGTTAAGCAACAAGAAATAAAATACACAAATTTTGCTCAAAATTTGTCATTATTTGTTTTAGTACAAACAAAATTCAATGTGTGATTTTTTTAGACCACTTCTTATACTTTCTTGCTACTTGGCTCAGTTCTGACTGCAGTACTGACCCATAAACCTTAATTTAAAAAGTATGCTACTCAACATACCTAACGCAGTCTCGATTAGGGCAAATAGAATAAATATAATAATAAGACAAAACAAAATACGCTCTGTACAGCTAACGGTTACCTCATGCTCATGTACATATATGGCATCCGGCAAGATCAGAGTTCGTGCCGAAGCATGGACCGTTCAACCATCGATGGTCGAACCATGGTCGATGGTATCGAGCAAACAAACATTGATGATAAAACATCGAACATCGGTGACAAAACATCAATGTTCCGATACTATCGACCGTCGATGGTCATCCCTACCATGACTGAATGCCCTTTTAAAAAGTTGGTTGGGCTGCTCCAAAGAAATAGTTGACATGCTTTGTGCCACACCTATCCGGATCTTTCGTGCTTGTCAAAACAGTCATTCGTGACCATGGACAATGAAGAAATTGGTAACCGCCAAGCTTTCTTACAGTCTTACAGTGACGACGACGTGTGAGTTCGACTGCTTACTTCCCCATTCCATATCTCTCTGGGCTAATCAGACGCCATATATCACATCTGATTGAATAAGTGGTCGATAATAGTCGCCAGATAAAGAGGCATACCTCCAACTCTTAAGAAAGCCGGTGTCTCGCCTGCGATGCTATCGGGGGAACTGAACCCAGCGCCACTGCGAACAGTCCATAAATTCGCGCAGCGCCGTTCAAAAAATAATTTCCATTTCCGAAGATGATTTAATTCTCCGTCGGATAAGAGTCCGCACTCCGCACTATTCTGCCCAATTGAATTAACAGCTCTTGGTACTGCGCGAGATAATTATCGGCGTTTGTTTTAGCTGACATGGCGACCGCACATCGCCTTACTGTGCATAACTTTCTGGTTCGGATGATGGATGTCTTCAACCGAGATTCCTTCGTGCATAATAGTCGGGAATTGAGCAAGTCTTTCACTGGGATGTTTTCCGTTTTTACCGTCTTGCTGGCTGGTTGCGGCTCTCGCTGGTGCAGTTTCGGATGCAGGCAACAATTACTGGACTGAGTGAAACATCCAGGAGCTAGACAATGAGTCGTTTGGATGATAAGTGTTCACGGTGCACTGGATTTATTTGTGAAATTCGCAGACACAATCCAGTAGCGAAACACACACTTTTTGTCGCGGCTAGAATGCCTCAAGTAACTGTTGCTGCGGTTCGCCCGCACCTGGGACCCACAGAACTTTTGGTCTCTTGCAAAAAGTCACGGAATTTTCCTTGGGAATTAAATTCCAAGGCGCCTCAGCCGCGCCGCTCCTGCATAAACTCACCTAATTTACAGCTATGAGGAGACGCATTAAATATTCGATGAATGCCGACTTAATTATAAGAATTTAATGCAAAACATTTGGAACAGTTTTGGATCGTACAAACGTACTCAGCTGTGCCCCTCCTCATTCATTCACGAGACTAAGGTGTGACAGCATCAGCAGGCGTCGTCGTGTGCCGTGCCGTGCCGCTGCTGATGACTACACTGACGCCAAGGGTAAGTATCTGTGAACAATTTGATGGTGGCTCGGAAGAATCTCCAGCTGTTGCCGCCAACTTGGATATTTTGAAACTTTCCCTGATTCCCTATTCCGAGGAGTGATTACATGGGAGCAGTGCGGAATGTCGACTTAATTTTAAAGTAAATTCAGCGAATCAGACTTTAATATACACACTTCCTCCTTCCTCATAGGTTTGCTTTACATTGGGTTGTTTTTATTTTCCTTTCATGTTCATCAAATACTTTCTACAAAATTGTTAGAAAATAAATAGCACCGATATTTCAAAAATACTTTATGTTTATTGTGATTTTCTATGTTAGTAAAGATTGTCTCAACAAGAATTTGATTTTTTTTGTTTTTTGTTAAATAGGGGAGAGAGGACTAAGATGGGGTAGCAGGGCAAGATAGGTTACTATAATTTTTTCCGAAATCTGAAAAGAACAGGTATAATTGTCAAAGGGTCTTTGACCCGTTACCACATTTATTTCTAATCGCACCAACGCACTATGGGGCCAAATCTCAAAAAGCTGGCCAAAACCTAAAAAAAAAAGTTTTCAAATTGGGATTTTTTAATCTCAAATTGGCTAAAGTACTTCCCAGTGCTATAGAATCAAGCGATAATAGGACCCCAACTGGACGCTCACCCGTAGAATGCCAGCGTGAAAGTGGCATCCAAGGGTAGCAGTGATTGTGTGTTTTGAAGAGAGAAAAAGTTCTCGTTTTCAAGAAGGCACAAAATATTCAAAATTTGACAGATTTCAATAAAACAAAATGGAATCGTCAGTTAAAGATTAGTAGAATATTATAAAATTAATTTAGTTACTGTATTATTAAACACTAATTTTAGAGAGAGATAGACTTTTTTACATTTTATACTCAAAAACTATGTAAGATGCCATGTTAAAATGGAAATATAAAAAATGTTCCGCATTGTTCCGCTCTGAAACGATTGGAGGTGATAAATTAGATAAATAAGAAATAAAATTAAGAAAAATCAGCGCCGCATATCACCGACCGCGTTTTTAATCGATTTTTTTCGAAAAATGTAAGCATAACCTGTTTCGCTGGACAAAAATCGAAAAAGTGATAAATCGTTTCAAAAGTCGGTATTATATGGTTCTCGGGGGCACTGATTTCGAATCTGATATCGGATTTACAAAATTCAAAATGGCGGACCGGAAGTGACGTAATATTTTACGAAAAAATTGAGTTAGCGCTCTGAAACTCGGTTTAATATTGTTTGCGGGGTCGCTGATTACGAATATGATATGAGATACATAAAAATTCAAAATGGCGAACCGGAAGTGACTTAAATTTTTGCAATTTTTAATTTTATAAATCCGATATCAGATTCGTAATCAGCGCCCCCGGAAACCATACAATACCGAGTTTCAAAGCGCTAACTCAATTATTTCGTAAAACATTACTTCACTTCCGGTCCGCCATTTTGAATTTCATAAATCTCATTTCAGATTCGTAATCAGCGACCCCGCAAACCATATAAAACCGAGTTTCAGAGCGCTAACTCAAGTTTTTCGTAAAACATTACGTCACTTCCGGTCCGCCATTTTGAATTTTATGAATCTGATATCAGATTCGTAATCAGCGCCCCTGAAAACTATATTATACCGAGTTTCAGAGCGCTAACTCAAGTTTTTCGTAAAACATTACGTCACTTCCGGTCCGCCATTTTGATTTTTATGAATCTGATATCAGATTCGTAATCAGCGCCCCTGAAAACTATATTATACCGAGTTTCAGAGCGCTAACTCAATTTTTTCGTAAAACATTACGTCACTTCCGGTCCGCCATTTTGATTTTTCTAAATCCGATATCAGATTCGTAATCAGCGCCCCCAAAAACCCCCGAGTGAGAGATTTCAGATCGATAACTTGAATTTTTTAGTTTTGGCCAGCTTTTTGGGATTTGGCCCCACTGTGCAACGCAGCTGTGAAAGAAAGACACAGTTACACTGAGCGAAGTTATTTCTTAAAACAGCATAATTTATAGCAAAAATCCGATATATGTATATATGTATGCACTATACCCGATTTCACGCCAACCATATAGTTTCTAGACACATCATATTATGTATGTACAGGGTCTTTCAATAAGGACGCTCGCCTTTTAAATGTAAATAAAACAAGTTGTGTGTGAGGTATCCACTTGATTTTTATTGTTTTTTTCACGTCGCCCTCAAATCACTCGTGCAGAATATATATCGTGGCATGCGTTGTGTGGCACGTAGCGCTGTCCTGTTAGAACCACATGTCATCGGTATCTATATCACCCAGTTTAGGCCACAAGAATTTTCTTAACATTGATCTGCAGCGCTCGCCGTTGACGGTTATGGCAATGCCAGTTTCGTTTTGAAAGAAATACGGATCGATGATTCCGCCAGACGCAAAGCCGCGGCGGACATTTGAACGGTAAGGAAGGGTAAACGGTTCCACAGTGAGCCATGTCCCATAGTTAACCTTTTGCATATACGATAAAATTATCCATAGTAATAATAAAATAAACGAGGCAGTTTAAGCGGCACCCACTATCGCTTCTATCAGAGAAGTGCGGTTAAGTTAAGAAGTCAGTTAAAAATATTTTGCGTCATTATGTAAAAACATCTTTCATAATATATTTGTTCCAGTTCCATATTTATGTTATGTAATCGTGATGTTAAGATTTTATATTGAATATCATCCTGTGCGGAATATTAATCAATATTATAGATGTAGCTGATAACAAATATGGTATAAATAATTTTGATTTCCAATCGTCAAACAATTATGTATGTACCTCATGTCCAACAATGAACCAAAGTCAAGCAGCAGTAGTGTTTATTTGTGATTGTATCTCAAAGATTATCTTGAGTACCTAGCTAGTTTGAGGTGGGCCAAAAGAGAGCACCCTATTGGAAGATGCTCTTATTTTTGCAAATGGCCGCCAATGTCAAATCTGTTCTGACATTTGTGGACTAGACAGGTGTAGAATACAAGTGAACAAGCCATGGAGCGGTACACTCCCCAAGAACGCGGAATAGTCGTGTCTATTTCGAATAATCGTGCCTCATCTCTCGTTTTGGCGATTTGCACTGGCCCGCAAGATCGCCCGATTTAACCGTTCCACTCTTTCTTGTGGGGTTTTTTGAAGTCCCGTGTTTACGTGAACAAGCCCGAGACCCTGGAAGCCCTCAAGGACAACATTCGACACGAGTGCGAGAATCTGTCGCCCGAAGTTCTCGCCGAAGTGATGAAAACGAGCCCGTATGGCAATCAATTGTGACGGCGCCCATTTGGCCGATATCATCTTCTCGACTCGACCAATAAAATTCTAAAGGTTCAAATAAACATAATCAAAAAACAGAATCGAAGTTTTTCATTTAGAAAAAAAATGAGAGCCATCGGATGACTTCTTTTGGCCCACCTTTTGTTTAAAAACATTAAAATTGACTTGTGTGTTAATTTGGTCATTGAAGAAGCTCTTATTTCGGTTTTTATCCCACAACGGAAGCATGCACTACGTTTGTCCGGATGTTCCGGCTTAGAGCCCCACTGTATTAACCGATTTGGATAAATGAGGGGTCGTTGGAATCGTATTAATCCTCCGGGTGTCATAGACTGCATGAAGTTTCGAAAAAAGCAAAACTACGATCGACTGGATTGTAATAGTAGTATTCTTAAGTAGATTTAAGTTTTAACATTTGAATTATAGCTTTAGTTAAAGAAAAACATATTTGTTGGGTTTTAGTAAAAATAAATTTCTCCCAAATTATATAAATACTAGCTGACCCGACAGACGTTGTCCTGTCTTAACTATGAATATTCATTTCGAACTGGAATAAATAATATAAAAATAATTATTTCATAAACATAGTGTTTATTGTAATGCTTTTTGATACACAACATTGTTAGTTTTGTTTTCTGGCGCGTAAATAAATAATGCTGATGGTTTTCCGACACGGGAACAGGCGACATACAATTGGCCATGTGAAAAACATGGATTTTTAAGATCGACCGACGCACAGTGTTTCCTTTTCCCGATTTTGTGGCCAAAAATACTTTTTATGGTTTTTTGGGTCGCAAGTGCCATGTTATAGGTATCGTTGGAAAGGGGAGGGAGTGTAGAATACGTTGGTGAAAAAATGGTTGGTGAAAAGTGTGAAATGTGGGAATTATTGGTGGAAACGTGTTTTTGTTGTAGGGGAGGGGAGGAGGGTGATAACCCTCAGAGGTGTATCTCAGGGGTAGGAAGAATAATCACTATGGAAAATGGTCCGTGTTGGTGAAAGTTGGTGAAACTCATTGAATATCGTCAAAACGTAGTTTTTTCGGTCGGCACCGACTAAATTAAAACGGCTGTGGAAGAAAAGTGAATGAATGAATTGGAATGATTTTTTCACCAATCGATAGCTAGGGAAGCCGAGTAGTTAACGGTAGAAGAAGCATTTCAAAAACTATCTATATAAGAAGTGTATAATATGAAAATGGGGTGATGGGGAAATTTAGTGTGAAAATTGTGCGATTTTTTGGGGGGAAAGTAAAAGAAATTTGAAAGTCTCTATAGTTTTCTGTAATAGGGGGAGTGAATAGCTATCGTTTGAGATATGAATGAAAATTGTGTTGCCATATTGCCACAACTAAGGTTGGAGATTGAGAAAACTGCTCCGACAAAATGTGAAAAAAAAAAAATTAATTTGTATGAAAAGGTAAAAAAAATGTAAAGTCGAAATATTTAAAGGACATAAGTGTGCATCTAAGAAAAATAGTCGCAAAGTGCTAACAATACTCGGAAAAGATGAGAAAATTTGGGGTGGTTGAAAATGTTCAAAAATCGATAAAAAAAAAGAAGAAGAAGAAGAGCGAAATGGTGTGACATTTTTGATAGTCCTCCCCACCACCTTTCAAATGAGACCAAAAACTCATAAATCGGATAAATAAATTGTCAAATGCCTCGAGCGCTAAATTTCCATGTCGCGCGCGAGCTAACTGTAATGGCGCCCTACAGCGCTAGAGCGCCTAAGAGCAGCTGGAAATCGCACAAATCGCAAGTTTAGACTTCCCTTTAAACTTTCTATTTGGTGTCAATTCTGAACACGGCGGTTCATGTAACCATAACTCTACTTGAAAATCAGTTATCGGAAAAAAACACCGATTTTACAAGACTATATACTAATACACATATAATAGTGAAAAATCACATATTTCCATGATTCAAGCGTCATTATTTAATATACTTACACCAATAAACAAAATCCAAAAGGAATTGTTGAAATAGAGTCACTGAGTTTGGAAATATACTAGGTCAAAGATCGTATTGTCATATCTTGGTTAGTAACGGAATCAACCCATTTTGTATGTTATCAATTCGCCAGCTATCTTATTTTGAACCTGAAAATTCATTTCGTTGACATTTATGTTTTTTGTAATTTTGAGCAAAGTTTGGGAAAACCTTCTCGATGAGTTCGGTATTTGATTCGGTAAAGTGACAAATATTGGTAGGGTATGTAATGTATTCAGACGATGAGTCAACATGAATTTTTCCATTACCAATATCGAGCAATAGCTTTGAAAAAACTTCTCCAGTTCGACTCGCATGTTCATATTTAATTTGATTGTTTTGACGTATTTCCCTAAAATAGATGACTTCATACATGCATTAAGTCGGCTGGCGTTGCTCGTGGAATCACTGGCAATGTTTGTCGAAAATCACCTGCCAATAGAATCATCGCACCACCAAACCAGTTTTGGTTGTTTCGTAAATCTTGGATCGTGCGGTCTAATGCCTCCAAAGATTTTTTTGTGTTCCATTGTGCATTCATCCCAAACGATCAATCTGCTTTTCTGCAACACTTTGGCCATCGCAGAATTCCTCGTTGCCAAAATCAATGATATCAAAAAAGTTTTTCCAGTTCCACCCGGAGCATCTAAGAAAAAAATTCCGCCAGCTCCATCGTTCACTATCTTCATGAGCGTATCGTAGGCATATTTTTGTTGGTTATTTAAAAGGGGAACGTTTCTTTGAACGGTTTCTCTTACGTATAATGCCTCGGAATCGTATTGGGTTTCGCGTCTCAATTTATGATTAAATGCATTCCTAATTGTATTCATCCTTTGTTGGTAAGCATCAAGCACATGTCTTCAATTAAAATTAATTCTTCATTGTGAATTTCTTCGTTCATTTGCAAATCTGCATTCGATGTTCTAAGACGCATCTGATGTGATATATCTTCGGCCATGTGATCTTTATATTTGTTCCATAAATCAATTCGTGTTGTTGGGAAGCATGTAGACAAAATTATAGAAAACAATGTTCGTATTTGTTTAGCATTTGACGAAATCACAGCATCTTCGAGAGTGTGGTCCCAATGAGTGTCATTCTGTAGCAATCCCAAACGTTGACAGGCTTCTCTGTATATGCCGCACAATACACCATTAACAGTTCGCAGATGTTGGAATGATATTGGGCCACGAACGTTGACTAAAAGTAAACGCAAATAAAAATATTCGTCTTGGCTGTGATGAACTGTGTAAAGACGTCCTAGTGCATCGGTGGAAAATACTTGTGGGTGACCTAGAACTGGCTGTCCTTGTTTTCGTGTTTGAAATTTCTTTGACGATTGATTCCAGGTATAATATCTTGGCATTTCTGAGTAAAGCAGTGTTCTGGCAAAGTCATCATTCACATTTCAAAGAAGCTGGTCAATGTTGTCGATGGCGGTCTGTCAACTCGTTGTAATACGTTCTCCGCTGTAAAATACACTCTTTGACCATTTTCCAAATGTACGGCCAAGTGAACAACTGTGGGGTGTCTAAAGATGGATGAAATCGGTAAAAAAATATGTATCTATCTATCTATCTATATTGCAGTTGTGACAGCCACTGTAACGACAAAGTTAGGGTATCAATCCCAATACTAGAAATCAGAAGTGTTGCTCTTGTAAAGGATAAAATTAGCCGGAAGATATTATCGACAAAGTACGAAGACGGTACCCCGAATATGCCACCATTGAATCCCCCCCCCCCCCCCCCCCCCCATACATTTAAAAAGTGCACAAACGCATGAAATTTAGATTTGATCGCATTTTTGTTTTTCTAAATTGGATGAGGGTTGTGGATTTTGCAAATGACAACCGTCTTTTAGGTTACCGATGGGGAACTAAACGCGCCTTCAGGCGAGCAAATGTAGTCGTTTAGCGAGCACCAAAATTAAAATTTACACGTCCAATTTGAAAAAAAGGACTTGTCGAACATAATGACGATCATTAAATTCACAATGCAAAAGCGATGCATAACGACCGTGTACGAGGATTTCTTCCGACACTTTTTAATAATATTCTGCTGCTCTTCTTCCTACCTTTTGCATTTGGTTGAGCTGCAGGGTTGCTCGGGCCACAAGCCACTGTCCAGATTCTATCAAGATTTCGGCAGTTTTACAGCTGTTCGAGCGGTAAGACATCAGCGCTGATGGCTCTTGCAGGTTGCACTGAATAATTTGTGTATGTTACTGAGCAGCGAAGACAGGTCCTGTCCAGGACACTATCAGATAGCCCCTCCGAGCGACCAGTCGGTCATCGTGTCTGGAGATCAATTTTGCATCATTTAGATGTTTTTTAGATGTTTCCATCATTATTCATGGCAGCAGACGCCACCGAAGAAAAGTTGGCCTTTTGATCGCTTTCGACATAATCGTTAGATGTGCTCGGTGCGCGGCTCTTGGGCTTTTAATTTTTTACAAATGTTCAACAAATTGATTACACGGTGGATTATTTCGCTACCTCCGCGCGCATCTGACGTGAATTTTCCCTCGGTTGTTTTTGTATGTCACCCAAGAGATTATGCTTCGGTCGGTGCGGCTCGAAGATGATGCAACGGCGATGATGATTTGTGGTTGTCGCGCCGGTTAGGTGGATGATCTACGGCTGGCCTTTAGAGTGCAATTTGATGACTCTTGCACTGATTTACTTAACTCGCCGTGAGTTTCATATGTCACACACTTGTTCGATTGATTTTCTGCAATGTCAGGTGGAATAATTCTTTTCGCCAGGTGCTTATTTAGTTCTCGTTTTGTTCCCGACGGCCCTAGAATTTATTCAGCTGTTGGAGTAAATTTCGGTGCTTTATTTTCGTCGTTTTGCTCTTTTAAAGTTTTATAAAAGTGTCCGTTGTCAGTATATTTTATTTAACAACAAAAGTGGTACCTAATTTGTCGACCGTACAAGTTTCACCTGATTTCGATACTCTACCACCTCTAGGTGCAGAAAAAGTAGGTTCGACCAAAATGTCTGTGCGTTGGACTTTGTGTTTCTGTGTGAGGTTGTCGCTGCTTAGATTTGGCTCCTAAGTAGACGGGGCAGCTGGTTACATAAATGTGAAATGATCGAGTACCTATAGTCGAGATTTGTGCTTAAATAGTTTCTAAAGGCATTCAGAAAGTTAAAGCCCATCAACTAGTACAAGCGGCGGAGATTTTCCTTTAAGCGTAAAACGTGTTTTTCAATTTTTGCGGCTTCTATTAAAGTTACGACAAAATAATGGAACCAACGTAGAGGGCGCTTCAAGCCCTACAAGTTTGCCTTTTATGACTTTTGGAGTAATTGTCACAGTTGACCGCCTGGGGCTGATTTCGGACATTGTGAACGATGTATTCGTCTTAGTCTAAGCGCCCACTAGGAAAGATTAAGCATTAAGTATTGATATACCCCAGACACATCTGGAGAGAAGAGAAAAATATATATAGATATACTCTTCGACAGGGAGCTTAAAGAAACGTAAAAATCTGTCTACAACATTTATCATTATTTTTAATAACTCTCCTCAAAACGATTAGAAATTTTTGAAAAATAACTAGAGGATGCTCGCTGCACTCGGTATGGCAAATCATGGTAACGCTTATGTAGCTCTGACATTGTTTAAGCCTCAGTATTCACTTCTGTTATTTGGTATAACATAATTAGTCATGTAATACGTAAAACTTTAGAACTGTATTTAATCATTCGTCTGTGATAAAAGAAAAAAACAAGGGGCACGACACTGAAAGCGACATTTTCTCGCGCAATTATAAACAATTTACTTTGTCGATTAGCCTCAGGTTTAACTTCTGTAACTGTACTTATTGCATTTTATTGGTGTAAACTTACGATAAACAAAATGTCAAAACTATACCTTATTATTTTTTTTTCGGTTTCTTATTTACTAAAATTCTTTATCGCTTCTGAGAGCACTTGGGCATTTTGACAATATTTTTTCTTTTAGGGTCTTTCATTATGGATGCTCGACTTTTAAATGTGAATAAAACAAGTTGTGTGTGAGATATCTACTCCCTTTTTTTTATTTGAAAGAATATTTTATAGCAATTAGTATGGAATATATGTATAACTTCGTTTAAATGTCCGCTCGGCTTTGCCTTGTGGCACGTATTCGGAAGGTCTAATTTTCGATGACTTTGTCGGATAAATCTGGTTGAATTTACTGGATAACGTTCGTTATGTTGACTTTGAGGGTATCAATTGTTTGCGGCTTACTGGCATAGACTTGTGATGTAAGATAGCCCCAAACGAAGAAGTCTAAAGGCGTTAAATCACACGGTCTCGGCCAGTCTCAAATCGCTCGTGCAGAATGTCCTTCGTGGCATGCGCTGTGTAGCACGTAGCGTCGTCTTGTTGGAACCACTTGTCGTCGGTATCTAACATATATTATCCAGTTTAGGTCACAAGAAGTTACTTCTCATCGATCTGTATTGCTCACCTTTGATGTCGCTAAAAATAATTTTTTTGGCGAAATTTGAGTTAACTTCCGAATACGTGCTGCCAAGCAAAACCGTGGCGGACATTTGATCGACATTATATTCCATACTTAATGCCATAGAATATTCTTTCAAATAAAATAGAAATGGAGTGGATATCTCACACGCAACTTGTTTTATTTACATTTAAAAGTCGAGCGTCCTTATTGAAAGACCCTATACAATGAAAAGCTACCACTGTACAAATTAACACGTTTGGATGCCCACGCATGCTCTTCACCTCAACATAGCCGTCTGACTGATGGGCTCTAACTTAGTGAATGTCATTAGAAACTTTCTCAGCACACTTTTATGTAGCCAGCTTTTAGACTAAAAGTAACGACTCGATCTCGTTCAAATACGTAATCAGGCTTTTGTTATTTTTACCCAAATAAGAAAACTTCATTAAGAGAGTCACCATTTACTCTAAACTCACCCTAATCATTTTACTCAAATGTATGTTAGTTAATAATACATCATAACCTCAAAGTTATGCTTGATCATATACATACCAAACTATTTGAGGTGCATAACAATTGAGAATTAGGCCACTTTGTTGACAGTACACTGCAAACCAGTTTTCATTATAGGTATATCTTATGACAACCAGTTCAAGACGTCCAAATTTTAATTTCAAACAACTTAAAATCCACTGAACTTACCAAATAAGTGGTTAAGTTTAAGTTAGTTTAATTTATTAATGCATAGCTGAAAGGGGATGACATCTGCTCCCAAATCTACGACATGATTATATTATTAATTAATTTTCAACGGATTTCCATAAAAATCAGTACTAGGGGGTTTTCGGGGTCGCTGAGATCGAATCTTCTATCAAAATTTGAGAATTAAAAGTTCGGATCTAATATGGTAATCGAAATTTCTCAATTTCAATGAAAATTAATATGAAGACGTCTTTGGGATTTTAGAATGTACTCATAATTAAAGTTGTAGCACTTTGTTACAGCTTTGTTTTTGCTTTCTTTAATTTTGTCCTAGCTCATACGAGTGTCGAGTTATTTGAATAAAATCGCCGTCGACTCATTTTTCAATTTGACAGCTGACGCGACGTATCGAAATTCGAAATTATTATATGTATTTCTCAATAGTTGCCCAATAAGCCCCCTATATCGCCGACGTCGCTGTCGTAGCATTTGCATGGTAAGCAGGGAATTTCGATATGATTGGACTATTAAACTTAGAAAGGTAACCATTAGTAAAATTTACTCCCGTGCATGTAAAAAGAGCGCGTTGCTCCGAAGTGCAGGATGGCAGACACTCCCCACCCCTATCTAGGCCAAATGTCGTCCCCATTGCAAGTGAATGAGTAACATCATAGCGGAGCTCTGCTGCGCATCTATCATTTCTAGGGTTAATGCGCAGTAAATTTCACTCCTGTTATCTTTCTAGGGTTAAAATAAGAGAGCTTGATTATTTTCGGCATATACGAGTATGTTCGAATACATGATCGCAGTTTTTGCTGACAATGAGTGCTGTATGGGAAAATCACCGTAATTGAAATGGACGAGAAAAAATTCGAAAAAAATTTACTTGTGCTTATTCACATTATGGGAAGCTTTACTCCAGGAATGGGCATATCCCTTTGTGGATTGGCATACATGCCATATGTAGATGCCAACCACCATAATGGGATCGTTCTTTTTTCCGAAGAACTTGCGGGCATTTAAACTTTTGTAGTGCCGAAACATTCAGCTCTGGGTAAAATTTGTCCTCAAGGTGAATAAAGAATGAAGGATTTCACTCCAGATAAAGTTTATAATATGGTAGAGCTCGCTTGTGTTTTAAATCAGGGAGCAGTCGGCAGCGCCACGTAATAAGTGGATTAACCCGGAAGGCGGACTACCCAGGCGGACATTTTGTCCCTATGCGACTATGGGTACACACACACGAGTTTATAGACCAATCCACATAAGTATCCACGCAAAGAAACCTAATTTATGGGCACAATATAAGCACTGCCAACGTACAAGAAGTAATTTTAAATCAAGCAGGGAGACACAAATAGTCCGCTTTTGCCTAAGCTCGAAAACAAAGGTCTTTCCCTTGAACAATGAAACTAAAGCCAATTTACAAGTTGCAAGTTAGTTAGGCAGGAGGGGTGGCCAGCGTTAACCCTTTCTATCTGTGTCCAGGTATTTCAGAATATCAATGGTGCAGAAGGCAAACACTGTACTGCGGATACACTCGCCCGTTCATAAATGGGCCGATGCCAGTGGCCAGGTTAAAATGACAACATTTGCCTACTTGTAGCAAAGGAACTGGGGTTGTATCGAGTAATGAACCACCTAGAGGCAGTTTAGCGCCGAACATTATGATGCATCCGTCTTTTATTTCGGGCAACATGGCTGGCAAAGGCTTTGTGCTGCTGCGATAGTACTCTAGACAATGGCGGAGTCAAAGTGGGCTGTAGTGGAGCGTGGTTGTTTGTCCTTCGACGAAATGAAATACGGCCCTGATGCTGATAAAACCATTCAAATTTTACTTATTCAGAAATGGGGATTTCAATTCTCTTTCCCTACTCTTTTCGAAATATCAGTAATGGAATCTAGTTAGTAGATTTATAAGTTCAGAAATCTCTTTAAGAAATTTGTAGAAGTTATTTGTTTTCTTCACATGTCCTAATAGTAGTCCATGAGTTCATTGTTGCATTGAGAAGAGCAAACCTTCCGATTAGTTATGGAATATTATTTCATTCGAATGGCTGCTTCGGCTGGGTTGGCAGTAGTTCATCCTGTCAACGAAATTTTGCAGTACTTTTTCAATTTCACCAATAGCTCGATAATTGTTTTGCTTATATGCCTGAATCGTTTCTAGATTGGACCCTTACCTTAATTTTAAAAACAAGTGTTCGGTGAACTGCGAAGGATTCAATTCAAAAATAAAATTCAAATCTAACCACGCGATGTAGGTACCTGGCGATTACGGGTACATTCTCCTAATCTTGCAAAATAAAATAAAATAAATTGGTCGGCTTGTTAATATGTAGAAACAAGTAGGCCTATTCTCAAAAACAAATTCAAATTTACATGTGACTCGAGTTCGTTCGGAGCATTTCTGGGAAAACAAATACGCAACCCGAATTGTACCCCGAGAGCCACGAAGTCTGAAGGTAGTTCCAGAAATCGGCTGTGCGTTAATATTTCAACTCCAGAAGATTGAAAACCGTTAGATGACTACCAATACGCTGAAAAGCCATGGGGTCAGAATTAGTTAAAGATGACACTAGCGCGTTTGTAATTGGCAACTCAGCGTCCGTGAGCAAGTTTACGCGTGAAAATCCAGTAGGCATACTGTATACTGTGGTACACTGTAGCCGCTGGACGGTTTTCGGCACAGCAGCCATAGCGGCGTTTACTTATTTACCTCGTGTTTTTTTTAATGTTCCATATAGAACTTGCCACTACTCTCCCCACACAAAATCTCTCCATTGTTCCCGATAATTAGCGTTTTTTGTATGGGGAGATTAGTGGCAAGTTATATATGGAACATTAAAAGAACACGAGGATAAACACTTTTTTGTTTTGTGACTACGCTGACAAAATTGTCAGATTTGGGACGATACCAATCTACACGAGATACACCAGCACCAAACGCATTCTGAGCAAGCTACTGTTTGGTGCAGATTTTGGTCTGGCGGAATCATCGGTCTGTACATCTTTCAAAACGAATCTAACTTTGCCATAACCGTCAACGGCGAGCGCTGCAGATCGATAATAAGCAACTTCTTGTGGCCTACACTGGATGATATGTACATATACCGACGACATGGGGTTCCAACAGGCCGGCACTATGTACCACACAGAGCATGCCATGATGGACATTCTGCACGAGCGATTTGAGGGCATGCTAATCTCGCGCAGCGGCGACCTGAACTGGCCACCCAGATCGTGCGATTTAACTGCTTTCTTTTGGGGATATCATAAATTACAGGTCTATGCGAATAAACCGCAACCAATTGATGCCCTCAAAGTCAATATAACGAACGTCATCCGACAAATTCTGCCAGATTTATGCGACAAAGTCATCGAAAATTGGACCTCCCGAATACGTGCCACCAAGCAAAACCGCGGCGGACATTTGAACGACGTTACTTACTGCCATTAAATATTATTTCAAATAAAAAAAATGGATATCCACTCACACACAACTTGTTTTATTTACATTTAAAAGTCGAGCGTCCTTATTGAAAGACCCTTTATGAATTTGTTGGAAGAATGGGTGTTTCTATCAATTCCTTGTACGTAAATCTACCTACGCATCACTACTCCAACCAAGAATATACACAGTACTTGCACTTCAGAAGACATTAACAAGTAGTTCTTAACAGGTGATAATAATTTAATCACATCTGTAATACAGCATTAGTGTGCAAGGTAAATGAAATGCCGACAATTTGAACAACTTCTTGAAGTGGGCCAAAGTTGTCGCACGTACTGTGGTCTTGTTGTTGAATTAAAGTAAAAGGGAGTTAAAATTAATAACAAGATATATAAAATGAATACTTTGTTAGCAGTAGGGATTGTGCTCTTTTTCGAGGTTGCCGTTATTTATCGCATTTGGCTAGCATTGAAATACACACCATCGCCAAAGTTGCGAATATTGACCGTATAAAGACTCGGCTTGTACAAATGAACCTAATAAATTTCTCTTGGGGAGTAGACTGATTTGTCTAAAAACTTAGAGAACACGGGAAACCGAAGCAGATCCCAAATTAGAACTTTTTTAATGAAGTTAAGGGACTTAATGAAACATGTTCCACCTCGAGGTTTACTGCAACTGATTCCCATGGCAAAAGGCATAACAACTCCACGTGTTATAATTATCTGAGAACATAAATAATAACCACATGTGTGTTTTGTTCCTTCATTTGCAGATTCCCGACCCTTCCGCAGGGTAAAGCATCCTAATACACCCGAAGCATTACGGCAGGCGAAATGTACACCCCTAATAAAGGTACAAACGAGGGCTGGAATTTATGGCCTATTTACGAGAGCCCTCTTACCTTTTCAAGTCTCCACTGAATCTGTGTCGGATGTTTTATGCTCCGCTGCTATAAATGAATTTTTGAAAAATCTTCAACAAGACCCGCTGTTGAGCCGTCCCCACCCACGTGTGCATGCATACTTACCGGTGGGAATCAGCGGGTTTAACAAGCACTTAGAGAGCTGTCCGGGTCCGTTTTTCTCCTGGGATAGGACAACTACGGCTGTTGCCGCGAGGCGCGGCGCGTACGCGGATCACATTGTATTTGCGGTTTGCCGTTTAATGACGAGCAGTTCCCTCGATTTTTTAGCCGCGTGATTAGCAGAAGGACTGTTGAGAGTACTCGCGATGTCGTGTTATATTTTCAAGTGCTCTCCCGACCGAAGGGCATAATTAGGCAATTCTTCTTTCATATCCTATCAACTGTATTAAACTAATTTGATATTTCCGCAGGGCTTTGGTTTGTTCAAAGAGACCCTTCAGGGCCCACCAGAAATAATAAAGTCAATACAGAGAGTAACAAAAGTTTCGACCGGTACTTCAAACATAAACGTAAAAACTTATTCGTGTTTCGGCAAGTAAAAGACAATATAGGACAATATTTTCATGTTCCATTGCGAAAGTGTTCGAAGCTTTGATTTACAATTCCCCAGGCTTTCATTGTAAGCCCTTTTTGATTTCTTTTCTCCCTGGCTTTATCAAAGGTAAATCTGCCACGAACAACCTGCTAGAGTTTTCGAACTTCTATTTATCTGCGATGGAAGCTGGAAATCAAATCGACTGTATTTTTACCGATTTTAGCAGAGCATTCGACAAAATAAACCACGGTGTTCTAATATACAGCCTTGGCCAAATGTATTAGGCACCCCCTGAAAATTGTACTAAACAATTTATTTCCGTAAATTAGGCGAAAATAAAAATACAGTTAGGTGTAACTTATTGACCTTTATTCTTACTATTAATATTTTGTCGGTCCGCCCTTAGCTCTTATTACCGCAGCTATTTTTTAAGAATTGTGCGTACAAGCTTTAGGCACTCTTCAGGAGAAATTTCGTTCCGCTCTTGTTGGATGACTTGTTTCAGTCCTGTTTTGGATGTGATGTTGTGCTCCCGTATCTTCCGCTTCAGTATGCACCAAAGATGCTCAATTGGATTGAGATCTGGCGACTGTGCAGGCCACTCTAAAGGTCAATATTGTTTTGTTTTAATTAACGCCTACTGGTTACAGATGTGTAGCATGGCGCGTTGTCTAGTTGGAATTTTATATTGCCCGCATTAGTGTCACTGTAAATTCGTCGGACCATATCACGTTGTCCCAATCGGCCTCCGTCCAAGATTGATGTTTTAAGGCCCATTTAAGATGATCTTTTTTGTTTTTTGCTGAGAGCAATGGCTTCTTCCTAGCCTTGCAACCTTTCAGTCCTGCCTCTACAAGTCTTCTTCTTGTTGTTCGAGCACTAATCGTTCTGCCAATCTGATCAGATAGACGAGCAGCGAGCTGAGAAAACGTTTTATTCCGATTTTTGAGGGACTCTCGAATCAAATTTCGGTCATAACGTTCCAAAGTGACGATTTTTCTACCATTTTTTTGTCTATTACTGTGTGATCCAGTGTCCAGAAAACGTCTAATAGCACTTTGCGCCGCACAACGAGAACATTTTACAGTTTTTGCAATTTCAACTTGAGATTTGCCTTGTTCATGCAAAAACCGAATTCGCATCCGTTCTTGATCACTAAGTTCTCTTGTTTTAGGCATTTTCGCACTATTAGTAACCAACACTTCAAACTCCGTTAAAAAGCCAACAATATTTAGGCACTTGGTTGCACTACGAGCAGTAATTGCAAACTGAAATTTTTTTACAAGATCTTCAAAATTAGAGATTCTCCCAACCAGACGTTTTATGGCCGTTCTAGGAAGGGGTTTATTACATTAATTACCATTTATGATTTGTGGGAACATATTGATAAAGAAGAAATTATTTTGTACGATACCTGCAAAACACTAGGGTGCCTAATACTTTCGGCCAAGGCTGTATCAAACTAGAAGCGCTTGGTTTTCCAAACTGGACTTTTTGTCAAATGGGTTCTCTAATACCTAATAGGTGGCACACAGTAGGTATCGTTTCGTAGATGTTTATCCAATTAGATACACAATACTTCCGGGGTACCTCAAGGAAGCCATCTTGCCTCACTTTTATTATAATAATAATGTTAAAGTAACGCTTTCAGCAATTTACATGTATACATACATATGTATGTATGTTTGCTATATGATAAAAATGGTTTACCAATTTTGGTGACTTGTAAATAATTGGTCACAAAAGCGGGGCAATAAGATTAAATTCAAGCTACTATTTACTGTATACGCTTATTCTTAGCGACATCAGTGACGTTACACCCAAATGTGCCTCCACTTGTATAGAAAACTTTCAAATATATCCGAATACTTCATATAAATAAAAAAAACTTTTAGACGTAATTTTACCCGGTTGACTTGAATTTTTTTAATAATTTTTTTTAAGGCATGTATTATTACCTATCCCAAAAAAATAACTACTTTTGCATTGGTTATGAGGCCCAAATTGACGCAATGGCCTTTTTGTGAACAATTTGCAAACATTTTATTTGCTCATAACTTTGCGAAATCGCCGGAACTATTGCTAAAATTTATCAGGAACCTTCCTTTACTATAGATTTGTGCAGCATGGACTCTTTTTTCTCCCAATAAAGCGGTTCTGCACCCCCATAACGTTTTTATGATTCCCAAGCTTAATTTGCCGGAACCCTTCTAAATTTCTATCTAGAACTCCGGAACTATGTGAAATTTACCGGGAACCCCCGAAAAAATTTAAATTTTCGAGAGATGATGCCAAGTTCACACGGGTTGTATTTTGATCAGTAATTCCAGTATTAAATAAAGTCCATATAAACTCCTTTGATTGTTTCTTCTTTGTACACTCTTATTATTTATGTATTGCCAAACATTGCCACCACTCATGGCGCTTCTCTTTCCACTCCGCACGGGAAGTAAGCGGCAGTAATTTTTATTATGAACCATGCTAATCATCGAGTTCCATTATTCAATCGTGTACACAAAGTACCGGTTAATTTTCAATTTGATTACAAAAATGCTGACAGGCTCTCTTGGGTAAGATAAGCTGACGTGCAATAGCCAACTGGCCGGCCCAAAATCGACGAAAATCGAAGAATCATTGAAAATCAATTGGAGGATCGCGTGATTGCTTTCTCGCATTCACAGCGTTACGCGGCCGCCTAATATGATCGATGATAATGGGAGCCTGTTCGAAAACTAATTCAGCAGTGAAAGACCAAAAACGTATTTAATAAGACAATTTAAACGATCGCACTGGGGAATAATTTCAAGAATCGATCGATTTGTATGGCCGTGTTTTGGCTGTTACGCTCCACTGCGACGACAGCATGTAAGCAAGCGCAGTGTGTTAGGAAATGTGTTAAGTCACTGCTAACATGACGCTGTCAAAACGCCAGTTTTCACGGCAGGGAAGTTCTCTTCATCTTCTTCGAAGATAATCGAAAGGGGTTTGGCAGCCAGTCCTATTTTTTAATCTGACTCCTATCTATCCTGCTAGGGGCCAAGAAACTTTTCTCCTCTTTACTTTTTTTTATGATATCTGATCATGAATTAAAATTCGACCAAAATCCCGCACAGAGATGTTTTGCTCCAGGGCCGAAGATCCGGCTGTGGGTGCTTCTTCGACTGCGGCTCTCCGCCAAGGTATCCATCAGACACTTGATTGTGCGAGAAAAGAGATAGGAAATTTACAAACTTCAAATTGATTGATTGATTGTTTGCCTCAGAATATAAATTTTTGATATCTACGATCGATTATTATTAATTTGTTTTTATAATTGGATTCTTTGTTGTTTTTCATGTGTTGGGTACTTGGGTCGAGGTGACTCGCTCTTGGCATAGATATTTCTTGAAACTCGTCGTAAGGAAATGCCAAATCACACTGACCGCGGGTAACTTCCAAAAGGTCTTTCAGATGCATTCTTTTAATTGTTAAAGTGCTGATGTATTATACAAATCAAACTTTTACCCAAACCATTTGCATATTATGCATTATGACCATATCGTTTACAATGAATAACCACAATAGAGGTTGTAAATGTAACTTTTTGTGTTTTATTTTTCTCAGTTCACTGAGGAATTCAAACATTTTACAAAAGAAAAGAATTAGGAACACTCGTAATTTTGTTGAAATGTTCTTTTTATAGATTAAAACGACATGAAGGAAATATAATATAAAAATAAAAGTTCACTTTTCACATAGTATATTTAGTGGTTAACAAATAACGGGTACAATTTGTTATAAAACATACTAATATTTTGTAGAACCACCCTTCGTATCTATAACTGCCTTAATTCTATGTGGCAGCCTTGAAAGCACCTTTCAATCATTTCTTTTATATGGAGGCTATTTTCCCACACATTATTTACATTTTCCTTCATGACTGCTATAGTAGGATTGGGGACTGAATAAACTTTAGATTTAAGGAGACTCCAAAAGTTCTCAATGGGATTAAGGTCAGGCGAATTGCCTGGCCAAGGAAGAATAGGGATACCAGAGCTGTTCAAAAATGTCTATTTGACCAAGCAATATGGAAGGGTGCACCATCGTGCATAAAGCTGTAGGACATATCACAGGATCTTAAATAATTATAATGCGGTACCAAAATGTCCTGGAGCACTTCCTCGTACACGTCCTTATTCATGATTCCATCGACAAAAAACAGTGGTCCAGATCCATCGGCAGAGATACAAGACCATATCATCGTGGCTAGTGGGTGTTTCACGGTTCTTGCAACGCAATCTTCATTGTAGCGCTCTCCTGGCCTCCTCCGGACAAATTGAGGGATCTCCGTAACAGCTTCCAGCCTACTACACTCGTCCCTAAATATTATCTGAAAGTAAAAAAAAAAATTGATTTATCAGATATTTTGGGTTCTTAGCGCAAAATAGTTCGAAAATATGTTGATTAATTAATAATATGATAATCATCTTCGTAAAATTTGAATTCTTCAGGCAATAATACTTGCAGGCAGTTAAAAACAAAAGCAACTTTAGAGTTGTTACGTCGGAGCTCGAGGGACTCAAGTTTAATAAGTTTGAGCCGATTCAAATAAAGAGGCAAGCTGCGATTGAATTCCTCCACACGATCCCACGGAGGGTGAAGCGAAAAGGGAGACCAATTATTCGTCAATGATTCCTATTTATGTTTTTCTTTTGCCGAGTGTCTGCTCTTTGCTGACGTTTTGAAAATGTTTGCTACAATTAGTGATTTGGCTGATTATTATAGATTTCAGGAAGAGATTGATAAATTTGAGCTTTGGTGTGATAACAATGGGCTTGGATTAAACAACTTGAGATGCAAGACGTTTTCATTTCACAGGTTAAAAAATCCTGTTACGTTTCAGTATTCACTCATCATATCGATTATATTATTATTTCAAGGGCTTATATGATGTTAGGCTTTATTAAGAGGAACTCGAAGGGTTTTCATGATGTCTTCACTTCAAAATCCTTTACTTCGCATTGGTTCGTTCAATACTGGAGTACGCTTCGGTCGTATGGTCTCCTTATACAGCCTTTCATTCCTCGCGTCAATACAAACTTACTTACTATAATTTGTTAGCGTCCCTATTTAATTAAATAGTTATTAAATTAGTATTAGTTGTGTTTAATAATGCGATGAGTTGTTAAATGCAGATTAATATCATATTTTTCTTCCTTTTTTTTTGTAAGTAGTTATTGTGAAGTACTTTTGGTAGTCTCTTTGTTGTTTGGTATGAGTTTGATGTCGCTTCGTTAATTGGGTCAAAAATAAAATAGTGATGTGCATCCTAAATTTATGAATCACCCTGTAACTCGAAAAGATAAGATCCCCTCCCTCCGCCCCACCTTCCATATGATTTTAAAATACTTATACAATCATCAGCATCTGACTTTTTTTAAATGCATTAGTGTACGTAATGATGATTGACCAGTAGTTTCCAAATACGATTAGTGCCTACAAAGGGGGGGTGTCACATAAAAACGATAAATGTTAGTTTATCAAAAAATCCAACGTACTTTACTAGAAAATGTCATTATTAAGCCACATTAAAATTTGAACTCGATCGGTTGAAAAAAGGCTGGTCGCCCGACTAAAAAAAAAAGGTTTCAAGAAAAACGCGTTTAATAATTTGAATGTCAAAATCTTAAGAAAACCAGCTGTTATTCTAGCTTGAAAATTCGAGTGCTAGAGACATCTGGTGGTTGATTTGGGAAGAATAATAACCATCGCCAATCGATAAAACATCTACAACCGCCAAATAAACTCAAAATTTTAAAAGCGAGCATTTTAAGCTCGCTCTCAAAACACATGCAAATCGAAACCAAAAGTTCACTAAAAAAATCGACTTTTACGAACATTTAGAAAATTCTCCCGCACATAAACGCTTTTGAATATCATTCTTGAATAGTTTGAGAAGCGTTTTAGCCAATAAAAAAAATTGTGAAAAAAAATTAAGAGTTTTAATCGCAGAACTACTCAAGTCTCTTTTTGCCCTCAATTTGACTGGACTCTTATGCAGTTCCAATTCAAAGTGTGAATTATATTGAAGGAAAATAATTCAGAGTGATCTCATGGGCATCTACCGTGGTGGCTAGCATAAGGCAGAAACACCGATTGGTGTAATAAGAATATCTTATAGAATAAGTTTCTGTTTTCTTGAGGATTTTACAGCCGTTCGGATTTTTTCTGGCAGCTTCATTCCAAAGGATATTTTTTTTGGTTTTGTCCCTACAAGGATAATAAACCAAAAGAATTTCACTCCGAAACCCTTTAACAATTAAATATTTCCGGATAATTCGTCGGTTCATATCGCCAATGTTTTACTGTGTAATAAGTACTGATGAAGTCGCTTATGGACACTATTAAAAAACTAAATTAATGGTTTCTACATTTTGACCACAAAAAGTTTACACTTTCATACTTTGGGAACACTTTGTTTTGCAAGGATAGAACTTTCAGACTATTTCCATGAATTACAAGAAATTCTGATTCATTTCTCTGCTATTTTCAGACGCTCTCGGAAGAAATTATGATTGCAAGTGAAATCGACGAAAAGTCCGAAGTAACGGTAAGAAAGTAATATAATATCAAGAATTTAATTAATTCCTTTGTTGGTAATTAATTAATAGATGTCCCACCCCGAAGCAAGGAAGTGGATTGTTGCAGCGGCTAAAGCAGATTATCAGGAATTAGCTAAACTGGCATCGAAGCATCCGGAGCTTGTGAAACTTCAGGTAAGTGCTTAAATGTTATCTAAATGGAGTGACAACTTTGGTAACAGCCGCGTCATTGTAACACTAGACATGACAATCTCAGTAGTGGTGATGATCTTTCTTAATGGAATTTTCATCCTTGACGCTGGCTCAAGTCCCTGGAGGAAAGAAATGCACATCCTGACCCGTGTATTCACGCAGATGTCTTCAGCTAGAATTCCTCGAACCACTTTGAAAGTGAAAACCTGCAAATATTTTCGGTCTGCTTTTCTTAAGTAGCTTAAGGAGTATTCTCGAAAGGGCCATAATGACATGTTTTAAAGGCCGGAGTGCTTCCACTTAATTTTACATGTTGTCCGATTAATGTTGATCAATACTACTTACTAGCGATAAAATGCCGAAGGCAAACAACCGCTCTTCAAGAGGTTGTTCGTATTACATCCTTCGGTTTTACAGCCTCTTAACGTCATGTTGACTTTTGAGAAAAAGGACACGTTTTGTATATTTGGGTGAGGTTTTAAAGGCCTTGAGAAGTGTCATGACACATGATCTGCCACTGATTTGTTTTTCTAGAAATTCATAGCTAACTGCACTCGGCACTTATTGGAAAACGTATTATATCTGAAAATTCCGTTTGTCTCTACCATCTCAAGTACATAATTTCTTTTTTTATTTTTGTAATATTTTGTGACTGTTTGGCGTACGTACTGAAAATAAAAAAAATTATACTAAAGCATTAAAGCGAATATAACATACGTGATTTAAAGTATGAGTTAGACTAACCCACGTGAGGATAAATTGAGTAAGTATGTATAGGTCGCGATGTTTAAGGAAGAAGATTTTCTTGTAATTGAAATTGACGGGTTTACTGATGCCACTGCTTCTTCACCTCCCAACTGAAATGCAAGGCACTCACGATACGTTTTCCGCTCTAGCTCCATGCTTACCGCAAATAATGTTTTACCCTGCAATATCTTAAAGCACTTCCTACCTTAATTAGGACTCAATTAACTGATTTGACGTAATGTATTCGGAGTCTGCTCCGGATAAATGAATGTTCCTAAAAAATCCGCTTAGCCATTAGCACTGGCTGTAAATGAGCCCGTTTTCGTTTTGATGCGGTGTTCGCCTCAGCTCAAAATGGTCGCATTTATTTACCTTCGGTGCGACCCCTACTCCATTTCCTATCTTATCATGTGGCATCCATATCATAACTTAAATCATGTCACATATCTCTTCTCGTTTTATTGCGGCATTTCTGCTAGAACAGTATTTTCCGTGGCGTTTAGTGTTGTTGGGCGGCGATAAGCGATGACAGAATTAAAAGGAAGAGCCCCTAGAAGGGACGCGGGCCACAAGTCTTCAACTGCTTTAAATTAGTGTCACTGGGAACGTCTGGGTTATTTAAAGGTTTGCCGGTTAGAAGATGAAAGTGTTAATTTCTTTCTTTCTCGGATCTCTCAATGGAAAGGGCGGCCGATCGTTGGGAATTTGGTAAAACTGACTTAGACAATAAAATGTAGTAACTGTTTTATTGATTGACACGGCTCTTTAAAGTGGATTTTATTTTTTCCAACTAAGCTTATTTTTTTCTCTTTCGATTTTATTAACATAATTACGCGTTCAGTATTCTGTTTTTGATACCAAATTTAGACATTGATGGAAATGTGCATGTCTACTGCTTGTAAGATTGAATTAAAACTTTTTGAAGAGGTCTGTGCCTTACTACGAATTTTATTCTCAACACGCTTTAACGGAATAATAATTAGGTATCTGCATAGGTATCCAAATTTTTTTATTTATCACGGAGATATGTTTATTAATCCTGTAATACTTTAGCATTCTTTTACAAAATTATCACAGTGTAGTCACATTTGACCGTAGATGTAAATAAAGGAATGGTCCAGAAAAAATTCACTCATTGATTTTTGTTTCTAGTAGAACAAATAATGACAATTTTTTTGAACAAAATTTGTTTTCTTGTTGCTTAAACTTTCAACTGCAATACTTACATCCAAGACATTACTTTTTTTTAAGAATATTTTAACGTTTTTAATCAAGCCTTTCTTTAGATTTAGTACAGTTATATTAGTAACATTTTTGTTGCTCTTTCCCAATTATTTCTAAAATCAACTTCATTTTTGGGAATGTTCTTTTTCATTAGTGCACAATAGTCCAGGCTTGATTTGTTTTGGATTGGATGTTTCATATAGGATCTCTAGTTTTTACTTTTAAAATCTCCGGAAGGACTTAAGAAATGATAATTTTGATGTGCGCCAGTTCAAAAAGTTGTGAAAAAATCCAAAAAAATTTCGTTGTTTGTAACTTTCTTTTCAAAGTAACTCGAGAACTGTCTATTTGAAAATGGAATAGAAGTTTTACAATAATATTTCACAAAAGATTGGATAACTTAGTAACTCCAGTATGCATTGTTGTTGCTGTAAATTTGTTGGAATGATTAACGAAAACAGTTGCATAAAAAAATGTTTCTTCTTGATTTTTTTGACTATTTAGATTGCATGCACGATCTTGAAATTGAGGTGCAGAGTACCGTAAACCGGGGCTACTTTGTACAGGTTTTTGAACGTGTTATGATAAAATTCTTTACAGGAATACGATATTCACAAGGATTGTCTATAGTTAAGACAATATACTCGTAGGTCTTGTCCGTACGTATATGTAATAAAATAATAATAAATAATAACATATATATATTTAAAAAAAAACCTGGTAAAGTAGAATGGGAGAATGGGCTGCTTTGTCAAAAAAATTCGGAAATGTCTTCGTGACCGACACTGGATGTCGACTTCTTTGTTTGTAGCAAGCCTGTTGCTAAAATTATTTTTGGTAACAAAATTTGCTACAAAGTTGGGCCCAGGATGATTGTTCTTCCATTCATTAACGGTTCTGCCTTGTTTTTGGACATATTTGGCCACTAGTTGAGCAACATTATGTGAAGTTAGTGGAGTTCCCGAATTTGCAACTTGAGTGAGTCCATGACTTCTCATATTCAGGACTTAAGGTGGTGGGATATCCTGGATCAACCTGATACTTGCCAAATAGCTTATTGTGAAGCGTAATACGCGAAATATTGTGCCGTCTACTGGCTTCTGCGTGACTTACGCCTTTCCTAATGTCAGCAAGTGCTATTGTCAAATTTTCCTGGCTGAAGTTTGCACAGTGTCTTGACCCTATATGACCCTTTTATACTTTCGCGCCATTTCTGCAGCTACTCTTTAATCCTACAGAAAAAAAAGAAAAGAAATATAAAACTGAAATATGGTCAATAATGGCAAAGTAGCCACGCTTGACAAAGTAGCCCCGGTATATGAAACAACACACAAAATTTCATCCAAATCGGTTTAACAGTTTTTCGTGTAATAATTTATTAATAATGTGTTGTTGCTAATTTTATAAGTGTTGTCACGACTGATAGTTTTTGCAGTTAATTTGTTAATGCACTCTTGGAGATGCCACCTTCCAATCCCAATCGAAACACTTTCATTTTTAACAAGTTAAACAATATTTAGAATATTTACCAAATGGTCGCCAAAAATTACCTAATAAACTAATATAATTGCCACCCGGTTTTGGAAAACTAGAATTTAACAACAGGATCTGATAGAGCATGAACAAGCCCTCGTTTTAAGGTTTCGTTTTTCCAAATCCGATAATTTGAACAGAGTGTAATCGCCGAAAATTCGGCTGCGCCCGGTTCAAAATGAATACGCAATCTTTAATCGACCTTTCTTGGCTTCTGAACTGGCGTATATAAAAATTATCATTCCTTATGCCCTTCTGGAGTCTTTAAAAAAAACTAGAGGTACTATACGAAACATCCAACATACCCATTTTAAAAACAATGGATCAAAAAACATATAAAGATATAGTACTCTGGTCCGCTGAACATATAACTTTTCTTTTTTTGTGGCGCAGTGCAATTATTAACTTATGTTATGCATTATATACTATTATTTCACAGCCTGCACGTGAGTTCCTCGGCTAGTTAGTCGCTAAAGATCAACACAGAAATTTAATATAGAATTGTACGAATGTATACGAAGGCGACCGAGAAGTCAGATCGGAAATTTGCCTGCCTACACCCTTTCATAGTAGCATAATAATAAAAACGCCATAATAAAAACACAATAAACATTATCAAAAAAGTTTTAGCACTTTGCATTTGACTTCGTAATTTATTTTTAGAGAAACGCCTTCCAAATGAAGAGAGCTTTTATTAATTGCCCTTTCTTCTGTTTTTTTTATATCAACGGTGCTGGGAGGAAGAAAATCATAAAACAACAGACGCCCACATAAAGCGTTTTAAAATAAACGCCTCGTAGTAAACCAGTCGCATAGTGCCACCAAGATTATCCACAAATCCATCCGTGACTCATTAAAAGTGTTAAGAACAATTTTATGTTAACGTCAGTAGAGTGCCTATAATTTTTGACGCTGGAGCTGTGATCGTGTGATGCGTTTTGAGGGACTATGAAGGGCTCATTCGTTTTAGTTGCGTAACTGCGATCGCTTGCAATGCCGGGCCGGGGCTATTCTCAGCGAACTAATAATTCCCATTTACTATACATAAATACAATCTTCCAAAGCGAGTTCCAGACTATTCACAATTTACAGATTCCTGGGGATGCGCGGGCGGGCAAGAGAATTGACAATATCAATTTTGCCAAGAAGTCATAATGCCTGTTCTTGTATCCGTCGTTTTACGTCGAGCCTCCGAGGCGGAGAGAGTCATAAATCACGTGGAGAGGTGCAGTCCAACAAATCCTAATTAGACACTGCGCACACCAAAAAAAAAACGTCAGAATGGCGCCTCAATTTGACTCCGGTCATGACTTCCCTCCTCGGCTTTCACCTCCCTCTTGCAGTGAATGAAGTTTTTAAAGTGTTTTTATGAAAGGAACTCTGCTACTCCTCCCTCTGGTGCGCTCGACTCTTACCTCTGGCGCTCATCGGAAGATCATACTCCTCGCAATCCATAAAAAGTGGCTCTGCTCAACCCAGGGCCAAATGTCACCGAGACTCCTCTTACAAATTTACGAGGGTCACTCGGAGTCTTGAGGGCTTGTGGGTGCACACTGCACGGCTCATCTTCCGCTTAGTCTTCTCTCCACTTGCGGTGTAACAGTTCCAAGTAAAACACAATTTTTTGTGGTTGTCCCTAAAATCGAAAATTTTACACATGATATCCATATGAATGCGTATCCTGTTTAGCGCCTCCTCAATCACACCAGGCTTGGGAGGACCGTCCGTCGAGCCTCGTTTTCTTATTTTGGCCATCAATTACACACTCAAGTATGCAAGATGACATTTAGAACAGATTTTTTCTGGCCGCTTGCCGGCTTTTCGGTGCCGGGGAAATTTGATTAATTGGAGCATTTTCGTTATAAATTGGAGCAAACGAACTTGGAGCGACGCGAATGATTTACGGGAAGCTGTGTGCTGGTTTTTGTTGGAAATTACACGTTTCAATGGAACCCAGTTAAGTCCTGAGATTTATTGTTACAAAAATAACAAGTTATTAAACAATTTTTGCTCAATTTGTACGTACTTTGCATTCTCTAGAGCTTTACTGTAAGCAACTTCATCAATTAGGGATTAACTGCCATCATTGGCACATGCAAAGTGGTTTCATTTACTGGCCGGCATTTTTCGATGGCAAAACGCTATTATGTGAAACTATGAGAACTTTTTCAAAATTGCACTGTAATTATACTTTGGCAGGACTCCTTTTTTACATGCAACTCCAAAGAAATGTGGCGATCTTCTTAAAGCTCTGATCTTTTGTCTTAAATAGCACGAACAAAGAGTTTTCATTATTTTAGTTGAACGAATTTTCCACGACTAAAAACTACTATCTTAATGTGCTTTAAAAAAAACAAATTAAAAAAAAAACCGACTCAAAAAAATCTCAAGCCCTCAAAAGTTTTAAACATTGAATCTTAAGATTTTACTAGACTTTTGTCGGTGCGTGCGACAACCTGACTGGTATTAATCCAATACTTAGTAATGAAGACATTCAGTTTGTCTAGATTATTTAGTATTGGATTAAAATCATTGAGGTTTTCGCACCGCACCGATCTCAAAAATCTTAAATTCTTAAGATCCAATATTTAAAACTTTTGAGGGCTTGAGATTTTTTTGAGTCGGTGCATTATTATTTTTTTAGTGCCAGTATACTTATAGCCTATACTACAACCTTTCCAGAAATATGTAGATTATATTAGTGAAAGAATCATAAAAATATATCTAGTAGTTTTTGAGAAAATCGCACACATACCCACGCACATTCGGAGGAACAAAGAACTATTCATTTAAGTCGGTTAAATATTCTGGTCACTATATTGGATCCGAGTATCCAAACTTTGAAAGCAGATTCGATATCAGCGATCCCCACAGCTCACTAGTAATCGATTTAATGGCAATCACTTCACATTTCAAAATTTCGGTTGCTATTTTGAATTTCCAAATTTTTCTATAGTAAACTCGAAATCAGCGATTTCACAAACCTCAATGTATTTGATTTCAAAAATGGCGGACATTTAGAGTTTTAAATTTTGATAGCAGATTCGAAATCAGTGACCCCCCCTCCCAAAGCCCCCAAATATTGAATTTCATCACACTCACTCGAAATTTGATAATGTCGGTCGCCATACTGGATCAGCAATTTTGAATATATACACACTATTATTTACTAAAATCTCCCCAGAAATGTGTAGATTATATCAGCGAAAGGATCACCAAAATCAGTCCAGTGGTCTTTAAGAAAATCGCGTACAAACATACATACGGGGAGTACAGAACCTCCTTTTTTTAAAGACGTTTAAAAATGCCACCAATGTTGATCTACCTCTACCATGCCCCTAAATTGGATAGCGGGCTTCGAGGAACTTTGTTATCCTAATTAATGGAAAATTATTAAAAAAATTCCTACTCGCCTTGTTTTCGAAATATTTAATAAAATAATTAGTATACTTTTGCAGCATTCAAAATGTCACCTGACTGATTATTTACCTTTTACAAATTATCTGCTCGATAAAATAATTTTCCTTTTACAATTTGATGCCTACAGACCGATCTTTTTATAAAATTAAAGAGCACCTCGTATGGAAGTGGTACGCGCGAAATTAGTTTTTTTTACGCCCGAACCTTTGCACATTCGGAAAACCCCGATTTAATAATTTAGAATCGAGTATTCACGAAAAAACGTTTTTCAGCCCCCATAATTCTGAATATATTTAAATTAGGGTTTAGGGTCATTTGTGTAAGTTTTCGTTGTATGCAATTTTCGTATCCGGCACGTGCAATTAATAATTCGGTCGCAATTTCACGAAAAGTGATTTTTAAAGTTTAGGATAGGTTTCGTAGGAATTTTTTAATTGGCGAGTTTTTGTAAGTTAAGGGATGAAGCACATGATGTCTATAAAAAATTTTGCGCTCTACAACTTTTGCATTTACTCAAAATTTATGCAACCACAACAAACAAAATTATTCCAAATTCCAATTCTCAAAAACTGTTGACTTTTGAAACTCGCCCCCATGAACAAAATTTTGGAGCGCTTTTTTCTACACTTTACTTCTGAGTCGTTTTTTTGTGACCAACTCCTTATGCGCAATTTACGTTCACCTCTTCAACCCCCTAAAGCAATTTTCCCATCCCTCAATTTGTACAATCTCCGCGGATTTTGAATGAGGGCAATCCCCCGAACAACATATCAAAAAATCAGCCTTGCTATATTTTTCTTTCTTTTCAAGTCTAGAATGACTGGACTAAATGTACAATATTGTCTCGTTAGCCTGATCGTATCTGCCGATTGCCGCATACTTTTATTATTATTATTTACTGATATAGTGAGAGTACATAAGTTAAAAAAAACTTGCCTGTACCTTTTATCAAATGGCTAAATATGCTGGTAACAAATAAGTAATACCTAAATCGACAGTATTATAAATAAATTCTAGAAATAACGAAGACGAAAAAGGAAAATATATTAAACACACACAAAATATTATGAAATTAACCACACAACAAATACAATTTAAAAAAAAGTACAACAAGTTCATTAAACGAATTAAATTCAATGACCACTATATGTGCTACTTAAATATTGAAAGAGCATTCTCCTGAAACCGTCATGACTACGAGCTCTGTGAATTGACTCAGGCAACGCATTCCATAGTTTTATTGTGTGCACTAAAAAATAGCTCTCGCTTTATATTGCTTTCTGTTGCTTCAATTGCTTCTTGGGACAAATATATTCGCCACACGAGTGGACGTCAAAAATTAAATGTTGGACAGCAAGTATTGAGGTTCACCAGTCCAGTTAATTTTATGGAGAAAATTTAACATTACATGTTATACTTGACGTAAACCTCAATACAAAGAAACTGACGACTGCAGGTCGAAACATAATCAAACTTCGATAGGCCACAAACAAAACGTACCACGGAATTAAAGGCTACTAATAAAGTTCTAAAGCACACACTATGTATACGGTTTGGCATTAAAAGTGATTAGGCCAACATAGTTCTAGTAGGCCTGGGTGTAAACGATGCCGAATGCCAAAGAGATCTCGGGACTGAATACATTTCACCAACTACATAACATACGTGGTCATGCCAAGTTAGTGTTCCATTGAATGTTATCCCCATGTTTTTCACTGAGCTTACATCCAGCAATCGTTTAAACACTAGTAAGCATTGCGATTTTTTGCTCAATATTCAATTTGCTTTGATTTGCTCTATATAAAGAATGTCGACACGTTAAGGTTATTGCCCCCCCAGGAATAATTAAGGGTTAATAATTTAAAGAGGAAGAAGTGAACTGTTACGGCTCATGGCATGAGAAAATAAGCTGCCTTAGTGACGATCAGTGATCAAAGGTCACGTGGGTACCGTACTGAAGTATAGTTTCCCCTTATTGCTATTAATTGTTTTTCTGTGTTGACCAAATCACCGTGTCGTCTATGAGAAAACGTTTAGCTTGTCAGCTCCGCTGGGAATGATCATGTCAACCAGCAAATGGGTAATCTGTCAGTGAACAACAGAATTCTCCAAATGTGGTCACCGAGCGTATTGCAGTTGTTCCGAATTTTTCAAAATCCATCAAACTGCCAGGGCAGTCCCCGACGGATAGGCATGATTTGTCAGCGCTTCAAAAATCTCTAAGCCCCGTACCGTGTATCTGTCAGGGGAAATTATGTCACTTCAGTGTGTTCCATTTTCTTCCCAATGTGGGCTGTGATACGGCCGGCATTGACAATGAGGCGCGACGCAGCGGTGTCCGTGCAACCAATCTGAACCGAGTACCGCCTTTTTGCCGATCGAACAGAAATATATGAGGGAATTGGAATGCCAGCCGATCTCGACAAAAATCGTAGACTTTTCTACTGGCCACTCTGGTGGCCGGGGCTTGTCTAGAAAGCTACTCAGAAAAGTCGCTTGACCCGTGCTCGCACTTGCACGGGATACTACGGTGTGTGATCGGGATGCGATCGGCTGGCCGGCCACTTGAAGGCGCTACCCGGGCGGGGTGCGTGGCCTCATAACAGCTTGTCCCGTGCCGTGTTCAACATTATGTTATTATTTTGTTAGCAAATTTCTTTCAAATCAAGGGAAATTAGTTCGGTAGCGCATTTCCCATGTCGTCAGTATGCAACGGACACCGGCAGGGAATTTGTTGGGTTTTGTTTGCCAAAGTTGTGTCACCGCTCGCCGAGTTGAATAATTGCATGCAATACGGCAAAGTTGTTTTTGCACGGGCGTGGGAGATTTGTCGCCAAGCACTGAGAAAAATTCGTCTTATCTGACATTTATTCCGCATCTTTGGCTCGTTAGAGTGATTGCCGGCAAATTGCAATTGAGTTAAAAATTCAGCTTCACCGTGAGAAGCATCTTGCTGCCAATTAAAGCGATATAAAGTTAATATAACTCATAACTTGCTGGTTTTACAAAGTGGAACATGCTGAGCAATAATTCCGACCAGACATGAACACGACATTATGCAACTGAATTTAATTTTAGTGTTTTGGCGACGGCAGCAATTTGTGACTGAAATACCACGCAGGTGAGTGGGTATTTCAGAGGTGATTGGAAAATATTTTAATGCATTCACAGCTGTTTGTCAGGAGGGATTTTCACACATTTTGTACATCTTGTTTGCTTTAAACACATACAATTGAAAAGTTTGTGTTTAAAATACTCTCGTGAAAATATGTTGAATTTTATAGCATCATGAATTTTATGGCAAATGCATACCGTAAACATATAATGGAGCCTCTAAGGAAATCGACAGGTAACAAAAGTATATTAAAGGGCTTTTCTACTCTACTTCTACTTAGAGGGACCGACCAAAAATCCGTTATTTTTGAGCTTTGAGGCTTTATTATTCCATAGAATTTGTTACATATTACGGCGTCACATCTATTTAAATCTTTAAACAGTGACCACCTTTTAGTGTTTTTGTTATAGCTTTTCCAGCCGATTAATCGTTTTTTATTTTTTGACTATAATTACCATACCATACATAGCGAAGAATTCACAAGAATAGTTATAGGCGTCGCGGAACACTTATTTTGTAATGTTGTGAGTGCCACGGTGTGCATTCTTGAGGACGTAAGTTACATTGGAAGTCAAAAAGTTGAAATTGCTCCAATTAAATATGACTGTGGCTATCGGTGCGAATTTATGAAATTTTAATTAATGTAAACATCGTGACAAGTTGGACCGAGTTGACTTTTCATGGAAAAACAAAAAAACTTTGATTAAACAGGGTGTCCACTTTCTGGAAAATCTGGGAAACGTAAAAGTCAGGGAATTTCGTAGTTAGGAAAAAGTCAGGGAAATGTCAGGGACTTTTTATTTTCTGATGAAAGTCCCTTACAACCACAGTGTGGTCTCCATAATTTCCACATTCACATCCATTGCATTCCCTTTTTTCTTACAGTAGGGAACCATAGTATTTTCTTAGTGTCTCTCTTTCTCTTTTCTCAGTGTGTCTTTGTTGTATTGCGCATCGTTTTCACCGTCGAAAAGTATACGCAAAATGACACGGATAGAATAGAAAAGAAGGATAGTATTATAAACAGAATCGGGTAAGTCACGTGATAGTTAAAAAGTAAGTAAGAAAAGGAATTTTATCTTGATCCCAGGTCTAAGAATGTTGATAAATGGGGAAAATAGAATGTAGGCTTTTAATGTACTTTTATAAATTTGATTAAATGAAATGTTTATACCAAACAAGGTCAAAACTATTGCTGTCAAATCGATAGATACCTAGGCTCGGTAAATTTTATTTGTTATAAATACTATATATGTATAATTACAAACAAGAATGTTTACTGCATGGAAAAGTTCGGGGAGATTCTTGTTACTTTGGCCCCGCTTTTTGGGAACGGGGTCCCAATTTTTGGGAACGGGGTCCCAATTTTTGGGAACGGGGTTCGAAACATTTTACTGTGCTAATTAACGGAAAAATAATGAAAAAATTCTACCTCGACCCGTTTTCGAGATATAGTGCAAAATAGTTCATACTTGACGATCCACCTTAATTGGGAAAACTTTAACTTTTAGGAAAATTCTATTATATTATTATAATTTCGCTTTTACAAACTGCCGGTGCAGTTAATTTTCCTTTTACAAAGGAATGCAAAGCACAGCAAAATGTTTCGAACCCCGTTCCCAAAAAGCGGGGCCAAAGTAACAAGAATCGTGCCAAAAGTTCTTATGTTCTGACTGTTTAATTATCACAGATTTTTATTTATTATTATCTCTTCAGTTTGATACATACAGATGCGAGCATTTAACGCACGTAGAAATTCTTACATTTGTTTTAAGCTTTTATGAGTAAGACATTTTTAAACATAATATTAGTAACTTAAATTATCTCCGTTTATATGCAAACTTAAATGTCAGTAAGCTGACATATCTTGAGAATGAAATAAATATCTAATTAAGCTGGATTGTTAAGGCGAGCATCTTATTAAGGAAAGCAAACAAACGTTTAAAGTAATACTTTTACTAATACATTTTGTAACTTCTTATTATGTTAATATTTTTTTAGGATACCCCCGATTTTGTTTTATTGCCTAATATTGCCTCGTCATGGAATTTGTAAGGTTTTGGCAGTAGTAAATCAGAATGTGTTGTCGAGATTCCTTAACTGCTTCAAGTAATTCGTCTGTGTTCCTATAATTTTGAAGGGTGTTTTTTTAGGAGGTTTGTTTTTCCGATAGATGCCGTTTTATTTTATGGCAGTTGTTTTGACAGCTCAAAGTGGCATTTCTACTCAGTATTGTTTGGCAAATCATTATGAATAGGTTAACTCCAGAACAACGTTTTCAAATCGTGGAAATTTATTTTCAAAATCAGTGTTCAATTAAAAATGTTTATAGAGCACTTCGTGAATTTTATGGTGCACATAATCGTCCGTCAGAGACCACCATAAAGAACGTAATTACCAAATTTCGGTCTACATTCACTCTTTTGGATGCCAAGCCACCGACAAGAATGAGAAGAGTTCGTACAGAAGAGAATATTGCTGTCGTTGAGGCCAGTGTCGAAGAAAACGACAATTTATCGATTCGTCGTCGTGCTCAGCAAATTGGACTTTGTCCATCGACTTTATGGAAAATTTTACGTAAAGATTTGGGTTTGGTGCCATACAAAATTCAATTGGTGCAAGAATTAAAGCCACACGACCATCGTTTGCGCCGTGAATTCAGTGATTGGTCGTTAAATCAATTGAACGAAGATCCATTTTTTTACCGTAAAATTCTCTTCAGTGATGAGGCGCATTTTTGGTTAAATGGATACGTCAACAAGCAAAATTGTCGCATTTGGAGCAAAGATACCAATGCATCCTGATAAATGTACTGTTTGGTGCAGTCTATGGGCTGGTGCGATCATCGGTCCATATTTCTTTAAAAATGAGGAAGGACGACGCGTTACCGTGAATGGAAATCGATACAGAACCATGATCAATGAGTTTTTGTTGCCAAATCTTGAAGATATGGATATGGATGAAATGTGGTTTCAACAAGATGGTGCCACTTGCCATACAGCACGTGAAACAATCGACTTATTGAAAGAAACTTTCAACGACAACATTATTTCGAGAAATGGTCCGGTGAATTGAAATCTTAAAAAAACACCCTTTATATACAGTTTTATTGACCTCGTTCCATAAATTTTCGATAGACTTGAGGTCTGTATCATATCATATGAGGTCATATCACGATCCCTTTTTCATATGTATGTAGCTACTGTGCACAATGTTTTATTTTACTTTGGTTGGCATATTTAATGATTCAAAATTTTCAAAACTCATTTTTCAATATTTTATTATGTTCGATATCGGGATGCGGGCCGCCTGACAAGCGCTCGAAAATAATTAATAACTTTTGACCTAATAGAGATAACTCTGTTTTTATTTTTTTATATTTTAAGTAAAACAATAAGGAAAAAACACATACTTTTTTAAATTAACTAAACCTGTGGCAACAGCATAAAAAAACTGTTTAAAAAATTAAATTGTTCTAAACTTTTTTATGTCAACAATTAAATAAAAATAAACAAAAAAATAAAAATTTTCAAAAACCATTGTAAAGCTGACGTAGAAACAAGTAAAATAAAAAAAAAGTAGGTCAATCCGATCATTACAACGGGAGATAATGAATTTCGAATATGAGATGAT
Source organism: Neoitamus cyanurus (assembly GCA_947538895.1). Classification (NCBI taxonomy): domain Eukaryota; kingdom Metazoa; phylum Arthropoda; class Insecta; order Diptera; family Asilidae; genus Neoitamus; species Neoitamus cyanurus. The sequence goes on from OX384540.1 coordinate 4,025,959, forward strand.
TGGAGAAAATCTAGCAAATTATGAAAAATTCACATGTGGATATTTTCGAAACAAATTTTTTTAAGCAAAATCCTTAAATACGTGTCGATTAATTTTATGTTAGGAAACTGTAAAAAAAAATTTCAGACCGACCCATGGGTCAAAATTAGTGATTGAAATTGAGCTGGAAATTTGCAGACTGCTTTGGTCCTGATACAATATTTAAAAAAAAAAATCGGTATCAATTCATTAACTAATTGGCTGTAATTAATTAATTGGTTTTTTATAAAATTTTAAATGCTCAATTTTATACATTTTTGTTCAGCGAAAATTAATGTGTTTTTCCAATTGAATGAAACTAATAGAATAATTAGTAATTAAGACTAAAAAGTAGCAAATAATATTTTGTGTATGATTGTGAGCTGATGAGGAAAATGTTCAATATTTGTAAAAAGAAAACGATTGGGCGTTCATGAAATATTTCTGTTGCAGTTTTACTTTACATATTACTTACAAAAAAAATTTGAAAACTTTCGAATTATTTTACATATGCCAGTAAAAATTAAAACCCCCACTTTAAGGGAGACCCTGCTTTGTATTATAGAATAATTAATGTTTATGCGGCAAATATCACTCTGCAATAACATTCGTTGTTTGAACTTCCAGCTTAAACCATATTTTCTATGTAAGCGTAGTTACCCTTGGATTTACCTCTAGTCTACTTTAGCTTAAAAAGTCTTATGCGAAATAGCGGCGGGCCGCCACCTGAGCCAAGCCAAACTTTTAATCAGTTTTGTCACAATCAAGTATTTCCATCAGTGGATTCATTGGATCTGCCGGTGACAAGACGATACCATAACTTATCGTCGCTGAAGAGCTGCAGATCAAATAGACATTCGTTGTTTATGCAACGTTGTCCACAGATTTATGTTATCTGCCCTCAGTGTATGAACGTGCGCTTACGTCGAAATAACAAACGAGAGCGGACCCCCCTATCCAGGGAGCTTTACCCAGCAGCAGCCAGCTCCTCTATCAATTCCCGTCTCCTATTTGCATAGAAATTAATTTTCTAGTTGTGTCTTAGTTACCGCAGGTCCCGATCCGCAGAGTAATTGAATTTCAATTCTCCGGGCTCCGAGTTGTTGATGATTTCGCAGGTCGGGCTCGCTTGGGTCTGTGCCTATGCAGGAATTCTGTCAAAGGGGGTTAATTAAAAATTCTGGTTCGGTGTTAAAATATCATGGTGCTGACAAAGGCGGGGAGGCTGGTATTAATCTCTGGGAACGAGGTAAGCCCTGTTAACTCTGTTCCATAATCGCTATTCGCTGCAGCTATGGGAAATTCCTTTTTCGATTTATTCAATTGATTACATGCCGATAAAAACGTCATTCATGCTGATAAATGTTCCTAATCTTGTTGGAAATATTAGGTACCTCTGGTAGGTCAATGTGCATTTTTGGTTAGACAACTTATCGTACTTCGAAAAAATGAAAAATTGTAACAGGAAATAGGTCTTAATGCAAAAATATATTTGCGATTTTTTCGTTTGGAAAATTGTCAGGTAAATGCAAGTTGGCGCCCAGGGAGAGGTTATGCCTATCTTGGAAATTAGTTTATTGTGAATATCTCGCAAATGGTGCATCCTTTAACAAAAATTAATTCTTAAATACTTAATTTAATCCCCTAGAGTTACACATATCTTTTCTATATAGCCATTATAAGACAGGGATTTTTAATAAAGACGCTCTACATTTAAATGTAAATAAAACAAGTTGTGCATGAGATACAAACTCCATTTTTATTTTATGTAAAAGAATGTTTTATGGCAAAGTATGGAATATAACGTCGTTCAAATGTCCGCCGCGGCTTTGCTGGGTGACACGTATTCGGGAAGTCCAATTTTCGATGATCTTGTCGTATAAATAAGACAGAATTTGCTGGATGGCGTTCGTTATGTTGACTTTGAGGTTGTTTGCGGTTTATTCGCATAGACCTGTAATTTAGGATTGGTGGCTCTTAGCACCGTCCTATTGGAACCACATATCGTCGGTATCCATATCATCCAGTTTAGGCCACAAGAAGTTGCTTATCATCGATCTGTGGCGCTTGTAGGTAAAGATGATTTTCGATGATGAACGTTTCTCGCATGGAGCACTTATTTTGATAATAAAATTTGATGATTTGCACAAGTTCTTCAACGGTATAACCTTCTATGGTGATTTGCCACACACTAATGAACAATTTACAATAAATTTGACAGATGTCAAACAACATGGCCGCTGTAACCTAAAAAATTTCTTGCATGTTGCAGCTGGTCAAAGTTTTGCGAGCTCCATTTTTGTGAAATATTCCGCGGAAACTTTTCTATAAATGTGTGAAACTTTTCTTATGGTACCTATTAAATTTTGCATCCATTACGTGGTGAACAACAACAACATCTGCATCTGGTCAATGAAAAATGATAATATTGCTCGTAGTTTGATTCATTTCCATACCAGGTACAGTTCGGATGTTTGTGTAAAATTAGTAAGAAACCAATCTATAAATTGAATTTTCTATGATGAAAAAAATACTATTTCTTTTATATAAAAAACTGAGCGTCATCTATCGATGAAACCTCCCATACTATAGATGCAGAATTTTATTAGAAATCGTAATATCACAATTTGGAATCGAGTTATCATGACTACCGTCTTGAAAATAATAAGCGGATTTGTGACAGAGCTTCATTCATTCAATATTTTTCGTTAATTCTACTCATTTGAATATTGAGCTTGGAGGAAAATAGTCTGTCTTTATGAAATTTTGCCAAATATAGTTGATTTAAAAAAAAATTCAAACAAATGGAGCCAGTTTGACGAGCAAAATACGATAAGCTATGGACGTGTGTAAAATATATTATACTATCATTGTGGTGTACTTTGCAATTACTAGTTATGAGTATGAGCTGCCTAATCATGTCATAATATTATAATACTTCCGTACTCTACAAAATTATTATTAGAAAGAAAACCGAGAACGGAACAATTGAACTGAAAAGTATGGAACAAGAAAATATTCCTTCCTGTTCTCTGATAGTTTCAAAATAAAATTTATTGAGCAGGCTATTCTCAGTATTCACTCGTCCAAAAGTATAATGTAAATAAATCTGCAATTTGGCGACTTGTAAATAAATATATAACAACAGGAAATATTAGAACGCTGTATTTGGGCGGTCGATCACGGAAGACTTCACAGAGAACCGATAAGAGAATTTGTGCGTTAATCAAAAAGGACCTCTTTATCACATCCAAGGTTATTGTCAATATTTTAAGGGGTTATATCTGTTTGGTATGTTTTTTTCCTCATTTTTTTTATTGGCTTTAATTACGCCAAAACATCTCTACATTCATAACACAGCCACACAAAAAAAAAATTTCGGGGCCAGGGATCGGAATATGTGTTCCATATGTTTTTGGGGTCACTGAAACTCAATCTGGTGTCAGTTCAAGCCCATCACGTCAAGTTTTTGACATAACCTCAAAAAACCTCAGCAAAAACGAGAGAAAAAATAAAAAATTTTCAAACTGGGGATCAGACCATGTCTTTTATATGTATTCGGGGTCGCTTAAACCTGGCGTGATGGGGTTAAATCGACATCGGATTCGGTTTCAGCGTATATAAGTTATAAGTTTATCACTTGTTGTAACGGGTAACCGAAGCAAGATGTAGGTGTCCGCCTAATCGTCATTCGTTTGTGCACGATTCGGAGTACGTTAGCGCGTCGTCGGCAAAAAAATTCAAAATGGACAATGAAAGGTGTGATAGAGAAGTGGATGATTCGTTTGGATATCGCGCTGTTTGGGTGGATATACCCAAAATCCAAACGAATCATTCACCGCAGTCCTATGGTCCATCGCACCGAAGGCTGTGTCGACCGGGAAGACTGTGCTCGATATAGCGACTGATATCGTCGTTATGATTTACAATGATGGTTTATGAAGCCTATTTTCTGTCTATGATGCACTTTGGTTGACGGTTGGACGAAATTTATACGACTTTTGAATGTTATCAGACGCCAACCGGATTAATTCCGCCGAGCATTCAATTTCGGACATCGTAAAAGAGGCTAGACGCAACATCATACCGTCCAGGAAAGAGCTGGAGGAGCAAAATACGGCCTTGGAATGGCAATTGTATGGTGCTGGGATAGCAGAGTGAGGGGCAAAAAATTATTATGGAGCATATTATTATGATTTCTCGAAATTGTATAGCATTTTAAAACTTCATACGCGTTTTGATCAAAACCATGTTTTCGAAATCGGCAAGCAGTAGAACTGATAGAGTTTTCATCTGATTGTCTTGAAAATTTAGCTGTAGCTTCTTTATTAGAATATCTAGTGAAGTACACACTATTATAACGATTGGTCTAAAGGATTTATTTGTATAAATGTTTATACAGTCATTCATTCATCATCATTTTCGACATTTTGCGGAAAAAAATTCTAAAATTAAGATTGTTTGTACTTAACTAGCTAAACTCATGTAGAGTATGAAAAAAAATATTTTATGGTTCCAAGTGATGCTCCAAAATATGTCAATAAAAAATTCTTTTCTTACTCCTGAAAAGTTTCTTAATCAGTACATATATATATTGGATGCGTAGCTTTATTTTAAAATGTACTGACAAAAAAAATATTGGAAAAAACCCTTTTTTTGGGCTCCAAACAGATTTAACCACTTAAATTTAAATGTACATGACAGTACCTACTGTTCGGAAACGCGCTTTAGAAAATAATTTAAGGAGCTACAAACGGGCCAAAAAAAACCTCTTCTTACAAGAAACCAATTGCAAATTTGCTGGTCTGGTCCTTAGAACAGTGGAAAACATTCAGCGATGAGTCACAATTTAATTTCCTAAATTCCGACGGCATGACTACTTACTGTACAACGACGCAAATGTGAGGGACTCAATCCACGATATTGCAACCCAACAACTAAGCATTGCGGAGGTAGTGTAATGGTGTTGTGGGATTGATGTGCGTTAGGATGAGATATGATGTTCTTCTCAATTTCCCACAATTGTTGATTGAGGTGCGTTAGGATGTAGTCCTCTGGATACTTCTAGACTCAAAGTACAAAAAATAAAAACTCACTGCCTTTAGGAATAGAAACTTTATTGCACGACCTTGGTTCATTGGCTATTTATTGTGAACTGACTTTTTCTATTTTTAATTTTATTTTCTCCCCTCAAACCTACTCGTATCAAATATTTACAATCAAAATCCTACTTCTCTCTCTCGTTAGTTTACAGTGAATTTCGAGTAAAATTTTACAGTAGTCATAGCGACCTTCTATGAATCCTAAAGCAAACATGTTCACACAATTAAATTTTATTTGACTTTACTATTGGTGTGTGGCCGAGGTGTCTCACGTTACTTTTGCGCATATCCGTTAATACATGAAATTCACAATTATAATTTTGAGATAGACATCTTATCTCCGCCAGGTTCTAGTGTAATTTAGATAGTCCGCCACAGTGTGGATCTCTTTTTCGGCTAACGGTTTGGGTCCTTTTGTTGAAATATAATGTATAATGAATCGTTTTATTTATAAACATATTTTGGAAACACATATGTTGCCATATGCGAGTGGGAAATGCCACTTCGATGATTGTTTCAGCATTATAGTGACCCGAAACACACATCCAAGCTGGTAAAAGACTGGATTATTGATAATGGCCCAATCAGCGGACTTGAATTCTATTGAAAACCTCTCCGGGATCCTTAAACGGCGAGTCGGAGGTCAACATTTTAGAAACAAAAGAATTGCAAAGAATATCTCAGTCTATTATTATGAATTTAATAGCATCTATGCCACGAAGGTGTGGTGAGGTCATTAAAAATAATGGCTATCATACTAAGTATTATAAGGACGCAACAAAAAGGTTGCTTTTCTTTCGCACACTTGCATATGTTAAAGTTTATTATGTTTTACATTTATTTATATTATAATATTATATTATTTATTATTATTTATATTTTTTTATTATTGTTAATTTCTCGCAAAGTACTTAAATTGTTTATAATTGTTTTATCAAAGGAAAAACACAAGATAATTATTTGAATTCAAAAATGACAAAAATAGGTACATAAAGTGTTTGCGCCGAGGTAGTTGCTATTGTTTCGCACAGAACTCAAGTTACTAACAGTAAGTCCCCACTACTTTAATGTGTGTACCGACACGCACTTGACCGTTTTTTTTACATGATAATAAATTTAGGTTTATCGTACGTTATGTACCTATGTAAATGTTGTTTGTTTTTTTTGACAAATTCGCCTGAAAAGTGTTGTGATGGTTTTAAATGTTCCCACGGTTCATGCAAACTGTACGCCACCCCGCCATAAAAACAATTATGACTCCCGAAAGGTATTAGATTGAGCATAACAACCGGCTCGCAATAAATTAAATAATTTAAGTGCTTAATTGGTCGATTTGCAGGTCGATTAATGCGAAAATGAAATTTGTGTGCTTTCTCCATTCCCATTTATACCACTCTCAGTTGCATTTAACTGGCCAACCTAAACGAATTTGTCAAAATTGACAGGTTCGAAAAAAGAAATTCAATTAAACTTTAAAAAGCGCTTGTCTGTACTGCAATACCTTGCCGGGCTCTCACCCCGACGCGCGCGGTAATTAAACAGAATTTCATGGGGACTCATTTGTTTAACTTTAATTACACCCCAGGCTGCGGATAGCAAGTGAATTTAGCGTTGAATGCGATCGAACCCCCGTCCCTTCCGGCCGCCATAACGCCTGCTCAAAAAATTATTAACCGAATCGATAAATTGGCCGATTGACCGCCCCACGTATTTGTTTTGTTGATTGCCCCCCATTATCAGCGGAGGAACTCTCCTGTATCATCTGATAAGGTCCGCTGGAGTGGGCCGAGCGAGGCCGGCCCGGCGTGCACTAAAACTCGCCGCCATAAATTTGATATTTCCGAACGGAAAAGAGTTTTTTAATGAATTTCCATTTAGCGAGCGCGTGTCAATTATTTGTGGCTGAAAATAAATTTTAATGTTTTTAAATTAAATGGCTCGTATTGTGATAATTGATTTTAATGGCCTGTGCAAATTATTATAAATTCGGGTGGGCCGGGGTGGTGCTGTTCCAGTCCAATTGATTTATGGGCCCAGCAGTGCTCGGTAGAGATTATTTATAATCTTTTCAGAATCTGCAAATCATTTCCTGGGGTGGCTTTAACACGAAAGTTTACTCCTAATACCTTTGCAAAATGCAATGCTTAAAATGTCCGGAAAAATTTGCCACATCAATAGCATCTTGTGCAGATGAGTTCGTAATTTAAGAAAAGTTGGGCCATCATTATTTGAGGGAATTTGTGGAAGAACACTTCCTTGGGGCGTTTTGAGGTATTTTCGGCAATGACAGATTTGTTACCCAATTAGTAGAGCTCAGCTGGTTTTGTACTTGTTAAAAAAGATTCTCCCCGAGCAGGAAGAGAAAGAAATAAAACGTTAAAGGAGGCATTCTTATAAATTCCTGGGAATCTGCTTTTTATTGGAATACCTGCAACATGAGTGGATCTGCGTTTTCCCAGAATTTATGGGGATGAGTTCACAAAGTGGCAATGTGGCCTGTGACGAAGAAACAAAATTGATTAATTTATTACATTTTTGGATTTTTCTAATTAGCTGTGATGTATTTCAGTTCAGTGGCTCTTTTATGCGGCGGAAACCAAAATAACTGTTGCCTTTTTTTGCGCTTGTCACTAAAATGCTCTCAGTCTTTAATGCGCAAAATGGTGTTAAATGAAAGGGATAATCATATTAACAAGAATTAACGTGTATAACAAGCACATCCGTTTTATTTTGTTTTAATTTAATTGGAAATAAAATTATGCTGTACAAGACATTCCAACAGAAAATTAGCAGTGTAGGTATTTCTTGTCACAATTAAAGCTGCTGTTTGGAGAGTACCTTATATTATTTTTACGATTCCGTACCTGAAAAGGAAATAACTGAACCCTTACAATGAATAATAAAAAGTTTGCACCCCTCGTAATAAAGAAAATGACAATTAGAGATTTGCAAGCTAAAAACCCAAATTTTTTATTTTCTTTCATCATCGCCATTAAATCAATTTTCGACAAAATGATTGTATTTCGAACGTAATATGTGTAACTCGCTCCTTCCAAAAAATGCATCAAAAAATTTTACGTGCAGTTTTATGGCACCCTATTCCTAACACATTTTACTGATAGAAAATCCCTTACCTACCTATGTATGTATATACGGTGCTCAAAATCTATTGAGTGTTAAGATCGGCTGGTTATATTAAATATATTTCGTCATTAAATAGTTTTTGTTCGAAATGGGGAAAATGACGTGGAATACCGTTAAAAACGCAGCAATTAATAATAAAACTTTAAACGGAAAAGAGGTCTACCTACAAGAAATTCCAATCGCAAAACCACATTCAAGTCTGCAAACGGTTAAAAGCTATGAAAACACGGGGAATCTAAAATTGGAATCCCCAACTTACTGTATTGATTCGATTCTGTTAGATTTTAGCAAAGCTTTTGACTCCGTGGAGCATTGGAAATTGTTATATATGTAAACCTACCTGATAATATCACTGCTGTTGACCTACTATATAGCTATATTGCTATATTGCTATATATGACGCAATCAATATGTACGACTTGACTGTGCTGTTTATAATCCGCTGCCTATTTATTGTGGTGTGCCGCAGGGTTCAATTCTTACTCGCTTCTATTGTCTTTATAAGAATTATATCGTATCAGTCGATCTCCGTAAGTGTTTTCATCACTCGATGCTGACTGCAGGAAAATGCTGCGGGTATAGCTTTTAACGATGTTCTGCGTTTTGTATTCAGGTTGACAAGATTTGACTATGTTTCGCAATATACAAAATCTATTCTTGGAATTCTACTTGATACCTATTTCCTCCATCGCAATCTTAAATTGTTACACAATATGTCCGTACGTACGTAGAGCACCCGGTATATCTTAATAGTAAATTGAAGTTCTTGCAATCGTCTAGATACTTGAAAATATTAATTCTTGAATGCCAATCCCGTTTTGGTACGCGTTCATTCTTTGTTCAGTGCGCTCACGTCTGCAACCAGCTATCGCCTTATACAGAGGGTGACGTCCAATGGATCCTTTTATGGCAGTCTCCAGGAATTTAGTCCTACTTAAAGTATAGGTACATATCGGAATATCTCTCTCAATCTCTCTTTTTTCTTTTCTTTTCTTTTCCTTTTTTTTTTCTTCATCGTTGTCTTTTCTATTACTCAACAAAAATTACTATCTCCTCTCCAAAAATCTCGAGTAATCTACCTCTACTACTGCAGGTTAAGTCACATGCGAAAGTGAAAAAATTGTTCATGTAATTAATATACTTCAGAGCATAAGGGTAGCGAAAATCCTTTGTCCAACGTCTTATGAAACCAAAGATTGCGAGAGCCTTATTACTCATGAAATCTAGATGCTTCGAGAATGCTAATTTCGTATCAATAATTACGCCTAAATCCTTAACTTCATTGGAAGAAGTCAAAGGAACACCGTTAATTGAATAAACAAAAGAAAGTGGGAGGTGGTTACAACTAAAGACAATAACGCACTATTTGTCAATATTTAAACATAAAAAAAGACTAAAAACATCAATGTCACTCTGTAACAAAGAGCAGTCGTTGTAGTTGTCAATCCGGTTAAGCATTTTAATTAACGTCGTCAACATAGATTAAAACATTGGAGTGCTTAAACACAGATTCAAGATTATCAATGAATAAAAGAAACAATAACGAGCCCAGCTGGCTACCTTGGGGAGCTCCGGATTGCGTATGCCCCGCGTCTGACAATGCATTTCTAAAACTGACTTTAAAAGACCTTCCACTTAAGGAAGAAGAGATCTCTCTTCTCAAGGTCATCACAAGTAAAAGATGTAAAAGAAGTAAAGTAAAGATTGGTATCGTAGACTGCCGTTTGACAAAACCGTGTTGGTTAGTAGTAATTAGGGACTTGCATTCTAAAGTGAGAAACTCGCAAATAATACTCTCAAATAATTTGGGTGTCGCAGAAAACTTCGCAGTTGGTCTGTAATTATTAAATTTATTTTTCTTTCCCTTTTTTTATGTTGAGATAACGAATACGAACTTCCAGGCTGCAGGATAAACTCTCGAAGATAAAGATAAATTATATAAATGCTGTAGTTGCCCCGAAACGCCAGTATAACACTGTATAAGAACAATATTAGGAATGCAATTTGGAACAGCAAAACAATTTGAACTTAAATCATAGACGAATTTATATAAAACCGACGACGATAGAGATGAGTCAAGACAGGACGACAGATACGAATATTTAATGCTAGCATTATTGTCAATGGTAAAAGAACCTGTTAAAAAGTCAGCAAGTAATTCTATATCACAGTTTACAAAAACTATTTTAATCAGTAATGAAAGTTTGGTGATTTTTAAGCTCCAGTACGTCAAAAGAAAAGAAACCGAACCTTTAAAGGTCACTATGGCGGCTCCAATATAGCGCACTCCAAATAATAAATTGCTTCATACTTTTATGAAAGTTGGTACATGGAGATTTTTTGGAGTCATTATTATAGCGCCCAATTTTACGAATGCACAATTGCTGCCCCTATATGGAGCACTAACAATACCAAATTCCTTTGGATTTTCATGAAGGTGGATTTTTCGGGTCTCTGAATTCAACTATACCTACACTCAATTTTAAAGGCTCAAGATGGAACAATAGATAATAAATATTAAAAATGTTGACCAGTGTTATAATCACTCCTTATAACTTTCTGAAACAATTTTGTTTAGAGCTTATATCACTGTGAAAAAATGTGCATCCTTTTTAAAATTTACTTCATTTACCTAACCTTTAAAGATGGTTTTGCTGGAAGCAAATTTCCCCTGGAAACGCATTTGAATATCTTATCAAGTTTTTAAAACCATCACCGCAGATTAATTCCCTGTGTTTACTTATAAATACTTATAAAATAAATCATATCACTTGAGCAATACAATTTTTAAAAATAGATCCCACCATTGCGTGCTTAACTAATTTCTCGTTGAATTACTGAAAACACAGTCCATTAGTTCAATGTTCGGTCGCATTCCAAAGTTCAAGCAATTTATCTTACCTAATATCCGAAAATGTCCGTGTCCCACAATTAGGCGCCAAAAGGGGGCCCACAAAGTAAGACCGCACCTGCACCACAGTGGTCGAATAAAACCTAGAAGATTATGATTAAAGCATAAATAGCCCAGACGAACTGTATGATGCACGTTAAGGATCCAATTCTTGGACCGCAAATACATTAACTCTAAAATTTATTTTAATTAATGGAACGCACACGGACGCCAGTACAAAGTGGACAAGGGCCGAATGTCCGCAAGGAGATATCGGCCGGCACAAAGAATGGGCCGCTTGCCGTCCCTGTCCGAATGTAGTACGTGTGTGTGTCGAAAGCTCCAATTTGTTTCCATCAGATTATCATTGCTGAACGGGGAGCATCTAAAGGGTTAAGGATTGACCAGAGAAGTGCGGATAAACGAATAGACAGCACAGTGCCTGCCTGCTAAGTAATTTTACGAGAGGGTGGGAGATTAAGGGCTTCATCACCGTCATCATCATCGCCATCACTAGTTTATTGCTGGCGGTATAACTATGTGGGTGTCCCACGCGCGCACCCAATGTACCCTACACAGTCCACATAGAGGCAAATATACCGAGCAGCAGCACAAAACATGCCATATTTACTAATTAAAGCATTGAGAACCTTAGAACCGAAAGGGTTTCCAAAAACATGGCACTGGTCAAGTCCCTGGGGTGCGGTTTTGAGTCTAAAACCGATACGCAGTACAACGTAAAGAGTGGTGGAATCGTACTGTGTGACCATTTGTTTATGTCGTCAGTATTGCCCTACCTGCTTTATGTGTGTTCACGGCATTATATTGTCTCGAAGGGATTTTTACCAATAGTGCAGGGATGGTGGCAGTGGTTAGAAGGACGCTTAATATGCTCGATTCCAAGCTGCTCCTCGGAAGCTTTCAGCTATAAATAAGAAGTTATGACTTTAGACATGAGAAACTGAGGTTTTGTGATTTTATTTGCTTGAATGGTCTTGTGTTTTGTTTGTTTCATTTTCTTCTCAACATTTGCATCTGCGCCTAATTAAGTAAATCTGTTAAAGAATTTCTTGAGCGCTGGTCACGGAATCGAACTTTATAAAAAGATTTACATGGAAAGTTTAGTGCAAACGAAAAGTTACTCTTGTACATTATTTAATAACGTCCAAATAATAATCCATTCTTGCCATTTTTAAAAATGTGATATTAGGCTATGTGGATAGGATTAGGAATAGACCAATACCACAGATAAGTAATGCAGATGCCCAGTCGAATAGGCAAGAAAAATGCAAAGTTGCCGAATTGCCCAATAAGAACGTCCGAACTTTAAATCTTGAATAAAACACATAATTTTCGAGCAAAATGGTTCTGATTGCTTTAATTGAAAGATAATGTTATGCGATTTATGATTTGAATAAAATATCTGCCAAATGGTCACCGCGACTCCTCTTACACACGTTCATCCGCTCACGCCAATTTTCGATGACTCTGTGCAACATTTCGGCCGGTATCTCAGCTATGGCTTGACGAATATTGGCTTCCAATGCCTCAAGAGTTGTAGGATGGTTGCTGTAAACCTTCGACTTAATGTTGCCCCAAAGGAAATAATCCAAAGGCGTTAGATCACACGATCTAGGCGGCTAAGCGATGGGACCACTTCTGGAAATTAACGACTCACCGAACTTACCGCGCAATAAGTTCATGTTAAGTCGGGAAGTGTGACGCGGTGCACCGTCTTGTTGGAAATAAAGGTCATCCACATCAATTTCATCAAATTCTGGGAAAAAAATCGGACAACATCGTGTTATAGCGGTTGCTATGAATGGTAACGGCATCTCCTGCCTCATTTCGAAAGAAATAAATTCCGATGATTCCGCCATACCATAATCCACACCAAACGGTCAATTTTTGTGGATGCAATGGTGATTCATGAACCATTCGTGGATTTGACTACTCCAATAGCAGCAATTTTGCTTGTTGACGAATCCATTGAGCCAGAAGTGAGCCTCATTACATCATACGTATAGGAACAATTTTGTCGAAATCCGCAGCTGAAAATGTTTAACAATATAAATCTTAGCTGGAGCCTTTGCACTTGGCCACTTGGTCGAGGGTCAGGCCACGAGAGCAGCGAAGAGTTTGTGGCAATCGACCTAAACGAAGGTGAGGCGTGGGGGAATTTAAATGTTTCAATCGGCACCAGCCATTGTGGGGTAGGGTTCCAAAATAGATAGATTCTAAGAATGAGCGCGGTTTCGATACGAAAATCGAAGCAAATTCTTAGAATTTTAGTTGATGACGATGCTGGGTGGATTTTGAAAGCAATTTTTAAAAATGTTGTATGGGAGGTAAGGGAGGTTTCGTTTGTGGTCAAATCAATTACATATTACATGTAGTTTAGTAAAAAAAATTTTCCCAAAATTGTTTGCCCAAAAATTGCCCAGGCCAATTTACTGAAAAAAATTTTCATTGATTAATCTGTACTTGCAATTAACGTGTTAAGATCCCTGCACACTAACCGGCACGGAACGGAACGGAACGACACGACACAACAAAATATGCATTCACACACATCGGCACCGGCAGGCAACGACACGATCCGCCACCGGCGCGGCGTTGCCGGCGGGTATTGATAAGAAGAATTCTGACTGGTATTTGGTATTTGCCGGTCGAAGCTGAAGGTGGCAAAATATGATGCAAGAGAAATTAATTGTGTTTGGCCGCTATATAATTTCCGACTGAACTGAAGTTCCGTCGCCGCTCAGCGCAGTTCGAATGTGCATTTGCTGCTGTCTGCCGCTGCCGGCCAGTGCCATTTCGTCCCGTGCCGGTAAGTGTGCAGCGACCTTTACGCGTAGGTACCGCACCTGCATATAATTAAACCATATTTAAAAAAGTTTTTCGTTTAAATGTGCGAACATGCGAGCAGGTTATTTTACTTGAAGTGTCAATACCCGATATTTGTTTGATGGGATAAAAAACGTTCTTCGGAAAATTGGCTGTACGTATTTGTTTTCTAACCCAATCGAATAACTCTGTTCGGCAAAAATGTAGGTATAGACATTTTCTTTCGAACAGTACATTGAAGCATGCTATTTTTCTCTTCCATTTAAATGCATGCCCCAAAAAGAAAATAGGTCCCACGTAGACGACTTTCCTCTACTGTCCTGCGGAACCGCTCCAATTTTGAATGCGTTGTTATGCTGTATATTATCCATTGTTAAAAATGTCAGACATTCTACTTTCCAAAAGCCACAGAAACTAAACACATTCAGTACGCCATCTATGAGATATAATCTTACTAAATCGGCACTCAATTTGAAAGACCCTATATTTATAAATGGGCGATGGCACTGCGTTCGTATACCTGCACATGGAGCATGTTTTCGACATAAAGTACTATTAATTTAGATCTCCTATGAAATAGGGCTTTTTAAGATAGGACTTTTGCAATCCGAATGCACCCATAAGCACCAGAGGTAAACAGAGGAACAGTGGCCAGGAACATGTTTATATATTGCAGGTACATACTATAGTATACATACAGAACATATGTACAAAGAAAAATCGGGCTAGTTCGATACCCCGTTAGAGAATCGTTATGTATTCGATACGGTAAATTATGTTTACAGAATTGAAATCAATTGCAAGAATAACAAATCGTGAAGTGAGTGAGAATATTGTACTTTTTCCCGTGCTATTTGAAAAGTTTACCACGAGGAGTTAGATCGATACACATATACAAAATCCAATCAGTGTGACCACTTCATCACTTTTTAATTTGTTGTTAAAACGAGCCCATGGAACTTACACATGTCATTCGTTTGTCTTTCCAAATGGGTCTGCAAACATGCTTCGGTAGCTGCGATCGGTGGCGTTTAACTACCAGAAAATTGATTTCCGATCGTCCCAGGAACATACATCAAATTAATCCCTCCATCCTGCAGATGCGGCTAAGCAAATTAAGCGAGCAGGTACTAAAACCGAAATGAAAAATTGGCTGCAACTGATTCCTGATTATCTTCTGACCTGATCGGCAGGCACCTCCACCTACAGTAGAGGCCGGTTAATTCCATAAATTGCCCCCACTGAAAATAAACAGTTCTGGATCTGGGCAGCCCTTTCGATTAGGAGTCTAATGTTAATCACCTTGCTCCTCTCCGGCTTGCGAATAAATTACATGAGTGTCTCCAGGCAGAATTGGCCACTGAAACACAATTACAACAAACTCAAATTGATTCCGGCCCTCTTACCCTGAACGACCTCCGGATGAGTTTCGCGATGATCATCTTGTGCACGCCGATCAGTGTGCCATTCATTTGTGATCATTCCTGGTGGCTCCGGCTCCCACCTCAGCTACTTTCGTATCTACCGAGTAGAATCGATCAGCTGCCGTTTCTGTGTGTGGCTAACAAACAAATTTATTGACTTGTCGACAAGTGATATGATTTATGGTTATTTAGCACGAGGCAGGGAATCTGCGCCTGCCGCTACCTCCAGCATACGCGTCCAGGTTCTTTATTAATCTGCTTACGACCTGGGTGGAACAGCCGAACATAAATTACAACAGGATTTAGTAACGAACGAAATTGAGTTTTAAGTGATTGTACACATATCGCTTCATTCAGGGCAGAGGATACGGTTTGTCATCACAAGATTATAAAGGGATCGTAATTAATTGCACCGGGAAGGGCCCTGAATTCTTAATGAATTACCGGATTGTGTGAACACAATGATTTGGTACTTTAGATAGGTTAAAGTATTTTCCGTTTTTCCTCTCTTTCATCCAGCCTTCATGCCGATCTTTTCTCACAGTATTTTTATAAGCGTGTTGTTCTTTTAACCCTTGTATAAAGTAGAAGCTCTGAATAAAATAAATGCATTCGGACCATCAGCCTGTAGAAAATATTAAGCCTATAATAATTCTTAATTATTGACTTATTTTTTTTAACGATCTGCATATCCAATTATTAAATAATCGACAGTAGAATTTTAAAGGGTCTTTCAATAAGGACACTCGACTTTTAAATGTAAATAAAACAAGTTATGTGTGAGATACTCACTTCATTTTTATTTTATTTGAGAGAATATTTTATGGCATTAAATATGGAATGTAACATTCAAACGTCCGCCGCGGCTTTGCTTGGTAGCACATATTCGATAGGTCCAATTTTCGATGACTTTTTCGCGCAAATCTGGCTGAATTTGCTGATTGGCGTTTGTTATGTTGGCTTTGAGGGCATCAATTGTTTTCGGTTTATTCGCATAGACCTGTAATTTAAGATAGCCCCAAAGGAAGAAGTCTAAAGGCGTTAAAGCGCACGATCTCGGTGGCCAGTTCACGTCGCCGCCGCGCGAGTGTACCATGCTATCAAATCGTTCGCGCAGAACGTGGCATGCGCTGTGTGGTACATAGCGTAGTCCTGTTGGAACCACATCTTTTCGGTATCCATATCATCCAGTTTAAGCCACAAGTTGGGAAATGAATCTGTCTTGAATGCTTAAAGTGGCGAACTTCGACACATTAAATATCAAATGAGGTAGATTTTTGGAGTGACCAAACTCACTTTATGACAGCAGAAGATTCCGAAGCAATAGCATTTTAAAGTTATTTGTCATTAGAGAGAAAAATGCATTGTTTTTCTTTCCACAGACTACATGTATAGGGAAAACATTTTCAACTTAGTGAGCAAGTAACATCGGAATAAGAACTTTGCGAAATTCCAACTGGCACAGGCTTCTCTCAAGCTTTTAAATCCTCAAAACGTTTTTGGAACGTTCTTAAGGTAATCAAAAATAAAAACAAAAATATTCCAACTTTGAAATTTGGAAATAAAGTTATATTCAAAGCAGAACAAAGCAAACCTTCTTGCCGACACCTTTGTTAAAAATCACAGTGCACCTTAAACAACAAAAGCGATAATCCCACTGCGTTTTGATTTTCATTCCAACCTTCTCGTTAAACCGCGGAAAATTGCAAAAGTCATTCCTATATTCAAACACGGTAAATCTGCTAACTGTCCCACGAGTTATAAGCCTAGCCTGCAAAAACAAAATTCTACTGGTTTCTTTCCCCTAGAACTGAGAAGACATCTGACTCTGTTTGGTATAATGGTCTCGTCTGTAAACTTCACAAATTCAATTGTCCACCGTGCCTAATCAAAATTGTGCAAACCTTTTTATCTTAGAGATTTTTTCGAGTATTCATCGGTACTGAAATGTCTTCATTAAATATAGTCCCAGCGGGTGTACCACAAGGTTCTGTTCTTGGCCCACTACTATACAACATTTACACTTCTGATTTCCCAAATCTCGCAAATTGTCATCTATCGATGTATGCCGATGATACAGGAGTGTCCTCAGGCCGAAACGCAACTAAAATTACAGCCAATCTCCAAAATGCAACGTATGTAGCCTTAAATTATTTCAATAAGTGGATAATAAAACAAATTCGTGTAAAATCCAAGCAATTTTTTTTTTTTTACACGCAGGAGAAAGCATATTTTTCTACCCCAACAAAAAATTAAAATTGACTCCGCACACATCGAATGGCGTAACGAGCTAAAATACCTTGGCTCTACATTCGACAGAAAGCTACTATTTGATAAGCATATTCAGGTAGCACTCCAAAAAGTTACCAACTTGATTAAGTCCGTGTATTCTTATTGTACATTGCTTTATAGGTAGTTGAAATTGTTTTCTGAAAATGGAATATTTATAAAAACAAAATCTTCAGGTGATTTCATTAGGATTTGTCAACATATTTGAACTCTTGAAAAAATCTAAACAATTTTAGTAGCGCGTGCATAAATGGAACCAGTGAAAGTTTAATTTGTTGTAAAGAAAATGTTTTTCATAACATACTAAAATTTGTGTTTTGTAAACATTATAAACTAGCGCGATAGTAGACTTTAACGAAAGAAAAGAGGATAAAAGTTTTCAACAAGCAATTCGTAAGTAAATTACGACGTTCTGATGTTCTTCCCTCCAATTAGATAGAATATAGTGAGTAAAACTGCTTTGATCGCATTCCTTTTTATTAGCTGATTAGCGATGTGCAAAACGAAATTGTACAAATCTTGTCGTTTGTCAGAAATTCCTCCCAAAGCGTGTTTGATCTCATTATACATCCACTCAAATATGTCAGGCCTCTATAAATAAGAACAATTGCTTTCATTGTTCTGCAACAAATCAAATGAAATATCTTAATAATCCTGAAATACCACTGGGCTGGCATCTTAAGAAGCCACATGTTTATCACCACCTCAATCATGCGAACGTAATTCACGGCTGGGAGATTTTCCCCCTTCGTGTCAGCCGAGCCAAAGGATGAAAATTCATCTGATGGCAGAAAACTAATTCAATAAATTAAAATCACGGCGCTTTAAAATTTTTATCTTTGGCCGGAACACCCCATTTATCTAGCGCTGTTTGACACTCATAGATTCATAAAATGTAAATAAGGAGACAGTGTGGTCTGGGCGAGTATTTACGGCATGTCGGACCCAGTCATTCCCATCGTATCTTACTCTCCAGGCCGCGGTGTCTCCATTCTTTGTGCGACAGACACTCGCTCCAATTTTGACACTGATGCGACAACAACTGCACCAGCTGTGTTCGGCTACAAACAGTAAATCAAGGGGAATTCTTTGCCGGAAGGGGACGCTACAATTTTCGCATTTTTAATCGATGAAAAGTTATTCTCTTCTATCTATCTATAATCCTTAAATTTTAACGAATGATGTATGTGTGTAGTGGGTATTTAAACTAAATGCGTTGGTTTCCACTGGCAAGGCATTGATACTCCTGATTGCTTTTTCCTTTTAATATACAGGGTGTATCAGTTAACGGATGCCAAAATGATAAGGGTGGTAGATCTCACCTAGGCAAACAAAACATCGTATGGCAGGGGAGGAGATAGCCTCAACCGTTTTCGAGTTACAGGGTGATTCATAAATTCGGGATCTTTTGATCTAATTAACGCAGCGACATCAAACTCACGCGTTTTTTTCCCAATGTTTCTCCGACCTCTTTTCTATTTTTATTGAATTACCCATCTTGTCACCTTTCCAAAGAGGTACAACACGTCTATGTATAAATTTGCATATCCTTTCTCTACCTAGACGTGTTGCAATCAATATTTCGACTAGCTCGGATTAAGCTAAAGCTAGAGAATTTTGCAGACGTGTATAACTCCGGTGAGAATGCAATACAGTATATCCAGTATCCTTTTAAATCCAATATGGCGGACGCCGCAAGATGGCGGGTTACCGTTTTATTGACAACCCACTTGATGTTGGTTGGTATCAAATGAAAATTTTCGAGGAGTGGTAGGTATACGATAAGCTATGTGACGTCATTCTAAACCCAATATGATGGGCACCCTAATTTGTTGGATGACCCTTTCATTCACAACCCATTTGATATGTGTGTCATATTAAAGGTTTCCACAAGTAGAATACGATTAGCTACATGACGTCATTAAAATTAAAACTCCAATTACCTAAAAACAGACAATGACTGAAGACTAAAAAGTAAATAATAAAGCAAGTATCAAAAATTATTTTTTTTTTAAATCGAATACATATAAAAAAAAGTATTTTACCTATTCAGTTACCTGCCTACTTATGAAATTTTAAGAATTTTTTACTAACTGTAACCAATTTTATTATAAAAATTATTGTGTCAATTGCGCTGACGTGATATAAAAGCTTTTTGCGATGTGGTGTGTTGAGTCACGTAATCGCAATTGATGCAATAATTTATATAGCAGGGTAAAACTAGATTTTGACTACGAAAACAAAACCAGAACAAGCTCGATATTTGCGGAGACCTTTGTTTCGATGCCTAAGCATATTCTGAAAAGCACCCAACATTTCAACTGTGGGATGGTTTGATGAAGCTAAAGGGTAATTCTAGTTTTTCTGCAAAAAACACATCTTCGAGGAAAATATTCATGAGAAGGGTAGAAGGGACTTGTTTTTAAAAACCTATTGCAGTTAATGATAGTACGTCACCAACGTTTAATTTGAATTTTTTTTAAATCCAGATTTTTAATGTTCCGCAAACGGTTTTCAACACATAAATTTGCATGCCATTTCTCTACCTACACATGTTGTGCCTCAGGAAACAAGATGGGTAATTTAATAAGAATAAAAATGAGGGGTATTTGAATTTTAATTTTAGGAATGCATTTTCTCACTTACGCAAGTGACTGTACCTGAAACGGTGGCGGTATATTAAGGGATCGTCTCAATGTGTGACCTTCCGAAAAATCACTGATTTTCGCGATTTTTTTTTTAATGTTGAAATAAACTAATCGGTCCGTTTTTTTTTATAAATAAATACATATGTACATGATGAATACAAAATGATTTTTTTATGTTTATTTATTGGATGTATAGTTGAATAAATTCGTCGCTATCGCGCTATGGAGGTTTTTTTTTAATTTGACAAAATGGCGGCGGTTTGAACAAAAAGTATCGAATTCAGCCCTTTTTTTCGACAGTTTTTCGTAAAAAAAATAGGAAGATTTCAAAAAAAAAAAAGCTTCCATAGCGCGATAAAGAATGACGTTAAAAATGTTCTCTCCAAATTGGAACTAGATATCTTCAAAACTCTTCCTTTGAGAGTGGAAACCGTTTTGAAAAACACCATTCTGAGAAAAACGCGTTTAAAGATTGAAGCGCCCGTACATCTCTCTAACAAATCGTCGGTTGGCAAATCTTCGTAGATTGGCTTCAAAACCTCTTGGACATCGTCATCGAGCGCTGGTGGATGAGAATATTTTTCCTGAAATCCATTGGCCTCAGCTTTGCGCTATTCGCACCACGAATCTCCTCCCGAAGGACAATACTGATGCTGGGGATTCTCATCAGTTCCCTACGTTCTCTTTCTACAAGAAACGCTGTAGTGACCGTAATAATTTGAATTTCAATTTGAAAATTTGCGAGAATGTTTATTACAGTGTATACTATCCGATAATGCAACCAAAAAAATCGATTTTCCGAAAATTTCACACTGAGAGGTTCCCTTAACATTGGTGGCTTTTTTGAAAAGCACATTAAGATAGTAGTTGTTTGGCGTCAGTCTGGTGACGCTGCGTTGGGTTGATCAAAATATAAAAATAAAATAATGCACATCCCGAATTTATTAGTCACCCTGTAACTTCCAAACGGTTGGGATTGCCCCCTCCCCTGCCATATGATTTTTCGTTTGCCTAGATAACATCTATTAATTACCCCATTCATTTGTGCCCCGTATAGATGAAACACCCTGTATACAATAAGCATACATACATATGGGGCATTTCACTTGTTGAAGTTTCCGATTTTTTTTGATATTTAATGTCCTTGATACAGATACAAAATGCTTTTACAATGCAAAACCTATTACTGAGTTACAGGTCACTGAAAGTGTTATGAACTCTTTGGTATGCCCTATTTTGATCGACATTATCCAATTTAAACTTTTTTTAGGAATGGGTTTAACGATGATTTTTATAGATAAATGAAAGATCTTTTCAACATGTTATTAAAATTAAAAAAAAACATATTTTTTTCACTCAAAAAATCCAAATCCAAATTTCAAACAATTTTTTTCATAAACTTCGACAATTTTGTTTTAAATGCCTGGAAAATAATCTAATTGTATGTAGATAGTCTTTGCCAAGTTTCATAATGGGCAGCTAGAGGAATTAAAGTGCAGCGGCGCGTCGTCGGATCGCTCGTCCGATACAGAATTATTAATTAAAGAAATAGTAATTTCGTTACAAATATCATTTAATGATTTGTAATGCATAAATGAGGTATAAAATTAAAAAAAGTGAATTTTTACTCTACACAAAATAAATGTATGACATGAAAAGTATACCAGAACGCATCAATATCAAAAAATTATTACAAAAATACAACGCCAAAAGTTACGCCGTACGATTGCAAAGTCACATGATGTTCAGATGTTCAAAAGAGTTTAAACGTTTCTTTGTATTATAATTTGTTGACTAAGATGGCGCAGCATAATAGACGGGCATTTTCGTACGCAAATTGATTTGTCACCCCCGTTTTATTTATTGACTTTAGACATGCACTCGAATCTAGTTTTGGTCTTCACAAACAAATTCCGAAGCATTTTTTCGCGCTTTATTTTAACTTGACCAGAATGTATGGTACGGAATGTTTCAAATTACTTTTCACCCACTTCCAGACGTCTGAATAATTTAAAATGTTGCTTACATATTAAAAATATTAAGAACTTGTCATCGGTTATAATTTTGAACAATTTTGGAATTCAAAATGCGGATCCAATATAACGACCGTAAAAGTTAAACTTCAAGAGATTGCACTGAAAATCCGGGTTAGGGGGTTTTCGGGGGCGCCGATTTCGAATATGTCATCGAAATTTCCAAATCCAAAATGGCGGATTGCCATGGAATACGCATTAGGGAGTTTATGGGGTTGCTGATTTCGAATCCGTCATCAAAATTTCAAAATATGAGACCACCCCTATTCCGCTGGGACATATAGGAATAGGGGTTCAATGAAGAAGGAATGTATAATTAAGAAAAATAAATTTACTAACACTGTTGAAAAATATCTAAAAATATGTGAAAATAGAAAAACATTTCGAATTAGTGAAAATAAATGTTTACCCGTGAAAATGAAGTAAGTCAATTAGGTGTGGTTGTTTTCGAAATTGAGGGAAATATGTATATGTACGAAATAATTTTATATTGAGTGTCACATATGAAATGCAAAGACTTGAGTCTCCTCATTACCTTTACACTCGAGTTTGTTTTTAAGACGAAAAATTGAAAACAAAATAAAATATAAGTAAAGCACACTTCTTAGCAATGTGGACTAAAAAGTAAAAAATAATTTTTAAATATAAAGCAAGTCCCCCAACTGCGCGGGGTGCTTTCTACACTTTTATAATAACGCGACTTTTACTAGCTATTGATGAAAAACTCAGAACAATTGATATCCAACACCCCTCGCCTTTTTTTACATTAAGGGATCTACCCTCTTGTCGGAGGGAAAAAAAGGTTGATTGCAATAAATTTTTCGATAGGTTTAAATTATGAAAATTGATAAAAAAGTATTACACTCAATAAATACACTCTCGAACTATATTAAAAAAAAATTTTTTATTCATTTTGGTGAAATTTTAAGCATGGAACTGCGGGTCGAAAAATGATCCAAAAAACGAGAGGGGTGTGCGGCGTTGATGAAATCTCCGAGATGCACGGTCGGGGAAAAAAAAGCAAAGAGTTTTAGGTTCAATATATTAATAGCTATAGCGCATCGTGGGCGATTTTTGATTTTTGCAAAATTGACAAAATGGCGGACATTTTTTGAAAAACTACGAAAAAAACATGTTTTTTTACACCGTTTTTGGCCAAAAAAAATTTTTAAATTCAAAAATTCAAAAAGCTATAGTTGTAGTCATAAAGAATGTTTGGTAAAAATATGGTGAGAATCGGTTCGGTAGTTTCCGAGATTTCATCAACGTGCTGTCGAAAAACATTATTTTGCGAAAAACGCGATTGTAGTTTTGTTAATGACATCGTTAAAAATTTCACCTAAGCCTAATCAGCGATGCCTGGACCATACACTATGCCTTCTTCTTCCTCAAAATGCACATTTTCATTCAAAGTAGCGTTCCTGCGATATGTTCTGGCTTCCTTGGGGGCATCAGTGCTGCGTCGGCCGCACGCCTCACTTCTCGATTATAAACAAACGCGCAGAGATGTTGTTATATCAAAATTTTAAACTCGACTAATTTTGAGACAAAAATACAGTTACACTGCTTCGATCTTTATAAAATTTTAACATGATATTTCTGTATATATATACTTTACGAAAATGCAATAATAAAAAATAATAAAACTCGATTTATAAAGAGGGTAGATCCCTTAAAGTTAAATTTTTGGTCAATCACTTTATTCTCATTTTCAGCTTGTTTAAAAATAAATTAAATTATATCGAGTTGGGCACCTTCCTATGTTGAACAAAATCTCTATATTAAAAAATTATTTTTTACTTTTTATTTTTAGTTCACATTCCTGCAAAAGCGTGTGTTTTAGTTTTTTAGCTATAATTATTATTATCCAAGCTTAGTTCTCATTACGTAAGCGATTAAAGGTGATGTGTCGAGAAAAAACATCATGACTGTATCCAAGACAGTAGTTCCAATTTCGCACAATTTTATTTAAGTGCTGTGACGGTACTAGGACTGTCTCCCTTCTGGCACCCTTTCTGACTTGAGGCAATAAAACGAGTTATGTATTTAAAAATCAGTTATCAGCTGATAAGCGACCATTACCTTGGGGGAAGATAGATCTGCAAATGGCTTACTGGCCTGTAGCCATTTGCTGCTTTTATGGATCAGATTCGACTGGAGAAATGGAGAAATTTTGATGGTGCAATTGTTGTAGTCCACAAATAACGTTTCAGACGGCAAAGAGGAATTGACTGCGCCACAACCACTTGGTAATATTTTTCTTGCCGTTCAAATTATCTGGAGCCCAAGAAACCAAGGGAGACTCGGAAAGCCGAGCGAAATCGCATAATTTACGGTTAGCGTGAAGTAACCGATAAATCGTTTGCCTCTCATGGCGAACAAATTAAATCAGCAGACGTAAGCCCAATCCTCGGGGAATGGCAATATTTCACGCTTAGTTATCCGTGGAACATGCTTCCTTCGCTGGTAACCGCACCGCGAATATGTCACCACTTGTCTAAAGTGGGAGCACTCTTCGCGATAAGGTCCTTAATGGGCCAAGCGTCGACTGCGCTGCCAGTTCATTTCACTTCAGTCAAAATATTGCTTAATTAGACAAGTAATTTCGTGATTTATATGGCGGCCGTATTGGGGCAGGCACTGTGGTCATAAAAGGCCCATTAAAGGCGTTGAGACAGCGTTAAGGATGCAGGCTGGCGGCAGAGCTCTGTACCACCTCATCGGCACATCTGCGCAGCCCGCGAGTGGAGTGATTGCTGATTTGGTGGACTTAATCTCAATATCGTAAAAATTGAACAATGCAACTTAAGGGCAGCGTAACCCGCAGTTATCGCCGATTTTAACGCTCGGGTGCGCAAAAGTGTATATCCTGTCGATGGCCTCGTGCTGCGTGTGGCCAGACTCGGGTGTGTGCTCAAAACGGCCAGGGCGTAATTGCTATCGTGCGAGCACTGACTTGTAATCAACCACGGTTTAAAAATAAGTCGCTCACTCGCTTGTTCTGGAATAACGAATGGTTTCGCGTACACGTCTTCGGAGGACGCTCGAGTGTTTATTACCTCCCGGAGAAGGTTATTTAAAATTCATAAAGCCAACTGCAGTGTCTGGCTGTGGAGCATTCAAAACAAACGCCTTGTGGAAGTTGGGAAATCTTATCAAAGCGAACCCGTTTAGCTTGCGATAACAATGCTGCTACCGCCGTCGATTTTTGAGACAATGCTGCATAGGCATCCACCGCCCTAAATGGGGTAATTTAATATAATTGAATGCATCAGCGCGTTTGCCGAGCTTCTTCGCGGACTGGAGGACTCGAGCGCATCTAATGATGCTGGTGAGATAAGGGACATTAATCTGTAGCTCTAAATCGCCTCCAAAGCTTTCTGTGACCAAATTATCCACCACCTGCTCACTACCGACGTGCCTCGGTGTATGCTAAACCGAGCTGGAATCACTGCGTGATCGGGCGAGAGGGTCTACACTTGTTCATTTGAAAATCCACTTACATGCCTGTTTCATCAGCTCTTATCAGACAAGATGTGTAGCTATTAATTCTGAGGAGTGATAACGGCTTGAACACGTTGTTCCGAGGTGTGAAGAGATTTCTGCTCTTTCCTCCTTTTGTATCTGAAACACCGTCATATCTTTGCGCGGGCAAGAAATAAGCCTTTACCGACTGCATTAAGGTATGATCAGCACTTAGCTTGTGGGAGACAAGATTCCAAGAGATGACCTTCAGAATTATTAATGATTCCTTTGCCAGAGATACTAACGCTGCAGCGGGTCTTAGATTTCGAGATAGATATGGCGGCAGCTTACGTCTATATGTGACATTTATTATATATGGAAAATCCAGGTGAAGGAACTTTATGCTCCGCGTGCGTGAACCTGATTTTAATGGGCTGTAGTGACTTCCAGTATGGCGAAGTGTGTTTAAGGGGTTTTATCGTTTCACTTTGGCTGCACTGTAAATATCTTCTCACCCGGATATAAAAAAAGGACGGTATTGTGGAGTTATTATGTTGGTCATAACTACAAAATGATTAATGCGTTCTGACGAAGCATCCATCTGGCACTTAGTTGGGAGGACCTCATTTGAGTTAGTGCACTTGACAAGCGCACTTATATGTATTTCTCACGTAAGGAAAGCATCATCACTTTTAATTATAAGATCGACGAATGCTCGCTGCACAGACTTGACAAAACGAAAGATCTTGGAGTCTGGTTAAACAGCCATTTTTCGTTTGACGATCACATTGATGTCACTGTTGGCAAAGCGGGTGCTACCCTGGGCTTTATCAAGCGGTGGTCTAAGGAGTTCAATGATCCTTATATTACACGAACTCTTTTCTGTAGATTTGTTCAACCAATACTTGAATATGCGAGTCTGGTTTGGTCTCCATCCCTTAAGGGGTTATATCCACTTGTAAGTCCGAAAAAACGTGTTTTTTTGTGAATTTTTTGTGAAGAGGCTTTAGATTAAATAAATACATAGAATAAATGTACATATAGCTAATTTAATGTATTTTAAGAATTCGCGATGTATTTACAAAAATATTCGGTTCCGTTGTTCCTGTAGTAGATTTCCTAGAGGACCTCCACAAAAAGGTGTCTGGCGGTGAGCAAGATATCTCTGATCCAAATTATTTCAAATAAAAAAAACCAAAAGATTTAATTTTAGGATAGATGAATACAGGTAATGATCGAAGGAACAGTCAAAATTTTGATTTTTGACAAAATGGCGGCTTCCCAAAGAAAAAAATCGTTTTTTTCAAGAAAATTTACAGTTCAAAGGGGCTTAAAAAATCGAAATTATTGTCAGAAACCTTATTCCTTCGATCATTACCTGACACAAGTATCTAAGAATATTGTGTGAAAATTTCAAGCCGATCGCTCAAGCCGTTTTGGAGAAATTTTGCTCACCGACTTTGAAAACACCGTTTCGAGAAAAACGCGTTTAAAGTTTTGGGAACCATTTAAACTACTTTCAAACGCTCGGAGACGTCTTTACAAATACGCTAATTTCTCCGAAACTATTTGCCGGATCAATGTGAAATATTCGGACGATATTCTCAACTATATGTACATTCAAAATAAGCAAAAAAAAAAAAATCGATTTTATCAAAATTACAAGTGGATATAACCCCTTAAATCGCACATAAATCGTGTTGAGGCTGTACAACGAAGATTTCTTAGGTTCGCTCTTCGAAACCTTCCCTGGTCTGACCCTCTGATTCTGCCTCCGTACGTGGGCTGACTCAAACTTATTTCATTAGAATCTCTTGAGCAATGCCGCAACAACTTTAAGATATTGTTTGCTTTTGATTGTATATCAGGTAACGTCAACTCCCCTGAACTTGTCGGTCTGTTTAACATCTGTGTTCCGGTTCGCCCGACTAGACACTATAATTTCTTCCAAACGCCTCTTCATCATACAAACTACGGATCAAACGAACCTATCACGGCAATGTCACGTGCTTTCAATGCTAATTTTCATCTTCTTGATTTTCATGTTTCAAGAATCATGATTAAAAATCAGCTTCGTTAAAATTGCTGTTCGCTTTCCGTATGTTATGTAGTAATCAGTTCTTTGAAGAAATCGAAATAAATAAATAAAATGGATTTCTGAAGTCTTTTGGGTTATTTCGTCGCGGTTTGAAGAAAAGAACATCTATCTACCAAGAAGGGACACTTGTGAAGTTTTGCCTTATCTTTAAATTTACTTAATTGTGTTTTAAAATAGTCAAGAACTTTTCAAGTCTTTTAAATTTGCCAATAACATGAAACCATCCTGTACAGGTTCCCATCTGGGCCCTATTTTACGAAACGACAAGTCTTGTCCAACCAGTAAAAATGCCGCAGATTGACTTATCTCTTGGTCGCTTTTATTCCTCTTTTACTGGTCACTGATCACACTTGTCGCTTTGTAAAATAGGTTCCAGCTCTCATCTGCATGCACATGTAGGTATTCCATATACAATCAGCATTCGAAGCTAAATCTCTATTATTGCCCTTTTGAACTTACTATACATATATGTAAGGCTATGTAGATATGTATCTACTTAATGAAGGTACGGCTAATTATATTATCTCCACCTATAATTTACATTTTTAAATCCTCTTCGCACTAATACGGCTACGTCATAAATAATTGAAAATAATTCATCTCCGCGCAATTTCAGGTTCACTTTCATGGGCCATTTGTCATCCAAAAGAGTTACTGCCGCGCGCCAGATCGCTTAGGGGAAATCTCCCTTTAATTAGACGAAAATCTCAAAGTGAACGTTTTGACAGCTGAGACGACGTCATTAGATGCGCACGAGTTAAAGCGAACCGTTTACGCATCCGCACCAGCTCAAGACGTGATTGACCCATGGGCTTAATGCGTTAGGGCTTGTCATTTTCGAAATTATACCGTCAATTAGGGAGGCCGGCGCAGCGCGGCGTGGCGTCAGCGCCAGATGTGTGGAGAAATTGTGGGAAATATTATGGTGCTATACAGTGAGCGTAAATTATAATATAGAATGACAACTTTGTAAAACGGTAACCCACGAAATACATAAATGTGAAAAAGGGGCCAAGTTCGGTACAAAGAACAAATAAGAATATCGGCTTCATCGACAAAAGAATTGAGATCCTAGTGGGTGCTAAGTTATATCAAAGGTCCTTCAAGCTCACCTTCAGAAATATATAACGTTGTTGAAATTGTTTAAAAAGAAAAATTATTGCTTGCTTACTACGAAATCTTTGGCTTGGCAAGTTTTCACACACGAGTTATTTAAGTATTAAGTTAATAGTAAAAAAAAATTCCTTTTTTCGTGCGCCCAGCAAAAACTTTATATCCGAAAGTACCCAGAAAAACCGGTGTGTTTACGCACTTTAGTTTCTCTTAAATAAACAAAGGCTTGTTCAAACAAATCAATAGAGAGAAAGAGAGAGCATAGAAAAATCATATTCAGCAAAAAAAAAATATGTTTTTCGATTCAAAAAAGATTCATTTCATGTTCCGGTGGAATTGAACTGAAGAATGCTCTTATAAGAATCTTTTCCTTTGTCCTTTATATATGTATGTAGCACTAAATTTCTGCGGGTGCCCAGATTTATCAGATAGCCAAATAAGGAAAAGAGTCCTCTGCGTACGCCCCTGCCACATACGTTTATAAGTAAAAGTGGTAATCCCTGTAATTCGACAAAAAAAAACTGAAATTCCCGAAAAAGTAACAGTGTTGAAAAATATTATAATACAAGTGTTGATAGAAAAAAACGGCTCTGGCAAATATTTCATGTAAAAGGGACCTTAAATATAATTTTGAAATCCAGCAACAAAAAGAATTGATATGTTAATATTATTAGATACCAATTAAATCAGATATTCTTAGAGAAATGGGATGGAGAGGGAGGACGCATTACACGTGAACACGAGAGAGACAGCAAAAAGAAACCAACGATTCTCTTCAAGACTATCAACAACCCGCTTTTAGCGAAATTTATAACGTACCCAGAATAAGTTCGATGAGGTATAGAATGATATTTCAAGCGTGACTATCTAACAGATAAGATAGGCGTGTTCGGAACCCTTACCGGCAGATCTAGCAGTACCGAATGCCAAACAATTTTAATTATCACAATAAAATAAAGAATTTTATTAAATTAATTAATAAAATAACAATTCAAGTTCAAAATAAGAGAACAAAATTTGTATACCGATTTGTTTCCTGTAACCTTTATTTTGACGCGATTAAATGAAGAATTATAATATATTGAAAAAATTGATAAAATAATGGCTATGAAAAAGGAAAATGTGAAAAACACATAAAATTAAGGTCTTGAAAGGAATTCCATTGTTTCATCTCTTTATTGAATATAAAAACAAGACAAACATTAGCTATGAATTTCAATGACTTTCATTTAGAAGAAAACAATTTTAAACAAATAAGTACCGTAACTAGAAATAAGTATTTTTCGTATTTCTTCTGTGTTTGTATGGACTTTCTCGTATTAGCCCCTAGATATGGTCTCCCATCGAATGGGCAGTTTAAAAAGCTTCAGAGGCTTGACAAAGCTTTAAGTTTGCAGCCAAAGTAAATTTTTTTATCTCCGCAAAAAAATCAAAATAAACACCCCATCCCATAGAATCCGTAGTCCGTCGACTTTAACTTTTCCGTGACCGCAGAGCTTAAAGCTCTAACTTTTGAGTAGGCGAACGGAGAGAAATGGTCCAATGAATCCGTTGACTTTATCCGTTGCTGCACAGCTATTGTTGACAAGTCGAGAATCTTATTTTATCGAGTGAGACCAAAAATAGTTTGACTGTGAAATTTCTGCGATTTAGAGAATGAAAGAACTAGTTCATCTCAACCAAATGGCTACTACAAATATTTCACAATAAAGTAACAACTTGATTAACAGCTAATACAACGAATTACAACTGGGAATTGTCAAAGTTCTCTCATTAAAAGCTCTCTAAAGACGGATTGAAATGTTGAACATTTTTCAAATTTCTCTCCGTGAAGTCATCCGTCAGGTCCATTGGCTATTGGCGGGGTCCCATATAAAAGCATGCGTTTCAATCGTTCTGCGGTCATGTAGGAGTTATCGACGGACGACGAGTTGTATGGGGGCTGGCTTTAAATCTACATCATATTTACCACTTCATGAGCCAATTTTGAACCTACCGGCACACAATATGAATGCGGAAGTTGACTACGTACCTCGTAAGTGAAATGTCACTTGCCGCTTTTAATTAACAAAATCCGTTTCCCCTCATATAATACATACAAAAACTTAAATATTTACTGATCACTAAGAAGCTGATTGAGAGTTCGATAGTACTATCTACGAGTTTGCGGTTACGTAGGTTCACTATATACACTTATTTATTTATTTATTTATTTATTTCGATTTCATCAAAGAACTGATTACTACATAACATACGGAAAGCATAAAGCAATTTTAACGAAGCTGACTTTTAATCGTGACTCTTGAAACATGAAAATCAAGAAGATGAAAATTAGCATTGAAAGTGCGTGACATTGACGTAATAGGTTCGTTCAATCCGTAGTTTGTATGATGAAGAGGCGTTTGGAAGAAATTATAGTGTCTAGTCGGGCGAACCGGAACGCAGATGTTAAACAGACCGACAAGTTCAGGGGAGTTGACGTTACCTGATATGCAATCAAAAGCAAACAATATCTTAAAGTTGTTGCGGCGTTGCTCAAGAGATTCTAATGAAATAAGTTTGAGTCGATCCACGTACGGAGGCAGAATTAGAGGGTCAGACCAGGGAAGGTTTCGGAGAGCAAACCTGAGGAATCTTCGTTGTACGGCCTCAACACGATTAATGTGCGATTTAAGGGATGGAGACCAAACCAGACTCGCATATTCGAGTATTGGTCGAACAAATGTGCAGAAAAGAGTTCGTGTGATATAAGGGTCATTGAACTCCTTAGACCACCGCTTGATAAAACCCAGGGTAGCACCCGCTTTGCGAACAGTGGCATCGATGTGATCGTCAAATGAAAAACGGCCATTTAACCAGACTCCAAGGTCTTTCGTTTTGTCAAGTCTGTGCAGCGAGCATTCGTCAATCTTGTAATTAAAAGTGATGATGCTTTTCTTACGTGAGAAGCACATATAAGTGCACTTGTCAATATTTAATGGCAAGCGGTTGAGACTACACCATTTATGAAAAACATCAAGGTCAGAATTTAAAAGAATACAATCCTGCTCGCTGGTTATAGCGCGAAAGATCTTGGCGTCATCAGCATAACAGAGAATTCTAGAATTTGATAAGATCATCGACACGTCGTTAATAAATATAATGAACAAGAGTGGGCCAAGATGACTACCCTGAGGTACACCCGAAATATTAGAAATTTCCCTGGACAGAACGCCTCGAAAAGACACTCTCTGCGAACGTTGGGACAAGTACGAGCCAAGCCATTCGGTAAAGAGAGCGGGAAATCCAAGAAGGCCAAGCTTATAGAGCAGAATTCTGTGATTGATTCTATCAAAAGCTTTGCTGAAATCTGTAAAAATACAGTCAATTTGTTTACCTTTTTCAATATTAGAAATACAGTAATTTGAAAAATCTAGTAAGTTGGTTGTGGTGGATTTCCCTTTGAGAAAACCATGCTGAAAAGACTGCAAGAAAGGCTTACAGTGAAAATAAAGGGTGTCGCAAATTAAAGATTCGAAAATTTTAGCTACACAACATAGATTGGCGATAGGACGATAATTAGATATATTTGCCTTAGAGCCTTTTTTGTGTAGCGGAATAATAGTCGACATTTTCCAAGATGTCGGGAAGACCCCACTGGAGAGGGACAGATTGAATAAGTAGCAAAAAATAGGAACGAGAGGCACGGCACAACGTTTGATAAAAGAGGCGGAGATGCCATCAGGTCCCTTAGAAAAACTATCAGCTAAGTTTGAAATTGTAGTCAAAATCTTAGCTTCGTCCACAAATAAATCCGCAGCCGTAAGAGAAGTTGGCGAAAGCGTCGTCAAATGTGAAAAAGCCTTAAAACTAACTAACTAACTAACACTTGCGGTCATAAAAACCGCACCACTCAGTTAGTTCCGAGAATGCGCATAATTGAAGCAGGTAGATTAGGGGGAGGGATGAAATAATTTGACCTGCTTTGTTGGGGTATAAAAGCAACCCTTTTGGTGAAAAAATATTCAGTTGAAGTTAAGTGGTGATGAAGATAAAGTCAAAAAAGTGAAATGGGCGGAAAATGTAAGTAATTGACCAGGGACGAAAAAGTCGAAATTTTGACTTTGGCAGATCAAGGTCTGTCGTATCGTCAGATAGCGACTCAAATAGGGTGCAGCCATTCAACCATCGTTCGTTTGATCAAGAAAAAGGAGGATTTGGACCCACTGGAGAGGACAAAGGATCTGGAAGGAAACGGAAGACAAATTCACGGACGGAGACAGCATTACGACGGATGAGCTTGAAAGATCGCTTTAAAAACGCTGTCCGTTTAAGAACAGAGTTGAGGGATTATCATCAAGTCGACCTTAGCGCCGAAACAATCCGTAGGAGGTTACGAGAAGTAGGACTATTTGGAAGAAGACCAGCGAAAAAGCCCATGTCAACAAAGAAAATGAAGGCGACTCGCTTAGCATGGGCGAAGAAGTATGAAAATTGGACGAAGGAAGACTGGCGACGTGTAATTTGGTCTGACGAAAGCAAATTCAACTTGTTGTGTGCAGACAACAGGCCGTACGTGCGACGTTCAGCAGGAGAACGATTTAAGGAAGAGTGCACGATCAAGACAGTGAAGTTTCCTCAAAGCCAAATGGTCTGGGGATGTTTCTCTTTTTACACCCTAGGTCCTTTGCACTTTGTTGATGGAACAATGAATGCCCAAAAGTATGGGCAATTCATAAAGGAATTTTTGATACCAGCCATTGAGGAGCACCTTTCGTTCACTTATGAATTAATTTTTCAAGATGATTCGGCACCTTGTCATGGTGCCAAATCGGTAAGTACAGTATGGCATATGAAGTGCCAAATGTCTATTTTATAAACAATAAATAAAACACGAATTAATCCTCATTAATTTTTTACAGCTCCAGAAAACATTTTCTGATCTCGGAATTCAGTGACTAGACTGGCCAGCGAATTCGCCCGATTTGAATCCAATTGAGCATCTATGGCATGTGATGAAACGGAAAGTAGCAGAGCATAAACCAGAGAGCAAAAGAAAGCTGATTCAAGTGTTGGATCTTGTGTGGAACAATGAAATAACGGATGACATCATTGAAGTATTGGTGGATTCAATGCCTTTTAGGATAAAAGCGATTATCGAAGCCAAAGGGGGAGGAACGCGATACTGAAGACTGTGCATACAATGTAAATTATGTTTAAGTTATGTTTTAATAAAAATATACCAAATGATATGTAAAGTTCCTAGTAAATGTAATTAATAAGTAAATGGTAGCAAAGTATGAAAATTCGATAATTTAATTTTTTTCTTCATTTCTTCCCAAAAAAAAGGAGAAGGAAGGTGAAATCCTGCCCAACTGTTAATGAGTTTCTGTTGAATATTGTGGCAAAGAATCATTTCATTCGGAAAAGTACATACCCTTTTATTCAAATTTATCATGTGAATTGCAAGTGGTGCGGTTTCTATGACCGCAAGTGTATGTATGTAAATTTGTGCAAAATGTCTGCACCAATTATACGGTAATCGAAAGTGGCGATGATGAACTGGTTGTTGAATTGTTAGCGTAATCCAAGATGTAATGAAAAACTCCTTAGCTACAGATAGGGGCTCTGTTTGATTGAAGCTGATTTAAAAGAACGACAGGAGATTATTTTCTTAGGTGGAAATGTCAGCGCCTGTGTCTATTTGGAACTGTGTAAACGTTTTGCAGCCAGCTATATACATATAATTCCTTACTTCATTTCAGTTAGGAGCATATGGCTTCTATAAATCCTCTCCACGTCGAGGCTCTGCTTCCGTTTCTTTAATCGTTCATGCACTCTGGGAGTGGAAGCGTGGAGTCCAAGTGGGATTCGAACCTGGGACTCTTGTATGTTCAATCTAGCACGCTTACCACTAGACTAATAAACTCAACAGCATCAGTATTATTAGAAAAATATAATACTTGTGCATAATCCTGCAATCTTTAGAAAATAATAAAAATTTTACTTTTTGGTGAAGTGGTATCATGGTGTCCTAATTTTTCGAAAACAACAACAGCAAACAGCAATATTTTATTTACTGCCACATCCAAGCATTTCGTAGCATGTTATGGCGCTTTTTATTCTCTAACTTGTTACTTATTGATACTCTTAAAGTAATATAAATTCTACTTTAATGAGATTATTTTTTGAAATTATTGCAACAGCAAGCATTGGATGGAGATCATATTGGACAAATTGGGTGTTCAACGGTAGCAATCCTCATCTTCTTCATCTTCGTCACACTTATTGTAGTAAATGTTATTACTTTAAAAAATATTATTAAATTATAGAATGCAAACAAAAAAACGTTAGTCCTTTACCGGATTGGCTTAAGGGCGGGGTAACGTATTAAAAAATTTTATTTTTCATATTTTTTTTATTGTTTCATATGATTGTACAACATCTTAAGATTGTTGTGTCAAAATTTCAAACTAAAGTAAAACAAGTAAACAAGTAAAACTAACTAAGATACAGAACTTTGAGCGTTTGTTGCTTTCATGTATACCTACTACTCGATTTTCAGGTATGCAAAACTTTAAAGCGATTTTCTGACGCTTGTCATTTTTAAAACCGGTGAACAGTTTAGAGCAAAATCTACTCGACCGATTATTTTGGAATGGTGTATACAGCTTCTTTACATAAATGACCAGGTAACGCTGGGAGCTTTTTTTTTTTTTTCATAATTATAGATTTTACAATAACAAATAGGGTCATTTTTTAGACGAAAATCGGTGTTTTCACTTCGAAGTGTCAGCAAAAATTTGAAAAATCGAAAAAAAAAATTTCCTCCCAGCAATACCTTTGGAAAGCGGTTATCTAATGACACATTTTTTTTTTTTTAATTCAGATGATCCACTCTTCAGTAATATTGTTCACCGACAGACAACTTTTTTTCGAGGCGCCTCCGAAGATTTGCTGCCGTCGGCTTAATTATTTATATTTTGTTTTAAAATATTAAGGAAAATATTGTTCACAGGTTGTACTATAATGCTGCGATCGACTAATTACATTTGTATTGCCTGTAGCGTCTGGAAAAATTCTTGAAAAAGGGCGTTTTTCACACCGAATTAACGTTACCCCCCCCCCCCCCCCCCCCTAAACGTAACCGGATTAACTACGCTACTCATAAGATCTTTAACTCCGTTCCAATATGCACCCAAAATACTTCGAATCCAAATCATAGCAGCCATAGCATCACATGGCGGAATCAAAAAAATATTTCAAATTCACTAAATGCACCGCCTTACGGAAAAATACTTCTGGTCGAATGCATGTTTGCAAGCGTCTATTTATAGGAGTCCATATCAGGGAATATGTAGGTACATGAAAATTAAAATTTTCAGGTTATAAATTCCACGTCGATAGCCCCAACCATAGCTAAATTCATTCCACACGTTAGACAAGTGTCGAAGGAATATTCAAGCGTGACCACGTTCAGACAAAAGCAGTTCTGTGGGAGAGAAGATATTGAGATAGTTGTGCTCGTATTAGAGTCCATTGGTCTTTTCACAAATCTCGCATGTTGCAGTGCTAAAATATGCCATAATTGAGATTTGTTTAAATAATTCAATTAGATTGATTGCGAACATTTTCTGGATTTGTACAAGTAAGCGCTAAAATGTAGAATAAATTAGATAATTAGATATCCTGATTTCCATAACCAAGAATAATTAGGTTTGTCCTGATAGTAATTTGACAAAAAAGCCGCTAAGGTTTCGCGCTCACAAGTGAATGTGGAAGTTCACTTTATGGCAAGTAAGCATGTTCTTCTAGTCTCCTTACCTTAGATCTTGGTTTGTAGTTGTAGAACTTATATATAAATAACACAACCACAACGAAGCTCCACAAGGTTTATTAACTTCCACCACAATCGTTATCGGCATCATGGAAATAGATGTTATATATACCATAAAATATCGTTTCTGTATGTAACAATTAGGCTACGTGCATTACGCAAATTAACAAATGCGCATTTAAGCAACGAAATTTTCTTTGGATATTAAAGAAAAACATTAAAAAATACAACTAATTTAAAAACAATCCTACGATAAAGACTAGATCTTTTTATTTTATTTTAGTTATCAACCAAAACGGTTGGCGGTTTCCGAGAAATATTGGTTACCATATCAAACAGCTATTTAAAAAGTTGATGGTGTCACACTTAAACTTATTTGCATGAAAGTGAGCATAGACATATAGCAACTATAAATCATCGACGAATAATACAAAAAAAATTTACTAATGACTACCTTGACTACCTCAAATTATTTTCGAAATTGTCATTACAAAAAAAAGAGAAAAACAAAACAAAATTTGTAAACAATCAAACGTTTAAAACGTAGAAAGTTAAAAGAGATACTAAATAAGTTAGTTATGTAAAATACATTGTTTCAAAATGTCTCTGCTTAAATTAAAGTCAACTAAATGACAGAAAGTATTGTGCTTCCTAGATATGGCTGACAAGGGCTCAAACAGGCCATAGTTTGTTCTACGCTCGTCGCTATATAAAAAGTCTCTAGTCATTCGAGAGCGCGAATTAATATTGAACTTGAGAAGATCAGAAGAAATCAACTCGCCAGTAATAAGATCATGCATGAAAACTACACATGCAATATCCAATGGAAAGAGTTACCATATTTAAAAGTTTCACCCTATCGTTATAAGGAGGGAGATTTTATGAATCATTCTACGGGAGTTGGCGAAGAGCAAAACTTAGAAATCGCTTTTGGACATTCTCAATACGGTGAATGTGGAATTTATAATGAGGCATCCATTCTATTGATACATATGCCAGGATTGGACGAACAAATGCACAAAACAAGGTTTTTAAAACATACGGGTCAGTGAGATCTTTGGACCAACGTTTAATAAATCCAAGAGTCGAGTTTGCATGATTGATAATATTGTCAATATAGTATATGAAAACTCTAAAAGGGAGGGCTTTCTTGTGAACGAGATTATGCTACACTTATCACTATTTAGAATCAAGTGGTTTTTTGAGCACCAGTTAGAAAACATGTTAATATCGTCCTGTAAGAACTGAGCATCAATACTCGATTCAACTGATTTGAAATATTTTAGATCGTCCGTATAAGCGAAAACATGGGCTTTCTGGAATAAAGGGAATAAATCATTAATAATTAATAAAGAAACCAGTAAAGGGCCAAGTTGGCTTCCCTGAGGCACACCAGAATTGACAGAGACAGTCTCAGAGAAAACAGAAGAGAGAGATAAGATTCAATCCACTGAACAAGATTATATAGGAAGCCAAGTCTCAAAAGTTTAAAAATTAGCACTTTATCAGAAAGTTTGTCAAATGCCTTATTAAAATCTGTATAAACACAATCAACTTGTTTCAGCTTTTCCATATTGTTTAGACAAAAACTTGAAAATTCTACCAGATTGGTAGCTGTAGGCCTTCCCTTAATGAAGCCATGCTGTTTATCAGATAAGAAGAGTTCGCATTGAAAGACCAAATTTTCGTGCACAATAGCCTCAAATAGCTTCGCTACAGGGGAAAGTTTTGCAATGGGTCTGTAAAAGGTGCAACAATTGAATTACAACATTTACGAAGAACAATACCAGGCATTTTATCCGGAGAATTCAAAAAATCTTCGTCAATTTTGCAGAAATAATCCACCACGGTGGCAGTATCTAAAATAATATTAAGTGATTGCAATGGAAGACTTGTCAGGTATTTAAAACAGTCGAAATCTATATCACAGAAAGCTTTGCCAAATTCGAGCCAAAAAGTTTACAAATATCAGCTGGCTCAGTGGCAGTAGTCGAAAGTGCTTATTAAGAGGGTATTTTCATTACATGAGCCTATTATTCTTTCCTTAGTTGTTACGTACGAAGTAGGGACGTCTAATTTACCATGGCGATTTTCTCCCGGTCATTTTTCCCCTTCTAATTTTCCCCGAGCCTCTGTTTCCCCTTAGCCTTTTTTCCCAGGGGTTAAATTTGCCGCGGTCATATTTCCCTTTCTAAGTTTTTGACTAATAGACTGAAATGTGCCTTTTACAAAATATTTTATAGACTGAAATACAACAGGGGAAAAATGATCGGGGGAAATTTAATGGCCGGAGGAAAAACGCACTTGCACTTGCAGGGTGTCCATTCTCCACATAATTGTGACTGTTGTAATCGTCTGACAAAACAAAAATAAAACAATTTTACTCAGGAAGAATGTGACTATGGTACCAGAATAATTAAATACCTAAACAAAAACAAATTGTTGAAGTCTCAGGCCGCCATAGATTTTTCTGAGTTGGGCCCTAATATGGTCACAACATTTCAGGTGTGAGTTGGCTATTATACCTAAGTTCTTTACT
This sequence comes from Neoitamus cyanurus, assembly GCA_947538895.1. Classification (NCBI taxonomy): domain Eukaryota; kingdom Metazoa; phylum Arthropoda; class Insecta; order Diptera; family Asilidae; genus Neoitamus; species Neoitamus cyanurus. The sequence goes on from OX384540.1 coordinate 4,065,385, forward strand.
TCATGGAGAAATGCTAGCGGACTGCCATCGAGATGAACCAGTGGCAACTGAGAGATGTCGAGGCTAGGATTATGTATGATAATTGCCTGAGACTTCGATTGATTCAAAGATACGTTACGTAAGGACCACTCACTGATGTTGCGTGACTGTTTATACTTTCAATGCAGTTGTCGATTAGCCCAATTTTGCTATTTTAATAAATCTGGCAATTATTCGCGGTAGGGGGTCATTTTTTTCCATTCTAAATTTTCCACTGGTATATTTTTTTCCATCAATTCTTTTTTCAATGGACATTTTTCCATGAATATTTGCCTTTCACAAAATGTCTAAAGGAATAAAAAATTAATGAATAAAATGAAAAATACGTCCAATGGAAAAAATGGAATGGATAAACGTCCTACAATCATTATCCGCATATAGATGACATTTGGCGGAATGTTTACCTCCAAGCAAGTCATTTAGTATATATAAGCAAAAAAGCAAAGGGCCGAATATGGAACCTCGTGGAATGCGTCTAATAAGTTCAGTAAAATCAGAAATAGCATTATGTATCACCAACTTTTGCTTACGCCTGGCAAGTTAAGTCATTAGAAGATTACAGGCTGAGGTTGAAAATTTGAAGATATATTTTAACTTGGCGAGCAGTTTGGAGTGGCTGACACTGTCAAAAGCTTTCGAAAAATCCAGCAAAACGAGTAGGTACAGCAAAATTCATCATTATCCAAAGCAGTGCGTAGGTCAGTTGTTATATTCTGTAAAGCAGACTCGCAACTTCGATTAGAACGGAATCCTGACTGCCAGGGTGATAGCAAACCGTATTTTTCAATGAAAGATTGAATCTGCCAGTACACCAGTTTTTCAATCTTGCGAAGAATTGTGTTAATTATAAACAGTTAAGTAATCTTGTGCTATTTTGTGACCTTTTGACAATTGTGAATAATTCGACACAATTTAGGGCGCCATGCTAAACCTTGCTCGCAATTCCATTTCACGCGAATGAAGTAACATAACAACGACGCGAAGTGTAAATACGGCAATATTTTAGTCATTTACGGCCCGTTCTCATGCAACGCTTGCTCGCGTATTAAATGCTTTTTGTAAACATCTGTAGTCATTAAACTTTCGTAACGGTTATCCTATGTCATCTCGCGCAAAAAACCTTTGTAAATTATTGCAATTATATTCCACTCTATTTACAGAAACTTATCAGGGAGCATTATCTTCCAGAATCTCATTGAGGTGGCTCTGTTGCGACGGTTTTTTGCAGCTTTCTACCTCCATTGTAGCCCGACAATGTTCGCGACCATGCAGTTGTGGTCTCCTCGAGAGTATAAATATCATCAATATTTATTATGTGAATTTTTGCCATCATTTCAGTTCATCATCTTTTAGATATGAATCTTATTTCTACGCGCATTCGCTGAGAATGTCAAAAAGAATTTCATATTTTTCGAGATTTTTATCTTACACCAGGCAGCCAAGTTTTCAGGTTTTGCTAATTGAAAATACAGCGAATGACCGCACTTCAGAGGCTACCGCGGAGGTATTCGTAAGAGTTACAAAACATATGTCACTCCGTCGTAATTAGCTTTTCAACTTCAAATTTATACTTTGTTGCAATTTAATTCGCTCTCCTCTCAGTTCTGAGTATAGGTAATGTAATGTTAAACTGCGCCACGATAGTTTTTCGAATTCTGCAAAATAGGTATTTGCTTCACCGATGACCGCGTCATTTGATGAAAATCTATTCCACTGAGCCATTTCTTCATCTCTCTATGACTATTGAAAATGCATATACAGAGTGTATCAGTTAACGCATGCCAAAATCTAACCTAACCAAACAATTAGTTGCATGGCGTAGGAGGGGGTCATCTCAACCGTTTTCGAGTACAGTGTAGTTCAAAAATTCGGTTTATTTCTATTACTATTTTATTTTTGTCTTTTGATCTACTCAACGCAGTGACATCAAACTCCTACTATCTTAATGTTCTTTCCAAAAATGAGACATATGTTGATCTGCCTCTACCACTGCAGGTACAGTCACTTGCGGAAATGAAAAAATGTTTTACAATTGCCCAGAATTCACGTTTCTCCTACATTTTCTCTGAAATTCATGTAACTAGTGCACCTCTTTTTTATTTTTTCATTGGAATTACCTATCTTATTGCCTTTCCAAAGAGGTAAAACACGTCTAGGTAGGGAAAGGATATGCAATTTTATACCTAGAAAACCGTTTGCGAAACATTAAAAAATAGATATTTGAAAATTTTTTTTTCAAATTAAACCATTAACTGTAACAAGTTTAAAATTAACGAAAAAAGCACTTTGGTGTTCATTTAAGTAAAAAATGGATAACCCATTAAAAATAAAAAGGGGTGCATTAATTAGGTGAATTTCGCAGAAAATTTAGGGAAATCGTGAATTTTAGGAAATCGCAGAAAAATGTTTTTACTTTCACCTGGAATGTTAGTAGTTTATGTACACTGTGGAGATTTTTGGAAAGGACATTGAGATAGTAGTTGTTTGACGTGAGATTGATGTCGCTTCGTTAATTATATCAAAAGATAAAAATACGTTAACAATATGAATACCATGAAAATTTCGAATTCATGAATCACCCTGTAACTCGAAAAAGGTTGATATTTCCCCCACCTGCCATACAATTTTTTGATTGTCTAGTTGAGATCTATCACCCCCGTCATTTTGGCATGCGTTGACTGATACATCCTGTATAGTGTACCCCGAAATTTTCCTAGAAATAGAGTTTTCTTCCTTTTAGAGCTGTGGACTACATTTAAGGATTCAAACAAAAATAATTAAAATTGTTGGTGTATGGGTTATAAACTTATAGCCCAATATATGACGACAGTTCAGAATCCACGACTTACGTACAGTTTTCTATTAGTTCTATAATGTCATCCTTCCGCAGGTCGGAATCTAGTCGATTGATTTTTATCTGATCTGAGAAAATCAATCGACTAAGTTCCGATTTTTGCGTGTAAGTGCTTATCAATTAATTAATTCTTATTAAATAACTTTTACACGTATAATGAAATTAATAATAAACAAGTTAGAAGTCGGAAAAGGCGAATTTGATGAAAATTTATTTTTGACTCTATAGCTTTCATATTTTCAATTTATTGGAATCCCGAAAACTCAGTTTTATAGTCGACCACCCAACATATTAAAAGAACAAAATCGCTGCCTTACCCAAAATGATTAGCAAAATTACCATTTGACTGGACTATAAATTTATGGCACATCCAATATGGCAGCCACCACAAAATGGCGGATTACCTTTTCCTTTACAACCCTCTTGATGAATATAATACGATGAGCTATCTGACGTCATTCCAAGTGAAATAAGGCGGATGTGCCAAGATAGCGAATCAACATAATGAATAAAAATAAAACTTGAAATTTTAGGTATCAAATTGACGGGTTTCATGAGCAAAGAATATACCAGCTATGCGATTCACATCGATCGCATATCAACCTTCTAGATTTTGGTATCAAATTAGGAGCTTGAATAAGACACATAATAGACTAAAAAATAGAAAATAATAATAAATAAAGAAAACCTCGGCAATGATGATGGCAATGATCTCCTCGTTTGTTGTGAATCTCTTTCCGCCAAGCCATTTTTCATATTTGGGAACAAACTGAAATCGCATGGGGCCAACTCTGGAGAATACGGTGGATGCGACAGTAAGTCGTATCCTGATTCCACAAATCAAAGCAAGTCAAAATTCTGCTGTGAAGTGGTCATTCGAATCCGCTTGCTGTCGACGGTGAGCAAACGCGGCACCCATCTTAGCTTTGTCATGCACAAATGTTCATGCAATATATTCTGCTGCTGTTATTATATTCTGCTACTGTTCAAATGAGATCCCTATGATCTCAACAATCTCTCTTATCTTCACTCGCCGGTCTGCCAATACAATGTCATGGATTTTGTTAACCATTTCATCCGTAGTCACTTCAATTGGGCGACCTGGACGCTCTTCATCTACAACGGATGTACGACCACTCTTGAATCATTGAACCAATATCGGATTGTTGTTATCGAAGTAGAAAGATCCCCATAAACGGTGTCCAACTTTTCTTTAATTTCCCTACACGTCTTCCCATCCAAAAAAAAAGATTCTAATCACCGATCGGTACTGCACTTTTTCCATAATTCGAAAAAACTAACACTTGCTCACTTCCAGTAGCTACTACAACAAAATCAATCAATGAATTTATCTGAAATTTCGACAGTCATTGTTTAAAAGATGACGCTAAACAATGGCATTCAGATTTTACGTCAGTGCCGTCATTTGTCTTCAAACACGGGTACTTATCAACCACCCCTCGTAAATTTATTAGTAAAAGCTTGGGCCCTCAGGTTTTCCTGTTTTACAAACGAGTGAAACGAATTATTATTTTTGTTGAACATTTATTTGTGTGTAAAATCTTTGATTTTATTGATGTGAAAAACATATGTAATGTATCTATTCTCTTTTGTTACAGGTAATACAACCTTTTTGCATCATCAACAATGCGACTAATATAATAAGTGATTTTCATTAACTGCTCTTAAGTTAATGGTGTATGCTAGCCGAGAAGGTAACACATTCTTTTCTACAGTTATAACCAATATTAGTTACATGAATTTTTTACCCTTAAAGTGACTTTATTTATTACATTTTGCAGTGTATCTGTATTAGGGTTATCAGCTATTCTCTCGTTTTGATCGGGCAAAAATTCTTGAGTTAGGCGTTTCTGTTTTGAAAAATACACATGTCTTGTTTTTTTGAAAATTTCAATTAAATCGCTCGGGGTCCTCCTCACTGCTGGTTGAAATCCAAAGTCACCAAAGAGTTGCGAACATTTTGGATAGGGTTAAGCAAATGTGGTCACAGCATGTCATGTTGGTGTTGAGAGTTACACCTTATTATTTCGTCAAACTTTGAGGTTTGTCTATTCGTTTTTTACGCCAACATCACATTTATGTCAGTCGACCATTGATAACACACGGATACCAAAGGTAGACAAGATTTGTATTTTTGATTCATATAAAAACGAAACTGTTGCTGTATTTTTTTTTGTCAACTTTTCGTGGTTCTTGCCCCTCTTCGCGCTGGACGTTCGTTGTTCACATTACATTCTGATCCCTGGCAACATTTCAGATCCCTTATCAGTGGAGATCAGGGATCCGTAAAATCTCCATTTCAACCAGAAATTGGATTGCTTTGACACAAAGCCAGACTACCGGCATTTCTTAATGACCTTTTGCTCCCGGTCTTAGCCGAAGCGACCTTCTTCTCAGGAGAACGAAAATCATTCAGCCGAGGACCTTATGATAAAGCCGATGAGTTATGACGGAGATGACCGGCCGTGATAAAGCAGCGGGCATTAATTTAAGCTCACTACCTGCGGCGAGCGGTTCAGGAATTTACACGGGACGTTAGGCGAGCGTCCTTGGTTGTTTCATTAGGAAGAGACTGAAGCTGAACGTAATCCTAGACAGAGAGCGTCGGATCGCGTCTGCCTGGAGTTAAAAATCGCCAAGATGAATTCTACAGACCGAGAGGAATGTGAAACTTATTCAGCGACACGAATGTGTCGTGACGGAGGCAAACAATCTGCGCATTTCGCTCAAAGAAGGAAGCGAATGTTACCCAACTTGCCTGACTTTCAGCGGTATGAGCAACACAAGTGGGCACTTTAATTGCTCCCATAGCAGGTAATTGTCGACGAATTTATTTTCAAATCAGCACCTGACGGAATCGAGCGCCATCCTTTGTTTAAGTTCCTGATGTCAGAGGTCTCGATATCGCTTGTTGGCAGTTCCCCGGTGTACGAAGTGTCTTCCCTCCAATTCAATTACTTCGTGGTAAGGCGAAATTATTCCTTGAAGCTAAGGAATGGCTCTCGGACGAATGCGATTGGCTGTTTTTCTCGGCAGTGTTGGCCTGGACTACAGAAATTTGTTGTTGTACTTATTGGGTGGCGTCAGCGGCGCCAACAGGTAGCACGTTCTCCGCCTTAATAGTCCATCGCGGTCCTGGAATTTCCGACAGTGATTATTCTTGACATCACTTTGCCAGCGGACCATCGTCTTTCCGTTGTCAAGATGCAGACCTTTGCGCTTAATCGCCTTAGCTGGCCTGCAATGGATTGATGACAGACTAAGGGCCTCGGAGTTTGTGACGGCTCCTTCAGCTGGCTGCAGTCCGGGCGCGCATGGTAGCCGGCTGAAGTGATTTATTCACATGTCCAATTGAATTGTTTGGCGCGCCCAAAAGGAATTCGAGATCAATAGCGGCAACTGGCGGTCGATTTGATTACTTGATTGATATCCCATGACCAAAATTGACAATCTTTAAAGGAAGGGCGCCATGTAAAAAGTCAAATGCTCGCCTTATTGTTCTCCCTCTGCTGGATAAAGTTTTTCTTCTCATCCGATATCATTTTTTGCCTCATTTGTATTCACAGCTTCTGGATGTGGACTTGAAAAAGCCGAAAAAATTTTAACGACATTCGCCGGGAATCGAGTGCCGAGTTAATCCCATTTCTGCACCGATTCTGAATTTCGGATTAATGAAACGCCTTCGCTGAATTGATTACCTGCGGCTATCTGCGACAAATTAATGCAATTCCGAATGATAAATGAGCTGATTAAAACCCCCGGCGGCAGCGACAAATTCAGTACAATATTAAGGGCACTTACAATAATTTGTAAAGAAAGTTCAAACTCACAGTCGAGTCCTCGAAAAGGACAGTGGTGTTCGAAAAAATTGTTGTGGTTCAAAAAGGGTGGTTTCTGTAATTTACAGTTTTACTTCTATAATACGCGTTTGTAAACAATTCTCCAAGACATTCCCCCATGTTCAGCATTTGAACAAAATTGTGATTTTCAATTCAATGAGACTTGTGTGGGCAAGACGGATCTTTTAATATCTCATTCATCTATTTATTTCACCGCTAAAAGGTAGGTATATGTGTACCTAAGTACAATACCACCTCACCTTTCAAAAATGGTTTGCAAAAAGTATAAAAATGCAGGCTTGCATGGAAAACCTGTCTAGTGAATCCGGTAGAATAGATCAAGGTCACTATTAAAAATAACAACTTCGCTAAGTTTAACCTGAAAAATCTTGGGGGCATCACCATAACGACGAATTTTAAAAATTGAGATGAACATCAACACATCATTAATGAATATGATTAACAAGAGTGGACCAATATGACTACCTTGAGGTACTCCCGAGATAGATATTAAATATTTCCCTGAAAGTACGCCTCGAAATAGGGAAGCAATTTGATGAAGAGAGCAGGTTAAGTTTATAGAGCAACAATGGATGATTAATTCTATCGCAAACTTTGCTGAAGTCTGTAAAAATACGGTTAATCTCTTTATCTTTTACAATATATATTTGAAATGCGGTGCATTTGAAAATTCTAATAAGTTGTGCTGGATTTCACTTTGAGGAAACCATGCTGAAATACAGGATGTCACAGATCAATGACTGAAAGATTTTAGCTACACAACATAGATTAGCAATAGCACGATAATTCGATATACAAACGTGTGCATGGAAACAGCAGTGCCGGAAAAAAAGTGAATATTAATTATATCCTTGGTGATCGGAAAGAAAGCTCTTGTAATTAATTGCTTTACTGTTTTAAACAATATGTAGCGGCACATCTTCGATTATGAATACTTTTAGAGAATTTTTCGTTATATTAACGACAAACTAGAAACATATGTTGGAATATTCAAAAGTGAGACTATTCTTTTCACAAGTGCATAGTCAATATAAGGATTAATCTTAAATATAGTATGTAGCATCCAAATATTTTATCTTTAGAAAGAAAGGTCGAAAATGTTCTACAAAATACATGTTCTAGAAATTCTTAGTATTTACGAGAAAGATCGGGGTACAGCATGCACTCAAGCAGCTTAGCTCACCTCATGTAACATAACATAAACAAAAGTTCAGCTATTGGGCTGTGTGAATTTCGCCACACTTATGTGCTCACTAGCATACGGGAGAATATGTTTCTCAGCAACCGCACAATACTCAGCTCAGCACAAGATTTCCCCTTTACAAACTCTCTTGCGTCAACCGCACAAGACCCATTTCAGTAAGATTGTCGTAAAGCATGGACCTGTACTGGATGCATGTTCTTTATGTTTATATTTTCTTTGATTTATACAGCGAAGGACCCAGGACAGATCCTTGCGGACCTCCAGCCAGAATGTTATGGTGGGAAGACATTTCACTACCGACGGATAATCTAAAGCATCTGTCGGTTAAAAAACTTTACACAATTTTAATAAGACAAATTGGAAAATTGAATTTATGTATGCCACACTGTATCAAATGCTTTCTCTATGTCAAGATTAAAGAAGCCAGTTGAATTTTTGCTTTGCAGGTTATCCCTGAGAAATATTTTGATTCTACCATATAAGCCTGATGTATAGTATGGCCTGGTTGGAAATCGAATTGCTCATTAGGAAAAATGTTGTTTTCATAAGCTTCATGCCGGTCATATTTGTTTATGGTTTTTTGACATGTTGCAGTTATGTTCAGTAAGGTTTGCGATTTCATCATCACACGTTTCACTTTGATCCAACGCTTGGAAATTGTCCAAAATTATTACACAAATTCGCATTCTCTTGTCGGAACTGTACGAGCGCTTCGTGCAAAAAAGTGTCGTAATAATGCTCCTTCTGAGCGCGGTATAAGACGCATAATAACAAAGTTTGAAAGTGAATTCACTCTTCACGATACCAAGGTGCCTGTAAGACAAAGAAAGTCCCGTTGTAAACAAAATATTGCCGCCGTTCAAGCCAGTGTTCGTGGAAACTCAAATGCGTCTGTTCCGCGCCGTTCTCAATAGTTAAGGCTCTCCAGGATGACAACCTGCCGAATTTTGCGATTGGATTTGGGTCTGCATTCTTATAAGATGGTATTGGCACAAGAACTCAAGCCAACCGACCATCACATTCATCTTCAGTTCGCTGATTGGTCACTGGAAATGTTGGAAGCCGACGGCGATTTAATCGCAAAATCATCTTCTCAGATCAGGCTTATTTCTGGCTCAATGGATTCGTCAACAAGCGAAATTGCCGCTATTGGAGTGAGTCAAATCCACGTGTGGGTGGATTATGGTATGGCGGAATCATTGGACCTTATTTCTTTCGAAATGAGGCAGGAGGTGCCGTTACCATTAATAGCAACCGCTATAGCACGATGTTGACCGATTTTTTTTTCCGGAATTTAATGAAATTGATGCGGACGACCTTTATTTCCAACAAGACGGTGCACCGCCTCACACTTCCCGACTTAACATGGACTTATTGCGCGGTATGTTCGGCGAGTCGTTAATTTCCAGAAATGGTCCTCTCGCTTGGCCGCCTAGATCGTGCGATCTAACGCCTTTGGATTATTTCCTTTGGGGCCACATTAAGTCGAAGGTTTACAGCAACCATCTTACAACTCTTGAGGCATTCGAAGCCAATATTCGTCAAGCCATAGCTGAGATACCGGCCGAAATGTTGCACAGAGTCATCGAAAATTGACGTGAGCGGATGAACGTGTGCAAGAGAAGCCGCGGTGGCTATTTGGCCGATATTTTAACTAACTTCAACTGTCTTCAAGTTTGATGACATTAAAGTATTCTTTAGCAATTCTATGAACAATACTCTTTTTTTCTGATATTCCTTTTATTTTTTTTAATCCCATGATTTTGGACAAAGACGTCTGCAAGGAAATTAGTTTTTCCTTCCTTGTAGTAAAAGATTCATCTGTTTTTATTTTTAATTACCTTAACGACGTGGTGTATTCCATTTGTTATTTTATAATTCATTTGTTTCATTTGCTTTTTAAGATAAGAGAAATTCGAAGAGATTTTGGTGGCGCGTATTTCTTCCACCTGTGTTGAATGTAGGTCAGCCAAGCCAGTACCTGTGCCTTAAAAAGTGCAAAGCATGTCATTTATTTTATTTCCACAAAGCATAAAATTAGGGTCCACTCACATTCAACCTTTAATGTGCCCTCATCCGTCGTTCACATTTCGGGCATAACATTCACAAGTAGTAGCCCACTCAGCCTTGGGCAGGCGATAGCAGTGGGTCGCTTAAATTGCTGAGTTTTTCTTAAACGGATAGGCGATTCTGACAGGGCTACCTCTTCCGTCCAGGGCTCACTCAGCATGCATGAATGTCGCAATTAACATGCAATCTGCATAAACATTGTTATCACGTTTTTCATCGTTTGTTGGTTGCGCTGTAGCTGCCCAGGCCCCGTCGTAAACATTTCGTCCATCTCTCCCCCAGGTGAGCTCGGTGCAGTTTAGGTTACTGTTCTACCTGCAGCTTTTTACCACGGTGCATAGTCGATAATCGGATTATTCCTTTTTCTGCTATAGGCCGGACACTCTGTCTCCTCGCTGGCAGTGTTGGTTGTCATCATCGTCATCATCACGTCGAAGAGCATCCAGGCACGAATATATAATTTTATATGGACTCATACGGGAACCGAAGTACACGTGAGATAATCTCGGCGCTCGCATCGTTCGCCGAGGATAATGTTCTTTTGGTGAACGAATATGTACCTGGGCAATAATTCATTGCCAACTGCTATTATTGTAGTTGTAGCTGCGAATCTGAGCAGCACCCCAAATAAAGAACAGTTTGCAGCCAAATCAAGACGGCGAGCTGCAAGTTGCAACAACTTGAGATCTTCTTCGGGCTGCCAGGCTGTCCCATCCCAGCGGAGTCGCCCTTTTTTATTAGAATTTAATGCGACGACGCCAGAAAAAGGGCACAAAGAAGCGCCAACGTGGACTGCTGCGCTGGGCTAGGGCCCATGTTCGGCGGCCCCTGTCCATGAGATGATGCCGTATCAATAATTCCACTGATTTATGGCGCTTATAAAGCGTGAACGGCCACATTAATAATTCCCCATCGATTTTATTGTGCATAAATTTTATTAATTTATATTTTTGTTGATAATTTTACAAAAAAGTTCATTCATAATGTATTGCGGCCCCGATGGCTGCCCGCCGATGTCCATGTTTATGCCTGTGTTAATCTCCTCGCAGTAAGACGCGGCCTCTGCTGTGCACGCAGTTTTGTGCAGAATTTTTTCCGTTTCACAGACATGCAGTTAATTACGAGCCCCTGGAGATCTTAGTTTGATGCAGATTGCATGATTTATGGATTATAGCGGACGCAAGATATGTCACTGCACGAAGAAGCGCGGACGTTCGACTCGCGAGCAGCCAAATCGCGCAATCGCAAAAAGCCCATGATAGACCGGGCTCCCAAAGAAGACCCTGTATGCAAAATATGAAGACGGACACGGAGGCGTTCGGAGTTCTTCCAATATACGCTTTTGGCAATGATGGTGGTACAAGTAGGTGTATAAATGGAAACACAATAATTTGGTACTCCGAATACACATTTAACACATCTAACTAAAACACACTTGTGAGGACTCAAACAATTGACAACGTTTGGGAATTTTTTTCGCAGCTATAACTAAATATTTAAGAGTCGGGTAAAGGATATTTTATTAAGTACATATTCAACTTGTTCAATACCAACTTTTACTGAAAAATGTTAAAAATATACAATATTATGAGCCTCGATGTGACGATCAAAAAAAAACAAGCCTCTGTTCATTATCCCATCGATATTATGGTGAAGGGTCATCTCAACATAAAAAAAATTTACTTATTAATATCTATTATATACAAGGTGGCGCAAAAGTCATTATCCTATCGGAAGAAGCTATAATTTTTGCAAATGGCGGCAAATGTCACTTCTTCTTTGACATTTGTGAAGTAAACAGATACAAAATACACGTCAACAAGACATGAATAGCTATACTCCTCAACAACGCGGAATAATTGTTTAAATTTTTTTGCGGAATAATTCGTCGGTGGTCTTGGCGCAGCGTAAATTTGGGCGCAGATTTTCCGGTCGTCCGGGTCCAACTGGGCAAACACTATTGCGTTTAGCCGCTCGCCTAGAATAGTATGGGACAACACGAGATGCTGCCAGGTCTAGCTGGCACCGAAATAGCCGTTCTGTTGAGAATATCGCGGCTGTGGCTGAAGACATCGCAGATGGCCCCAGAGGATCGACCACGCAATTGGGCATCGATCGGCGGTCTTTTCAGAGAATTTCGGTGAAAGACTTGAAGATGTTCCCTTACAAAATGCAAACAGTGCATCAACTGTTAGCCGTTGACCGCCTAGCGCGTGTAACCTACGCTCAAGCATCCTGAATCTCGACCACGAGGAAGACAACTTTTCATTGAAAATCATCATGAGCGACGAGGACCATTTCCATCTCTGGGGCACCGAAAATCCGCGTATAACCCACAAAGAGCCATTACACCAGCCCAAAGTTATTGCTTGGTGTGCTGTTTACGCATGAGGAGCCTTATTTTTTCGAAAACGTCGCGGGCCAAACGACTACTGTGGACGGCGAGTGCTACAGAGCCATACTCAACGACTTTCTCCTGCCTCAATTGGATGAATTGGGACTGGAAAACAAGTGGTTCCAACAGGATGGAGCAACGGCGTATACTGCACGAACCACAACCGAAATTCTGAGGGATGTACTTCCGGATCGCCTATTCTCTCGTTTTGGTGATTTGTACTGGCCGGCAAGATCGCCCGATTTAACCGTTCCAGACTTCTTTTTGTGGGGTTTCTTGAAGTCACGAGTCTACGTCAACAAGCCTCAGACTCTTGAAGCCCTTAAAAAAAATATCCGTCAAGAATGCGAGAACCTATCGCCGGAAGTTCTGGCAAGAGTGATGGAAATTGCCAAAAATCGGGCCCGTTTGGTCATCAATTCTGGCGGGCGGTCACATTTTTTTCGTTTTTCAAACGATCTAAAAATAATAATTATCAAAATTTTAAAAATAAGGTACGCACAATGATAGCCATAATCGACATAAACGCCTCTAAATTTTCGTTGTGCGTTTAAAACTCATCGTTTATTTTTAAACTGAAATCGTATGTGTGTCAAAAAACCGAACTCTGTCAATTTACGGAATTTTGCCTTAAGTTCTTTTTAACATATTTATGAATATGAATGCCACCAAAAAATGCAAAACAAAAAAAGCAAATTTTTGTGCCGTTTTAGTGGCGTTCCCCTTTAGGGTAGACCTCAATGCTCTAAGGGTCATAGCAGACGACCGTTTTTCTGCCGAACGGGTTTCAGTCCCTCGACGAGCAGTACACACGTACTTAACTCCGGTTTGGGTCCTCTTTGGATTTTCTCGAATTTATGGGTACCTACCCATCACAGAACGACAGGTATAGTCCAGGAAAATCAGACTTTTGCCGGGACTATGAATAATCCAGGTGTCTGATAATTTTTCCTGCTAACATGGGCCTATAATATAGGAGCAAAACCTATGCTTTTCTTCTTTTCATTTGCTGTGGTTTTTTTGATTAAATATTAAAGGACAAAAAATGTATATTTTTGCACATTTTTGCCTACCAGTAAAGAATTAAGTATTTAATCAATAATTGCGGTAGCCATCTTGTAGGGTATTAGAATTTCTTTAAGGGGGTAGGTAGTCTCATGTCCGAGCTTAAATTTTGAAGGTTTTTAAGGATTTTTTTTTGTTGTGGAAAATGAAATACAATCTTCTTATGATAATTATGTGTTATTATTAAACTATTGAGCAATACAAAAACATTTTTTTTAAATAAAAAAAGAAATATTTTAAGGTGATTTTGGTGATGCGAAGTAAGTCTCTTAAAAAAAAAGTAGGTGGCTCGCCTGATTGCTCTTTTGTAATCATCCGAAATCAAAATTCCAAAATGATTATTATTCAGTAGGGTTGTCATTCTGGTGTAATATTTTTGTGTTCTTGGAGCACTATCGTGGCTGTTAGCGGCTTTGAGTGAGCGAACAGAATTGCCGTGTCGTCAGAGAAAGTTTTTATTATTAAAGTACGTCTTTGCTAGTGGGGATGTCTGCCGTGTAGAGTGTATACAGAATCGGTCCTAGGACACTGTCCTGTGGTACGCCTGCAGAAATTGGATAAACTCAACTGGTGATCCTATTGAAGGTTTCTTGAAAATGTCTTTTCTTGGAGATAACTAAATAGTTTATTATGGATTTTTACCGGTGGCTGACCTTGTCAAATACTTGGGCCACATCGCGAAAGAGTCCTACGCAATACTGTTTTTTTTCCAGCCCCGCTTTGACATAATTTACAATTTTGTGCACCTGTTCGATAGTGCTATGTCGGCTTCTAAAGCCCAAGTGGTGGTCGGGTATAAGTTTAAGTTTGTCAATGGTTGTCTGGAGTTTATCGACTAGTACGTATACGTAGCTTTTCGAAGATCTTTGAAAGTAAGGGCATCTATTAGTAATTAATATATTTATTATTAAATTATGTATGGCAGAATTATCGAAGTGGTAAAACTCTACGTAAACTTTTTCGTTTTAAGACCTTTTGATTGTAACCCTTCAGATACATATTTGCTTTCAAAATTGTTATCAAAGCCGCACCCCCTTTATGTCCTAATTTTTGACTGTTTGCTAAAAACTTAAAAATTTTAATATGAGATTACTATTTTGTGCGAAATAAAAAATAATAAACGTGCAAAGTAATTCCGAATTGGGGCTTCGTTACGGAACGGTAAGGACACACGTGTTGCATTACAGACGTCATGATTGGACTACGAAGATTGTTTCTAGATTTACATATTCATGGGTCATGCCTAGTAGTTCTCCAGCCCACGAGGGGAACAAATTTAATGGCTTCAAAATCCGTTACAGATCACGACCAATAATAAATAGATGGGTCTGACCTGAATTCAAAGCAGAGGCGATGTTCGCTGGCGAACGAACTTTGGCCAATTGCAGGTATCCCCGGACAAATTGAAGTGAGTCCCGATTTCATTGCTACAAATATCTTCGGCCTGGGTCTACTTGAGTCGGCCACGTTTCGCCGTTGTTTTTCCCGGGGGAAGAGGGCTCCTCCAGTAATGCGCCGTGATTTGCAATATTTATGGGCATTAAATGCAACAATTGAACTATAGCACGGTTGCACTTGTTCCCAGATCGTGACATAAATTTATTATGTCGCATACAGACACGTCGGGCAGTCCGAAACAATTTCAGAAAAATGGGACTGCTGGGTCAACCCTCAAGACGGAGGCGCTGGCTGCAATTGATGGACATATTCTTCTTGCCATCGATTGGAGTATACCTACTGATGTCATGCCGACGTCCGCGCACAAACCTGAATAGGTGTGCTGAATGCGATCGTAACCCGGCCGGGCTCCCATCGTGCCATCATCTATCTGTTTGTTAACTGAAATTTTGCAGAAGCCATGAAGTCACGCAAACAGCGGAGATTTAGACGCGCACGCCTTCATGCATTCAGTTACTTGTCGAACCAGCAAGAGGAGGAGTTTATGGCCGGCTGTTTGTTTACCTTCAGCGCGGCTACGTACCTACACTTGATTCGTGCAGACATTTTTTTAAGCCCAACTTTGTCTAGCGGGACTCACGGATGACGACAAGTGAAGGTAAATCCGTGATTTTGTCTCAGCCAATGAATTCGCCGGAAATTAATAGCGGCTGGCCTCTTGCTGATTTTGTTCTGCATTTTAAAAGAATGGCTAAAATGGAATGATAAAACCCACTTTTTACGTTTCTCTATCTTTCAGTATTAATACGTGAAAAATAATGCAACAGCCTTGCAATATAAACTGCAAGAGTCTCCAAAATAGCTTCATCTAAGGTGCCGTTGCATATTTGCATTTCGCGCCCATAAATGGTTGATAATTGGAAAACTGTCGATTCTAGAGAACACAATGTTTGACAAAATTATGAGAGTGATGAGTAAGAAACACTTGCCCTCAATTAATAAACTCCTGACTCCTGACATCTATATATTCCATCATGGATTAAAAACGCATTTTCGCCTGTTGCATAATTATAGCGCAAATAAATAATGAGGTCAGAGAGAGGTGTGCTGACCCGTTCCCACCACCTACCTCGTGCGCTCGGTTTAAAGATTGCCATTTAAACACTGTTAAAATTATTTTTCGAATTAAATTCAAACTATTAGCATTCCATGCTTCACCTATTGCCCTAGTTCTCAATAGAATCGAACTGGTGATTTTCTTTCTATTAAAATTAAAGTCCCTTCAAAGTTCCTCGATAGGCTTGAGGTCTGAGCACGCTAGTCACTTTAAATTCATTGTGTTGCAGAATCCTCTTGAATAGACGCATATGAAGTCCATCCGTGTAATCCTTGCTGTTCATTTTCGATTAAGTGATCTGCAACTCAAGGACTCAGGGACCTACATACACCCTTGGCCAAATGTATTAGGCACCCTCTGAAAATCGTACTAAAAAGTTTATTTCCGTAAATTAGGGGAAAATAAAAATACAGTTAGGTTTAACTTATTGACCTTTATTCTTACTATTAATATTTTGTCGGTCCGCCCTTAGCTCTTATTACCGCAGCTATTCTTTTAGGAATTGTGCGTACAAGCTTTAGGCACTCTTCAGGAGAAATTTCATTCCACTCTTTCTGGATGACTTGTTTTAGTCCTGTTTTGGAAGTGATGTTGTGCTCCCGTATCTTCCGCTTCAGTATGCACCAAAGATGCTCAATTGGATTGAGATCTGGCGACTGTGCAGGCCACTCTATGACGTCAACATTGTTTTGTTCCAAATATCGCCTACTGACTACAGATGTGTGGCATGGCGCGTTGTCTTGTTGGAATTTTATATTGTCCGCATTAGTGTCATCGTAAATCTTCGTGATAGATGGGTGTAGAACTTCTTCCAACACGGCAATATACTTTTCGCTTTTCATGCGTCCTTCACAAAATACATTTCACCCACTCCAAAGGACGCCATACAACCCAAATCATCACGCTGCCCCCTCCGTGTTTTCCGACGCATTCGGGAAGGTAAGCTTCACCTACCCTCCTCATATTACATACACATATTATAATGGATTGAGAGTGATTTGGAGAGCGACAATCACCATGAAACGACAATTTTGCTGACACCTTTTCAATTTTGAGTCCGTCCCTGCTAGTTCCAAAAAAGGCCACACAACAATCGAAATTAGAAGCGTTAAGCTTTCATTTGCACCCCGGACGATAATTTTGGATCAAATCAATTTTGGGGACATAGGGGTCTCCAGTACAAAAAGGATGCCCCATATACAGGGTGATATATATGTTCAGTTAAGTTTAGAAGAAGTTGTCACGTTAATTGTAGTTCAAACAGGAACATGCGCTTATTCATTGGAAGCTCTGATGTCATCTAAGTGTGTGTAGTAAGTTTTTTTCAGTTTTCAATTTAGTTTCAAAAGTCAAGTTAAGAGAGTCAAGTCGAATTTACGAGATATCATAGTTGGAAAAGTTTTAAGCGATAGGTATATGGCGAGGAGACATATTTCGGCAAGTGAAACATTTGGGTGTAAACCGCCTGTACGGGTATCGTACGAAACGGCGTCTAATGAAAACAGAAAAAAAACCGGGCACAAAAGATCAGTTAGGACGAAAGCAATGATAAAAACAGTTCGTGAACGAGTTAGGCGAAATTGTGCAAGATATGTTAGAAAAATGGCGGAAATTCTTAATTTGAAGATGAACAACTAAAAGCTTTTAAAAAAAAAACATGGGCACGGCCTGAAGCAGGTGGTACAAATAAATAGGAAAGTAAGAAATGTTTCGCTGCTCTCTTGGCACGCAGGGGATGATATCATATTTTCTGACGAAAAACTCTTCGTTCTGCAGGACGTTTTTAATAAACCAAAAATGATCGACTGTGAGCTGTGCCGATAGGGTTTATTGACAAAGGTGCGAAAATCAATGCTAAATACTATTTGGAAGAAGTTTTTCAGAAAGCTTTATTACCGTGTACACAAAAAATTTATGGGGAGGACTATTATTGCTTTCAACAAGATGGTGCTCCTGCTCATACTGCTCTTATAGTTCAAAACCGGTGCAGGAAGAATTTGACGTATTTTATTCCAAAAGATGGATGGCCTCCAGGCTCACCCGATTTGAATCCGTTGGATTTCTGTATATGGGGTTTTGTAACACATGTAATCTCAAGGATTACAAGTATAATAATTTGGATGGATATAAAGTTGTAATAAATAATGTTTGGCAGAATATTCCAACAGACATTGTGCCTGCTGCTTTTGAGCCAGTGACTACAATTATTGAACAAATAATGAGAATTTTCGGAATAAGCATGAGTAAGTCCTTCCTCTTTGAATACGAAATTGTAATTATGACTCTGTAGAAAAAGAATCTGCTCTTCTACTTAATTTTATATTATTAATTTCTCATAAAATTATAGTTCAATGCCCACAAATGAAAAGTTATTATGTGCAAGAATCACTTAAAGCCACGTGATCAATTAGTTCAGTTTAATGCGCATGGAAAAATGAAAGTGATTTTTATGCTTCAAAAAGAAATTGTTCTTCAAACCACTACTCGAGGAGAAAAAACCCATAGAGAAATAGGCTGTCGGTTGAATGTTGGAGTCGGCACAGTAGCTAACGTCCGAAAAAATGTCCAGGCTCCAAAAAAAACAGTGCGAGTAAGAAAGCAATTTTTCCGGAAGGGATGCAGCGACGAATTTTACGACAAATTACCATAGGGGGTGTGCTTCTACAATATTTGCGTACCAGGCCGAGGTGAGAAGTCCTGCGAAAACATGGCTCACACGGCCGGGCGAATTTGAGAAATCCCCTACTGAAGAAACAGCATCCCCGAGTAGGGTAAAAGTCGCCAAGCGGTATATCGAGGATTGAGGTCATCTCCGATGGTCGACAATGGACCTGAAAGAGTGCTAATGAACCTCTTCAGGACCGTTATGTCAAGCAGACGGTGAAATTTGGAGGAGGAAGCATTATGCTGTGGGGGTGCATGACAAGCCAATGATTCATCGGCAGGATGACTGCTGCAGCATCCTCGAGACTGATCTCATCGGTAGGTAACGACAGTGGGGATAAGATGTTGCGAACGTTATCTTTTAACAAGATAACGATCCGAAACACACGGCTCCAGAGACCTTTGAATGGTTGAGAAGTCAGGGATTTTAGTCCTTGGACTGGCTCGCACAGTCCCCTGACCTCAATTCCATTGAACATTTGTGGGTTGAGGTCAAAAGGTCGACTGGTTCAATGCTAGAAGATGAATGACCTTCGATGAGCTTTGGAATTTGGAGTCGTGTACAGGATGTCTGGAACAATATTCCAGCCTCGGTTTGCGAAAATTTGGTGAACTCCATGCCCCGCAGGATTGAGACTATCATCAAAAAGGAGGTCACACAAAGTACTGAAAGGTGAGGAAATTTTGCCTTGGGAAAAGAGAATCAACTAATTGATCAAATGCCTTTTTTTCTCTCTTTAGAAAATTCAAGATTATGAAACGTATCTTTGAATAAATTTTTGTTTGTTTTAAAAAAAAAACACACATTTGTATTTCAAGCCACTTCACCCCCTTTCCTTTTACTTTCTTAAGAAGGGGTCATATAATGCTCAATTTCAATTCGTCATCATTAGATGATCGTAATTATAAGACCTTTTTAAGGCCTTTTGTTTGTGGCGTGATATAGCCTATGACATCCGGAGGATTGGTAAGATTCATGTATCGGTAAATTAAATTTTGCTCTAGGGAGTAACATTCGGACAAACATACTTTAAGTTTTTGAGCGTGCTTTTGGGAGCTGTTTTTAGATTTCTTATCATGTATTACTTTGGTGTTGCCAGAAACGCACATAAAGAAGGTAAAATTAAAAAATAAAAATGTAGTGAATATTTTGGGGAATTTGCTTTATAGCTGTAATAAAAATGCCGTTGTTTGTTGTTGTTTATATGTCAATGAGTGTTTTCAATTTTTGAACGTACCTCTGTTGGGATTTGTCAGAATCACACTTGAAACAAAAATCAGTTTCTCGAGAATTTGTGAAGGAGATAGGGAAATAAAGTGTACTGGCAAAACAATAAATTCACAGAAATATTATTATAAATTAAAATCACGGAATGATTAAAGCAGGAAAATAATCAAGGAGCAAAGTGCAAATTGAATGCAGTCCTTTCCACCCCCTTGAAACTGTTAAATCTAATAAGACGAAGGAAATCGTAAATTACGTGACTGTCATGTACCGAAGATCCTTGTGTCAGCCCGATGCCTAAGATGGGCAGAGAAAATGTCTCCAGCCATGCATAGACGCTCTAAAACTAAATGACATAATATAGCTTGCGACTATGTGAGTCCCCCCTTCGGAGGATGTATTCTTAAGTGAGTAATTTATATTGGGAGACATTCATCTAGGCGAGTAAGTTGGAAGTAGCGGTAAGAACACGTTTTTGAACATCACTGCAAATTGTGTTTCAATCCGCAATCCTGAAAATGTTACAGCAGCGGACACAAAGGGGAACTGCAGCAAAGCGGCAGTCGTCTGGAAGTGAGTTAATTAAAACGGAAAAAGTAATTAGAGGTAAGATTTTTCCGTTTCCCTTGTCTTTCCCCATCGTCCGTTTTACTCACAAAGAGGTTGGTGTCCTTTCAAATCTTTGAATTGTGCTACTCCAAGATAATTCAAGAAAACTACACTTTGTTCAACTTCTGAAAGGAAGGAAGCCAGGATGCCATAAAAGCTAATTATGGAAATTATTTTTTTTAATTATTCGAAAAAAACATCTCCGAGATAGTAAAAGCGAACAATAACGAGTGAAGGTTGCTTAAACAGCTTTGAGTTTAAGGGAGTGTAAGCATTTCAGGGCTTAATTTAGAGAAATGTTTTGATATTATATAAGATCTTTCAATAAGGACGCTCGACTTTTAAATGTAAATAAATTTTAGTTGTGTGTGAGATATCCACTCCATTTTTATTTTATTTAAAAGAATATTTTCTGGCATTAAGAATGGAATGTAACCTCGTTCAAACGTCCGCCGCGGCTTTGCTTTGTAGCACGTATTCGGAAGTTGATCCCAATTACGCCATATAGATCGATGAAGCATCTTATTGTAGCCTAAAGTGGATCATGTGGATGCCGACGACATGTGGTTCCAACAGAACGGCGCTACGTGCCACACAGTGCATGTTACGATGGACATTCTCCACGAGCGATTTGAGACTGGCCACCGAGATCATGTGATTTAACGCCTTTAGACTTCTTGCTTTGGGGCTTTCTTAAATCACGGGTCTATCCGAATAAATCAGAAACAATTGGTGCCCTCAAGCCAACATAACGTTTTTGATCCGTGTTTTTTATCACTTTGAATAGATTTTAATTTATGTCGAATTTAATGGTCGACCGTTTTTAGGGTTTCGTAACCAAGTGGCAAATATATATATAATTTTATAATTATAATTTCGTCATTTCCGTCTGTCTGTCTATATGTCACAGCCGTATAACTCCGTCATAGATACTCATAAAATACCACATGCAGGTGTCTTGTGTAAACCGCCACTGAGTTATGTAATGAAATCACAAAAACAAAATTGGGTGGCGTTCCATACCTAGAACTGAGCGATGAAATTTTTTTCATTCAAATTTTTAGATATTTGATACAGGTCGATAATTTTCAACCTTTATTTTATCCTCCCAATTTGGAAATGGGAAAAACAAAAAAGTCATTTAATGTATCAGGACCGCTTTCTATAATTTTTAATTTATCAGTTGCTCAGAGGATAGAGAAATTGATGAATTAAAGATTATGGAAAGCGGTATATACTTAAAACACTTGGGGACTTTTTATAAAAAAAAATTTGGTGTTCCATCTGGTCCAGCATTTTTGCTTGTATCTAGACCAAAAAATTCCTGATACCTCTTTGATTATATGGGGCCGGGCTGATAAGCCCACCTTGCTCGCCTTCCTTCATGATAAAAGTAATATAAATAAATAAGAAAATTTCCAAGACCTCATTTGAGAGCAAACTTCAGCGATAAGGTTGACTGACACGAGAACCTCTTCAATTATTATTGTCTAGTAAATCCCAAGAAAGCGGTTGGTCACTCTCTGCAGCGTTATCCATTTCCTTTATGTGCTAGGAATAGAATTCCCACACCTTCCGAGAGCCGTATCTGATCGAGTCACAGGAGATTTCAGCTTAGAGTTGAAATTTCATTAATCAAACGATCCAAGACGTTGTCCACCGCTTCCTCTTATGATTTTTTCAACAATTAATTGACGTAAACAGCCCGGACGAGCAAATCTTGTCACACGAGTGGTCCAGGTAGGAGGCAGCGATCGAGCGATCGACGTGATTTCAACGCTGCCCAGGAAAAAATTATTCTTCTAATTAGTACCAAAGTATCTGGAACGACATTAAGACCTCCCTCTCCCACATTCTTTGGTGGCATCATAGTCCAGCCGCGGGCCTCACTATAAATTGGATTGTCAGAGGTGGACAAATACCGCAACAAATAATGCGGCTCTGAGCGTAGCTTGCGGCCAAAGCGAGCACCTGATTAGCATTATTTAAGAGGAAGTCGCTCTGATGAGCTCCAGATAGAAAGGAGCGGGCTGCGACGACTCTCGGCTGAAAAGGAGTCCCAGGTCCCAGGGGTCCAAGGCTTGGCGGGCAAAAAGCTCGAGACGCGATGTGACCACCATAATACAAATTCTGACCTGAAACCCGTGGAATTTGATGTAGCTGCGTGTCACTTTGTGCTACCTGTAGTATGCTTTTACACATTCTCCTGGAGGCTCGCTGAATGGGCCCGGACGTGGCCGGGGCAAAGTCGGGATATTTTGTTAATTAATTGTTCTGACTGACTTTCGAGATTCTGCCTCGAGAACAAGTCTGAGTGGGTCTTCTCGTTATTTGTGGCCTTGCAGCGGATCACTACCCAGGCAGAATTGAATGAATTTGGTCTGTTCGGAAATCTCGCTCAGACGGAAGTTAATTCATGGCAAAACTTCTTGTGAGGTTTCTTAATTAATTCGAAGATTCTTAGATGTGGAAGCTGCCGTGAGGCGAGCGATTTGCAATTTTTACGCGAAAAACTTGTCTCATAGGAGGTCAAGTCTTATCCCTGTCGTCTTAATTAAGGCTGAAATTCTCCGGCTGGCGTGGGAAATTCGTGTGCACCGCTGAGGTGGGCCGCTGATATTTTTTCAATACTGGAAAGCGCCAAATTCGCGTCCATACTTGCACAACTGGTTGCTGTTCACTTACGAGCATTTTCACCTTTCTAAGTCTAAGCCATGAAATCAGCTATACATTCGCCAATCCAGTCACTTCTCCTCGTTCAGAAAGTGTGAATATGCGTGACGTGGCAGCCACCTGATGTTTCGAAACTTTGAATATAAATCTAATTTTTCGCCTTGATTATCTACAATAAATTCCAAAGCACCACCGCATAACCGAAGTTACTAGGGGCTCAGCACGGTGGAACATGTTTTTTAATTAGTAAGCACCGACACGAGCCGCTGCTACTGCAGCCCATCAAGCATATAAATTATGAAATTAATTTCTTTTTGCTCTACGAAAGCTACCCCGCGTAAATACGGCGTTCTACCCCTTTGCCGCCAGAAGGAAGCAAAGTCTTTGTACTTGGGTAATGCAATAGTGCATTTTATGGGAAAATAATTCAAATTTGATGAAAACGGTCATGAAAAATTCTGAAAATAATTAAAACATGTCGGACACTGTTTTTCGTACGTTGAAGGCGCTTATCTGATTGTCGAGGCAGAGACTTTCAACTTTGATAAAACAAAACGCGGGTGATATGCAGAAAAAATTTATGCGCAATGCAAGGTACTCAGTACTCCGCCTCGGACGTGATGAAGTGTTGGACAGCTGCTTATGGCCATGTTCCAAGCACTTCTGGTAGTGGTTAGAAGAGGTTAGGGCTACAGTGAGTGGCTCTAATAAACATTAAATGTCTCGTTATGACGAGCGCATGGAACGAATACCTCCAATTTAATATTATAATAAAGAGAGAACGCGGAAGGCATAAATTCATCATACTCTAGACAAACCTTATTGTTTTTTTAAATTCGGAGTGTGATTATTTATAATTTTACAAGTTTTAATTAACTTTGCTTTGTTGTCTGGCGGCTATAATTGAAAATTGAAATTGATTAAGCTAGAGCTTTGAAATCATGCACACGTATATATGTAAGTCCGGTGACAATGCCATAGTGTATATCCAACATCCTTCTAAATCCAATATGGCGGACGCCGCAAGAAAGTGGTTTACCTTTTTCTTGACAATCCTCTTGATGTGGGTATTAAATGAAAGTTTTCGACGAACAGTATACAATAAGCTACATGACGTCATTCTATACTCAATATGGCGAATATCCCAAGATGGCGGATCACCTTTTTCTTCACAACCCTTGATATGGGTCTCAAATGAAAAGTTTCGACCAGTAGAATATGGTTAGCTATATGACGTCATTAATACTAACATTTCAATTAAAAAAACACTATAACTAAACTTAAAAAGTAAATTTTAATTATAAAATATAATTTTTACAACCTTTTGCTTACGACTATTCAATTAAGTTAAAAAATTGCGATTCAGTGTCGTCTCCAAAGTTTTATAAACTTTTTCTGTTGCTCCTTGCTCAGTACAACTTATAGGTTATTTTGCTTTTTCTACAAATATTAGTTTATAGAACTAGAGAACTCAAGAATTTTGTTATCTTATATCTAAGTATATATTATGTTTGTTGGTGTTAGTCTTGGGAAATTGTGAATTGCCTTTATCGCCGTATTGTTTCAGCGTTGTATGTTTCCTATTAAATTTTTACTGCATTGTATGTATATAATATTGTATCGGTAAGATAAATGCGTTGTATACAAGACCAGCAGAACCGTCCGCGGCCTTGCCCAGACATTCCCGTTGTGGCCTCACTTCCATATAATTATTTAAAGGTCACACGGGGTTCATTGGACCCTACATTAAAAGCCGGCTGCCATTCAATCGGGCGCTTGGAATTTAGTAAAAATAATTGTGAATGGACGAATTTTGAGGTGGGCAATAAATTAGCCTTTTAGCATTGTATTATACATTATGAGGGCAAAAAAAATTCTGACAAAATTAATGGAATTTTTTTATTTTGATGTTTGAAATTATGATTTTTAGAAAAATCGTAAAATCATTGTTACTTCTTCCACCGTTTTTTTTATCTGAACCAGAATTGCATTCATCATATCAGAACTCTCGATTTGTTAAGAGACATTGTCTCGTTCAGATTCGGAAACTTACAATATTTAAATATAAATTACAGTATTTTGATCCTTTTTACTAGAGATCTGTACGAACTCTGACTCTTCACCACAATTATACCGTTAAAGTTTTGCGGTACCCTGATGGTAGGTTTCATGTTTTAAGTAATGGTCTGAACTATAGCGGAAATGGTAGCGGTCTTGATTTGGACCTTAACAATATAGATCAATTGGAACATCAATTGAAATGCCTCCATGTCCATAGTCTGGTGAAAAGGTTAAAAGTAGATTATTCTAGGTCCTTTATTGTAAAGTGAGTCATAGCCTTTTCACCTCCTATTTTACAGACAGCTAAATAGTAAATAAAGGACGTTGAACTTATAAATACTTCGGTCTAGAATGGGCTTCCTAAACCTAAAAGTTCGCCAATGGCAGCAGAACCGGGACCCTGTCACCACTTGCATCCTCTGCAATACAGGGTCCCCCCCGATATAGAGACCCTAGGAGAAAGTGACATTGTGCTAATTTCTAAGAGACTCAATGGCGCGGAGACAAATCCTGTTGATGTGACAAATTTACTCTCTTTTGTTAGTTAAGTAGTTAAATGTAGTGTATACGTAGTTCTTATATTATTGATTATAATTTTTAATTTTTTTGTATTGCAAAACTGTCATTTTGAAATTGTTGTTTATTAATTCATTAGTATTGTGCTTTCATAGAGTATGTAGTAGTAGTAGTAGTAACTAACCAACCATGTAACCTCGGTCATTGTCAGGGATGTTTTTTTATGTATTTTTTTCCTTTGTTATAAGCACTGAATATATTTTTATTTAATGTTAGTAATAAAACATAATAACAATAATGAATGAATGAATAATACAATACCGAACACGGAAATTATGCGCCTTCTGCATATACTTATGATGTAGTCTTCAGTGCATTTGAACATGTATTGCAGTGCTAACATCTCACAACAATTTTCTATCCCGAGAATTAAATCCGCAGTTCTCGGGGAACATGGACCTCATGTGACCGTAAGGGAATAAATTTAAAAAATTAAAGCGGCCGCAACGAAAATCTATACATTCTATTACATATAAATAAAATTCAAGTGTCTTTTTCTAAACTCATATCTTTATTTACACGATAATAAAACCCAAAACAAATGTTTTTAAAATGTTTGTCTGTCTGTTTGTCCGGGCTAATTTTGAGAACCGATTTGGATGGAATTTTCACTGGAAGGTAGAGCATTTTGTCGGACATAAGGTCACCCTTTGTCTAGTTCTTTGTGGAACACTTACGTAGACCACAATAATCAGTAGAAATCTTGGAGCGTTTTTTAACTTACCGAAATTAAGCTTTGAACAAAAGGCGAAACTGTTTCGATGAAGATATCAAGCCGATATCGTCAGCGCCAAAGTTGAGGTCAAGACATTTAGAAGTTTGAGTTCTCGATATTGGACTCGACATCTTGCACTGAATTGGGCACCAAATATTAAATCAGTGACCCTGGAACTATCCCATGAATGAAAATTTGTAAAAATCTAAGGAAATTTAATATGTATTTTGAGTCCGCCATATTTTAGCCGCCATCTTTAAAGCACAAAATAATGTAAAGCCTATAAACTTTCTTTGGAACATTACCTACCCAAGGGTGAAAAAAACCCTCATCGGAATCGGTTCAAAAGCTTCAGGATTTATCGCGAGCTGACAAATTAATTGTTCTCATTTTTCAATATGCAGATTAGTGAATAAATGCATAACTACGTCTACCGAGGCCATATAAGGCTCTACCACACAGGCGCGATTCCGCAAAAGATTTTCTACGTGTATTTTTGTATATTTTTTCTCTACCTAGACGTGTTGTGCCTCTATGGAAAAGCAACAAGATGGGCATTTGAATAAAAATAAAAAAGGGACGTACAAAGTACATGAATTTCGGATAAAAATTGGAAGAACGTGAAATGTAGTAAATTTTATAGCGTTTTTTTTAATTTCGCAAGTGACTGTACCTGCATTGGTGGAAGTAAATCAACATTTTGGAAAGTACATTAAAATAGTAGTTGTTTGGCGTGAGTTTGATGTCACTGCGTTAATTAGATCAAAAGATAAAAATAAAATAGTTATGTGCATCCGGAATTTATGGATCACCCTGTAACTCAAACAGTTGAGACTTCCCCCACCTGGCCTATGATTTTGGCATGCGTTAACTTATACACCCTGTATAAGATATGTAAAGAGAACAATTGTTGTTGGGGAATTTTTGTATCCTTCCTAAAAAATTAAATTCCCTAAAAAGTCTACCTATCGAACATAGTCATCATGTGTGTGTGGCGGAAAAATAATCATGCTGTGAAATCTTAAATACTATTTTTGGTTTTAAGTCAATACAATACATATACCCTGTATATTCAAGGTTTGTAACTTGGATGGACTATAAACTGAGAGGGTTTGGCAGACGGTCGAACGGTCATACGCATATATGTAGAAACGAAGCTAATGCAGCTATCCTTCGGGAACGGAACCCTAAAACCAAACCACTAAGTATGTACCTATGTATGTACAAAGCAAAATATGTGAACTCAAGGAGAGCCTTTTTCGCACAAAAGGATGATTAAGACTGAGCCAATTATTCACTTGTCGTTATCTCAAACAAAATAATTAATTAGTTAATTAACAAGCAATTGCCATGCACTGGAGCCATAAGTCCGAGCCAATCACGCATGCAAATAAAGAATTGCAAGAACAGCAACGCTGCAGGTAAAAATTGCGGAGGCGATCACCCAGTCGATCCGATCAGATCAGTTCCGCTGGGAGTCTGCTCCGCGGCTGTGTTGGTCATGCCGGAGACATTTATTCATTGAAAATGCTGCAGGCGTCGTCGCCTAAACTTCTAGCGATCCTAGCCCCGGGTGATTGAGTTTGGACTGCATGTGACCAGCGGGCATGATCAGATGAATGGATCAGCAATCGATTGTTGTTGATCTTCTGTGCAGTGGGGAGATGCATGGAACTCCGGGGAACGATTCGGCCGGGAATTTCCGCCAGACACTGACTACGACGTCGACGCTCATGATGGCGACAACGATGTTCATGTCAGCCGAATGAGTCTGCTTGATATGTGGCGACAAAAATGATCGCAGCGCAGGGCGGCTCACAGTGGTCTCGCTGCCAGAACAGAAGCTCCGGGCCAATAATCACTGGCGCTAATCACTGAGTATACGCCGATGGTATCGTAATTTATCTTCATCAGGAGATCCTCCTTGTTAGGTCAAATGAACCGATGGCGATCGCGACAATCTCGCTGGTTCCCTTACGTCGATTGCCTTATTATCTGATTAGCTTCTGGTTTAATTCGTCCATAGATTCATTATCATGTGCCCACTGTGCACCGCGGTGGCCACACACGTCGCCTTTAATGAAGACCATCACTAAACAGGGGACTTTTTTAGAAATTTGTATTTAACGCGCGTCGCATCCTGCCGCGCGTATTCATCATTTTATTGCTGCGCCATACCATCTGCCGCCTCCTTAGCGAGCGAATAATTTTTATAAAACGGCTTTTTGTGAGAATTAATAAAATTCCTTAAGCGGAAAACTTCTAGGGGATTACAGTAGTAAAGCAAATGGGAAGGGATCTGAAATTTCCATATAAGCGATATAAGCAAATACGTAGGACGATGTACGTAATCTGGCTGCCTCTGCCGAGGCTAAGAAGAATGGACGAAAAGGTCGCTGCCAATAAAAATAAACGTCCAATGACGAGTTTCTCTTGAGTGCATTTGCTTGTAAGGTGGACCTTCCTCACAGCGTGTTTTTAAGGGTAAAACACAGCCGAAAAATAGTTTTTTTCGTACCATCGCCCTCGCTTTCTTAAGAAGAATTAAAACACAAAAAGGGCTTGCGCCACTTCCAAGTGGATGCGAGTAGTGCCGTGTAGAAAATGTCACATCCAACAACACCTAGTCGAAGGAATTTAAAAATTGTCTTTGATTTTTGTTTTATTAGGACATAACTCGGACTCATGTAAACCATTCGAACCTTAAATGTCTTATGCTGTTCGTTCTAGAGCCATTAACTTACCTCCTGAGACTTTGTGGTCGGCTGCAACTTTGGCTTGAAAACTAAAGCTATGTCTTGCAGTTTCGAGGTATATTGGGAAATAAATCGAATACGAGGATATACACATACTGTATAGAAATCGGACGATAATTAAAGCAGCCGACATTCTTGAAAGCCTAATTCAGTTTTATCCGTACCCGTAGCGTAAGTTGTATGAGTATGTGTTCGTATAACAAGTTGTTTTATTTTGTTTCACATATGGCTTTTTTTTCCACTCAATTGTCTTTGAACTTATTAACGCCTACCGAAACTGCAAACCAACAATTTGAATTTTGGGCCTTGTTGGGTGAAATTTCATTCTCAAGAGGTCAACTCGTTTTAAGTTATATTATTTTTGACACATTGTTGAGTATTATTGTGTACTTGGTTATTATTGGTGGAAGCGCCTATTTGCACTTCAGTGTGTCCTTGTGTGTGTGTACGCGGAGTATGCGGAACAAATTTCTGTATGTAGATATTTCGTAAAAGGCAAATATTCAGTCAGTAGGCGATGCATTTCTCAGATTTCAGTTGTAGGGATACACACACACACACATGGACACACCCGAAGTGCAAATAGACACTTCCATTATTGATTTTTTTTATTTTGTCCAACTTCATTGATCGAATAACAACATTGGAAAAGGCAAAATATTCAAGCGTCAGTTTTTACGTTGTCAGGTATGGGGGAGCAAGCCACTTGAATTACGTGCGTTATAGATTTTAAGAAGTTGTCCGTCTTCATTCTTTTACTCGAAATGTTTTTTTTTGTTTAAATCCAAAAAACAATTCATGATTGTGGAACCCCGAAAAGCTTGTTTTTTAAATTTAAAAAAAACCACCTCGAGTAGGAGCATGAAATTGATTTCAAATGAAAACTGAAATCCCCTACTTTGAGAAAAAAAAATAGGTCAACTTTTACAACCCTCTTCAGAACGCTGGAAATGTGTTCGGAGGGGAAGCATCCATCAGGAAGGGGAGACGGAACCAATGCAACTTAAGTTTGTTAGAGCATAATGAACCTTTTCTGAAAATATTGTCCACCACCTGAATACACTTCATCTTGCAAAGAAAAAAATTAAATTATTGAACTTTGAGGTATGATTTTATATATATTTAAGGATTACAAAAAAATTTGTTTGAAAGTAAAAAAAAATATTTTAATAGATTTTTAAGCCTGTTTTATGGGCGTCTTATCGCTGCAGTCTTCAAAAGGCGGGAAAGATCCCTCTCGTAATTCTTGACTAAAACAAAAACCCAAAAGTATTAAATTATTATATATTTATCTTCTGGGTGAACTAAAAAAAAACAGAAAAATATGTGAAATCAAAAATTGTAGCGGGTTTAAAAAAATGTGTTTAAAACAAAAAATATGAACTTCGAAGTACTATAACAATTATTTAAATACACTTTTTAACCAATTTTTTAGTTCACTTAGAAGAGAATTTAATACTGAAGAAAAAATACTTTGGTTCAATTAAATAAGTCGTTTTAGTTTTTTAGCTATCACGCCCGCCAAATTCGAAAAATTATGAAAATAAAAACTAGAGAAAACGCGTTTCAAAGTTTTCAATAGGAAAAAATTTAAAAATTTTTTAGATATACTTACGCTGATAATATCTGCTAATCAGCTATATATCCATATAACAGTCCTTCTGGTTCTACTCAACTGAACACAACAATGGATTATAACTTATTAAATGCCCTACAACCTTTTTCAGGTATGGAACATGGACACCTGTTCGACGCTCGTCTGCTTTCGGCTATATATTCTTGGAAATATTAAGAATTAGCCTCTGTCAATTTGTAAACATATTCTTATATAGTTTATCTACCGATTTAAGCAAAAAAAATCAATTCTTTTGCAGGGAAACGCATGAAATCTATTGAGAATTTTGTGCTCTTCAGCTTTCTTATGGATATATTTTTTATTATGAGTTACCCAAAACGAGATAAATGTGAAAAACTAAGTGTTGTCCTAATTTTGTTAACCTTTTGCGCGCTATAACTCTAAAAGTATTAACTTTCATCAGATTACCTTCCTGTGCTCACAAATATTTTATTCTCTGCATCACCTACAGAATGTCGAAAAATTCTTGACTTCAAAAGAGCAAACTGGGTTGTTTTCAGACACTTTGTGTTCACCAGTGCAAACCTTTTGAATCGTTCCATGGCGGACATTTCTAGCCCACAGCAAATCGATAACCTTATCGAGGAGTTTGCTCATATTGTAAATTCCGCCACTAAAAGATCTGTCACTAAAATTATTCCGCATACAGTGCCTCAGCAAGTGAAACTATCCGATGACATTAAAATCCACATCAATCTTGATAAGAACAACAGACACCTTTTACAAAAAAAACATATAAAACTAATGAACTTTAAAATCCAAAGTGGTATAAAAGTTTTGCGTAACTCCAACTGGAACAGGCTCCTGTCTAGCTTTGGCAAGTCCTCAAAGCCTTTTTGGAACGTTCTTAAGGTAATCAAAATTAAAAACAAAAAAATTCCGACTTTGAAATCTGGAAATAAAGTTTCATTCAACGCAGGACAAAGCACACCTTCTTGGCGACACCTTTGTTAAAAATCAGAGCACACTTTAAACAACAAAAGCGATAATCCCACTGAAAACAAAGTATCCGATGCAATAATGCGTTTTGATTTACAATCCAACCTTCTCGTTAAACCGCGGGACACCATAAAATAGAAATTAAACTCCTAAATAATAATGAAGACGGGAAAATAGCAAAAGTCATTCCTATACTCAAATACGGTAAATCTCATAACTGTCCCACAAGTTATAGGCCAATAATTGTACTAAGTACAATCAGTAAAATATATGAGAAAACTCCAAAGCACAGACTTATCAAGCACACAGACGAAAACAACAGCTTTCTCAACGAACAGTTCGGTTTTCGACCAGGCCCCTCCACTGTTCAGCAGACTTTCAGAATAAAGACAAGTGTCAAAGATAATCTGCAAAAACAAAATTCTACAGGCTTCTTTACCCTAGACATTGAAAAGGCATTTGACTCAGTGTGGCATAATGGCCTCAATTATAAACTTTTCGAATTCAATTGCCCAACTTTCCTATTTAAAATTGTTCAAATCTATTTATCTAAGAGATTTTTTCGAGTATTCATCGATACTGCAATGTCGTCATTGCATAGAGTCTCGGTGGGTGTACCACAAGGTTTCGTTCTTGGCCCACTATTGTACAACATTTACACTTTTGATTTCCCAAATCTCGCAAATTGTGATCTATCGACGATACAGGAGTGTTTTCATCTGACCGAGACGCAACTAAAATTACAGCCAATCTCCGAAATCCATCGAATGTAGCCTTACATTTTTTCAATAAGTGGAAAATAAAAATAAATTCGTGCAAGACCCTACCGATTTTCGTGTAAGACCCCAGCAAAAGTTTCTGTGGAAGTTCACAACTTCTTTGTTAGTACTTTGACTCACACGTTGAAATGATTTCAAATTTGTTTTCATAAAACAGTAATATTTCGTAAATTTAGTGCAATAATCAGGGTTAGGTTAATGCAGTTATAAGACATAGTAGGGGTTTTGTATTCACTGAATTTTCCCTTTACTTAATAATATTATACTAGTTATCTCCTCCTCATTTCCCACTATCATATCTCATTTTGTAAAGAATTAAATTCTCGTTACCTATTGTACATTAGTTTAATAAATTCTTATTCTATTCTATAAATGTCTAAAACCTTGTTGGGTCGGGTAGGCAAATCTCTCTGGTCGTAAAAGACAGGTAGACAATAACTGTCTCTACATTTATAAGGGTTGAAGGCGCCTATTTGATTACCGATCACATTTTCTGAATTGCTTGGAAGTTTACCCTAATTATTTTGAAATATTCAAAGAATCGGGGGTGGTGCAGTTTGCCATTTCATCATGGAAAGACTTACACCCGAACAACGCTTACAAATTATTGAATATTATTATCCTAATTCGTGCTCTGTGAAAAATGTGTTTCGCGCACTTCGTCCATTTTATGGTCGTCATAATCGCCCTACTGAGCAGGCTATTCAAGCCATAGTGACAAATTTTCGCACCAATTTCACGTTATTGGACATCAAGCCACCCACCCGTGTACGTAGAGTGCATACAGAAGAAAATGCTGCTGTAGCCGCCAGTGTTGGTGAAGATCGTGATGTGTCTATTCGTCGCCGTTCGAAGCAACTGGGATTGTGTTATTCCACTATGTGGAAGATTTTACGCAAGGATCTCGGTTTGAAGGCGTATTAAGTACAGCTCGTTCAAAAACTGAAGCCGAGCGATCTGCCACAGCGTCATGTTTTCGGTGAATGGGCCTTGAAAAGATGACAATGAGAACAGCGTTACCGTCGATGGTGCTCGCTATCGTGCAATGATTTCCAACTTTTTATTGCCCAAAATAAACGAGCTGAACCTTATTGACATGTGGTTTC
This sequence comes from Neoitamus cyanurus, assembly GCA_947538895.1. NCBI lineage: Eukaryota > Metazoa > Arthropoda > Insecta > Diptera > Asilidae > Neoitamus > Neoitamus cyanurus. Next base: position 4,099,147 of record OX384540.1, read on the forward strand.
AACAAGACGGCGCCACATGCCACACAGCGCCACGAAACGATGGACCTATTGCGAAATGAAATTGGTGAGCAATTATTCTCTCGTTTTGGACCAGTGAGTTGGCTGTCTAGATCATGCGCTTTGACACCGTTGGACTACTTTTTGTGGGGGTATGTCAAATCTCTTGTTTATGCCGATAAACCAACATCGATGCAAGCACTAGAACACATCACACGTATTATCGATGAGATACCAGCGGCTATGCTCGAAAAAGACACTCAAAATTCGACTTCTTGTATGGACCACTTGAAACGTAGTCGTGGCATTTATATGAAATAATCTTTAAAAAGTAAATGCGAAGGATTGATTTTTAATATCCAATAAAAATTGTGTACCTTTTTTAAATTTTGCTGTGTTTTTTTTTTAAATTAAAAACCAAACGCTCACCCTTTATAATCAACCAGAAAATCACCCTTTATAAGTTAGCGAAAATATTATGTTCGATCGGTAGCCTAGTATGGGCGAAAACTCACTGAAACTTACTGAGAAAAATAAAAATCATGTCGTATAATAGAGAGGACACAAGGACGACCAATTTGGTGTTACCCGTGTCTTCCTCCGACACATCTAACACGCTGATTTTTCATTCAAGCTTTTCAAAATATGTAATCATCGGTGGCTGGTTTAAAGCAACCCAAAATAATTAGAAAATGCACCAGAATCTTATTCGTGTTTCTGATTGCACATTTGAAACGGTCTGCTACAGCTTGTAATTTTGAACACGAACAAATTATGTCGCCAGCAAACTTTACTAAACGCTACAAAAGTCAACCACCCTCAAGCCCAAATGAAGATTAATTACAGAAAATTTATCTTATTCAGGGGGGGTATTTTTAGAAGAAAAAATTGAGAAAATTTGTTAGTTGAATCCTCAGAAATACCAGAAGCACTTTGCCGTCAGCAAAGGAGGGCGGAACTGAACTTGAGTCATCCTTGGCGGCAAGGAAGCAATCGAACAAGTACACGAGGAAGCCTGTGGGCAAGTCGACCGTCCCGTCCCGCATGTGCTCTAAAGTTAGCACTTTGTTTTCGGCCAAAGTGCTCGCATGATTAATTTGAGTTTCGCGCCAAGCACCCCTGTCAAAGGCGAATTCATAAGGAGTCCGCACCGCTGACAAGGGGAATAATGGCGGACGTCGAAATCTGAGACACACTCTTCGCGGAGAAAAATCATCTGCAACTGCTGATCAATGACAAAGCCACGCGCGCGCTCTTTTCAGGATTCCCCCCGGACCCGACATGCAGAGGAGCTGTCAGCACGTCCCTCTTTGATTAATTAAACATTTACAAATTTTCCAACACGAGTAATTCAACGTTTTCAACGACGTTTAGAGGCGAGCTGTTTGTGGATTTGAGTCTATTGATTCTAGTTCATGTCTAAGGTGTTCGGAACGGTGTCAGCACTTTGTTTGACATCATGTCGCTTTCTGAAGATATTTGTTAATATGGCGACTACATATCTCGTCTGCACTGAGAGCACCAGTCTCTATTTGTGGACCGTATTCAGACAGACCATGGGCATCCGTTTGTTAGTAATTTGAGATTCTCCCTTGAATTGTTGCACTGGAAATTGAGTACGTAAAAATAAGAACGCACTTGGCCACAATTATTTGGCATTCTTTCTGCTTGCTCATGGGTACATATTACTGCCTACGTATAGTTCAAATTTCGAACAGTTGGTGTATTTACCTTTCACTGCGTCCATATCGAGACTTACTCCGGCCAAAATGTATTCCACTTTTTTCGTAGAGAATTTAATTTCAAATATTGAAACCCATCAATACCATACTTTGAATTGTGTGAAGTGACCAAGGGTCCCTAACCTTTTTTTTACCTAAGAGAACATTCTAAATACCGGTCGGGCCGCGGGCATCATATATTAACTGACGAAGGATTTTCTTTTCGTTGTGTTGATGAAGCTGAAGTTCAGTTGGTCTTGCATTCTATAACATCGGACGCAATTGGTCCTGATCATTTACCACCGAGATTCTTAAAAATGTTAACTCCATGTATCATTAAAGTTCTGACACATCTGGTTAATCACAGCATCACAATCTCCCAATAGCCCTAACAATGAAAAGAGGCATTTATAATTCCTGTTTCCAAAAACCCATTGGCTGTAGCCCCTGGTGACTTCAGACCTATAAGTATCCTGTGGTATGTCAGCGCGATTTCTTAGAGAAATTAATATTTATTCAAATGATACCATACTTAAATGAGAAAATATACTTGTCTGTAAATCAATATGGGTTTAAAATATTTTACAGTTGTGATACTGCATTGGATACAGACTAATAATTTAATTAACTATTGTGCTGGACCTCAGTAAAGCCTTTGATGCCGCTAATAATTCTATACTACTAACTAAGCTTTCTTGCATGTACAAATTCTCATCAACTGCCATAAATCTGATTTATGACTATTTGAGCAGTCGCAGACAATATGTTAAAATTGGAAATATAGATTCCAGTCTCGAAAAGATTTTTAGCGGCGTTCCTCAAGGCTCAATTTTGGGACCCCTACGGTTTACACGGGAAACAATACGTACGGTTTATCGGATTACTTTTTTCGATTCGTGACAGATGTAATCGTTATAAATCAAATTACAGCGCCATCTGCATCAACCATCAACGAAAAAAAACGTCCGAATACAATTTATGTATTTTTTTCCTGTAATATTCGAATATGCAAAAAAAAAGGTGGAGATTCCGATTTGAAATTTCAAAGTAACCCCCCACACACGCCCAGACTGAGATGAGGTGATCAATTATATTCTTCTTATGAAGAATAATTAAAAAAAATATATAATTATCGAATGAAACGCCGGTTTAATAGTTATAATAGTAGAAAGTTTATTCCCGTCTGGCAAAAATATATAATTTACTTGACAAAACCGAAACTGATACTGTCTATGTCGGAAGCTCCTGATCGACTGCTGCTCGAAAGTTCAAGATTTCCACGGGTCGAGGGCAGTCCACGTGATATAACGATATTGTGAAATTAACGTGACACCTTTGCTTACGTAGTGTCGCGACGCGCTCAGGTGATAAATGTGCAAGTGCACTGGTTCGCTGACCGGCGCGTCGCGACCTGTGGGAACGATTCCGACTAAAATGCTTAGGTTTGAATTTTGGTTAAAGTTTTAGATCGCGTTTTTTCTATATCACGGAAATTACGGGTTCGACTATAACAGTGATCCTGGAAATAATAAGATTTTATTTCGAACATTTTTTTCGTACGACCCATAATTTTTGAGTTTTTAGTCTTAGCGCTTACAGAGCCATCTTTTTGTCACAAATCGAAAAAAATTCACTGGTTGACTTGCTTCTAAACTTTTTTCTTATTCCGTCATCATCATAGTTTTAAATAAGCTTTCAATTTTGGTTTAGGCTTAAGAACGGAATCTTAAGATACGTCTGCAATTATCCCATGGTGAGTGGAGAAGTCAACTCACGGGAATGTTGAACTGTCTGTTTTTGTAGAAAAGTGTACGGTGTGTTAGTTGGCGGCCGATTAATAATAAGAACAGCTTTATTGAAATGACACTTTTTTAGGCACGGGAAAGGAAAATCGATGCATGAAAATGAATATGTTAAGAAACATTGCAATGACTAACACTCCACTGACCCTGTAGAGGATTTCTACGAAATTGGATCCTCATAAGTTTTCGGGGTCACTGATCCCCCAGGACACTTTTTAGCCGTGAACGTCATTTTAATAGATTTATTAACATTAATTCGCAGCTGGTTAGTATTGCACCAATCCTCGAGAGCGATCAAGTCCTGCTGCAGAATATCACAGTCACTATTGCAATTAATTACACGGAAGATAAAAGACAATTAGAAGGAATATTTTTAATATAATCGTTAATCAATAACACAAATAACAGCGGATCAAGAATTGATTCTTGTGGAACCCGAAATCACAACATGCAGTTTATGGTAAGATAATTAGGATGACAGCCAAGATCGTTCATTTATTCATTTATTTATTTGTAAAGGTCACAAGATTAAATAAACCAGTTAAATCATCAAATTTACCACTCACATTCAGTGCTTCACAACATCATTTATTTATTTATACGAGTTTATATCCAAATGTAAAAATGGCTTGATAATGACTTAAATCCCGAAGGCTGGGGGTGGACAATTAATAATAATGATAGATTTAAATTAAAACCCATTTAAAATCTTTCGTCACCGGCCCCTCAGTTAATAAATATTATATTTTGCAACTGCACTGAAGGAGTAAGTATTCGAAAAAAAACAATGGATATTGCAACCGCACAAAAACGGTTGATTCTACGGGAAAAGGTGTAAGAATCTTTTTTGTGCAGGTGCACTTTATAGGCTACAATATTCTCAGAATTACTTTCCTCGACAAAATTATATTTTACGAGATATTTGCAAAAAATATTTCCACTACTGATACAGGAAATCAAAACAAACTTTCTCAAACGTTTTCATGATTAAGCGTTTAATAGGGAGCTGTAGTACAGGCTACCACCTGAAAAAAAAACACATTAAACTTCAAAATAATAATAAATCAATATACCCTGTCGGGGGACTGCGGGCACTGCGCCCTCATTTGCCTTATTAAAGATTTCTCCATTTTAAGTGGTGCTTTGATTATAAAGTATAAACGTTAATTGAAGAAATCGGATAAGGCCTCGTTTGGTTGCCGTTGGACAAAATAAATAATTCGGTTTTCATTTATGCTTCCTGATGTGATGGAAAACTAAGATGTCTATCGCATCGCAACAAAGTGCGCTAGGCGTCAAGCATTTATGATATCAATAAAATGTTTGAAAGGACTGGACGAATCCGGTAATCAGATGGGAAAATACAAAGCCACATGTGTTTCTGTTGGGAACGCCAATATCAGATAAGCGTACGGTTAAATTACCCAAAGGTGGAATGGCCCTTCTCGTTTTTGAGGAATCTTCGTGAAATAATCAAAAATGTGACGACAATAAACCTCCGGAGTCGCTGCTTTATGATGAATGGATGTGGCTGCACAAAAGGTCATTGGGAACTACTACTTAGGGCCGCAATAAATGTGGTGAATGACTTCCCAATAAATCAATAAACACGGGGAATATAAAGTAAATTAATCACCGAACGAGGGCTGGCCGGTCAAGCGCCGTCTACGTTCGGACTTTAAGCACCCAACGGCTCTGGCCGGTTACATTACATGCCCGCAGCCGAAGGTGCACTTATCTGCCCCCAAAACCAAAGTTCTCATAAATAAATGCATCCGAAATTTTATGGATTTCAGCTACAACGACCTGCCATAAAATAAAATCCAATTAGTCAACTCGAAAAATCAACAATCCCAAAAGTCTGGCGAAGTGCAGAGCGGGCAATTAAAGCGTTCGCCTTGTCGTTTGAGTTCTCTCGAAGGCAGCTCAGCTCGGCTCGCATCGCAAGACGTCACTCTTCAAGACGCAAGGAGACAGCCCAACGCGGAGCCAGGGTAGCTTCCATGAAGGTTCACCGGGCAGGTTCCGGTCAGTACTGTTACCGTTGACATTAATTCATTCATGCATACCGTCGGGTTTTCATCCAAAACGATTTATTTATGAGTTAAGGGCTCATAAAAACGAGTTCCCCAGAGGCCTTAGATTTATGCACGCCGAGGACTTTCAATTATCTCTTGGGATAACTGTTCTTGGGATTGTTTAGAGGGTTCATGACTACTTTAAGTATTGAGAAATAACAAGCACTGCTATCCCCCGCACATGCTTAAATTCTTTTACGTTCTGGCCGGCAATTTATTACGTTGCAATAAGAAGTTCGTCTCTCTTGAAAGACCGCAATTCAAATACCCTCCTGCCCTCCAATCTTCCGACAATCGCTTGTTTGCAAGAAATCAAATTTACGACAGATGTGTGAGAAATTTCGAATTTTCAAAGCCATCTACTATAATGGCTGATCACCCGACGTCTGGACATTACAAGTGTTTTCTCGATTAAGCAGAAAGTATGTCAAATAATTGCAATTGAGACCCCACACACGGTTCAAGATATTTGTCATTTCATTTTATATGACTCATTCCATGCTACGATTGTTTATAGCGAACCTCAAGTAAAGTGGACGAGTCATAGATATAATGAATGTAATTTCATCATGTAACACGAAAGGGACATAGTGGGCTCTATCCTGGGTTTCCACAACTTTCAAATTGAGCGAAAATTTAACAAATAAATCCACGCATACGCTTATAAGTAGGTCATTTAGAGGTAAATTGGCAACTTAAAAACCTCTCTGCGAAATGCTTTTTTCTATTACCTAAATTAGCTATCCTAAACTAACTAACCTAACCTTAACCGAAACTTATCAATTTTTAATGAGCTCACTAGTGGAGTTTGCGTTAAACTTAAAAAATTTATCTGAGAGCTTGATAGCTCTGGAAAATATGAATTCAACATTAGATCTCTGCTGGAGGTTGAGTATTATTACCCGACTGCTCCAGAAGAAGGGTTAGTTTTTCCAGGGTGTGTATGTATGTATTAGGGTTGCCAAACGTCCTCGTCTGACGAGGATTGTCCTCGTTTTATGAGCTTTGTCCTCTGTCCTCGTCGTGGTTTGAAAATCCTCGTGACTGAAGGAATTTGATAACATTTGCGAAATTACAAACCTGTTTAACAAAATTAAATTGCAATGTTCTTGATCTCTGAAATAAGAAGAAGCTGCACTGAAAGTCATGTCAAGTGAACTGAAGAAGTTGCGCAGGATTGAATCGCAGGAGCATTTGTAGATCTTTTAGAAACTCTATCACAACCATAATTAGTTAATATACAAGAATTACATTTAACCGAAGACCCCTGTTCGTAGTGAGCGCAAGTGTTTGCGAATTTGATTCTTAAGGAGCAGGTAATGTTCAAATGAAATGAAATGATAAATTTCAAAACAGTTCTATTTTAAATTTGTAGCAATCTTTAAAGAAAATGGAGGACACACCACCAAAGAAACCTAAGAGAGCTACAAATTTTAATAAGAATTGGCTGGACACAAATAAATGGCTTAAAAGGATTTCAGACGGAAAAGCATTTTGCGTTTTATGCAAAATTGAGTTTTCAGTAGCAAATAAAGGCTTTCGCGCTGTTGTTGATCATGAATCATCCGCTCAACATCGAAAGAATGAGACTGCCGCTTCTGTGTCAAAAGCAATTACGACGTATTTTACTAAACCTAATACCCAAGATGCAGATCTTGTAATTGCAAGCGAAATAACTCATATTTATCATTGCATTAAGCATAATCAATCTTATAATTCTATGGATTGCATTCTAAAATTAACAAAACAAACTCACTCCGATTCTGCTATAGGTAAAAAGATATCTTGTGGTCGAACTAAAGCTGAGGCTATAGTAAGGGGACTACTAGCTCCCAAAATTATTGACGATGTACTGCAAAGGGTCCACTATTTCGCTAAATCTGCAAAACGCCGCGAATGCTTAAAAAATGTCCATGACTTTTTTAACATGGAGTTTAAGGAATTGCTCAAATACTGTCCAACGCGATGGCTCTCACTCTTACCAGCAGTGGAAAGAACCTTGCTATCTTGGCCAGCTTTAAAAGAATACTTTGAGGAACTCTCAAGAAATAATGAGTTATCAGCAGTTTATACAAGAGCTCTTTATATAAGCGATCATAAAATTGATGATAGTATTGAAATATACTTTCTTTTTATTCACCACTTTTCGAGTATTTTTCAAAATACCGTAAAGATAATAGAAGCAAGCAATACTACGATAGTCGACTTATTTAATATATTAACACAGTTTTTTAATGAATTAGAATCACGAAAGACCCATGGATTTTATGGAAATGAAGTTAGAATAAAACTTAGTAACATTCAATCTGAAGTTGTAAAAGGAAGGATGCTGAAAGAATTTGACTCTTTTATTAAGACTGGTATATCTTACTTGAAAACTAATATAGAGAAAAACACCGGATTAGAATTTCTAAAACAGGTTAATTCTTTCAGCTTAAAAACTTCATTTCCATCATTTGAACAGTTTGTCGCGGTTACGGATTCGCTGAAGCTAAAAGTAAATTTAAATAACTTGTTTAATGAGTTTATTGCTGCTGAAACAATTTTTAATAACATTAAAGATTTTCCTAAATTTCAATTGGCACATTGTAGCGAAAAGTGGAGAAACATTTTGAATTCCGGGGATTTTCCTAACTTGTTTAACTTTGTATCATTTTTTTTAAGTGTTCCTAGTTCTTCAGCATATGTAGAACGTATATTCAGTGTTATGAATAATAAGTGGAGAGATGAGAGAAATAAGTGTCTTCCCGAACTTATTAAAGCAGAGTTAATAATTTACTTTAATTATGAATTCTCATGTCTTGAATTTTTTAATTATATAAAAAATGAAAGAACTTTACTAAAAGAAGCAAAAAAAAGCAATAAGTATTCCTTTTATAATTAAATATAGGGCCCTATTGCGAATATCGCCATTTCTGCGACTAAAAGAGTTTACGAAATCTCTTTTTGACTAAAAATACCTTAATAGAGTTCCTAAAATTCTCATAATTTACCTTCAGCAATCTTTGACTTCAAATAATTTTTTTGTCAAAGCGGTTAAAATAATCCGAAGAAAAAAATCCAATCGAATCTTAGGAACTTTATTAAGGAATTTTACATGAAAAGGACTTTCGTAAGTACTACAATTTAGTCACAGAAATGACGATATTCGTATAAGAGGTCACCTTTACACCTTAAGCATACGACTGAGCCTTAGATTGTCTATTAATCGTTATTTTACTCTGTTTTTTTTTTGTTGTAAAGTATTTAGTACTTATAATTGAAAACAATGTGTTAATGCTGAAGTATTATATATTAACGAACATTTATAATGTTATATTTTTTGTTACGTTTTATATATATTGAATAAAATTATGTTGTTCTTTTCTTTAAAGATTTTTTTTTTGTTCGTTCCTCGGATGTCCTCGTCGCTCGTTTCAGAAAATTGGCAACCCTAGTATGTATGTACAGTAGCGGACAAATATCTGGAAACTTTGCCATCAATATAATAAGCATTAAGACTCCGACTTCATTAACGGTAGCCAACTGGAGAAAAACCTTGTATTCAATAACACAAGTGGTCTTTATTATAAACAAACACTGTCTGCATGGTTCATCTCAAATATTGTTGAATTCTGAAACAAATAAGGTAATTGAAGTACTTTTACAAGGGACAATATTCTGGAAACTTTTGTTCTTAAACTACTTCAACTTTAAGTAAACATTTTTGTTAATACAAAAACTTATTAAATACATTTATCTTACAATTATAGAATTAGTACTTTGTTACTGCACCTTTTGCTTTGATAACTGCTTCACATCTTCGAGGCATTGACTCAACTAATTTTACCAATACTGAAATTGGTATACGACTCCATTCTTCGCTAACAGCGTTAAATAATTCATCGCCGTTTCGAAAGCGTTTTCCTTTTAAACGTCTTTTAATTTCTTCCCATAGGTTCTCAGTTGGGTTAAGGTCCGGGGATTGCGACGGCCACTCCATTACCCGGATATCATTTTCCGCGAACCAGCATTTAATAGATCTTGCTGTATGTTTTGGGTTGTTGTCTTGTTGTAGTATCCATGATTCTGGCATGTTTTCTCTAGCAAACGGCAGCATTACATCTTGCAGTATTGCTCTATACTTTATTTGATCCATTGTCCCAAAAATTCGATGCAGTGGACCAATAGTCGAATAGTTGAAGACTCCCCAAACCATCACATTTCCCGCCCCATGATTAATGGTGCCGAGAGTGTACCTGGGATTAAATCTGGTGTTCTCTGGTCGTCTCACATAACGGATACCGTCACTCTGCACCACGTTGAACTTTGATTCATCCGTCCAGAGTACCTTTTTCCAATCATCGAGCGACCAGTTTATATGCTGTTTAGCGAACATCAGACTTTTTTAAAATTTGCTTTCGAAACATATGGTTTTTTCGCAGTAACTCTCCCATGAAGTCCAGATTCCGCCAGACGACGCCGAATTGTCCGTACACTCACAATATTCACTCCACATGCAGCCATTACTTCAGGAACCGTTAGCTTTGGTCCTTTTTGGATGTGACAGAGATTCTGGTATCAGTTCTATGAGGATAAATTAATTGTTAATGTTATAAAAAAAGGACAAAAATATTTTATTTACCTTTAATCAGTTTTTCTCGGTCTTCCTCTCTATTTAAGTACAGGCGGATTCTTTGTCCGACGATAAACTTTCAATACTCCTCCTTTGCTCATATTAACTTTTTCGGCAATTTCTTTTAATGTAAGTTTATCCTTATCACGTCATCGAACAATTAATTCAGAAGTTCGCAATCTCGGCGCCATACTGTTAACTCTTTTTTACTTTTCCCGGATGATTTAACGAACTTCGTATAAGATTTCATACTGTACAGTTAAAGGTTTCCAGATTATTGTCCCTAACGCAAAGGGTAATATTTCAGTTTTTAACAGTTTTTTGTTATCTCTTTTCAATAACAATGAACAAGTGTTGCATACAAATAGGGCGGAGATTAATCCCTAGATATAGGTTATTACCTGCTATATTCTCAGAAAAAAAACAGGAAATACGGCGTTGCCAAATGTGCAGCACAAGAACTTCCCAGATTTTTGTCCGCTACGTATGTTTCTTTGTCACGCTCTGTAGCCTAACCGGCTTGATGGATTTTAACTTGAGAGGTGTCGTTTGATTCGTCTTAATTGCGAGAGTGACACTGGATATATCAAAATCATAAAAATTAAAATGGCCGATTTTCGGCGCCATATTATATGTCTTCAAAAATTTTGTTTCCCTCAAAACCTATCGAGTGGGTTTTCAACATAACGAGTTTTTTAAATGACTTACAAAAATATATACAAGTTATATGTTTAAATGTAATTTGGAATGAGAAATGCTATAAAGAAAAATTATTGAAAAAAACAGAAACCCGACTCACAGTGGGGCAGAATCCCAAAAAGCTGGCCAAAAATCAAATTTTTGAGTTGTGTATATTCGTCTATATACGTTCAGATCTTGTTTAGGGATAGTCCTAGAACCTAATTCCGGACCGAGCAGGTATATACCTGCTCTAGGGTCGCCTCGACATCACTCGACTTACAACCTCCGTTGAGTACGCACGAAACAAGTGTACACGTGGAAAAATTCTTGCCTGTTTTGAAGTGCTGTGAAACTGAGGAAACTAGTTCAATTCGAATTCGGCAAAATGGATTCATTTTCTGGAGGTATGTAGGTATGTAGAATATATGGTTATGCACAATTATTGCTCATTTTATGTTTGTGATATTTAAATCTCGCGACAAGTATATAGTATATTTTTTTTTATATTTATATAAAATCGATTTTCTAATGGAGTTTTAAAAATGTCACCGCGAGGTCCGGTCTTGTTTCGACAAGGAACTGATATTGTACAATGTTAAATATAACATATTAATAAACTGGCTGCAGCGGACTGCACCTTGAGTAGTGAGACTAATTTTTATGGAAAAACGCGTGGCGCGACATTAAGGGGGTATTCTCATGTGAACGCATAAATTTTACCTCTTTTTACGGAATCGACAAAAAACTCGAATGGAATATTGTTCAGTAGGTCTATCGCTATCGTCCCTACTAGAATTAATCATTTCATTCAATTTTCAAACAAAAAAATGGCGGACTGTAGAAAAAAAAAGTTACGAAAATCTTGGTTTTTTTTGGTACAAATCGTTTAAAAAAAATAAGAAAATATTTTCGAAAATAAGCAATTTTGGTACGGACGATAACTATTAATAAGTAGAAGAACATATATAAATTTCAAAGCAATCGGTCGAATAGTTTTTTGTTTAGGCCCATGACAGTATTAGAACATGATGTTTCGAGAAAAATGCGTTTAAAGTTTCAAGAGCAGAATTTTCGTGGAAAGTTCATATTTACACTAATCAATTTATCATATCAATTTTACAATACTTTTACGATGTTTTTGCTATAATTTAACTCCTGAATCGTAAGCAATAACCTCGAAAACCAAATTACATGAGATTTCACTTCATATTTTCAACGTATGAACAGTTTAGTACGCCATATTGGATCCGCCATTTTGAATTATGAAAATCTGACCTCAGATTCGTGATCAGCGATCCCAAAACCCCCCGAGTAACCAGTTTCACTCAAATTAATACAAATTCGAATTTTTTGTCCGCCATATTGGAGCCACTATTTTGAATTTTGAAAATCTGACTTCAGATTCGTAATCAGCGACCTCGAAAACCCCCACATAGGTAATTTGGGATTTTTGGCCACGAAATCGGGATTCTGCCCCACTGTGCGACTGCGTGAAAAATTGTGAACTTGAAATTTTCAAACTTACTTAATAAATGAACTGAAAACATAAAAATAAAAAAGTTAATTAAAAAAACCAAAAAACCCGATTGACTGTAAAAAAGAACCAAAAAGATGTAAACAAGACACATTCATAATTAAATATATAAATAAACCAGTGCTGTTAAAATTGATCCAACTGGTCAATATTTGTAATAAACTGAAAAAGTATAACTAATTGACAGTCGAAGGCTATCTATACAGACAAACAAAAATATGAGTAGCCTCCGGCTTTTTTGGTTTTTTAAATTTACTTTTTTTTTTAAATTTTATTTTGAATAGCCTGTAGTTTATTAAAATGTGTCTTGGAAGAGTTATACCAAACAGGGCAAGCATAGAGCATAATTTCTTGAAATATAACATTGTACAGTATTAATTTGTTATGGATGCTGAGGTTGGAACTCCGGTTGATGAGTGGGTATAACAATTTGATAAATTTGCCTTTTTTCGTGATGGTCTCTGTTATGTGTTGGTTGAAAATAAGCTTTTTATCTAAATGTACTCCTAAATATTTTACTTTTGGAAGTCATTCGATTTCATTATGGTTTAAGCACAGATTTTTGTCAAGGAGGAAGCATACTTTACGTTTTATAGTTAAATATATTCCCTGTACTTTTTCAACATTAATCTTAATCCTCCACTTACTACAATATTTATTTATTATTTCCAAGGCATGTCGACGGTTGCGTTGTGTATTAAAGCCGTATAGGTGGTGACTGTAAATTGCATCAGCAAACATTGTAAATTTACAGTTCGGAAGCTTAGGGAAATCATGTGTGAAAATTGTGTACAGTACGGTGCCTAAAACAGAACCTTGAGGAACTCCCGCTGGTATACATATGTAGGTACGGTGATTTTCAGAATATAGCCGTAGTCACATGCCGCAATAATAGCGTATTTATGTATGTAGGGCAAAGGGGCATGCTCTGAACATATGAAATTGAAAAGATGTCAATTATTTCTTTTAAATCCGCTGCTGTATAATGATACTGTTTTGCTCATTGCAGCCTAGCTTTAAGCATTTTCGCCGTAAGTTTAGGTTTCAGTAGTTCGTCTTGAATAGAGATGAACTTATGAAGACTGCACGTCAATCTTTGAAATATATGGTCTTTGACGTTTAATATTCATAAATTGTTCACGACTGATACCCAATCGGATGTATGGTATACTTCATTGATATCCATGTCGTCTATATGATCGAAATCTAATACGAATCCTAGAAGAACTTTAATCTTCGTCAAGCTGATGATGTGCACGAAATGGTCAGTGGTGAAATCGTGCGGCAAGTTAGGACTATCGATTATTTGGTCCCAATCGTTGGATTCCAAATGTTGAGCGCAAACTCTTACACTATTTGGTATGTACAAATTGAAATACATCAAAAAAGTGACTTTCACATTGTCCGGAATTTGTCGACGTGTAGTTCTTCGGAAATTATCGAACATACAATTCGCTGACTTAATAGGGACCCTCGAATATTCTTCTACTTGTAATGTACATTCATGCGGTTGAGAATTTTGGATGAGTTGAGTAGCTCTTTCTGCTCGTTGCCATTATGGTCAACAAATGTACTTCTGATCATTTTATTCGAACTGGGAAAGTCACATTATAATATTATACAAAACTTACTTATCTATATAAATGAGATGTTTATATGTTTGGAACTATAACGTGATATTCAGATTGATAGGAAGATAAACTTTGCCCTCAGGTTTCGCTCGTTTATAAAACATGTTCTGCTCATGCTACCTATGTCAAGGAAGTCAATCTTGGCGCATCCGCCATGTTGCACTTAGAATGACGTCAGGTAGCTTGTCGTATTATACTCATCACACCCTTTCATTTAATCCTTATGTCGTGGGGTTGTAAAGGAAAATGTAGTCTGCCATTTTCTGGTGGCCGCCATATTGGATATACCATAAAATTGAATATACTATATTGTATTGGCTTCTTCTGATATCGGGAAGTGGTCGAAAGTTCGATCGCTAGATTTTTCCCCCACAGACAGAAAACCAGTTACCATAAATAAAACCTCGTAAAAAATGGAGAATTTCCTAAAACATTTCTACTGCATCATGAATTTTGTGACTTTAAATTTCTTTTGATGCTCCCTACAATCCATTCACGTTGGCCTTTGAGAAAATATCCCGAAAACCCATTAACTGAATTTAACAAATTGCTGACATCCATCTCAACAGCACTTAATGGAGAAATCGCCGCCATAATAGCATTAATCACTTAATATACCATTAAAATATTAATAAGTCAAAATTGCGAATAATTTATGAATGGATCAAGTCGAGCATGTCGTCGGCCCGTTCCCATTTGTTGAGAACTTCAGTGGTTTGACCCCAGACACCAGCCTACTTCCAACACTTGGCGCGCAGGCTGGCGGATGCTGCTAAATAATGAGTGGGTCCCGGGATCAATAGCGGCTGATGATCAAATGGGGGCAATCTCACAACACCGCTTGGAACACCTTCAGATTACGTGATCAATCCTTCAGGAAGAATTTAGCCAATAAGAGCAATCAATTCGAATTGGTACTGCAAATATGAGGGTTCGCCGCCTGGTGTTTATGTTAATAGGTCCCAAATTGAAGGCATTATAAACGCCCCACCTCAAATTACGCATGTACGGCTTTTACTTTTTGCTTTAGCTAAATATCCAGCCGATCAGAAATATTTTAATTAGAAAAGCGCCGACCACAACTGAACAAAATTTATACTTCTTCCAGCAGCAGCAAACCAAAATAAATTAACCATATTTTTTTCTTTGTTGCAGGATCCCACCACGGTAAGTGAAATGTGCGCATATAATTGTCACGATCTAAACCCCGTCCACTACTTTGTGGAACACGCACCTGCCCCGTATGGCAGACGAACCTTCACGTGAAATTAATGCGAGTCAGCCGCATGTGAAAACTGGACATGTCACCTTAATCACATACCTTCACGTTGCGAATATGATCGATAACATCGCAAATTATTGCCTTCCTATTCACACCGCAATTTATCTCACGAATTCACTTTTTATCAGGATGAGGTCAACTCGTTAAAGTGTCGCTAAGGACACAAATGTGTTACATTGAGGTAAATATGTATTGAAATTTTAGCAAGTAAGATGGACACTCTTCAAATTTCAAATGGGAGAAATTACTTGAATTCGAAAATTGGTGGAACATACTTTCTTATGTATTAAAAATATTTTTCTGTATTCAAATATAGTAAGTGTATCTTTCTAGACGCCTGTAGCTATGAACAATTTATCTCCTCGAAAGTGGGAAGTCTTCTTACTTCTTACATTTAGTACATAGGGTTTCCAATAAGAACGTCCGAACTTTAAATTTGAATAAAACACACAATTTTCGAGCTAAAATGGTTCTGATTGCTTTATTTGAAAGATAATTTTATGCGATTTATTATTACAATAAAATATCGGTCAAATGGCCACCGCGGCTCCTCTTGCACACGTTCTTCTGCTCACGCCAATTTTCAATGACTCTGTGCAACATTTCGGCCGGTATCTCAGCTATGGCTTGACGAATATTGGCTTCCAATGCCTCAAGAGTTGTAGGATTGTTGCTGTAAGCCTTCGACTTAATGTGGCCCCAAAGGAAACAATCCAAAGGCGTTAGATCACACGATCTAGGCAGCCAAGCGATGGGACCATTTCTGGAAATTAATGACTCATGGAACTTACCGCGCAATATGTCTGTTAAGTCGGGAAGTGTGAAGCGGTGCACCGTCTTGTTGGAAATAGAGGTCGTCCGCATCAATTTCATCAAATTCCGGGAAAAAAATCAGTCAACATCGAGTTATAACGGTTGCTATTAATGGTAACGGCATCTCCTGCCTCATTTCGAAAGAAATAAGGTCCATTGATTCCGCCATACCATAGGGACAATTTTTGGGATGCAATGGTGATTCATGAACTTCTCGTGGATTTGACTCACTCCAATAGCGGCAATTTTACTTGTTGACGAATCCATTGAGCCAGAAATGAGCCTCATATGAGAAGATGATTTTGCGATAAACATTCCCACATTTCCAGTGATCAATCAGCGAACTGACGACGAATGTGATGGTCGGTGGGCTTGAGTTCTTGTGCCAATACCATCTTATAAGGATGTAGACCCAAATCCAATCGCGAAATTCGCCAGGTTGTCATCCTGGAGAGCCCCAACTTTTGAGAACGACGCGGAACAGACGCATTTGAGTTTTCACGAACACTGGTTTGAACGGCGGCAATATTTTGTTCAATTCGAACAATTCTTTGTCTCACAGGCACCTTTGTATTGTGAAAAGTGTATTCACTTTCAAACTATGTTATTATGCGTCTTATACCGCGCTCAGAAGGAGCATTATGACGACCGTTTTTTGCACGAAGCGCTACTGTTAGAGACAAGAGGATGCGAATTTGCGTAATAAATGTGGACAGTTTCCAAGCGTTGGATCAAAGTGAAACGTGTCATGATGAAATCGCAAACCTTACTGAACATAACTGCACAGACCAGTCAAAAAGCCATAAACAAATTGGGAAACCCTTTATATATACAAATTTGTTTTCGAGTAAGCAATGCTAGATGGATCATGAGTCTTAATCTGAAAGTCCAGGTCTGCAGCCAAGTGCCTTTCAATACGGCCACTACAGATCTATAGATACACAGTGTGCGAAAATAAAAAATTGGCATATGAATTACATGAATTTCGGTGAAAGTGTGGGAGAAATGTGAATTTTAAGGAATTTTAGAGAAATTTTTCACTTCACAGTCACAAGACTGTACCTGCAGTGATAGAGGTAAATCAACATTGGTGGCATTTTTGGAAAGCACATTAAGATAGTAGTTATTTGTGGAAGTTGATGACGATGCGGTAATTAGACCAAAAGATGAAAATAACGCAAAGGCACAAGGGTCAGACAACCTGAACATATTTGTGTTGTCCTCACCTTTTACACATCAATTCATCAAAGTGCTGTGATAGGTCTAATATCTATTTTATTTGAAGTTACATATTTCCTTAGGTAATATAATAGAGGATACGACACAAAGTGGAAAAGCCCTGTACGTAAGCGACCACATTTCGCCTTCCGACAATGCAGAGGGGAAATTTTTTAAGGCTAGCCATTTCTTATAGATTTTTGAATTAAATTATTATTATTTTGTGGTGGATCATTAAGTCATTAATAGTACTAAATTGGGCGGATTGTAAAAGTGCCAGTACTAAAAGAAATATTTGCCTGTGCTCTATCAGATTTTGCATTATTCCAGTCCTCTTTGCGTGTCTAATGTTCCATATAATCCGAAACAGTGATGCCTACCTTCATATCGAGAGCGCAAACTGCACAATGACTTTTCTTCGGCTAGTGTGCAATCGGTCTTGATTTTAAATTTATTGTTAATTCCAAAGATTCAATTTTAATTAATGCATTTTCTTCCATCTCTCTGTATAACCGCGTTAAGTGCACTTGATGGGTTTTCCTGTACCTACATATCTTTATTTAGTTGGATGTAGCCAAATGACGATTACTGATTTCAGGACTAAACAGTTAATTTTATACTGCGAGCTCTTACGGACGATATAATGGTAGATCTCGCGCACACATCAGGCTGTCGGAACTTATTGGCTGACATGCGTATTTATTTTATCCGACTATCTGACAAAGGTGGTCCACATCGGGATGTAGTTCCGTTTAGTTAGTCCCAACTGACTTAATTTTGCGAAGTCAGGAGTGACACGAGTTATTTTCAGTGAGAACCTCCGCTAAACGAAGTAAATGGCAGTCAAATTAACTAACAAGCATAATTACTTCAGCAAGTAAGTCTACTAAAATGGGCAATTAAAATAATGACATCTCGGAGTTGAATTTACTTCCAAAGCCTGATTGAGCCTGGGCACTGGACAAGTTGTCTTGGGTGCCGACACATTCAAATTAAAACTATCATACAGTTATCGAAAATTATAAAGGATATACACTTTTTGAATTTTAAGTTGAAGGAAAATGAATATTCTTAGTCCAAAATAAAAATGAGCGGCCACTTTACGTAGCTACAGATTTTAAATTAATATTACCATTATGAACTACAATTCATGTTATTGAAAGGATTAAGAAGTCACGTTGGAAAAAGTTACAAGATGATTTAATTAAAATCTTATACCAATATTAAGGACGGATCGGGGATCCTGGTCAAGAATTTTTTGATCACTTTTTTTTTTTTTTGCTGAAAGACTTCTAAACATCTGCAGAATACGAGGATATCTTCTTTCAAAAGCTTCGAGGTATAAGTTTATCAATCGAGGCTTTTTCGAAGAAGCTACAGTAGCGTGTAGTCAACGCTCAGGCCGTCTCTAGACACATAAGAGTAGACACATTAGAGGGGGGTGTTACGGCCTCTTATAGCCGTAGCAGTAAAAGGAAAGAATTCACTAAGCTATAACCTCTTATAGCGTTATAGCCCAGTGAATTTGTAGTGAAATGAAAGTGTGGATATATAAGGACTCTGGGTCAGGATCTATAATTTGAAACACACTGAATAATTTGATGTTTTAAATAAAGTATTTTATTATAAAATAAATACTTTTCGTGATTTCCAAAAATAATAATAATAATTCAAATGAAAAATGAGCAAACAAAATGAAAATGAAAATTTAGCAAAAATGAAAATGTTGTGTAAAAACTACTTAATCTAATTTCGGAAACGAGATTAAAATTGTAAAATTAGTTTTCGGAAACTATATGGATTTAATGGAAAAATGTGAAAAGTCAAGAAAATATGTTAATGTGTTCTTAGAAGGATTTTAAGCACAAATTCCCCGGTGGATATCGTAAAGAATTTGTACTTTTAATTCTTCTAAGTTACGATTCCTTGTATTCAGATAGTATAAAACCTTATCCGAATTACGAGGAATTGTAGCCCTTGATTATAATAATCTGTTCAAAGTAAAACGGGTAAAATATCTAATTTCTTCTTTGAATGATTATTCCGTAGTAGAACCTGATGTATAAATTCAGTTGCACCGAACTTGAATTTTTTTCGCATTTACTTGCTCAGTCGGACTAGACGTGAGTAGTGCTTGATTCAGTTTACCAAACGTGAATGATCAGTTGTGTTCGAGGAGCTCCTTATATAGCCCCAGTTTACATGGAGCTATATGGAGCTTCCCCTTCCATCATATGTTCCACCACAAATTTCCCTTTGGGAAATTAAGCTTACTGCTTGAAATCCCAGATGGCGTAAGCTGGAATCTCTGACAGATTGGCTGACAAAACAACGTTAGTGTCATCACGAAGTGTCCCTTCATAATTAGTTTGTAATTATTGCCTGTTGTGAACTGGCTGGGATTTTTTTCGTTGCCACCGTAAGTGTTGTCGGAAGTCCCGACAGGGGGGTTAGGTATTTAATTTTTTTTCGCATAATATCTCAAGAATATTGTGTCCAAATTTCAAGTCGATCGAAGCAAAATTGACGAAGTTATGAGTATTTGAGCGTCCGTTGCTCCAGGGCGGATTTCTATTAGGGCTGTTACTACTCGAGTACTTCAAAGATCCGAGTTTGGGTAAAGGAGTTTTGAGTACCTGAGTACTCGAGTACTTGAGAGCAAAAAGATCCGAAACTCGAGTGAGGGAGTATTTAAATACTCTTTTAAGGAGTATCCGAGTATTAGAGTTTGGGAGTATTCAAGTACTTGAGTATTTGAGTCCTGTAGGTTTAATACATTAAGAAGTAAGAAAAACAAGTTAATAAATTGAACACTTTATAATTTATTATAATTTACAGTTAGATACAGAAAACTAAATCGTTATTTTGGGAAAAGAAATACATACAAGAAAATTCCTTAATATATCAGCAACCTCTGCTATATCTGAACGAGTATTTTCTACAGCAGAAAATATAGTAAGCTCCAGCAGAAGTTGCTTAAAACCCGATAACGTCAATATACTTGTATTTCTTTTCCAAAATAAAGATTCAGTTTTGTGTAACTAACTGTAAATTATAATGAATTACAAAGTCTACAATTTATTAACTTGTATTTCTTACTTCTTAATGTATTAAACCTACAGGACTCAAATACTCAAGTACTTGAATACTCCCAAACTCTAATACTCGGATACTCCCTCACTCGAGTTCTCGGATCTTTTTGGTCTCACGTACTCGAGTTCTCAGGTACTCAAAACTCCTTTACTCAAACTCGGTCCAAGGCAATACGATTACTTGAATACTCCAACTTGGAGTACTCAAATACTCATTTATCCGAGTCAATCTTAGAGCTCTTGTTTCTATACCTGCTCGACAACTGTGCGGCGCGCGCGGCGCGTTTACCTGGCGCGCTATTGTATTCATTTATAAATCCTAAATTTTTAGCGTTGTGTATATTCGAGGCATGGCAAATATATCAGTTGATCGCTGTATTCCGTGCTGAGCAGTAGCAAATGACGCTAAAAGTTTGACTCGACCTCGACAACTTTTCTGTTTTAGTGTGCAAAACCTTAAAGCGTTTTTCTGAAACTTGTTATTTTTGAAGTCCGTGTACGTCATAACTAAAAATCTACTGGACCAATCGTTTTGAAATTTTGCACAGTACTTCTTCACATAATACACCAGGTATCCCTGGAAGCTTTTTTGTTTTTTAATGATTATTAATTTCACAATAACAAATTAGCCGATTTTTTTTTTAGCGATAATCGGTTTTTTGGTTTCCAACTGCTACGAAAAATTTACAAATCCAAATATAAAATCCTCCCAGTGTTACCTCGAAAAACATATCCTTTAACAAATGCATTTTGATTTTTTTGTTTCATATGATTCTGTTGCAAGTTATGATATACACCAAACAACTTTTATCAATTCAATTATCAATATTTTGCAATGAAAATGTAGGAAATATTGTTCAAATGTTGCATTATTATGGAAATTGACTGAATAAACTATCTGTATTGCCAAAAAAATCTTAAATACATATCTTCTTTTACCTAATTATCCCCCCGGCGTTTGCGCTTAAGGGGATATCTAATGTGAAATCCTATAGGCGGGGAGCCCGTGACATCATAACCTCTTTTTTAAAAACTAGAAACTGACTTCAAAAATAAACACTAATGCACCAAAAAGTTTAAAATAATTGTTTATGGAGTATATGCCAAGCCGTACGATACAAGTCTGCGCAGTGCTGTGTCGAGTAGTTTCCATGTTTGGGTACTACATGGGCACTACTCGATGGATGAAATGCAATAAATGGGATTCGTTCCCAAATTTTAATTTTCCTCCGTTAGAGGTGGAATATTTTCTTTATATTTAAATGGGACTACCCTCGAAGCCTATTCAATAAAAAAATAATCATTAAAATCGGTTCATTAATGGCGAACACATCGCATAAGAGAGACACTCTCTCCCCTATGCATTCCCCCCCCTGTTCCCTGTCTGCTGATGGCGGCCATATTTATTTTTCTTAAAAATTATATACCCTATAGCACTCCCGCGATTAAGACGAATCTAACGACACATCATTTATGAACATCCATTTAGCCGCTTATGCTACAGGGCGTGATAAAGAAATGGACATACGTATGCAAGTATAAATACATACACACATACATACATACACCCCAAAAACATAACCCTCCTTCTGGGGCGTCGGGTAAAAACGATGTCTCATAAAAGAAGACAAGAACCACAATTCAATATCAATTGCGATTGGTACAGTCCCCACAGAAAAAGTTATTACATATTCAACATAGTTTAACAAACTGTTTTGTTGTGATAAAAACTAGTGCCGACAAACGTTTGTGGACACCTTTTACTTTCAGGAGGAGAATCCATTTTCTACAATCAATCAATCAACAATCAGTCAACGACTCTCTTTCTTACGCATGAACATTTGAACTGATATTTACAAGGCTAGAAAAATTGCAGTTGCAACACCGCTTTTGTGTGCTGATAATCAATATTGAACATTGAAAGTACAATAACACGGTACAGTGCTGACAGGTGCTCCGGGCGAGCATGAATATGTAATTCTCCAAATCTTGAACGCGTCTAAGAAGTACTACAAAATAAATCGAGATTCCAATAAAAAGTATTTATTATACATATCAATGACTGTATAGAGTAATTTTTTTGAAGCGATTAATTTCAAAATGGCGGCTGTGCAGCATGTTTGCGATGACGTCTCTGTTTTTTTCCGGGTCCACGGCCGGAAAAACAGCTCCTGTAATTTTTGAATTATAAGAAGCCAAGTTTTTTTATTCCATATAATAACTGCCATAGAAGTAAGTACGTAGTTGTTTTTCGATATATTAATTTTTGGCCAAATGGCGCACTTCCAAAGTGGAAAGTGAAAAATTGGCCTAAAAAATCATCAGATAATTGTTAATAACAATTTAACTATGCAATGTATAAAAAAAATCTTACGTACTTCCATAGACAATGTATTTTTCAAGACATATTCAAAATTTCAAGTGAATTGGTTGAAAATTATCTAAGTTTCCGGCCAACTTAAAAATGTAGTTTTGAGATACACGTTGCACAGGCTTCCACTTCTGAAAAAAAAATACTAAAAAAACCAATTATTTCTAGACTGGCCTAACCCCTTAACCTAAAAAAAACCAAGGCTCAAATAAAGGTCGGATTTCGTTCATAGTCAAAGTCTAATTTTACTGGGCTATAAGCTGAGCCCTCTTATTGTATTGCTGCATATTAGTTTCTAATATTCAAACATCTCTAAATTCGGAAATTGCTACACCAAGCAGGTACACAGTTGACTACACTAATGTCATTAATTATAACGAAGCCCAGTTGAAATTTGCGTTGAAGAAAAATTACTTCTTTCACTACAATTTGTCAGTTTGGTTTACAGCGATCAGTTTGATTAACTCATCAGCACAGGGTGACATATTGCCGACAAAATCGCTTCTGCTGCTATCTGCCATGACTCTTCAGATCAGAAGGGCGCAAAAGGCAATAGCTCCCTTTAACCTTCCAGACAGAAACGAATGCTGAATGGGCTTCACAACGCAGACGACTTAAGAGGTTCGTTAACTCCATTAATCATTGTTAGCACTATCATGACGTGACATCTTTATATTCACTCAGGTACAACGACTGCACTTCCCTAAGCAATTTGAGCTTATTACGACTTGCAAAAATAAAGAAAATGAGTAAGGAATGGGGGACAAGTGTGTATTCCTCTCTTACAGCAATAATATAGCCATTCGTTAATGAATGCTATGAAGAACAAGTACGTAATTACTGATACAAGAATTCGTTCAAAAATGAAGCACATTCCGAACTTGGTTTTTTTTTGGAAAACCGGTTAACTCGTTTTTAACAATACTATTGACTTTTGTGCCGCTACCAAAGAATTTATTACAACTTCAACGTTATTTTGCTTATAAGCTGTGAAAGGTGTTCAAATTTCCTCTGGTAATTACGCTAATACCCTCCCCTCGTCCAGAACCAACAAAAAACTGAAACCCAATGCTCATAAAGGCAATCACGTTTATCAAAAGAAAACGATCTAAATGACATAAATAGTGGGTCGAAACTGTTGAAAGACCGAAATAACTAGGGTTATTAATTTAACTGTCGTTAGTGGCCCTCCCCCAATTTTATCGCAGTTATTAGGCTAATGAAGAAAGAACTCCCTGAGTGATACGGTCAATGAGACGGGCAGGCGGGCAGGCAGGGTTATTTATATCCCCGCTTCTGGCGAGCAAATGCCTAGGTAGGTTTACATTCTATCGCAGCTTATAAAACGAAGTGTCGAGTTAGTAAAACATTCAAATCCCGAATGGCCGTAATAAAAAGCTGACATATTTACCCCATGCACAAATAGATGGCGGGACGGAACCGCTAACAACACCGGAGTACTAGTAGGCATGCGGGCTTCCTTTTCCAGAAACGTTGACTTTTCGGGATCTGATCGAGGAGTTTTGTCATTTTGTCGCCAACATAAAAATGAATTATTGGGGCCGGACCGCGACGATAACATGCGTCCGTAATTCGCTTCGCATGATTGCATGCAACTTCTCCGCTTTTTTACGCCGATTTGCCCAGTACCGTGTCCGACTTGGGCCATGGTAATTATTTCTGGCATGATTTCTTGCCATAGCTAAAACTAGTAGCCGTTTTGTTTGCCAAAGACTTTTTCTAGTCGCATGAGTTACGGCTACCCTGTCCCACCATGAAAACATGTTGGACGGCAGGCAGTGGCATGTCCGCTGTCTAATGGCCCTTCTGACCGGTAGCTAAGTAATACGTCTTTTAATTGTGAGTTTTTGTAATTAACAAGTTATTTCGGCGAATTAACCACAAAAAGGAGCTCAAACGTATAACAGCCTTTAGGTGTATAGTTCGCTACCTTGTAGTGCTGCGGATTGACTCGTGAACAAATTATCCTATTTAATTCACGCCATCGGCCTTCTTTTTTTAATAAATTAAAATGAATTTCGTAATATACAAGACATCTACAACTTCTTAATTTACCAAAAAAAGTGTTGCGCTCAAAAATGCAGAAGTCAGACACGATCCCGTCTCTATTCTCTCTCTTCTATAAATCGACACATTTTGGTATGTGTCCAGTAATATGACTTTCGATTCCAGCATTGTACGATTTCTGTAATTTCTTTTAAGGAGTTACAACGTCTTGACGCTCGGAAAAATGGGTATAAAAGTAAAACGTTTTTATTGCATACCCGCGCTGAAAAGCACTCTTTTTGGGGCCTGTCACTAGAGGGCCAAAACCATCAATTCCACGATTGATCACTAAGTCGGTGTGGGAATATTATACTTTATATACTTTCCCATTGAAATAATATTCCCACACCGACTTCTCGTCATAAATCGTTGCATTGATGGTTTCGGCCCCCTCGTGAAAGGCCCCAAAAAGTGCTCTTCAGTCTGCGGTATTCCAATGAAATAGTATGTGCGCTTCGTGAGAGACAGAGATTCCCAACTCGCATAATTGCATGACTTCATGCTCGTTGGGAATCTCGCGTGTCTCCCACTCAATGCACAATCTTCCTCAGATAAAAATATTCCAGCAGGAGTCCCTCAACGGTCAGTTTTGGGACCAGTGTATTTATAGCTCATTTTCTAAATATACCCAATTGTTGCTTATCCATCTTTGCTGATGACACAGCTATTTTTACCACCAATGAAGATGCTTCTTACATTTGTGCTCACTTGCAAAGGGGCTTTGAGGTTCTCTATAAGTATTTTCATAAATGGAAGATTATAATTAACGAAAACAAAACACACGTGGAAGATAAATCTAAACGGATATGATATTGCCTGGACTGACAACGCCAAATATTTTGGAATCAATTTTGATAAGACTCTTACATACTCTAAACATATTTATACAGTCAAAGATAAGGCCAACATATTAATTAAAATTTTATGCTCATTCATTAACAGACGGTCGGTCCTCAATTTGGAAAAGAAGCTCGTTATTTATAAAGCTATCTTTCTAACTTTCAAGCTACATATATGGAGATCCAATTTGGTTTCAATGCGCTCGTTCTCATAGTAAAAATTTCATATAAAATAAAATATCATTTTTTATAAGGCACATTTTAGTCTATAAAATATATTGTGAAAGGCACATTTCAGTCTATTAGCCAGAAAATTAGAAGGGGAAAAATCAGCAGGGCAAATTTGCCCGCCTACCGGTGATATGGCCCAGAGGATAACTTTTGGTGAATGGCAATTTATGTGGGACAAAAGGTTTTATCAAAAATATATTGGGTTTTATTATAAATGGCGTTTACAATAATCGCCAAATCTTAGGACCATAATACCCTCATGTACCTTACTCTGTATACAGCCTCATAAGGATCATAATCAAAAATTTCCGAGAGGACTAATAAAAAAATGTTTCATGAAACTTAGTCAAATGTTGCTTTGGACAAAATCATGACTACGCCCATGACTTCATTGCTTGAAGGCATCTTAAAAACACTTAAAATAAGCTATCAACATTTAAGAATTTCTGTTAACCCGTTATACGTGTACAGACCTTCTTGCACTAATTAAATTACGGTGAACTATTCAGCATTTTCGAATACCTGTAAAGCAAGATATATTAGTGTCTTTCAAATAAAGTATTCGAAGGTTTGACCCAAATTTTGCCAAAAATATCATTTTTAGCGACGTCAATGGCGAGCGCTACAAATCGATGATAACCAATTTGTTGTGGCTTGAACTGGATGATATGGATATCGATGACATGTGGTTCTAACAGGACGGCGTTACATGCCACACAGCGCATGCCACGATGGACATTCTGCACGAGTGATTTAAGACTCGCCACCGAGATCGCCTTTAGACTTCTTACTTGGGGCCATCTTAAATCACAGGTCTATGCGAATAACCCGCAAACAATTGATGCACTCAAAGTCAACATAACGAATGCCATCTTACAAATTCAGCCAGATTTATGCGACAAAGTCATCCAAAATTGGACTTCCCGAATACGTGCCACCAAGCAAAGCCGCGGCGGACATTTTAGCGACGTTATATTCCATACTTAGTACCATAAAAGATTGTTTTAAATAAATTAAAAATGGAATACATATCTCATGCACAACTTGTTTTATTTACATTTAAAAGTCGAGCGTCCTTATTGAAAGACCCTGCACTTTCCATTTCAGTCTCTTTACACTTTTGTTGGTTTTGTTACTTCAAATGTCTAATAAATCTCTTATTTTCTTCTTTTTCATGTACGAAACTTCGGATCACTTCATGTCAACACACGCGATCATCACTCTGCAAAACGTCATCAATTCGACCTTTTACCACTGCTCCAATTTTCGTCGGAACATTTGCTAAAAAATCGTCACGGCTCGGTAAAAACTAACGACAATGTTCTTGTGCCCAACGACCCTTTCAACGTGCTAATGACTGCAATCAAAATGATCATCTGATGGATCTTCGCTGCTAATTGACTGGCAACAAATGGAATGTGTGTTTAAATTTTTGGGACCGGTACTGATATCCTCATAAACGGACGAACCAAACAGGGCGTAAGTATCTCAGCTGAAATAGCACACTTTGTTCACCTGAGCGAGCAGGGGCAATTTCATATGATTGATGGGCTGTGCAGGGTACGATTTCATTTACTTAGGACCTAGTCGCTTTTGACAACTCGCGATCCACACCTCGATAGCACGAAACCATTAGGCAACGACCAATTTTACTTTTATCGGATAATTGTTTTTTAACGATGCTCCTCAGCTGGCTGCTAGAGGCATATTACAAAATATACCCATGGGATGGTACTTTCCCAACTATGAATGTCTCACTTAATCCTCTCTAGCCATTCGCGAGGTCAAAACGGGCACGAAAACTGTTTCAGTAAGCTAAGAAGCAGAGTGCAGTACAGACCACGACTATATGATATACTTTGCCGCAGAGCCCTACTGGGCACGGTATCAGCAGATATCATCGACATCTAAAGAAAACGGAAAGAGCAGCGCTGGTGCTGGGGCCCTACAAACTGTACGTTCTCATGTCTGATTGCCTTGCCCCGATAGTCCAAATATTGTGCCCCTCATTTGTTTCAAATAAGGTCCGAAATAAATTGGCCAGATAATCGATGTCGCCGTTCTTGAGAATATAATAATGAATCTTTCCATCTCTTCTTTACCTTCCAGACAGGGTCCACGAAAGCCCGACTATGGCGGCCTTATTGTTCCTGATCCCCCGGCTATCAGTGGAGAGTTCTAAGGAAATTAAGACATTGGCCACGGGACTCTTTACTTCGTGCTATTCTGTTCAGCTTAATCGAGTCAATGCCAATATCTCGCTGCCGCAAAAGACTTATCAATACAACTACCTTCTGCAGCATTGCGTAGATGATGTTAGGGCAGTGTCGTAGCGTGGGTGTCAGCCGCCCTCTTAGTTATTAGCGAATTGCATATCAACCGCAAATCGACTTCCAATTAGAACTAGGACGACACTGTTAATATTTATATTTTTATTGAAAAGAAATACTCATGCTAGAATTAAAAACAAAACGTCTGTCTTTAACTAAAACTTTATTCGTCTACTTTTATAAAGAGCAAAGTTTTTTAATGCACTATCAATGTCTATAGCATCACAAACCTCTTGTTTTATAGACAAGATAGCCAGGCTGGTTAGCCTTAAAGTACTCATTCTTGATCTTAAATAACTTTTGATCAATTTCAATTTTGAATAACTTCTTCCACAGCTGGCATTGCTTATGGCAATTGTGAAAAATGTCCGGAGCATTATTATAATATTGGGCAGAGTATCTTCCAGTTTGGGTCTCACAATAAATTTTAATAATTCAAATGAGACCGCATTAATTAATTTATTTTCGTTTCCTGTGGCAACAATGGAATTCCACAGTCGAAGTCGTTCCAGCTTGAAATCCTGCTCGTCAATTTCGGCAGATGCGTAGTATAGATTACATTTAGTGTCGTCCGAATGTAGTAATATAGCCGCCGTTAGATGAATAAAACTTGTCCGCCAAATTCTGTAGCTGCTGAAAACGCTCACGAACTTCTACAATGATTCTATCTAACGAAGAAAACAGTTCGATCTCAACTCATTTAATGATAGGAGATTCCCCTATTTCGCCCCAGTATAAGTAATGAAAAATTCCGTGCTCATTTCAATCGGTCCGAATCGTATTTTTATTCGTACAAAACCTACTTACAAAAACTCCATTGCAGAAGAATTCTAAAAAGGCGCAAATTACATAGGTCTGCAAATAATGGGGTCATATCAGTTATTGAAGAGTTGAAGGTCATTTCCGAAGTAATTTTTTTTGGTTATTCTATACACCATGATCTAGTACTTGTCATAGGATTTTTATTTTTATTACTTAGTGTTTGTTTTATAGGAAAAATAAAAACTAATTCTTGGTCCAAAAATCACTATTCATGTTCAAACGTCCGCCATTTTGTCATAAATCGTTATTTTTAAAATCGGCTATAACAAGTATTAGATTATTGTATCTAATTTCATAATTATTAAAAATTTCATTTTTTTATTTTTTGAGATGATTGACTCTCGTAGGATCATACAATATCCTTGTATATTTTTGATGATTTTAAATTTAAAAAAATTAATCATATTTCTGAATGTGTATACTTTACCATAAGATAGCTAAACTCCCAATCCGAAATTTCAAACAGTTTTCCTCGAAAAAATGCACAAAAAAGGCCTTTTTTCCGGCTCCTAGGTGTATATCTCTTCTTAAATATTTTTTTTCTTCCACATGCTACATGTACAGAATGGGATAGAACGTCTCGATGTGCAAAGTTTTAGATTAATAAATGTGTGATGTTAATATGTTTTCCAAAAATTCCACAAATGTTGATCTATCTCTATCGATGCAGGTACAGTCACTTGCGAAATTGAAAAAATGCATTTGAATTTCTAAAAGTTCTCATTTTTCCCAATTTTTTTCTGATATATAATTAATGCACTCCTTTCTTATTTTTATTGAATTGCCCATTCTGTTGCCTTTTCATAGAGGTAACATAAAAGACGAGAAAGGATTTAGAAATTCATACGTAGAAAAGATTTTACGGAAGTTCAATAAAATCAGCATTTTACAAAAGATTTAACTTAAATGAATCCCAAAATGCTTTTGTTCTAATTTAAAACTTATTATAGTTAATGTAGTACATTACAAACCTTTAATTTGAAAAAAATTTAAAATTCCGATTTTTTAAGGTTGCGCAAACGCTCTTCTAGATATAAAATTGCATATCCTGCCCGGACGTGCTGTCCGTCTTTGAAAAGGTAATTCAGTAAAAATAAAAAAGAAGTGCATTAATTACATAAATTTCGAAGAAAAATTAGGAGAATGGTGAATATTAGGAAATGTTGGAATATTTCTCACTTTCGCAATTGACTGTACCTGCAGTCGTAGAGATAGATCAACATTGGTGGCATTTAGATAGTAGTTATTTGGCGGCGTTAATTACATCAAAAAACTAAAATAAAATAGTAATGTGTATCCCGAATTTGTGAATCACCTTGATTCTTGTGATTCTTGTGTAACTTGAAAACGGTTAAGAAAGACTGTTCGGCGTTTGGTAGCCAAATTCGAGTCAACCGGTTTGGCAAAAAATCAGCCATTAACCGTACGTCACCGAAGCGCAAGGTCAGCGAAAACATCGCAAACAACTCGAAGCAGTCAATTTCTCGGCGTTCACAAGAACTTGGCTTTCTGACACTACAACTTGGCGAATTTTACGTCGGAACTTGGGTCTGCACCCTTATAAAATCCAACTGACTCAGGTACTCAAGATAAGCGACCGTAGAGAACGCCGTATGTTCGCTGATTGGATTCTGGAGAGGTTGGAAGTTGACCCAAATGTCATCAAAATAATTATCTTTAGCGACGAAGTCAATTTTTGGATGAATTGGAATCATTGTTTGGTGCGGATTTTGGTCTGATAGAATCATCGGTCCGTACTTCTATCAGAACGAAACTAGCATTGCCATAACCGCCAACGGCGAGCGCTACAAATCGATGATAATGAACTTCTTGTGGCCTGAACTGAATTATATGGATGTCGACGACATGTGGTTCCACCAGGACGGCAAAACGTGCCACACAGAGCATGCTACGATGGATATTCTGCCAAGATCGTGCGGCTTAACGCCTTTAGACATTTTCCTTCGCAGTTATCTTAAATTATAGGTCATATATATATGAGGTCGAATAAACCGCATACAATTGATGCCCTCAAAGTTAACCCAAAGAACGCTATCCAGGAAATTCAGCCAGATTCATACGACAAAGTAATGAAAATCAGACCTCCCGAATACGTACCATCAAGCAAAGCCGCAGTGGGCATTTGAACGTCGACGTTATATTTCTTAATGCCATGAAATATTCTTTCAAATAAAATACAAATGGAGTGGACATCTCACACACAACTTGTTTTATTTGCAATTAAAAGTCGAGCGTCCTTATTGAGAAACCCTTTATTTTCTCTTCATCACCTGTTCCAAATAACGAGAACACTTTACTTACCCATTTATTTCCGAACGCTTTGCGCACTTTTAAGAAGATTACTGCGAAAAATAGATTTGACTGTAAGTGCGACAGTGGCCTTAATCAGCTTCGACTTTAAATTTTAATTTATGCCATGCACAGGGTAAATGACTCCATGGCAGCAGCACATGAGAATCAAAAAGGACGAAATAGTCGACTAACTAAACATGTCACAAAGTCATTAAAATATTTTTCCGAAAATTAATTTTTTGACAATGCTTTCATCGTGAGTTCCTTCTCCTTTGAGCATGTTAAAAACACCGACACCGTGTCCTGAACGCCCTGACCACAACAACACCTGCTCCTCGGAATTGGGAAAAACAAGTAAAAGGGTGGATAAACGTGACGAAGCCGGAGCATAAAAACCGGCCGCTAAAGGCCTGTAAGAGGAAAATTATAAATTAAAAGGACAAAATATTTCGCTTATCGCGGCATTGTGTTAATTAGTAAAATTAATTAAAGAGAACTGGAAGATCTACGGCGAGAGTCTTTCTTCTGTGGAGGCTGCGGACCAGCTAGACACCAGCGCTTGGGAGGCTGCCTCGGCACGGAAGACGGAAGGGTTAATCACAAGGCGAAGAAGGCAGAACTAATAGGTGGCGGAGTCGGTTCGACTCGGCCACATTTCCACATAGCCCAGACGAGTGCACTTTCGATCTGGAAAGGTGGCAAAATAATCCTTATCGCGGTATCAGATTTCAATCTGGCCTCGGGCATGAGCGGCCGCTGAAATGGGGAGATACAATCGGCGCCCTTCTCATATGTCTCATTATCATTATTGGCATCATTATATCAAACCTGGGGGAAGACTGAGGAATTGAGATAAATGGCCTCGTGAGCGCAGAGGACAGGAAGAGATTACAGAAACGGAGGAAACGGATCGACAAACACCGCCGTTGATCGATATATATGGGCACTAGGCATCAGGCAGGTGGGATCACCTGTCGATTAGCATCTAGTGCGCTTTTTTCGCTCTCGCCGGGCAGGCAAATCCTGACAGATGATAACGAGGCCGGGAGTTAGCGCGGCTGGATGTTTATTTAGTGCAGGTCATCTTCGCCACCATTAAAGCCAATTTCCCTCATAAATTGGTGTGCGGTGCTGTCCTGATCGGCGATAGAAGAGCTCCTTTAATGCATGGGACACTTGAATGTTCGGGAAGGATGGCTGCCAACTGCAACTGTGGCATGGAGGTGCAAAAAACAGTCTTGCTGCGGGTCTGGTTAAAATGTAAAATAACAGCGCACGCAGGCCGGCGGAGGAGCCGGTGGACAGGTAATGGATTCGAGCAAAGGCACGTTGAGGGCAGGTGATGG
The DNA here is from genome assembly GCA_947538895.1 of Neoitamus cyanurus. Taxonomy (NCBI): domain Eukaryota; kingdom Metazoa; phylum Arthropoda; class Insecta; order Diptera; family Asilidae; genus Neoitamus; species Neoitamus cyanurus. The sequence continues at coordinate 4,131,930 of OX384540.1, forward strand.
AAAATATTAGTGCAATTACAGGTTTCATAAACAAGAGCAGCTTTGATGGCTCGTTGACTGCAGCCAATTTTAGCGGTTGGTCCTCCTGCACCTCCGGCCGCCACTGCGCACTAGGAGTCGTCCCATGCGGGTCTTGTGCTGGTCATATCCCCGCTAATCGCTTGCCTCTCGAAGTGGTGCTTGCAGTTATTGTTATTGCCAATTTGGGTTATCTTCACCACTGTCGGACGACCGTTTGGCACTTTTATGACTAATTAATTACCTAATTATCAGGAGCCTTAATTCATTTTACTTCTTAAGTGGCCATTAGCCCGCCGCTTACAATCCGCAGCTCGCAGATTATCGGAACGTGCAAATTGGAATCTGTGTTTAAGTGAGAGTTATACGACAGTCCAGGTAGCCCTCACAGAGCATACAAATTGTGGGAATGCAGTCGCTCGTCAATGTAGGTCGTTTTTACCCGCATCGACAGTCGCGCCCTCTCACCATAAATAAGCTAATTAAATAGAAAAGCACTTTTTGCAACTTCCTGCTTCGCCCCTTCCCATGAAGTAACAAACAAAGATCTGCGGCTGCCCGCCGACTCGCAGACCATCCATTCCTCTCTAGTCCTGGCGGTACTTACCATAATACACTTTTCAACACCTAATCGCAGCCTCTATCTGTCTGAATATTATGTAAATAAATCGGCGAAATTAATTTGACTTATGGCCGGTCATAATCATTGCGGGGGTCCTTGGCCATGGGGTGCATTGGGACCCCGAGAGTCGCTCCATCAGCAATAAGAGAACAACAATCGTCGCGGAGTTAGCCCAAGGTACCCGCAAACAAACAACAAAACAACCGAAAAGACGCTCCGACTTTAACAAATGACAAGTCCATTTGATTTAAATTTTTAATTATGGCGTACAGTTTTATACGCCCACATCCATTAGGATTTATAGGCCTTAAATGTTTTAGACTTGTCTCTGCGGTTGCCTACGTGCGTTCATGTTTTCGAGCAGGTTAACCTGGAGCACTGCGGCTCTGGGACTATCCTGGCTCTGGTGCATCGTGTGCCTTGTCTGATTATGCGATTATTAATGATTCTTCTTCTTCATAAAGGAAGAGAGCTCCATGTTGCGAGTCTGCGATGAAAATTTATTGCTAAACTGATTGAACGTGAAATCTGTGCAGCACAAGATCCCCGAGACTTTGGTGAATGGGAGCTGCTGATGGCACCTTAGCGTTGAGAGGTTTAATGGCTACTTGTAGTCTTTTCTGAGTTAGTACTGTTACGTGATCTATGGTAAATAATTGCCGGCCATACGAATATTTAAATGTAGCATGGGAGCATAATGCAGCGGGGAGTTGTCTTTCTCTACAAAATATCACAAGTGGGTATGCGACTACATGCAGGCAAATATATGACCCAGCCAGTTGCAGAATCGGTTACTTGCAATTTGTAAAATTTCTGCGATAGAGCCAATCCATAAACTCTTATCCAATCATATGAAGCTGTAATTGTTGTCGAGACTTGTCGCATCAGTCTGTTTGAGCCTTGAAGTGGCCGTGGCGTGTGAGACACTTGATGACTTAGATAATGATGCGATCTGCAACCTCGGCCAAAGCGCTGAGGTACATACTTAACATGTGGGGCGCAACCAGAAGTGGTATTTTATGTGCAGGCCATCCAAATCTTATGACGAATATCGTCATTGACAGCTCCGACGACCAAGTCTCAATTCCGCTTCATGAAAGGATTCCTATAGGATAAGGCCGAAAACCATTTCCCCTGGGCAATCACATAAGGTGTTCCAATAACAGGGCTGGGGTAATCTCAACTGTTTGGGAGTTACAGAATGATTCATAAATTCGAAATTGTCATGGTATGCACATCATTATTTTTTATTTATTTTGTTATCTACTGAACGCAGCGAATTTAACGCACTCCAAAAAATCCTGTCCCAATATACTTTCCAAAGATGTTAACAATGTTGATGTACCTTTACCACTGCAGGTACAGTCACTACCGAAACTGAGCTAAAATCTTTTGTGATTCCCTATAATTCATGATTTTTTCAAATTTTCTCCGAAATTCATGTGATTGATATTCCTTTTTTTTAATAAATTGCCCATCTCTCTACCTTTCTAAAGAAGTACATACATGTCCAAATAGAGAAAGTGTATACAAATTTATACGTAGAAAACCGTTTGCGGAACATTATAAAAGGTTTAATTTTAATTTAAAGACTCAACTCAAATTAACCCCAATATGTTTTTTATTAAAGTAAATACTTATTAGAGTTCATATCAATAAGTTATAAAAATTGCTCAAAATCTCCTGGACCACTTTCGGGTGATGCCAATAACCTCTTTTTAATTTATGTTGTGTTTTTAATTATTATATTTAATTAAAGGAGATGTAATTATAAATGACAGAATATCTTTAACAAAAACAGCACAATTAACTTCCCGTCTGAATTCTGAACTTGACATACCTAGAAAAAAACATCTAGCAACATAAGATGGCATGAAGTCGGCAAGCAATTTACAGTTACAATTAAAAAAGACAAATCGAGTGAAATTCTTTTGTACTTTTTCAATTCTTTTTATATGCGTCTGATAGTAAGGGCACCACATTGCAGATGCATATTCAAGGATAGAACGCACCAATGCAAAATAAATGGACATAAGTGTTTGTGGTGATTTAAAATCTTTGGCGTTGCGTTTTAAAAATCCTAAAGCTTGAAATGCCTTTGTGACAAAAAATTCTATTATATATGATCATTAAAAGACATATCTATTAGTATTGAAAATAAACCCTAGATCCTTAATTTGGTCTGCTTTTGGGAGAGGTTTGCCATCTAATTTATATGGAAAAGGGATATGATTTATTTTACGAGAAAAGGTCATGGTTTTGCATTTTGATGTGATGAGATAAAATTTGTTAATACTGCACCACTGATAAAGTCTGCCCAAATCGTCGGATATTAGAATATAGTCATCAGGAGATCTAATTTTGTGGAACAACTTTACGAGTGACCAACTTTAACCTGTGGAGGATAGCACTGAAGAAAGCTACCGATAAAAGTAATCGCAGTACTACTAAAATGAAAGTTTTCCCTTAACTTATTAAGAAGAAGTATATAGTAGACACTATAAAAAGCTTTCGTAAAATCCAACAGCACCAAGATCCCAATATGCCAAACGGTTATTTTTTCCAGAACTTTTGAAAGAATCATGTTATACTAATTGGTCGATAATCCGAAACTGTTAAAGCTGATGTCTTTTTAGGTATGGTTACAACACGAGCCATTTTCCAAGCCTCAGGGATGTAAGATTCGGTAAAACAGCAATTAATTATATGTAAAATATATTACGATATATGCGGTAACAATAACTTTACGAAACGGGGATCAATACCATCCGAATCCACTGCATTAGATTTAATGGCAAAGATTGCACCGATAAGTTCGTTGTGGTTTACACAACGGAAAAGAAATAAATCAGTAGGATTATCATCGCGATTAATGTCATTACAATGCTGCGCTATATTAGCTGACTCCGACCCAAAGTTAGCAGCAAAATGGACATTCAGCTCATTTGGGTTGAGAGTGCACTAATGCTTCTTATCTCTATGTATGCCAAAATTACGCAGTACGTTCCACATACCACGCGGAGGCAAATCACTTTTTAATTTAGATTTCAAATAATTTCGCTTTGCTTTACGACTTTCAGCGGTTACAGTATTACGAGCAACTTTATATATATGGTGTCTTTCATCGTCACGAAAACACTTCCACTCCCGGTATAAGAACTGACGTTCAGCAATTAACTTACTAATATTCGTACTGAACTAGGGGCATTTAGATCTACAACGTTTCCCTTGAATGAGTGGCAAGTACTTATCATACAAACACAAAACAAGACAAGACGATTTTACGATTGTCCTAATGCAGAACAGGCTGTAAGTAATTTCTATGATATTATTTTTAATGGAGTTCATCAGTTTGTTCCTCTAGTCAAAAGGAAAAATTTCTTGAGTAGGCCGGTGTGGTATGACGCTGAGTTGAGATCGTTGAGGAACCACAGAAACAATGCATGGCGTAAATTCCGTAGTACGAATTTAAGGGGTGATTATCATTTTTATGCGGACTTACGTAAACAATTTAATAATTATTCAATAACGTTAAATCGCCAGTACACCATTCGTACAGAACATAACATTAAATCTAATCCTAAGCAATTTTTTGACTTTGTTAATAGCAAACGGAAGACCAATAACTATCCTTCTATTTTCTAGACAAAGAAATTGCTGGTGAACCTTCTGATATTTCTGACCTTTTTGCGAAGCATTTCAAAAATACTTATTGTGATGACATCTGTGATATATGTAGACTTAGATTATTTTAATCATATGACGTGTCTTCTTTAAAAAGAGAAAAAAGAACCAAATTGAAAATTACAGAGCTATTGCTAAACTGTCACCGATTCCAAAACTGTTTGAGACTATTGTGAAAGATTATCTGACGTTTTACTGCAGTTCTCTTTTGTCGGTGCACCAACATGGCTTTGTGAAATATAGGTCAACTGTGACTAACCTTGTGGAATTTTCGAATTTCTGCCTAACAAATATTGAAAAGCTTAAACAGGTCGACTATGTTTACAATGATTTTAGTAAAGCATTTGAGAAGCTTTCCCATAAACTGCTTCGACTTGGCTTTCCCAAAGATTTTGTTCTTTGTATTCAATCCTCTCTTAATAACCGATCCTTCAAGGTTAAATTTTCGTCTGTCTATTCTGCCCCTATTTCTGTTTTGTCCGGAGTTCCACAGGGTACTCACCTTGGGCCATTACTGTTTGTCATATTTATTAATGATTTGTTTCCCTTACTTCGTAATACTCACGTTTTGGCATATGCAGATGATTTGAAGATCTTTAAAACTATTGTATCTCTTCATGTTGCTCAATACCTACAGGACGATCTTCTAATATTCGCGGAGTGGTGCTCCAAGAATCATTTTAAACTAAATATTGGTAAATGTAATTTTATTTCTTTTTACAGGAAATCCTCCATTGTAGAGTTCTCCTGCAAAATGTTTGACAGGCCCTTGTCTCGAATTGAAAGTGTTGTTGATCTTGGACTGTTGATCGATTGTAAATTTGACTTTGGGCGCCATATTGATAGTATAATTAATCGAGCCAACTCAACGTTGGGGCTCGTTAAACGTTGGTCTGTTGACTTCACTGACCCCCACAGTTTAAAAGTTTTATTTTGTTCTTTTGTTCGCCCAATTTTGGAATATGCTTCTGTAGTGTGGAATATGAACATAAATCGAATCGAGGCGGTGCAAAAACGTTTCTTATGGGTCGCTCTTCGTCAATTACCGTGAAATAACCCCTCCAATCTTCCTCCATATGAGGACAGACTAAAACTGCTGGGTTTGTCGTCTGTTTTAAAACGTAGAATTGTTGCTGGCGTTATGTTCATGCAAGATATCGTAACTGGCGCTGTAGACTGTCCTAATCTTTTAAAACTTTTAAATGTTAATTCACGCCCCCGAGTGACTAGAGGACAAAATTTTCTTTATGCAGATAATCACAGAACAAATTGCAGTTATTTTCAATCTTTGTCGGCTATGTCTAGAGATTATATTGCCTGTTTCTCAATTATCGATTTTCATTGTGATAAAATTGAACTGAAAAAACGACTATACAACTTTTCTCAATATTATAATTCGTTTTATACTGCTTAGCATAATTTCTATGTACATATGTAATCTATGTATCTATCTTTGTAACGTCAGATAGTTTGCACCTGTTGATGAGTAAACAGACAATTATGAACTTTAGCGTCAATACAAGTCTCAAAGTAAATATCCCTCCAGGGTAAGGAATCACATTCAGCAAAAAGTGTCGACAAATCGAAATTTTTATAATCACGAAAAGTGAAATCACTGCGCGATACTGAAAAGTTAAACTGTACGTCATAAACAAGATATCATGGGCTAACGAAGAAATGGGACTAAGTTGATTGTGAAATGAGGCTTTACTTAAGTCAGCTACAAAAAGAATATCCAACAATGACGGATTATCACAGTTATAGTAGGTAGGAATATTATTGACCGGATTCACGTTTTCATAAACATGGGATAAATTATTCATTGATGAGGAAAATTTATTAAGATGCTCCACTACAGAACTACCAGGAAGACGATAAACCGATGTTATTACACATTTTTTCACATTCAGTCTACCAGCACCGTCACAGATTCCAATGCTGCACAGGTCAAGGAAGTAAACAACTTAGACCTCAAAGTATCTTTAATATATGTATGTATAAGGCTACCCCACCTCCACGACCATTGCGATCGTTACGGAAAAGGTTATATCCTGCAATAGATACAAATGATGATGGTATATGGCTAAGAAGCCAAAACTCACTTACATGTATATCATGGATTTCAGACTTTTCGAAGATGCGACGAATTATATCATCCTTACTTCTTAGACTACTGGCATTGAGGGTATAAATATTTCAATCGCAAGCTCTACTGCAACAAACATTCAAGAGAGCCCGCAACCTATCCAGTTCACACAGATTAGCTACAACAACCCGAAAACAGCGGAACACCACCCCATCACCAAGCTCAAACGACCACCTCTCTCACGAATAGGAGGAAGAACAGCTAAAAAGCAGAAACAAAAATTCAGGGCCATGGCGTTGTTGGTTATTATACAGGGTGTTCAGAGGTGGGAGGGAAATAATGCAGGAGGTGAAAGGTCAGGCCGAGGCAAGCAAAAAATCGTATGGGTGGGGGGGGGTCACCTCGCACCGTTCGGCAGTTACAGGGTGATTCGTAAATCAGGATGTTGCCTTATATGGGAACCGCTATTGTATTTTTATTTTTTTTTCTACGCATCGCAGCTACCCCAAACCGGTCTCAACAAATCACTATTCTGAAACCCTTTCCAAAAAGGTCAACACCGCCCCCCTACCCCCAACCCCTTGGCCACAATCACCTCTGGAAGTTGAAAAATTGAATTTTATTTAACGATTTTGCATCTTTCGCCCCACTTTTCTCCTAAATTCACGTTATTAACATACCTACTTTTTATTGTTTTTAAGTTTCCTATCTAATTACCTTTCAAAAAAGGTACAACATGCACAGGTAGAAAAAGGATACAAAAATCCTGAAATTAAAACATCTTCACAGGGACCTAATTACTTTATTGCCCCATAATGGGAAAAGTTGTTAAGTAAAGAATTTTAATGACAGCAAGTTCGGAAATGTTTATTTAGGAAACACAGGTAATAAAGTTTTATTATTTCAGAAAAACTGTTATAAAATACTAAATGGAATCTCGTTAAATGGCGTTATTAGTTTATGATATCCAGTATTGACTTCTAAGTATCCTGACGCTCCGTGTCTAATACCTCCTATGAATTATGGTATAAAAATGGGTAGGTTTGAAAGGACACTGACCATAGTTGAAGAGGAAATTGATAAGAACGGGTGTTTAACACAAAACATTAAGACAAAATGGCAGAATTCACTGTTGAAGAGTATGCCGATATAATTTACGTGTACGGTTTAGTAGACGGAAATGATAGTGAGGCCTTACGGGAATACCAAAGGAGATTCCCGAATCGGCGTGTACCCGATAGAAGGGTATTTTCAAGGACTTTCAGGAGATTAAAAGAAACCGGAAGTGTGACCACCCCTAGAGCAGAAGCGCGATCAGGAACTTCGCCCGATTCAGCGGAAACCGACCAACAAATTCTCAACATAGTCAGGAACAGCCCTGAAATAAGCATCAGACAGGTCGCACGACGGTTAGGATTGTCTGTAGGGAGAGTGTGGACCGTTGTGAACCGAGAGGGACTACATCCTCACCACCATACCCCGGTCCAAGCACTACATCAAGGAGATTCCGAAAGACGATTGCAGTTCTGCACTTGGCTGCTCGAGTCTGACATCGAAAACAGAAGGTTTATAGACCGAATTCTGTGGACGGATGAAACGCAATTCACCCGGGATGGCATCACAAACTTCCACAACCTCCATACCTGGTCAGATGTGAACCCACATAGGACAAGGTGTCGGTCCTTCCAGCAAAGATTTAGTGCCAATGTCTGGGCTGGCATCATCGGCAACCAGTTGATAGGACCCTTCATCTTGCCTCAAGTGCTGAATAGTCAGCTATATTCGGACTTTTTGGAGAATACCCTTCCGGATCTGTTAGAGGATATCCCCTTGGCCACCAGAAGCGCAATGTATTTACAGCACGACGGAGCACCTGCGCATACTGCGAACATTGTTAGGGCAAAGTTGAATGAACATTACCCAGAGCGCTGGATTGGACGAGGTGGACCGATTCCTTGGCCTGCTAGATCACCGGACCTTAATCCACTGGACTTTTTCTTATGGGGAATGATAAAAGATGATGTTTACTCACAACCAATCAACACCAGAGAAGAATTAGTTACCAGGATTGGGACTGCAGCGACAAAAATACGGGAGAGACTGGCTACCATAGACCTCAAACGCGGAATCAGAAAAAGGCTACTTACATGCATCGAGACTGGCGGAGAACATTTCGAACATCTTTCGTAGCACATAAGTTTTAATTGTAATTAGTTTTTAAGTAAACAAAATTTATTTTTTAGTTAATTTAAGTATAATTTCTTAAAAATTCGAATTATCCTAATATTTTATAAAAGGATTTTTGTAAATAAATGTTTGTATCCTTTTTCTACCTGTGCATGTTGTACCTTTTTTGAAAGGTAATTAGATAGGAAACTTAAACACAATAAAAAGTAGGTATGTTAATAACGTGAATTTAGGAGAAAAGTGGGGCGAAAGATGCAAAATCGTGAAATAAAATTCAATTTTTCAACTTCCAGAGGTGATTGTGGCCAAGGGGTTGGGGGTAGGGGGCGGTGTTGACCTTTTTGGAAAGGGTTTCAGAATAGTGATTTGTTGAGACCGGTTTGGGGTCGCTGCGATGCGTAGAAAAAAAAATAAAAATACAATAGCGGTTCCCATATAAGACAACATCCTGATTTACGAATCACCCTGTAACTGCCGAACGGTGCGAGGTGACCCCCCCCCACCCATACGATTTTTTGCTTGCCTCGGCCTGACCTTTCACCTCCTGCATTATTTCCCTCCCACCTCTGAACACCCTGTATTACAAAAATGAGTGTGAGGAAAAATAAATAAAGAATATCCTAATTAATGTTTTTCAAAAGCCAAGCTTTATAATATATACTACAAATGTAAATAATATTTTTAAGAAAGACGTTGCAAAAAAAAAATCTAACTGAAAATATAGTGAGCTCGAATTAAACTACAATAAACAGGATAAATAGAAATATGTAAAATAGAGATGAATAGAAATAAATAAATAAATAAGTAAGATCAGACTAGAAATACAATATCATAGACAACTTATACACAGCTTCAGATATGTATGTCTGCTTGAGATTTGTAAGGTTTTTTGACGTTTTACATTCTTTAGGTAGTGAGTTCCAAATTCGCGGTGCGCAAATAAGAAAGGAATTCTCCGTTTGCTTATATTTAAACGCGGTAACAATAGATGGGAGGATCTATGAGAAGGCAAAAATTTTATGCTTTCATATAAAAATGCGGGAGTTAAGCCTCGAGGGAAATATTTAATTTTAGATATTCTTTCAGGGTCATACCCAAAATACATTTAGAGTAAGGTGAGACATTATCAAAACGGCGTAAACGGAAAACATAACGGATGCACGCTTTGTATGCTCGTTGGAACCTTAGTTCTTCAGCAGCGCCCAAATGGTAATAAATACAAGCACAATAATTGAGGAGCCGTATAATACTAGTCATAACTAGGGCTGTTGAAAAAATTCGAAACTTCGAAGCTTCGAATACGAACACTTCTAAGCAGCCAAAAAAATTCGAATTATTCGAAGTTTCAAATAATTCGATATTAGAAGTTTCGAATAATTTGATATTCGAAGCTTCGAACATTTCTGCGAAGCGGCTTCGAAAATCAACAGCTCTAGTCTTAACTAGATGTTTCCGGACAGTGAGAATCTCTTGACGAATTCCACCATTGCCTGATAATTCCGAAAATCTTTCCCGCCACATAATCAACATGGTCTGACCACGTAAAAGTAGAGTTCATTATTATTCCAAGACTCGAAAATGGCACAATATTTGCACTAAGCGTAATAGCATGTTTGTATATAAACAGGGCTTGAGTATTTTCAGGGTTTAGATTTAATTTATTGTCCATTGCCTAAGTACTTGCACAGTCAAGGTCATGATCAATGTCTCGAATTATACCACAGATAGAATTTATATGGCAAGATGAATACATTTGCACATCATCCGCATTCAAGATAAGGCTACTTTTTAAGCTTATTGTCAAAATATCATCCATATAAATTGCAAATAATAATGGGCCCAATATGGAGCCCTGTGGCACTCCGGATAAAAGTTTTATTGGCTTTGATAGTACAATGCCAACGTTTACATATTGCTGTCGGTCCATGAGGTAATTTTGAGTTATTCAGTAGCACTGGTTGAAAAACCAAAACGATGCTTCGGCTGCATGAGCAATATTTAATGATTTATTGAATTCAACGCTTTGGAAAAGTCGAGCAATACTAAAAGAGTTGCTTTATCAATAACCCTCCTAATCCCCTCTGTTAATTTCAGTAAGGCTGTAGTTTTACTATATCTACCCCTTACGAAAGTCATTTTGGATTGAGGATAGTAGATTGTATTTTTCCAGGAAATCCATTATTTGCTGGTGCATAACCTTTTCAACCTTCTTGTGGAAGGCACGATGCTGATTGGCATGAAATCGCTTGGCATGCTAGCAGAATTATTTTTCGGAAGAGGTTTTCCAGACGTCAGGATAGGACGAAGTGGTTAAAATAAAGTTAATGGTTAGTTGATTTACACAAGAAGAAAAATACGGTTATCGAGCGTTGAAGATCACAGCGGACAAAATTAATTGAAACGATTACAATCCTCCTCAGAAAAACATAATGCTTTATTGTACGTAATTTTATATAGTGCAAAATACTGAAAAATTAACTGCTAGTGTAACACGTATTTATCACATTGCTGGAGAGATTGCCAGTAAAACTGCCACCAAGCTTAGAAACAGATTACAATTATTTGTAAATTAATTAAGATAATTTTTACTGAAGTAACTAACGCAGAAACTTTTTATTTTCATATTCTCTGCTGCATCGTGCATCTCACCGATCACCTATGGCTGGGCGCCGACTGATGTCAACGACGCACACAAAAATGGGATTCGCATTTACAGTATGTAAGTAGTCTTCTTTTAGGTTAGGCATTGCAAAGTTATTTTCTCAGTGCTTTTGGTAACTTTTTATCGATGAGCGCGCTTTATAAATTATTCCTGGCGGGACTGCGTTCCCATCGAAATTCGATTTATATCTTAACTTCTCCGGTTACCTATTGCATGAACTGTGGCCAGTTAAAGCAGCCGTGGCGCAGTTACACCGCGACTGCACAAAACTCAATCGGCAAAGCCACACACTCCGTTCTAAGTAGATGAAACGGACTGCAGCATACGAAGGAGGAGATCTTTGGACATATCTACCGCTATAACCTCCTGGTATTCTTCGATTTTGCCTTTTTCTTTTGGCTGGAGAGCGCCTTATCTGCCAAGCATGAGTATATATGCCTCTACGAGTCTGTTAGCATCGTCTTCTGATAATAAATTGCTTGTAGATACAAACCCTGATAACAGTTTAAGGCGGTGTGTACAGACGCAGTGTACTCACCGCGTTTTGCGTTGCGATTTTCCAAGAAATAAACATAAATTACCCGATCCTCGCATACATACATTAGCCACTCCAATATGATCTATACGAAACTAGAAGTTGCTGCGGCACAAATTGTGCTTCACTTCCTACTTGTGGGAGATAACGCCGCAGAATTACAAATTAATATTTCTCCATCCTGCTGAAAGATTGTCGATCTGCGGAACTAAACCAACACAACGGCTCTCAATCAGACTTTTGGCTTTTCACTCGTATTACAAATGTGTGCAAGTGTGTCTGGTGGCGACCAATAGTTGGTCATTGCTTTCAATATTTTTTTTAGCCAGCACCATGGACTATTAGGATTTATGTCACAATCCTAATTAGAGAGCTCTAGTTCCGCACACATAAATATTACAACAAAAATATCTTAAGGATGTGATGTGCATCTAACTTCCGATTTTGTTATCGAAGGATTACTAATTACTTGCGCTATTGAAATTAATTTTTCAACAAATTTTTTATGCACTGCCCAAAATCCCTCATTTATCTTCAGCAGTAGCAGATAATGAATTGAAAGTTTGAACCGTCGTCGTCGTCTCCGCAAATTTGTTATTTTCTCACCATCTTGCAGAGATATTTCCGATCGTTTCGTAAGGAACTGCAAAATTTATATCCCATCGAAAATTTTTGGTGTCTGTTGGAAGCTGAATGCCATAAATTCTTCGAAGAATCCGCTGCTATCCAAATCAGGGACCTCGAATAATTCAGTTTGTGGCCACAGAGACCCAGTGAGCAGCAAGGGAATGTGTACAGCACCACCAGAAGATTCCCTTCAAAAACCGGGCACCTCTCAGCAAAAATTCCACTTCAAACCGTGACCACAGTCCATGAATTTGAAAGGACTGTGTGTTTAAAGTAAGGAAGCTCATTTGCATAAAATGGTGTTGTCATCGATAATGGAAAGATTTTGTTTTCTTCAATTTTTGGGATACCTTCAGTCGACTTCCATCGTTCGGAAGGAAATAATTTGCGGTCCTCGCGCCCAAGCAATTTTACTCTGAAATTCTTTTAATGGTTGTTTATAGCCGACGGAATGATGGGCCCAGCGCTGAGACATATCCCCGTACATACGTGTGTAATGGAAGCTTTTGTGGGTTATTTCCACATAATAAAAATTTCTACAGCTCCACTTGTCTGCTATTGGCGACATGGTTTTCAGTCACGCTGCGAAATTGCTCTGCACAGATTTTAATTTCCGAAATTAGATTTCCTTAATGTGCATACCTACCCTGCCTGTGAAAAATCAGAGAGTTATCAATTCACCCTCTGGATGTATCTAAAATAATTGGATAAACCCCGGAATGTGCGAATATTCTGCAAATTATGGACCGATGTCCATTTATGCAGATTAAGCGAGTGTTTTTTATAATGTTAATTTTGCTGCACAAGACTTTTGGGATCGTTTTTCAACCAATTTTTGGCTAAATTGTATAGGGTGTTGTTTTTAGAGGCATACAACTTTTAAATGAACTAAAACACATTAAAATTATATTAATGGCCATGGTATTAGCTTTATTGGAAAGATAATTTGATGCCATTATTAAATCGCTACAACATTCGACAACCACACCATCCTTCGCGATAGATCGAGTCAACCTCACTTTTATTTGAGCGGACTTTTTGCTGTTCTGCCAGATGCCACCGATCTACTAAATCTCCATGAAACACTTTAAATGTCGAGGCCGTTTTGTAGCGCTATTTGCCACTAGATACTTGATGCCAACGTCTTTTATTTTCAAAAGTTTCAGTATTTCATATGCAAAGATCACTTGCTTGAGCACTTCCATTCATCACTGCGTGGGCTAAGAGTACATAAAAATACATACATAATACAATACATAATATAATAGAAAATAACTTTAAATAAATTTACCCGAACATTTCGATTGTCATCCGAACAATATTGAAAGTACTTAGTAAAGGATCTTTTCAAAACTTAATCTAATAAAAATTTGTTAAGAAGCTCAACGGGTCTGGAAAGGTTTTCAGTTTTCGCAATTTTATCTATTAAAGCAGATATAACATCTAAGCTGGATTATAACTCAGTTATTAAGAAAAAAGCGGTCAAGTACGAGTGGGACGCGCACACGAAGGGCTCCGTACCATCGTACAAGATATAACACTATGCACTTTTTAAAATTTACTAATTTGCATGGCGGCCATTTTGAAATTCGCCAGCTTGATTTTTCATCATTAGTTGTTATAGTAGAAATACACACTCTGTGAAAATTTCAACTCTCTACCTATTGCGGTTCATGAGATACAGTCCGCTGACAGACAGACGGACAGACGGACGGACAGGGGAGGCTTCGTAATAGGGTCCGGTAGGGCACCCTTCGGGTATTGAACCCTAAAAAGCAGGAAATTTTTGTTTCTTTTTACTAATGGGTAGATTTTACTTAATGTTAATCATTAAATTTTTTTTTTTAAATGATACAAACAATGTAAATTAATAAAGACATTTTTTGTTGCTTTTGCAATCAAATGGACCCCTTGCCTCGTCAGGGAGCTTCGCGAAATTCATTTTGTTCACATCAAATTTAGGTCTTGCGCCGCCACGGTTTATGAGTGAGGGATAAATCCTAAAATTATTTTCTAACTATATCTCAAAATTCTCAAGGCTGTCTCAAAGATTCCCCTGCGTTAGTGCATGAGAGTGCAGCGAGTGCGGAGATGTAATTCAAATCGAAATTGTGCACACGATCACTTGTACCTATAATTAGCTCCTTTTTATTTTCCTCCCAGAAGCTATATTTGCCAAACATGAAATGTGAAAACGTGTTAACACGAAAATATAATTACGGCCTTGTCAAGGAGTGTAATTTGCCCGCGAACAAAAACAATGCGATTTGCTTATGCTTAAACCGTTTGCGAGCGAATTATTTGCGGGGCAAGTCGGTTCAGTCGGGGCAATTAGGCACACGGAAGAAGAGCCTTCGAAAATGGCAGACCTCGATATTAATTTCACTCGGGCTTGCGCGGAAAGTATGTTTTGATATAATTCATAAGCAATTTGTTTTATTGCTTTTTTATTTAAATGAAGCGAGAGCGCTTCCAGAACACTTAACAGGTGCTCAGCGCCGTGGTTCAGCGAGTTATGGTGAGTGACCCCTCACCTAGCGCGTATGGCAGCTTGTAAAGCACCAGCAACGAGCGGAGTTTAATCAGGTGCTCATTAGCAGACCCTGTGTGCCTTTACAACATAATTCATCCCATTCAATTGAGCCCAATAGTTTGCCGCTTTCTCACGGAATTGACACCTGTATCTCCCGATCAGGCCCTTAATCTTGCCGCATTGTCCTTCCATCCAATAAAGTTAAGCAACTAAATCTCTTAAGTTGGTCACAAAGCATAAATAGCGTCTAATCTGATTATTACCGCTTTTATGTGGCAACTTACTCTCCTCTAAATCTTCTTTTTATAAACTGAGGAGCAACTTCAGGCACCAGATGCTCAGGCTTCGGGAAAAATACCCCATCGACCGAAGGCCCTGGCTTCAGCGGATTCCAAACAATGGACGTGTGCTCAAAATATTTGTTCGCTGACAGAAATTTATTGGTCTGGGGATTAGGCATGCTTGCCCTGAGAATCGCTTTGCATCTTTCTTTTTTCAGAGACATCGCAAAGTGGTCAAAGTGGTTTGTTTTACTTTTGAACGGATAGTCTTACTTGCGCAATTATTTGTTCTACCTGATTTCAATAAGATTCAGCGCAATATCAACAAGTAAACAAATTTTTACCATGTGTTTATAACACACGAAACAAAATATTCTATGATTATTCCGCTTGCGGATACATATGGGGCTTTATTTTGTTTATGTATTATTTCGCTAGCATGCTAGATGATATCCAACAACATACTTAATAACAATACATTTTTTAATTGTAATTTACGGTAAAGCCAACTAATTTATAGTTAAAATGAAACACAATCATAGTTTTAAAACGCAATTAGTTGCGCATTGCTCATCAATGGTGCGATGAGGTGGGAGATAATTGAAATAATTAGATCGTAAAGTTATTGGAAGAGTCTTAATTTTATTGTGTTTTATTTATTTATTTATTTCAAATAATTTAGTTTACAATTTGTGAAATTACGTTTTAGAGCTAGAATTAAACAATCCATTCACCTACATATATTATATCAAAGGAGACATAGCCAAAGTGTTATATGAAATTACAAAAGTATGTTGGGAAAAAATGGAGCGAAAAATAACCCAATGATTTTAATTAAACTAACTACTATCTAATTTAGGAACTAGTCAAGTTCCTACGTCTTGTGATATTACGCTAAAACTTTGTGAAAAATTCTTTTAAGGAGGGAGATACCTTTACAACGGGTGAAATCAGTCAATTTTAATGAATTTTTTTCAAGGTGATAAAATTATTTGATCATTTATTAATTTTGACATCTTGTTGATACATTATTAAAGTGTAAAAAAACATGTGATTTTTTTTTTTTTTTTTACAAAATGGCGGCTCTGCAGAATATTTCCTCAAGCGTCTCCCATGAGACATCGAAAACTGCTAACACTGTCAAAATGTTTCTATTTATCGGAAATAAAAAAGTTTTTTTTTGTCGATTACTAACATATTAAAGGGAAGGATAAACCTATAAAATAATAAAAAAGTTACAAATTAAAATTTACATCGGCTGTTTAATCAAAAGGCCATTTTTCAACAGTTTTAACCCCAAAAAAAATTATTTATTAACCCGATATCTTTAAGGTACATCCTTCCGATAGCACTATAAAGAGAAACCTCTAAATATTTCAGCCTAATCGGTCAATAACCTTTTTAGTTACAGAACGAGCAGTTTTTGAAAATACAGTTTCAAGATAATCGCGTTCAAAGTTTCGATACGGTATAACTGTTAGTTAAAGTGACTTATCGATCAATCGGCGATTCCGGATCCATACAATAAACCTTCGGCCTCCTCAAAAAGCTGACTATCTTCGAGCTGTTGCTGTTTTCGAGCTGTACGAGCTCCTTTTGTTTCGGAAAGACTCATCCGGTTCTGTTTCAATATTCGTGCCTCATCGGTATTTTCGGTGAAAACTTTACAATAGGTGCCAACAATTATACCCAGCTCGTTCATAAGTTTGAGAATTGAGGTGTAGCCTTCATTAAATATACCAGCAGCAATGAAAGCTGAAATTTCAACAATTTTTAGCCCAGAATTAAGGTGCTTCGGACATATTCGCAAAATTGTGGCATTGAAACTTACGTTGGCATTCTGAGTATGGCCACCCAAGCATCTTTCCAGTCCAAGTCCAAGTCTTCGTAAATTGGTAAAAGATGTTGTTTTATATCGTCGCCAAGTAAGAGAGTAAGTTATGACTGTTGTGAGACAAAAGAATACACAAACGTACTGTGAAAAGGCATTGCTCCGACTCAAGCTCTCCGACTACCTGGTTAATGACGGTATGCGGGCTTTGACGTTTTTGACAATAACTCCATTTATATTCAATATTTCGATTTTTCCTTTTAACAGTATATTTTTAACATATTATACATATGTATATTCGAATTATGAAAAAAAAAATTTGATTTGTTGAAGATTCTAAAGGTATCTCCCCCCTTAATAGTCGGAACGAGTGAATAGGGAAAGTATTGTTTACGGAAAACAATACTTTCCGAAAAATTACGTTATTTTAATACAAAAAATTGAAAATAATTTTTTGTCATCTTGGCCCTAAGAATGTTTTCACAAAGTTTTAGCGTAATATCACAAAGCGCAAGAACTTGACTTATGCCGCCAAGATATCCTTACCTTAAAACACTTGAAAAGGCTCGCAGAACCCTGAAAATATAAAAATATTTAAATTAACCCACTTACCTGTTCGTATTCACAAACAACTTGACATGTAAAATTTCCCATAAATTTCTCTTGGGACATTTTCGGGATACATTATTTTTATCAGAAGACTAATTTTTTTTAAGAACTGATGTAATATGCTTGAAGAAAGTAAGTGTTTTATCAAAGATTATTCCTAAATATTTAATTATATACTTTCAATCCATGTAAGCAAAAGTTGGGATAAAATACAGGATGGCGAGATATTAGTTTTAAAACTATAAGGTATTCATTTTTTTCATTGTTTAGGAAGTTTTAAAACGTTTCTGCTTTGAACTGTTAATAACACAGCCACACAAAAAAAAAAAAAAAATTTCGGGCCCGGGGATCGCACTATGTGTGTTATATGTTTTTGAGGTCGCTGAAACTGAATCCGATGTCAGTTCAACCCCATCACGTCAGGTTTTACAAACAGCCATAATAATGAAGGAATGGCTGGGAACCCAAACATTTTCTATGTTGACGTGGCTGGCACAAAGCCCAAATATATTTACAATGACGAGCAAAATTGATCACATGTTTTCACCATATACGATTTTCTTCAATAACAATGGAACTATAAACTGTAGGTTAACATATCTTTTTTCTCTTCATTTTTCATTTAATGCATAATATTCCTAATAAAATTTTTTTTTGTTAGAAGTAAATAATTGTCTGTGAGACATAAGTTCCTCTCTGTACATCATGTAATCAATTTTGCACGCCTGAAAAATAATATAAAAATTTAACATTTTTTCATAAACCTTTATTTTTTTAAGCTGAATAACTGTTAGGCATACTGTGGTCAAATTTTCTATTAAATTTTAGAGAATTTTATTCCAATCCTCTTGGGCATGACTCCAAAGTAAAGGGGTAAAGGAGGTTCGGGGTATTCTACTAGCTTCTTTTTTAAGTAAGCCCACCAATTTTCTATAGGACTTACATCCGGGGACTACACGGGCCATTTTAAAAGAGCAAATTTTTGAGATCCAAGCAATTCCGACACAGTTTTTGCAGAATGTTTTGGATCTCCAAAATGACCTTCTTTTCTCTTAAGCTACTTTTCCTTATAGCTAAGGGCAAGTTTGATTGCTGCAATTCACATCATTTGGTTGCATTTGCGTACTTTTGGTCTTGTACCAAGAACGCTCATCCGACTCAAATCAATTTATTTTTGTTTCATCGGACCATATGACCTTATGTTACTTATAAACTTAACCAAATTTCTGTAATTTTACACGTTTCCAATCATCCACAGATCATTCTTCTTATCTGCTGTCGCTATCCCCATATTCCTTAAAGCAGGTCGTGCTGTCCACTCTCTAATATCGCTCCCTATTGCTGCAGCTGCTTCTTTGAGCGTTTTTACTTTGCCGGTTGTAAGTAAACGGGCCATTTCCCTATTTTGTCGCAAAGTTGTTTTTCGTGGTCTATCCGAGTTTTTGCCACGTCGTAGGTACGCTTGTGCCGAATTCCTTTTTGGTTTTTATTACTATTGGTTGGCTTACACCACACTTTGACGCCACTTGGCGTGTTGAAAGGCCAATTTTGAACATCTGCAAAACTTTTTTTTAAAAAGGTAACTGCACTTTTATAATTACAGTAATTACACAATTACTCTGAACTAATCGAGAAGATATCTAACAAATATGCCAGAAGAATTGCGAATAAAATCAGTTAACGTAAAACGCATATGAGTGACAAATTTCACCACCTTATGTACACACAGGAAATTTTACCCCACATCAAAGTTCTCGACTTTTATAAAAAAAAAATTTGTTGTAAAATTATGAATGAAATGGGAAACAAAGGGATAAAAGATGCAATAGCATACGGTTTGCAGTTCCATTTTTATTAAGGTAAAAACGTATCTGGTGAAAACATGTGATCAATTTTGCCTGTCACTGTAAGCCCATTTGAAAATTTATGGGCTTACGTAAAAAGAAACTTGGGAGGATATACAGAACCACCAAAACGGCTAAACGAATTGTGGCATCGCTTCCAAGACGAATGTAGTAAAAATAATCTGTACCAATCAAAGCCAAACAGAATTAATGAATTAAAGAAAAATAAAGGGTTGTGGATTAAATATTAAAAATAGGAATTTAAGTTATACAGGGTGATTGGGAGATGGGTGCTAAGCTTTAAGGCGCAGCTAGTAGAGACAATTTAGAACCTTTTAAGCCATGGTTGTCTTAGACCAAGTCTGACTATTTTATTTTTACTAATATTTATGTTATTTTATAAAAAATAGCCATTATTTTACAGTTTTCGGCTAATTACAGCCAAATTAAATGACAATTTAATTGTTATTCATTTTATTTAATTAAAGTAATGTGTGAGCCATCCAGCAAAACATGCTTACTTATCGCTCTTTATTTTGAGGTGTGTTTTCAAAAAGGTTTGAACGAAGCAACCTACACCCGTTTTTTTTTAAATGAGGTCAGAAAACGGTATTCTTGATTTTTTAAAGTTTTTTTCATAAACTTCAAAAGTTTGTAAAAAAAACCCTCATGACACAGACGCTTCGATCATGTTTTGCTGGATGGCTCACACATTACTTTAATTAAATAAAATGAATAACAATTAAATTGTCATTTAATTTGGCTGTAATTAGCCGAAAACTGTAAAATAATGGCTATTTTTTGTAAAATAACATAAATATTAGTAAAAATAAAATAGTCAGACTTCGTCTAAGACAACCATGGCTTAAATGGTTCTAAATTGTCTCTACTAGCTGCGTCTTAAAGCTTTGCACCCATCTCCCAATCACCCTTTATATTGCAGGGGTCAAAACTGATTACATGAATTATCTGCGGACAATTCAAGAATAAAAGATATAGACTTCTTTTGACAAATTTTAGTGGGCTAAAAACACAAAACAGTGAATTTTTATTCGTATTTTTTTTCTTCGTTAAAATAAAACATTGTTCCTTCATATTCGCCCGATTTTTCACTGACAACATTTTCAAAATACCTAAAATTGTAAACTGTGAAATTGCTTTATTATATATATATAACTATTTTATTTTTAATAAAGGTCGAAGGAGCCCGTTATGTGAGAGTCCAACTCGCACTTGTCTGATTTATGTTTTGTCCAATATTACAAGTCTTCATGGAATAATTAATAAAGCTATCTAATAACTATAGTACTTTTCTAAAGGGTTAGGGAGTGAATAAAGCACAACGAACATATAGTCAACTTTTACACAATTGAATCTTCGAATGGATATCCTACAGGAATTCAGATTGCTTGGCCAGGTCACTCAGGACTTACCACATAGCCGCTCTATTGAGGAAACATCTATGTTACGGTTTGTTCTAGCGTTCATTTACATTAATCACGAATCGCGAAGAAAACGTTTAATTTTGGCCAAAATTAGCATTTTGGTCCAGAGATAATAGAAGAAGGAGAAAACGAAATTCCCGAACAAACTGGGCCAATAACAAATGTGGCGAATGGGCGGCAACAGGGTGCAGAATGAATGGCTATGTTATCTGGGGACAGTCGAGAAGACATTGTAAATGTGACAAGAAACCAAATAACGCGCTGATTTAGTGTCCCAGGGATGTCTCCTATATAGGAACACGCGTTCATATGAGAGGGAACACATGTACTGCGGTTATTCGCTTTGGTCCAGGAATCGGATTAAGTCATGCCCCGGCGGCGATACTGAACTATTGCTATTGAAGCGAAAATTGAGATTTAGAGGGCCACGGCTGCTGTTGGTTTTTTACACTTGCTCTTAGTACCCCTGTCGGCATTGTTTATCCTGATACTTTAGCGCACGCTATTACTACCTTGGTAGGTTCTCCGATCTGTGTAGCCCAGCGCGGGATGTTTTTTTTGTCTTAATGTCATCATTATTTTCACTCCGACCAGATACACCTTTCCTTCCCCTTTGGGCTGGTTCCAAAGAATTTCGCAAAGGGAAATTGAATTGGAGACAAATAGGACATCTGTTTTCCGGACATTTGTATGGTGTCATAAATAAGATCTTGTCCTTCCCAGAGGTTTACACGCCAAGCAGCCTTTATGCGAATTTTAGGTGCGACTGAACAAAACTGCAAATGTCAGTGCAAATTTGTGAATGTTATGCCGTTATCCCTTTCGCGGTAAATAGCAACAAATTGTTCAGAAAATGAATAAAAGTCTCATTCAGTAGGTTGTTCAATTACTATTGAGCGTAGAAAGTGGTAGTGCTACAGACAGTTAAAAACATCTTGCGTACAATAACTTAGAAAAAAATACAAAAAATAAGAAATGCGATTTTGTAATAACCCAATATAATTCAAAGGGAATTGTTTTATTTATTTATCATCAACATTTAAATCTATTATATTATATAATAACGAATGGCAAATAAAAATGTTGAGAAAAGTTTTAACAAAAATTCTACTAATTTACAAATAAACCTTTTTATTACAATTGAAGTCGATTAAAGAAGAGGAAGCATTATAATTTCTAGACATGGTAGATATTGGTTCAAAAGAGACATAATTGGTCCTGAGATAATTAGAGAATAGCAAATGTTGTCCTCTAGTCAACCGAGGACGCGAGTTTATATTAATAAGGTTCAAAAGATTAGGTGAATTTATACCGCCAGTAACGATATCATGCATACATATAACACTTGCTACCTCTCTACGTTTAGAGACAGACGTCAAATTTAAGAGTTTTGATCTGTGCTTGTAAGAAGGAAGATTACAAGGATCAATTCACGCTAGATCTCGAAGGGCAAAACGTAGGAAAAGCTTTTTTACTGCCTCAATGTTGACTTGAATATGAGGCATCCACTCTTGTGACGCGTATTCCAATATAGGTCGTGCGAAAGCGAAGAATAGAATCTTGAGGAGCTAAGGGTCAGCTAGATCCTTAAACCAGCGCTTAATAAAACCGAGCATTGAATTAGCCTGATATATAATGTTATTAATATGAACTCCAAAATTAAATTTTGTGTCAATAGTGACGCCATGGTCAATCAAACGCGTACTTGTCGAGACAAAGGAAGATCGTCAATCTTGTAGGGATGATCCAAAGGGGAACTCTTCCTACTAAACAAAATCAGATTGCACTTGCCAATGTTCGGCTCCATTCAGGTATTTTGTAAAGATTCGATCGCACTAAAAATCTTCAGGTCATCAGCGTAAGCTAAAATATTTGCATTTTGAATTAGAGGGAGCAAATCATTAATGAAGATTGTAAATAACAAGGGCCCAAGATGACTACCTTGTGGAGCCCCAGACAACACGATAACATTGTCAGACAAGGTGAAAGAAAATTTAACCTTAAAAGATCGATTTGTGAGATGTGACTTAATGCATTGAACCATATCGATGGAAAAGCCAAGTCGCAGTAATTTAAAAAGTAGCACTCAATGAGAGAGTTTGTCGAATGTCTTGCTTAAATCAGTGTATATGCAATCAACTTGTTGTCCTTTTTCTAAATTCGTTATACAAAAATTAGAGAATTCTACCAAATTTATCACTGTTGACCTACCTTTAACAAAGCCATGCTGATTCTCAATCTCAATTTCCCAAATATAACTTTTTCCCAATTTTTCTCCTAAATTCATGTAATTAATGCACCTCTTATTATTTTTATTGAATTAGGTACCGATCTTATTGCCTTTCCAAAGAGGTACAACAAGTCTAGGTAGAGATAGGATATACAAATGTATCCATAGTGGCATTTTTGGAAATCACATTAAGATCGTGCATCCCGAATTTATGAATCACCCTGTAAAGCGATAACGGTTGAGATTTCACCCTCCCGTGCGGGTGTTTGTTTGCCTAGGTGAGAACTATCATCCCTATTATTTTGGCATGCCTTAACTGGTACACCCTGTATAAATGAGTAAGGCTTTTGACGTTGTTACCTTATATCTCTCAAACTACTGAATGGATTCGAATGGGGTTTTCACTGTTGAATATCTTGGATTGTGGGGTTTCAATGTGTCGGATCCAATATGGTGACCGATAAATTTCAACTTCAAAGGATTGCTATGAAAATGCGTCCATTTTGGATTCACCATTTTGAATTGTTAACATCATATTCGTAATCAGCGACTTCGAAAACCCCCTATTACCATTTTTTCCGGCTTCATTCTTTTGAATTTAGCATACAATACAATTTATCAATTACTTTTGCAATAATTGTTTATAATTGCAACAATAAGAAAGCAGCGGTATTTTTTAATGGGTGGGCCTTTATACGTACACAGTAAAAAATTTTTACTAGAAAAGCTGTAACAATTTTTGCCACAACAGGCTGAGTAATTCATCACGCATACGGAAAACGGTAGATATTTGTAAATTTTGGAACGTCTAAATAATTTTTTTTTTTACATTCATTTCCC
This sequence comes from Neoitamus cyanurus, assembly GCA_947538895.1. Classification (NCBI taxonomy): domain Eukaryota; kingdom Metazoa; phylum Arthropoda; class Insecta; order Diptera; family Asilidae; genus Neoitamus; species Neoitamus cyanurus. The sequence continues at coordinate 4,155,964 of OX384540.1, forward strand.
TTTCACCGGGAATGAAAGCCAAAATTACTCCGTTAATGGTATCCAAATGTGGCCGTTACAATCTTGCTTTAAAAATAATTAGAGACCGCCACACCTTGAAATCCGACCCTTGGATTTTTTTGCATAGATTGAGGAACCGAAAACAAAAATCCTCAATAATATAAGTCTAGAGGTAGAGAGAGAGAGAGAGAGAGAGAGATAGAGGTAAAAGTAAGACCTAAAGCGCCTTTAGTTAGAGGGAATTCAATTGAGCGGTTTCTAAGTGTAGCTTATAATTGGGAATAATTTACTGCGTGTTCATATTGCCGCGACAATTACTCTGCGTTCCTCTTTCCAAAAATTCATTAAATTTGCGGTATGTATAAATTGTTACAGCAGTTGCGATTAAGTAATTTAGTTGTGATTATAATTTGCAATTTGATTTGCTTGAACTGCCTTATCCACACGTCTCAGCGAATATCACACGATAATGGCCATTTTGGCTCAAAACTCCAAGCTGCACGCGGCTGTTTGCGGGCTCATTAATTCATTTCTTTTCCATAAGATATTTTGTTCCGGTAAGAGTCATATATTTATGGCATCGATAATCTTTTGGATAACCCCAGAAGGGCCTGCCAAGGCAGCCATTAGCCCGGCACAAGCATTTCATTACCGTCCAACTGCTGCAATAACTCAAAATGGTTGCATTAACATTAATAGGAACAAGTGGGATGCGTGCGCGCTTCCTTGCGGCTATTATCACGCAAGTACGGGTAATTCGTTGCAGTGGTGCAGGCACTTTTTTCAGATTTGAGCCACTCATGTTTCCATATTTGCATGCAACTTCGGCGAGGGGGGTGTGGGGAACGTAATAAGCAAGTAGGTCGTGGCAGGGAGAAAACGAGGTGTTAGATACCCACAGGTAAGGCATTCCGAGCTCCGTGCTGCAATGCGTACGGGCTTATTATGCGCGTGGTGCGTGTAATCATGTAAAATGTACGCACTTCGCGGAAAGCAGCTTTGTGAGGCTTAACCGGTCCTTTGCCATTACGCGTCTTCTTTCGCCAAAGGGGCGTATTTCACGGAAGTTCTAAACTTCTTTCGGTCCCAAGACTTGCAGCAAATGCCGTGCTCCTGCTCAGTGGGGCTCCTAGGGAATGCCGCCGATTATGCTTATTACCCTTAGTGCAAATTCATTACGGACACGGCTGCGGCAAGGAGGTCGCAACGCAACTCGCACTCAGCCGCCTCCGTCTGCAGATCTGTTTGGCTGCAGGTTATTCCTCTGATTGTGTGCTGAGCGTGGGGATCCGTTTTCTTAGCACAATTTTAATTAAGATATTAATTATGGCAAATATATGGTTGGAAGTGGAGCTGAATGTTCCTTTGGCGCCAGTTATGATCCGATGCATTGCCAGATGTGTTGCCGTCTGTTGTTTGTGTTGCCGCCTACTGTCGCTTTTTTACTCCAAGGTGGATCCGTTCGCTTGTCATTATGGGTAATGGTGACGTATTTATTGCGCAGAATTTGAAGATGATTTATGTGAATTTGACGGTCTCCAGTCGCGCAACTGCGATATCTTACAAATTTAGAATTTACAGCCATGCAAGAAAACCGCACCAACACTTATAAATCTTCTCAAAATGAGCTGGATCTGAATCATGTAATTTCATGTCGAACAAAGGTTCAATCAAAATATCATTTTAGCTTCATATAGGTAACTCGATTTGTCGAACAGTGTTCTACCTCGACGTATTGTACCTCTTTGGAAAGGCAACAAGATGAGCAATTTAATAGAAATAAAACATAGGAATATTAATTACACGAATTTCAAGGAAAATGTGGGAGAAACGTGAATTTTACTGAATTTTATGAAATTATCGGGACCCCGGCGATTTTTGGTGCTGGAGTGAATTTAGTAACACTTTCCCCATGAAACGCTTCCCCATCTAACATAATTTCCCTCCATGTGCAGTTGGCATCATCTGCCACTTAAAACTTCTGCGTTGAGCCATATGAGTCAATGAACGTCCCAACTCAGGTGTTCATAATTGTTCGCGCATTGAGGATTATAAGGTAATTTACACAAAGAGAGAATAGCGGTCATTTTTGTACCTGTGTTCACTGAGATTCCTTCGTATTGTGAAGAATATCCCGCTTCAAAAATAATTTCCAACCGAAAAATAGAACAAAGGAGAAAACCCAACCTATGGTAAGCCGTGTGGGCGTAACCACGACTGCATTAGCAATATTAAACATCATACTGTTAAATCTTTTTAATAATATAATAAACAAATTTGTTTTGGGTACTCTAAGGGGCTAGACCAATCTAGATTGCCTATGTGTAGTCGTTTAGTACGCAAAATATTTCGGAATGAAATTTCGCATGACGTTGACTTACAAAAAATTACTGATGGGGAATGAAATTTGTCTCATAACATGCTATTCACACATTTATAGTGTAGCCGTTCATTTTTCTCATTTGACTCAGCGCGAAAGTCTTAAGTGGAAGACGACAGGTAGGTACCTATCTCCTGCACATCAGGGGAAATTATCAACCGATGATAAATTTATCCTTTTATGTTTCCAAGGTCGTGGATTTCGAATCTGTTATCGAAATGGAAATTAAAGATGGCGGATCAACATGGCAACCGGAAATTCTTAATTGAAAGGATTGCTATGAAAACGGGTCCATTTATGTTAAACAATTTCGCTGTCGCTCTCATGAAAAGCATCACTTCAAAATTCTTCAAGTTTTCTAGGCGCGTTCTGTTACATTTCTGAATTTCAATCTTCTCATTACATTAATAGACGAACGCTGATATTTACACATCTTGGCCGTGAGTCCTGGTACTCACATTTTTTTTCACTTCGCAAGTGACTCTACCTGCAGTGGTAACGATAGTTCAACAACAGTATCGCTTGCACAAGATCAATGATCTTATAAAAGTACAGTAAAATTCAGGTAACTAATTGAATGCATAATAACGAGTGTAAGCTAAATCTAAGGCAGAGAATAATATAAAGAAAAATAGAAAGAGAGGAAAGCTAATTATATAAAGAAAAAGAAAGAAGATAAGTTAAGTCAAAAATAAATCATTACCTATGTATGTAAATTAGAATAAATGTACAAATTGAGTGCAAGACGGAGTCGAATCAGATAAGGGCCGATCGCTTCAGGAATACAGTTAATGCCCCAGTAATGACTCTCTTGAAGAAGAGACGTGGTCAAATGACGTCAGCGCAAAGCCGATTTCATGTTAGTCAATTTATGTAGCATCCCGAGGTGAGCGTGGTATTCACGTCTTCGACTCATTTAATGTTTTTGTGAAATTTGGATTTCGAAAGCTATTGGGTTTTGCACCACTACCAATGATATTTTTCCTTTTCCGAGATATTTATCATAGTTAGTGCCGATTGAAGCTGGACGTAAAAATAAAACTACATATCTTTTAAAAAATTATAATCTAGCGACACCACTGTGCATTTAACCGTGCTAAAATTGTAAACGTATGCTCAACAAATGACCTATCAAAATATCTTCGTATTTTTACCCGACAACGGAAAGGTTAAATACATTACGTGTTTCTCAACCTCTATGTATGTATGTATGTATGTAGCTATTTATGTGTTTCCGGATGTTACGGCTTAGAGCGCCACTGGATTAACCAATTTGGGTAAATGAGAGGTTCTTAGAATCGTATTAATCCTCCGGGTGTCATAGGCTATATAACTTTACAAAAAAAGCAAAATGGCGGCCACCATACGTCAAAATGTCTTCCAATAAAAAACAAATTTCACCAAATATTATTAATACATGGGTATCAAATGAAAGTACTGGACGAGAAAAATATGATAAACTATGTGACGTCATTCTAAACCCAATATTGCGGAGGCCCGAAGATGGCGTATTACCTCTTCTTCGCTACTTCCTCTATATTGATATCAAATGAAAGGACGAGCAGAATACGACAAGATTTGTGACGTCATTGTCATAGGATACCAAAGATATAATGTGAAAATACTAGTATGAGCTATCTGCTTGATCATGTCATGACATTACTTACCTACTATGTTATACATTGTACATATTAACTGAAACTAAAAAGCTATAAATAAAATAAATTATTATAAAAAGAAGAATAAGAAACCTTTAACTTACTGAATTCAAATCGGCACAGGTGCGGTGATATTCAGAGTATAGCCGTGGTCGCATGCTGTTTTGCCTTTCTTACATAAATAAATAAACAATGTTTGCGCCATGCGACCACGGCTATACTCTGAACATCACCACATCACCGTACCTGTGCCGATTTGAATTAAGTAAGTTAAAGGTTTCTTGTTTTTTATAATAATTTATTTTTGGCACATAATTTCATCAAAAAATATATTTAGTTTTATTCATTGTTCACACATTGTCCTTGAAGTTTTGAAATGTTAAGTGAAATTTTAATTATACTTCCCGCAAATGACAGTTGTGTTTCCTTTTGCTTTGTTTTTATAGCTCAACCTACACTGCAAAAAAAAATTAGTGTGATTGTGGTCAAGTGTAATATTCAAAGAGTGAAGCGCACAGAGATTGTGTTTTAGCTGGTAGCCCTTCATTTATATTGAGCCGCATCTTCTTTAAAAATCGACCACTTTACATTTAAGAAAATATAATCAAAGGGAAGGTGCAAACGCAATCACGTAATTTCTTCATTTGCTTAAAATTCAAGTCGCGGCCGATAATAAGAATACTAGGCACGAGTTCCATGTAAAGACCTCACACTGCAGCCGGCCCTTGTCGCCTTCATTAATAGAAAATCTCCCAAAGTGCACCAGGCGCATATCAACAAGAGCATGATCACGCGAACGCGTGGGCTGATCCCTTCATTAATTTATTGACGAAATTATAAGATCCACCAGCGGATAATTGTGTCGGCCAGCGGTGACTGTCGTCGGGACTTTAAAGGCGAGCTCTGTCGTGCACTTCGTCCGTCATTAGGAGTAAATGTGAGCGATCAATCGCCTTAACGATCAAATCGTAGGAGAAAATCAAGTGCAATGCTAGCTGGCGGTGTCCAGTCGTTCTTTTAGGCACGGCGTGTCCACAATGTGTGTCTGCGGCAGACACCTCCTTCATAAATTTATTACGCCTGTCCGCCCTGTCAGCTTTGCCGTCGAGAGTATTTTTAAGTTGAAACAATCGACCCGATGGGACAATTATTGGAGACATAGAAGGCCCAACTCTGCCTCAGGACAAGAGAAACACTCGGAGTATTTGAATAGATAATTAATTACGCCGCGGCGGCTTTGCGCCGAATCAATTACTCCGACCGAGGCTTATGGTTATCGGCGACCTTTGAATCCAAGCGACAAAGGGCCTGCTGTCGTTGTGCTCCTCATACTAATTAACCAAAGATTTTGTCAACGTGTGACGAAGTACAGGTGTTTTCCTGTTCAATTGAATCCAACTAGCGAGGGTGGTTTGTGCCTGCATGTATTGTACCTTGTTTCGGGTCACTCGTGATAAGCATCGACTAGATTAATCACAATTACATTCTGACTATCCAAGTCTGTGGCAAACAACTCCAACCTGGGTAATAATCACTGTGTAAAGGACACTAGTCATTGATAACTGTTTTCTTGTTTTGCGATGTTATCAACAAACAAACGTTCGCATGATATGCAACAAAAACAACTTTAGCCCCGCGAACTATTTTTTGATTTGTATGCGTTTTAGGTTTGATTTGTAGTTTTCGTGCCCCTAAAGGCAGTTCTTCTCCTCTGGGTATGTTTCGGCCAGCTGTTAAGCAGACCATTATTGTCAATTATGTAATTAAATATATTCATCTGCAGAATCCCTGAGAATTTCTCCAATCATGTATTTTAAAAACAACAACGATAACAATCTACAAAAGATGATCGACAGAAACCAAAAAAGTGGTTCGATATTTGCAATTTAAACACTTATGGGGTTTTGATTTTTTATTCTAAAAACTTTAGAATTTCCCCTTTTGCTACTACAACTTTTTGAAAAATGGTAGTTTTCTTATTTGGGAACAACTAGGTATCAGTACCTGGTAATAATAATTAAAAAAAAAGTTAATTTAAAAAACTTAAAAACCCGACTGACTGTGAAAAAGAACCAAAAAGATGTGAACAAGACACATTCATAATAAAATCTATAAATAAATCAGTGCTATTAAAATTGATCTAACGGGTCAATATTTGTAATAAACTGACAAAGTATAACTAATTGGCAGTCGGAGGCTACGCATATTTTTGTTAGTCTGTGTAGGTAGCCTTCGACTGTCAATTAGTTATAGTTATTATAGGAATATCTCTTGTTTACATCTTTTTAGTTCTCTTTTACTGTCAGTCGGGTTATTTGGTTTTTTCAATAATTTTTTTCTTAACATTTCTCATTCCAAATTACATTTAACCACATAATTTGCATATATTTTTGTAAGTCATTTAAAAACCCGTTATGTTGACAACCCACTCTATAGGTTTTGAGGTAAAAAAAATTTTTGAATATTTTATATATATAATATATGTATATTATGGCGTCAAAAATCGGTCATTTTAATTTTTATATTGGTATATATATAGGTGCGCAACTAAGTTCTCGCTGTTTTTTTTTTATGAATATGCAACTTTATTGTGAAAAAATGTTTACAAATGAATCATTCAAAATATTGCCCATCGCTAGCGACAACCTTTTCCCATCTTTCTGGCAGAACTCGAATACCGTCACGGTAGAAGTGTTCGTCTTTTGAGGCTATCCACGAATCAAGCCATTTTGAGATGTCTTCATATGAGCGGAACTGCTGATTAGCCAGACCATGTGCCATCGAACGGAACAAGTAATAATCGGACGGCGCAATATCTGGGGAATATGGCGGGTGGGGTATGACTTCCCATTTGACCTTTTCTAAGTAGGTTTTAACTTTTTGGAGTTCTCGATGCGCTTCAGCCGCCGTTTTCTTCGAATAAAAAAAGAAAAGCAACACTTCCCGCAAATGACGATTATTTGGCACAAAATCAGACATTTTCACACAACCAAAAGTATATGATGCAAAAACAAAATCACTAATGTGTCAAAGCGGTTGTTTACCATACGTCTCAGCTTGGTTCATGACGTTTTAGTAATGTCACAATCAACGAACACTTACTACTGGAGCCATCTCTTGAAAAACAGCGGGGACTTAGTTGCGCACCAATAATTTTGATATATCATATATACTATATATATAATTATATAAATTTGAATATATCAATCTCGCAATTAAGACGAATCGAACGACACGTCTCAAGTTAAAATCCATCAAGCCGTTTAGGCTACAGAGCGAGACAAAGGAATATACATGCATACATACATACATCCACTCGAAAAACATAACCCTCCTTCTGGCGCAGTCGGGTAAAAATACGTGTGATAGGATAATTCCGGTCAGTGTAGAAACTAACTAATACCAATGACTTAAAAGTGTCAGTCAATGTTGTATAACGTGTGACTTCATTTTAATACACATTAGTTGTTTTTCGTGTTTGAGATTTAAATTTTTCGTTCAGCTTCACATTTTAAAAATGTCATGCGACTTTTATTGTGAACTGTTTTTAACGATTGTGTCATTTCAGACTGCACTACACTGGGCCGCCAAGCATGGTAATGAAAATGTGGCTAAACTTATTGCTGGGACTTACAAAGCTAACGTGAATGCCAGAACGGTAAGTCGAACACTCGTAAAGGTATATTTGCTAAAATTTAACCTATTTTGTTTTTCCTTTTGCTTCCATATTTCTGCGCAATGAATCTCATAGAACGGGGTAAGTTATAGCATTTGATTTTTATACCTCTTACAATCGGTGCCTATATGTGCGAACAAACAGTAGCAGCTCAGAATTTTCAGAAACACAAATCTTAAGACGATTCTCCGAATTATTGTGTTAAGGTTAAGAAGCACTCAGCAGTCAGCCAAGCAAGAATTTAAAAATTTCATACCAAACTAAGAGCCGAATGTCTTTTCTGTACGTCCATCTTTATTTCATATCAGATGATACATTTTTCACTTAGAAAGGCTACCGCGTAGCCCAGGCCCATTCATCTGCTTAATCTGATGGCCTGATCTTAGATAAGCCGAGAAAAAAATTTTTTGTCTGACTGCCGTGATATCTTTGGTTACCCGACGATTAAAAGGGATAACCACGGCTGATTATTAATGATCGCCATCTGAGCATCTGAATGGGTCGCCGGGAGAAAAAAGGAGCTGGAATTGGAAAGTGCGCGGGACCAAGGTGGAAGAATACCTGGGTCCGCTGCTTCTGCCGTTGGCTAATGCAGCTTTAATGGTTCACCGGAGTACACTTAAATTATGAGTTGTAATATTTCATTTGTCATACGCCACAGCTACTGGTTTTCCAGTGAAATCTGTAAAAAGTAACCGGCGCTCGCATCAATGGGCTAACGAGCAGGTAGGTCGAATCCATCGCGCGCACGGCTATTAATATTCCACGCAGGTAATTTTTCTAAATTTCCAGAATTTAGCTCAGACCTCCGTAGTGAGAAATCTGCGGTAACTCGCTGTTTCTCTTCTGTGAACAACCTGGACACGCCAGGGGCGAGTAGGAATTAGTGTCAATTTAATTAAAACCTGCGACGAGGAAGTCATAAACGCGTTCTTCAATTAACAGCCATGTAAGCGTCGAGCGTTGCAATTAACCGTGGAATAATTAAAAATTGCATTCGTGTCCGCGAAAATGAAAAACAAAGATGCACTTAACAATTAAGGTCTTTTGTTTCCCGGGTAAGAAAGCGCAAAGTTTCGCCAATAAAAAAATGCAAACAAGGCTAACCACTGACGGTTGCGACTGTGGAGTGCTTGCAACAGACCCACATTGCTGCTGTTGCACGCTGCTCCCATACGGTGGAAAGTAGACAGTTGTTAACCTATGCATCAAATGCATCTTAACCGGCGTCATAAAATCATTCCGAAATCATGCCCTACACGACTCATATCAGTGCGGACAATAACGACAAAACGGAGGAAAGACAGGGCCGAGACATTATCAGCCACCAAGACAACGGAAACACGACTTAATGCCACTTTGTCAGGTAAATCGAGAGATAAACCACTTCTTGCCAGCGACCTACCTCAGCGCCTGGTCAAAGGTTTCGCTGACTTTAACTGGGGTAAGACATGGAGGCAAGCAGTGGAACCGACTTGCATTCCTTCCTTACATCAGCGCAACGTTCCAAAGAACTGTCATAAGAGGAGGTCGGTGCATTACATCTCCTGGCAACATGTTTTAGATGAGAACTGGGTCTAAGTCGCTCCCAAGCAAATTAAGGCTTAAATGCAACAAAATTTCATGTTCGCGTTCTATTCGAGCGAATAGGTTTCTGCTCTAGTTACTATGGCAACTCTCGTAAACGGAAATCTGGGAGACGTGCATTCTATTGTGGCAATATTGGAGGCAAATTTAAATAGATGTTTTGTTACGTGAAACAATTTTAATATTTGTCAAAACATTTCGGAGAATAAAAAGGACTTAGATATTAGATAGAGATATTTTTATTGAACTGTATTGTACTTTTCTGTCTGTCTGCCCGTTGGACCGACTTTAATTTCTTCAGAATTCTTTCGCGGGGTTGTCTTTTCCATATCTTCTTGTTAGTAACTGGCTAATATTCTTTAATATTTACAGCTATAGTTCATCGCAAAATTGCTCTGCTTTTCAAAATTTATATACAATACACTGAGAGAAAAACTATTATACTTGAAATCAAAGAGCCCAAATATTAAATATTCAAAATTTGTTCGACACCAAATAATACAGTAAAAATGTGCCAAAAAGTGCCACGACCTGGAAAAATTGCATACTGGAATTTGACTTGCTCAATGTTAGCAGGACTACCCAGAAGATATAAAACCAAAAGGAGTCCCCCCAGCGCTTTCGTTTGAACCGCCATCTTGAAAAATGTTTGAATCGTTTTATCTCGTATTCTATAGGTCCCACAGAAAAAGTTATTGAACAAAAAATGTTGTAAATATTAGGAATGGGAAAAAGTAAGCTCCGTTTTTTGGTAAAAACAAATCTCTGTTTACACAATATATCTTTTTTAAACATCATTGCTCCATCGGAAGCTACGACATTTAACCATTTTTTCGGCAATTTACGGATTCCATCCCTAAAGGATTGCTCGTCCTTTGAGGCGATCCAATTACTGAGCCAAATTTGGATACTTTCAAAAGAATGAAACCGTTCTCCACTTAGGGTTGACTGCATCGATCGGAACAAATAGTAATCGCACGGTGCTATAACCGGCGAGTACGGCGGGTGGTTCAGCCTTTCTAAATAGTTTTTCACTGGTTGAGTTATATGAGGTCTCGCGTTGTCGTGTAAAAGTATTATCTCATCATATCGATTGTCCCATTTTGGTCGTTTTTCTTCAATAGCTCGCTTTAAACGCATTAGTTGCGCCTGTAGACATCGTCAGTAATGGTTTCAGACCGTTTCAGCAACTCATGATAAATAACACCTTTCATATCTCATCGAAAATGCCATCTTTAAACTTTCTAAGCCATCTTGTACACACACTATTCGAAAAAGCTTATTCACCATATGCTTCTACTAGCAAACAATGACTTTCAGCAGCGGATTTCTTTAAATTATAGAAGTATAACAGTACTTCCCGCAAATGTCGATTCTTTGGTACAAAACTTTCCATGTTCAATCGCAAAAAAAACTGTGTTGTAAACACTTTAACTGATCGAGATACAATGGATTCTGGCACTGACATTAGACCTGTCAAATACATGTCAACCATGGGAGGAGTTCAGACGAGATACATACAATAAGAGTTACGCCATCTATTAGAAAACGGAACTTACTTTTTCTCATGTCTAATAGAAATCTACACATTTTCGGTAATTTTCGCGATACCGAAAAGATTTCGAGCGGTAGAGGACGCCGAAGTTACCAAAAAACAGTTTTTCACTATTTTAGTCGCATGGGGATAGGTTTTTGAGAAAGTGGCAAATATATAAGTTGTGGCACTCAAAAGAACATGCAAAAAACTGTTTTAATCATGCAATTACCTCAAGTAGTTCCCGAGTTAGAGCGCTTCAAAGGTCGCGCGCTAGTTAGGTATAATGAAATGTTGTAGAATTCAACTTACCAGCTGTTCAGGTAAAAATATTAGTCATACACACATATCCAAATAAATTCTATTCTTTTGATTAAAGATTTTCAATTATCCCGTAACAATATGCAATAATTGTGTTAATTGTTTTTTGCGGCTGTTTAAAGATTTCACTTTATGATACTTTTCGTATATTTCATCAAAGATGAGATGGACATTTTCCTGTCAAGATTTTCCGATTTACTGCGTGCAGCAGCGCTGGCAAGTTTTTCGTTGACATATGTAATTGTGCACTCGAACAATATTATTAAGATCTTCTAGATACTTGTTTTTGTCCCAGTCTTCTCTTATCTTGTTTGCGTTGATAAGACAATTTCTACCTCGCGCACCAACGGGTTTTTGGTCAGTCCCGACTTCTTCTTTACAAAATAAAAAAATTTTCAAACATATCGCACAAAAGCAAGAAAAGTCTCCCTGAATTTTCACTCCCAACTGATACGTGATAGATGGAAGCATCGGAAGAACCGTATTTCGCTTTCCACCCGTCACGCTGATCCAGGTCACCATCACTTCTGCCCTAAAGTGGGATTACAATACCGAGCAGCAGGCGTACCAACGAAAAGTATCATGCGAAGCAAGTGCATAGAGAGAAATATGTAAAATGCAATGAAAACTTCATAAAACTGATAGCTCTCATTAAAAGGTTTAGTCGAAACCCACTGGGCACTGTTCTGAAAACGCTAATTAATATCGTGTACTGCAAAAACAATTCGGTAGCTTTGCACCTACATATATCACTTGAAATGTTGACTTCACAGTATGACGTGGAAACGTTAAAATAGTGTAAAAGTAAATTATCAATATTATTTGATCGAGTGATCGATAAGTTTTCGGCTAATATGAATAGAGTTTAGGAAAAACAGCTTTGAAAATTTTTTCAAAATAGTATCACAGGAGAAAGGATAAGGAAGAATCGTTAGATTTTTGACTTTCTTTTACTTCCAAGAAGCTATGAATAGTGGAGTGGTCATAATAACATTGAGCAAATTCCAGTGTGTGATTTTGCAGTTTTTGCTACTGTGCTACTACGCAAGTGTCGCTTTCTTCATCTTCTCAGTTAAACGTGGTCTTTTTACCGGTCGCCTATATCGAAAGTCGGCATCCTTCAACCTCCTTCGCAAAGTTCTGTCCGTAAGTTCCACACTAACATCATATACCATTTTATTGAGTTCCCGCAAAGGTGTGGTCTTCCTTTTTCGTCCACAATCTCCCCGCTTTGAAGAAGTCACCGACGAATTTTCCTTCACTTTCTTTGCTATCTGGACGACAACATAAGGTGAAACTCCTTGCAGATGAGGAATTTGTCTTATTGAGTGATTCCCCGCTCTCAGAAATTGCACTTTTTATCTCATTGAAGATATTTTGGAATTCGAACCAAACTAAGACAAATTTTTGAATTATGACACGAAAAGAACACAGTTAATTAATCTGAACAACAATTAACAACTGGCACCTCTAATGCCTTTAACTCTGATTTTTATACTTTGTTAATAGGAAAAGGGATCAACCCATCATTTTATTACGTAAACCAACTAGGTAATTCCGAACAGTAACCATTAATAGGCTAACGACTTATCCAAGAAAACAAGACAAAGACAATTGCAGGTAATCATGAAATTTACAAGTGTTCGTAATTTTTTGACCAGGGACTGTATGTTATAATAGTTATTAGTTGTATTTGACGCACTTGTTACGCTTCCAGAAGTAGAGAAAGCAAGGCGATTTTATTAAGGATGCTACTTGCCCATCAAAAGTAGGCAGGATCACAAAAAGTATTTCGATCGAGAACACGGAGCTTGATCTCATCAGTGTGGCTGACGTCTCGGTGTCTCTACCGCAGACACTCGGGAGGATCGAACAACCATCCTCTACTTGAAATGACTTGTCTGTTTATATCCGTCAAGTACAAAGATTAACATCATCTAGGTATTTGGAAGAAAATTTTTACATTGCCTTAAACTAAGCTATAATTGAAAAGAGTGAGATAATGAAGTTAATAGGAATATAAGGAGCGATAAAAAATAAATGATAATAAAAGGAAAAAGAAGAGAAATAAAAAGAAAGAAATAGAAGGTTACAAATTCGTGGATAACACAGCCACACAAAAAAAAAAAGTGGGGATTACTTTTGATGCCATACGTCATATCCGTACTATTTTGGCCTGCTGAGCACGAATCTGTGACCAGAATTGAGCCGTGACGTCGAGAATTTTTTCTAACCTCAAAAAATGGGTTAAAAACAGGAAAATCGTGGAAAATTCACTCGTAAAATTCGGAAAAAATTTATTTTTAACATTTAAACCTATATTCATATGAATTGAGACCTGCTGAGCACGAATCCGTCACCAGAATTGAGCCATCACGTTCTGATTTTTTTCTTAAATTTTTTTTATTAATTTTTAGAAAAAATCAGAACGTGATGGCTCAATTCTGGTGACGGATTCGTGCTCAGCAGGTCTCAATTCATATGAATATAGGTTTAAATGTTAAAAATAAATTTTTTCCGAATTTTACTCCACGATTTTCTCTGTTTTTCTCTCTGTCACGGCTTAATTCTGGTCGCGGATTCGTGATCAGCAGGCCAAATTACTACGGATATGACATATGGCATCAAAGTAATCCCCACTTTTTTTTTTTTTGTGTGGCTGTGTAATCTAAGAGACTTAAAACAGACAACGACCGATTATGTGGCACAAACTTTGAACGAATTCCAACAGTAGCGATGACTCAGTAGTACGCATATGGTACGCATATGCAAAAATAGTATGAACAATTGCGTGTTTTTTCACAACTTTTACTTTTTCACAATATTTTTTTGCACTTTCTTTTTTCTCATTTTCCGGTTAGTTTTGTTCCTTCATTTTACACTCCATTCGTACTGCACCCCGCTCCTATATGTCTATCTCACCTTCTGGACATGCTAGATGAAAAAGTTAAACACATTTTGTTAGATCCAACATTGTCTACTTCAGTTATATCAACTTTTTTCGTAAAATGAATACTTTTATAGCGCGAAAAAGGACGTAACATTCTGCAACCAAAGGTTAAGCCGCTAGAGTGGTGCAAATCGGCGCAAAAAGTGGTCATAAATGCTTCCGAATTAAGCCGATTTCAGTCCATTTAGGCGGATAATTGACTACAAAAGATGTAGTGTACCGAGTTGGTGGACAATATTTTCAGGGAAGATTCACTATGCACTGATGAACCCAAATATCACTGGTTGCCTCCTCACTTCTGTTCCGTTGACCCTCTCCTCCTTCACTTCCGGCGTTCAACTTCAATGAACCTCCAACCTGCCAATTCTCATCGATATCGGTTCAGTTTCAGGTTAAACCGCGAAAAGGCAGCAAACAGACAGTGTTTAGCCTCTTGCCAACATATAAAAATATAAAAGGGGGAAGTGCCAGAATTCAAACTAGCAGTCAAAGTTTACATATTTATTATAAACAGTTATTTTTAGCATACAACAAATTGTTTTAATACCTTTTACCCAACCCTCTTTTCATAAAAAAATGTTTTTGGATACTTGTCTACGCTATAAATAATTTTTTTTTTTACTTCTGCACCCCCTCCTATATGTTCCAGCCAGGGTTGTGGTCTCATTAAATTAAGCATCTATTCATACACAATAGCCGCATCACATCACTTTCAACTATTCTTAATACTTTCCCCCCGTTTATACTAATCAATATTTTGCAAATCAAATCTACTCGACTCATCGATCTGAGTGGGTTTTGAGTGGTCGTACACTTTTTATTTACAAATGGATGCTAGGGGGCTAAACAACGTTGGCCAGGTCTTGCTAGTGTTAAAACGACTTCCATGTCATACTAGAGTTCATTAAGCTCATTCAAAATGTATGCTCATGCAGGAAATTGATTCATTTATCTGCAGTCTTCAGAATTCCAGTTCATCGTATAATCTTCTAAATACGAATACAAAGAAAAACACTAAAAACTACAAAATTATAAACACGTCCCCTAAGAACTGCACTTTCCACCTTTCAAAGGGAATATTTTCGAATAATCAATTTGTTACGAATTTCAGTTAAGGGCGTATCAAATAAATTTTACAGCAATCACTGCCCCTCGAGGTTACTGTTTGACCTGAAAGAGATTGGCGTATTGCAAGCGGTTACGAAGAATTACCGTAACAGAAGGCGAACTGTCGTATCCGTTCAGTCGTAGAACCTGAAGAATGTTTAGAGAATTAAATAGACTTCTAACGGAAAGGGGTTCTCAATTTTAAAATGTCCTTAATTTTATACCAACGACCAACAAATTTGCACATGTAGATGAACTAGTCAGATATTCAATTTTACCCAATTTAGTTAAAATAATAAGACACGATAGCAAGCTATAGTATTAAGTTAACACATCACATGATGTAACATTCAAACTTCAGTGTTTTAATTTAGTTTATTGCAGCAACAATAGGTACAATAAGACAAAAATATTTTATGTAGTACTGTTCAATTCAACTTACGGTAATGATAGCTAATTCAAATAAAAACGAAAAAAATATAAGAATTAAAACAAAAATGGGCAAATACAAAAATTTAAGTGATATATACGAGGTATGTCCAGAAAGTAAGTGTACTAGATTTTAATCAATTGGTTACATCAGTACATATGTGAACTATTTTTCCAACTCCTTTGCCCACTTGTTCAGCTCTCCCTTCACTTCCTCGTCAGTTGAAATTTTTGTTCCCACCCATGTGCATCTTCAGGGAGGCTTCAGGCCCTTCAGGGTTATAGTGGGCAAACCAAGTTTCGTCCCCTGCAACAATAGAGTGCAGAAGATCATCACCTTCAAGTTCAGACCGCTCCAAAAACTGTTTGGAGGTTGCCACTCGATTCTATTACGTTCCTACGTCATCTTGCTTCCATCTTTTTAGTTCGCTTTTTAAACAGTCCGGTTTTTGATATATTCTATTTGTTTTTATTGAACTAAAAGGTCAGTTTCGTTTTATCAATGCATTGTTAGTTCCTGTCTATAAATACTGTTTTGATGAGACTTATAGAGCTCTATGTAGGTTTCTTTAAGTTTCTATCTGCATATTTCGTAGACGGTCTAATTCTTTAAGGGAATTTTGATCATGCAGTAGTATTAAAACAAAACCTAATCTATGACTATCACACGATTTAGGCAAATCGATAGACATCTCATTGATTAAAATCCATCCATCCGTTAGGATGCTTCGAGGCTATAAAGAATGCCCAGATACGCATAAAAACAACACCCAAAAAAACATGTTTTTTCTCGAGTTTTTTGTCGACGATCTAGAGCACCTCTTACTATTATGAAACAACATATCCAAACAACAATTCATCCAAATCGGTTTAACAGTTTTTCTTATAATAATTTGTCAGTAACTTGTTGTTGCTAATTTTCTAAGTGTTGGCACGACTCAACTACATATTTATTGTTTTTGCAGCCAATTTTTTAACGCATTTAATAGTAAGTAGTGTAGAAAGTGGCTGTCGTTGAGAAAGCACACACAACAGTCGTATCATTCGCAGGGCAATACAATTCTTGGTGACTTAGGTGAACTATGTATCAATTATCTATTGCATGCTCCCCTCGTTTTCCATTTTAAATGTTTGTACAAGTATTTTCATAGCTATTAAAAATTCACTATCACAAATTTTTAGGACTATCTTCAGGGGCTAGGAGAAATTATTTTATGCTCTTTAGTTCGTTTTAAAAATGTGGTATATCAAAAATATTGTTTTAATTAAATAATTATTTTTATCTTTTTCCTCCTTCACTTATCAAATTTTTATTATTATTTCTTTCTTTCTCTCTCTCTCTTGCTCTTCACTAAACTTTATTTCTTTATTTTTTTTCAATATAAAACCTATTGTAAACTGTCAACTAATTCGTTTTCTTCAACTTGTATCCAGTTCTGAGACATGTTTAAAATTCCAAGACTGTAGCTCATCGGGAAGTTAGTTTAAAAACGATTGCAAAATTTGTGCCGAACAGACAAACAGACAGACAAAAGTGGTAAATGGATATTATTAACATATAAACGATATTTAAGGTTTGCTTCCAAATTTCCAGTTTAGTGTATTATTAAAAACCATAGAATTAGTTTACCAATTCGCGGTAAGAAGACATTGATGAGCAATATTTTAAATAATTACGAAACACCATTAGAGTCGCACTTTTCGTTTTTTTAATATGACGTTATGCGTTAAGTTGACTGCTTAGCTGCAGGCTACATACTGTTCTTTTTTCACTTGAAACGTTTATTGCTCCTATCTAAATCAGCAATATTTTAAAATCTAATTGGCAAGTCGATCACACTGAATCCGTCCCCAGCTCACATTTATTTCGAACAAAAAAAAAATGAAAAATAAATGTGATTACGCTCGAACAAGTTCAATATGTCAGCAGAAGACGTTCTTCAAAAATACAATATTTCAGCGGAGTCGGTGATACCTTATGGGGTGCGGAGAATTTCTTTCCGAATACATTTGCACATCTCCCAGGAACAGGCCGTCGTTTCTAATAAAGTCACATTTTCAAATCCTGTTTTTCCGGCTGTGAACTTAGGGAGACTTGTACCGTGACAGCATTCATCTGCCGGCTCCACGACATGTGTAGATGTCAAATCAGGCCAACCCTTCAACGGCGCGAAAATTTTCAGTAAATTTAAAATTTTATCCCTGTTTATCGTTCGCACCACACATTTCCACTCACCCTTTCCGAATCTCTTCCTGAAACTGCTGTTTGGGACGCCCGTTACTGGCTTTATTGCTGCAATATTTCAGCATTTTAAAGTTTATTAAATCTTTACAAGACGAGACTACTCTTTAAGGCCCAAGGGCCCGGACCCCCTTGGACGTTTTTAAGAGAGCGCCATTTAATGCACTTGCACCGGCAAGTAAATTCCTAATGACGAGGGGCTCGTGCACTCCACTAGAACATAAATATCGTTTCAATGCACGGGACTGTGATGCCTGGGATAGATCTAACCGAGCGACTACCGAGGGCTGGTGCCCGAATGTTCAGAGATGCAGCAGTACCATATATTACACTTGGCCTCTATGGTGCACCAGTAAATGCGTGCCGATGTACACGTGCGGTTTTGATTGAAATTCTGGAGGTGTTTCAATTAACCAACCGCCGCCGTCCCATTAGAATTTCATAATAGACACGACTGTTAATTGATAACTGCTGTTGTTTAGTCAGATAACGAAAGCAATGACGACGTACCAGCTCCTCAATACTCAAGCCATTTGCATTACTGTGCAATGTCGACTGAAAAGGGTCACTTTTAAACTACTTGAGATGATTCGATTAAATTTTGGATTAAATATAATTTGGAATCTACAACAAATTCCCATTTATTTAATCCGAGTACAAGCGGGGTTATCTAGTCTGGCTTAACACTTCTAAAATATTATATTACATATAAATATAAGATGAAAAGTGCTGCTACTGTGTAATAACAACGTAAAGGTACAGTTGTGTGTAAAAATATAAGACCAGCATGAAATTTTTGGTGTATCCAGTTTTCCTCGATCTCTTACAAAAAGAAATTCCACTCGAATTCTTAAAATTTATTTTCAACTAAACAAGCAAACCTGTATGTTTACAATATAAAATAATTCATTGAAAAATAAAACTTTTCATCCATCAAGTGCTGTGTAAAATGATAAGACCATTATACATTTCAAAATTCAACCTTTTCAATAATAACCTTTTGCTCGAATAGAATCGGTAATCCTTTGAGGCAAGGATTCAAATAAATTCTTGAGCATTTCTTTGGTGAGCTTAGCCGTTCTTCCGCCAAGACATTCTTCAATTCCTCCACTGTTGCTGGCTTTCTTTTTGCCGTTCTATCCCCTAAGACCTTCCAAACATTCTCAATAATATTAAGGTCCGGGCTACAGGCAGGCCACGGCAAATTAGTAATATTAATGTTATGGAACCAATTCATTGTCCTCTGAGCTACGTGAGGACGGGCATTGTCCTGTTGGAAAACGGCTCCTCTTAAGGGGTTATTACCAGCTCAATTTTTTCTTTTTAATTTTTTTTTCTATTGGCTTAAATAATCCCTAAACATCTTTCGAATCAAATTAAACTTTGTAGAAGGGTGGATTTAAATGTTAAGATGTCTCTAAACCAATTTTTCCGAAGCCACTTTTCCAATTTTTTTTTAAACGCGTTTTTCTCGGAGCCACTTTTAAAAATCGGCCGGCAGTAGAACTCGAACAGTTTTCATCCGATTGACTTTAAATTTTAACTGGACCTTTGTTATTAAATTATCTATCGAAGTACACACGATTATAGCGATTGTATATCAGGGAAAAAAGTTATAAGCCATTAAGTTCGTCAAAAAAAACGGTTTTTCTTCAAGCAACCGCCATTTTGCGAAAAAAAAATTCTAAAAATATAATCGTGTGTACTTCGGTAGATAATTTAATAATAAAGATCCAGTTAAAATTTGAAGTCAATCGGATGAAAACTGTTCGAGTTAAATTAAGCTGGTAATAACCCCTTTATAAACTTTAGTTTGATTTTTCTCTTCTATTTGGCCGGTGACATGCATTTTTTTTATTTGTGATTGACTTATATGATGCTAAACTATCATCTAGCGAAATTTGAATTAATTCTCCCGTTTTTTTAGTTTTCGATCCAGCCTCCGCTATTGACTAACACTTTAATCGTAATGAATGTTTTATCCAGAAATTAGGAAACGCACAATGCATCGGACATTTCCGACAATATAACTTTAAGTAACGGAACATTTGCCTAGCAGAGTTGCCAGTTAAGGCTAAATTCTAAATTGTGTTCTGGTCTTATCATTTTACATAGCACTTGATGGATGAAAAGTTTTTTTTAGATATTGTTTTTTTTTAATGAATTCTTTTATATTGTAAACATACAGGCTTGCTTGTTTAGTTGAAAATAAATTTTAAGAATCCGAGTCGAACTTCTTTTTGTAAGAGATTGAGGAAAACTGGATACACCAACAATTTCATGCTTGTCTTATATTTTTACACACAACTGTATTTACAAATATGAAGATGTTTTGTTAACTCTGTATTGTTCCGCAATACGCATCTATAAACGTAACGTACAGAGTTATGGTAACGGAGTGTTCATAACATATTTTGTCACAAGTAAACTAAATTGAACAAAAATAAAATCCCTGAAGGACAGTGTGGCAAATTAAAGAGACAAAAAAAAAAGTAAATTAAAACAGTTCTGAAGATATGCCGTCGTTGTTCAAGCGATTGGAGGAAAATAGGTTTGAGTCTATCAGAATATGGAGGTAAAATTAAATTGTTTTGTCAGGGGAGATCACGTAGCGCAAACCTTAGGAATCTTCGTTGAACAGCTTTAACGCGGTTGATATGAAGCTCATAAAAGGGGACCAGACCGGACTGGCATGCTCAAGGATAGGTTTAACAAATGTGCAGTAGAGGAGTCGACAGATGTAGGGGTCAGCGAGTTCCTTAACCCAATGAAAATTTCGAATTGACACACAAATCTCTCGCTTTGTCCACTCTGGTAAGAGACTATCCAAAAATAGTGTGGGTGAAAGAAGAGGATTCATTTACGTGATGATGGTGCATCTAGAAATATTCAAAGGAAGGTGATTAATTATGCACCATCTCTGAAAGGTTTCCAGATCGGCGTTAAGAAGAGAACAGTCATCATCACTGGAGATTGTGCGAAAAAGTTACGCATCGTCGACGTAACAGAGGATTCTCGAATGGTTCGGAATAAGGGAAACATCATTGATATCGATTATGAATAATAGTGGACCTAGATGCCTGCCATACGGTACTCCAGATGTATTTCTGAGTAGTTCAGACCCTCAGACTGACCCGTTGAGTTCGTTCAAACAAATACGAAGAGATCCAAGAAAGAAAACAGGGCGCGAAACCCAAAGCTGTCAATTTATAGATAAGAATATTGGGATTGATCCTATCAAAAGCTTTACTACATTCAATGGCATATATACAGTAATTGGAAAATTCAAGAAGGTTGGTAGTAGTCGATTTTCCTTTAATAAACCCATGTTGAAATGGAATCAAGAAAGGCTTGCAGTGAAAGTTGAGTACTTCACAGACCATAGCTTCAAGAAGTTTAGCGACAGAGCTTAAATAAGCAATGGGTCTATAATTAGATATATCACATTTGTTGCCTTTTTTATGCAAAGGAAAAATCACTGATATTTTCCAAGGCTTTGAGAAGACACCATTACAGAGAAATAAATTAAATGAATAACAAAGAACAGAAGCAAGAACGGTATCACATCTTTTTAAGAAACAAGGTAGAACATCTAAAATTAAAAGACAGAAGTCTGCAAATAAAACGATGAGAAAATTCTTGCAAAATGCCAGTCGTGTTCGTGATTGCTCCACTAACGTTCGGTAAACACGAACACTAAGGGCTTCGCTGTTGTTCTAAAATTGATTATTATGAAAGATTATAATTAAGTTGATTTTAGGAGCACTTAGTAAGATAATTGAACTTGCTGAATAAGCAATAAAAAATAACCTACCTCAAAATTCGTTCCTTTTATTTGAAATTTCACTTAGGTGTTCGGACTTCACCCACCTTCCCGTTTTTTCGTTGATAACTCTAGCTACAATCATGTGATTTTAAATAACGCAAATTGGTGTAATCACATTGGCTAAGGTTGCACGTAGGATTTTTTTTAAAGTAGTGAGAGGTAGACAGCTATATTTTTAGTAATGTTCAGTTTTTATTTTATAATTTTTATTTTGTTTGAATACAAATTTATATAATATAAATTCAATACTTTTTCCCCCAGTTCCTAAATAAAACTTCTACTTATTGTAGTTACCAAAACGAATGGAAAATGAACTTTATTTCAGCCCGTCACAGTGGAGTATACAATTAATTTGTATGACTGTTATTGATTTAACACTAGTTAGTTTTGTTAGTGGGCATACTCCATTGTTATTTTAACCAACAGATATACAATTATTTCTTTAAAATAATTTTTGTTTTTAACTCTTTCAGGGATACACTCCATTACATTTAGCTGTCCAATTCGAGAAGGATGATATTTTTGAACTTTTATGCAACGTGTACAGTAAGTAAATATTTATATTCGGTTAACATAGGTGTGCCAAATGTCTAGAAATATTCATATACATTTTTTAGGTAATATGAAATATATTTGGGTATAAATTGATGTAACAAGTAAAAATCAAATTAAAAGAAACGTTACCAGTTTGTAAAATAAGTTACAAAAAAATACTCACTATTTGACAGATTTTCAGATAAATAATAACGACGAAAATAAAAAGGAAGGCAAACTAATTACTTTATGAAAGCTTGTAGTAAGACACGAATGTACATTTTAATAGTACGGTCTTCACTCTTCGGTGTATTTTGTACAATTTTGCTACCCTGGTAAAAGAGCATGAAAATACCCTTGGAAAAACAAAAAAATATCAGATGGGTGATTCTACAAAAGTAGAACAACTCCCTCATTTTGTTTCTATAGTTTTGGGTGAAAATTAAATACTATTTTATTATGAAGACCAGTGACGAATTTACCAGCAGTGAGTAGGCTGGATTCTAGGGCGGCAAATATGGGGCCAAAATTTGTTTTTATGTCTTACAGAAATTAAAATGATTCATATTATATACCTAAATGCTATTAGGTCCATGCAAAAAATTCTACGTGTAATATGTTTCACCACTTAGATAAATATTTTCTACAATTTACGTAATCGCGTTTAGTTGTGGCGCGGGACATGACCGTTCGCTAAATGTGTCTAGCCGAATTGACTGCACGAGCACGGCGCGGCCGCCGTGGGAGCCGAAGCGGAGTCGTGCTGTTGTAGGCATACGCCGCGTGGTGACATTGAGTTGAGAGAGATAGATATAGAGTGAGTGATACTTTCAGGGTTAACACATTTCTCGTCCTCATTGATAGACTCGTATTCGAATTAGAAAAACGGCAGGAGGCCTACAACAGGTTAAATGAAAACTTTTCATTTCTGACCAAAATGAGTGCCTTGCCTTCATCAACCCTTACGGCAAAATCCCTTTTCTTGGAAGAAATGTATCCTAATGATTTAGAGACTTACTTAGTTCAAGAATGCACACATTTTCAATGCCACCTTTCTTCTGAAAGAATTTTGGTGAAACCAGATTCTGGATCATTGAAAAGTCTATCTTCGCTTCGGCTTCTTCAACCGGATTGTTACCAGATAATTGAATATAATGTTTTTAAACTGTAAGTACGCGCAATAAAAATTATTTAATTACGTTTACCGAATGTACGTTATTGTGTAAGTAGTATTAACTCATACCTTACCCCGCCTTATTAGTAGTACTAGTACATGATTGAGCTTTTATTAGCTCAGAAATATACCCAAAAACTATTTTTTGTGCAATCTTAACTAAATCGTTGGGTTGTAAAAATAATCTAGGAACTTTCACATCGATCCCCTAGTTCACAATCATACTAATTACGGGAAAAAGGTGGTGTAATTAGGAAGATAGTACACAAATCATAAAGTTACAATTTCATTGTCAAAAAAACTTATAATTAATATGAGTGTGAACTAGGGTATCAAATTGTAGAGGTCGGTAGGGAGGCAAAATTTGAATAGCCTACTGGCGGAAAACGTGTAAATCCGCCACGGATGAAGACGTTGGTAATATTACTATTCGAGACAGGGCCAGTCATTTTTCAAACAACTTCTGAGATATCTGGATTTTTCTAAATTTGAATGCCAGAGAACTGACGAGGTTAGGACGGTACTGATTAAATACACCATTTATTGGAAAATACAAGATTTATTTGCTCTTTCACGCAGCAAATATTTTAAAATCGAATAATGTCACACATTGTTATGAATCATAATAACTAGTATCACAAAATGTAATGACTTTAACAATAAACATCAACTCTTTTGTTGTAACAGAAAAATTCTTCTAAAAGTTAAAATAGCTAAATAACATAATGAAAGTCACTTTTCAAAGACATCGAATATCTTCTCAAATTGGTAAAATTTTGTAACATAGGCAGTTTTTTTATTACTTGTTCTACTGGTCCATCGGGCATGGAACTGACGACACGGTACTGATCGTTTTAACTTCGATGATTGGCGATAATTTTTAATTTTTAATTTTAAGTTTATCATTTTTTTTAAAATTGGTGTTATTCGATTTTGTGATGAAATATGTAAACTACATTAATCAATGTTTCATAGTTTGTATTAAAATAGTAAGATTTACAATTAATTGGATATATTTTAACATATTATACAATAACATATATTCGGAAGTTGGGATACGCCCAAGGTACTAATGTTTTGAACATTTATTGTGTTGGTTTTAAAAATATACATCGAAATTGGGTGAGCAGGGACCTTTGGCGTGATTACATAATTGCAAAAAATAATAAAATGTTTGCTCTATTGAATGATGACATCAAGTTACCCAACTTTTGTTGAATAGTTCATCAGAATATAAAGTTGTAAAAAGATGGTTAAAGCTGAGGCGAAGTGATGTTTTTAATTAAAATTAGCATGGACAAAATTTCTTTATAAATGAGGGTACATTCATATCTTTCGAATGTGTGACATTGTGTGTTCATAATTTATAAGTGTGTAGACACTCTAGCATAGTAAATGTGACGTACATTTGTTGTTGGATAAAGTATTGTGATACTAAATTACTACGATACAAGGCCAAACACACCGAAGTATGAATAACCTTAGTATTTTATGAGGCCCTATTTTACGAAACGACAAGTGTGACAAGTAACCAGTAAAAGAGGAATAAAAGCGACCAAGACTATAGTCAATCTGCGATTATTTTTATTGGTAAAATAGGATCACCTCCAAATTCGAAATATAGAAAGCATTATTCTATTGCAAACGTAAAATGCCTCTGAATCTGGAGGAGTTTACGGTTTGTGATTCAACATTAATGCTAATAATTTTAACGTTAATCAGTTTGATTAGTTAAAACCAAAATACTCCATAGAATTGATCGATTGCCAACCTTTCGAACGCATATCCTCCACAATAAATATCTATAGAAATCTACGAGTGCGATCTGAGACTTATAAGACATAAATACATACATATATACATCGACATGAAATGAACAAATTGAGGGCCATTAATGAAAGAAAGGTCAACGTGAAAGTAGTTTGCCTCACTTTACTCACTCCAAATGGGGCGCACACTTGGTTGCACCCGATGCGTGTCCCAAAAGGGGGCATCAATTCAAGTGCTTGGCAAATAAGAAGGTACTTAGCGCTTGTTTGTGGATGGATTTGTCTTGCCGACGGGTTTATTTTTATTTCGTCAGTGATGCGTTGTTGGGCACTGGTTAAATACAAATTGATTGGCGATTTCTTATGTTAACAGAGATTCCTTTGATCGGACGCGCCGCCGTTTGGATAGGCTTATCACTTGTCAATCAAATGTGCATCAAGGTGAGTTATCGGAGTAGATCATTCGTAAACAATGACAGGAAGGCGGAAGATTGATTTAAGCCCCGTTCCCCTTCGGCGGCATTTGTGTTACTTCAAACCCGATAACTTTGAAGTTGCTAAGATTTCTTAGTTCCTTTTTTTTTCAAGTAATATTGACTTAATCTAATTTTTGTGTCGAGTGTATTTATGAACTAAATAAGCTTATTAAAACGATACAGTTTACAGATACGAGATTGTTATTATGGAACGTTTACTCGGAAGCTTCGATTGTTGTGTGAAGTTCAATTTCATTTTTTAATTGCGATGTTTGTATTCAGGGTTTCAGGTTCATAAATATGTTCGTCCAAAATAAACGTATTAATGGCGTAGAAAGTAAAAACAAAAGTTAAAGAAAATTAATAGACGACAAAGGACAAAACAAAAATTTTTTTGAAGGATCGGCCGTAGCCGATGTGTTATTCGTATTTTTTTGAAATAATTCAGAGTTATATGGGAAAGCAAATAGAACTGGGCGAAAGAAGAAGCTTTCTTCGCGAGATGAACGGAGAATTTTACGGGCTGCCAGTAACTTGACACTTAGCGAAATTAACTACACTTTCTAAAACAAAAGTGTGTAAAACGACCGTCTGGAGGACACTTCAACGAGATCCTAATATTCGCAGGTCTAAAATGAAGTTAGACCCAAAAGTTTTAGAACGTCACATTGCAGCCCCATTAAAATTTGCAAGACAAAACATGGGAAGGGGAAGAGACTGGTCATCGGAAGGCTACACAACAATTAATTTCTGTGCATTATTTAAATAAATTATGAACATATGCAGGTTATTTTGTCTGACGAAAAGAAATGGAACTTAGACGGCCCCGACGGTTTCAATTCATACTGGCGAGATTTAAGGAAAGAAGTCCGACATTTCTCAAGAAGAAATTGTGCTGGTGGTTCTGTCATGGTATTGGGGGCGTTCTCCGCGGCGGCGGGATGCTTAAAACTGACTTTTGTCAAGTGCCACAAAGCAGTCTACTGCCATTTTTACGATAACATTCTGAGAACAGGAAAACGCCAGAATCCATACCAGTAGAGAAACCATGGGTTGGTTTAGCAAAGAGTCAATTGAGGTGATGGACTGGGCAGCGTACTCTACAGACATTAACCCAATTGAGAACATTTGGGGAATACTGATAAGGCGGGTTAATGCAGAAAATCGACAATATGACTCTGCCGAGAGCCTTAAAACTGCTATTCTCATGGAATGGCAAAAAATTGACGCCAACATTTTAAATCCCCTTATGTTATCAATGGACAAACGAATTTTTGAATTAATAAAGGCCAATTATTATTATCATTATTTTTTCAATGAATAAATCTTCTTATTTGGTTTGAAAATCTAATGTCTTATAAATATGAAACGAGCAACGATACAAAAGCAACAGTTCTTAAGAATGATTCATAGGGAAATTGCCACATAAGTGTTTCTCCAACTATTGGTGTACGATTTGACATAGTAAATTGTTCTTAGGCAGAAATAACTCGAATTTTGATGATGGCTTGTAAATATGAAACGCACTGTATGTATATTTAATGAAAAAAATTGTTGTTGTTTTTTTCCAGAGGCCAACAGAGACTTAACAGATTGGAGTGGAAATAAGCCGCTGGATTATAGCAAACAGAGCACTTCAGTGTCTGCTTCGACTTACAGTAGTGAGTATAATCTTCCAGAGCTTGGGTTTCCAGATCACATACGCAACTATACTGCTGGTGGTATCTTAACTTTTCCGCGCAAAAAACGTTTGCATCATCGAACTTCGACTGCTTCGCTATTTTTGCAAAGAACACAATCTATGATATTTCCCAGGGACAGAGAGGAGTCCAACAAATTTTCATCAGTACAGAAAAAATCCTTCAGGCGGTCGGACCCGCCAAGAGACTATACAAGTCCAACGGCAGCATCAAGTCCAACATTAAGTGAGGAATTTAGCGATGATGTATTCACATTTAATAGATTCCAAAGCAAACGTTTTTGGCGCCAAAAGTTCAGACCTGCCGGCAAAAATAATTCACAAGAAGTTGCTTCTAACTAACCTAATACAGCTGGATAACATTTTACTGCTTTCGTTACTAACTTTCCTAAGCTGATTATTTTTTTGCATTGGTATTTTAAATTGTTAAATTATGTTGCTGTTATTGCATGTTAATGGTTGACTTTTATTAAAATTTTGACTTATGGTAATTTTTGTTATTTTATTTTGTAGCCAATTCCAGCATTAAATCCCCAAACTAAACAATACATTTCCTTACTTTTTCTTCACTGATTTAGCTTATATTTTTGAGAACATTCAAGCCTTATCATATTTTAATTTTAAAATGAAAACGTAGGTAAGATGTTCCGCATTTCATTGCCATAAAAATCAGAACTAATCTTGGTTACAAAATTGTAATCATATATGGTACTCATATTCCATTTCTGCTTCGCTGGGAATAATAAACTTCCACAAGTTTGGCAAAGTCGGGGAGAACGATTCTTAACTACGCTTTTTCATACAACTGATTACTTCAAAATATAAATAATAAACACAGAAAATCAAAAAAGTAACTTCAACTTAGCTGATTTTTTACCTGATGCTTCCAGTATTGAAAATCAATGTCATTGTAATGTTGCTTAGAAAGGACAACATTGATGAAGTCGACTCGTGCATACCTAGTATCTACTATGGTGGGAGACATAGAAGCACTTACAGCTCCGCAAGAAAAGTGCGGGAACAAAAATATTGAAAATTTCCAACAATTTGCAGAGTTAATTGACCCCTGAATACAATCAACCGCGAAGTAATTAGACCAAACAATGCTGGCTTATTTTAAAATGAGACGAAAAATACATCATTATTGTGAATTTTTAAGAGACGAGGACCGAGATGGGTGCCCTGAGGAACTCCACATGTGTTATTTATTTCCTTAGAAAGAGTTTCACGAAATTTCACTTGCTACGAACGATTGTTTAAATAAGAATGAAGTTAGTTAACTTGTATATGAGGACATTGAAGTCGATTTTGTTGAAGGCTTTACAAAAATCATTGGAAATATAGTCGATTTAAGCACAACAGCACAAGTTAGCGATAGTTTGAAATGTTGCACTTATTGGCTTCCTTGTAAGAGTAACAGAAATTTTCCACTGTCGTTAAATAAAGATATGAAGCAGGTATACCATCAGCACCGCACTAGAAACTGTCATCCATATTATAAGTATATTTAGAAAGAGACTCATCGTCAAATACAAGGTCCTTAAGGCCCAACCATAATCGACATAACTTAACTTGTGCGATCTTAGCTGGCTTATGAACAAACCCATAATATACATAAATGAGATAACATGCGACTCTTCGTTAAATTTTCGTTAATCACGTATGTCATACGACTGAAACCGTACTTCACATAAGGAGCAATTTAATTTGCTTCTTAATGTCAATGCGTCATTATGGTTTGCTTAAGTTACCATTTGACAGTCATCAATTTTGTTATGTTTGCTATGTCGATTATGGTTTGGCCTTTGGTCTGAAGAGAAGTTAGCGGAAGCTTCGTCAAATGGGAGAAATCGCCAGTGGGTATCTTACAGAATCATTATAGGCCAATATATGCTTTCAAGAGAAAGTGATCCTTTAATTTCATCAAACTTCTGAAAATTGAGGACACCAAGTGCAAAAATCGCAGCTGCTTGCAATGTGCCAATCATGAGAAGACCTCTTTTGATAATAAAAATCTGTTGCTACTTTTGTGATTCCAAGAGTGGTAAAATTGATTTATTAACGTGGTTTATAATTACAATTAAAGTACATTTTAGAATAATCCAGTAAATACATGTTAAAAAACACTCTAAGATTTTCTATGATACCAAGTTAGGAATTTATTGTGCCATCATTTCTTCAGAAAATTAAATGCAGCACAACTGATATCTTGGGGGTGATAAAAAATTATGAACTTTTGTTTTTTAACCTAAAAATTACAAGAGCCCTAGATCATTAGATTCTGATAATTTTTCGCGGATTTACAGTGATTTAAAAATCAATAAAAATTTTTAGATCTTTTCTGTCATCCCTTAATTCGATCCACAACAGTAGATTATATGTATATTTCCTCTATAACGCACTCTGAGACTGGAAGCGTGGGGTCGTGGAATTTTTCGATCGGCAGTCTAGCACTCGTACCACTCGCTACTCGCTAGCTAAATTCAAACTCATGTTTATTTATGTGTATTACAGAACTCAGGAACATTTTCTAGACATAGTCCATACACAGTATGTGGATATTTTTACTTGCCGACACTAATCACATTTGACTTCTGGGGGACAAATATGTATTTAGGTTGAATAAAAACATTACTCGTTTCCTCTGAAGTGAGATTTGGACCTTTAAATGGTTATCGGCGAATATTTCGCAAAGGAAAATGTATTTGAAAAAAACGTTAACTGCCACTTGTCACTTGTTCCATGCTATCCAAGTATATAATTTTAAATTACATCTACATATTTACATATATCTTTTAAATCGCTTGTTTCATATGTATGCATACTTCTGAACTCGAAGTTCTGTCATACCAAAGGCATTATTGCATTCATTATTGTTAATACATCCCTCATAGCAATTCTATAATTTACAAAGGTGGACTTAAACCATAATAGCAAATTTTAAACGTAACTGCTGTAACTATACATATACTCCGATTAATTATAAATTATGTAGAAGACATTTTTTTTTGTTTTTCGCTTCGATAATATTTTACAGCTACCAATAAAAGGTTTTATTATGATGCATGTGTGCATGTCTTTGATAATAATATCAAGTAACAATTACCAAAAAATAAAAACAAAATTTTATATACATATATCTATTTTATACTTTCACGCATCGGCGATTATAATTCATGCAGAAATTCAAGCCATGAGATTGAACGTATTGAGTGGCTCATCTTCTTGGAGGCAAGTTGGTGTGCATTTTATAGTTGATGTGTTCTCATAATTCATTTTTGGTACCTAAATAATACTTTTTTTGAGTTCGATGCATTGTGTGAATCTTTATATTTATTTTGATTTTATTCGTGGCGAAGATTACAATTATCTTAGGTTTAGCGTGCTTATAAAAGACTAATATAATATTTTATTTAATAAGTTCTTAAATATATTTTTAATTTTAAATTCAAAATATGATGTAGTATGTGAAGATAGGATGGTCCAAATATAGAAGATGAAGATGAGTAACTAAATAGAGAGCCTTAA
Organism: Neoitamus cyanurus; assembly: GCA_947538895.1. NCBI lineage: Eukaryota > Metazoa > Arthropoda > Insecta > Diptera > Asilidae > Neoitamus > Neoitamus cyanurus. Next base: position 4,186,854 of record OX384540.1, read on the forward strand.
TATCTGTCAAAATGGTTTCACGTATATTTCGCGATTTTTTATGCTTTTCGAGATATTCCTGAATTTTTAGATTTCTTGGAAGCTTCAACTCTGACACTTTTGTTTATTTATTTTCTAATTTCAATATTAACGTAATAGCTTTATTTTTTTTACTTAATACTACGCACTGATAACTGATATAAAAAAAAAATAATTTAAAAATATATTTAAATATTTGAAACTAGGAAAAAAACAAATTGAGGTCAGGGTAGACTCCAAACAAAAAATAAGAAAATCATGAATATATCAAGTACAAGTTTTTTTATCTCACCTCCATTTCTTCAAGGTACGAAAAAAAATATTTACGTAAAACTTGAAGGCGATCGGACAATATTAGCCCGTGTCACTGAGCAATCGAGAATTATCACGTAAAATGGAATAGTTTTTAAAACTCTTGGTAGAATATTATTAGATGTTACAGGGAGTGAAAATCACTTGTTATTTAATTCCACAAGTGTGGACAACAATTTTTTTTGGATATTGCTCATCCACAAATGCGAATGAATTTAAAAAACATGATGACTGTTTCGATCAGAGAAAAGCTAAACTGATTTCATCAGCATGGTGCTTAGCTTCTCTCCGGAGAAGGGATAGATATTTTAAAGTTGTTCGTTTCTAATGAATGAGCAACATTCTAAAATAATTTTAAATCACACTTATGGAATTTAATAACAAGTTATCTTCACTCACTTTAACATACATTCATTTTTTTATTTTTTACTTGAAACAGTTGTAACGGGGTAACCCACGGCAACGATAGTGGACGCTATGCTTATTTATTAGATTTGGGCCACAATATCAAGTTGCAGTATGTGGTGAACAGCTTTTGCGTAAACGATTTGGAGCTAAGAAATTGCGATTATATATTACTATATAATATTCCTTCAAGCTTTCCTGTGAGCGCAAGTGAAACCTAAGCATTTAACTCTGTTTGAGTGAATATTGCTTATGCAACAACAAATTGGTATTGTGAAATAGCACAGTAAAAAGTAAAGATTTCCGTGAATGAATGAATATATACGGATTTTCGGGGTCGCTGATCTCGAATATATATATTAGATATGTTTTTAAAAGACGAATCGAGTAGGCTCAAAAGAGCAAACGAAGGAACCGTGCGGAATTAAAAAAGCGTGTTTTAATTAAAATATAAAACTTATTTCATTTTGTAACGCGCGGGGAGTTGATTTTTAACATGTAATAAGTGATAAAATTTGTGTATTTATATTAAGCAAAACTGGTAGACCACATACAGAAAAACAGTTTTCTGACCAGTTTTAATTGTCATTAACTCACATTAGCTGTGTTTTTTCATATACTGCTCTGGATCAGATTTCACAGTATATTTTGCATTGTAATTACTTTTTTAAATAGTTACCTATAACAAAACTTTTTAATTAAGACAAAGGAACATCAAATTGCATTGACTTATACCCACTTTGCATCAAAAAATTAACCCAATAATTTATTTAGTTCAATTTGTGAAGTTTTCATGGATAAAAATCAAGGCAATTTGATACCCTTTTTACAAATTTTCAAATGTTTGGTGTAGGCAGCAGTTTTAAAAATCCAATTCAATGATATTATCCAGAGCAGGATATGAAAAAAAATGCAGGTATTATAAGGAATGGCCCGGGACGGACCGGATAAGTTGACAAATTTCAACTTTCGACGGAAAGCATAACCTCAAATTGTCATCAGATGAATAATCAGGAAAAGTGTGTTTTGTAGATCATGCAAATCAAACACAAGCCCGAATTCATTTCAAAAAGGCCCAATAAATCATCCATTTCTTGTTCACAACTGTTAGGGAGGTGACAACCGTATTTTGACTCCAACTTCATGAATTTTTTTTGATCGGGAGCAGAAAGAGATAATTCTTATTTCTTTGGTATATTTATTCGACCTTTTCCTATAAAAAAAAATGTTTTTGTGGGTCCGCGAGCATATTGAATTTGAGGTGTCCGAAGCGCAGATGCAAACGGTGACCACGATTGCCGCCCTCTGGGGAATCTGACTGAATTGTTGAAGGTTCAGTGGAACTCGAGATATTGTGATCACCAATTTTTAAAAACATAGTTTCGAGAAAAACGGGTTTGAAGTTTTGAAATATATATGTATATAACATACGTATCACTTGCGGCTGCATGCTCGACGAACTTCTAAGCCCTGTAACTTCTTTAATTGTACGAATTTTCCGAAACCCTTTTGCAGGCATATTCTTGATGGTTTTCGGAATGCGAAATTTTAGGAACGTGACGATGCTTGGTGCTATGGATGTAATCGGCACTTTATTCTTATGGAACGAATAGTACAGTCATTTGGTGAGAAATATAGTGGTTACCTGGAAAGTTTTCCGGGAGTTTTGAAAATTGGTAAGTTTATAGATTTTGAGGTGCTCTTTCCGAATTTCGACTTTGCCACCTCGTATTTATGCCGCTCGCGCCGCCATATTGGAAAAATGGCCCCTAAAAGGAGTTTTTTGACAATATCTCCTTTCCGACTCATTTTACGATAAAAACAGTTATATACAAAATGAAACTAGAGCCAATTGCCTACAATTCATGTATCTACCTTTTTTTTCATAAAGTCAATAGTTTTGGCGTACGAGCGCCGCAAAGTGTACTCCAACACTCATTTTGGCCAAAAAAAACTTATTTGCACACCACCTTGAGATAGAGTAAGTGGCGCGTTTTTTTTAAAGTGGTATCCCCAATAGGCCTAATCCACATGCAACTTAATGTGCCAAAATTTAGCGTATTCTCCTTCGCTTTATTGTTCTCGATGGACCAGGTGTTGCAAATTCATCATCTGTAGTACCAATCGAAACTTCACAGACCGGTATTTCATCTACATCATCCGCGATGGGAGTATCAATTTCATCGCAATCCTCTTCGTTCTCGATTTGATCATATGTTTGCTCAATTATAGTCTCCGTTTCTTCTTCATCATCGCTATCTGGTGATGGAACTTGCGATTTACCACAGGTACCGCTACAATTCGTGCATATAACAGAGCACTTTAACCCAGCCTTTCTGCATCCACAAGCTTTCTGACATCCTTTTTTGCATTTGCAAGAAACGAGTTTTAATAAGCTTTCTGGAGCTGGGAGCTCGAGTGTGGTGACAGGAATTAGCCCATTCTTGTTTTTTTTCCACCCCCATTGCTCTGCATTTTGTTCATTCCCATACCACTGCTGAACCTGGTAGTAAGTTCGGAACGAATGTTGTCGTGCTGCTGCTTCTGTTGGTGGTAGCGACGCAATATTAAATTTGCTTTTATATGCTGATGTTGTGAAGCATGCATATCTATAGTTGTTTAAAGATATATTTTTTTTACTTTTCGAATTATTGTAGCTGTAACATATAATTCAAGAAGAAAGCGTTCTCCAGCTTTAGCAATGATCTCTGGATCCGCCTTTGGATTTTTAAATACCTGAATAATCTTGTTTAAATCTGGATTTTTTCGTAGCACATTAATAAATCTCATTTTTCCTTGATGAAATAATGCTGATGTTGTATCGCAGCCACTGAAGGCATGCAAGTAAAAAATATGATCTGCGGCTGCTTTATCTATAATACTTTTAGTAGAATATATTATACATATTTTTTGAGAAATTTTTCCTTTCCCTGGTTTGAGAAAATATATGTTTGAGCGCCTAGAAAGAGCCGTCAAAAGAATAAGAAGATCTACATCTTCGCCGACAACTATTACGAATTCAAATGCTGATGAAACGCTTATTGCAGTATTGATTATTAGCGCATCTGCATCTTCCGTGGCTTGTTTGACCATGAAGTTTTCAGCTTCAAATTTTGTCTTCAACATTCCAATAAGACGATTCTTGTTTGCATCATTGCCCAGGAATTTATTTTGTGACACAGTTGGAATCATTGCTTCGTCAAAAAGTATGTCTACAGAAGCAGTTTTTCGTGATCGTCGGGATCGCTCCGCATATTTAGTACTACGGTTCGCTGAATCTTCCGGATATCCGTCAAATACGATAATGGCATTGGATGTATAGTGCGTTCGAACGTAGGTAACGTATTGATTGCAAATGGATGAAAACGATACGCCGCGATTCCAAATTACTCGGTGTAATAAGTATCCGCCGTCGATTTATATTATATTATAATATCTATATTATATATATAGATGTTATTATTATACTACTAATACTGGTATATTATAGTATAATATAATATCTATTATAGTTTAGATTTACATTAATTTTATAACTCACAAATATAATGAGCTGAAATTAAATGCCACAGGTTGCATGAATAATGAGTAATGACCAAAGCGCGCGTTGGAGTACACTTTGCGGCGATCGTACGCCAAAACTATTGACTTTATGAAAAAATAGGTAGATACATGAATTGTAGGCAATTGGCTCTAGTTTCATTTTGTATATAACTGTTTTTATCGTAAAATGAGTCGGAAAGCAGATATTGTCAAAAAACTGCTTTTAGGCGCCATTTTTCCAATATGGCGGCCCGAGCGGCAAAAATACGAGGTGGCAAAGTCGAAATTCGGAAAGAGCACCTCAAAATCTATAACATTACCAATTTTCAAAACTCCCGGAAAACTTTCCAGGTAAAACTACCAAATGACTGTACTAGAAAGCGTTTATGGCTTTTTATTTTATTATTTGCTCCGAGCAATTCTATTTTAAAAGCCTTCAATAGGGATCTTATTCCTAGAATGCGAGTCAAAAAACTTTCGTTTGCTCGCAACGGTCTTTTGACAAGTATAACCTGTTAATAAATCTCTTCATTACTGCCTTCCTTTTGAAGGTTGAAGAGCAAGTAATTAACAATATCTTCATAAATCTGACTGAATTAAAAATCAGAGTGCAAACTTACAGTCCCCTGCCTAAAATATTGTACTCAGTTGTTATTATTTTAAATTATGTTAAATTACTGCAGTCATTCTTTTGATATTTGCTTATTATGCACGTTTTTTAAATATTCTCTCTAGTAATCCTTTCACTTTCAAAAGTAAAACAGTCAAATTTAAAAACAAGGTAAGTTTCTCGTGTGAGTACAATAATTTAGCCAGATTATAAAGAGCAGCTGGCATCAGGCACTATGATGCCAAATTTTGAATAATCACATTGCGTCAAATGGTTTATTTGTACTGTGTGTGTAACTTTTAAATTGTATGATTTTAAGGGACTATATTAGGTTTGTTCCATGAATTGAGGGCGTGGTCGACCGCAACCAAATGTTTAACCAATCAGAGAACCGATCATTTTTGGGGCACTTTGGCCTTTTTTAAACAGCCTACATTCATTGAATATTTAGTCTGGCCCAAAAGTATCAGAGCAGTTAATTTTCTATGTACTTGTATGTCCTATATGCATGAAATGAAAGGGTCCGCACAAAATCCAGTGGTCTAAAATTGATCAAATGAAACTAGTCTGGACGTGTTCATTGAACGCAAACGCAGTCTAAAATTTCCAAGTTCTGACGATTTCAGCTCTTTATAAAAGCTCATTGAACAACTAAACGTTTTCGGAAATCGTCGGCAGTCGACTGCAATCGGTTATTGAACAGACCTATTATAATTTTAAGTTGTAGAAGATAAATAGGACCAATGTAAGAAAGACAATATGCTCTTAGAACTAAAATCCGTAGTTTAGTCTTCCCTCTGTCTTTCGGTTTCCTTACACACATACTTAGAACCTTAAAAAATATAGCTCCGAAAATACAATACAATACAAAGAATAAATTTAATAAATACAACGCAACTTGGGAGTACCTTAATTTTTTACAAAGAAATTTGTGAAATTAAATTAGAGTATTGAGGTTTTATTTTTGCAATATGTAATATGTCTCTTTTGGGTTTCTATGATTAATTAGAAAATAATAATTAAAAATTTGTCAAAACCATGTCGGGCGTGCTTCAAATGGCTTCCGTGTCAGAGCTAATTATTAAAAATTGCTAAGTACATACTTATGGATATTATTATTTACTGAAAGATTTCTTTCCTGCGACGCGATGCATATTGCAACGAAGCGAGGAGTCATGGAGAAGACCATGTCAATGAACTTTACTTAATGACTTTGATAGCGAATATCCCGTGACTGAAGGGTTAACATCAAAATGTCCGAAAATATGCCTTGTTGCATTTTTTTTGTTGGTTGAATTGTTTGTACAAATTTTCATTGAAAGTACTTACTAAGGGGTATATTCAGAGGTTTTCAAGTATTTTGTATTGATAGTTTAAAAATTAGATGGGGAACGCTCTGATAACAATTTTGAACGCAAATATTTATGTACATATATCGAAAACATTTTTATTGCATTTTAGGAGATCTAGGGGTAGTTGAGAAAAAATATTTTTTTAGCCCACAGTTAACTTTAGTCCACAGTTAACTAAGGAAGTTAAAATTATTTTTAAGGAAATGTCATTATTTCTGTTTTGGGGCCAATCAATCTACGTTCGTAACTTTCATCTTAATAGGTATATAAATCCGAAGGGCTGTGACATACAAAGACAGACAGACAAAGCGAAACTATAAGGCTACAGTTCTAAAAAAGAGAACACATATGCAAATTTGTACAATAATTAATAATTACTTGTTTAATTAATTAAATAATTCAAAGGAGCAATTTTCAATTATTCAATCTTAGAAATTCCATCAAATAAATTTTATGAAAATCCATAGAGTATTGCTTTAGTATGTATTTTATTTATAATAGAGAGGGGGATCGAACCGAGAAAAAACCGTTGTGAGGTCGGAGTTACAGAATGTTATTAGAAATTTACATACAACATACATATTTGAAATCTATACTGCTTAATAAAAGACTAATCTATGAAATTAAAAAAAAACATTTTTTTTAAACTTGCAAACATAATCTATCTTACTTTTCGCGTCACTAAGTACGACCCTAGCTGGTTAAATCAACTGGAGTCATACTGCTTTCCTATCCTTTTATGACATAGTCAGAAAAATGAGAATCTGATTTATTAACTTGTGGTTAGAAAACGCTCAAAGACAGATTTGATATTTTTAAATTTCTACGAAAACTGCTTTTTCAAAACTAACCACAATAGAGGAGATTTTCTTGTGTGCTTTTTAATAAACGTAGAAATACTTAAGGGGAGGGTAAGGTATTAAAATTTTTTTATTCGATTTTCTAAATGAAGAACATTTCAAAAATATTGTGTGAAAATTTGAGACGGTTCGTAGCAAAACTAACGAAGATACAGCAGTTTAAGCAACTCGCTTATGAACGTTTTACTCTAAATTTTTTAGTGTTTAAAACTTTAAGGCGTTTTTCCCACAACTCATGTTTTCAAAGTCGGTGCCCCTCATAAGTTCAAAACTAATAAACCGATTCTTTTGAAATTTTGAACACTATTGCTGTACATAATTTACGAGGTAACACGGGAGAGTTTTTTTCAAATTTGTTAATATTTTTTATTTTATAATAACAAATTATCCGATTTTCTTGGCAAAAATCGCGTTTTTCACTTCAAAGTGTTCCCAAAAATTTACAAATTTAAATTTCGAAAAACCCCTCCCGCGTTACCTGGGCAAAGCGATTATCTAACGACAAAAAATTTCCTTTTTGATGTGAGATGATCCAGCACCGAGTTATGAGGGGCACCGCAATTCTATTTTTTTCTGAGACGCTTCCAAATAATGGCTGCCATTGCCTTATTTTTCAATATTTCTACATGAAAATTTTACAAAATATTCTTCAAATGTTCTACTTTGATGTACCATTAGCTTTAATGAATAGATTTTAACTGAGTTGTCGAAAAAAATTCACAAAAATGTGCCTTTTTTTGTACGAATTAACCTTACCCTCCCCTTAAGCCATCTGCTACAACGGCGGCGCTTCATATCACTGGCAAAAATATAATTACCACAATAATACACAAAAGTTTTTCTACATATACAGGTTGTTTCATCTACCGGGATAACAACCTTGACAAACAAAAAATCATGTTCCAGAGGGGGACAATTGCAACCGTGTGGGAGTTACAACGTGATTAATAAATTCGGGGTGCACATTATTGTTTTATTTTTATCTTTAAATCTAATTAACGCAGCGACACCTGCAGAAAAGATGTACAAATTTATACGTAGAAATTCTTTTGCGAAATGTTAAAAAATCTAAATTAAAAACCAAATTCCCAATTAGACATTTGTAACGTACTATCATTAACTGCAATATTTTTTATTTAAGGAATTAAATCAAAATAAAATTAAAATGTGTATCCTGAATTAATTAATCACCCTGTAACTCCCACACGGTTGAGATTGCCTTGTCCCCCCTTCTGGCATTCCCATTCATTTTTGCCCCCATAGATGAAAGACCCTATATAGTGAATACCTATTAATTACACTTTAAGTTTAAATGAACAATTATTTTACATTTATTTCATTTATTGAGGATTTTCCTACAATCGAAGTATTTTCCAATAAAATTACCTCACTAAAAAATTTGCAGTTCTAGTTTGATTTTTGTGCAAGGATTTTCATCTTGCTATTTAAAAAAGGTCCCAAATGCGTTAAATATTGATAAATTCTAGCACCTGATTATGTACAGGGATATATGTACATATATTAGAAGTAGACTTTCTGAATTATAATTACAATTAAAACCACAAAGGCGATTCGAGGCACAACTCTTTGAACTATCTTTCTGTAATGACGCATGTTGCATGGCTAATACGCTTCTGGTTTATCTTTCACCTGGCGATTTATTGCAAAGTAATAATCAATTATAAACGTAAATTTTACAGAAATCAAGGCAAGGAGAAAACATACAGGTGAGAATGCTCTTATATAATATGTATTATATAGCTTCACTGCACAAACTTCCGGACATACACATGAAACGCCATCTCAGTTGAGTGTATTTTGCTAGATTCCACGAGTGTTTGTACTGCTAGTCTATTATGTTTTCACTTCTTTATTTTAGTTCTGTTTATTGAGCTAATCAACATTAATCTGATCTCTAGAAAAAGATTTGGGATTCCTACGGATTGGTTCTTTGAATGTGAGAGTGAAGAAGACAACCGAAGCCTTCAGCAACTTCTTGGGAGTGGGGGGTGGAAATACGGCCAACAACTCGACAAGTCCCCATCACCATCACCATCATCGTGTTGGTACGACACAGAGGATGACGACATCAAATCGACGGCCAGCACACCTGAGAACAAGTGCTCCACCGATTACTAGCAAACACGATAAGCTTAAAAGTTGGGGCTCCGCCGATAATATACCACAAGATTCAACCAATATGCCGCCACCAAAAAATATCTCCATCAAGAAGCAAAGATCGAAGCGAAAATCGGACTATGACACAACTGGTTATAACAGCATGCCGACAACACCAAACCAACTTAGGGCCCCTATTGGTATTTTATCAGAGAACCCAAAAGGAGAGGCTACTTTTGATTCTGACTCTGATTCAGCATGCGGATTTGGTTCTAATTGGTCTGTTGAACGAACAGCACAAACTGTTACTCCACAGAACCCATCAGCTTTTATTTAGTGCGCATAATCTTTATGTAATGTTAATTTATGACGAGTTATACATATTAACAACATTTTTGTCAAGGAAATTACGTTTTATTTAATTCTAATGCCTTGTGTCTTGGCCTGAAATATAAAGGTTACTTTGAATGGATTTTCATAAAACCTTTCGGTTCAAAAAGCAAATTGAAATGTTTACAAATATATTTCTGTAGGAATAATATTGAAAACCAATAAGAATCCATATGTAAGGGAAAAAAATGCAAGTAGTGACCTCTCAAATGTTATGCTATTAAATAAAAGTATTTCAAATAATTATGCAACAACTTATCAATATTGAATACATATTTTAAATACAGCAAGCGGTTTTTGTGACGGATGTGACGTTGACGTGGGAATAATTCAGGAAATGAACTGCTGTAGAACTGAAAATACTGAAGTCAAAGAGCTATAACGTTCAGAAAATGTAGGTTAATATATTTGAAACTAGCGGACCCGACAGACGTTGCCCTGCCCGACACCTGCCCTACACAACACCTACACCACCTCCTTATTGCACCCCCTCTCCTATATCTCCCAAAAACATAATTTTGTAATTTTCCGCGCAATATTCTTAATTTTTTCTTTCATAAGAACCTTCTCCTGACAATAACAAACACAACAAAAAAAGAATTAGCGAAATCGGTCCAGCCGTTCACGCGTGATGGCGTGACCAAGGGAAATAGGGATTCATCTTTATATATATAGAAGATTACTCTGCTTCCTTAGCTATCGATTGGTGAAAAAATTATTCCAATTCATACATACACTTTTCTTACACAGCCGTTTCAAATTTGTCGGCACCCACCGAAAAAACCAAGTTTTCACTATTTTCACCAACTTTCACCAACCCGGCCCAATTTCCTATAGTGCCTCCTCCTACCCCTGAGATACACTTCTACCCACAACAAAAACACGTTTTCATCAATAATTCCCACATTTCATACTTTTCATCAACCTTTCCTTCACCAACACATTCTACACTACCTCCCCTTTCGAACGCTACCCATAACATGGCACACGCCACGGCAATATATAAAATTCATTACATTCATACCGACTGCAGCGCCATCTGCCGGGCTGATTTGTGAATCTAAACCATCCGGGGCGCCACCCAAACGCATACAAAAAAATTCATTCAAATCGGTCCAGCCGTTCAGGAGGAGTTCAGTGACAACACACGTACAGTAGAATTATATATATAAAGAAGATAAGCGGTAAAAATTTTATCCAGATTGAATAATAATTTGTAAAACGGTTGACGTTTATTTCTCATACCATACTGCTCATACGTGACTTGAGTGTATACGAAAATTGGGGGGGGGGGGGGGGGGGGCTATTTCAATATCGAGAGCTAAGATATTTATCTATCAACGCGACTGATACTAAATAAAAAAATTTTAATAAAGAACAAACAAAAAATTAGTAAACATTTTAGTATCTTGTCTAAAAAAGCATTATTCAAAAGATATTACATTAATTCATTCATGGTAATTGGATTCCTAAATAATTTCCCTAAGGAACTCCACTAAAAGCACGCTAGAAGAACCGCGTTGTTGTTATTGCTCATGTTGTAATTCACCCCCCTAGTCAACATGCATCGTCGATGATAGTTAGCCAACACCCGAAGTAGCTGTACATGTTGCTGAAACCAGAGAAAATACCTAAAAGCCTACCCCATAACCACATAATATTAATTATAACCAGACTGTATTCTGACTCAATCTCGTAATGGCAAAATATCAAGTATTCAGTAAAAACAAAAATCTTTTTCAATCAAAAGCACGAAGAATAACATGTTTTTTTTTCTTTTACGTATCGAAATTAAGTACTCATATAATATAAAAAATATTAATATAATAATTGCAACAATTAACAAGTTATAAGTAACTTTCGAGTTCGCTTATTAAAAAATAATAATTCATTCTTACTTACGCGGCTTAAATCCTTAATTGATCAGGTGGTTTTTGAAAAAAAAGTTTGATATATCAGGAATATAATTTTAAAAGACTTAACAAGAATCGTTTGCAAAGTACGCACCTTTTAAAAAGTCAGAAAAAAATTGCAGAAGTTGATGAGTTATCCTCATTAATTATATTAGATAATATAGCTTTTCAATTTCAGATGCATCTATGTCATACATATTTCAGTGGTTGTATAACAATTTTTAAATCCATCTGCGACAAATTCAAGTGCGGCACACCGACACAGATTTTTCGTCTTCAACAAAGAATATTTATCCGTAGCAAGCTGGACGAACGAATCCAACAAACAAACAAACAAACAAAAAGACAATGGGCACGGCATGACTGTGTCGCAACCGAAGATTGTTATATTTAAAGACTAAGTAGTTGTTCTGCGGGGTTTCTCACTTATTTAAGTCGTCTCACCGCAATACTGCCTTAATTTCCAAATGACGATAGTAGATTCGAGATCATAGATCTCGGAAATCCCTATACATTAATTAACATGAAAATCCGTCCAGGCTCCGCTGTGCTATTAGTTTCACGATGCAGCTTTTCGTCACAGCGATGCAACGTGTCATTTCACTTTCAGTCCCACAAACCATTGCTCTAGTCTGTGACAATTCGCCGCTATGGATTTACTTTTTACAACATTAAAAATACAAATCTCAATCTATATTTTGTAAAAGTGAAGTCTTCACTTAATAGGCATTTTACAAAAGGAAAATATTCAATCAGTAAAATGTACGATGTGGTTATCTGAATGTTATATCCACACTACAGTTACGCTAGTTCTACCATACGTAAAGAATTTCATTTAAAAAAATTAGATCTTGATATTTTAAGTTTTTACCCGTCTCGAAAAAAACCCAAGATTCGGGGCTACCACTAATAATTTTTTTTTAAATAAACAAAATATGTATATGATACTGCAATCTTCAGGATTTTTTCGAAATAGACATTTATTCCGAAATCTAGCTGACCCATACCCGGCGTTGCCCACGCATTTTTCTCCATATTAAAAGTAAGCGACGACCCACTCAAGCTGCGTTATATCGTCCACATACATTGAGAAGGAAATCATTGGTGCACGAACCCCTATTATCCATAATAGTGCTCAGCCTGTTATGCAAATTGTTCAGCCTATGAACAGCTTGCCATCTACAGCCCTCGTTCATCGAATTAGGAACACTCGTAATTTTGTTGAAATGGTCTTTTTATAGATTGAAAAAGACATGATGGAAAAATAATATAAAAATAAAAGTTCACTTTTTGCATAGTATATTTAGTGGTTAAAAAATAACGAACACATTTTGTTATAAAACATACTAATATTTTGTATAACCATCACTTTTTTCTCATGAAAATAACCCAAAAATCGACTACCTCATGTTCAAACATGCACCAAATTGCGAAAAATTAATATTCTGGCCTAAATCGTGGTCCGTGCAGTAGATAAATGGTAATGAAGTATGTGTGCAAAGTTTCAAGTAAATCGATTGAGTATATTTTTCACAGTTTTACAACGCGCATTTCGTTTTTTTTCAACGCACAGTGCTGGAACGGCGGACTGTGGCAGCCGCCATTTTGCCATGAAAATAACAATTGTATACCTCAATAAATAAGAATACAAAATTTGAAATCGATACCTTTCTTCGCTTTGTTTTTATAGCAATTTAAAAAAAAAAGTTCATTTTTCCCGTTTTAACAGTAGAAAGACCCCTTAAGACTTGCCCCACATGCCTGGGTAAAATATATTTCCTTTAGCACTTTGCCTCTGGGAAAATGTTTTGCTTTCAAAAATGTGCATGTTCCTGACTTTTATAGTTTTCAAGATACATATTTTGTTGTGACCGACGAATAAACGGACGGGAAAAGAAATGAGATTTAGTTTGCATTGGCGGTGGAACAGGCCCAGGTCATGTGTCGGATTTGAAAGGTGAAAGAAGAGAAGGTTAAAAGTGGGAGGGTTTAAAAATACTTTTTACGGGTCTGTCCGAATCCAAATCCTCATCTCCGTCTTTGTCTCTTTATGACAGTTAAAGTATTATTATTAAATACATATTATAACATATAAAGCAAAGACAAAAACCTATTCGAATTCGTTTGCTTAGCTTGTAATTTGAGTTGGCTTTGTGAACAAATAAATTTATTAATGATCCTTACTGCCTGGCAACTTGGTTAAGTGTTTTCCTTAAAAAGTTGCTCATTAATTTAAGTATTATACTTTCCCAACTTCATGCAAATCTACCTGACGAAGTCAACCCAAACCTTGACTCGCTCATCAAGCTATGTCGGTCTTAACTGTTATACTGCCTATGACGTCATGAACTGACATAACAAGACAAAGACGAAGACTTGGACAGGCCCTAAATGTACATATAAAACTATTTTCATAGCTCTTTGCGCTAAGATTGAAGGTCAGTATTTCGCGAAATAAATCCTTTGGAACAAGTTCCCTTTCTCACTTTTTTCGAAATGCCCTAAAACCTTATGGAAATGTTCCATTTATGGTCGGAACGACTGAATAAGGTAAAAATAGTTGTCGGAAAGCAATACTTTCCCAAAAATTAGCTTGTTTTCGCTTGTTTTAACACCAAAAATTGAAAATTTCCATACAATTTGTAAAAGGTAAATCATCTGTCAAAAATTATTTTTTAAGAAAAGTGAATTTTTATTAGGAATTCTTTCGTACCGATGTTTAAAAAGTAATTTACCGCACAAATTTCGATTGTACAAAGCAAGGACGATGCGAATAGCCACTCTGAATAATTTTATATCTCGAAAACAGACGTCAAAGTCAATTGATTTTTGCAATTTTTGGTGTTAAAACAAGATAATTTTCGGGAAAGTATTGCTTTCCGACAACTATTTTTACCTTATTCAGTAGTTCCGACCATAAATGGAACATTTCCATAAGGTTTTAGGGCATTTCAAAAAAAGTGAGAAAGGGAACTTAAGCCGGATTCCAATTTCTTTAGAAAAGTGTGAGGGAGAGAAAGGCAAGTCGTAGTGGAATGGTCGGATACTCAGTTATCCCCATATTTCCATCGCCCAGAAAAGATTAGTTAAGAACGATGCACGAAAAGTTACTAAAATTGAACTCCCCACTAGCCGTCAATGTAACCCCACAGCTAGAAAGAAAGGAAAGGAATGTGTTTATACGCACAATGAAAAATCGTCATGTTATCGCAAAAATATTATTATTAAAGACAACTAAGATATTAGTCCGTATCCATTTCAGATTCGGAACTGCTATCACTTTCAGTTTCTTCATCCCCACTGCCTGATGAGCTTTCGCTTCCAGAGTCGATCCATTCATGCGAATTCAAATTGTTAGAAATAATTGTTCTCCATTCGTCTAGTTTATGAAGGTCCAGGGAATAGAAGTCATTAAGCGTATGCTGCTTACTATCCTCTTCAAATATACCTCCAAAAAGGTACAAATTCCCTTTGGATACGCATAGCCCAGCATTCATTCGTGCAGAAGGGTTGGCTTTTGATTTTGATTTATCGCAACTAGCCAGCTTCGTTGATGAGCTCGTGGTGGCTCCCCCAACAGTGACAGTAAAAATACCATCCGTTGTTACAGAGGCTGTAGGTTTAGTCTCGTCCATCTCAACATCAATAACCTTTTCGCCTTTAGGCTTTTTTGGATCCTTTTTTTGAATTTCAAGAAGCCGCCATGAATTTGAAGATAAATCCAAAGAATGTAGGTCATCCCCAAATTGGCCAGACAGATTTTCCTCATCCTCCTCAACATCCATTACTCCACCAAAGCAATAAGCCTTACCATTTGGCGCTACTGTACAACCAACACTACTTCTAGGAAGCGGTCGGGCACCACCGGGTTTTACAGTATTCCACTTGAATTTATTACTGGGATTAGATTCTGAAAATGATCATTAATTATAATCATATTCTCAAAGCATTTAACAAATTTAATTTACTGTCTGGCAAAAGAGCAAACATATCGGTGTGCGTGATCCCACGATCGATGTCTTTTTTTACTTGAGATTTGCTGTATCCACCCCAGACAAGAATGCTTCCATCTGGGCATGCAGCAATACAGCACGCTGACCTAGGTGGCGGCAAAATTGCTCCACCGACTTCGATTTGCAACCATGAATAGGTCTCCATTGAGAACATGTGCACGTCATTAAAATATCTGTATGATTGGTTGTTATCGTGAAATCCTCCAAAAATAATTAGTTTCTTTTTTGCTGCTACCATCCTGTGTCCGCTCCGAGGACTAGGTCCATTGGGGGCATTGACTTTCTCCCACTTGTTCGTAATCAAGCTAAGTGTCCACAGATCCTTATAGTGATAAAACTGCAGTTGCGAAGGACTAGCATGCTCTCCTCCAAATAACTGTAAGGTGGAAGATTTTATTATTAGTATTAATAGTAGAGAAGTACAATTAAACGAAGGACATAAAATATTTGAACGTCACCGTTTAGCTTCAACATAAGAAATCTGCCTTCGTTGTAGCAGAGTGGATGCTCAATATGTATCGAGACAAATGTAGAAAACGGGCAAATGAATTTATTAAAAAAAGTAAGCAGCAATTATCTAACGTAGCGAGCTACTAGCTTGCGCTCTAAACCCATACAATTCAACACAAAATTGCAGCTTAAAAATTTAAGGTGGCTAGCTTCAGTTTTGCTCAAACCTGAAATATTCGGCTGACTTGATAAAGAAAAAAATCTGAAAATCAATCACAGGGACATTACTCCTTGCGTTTTCAGTTTCAATATTGGCAGTCGATCTTGTCGTTTTTACTAAGGCAACTCCAGAGCGATCCAGAGTGCAGCTATATCGAAGACAAAACGACTTCATTGACTAGTTCAATCTAGGGAAACCCATCTTTATCAAACATCAAGCCTAGGTTGAGGCTATAATTGATCGCGATATTGGATGGATCGAATGGTTTTTATGCGGCTTTACTAACGTCTTGTTTACTTACCCAAAGTTGACCTCCGCCAGTTGCAACAGAAACCATTTGGTGACCACTTCTGGGTGCAGGACCAGCAGGGGATTTTATCAGTTTCCAATCGTTCTTCGCAATATTGTAGGAAAACAAGTCATTATAAACAGACACGTTCTGACCGTTGAAAAATTCTCCCCCGAAAATGATTAATTCGTCCTTCTCTGGATGGGCACATATTGAAAAATTCGATCGTGGTGTGGGAGGTTCGCACTTAATTTCCTTAACCTCTTTCAGCCTTGCTTCTTCCGCCTCTAAATTGGCAACTACTTCAGCAACGTCAGTCTACAAATAAATTGTGAATTGAAGCACTCCGACCAGAAAAACAAATACTTACCTCACCAATTTTCGCAAGCAACCGCTTTTGTTTATTCGCCAACTTTTTATCTGTCTTCATAGAAGTCTTCTCGGCTCCTTTCCCCTTTTTCTTATTTTGATCTTTCTTACCCATTTCTTGTTGCTATTTAAACTTGCTGCTATTAAACTTTCGACTGTTTACAGCAGTTGTCAAAATTTCCACATGGTTCTAAAATTGGTCTAAGTAAACATGATAGAGTTAATGTGGCAATAGTCTAGAGCGAAATTTTTATTATAATAAAATTAAACTGATTTTTTAGTCAGGACGAAAACTCGTAACAAACGAATAATTGTAATATCAATCGTTCAGTATTAATGCTAAATTTCAATGGACAGTGATTTAAAATGATTTGTCGGAATGACGCCGATGAATTTGTCAGTAGATCAAAAATCTATCTTATCAACATACTCGAAGGGAATCTGCTACTAAAATATCTTCTGTTCTAGTATACTCTTTCGCTTTCCACTAAGCGGGCGTGGGGCGTGTCCAAGCTAGTATGTTTGACAAATAGACAAATGTGTCATGTTTTGCTTATTTTCGTGTTTTTAAAGTGTTTTCGGTAGTATTTAGATTTAGAAATGCTAATTTTTATCAGTTTAGTGGCTACCCTGCTTTTTGTGCATACAAGCTATGGTTGGTTGCAATTATCGCGTATATTCTAGATTTATTAGTGGTAATAATTATAATAAACAATGATCGATTATTAGCGAATATCTGCTGCTTGTGTATATCTCGGACAATCTGATTAACTCCTAGAGAACGCTGTGCTTAAAATCTTTACCTTGGAGGGATTCTCAGACTCTAGGCAGCAATTTATTGTTTTGACAACGCTTCGCAATGATAATCAACAGGTAGCACGGTGTGAAATCGCTCGCAGTAATTGAGCCTCATTTGCTAAAGCGATTAGCTTCAGGGTAGCATAGCAAACATCAATTTACAGTGAAATGCGCTCGAAAGCAATTCAATCGCAGCAGCATGTACACAAGCGGGTTTTGTCTATAAAAGGGATCCGCTTACAAGTACTTAAATTATGTGCAATCTGAGCCCCTCTATAAGCAATCAAATTGCATGCAAGAAGAAGGAAACCATTTTAAACCAGAATCTAAGACTTATTTAAGAATAGAACGTTACAAGCAGTACTGTAACTGCGATTTTTGAATCTAAGTGAGCCCATGTAATCAGGTCTAAATACAGGGTCAAGTATGAGCATGTTCCAACATTTTTATATTGTAAATAGTTTTTGCATTTATGATAGTTGCTAGACTGGTAAATAAAGTGTGTCTAATGTATACATAATTAAAATGTATCTGTGATTTTGAAATAACTGCATTTTTCTAATAGTAGCAGCGCCAATGACACTAAAGCCTCAGTGATCTGATAGAACGTTTGTTGTCGAATCTTAGCCATTAGGGGAAGCGCTATAGTAAATCTGAGATATAGAAGTCCATGGGTATAGGATACTCTGTATTTAAAATTGCGTATATTTTTGCTTGTAAATGAAATTTTTTTTATTTTAAATTGTGCGTTTAACAGCGTCGAAAACGATGGTACCCATAAAAAAAATCTAGCTGTCTGAGATATTAAAGTAGAAAACTCTGAGAAATCAGAAAATCTTTTTTTTCGAAAATTAACTGTCTCCAAGTTAGTCCAGATTGCAGATTCTGCACCAGGTTGCTTTCTCAATATCTTTATTGACAATCTCTTTTATATGCCCATCCGATATGAATTTCTTTGATAGCACGTATTATTGCTTCAGGAGCGGGAGTTAATACACCTAAATATCTCCCTATATGGCAGGGATCCGCTATCAAACACAACGTTCATATAAATTTGTTAAAAACTCAAAACGAACTACAAAAGTACCGAACCCTGCAACCGTTCACTTCCTTCATAAAAAAACATGCAAAAACTCAGCAATAACATTCTTAGTTGGTACCTACCTACTTAAAATATTAAAATTAGCCTGTTTTTTGTAGTCGGGTTTTTTGTTATTTTTTAATAATATTTTTTTTTAATTTACAACTTTTATAGTTCCATAAAATATGTAAAGTAGGTAAGTAATGTCGCGACTTGATTAAAACAGGCAGTTCGTACGCATAACTAGTAATTTTGCATAATACAACGATGATAGTATTATCTCTACAGACAGTAAAAACGTACAGAAAATCTCTTTGTTATCCTGTGGTAATGCTCATTGTATTCTTCTCGTCAAACCTTTTCATTTGATATCCATGTCATGAGGGAAGTTAAAAAAAATTAAATCCGGCATATTGGATTTAGATTGACGTCACATATATTATTGTATTTTACTTGTCAAACCCCTTCATTTGATATCCATATCAAAGGGAGTTATGTAGGACAAAAAAACAAAATGACAGTTGACGGCGGCCATATTTATTTTTCTTAAAAATTATATACCCTATAGCACTCCCGCGATTAAGGCGAATCTAACGACACCTCATTTATGAAAATCCATCAAGCCGTTTAGGTATACGATGCGCCAAAGAGGGACATCACAACTCTTGCACGCTTCTTCTCCAGGACAACTGGGCCAAATTCATGATAAATTGAAATAACAGTTAGCTTATACTGTTACCGCGTGATATGAATTTTTTTATCTAAACAATATTAATTCCTACATATTAAGTTATTCTATCCAAATAAAATTTTAAAGCCTGAACGGCTCTTGTCATGTTCTAAATATGGGGGCCAACCCATGCACTCAACATTTTCAAAAATCTGAACCCATTTTCCGTGATAATGGATCTCCGGTTGTTTCCAGGATTAATTTTCAATTATGTATATCATTGATTATCCCCAAACTTCTGGGATTGAGTGTGCAAAAACTAGATAAAAACTTGAACACACTTCCATCATGTAATATATCACTTTTTGTTTCGATTTAATATTTAAAATGCTCTGTTGAGTTACCCGAAAGCAACGAAGCGTGAGCCCATCCTCCGCACTCAATGGATGCTGGAATAAAAATATTTAGAGTTTGAAAAGTCAGCAAGCGTTGAGCTCTTTCAACATGCTTTTAAATATCCTATATTCCGAATGGATTTGAATTCCGTCTAATTCAATAATAAGGCTAATTAAAATTCCCTCTTAAACTACTGAAGACTTTGACAGCGCCATCTGTTATATTAGCCTTAAAACTTACTACACAACCCATCCAATAAAATTGGCAGCAAATATTATTCCTTATATTCTACTGCCAATAAAATTCGCGTGTTCATCAGTATTTTACCTGAACCTACTAAGTAGTCTCAAAAATTAAACGTCCAAAGCTGAGGATAAATTTTTCACTGTGGTATTCCACCTCCACAATATCGTTTAACGCAAAGAGAATCCGCTGGAGTATTCTTTTTAAAAATATGTATTGTTACTGAGGTGCACAACAAATGTCTAGGATTTATGTATTATATGAAAAACGTTTGAAAGACACGATAACTTGGTTTTTGAACTATCGTCTATTAGTACCTCCAAAATTAAACGAGATATAACGATTTTGTACTCATACTTTTTCCAGCGCGGGTAAAAGTGCCACAGAGATTATTTCATTTCATTCCTTTTTTCCAGCTCAATACCCTTTGCAAGATGACAACAGGTCAGATAAAATGATCTGGTGTACAAAGACGTTGGAAGAACAATATAAGTGCCAAAATTTGACGAAGGCAGTAGAACGAGACCGAGCATTATTCGGCGATGATTATCTGAATATGACTTGCTTTAGAGCATATAACGCCGATGAATGTATACGACATATCGACAGATACAAGGCACATATAACAACTTTGGACGCTGGAGATGTATTTCAAGCAGGTCGATATCATTCGCTAGTACCGATCATGCAAGAGCGCTTTGAAGGCGGCTTTACCAACTATTATGCTGTTGCTGTGATAAAAGCTGGAACTCTACCTGAACTAGGACGGCTGACAGATCTGAGGAACAAAAAGGCTTGCTTCCCTTGGGTCGGAAGCTTAGCAGGATGGATTATACCAATTTATACAGTACCTATATGCTACTTAATCCCACACATTAATTAATTACTCACATTCATAGCTCCAAAGGGAAGGTGGCATGGAGATTATCGATTGCAACAATCAAGTGAAAACAGCCATTAATTATTTTGGCGATTCTTGTGCCGTAAATGCACTTATTGACAAATACAATCCTATTGGAGATAACTCTGATAAGTATGATTCGCAATATACAAGCATTGTTTGTTGCTTCAAAAGCACTTTATATTTTAGGCTGTGTTCTTTATGCTCAGGTCAAATTCCTGCGGGAAGATGCACGCCTAGTGATCCATATTATGGATATGATGGAGCGTTTCGATGTCTAATGGAAGCAGGAGAAGTAGCTTTTCTCAAGCACTCTACAGTCACTGAAATGATTTCTGGAAATGAATTCAGTAAAATAATATTCGTTAATATTTAACTTAAACAGATTTATTAATTTAATTACAGAGTCAATTTCCCCAGACCGATTTGAGTTGTTTTGCAAAGATGGCACACGCCGGCCAATAAGTGCGTTCCGTGAGTGCAATTGGGGCTTAATACCATCGGACGCACTGGTCGTATCTTCTGCTCGTTTAATGCCCGAACGAAAAAGATTTCAACGATTTTTAGAACGGGCGGTTGAGTTTTATTCATCTTTTAAGCCAGGACAAAATCAGACTGATACATTTGACAAATACAACAGAAATAACTACAACAATAATAACTACAACAATAATAATTACAACACTAATAACCCCAACACCAACTATAACAATAATTACAATAGCAATAATTATAACACCAACAATAACTATTTCAACAATCCGAATCAATATCAAAATAGGAGCAATTATGATGTGTCTTACAGCACCACTAATAATCGCAATAGATATGCTCGGCAGACTATTGGCAACCAATTTGGTTATGATAGGAATAGATTGGGGAAGATTGATAGCGCTTTAACGACGCCGCCAAGTGCGGAAAAGGATATCAATGACACTATAGTTTTCGAGAAATTCGATTTATTTGAATCCAAGCGGTATGGAAAGTTAAATCTTATGTTTCAGGTAAGTAGAGCTAGCTCTTTTTGTACGTGTTATGCTCTCACAGATATATGTATTTTAGGATAGCTGCCGTTCGCTTGCCAGAATAAATGAAGATCACGGATATAGTCAATTTTTATCCCAATCATTAGATTACATTTATGGAATTCGTAATTGTCCAGTTGGTAGGATGACTCTATGTATAACCTCAGATCCAGAAATGGAGAAATGCGTTAAAATGAGAGTGAGTATATTGTTACAAATGGTTAAATATAAGATTAAGGCTGAAAAAGTATGTATACATATCTGCAAACTGTGGCTGATATCATCTTGAATACCCCACACGAGGTAAACGCTCGAACACTTTTTTTTCGAGCTGACGGCAACGAAAATTCGAAGACTAATATTCCGATTGCAAGTATACTTTACCCGACAACGGAGGGGTTATGTGTTCATCAATCTATGTATAAATGTCGCATGCCGGTTTGCTCTACTTACAAAAATACGCTATTATTACGGCATACGACCACGGATATATTTGTTGTACCCTCTATGGAAAAGCAACAAGATAGGAAATTGAATAAAAGTAAAAACTAGGTGTATTAATTACATGAATTTCGGAGAAAATGTGAGGGAAACGTGAATTTTAGGAAACTTTAAAGCATTTTTTTTACTTTCGCAAGTGACTGTATCTGCAGTGGTAGAGGTATTGGTGGCATTTTTAGAAAGCAGATTAAGATGGTAGTTGTTTGGCATGAGTTTTATCGCTGTGTTCAGAAGATAAAAATAAAATAATGTGCAACCGTTGAGATTTCCTCCGCCCCTGCCGTACGATTTTTTGTTCAGCTTGGTAAGATCTCTCACCCCTATCATTTATGCATGCGTTATACGATACACCGTGTATAGTGTTCAATATGGCCTGTACTTAAAAATAATAGAATATTTCTTATAGAAATCATAGCATGCACTTCAGTTACAGGGCCTTTCAATAAGAACGCTCGACTTTTAAATATAAATAAAACAAGTTGTGTGTGAGATACCAACTCCATTTTTATTTTATTTGAAAGAATATTGGCATTAAGTATATAATGTCCGCCGCGGCTTTGCTTGGTGGCAAGATATATTGGTGGAGTGAGATATTGAACCTATCGGAGAGATTCAAACCTACTCGAGTCGAGATAACCATAATAGCCTAGCCAGTACCCTAATCTAAAATAATTTTATCTAGATTGCATTTTTATTTTTGATGTTATGTATAGAACAGAAAATGGTTACTTTCTTACATACAATTTCAGACTGCTTTAAAGGCCCAGTTGTTGAAACCGGAGTTATTATGCTACAAAGGCCACTCCCACATTAATTGCATGCAAGCTATTTCTTCTGGAGTTGCAGATATATCTGTCTTCGATGCTGGAGACGTATATACAGGTGGACTTCAGTACGGCCTTGTTCCATTCATGTCAGAAGTATACAATCTAGGGGAGCCAGAATATTACGTAGTTGCGGTGGGCAAAGAAGATGATCCAGATACGGAATTAACATATTTAAAAGGAAAACGAACGTGCCATCCTGGTATAAACACCGCTGCAGGATGGACTTACCCAATGGCGTATTTAATTTCTAATGGATGGATGCGCCCATATGGATGTGACAGCGTCAGAGCTGCTGCTGAATATTTCACAAAATCTTGTATTCCTGGTGCTATAAGTACAGAATACAACTCTGGACTGCCCTACGATAATATGTGTGACTTGTGCCATGGAACCAGCTTCAGATATTGCAGACGAGATGCTTCTGAAGATTATTATGGGCACACCGGTGCTTTCCGATGTCTGACGGAAGGTGGCGGCCATGTGGCTTTTGTTAAACATACTACAGTTGGTGAAAATACGGGAGGTAGGAGAAGAGAATGGTGGGCGCGAAATACCTTAAATGATGATTTTGAACTTTTTTGCCCAGATGGTAAGCATTTCCAGAAGTTAACCCTTTCTTATTATAATTATAATAAATAAAATAGGGACAAGAGCAAAGTTATCGGATTACAAAAGGTGTAATCTCGGAAAAGTGAAAGCGAACGCTATTGTAACTAGAGGTACTTATGGTTATAACAACACGGAAATAAACGCTTACATAAATTTATTGACGTATGCGCAACAGTTGTATGGAAGAGAGGACTTGGATGATTTCAGGTATGGAAACATTATACTAATCGGAAGTAAACAAACCTTTAATTATTTCAACTGCAGTTTTTCCATGTTCACATCTGTACCACCATACCACGATTTAATTTTCCAAGATGCTACGCGACAATTGATGATTATTGAGCCCGAAATGCGTGTCTTTGACCGATACCTTGGTGGTGACTTTATGCGTGCTAGACGAATAACGGATTGCCTTGCAGGAGCCTCTCAAATTAAAGTTTCCTTATATTTGTATATTGTCTTAATTCTAAGTTCTTTCACATACACTTATTTTATGTAACTCTAGTAATTAAGCATTCTCCGTCCATTAAGAGTACAAGTGCGAAGAAAGAAAATTGTAAAGACAACCGTCCATAAATTAAGTAGACATTTTTTATAAAGCACAGTAGATTTAGATGAAAACACAAGGATTGTTATATTTGTTAGTAAAATGATAATTTAAAGAAAACACCCATTCCGTAATTTATAAGCAATCTCGAAAATAAACTTAATGTTTTATAACAAGGTTAATATGAAGGGTTTTTTAATATTAATTACAAAAACTAATTATTCTACTAACACTAATGATTGAGTGTGCCAATTGACGTCCAACTAAGTCATGGTTCGTGATAAAACATAGATAGAGAATACAAGGTTTCTGTTTTCTTAACATTTTTTTAAAAATGACAATGAGATCTAATTCGGCTTTAGATTTGTGGGCGTTAGATAAAAGAAAGTGTGAAAAATTAATGCCTTGGGTATAATGATGAGACAAATGAGAAATATGTATATCGATTTGTCAAACACGTCACGATCTGGGGCTTTGGGTATCAGCTACCAGACGGAACCACAGGTGGTGGAACAATTTGGAGGTGTAGAAGATGAGGAAATCCCCGGAGTCTCGGCCTTACAGCAGACCCGGGCAAAGTTTGACTTCATGGGAGCAGTATACCTCCATAAACCTGAGTGCATTTCGAGTCATTTCGGGTCGCTCCATTAACGCAATGAGGAGTGAGTACATGTCCACCATCACTGATTCAGGACAGGAGTATGCACTTCTCGCTTGCACTTGCAGGAGACACCAAAAAAATATTTCTCCCTTGCACTCGGAGCACTCGTCTATGTCCTGTGTGCCGCACAAGTAATTTTTCACGACAGGAGTATGCATTTCTCACTTGCACTTGCAGTAGCAATGAGGTGGGCACCGGGAGTCAAAAGATCCTACCTGAGGAGCACTTGGGAGTCAAAAGAGCCGGGTTTGCCCAGGTCTGCCTTACAGGGTAGCTCTGAATATCAAATAGGAGCTCCAAACCGGACAACCCCAAGTTAAGGTGGTTTCGTTCGGTTTAAATTTAGCCTTTTCGGGGTTTTATGTCGATAACAAAAACTTTTTAAGTTAAATGGTTTCGGCCCCTTAAACCTGAACCAGAGTGAGACGTAACATAAAATACTATAACATAACGTATAGTACGAACGCGAATAAGTATATAGAACCAACCCTAAATAGACATAACTAAACTTAAAGAATCTTCGTTAACTTTCGGCAACGTTAAGGCCAAACCATAAAGTGCATACCGTTACGTACGGGAACCTGCCAAAACTAGAACGGAAGCTTACGCATATTTGATAGGCTGTCAGAGTGTGATAAATCACTGCGATTTGTGTATTATTATAGCGAACAACATCAATCAAACTTTCGAAAATACTTATATCCTCATCCATTGTCCCCATTTTCAGCTGTTCTCATTTTGCATATAGAAGGTACGCTCCAGATCTTTACTTTGCATAATAAAGCAGACTTGCCGAAACTTAACGAAATGAACGACTATTCCCATTATGGTTTGGAAATAGGTTTTGTGTGTAATCGCAAGTTGGCATGGGCTTCCGCACGGAACTGTATGCACATTATGGTTTGGCCTTAACGGTGACGCCCGATGCGGCCGCCTCTCTGCATCCTAGCGCGGCACGGCCCTGCAAGTGTTTTCCTTAGTTTAGGCAATGTACATTTTTAGGTTTTAGGCCTTTTGCTATTTTGAGTAAATTATTATTTATCTGTAGGGACCCTAGCCAGGGTTGCTAATTTAAATGAGGTTGCTGAAGATTTGAAGATCTTTTCAGCGCTAAATTATTATTATTTTACATAATATTGATTAACTAATTATTTTTTTGTAAATATCTCGAAAACGAAGGTGGATTTTTCCATTATTCTTTCATCAGGATTATTCAAAGAACATTTTCCAAAAGTTTAAGAGCGATCAACCGTAACCCCTTTTCCCTAACAAAATACGCTGGGTTCTTTCACGTCGGCAGCTTTAAAAGTGGCTGAGATAAATAATCATTTCTATTTGTGTTTTTAAGTTGTCCCTGTAGTAAGTTTATATTTTTGTTTCATATTAACTTTTTCGTTGTTCCCTATAAATTTTTAATTCAATGGGTACAGTTAATGCTTTACTGAACACAGCAAATCTTGTTTGCTGAAACCTGAACCAACCCATCGTTATTCTCATCAGATAACACCAAATGATTGAATGTCTTCATCTGTCACTTGTGTTATCCTGTCCGTTTAAAAATTTAAATTGGATTGTTTGTTTTCTGTTATAAGCAGCCTTTGAAATGCAAAATAAAATAAACCAAACATTCCTGCAGGCTTGTGCCAATCATGGTTCATTAAATCTGGACAAAGCCATTGAGATTTTAGACAGTATTCACCAAAAGTGTTGGTTGCCTTTCATTCGGGGAAACATGTTTTAATTTTGAAATTCTAGATGAATGGCCTGCTGCAAACGAAGAGAAAACTCGGGAAACTGCGGCTCTTATCAACGAGACTATCGGAGAGTTCAATCAGCAGCTAAAATTTGTGAAACATGAATTAGTTGGGAAGGAGTTCTTGGTTTTTACAAGCGTTGCTGAGTCAGATATCAATAAGTAAGCGTCCTACAATTTTAGCAGTTCAAGGGAATGATTTTTGTGCTCTAGGATACAAGCAAAATACTCTGAATCTGACTGCAAATACTTTGGCCTAATTATTAAGGAAATTGCCCTCAGCGAAAATTTAAGTATTACTCCCATCACCGCCTTAAACCTCTCCAACATCTACAGTAACAAACAGTTTACAAAGAAGCACGCAGAAGATTTAATCCAGGATTGGTGCAATTTTGGATATCTCGTTGAAATAAACGACGTCATAACTTTCGGTCCCAGAGCAGTGGTTGAATTCATGCCTTTTATCAAACAAAACTATTCCGACTGTGTGCAAGACTGCGTATTGTGCACAACTTCATTATTCTGGGTGAGTTAGCTGAAGAGGAATGCTTTAGGGTCATTTTAACTTGTTAAATCTTTTAGGGAGTTTCATGTGATGCCTGTAAGAATCTGTTTCACCGGGAATGTATCTACAAGTATCTTATTAAAATGTCCACCTGCCCGTCTTGCAAGGAACTGTGGTCTAAACGTCTCGATTAAGCTGCTGTTTTGTCGAAGTCAGATAATCTTATTAAATATTATTTATTTATATGTTTATAAAGTTAAATTGTTTGAATCAACCTTGAGCCACAAAAAAACTCCACAAAGTGTAATCAGGACCTTAGAAGTTTGTGCAGTAGCAATCCGACCAGTTGAATTTTGAGCCGTGATATGTCAGTGCAGTAACATTGGTAGACTTCTCGTTTAACACTAGTCGCCCCACTGTCCAAGGGATCCTTCCATACCTCAACTCACTTTCGCCCACTGTCACATCCTTTTCCTTCTGACCCCTTCAATTTGTGCTATCGTAAGCAAGTAAACACGTTTTCTACACAATATCGATTTATATTTAAAAACAATATTGTTTAGTTGAGCGCAATTGATTCCCCTTATGGAATCACCACAATAGAGAACGTAGAGAGCTTGGGTTCCTGAAAGGAGCCACCAAATGCGACAGAGGAACAAAAAAGTGATATGAATTTCTCAACAATTTTGGTGATGAGTGTCATGTAGCGGCATGATAAATCAACTACGAGTTCTCATTCAATTTCTTTTATTCCTCAGCAAATTTCAAACATTAGATTACATAAATCAGTTTAAATCATTTAAACATTACCGAGAACAAACATTTACCATAATTCTGAGAACCAAACGATTTCATAAAATATAATTCCTTTGAATACTATCCTGCTACGATGAAGCTAGACCTGTAAAATCAAAAAAGAAAAGTCCATATAGATTTTTGCTGACTACTCTAAGATTATTACTGAAGTGGTGCGTCCTAGGAACCACTTACCTTAGTAATAAAGGTATGTTGTTCTTACGGTAACCCTTGTACGAACTGTGACGAGAATAAATTGTCTCCTGCTTATATCCTCTAATTAAGTGAATAACGTTGGTATGTCTATTTCACGCCTTTGCGCGAAAACTGGGGGTGTTAATCCCAGGAATAAATGTTTCTTTTTGACCATTACCCGGCTTGTTGGCTACGTCCTGAGTTTCTTACCTTTATTTTAGTTTTCAGGATCTAATACTTCAAATTTGCTTCTTCGCAGTTTAACGAACAAATATTGCAGACATTGCATAGTGGAGACATTCAAATTTAGCAAAAAAAAAATGAAAAGTGGGCAAATGCGTCTCGTACACGCATCAACTTAGGTTTCCGTAGCATGTTCTACAAAACTATACAATAATTTATAAGTTCTAGGCCTTGACCATGCACTGCACACACCCTACGTAATCAAGCCAATTTGAAGTGTAAATACTGAAATGCAAGCAGATTGCTGCTATTAAAATCTGATAATTGCAAGACACCTGCATGTAAATTTTTTTCAGAATCGACTGAAAGATGGCCGAGTTATAAGGCTGTGACACACGGACAGACGGACAGACGGACATAACGAAATTACAAGAGTTCCGTTTTTCACTTGGCTGTGAAATCACCCTAATGATGCAAGGGTTGAGAGCGTTTAATTTATGGCACCAAATAAGAAGGGAATTTAATTCAAACGGATCAACTACAAGGGATATTGATGGATGATTTTGAGAATTTGAAAGCGATTAAGAAATGTTTGACTACCGTTCTCTGGTTTGGGTGGATTACAAATCCTTACATAAGCTCGAGAACCACTGAACAAATTTGGATGCGGCTCTCACTGTTATGATCTGAATTTCAGGAAGGTTTATTTGTATTAAAAATTCACTTATAGGAGCTAAGCATGAACGGATTTAGTGAATCAAGTCGGGGAAAAGTTCGCCACTAGCAGCGCGCTCTCACGTAATATGCTATCTAATCTGTTAAGTCAATATGTTTTCATACGTTCATTTTTCTAGGAATGGCAAGTGTTCAATTCAAGAAGAGTTCAATTGGATGATTTTAGGAAGAATTTTATTAGACGATTATTGATTACAAAATAAAACCATTTTATAAAATGAAAGATCCAAATCATAAAAGAAACATTTTTCTTTTCTTATTACTGGATATTGATCCCTGTTATTGTTAATGGAAAAAGGATTTATTGTTTGAAGAAAAACCACCGTCGTCACCGTCTGTAGTTTCAAATTTAAAAGCGTTTCCGAAAGCGGACCAACCAACATCGTCATTGTTGTCGTTCGAACCTTTTTCTGATCTGTTCGAGTTATTGTCCGATTCTTTAAAACGGTTACAAAAGCTCTCGAAATCGTCATTGGAATCGATTTTTATATCTTGGGGCATATTCCCACTAGTTTCTTCACCTACACACAATTCAAAGGCCTTCCGCAACATTTTATCCATTTCGTCGCCGGAACCTGAATTGTCTCCGACGTTGACTTCGCCTTTGTATACTGACTGCAATGGACTAGAATCCAAGTGACTTCCGAAATTATTATCAGTTGTAGACTTAAAATGCTTTGCATTTGGGTTTTCTTTGGTGGACGCGGGATTGTCAGATTTCCTTTTATTTACATTGCTGTAAGTCTTGTCAAAAAATAATTCTTGAGATTCCGGTAGATGATTCTTACTTGTTTGAACGCCTTCATCTACTTTTATTTCATTTTCTATGGAATCCTCTCTCTCATTGAGCTTCGAAGATGGCACAACTTCAGGCTTTGTTTCGCTATCAAAGACGTTTCCACGCTCAGTGAGTTCCGTTTCCTCACACTTCAATTCATCCAGCGCTACAATGTCATTGGCTCTCTTCTTTTTGTCTTTCTCTGCACTTTTGACTAATTCCTGTTTAATAATATTCTTTTCTTTTAAAACATTCGTATGCTCTGCTTTCTTTTCCTGCTCATTGTCAGATTTGCAGTCATCTTTAGTATTTAACTCTGTTGTGTAAGAGGGATATTTTGATTTTAGTTGGCTTCTATGGATGTCTTCTTCAATTATTTGTCGGTTGACAAATTGTTCCCCATCATTCTCTCCGGTGTCTTGCTTTGAATCTTCTTCATGAGTCGCTGAATGTATGCTCTGTTGCAAAATTTTTAAGATCTTTGGAGTCATTGTAATTTTCTGTCCAACCAGCGAAGAAAGGTTTGGTTCTGTTACAGCATCTTCTGCAGTCTCTCGCATTGGACTCTTTAAAACAATATGTTCAAGGATTTTAATTTGCTTATCTTGTTTCAATTTGTTATCAATTATCTTAGAAGGACTATATTCTCCCTTTGGAGTATTTCCCTTAACTTTTCGGGGAGAATAGTCTGATACTGTAGGCCATGTTGGTAGAGGTGCATAACGCTTTCGGTCTTCGATTAAGGTTTTTACACCTATTTCTTCTAAGCCACATGTTTTTGGCATAGTTACTGAACGCATTTTTAGAATTGGAAATGATGGAACTTTAAATTCGTCCATGTTAGGAACATCCCGCGTTCGTAGATAATTTCCCAAATTCTGAAATAGGAAAGGACATTATACAATTGTTATTTTTACATATTTTTAGAAATATATTAAGCTTTTGCACTCGACGTTTTTTTCACCCATGTTGCTTTATACATTGTGATGACTGATGGTGGCTCTCGAGTGCAAAGGATTAATTTTGAAATTTTGCTTGATTAAGGAGACCAATATGATTCAATTCAACTAGTATCGTGAATACAGTTAATTCTCAATCGAATCGACCTGAAGTAAAAAACACGGATCTAGAAGTCAGCGAATTTACTGACATCCAACATGGAATATACTTTAATTACGACACTAGTTCAATCGAATCGTATTGGATGATCACCCCCAAGGGGTGATGCTGCCAGGAGATGGGAAAACGGTGATTTTTAAGATTTTTTTTATGAACTATGGAGCTGTTTCGAACATCGTTTTTCATTTGAATCGAAAGCCAAGATGGATTTTTAAGACTGATATGCACATGTAAAGCATTTTAGTGTCTTTGCTTTCGATTCTACGGAATAACGTTATTCGTAACAGACCCATATACATATGTCGAACTAAAATTATTCGGTCAATAATAAGTTTGTCTTATTAAAAATTTGAAAACAAGTAGAGAACTAGAACTGAAAATATTTTTGTCATTGATTTATAAAATAAATCTTTTAGAAAAACGCGTGTTAAGTTGCCACACTTTTTAATTTTAATAACTACTGAAAATGTTCGACCAGTTGTCGGATTTCAGCATGAAACATTCAGGGATTGTTCTTAGTTTGTAATAAAAGAAAACGTCAAAATCCGAAACTCGACTTTGTTCAAGTTCTGAATAAATAAGAAATAAATTTCTTCGAAATCTAGCGTTTATACAGAGTGACCCGGAATATCCATATAAGTAATGACACTCATGGAGCGTCCTAATTAGCAGTTATTAAGAGTCAGATTTTAGAAAGTGTTCAGATTAAAAAGTCTTTTCTGAAAACTATTAAATTTTTAACTATAAGACTCGTGTGAAAAAATTTGTACTTCCAAAAATATTTTAAATCTCAAAATTATAATCGTGTTGTACAAACATTTGAAAGGTCCTTATTCTTAATACTTACTTTTTTCCTTCCAATCTCCTTTAACTGCTCATGTTTCAATTTCATTATTTCTTGTTGCAAATCTTTGATTAAAATCGTTTTTTCCAATTTAGATTTATCAATGTGCTTAACTTCTCTGTCCCAGAAATCTTCCTGAAAACAATTAATACTAAGCAACGCCATTCAGCAAATTAAATATATGAAATGTATATCGCTTGAATTTAATATTTCGAGCACGCTACGACAAGTATAAACTGTTTCTTGTATTCCTAACTGTTGTGACAATTCATGTAAAGGCAGTGCCTATTTGTACCCCACATGTCTCCATGTGTGTTTGCAATTAGGCACTTCCGCGTGTAAAAGTAAAGTGAGTAAGTGCTGAACAAAGGAAATTACTTATCGTTAAATCACTTCAAAATTTATTTATTTATATAATGACGAATATAAAGGAAAAAATATTATATGAATATTTAACATTAAAGTCTTATTACGATACATCATGTAAATATTATTCAATAATAGCTGTTTTAACGTTTCTCTATCACAGTGAAAATCAAGTAGAGAAGAAAAAGCGTTACAGAAAGCTACAAGAAAAGCTAGAATTAGTAATGTAATAGTTTAAAAACGAAAATGGTATTCTCTTTAAGCCACAACAAGTCTGTCAACGGATTTGTACCTTGCGCTAAAATAAAAATATCACCATTGTTAAAAAAATATCGTCAATTTTTTCAAAATTTAAAATTTGTTAAGACAACGTACAAAACAGCAAAAATAGTTCTTTTACGAGGCATTGCAATTAACATTTTCGAAGCAGAAAAGAAAGAAGTGAGCAATCGGCCGATGAAAACAAAGTACCGGTCGATCTTCTTGTTTTGTGTGTGTAATAATCCATTTATAACATCTAGTTTCATTGTTTTGTGTTATAAAAATGTGATCAATCGTTTGAAGTGTGTTCCCTGTTTTTTGTTAGGAGCTTGCCCATTTGTATTATGTGATCAAAACATGATTCTTTCCGCAGATTACGTATTTGAGAAAGCAAAATGCTTAGGGGAAACCCCACCGAGCGCTAAGAAACGCTTTTTTTAGGAAATTTTTTTAATTGGAATAAATTCCAGCCACTCGGTTTGTTTTATGTTAATGTGCTTTACTCAAAGTACATTCAGGATAATTTTCGTGGAAAAATTTCTAATATCATGTACATCACAGCGTTTTTCTCGAAATCTGGCGTCTGAAAAATCTCGAAAACTCCTGAATCAATTTCACTCAATTCTTTTTTTAATACGCAGAAACGTTTTCTCTACAACGTAGCATAGATTTTTGTGTTCTATTTGTTATAAACAATTGAATGGCAGCTTTTAAGAAAAACAAGAAACTTTTTAACGCCATATTGTTGATTTTTGTAATTTCATGGGCATCAGAAATTATTAATGAAATTTTATTAATTAATGTGTTTACACATAAATTATAAAGTATTATTTTCTTTGTAGTTTCTTTGGTTTTGTCCGGTTTTAATATGAGATAACGTTCAATAGGTTTAATTTTCCACAAAACCGTTTCGGCTTTTTGGATTGTGTAACTTAAACGTAATATTGTTGCTTTTTGAAGCAAATAAAATTTTCCTAGCTCATAAATTCGCCTTTAATTTTTTTATTTCTGAAATATGAACTTTTCATACTTTTTAGATTTAAATTAATGCTTTGACGAAAGTCAGAAATTTGTGAATTAAAATGTTTGCCATTATAAAAAAAAAATACTATAGGCGTATTATGCCTGACCTCCATAGAAAACTAAATCACAGCCAAACCAACTAACAGCTGCAGATCTTTCATTTGTATTGCAATTGTTCTCACATTTTGGTCATCATGCGGTAGCTTTTTTCTCTGTGTGACCGCATTTGGTACATATGTTTCTGACTGACTGGCATTTCGCAATACATTTCTAATAATTTGTACAGACGTGATGAATTGTCAGAATTTGCCAAGAAACCAATGGTTTTTTTGGTTTGATCGTGGTTTGGTTTTCTATGCAGATTAGGCATTAAGAACCTCAAATGAGATTTTATGATTCATGGATGATGCATGGATCTAAACATAATATCTTTATTACCTTACAGCACAATGCGATCACATACAAACATGTAAAATAACTTGCTTTCATATGAGAACATTTTTATTGTCTTTTTTATGTAGTTTTAAAAACTAACTTGCAAGTGTTAATTTATGATTTAACGGACTTGTTACTCACAAATCGGGATGAAGTGTCGCTGGTCGAATATTAAAATGGGTTCGCGGGTAAAATGACTGTAGGTAGTAGGGGTTGTTAAGCTCTTATTTGAAAGCTAGTATTGACTACTATTGAACTTTAATTTCCCGGTATTGATAATTTATTCGATATTGCAACTATTGAAAACTGACATCAATCTTACTTTTCTAGGCTTTGGAATTTAGTTGTTAAGGTACATACCAGCAATTAATATGGTATCTACTAATTATCTAAGCTTACTTACAGTTTTCATCAGGTTCATAACGATTTCCTCAGATGAGGCCAAAGCACTAGCAACGTTTTGAAGATTTTTCTTTGTTCTCTCGAGCTTGTTATCTACCTGTTGCATACGAATCTCCCACTGCTTTTCGAGCTCCAATAACTCTTCTTGATTTTCTTCGAAGATCCGTTGATTCTCTTGCAGGTTATCTACTATAAAACATAATGTCAACGAAAGCTGACTGATTGTA
Organism: Neoitamus cyanurus; assembly: GCA_947538895.1. Taxonomy (NCBI): domain Eukaryota; kingdom Metazoa; phylum Arthropoda; class Insecta; order Diptera; family Asilidae; genus Neoitamus; species Neoitamus cyanurus. Next base: position 4,221,596 of record OX384540.1, read on the forward strand.
GAATTTCCATACTTGTGGTTATCGAACTCATTTTCATCTTCCAATGGTTTTGCTGGTCCTGATAGTGTCGCATCTTCGTTTCATTCTTCTCCAGGATAACGTTAAATTTAAATCTCCATAGGCTGTTAACCTGCTCCCAATCATAGGACTTCACTTTCCTCACCAACTTTTCCTGCCTATGATGAACTTTGCAATCGTTTATAGACTCAACAAAAATGTTACTTACATGTTCACATTTTGCACTAAAGCTGTGCGAAAATTCTTATACACCTTGTTTTGCTCTTTGTTTAATGCAGACACGAAGCTAATATCACTGAGGGTAGAGTGGAATTTTTCAATTGCAATCTCTATACCTGAAAAGCTAATTAACTTAAAAACAGATTTTTATCATTTGTAATCGACGAAGGACTTACTTGTGCGTTTCGCTCTTTCTATAGCGCATTGCTGTTCTAATCTACTGAGCATTTTTTCATACCGTCCTTCTTCTGAGTCCTCGTAATACTCTAAATTATTGATTACGGATAAAATATTGGCGGCAGAGCTCATGTTTCCGAAATAAAAAGAAAGAGAAATCTTCGATTCAAAACGTAAAACAAAGGTAGGGTCCTGCAAGGCGCAAACTGTTGAGAAAAACCTCTTAGCGTCAAATATATGAAACTGCGAATAAAGCGAGCCTAACTTCAAATCTAATGAAAACTTTACCTTCCACCGACATCAAAATATAAGGAAAATTTTTTTCGGTAAAAACCGGATACACCGGCAGCAGGCGGAGCTTTTACCTGACCCTTACTGAAGTTGGCAATGATTGATGAAACGAATGAATAATATCAAAGTTAATTTAGGAGTACCAGATGTAGAACTTCTTGGGGAAAATTTGTGATTCTTGGCGCGAATTTTGAATTTGAATTAGGTTGAGCTAATTTCCGTATTTATTAGATCTTTTGTATTTTATAGTGGGTTGAGTTCATTTGCATTTTAAAGGGTTGAATATGGTTTTTGTAAAACTGATTAATAAAACTTTAAATGCTTTGTATTTTAGTGTGTTTTTGTTTTCTTGTTTAATTAAATGTAGTAAGTTAAATTACATAGTTTAAAAAGCTTTTCGGAAATTAGTGGAACTGTCCCGTATACTAAATTATACCGAAATCTTGCTTCAGGTTGGTTTTTCAAGGCAGGTCGTTAAGACCTTTTTTGTGAAGAATATACATACATACGTAGTTCTGCACAATGTAACCTTTTCCAGTGTGGGAAGCACCTTCGCTGATATGAATCCTAATACCTAAAAACCTTTAAGAATTTACTTGGTAATTATCTTCCAACAGATCACACAGTAATATCTACACAGCCACATACCTACATACACAGCCACACACCCATGTACACACAGAGCTAAGCTCAGGCTACGCGCATAGTGGACGGCCTAGTAGGCTAGCTGCGATTAAACAATGCGACCAAGAGCGACGGTCGTGATAGGTCGCAAAAATCCAATGAACTCTCTGTGACAGGATGATGTCCTTAACACACACATACGCGTAAACTCACCCGATCCAAATAACGCCAACGAGCACGGCAATACACATACTAACACAATACACATACACATTGTTCTTACTTCTTGCTGGGGAAAGTACAGATTGGATTTAATGATTAAAACACGTTCTGTCGTTTTCTTGATGAGACAAGGAGTTGAGTACACACAAAACACAAAAACATCAGTCACGCGCGCACGTACCCACACACACACACACACTCATGCAGGGGAGGAAGGTGAAGTTTAAAAGGTGTCACATACCCTTCGATCCAAATGTGGCAGGATGTGTCACCGTATTCAGTTAAAAAAGCCCCCCTCCCCCCTATACATTGTAACAACATAGGAGCTTTAGAGCTGCCCCGATAACATCGATGGGAGCACACAATGGACGCCAATGGATTTAGGTATTAACACAGAGTTCAGTAAGGTCTTAATTACGGTATATTGGAAACAAAGAATTGGATAACTTTGATATTGGGCTGGTATTTGCAGTACTCTGGTATGTGAGTATGTAATGTAGGGAAATTGGTCTTAACATTTTGCATTGATTTGATGAATTAAGGTGAAGACCTTCCTTTCGTTTCATTTTTCGAGCACGCTTTTACCCTAATGCTTAGTTATGTGCTTATTGCAATTGTTATACTTTTTAGTTATCTAGGTCATCCTTTGATTAAGGTTTTACTTTCTTTAAAGGAATGATGCGCCCATGCAACGCCAGGTACGGGTGATTTATCCGAAATATTCAGCCTGTGAACAGCCACCCTGTTTGTTATCTAAATTATTCATATGTGAACAGAGCCTATTTGTATGCTTGGTGTTTGTAGCGCTTTCACGCAAAAATTTCATATCTTATTGAAATGAAATTTTACAGGCGTTTTCACATGACTTCCGGAGTGATATAGCCTATGAATCGTAATTAGAAACTGGAGGGGAGAATGAATATGGAGCAGTAACGGTTATGAGTGAAGCAAAATGTACTTATCCTTTTAAGTTGAACTTTTGCAGGCAGGCTGAACCGATTTATTTCACTATTTTAGTACTCACCAAAGGTAGCGTGCTACTATTTCCATCTGTCGTAATTTCCTTTTATATTTTTTTCGTCAGCCCTGGTATTCCGAGCTAGTAAGTAAGTAAGACAAGGTCAGCAAATTTCAGGTATTTAAATTGACTTGAGTGATATCTCATTTTAATAATTTATCACATTTTGAAACAATTTGTGCATGCTTATAGGTGCTTAAGTTTTGAGCAGGAAAGGGCAGCGTTTCCTGCAGCTCTTGATGTGCGCTTTCATTTAGCTACAATGCTCAATTTCGCAAGTTCTTGCAAAACTAAAAAGTTGTAAACCCAAGTATTTTATTGGTTAAACAATTTTTTTGTGTCGGATCCGAACGTTTAGTTGTTATCAAACGAAAGGGCGTGCCCTCACAAGCCCAAAACACTGTTAATCGCACCCAAACTTACCTTAAATGGAGGCTTTAAAACTAATCAAGTGAGACTAGAAAATTGTTGATGTTGAAATGTTGTCTCGCCCTACGCAACATGTGTGTGCCTTTCTTTCAAAAATGTGTAAAATAGGCGTGCGCCAGATTCTCTCAGACCGTGGACGTAAGATTGCGTAGAATTGCGTTTAATACCACTTTCAAAGAATCGATATAAGGAGCTGGAGGATAATGGCAGTCCAAACAAGATTTTAATGGCAGAAAAAGAAGGAATTGGGCTAGTGGAGGCAGAAAATGAAATATTTTCAAAATGACTTCATGTTTAATATTCAGTTTGTTAAATTACATAACGTTCTTTTATTTTACCATTTCAAATAGGAAACAATTCATTGACAGATATTATGTTTTCGATGTTTCAACTTAATCGACAATTCAAAAAGAAACTGCCAAAACCCGACTCTACCACACATACTCTTAGGTAAAATTAGGTCTCGCTTTAAAACTGTTGTAAAAAATTATATATATGCATATATACATATTCATATATATACACATAGATATATGTATATAAATATATATATATATTAATGTCTAACATTCTTGAAAGATTTAAATACAAATAAGTCTTAAAGTAATTTTATTAATTATAAATTTGACTATATTTTTACATCCTTTATTTACGTTATTGTTGCTTATCTGACAATTATTGTTTAGTGCCTTATTGTATTTATTACAACTTCTACCATGTACTATTACTTAAATTGGATTTTATTTACACTCTTCAATATTTTCGATCTCCACCAGCTATAAATCAAAGCCAACTTAACGTTTGTAGAAACCATTTTTAAAAACTTAAATTGTACATTTACAATATACAAAAAGAAGTCTTCTTATAGTAAAATATTCTTACAGACAACAGTTCTTAAAAATAAACTTCATTAGAAATGATATGTGAACATATTTCTGAGACACATACTCTCAGTACAAATAGTGAATTTGTCGTTTACCATTTTGTTTACGATTTATCGTAATGCGTTCAAGAACTGGCCTTCACCTCAATTTTAAAAATTTTCTATTAGTAATTTGTTGTAAGCTTCCACTTATAAGAGGGCGCTTTGACATTGTTTGGGTCTAGGTATTTATTCACGAGCTCTTTGAGAAATGAAAATGATTCTGAAATTTTTTATTAGTAAATTAATTATATAAGTATGTATACAGAAGGAAATTAAAGTTATAGATTTAAAATGTTGGAGGGGAAAGCGCTATTGCGAATAATATAAAATGATTGTTCACAGTGGAACTGAAAATAGTGCTTAGACGTGCGAACGTCTTCTGAACTATTCTAAGCGCCAATTAGTTAATATATAGAATTGCCATAAGATTTCGTTGCTTTTCTCGTCTGCACATGGGATCAATTTGACCCCAACATATATTTCAACCGAAATAACTTAGAATGGTTAATAGTTTCCATGCCAAATGTAGTATAGTTCCCTAAGCTTACCTTTAAAAATATACGAAAGTTATAAAATGTGTGGGGTCAAAGGATATTGCAATAGTCATGGGTTTCCATTTTTCAAAAGGTGAGGGCCATAATGGAGATGTCATATTGAATTTGTGAAATCGGATTCCACACTTGAAATCAGTGTCCTCAAAAACCCCTTTGTAACAACATTTAGGAACAATTGAAGACATATAATTCCGGCTGAAAAGTAAGTGAGCTTTAAGGGAAAACGGCTGTGACCCCTATAGTATATTGTATGGGGTATAAAGTAATAGATATGTTAAAGGCCAATGGAAACTTAGGCCCCATCCACCAATAGTAAAGAAATGCATGTTCTGGAACGACACAACGATATTCTTAAAATGTTACTTGCCTCAAAACCTTAAGTCTTGATATAAAGAACCCAAGCCATTTTGAAGTAAAACTATCATTAGAAAACCTTAGGCTAAGACCTATTGACTTCCACCGAGAGTATTGTTTAGATTGCCCATGGTCCTTGAACGGGCTTTACCGAACAAAGATATCAAAGTAAATTTTTTACTTATATGCATTTATATAGATATACATATATGTATATAAATTTTGTGGTAGCTTAGTACGATTTTCAGCGTCCCTAAAGAGGTTACACCTGTTTGAATGCTTGCAAAATGAGGCAATTTTTCAGATATTGCTAAAATTTTTCTGTTTGTATTAATAACAATATTGGCCATAAAAAAATCTACCTGAAAAATATTTTTATTCACCTAAATAATATTTACTGTTTTTTTTAACTAGTACGCTGTTTAAAAAATAGCAAATATTAAAAAGGGACTAATTAAATGAACGCATAAAAATAAAGTTTAGTGCGTATTTTAAAATTGCTCTGCTATACCAGCAACTTAACCTGTAAATTTTACTCCACTGTTGCTATGGCCTCAAACGGGAAAATGCTTTTAAAGTGAAACACCCCATATTTGATATATTTTGTTTAATATTTTATTTAAAAAGTTAAGTGAAGTGTTTTCAAGCATTAATATTACTTGCGCCTTTCATTGCAGGTACTAACTGACATTTCGTAGAAAAGGTATGCACATTTCTCTATTACTTAGCGTAGATCCTATTGGAGAGATCCTTCTACGACTACCAGAAGTGTTTAGTGTGGAATATCCATTGCACAGGCACACGTTCAGTAAGTGTTCACAGAAACAGAAGTAGCTATAGTTATCATCTATACGATATCCGAAAGGTCAAAGATTTGCTGGTTTTCAAAGAATACAATTTTGCGAGGAATGCTTACGAATATCTCGAATCCAAATTAGTTAAATGAATTCATCTGATCTGAAGAATTCCATTAGTAACATAAAAATACTCACAGCTATCATTTGCGCTATCGACAACCCCTTCCAATTTTCAGCACAAATTTGAGACTGATCTATGTATGATACATATCAGCTACCACAGAGATATGATGGACTGACCATCTTATCCGAATTTTTTACAGGTGACCTTCCATTGGTTTTGATAGAAGACGGAAATTTAATATTGTTGTAGCAAACGTTGTTTTAACGTGATTTTAACATGAGCGCTCCTTGCCACTATTAAAGAATAGTTAGAGACGAATCGTACGTATTGTACGATCCCAACGTGGACATCGTCATTCGAAATTATTTACGAAGTCTGAAAACGGTATGCCAGGATCCGAGTCAAAAGTTTGTCACTTATTTTCACGAATTTAAATACCGTTCGGAACTTCCACATTCTTTGGATAAAACACAAGAAATAACAATTTTTCTTAGGACTCATATTTTTTTTAACCACGAATAAAAATTGACATGAAACTCTTCTACCCTACATTTATCCTCTGAAAAATGCGACATCGCACAAGAAAATTTGAGATCTCCGGGAAAGAAATATCCGCATTCTGAGAGAATTTAAAAGGAGGTTGGATTTTTCGAACTGTAAGCGATGAGTAAGTACATAAAGCGCGGGCTAAGTCCCTGCTACAATACATATATCTAAAATAGCTGAAATAGAACAAAATTTCTGTAAACTGCCTCACGAGGTTCACAAACAGCACACATTTTCAAATGGTTTCGCGTTAAATAGCTGCTGATTTCGAAATGATTTTCAAATGGCACCGTTAAGAGTAATTCCGTTCGGATCGTAGGACACCATTTATTTCGTATTCGTAACGTAGCTTAGTGTTCGTAAGATTGCTACGACGGATCTTGCAATCGGCCTGTTGATATACGTCAAGGAATGTACAACCTTAGAAAGCTTAAGAAAAAAACTCGCATAGTCCTGGGAAAAAGTTCGAGATTACGTAGACGATTAAAGTCGTACATGTAACCCCCCAAAATTAAAAGTATTTAAGACAAAATTTTAAAATAAATTATAGTTATACTACAGAATCCTTAAACCGCTGGTATTTTGTACTTGTATGAATTACGGACGTACTTTACAATTAGAATTAGAAATGTTTTTCAGACCGTTTAAGTTTAAAAAAAAGTAAATGCTATTTAGGTGGACAGAGTTATTTTTTAGGTATGTATGGTATATCGAGGAATAAATTCAGGATGAATATTAACTCCAAAAGCAGCAAATATTGCTGAACATACTTCGATCGGTGAAGTCAAAACTTCTATCACCAGTGCGCTTCTTGATCGTATAGTGTTTTAACATCCTGCTTAGGGGAAATTTTCTTACCGAACATAGTGGTGAAGTGATGAAATTGCTATTTGCTATAGATCTGCAGATCGCAAGGAATAAAGGGCCAGACTATGGTCACATCAAGGTTGGACTTATGATTGTCGACTCTGACATAAATCTGGAAACAAATAACAATCCAAGATCTAAGGATTAAATTCGGGCAAAGCTTGGTCAATACGACGCAGAGACAGAGCATTAAAACTGCTTCCATCCTATTGCGCGATGTAAAAATGGCGTCAAATAAGTACCTGATATTATTTGGGAATTTAACATTTGGTTGACCTATATAATAAGTTAGAAGTGAGCAAACACTATAACTCCAATGTTGTTTGAAATTCAACAACATTTAAAGGTTGGCATAGACTGGAACAATATAGAAGAAGTGATATTTGGCAGGCCAATATTCAACCCATTTGTTCCGTTTGCCTATTCGCGCATGGGTTTTGAGAATCACTCCAGAAAAATCATTATGAAATTGAACTTTTCAGAGAATAGTCTGCAAGGCATCGCAATTTTGGTTAAACTTTTCTTGGTGGTGAAATCCACGGGGCCATTTATGAAAATAATTCTATTGAAGTCTATATTCAAAATTTAATAAATAAATTTAATATTACTAAAGTTAAGAATAGATGATTGAAACGATATTAGTTTTTTTTGGTCGTATAAAACAGATGTAGATGTAGTCATTTAATATGATGGACTTGATTTATGTAGGTACAATAAAGCGATTGCGGCTCGCTCGTATTAGGGTTTATTATTTTAATTCGTGATTAAGTTGTAATACTTCACTTATTAATAGGGCTTACCACACCCTAAGGAAAAAATCAAATTTCAAACTACACGCATTTTAACATTTTTGGAAATTTGTTTATGGAATCACTATATAACTTTCTAGTTATGTATCCTATGAACGTGATTTAAGTGTTTTTTGTTATAGATGTTTATCTTTCATTATTGCCGAGTACATTTAAATAAAATGTAATGGCTGCTCTTTTGGTTTAACTTGTAGGCAAGTACGCCTATGCAATTATATAAATAATAAGAACAATCCTCTTAACACGAGCTACTGAGAAAAACCTGTGGCAATTTTGCGTCTAGCATACGACAATTTAATAGTGGTTAGGTAAATAAGGTATCTGGAGGTTTTTAGTGTTTCAAATTAAGACTCCAGCTCATCCAGACGTATTTTTGTGTGTACAAAATTTCATATTCTTCAACTGTTCATATTTGGACATTGTTGGAAATAGACCCAAAACCTATAGGTTTGAGATTTTACTTCTCTCGATATATGTACGTTATTAAAATTTGGTAACTAAACCCCATATATAAGTACATGCATGAGGAAAACCAACATGCAATTTGAATGCTTGATTTTGTGCAATTAAGGCAAATACTGTTTATATGAATACTTAGTTATTTAAATTTTGATACAAATGGTAAAATCCAAAATCAAAAGTATGAAGGGCTCTTTGAAATACGAAGAGTCAAATTGATATGCTTCTAGATCTGTTTAGTTCTCAAACATCTTAATATTTTATAAATAAATAATACATTTAGTTTTTTCGCTCTTACAGAGGTAACGTTTTTAACAAATTCTAATCACCAAATATTTTCAGTCGTATTTAAGATTTTTACAGTTTAAAATTATTTTATAAAATCTATAATAATTAAAGCAAAAACGAAAATCATGTGTGTGTCAGCTAGTGAAACGACCCTCTTTTACGTTAAGCTTGCTCGCATGAAGGATTCATATTCATTCATTAAAACGTTATCTTGTACAAAAACATTCGGTAACAATACTATTTACGTTTATATCTTATTCTATAAATGCCGGCGTCAGCCCTTTATGTGATGAAAAAGTTTGTAAACTTTGTTTGTAAGAGATATGACAGTTATTTTACACTCTGAGTATTTTCACAACACAGCTATGCATCTCTTAATTGTGGCTCTCCAGCGAGCGTTTAAGACTTGAGTGGGATATCATTTTATTTTATTTTTGGTTTGATTACACTTTTGTCTTCTTGACTGATATGGACATCGATTCTCAGGATAACAATTCCTTTATATAATCGGCATATTCATCTGCTGATTTGAATATCTCCTCTCTGAAAGAATAAAAATAAGATTTAGATCAATATCTTATTTATAGACAGAATATTTTATGATGTGCGCGCTTGCATACATAGTCAAATCATACATAATAAAGCGGTTGAAATGTATTTTTAACTTTTCAGTGGAAATTTCTCGGGTTGACTTTATGGAAATGCAAATATAAATTCTTCAAATAATAAGAATTTCGAAAAAAATTTAGCCAGACCAGACAGAGGCATTTTTGAGGCCACTATGCTAAATTTTGCGAGAAATGAAAAGAACTTTATTTAAATTGAATTATATTGTGCATAAACTTTTTTTAAAAAATAGGGGACCGCCCACAAAATCTATAAATGTTAGTGATTTTCAAATCGTCTTCTGTCTGCCAAAAATAACCGGGTTCCAATGAGCTATTGCTCATTTTAAAGCTGGTACCTTCCAGTTTTTGAATCAAAACTTCATAATTTTTTATAACCCCACAACACTGCGACAATAAGGGGGCATAGTGGTAATAAAATACTTTGTACGAAGCGCTGTGCCAGCCCTGTCGCTTGAAAATCAAACTTATTCCAAGACTTTAAAAGTGTTATCCACGAAACCGTGTTTTCAAAGGTGGTACTAGAGAAATCTCAATATAGGATAATTCGGTCTTCTTAAGTTTTTGTTTGTTTCAAAGCTTATGAAATTCCAGATAGGATTACTGATCCTTTTTTGAAATTGTTTGGTAAAAAATGCTACTTCAGCTTTGAGTGTTGATGATTCTGATGCTCCAAGTAGTTTTTATTTCGGTTCATCGGCAATTAATTGGTTTAATTGTTTTCCAGCTATTTCATGTAAAGTTTCTGAAATGAAGGAGTTAGCTTAGTTTTAAGGTGCATTCACACTATCAGCAAGAACGACCGACAAAGGCGCTTTAGTGTGTACCTGCATGCCACCGGCCCTACCAACAGGCCAAGTGTCGAGCTGAACCGAAATCGTCCCCAGTGGATGCGGATCGGCGCGGCAGGACCTAATGGTCAAACCATAATATGCACACCGTTTTCTACAGTCAAAACTGGACGAACGGAAGCTTATGCATATTCGAAAGACTGTCAGACTGTGATAAATCACTGCAATTTGTGTATTATTAGAGTGCACAATAGACCAGTCATATTAGGGGTTTCACCTCGGAATGAGAGATAATAAGCTGTAATAGCTGAAATAGCTCGTAAACACCTTCATTTTTGTGTTCTAAAAGTTGTCTCAAAAGTCTCATAAAATCTCGTGTCTGCGTCGTAAATTATTCAAGGTCAAAGGTCACAAAATCAGTTTTTCGCGATATCTCGGTTTTTATAGCTCCAATGATGTTAACATTTATTATAAAAAGTGTAGAGCATAACATTTGCGACAAATTTCGTTTTAAAAAATTTCTCATACGCTCAACCGTTTTTGAGATATAGGGCAGAGAGCCCGCAGCGCTCAGCCATACTCACTGTAATGTAAGGTCAACTGTGAATCTCAGTGAATAATACCTTGTATAAAGTTTGACGATAGGTTTTGTGTGTAATTGCAAGTTTGCATAGGCTTCCGGACGGCCGGAACCAGAATGCAACGTCCATGGCGACGTCCAAAGGCCCAGCACGATTGTATGTTGCATGTACACACACACACTACTGAGATTGTGTTCACGCCAGAAATTGGCCAATTCCTAATATGGACGTGGGCGGCGGCCGTAGCATTGGCACTAACCATCATGGCTTGACGAAGAATTTTTAATTTGTTGTTTGTTTGCCTGCTGCGGAATCTTATGTTTGTCACTTGGCTACTTGATGAGTGACTGTTTCAGTAGGCCAGAGTAGACACATAATGTTTACCTTACGCAGCACAGTGCTTTCTCTTGTTCGCATGCTGTGAAATGCTCAGCTGAAGCACGCTCAGTGAGGACGCTGAAGTGTAACAAGACCAGCATTTCGTCAATTCTATCGACGTCGGAGGCTGCGTTGGGCGTTGCATTTGGTTCCAGCCCATCAGTCGGCACACAACAAGTATATGTCACGTTCGACGTAATGTAGTTCCTCTTCTCTCAATACTGGTGGACACTGAACAAGACGTCGACGCATCCTAAGCAATGTGGACATGCCAACAACCCGATGATGTTGGCCGAAATAGCCGCGAGACGTTACCGATCGGCGTAGTGTGGACGCAGCTTTATGTGATTAGGACTGGTATATAGAAATTTAGAGTTTTTATATTAAATCAGTAAAAATTTTCGGATGGTGGATTCACCTCCTGGGAACGTGCCGGTTGGTGGGTGCCCTATACGCATATACCTCCAATAGGTCTTTCACCGGCCCTGCGTATATCTTTTATGAATCTATATAAACATGTTATACATTTGGTTACAAAGTCAGTTGGCAAAATATTCGTTTAAGAATTTTCTTTATTCGGCTAAGATCTTTGAATTCCAATCCAGTATTCAAGAGAGTAGAAGCACAATAAAACAGTCATAACGAACGAAAAAGGATGTTAATAAAAATGGTTGTGGAAAATTACCTCTCTTGTAATTCTCGTTTTCGCCTTCGGTCCTGCGACAGTCCCTCTATGCACAAAATAACAAATCGATTATCGCAAGAATGACGTTTCTGATCCAATAACTTATTGCTAAGCAAACTGCTGGCTAGTCCTACTTTGTCTGGGGATGAAGAATGCCACGCATCGCAGTATGTGTCCATGGCGCGTTCACCGGTTGGCATCGACCCGTGCCAAACCATCTTTTTAGGCCTAAGAGAAAAAGCAGACATTAATAACATGCATTTGCCGACTTGTGCTGCGAATAAAATTGATTGTTACTTTAGTTATATGAAACGCCTGGGAATAAGCCAGTATTCGCAGGGAATAGTTTATTCTCTAGCACCTGGTGCTCAAGTAATTTATTCTTCTGGTAGGGGAAACGGATCTTTTAATAGTTTCTATGTGTATGTCTATGTATCTTTAAGAGTGCCCGTTTTTGAATAGTCCCCAAATATATCTTGGCTCATTAATTCAAGTAAACAAAGCTTCTCTGAAAGGAGCAATTCACATTATCCTGCACTTAATGAACCAAGTTTTTCGGGGAAAGGCGCTCATTACATGCTTGTACATACAACTCAAATAAACCTTCGCCTGAAGCAACATCGCAAAACTATGCAGGGGTAAGGAACTATGCTCTTATATTAACATAAAATAGAGCAACAGCTACGTAATTAGTGAACATTTAATTTTCTTGAAAAGTTTCCCTCTAAAACTAAACAGTCTCGGAGTCATTCCAGAGTTTGTGTAATGAATTCAAATGCGGGCTAAACCTCAGGCATACCTTGCCAAGGAAATTGGTTTTTACTCGAGTCTTCTGAAAGTGTTGTCAACAAAGTTCCTCATCTGAGCGAGCAGTGACCAACGAGAATGCTTATTTTAATGCATCTGCACGCATTCGTACATAAAGTTAATTATGGCAACAAAATAAGAGAATATGGTTTTGCAGCTTTTAGAATAGTTTGTTGTCGTCCTAATATAAACTGTTTGACAGTTATAGGCGCACATACCGCGCCGTACTGAAAAATATGAAAAATCATGGTTAACCTAAAATCAAAAGGTTTTTTAGCATGGCATTTTTGGGGACGCTGATTTGAATTTGTTGCTCATTTTCACAAACTAAAGAAGGCGGCTCCAAGTCCTAAGTGTTTAAATTTTCATAAAAATTGCCTGATTTCATAATTTCAATATGACGCTTCTAATATGGCTGACTAAAACTACAAAATATCATTGAAGCTGTACCAAAATTGAAAAATGACAATGTTTGGTGTTGCTGATTGCGGATACCTAAAAAACAAAATAATTCCTATTTCATTCCAGGCTCTGCTTCAGTTTCGTTTATGTTCGCTATGCTGGGTGATTAGCCCGCAGTAGCTGTCCTGACAGATCGGGGACTCCGAAGTGATAGTCCAGTGTAAATACCACTGAGCTATTAGTTCCTTTATTATTACGGATATCTAGAGTGTCTAACATTACAAATCCTAGCCACTAAACTAAATAACTTTAGACGATCATTGAAATTAGAATTTGAATTTAAGCAGTACTGTTTTATATCATTGTTTGATGTTTATTCATGTGTTTATATTTAATATTGTGTCGCAATAATCGGAGCAGTCTGTGGTTTCACGTTAAAATGGTTGGCCTGGGATTGCGGTAGAAAAAAATGAATAAAAATATGACAATAATGCTTTGTACGTATTTGCTGCATTTCCAATTACACTTTCGAAAAAGTTCGTAATTTTCTATAATAAATTTAAAAAATAAAATTTGAAGAAACATAAAGTTGTAAATAATGAAATACTTACCAGGAAATATCCGTCAGAACATTTTTGCCACTAAAGCTATATATTCGAGGCGCCTGTGAGAAAAATCCTCCCTGGCCATTAAAAATTTCTTTCCATGAATTAAATAATACATCGCCACGAGTATTCACAACCGGGAGATCACGATCACTTGGGCGAACAATGGCATCCAAATTTTGCACCCTAAAAGTAAAAAGTAAAAATCAGTTAATTTTTAATTGATGGTACCACATATTATAGTGTACGCTTTTGAATATCAATATGAATGTATATGAGTGACATTGGTGATTTTGAGCCATAAGTTCCAAAGGACCTGTTTGGGGGTTTGATAATTAATTGAAGGGTTTTTTGGAGCGCTGATTTCAGATATGTACTCTAATTTTATCTAGCACACAAGATTAACTCAGGAGAAGAGTCGAAAAAAACCCAGTTTATGCAATACCGCAGTATAAATGATATATCTTGCAAAACTACATACGTCGCGGAATTTTTGGAATATTTTTTTTCGCAATCAGCACACAAAAATCTACTGGAATCATTATTTTGATCTGAGACTGGCCTGTAGTATCTATCAGTTGCAAAAAACGTCGTGAAGATCGGTCCGTTCTTGAGTTATATGTGTTTATACAGAATGACAAAAACATATACGTATTGATGTGGTAACTTCCTCTCTTTTTGACATCGCATTGCGTCGTCGATGCAAAAGAGAAAAACAGAATGAATATTGAAAACGATTCGAAAGTCTGTAATTAGTGTAATTAGCTATTAAGACATAAACCGAAGTTTGTATCAAATTATCACGCGTTCGGAAGTTAGGAGACAGAGTACGTAAAGGAAACAAATATTACAAACAAGATAGTCACACTATTTAGGAACAAACAGAATTTTTAGATTTGCTTCCGTTGTAGTAGGGCACACATATTGGCCAGTTCATATCCCACTTTGTATTAATTTTAATTGCGGTACTGTCCCAGAAAATTTATACTATGCACCAAATTCGACACAATAAACGCCGCCGCTTGCCTGTACTTGCATTGCGCATGCGAATTAAATTAATGACGTTTAATTTTAATTTTTAAAATGAACGAGGAATGAATTATTTAAGAATATTTTGAGAGGAATTCACTTAACGTTATCCAACTATTTATAAATCTTTCATTTCCGTATAAAAGAAAAATTTCTCATTGCATTAAAAATTGTGAAAAATTGTTTGACTGAATTAGGTATTTAAGAATCTTATTGTGTATTATTAATACAGAGTTCCCAGAAATGCTGCGACGATTTTTATTGAGTTTTAGTCAGAAACGCGGAAAATGTAAAACATGAGGACTTTCCACTCAGAAAGTTGAAAAGATATTGTAAGGGTGTAATTGCAAATTTTATATAGCTTCAGATGAAAAATACGCTTTCCGAATCGATATTCCAGATAAATGCCCTTGAAAGGAAGTATTCTTATTTATTTAGCGAATTAAATATTACGTTTGATCGAATGAAGCTTTTTAAGGTTTCCATTATCTAAATTTTGTTCATTTACGATTTACGATTTAATTTAAAAATTATAAGGTAGGCCCCAAATATGATTCATTCACTAATTTGTTCTGCATACTTTAAAAATTACGAATTAGCTTCGGTACACACCACAGCAGGAGTTTCAGTCCGTTTCTTTTATAATTTCCTTAATTTGATTGCCCCAAGTCCTTGGATACTTCCATTCACGTAACTGTATCTGTATGAGACGCCAGAACTCATTGTGCACAATTAAGATTGCCTTTTCAAAGCATTGTATTATACTTTTGATGCATTTCCATTAGGAAAATGGCAATAAATAAGAAAGCTTCTGATCAAAAATGCTTCGTAGCGAATTTAACTAGTTCAGAAACTTTTAATTGCCATCTGTTAAAATTGCGCAAACTTTATTGGAATGAGGCCACGAAGGGAACTGAAATTAACCAGAGGCCTCATTCCAAAATATTTTACTTCCCTCGAGGAAGGCGACATACGAATAAACTTAACAATAATAGGCAATCAAACACCGTTTCAAATGGCAGTCGACGGGGTTGTAAATATAAGCACAAATATAAAAAGGTACACGAGGCATGTTTAAGAGGATTTTAAAACCTGGTACATCTTGCATTTCCTCATAGCCATCTTTCTGTCCCAGTGGAACAAAGAGCAAGTGGAAAAGGGTTCCAAGGGTAATAAACTCAACCGCGTTTTGCTCTTATGCGGGTAGAATTTCATTGAGATTAAGTTGATACGTGCCAAAAGCAGTTTTTTTTATCTTTGTGGGGGAAAACGTGGGCAGGAAGCAAGCTTAATTTTATCCTGGGTAACAAATGTTGGGAGCTGTTTATTTGTGCAAATTAAATAAGATAAGAATTTCTTGACAAGAATGCCCGACTGGCACCGGCGAGTTTTGTGTGTTCAAACAAAAATTTACTGTAATGTAACAAAAGGTGTTCGTGTTTTGTTGTATTGTGTTCGAAGGTACATATCTACGTACCTTTTGAGGGCTATATTTTTTAAATGAATTTTTTATAAAATAGTTACAATACCCAAAATATTGCAAAGAAGGTATCCATTAACATTCGTGTATTTTTGATATGTTAAAATTTATAACTGCATCATTTACTTTTTCAGAGTGCGTTTTTAAACCCAAAATCCCCACACCATTAATTAAGTCGTTTTTAAGGTTCCGTAGTCAATAGGAACCAGCGGTGGTCTGGCCTCAGTAGTGCAGTCAAATTGTCACATTATAACAAAAAAGACCTTCTGCCTACAAATCGTCCACAACCGAGCTAGCGATGGGGATATGTGGAGGGTGTTAGAAAAGCTTAAGTTTTAGTTCCTGTAGTCACAGATCATTGGCTTTCACCAAAATGTTAATTATAGTAGGAAAATCTTTTTTCGTAAAATCTCACCTTCTGGATATGCTCGATGAAAAATTTAAAAACAAATTTTTAGATCTCAAAATACTCTACAATTTAGTCATATTAACTATTTTTCGTAAAGTTAATACTTTACGGGTTTTAATGTCCAATTGTCTTGCGTAACTCGTAATAAAAAATATATCCATACAAAAGCTGTAGAGCACAAAATCCGCAATAGAGCCTCTAGAGCGCTGCAAAGATGCAAAATCGGCACAAATAGAGGCGGAGAAGTGACCGCAAAAGATGGAGTGCTGGAGACCGAGTTGTTGTACGATATTTTCAGGAGACGTTCACTATGATCTGGCAAACTTAAATAGCATGGGCTACTACCCCCTTCCTGATTCATCGCTCCCTACCCCCAATTACGGCGTTTTGATGAGGATTCTAAAAGTTAATCTGTTTTTTCTTAAAATAGAGGATTTCAGCTTTCATTTGAGTGCAATTTGATGCTTTTGCTCGAATAGATTTTTTTGAAATCTGAAAAATAAAGCAAGAATTTGTGGGCCCTAAAATTAAGGTTTGTTGTTTTTAGATAAAAAAGGTCTATGAGGTCCTCCAATTTCATTGCAAATGCTTTTTATTACCCCAGCAACATGGGTTTATGAAGAGAAAAAATTTTTCTGCTACTTAATCCGGCAAGCAGATTGACTGTGTCTTCACAGACTTCAGCAACGCTTTTGATTAATCACCGTTTTCTTGTTTACAAGGGTCTATGTTAGATTTCCCGCCAGTTTTGCTGACTGGATTGCATCATATTTCTCTGGCCGTACTCAACACGTTAGTTTTCGCGGTGCACTCTCTCAGTCAACTAACAACACATCTGGCGTACCACAAGATAGTCATCTTGGTCCGTTGCCATTTGATTATTTATGACTTATCTTTTATCCCTACCCACTCGGAGAATTCTTTGCTATTCTGAGGACCCGAAAATCTTTCGCGGAATATCTGACGATCGTGACTGAGATGCTTTAAACTCCGAATTAAACGCGTTTCATTAATGGTGTTCTATTAATTATCTTCCACTTAAGGGGGAAGGCCACTGTGACGGCCGAAAAAATGAGTGATTTTCGAGAATTTTTTTGGCTGGGAAAATGAAGGAATATCAGGATTCTTTTTTATTTATTTTATATAGTGTACATTGACCAATATTTACATAAATTTTTATTAAAAAATATTAAATAGTTTTAAAGTTATGAGCGTTGCCGTAGAGTGCAAAAAAAAATTGCCCTTCCATGGTCGCATCGATAACTCAAGAACCGGTTATCAGAAAAAACAAAATAAAAGTTCTTTATAATCTATATGAATGTAGTTTTCGTCGTACGTAGCCGATTTTTGTTATTTTGATTTTTCACAAAATGGCGACCAATTGAACATTTTTTCCATCATTTCGACCTTTTTTTTTTGTTTCAAAACAGCCTAAAAAATAGTAAAATTAAAATTTTTTAAATCGGCTACGCTCTACCATAGCCACTGCAAATACGAACAAAACAAAAAGAAAAAATTGAAAATCGGTTAATAATTGATCGAGTTATCGATGCGACCAGTTTGAAAAAAGTCATTTCGAGAAAAACGTGTCTAAAATTTTTAGTTCATTTTTCTCGCTCATTTATATAACAATAGAACAATATATTTATATTGCAATAAAAAAAGAAATTCGAAGAAAAGAACCCCAATAAGTCATCTATTGATAAATACGTTTGAACAAGGGACTTAGGGGCGTGCCATTCTCATCGGGACGTCAAGCGGGAAACAGTCGGTCTACTACTACTACTATACTAAAATGGCTGTAACTCTGTCAATTTTTGAAATTTTGACCTGAAATTTTGTGCACATATTTTTGAATATATAAGCTTTAATTTAAGATGTAAAAAAAACCCACCAAATTACCCATCACAGTGGCCTTCCCCCTTAATGTTAGTAAATGCAAGTGTATATTTTTCTTCCGCAAAAGGAATACACAGTTTTTCGACTACTCAATAAATGGATATTTCCTTTCTAGACTGACTAAGGTGAGAAATTTGGGTGCTGTTCCCAAATCATCGTCTTCATATGTGAATTACATTGAATCAATTGCTATTAAAGTTAATGCAATGTTAGGATTCGCTAAGAGGTTGTCCAAAGAGTTCGACGATCCCTAAATCTCTTTTGGAATATGCCAGCCCGGTCTGGTGTCCATTCTATGAGTGCCACATCAACCTCACTGAGATCGTTCAACGTAGATTGGGCTAATAAAAGGGCTAAATCTCCTACAAAACGGCAGATACGTTCCTTAAAAATAACGTGTTCTGGGAAAACCCGTTATAGGAGATAATAAGTTCATACAAAAACTGGGATTCCATTCTAAAATGAAAAAAATGCCTTTTATGGTGTAACATTTTGATCATTTGTCTTATTATGTTATATATAACTATATGCACATAAAAACATTTCATAACAAATATAAATATTGCTTTGCCTCGGCTGTGTTTCTACCTACCTGACGATCGCTAATCTGGGGTTAACACGAGCTAGTACAACAACTCTATTATGAAGATAGTAAAGTTATCCGCCAACTAGCTTGCTGTAAACCAGCTATCTTCATTTGTCCAGGCGCAAAGACGTTTGTAGAGCAGAATTGTTCGCACTAGCTCGTGTTAGGGTAGGATTGTAGGTGGGTTCATCTGGGGGGTAAGACCCGGGTGCTTTTTGGAGATACCCGGTCTGCATCATTGTGACAAGGTGCACCGCTTTTCCATCTTCATTGTGATCTCTCTCCCAAAATTCTAGTTATTTTGCTTTTTGGTTGAGGAAAGTACTTTTATTTGCAAATGCCAGATATGTTTGTAAATTGACAAAAATTCAGAAAATATGTACTATGTCACAAATGTAAAAACACAAATCTTGACGATCTTATTGCAAAAATCTCTACAATCAATCGTAGCGTGAAAGCCCCCTTTTGTTTTGCTGTTATTTACCTAATATATGTGTACATAAATATAAATTTGTATCATCGTTTTTTTATGTATGGTAACGGTAATTAAAATGCCTATACATATCTGAAAGAAATGGTCGATGAAAGAAAATTCTTAAAATTAATTTACAGCAGTTGTTAAAATGCCAGAATTTACTCAGAGGCTTTTTTTAACAAATGCCGTTATATTGACATCAAATTAAGTTGTGCACACAAAAGCATCAGCACTCCCCCATTCCTTCTTGAACTTAGAAAAGAAAACATTTAAGCTAAAAAATTACCTTGATGAAAGGAACGCCTTGAATGTTCCCAAGAGACCGGCTCTTCTCGCTTGTCGGTAGCAGGCAAAGTCCGCTGTTCTTATACCTTGGAGGTCCCCATTATAAGGTTCATTAAGTGCAGCCATTCGCAACTGAAAGTAATCACAATTTAAGGTTTAAAATATTTGCTGTAAGAGGTGGAAAAATTCATAAATAATGCCACTTTTTTTTTGTTAATTCCTGCTAACTAGTTTTAGCGACTAAGGAAATCATAGTCATGCTTTCTGCGGGCAGGAGTGAACTATTTTTTTAAAAGCAATTAATTTAAGTTTTGCCTGAACTTACCATGCGAGGGTACCACTTTGTGAAGTAAACATTAAAGACAGCATGAAAAGTTTTGACAATTTTTAAATGAAAATTTGAAAGTTTGTTCAAATTGTTAAGTAGCGTTTGAAAAATGATCAATTTTAAAGAAAGAAAAAAAGAAAAAATAAATTCGCGTAGAAGAGGTTAAGCAACTTTACCATTTATGCAGTATAGATAGATACGAAAACTTTACCACCAAACAATGTTTTCATGCTTGACATCTTGGCTTTTTAATTTAACGCTTAGTAGGTACGTGCCTGCTTTTATGAAGTTATTATAGTTGTTATAAAGCAGTGTTTTATTAAAAGCAGGTTTAACACAAACATAGGTACACAAATATTTACATACATATCTACATACAGGGCGCACCGCATTAAGTGTTACACCTCTTATTATCAGACAAAGTTCTTCGAGCGTTCTCAACGGTTTTCAAGACAAATACAATTTAATATTTGTGTGATTGTTTTATTGACCACCCTGCAGTTTATAACTTTACTCGTATACTAAATTAACTTATTAATCAAAGGTTTATGTGATGATTTGTGTTTCTAAAAGAGCCCCATACACGGACCAACATATTTCGCGTGTAGCGCCAACATATTGGTGCAGTTTGGTGTGTTGCGCATCTGGTTGATGAAATTCAAACGCGTTTGAAAACTTTTGTGCAACAGACGGCGTTGCGCAAATTATTTTGTCGTGTATGCCGAATATATATGTATATGTATAAAACAGAAAACTGTCCGGCTCCCACATTCTACTAGAGTATTTCTACCACTTTACCACTATTGTTTCCGAACAATTGAAAACGATTTGATCTGGCGCGATTTCGGATCTGAGTAGTTGAAAATCATCAGCGCACATGGATGATCGTTTGTCGGATCCACATTAGATAAGATTGGTTATGCATTTTTCATGTTTTTTTTTCTCACCCTAAAAAAAAAAGGCAAATGATTTGAATCGAAAAATCGAGTTGGACCTCAAATGAAAGCTTATAGCTTGCACTATTATCTAAAAATAAAAAAAAACCATCTCTCACATGCACATGTTTTGAATACGGCTTGCCGGAAACGAACAGTATTGCGGACAATATCAACAAAAGTAGTGCGATCAAAATGAATCGAAAAAGATTAATTTTAATGTTTTTATATAAGATTTAGCGAAAATGCCGTCTGCATCATGAAAGAGTTTACTGGGTTCATCCATTTCTTTCCAAAAAAAAGGAAGATTTTGCAATTTTGCACCGATTTGGAGGCTTAATCTATTGTCGCTGGAAAAAATGTTATGTACATAGCGCGGATTTTGTAGTCTACAGCTTTTGTATGCACATATTTTTTAGTGCAAATTACCCAAAACGTGATAATTGCGAAAAACCAATTTTTATGCTTTTATCCCTATAATTCGAAACGAAATAACTTTACGGAAAGTTGATATAGCCAAATTTGTTTGAATTTCGAGGTTAAAGAAAATGTTATACATTTTTGATTTAGAGATATTTACGAAAAACAATTTTTCTACTATAATTAACATGGACATGAAAACTCAAAGTTTGTGACTACAAAAATTCAAACTTGAGCTTTTTTGATATCTTCATCACCAACTCTACTGTGGACGGTTTGGCAGGAAAAAAATGCAATTTATCTGGTCTACTGCTGCTCTGCGGCTTTGTCGTGTGAACTTACATATGCTAAATAAAACACCACACCGCTGTTGCCGTGTATAAACCGTGCGCTCAGGGGATGTGCATTGTGCACGGCTGTCGTACGGTAATGGCGCCGTCGCCGTGCTGTGCTGTGCGAAATCGCCCTTATCAGCTCATACACCATGACATTTCATACGGCACCGTTTATGTGGAAATCGTCTGCGTGTGAAAAGGGCCTTTACAAAATATTACTAAATATTGAATCAGCGCACACTATTACCACAGACAAAGAACAGGTAGATGTCCATTTTCAGAGCAAAAATTGTTCCTATGAAAATAAATCTGAGAGAAAGGTCAGCCACTTGAGCTTTCTTTAAGTTTGTGTGCGTGAAATCAATACGACAGTCAATAACTTGTAACTAAAGCGGCGTTTACATGGTCACATTAATTTGGCCAGTCTATTATGATAAGTTAATGAGCTCATCAAGGTAAACTGTTTACACGTGGAGGGTTGTTTCAACGAAGAAACTAAATACATCTCATTTAACGTAATCGTTAAATTTTCAGATGTCGCGAGAAGTTTTTTTTGGTGGCAGTGCCTTTTATGTATAATATAATCATAAAATTCCCTAAATCTTATAGTGTTACAGTCCTGAAGTCTCTATTCCTGTATTATCGACATGCAACCGAACATGTTTAAATTATTATTTCACAGTTCTTCTCATCGCACTAAAAGTTGGCATGATCCAACTTCAGTGAGATGGTGTCAGTGAAACCTGTTAGAAAACTTTTTTTCCAAAATTAATAGGTAATTATTTGTATCTTGTCAAATTGTATATAACATTACAAAATTCTCGCTTGCCGCGTCTGTAAAATTTTGTGAAATAGAGCGCTGGATTTTGTGCCGCACCAGTAATAAGAAGTAGATATATAATATATATACGCTACAATCACATACCTTTTTCTTGCGTTTTGGGATTCATTTTGCAAGATAAAAACTTATTGCCGAGTCAGTAAGTTTAGGGATAGTCAATAAAACTTTGCCCAAACATTTTTCGATTATCGAAAAACCGTTAAGACATTTATTTAAGTTTACACTGAATGATGTTTATATCGAAGGTGTAACACATGTGGAACATTCTGTGTATATGTAAATGTGAAGTAAATTTTAAAATATCACACAATATAGACGAAAAACAAATAAAACATAATCTTATAGGTAATTTACTCTACTAATCAAGCTCAGTTTCAGTATATGCTTGGCTTTCTCCTTTTTTGTGCATGCAGGGATTTTGAAAATTTCACAATGGAAATATGTATGTATGTTTGTAATTTTTGCATGAACAAGGAAATAAAATTAATTATACACGGGCACTTTAAACATACGGACAGACATATTTTAATAGACTTTTAGATTTTACTGCTCATTAAATTGACTGGTTGATGAATACCAACAAATTGACGGAAAGTTTACCAATGGTGATCATTAGTCTTTGAGGTGGGCAACCTACTGAATTCAATAATGATGCCTTGAAAGTTGGCACACTTGGAAAGATATCTGGAACATTTGAATTATATGTCACTTTTGAATGTCTATAGAGATAGACAGTTTGCACACCGTCTATGGATATGCAATGAAGTTACCTACAAAATACTAGTTATCTTAACCTTGGGATCAAGGCGGCATCAATGCACCTTAACGGCACGAGCCACAAACTTCGCTATTTGATGCCATTTAGACAGTTATAAGAAATTTTGCAATATTTGCATAGCATATACTTAAAACGACAAGGGGATCGAGATCGGGTGTTGAAAGAAGTGGAGAAAATTGCCCAATAAAATGAGGGGCCATGGAGTGCCACCGAGCGGACACGGTACTGGAGAGAACGTCACAAAACAACATCATCAACATATGTACTAGAACTTCCATCGCGGATGGCTTCCGAGGATATGATATTTATTTATTTCGACAATTTAACAATAAATTGATCACTACAGAAAATATGGAAATATGAAATTGATTTTAACAACGGTGGCGACAAAGCACAGGGTAGCACCTGCTTTGCGAACAATGACATCAATAACTCTAAGATCCTTCCATTTTTCAAGTTTCTGCAGCGAGCATTCGTCGACAGTATAAATAAAAATAATTATAATATAATTTATTTCAAAGAGTACAATAAGACTTAAGTATTTTGAACAGTACTAACAGTTATAAAATTTTCAAATTCAGATTAAGAGACGTTAAGGAGATTAAAAAAAATTAAACTGCATCCTTGGAATTATGCAGTGCATGCGCGATACCACGAGGGTGTTAGGACAAATGTTCGTAAAGCAGCCGCTTGAAAGAGAAAGTCGAACTTGTACATTAAATTAGAGGCGGCAATGTTTTCCAAATGTGAATAGTGTGGACAAGGTAGGAACTAGTTAAAATTGCATGCCTACATCTATGAAGTGGCAAGTCATGGCGTCTGTTACTACTTCGTAGGTTTTTAATAGTTCACTGATATAAGAGGGTATGTAGTAATTTACGCGACAAAATTAAAGCGCAACGCTTTAAACAAGTGTACTTCAAGTCTGCAATGGAGAATCATCGGAGTGGCGATATGTGATCATACCTACGAATATTCTGAAGTAGTATCGAGCAAAGAATTACAGGCAATTTCAGTATTTAGTTTGCATAATATGAAACACACCTTTACAATGTTATCCGCAACGAAAACAGTTAACAGAAAAAATGAGTTAAACTAAAGTAATAAAATAAAAAATAAATTTAGGGCTTCAACATAGGCATAGAGTTTTGATAATTGAGACAAATTGCATTCGATGTATATAAACCGACACCTAACAGCGAAGAAGCACTTTATGATCAAAATAGAAAAACAGAAGAAAGCAATACACTTATATTTATGCTTGCTAAAATTAATCACGTTTGATCTAGGGAACATGTATGTGGTATATGCGTATATGTTAATCCAAATATAAGTATTGCATATCTAAAGAAAATAATGTAAACACCAGAAGTATTACGGACATTGTATAAAAGACCAGAATTAAGTACACCAATTTAAAAGCAAAACGTGGAAGTCATATTACCGTTTCATATTCCGGAGATATCGTGAACTGCATGAAATTTCAAAATTTGGAAAAAATTATGCAATTATTAGAAGCACGTTTGGTTTCATGATTCCTTAATTTATAAAAACGAAAATGAAAACAATATAAAAGTTCCCATATAAATGTGTATGTGTAGTGAATCAGAAAAATTTATGTACAGTCCTCGATATTGAGCGGGAAAGAAAACCATTTGATGTTTAAAAAGGATACATGTACATATTATGTTTTCACATGTATAAATACAAATATATAAATATAAATGCATATATATTGTGTATAGAATATCCATCTATACCTCGACAGCTTTTCGGGGCTCGCTGATTGAAAATTTATTATTGAATGTTGCCGAATTGAATAAAAATTGAATGAAGGTTGTCTAAAAGCAAAGGTTAATCAACATACAATGCAAAGAGAATAAACTTGATTGCAATTATGACTGCCGTCAAAAACAAAAAACAGGTAAATATATATAACAAAAATCAGTTCCCACATTTATTCAAATTTATGACTAACTTTTTTAACTCAAAACATTTATTAGTGGAATTTTTCCTGCAAGCGGGGCAATTTTGGAACACCCACCTCACTTGGCTTTTCAACACTATTCATTGAAATATTAAAAAGCTTTAAAAGAGCTTTAACTAAAATATATTATAGTTAATTTTATAACAATAAGACACTTATCAATAAATAAAATAAAATTAAAACAATAATACGAGTAACAGAGATCACCCGGGGTTTGTATCCTGGCTAGTACAAGATGATATCTATCGAATTTTGTTTATACAGATTTCGATTCCATTAGTTTTTTAGTGTTTAAAAAAAAATAGGATTAACAATTTAAAAAAATTATATTACATTTAAACATGTACAGTATAAAAAAACGATATAGGAACTAGTAAAATTCCTCAAATGAAAGCTTGAAAGAATATAAAAGAGATCATTATGAGAAATTTTTGTTCTGGACATATAACGGTGAAATCTACAGGAACAGGTGGTGGTGCTGCTTGATATCTGACATCAGCTCGCAACGTACAGAAGTTCGGACGTACACTTATATTATGTTACTTGATCAAGACGGTTTGATTTTGTGAGCTAAATTTTATAATTTTCAATGTTGTGATATTTAAATTGATTTATCCAGGGACAATTCTCAATTTAGTAATTAGGCGTTTTAAAGGCTTTTTGTTATTTTAAAGGATTACAGGATTTTATATATACATACATATGATTTGAATTGTATTTCGTTGATGTAACATACATACTTTATTGATTTTGTTTGTTTGTTTGTTTTATACATATAGTAATAATAGTGTATTAATAATTCTTTATTTAGCACAATTGAGCTACAATTGCTCATTTATATGTGCATATTGCTAACAGGAAACCAATTCTACAATGTAATAATATCAAAAAAACAAATTCAGTAACATTTAAGGAATAAAAATAATAGTTTATAAGTTAGCATACAAAAGTAATCTCAAGAAAATGAAAGAGAGGAAAAAAGATAGTTTTAAGAAATACAAAAGAAAGTAAAATCTGCGCAAGGGAGCAAAATTGTAATCATCAAGGAAGATGCTTTAATGGGCTTTGCAGTACTCAAAATCTCTCCAAAAATGAAATGCAGTTTTTGCGACACAGCTATAAGTGACAAAAGACATTTAAAGCATTATTGTTGCAAAAGATTAAATCAAAAATTATTGGAAACTCTATTTCACAAACTTCTCATATTAAAACTCTTCAATATATTATTCAGATTTTGCTTAGAAAATATTATGTCTGAGAAAGTGTAAAGCTCGCTGCTGCAGCAGAAAAAGGTTACAATATTCCCTCTAAACATAAAATAACAAATTACTTAATAAGTTTAAATTCCATATATGCGAACACCGATCCAATCCTAGATATAAAACTTCATCTAAATGAGGCATTGAAGCACAGAAAAATGAGAAATAATAATTGTTTTCATTCAAGGATAAAATTAGTGAAAAAGAGATTAGGCAGGACCGTTGAGAGAAAATCCGGGCCCGGGACTGAACTATTACGGGCCCATATAATATACCGAATATTAGGTGCGTATGCATAAAAAAATTTCGGGAAGGCTTTTGCTCACAGCGCGAAATTGTTGGGGTTTTTTCAAAGGCATGACACTAGTTAAGTGCATTTTGAAGGTAGTTTTATATTTATATGTTTATATAACACAAGAAACACTAACGAATTGCTGTGTCTGTCAGCACTGTCAGCTGTGTTATATAGTATAGCCATAAGCCACGTGGGCCTGTGCAGCAATTCATATTATAGCAGCGCCACCACATAGCATAGGTTCTGGATAGTTAATATTTACAAAAATTAGATACATTAGTTACATATGTGTATACCACAAAAAATTTTGTGAAGGCTTTGAAATTCCGGGCCCTCTAAACAACACGGGCGCGGGGGAAATCCCCCCTGTCGGCGGCTTGAGATTAGGAGCAGATTTTTGACTCAATCCTTATAAACAATTTGAGTAAAAATACGAAAGACTAACGCGTATTTGTATTAAAACAAATATGAAATCCGTATATTTATGAAAAGAAAACAAACAAACAAATTCAATAACGAAATTCAATTTAAAGAGGTGAATAGGTATAATTCCCGTAAATTACCTATAATAAAAACGAATAGCAAAATACAAACCCGAAAAATCTACCTGGATAAATCAGTTAATTATCACAGCATACAAAATTCTAAAATTTTGCTCACAAAATCAAACCGTCTTCATCAACAACAATGCATTAAATTTCTATGGACTTCCTTCGGAGTTCAATTCCCAGTTTTCAAATTTTTGCCCGTTCATTCCTAGAATCTGATCTGCCGGCCCTGCAGTGTAAAAGCACCACACGCATGAGACCATTACCATAAAATGCGCGCCCAACATGTGTACATACATTGCTAAGAGCGCGGCATTTATTGTAAGTAGATGCTTTGCCTCTGAGAGAACTTGTTGAGCATGACGCATGAAGGCTGGCCACCATAGAATCCTTCGCCGTCAAACGTCGCGTTCGCCGCCGCTGCACAACTATTGAATACATGCATTCATATGGGAGCTAACCCATAGCCGACGGAACGTCAGCGCGTTGCGAGAGAGAAATTTAGAGGAATCTTCAATATTTCCTTGCAGCAGTCCGGCGTGAGAGAGCTTTTGCTGAGAGAGCTTTGACAAGTTGGGATTCATTGAATCAGCTGTTTATTTGACAAGTAAAGGTTTGAATTTGATATCTGTGAATTGTTTTGGTGATTTTGTAATTATTCGGTTTCCTGTTTCTTCGTTTGGATTTCCTGGAGGCTGCCGAGTTTTTCCCGAATTCATTAGTCTAGTTTCTTGACGAATTGGTACTAGATTTACCTTGATGATTCACCTTCGGAGCATACTGCGCCAGTTGACGGTTGGTCTCGAATTGCCATAAACAGCTGAGCGGGAGCGAATGCGTCGAAGGATTCTATGGGTTCGGGTCGCTCTTGACGGGCTAAAAAAGCATTAAGCTCTCAAAGCTCTGCGTCAAAGGCGAAGGGTAACGGATTCTATGGGGGCCTGCCTTAACTCGCATGACATAACACGTGAAATTTCTGTTACTGTGCGATCGCTGCTGACAAAGTTCATACATATGTAGATTAAGTTCGCTCATAAGCGCTGAACAACTGTATTCGTATTGGCTGTGCTACAAGATATATGATATACGTAATTTTGTATATGGATATGTAAGCAATGGTGGTGATACGGAAAAGGGCCTTCCCCTGCCCGATTTCAATGAAATTGGAATGTGTTAAAAATGAGGTCATTCCGAGAAAAATTTGTCGCAGAAAGCTACAGGAAAAAAAATAAGAATACGTAATTTTGTATATCTAAAATCTACTGGAAGATAAAATGTGGGGAATGAATTATTTGGACATACCTTAGCTCTCGCAGTTTGTGTGCGTAAGTGTGTGTGCGCATATGTATATTATATATATACATACATGTGTGTGTATTACTATGTGATCTGTTGGTATGAATAAACCAAATAATTTTTTGTTTTCCCAAATTTAAGAAAAAGTTTCACAAATTGACCTTCATTAGAACATACATATTTCAATTTCATCAAATTCGGGCGTGGAATTTTCCCCTTTTTCCGAATATTACTTCCGTGACCTACATATGTATGTATGTACATATAAATGTACTAAATTGCGTATAGGTTTCGGTACCATATGTCCACAACAATAGTTTCTCAGAATGACCTCCTTTATGAAATATTTCAATTTCATCAAATTCGTTTCCCGAATAATTACCTAATATTCTTTCATTAGTGTGCACCAGCCGTTAAACACGGATTGCGTTTTAACGTTTTACTGTTTGAGCCAATTTGTCTTGAAAACGTTAACAAATGCAGCACTTTCGTTTTCGAATCCATAATCAACAGAAAAAATTACACGTTAGTTATATATCCCTTGCACAAAAAAAAACATTAAAAATGTTGTCTTATGTAATTGAAACGAAACCAATCTCAAAGAAAATCGCGAATATCTCAAAAACGGTAACTAATCGGGGTTATTTTGAGGGGTTATACTACCCATTTATATTTTATTATTTGGATTCTAACATTGGACCACCCCATATATGTATGTAAGGTTGCAGAAATTAAAATAGATGTAAGTAGTATACTGTCCATTTATAATTATTTGAAATTTGTCTTAAAAGAACTACCACTGTTATTAATGGCGTTTACTTACATTAGGTCCATCCACAGGTTGTGGGATGTTATTAAGCAAATTTGATGCCTGCAGATCTGGTCTGGGTGGAGGTGCAATTGTTGTTGGTGGAGCTGGTGTAGCTATTGGTAAAAGGCTTCCTAACTGTAAATAGAGATAAAATCGAAATTTTCTAAATTGTTTGCTTTTGCTAAATCATAATTTAAAATTATTAATTCAATTAAAATTTGTAATTATTGTTTATAAATATGTTTACGCAATATTTACATGAATTTTATAATTTCATATTAATAGCAAAATTAGTATATCAGGGAGCTTTGTATTAAAAAGGATATTAATTCACAGAATGAAATAAGATATGAGATCGTCATTCATCATTATATTATACGACTGACGAAATACATATATATTTATTATACAAAAACAAACATTTGGCATTTGGTCTGTTAAAGTTATAAAACATAATACTTAGCGTGCTACAATAGCGGAGCAGAAATTGTTTACCTTCATATCACATCATCATGTTCAAGAAAACAAAGAAATATTTGTCGTACTGGTCTGAAGTTTACATGCAAATTACGAATGCTTCTTTTGTTTCTATTTACCATGGAATAGATATTTTAACAATCGTGAAGCTGCAGTCATCGTCGTCGTTTTAGAAGACGCGTATTTTCATGTTTTTAGCCATGTAATAGCTATACTATTACTACAATAATGAACGTCCTTAAAGGGTTACATAGGTCTTGAAGGAAAAAAAACAACTTTTTCAAAAAATTGTATTTTAAAAACCAAAAACCTATTTTATTTGAAATTTACAAATAAAAAAGTTTAGCAATTCAAGAAGTTGTAAAAAAATTTTCAGCTAAAAATATTGAAAATTGTCGATTTTCCTGCAGTTTTCCTCGTCCAGCCTTTTTTTTGCGGTAAGTATGCTAAACTTTTCTAAGTATGAATTTCAAATCAAATAGAGTTTTGGTTTTTAAAATACAGTTATTTTAAAAAGTTATTTTTTTCCTTCAAGACCTATGTAACCTTAAGGGGTTATTACCAGCTTAATTTTTTTTCCATTTTTTTTTCTATTGGCTTAAATAATGCCAAAACATCCCTAGAATCAAAATATACTTTGTGGAAAGGTGTATTGAAATGTTAAAATGACTCTAAACCAATTTTTCCGAAGCCTTTTTTTCTATTTTTTTTTATACGCGTTTTTCTCGGAACCACGTTTTCAAAATCGGCCGGTACTCGAACAGTTTTCATCCGATTGACTTCAAATTTTAACTGGACCTTTACTATTAAGTTATCTAACGAAGTATACACGATTATAACTATTGTATATCAGAAAAAAAAGTTATAAGCCATTTAGTTCGAGTTTTTTCGTCGAAAAAAACGGTTTTTTTTCAAACAACTGCCATTTCGCGAAAAAAAAATTCTAAAAATATAATCTTGTGTACTTCGGTAGCAAAAATCATGTAGATAATGAAAAAATTTTTGGTTTTTTTTTAAAGTTAGGTTAATCGTAGTTTACGCGACATGAATTCATTAAATGAAAATTACTTACTGCAATATACTGCCATCCTTTGTTTACCCGCACCAGAAGCGCCTCTTCTTCCACAATGTATGCAATGGTCCCAACTGGGCTTAGGGAAGACATCTGGAAAAAGATGATATTTTAAGTGAATTTAAAAATTATACTGACTATAAAGTAATGTTATTACGATAAGGATTTGGTTGAAATACAATTTTCGTTACGTCCAGGTTAATAATATACCATAATGAAAAAACGGGTTGATGCGTATTGTACACGCATCAACTCAGGGTTGTGTAGCATGTACTAAATTTAATTTTTCTTTCGTCAGGATTCTTTTAAGTAGTTATTAGGCCTTGACCATGCGTTTTGGTACTCGCTAAGAAATCAAGCCAATTTGAAGCGTGAATAATTTAAATTAATTAAATTAATTTTAAATTATTTAATTTTAATTCCATCAGATTTTTAAATCACTTGGTTGGAAGGTTAGTGGGGTGGCACATTTTTAACGACTTTCGGAACCTATATCTCGCAAACTATTCACACAAGGTAAACAATATCATATTTTTTTGAATTTTGTGCAAGGACCCCCACACAATAGGGTGCGCAAAAAAAAATTTTTCCCTCAGTGTTATGTATGGAACGCTTTTTTTTTATAACTATGTGGAGGTTCACACGAGACACCTAAATGTAAAATAAATCAGAATCGATGGAAAGATGACGGAGTTAAAAGGCTGTAACATAAGGACAGACAGACGGACATGACGAAATTATAAGGGTTCCGTTTTTGCCATTTGGCTACGAAGCTCTAAAAAGTGGTAGGTAAAATTGGACTCGCGTACTAAGGGTTCTACATGCATTATTTAAGTATTTATTTGGCCAATATACACATACATACAATCTGACTTATGAAGACAGATCATGTTGTTGATGATGATGTTTCTGAGGTTTACTTTTTACCATGAAATTACGGTTTTACCTTTTATACGGAACCCTACGCCCTTTTCTTTCGTAAAATTTTTTGAGCATGATCCTTCAAATTAAAAATAAAAATTTGATTTCTCGTATGTATGTAAAATAATAAAATGACCTAGTTTACCATATACCATACTCAACTGATTTTAATATACATACATATGTATGTTATACTCACTTTTGCCATTGCCTCAGTATTTTGGAATGTTATGGCCCCGGGAACAATCTTGGGCGTTTGAGGAATCTCTTCTGCTCTTTCAGATGGCCCTGACGAACTCGAAGCTCCAGGTGGACCTACAATTGGAAAAGTTTTATTTACTTGAAGTTTATCAATGTAAGAAGAACAGACACGAATATTAATAAATCTGTTACGAAATACAAATATAAAATCTTGTCTTGAAAATTTGATATAGGATGCGGAAATAAAAAGTTAACGGACAGAATAATCACACTTAAAATATTTCGTTATACGATTAGAAGCTCGTTCGTGCATAAATTAATAATTATTTGTAAGCTATCTTTGGGCGTCAAATATACAAATCTGATTAATGCTATAGTTACCATTAACAAATCTAGATATCACGTAAAATTCGTTTCTTCAGTGCGTGAATGAACTACAAAGAAGTTAATATTTCCATCCACAGGTTGTGGGATAATATTTCAGTGACGTAGTTGCGAACAATAGTAAGAAGAACAGGTAGCACTGAACTGGGCTATTGACTCCTGTAAATATCGAGTAAACTCTCGAAGTAAATATTTTGATAATTTTATTTCCAAAGTTCATTTATCACACAGGTTTTCTTTCTGACCGTTTTAGCATAACAATGCCGATTATACAGGGTGGCTTTTTTTATTCTGATTCAAAGAAAAATTAGTAAATTATTCTATGTAGTGCGAAAACTATTTAATGGATGATTGAAATTTGGCATGGAAGTAGTGTAGTACCTTCTACAGCGTCTTTCAATAAGGACGCTCGACTTTTAATTGATAAATAAAACAAGTTGTGTGTAAGATATTCACTCCATTTTTATTTTATTAGAAAGAATATTTTATGGCATTAAGTATGGAATATAACGTCGTTCAAATGTCCGTCGCGGCTATGTTTGGTGGCACGCATTCGGAAGTTGACCCAAATTTCGTCAAAAAACATCTTTAGCGACGTCAACGGCGAGCGCTACAGATCGATAATAAGCAACTTCTTGTGACCTAAACTGGATGATATGGCTACCGACGACATGTCGATCCAAATGGACGGCGCTAGGCGCCACACAGCGCATGTCACCATAGACGAGGATTTGAAGGCGATGTAAACTGGCCACCGAGATCGTGCGATTTAACACTTTAAGGCTTCTTCCTTTGGGGCTATCTTAAATCACAGGTCTATGCGAATAAATCGGAAACAATTGATGGCCTCAAAGTCAACATAACGAACACCATCATTCAGCAAATTCAGTCAAAAAAATGTGAAAAAGTCATCGAAAATTGGACCTCCTGAATACGTGCCCCCAAGCAAAGCTGCGACGGACATTTGAACTTCCATGCTTAGTGCCATAAAATATTCTTCACAAAAAAAAAAAAAATTGAATGTATATTTCACACAAAACTTGTTTTATTTACATTGAATGAGCAGATAAACCAACGTCTTTAAAATTGACCTCATATCCACTAACTTAAGCTCGGCGCCCACTGTGCATGTTTTCTTGCCCAATCGCTTGCTACGAGCAGTGATGAAAATGACGTCACTACACTACCTGCCTTGTAGGATTTCTGTGATAGTGCTACTTTCAGTGCAAGTTTTCATCATGCCTCAGTGATACAGCAATTGAAGCACGGCAGCTGATTCATATCAACCAGGCTTATGATATTTTCCGCAAATATCAGATGCATGTATGTTTGCAGATGTCATTCTTATTTGTTCATCAGATGCATCATGTTGTAGGTGTGAACAAATTACATGTTATGTGACATGACACGTGAATTTATTTTTTTTATTGCACCATGTTGTAGAGCACGTTCTTAAAACTCCCGAGGGATGAACAGAGCTCCGGAAGGCCTGGAAATGGGTAAAAATCAAATTTTAAGACCTTCTGGCTGCAAAGTTTGCAAGCACAGTGTGAAGTCGAGTATGCGTTGTTACCTGCATAGTTCCAAGCAGCGCAGCCAATCCATAATAATCCTGCAAGCAATTTATCAGGAAAACTTGCACCGTGGGCGCCAGGCTTTATCTACTAAAACAACAAAATCTCGAACTCTATAATAATCAGTATTTCTAGATTTTGACACACATTCGCCAAATTGGCGGATAACAACTTTGCCGGAAATTGTGGGGGGGGGATGTCAACCCCTACATCCGCCTCCCCTGCGTACGCGCCCGCCACATACGTTTATATGAAAAAGTGACTCTTGCTATAATAAACGTCCTGAAATAATAAATCCCAGATATACTCTATGTATACTTCGACAACAACAAAAACTGTTTTCGCAAAAAAACAGAAATTAAAATTTTTCTAATAACTAGTCTTGTCAATAAAAAAGATGGCGCTGGCAAACATTTCATGTAAAGGAGACCTTAAATATAATTTTGAAGTCCACTAACCGATATGTGCGAATATCACAAGAAATTTAGTGCTACATAAGGGGCATAGGAAAATATTCTTATAAGAAATTTTCTGAACACAAAAGTCTGAACAATAAAATGAATCGTTTTAAAATGGAAAAACATTAATCACGTCTAATCCCCTTGACGTTATTAATTGATTATAGGGCTCGATTATTGATTTGTTTGAACAAGTTTTTGTTTACTTATGAAAAACTAAAATGCGAAACACAACGGTTTTCTCCTTGAACTTATGGTAGTAAGGTATTTGCTGGGCGTACGAAAAAAAATTTTTTTCTATAATATCATATCATAAAGACAATTTTGTGACTTTAAAGTTATGCCACAAACATTTGTCGCTAAACAATTTTCAAGCTTTTCTTTTCCATTTTTTAGCTTTAGAAGTCTCATCTTTCAGATGAAAGGAATGAATTATCGTCTGTGTTTCGGATCGTACATAACGTGCTCATCTACATGTATTACTGATTGACATAACTTTAAAACAACATATGTCACTGTTGAAGTCTGAAAAATCTTTAGCTCTTCCAAAAACAATTTATAGATATTTATTAACAGTGTTCAATTTTGGATTGACAACTTTCGTAATTGTATCAATATTTTAAAATAAAGGTGTGCAGTTGTTGAATACGATTCAACCAAGGTAAGTTCTTGTGAACAGGAATCGTTTCCGCATATTTTTTCTTTACGGATAAAGCTACCATAGTCACAAGATCAACTGTACAAAATATTTTGGGCAATCACCATAAAAGTGGGGCCCTATTGAGATTAAAGCCGGTTTAGGTTGAAAACTCCAAACAGCTAAAGAGAACACTCCAAAACCTCCATACAAACTCGGCTCTCAAAGCTAAAGCTGGACAACAGTAAAATAGATACTCATATTTGTTCAGAGAACAGTTGGAAATCCTTATTATGTTGCCTTGCATTTCAGGTCAAAAGGCGTTTTATTATCATTTGGAATAACTTGAACTTTAAGTGTTTTAGAAAAAGTGCATATGTACATATACTGGAGCTATACAATGAAATGACAAAAACATGTAAAACATAATCTTAGTACATAGAAATTGATAATTGCAATCGATGAACACTCAAGACAATTATGTAGGAACATTTTACATTTTATACACATGAACAATATGTAGAAGGTGTAAAGCTCTTTTATAAAATGGCGAAACGAAAATTTTTCAAGCTGCAAAGAAGCTGCACATATAAAATATTGTCAATTTACCAGATGTACCCTGGGGGAGGTCCTTAAGATTTTGAAGGTCCCTAATTGCCTTTATCTCATCTAAACTAGAGCGGCCGCCTTAAGCGTTACATTCATGTAACAGTAATAAAATGAATTTAGCATTTGAGGGTCTCTCACATACAGCAATAAACACGAATTTTTTATTAAAATGTTCAAAACTACATTTACCTGGTTTTACAAAAAACGAGGCGTCACCGTAGTAAGGACTTCTTGAGTCTATCCCTGGCTCTCCTTTGGGTCCCGTTATAGTAAGTCCTGGGTTTCCAGGAGTTCCAGGAGGACCAGGTGGTCCTGGTGGTCCAGGAACTGGAATATACTGCACTCCATCACCTGCAGCGGGTAGTCCTGGAGGGCCGGGCATTCCATCTCGGCCATCTGTACCTCTATCTCCCTTATCACCTTTATCGCCTTTCATCTGGAAAGAGACACCTTCAGCTGAATAAATTTGCAAAGATGCTTAAGACTTAATAAAGTTTAATAATTTCTTCGGGCTCTGTATCCAGACAAGATGGCGAATGTGGCGTTTCGAACTTTCTCGCGTTATTAATGTCTTACAAAAATTCAAACGACTTCCATATATCATCAAGGAAGGAACATCACACATAAATTCAGGATTATGGGACACCTGAGTCGCTTGTTTATTAGATTTGTATCATATTGAAGGACAGGTATGTGGAAAATTAAAGCCATTGCCAAGCCTATCTAGTGCGATGCTCCTGAAAGTGACACCATCAATGTGATGGAGTTTCACATTACACATAAATGGCGCAGACGACAAGTGCCAAAGATTTATTATCACTATACTTTAGCTGGGGAGGAGTTAAAGTATGTTTCCGGATGTCATTCTTATTTGTTCCTTTTGCTCCTGACAGATGAAAGTAATGGAAGACATTTTCAAGGTAAGGAAACCCCTTCGTTGGTAATTGTTGCGAAATAATTTGCCATAAAACTTGGCGAAATATAAATTTAATATACATACCATTAACGTTTATGTGATATACCATAAAATATATATTTGCTTGTTCTAGCTTGGAAGATGTTTGTTTCTGTTCCTGCCAAACATGACGACCCCCATCCCACGGTGTGTGGGTAAAAGGCGATGTGAATTGATTCCCACCTGAACTGATCTACTTCTTACAAGGCCTTCTTTGAACTTTATTTATGTGTGCCCACGGTAAATAGCGCAATTTCCATCATATCTTACTCTTGATACGGCAGAAGATTTTCATCATTTCTATTTTTTACGGCAATATATAAAATATAAGGAAAAAATATAATTAAAATGTGCACGTATTCATCTTTAAAATTCATTAAAAATACAAATTGAGTATATTATTGGTTTTTCAATAAGTACCAGATGTTTAAGACCACCACCAATTAAGCCTAATTGTCAGCTATTCTTAACGAAGTCATTCAGAAGTAAATCATAAAAACCTTCAGTAGAAGACATACATACACCGGACATACATATTCATCATTGTTCAGTAAGAAGGGGGAAGCAGGACATTTGTTGACAGACTGGACAGAATGCAAAGTGCAAGTACTCACGATTGGACGGACGTACGTGCACTGTTCATTATTTTTCGCATTTTCATATTCCCATAAACCTACCGGCACAAAAAAGTTAAATTGTTTTCAGGTGGATATTGAATTGTTTCAAGTGTCTTGTTTGATAATTATAATTAATAATGAAGTGATACTATTTGTCTGCTTTTTGTCTAAATATGGCCACTGTGGGTCACATTTCCATAAATATTTCATTCACTTC
The DNA here is from genome assembly GCA_947538895.1 of Neoitamus cyanurus. NCBI lineage: Eukaryota > Metazoa > Arthropoda > Insecta > Diptera > Asilidae > Neoitamus > Neoitamus cyanurus. The sequence continues at coordinate 4,259,310 of OX384540.1, forward strand.
CCTTGTTGCCTGTATCGTGTGGTGTGAGGTTACCGTACTCGAAAATGCAAATTGATTCGCTGCTGAGCAACGCCTGGGGCCTTCAAAGACTGTTGAATTTATTGTCACTTGGAGTTTCCTTTATCACATTTGAATTATGATTAAAGAAACGTTTATATGAATAAATTATTTTCCAAGTTGTGGTAATTAAAAAAAAAATCAGACAAGTGCGAGGGAGACTCGCGCGTTAATTCCGAATATTTACCGCAAATTAATTAACTGAAATTCAAAAAAATATTTTTTCATGTGATATAAGTACAACTTAACGATTTTGCGACTTTTTCATTCACTTGTGCTGTGAGACCTTGCTTCTTGTCAAATTTCATGATTCTAGGTCAACGGGAAGTACTCTATAGGTTTTGATTTATTTGCGAGTGCAAAAATATGCGGCATAAATGGCCGTGTAAAAATACGATTTTATATTTTTTAACTTGCAATGTTAGTTAGTTTGTTTAGGCCAAATCTTGCAATCAAAATTCCGACTAGTTCAAAGTAAGTTCTAAGTGAGAGCTTTGAAATTTTGAACATGTGTGTAAGTCCGGTGACAATGCGTAATATGCAAAATTGTTCAAAATCCAATATGGCGGATCACCGTTTATTTTTCATAGGTATTAAATGAAAGTGTTTGAGAATTAAAAGACGGTAAACTATGTGACGTTCAGATCATTATAAATACTTAGTTAAAATGTGTTTGAAATGGCATTCATATTATTGTTGGGAATTGTATTAAAAAACCAGTAATAGCTCTTGATTGTACTATTACAAGAGCAGACTGCCGGCATCACGTTTGGTAGGAGGTTCGACGTTGCATTCAACACTCAAACTTCCTGTCCAAATAGACAGAACAAACACTTAGTAAAAGTGCCAATTCTTACTAGAATTCACCTGCGTGTTATGCGGCAACAATGGCAAGAGATTAAGTTCTTGTTCATTGATGAGAATTTATGATTGACTAAAACAATTCAAAATTAGTGAACAAGTTTTTGTTACAATCAATAATTCTGTCTTTGGGGACTTAACGCAGTTGCCACGGGTACGGGCAAGCCAAGTTTTGGACCAGCCGGAGAGACTTTCGCCAGGTCCGCATCTGTGGTGTCTATTTTGTTTAATATGATAGAATAGACTGAAAATATTAGGCAGGAAGTACAGACTTTATTGATGTCTTAACTGCCCTAAGAATTGGTGAGCTTCGTTCTGAGCACTTTTCTATTTTTATGAGAAAAGTAAGTAAAGATTTTACCGGTGAATTTTTCATTGGAAAGGTTTTGCTTTTATGTCCAACCAAACAACAAGTGAAAGCTCATAATGAAAATGTCTTCGCACTTCCGAGAAAGTGGAAAGACAATATTCAAAACAATCGCGTGTCCTGCGCCATATGCGACGCGAGAATAAGATAACGTATACATGAATAACATTATACTCACAGATATCAATAAAACAGGAGGGATGCCCAACGAACTAAATATGTTTGAAAGAGTTAGGGTCATATTATGGTCTGTAATAGATGTACCGATAGGTTTGGTGAACGGTGCCATTGGATACATTCCCAAAATCATCTGGCATTGCTTTCGGCGAGCACAGATTTACGACACTGACATACCATCAGTCCTGGTAGACTTTGGTGAGGGCGTCATTCACGCCATTCAGCCTAAATCTGTACAGTTTCAACCTAAATACAGCCATGGCACTGTGGAACGAAGAATGTTGTCCATGGTATTATGATAGGCTTCCACTGTCGAACGTGCTGTGCTTTATTTAGGCCTTAAACTTTTTGCTGCTGGGTAAGCGTACTTTGCCGTAAGCCGGGTCTTTAGATGGCCTCGTTATTGAAGAGCTAGATAGCTCAAAGCTAACAGGAAAAAGGTCTTGCAATAATGATGCAATATCAGAAATTCATAGGTTAAGACGTATGTATGTATGTAACTAAAAAATTGAAAATAAAATTATATGTAAAAAAACATTTCAAAAATAAACTGTTATTATTCAGGCACAAACTAAAAAATAAAGACTAAAAAGTAAGTAATAAAATATCTGTAAAAAAATTTTTTTTAAAAAACAAGCTTTTATTTAATTCAAATGTATTAAAATTAAAACAATAAGTGTTTATTTCTATATTATATAATATTACTTCCATACTTATGGCATTTTGAAATGTAACCAATTTCACAAAATGAAATTTTTGGATCCACTGTGACTACGTGATGGCTGTTGCGATATAGTGCAAAAATTCAACATATCACCTCGCAACAAGCTTCTACATCACATTTCATATTGTAAAATTGGTTACAGTTTGCGAACATTTCAAACATCTTCAAAATGCTATAAGTAAGTAAGTAATAGAATATATAAATAAAAATTTATTGCTTTAATTTTAATACATTTAATTTAAATAAAACCTAGCAGACTATTGTAGATATTTTTTTAAGAATGAGTAAGAAGATTTTAGGGATAAATAACTACAACGACATTTTAATACTAAACAACTTGTTGGTATTGAAACAATGATAAATAATCAGGTATAATCGCTCTGCTTACTAAAGTGGTTTCTTCTCAACAAACAATTTGAAAAAAAATCTTCAGCACGATAAATGGAGTATATCTTATAGTTATCATCATAGGTATATATCTCAACCGTTCAAGTACCATCTTAATTTGTTTGTGCCAAAAATGCCACCACTGCAGGTACAGTCACTTGCGAAAGTAAAAAACAAAATTTCCTAAATTTCACGTTTTTCCCAATTTTTCTCCGAAATTTTTTGTTGATACCCATTTTAGTGCAATTCCAAAGTGGTGCAACACATCTAGGTAGAGAAAGGATATACAAATGTATATGTAGAAACACTTTTGAGCTTTGCTCTACTTCTTCTCTATATATATAAAAATGAATGTTTGTCTGTATGTCGTTTATAGAATCGTAAACTATGCATTTGATCATATGATGATCTTTAGCAAAGTTGTTGTAAATGAGCCCACGAAGGTTTCTGAGGTGGTACGACCAATTTTCGACAGATGGCTCCACTGTTAGGAAGAAGAAGAGGAAATTTGTTGTGATGCGTGTGCCATGTTATGGGTATGGTTGGAAAGGGGAGGTAGTGTGGAATGTGCTGGTGGAAGAAAGGTTGGTGAAAAGTGTGAAATGTGGGAATTATTGGTGAAAACGTGTTTTTGTTGTGGGTGAGGGGTGGGGGGTGAGACCCCTCAGAAGTGTATTTCAGGGGTAGGAAGAAGAGGCACTATAGGAAATTGGGCCGGGTTGGTGAAAGTTGGTGGAAATAGTGAAAAATTCGTTTTTTCGGTGGGTGCCGACAAAATTGAAACGGCTGTGGAAGAAAAGTGTATGCATGAATTGGAATAATTTTTTCACCAATCGATGGCTAAGGAAGCAGAGTAATCTCTATATATAGAAATGAATCTCTACTTCCCTTGGTCACGCCATCACGCGCGAACGGCTGGACCGATTTCGCTAATTCGTGACAGAAAAAATTAAGAATATTGCGCGGAAAATTAGAAAATTATGTTTTTGGTTTGGAAATTTTGGAAATCAAGATGCTGGATCAATATGGCGACCCAAAAGTTAAACTTCGAGGGATTTCCCTGAAAGTCCGCGTTTGGGGATTTTCGGGATCACTCATTTCGAATCTGCTATTCGAATTTCCAAATATGAGACCACCCCCACTCCGCTGGGAAATATAGGAGAGGGGGTGCAATAAGGAGGTGTTGTAAAATGAGGAAAACTAAATTTAATAATACTTTACAGTTTACAGTTAAAAAAGTATTAGGAATAGGTGAAAGTGATGTAAGGGGTGTATTGTGTACGAATTTATGGTTGATTTAATGAGACCACCCCCACCCTGCTGGGTCACATAGGAGAGGGGGTTGTACGGTAGGAAGGCGTTGTAAAATTAAGGAATACAAATTTAATAGTATCCCGGGAAACGCCGGGTCCGGGCATGCTAGTACTTATATAAAAACGCCATTATTGCGGCATGGGACCACGGTTATACTCTGAACAACACCGTACTTATGTGTCGATTTGAATTAAGCAAAGAAAGAATATTTTTTGTTTCATACTTTTTGTTTCTTTCATTGTTGAGTGTTTTGTTTTTTTTAATAATTTTTAGAATTTTTGCCTGACTATATTCTGAAAGTGTTGTTTCTTATTAATACTAAATTTAGCTTCATGCCTTAAATTTTCTTTGGATTTATGAATATGTTCATGATATACATTTATTCGAGTCCAAGATAATTCGAGGAGCATTTTTTTCGTCAAGCTTTTTAATTATTGTGACTATTCTGTGTCTTTTGTATTTACTTTATTTTAGTGTACATTATTTAGTTATTATGCAGTAATGTTTTAAAAAATTATTTCAGTGGGACTTTTTATTCGATCTTTATATTCAACTTGATATTATGCACCTCTCTTCTAAACAACGTTCAGATGAAACTACTACTCGATTCATTTTCTTATCATCTAAATATATTGATTTCATATTTCCTACATGATTCGATAACAATTCATCACGGCGATTCAAATCCTTATCCTCTGCATGATACGAAAACAATTCATCAAGTAGTTTCGCATTCGGAGTAATAGTCTGGAATAGGAAGGTGGTAGTTCATCATCATCTGCGAATCTTCTTGCTTCCTGGGTTATAAATAGTCAATTTTGAAATACGTCATTGAGTAAAATATGCTACGCTAGTATATTGAAGAGAACAAAAGTTCTGATCATTGAACAGCACAAGCCATTCATCTAGTTTATCTATTAAATCCCAGGTGGTACTAACAATAAGTTCAACTCGTAAAAAGTTGTTCTCAGTATTAATAAAAGTTTCAGCTACCAGTTGTAACATACCTAAACAAATTTGTATTCATAAAGTTATTTGTGGGTATCCTCTCTGAATGAATTAAGTTCGAAAAAATTAGATATTTATTGCCTTGTTCATCAAAGATTTCTTCCGTATATACACTGATAATTGTTTTTAAGTGAGCTTTTGCTCCACTCCGGATAGCGCACATAAAAGAACACAGCCGCTGTTTCACCCATTGAAAGAGCGTTTGCTGGCCAGCATGCTGAAAGAAAAGAAGTCGAACTATGCATGCCAAAATTGTTCGAATTTCAATATTACCCATGGCCAACATTGTGAAAGTACACACCTCAACTGATTTTACATAGAACCTGGGAAACAAATAAGGAAATTCTCATGGACGATGAAATACAACAATGAGAATGGATAGGGGAATTACCGCAGAAAGCTTTTTCTGAGCTCACCGGTACCGGCTAGAGCAATTATAAGGGATCCAAACGAAGCTGACGACAGAATATTGTAGAGAGTATTGGTACGGCAATTCAAGGATAAAAAGCTTCCATGTGACGGCAGCAAACTAACCAAAATTAACTAAAGTTATGTGTCAATGAGATTATATTGGTCGACATTGCATAGGAGTTTCGGAAATTGCTATTCGTACAATGCAAATTTTTATTTGGCATATTTCGTTTCACATGTCGTATGAGGAAGTCTTCGAGTCATACATTATTAAAAAAAAATAATTTTTCTAGGTAAGTACGAATGCCGGTGTTTATATTAATGTGCTGTTCACGTTCGCCTTTTGGAATTTAAGTATATTATGAAGTACATATGTACATATATGTATACCATTCATGCATAACATAATAACTAATCGGTGATGATAGTTGTTGTGACATACATAATTTAGGTGATGTCTTTATTGATTTAGGTAGGTAATATTGATATTTATGTATTTCACTATGTTTCCTTTAATTATTTTATTTATTATTTGAGGAGGCCAAAAGCAGAAAAAGCTCATTACAATTTTGTTGATTTTGAGAAAATCGATAGAGTGTTTTGTTTTCTTTCGTTTTATGCGAGTTTGAAATTTGAATAAGCAAAGTCCTGAAGATTATTCTTGTTCATAGATGCACAAAATTTTGTTCTTCATGGACTTGATATAAGATATCCTGTAGTCATTGACTTTCCAAATGAGAAACTTTTGGAACAGATAGTTTTGTTGCACATGGAAAGGAAATTTTATTGCATGCAAAGGACCCCGCACATTTCTTTCTTATGAAAAGTGGGTTGATGTTAAATTGGTTGACATGTTGTCTGCTGTCAAAACAGTGAAAAATGGATGTACTTGCTAGTTACAAAAGATCTGCCTAAATTTTCACCCACAGATATATACATATATGTTAGCCTTATTTAGGGTGACTCAATTTTTTGGAACAGGTTTACTAGTTGCAGGTACATTAAAGAAAATACTGATATTTACAAGGAGAGCTTATAATATCAATATTTGCTAATGGGTCGTCGAGCTTTTTCGTTTTTCATAAGAATAATAAGGTAAAGAATACTTTACCTGACAGTTTCGTCTATATATCTTGAAAAAAAATTTTAAACGAACGGGGCCAAGTCTAAAGAGCATAAAATTTTCCATCAAATGCGATCTTCAATTTTCAAAATATGGTGAAATTTGGTTTTCGGACCGATCACAATAACTTCCCTATAAACTGAGAAGTTAATTATTTAAACAAATTAGTACAAGTTCTTTTACAAACCCCATACCAACTAGACCTTTGCATTTTAGAATCGTTCGAAACTTTTTTTAAACTTATATACATAAAAATATTTAGGACGTATTTCAGGATTTTGCTGAAAAAACTCTATTTCGGAAATATCCACATTTGAATTTTCGATTCCCATTGTATTTGAAATTCATTATCTCCAGTTGTAGATACTGATCGATGTCGGGATTTTTTTATATTTAACACTTTGTTATATTAGCTTTCGAATTGTATTAAAAAAATTTCAATTGTCAACAAATGAAAACTAAAAAAAATTTAATTGTTTTAATAGCTTTTTCATGCTCGCCCCCAAAAGTGGAAATAATTTAAGAAAATACCATTTTGTTTTTTATCCTCTTATCTAAAAAACCCATTTTACAAAAAAGTGGGGTATCTGCTAGATTGGTACTTATTAAATATTTTCAAGCGAAAGTAACGCAGAGCTCTTCGCGCGTCAGAGATTTCAGACGTTCGCACATATTTTCCACTTGTAAATGTTTACCCTATTGCATTACAGTTTAAAAATATTTGTTTATTACATTTATAGATACAAATCAATGCACATAATCCAAAACAAAACAAACAAGTGATTCCGATTAAGTAAATGGCCAACTTTACTTAAACATTGCGGTATTTTGGAACATAAGAAAATGTAATAAGTAGTATCAAATATTATAATACGATGTAGAAAAATTAATGTAACAAAATAAATTCAAAATCTTCTGGTCCAACGTACCATTGCGAGGGCGCGTGCGATGGATTGGCTGGGACTTTGAAAAGGTTAGCTGCAAGAACTAGCCTTCAAAGAACATCCAATCTAATCCAAGCGCCGAAACAAATATTTGAAAGGGCTACTGAGTCTCTCCCTATATTTCATCAAGATATGTAACAAATGAAGAATATGATGAAGAAGAACGAAATTTAGAGGCGGGATTCAAGAAGGCTAAAACCGTGAAAGGGACGTAAAAATTTCATTGCATTATACGAGTACCTATTGCAAAAAATAAAGTACAAGCCAGGTACTTTTCCTTGAAAGAAGAAAATGATTCAATTCAAGTTAAAGTCATCAAATAAAAAGTATACTTTGTGCATCGACAAAACCCGAATTTCATGTAGTGCTCAATGGTAAGTTACTAAATCAAAGACTTTGATATTTTATGATATGACTTTGATTTCTCTGCATCGTAATATTTGATACTACTTATTACATTTCCTTATGTTCCAAAACATTGCAATGTTTCAGATTTGAAGTTTCGAGTAAAGATGACATTTTAACATTTACTTCAGTAACCGGAATCACTTGTTTGGATCATTTCACTGTCAATTGATTTTTATCCATAAATGTAATTAACAAATATTTTCTAACTGTAATGCACTTCTAAACATTTACAAGTGGAAAATGAGGGCGAGCGTCTGAGATCTCTGACGCACGCGAAGCGCGCTGCGTGACTTGCGCTCGAAAATATTTAATAAGTACCGATCTAATAGAGACCCCATTTTTGTAAAAATCGATAAATAAAAAAATATATAAGAGGATAAAGAACAAAATGGTATTTGTTTAAATTATTTCCATTTGGGGGGCGAGCATGAAAAAGTTATGTAAACAATTGAAATGTTATTATTTTTTGACATTTGTTGACAATTAAAACATTTTTTTAATAGGAAAGCTAAGGTAACAAAGCGTAAAATAAAAAGACCGACATCGATCTGATCGGTACAACTGGAGATAATGAATTTCAAGTACAATGAGTTTGGAGAAAATCCATCAAATTATCGAAACTTGAAACGTGGATATTTTGAGCAAAAAAAATCCTGAAATACGTTTATACTAAATTTTTGCAAAGATGCAGAATACCATTTTCCATCGCATTTTAAGAAGTGAAATTGTTTGTTTCCCTGAAATCTGTACGGTTTGCAAAAGAATGACCCAAAAGTGGTTACTTCGAAAAAACAATATTCGGTTCTATGGAATAATCATGAAAAAATCTCTGATTTCTTTTTTTTGTTAGATTTTATTTTGTGCGTGCAAAATCGTAAAAAGTCATAGTACTTAGCTGGTGCTGTTTATAACATAAATTGAAATCTGACAAAACAAATGTCAGAGGTGGCAAAGCATTGTCGCTTTGAGGAATTACCAATTTTGTAACGCTCTAGTAAACGAAGTTATCCACCCTATAGAAGATTTACTTAAAAATATCACTTTTGTTCATATTACGTACAATTTTCCATTTTCTACTCCGTGCGCTAAAATTATAATCGATACTTGCATTTAGTTTTACAGTTCAGCCAATTCGTAAAAAACCACTTACCTGTATACAATTAATTAAAGCATATATTCCTAATCTACGCTAACGATAACTATAGTACGAATGTGTTTGTATGCCCTTTCTCTACCTGGAAATGTTGTACCTTTTTGGAAAAGTAACAAAATGGGATATTTAATAAAAATTTAAAAAAAGTAGTAATTACATGAATTTCGGTGCAAAAGTAAGAGAAACGTGAATGTTAGGAAATTTCAGAACGTTTTTTCACTTCCGCAAGTGACTGTACCTGCAATGGTAGAGGTAGATCAACATTGGTACCACTTTTGGAAATGAGATTGAGATAGTAGTTTCTTGGTATAAGTTTAATGTCGCTGTGTTTGATAGATCAAAAAATAAAAATAAAATAATACTGTGCATACCGTATTTATGAATCACCCTGTAACATGTAACGGTTGAGATATCCCTCCCTGTACAATTTTATGTTTGACTAGGTGAGATCTATCACCCTACTATTTTGGGCAGACGTATGCGAAACACCCTGCATAAATGTATAATGCATACCTACTACCTACATAAGATCCTCTATTTTCTTATAATCACACTTTGTGCGGCCATGATTGAGAAACTAGTTTTTGTATGAAGAAAAGATTAAGGCATAAATTGCGACAAACCGCAACCGAACCGCAAAATCCCCTTTAACACCATTAAAACAAAACTAGAACTTGTCCTAGCGCTCTCTTTAATGGAAACCTTCTTATTAGGGGAGGCACCAATAAAAGATATTTAAAATTCTCAACTCCCCAAAGAAATATATTTGTATGTCCACATTTTGCACAATTTTACTGGGCAAAAATTCATATTATTAGAACAGTCAAAATTTTAAATTACATCTGTTTTTCTTCAGGGGCCATAATTCAATGGCGAGATACTGTGCGTATGTCTTGCTACACATAATTGAAAAATGATTTATTGGTTTTGTACCCGCTGCATCTCTAACTGTATCTCGTTTTTATGGCTTTGTTGGTGCAATTACAAAGTCATTTCGCAAGGGAATCTACGGCCATTTTGGAATATCTGCCGTAATTGATTTCGGGAAGAGGAGGATACCTCATCTTGTCCTTTTCCCGAATTGCCCCTCGACACTTCTCTTCTAAAAAACAAGAATATTTTATGTGGCGAACCAATTTGAACTTTTTGTAGAAGATGTAGCAATATATACTCAGATATATGTATGAGTATTAAAAATCATGAAGTTCATTTTCGCCAAACTTGAGATAGGTATGTGAAATTTGCCTGGCAAGGACGATTTGTTTACGAGTAAAAGTACATTCAGATTTAATTTATTCTGGAAGTAACCCCGAATTCTCGTGGTCGCTCCTGTGACAGACAGGAAGGAAACGTGTAGTTCCATCATTAAGGTGCAAGTTCCACCCTTTTGATATGGAACTCTAAATTGTTGATTAAGGATGGCAGGGGCAGGTAATCAAATAAAAAGTCCTGGCCATCGCACAGCGTAAACTTAGTTACTAAACTTCAAACAACCCAATTTCTGGGAGGCAACCACCATTTTATCGAAACAAAGAACTAAGAAAGTAGTACGAAGTTAGGGAACGGCCTGGGCGGAATACGATTTCACCAAAAATTCTGTACAATTGGGGAAGCACAGATATTGGGAGCTCAGGTATGAGTTAACTATTGTACCTGCAGTGGTGCTGGTTGAGGAAAGCGTTAACTCCCTATTATCAAAACTTTGGTTGAATTTGGCCCTAGTTAAACAAACGAGAACTATTTATAACAAGACAGAACGAAAACAATCGAGGAGCAAACTTCCCCGAGGGAGTCAGTAAGTAGTTAAGCAAACTTAATTAAGTGTTACAATTACTGCATTTGTCTTGCAGAGCCTATAGAGGAATAATCGTCGACAATTAGAATTGAGAAAATTTCAATTGGTGCCAAATCAATACTGAAACCTCCCTCAAGTGACCTCGGCTGCAGTCCGAATGCCTCGGGGGGTAATATTTCAAACGGGAGAATGAAATATCACCACCTTGAAATAGACCAGGGAATAAGGTCGTATGAAAAGTGGAAAAATGGAATTGATTACTCTTAAGCATCAATTTTCTTCCTTTTGTCGGAGTCTATTGAAGTCACAATGTTGTCTTATAAGCCGCAAGCGAGGAAAAATTTAAAGAGAAGTGTATTTCGCCAGAGTTTCGTTGAAACGTTTAAGAGCTCTTCTTTTTTTTTTAAAAAAAACTTGCCAATAAATATCTCTCGGTACTTACCCCTTCCTTGCCCCCAGATTCGCCTTTCTGTCCCTTCTGTCCTGCATCGCCTTTTGGTCCTGGAATACCAGGTCGTCCCTGAAATGTTTATAAGCTTTCAGTCTTATTTTGTTATTTGGCCAAATGACTTTCAGGAAAAGCAGATGGACGTTTTCAAATGAATTTTGCATATTCCTATTGAAAGCGCCTGCCACTATGCTGGCTAGCGTGCTAAGCAGATGGTATTGCGACAAAAGTGTGTGTACATGTGTTCAAGAAAAGTACAAATGCATGTTTGCGCCAATACGCCAGATGGTTACATCTTGCTTTTATATGTCGCAAACTTTTTGGGCTGTTGAGAGTGGTACAATAAAAAAATTGTTTACCTTGTTGTTCTTCGCAGTCCAATTTGAGAGCATATGACAAAGAGGGCGAGAAGTAGAAATACAAAATATTAGTTAACTCGAAGGAACACTTTAGCCACAAATTGTTGTATTATTTATTTTAGCATATTTGCCAAAGTCAAAAAGTTTTAACAATACTCACTGGATATCCTGGAAGCCCAATTTCTCCAGACATCCCGGGTTTGCCAGGAGGTCCCATCGGTCCAGGTGGTCCTGGTTTTCCTCTTCGCCCTCTCATGCCCTTGTCTCCTTTTTCACCCTGTTAACGGTAAGCGATTTATATATGGTTAACAATTTATTATATACATATATAATTTAACATTTGGTATATTTGTAATAAGTTCTTCTACAATACATATACATTTGCACGTTCAACCTAAATCACTAGCAGTAAGATCAGAATGGTTTTTAAGCAGAGGGATTTCAATACAAGCATTAATAAAGTACACATGTACTTAGAATACTCGTATGTCATTGAAACTTTTTATTCAAATGTTTTGGAATACTATAGCAGGATTCGGTAAGTTCAAAAATTTTCATGGGATTACATTTCGATAGTAGCTATACTATACCTAGGCATGTCTTTATTCTACAATTCAATAATTACCGATCTCTTTTTCAGCCGCTGTTTTTAAGAATGAAAAATTAAAAAATATTATTAAATTAAAAGAATTCAATTCGTCCAGAAAGTCTATTAAGGCTTGTAGGAATTGCATATACAGGGTGTCCCGTAAATAATGGATAACCTGGAAACTGATGATTACCTTTCAAATGAGCACAATATATCCTTATTAGGGCTGTTACTACTCGAGTACTTCTGAACTCAATTACTTGAGTATTTGAGTACTCGAGTTCAAAGATCCGAGTTTTAGTAAAGGTGTTGAGTACCTGAGTACTGGAGAACTTGAGAGCAAAAAGGACTCAAGTACTTGAATACTCCCAAACTCTAATACTCGAATACTCGAAAAAATGAGTACTCAAATACTTCCTCACTCGAGTTCTCGGATCTATATGCTCTCAAGTACTTGAGTACTCAGGTACTCAAAACACCTTTACTCAAACTCGGTCCAAGCCACTACGAGTACTTGAATACTCCAACTTGGAGTACTGAAATACTCAATTATCCGAGTCATTCGTAGAGCCCTAATCCTTATGAAAGTCTCACGGTTTTCGAATTATCTAAGTTTCAATTTTTTTTTTTTCGAAAATTCCTACCTTACATCAATTGTTTGTATACCATTTGTATAAATAATAATATTTCTGCGTTCTGTTATTTTCATAATATTCTTTAGTAGTTATTATTATTAGAATATCGACCCACAAGAATACAACTCTTATAAGGTATTTTTGGTGGGTACTCAAATGGCAAAAGAAAGAGAAAAAATATGGTTGGCTACAGATAATAAGACAAAAAACATATTTAAATAAAAAATAACTAGAACATTGACTGGATTAGTTCACTACAAAAAATCCGCACATCTCTTAAGAAATAGTTTAAGTTAAATGCATCTCTGCAGGTCTTCAGTGAGCAACCCAGCACCAATAGCCGAACCGGTGTGACTTGAGCAGACCTGAGCAAGAGATATACAAAGCGTATGCAGTCATTAAAACTGACCTCGAGTCTTTTCTTACAGTAAGCATCCAGTCTGGGATAGAATGTACAACCAAAAGTAAAATGCAATAGAAAAGGCATCTTCACCAGCCTCAAGCGCAACTAAGTTGGCAAAAGGTGAAACGTGGGTCAGAGTCTGCTCAAACCACCATAAACCTTTGAGAGCAAAACCTTCACATCATGACAACAAGTAAACCGGATATTAAATTTAACTCCTAAGTCTGTAACATAATAAGCAAATGACACATTGTTAAGGGCAATCGGTGGGATATCAGTAAAATCAATATTAGCTCCACTAACGCTATACATTGCGACTTACTAGCATTAAGAACGAGTTTATTGCTGACTGACCAATCATTAATTGTTTCCAAAATCGGAGTAAATTCTGTCAATTAGATTTTCTACAAGTCCAAACCGTCTGCACAGGTACAGTTGCACATCATCCGCGTATAGGTGTCTCTGGGCGTTTTGAACCACATTAGAAATATCATTAATATAGAGGCTAAAGAGGAGTGGTCTCAGAGCCGATCCTTGTGGTACACCACGACTAATATTAGCTGAAGATGAGCTACAGCCGTTTACGCTTACCCGCTGAAATCTCCCAGTTAAAAAGCTTGTAACGAGAGTAATACTTGATGCCGAGAAACGATAGCTACTGCCAAATTTATGAAGCAATCTTAAATGGACTACACTGTCGAGCGCCTTTGAGAAGTCTAGAAGCGCAAGTACACCCACTTCTCCTACGTCCAAGGCCCTGCGCAGGTCCGAAGATATTTTAAGCAAAGCTGTCTCATAACTATGTCCAGCTCGAAAACCAGACTCGTGAAAATAAATCATAGGCTCTCAAGTATTCCTATAATTGGTGCGCAATGATTTTTCCAGGTCTTTCGATAGAAAACAATAGGTCGATAGTCCGATAAATTAGCTGGAGATGATTTTTTAGCAACTGGGATTACACGTGTGATTTTCCATACCTCAGGAAAGTGAGAGGACATTAAACAATAATTTATAATGTGGAAGAGGTATGGCGCAAGAACCGGTAAAAGAAGCTTGAGGAAATAGGGATTCACTTCATCATGCCCAATTGCATTAGACTTGATGTAGTATACGACCTTGAACAACGTAGTGTAATCACCACCTTAAAATTAAAAACAGTGAGTTGTACCATCATCAGATAAATTATACAAGTTTTCAGCACTGGTTGTATTCTTCAGAAAAAAATTTCCTTTTCTCAAAATGTGTCTCAACCAAATTTCTATGGCGCGAATTAAACTTGAAATCTTCTATCGCGATCCTTGTTCAAAGAAAGCATGAACAGAGGCTCAGCGATGTGTTCGAAGATTTCCCCCGAAATCGGAAGTAGTAATGTTCTGGGAATGTTTCTCTAGTAAATAAAGTGTTCCAATGAGGTTGCCTTTGAAGTAAAGGTAATCATGATGTTTTCTTTAAGGGAGTATAGAAATGCACAATGGCACACTAGTTAAGTAATTTATTAGGTAATTTATTATATTTTTGTATCACGCTTGGCTTTCAAATAAAAACATTTGCTTAATTAAAGGTGAAAAAAATTTTGATGTGATACTGGCCTCCTTATAGGCTATAGCCCAGATATAAATCAATATGAAAATGTCTATGCTAGATTGAAATTAGAAGAGCAGGAATCAAAAGAGAATCAATTTAATATTAAATAACTTGTTAATTGAAAACTGGATAACAACATGTATAAATTTAACAGATTCAATTATCATGGTACCTACTTAAAGAATTTTCAAAAGCTATTGTAAAAAAAACGTTTCAGCAATATTTTGCACTGTATTATTGACATCGATATAGTTTTCTCTTTTGCAACTACAGCACTCGCTCTAGCTGGTTCGCCACTTCTAGTAGTTCGCAACTTTTCGACCTCTCTGTGGGGCGAAGAAAACTCCGCTACGCTACATACTCTCTAACAGCCTTGAGGATGCTTCAGGGAAGTATTCTCGTTAATATAGTATGTACAGACGAAGCAAACAATCCGTTTTAAAAGAAACGATAAAACTTCATTGTAACAAAACACACTGTCATTATGTTAATCTTTATATACTTATTTTTATGTTTTTGTTTTATTTCAGATAATATTGCGGTTTTTCCCAAAACACCCAGTAGTTCGCCAGAAGGGTGGGGAACTAGCGAGAGTGTGCTGTAATTGTATGCAACAGATTTATACTATAATATATAATACATTATTATAGAAACAATTATAATATAAAGTTGCATCAAAACTTTCCACACATCGATCATGGAACGACCCAATAGATGTACATATGTATGTATAGTTTTCATTTTCTTTTCTGTTGAAAAGAGTTTAACACTTTACATATACAGTGACTGTTATAGGGTCGATGTCACTAGATAGGCTTTGAATAATATCGCCGAATCCAATAATAATGTCTGTCTAAAAAACATCAAATTATTAACCGACAACTTACCTTAGTCCCGTTGATTACACCATCCGAGAAAACTGTTTGTCCTGGTGGTCCCTCTGGACCTCGATCTCCTTTTACGCCTGATACTCCTCTAACTCCCTTTTCACCTTTTTCTCCCTTTTCTCCTGGTAAACCAGTAAGCCCAGTTCTGCCAATTGGACCCAGGTCGCCATTAAGTCCAGGCTCTCCATCAAAGCCTGGTGGTCCCCTTAGGCCAGGAGCGCCAGTAGGGCCAGATGAACATTGGCATTCCGTTGTATTCTTTGAATCTGAATATACAACTGTTCCAGGTGGGCCAGCAGGTCCCATTGGACCAATTTCACCAGGTAACCCTCGGTCTCCTTTAATTCCAGGAGACCCTGGTGGCCCTGCTAATCCAGGCAATCCAGGTTGTCCAGGTTCTCCTTTTATTCCAGGTGATCCATGAGGACCTTGATGACCCTATAATAATATTATATTCATATATAGTACATATGTGCATCAATTTAAATAAAAAGGAAATAAATACGGAACTATTTTAATTTATTAAAGCACGTTTTTAAAACACATAGAAGAATATGCAGACGATTTTAAAGAAACTTTCTTTTATGCAGAACTACTTGCTCCTACACGGGTAGATATTTGAGCCAAATGTGACACAAGTTAAAATTTGTGATATTTCAGAACCTATAATAGCTGTCCGGTGTGAATGTTTGTGTGCTGTTATTCTTGCCTGTGTTTATAATAATATTTGTTTGAATTTGTATTTAGTTTGTTATCAAAATTAGCTATATTGCTAACTGGCTTTGGTTTTAACTTAAACAACTTATAGATCTAGAAGTAAGTACATATTCAGACCGAGATATGTTTCCATACATTGTATGACTATTACAACTAATGACACGGTTAGACTCTTGCGTGGTTTTTTACAGTAGTCGAAAATATGGAGTTTCAGAACTGAGTAATTGGGTTAAGTAAAATTCCGAACTTTATGTCCTTATGGTGCTCGATCATTAATTATTTGTCTTTTCTGAATACTGTCGCAAGCGGCAACTGATTAGCTCCCTCGATTGTAATCAGAGAATTTCGTTGTTCTATAATGTTATTTTAGTGATTCTGTTTACCATTCTTTAGTTAAAATTAAAGGCGGATAAAGCGAAAATACATATTTATACATACAAACAAATATTACTTTCATAAAACAAATTATTGGAGGAACACAAGATACCGACAAATTTGTGGATTACGGGTTTCAACATGATCAAGCCGCTGTTCACACTGGTAAAACAGAAACATTGAAATTCTCCGCAGGCTATAATTGACACCTGACCTTAACATTATCGTGATTTTGGACATTTTCATTATCTCGGTCAGGCAAAAGCTAAAAACTTCATATACGGTAGAGTAATATGTACCTACATTCGGTTTGTCACGCTTTTGCATGTCGAGTAGGAGGACTAATTTAGCTTTTAAAACTGCACCATCCTTGCAGTTTTATGCACAGCTGCACAAGATAATGAACAACTGATAATTGCACACAAATCTTTTGTGAACAATATGCATTTGCATATTTTACATATAATTTGAGATAATGATAACACAGACTGCCTATTCAAACAAAAATAATATGAGACTCCTGTCGAACTAATTGCAAAAATAACACAAGCGTGGAGCATGTGCGACGTGAATTAATTCGGAATTTGTACGAGTTCATGCCTCGTCGTATAATATTCAATGCATAATGAGAAATTTGAAAAAATTTTATTTGGAAAATATTGCTGCAGTATATACACAAATTGCTACAACATTTAAGCTATACAATTGTTAGCGGAGGTAATAAGTTGTCGTCCTTGGCAAACACACAGCACGCGAAAAACAGGCCGCGGTGAACAATTACAACTTTTTCTGCGTCGAACTCGCCGGTTGCCGCCGCACATGTGGAGGCATCGCTCGGGAGCTCCCAGAAATTTTGGTTGCGTTTTGCTTGTTCGAAGTGGGTGATCACTATATATATATTGTCTATGATTAAACGCAAAATTGTTTTCTCTAATTTTTCACCTACTCGCTCAAAAAATTTAAATTCCTTATCTAACTTACTAGTTTAAGGCCCGATGCCAATGCATCCACGCCGTTACGATCCGCTAAACTGTCGAAGTTAAAAATCCATGGTTACTGAAAGACTAATATGACAGTACGGAAATGTGGTTCTAATCCTACTTACGGATCCGAAGAGTTGATCAATTTTCAATTTGTTCGGAACACTAACATATATGTATGGAAATGATAACCACTTATGACTTTAATTGAGCGAATCCATTAGCGCCTCTTTCTTCTTTGGCCCCTTTATGATAATTTATAAAGTTCACAAAATAATTCAAATATTCTTAATAACTTATTTTTCCGCATTTTAAACGTCACTTATTCACATAGTGAATTGTAAGATCTCGGAAGCAATACAGCACAGTGACCAGAGTGACAGTATTTTACATGAATTTGGAAATATCAACGAGAGTACAAGCAATTGGAGGCTACTTCCACACATGTTACCGAGAGTTAATATGTATAATGAGAATATACGGAACAAGTGTATGAAACCTGGATTTTGATATTGCACTAAATCTTTGTGGAAATGTTTCATTTATGGGCGGAACGAGTGAATTAGGAAAGGATTGTTGTCGGAAAACAATAATTTCCCAAAAATTAGCTTGTTTTAACACCAAAAATTGAAAAGCGTCTGCTTGGATAAATAAAATATTCAAAAAAATGTTATCTTAAGAGTAGGACTTAACAATTTGAACTGTTGAAGTAAGAACTGCTTCAAAATGACAGCTTGTTCATAGATAAAATAGACGGATCTAAATATATATGTACCTACACATAATGGGTTACCCAATAGGGATGACCTGGTTTTGATAGCTCGTGGCGGCCATATTTGTTCATGGTGTTTTGAAAGGTCTATACAGTTATGTTCAGTAAGGTTTGCGATTTCATCATGACACGTTTCACTTTGATCCAACGTTTAGAAATTGTCCAAAATTATTAAGCAAATTAGCATTCTCATGTCGGTACTGTAAGAGCGCTTCGTGCAAAAAACGGTCGTCATAATGCTCCTTCTGAGCGCACTATAAGACGCATAATAACAAATTTTGAAAGTGAATTCACTCTTCACGATACAAAGGTACCTGTGAGACAAATAAATGCCCGAAGTGAACAAAATATTGCCGCCGTTCAAGCCAGTGTTCGTTAAAGCTCAAATGCGTCTGTTCCGCGCCGTTCTCAAAAGTTGGGGCTCTCCAGGATGACAACCTGGCGAATCTTGCGATTGGATTAGGGTCTACATCCTTATAAGATGGTATTGACACAAGAACTCAAGCCAAGCGACCATCACATTCGTTTTCAGTTCGCTGATTGGTCACTGGAAAGGTTGGAAGCCGACGGAGATTTTCATCACAAAATCATCTTCTCAGATGAGGCTCATTTCTGGCTCAATGGATTCGTCAACACGCGAAATTGCCGCTATTGGAGTGAGTCAAATGCACGAGTGGTTCATGAATCACCATTATATCCACAAAAATTGACCGTTTGGTGTGGATTATAGTATGGCGGAATCATCGGGCCTTATTTCCTTCGCAATGAGGCAGGAGATGCCGTTACCATTAGCAACCGCTATAACACGATGTTGACTGATTTTTTCCCCGGAATTTGATGAAATTGATGCGGACGACCTTTGTTTCCAACAAGACAGTGCACCGCCTCACACTTACCGACTTAACATGGACTTATTGGCGGTAAGTTCGGTGAATCGTTAATTTCCAGAAATGGTCCCATCGCTTGGCCGCCTAGATCGTGTGATCTAACGCCTTTGGATTATTTCCTTTGGGGCCACATAAAGTCGAAGGTTTACAGCAACCATCCTACAACTCTTGAGGCATTGGAAGCCAATATTCGTCAAACCATAGCTGATATAGCCGAAATGTTGCACAGAGTCATAGAAAATTGGCGTGACCGGATGAACGTGTGCAAGAGGAGCCGCGGTGGCCATTTGGCCGATATTTTATTCAAATCATAAATCGCATAAAATTATCTTTCAAATAAAACAATCAGAACCATTTTTGCTCGAAAATTGTGAGTTTTATTTAAATTTAAAGTTCGGAGTTCGGACGTTCTTATTGGGAAACCTTATTAGTACAACAACTCCTCCAAGTTTCATTGAAATCGGATACATAAGAATTTTAGGCGGGTACACTTGACATGTTTTGCCCCATATACAGAAGCAGAATTAGAAATTGTAAGGATGCATTTCTTTACAGTCTGCGTGAATTATAATTATGGAAAGGTCGTCGCATAGCATTTATTCAAGCTCCATTAGTCTTTACGGTTAGCAGTGTTTTACATTTTTGGGATGAATTAAAAACACCCGGAGGCATCAAATTTGAATACCATGACAATGTAATATTAATTACGGAGATTTTTTGTCACGGATAGCTTTTTTCCATGAAATCCAAAAATATGTTTATTTGCTTGGCGTTTGACTGAAGGTAAATTCACTAAAATATTTCATTCATAAGACCAAATAAATAAACTTACATTTTAAATAATTATATCTTTCATTCATTACGGAGATCCCCGAATTATTTGTACAAATGAGGCCTTGAAAATAAGGCAAATCAAGAGTTGCCAACGTGAGTTTGTCCAATAAATATAATTTGGTGACACGCAGGCACTTCTCGCTTTGTTTTGTCTTCAATTCGACGCGAAAAGTTGAGTCTGGGGCGACGTGAAAAGGTTGTGAACGTGAACATGAACCAAGATCGACGTTTTGTGTCATTTTCAATCGACGTCGAATTATGCCAACTGGCCCATGACCTTTAAATCACCCTTTTAAAAAGTTATGTAAACAAAATTTAAATTGTTTTGCCTTCCAAACCCTTGTGTAAAAAATAATACAATTTGATCATTGCATAGCAATCTGCCGCGCACCATAATTCATCGTCGATATTACGAAATGTTGTAACTGTTATTTTCTGAAATTTTAGATGGCTGCGTTTTAAAGAAATTAATTTTATATTTCATTGATAAAAGCTGTACCTAAAATATTGACACACACCACTTCGTAAGATTACCAAATTCATGAATGTGAGATGATTGATCGCAATTATCGATTTTTTCCAGTTACACCACTTTGTGATATTGACGAGGAACTATGCAATTTTAAGATTATGCGATTCTAACATAGTATTTAGATATTATCTACGAGGAGAACATTAAATGTTAAGGCAATTTATATGAGGAGGTTTTGACTTACTCTTTCACCTTTAACACCGGTCATTCCAGGATCTCCTCTTTCACCTTTGGGTCCAGGCTGGCCCCTTTCTCCTTGATGGCCCACATCGCCCTTTTCACCAATTTCGCCCTTTGGTCCAGGCGAACTACCACGCAGTCCGGTCATGGAGTTCTGCATGAGGGATTCCTAAATCGTTTTAAAAACAACATTAAAACAGATTACACACTGGGAACTCTTAATAGTTATAGTAGGGTCACTTGATAAATTTTAGAAGTGCTTTTCAACATTAGACATTATCTGTTACAAATTACTCTTCTTCCAGTTTCTTACCCGTTAAGCTTATCACAAAAGTGGTTTCACGCCCTCCTCGATTACCTTAAGCAAATTTCTTGAGGGTGCTCTTTAGGCCCATGAAGGCTGATTTAGTTTAAGTGAAAAGCCTTTTGTGATAAGCCATCGGCTGTAAGCTCTTCGAGCGTTTACCACTTGTACCTTGAACGTCCTGGACGGATTCCAATTGATCTGTTTGAGTAAGACAGCGTGAAATTATATGTGACAACACAAAATGTTCATTAACACAAAAGAAAAATGTTTTCATTAATTTGTCTCATCTATCCTGAAAACTGAATAAAAGCGAAATTGCTGAATTTAATTGCATTTGCCTTCTGCACCGAAACTTGAAAGCAGTTGCGAATATTTCCTAATGGGAGGCGGATGGGGGAGCGAACTGAAATTGGACCAGCACCGGACGGAGGTATGGACAGCCCACACTTAGCGCCCAAATTCGTGAATGACTGTCAGGATAACCTCAACAAATTGCTTTAGAAATCTCTGCCTTCAATTTTAATAAAACGCTGTCGGGGTCATTACGCTGTGGTTCCAGGCGGATGCACGAAAAGGGCGCAGATAGCTAAGTGTGCAGAAGCATGATCGTATTCTATGATTAAGCACCCAAATGACTTCCGCTAGGTTTAAAGCAATTATGTGCAGACTGTGCAATTTTATGCAAATGTTCTCGCTCGCTTTGCCCGCTGCCGGGCCTAAGAAAAATCAATGTAAGTTGCATCTTTGCCCTTTCATTTAATTTAGGGCTCCTGGCTTTTAACAAATTATTGTAGACTCGAAGCGAACAAAGAGATTACAGGTTATTTAATTTATTAAAACTAGCAGCTGAAAATCCCACAGCCAGTTCTCTATTTTAAAAAAACGAGGATATTAAAGGTAGGGCAATATTTTCTTGGAGAATATTGCACCTGCACGTTTCAGGTATTAAGTACATACTAATGCCGTTTTTATTGGCAATTAAATCAATCTATAAAAATTAGTAGGAACAACAACTAGTGTGTTAAAATTGGAAAACTGTCGCATTTTTCCAAGTAGAAAGCAACGCGCCGTGCATACTGCAATATGTAGTTCGCAATGTTTTTGAAGAACTGGAATACTATGATTGTATTTCTGCCTTTTGATTTAAATCGAATTAAAGACATTGCATGGATACTAAAAACAGAAAAGGTAGACGCCCATACCATTACTTTCCATAAGAGTAATTGCAAACGTGTTGCAAAACCCATTTAACAATTTTTGTTAATACATAAGAAAGGTATTTTACTACTTTACTTTTGCTCAATGTAATCCTCTGTACACGAGAAAAAATCGATAGACGTATATATTGCTGAAATTTAGCTACTCAGAAAGATTGCCTATGGGTGTCCCATAGTGAGTTTTAATCTCATTACCAACCCCCCACCAGTTTCAAAATGGCTGAATACATAAGACCCCTTTTGCCCACCATTTAACTGGACTCTTATGCTATCAGTTCAAATTCCAAGTGTGAATTATATTTAAGGAAAATTATGCAGAGAACTTCGCTTCAATTAAATAATTTTGCCTAATTTAAGTAGATAACAAACACTTCTATTAAGCAAAGACAAAAACACTAAGTGCTAAATAAAAAAAAATCTGCGTGAGACTCTCGTGCGTTAGAAGTGAAATTACTTAGGTTCCAGAAACAGTTCATTTTATGCATTGCTCGCTTTGCACTTCTGTATAAATTCGAAATGGGAGCGTAGCGAAAACGTGAAACGCTCCCTTAAGTAAACCCGGAAATAGATTATCATGAAAGTTGGTATGTACAGGTTTTTGGGGTCGCACAATTTTACGAATACAAGATGGTAGCTTCAATACGACGGACATCAACTAGCTTAGATTTTTATAATAGTTTGTATGTGAAAGTTTTAGGGTAGTTGGAAATATAGTACCATATTGTACAAATTCAAAATGGCGGACTAAATCCTAATACTAAGTTGTAAAAATGGAATTTCACTTGTAATGTGCGTAGCGACCACGTACCTTCTTGTTTTTGGAACTTATTACTTGTTTTATTAATTATTATAACTATAAATATATGTATACCTTGAAAAAGGAAATGGTGCCCGCCGCCCGACTGGTATTTTAAAATATGCTTTAGCATTATACACGAACCGAACGAGAGTGCCAGACTGACTTGATAACTCACCATTGGCAGATAGAACAAGGTCATTTATGTAGAACGCCAATTTTTCTGCTGCAATTAGAGCTTTGTCTTTTTCGCATGTCATGTCGATCTCGCTTAGGGCTAGATTGGTATATGTTATGAGGCTACTGGTGCCGTAATTACAAAAAAGAAGAATTGTCAGCTAGAACCTTGTCAAAGCGATATGTGTATGTAAATGTTCGTCCTTTTTACAATGGATCACTTCTTACCGGTCTAATAGAAAACAAAGTGTCTCTATTAATGGACATCGTTCTAGTGTTTTTGCTGCTAACTCTGGTGTTCCACAGGGTAGTCACTGTGGCCCAATTTTATTTATTCTATTTATAAATGATGTTGTTAATTGTTTTTTACATTCCCGATGTCTGATATATGCGGATGATTTGAAAATTTATATTAAAATTATTGACTCTAATAGCTGTTTTAAGCTACAGCAAGATTTGAATAGACTTTCAAGTTGGTGTTCTACTAATTACCTCTTCCTTAATATATCTAAATGTAGAGTTTTATCTTTTTTTAGAACCGTAATTTGTTATGATTACAATTATGTTTTGAATGCTGAAGACTTAGTTCGTGTTGAATATATCACCGATTTAGGTGTTATTTTAGATAGAAAACTTTCTTTCTCGCTCCATCTCAATCAGGTCATTTCTAAGGCTTACAGAATGCTGGGCTTCATCAAAAGGAATACTAAAGAGTTCACTGATCCTTTTGCCATCAAGACTTTATATGTGTCTCTTGTAAGATCCTTGCTTGAATATGCTTCTGTTATCTGGTGCCCCATTTACAGTACAAATATTAATAGAATTGAGGCAGTGCAGAAGAATTTTACTAGATTCTTGTGTTTTAAATGTAATCTCTTCAAGAACTTTTCACCTTCGTATAAATCACGGCGTCTGTTATTTGGTCTATCTACACTTGAATTTAGACGCAATTGTAGTTGTGCTATATTTATCAAGGATATATTGTGCAATTATATTAAATGCCCTGAGTTGCTTTCCTTAATTATGATTTATGCTCCAGAAAGACACCTTCGTTCCAGAGGGCTGCTGCTTGCTCCTACACACAGAACCAAATATGGATCTCAAGAAGTTATTACTAATTGCACTATTAAATTTAACTACTTCAATGATGTTGTTGATTTCTCTTTATCTAGGTCTGATTTCAAATCTAAAATCATATACCTGGAGAATGTTACATTTAGCTGATTAGGTTGGATAATGTTGAATTGTTCATGTTCTAATACATATACATAGATGGTATTCTCTCTGTCCTAGTTTACCAATTGATTGTATGCTCTATTTTATGAATTCTTAGATTATATTCTAGTCTGTAAGATCATTTGTATTTGTAGACTGAAGTCTAAATTAAAATGTGAAACCTGTTTTTCTCACATTTAACGGTTGTCAATATCCGACTACAAAGTGTTAAGTTAGACATTTTCCGCCGCCATATTGGATCTCTCATTTCGAATTCAAAAATGTCAATGAGAAATTCATGGAAATCCTAGTAAGAATGTACTCGTCGAAATTTCGTATCCGTCATCGTGGTTTTCTCAAAATAAATTTGTATGTCTATGCGAAATTGTACTAAAATACCTTCAGCTGTTTAAACGTGAAAGAAAAGGAAACAGTCAGACAACTATTCACTTTTATACTGTACGGAACACGAAGCTCATTACTAGTAATTGCGTTTCCGAGGAAGTGCTGTAAAATGACTTGCCTTTTATCGGATTGTGAATTGTTCATTCCCAAAAGGAGTGACTTGAGAAGTTCGTCTATTTGGTGCTAGCAGGTATTTCGTTAATGAAAATGCTGAACCACACATAAAGGCAACAGAGTTGGCGCTAAGTGTGGAACTTTTCTGGAAATTGAGGAATTAAGGGAGCTCCGCAGTATCCCCAAGAATGGGTTTAATGAAACATAATTTCATACTTACATCATAGTTTTCAGGTAGACCAGGAGAACCGGGTGGACCTGGAGGACCTGCTGTTCCAGGTGCTCCGTCCAGGCCCGGTTCACCTTTGCTGCCCTGTATACCCTCAGGACCACGAGGACCAGGATCGCCCCTTTCGCCGCGGTCGCCTTTCGGACCGGGGGCACCGCGTTCACCTGGTACACCCGTGGGGCCCTAAAACGGAAGAATAAAAACGAAATTATGGTATATATGTAATTAAATTAAAGCGAACTTACTGTGAGTCCAGGTGAGCCTGTTTTACCTTCCTTCCCAGGAAGTCCGGGAGAGCCGCGGAGGGAGTCACGTATGACGTCGTTTAATTTTATTGCCTCTAAGATATCACTTGCGTTGCATGTACACGCTCCGTCGATTATCTGTGGGTATATTAAGAAATATGTAAATTAAATTAAATAACACAGCTGACATCAAATTAAACAAGTTCGAAGTTCCCCAATCCTACGTATGTTTATACACGTACATAGGGTACCCACCTTTGAAGACCTCTGCATGTACATAAGCAGCATGAAAATTAATACATTTCTAATTAGATAATTTATAATCAAGTGTACGAGAGGCATTTGAATAATGCTATTGACAATATGAATATTTTCAGGGTGATATGAGGTATGAACCTAGCGCCTTACGCCTAATGCCCTACATCTGCATGGAAATGGTGAAATTGAATTGAACCGAGCGCCCTGCGAAAATTGCGTCAACTATATAATCATTCGCAAATAATTTAGTGCAAATATTCCTGAGATGGAAATAATTCACTGGGGGAAGCCTGCCACAGGAGCAGTTGGATTAATGACCCTTCTTGGGTTTAAGTGTATTAGCGAAAGACTTTAGGAGTGGATGATGCTGTAGTTGATATCTAATTATTTCGAGTTAAAAAATGTCTTCTCCTTTTGCTGCCTAATTCGTGCCTTCAGGATAAGGTAAATCGCATAATCAATACATACTTAAAAAGAGGCTAATGAAGAGTAATATAAACTGTCAGCGTAATTACAGTTGTTTGAAATATGCCTCAAAATGTTTAGGTCGTAGTGTTCGCTACCATCCCATTAAGCGAGGAAAACGTTGTCCGTGACGGGGCGTAATGATGATAAAAAACACTCTCCCTGTGAAGCATTCTTTAATCTTACGTACATATTTTATACTCTCAATTTCCATTAATTAATAGCGCTGGGCTCTGGTTATTAAGTATTTCCCGCATTTGTTATTCTCTTTTGTTACAAAAACGGCTTCTAAGGAAGCAGGACAAATTCGATATGCCATTCGGCCGGTAGGATGGTCTATTTTCTTCTTATTTCATTGTTCAACTTTTGGAGAGCATGACTTTAACGAACACTTGTCAGCTACTTGACCAAAATGTCTCATTTTTTTTCCATCAAGTTTTTAAATGTCGTAAAGAAATTGTACATTCGCCGGCGAAATTAACCGGACAGGCTTCTTAAGTGGACTAGTGCTTTTTATAGTTCCCGGTCACTTTCTCGACTGAAATTTCCCAACAAACAATTTTCCCGGTAACTACTTTGCCGACAGAGGTCCCCGATCGTTTTCCTGACAAATCTTTCCCGACAACACTTTTTCCCGACAGACTGAAATTTGCCTTTTAATAAATGTCTACTGAATGAATATTTTATTTTTACGAAAAATAGTCGGGAACAAGATTGTCGGGAAAAGTGCTTTTCGGAGTTCCTCATTTGAGAATTAACCCTTTAACGTCACAGCGACATGTTCCCTTCTCTACCGGATTATTCACCATATTTTCCGCCATTTTCGAGGTCGCTCTTTCCGGTGGCACAATTTAAATTCTTTGAAATTTTTTTTTTATTTATTTTTTAATAACTTGATTATAAAAGAGACAAAAAGAAAGAGTTTGACGATTAAAAGATGGTAAGCTATGTGACGTTACTCTAAACCCAATATGGTGGACGCCCTAAGATATCAGATAACATTTTTCTTCACATCACCTTAATATGGGTATCAGTGAAAGTTTTTGACGAGTAGTATACGATAAGGTACGTGACATCATTCTAAACTCAATATAGCGGACACCCCAAGATGGCGGATTATCTTTACAACCCTCTTGACATGGGTATCAAATGAAAGTTTTCGCCCAGTACAATACGATTAGCTATATGACGTTAAAATTAAAACTCGAATCATAAAAAAAAAATTAAATAAAATAACTATAAAAAATCCTTTTTAAAAATTAGCTTTTATTTAACTCAAATGTACAAGAAAATAAAAAAATAAATATAATATTTCCTATTCATATACCTTACCCACGAATGCAATTTCAAAAATTTTTGGGATTGCATAAACTGTAACCTACTAAATTAAACTTTTGTGTCCTTCGTGATGCAAAAGTATGCATATTAAATTTCATGAAAATTTAAGCAATTAAATTGAGATATTTCGGTCGCCATATTGGATCAGGCATTTTGAAGTTGAAAATTTTAATTGTAGATTCGAAATCAACGACCCCCTTATGTGGATTTTTAGGGCAATACCTTGGTAGCCATCTTGGAACCGCCATTAAAACATATCTCGGAACTGGATAACAGTTGAACAGTTGAAGAAAGCGAGTTTGTTGAAAGTTTGGGTTTCAGATTGAAATTATTGAAAAATTACTCACACAAGACTAAAAAGTGGAAAATAATTGTTTAATAATAAAAAAACTCTTTAATATACCACGTATAAAAATAAATAATTCTGAAAATTTGTGATTGGGAATTTTTAATAGGTACTTTATTTTTAATACTAACTTGTAAGATTTAAAATAAAAAACGTGAGGCACCTAGATAATTGATGAGTGAGTAGTTCAGCTAAGTTACTAATAATTGTATTGCACTGCAAATGATAAGAATTCTTTTGTGAGTTTTCTTAACGACAGCTGCTCTCTACACTACTTAATTCCATGCGCCCCACGTCTTACATTTTAAATCTCACAAGCATTTTCATAGCGTGGAATATCGTCAAATATATCGCTGCAAGATACAGTGAAAACGACGCTAAAATTTTTTCTATACACATTTGATGTGAGGCAAACAACCGCATGTGAGCCAGGATTCCGACTTTGGTGAGAACGGGTCCGCACATCTCACACACACGTACACCTCAGAATACTCGGCCAAAGAATATGAATGAACAAGAAAGGACACTCGTGACGTTTTCCCTTATCTCTCAACGACCTTGGGTACCGTTAACCGGACGAGACGTTTTATTTTGTTGGAAATAGATAGTTATAAACAAGTAATGTGTGAGAGCAAGATAACAATTTTAGGGGAGGTGCTAAGAAAAATGAAACACTTCTACAGAGTGCATGATTTCATTTTGAACACTTTCTATTTTCCAGCAAGGTAAAAAACTTATTTTCTGATAATTTTCCCTTGCAAAGCCATACACCAAACGCCTTATATGATGTGTACCCATCATTTTGAAAAGGAAGAACAGATATTGACTTAATTGCATTTAAAAATGTTCCGAACTTTTCAAGTCAAGTCAAATCTCCCAATAAAATAACACCACCCTGCACTAGCTCTCTAGCCGCGTGAGCGCCGCACACAAACGCTATGAATTATTAGAAATCGCCTGAAAGTACGCAGTGAAAATATCAGAACAACCGCGTACGTAGATAACATATATATCAACTATGTGTGCGCTACCTGTGTACCCTTCATTCTTCATTCGCATTGTTCCTATGCTTTATGATCAGGAGGAGAGGTAGCACTCAGATGGCATGGTAATAGAGCGAATTAGAAATCACCTTTAAAACTCCATAGTAAAAAATTGCTGCATTTTGTATCTGACATGCTGTACGTGAGAAATTTATGCCGGCTATGGTTCTCTCTCTTAATTGCTCATGGGAATAGGATGGTACTCGTTGGATTCTGTTATAGCTAATGGGAAATTTTTCTGGATGTGTTTTCCAGACATTGCATACTAGTTAAGCATTTTCAGGCATATTAGAGTGTCCCTTCTTGTTGATAGATATTCTTTGGCTCGGCTTATCTCGCTTCAGATGTGTTGTGTGTTGTGTGACTTATGACAAGTTTCGCATATCAAGTTTTATTCCATCCCTAAAACCAAACTGAAAGAGGAACATGGAAACGAACCATTGCTCTGCAAAAGTTAAAGTTCCATCTTTCGTAGTGCCAGGAAATCGCAACGCGTACATTGTATCTCCGCCTTTAGCCTTCATTACAAGCTTAATTCGCTTTTCGAACGACACGCACCATGGAATGGTCTGCTGTGCTTTCCCCAGATACTAGAATACTTGAACGACTCCAACGATGTGTTTTTGGGCACAAGCCTTGACCTCCAAAGCACTCCAAATAGCGCAATCGAGCGTATTCAAATCCTGCGATGAGGCCAGTCTTCAGTGGTGATGAAAATCAGAACGTTTTTTTAGCCAATTTTGTGTACCCTTCGCTTTGTGTGATGGTGCCGAGTTCGGCTGAAACGTTCATGGCTCCAAACTGAAATGTTGTTATGCGCACACTTGTTCGCGATTATTATGCTGGTTTATTTTCACCTTGTTACGACCTATTGGGAAAAAACGAGCGGAAATCGAAAATCCACGCTGCCTGCCGCCCACACCATGATTTATATTTGGTCGGATCCTTGTCGCCGAGTGATTCCAATTGATCAGAGTGATCCCTCGAACGTTCGTTTAACCATTTCTGAACGTTTTGGCGATTTACGAAATGCTCAACACAAAAAGTTTTCTGGTCAGAAAACACCAAATTGGACAACTCGCGTAGCACCTTCCGTTCTCTTTGTAACCGCTTGTCCCTTTGCAACGCCCGTAAGCTCTTTCGACTTAAACCGTTTCAAAGGCTTCAGACGGAGCTTCTCATTCATTATTTTGCGGATGCTCCCATCGCTCACATTCAGTTCACGCGGGAGTTGTCGTGCAGGAACTTCGTTAGCCTTCGTCGGTAAGATTTAAATTTGGCAGCGGTCGCCGTATTTCTATGTTGGATTTGCATTCAAAATGAAGCGCAATCACCGAATTTCGTCTAACGTTCAAGTCTTCCATAGTGCTCACTATTAAACTGTTACCAAAATACTTTCTGTCGTTGACGGACATTATGTCAGAGAGCAATCATGTTGAACTTCAGCATTGTCCCGTGTCCCCCCACGCACCCGGTATAATGAAAAAAAGTGTCTAGGAAATTTGTGTTTTTTTCATTTTGCAAAAGTGTGATACAAAATGGAAAACAAATTTAAATTGCACCAACGGAATTTGGATAGAGCGACCTCGAAAAATATGGAAAAGATGCGTCACGCAGACCTATCATCGTAACTTCGTGAACCTTCTGAAATGTCTGGAACGCTTGGTTGAAAAGTACATCAGGGGAGGGGTGTTGAGTAGGGATGGACGATATACATCGATGCATCGAAAACAATCGATAGCAAGGATGGATCGTATTGATTCAATGTATCATTAATGCCTTAAACATCGATATGCATTGATGTTTTTACATTCGATACTTCCGAACAACAATATTTGACCACTATAGTTCACACATGTCCTTTTCGTTATTATGTGCTGTGCTGCTCGGAGCAGAGCCGAATGCTGCCAAATTCACAAGATGTTATATTTATCATATGTCAGAATGGACATTTTTTTGGCTGATTTTGTTTTAGAGAGAGATGGAGAATTCGATGAATTGTTTGTTTTGAACCATAGTAATAATGTAAAATATAAGTTTTCGATAATTAAAAAACTCCGGGTATACTCGGAGCAATTCAGGAGTATTTGGCCCTGCTTCGAGCACCACAACATGCAACTCAAACGGCAAAAAAAAAAAAATTATTTTCGTCAATGGAAACGTAGATCAAAATACCAATGCGTCTAAGCCATATCGAGCATTAAAATTCTTGTCTATGGTCGCTTCTTTTGCTTCGACTTTTATGTTCAATTATTTTATTGCTGTGCGCCACGTAACCCAACCATTTTTTTTTCTTAGTTTTTGTATTTAATATCGTATATTAAATCTTCGACACACAGCACTCCTTAATAACAATTAAGCGATTGTGTGTCAAGCCACCATTAAACTTCGTCGTTTGAATTTGATCACTAGCATTTGGACAATAGAAAAAGTACTATATATATTAAATGACATATTGTAACAATTTGGCAAATTTTCAATCATAGATTGCCTTTGAATTTATGTTGTAAAAACAGCTTTCCACTTATTTTCTCTTTCCATGATTCTGAGCTGTCACAATAAATTTGACTTTTAAGCATCTGGTTTTCACTAATTGGCAGTTAGTGGCTGCACTCGCTTGCTTAAAAGGTCAATCAATGTTAACAGTCAATTACTTAATGGGCTGCTAACGAGTGCTCTGTTTCCGCCTATATAAAAGGATTAAGGGGACCCAGTGGTCTAGAACTCGTGAATTTCAGGCATTTGTAGGATTTTTTTTGAAGGTGAAAATAATGATCAACAATATTTAAACTTTGTAGGTATATTATAATATTTAAATAGCATACAAAAACAGTTTTAAAAAAACCAACAAAAATTTTAGTTATTCAACAAATGGCGCTGAAGCTGACCCCTCAAAAAAAAGGACCTGGGCGGAGGGTGAGGTTTCCCCTCTCCAACTTATCGGAAAAATAAAAAATTAAATATTTATCAACCTATATGAGATAGCTATTATCGCCAGAACCAGAAAAAAAAAACAATTCTATTTTTGCAAACTAACGCGTTCTCGAAATTTAAATACCGAAAACTGACTATTTTTCGTTAGTTTTTTAACGTTAAAAATAAGAAGTTATTTAAATAAAAAGTTGTTGGTGGTCCGGGCCATAGCTATTGATGTACCTACTGAATAACATATTAAAATTTAAAATGATTCTGATCAATAGTTTTTTTGTTTTGTCTACCGCCGTGCAAATTAAGGTAGTTTCGAGATAAATGAGTTTAAAGTTTTAAGAACACGTGCAAAAACATATTATGTAAAAAATTGTTAAGAGTTACATTTATAGCGATCATTCCCTAACGTTATATGTATGTATTAAGCATTTTAGTATATATGTATGTGTATTAGGGTGGTCCTTATTTTGCGACTTTTGAATTATCCCCGGGACACTTTTTCATTTGATTATATGTATCTAAATATGAAATACGTGTTTTTTTTTTCAGTTATGATTTAGAGGCTGCTACCAGCTGGCAAAGTCAAAAAAAAGTAGGTGGTTGCCCCCCTGATTGCTACTTTTGTAATCATCTGACATCAATATTCCAAAAAGATTATTATTCAGTAGGGGTGTCATTCTGTTCTGTAGAAGATTTAAAAGATTTGAGTGAAAAATAACAAATTGGCGGCCTTGTAAAAAAAAATTTCAAAAATCGATTGTGTTTTTCGGTTTAAAATCGGGATAAAAAAAAGTGAGTGGATAAAAAAATCGAATTCTGGTACCGGACATAACCATTCATGAAATCAAAGTAAGGTTTGGCTTGTCGGTCAATTATTATCAAAAAAAAAATACGGATTTTGAGTTTTTATTTAAAATTCAAACCTTGGTAGCGACCCCTAAATGTCATTTAAAAAATTCAAAAAAAAGATTGAAATAGTTTCTTATGGTATATAGTCAAATTACGTGGTGTCCCGCGAAATTAGGGAAAAAAAAAATTTTTCTTAGGAATAAGGACCAGCCTGATGTGTATAATTTGTTGTTTTTATGCGTTTTTGGGAGTAAAATGCATAGTTCAAAATTCTAAATCAAATTGATCAATGTGTCTGTGTTTTCTTAGCTTTTGTCTGAAGTCGTCATTCCCTCACTGCTATACAGTATCATAATAACTACCTATATAGAAAATGAACAAAAATATGGAAAACCATTACTCCCAAATAGACCTCACATAGTCAGACATTGGATTTCTGCTATAAAAAATGATTTTCTTAACATCTAATCCAAACTGAAATTTTGTGATTTGATGAGAAATACCCACGTATATGTATCCATTAATGAGGTGAACCAACCGTGCGATACCTGCTATAGGCTGTAGAACCTAAAATACCGTCAATATCATTACAACAATTTAACAGTATATTCTCGAAAGACTATACTTTCGAAATATTAAAAAACAAAATATCGATGTTTTGAAAATTCTAGGCCACCCGGTCCCCTTAAGATATAAGATGCTGGTTTTTCTTGATGTTTTTTTAATCGCGTAGACACACTTCAAATTTTGAAATATTTTTATATTTGACTGATAATTGTCTTTTCTATTTAGACAAACAGCGACAATTCATTTTCGTTGCCTCCACATTCATTTCTTAAATGTCTAATTGTTAAAAATATCTCAGTATTATTATAGGGTATTTGTTTTGGCATTTATTGAACACGTTAAGTTTCAATCAATAGATGGGTCATTAGTTCATAAAATAAGGAATTAAATTAAAAACTCAAAAATGTGTATCATCCCTTACTGCTTTGTGCTAAACGTTACAAAAATTATCCCATAATTTTCTATAAACTTGAGAGCATTTGAAAGCTTGTTTTTTCTCCTTTGAAACACTTTTCTCATTTATGGGTGTTTTTTTTACTGAGTTGTCAGCTGTCAAATGTTTGATGTGATTAAAGGTTAATTTTTCGATCTTTTTTTAGCAATGAAAGACAATAAAAAAAATTAAAAAAATCTTACGTAAGACTTTTTGAAAAGTACCCCACCATCCTGTAAGCAAATATAAGAAAAATCGGAGCTCCCTACTCCCTAGCCACCTAAATGTACTTTACTATTACTTGAATGGCCTCACAAAGTAGACTGTCTAACTAAATTCTCAACCGTTACTTAGTTCAACCTGAATTGTTTAGAAAATTGAAACCTCAGATAAACATAAGTAAGTGTAAATTAAAGACAATATTTGTCCATCTTTGAGTAATCTTATAATTAGATGTAATACGTATGTACCTAATTAAAAATATTCCTCTGTTGTCGATTTTCTCGACACTCGGGAGAAGCACGGAGTTCTCTAGTCACGGAGTTGCTGAGCCTAGCCGCTGACGAGATCGGCTCAGTAACTCGAACGAAACACTCGCATTTTTCCTCGGTTTACTTCGGTAAGCCAGCAATATCCTGAAAAGTTCTCTACTCATTCATTGTGGAAGTTAAGAAGTGTTCTTCACATTACGTCAGCATTTTGATCAGTAAAGATAATGGCAGCATTAGCCAACTTAGCAATTTATTTTTACCCTTTTTGTAAAACGCTGAAGTCGTATCACATCCAGTTAGTGCATGTAAAAACAAAATATGTTTCTTACACATTGGTAGTGGTTGTTTCAGGCTTTTATTAGAATAAATTTTTGCGGATACCGTACCTGTGGCTGGTTTAAGAAAATATATTTCTCTATGAGGAGGTGTTAAAGCTGTTAACAAAACTAACACATCAATATCTTCAGTAACAACCACATTTTCGGATTCAATATTAATTGCTGTTTGTATAATTACCGAATGACTTGGGTGAGAAATGAAAGGCAGTGCCCTCAATAGCCCAAAGCACATATAAAATGCAGCCACACCAAGTCTAAAATGTTAGTTTTGGAGGTAATATTTAGAAAAACTAGAAATTTATGTGAAGTGAACTCCTTTCGTGCAGAGACCTGAAACGATTAAAATTTATATGACCTATAATCTATATATTTACAGAGGATTCGTCAATCAGTCCGCCTAAAAAACCGTGATTATCTCACTTATAATTCATTGTGGGTACCCAAGAGAATCAATTATTTTCATCAGTTTTCAATCGACCGTTCATGAGGAAACACATGTTCATTCAGTAGAGCCGGTTGTAAAATAAATACTTCCAAAAGTATGACATTTTTGTATTGCCCCGCAAATAATTGCGTGGTACCTTCTTGGGTATATATTTCAGATTGTAACAAATATTTATTATTCAAAGTGAAAAAGCACGTTCTTTTTTATTGAGATGGTACGTACGCACGGAGCTATTTCATGCAATATATTCATAGGATAATACATTCGTTAGAAAAAACAAATAAATTAATCTTATTCTATGTTTCGTCAATAATTAATTACCTTTTCTTAATTTTCGCGAAGAATTGTTAAAACGTGTAACTGACGCTGATTCAAAATAATATTTGTTTCATGCATCGAGAAAATATCCATTCCGATTAATTCATGGAAAAACTCCGGCAACATTTAATGTAATTAATAAAATCGAATTTTGTACCATTTATGGAACCAAATTTCTTAAATGGTTTTATTCTCACTACATGCTTAATGTCAGTGAATGAATTAAGAGCGCGACAGATAGCGGAATTAATTGCACTCATTGACGCGCCTGTGTCGATCAAGAATCTGAAAGGCTTACCACACCAATCTATTCGGGTATATGTAAATTTTTTAAATTGTTTTCCGAGGCTGACACACAAAATATCGTATCATTCATCCGTAAACATATTTGCATATTTTCAGTATCGATAGCTTCTGGTGCTCCATTACCTTTTGTGCGAGACTGCACAGAATTTTGCTTTCAAAAAGATTACAATTACTGTGAGTTGCGGTTTTGATAATTTCGATTACCATCATGTTATTTTGTAAACCTCATTGATATGTGTTTGGGAATTATTTACTACCTTTATACACCAAATAGCTATTCTCAGTTAATATTTTTACGGCTTGTGTTTCAGGATAACTACTATACAAGGCAATTATAGCTTTGCTAGAACATTTGATGCTATTCATTCATTTATTTTTATTTCTTTAGTTGTTTTTAGAAACACCATGTAGTGGTCAAATCTGTGACTTAATGGAAATTGTACCCATTTTGTTCTAAGTTATAATGAACCGAGAGAGCAGCATGGTAACATAGTACATGATCAGAAGTTCCGTATCGTACTGTACCGTGATATCTCCACTTCAATTCTCGCAGTCTGTCCACAACATACCCCATGTAACTATAAAATGAATATTTTTGTGTTTATGTGGAGTATTGCCATTTGGAAGATTTCGAAAGCCCAATATTATCTTAGATTTATTTCGAATAATTCGCCAAAGAAATTTGTTTTGTTCTAGGATTTTGAACGGGATATTTCAAAGCAGTTTGCTTAGGAGCGATGCAGCAATCCTACAAAGAAACATCAGGCAAGTGCGAGTAGGACTCACGTGTTAAAGGTTCCGTAAACATATAGGAATACGTTCGAGTAATTTCGAAATTTCGCTTCCGAAATTTATTAGATTCGCTTAATACAAGCTACAAAAAATACACCGTGGTATAATAAAAATATTAAAACGTTTACTTTTTCCGCAACTATGACACTGATGAAAGAGGTTACAGTTTTCCTGTTATCTATAACTCAATACCTGCTAAACCTAATAATATCGCAATTGTGGCTTTAGAAACATAGATAACATGGTGAACGGAATTTTTTTTCACATTTTGAGCTCTTTATAATCGATTCACCAAAATGGTGATGATACCCCACACGATATAAAAACTTAAAAAAAATATTTGCCCGCTTATTAAAAAAAAATTAAAACAATATGTACTACGTCTCGTCGTTTCTAAAACTCCTGTGACAGACAGACGGACGCACGAGTGGTCTTATAAGGGTTTTGTTTTAGGTTTTCGTACCTAAAAGGTAACAAAGAACTCTTATGGTGAGACTTCTGTGTCTGTCCGTCTTTATGTCAACCTGGATTTTCTTAGTAACTGCTATTGCTACCGAATTAAAATTTGGCAGAGTTGTAGATGCATTCGCGGTGAAGAAAATATTTGTATTAAAATTAAAAAACAATTAAGGTAAGAACTTATTAATTCTAAGCCTCCTTTGTTTTGGACTTGTGATTTCCTTTTAAGGACGGAACCTTAAAAAATACATATAAAAGACCTCCCGCAACATTTGATTATGGATATTGAGGACTTTTTCGAGGTTCTGAACTAGATAAACACAATCGCATAGACAAATATGAAGTCAATTGATGAATTGTGTCATTTGTAAAATTTTAGTTCAATTTTCTTCTCAAATGATTGAAATGAGCTGTGAACTCACGATTAATATTATTTCGAATAAAGTTGTTGGAAACACTCATTGGGGTGATTCATTTGTAAATTTATGCAAGTGTCGAGGAGTTTGTTATATCATGGACCATAACTTTTTTTTTAGAGAGCGGGGAAATGGGTTAAGCACCTTAAGTGGCATACCGGATAAAACCACGCTCTCAGCGTTCAGGAACTCCATCCTGGAACCGCCTAAGAAAACATTATTTCAGGGTGGAGTCCTATTTATCTGCCCCCATTGAAGGCTTCCCTTCTATGGCTACCCCGCCAGCTGACGCGCTCTATTTGCGTCCCTTTCTAGTGGATTCACAAAAAAGGCGATGTATATAATAATAATATTTGTCGATAATGAATGGTACCTCTAAAATATATTAAGAACTAAAATGTCTTAGAGAAAGCACTCCAAAGGTTGGAATAAAATTTTAAAAATTACAGTGGCACGAAATGATTTTTGAAGATTTTAACAGTCTTAAATATATCGTGAACAAACCTGATCATCAGTACATTTAGGTGGGTGTACTAAAGGGGGTTTTCGAAATATCTGGAAAAGTCGTGTTGTTTTTAAATTACATATATCATACATTAAAAATGAATTGATTCGAAGGAAAAATGCAGGGTCTTTCAATAAGAACGCTCGACTTTTAAATGTAAATAAAACAAGTTGTGTGTAAGATATCCACTTCATTTTTATTTTATAAGAATATTTTATGGCATTAAGCATAGATTATAATGTCGTTCAAATTTTCGCCCGGCTTTGCCTTGTGGCACGTATTCGGAAGGTCTAATATTCGATGACTTTGTCGCATAAATCTGGCTTAATTTGCTGGATGGCGTTCGTTATGTTGACTTTGAGAGCATCAATTGTTTGCGGCTTATTCGCAGAGACCAGTGATTTAAGATAGCCCCAGAGTAAGAAGTAAAGGTCTAAAGGCGTTAAATCTCGCGATCTCGGTTGCCAGTCTCAAATCGTTCGTGCAGAATGTCCATTGTGGCATATGCTGTGTGGTACGTAGCGCCGGTCTGTTGGAACCACATGCCATCGAGTGTGTTGAGGCCACAAAAAGTTGTTTATCATCGATCTGTAGCGCTCGCCGTTGACGCCGCTAAAGATAATTTTTTTTTGCAAAATTAGGGTCAACTTCCGAATACGTACCATCAAGCAAAACCGCGGCGGACATTTGAATGACTTTATATTCTATACTTAATGCCATACGATTTTCTTTCAAATATAAATGATATGATATAAAAATGGAGTAGATTTCTCACACACAACTTGTTTTATTTTTCATTTAAAAGTCGAACGTCCTTAAAGACCCGTTAGTAATGAGTGCGGCTCTCAAAATACTTATTGGAGGTATGATGTATATCTTTGGTTTATTGAAAGTAGTTAGATGTATAGTATAGTCCTATCTAGCTATCATCACAAAAAGTGACGAGCACCATTCAAGCAATAACTATAATATAATATAGAGTGCTCTTTCCTCACGAGAAAAACAAAAGCGTAAGTATAAAAGAAAGTTATGTGATTGGATTCTAATTCTCACGGAATTGAATAGAACAAAAGCTGTTTTCTACCATTACCATATTAATATACTCATTGAATCATTGAATTATGACCGATGAATTTCCATGAGAGATGTTTTTAAATTTTTGGGTGATCATAGCTCAAGTTGTTTTCAGACTCTATTTAAACATAATAAATTTTCGGGAAGAGTGATTGAAGGTTTTGCTTTATAGAAAAGTCGAAATGCTGAAATTGCTGGAATTTCCAAATCATCGATCGTTAATATACTTAAAGCTGCGTAGACCATTTGATTCAACGATTGAACGAACGACCGGAAAAAATTAGTGCTATTGAGTTGGTGAACGAAATAATCAGGAAATGTACATTATACTTGGCACATATGTTAACTAGCATGAGTTGCCTGTTTCGTCGGCCACACCTGGCGAAGAACTGAGGAGAACATCACTTCCGGTATAAAATTAAGTCAAGAGTGTATCGACTTGTCTCTTGAAAGTCATAAATTAATAAAATATGTTATTGGTCTTATATTATATACATATATGTATAAAGTTGGCTAAATAAATCTCGCCTCCGTCAGAAGGAAGTGAGGGGTTGGAAAACAATTTTTTTACAAAAGTTTGCAATAACAAACTGGTCAAGTTTCGAGTCTCTTTTGTAAAAGAAACAAGAGTGCGAGTTTCTTCTGTAAAAGAGACAAGAGAGGCGCTATAACACAATCGAAATTTTTTTTCTAATTTGCAGGGGGGCCATTTTGAAATTCGCCATCTTGGTTTTTCATTATTTGTTGTTATAGCGGAAATAGAAATACACCCTATGTGAAAATTTCAACTCTCTACCTATTACGGTTTGGAACAGTACACGGAGTACACGGAATCCGTGTCATATTATTGGATCGACACAAAACAATATGTCTTATGTACCTTTTACAGACGTCCACCGACTGAATATTTTCCTTTTGCATAATATTTATAGACTGAAATTGGTTTTTTTGTACCGTGTATGTACACTTAAAAAGATTCCCATAAAAATGGGTATTAGTGAATTTTCGGGGTCGCTGTAGTCGAATCTGCATCGAAATTTGAAAATTCAAGGCGACGGATCCGATATGGCGGATGAGATATTCAACTTAAGAAGATTCTCGTTAATAGTCGTAAACTTGAAATTTGATCTCATTATTTGGAAATATGAAATAACACATCCAATATGAATTGAAGGGTGAAGTAATAAATATGTTCAGTTGCAGGGACAGGCGCATTTGGGAAACTATAAAAATGGTCCAATTCCACTGAGCATGGAAACAATTATATATGACTTTTAAGTCACAGCAGAAAATAAATATGTATGTATTACAAAAAGAGCACGTTGCCTGGAGCATATACATAAGTTTAGACGTCTGATCAAAATTTTAATGCCCTAGACTTTTTTTGAGATAGCATGTATGTTGCTGTAACAGATTAACCAAGAAGTGAGATTATTCTGAATGGTAAATGAACAAGAATTCAGATAAGGGGAAGAGTGAATAAGACTGTATGCGATATGCGGCTGAAGGCAACTAACTGGATAATTACGTTTGAAACTTCCAGCACTGTACTGCAAATGTTGACAAACATGGTTATACAAAATTATGTCAAAACGTCTGAGTCGTGCCCTTTAACTGAGGGATATCGTAAATTTGTCACAATTATCTAATATACTCGTACGGGTAACATAATTCAATGAGAGAGTACTGTGTGCTCAATGTTATCACGTGGAGGATTTTCTTTTATTCTTTTATTTTTTATATTTCAAATGGGCGCCACCCATTTGCGAATTTGGAAAAGCTACCGTTTTTTGCTTCCGATTTGCTCTGAATGCTTAAATGGGGGGTGGGTCTTAACCGTATACGTATGACGTAAGATATAATCGTCTCGATATAGATATGAATATTCTATTTCTAAATAATTGGAAACATCTATTTTTGTTTAAGAATTTTATACAATCTGAAGAAATTCGAACTTTCTCGAATTGTTGTATTGTTTTGGAAGACTCCATATTGGTCATTTTTTTATTATTGAAAAATGCTACTTACCGAGTCACTGGATCCAGAAATTTCGACGTAGGGTGGATAGGGTCCTTGTTCACCTTTTGGTCCAGGTGGTCCAGGAGGTCCTGGAGGTCCACGAATGCTATCTCCAGGCGGTCCCTTTGGTCCCCGATCACCCTTGTCACCTTTTAAACGAAAGGCTGAAAATAATAAATGTGTTTTTGAGCAATATTTAGAATGGTATTGTAATGACTTGTATAATATTATTTGGCAATGTTGGCAATGTGTACTTTCGTTTCATTTTAGAGTATGCCGAATATAAGATATAAAAAGTCCAAAAAAGGAAAAGAGATTGGGCCCTTTCTTCAAATGGTTGCTCTGGCGGCACAAGTCATGAAAGAATAGTAATAAGAAGTAGAGAGAAAGAAAGAATATACGAAAATAGCGGTCAATATATTGAGCTGAGAGACTCAGATATACGTTTGTAGCTCGTTGAGATTGATCATAGTACAAGACTTCGTAAAAAATACGTAACGAGTATACCTTATCGTAAGATAATATGATTGGTGGTGATGAATAAGAGCACAAGAGATTTGAACATTTACCTTCTTATCGTAAATGTACAGATAACATATACACAGAAAGAATAGCCGCACATGCTAGTTTGCAGTTACAAACTCATCTACAAATATTAACACCGGATACAATTGTTCGAATGATCATCAAACAATTTACCAAATATAAATATCCGGTTCTCAAATATTGAATAATATAGTGCAATGAAAGAAACATTGGAATATCGCTTCAGAAATGCAAAACCGACACCAGCGACACAGAAAATCGGTAAAAATACTCTTTTATTAAATTCTATAGTGGAAATAAAATCGTTTTCCCTTTCAGACAAGTTTATGGTACACATCACAGTACAATTAAAAAATCTAAAAAGCAATCGTTAAGTGAAAAAAAAATAAAAATAATAAGTTTCAATCAAGAAAAAAAATTAAATTTTGAATATTCGAAAAAAAATAGAAAAAATTATGATCACATCTCGAACTGCTGCTTAAAAGTTGCGTAATGGAAAGTTGTTTTGGAAATTTCAAAAAAAATCAAAGGAGTCGGACTTTTTGAAACTGTCGATTTTAATATTTACACGTTAATAACTAAGTGATATTTACTTCGAATAATTTTTTTTTATTTTTTTTTTTGAAACTACGTTCAAAGACGAACAAATTGTTACCCTACTTTTTATTGATAACGATAATTATTAGTAGTCTATCATTAATTAAAAATTAGTTGCCTAAAAATTTAAAAAAATCTATTACTCAATAACGGTTTGGAATAAAAGGCTGCAAATTGGTGTGCAAGTTGTGCTGTGCTGCCTTTAATACGTACAAAAACATATCAAAATATGAGCAAAATCGAAAAGGGTTGGGTCAAAAAATGTATAAATACTATTTTGCATTTTCAAACACATCAATATTTATTTTACACATCAGATTTTATACAAACCGTTATAAAAAAATAAGAGAAAATAATAAAATTATACTTTTGATTAGAATTAGCAAGAACAAGAATCCAAACAAGAGCGAGCTGCCTTCATCTGCACCGATCGCGCGCGCAATGTCTGCACCCTAATTTGCTGGCTGAAGGCCGTTGTCCTACCGAATTGTTGACTGACAACTTTATATATTTAATATCATTCAAAGCATATGTAAACATTTTTATAGACTTTGTAAAAGAGTTGCACATCGTTGTACATACTCGGACCTGACTGACCACGCCCCATCCTAACATACAGCTTACTGACTACAATAAATTTTATGTGAATACAATACATAACTTATAAAATAAATTTCGTAAATTCATTTCATCAACTAAGCAATCGCCACATACATATTTCACAGCTCATCAATGACACCTGTCCTAATGACAGCTTCATTGACCAGAGCTTATTAATATACACCGGTACTGTAACCAATTGCAACTTTATTTTTCCACTGTAAAATAAATTTTGAAAAGTTCAAATAGGAATCCATTCACTTGATACTGATCTACAGCGTGATCCGGATTGAAAAAAAACACCGGATTGTAATTATTCTGTTGTCTTTTTGCAACTTTCGATTAAAATATTTTTATAAACTCTCCTGTTTTTTTTGATGTATTCGATAATTGAAGCATTATAAAGTAAAAGAGCCCAAGTGTCAAATTTCTTTTAGTTTAGTGGATTCAATATAATCTATACGCACGTTCCCGTAACAATAAAAAGGCTCTATGTGAAAATCAGTGAGTTGTTATTTTCTACAGCGCTCACAAGATGAAAGAGGATTCAACTGCAATGGGTGTATCTCATGTTGCACTTACAATGAGCACCAGTGGTGGCCCTCATGTGAGATAGAGTTAGACCGTTTTGAGTATCCCAGCCGATATGGTACATAGAATAGCTCCCCTACGAGGAAATCTTCATTTGAATTCTCAGTTAGGGTATGTCATAAACGTTAATTGGGTCCAAAAGCACGTTTTGATGGTTTTATATGAATTTTACTAATTTTCGGGGAATGAAACATTTGGCATTTTCAATTAGACCTTTTTTGATTTTCAATGCTTCCTTATATATTATTATTATATTTTTATAATGCATCAAGCGTTACAGAAAATCAGGGACCATTTTACAATAAGTGTGGAGCCCGTCAATTTGACGGGTTGGTTGTTCTAGTATCAACCACTAGCTAACAAACAAGTCGTACGGGTTGTGGCATCAGAGTGGCATGCTGCATAGGATCCTTGATTGCTGGCAACCCAAGCATACCAATCAACAAGTCAACTGAAACTTCTCCCATTTTTAGGTTGTCATGCCATCAGGGTCAGTAATCACAAACTAGGTTCAACTGGCAAATAATCCTCAGTAATTTGCAGTTCTGAACTTGCCTTTGGAGTAAAGATTTATTCTGCAAAATTAGGTTGACTCCTTTAGGGGGATAATAACTTCGCCTGAAATTGAAATAAATGTAAGGAAAAGGTCGCTATTTCTAATTATTTGTCCTCCACAATTTCGCTGAATTTATTTTTGTACACTTATCAGAACGTACATACTTCAGCCTTGTTATTGTAAGCACTTTCGCGACAAGCTGACATCTGAAAATAAACTTCCTCTGGAACTAATTTTACAGACTGTCGCATTCACAGAGATATTCAAAAGTTTTTCGCTGAAAAAATGTTCAAGCGAGTTGTTACATGCTTATTTTCTTCATTACTTTCAATTACATGGGAATGTTCCGCTGTGCTTGTTTGGAAGCAAAAAAGAGAACGCCATAACGCAGAATGAAAATGTTGTCCACAACAAACTAAGCAATTTTTGTGTGCCCATAACGCTTTGTGCTCAAATGCTGCTTTAATTTGTATATATCCCAGCAGCATATTTTCACAATCCAAGAGGCGTTTCAACCACTTGTTTTTTCAAGTGCACACGAGAGCATTTCATAGAATTTTAAAAAAGGGGCAAATGAAACTCAAAACCTAATAAAAATAAATTGCTGTTGTTCAGAGTGTTTACCTTCAATTACTGTTTCCAGTATAGAAAATCGAAGTGCGTATTTGTTTGAAGGATGCAACTAGTGGACACCCAACAAGTGGACACTTATAGTGCTCAGAACTACTACATGCGTACATTACCAGGCAAAGCTCGAAATTCAAACCGCTAATTATCCGACCCCAACTTATAAATTTTAATAGCCAACGACCTGCCTTATTGATATAATTTGAGTA
This sequence comes from Neoitamus cyanurus, assembly GCA_947538895.1. Lineage (NCBI taxonomy): Eukaryota > Metazoa > Arthropoda > Insecta > Diptera > Asilidae > Neoitamus > Neoitamus cyanurus. Next base: position 4,304,042 of record OX384540.1, read on the forward strand.
CCATTTACATGTCAGTTATTGCTGAAATTAGCAAACATAATATATTGCATTTTGGCACGCAAATTAAATTAAATGTCTTTTTGTAAAATATTAATATTCAAGTTTTCTGAATTGGAAATCGTGTAAAAATTAAGGTACCTGTTGGACTGTTATTTATTTATTTACTAGTAGGACCCGACGAACGTTGTTTCGCCCTAGCCTACATTTGTAAATAAATAATTTAGTTTTGTTATTTTTTTCCTTTCGCAAGTGTGTATCTATGAGTCAGGGAGCAAGGAGCACCACCTAAAACTCATCAGATCGATGAATTGAGTAGATTTGATTTGCATAAACGGGGGGAAAGATTAAGAATAGGTGTATGCGGGTTTCGTGCATGAATTTATGTTTGAATTCGTGAGACCAAACGCACCCCGCTGAAAGAAGGTGCAGTAGGGAGGGTGTGTAAAATGAAGACAAAAACATTGAAGAATAATGTAGAAAAATAACCAAAAACATGGAAAAACGAAATTAAGAAAAAATTTAAAAAAAGTGGAAACAACATTTTTACCCGGAAAATTAATGGATTAAGATTGAGGAGAAATATTGAAATATCTCGGTAATTATTGTATTGAAGTTTATTGTGGGTGGGCTTAATGGAAGCGCCTTGGAGAGTAATACATATAATTGAGTAAATATATGTACATTTAATCTATATAAATAACAAGTAGACCACCCGTCTGTCTGCCTGTCGGCGGACCGCCCACCACCCCATACACGGGCGCTTCACGCCCTCCTCGGGGGACAAAATTTCAACTTTCTCCCAACGTCCTACGAAAACTTATGAATTTTTCAACATTTTGCACTAAAAAATAGTAGGTAGGTACTAAAAAGAAAAAGTAGTAAAAAGAATGAAAAACGAAAGAATGAACGCAATATGGATAATTAAAAATATATTCCGTTCGCTATTTGAAGAAGTCTTAAAACCAAACCGGTATGGGGTCCGTCTCCATCCAAGTAACGGGTGGCTCATTTAAAAATTGGAGTTTCTTTTTGTTTAAAAAAAAAACGGCTCAATATTTTTCAACGGTTGAACATTTATTTGAAAGGTTGTTTTATGTCATTTATTCATGAAAAATAATTTCGGTCAAATTACCACCATGACTGACTTGGCAGTAGCCCATTCGGTCCACCCAATTTTTGAGTACATTTTCGATTCTTTCGGGCCATATGTCAGAAATAGCAGCTTGAATCTCGTACTTGAGGTCTTGAATTGTTTCTGGCTTATTGTCGTAACATTTATTTTTCACCGCTCCCCAAAGTTAATAGTCCAACGGCGTCAAATCGCAGCTTCTTGCCGGCCAAATCACATCACCATTTTTGCTGATTATGCGATTTCAGGGAGATAGGGCGCAAAAGATCGATTGTGGCGTTCGCTGAATGGCACGTAGCGCCGTCCTGTTGAAACCAAATATCGTCCAAGTTTTTGGCTTCAATTTACCCGAAAAACCAATCGGACAACATTGCACGGTAGCGCTCGTCAGTGACGGTTATGGCGGCTCCGTTTTCATTTTCGAAGAAAAATGAACCGATGATGCCGCCGGACCAAAATCCGCACGCAATCAGTCACTCGTTGTGGGTGCATTGGCTTTTCCACGATGACGTGCGGGTTTTCTGTGCCCCAGATGCGACAGTTTTGCTTGTTAACATAACCACCGAGGTGGAAATGGGCTTCGTCCGAAAAGATGATTTTTCGGTAAAATTCGCCATCTTCGGCAAAACGATCTTCCGCCCAATTTGCGAACCGTAGACGATTCGGATGGTCCCGGGTTTAGCTGCTGTCCCAATTGAACTTTGTATGGCTTCATGGCAATGTGTTTACGCAAAATTCGCATCAAAGAAGTGCGTGCAATGTCCAATTGTTGAGAACGATGACGAGTTGATGTTGATGGGTGCTCACGCACACTTTGAGGAACAGCAGCAATGTTTTCGATTGAGCGCACCGGACAAGCACGTATACGGGTTGGTTTATCCACCAACATTACAGTTTCATGAGCTCGCTTCACGAATTGATCCACGAAGTGGGTTTTTGGAAATTTTTCTTGTCAAATTTTTTTTGAAATATCTCACAGTATGAGTAGAAGACTCACCACTTTGGAAATAAGTTTTTAATATTTCGTAACTTTCTTCAAGCGAATACTGTCCCAGTTCGTAAATGTCAAACTTTAAACTAAATTTATATCAAGTCGAGAGTGACATATAATCAACTAAACTTCAAATTACCGGTAGTTAAAATTCCAAACACTAGATGGACCACCCTTTATTATCAACGGCCTTTGCTGCTTAACCTTCAATATCGTCAGATCGGCATACTTCGCCCTATTCCACGAGTTGGTTTTTTTGTTCTATATTTTGACGCATTTGTACAGAAGATTCAGGAGCGGTGATGATTTCAACAAATGAGAGAGAAGGCGTGGCCTATTTCGATTAAGACAAATTTCGTGCAAAAGCGTCGAAGCGTTTGGCTCAGTACAATTCAAAACATTAGAGTCCCCGAAATAGTAATAAGAAGAAGACGAAAATTTAATTTGCTTATTTCTTCACGCATGCGGCGAATTTACCACTCACCGACCAGGCAAGGAAAAATTTTAAATTGACGTCACTCGCCGTTTAGGAAACCAAAGCCTTACCGAAACATTCTCTTTTTCATGATAATGTTATTATATTTCTTTTTATAATTGTTCTTGCAACGAAATGTTAACGTTATTTCAGATCCTTGGAATAAATTCAATAATTGACTGTTCTCTTGACCCTGATGTAGAAGTTGTACGAGTACATAAACGGATGGCGCTGGAACATGCGCAGGATATTCGCGCCGGTAGAGAAAAACTTACCAATTTTTTGTAATGAAGAAAATATTAGATAATCTTCGTCCACCACAAGAAGAAATAAATATACACAATGTCCTACTACCTATATGAAAATGAGGCAATTATTTTTATCTCACCTACCGCAACATCTTCAACAACCCGGAAGAAAAAGTTGCACAGCCAGCAATCTACGGACTTTTCAAGCTCAACCGTTACCACCATACGTACCCTCTCAAACTCATCAATGCTAATTTACCTGGAAAATTATCATTATATTATCAATTGCTATATGTATAAGCCACTTGACGACTGGATCAACTTTCATCATGGAAAATGGGCTAACCCCCTTTCGGCTAATCTAAAATCTCACCTAACGCAGCTCTGAAACCCTGAAGAGGCACAAAATGAAAAATAAAGTGTACCAGCAGGAATCTTAGTGTATGTACGTAGGTATGTATATACTTGTCAAGAAATATTTTTTAATTACCGGCCGATGTCTTTGACAAGATTTAGGTTTCGATTTTATTTACGACGTAAAAAAGGAAGTTGCAGGAAGGGAGGAAGATATTCGATGGGAAATGGGAGGCAACCTCAAAAATGTTAATAAGGACACTTCATAAAATCGATTGTTATATAGTATGTCCTGTTTTAGAATTCGACACAAATTATGATTGAGATGTTCCTTTATGATGTGACCAGGTTTCCGAAAAAAAGTACGACACTACTACTGGATTCAATTATTGAGAAATTTGCTTTAATTTCAAGTAAACAATGCCAACTTAACTAAGTATTGAAATATATATTAGTATGCAGTCATTACCTCTATCCGGCGGTGGAGGAGGAATTGGTGGTTGTAAGCTTCCGCCATTCTCGAAGTCTTCGTCAGTCGCCTGGAAAATAAAAATATATGTATTAGTCAGCTGTATATAAATGTTCAGTGAAGGATTTTCTTTGCAGCTCATTCAAATTATTTATGGACATCGTTTTGTTTTTGTGTTGAAATGAATGGATAAAGAGGCATATACAATATGTCCATGTGAAAACATGATATTAACATAGATATTGTGATTTCGAACTAATATTTTCACAACCAAGACACATATAAACTTAGTATGCAATGTAGTTTGTGATTTGACATCAAGAAGTGGAATAATCGAAATTAAATCTAAATAAAACCACCGAGGTATTTTCACAGCTCACAATGATACTTATACAGGGGCTTTGAATAAGGACGGTCGACTTTTAAATGCAAATAAAACAAGTTGTGTAAGAGATATCCACTCCATTTGTATTTTATTTGAAAGAACATTTAGTGGCATTAAGTAACGTCATTCAAATGGTCGGCGCGGTTTTTCTGGGTGGCAAGTATTCGGGGGATCCAATTTTCGATGACTTTGTCGCATAAATCTGGCTAAGTTTGCTGAATGACGTTCGTTATGTTGACATGTTATATTCGCATAGATGAATAAGACGCCATAAGATGGCCTCAAATTAAGAAGTCTAAAGGCAGTGGCCAGTTCGCGTCGCCGCCGCGCGAGATTACCATGCCCTCATATCACTCGTGCAGAATGTCCATCGTGACATGGGCTGTGTGGCACGTAGCGCCGTCCTATTGGATGGTCAATATGGCGATTGAAATTCTTCAATTTTAAGCAATTTTAATGAAATTTAATACGAAGACGTCTTTAGGGTCACATAATGTCAAAACTTGCATATGCAGGTTTCCAGTGATACCCAAGAAATCCCATGCAAGCTATCGTAACCTGAACATACCAGGGCTTTTCCTGGTAGGGTCTAATGTTTTGAAAATTGGCATTGGATCATCGAAGCCTCTCACGAATTTGTAATTCTAGACTACTAGTATATTGACTCTCTCGATTTCAAAGTTCTGGAATTATCGAACCTACCAACCATTATAAGTAATGAATATAATCGTCGTTTGAAAAGATTCCAAATCTACATTTTAAGCAATTTTAATGAAAATGAATACAAAGGATACTTAAGGGACACTGATTTCAAATAAAGCAAAATTTTCAAAATTCCCAAAATCTTAAACTTCAAAGGAATACCATGAAAATTAATACTTAGGGGTTTTCGCGGTGCAGATTTCGATTATTCATAGCAGAAATAGCTAATTAAAAATGACGTATCCAAAATGGCAATCGATTTTTTTTAAATTCAAGAGAATTCTTCGTTTTTTCGCATACACTATTTCTAATTTAATTAAATAAAAGAAATGCGGGTTTATCACAATTTCTGAATATGGTACGAAAGACCTAGAAAAGCAAATGAAACCTTTCGATTTCAATGAAAAATAACATACATACTATATAAATATCTTTTACATTTATTTCAACAATATTCATCAAATTATCTGATTACTACAAGCAAATCAATATGTAATCAATTAGTAAGTACAGATTGCAAGCATTAAGCGCGCATGTTAAAAATACGCGACATTGAGGTAACAGGTTCGTGTTTGCTATAATTAGTGCGGTGATACGCAAGACGAAGAAAATCATGCGACGTCAAGGATCGAGAAGGAACCGAGAGGCACACTGAATTCAACAGCTCCGGAGAATTGATAGATCCGCACAAGATATCCGAAACCATAAAAATTCCGGAGATATTGCATCTCTTAACAAGCGAGTCCAGGGATAATAATTTAAGCCTGTTCAGATATGGTGGTAGACAAAGGTGGTCCACCCGAAGTAGCCACGAAGAGCAAACCTCAGAAACCTTGACTGAAGAGCCTCGATGCGATTGATTTGAGTAGCATAGAAGGGTGACCAAACAGGACTAGCGTACTACAGGACGGACAAAGGTACTATACAGAAGCTTAGGAATAAACGGATCCTTAAATTCTTTGGACCATTGTTTTATAAAGCCTAACGTTGAGTTCGCTTTATTAACAATTGAGTTAATAAGGTCCCCAAAGGAAAGTGCGGGACTAAGGATGACACCCAAGTCCTTAGTAATGAAACAGTACATTTCTCTAAGTTCAAATGAAGCCCGTTCCTCGAACACCACTCTTTGAAAGTAACAATATCTGAAAGTAAAAGACGACAGTCAGTCTCATTTGATACGGCATGAAATATTTTCGCGTCGGCAGCATAACAGAAAACCCTCGAAGACGAAAGAAGCAGAGATACATCATTAATATACAGGATAAGAAGGAGTGGGCTGAGGATACTACGTTGAGGCACTCCTGAAGACTTCCTTTTACTAGAAGAAAGCGCTCCACGAAACAATATTTGTTGCGAACGGTCAGATACCCACTCAATGAACGGAGAGGGAAACCCTGATAAGAACAACTTATGAAGAAGAATTTTATGGTTAATTCTATCGAATGCTTTACTGAAACCCGTGAAAATACTGTAAACCTGGTTCCCAGATTCAATAGCAGGAAGACAATAAAAGAGAAATTCTAATAAATTTGTAGTAGGTAGTTGAGTTGCCATATTTTAGCGATATGACATAAGTTAGCTATGGACCTATAATTAGTGACGTCAGAATAGTCGTCTTTCTTATGCAGAGGCCGAATCAGAGAATGTTTTTATAACATTGGGAAACGAGCCCTGAATAAGGACACAAAAGAGGACGGGAGCTAAAGAAGAATTGCACTTTTTCAGAAATGAGGCAGGGATACCATCCGGATCGTTACTAAAACTATCGGGTAAATTAGATAATTGTTCGAAAATATCCGAATCGTCGAACACGATCGCATATCTGATGAATAAGTCACGTACACAGATCATAAAACTTTTTTGCAAATAATCAATTACAATAAATAAAATGCAGACAGGATCATTACAGTACGGTAAAACTCAATAAAGTCACGCACTGCCGTGCGAAGCCGGGCAACTTAGCTAGTAATAAATAAAAGTGCACCTACATAGATGGCTGCGTTGCGGTACACCACTACGGTACACTTGTGGTCAGAAAAATTTCAGAAAGAACGCCACGGAAACAGACACGTTGAGTTCGTTCAAACAAATACGAGGAAATGCAGGAAACAAAACACGACGGGAAACCCAAAGCTCTCAATTTATAAATAAGAATGTTGTGATTGAGCTGTGGCGGTAGTCTTAGAGTCACAGAAAATTACTTTGAGGTATAAGTAATAAAAAAAAACATGTGTGAGTTTTTACATTTTATTTGAGAAGTGGCAAGCTTTTTAAGCTCTATCTAATTAAATTAAAATAAACATTTTCAAAATTTACGACAAGTTATATCTATGGTGGAGCGACTGAACTATTTGGTTTGGGATTAACACCATTCTTATTATGTAAGTAGCACACGGTCTTCTTCACTACAGCCACGACCGCTACCTAGAGACCCTATCACAGACCTTACTAAAATCTATGAAAATACAATCAGCTTGTTTACCAGAAAATTAATGTGTTTACAAAAGATATGCGTTTTCACTTCTTATTTATTCGATTCGCTTAATACAAGCTACAAAAAAAACATACAATAAAGAAAATAATCATTATAAAAAAAAACTAAGACTAAAGTAAACAAGAAGGAACAACGAAGCCTTAACCAACCATAAACAACGACGATAAAATTATAAGGGAGGGTTGGGGGGGTAAAGGGTGTGTTTGAGGGAGACCTTGTCAAAATGGAGATCAAAGCCTACTGTGTTGTTGACTTTCCGCAGCATTCTTGTGATGGGTTCGGAGTGACCGTAGTTGGTACGGTGACTATCGAGGCGAAAGGTAGGAAAAGACCTAACGTTGCGGGGGTTAGTGTTAAAGGAAATACTGTGAAGGATCTCGGGACAGTCAATGGAGCCAGTTAGGACTTGGTGGATGAAGGTGATATTATGGTCTCTATTCTATATTTTTTTCAATTGTTGGTCACAAACATTTTCCTCTTTACTCTTAGCTATCTATCAATTGCAATGCAAAATCACACATGCACATCAAACTTTTTACAAAAAGTTGTATTAGTGCAAAAATAAAAAAATAAATTGTGACCAAAAGTTCAGACCTGGTTTCATTACGTCCTGTCCGAATATATGTATATAAAGTTTCCAGAATTTAAACCAATCAGAAATAAACAATTTATTTATCACTAATTTTAAATTTGTCTGAAGCCTTTGTGAAACCATGTTTTTAGATAAGCGTCAATTTCATCGGGAAGTTAATGTTCACCGCAAATGCTGAATATTTTTGCGTCATAAACCAATCAGCATTTCATTGCATTCACTGCATTTATTGCATGGCAAGGGAATGCTGCAAGGAGCGCAAAAGTATGCTCTAAGCAGACGTGCGATCAATCAGACATTTATTGGCATTTTGTGGTGGAACCATTGCTAATGCACTCCAAGCAATATGTGTGGGGGAATTGGGGGTCGAAATTGACAATTGAAATTCTTTTGGAGCGTGCAGGAGCATCGTGTCACTCTTATTCATGGATTGAAAACGTTTTGTTTCCGTTCACTTTATCCCAACAAACCAGCCAGGTATGCCTGGAATTGTTATAAAGCTTGATGAATACGTAAGGTTACCAGAAAAAAGTTATCTCCAGGGTGGAACAACGCTTTATGAAAACGGCAGAACTGGAGTACTTGAATTTGCAATTCTGCATATTGACATAAACTGCCGCAACTTTACATGTCATCCGGCCATGGTAGTGTATTTTCAATTGTGAGAACTTCCACAGAGCAGAACCAAATAAATAGGTATGTTTATGCTCATAACTCAATCAGTTGCTTATGCAGAATCATGGATAACTGTATGCGTTATTCAATGGCAGTGCACTAAAGTTCTATTTACATTTTTCCATTTAGAAATAGGGGTATGAAAGAGTTTGGCTTCCTGTGCTTCGGGTTTTCAGCTTTGCCTAATTTATTCATGCAAAGTTTACAAATCCTCCAATTACAATTGTAGGAATAAGCAATTTTGCATTAGTTTTTAGAACAGAACTAGAGCTCTAGAGTTCCCAGCTGACGTTTGAATATAATAGAAAGTCGAAGGACGTTGTTGCAAGTTCTGTCTTCTGTGTATTATCTCCCACGTATCTCACAAAATATACCGCGATATCGCGATACGGAAATATATGTCAGGGATTTTTCGATTGTTACCGCTACGTACGAATGTCAGGAACTCCATAGCAATTGTGTGTTTTCACTGAACGTGCCAGCAATGCAAAATATTTACTTATTCACATTCGGATTCATTAGACACACCGTCCAAACTGCCTTAAGTGCGTATTCTGCGGAGGGATTTCCCGCATACAGCCACACGTTTTCAGAAGCAGTGAAAAGCATTTTCAATTTTTATAATACCATCTTGTACATGCAGGCAGCATATTTCATAGCTTTAATGCTTTACGCAGCGAACAGCCTATGAAGCTTTATAGACAAGTTTTATATGTAATATTGGTTGCCGCGCTTTCCTATATAAATGTTTTAATGGCCACGAGGCCTTCCCCCAAAGAGCTCCTCGCAAACATCAGATCATTTTCGTTTTTATGGGTATTCCCTTTTTAAAAAAAATTGCCAAATCGTGTTGCAAGTTAATCCTTTACGACGACGATGTTCAAATAATGTGCACCTGAAATCTGCCGTTTCATTTGATTTGCCTTCCATTGATAACGACATTTGTGGCATACATTGCTGATCATATTATATTTTCAAAGCTTATCTACTTTACACCTAAATGGCAAATGGTTACATGACCCGTTTATACATATACATACGTACAACAAAAAATAATAATAAATAAAAACAAAATTTGAAAACAAGTTTTTATATATTAAATAAAATGAAATGTTTGTATTTATAAGATGAACTACAAAGTAGAAAATAAATCATTTCTCTGAGCCTGTATATGACTATGGCTCGTATGAATAAAGATTTATTTATTTATTTATTAGTTCAACAGGTATTGACCATCTGACACTACAAGAAAGGAGGAAAACAAAACAAGACTTTATGAACAATAAAACGTTTAAAACTTAGAAAGTTAAAAGAGATACTAAATAAGTTAGTTACAGTGAGTCACTTGGGTATTCGTACAGAGCTGAACATATCATTAGTACTGTAGATAACTCAGTTTTCTATAATGATTTTTTAAGTATTATTGGATCACAACATATTTTAACAAATCTGCACTTAGATAGGAAAACAATTTACGAAATATATCAATTCTTTAGAATTTATTTAATACAAAAATAAAAACAACCTCAAAATTGATGTCACTTGGTTAAATAAAACGTATTTGACCGTTATTGTTCTGATTCATAAAACACAACCCAATAAGATGTAGCAGTTCTATGCATTCAGTGAAGGAGTTCAATAGTCGATTGAGTGTTTTCGAATCAACATTTTTGAGAAAAGCCAAAAATGGGACGTAAATCAAAAAAATACATCTGTAGACATCCGCGAATTGGCAATATCGCATCATAAGGCCGGGAAATATTTACGGGAAATCGCGAATATAATAAAAGTCATTCTACAATTCAGTACATAATTAAGCGCTTTAAAACCAAAAATCGTATTGTAGATAAGAAAGAAAAGGACCCCTGTTTTTGTTGAATGAGCAGGACAGTCGTTGGCTAATTCGAAGAATTCGTAAGAACCCTAAATTAAGTGCGCCTAAGTTAACTACCGCATTTGAGGAGCATTCAGGAAAGCGGGTGTGTGCGGAGACTATGCGGAAAGTACTGAGGAGAGCTGGTTATAACGGACGAGTGGCCAGAAAGAAACCGTATCTATCGGAGAAGAATAGAAAACAGCGCTTAATGTTTGCAAAAAAACACCTTACAAAGGATGCAGAGTTTTGGGACAACGTCATTTTTGTAGATGAGTCCAAATTCAATATATTTGGCTCAAATGGGCGGACGATGGTTTGGCGAAAACCAAATGAAGAGCTTCACAAGCAAAATTCCGTGCCACCGTAAAACATGGCGGTGGTTCCGTCTTAGTCTGGAGTTATATGTCGGCACATGGTGTAGGAAATCTGCATATTATCAATGGAATAATAGATAAGATAGTTTACCTCAACATTTTGAAAAACAATCTGAAGCAAAGTGCTGTCAAAATGGGTTTAAGTGATAGTTTTAAGTTTTACCAGGACAACGACCCTAGACATAAATCATACATTGTCCGAGAATGGCTTCTTTACAATTGTGCAAATGTCATAGAAACTCCAGCACAATCATCCGATCTTAATCTGATCGAGAATCTTTGGCACGAACTTAATAACCGCATTCGAAAACATACTATTAGTAATAAAGAAGTTCTTATAAGTAAACTAAAGCACGAATGGTCTAATATCTCAGCTGAATACACCAAAAAGTTAGTGGACTCTGTTCCTAAGAGACTTCAAAGCTTTATAAAGAAAGGACTCCATACGAAATATTAGTTATTTCTTATACTTTTTATTTCTCTCTACATTTTACTTGTGTACGAATATCAAAGTGACGTAAATTCATGAAGCCATTATTTCATTTTTGTATATTATTAACATTATTAGGCGAAGAACGAATTTTTTGTTATTGTTCTACTACATATGTACAAAATAAAACATTTATTTAAAAAAAAATTTTCTTTTTAATCCAATATCAAAATAGCGCTACCAAAAGTTTTAATTTCCACGTGTACGAATAACCAAGTGACTCACTGTATGTTTCAAAGTGTCTCTACTTAAATTAAAGTCAACAAAATGACAGAAAGTATTGTACTTCCTAGATATAGCTGACGAGGGCTTAAACAGGCCATAGTTTGTTCTATGCTCGTCGGAATATAAAAAGTCTCTAGTCATTCAAAGGCGCGAATTAATATTGCTGAGTAGATCAGTAGAATTCAACTCGCCAGCAATAAGATCATGCATGAAAACCATTCATGCAATATCCAATGGAAAGAGTTACCATATTTAAAATTTCAACCTATCGTTATAAGGAAGGAGATTATAGGAGTCATTCTACGGGAGTTGGCGAAGGGCAAAACTTAGAAATCGCTTTTGGATATTCTCAATTCGTTCAATGTGCAATATATAATGATGCATATTCCAGGATTGGACGAACAAATGCGCAAAACATATAGGTCAGTGAGATGTTTGGACCAACGTTTAATAAATCCAAGAGTGAAGTTTGCATGATTGATGATATTAGTTCTGACCATCAACACTCGATTCAACTGATTTGACAATTTTTAGATCGTCCATAAAAGCCAAAACATGGGATTTCTGGGAAAGTCATTAATAAATACAGAAAACAGTAAAGGCCCTAGATGGCTTCCCTGAGGCACACCAGAATTTTACCTTAAAGGAGCGGTTTGTGAGATAAGAAACCAAATCCCTAAAGTTTAAAAATTAGTACTTTATGAGAAAGTTTGTCAAATGCCTTACTAAAATCTGTATAAACACAATCAACTTGTTACAGCTTTTCCATATTGTTTGAAATAGCTATAAAACTTGAAAATTCTACCAGATTAGCAGCTGCAGACCTTCCCTTAATGAAGCCATGCTGTTTATCAGATAAGAAGAGTTTGCATTGAAAGATCAAATGTTCGTTCACAATTGTCTCAAAGAGTTTAGCTATAGAGAAAAGTTTTGCGATGGGTCTGTAAAAGGTCCAACAATTGAATTACATCATTTACGAAGAACAATACCAGGCATTTTATCCGGAGAATCCAAAAAAGCTTTGTCAATTTTGCAGTAATAATCCATCACGGTGTCAGTATCTAAAATAATATTAAGAGATTGCAAAGGAAGACTTGTCAGGTAGTTAAAATAGTCTAAATCTATGTATATCACAGACGTTATCACACAAAGCTTTGCCAAAATGCGAACCAAAAAGTTTACAAATATCAGCAACAAATTACACAGTGTACTCCAACCTCTTTTACACTTTATTTCATTTGACTGAAAAACTATTATTAATTAAATTTTCATATGTTTACTCAATTGAACGGCTCCCCAAGGTGCTTCTATTAAGCCTACATACAATACACTACGTCAAATAATATTTCAATCTTAAAACTTCATACTTAAACGTATTTTCTCATATAGAAACAAGGTTATGTGTGGATATTGTCAATAAATTTATTGCTGGTATACATAGTAAGTGCATTTAAGGGGTCTTTCTACTGTTAAAACGGCAAAAATGAACGTTTTTTTTAAATTGCTATAAAAACAAAGCGAAGAAAGGTATCGATTTCAAACTTTGTATGCTTATTTACTAAGGTATAAAATTGTCATTCTCAATATTATAATGCATTAAAAAACAAAATGGCGGCTGCCACAGTCCGCCGTTCCAGCACTAAGTGTTGAAAAAAGACGAAATGCGCGTTGTAAAACTGTGAAAAAACTACTCCAAAAATTCTTTTTTTGTTCCAAACGAGTCGATGCAGTCGATAAATGGTTATTAAGTATGTGTGCAAAGTTTCAAGTAAATCGATTGTGTAGTTTTTTCACAGTTTTACAACGCGCATTTCGTTTTTTTTCAACACATAGTGCTGGAACGGCGGACTGTGGCAGCCGCCATTTTGTTTTTTAATGCATTATAATAATGAGAATGACAATTTTATACCTTAGTAAATAAGCATACAAAGTTTGAAATCGATACCTTTCTTCGCTTTGTTTTTATAGCAATTTAAAAAAACGTTCATTTTTGCCGTTTTAACAGTAGAAAGACCGCTTAAGGAGGATGGAGCGTTGTAAATTTTTTTTACACTTGCACTACGCAACGTAGTGCGCATGTGCCAGAAGTAAACTCAATTGTATTTGTTTACATATATAAAATTAATTTCAAATTACGCGCCACCCCGCCTGCGGCTCGCCAGCTGCGGCCGCTTCATGCCGCGCATTGTGGAATCAAAATATCATACTTTTTATTTCAATATATGTATCTTTAAAAGTGGTCGGCAACATCTTCATTACACCGTTTTGAAGCTTATGAAATTTACTTTTCGAATATATAAGTTTCATTATAATCTCCCGTTTTTTAGTTTTCGATCCAGCCTCCTTAAGGGGTTATGCACTTATGGTTCCCTATTATAAAAACCATTTATAACATTAGTAGGATATGGTGAACGTGACTATTAATGAAGTTATATGAGTTTATTCACAAACAAATGATTAAATTGATTTTAAAGTAAATGAACCGATTAGGCCTAATTAATATTGATGTAATGAGAAATGTATAGAATAAATACCGTCCAGAGTATTCTGATAGAGGCTTAATTACAGGGGATCATAATTTTATTTTTATTCACACGTTCTAGAAGTCTCCTATAATGTTTGTGACGAATGATTGCTAATTTAGGAAATCGCATTGGAAATACATAATACAAAAGATGTAAAAATAGACATGAGAGTTTGGGATACATATTTCCAATATTGCCGTCTAAAATTAGGCTCCAATATTGATTTCTCGTTTTAGGAAGTAATTCTCCTCTGGAGTCACACAGAATATTTCTTTAATTAATTAAGCACCTACATACATGTATATGTAACATAGATTTATTTATTGTTGCTCTTTTTGACGTATAAATTATAAATAAATTTCATTTTCATAAAACTATTCACAATTCCTTCCCTCGGTACATTTGCTTATTAACATATTCAACGCGAAAAATAAAAAGTTCTCCCTAATACGGAGCTTATCTTGACAAGAACATTAGTTTAAAGTCGAAAAAAGCGCAATGCTTTGATAAATGACATGAAATTGGGAAAAGAAAATGTCACCGGAATAACAAATAAGTTGTCAAGTAAATTTATGAACTGTCAGGACATCTCATGTGTTATCTAGAGTGCCTGAGGTAAGTATAATAAACAACATGGCAAAGGCTACACACGCAATTTTACATACTACTTCCCGATGTACACACACGAGACATAACATAACCCCTTACCGCATAATTTTTCCAAACAAAAATTTTGTTCAGACAATTAAATTTAATATCACTTTAAGCTGCAAATTTGCCTACAGATTTCATAACCGTACTATTTTATGCAAATTGAGCAACGTTAATTAAAATCAGATAACATGCAGTTATTCATATACATATTTATGATATATATATTATAATAATGAAAGTGTGCTCAGTCATGCCTAAACAGTTGCTTCGACAGACATCATTTTTTGATACAAGTGAGTACAAAATTCAACTTAACATACATATAGGCTATTTGTTATTTTGATAAAGTATAAAGTTTTAAAATGGCGACTCCAAGATGGCCACCGGTAAGTCATGCTATAAAATTATTTAAACTTCACGAGATCGCCCTGAAAATCCGCATTAGGAGGTTTTCAGGGTCGGTGATTTCGAATCTGCCATCAAAATTATCAAATTCAAAATGGCGGATCTAGTATGTATACATACCGAAATTCCTCAATTTTAAGCAATTTTGATGAATATTAACATGAAGAAATCTTTGGGGTCACAGAGTTTAAATCCACTAAGATTCAAGATGGTGGACCCAAATGACTTCCGGAAACGTTAAACGTTAAGGGATTGCACTGACAATCCTCACTAGGAGGTTTTCGGGGTCGCTAATTTCGAATCTGCCACCATAAATTCAATATTCAAAATGGCGGATCCAACATGGCGATCGAAACTTTTCCACTTTTTTCAATGTTGATGAAAATGAATATAAAGAAGACAAAGGTGATGTGGATTTCAAACATACTAAAATTCAAGATAGCGGACCCATAATGGTTACCGAAGTTTTTAAACTCAATGCACTGTAAATAAATTCAAAGGTAGGTTAACGGATGGTGGCTTCGATTCAGCTAGCACAATTTGCAAATCCAAAATGGCGTATCCAGCGACCATAATTTCATAATTCAAAATGGCGGACCAGTTAATGGAAACTCAAAATTTTGAACTTTAAAGGAATAGCATGAAAGTT
This sequence comes from Neoitamus cyanurus, assembly GCA_947538895.1. NCBI lineage: Eukaryota > Metazoa > Arthropoda > Insecta > Diptera > Asilidae > Neoitamus > Neoitamus cyanurus. The sequence goes on from OX384540.1 coordinate 4,319,754, forward strand.
AATACTTATGGATTGTTAGGGTTCAGATCTTGAATTGTTATAGCAGAAATAAGGAAAATGGTGTCTTCCGTGGACGAATTAATTAGGAATGCCTATCCAGAACTTGAGCAAAACTTAAATGATGAAAACTGGTTATGTGAAAGGGCCATTTTTGCTTCCAACAACGATATTGTTAGTCAAGTAAATCACACAATTTTAGAACAAATTCCTTGCGAAATTAGAACCTTTTATTCACTAGATAGCGAACAAAGTGCTTCTTTACCAGTCGAATTTCTGAGTTCTCTGAACATATCAGTAGTACCTTCCCACAGATTGACCCTTTCATTTCAAGCGACTACAATTACCCTTGAAGTTAGCCTTCACAATGTCAATCAATAAATCCCAGCAAAAATAAAGCACAAACTTTGAATGTAGCTAGTATTCATTTATTGATAGAGACACCTTGCTTTTTACATGGCCAGCTCTACGTTTTTGTTCACGAGTTTCGACTGCCCATAATCTGCATGTTCTAGCACCAGAGGAAAAAACATAACATGTACTGAGATAATTTTACAATATTAATTGCTTTGTATGTTTCTACTGGCTTGAGCTGTGTATATCGCCTATTATGGAATGTCTAATATTTATAAGCTAGGAATTCTCAAAAATTAAAAATATAAGGTAGCATAACTGATCTTTTCCACAAGCCGCCGCGCTTTGTGAAGCCGGGTAACTCAGATAGTACATATATAAATCTATAGAGTCGGAAAACTTGTCGCATCCACATATAAATGGTTAAGATTAAGGATTTTAACTTAAATGATTTAGAAAAACATTTCCTAAAATAAATTAATAAATAATGACCAAAACAAAAATACTTACCCACGGATAATTATCAAAATCAAGGAAAATATCACCTGAACCATCTTCGGCCTCCTGAATAAAACAAAAAAAATACTTCATATAATCAAAAATAAAAATAAGAAATAAAGGAGTAAAAATAATATTTTTAGGATTAAAAGCAAACATTCACGGTTAAGCATTTTAGTATAGTTAGTATTGTTAAAAAAAAAATGAATGTTTCTTTCTTTTCTCGTCTAGCCTTTAATTCGTGGCAACCTATGAGTCAAAACAAAAATAAAGATAATAGCCCAAAACACCACCCCAAAAATATCAGAATAATCATGACTATACAGTGTTGGGCAGCTAACTGACCTACTTTTATCTCTTGATTTTTCATTTATAATATGCCGACTTTTTAGTTGAAACTATGATTTTAAGATGAGTTTGCATTAGTGTCTATATGCATGCGAGGCGACAGCTTCGTATCTAGTGTTTTATGTATTTACATCAACAAAATTTCAGACCGTGTGAGATATTAAAGAAGCTGACACACTTGAGTATCAATATTAGATTCATATCGCGGACCATTAAGGGGACATTCCGGTCAGAAAACCGATATTTTTTATTTGCTAAATCGATAGTATGAACCTTTAAAAATAACATGTTAAAATTTGAAACCGAAATCTTTAGCGGTTCAAAAGTTACAGGCAATTGAAGAGGCGTGCCTCCCGCCCCGCGGCCGTCTGAGCCGACGAGCCGGAGAGCAGATGCGAGCTATGAAACGAGCGTGTGAATAGCGTTCAGATTTGTGGCCTTGAATTGATGAATGAATTTTATACGGCAGGTATTTTTGATGTTTCTTTGTCTCCTTTTCGTTAGGGGGGGGATCTAGGGGGACGGAAAGAAGGCATTTGGCAAATCGTCGAAAAATCAAACTTTTTTCAAGTCGAAATGCGTCTCCAAACTTTAAGAGCTATTTTCTAAAAATTTCTTTTTTGTCGGCGGTGGCAGCTTTTCCGGAAAAACCGTGCATGCGATGTTTATGAAACTTGGCACACTTGTTCTTTATAAGTACATATGTGCAAAGAGTAGTGGAACAGATTTGTTGTTGTTTTTTTTAAAAAGTTATAGCAAAAAAACGGTGAAAAAAAGCGCCGAAAAACGCACTTTTTTTTTCAATTGCCCGCCACTTTTTTATTTTTTGAATTTTGAAAAAGTGTTCCACTACTCTTTGACAAATACATTTAAGATTAATAAACATTCGTCATTTTTCATTTCATATCACCATTAACGCTAAAAAACCTGCCACCAGCGGGCCGCGCACGGCTGCACGGCTACCTTTGGACACCTGGAGCGGGGGGTTACCGGTTCCAGAGTGACTCGAAAAAATTCCAGAATGTAGTTTAAGGATGAATAAAATGATTAAAAAAACCCGGGTTTGGTATCTTTAATAGTTTCCTTAAAAAAAATCATAAAAATGAGCTATTTTTTGGGCCGCTAAACCGGAATGTCCCCTTAAACGGTACAAAGAATCAGGAACGTCGAGAATCAAGCCCAAACCCGGCCGGAAACCATCGATTCTTATCGAAAAGATGATAAAGTGTGCCCGTGAGCGAAAATCGAGGAAATCCGGCTCACAGTGCTAGCAAACTCGCCAAAGAATGAAAATATCTAGGCTATCCATGAGCCTACTAAAAACAAAAAATTCATATACTTACTGCCGCTCTAAAAAACCGTAGAGTGAACAAATGTAGGGAGCTACTAGCTTCGCACGCGGGTGATGACATAATTTTTTCCGACGAAAAAATGTTCTTATTACAAGATAGTCACAATCAACAGAATGATCGCGTGTATGGTGTTTCATTGAGGGATCTTCCTGTTGACAAATTAGCCGTACAACGTTTTCAAAGTTCGTCGGCAGTCATGGTATGGGGTGCGATATCTCCAAGAGGTAAGTTATCGCTTCTTTTCATCGACCGAGGTGTCAAAATTAATCAAAATTTCTACATTGAGAACGTTTTGAAGCATCATTTGATGGAGAATGGACGAAACTTGTATGGGGTCGATTATTATTGTTTCCAGCAAAATAGTGCTACGCTCCACAAAGCTCGACGCACTCAGGACAGGTGCCAAACAAATTTAACCGATTTTATACCTTAGAATGAATGGTCTGCATGGTCACCAGACTTGAACCCATTGGATGTCTCCATATGGGGTTACATGTTAAGCAAAATCGGGAGTTCCCATGGTCTGAATTTAGACTCGTTCAAGCATCAGTTACTTAAGATATGGAATGAAATACCTGAAGAAGTAGTGCGTGCCGCGTGCACTTCATTTTTCGGAAGAATGTGTAAAGTTATACAGGCAAAAGGAGAGCGATTCGAATTTCTGCATTAATTTAGTATCTACAAATTCTAATTAACCAAAAAATGTATTGAGTTTTAATTTTATTATTGGTTTCCCACTTTTATAGCACTTTCAAACTAGGACACTTAATCAGCCCAACCCTGTCAAATATATACATTGAGGGGTCTAGTCCAAGACGTACAATCTCCGTATAAGTTGTTTGTAGAAATTATACGATGTAATGCTATTGTCTGTAAACTTTTTGTTAGGCACAATTGCGGCGCTGTGTGATAATACTTAACCAAATTTCGCTCGGCAGTCAACGTGCCACGCCAAAATTTGGGAGACATAGAAATGTCAATTTTGAGAAAATATAGTATTTTCCAATACCTATATTTAATTTTTACATAGAGGGCAATACCTAGTAAGTTTCGCTACGAAATTTTTGAGGATACTCGTATAAACGTATTCATGATGATGAGACCACATTTTCAACAACCGAGTGCGAGTGGTAAAAATCAAAATGTCTTTGTCTCTAAATAGAGAATATCAGCTTTCATTTAATCCAACTTGGATGCTTCTACTAGACGTGGTTTTTTTGCTACCTAAACAACAAACCATGATTTTGGGGATACCAAATTATCATTTTTTATTTATCTTATTATTTTTTTAAAAGAATAGTCTTCATTCATTGGAGGATGTAATATTCTGTAAGGCCCTCCCACCCCGTTAGAGTCCTTGGAAGTCGACGCGCCGAAATTTTGATGTCCGTTAGTTTGAGCGATTATGCCAACGTTATTCCGCATGGACTTTTCCCAATCAGTTTTCTTCATCAATAGGTAGCGTCGACTTTTCTCCGCATTTCCGATTGGATCCGTATTACTTCGACCTGCGTCACGCTGAAGTTGCCTGCATTTTCTTCTCATGTACATTTTCAACTTTAAGGGTTTCGCCTGGTTTGCTTATATTCTTCTTGTTGTGTTACGTCCAGTACTCTTCGATAAAAGATGTTTTCACGTCAACATTTTATGGGAGGGTGTAGGGGCAAATACAGGGTGATTAATAAATTCAGTTTGCACATTATTATTTTTAATTTTTTATTTTTTGTTGATCTACTGAATGCAGCGAATTCAAACTCACACCAAACAACTACGATTTCAGGAATGTTTTTTCATTTTTGCAAGTGACTGTACCTGCAATGGTAAAGGTAGATCAACATTGGTGGCAATTTTGAAAAGGGGATTTAGATAGTGATTGTTTAGATTAAGTTCGGTGTCGCTGCGTTAAAAAGATCCAAAGATATTGCAATAATATAATATTATGAATACTGAATTTATGAATCACCCTGCAACTACCAAATGATTGAGATTGCACCCCCAAATATTTCTTGTTTCGCTAGGTGAGATCAACCCTCTCATTTCTACATGCGTTATACGAAATACCCTGTATAATCTAAAAGAATTTGTATACATTTATAATATTAGTCACTTTAATCGAATTAGAGAACGAATTGCGTATGTTGTGATATTCGACAATTGACACAATAAAAAAATAACATTTTGTGGAGACTTCAGGATACACATGGATTGAGATAAGTCTGACGGCTGAATAGTATGGAGAAAAAATGTTTTTCCTGATTGAATATAACAATAATATATTGTAAGTAATCCTGAAAGCTTGACCTAAATACCTATTGCTGCCCTTTATTTTTATATATTATTAATACTATATCCCTTTATATTGAGGATTTTCAGTCGCCGTATTATAAATGCCTCCTGAGTTCCAAACATCAATTCGAATATAATATACATATGTACATATATAGTCTGAGCCAGTTCTGGATGTTTTTAGCCCATTGACAGACTACAGCTCTTGAACTAGTTCATGACGTCACGTTTGACATCTGCGAACTGATTAAACTCTCCATGACACACTCAATTTATTTTGAACTAGTTCTGTTTCTCGTTTGACACTGTTGGCGCTTTACAAATCTCGAATTCCATCTTTTATTCACAATTTCCAAAAGATTTTGATTTCAGCAATTGGCAATTTGTTTAGTAAGATATTTCTCCGCTACTGGCGCTAACAGCAGCAAAAGGTGTGCAAACTCAGTTTGAACCAGTGGAATTGTGCGGATCTTTGAGTTAGTTCGGCAATGTGAATTTTACATGGGCTACGTCATTTTGACATGATGAACTAATTCAAGAGCTCTAGTCTGTCCACGGCGTTACATACCCTGACAGAAAAGAGTACCCTAATGTAGTTCAGTACCACCAATCAAGGTTTTACAACTAAAAATTTTCACATTCTTTTATGGCCCATATTCTAATAACTGAGCTCAGTTTTAATTACAAGGAAAAATGGTGCTCGATCTCGGTTTTTCTATATCAAAATGGACACTATGCTTTTGCTGAGTTTTTACAATAGAATATGAACAAATTCATATAATTAAAACGCTAATGCTAAAGCAGGAGAGCAGGAGGAATCTGTGAGTTTATTTCTACGCCGATTCCAAGACTGATCGATAGCTTAACAACTGAATATGGAACATCACTGATAAAACAGTTGAAAAAAGCGAAATGGCGGATCCAATTCGGCGAACGAATATTCTCAACTGCAAGGAATTGCGATGAAAATAGGTCCTGTTATGTTTTCGAGGTCGCTGATCTCAAACCAACTGTTGAAATTTGAAAATTAAAGATGGTGAATAAAATATGGCGACCAACAATTTTTAACTTCTTGAACCGATTTCGATGGGAAAGAGGATCCGCATTGGTGAATTGTTTTACACCGTGTGTAGCCGAGCATAAAAAATAATATTTGTTAAAATTATAATTTTTTGTGAATAAAGAAACCTTGGATTTTGTTTTAACTGGCATGGCTATTGAAATAAAGATTAAATCAAGAGAAGTGTTTGGTGAACTCAACATTTGATACTGTTGCTTTTCAATAGCTAAGTGTGATCGCGATATGAACAGTAAACATTGGCTAAACAGTGGAGGGGACGTAATAGGCATCAATAGCCCAGTGGTAAGTGCGCTGGACTACCACCTCGGGGTGTTCGGTTCGAATCTAGTTCGGACCAAAATTGAGGTGCGTTGATACTAAAACAGATAACGTATAACAGAATTCGTGGGTGAAGAAGAAGGAGAGAACAAAAGGCAATTGAATACACCAATACCTCGCTTTGCGTCGTTTAGCTTTGCATTTTTTCGCAGTTGCGTCGCTGCTTAATTAGTACTAATTTTCACTGTGCGTCGTTAGATTTTCGAGGTTGCGTTGTTTTGGGTTCTGGAATTGCAATTTGCTAATGAAGAAGATGACAGTGACCGTTCAATAGAAATCTCCGAAGAACAAAATTGAACCTCCAAACAAATTTCCAAAGCGCTGTGTTTGATTGACGAAGCTATGGAGGTTTTTTTAAAAAACTGTCCAAAGGAGTTTTAAAGTGTACCAGGCGGTAGCTACGAATATCAATTGCTACAAGGAAATTTATTTAACGTTAAAAAAAAAGCTGTTCAGCAAACATTGGACCAATTTTTAGTGAAAGAAAGCCAACTTACGACAACAGCCACTATGGACTCATCAGGCAGTGATTAATTTTAATTTTGTATTTCATAAATTAATTGAATAGTTTATTTTGTTTTAATTGAATACGTTTTTTTTTGTTTTTTGTATGTATGTAATTAAATTTTATATTATTTTTGTTTTTTAAATGTTTACTTTGTTCAATTTTCTTTTTGAAAAGTAGTATTTTCGTAACCCTGGAACCTATCTTGGATCTTTACATGGTTTGCTATAGAAAATCTTAATTCACTTTTCGTCGTTTCAATTTGCGTCGTGTTTTTTTTGGAACGTAACCCCGACGCAAAGTGAGGTATTGGTGTATTATTATATTTATGTTACATAATTAGCAGTTAGTTATGACTTCAAATTGTTAATTTATAATTAACTGCAACCCAACTGTTAAGATAAGAGTTTTCACTGTAGAACCAAAATTTATAGTAAAATTTGTTGATTTCATATATACATATAGGATTCTGTCGTTTTCACAGTACTTTTTCTCGGAGTGTATATAATGGCAATGAAAATTATGTAAAAATGAACTCGAATAAATATTGAATTCCATAGCTTAAACGTTGCTTTGACGAATTTTAGGCTGACACCGGCAGGTAAAGCTATAAATAGCTTGGAGCTCTACATGCATCTGCGAACAAGGATTTAGCTGGATGCGCCTCATGATGATATGGAATTAAGGAGCTCTGCTTTGTTTACTTTTCTGTACTCGTTTGCACGTGAAAATTAGTATCGTTCGCTGGGGAAGAGCATTGACCATAATATGCCCATCACTTCCAAAGCATTCTTGTAAGGTGAAGGTTGTGCCCGAAAGGAATTTTAAATAAAGTAGAGAATATTCATTTGGTGTGTTGTGATCTTTTAATTGAAAAGAGTGAAGTGAGTTTTCACTCAGCATTTTATCTTTTGTTTGTATTTTCGCTTTAATTAATTATTCCGCGGGAGTTAGGGGTTGTGTGTTCTAGACACTTGTTGCTCCCTTAGCCGGGTCGAACATAACAGGAGTGCCACTTGGTCAGAACGTCAAGAATGACAGTATGCCTGGTTAGGGGTTGGATATCCCAAGGCTCTGTGTTGCTCCTTTAGTGGCAAAGGTATCACTGTTAATTTTATTTATGAAGAAGATACAATTGAGTGGTCATTGTGCTCACGTGTTATTTTTTTCCTGTTTAAGGGGGTATTGCGCTTTGAACGTCATTTTTGGAGCAAGATTTTAAATTTTTTTTTCTCAGAAACTACAAAAGATATTTTGATTTTTGTTTTTGTTATTTATTAATACATGGATCTGGTATCAAAATATATTTTTTTCGTTGACAATACAAAAAAATTCCAGCTGTCACAGCTGGTCAAAGTGGAGATGTTTTTCGCGATAGGGTAAACGGTCACCATGATTGCAGCCCTCAGAGACGTCTGAAACAAAAAATTCCAAATTGTTGTTAATTTGTATCCTCTTGGTTATCGCCTGAACTAGGGAAAAGTAAAAATATAGAAATTTGCCCAAGTTATACAAATTTTTAAAAAAAGTTCGATTTTTTGGGGTTTTTTTCGAAGTAAATGTTGGATTAAAAAAAACTATTTATCGCATAAGCAAGATCGTAGTACCGGCGATAGCCGCTAGTATAAGGATGATTCTGTATAAATTTGAAACAAATCGGTCGAGTAGAACTTGAGATATCGTGGTGACCGTTTTGAAAAATGCTGTTTCGAGAAAAACGCGATTAAAGTTAGATAGATCGCCGCACTCGCATCGCATCGCGCTCGCCGCTCAACTTTGAGGCATCGTAACTACGTCAATTTTATGAATTTTTGAACAATTCTTTTTGTAATACAATCTTAAATACATTAACAATAGATATATCAAAGAAAAAAAAATTCGATTTTTTCAAAATTTCAAAGTGCAATACCCGAAGAGGAGGTTAGTGCTTGGCATCGTACGCATATGTAATAATTTTTTTATTTGGGTTGAATTCTATTAATTTATTCATTCACATTGTTTTTTTCTACCCTACAATAGGTACATCCAAAAATTTATTTAAGTCCGTTTAGCATGTTTAGGCGTGCATGAACGACAAACAGTTCCATTTGTTTCATGATTCACTTTTATATGTAGAGATTTTAGCGTAGATACTGAAAAGCCCAAAAGCATTGCACAATACCACTGTTCATAAAAAAAAAATAGAGAACTGCATGATTTTCAGGGTTTGCATGTGCTGATTGTTCCGATTTTATTTTCTTCCCTTTATTCCAAGACAGTGCAAATGCTCGTTCTCTGGATCTTTTGTCTACAACAGAAATGAAGAAATATTAAAGGGCTTAAGAAAACTGTTTCGAAATCACAAAGACAATGAAATTTCCTGCTTCCTGCTTTACTGACATGTAAACCACTTTGTCCGGAAGTGCATCACCGACGTCATACTTCAACAAGTGCCTCACAAAGTGATAAATATTTTTTTATAGCAAGAATGAGAAATGTCTGCTTTCAGCAAAGAGCCGGGACGATTTTCTTAAATTGGACGGAAAATTCAACGGTCATTAGCACAGCGTCTTAGCTTCCACAGTTGACTGTTAAATATTTGCTTTTATCACGAACATTTGGGGCTCTGTACTTTCTCATAACTCCTCGTTCCGAAAAATCAATTTCCTCCGATGAAAATTTATATACTGCACTTTAATGGAATTGAGCTTCCTGGCGCTGCAACTACTTTTCAATCACATATAAAATGCGAGCTACGGTGTTCCTAGCCGCAAACTTTATCGGCGACCGGGGCCGGCATATTGATTGGACAGGAGATCCTGAAAGAGCTTTTCCATGGAAACCCATTCTAGATGAATAAATAATGTTCACAGAAAGATAACAAAAGTCTGCATGCTTCGATTGGATTGCGGTGGACATCAATATCAAGGAGTGAAGCGGAGCCTTAGTCTTGCTGATAAATAGAATAGAATACGCCATACATGCACTTCTGCCTTTCAGGCTGCCGGGCTTTTGAATCAGCTTAATTCACCATAATTTTAGGCGATGGATGCAATGCCAACGGAATTTATGCCTATCAATGCACGTCACAGTTTCAACGCATCGTTTTTGTTCCCATCGATTGACGAATATTTTTGCAGTTAACGACTGTCGGCAGGTAAAATTATGAACCACGTTGATTTTATACAAATAATTAAAACAATTCACTTCAGTCATTTCATACACGGTATGAATACGTTTTCATTTCAAAAGGTACTGTGAAAAATGTGTTTCATGGTCCAAACTTGTAAAACTTAATTAATCCATATTTATAGCGCAGTAAAAACTGTGCCCATCCATATTCATAAAAAAAAACTGATAAAGTAAACCAAGTACAATACACAGATATGTGTATGTATGTATGTATGTACAACAGTTTGATATGTTATCCTTGATTCTGTTAAACTACGTTGCCAAGTACCTTTTTGGAACTAACAAAACATATTTTTTTTGTTGAGTTTGTGTCACACAATTTGGATCCTAAAATTTAAAAAAAAATAGTTCTGCAATCTTTACTTTCAAATAAGGGGAAGGGCGTGGTTAATACCAATCAGGCGACAATGTCGGTGAACTAATTTTTACCCCAACTGTCCAAGGCACAGTGGAGTATTTGTATGAAAAACCGGGCAAAATTATTTAATGTGTTTTTCGGCAATATGATAAAAACACATTGTTTGATCATAATTAAGTATTAATTTAAAAAAAAATAAAAAATACTATTATAAAATATTTTGCATAAAAAGTTATTCAAGGCCAAGGGTCGCGAAATTAATTTTTTCTGGAATATCTCGTATTCTTTTGGTTTTACGTTAATTCCAGTTACTATCAAAAATATCCATTATACAATTCTGCACCAAAAAGGTTATATACAAAATTTACGTACGACCAATATGTTACGCGCAAAATCACTCGCGCGAATTCCCAGCTAGCATTGGAGAAGGGCCGGGGTTTGGTAATTCAGATTTATGCTGGTCGCTGGAGCATGCGATACAATATCAGGCGATCACAAAAACTGGGCGCCACTCGGTTTTAATTTTATTTTCTCTTAAATATTCTCGGATGACCGAGAACCATAAAAGAAACCGTTAGTATCAGGAGATCGAGAGATTAGCAATAAAAAAAACGCTAGTCCTTTCAAACTTTAGATTATGTATTACTAGCTTGTCCGGACTCGGCATTTCCCGGGATACTATTAAATTTGTATTCCTTAATTTTACAACGCCTCCCAACTGCACAACCGCTTCTCCTATGTGACCCAGCGGGGTGGGGGTGGTCTCATTAAATCAACCATAAATTCGTACACAATACACCCCATACATCACTTTCACCTATTCCTAATACTTTTTTAACTGTAAACTGTAAAGTATTATTAAATTTAGTTTTCCTCATTTTACACCACCTCCTTATAGCACCCCTTCTCCTATATCTCCCAGCGGGGTGGGGGGTGGTCTCATATTTGGAAATTTGAATAACAGATTCGAAATCAGTGATCCCGAAAATTCCCTAGTGCGGATTTTCAGGGAAATCCCTTGAATTAGCGAAATCGGTCCAGCCGTTCACGCGTGATGGCGTGACCAAGGGAAATAGGGATTAATTTTTATATATATAGATTACTCTGCTTCCTTAGCTATCGATTGGTGAAAAAATTATTCTAATTCATGCATACACTTTTCTTCCACAGCCGTTTCAATTTTGTCGGCACCCACCGAAAAAACCAAGTTTTCACTATTTTAACCAACTTTCACCAACCCGGCCCAATTTCCTATAGTGCCTCTTCTTCCTACCCCTGAGATACACTTCTGGGGGTGTCACCCCCCACCACTCTTCCACAACAAAAACACGTTTTCACCAATAATTCCCACATTTCACACTTTTCACCAACCTTTCTTACACCAACACATTCTACACTACCTCCCGTTTCCAACGATACCCATAACATGGCACACGCATTACAACAAATTTCCTCTTCTTCTTCCTGACCGTGGCGCCATCTGTCGAAAATTGGTCGTACCAGCTCAGAAACCTTCGTGGGCTCATGCACAACAACTTTGCTAAAGATCATCACATGATCAAATGCATAGTTCACGATTCTATAAAGGACATACAAACAAACATTCATTTTTATATATATAGAAGAAGATAGATAAATTATTTCATTTTCGCAACATATGTAATACATGTGTTATTATGTCCCGGGACTGACACACAGATGTCGCCGACAATATCTTTCCGCTTTTGGTTTTTGGTAGTGCCAACCTTTAAAAGATGCGTGTAAAAATTTCATGACATTCGGTTAAGGGGTCGTCTCAGTGTGAAATTTTCGAAAAATCGATTTTTTGTTGTTGCATTACACAGCCACACAAAATAAAAAAAGTGGGGATTACTTTTGATGCCATATGTCATATCCGTAGTATTTTGGCCTGCTGATCACGAATCCGCGACCAGAATTGAGCTTTGACGTCCAGATTTTTTTCTAACCTCCAAAAAGTGGGTTAAAAACAGAGAAAATCGTGGAGTAAAATTCGGAAAAAATTTATTCTAAAAATTAATAAAGAAAAATTTAAGAAAAAAATCATAACGTGATGGTTCAATTCTGGTGACGGATTCGTGCTCAGCAGGTCTCAATTCATATGAATATAGGTTTAAATGTTAAAAATAAATTTTTTCCGAATTTTACGAGTGTATTTTCCACGATTTTCTCTGTTTTTAACCCATTTTTTGAGGTTAGAAAAAAATCTGGACGTCACGGCTCAATTCTGGCCGCAGATTCGTGTTCAGCAGGCCAAAATACTACGGATATGACATATGGCATCAAAAGTAATCCCCACTTTTTTTATTTTGTGTGGCTGTGTTATCGGATAGTATACACTGTAATAAACATTCTCTCAATTTTTCAAATCGAAAGTCAAATTATTACGGTCGCTACAGCGTTTCTTGTAGAAAGGGAACGGAGCGAGACATCTGCCTCGTTCGGCGCTCCGCTCGACCGTTATTCCTGTTGTTTATTACTGGCCAAGCATTTCAGTTCGTTTTCGACATCAACCACGGATAGACATACGAGTGAAACCCCCAAGAAAATAATAAGCAGAAGGGATATTGTATGGGCCTGGCTTCGCCGATTGATCGTAAGTAAACGATTTATCTAAAATTTTCCAACTTCAATCTTTAAACGCGTTTTTTTCAGAATGGTGTTTTTCAAAACGGTTTCCACTCTCAAAGGAAGAGTTTTGAAGATATCTAGTTACAATTTGGAGAGAACATTTTTAACGTCATTCTTTATCGGGCTATGGAAGCTTTTTTTTCTTTCTTGAAATCTTCCTATTTTTTTTTACGAAAAACTGTCGAAAAAAAGGGCCAAATTCGATACTTTTTGTTCAAACCGCCGCTATTTTGTCAAATTAAAAAAAAAAAAAAACCTCCATAGCGCGATAGCGACTTCCGTACAGATTAATAATCTTTTTGAAATTTTTGTTTCAGATCAAAATTGCGGCCGCAATCGTGGAAACCGTACACTTTTTTTTTTTTTTTTAAGTGTCGTTTCAACATTTATTTAACTATTTTACACCCAGTAAATAAAAATAAAAAAAATCATTTTGTATTCGTCATGAATGTATTTATTTATAAAAAAAAACCAGACCGATTAGTTTATTTCAACATTAAAAAAACAAAAATCGCGAAAATCAGTGATTTTTCGGAGGGTCACACTGAGACGATCCTTAAAGTCGTTGTCGAGATATTAAAGGTTAAGGGGGTATTCTTATGAACCGTTTAACTTGAAATTGGGAGTGGAACTTCTTTATATATCCCTCTATCGTTGGAACTATAATTATGTAAAAATTTTGTTTTTTACTATTTTTAAACAATTCAAAACTTTGAAAAAAAGGGCAAAAAATCACTTTGTTTTTTCAAACAGCCGCCATTTTGTGAAATTTTTTTTTTTTCATTTCCGTAGTTCAGACGATAGCAACATTCTCACTGATTAAGTATCTTTTTGTTTTTTAAGATCACCAGAAGGGTTGGAATCATGCCAAGAAGGACGCACCCTTATTTTTCACAAACCCCCTACTTTACCAGCTTGTAATTTTTCCAATCATGAAATATATTTTTTTGTATTTTTTTTTGTATTGTTAAAATATTAATAAATATCTAATAAAAAAATGGCTAGTAAAAAAATTCTTAGTATTTTTTATCGCATTTAAAAAAAAAACCTAAATTTTGTACTCCTAGACTAGAACACCCCCTTAAGTGACGCTACACTTGTTTTTATTTAATAAATGGATAAAAACGAATTTCGTGTGTTAATCAAACACTATTTTTTAATGGGAAAAAATACTGTTGAAGCTCAGAAATGGCTTGAAAAGTGCCCATCGAAAACAACCATTTGTCGATGGTATACGGACGAACAACCACCGAAGACACGTAGCGCCCATGTCGTCCAATTGAGGTGGCTACATTCAAACATTCAAAAATTCTGAAAATTGTTATGTGCGATCGTAAAATTAATTAACAAGAAATAGTTGATATCCTAAAGATATCAAAAGGTACCGTGTTCAAAATTATGCATGAAAATTTGGGTGTGAAAAAAATATGTGAAGCCGGGCATAAAAACTAGTAAGTTTTAAACTCCTTACACTGTTTACACATGATAAATATAGTTTTTAAGTGGAACCAAGTTTTCTTCGTCAAGAAAAAAAATCACAGAGGCTGAAATTCGCCGTTGCTGGTTTGCTGGTCCGTTTTTCAACGTTTTAGGAATTTCTGAAAATCTTTTACTTTGAATTTATTTATTTATTTAGAGTTTATGAGAAGATAACGAAACACTTTAATATTTATGTACGACGAAAAAGATGTTCAAGCTCCTGAAATTTTGAAAGAACTGAAAATAAGATCTCACATTTCCTTCATGTATCTTCTTGTTGCAATTGAGACGGTTGACCAAGGGTCATATTAGTTCGGCGTGCGGTTAGTTATTGAATATGTAATAATTAGTACCTACCTGAAAAGTCTCGTTGCATTGCACAGGTATGTCTGGAATACCGTATATCTTTAACATTTGGAGTGTGCCCTGGTTAAAATAAAATCAAAAGAAAATTAATTTTATTGACTTAGTAAAACTAAAAGCAAATTGTTCTGTCTTCGCTGAGTTGATCCTTTAGAATTATTGTATTAAAGTTTTAAACATTGGTTTCGTAAACATAAAATACTCGTAACGAATATACGAATCTGCTTTACAATTTGAGAGGAAGTTTTCTTAGAGTAAGTAACACATATATTTCCTTCGTTCCCCAACTTATTGAAATCCATACGATAGTGAAAATACCCAATGCGAAACGAGCCCCGTAATTAAAATACGAGCCTGGAAGTGGAAGTGTATCACACCCTGTTATGGTGACCACTCCTGAATTATTCGTCGTAGGGAGTTTCATTGATATTGTTGAGCAAACAGGTAAACGAGCGATATAAACTATGCTCTGCGCCCTATGAATTTGAACATGCTTAAAATTGTAATTTTGCTCGGCTTCCATTTAATTCCCTAAACGGAAAGAAGGAAAATTGTTATCATCCGCAACCAAAAGCGTAGTTTAACCACAAATGCAGAGATGTCGGAACACAGGAATTTTCCCCTAAGCTCTGAATAAAGTTTTGCATATGGTTACTCTAGTGTGGAGAATAATTTTATGGTCTATCCAGTGCACCAGAAAAGTTCCCAGATACATACATCTATCTATCCATATGAGGTGCAACAATGCGATTGTCACACAAGTTTTTGAATGTTCTCCGTAGTTCAAAATGCATACAGCACGGAAACAGACAGGATGGATTATAACTGCAGCTCATATATTAGTTACACTTCAGCACAGTATCTGCAGCTTGCGTTTGGCTGCATAAATGTATGGCCAGTGCGTCCCAAAGAGGATATCAATCCTATTCTTTTCATATTGCTCTGCATATCTAAATAGAGATTAGGGGACATTAATTAACTTACGTTCTTATCATATTTCAAACACTGCAGCAATTGCGATGTTACCTAAATATGTAGTATAATTTCCGCAATTTGGGCCAAAAAAATTATCTTAAAATCTGAAATAGTGATTTACAGTGAGGTCTTTCCGGTTGTTTGTCATCGGAATAACAGGAAAGAATAACGTCCACAAAAATTATAATAGAATAGGGGTGTTCACGTCTTGTTACTTTTGCTATGGTAGCGTTGCAAAAGGTTTTAAATTATTCGGTTACTACAGAAACAGCTATCAAAATATACAATTTTACCCTCGATGCAACGGTGCAAGTATTTGCACCAAAGCCGTGAATACCCATATACATATTGTCTCGTTGCATCGAGTGTAAAATTTGTTAGTTTCAGAAAAATGTACTAAGAAAGCCAGAAAAACTTATTATTGTAAAAAACTCTTTCCTGATGAGAATGGCAACCTGCTTAAGATGGCATAATAGTTTTTTGGGCGGTTTTCGACCCGTGTCCCAAACATGTTTTTTTTTAACAAGACGAAGGGTAAAGGAATGGGGTTGTTTATATAAAAGTACAAGTTGTAGCCTTAATGATTTAATTTTTATTCAAGCTCGGGTTCCCCCACTCTCCCCTTCCGTTTCATGAAGTCGGCCCCGTTTACAAAACATGATTAAGTATACGTAATAAAGTCAAATAGTATGTACTTTGGCCTAGGAAAAATTGCACACTGGAATATAACTTGCTCAATGCTATCAGGACCAGTCAGAAGGTTTAAAACCAAAAAGTAGCTGTTTTTTCACGTGTTCAAATAGAATTTTACACATTTTCGGCAAGTGCCGCAATTCTGATAAGTTTTTCGAGCGGTAGAGAGCGCCGAGGTCCCCCCAAACCGTTTTCGCTATTTCAGTCCTCTGGGTACCGCTTTTTCGGAAAGTTGCAAATATAAAAGTTGTAGAGCTCAAAAAAACACGGACAAAATCTGTTTTAATCATGCAATTACCTCAATTCCCGAGTTAGATCGCTTCAAAGTCCGCGCGTCGCGGGAAACACAAATTCTGGCGCGGCGAAGTACGTATAGGTACATTCAACGTTTTTAAGTTCTATTTACCTCATCATTAAAAAATATTTAATATTCGTAGCTTCTTAGAAGTATGAGAAAGTCAAAAAGCGAACGATCCTTCCTTATCCCCTCTCCTGTAATGTTATTTTGAAAAAATTTCTAAAGCTGCTTTTCCTGAGCTCTATTCATACTATCACAGATAAGTAATACAGATGCCCAGTTGAATAAGCAAGAAAAATGCAAAGTTGCCGAATTGCCTTCCACATGTATACTCGTATATGTACAATTTGGTCGAAATTCGCCGCTGAAAAGGGTTAAACAATATAAATCTTAGCTGGGGCCTCTGTACTTGGCATAAATACGAAAACTCGAAGGCAAATTCGTAGAATTTGACGACGAAAACGGACATGTTGATTATGTAAGCAATATTTTAGAATTTTATATGCTGTGTAATTAATTGATTTATCCATGCAGATTTTTCAATTTTGTACTTTGCTGTTCAGCTTTTCTTTTAGGTGATTTGCGTACACCTACATATATGAATTGAATTTCATTGAGGTACGTACTTTAATGAATTTGTTAGATTTCATATTTTTTTAAGCAAATATGCGTGGTACCGCATTTAATAGAAAAAAATTTCGAGAATATCAGCCCACATTATTAAAAATAGCAGTATAATTGAATTAATACAATAAATATGTATGCAAGATCAGAATTATAGCCCAGTAAAGTTAGTTACCAAAAAGGTTAAAATCACGAAAAAAGTCCGACCAACTGAATTTCTGTGCATATCTTTATTTGGATGTCCTTTTATGTATCGTGTAAAGTCCGCTTCATTTCAGCCATTGGATTTAGGGGTGAATTCTAGTTTTTTTTTGCAAATATCTCGTTAATTATAAATAGTTGTAAGAAAAATTGTAGTTTATAGAATTTTGCACAAAACAGTCCCTTTGTTATTTGTTGTTGTTTTGAAATAGATAGTTATAAACAAGTAATGTGTGAGAGCAAGACAAAAATTTGAGGGAAGGTGCTAAGAAAATTGAAACACTTCTACAGGGTGCACGATTTTATTTTGAACAATTTCTATTTTCCAGCACGGAACAAAACTTCTTTCCAGATAATTGCCCCTCGCAAAGCTACACACCAAGCACCTTATATGATGTTTACTCACCATTTTTAAAACGAAAGAACAGCTATTGACGTAATTGCATTTAAAAATGTTCCGAACTTTTCAAGTCAAGTCAAATCTCCCAATAAAATAACACCACCCTGCACTAGCTCTCTAGCCGCGTGAGCGCCGCACACAAACGCTATGAATTATTAGAAATCGCCTGAAAGTGCGCAGTGTGAGAACAACCGCGTACGTACATATATATCAACTACGTGTGCGCTACCTGCGTTCCCCCTTCTTTATTCGCATTGATCCTATGGTTTATGATCACGAGGAGAGGTAGCACTCAGATGGCATGGTAATAGAGAGAATTAGAAATCGCCTGAAAACTCCATAGTACAAAAACGCTGCAGTTTGTATCTGACATGCTGTACATGATTTTTGCCGGCTATGGTTCTCTCTCTTAATTGCTCATGGGAATAGGATGGTACTCGTTGGATTCTGTTATAGCTAATGGGAAATTTTTCTGGATGTGTTTTCCAGACATTGCATACAAGTTAGGCTTTTTCAGCCGTATTAGGGTGTCCCTTCTTGTTGATAGGTATTCTATGCCGAAGGTTACCCAAGCCAGTATCGAGTTCTTGATCACTGTTGATCAGCGTCTCACACATATCGGATTCAAATCTGAAGGCCACCTGAGCGAAATGCTACAAAATCTCTCTCTTGTATCTCTCCCAACCCATCCCCTCAGAATGTTGGTAAATATTTAGGCATTAAGGCAGGCCCCCATAGAATCCGTTGCCTAGAAACTAGACTAATGAATTCGGGAAACACTCGGCACCTTCCAGGAAATACAAAAGAAGAAACAGGAAACCGAATAATCACAAAATCACCAAAAGAATTCACAGATATCAAATTCAAACCTTTACTTGTCAAATAAACAGCTGATTCAACGAATCCCAACTGGCCAATCCCAACTAGTCAAAGCTCTCTCACGACGGACTGCCTCGACGAAATTATTGAAGGTTTCTCTAAATTTCTCTCTCGCAACGCGCTGGCGGTGCGTCGGCTATAGGTTAGCTCCCATATGAATGCATGTATTCGCGAGAGAGAATTTTTGAGGAACCTGCAATAATTCGGCAAAAGTGACGCGCCGTATAAGAGCTTTGCTGAGAGAGCTCTGACAAGTTGAGATTGGCCAGTTGGGATTCGTTGAATCAGCTGTTTATTTGACAAGTAAGGTTTGAATTTGATATCTGTGAACTGTTTTGGTGATTTTGTAATTATTCGGTTTCCTGTTTCTTCGTTTGGAGATCTTGGTGGGTGCCGAGTTTTTCCCGAATTCATTAGTCTAGTTTCTTGACGAATTGCTACTAGATTTCTTGTTAATTCACCTTCGGAGCATACTGCGCCAGTTGGCGGTTGGTCTCGAATTGTCATAAACAGCTGAGTGGCAACGAAAGCGACGCCTGATGCCGACGGATTCTATGGGTTCGGGTCTCTTTTGCCGCGCTAAAAAGTGAAAGCTCCGCGGCAAAAGCGACGCGCGACTCGATGCCTACGGATTCTATGGGGGTAGGCCTATAGTTGTGCAGCGGCGGCGAAGGCGACGTTTGACGGCGAAGGATTCTATGGGGGCCAGCCTTTAGGCACCACCACCAAAAAGTTCTCTATCCAGCGCAAAAAGTTGAATAACTGCTCATGATCAGCAATCGATGTACATATGTATGTACATAAAACAAATTATGTGCACAAACATAACACAGATCGAATTGGTAACTCCTCTCCCATTGGAGTGAGTTAATGAGAAATCACAACAATAAATCGTGGAGTCAGACTGATAAAGTCTTTGTGAGCACTTAAAATGGGAGAGGTTGTGCGGTTTGGAAATACTTTTCAATCATCTGCTATTAAGTTAAATGATTTTCAATTAATACGAAAGCACGTGAAGTAAGGTTAAAGCGACTGTCAATTATTGGGGCAATTACAAGTTTCTAATTGATAACAATTTGTACGAAGATTCTTTGGAGCGGGTCATTTAACTCGCAACAACCGCGACAGACCTGAGGAGTGTGCTGCGATTCCCACACTTTGCTCCCATCAGAGAATCGATAAAGTGGGCAATCAGCAGGCATAATCATTAATTTTATGGTTGGTACCTTCTTGGTTTGTGTTTATGTCTTCTCGCTTGTTAAGAAAGATCAAGTAGTCACAGCAATTACAAGGGCCCAGAAAACACGGCACTGCCAAAAGCTTGAGCTCCTTCTGATCTCGAATGGCTTACATAATTATTATTCGTAGTTCACTTGTTCCCGTTGTCTACC
Organism: Neoitamus cyanurus; assembly: GCA_947538895.1. Lineage (NCBI taxonomy): Eukaryota > Metazoa > Arthropoda > Insecta > Diptera > Asilidae > Neoitamus > Neoitamus cyanurus. The sequence goes on from OX384540.1 coordinate 4,339,974, forward strand.
CGGTCCTTCTGGGTGGCCTACATATTAGGAAGGGTCTTAGCTCCGGCAGCACATGTGTAATTAGTTAAATAACAACGTCTGCGCGGCGGTAAGAGCGAACTTTGTTGGAAAAATACTTTACGCCAATTAGGTGTTCACTGAAATGCTAAATGCCATCATATGTACGTTGCGCTGTGCTGCTCCTCCTTAGGGAAAAAGGTCAAGTGACCGACGACTCATTTCACACAAAACATTGAAGAACGTATTTAAGGAGGTCCTCCGAATATACTTTCGTCTCTGGTTCCGCTGTGCAAGATGGGGCGTTGTTTGAAGTGAACGCTTGCTGGTGGGCGCAGAGTTGGGAATTACAACCATACAATCCTTCCGACATGTGGAAAACTTCTTACGGTGGATGTGTCCGCCCTAGCATCTCTAGGCAAAGTCACAAGTCAAATTTTCTCGTAAAGTTGTAGCTATTAGTACCAGCATAAAAGGGACCTAGTAGGAATTTTGTGTTCTCTTGGTATCTCAAAAGAATGCGGATGAGGTACGAGATTTTGGAACCTCAAAATATAATCTTAAATGGCAGTAAATAGTCTCAGATGCAATGAGTGTTTTGTTCTCAATGAGATGCCAAGAATTTGCGCTTTGGTCATTCTTACATCACCGCAAACTTTTTCAGATGCTTTTATTAATTTTGTTGATTTTTACGTACATACATATCTGCATGTAGGTATGCTTTGGTACTAGTTTAAAAATTATTTTTAAATGTGCTCAGGTGTAGGTTAGGTGTGGTGGCTGTCCCGCTAATCGAAAGACACACTTAGATGAGCTTTGAACTGTTGTGGTACCACTTTTCTATCAGGGTCGCAGAGAATCGGACCATACAACCTATATCGTCAAAAAAAGAAGCAACGAAAATTTCCCCAAAAGAGTGGCCGACTGTAAGAAGGCGCGAGGAGGACAGTTAGTATTTAGATGTTATGTTCTATAAAAAAAATTACTGTTTTTCAAAAACTCCCCGCGTTTTTAATAATTTTAAATTTCAGTTCTTGTTGCATGTGTTTCGCTTCTGTAACTTTTTGTGGTGATTCAAAAATTCAAATAATTAAAAATGACCATTCCTGATTTTTTGCATATAACATATATATGCACATGTTACACAAGGTGGCGCAAAAGTTGTCACCCGATTTTCTTTGGCTGTATTTTATTTCATGAAAGAAAAACCTTGGTTCTGATTTTGGGTTTTGTTTACTTGATGTCTTCATTTTTTTTCCATTAAGTCGAGAAAATGATATCGGCCAAGTAGCCGCCGCCAGGATTGATGACCATTCGGGCCCGATTTATGGAATTTTCCATCATTCTTGCCAGAACTTCAGGCGATAGGTTCTCGCATTCTTGACGGATATTCTCTTTGAGGGCATCAAGAGCCTGAGGTTTGTTGACAGAGACTTGTGACTTCAAGAAACCTCACAAAAAGAAATTTGGATTGGTTACATTGGGCGATCTTGCCGGTCAGTGCAAATCACCAAAACGAGAGATTAGGCGACCCGGAAATGCAGCCCTCAGAATTTTAGTTGTGGCTCTTGCTGTAGGCTCCGTTGCTCCGTCCTGTTGGCACCACATGTGCTCTATTTCATCCAATTGACAAGGGGAAAGACGTTGAGCATGGCTCTGTAGTGCTCGCCATCCACAGTAGTCGTTTGGCCCGCGGCGTTTTCGAAAAAAGGCCCGATGACGCCTTCGGCGTAAGCAACATATTCATATATCCACAGAGATGGAAATGGGCCCCTTCGCTCATGATGATTTGGAATTTGATCAACGGTTTAGTTATAAATACGTCAAAATGTTGTGCTCTTCTATAGGAATGGATATGACACGAATTTCTTGCCGCCTATTTATTTATTTACTTCGATTTCATCAAAGAACTGATTACTACATAACATACGGAAAGCGAAAAGCAATTTTAACGAAGCTGACTTTTAATCGTGACTCTTGAAACATGAAAATCAAGAAGATGAAAATTAGCATTGAAAGTGCGTGACATTGACGTAATAGGTTCGTTCAATCCGTAGTTTGTATGATGAAGAGGCGTTTGGAAGAAATTATAGTGTCTAGTCGGGCGAACCGGAACGCAGATGTTAAACAGACCGACAAGTTCAGGGGAGTTGACGTTACCTGATATGCAATCAAAAGCAAACAATATCTTAAAGTTGTTGCGGCGTTGCTCAAGAGATTCTAATGAAATAAGGTTGAGTCGATCCATGTACGGAGGCAGAATTAGAGGGTCAGACCAGGGAAGGTTTCGGAGAGCAAACCTAAGGAATCTTCGTTGTACGGCCTCAACACGATTAATGTGCGATTTAAGGGATGGAGACCAAACCAGACTCGCATATTCGAGTATTGGTCGAACAAATGTGCAGAAAAGAGTTCGTGTAATATAAGGGTCATTGAACTCCTTAGACCACCGCTTGATAAAACCCAGGGTAGCACCCGCTTTGCGAACAGTGGCATCAATGTGATCGTCAAATGAAAAACGGCCATTTAACCAGACTCCAAGATCTTTCGTTTTGTCAAGTCTGTGCAGCGAGCATTCGTCAATCTTGTAATTAAAAGTGATGATGCTTTTCTTACGTGAGAAGCACATATAAGTGCACTTGTCAATATTTAATGGCAAGCGGTTGAGACTACACCATTTATGAAAAACATCAAGGTCAGAATTTAAAAGAATACAATCCTGCTCGCTGGTTATAGCGCCAAAGATCTTGGCGTCATCAGCATAACAGAGAATTCTAGAATTTGATAAGATCATCGACACGTCGTTAATAAATATAATGAACAAGAGTGGGCCAAGATGACTACCCTGAGGTACACCCGAAATATTAGAAATTTCCCTGGACAGAACGCCTCGAAAAGACACTATCTGCGAACGTTGGGACAAGTACGAGCCAAGCCATTCGGTAAAGAGAGCGGGAAATCCAAGAAGGCCAAGCTTATAGAGCAGAATTCTGTGATTGATTCTATCAAAAGCTTTGCTGAAATCTGTAAAAATACAGTCAATTTGTTTACCTTTTTCAATATTAGAAATACAGTAATTTGAAAAATCTAGTAAGTTGGTTGTGGTGGATTTCCCTTTGAGGAAACCATGCTGAAAAGACTGCAAGAAAGGCTTACAGTGAAAATAAAGGGTGTCGCAAATTAAAGATTCGAAAATTTTAGCTACACAACATAGATTGGCGATAGGACGATAATTAGATATATTTGCCTTAGAGCCTTTTTTGTGTAGCGGAATAATAGTCGACATTTTCCAAGATGTCGGGAAGACCCCACTGGAGAGGGACAGATTGAATAAGTAGCAAAAAATAGGAACAAGAGGCACGGCACAACGTTTGATAAAAGAGGCGGAGATGCCATCAGGTCCCTTAGAAAAACTATCAGCTAAGTTTGAAATTGTAGCCAAAATCTTAGAGCTTCGTCCACAAATAAATCCGCAGCCGTAAGAGAAGTTGGCGAAAGCGTCGTCAAATGTGAAAAAGCCTTAAAACTAATATCACAGGTAACGGAATCACAGTCTGCCAAAAAAGCAGTTTCAAAAAAATCACCAAAGAGATTAGAAATCTTCTGAGGATCGTCACTAATGGCATCACCGAGGACAAGTAAAGACGGATATCCATCAGAGCCAGACTTTGAATTGACGAAATTAAAGAAGCGGTTAGGATTTTCGCGCAAGGAATGTTTTACATCGTCGAAGAAGGAGTTGTAAGAGGACTCCAATTCAGTGATGTACTGACGACGAAGGGAGCAGTAAGACTCATAATCGGCATCGTCCCTTGAAACACAGAATTTCTTCCAAGCCTTATTTTTTTTATTCTTGACATGTTTAGTAACGTCATTGAGCCAAGGCGAATAATTCTTCGAGCCACGAGACTTAGTAATTGGAACACAATGCTGAAAGCATTTAGCGAGTATAGTGTAAAAAGAGTTAACAGCTACGTCAATATCACGCTCTTGGAGTACAGTATCCCAATCGCAAGTCAAGAGCCATTTGTTTAGAATGGAAAAATCAGCCTTTCTAAAATTGTAACAAAGCTCGGACTGAAATTCACAACTCAAAAAGAATGGATCCGTAGACAAGATGATCTGAAGAGCAAGATGGTGTCCAGTCTCGGTGATAAGGGGCGCCAAGCAATGTTTGACCGTCGTGCATTCTGGATCGGTTGAAAAAATTAAGTCGAGGAACCGGCCGCTGGTGTTAGGAACCCCACAAGTTTGCGTCAGACCAGATGATGTTAATCCGTCAATGAAGCGTGATGCATGTTGAGAGGCGGTGGCAAAGGAAGGTACAACATAGTCATCATCGGGCGAGAAAGACCAGCTAACTGAGGGTAGGTTAAAATCGCCGAAAACTAAGAGCTCGTCATGCGGATCCATAGCTGCAGCAATCCCGTCGATACTAGCCACGAGGTGCTCGTAAGTTGCAGGTTGAGCCCTGGGCGAAACATATACTACAACAAGGTAGATCTTCCTTTTTTCGAGCGTCAAAGCCACACACAGCAGTTCAACCTCGTCAAAATGAGCGACGTCGATCAGGCAACATGGGATATCACTCCGAACAGCGCAGAGAACTCCCCCGCCAACCGGTGCATCAATAGCGGCGCCATGACGATCACGACGGAAAACTAAATATCCTGGACAAAAAAGTTCAGCATCGGATATATTGCTACATAGCCACATTTCTGAGAGGCAAATGGCGTCGAATGAAAAATCAGCAGATCCTTTGTAAAGGTGCGTCGTCTTAGAGCGTAGGCCAGTTACGTTGGCATAGTAGAACGAGAGCTCGCTGATGCGTTTTTTGTCGTTGACGTTGAGGTTTTGCTCCTGTGAAAATTCGTGAACTCGCGAACAATGGTGTTGCATGGCCAGATATTAAAGGACACAGCAGCAGCGAACAGGTCCTCAGGAACCAATACCTTAAATGACGCATAGAGCGCAAGATTCTGGCAGCGCTTAGGCGTGATTCGTCTACAAGCAACCAACTCCCGAGAGGTGCCAACGTGAGACGAGATGTGCTGGACAATCTTTTCCTCCGTCGTGTCCGGATGGAGCCGCGAAACAAAAATTTGGCGAGGAATTTTGGCCGGGCGCAGTGTGATGGTAGCAACAGAGGGAGTGAAAAGAGCCTCAGATGGTGTCGAGGGCACCGCGGCAGCAGGGGGCAAAATTGGGCCTATCTTGTGCAATGGCGATGAAATTCATTTTGTTGACTCGTAAAAAAACCTAGGCATGACAATAATTAATAAAATGACATGTTGTGACCATGTGTAAAAGGCGACTCACTGTGGCTTTCAATGACGCGGTGCGCTTCATATACAAACTACCGAGGCATAGCCACATATCTCGTCACGCCACTCACTCCTTGGATCCCCACTGCATATCTGCACTGTAGGCTTAAATTCTTGCCCAGGGTAGTGTTCAGCAGCCGCCCAATCTTTTTGAAAAGTTGACATTTTTTTAAATCAAAATCGGCATTTAAAATTAATGTATCCTCATTGCCAAACGCAATATGGAGAGCGCTCATTTTTTGTCCAGTCGGCGCGGGATTGGAATCTTTTGCCTGACAAAACACAGCGGACGACGTCCAGCAGATCCTTTTATGAATTCGTTTGGCTTAATGAACAAACCTAACTTTCGTATATGTTTGCGCCTTTAAACATTGAATCGACTTATACTTATTTTTTATTTTTTATTATTTATCTATTATTTTGAATTTATCATTTTTTTCTGAATTATTTCATTCATCAAGTTTAATTTTATTCGTAGTTCTTCTTTTTTAAGCCACCTGATCTTTGTACGCACAAGATATGTTATCTTTGTACTTAAAGAAATAAACAATTATTATTATTATTTATTCTTAATTTTAAATCCACACCATACTTAGGATTAGCCATTTCTGCTTTCTTTCTGATCCTCTTCAAAGAGCGGATCCAACAGCCACAATTAATTTATTACTACGTTACTACTGACTGGTGCACAAAACTATTTCTCATGAAGCAGTCGATATCAATTGAAATGATTTCTTGGAAAAACATTAATGGACGGAATTCATAATAACTGTTATTCACCAAGTGTTTGTTTGTTTTGTCCGACACTGTACATACCAAAGTATATCGTCGACCCAGAACAGGATAATAACGCGCGTGGAGTTCACTCGTTCTTGTGTTAATTAATGCAGTGTGCAATCAGTGAAAACGGAGTCACGTTTTTATTTTTTGACATTGTTGGGCTATTATTATGAATTTTTCTAAAAATCTACATTAATTGCATTATAATGAACCATAATCATAGTAAATTAATTTCCTGATGGAAGTCCACATCCCAGCACTCTTATGGGCTTCGTTTATTTATTTAATAAAACACAAAAACGAAATATTGCCCTTATATTAAATATTTTCCCTCACTTTTCCAAACTTCTATAACTCTCAATATTTAAATCATTGCTTTCATGATTCCAAAGACACGACAAAAAATTATTCAGCACCAGATTCTGCTCCAAAGACTTCCTCATTTTCGGATCAGATTGCATTTCTGCACGATTGCACTGAAGGTGCAATAAGGAAAGATTCAATATTTATCGTCGCTGGAACAAATTTTAAGTGATTTCTTGAATCTTGATTACTAACGAGTTCTATAGAGACTTTGAGACTTGCATCATTCAGAGTAGAAGCGAGGATATACCTCTGATTCGATTTTCTTCTGAAGACGGAGTTCAATTCCGAATCACATGCGAGATGCCTTGCAAGGAATATAAATTACCTAGACATTTAGCTTCCTTCCTAGTTTTGTGCCCTTTTCCCCCTGAAAAGTTGAACTAAGAAAAATACCAAATTCTTTTCACAGCTTTCTGTTACACTGGAGTGATTGTTTCAGAGTTTGCCAGATAGAATAAAACTCGTGTCTTCAGGCCAACCTGACTATTTTCCAGCAGATAAACTCAGGGAGATAGCGATTCCTTCCGATCAGGGATGAAAACCTGAATCAGCATAGACACTCCGAATTACTTACGAATCAGCAAAGCATTTAGAACAATTATATTGGTCCCATGGACTTTTAAGAAATTAATTAAATTGTTATCGAATTTCAATGTCTGTACTCTGCCAGGACGATGGACGATGTTTGGGTTTAACAGATGCCTTGGGCCTTGACTATATGTAAAATTAAGTTCTATATAAATTATGGCAGTGCTTTTGTGCACCATGCGTTTCACTGTGTAAAGTCCATGTGGCACGAACTAGGGTCAGTGCCTATTTGCAACCCACGTGTGTCCGTGCGCACATCGGTGGAATAAGGCAAATTTCAGTCCATGGATACTTGTAGTCTAAGATCCGGCTGCAAGATTACCACGTTCATCCAGTTTTTTATTAAATTCTAATTTTTACATATATTTACGAATGGTGGAATATATTTTTGTCGGGTGCCTGTCAAAATGTGGCCGCTAGTATTTTTAATTAAAATAATATTAATTGATTTTTCGGAAAAAAATTCATTCACTTGTTTTTTAAATAATATATAATCCACTGCACAGCAATATTTGTAAAGCACTTGAAAGTTGTGGGTGCCATTGCACACTTGGCCGCAACCTCTTCGCAGCCAGCGCCAAGTGTAAACAGGTGTTGCTTTGTTATATTTATACGTTCATAACGTATATGTATAATTTACTAGCTTACTATTAAATTTAGTAGCTACTATTAAATTTGTATTCCTTAATTTTACAACGCCTCCATACTGCACCACCGCCTCTCCTGTGTGACCCAGCGTTTTCCTATTTACGTTTTGCACATGTTTTAGATATTTTCCAACAGTATTATTAAATATAGTTTTCTTCATTTTACACCTCCTCCTTATTTCCCCCCTCTCCTATATCTCCCAGCGGGGTGGGGGTGGTCTCATATTTCGAAATTTGAATAGCAGATTCGAAAGCAGTGATCCAGAAAATTCCCTAGTGCGAATTTTCAGGGAAATCCCTTGAAGTTTAACTTTTCGGTCGCCATATTGGATCCGACATCTTGACTTCCAAAATTTTGAATGTGAGCTCGAGATCTGCGACCCCGAAAACCTCCAATTGCCTTTTTCATAAAGATTCCTTGAAGTTGGAAAATTCGCTTCCTATACAAATCGGAAATTTCGATTTTTTCGATTTTCCAGCTTTTCCTTTAGGGTTTCCCGAATTTTCTTCTTTTAAAACCTCACCTGTATTATAGCGAACAAATCAAAAAAAATTATCGCAATTGGTCAAGCCGTTTTTGGTTTTAGCGAGACTAACGCACAGCAAGTTAAGTATTCTTAAATTTTCTAATTTTTCGCGCAATTTCCTTAATTTTTTCTTTCATAAGAACCTTCTCCTGACAATAACAAATACAACAAAAAAAGAATTAGCTAAATCGGTCCAGCCGTTCACGCGTGATGGCGTGACCAAGGGAAATAGGGATGCATTTTTATATAATATATACGTATAGATATATCAAATTAATTAAAAAAATTAATTTTTTCTATTTGTGATGGAATACGTCTGCCTATGTTAAAGTGGCCGCAGATAGGGGTTGCCAGTGTTAAAGATAGATTAGAGTGAAAGAGAGCAAGCGCGCAACACCGCGCGTCAGACGAGGATGACGATTGTAAGCTGTACCAAAGCTAACCTAATATAAAGTTAGGAAGCAGAGGAGATTTCAATCAAATTCAATTAACATTATTTTAATTAAAAATACTAGCGGCCACATTTTGATATGCACCCCTGCAAAAATATATTCCACCATTCATAAATATATGTAAAAATTAGATTTTGATAAAAAACTAGATGAACGTAGTAATCTTGCAGCCGGATCTCGTACTATTGTTAAATGAAAGAAATCAAGATAGCCCACTGGAATGCAAACGGAGTACTCCAACATAAACAAGAACTGGAATTATTCTTAAAGCTAAATTCAATCGGCATGATGTTAATCGCGGAAACACACCTGACTACCAAGAACAATCTAAAAATATTTGGACACATCGACCATCCCGGTGGCAAGGCCTGCGGAGGTGCAGCAATTCTTTTTAAAAACAGAATCAAACATCACCAGATTCACAGCAACCAAACTAAGTAAATACAATGCACAATAATAAGCTTCAAAGAACTGGGCGACCCTATCAACATAGCAGCTGTTTACTGTCCCCCTAGATACGTAGTGTGCAACGAACTATTTGATAAATTTTCAAACAGCTCGGTAACAGTTTCTTAGGCGGAAAACTAATAACTACCCATCTGTTATAACTCTTGACAATGAAACGGGTTGTGAACCTTCTGCTATTTCTAACCTTTTTGCTAAACACTTTAGCAATGCCTACTGTGATGAAATCCGTGATATAGACTTAGACTATTTTAACTACTTGACTTGTCTTCCTTCCCATACAATCTACTAACATTGTTCTTGACGTCTGTACTGTTTTAATGTATTTAAATAAGATTGACGAAGATTACTCGGATTCTCCCGATAGTGTTCCTAGTGTTGTCCTCCGTAAATGTAGTGCCTCACTTGCTGAGCCCCTTACTTTATTGTTTAATTTATCGTTGCGTTCATGTACTTTCCCTAATATTTGGAAGTTATTTTACGTTATTCCTATTTTAAGAAAGGGAAAAAGAATTTAATTGAAAATTACAGGCTAAACTGTCCACTATCCCAAATTTTTTTGAGTCCATCGTAACGGAGTATTTGACCTTCTATTGCTCTTCTTTTTTATCTTAGAAGTAATAATGGCTTTGTTAAATTCTGTTTGAATTCTCTAATTTTTGTATAACGAATTTAGAAAAGGGACAACAAGTTGATAAATATACACTGATTTTAGCAAGGCATTCAACAAACTCTCTCATTGAGTGCTAATTTTTAAATTACTGCCACTTGGCTTTTCCATCGATATGGTTCAATGCATTAAGTCACATCTCACAAATCGACCTTTTAAGGTTAAATTTTCTTCCACCTTGTCTGACAATGTTATCGTGCTGTTTGGGGTTCCACAAGGTAGTCATCTTGGGCCCTTGTTATTTACAATCTTCATTAATGATTTGTTCCCTCTAATTCAAAATATCTTAGCTTACGCTGATGACCTGAAGATTTTTAGTGTGATCGAATCCTTACAAAATGCCTGAATGGAGCCGAACATTGGCAAGTGCAATCTAATTTTGTTTAGTAGGAAGAGTTCCCCTTTGGAACATCCCTACAAGATTGACGATCTTCCTTTGTCTCGAGAAGTACGCGTTATTGACCTTGGCGTCACTATTGACACAAAATTTAATTTTTGAGTTCATATTAATAACATTATAAACGCACTGTTTTATTAAGCCCTGGTCTAAAGATATAGCTGACCCTTATCTCCTCAAGATTCTATTCTGCGCTTTCGTACGACCTATAATGGAATACGCGTCAATAGTGTGAATGCCTCATTATCAAGTCAACATCGACCGCATTGAAGCAGTATAAAAGCGGTTCCTACGCTTTGCGCTTCGAGATCTAACGTGGAATGATCCCTGTAATCTTCCTCCTTACAAGGACAGATTAAAATTCTTAGATTTGACGTCTCTCTCTAAACGCAGAGAGGTAGCAAGTGTTATATGTATGCATGATATCGTTACTGGCGCTATAAATTCAGCTAATCTTTTGAACCTTATTAATATAAACTTGGGTCCTCGCTTGACTTGAGGACAACATTTTCTATACTCATGGCTCTTTTGTACCCATGTCTAGAAATTCACTTCAATTGTAGTCGATTAGCCTTGAAAAAAAGTTTGTTTGTAAATTAGTATTATAGAATTTTTGTTAAAACTTTTAAAAGCTTTAAATGTCAACTGGTCTATGTACCTGTTGATGATAAATAAATAAATGTTGAAATAAAAAATTAGAAAAAGTCCATAGATATTTTGCAAAAGGCAAAACGTCCTTTAACGTATTGTGTGCCACACGGACTTTACACGACGAAACGCTTGGTGGAAATAAGCACTTCCATAAATTATTTAGAGAGGAGGGTCGCTCGTGCGAAAACCTTTTGAATTTAAAACCTCAAAACTTTCTTTTAATTTTGTTTTGAGATTTGCGTTGAGGAGGTTTAGAATTGAGTGGTTGAATTGAATTCGATGGGCACCGTCTCCTTTGACAAAAATAATACCATTCGTTGCAAATCCATTTAGTGAATGGCTTTGTTTGGCTAGTGGCAAATGTTCGTATATTTATGTATAATTATGAAATCCAAATGAATTCATTTAGGGAGTTGAATGCTTGAGCAGAGTGCGTTCAATATTCCGCCGAAAAATACCGAAATTGTGAACCATCCCAGACTAAAATGTGAATACCCCCTGTCATTGAGTTGCCGCTCAAACTGGCATTGTTTCGATTTACTTAGTTTGTGATTGTAAGAATTTGAAATTGCTGAGTAGGTAATGTATTTGCTGAATGTGAAAGAAAATTGCACGATGACATGGTAGATGAGATCAACATAAATTTTATCAGGTTATTAAATTCATTTGCACGTCCCTAAAAGTTACTCCTGAAGAACACAAGTTATGATGATGACAGGTTTTGTCAAGTGGTGAAGATGGAAGAGTTGGAATTTAACTTTTTGTATGTTGTTTCATTAATAAAAGATGAACCAGCTCTTAAACAAAAAAAAACGCTGTTATTCAAATGGCAATGGAATTTCAAATGCAAATAACTTTTCACAGATTGGCATCTACATACTATCGGTGAAGGACTACACAGCTACACAAAATAAAAAAAGTGTATGTATATGTCATATCCGTAGTAATTTAGCCTGCTGATCACGAATCCGCGACCAGAATTGAGCTTTGACGTCCAGATTTTTTTCTAACCTCCAAAAAGTGGGTTAAAAACAGAGAAAATCGTGGAGTAAAATTCGGAAAAAATTTATTTTTAACATTTAAACCTATATTCATATGAATTGAGACCTGCTGAGCACGAATCCGTCACCAGAATTGAGCCATCATGTTCTGATTTTTTTCTAAAAATTAATAAAGAAAAATTTAACCTAAACTAGTTAGGTTTTATTAAGGAAAAATATTAAATATACAAATCCTTTAAAAATGCTAAGCTACTTTATCATCATCATGATCGGTGGCGGAGGTATCCCCAACTGCAATAATTGTCGAATCTTCTTCAGTAGGCTTCTCAACCAACACTGCAGTTACCACATTATTTGAGTCACTATCAATAGAAATATTTTGTCCAGAAGTACTTGCAGAAGGCTGACTAAACAACTTGTCAATTTTGGGCAATTTTTGTTTACTATCTTCTCTTTCTTGGCGTTGTTTGCGTTTAAATGCACCACTGGGTTTCTTCTTTTTGTCCATAATTTTAGTTTTCTAATTTATTTATGCAATATTTATATTAGATTGTGCTCGAGTAGGTACTCACTGTTCACTGACGACGTTAAAAGTAAAAGGAAGGAGAAACGTAATGATACGTTACAAGACTTCGTTAGGGAATTCCTAGCAAACATTTTATCGCCGCTAGTGTTACCACATTTAACGGTGGAGACCAAGAACGATCTCCTCGCTCGCGGGCCTGAATTAGTGCACCTACTCCAGGTGACCTGCATTTTTTTCACGATATTTCGCGTTATACAATGAGTAGCCGAAATCTATAGATTTGACATGATTTATTGACGTAACGGACATCAATATGAGTGGTACTAAAATCAAATAAAATAGAACCACTATATTGGCCAGTACTAAAAAGTTTATTGACATTAGCTTACTTACTCCTGATACAGCATTAATTTTTTAACCGTTCTCGAAAAAAAAATCTTGACACGAATTCACAATAAAACGCACATCGATGAATAATAAAACGCACGCAATTCGTCAAATTGACAACACTGCCAACCCACAGAAAGAATTCAGGGGATTTTCCTAGGTACAACTTTCGACTGAGTTGCCATGATTAAAGTCGGATTGCAACCTGTCATATTTATTTTGAAAATGGGAGACATTTTCAAAAGTTCAGTTCGATCGAGATTTTCTGGTAAACATTCGAGGGCCCCCTGAGCTTGAGGGCCCCGGACACTGCCCCGCCTAGCCCCTAGGTAGCTACGCCGCTGGTTGTGGAGAGAGTATTCCCGAAAATCATATTCTGATGTCTTTTTTGCAGACAAACATTATTTTCTGATTTTGATATTTGACTTTTTAAATAAAAATAAAAAAAAATAAAATGCAATATTTTATTAAAAAAAAAAATTATTCTATTTCCCAGTAACTGAACATAATTCTCGAAAAAGTTCTTGAAATATAATTATTGCCGAACTCTGAATTATAAATGCATACATGCTTTTAAACGACTTACAGTGGAAGAATTTAATCGTTAATACAATTAACAATTGAACAAATTATTTGCAATTGACGATTGAATTTTTAGTTTTGAATGAATTAATTGCAAGCGGCAATTACGTGATTTAGTCGCAAAAAAATTTAATTGAAAACTATTAATTAATAAATCTTTAGTTCGACTATTTTAATTGCAATTAATTTTTCAATCAATTGTTTAGTTGATTGAAATATTAGTTGACTAATGCACAAAACTGCTCGAGGACCGTACAAATTTCATATTCTCGAAGAGATAGTGTCTTACGTGAGTTTATGAGCTTGATGAAGAAGATAAACGCTCTGCAGTTCAAAAAGGACCCAAGTAATCACCCAAGGTTAGAATTTCGTAGTGAAGAGACGTGGTCAAATCAGCATAACCCATAGATTAAGTGAATGCAATCATTAAAAGCGATGTCCAATTTTTTGGTGCAATTACTGTCAACCATCAGAAAAGTTAGGCTGCCATAGGTAAAAATAAATAGATATCAGCAAGACCTTGACAAGATTAATTCTAGTAGCAGTTGGTAAGATGGATGCTGATAACCAAAATATGCGCAGACCTGCGACCACTCGTTACAAATTTCCGAAAAAAAGTTACAGCAACTATTCAATTTATTTGAGTAAAGCAGTAAGGTATCCTCGAGTGTGATAGGGGGTAAGTCTAAGACAACATAATCAGATGAATGGAACACAACGTCATGTTCAGTGCGTGAGCGTAGTATTTGGCGCTGCATAATTTTCGTCGGTTTTCCGTGGTATTACCTAAAGTAGTGAGCCAAATTTATCCGCAACCGAAAGTCTAACGTGCCTACCACCTCAAAGAGTAATCACTGTGTACGCTAATTAAGGTGCGCTGTGTAAATTTAGAATTTTCCGAGCAATCAAATAGTCACTGTGCCATGAAGAAAATGGAAACCCGCTCACAAGCCACCTCGAACAGTTCCCCAGCGGGTAGGAGTTCCAAAGACAATATCACGGCCGATAACATAAACAAACTTTTTAAAAACTTTGAAAGTGGAATGAGCGAAAAGTTAAAATCGGTAGAAGCCACCCTAACCAAGTTATCAGAGGATATCACTGATCAGCTGAAGGAATTTCGGAGCCAATTGACAGCCATTGAAGCGAAGCTGCATTCTAAGGTCAATGAACTCCATCAAAAATTTGATGCAAAAATCACTTCACTTGAGGAAAGGATAGAGGTCATTGAACGCCGAGCTATAGCTTCCGACATCGTCATCACCGGAGTGCCTGCACACAGAGGCGAAAATGTCACCGAAATATTTGGTCAGATCAGTAAATGCCTTGGCATTTCAACTGCAGAGCAAGCTAGTGTTTTCCGTGCTCCAACAAAGCGTAAGTCCAGCAGCCTGCTGATAGTCAAACTACCAAGCGCCGCAATAAAGAAGGCCCTGCTACGTAAATATTACAGTCGCTTGAGATCTCATGATCCGCTTACGCTGAGGGACATCGGTATAGGCTGTGATGCAAAAATCTACATAAATGAGAGCCTCACTAGCTCCATGTATAAGGTTAGAAGGTTTGCGGAGCGATTAAAGCGCAACGGGGAAATAGCTTCAGTATTCACACTCAACGGCCGTGTATATATCAGAGCATCAGCAGACGATGAAGCAGTTTTGGCAACTTCTATCGAATTTCTTGAGACGAAGTTGCAGCGTCGTCGAAGTATGTAAAAGCCTGGTCCTACATTATTAAGTAATCACTTGCATTATAGTTTTAGTTTAGATTAGTGCAGTTTAGATAGCATTTTATTAAATTTTTGCTTTGTCTTTCTTATTGTTGCTATTTATTCCGTTTGTTCATCGGAGTTGTTCTTTTTGCATTCTTATAATATTTCACTGACCTACTGGCTCTTGAAGTTGGCTTTGTATTGGCTTTGGCGGATTTTACATTTCGAGCTTCTTTTATTTTTATTGCTTATTTATTCTTCATCCATTTGGTCCATTCTAGTTTGTCTCGTCCCTTTGCTGGCTGTAGTATTTGTGTCATTCAATTACTTTCTTTTTACTTACGTTTTCTTTTTACCTGCATGACCACTTATTGACTTTTTCGTACTCGTGCTATTTATTTTCTATTTTTATTAGTCATTTTATCTCCCAGTATCATTTATCTTAATCCTTATTATACATTGATAATTAATTTACTTTTGAATTTTATTGTGCGCTTATAACACTATGTCTACAAAAATCTTGCTCAAAACTTTTTGCAAGCAGCAACCTGGGCTCAACATTTGTCATATAAACGCTCGTAGTTTGGTGTCATGTCTTGATGAATTCAAGTTCATTTTGAGCGATTCTTCTGTTGATTTCTGTTTGGTTAGTGAGACATGGTTGGGCGAACATACTCATGACGATTTGATTAGCGTAGATGGATACAATTTATGCCGCAATGATAGGCTTTCACGTCGTGGTGGTGGAGTGGCAGTTTTTGCGCGCAGTATCTACCCAATACTAAGAATCTTCAGATCGGGCGAGCAGGGTGTTGAATTTTTATTCGTTGAAGTGTGCCTGAATAGCTCCCTCACTCTGGTGAGAGTAGCGTACAATCCGCCGAGGACTTATCCCACCGAGCTTCTGGATTTTCTCAGCGAAGCATCCTATAAATATGATAACATTGTCGTGGGCGGCGATTACAACTTGAACCTCCTTGCTAATCACTGCGCAGCTCATCGATTTAAAGGAGAACTTCGTGGACTTGGCCTTGCCATTGTTTCAAATGATATTCCCACGCATTATTGCAATACCACATCAGCTCTTCTTGACTTTTTCATTGTTGATTCTCATTCTAAAACGCAGTTTTGCAACCAATGCTCTTTCTCTAATTCCGACCACGATCTTATTTTCGTATCCTATCAATGTCCACAAATACACAATCCTGAGCAATCCACCCAATTCAGAGATTTTAACTCTGTTGATTATGACGCGCTAGTTGCTGACCTACTGAACCTCCCGTGGCACGATATTTTCAGCACCCTCGATATCAATCTTAAAGTTGGAATCTTCAACAACTTACTTAATTCCCTCTTTAATAAATATGTCCCTCTAAAAACCAAATCTAAATGTCCAAAAAACCCTCCTTGGTTCTCAACTGACCTGTTTAACCTCATATGCACACGGGATATGTTGTCTGATCGCTGGAAGCGGTCGCGGACTCCTGAAGACCGCTACTCATTCGTCAGTTACCGCAGATTGGTCAACGAAGCTGTGGCAGACGCCAAGAAAGCATATTTTGATAAGCTACTAGGTACTACTAGCTCCAAAAAATTATGGGCTCAATTGCGTTCTAATGGTATAGTAGCGGATAAACGCAGAGGTGCCTCAACCTTCACCCCAAATGATCTAAACAGTTTTTTCACCAGCACTGACTCCGATAATACTGAGTCGTGTTACGCCGGTTGGAACGCGGATAGTAGAACGAGACTCCCTTCATTTAATTTTCGAGGTGTGAGCTATGATGAAGTTCTGTTAGCGGTTGCATCTATTAAGTCAACTGCTACTGGACTTGATCTGATGGACGCGAAATTCCTCAAAATTCTTCTGCCTCTCCTAATGCCTTATATTCTCGACATCTTTAACAAAATTTTAACGTCCTCCGAATACCCGAATATTTGGAAATTGTCCAAAATAATTCCTGTGCCTAAGAAATCAGTGGCATCACAGTTGACTGATTACAGGCCCATTAGCATTTTGCCGTACCTCTCCAAAGTATTTGAGAGATTGTTCCATCAACAGATAACTGAACATATCTCAGAGCATAACTTACTCTCCTGGGATCAGTCGGGTTTCCGGAAGAAACATAGCACCCTCTCAGCTTTGCTGAAGGTATCTGACGACATTAGATGCAACATGGACAACGACGAGGTGACCGTTCTCGTACTACTTGACTTTTCAAAAGCATTTGATAGTGTTAACCATGACATCCTACTGGCTAAACTCAAAACCCAATACGGGTTCACTGATTTGTCTTTAAGACTCGTCAGAAACTATATCACTAACCGGTCTCAGCGGGTGTCTGTCAATGATGTTCTTTCGGACGTAGCAGGTTTGACATGTGGTGTACCTCAGGGATCTATCTTAGGTCCTTTATTATTCTCGCTTTATATTGATGAACTTAGTTTCATTGGAGTCAACTGTGACATTATGAAATATGCTGACGATGTGCAATTATATAAGTCTGTCCCACGTGATAACTTAAATAACTTAATCTGTGATATCAACTGTGATCTGGAGCTAATATCTCAATGGGCTAGGCGCAATAATCTTACACTTAATGCCAAAAAAACCCAGGCAATCGTCATTTTTAAAAAAAGTGTTGATACTGCTGCTCTTCCGTCCATTATCCTTAATGATACAAGAGTGCCTTTCTCACGAAAAGTCAAGAATCTGGGTGTGATTTTCAACGACACATTGACATGGCTCGATCATGTAAACGAATTAACGTCTAGAATTTATATGATCCTGAGACAGTGGTGGACTTCCTGTAGGGGGCTTTCCGCTAGAGTGAGGAGACACTTGGTGATCACAACCATTGTACCTCTCATTAATTACTGCGACTGCTTGTACAGTGCAATGAACTCTGACCACTTCACTAAATTGCAACGAGCTTTCAATGCCTGTGTACGGTTTGTTTTCCATCTGCGCCGTTTTGATCATGTCTCCCCCTACAGTGGTCGGTTACTTGGTATGAGGCTTAGTGACCACTTTAAACTCAGAAAGTGTGTGTATATGTTTAAAATCATTAAGCAGATGACGCCGAACTACTTGCGTGAGAGGGTAGTACCATTGAACTCACGACGTAGTTGGAATGTCCTTATTCCTAGATTTAAATACTTACAGTCCAGAAATTCGTTTTTTGTACAGGGATGCAGATTGTGGAATGGGCTTGATGTTAGCTGTAAAAGCGCTGCAACTGTTGGTCAATTTGCCGAAGCCATTAGAAGGTCAATTTGTGCCTGAATTCCTTAATTCTCTAAGTCTATCGTTTTCAAATTTATGTAATTTATGTATTTTTTTATTTTTTCTCTCTTTTTTCAATAATCAGGTTTTTATATTTCCTTGTTAATTTTAGTTTTTCTTTCTTCTTTTTTTGATGATTTATAATTGCTTTCGTTAGTTTTTCATCAGATTTACTGCCTTTTTTGTATTTTTTGTATTTTTTTTTTTTTTTTTTTTTTCTCTTCTCTCCATTAGGTTAGTTCTAGATTAGTTTAGTTTAGTCCTCTTTCATCTTTATCTGTAATTCACTAAACCTGTGCTAATGTACAATATAAGGCTAATGCCTTTGTACTTTGTTAAATAAATTATTATATTATATTATTATTATATATTATATTATATTACAATGCAGCTCGATTTATTCGGATTTAGCTTGAGGTCATTGTTCTTAGCCCACATAGATATAATATTATATTCAGATCGAGATTAATGTAATTGACACATTCTTTGTGTTGATCTAACTAATTAATTAATCTAGCAAATTTTCATATGATCACATCGTTATGAGAGACTTGTCAGGAAAAAAGCACATTGTTAGGCAAACAATCAAAAGCAATAGGTTTTCGATCTGAATTGATCGAATTCCATTCGAAAAAATATATAATGTCCTTTGATGGATTTAACAACTGTTTTTCTCACACTTAAGAGTTTACGAAAGCAATTGCTTTTGAATTTTTGCCTGGGCACAAGGATCGTTAATATAAAGTGAAAAGAGAAGGGGCCCAAGAATGGAACTCTGAGGCACACCTCGGATGACCTGGAAAATTTTTGAAAGTTTACTATCAACTTTTACTCGTTGAGCGCGATTGTTAAGAAAAGACTTGACTAATTTAACAGAGAGACGCAGAATTAAACATTCAATCCATTTTTACATTAATTTACAACGGTAACGGCAAAAATATAATACTATTATATAATATTTAAAACCAGTGCGTCCGTTAATCTAGTTCAGGTTTGAAAAATAAAAATATTCTTAGGATCTGTTTTCATGAGTTGTCGAAGTTATGCCGGTAAATTAAAATGAATTTAATTAACCATGAATCAAAAAATGTTTGCGGCATGGCAAAATTGCCTGTATAGTCGTCCCGAAAAGTGTTCTGAATAAATAAGGGGTAATCAGTTCAAACTGAAAAGGAAAACAACCTAATTTACCTTGTAGAATATTAAAAAGTAAGCAGTCAAAGTTAATGAATGTCGGTCGTTGGAAAACATATCCCCAAACATTTTTCCAGTGAAGTGTTAATTTCTCCTCGATTTTCCCAATTTTAGTTACTTTAACAAGTGTTTCATCTCCGGTCAACCGTGAGAAACACCGATTGATGACTTTTCTTTTCCATCGATCAAATATTTAATCTTAGATCAAAAGGAATAAATTACGAATTCTTGCCCATTTTTTGCTCATTAAAATGTTAATTTTGGAAACTTCAACAACTTTTCCAGATTGTTTATCAGTGCTCCTTCCGCACGAACGAGATATGAAAGGGAAAATGTTGCTAAATAGTGAAAGCTCGAGCTGAAAGGGAGTTTATGTTGTTGTCTCCTAGGGTGCAGCCCATATAAGTCACTATAGCACCGTCACAGGGACCATCCGTCGTTTTCTGTTTACCAAATCCACGAATTAAGGCATGAATGCCTTATCATTCCCTAGACCGCTGCTGCACGCAATTCGTTTTGAAATTTTGCCATCTAAAGCATTGGTAAGCATTTTGATCATTTCCAGAGTTTGACTAGAAGGGCACTCCTTTTGCATATTTCTATGTAAATTTATTAATTCGCAATTACGTTTAACATATTCCGCATGCCGCTGTATATTTTCTCATTTTTTTAGCAAAATTATGCAGATAGTATTATTATAGCTCATCGCGGGTTTGTAAAAAGTCATTTCATGGAAACAAGCACACATTAGCATTTTTCAAAGCAAGAGATATTTGCTTAACAGGCGGAATTCATTACGGAATCCTGTGAATGTTTGAAAAAATTCATACCCAGCTAAGGCTTTCCTCTCGGGAAGGAGTTGGCAAGGAAAATTCAATGTTTTTAGTTTGCCGCACAACATGAATACATTTTTCGTCTTTGTCAGCGAAAAGGAAACGAAACATTACTACAACTGGGACATACGTACGGAAAACATATCATAGCTCTGGGAGAACGACGTTTCGTCCTTAATTCCATAAATTCGTATGTGAATTCAGTAGCAACTTTAAATCAGGGGGAGGGTCCCAGCAAACGAGGTGTATTAATGACTACAGATTTATATATGTATGTATGTGCAAATCTCGTTAGTTAAGTTACGTAAATGGGAACAGTTCCGAAGAAGAAATAATTTTGTCTGAAATTCGGGGATGCGCCAGCTAGCAAATAAGAATTGTACATGTTGCATCCACTTAAAATGCAAGTTCTCGTGGAAAATAAATTTTACTTTATGTCCTTTGATGTCTGGCATTTTAAACGCAAATTATGTGAACAATGCGCTTTTATTAAGTTGATGACACTAGGAAAGTGGGTGGAAAAAGGGCGCACCAATACGCCAAAATATATTACGAAGTTATAAATAAATAAAACGAATCATAGATGACAGGTCTTTTAAAAAGCGTATCCCAAAAAACACGTTTAAATCTATTCAATACATGATAGAGGATGTTGAGACCAGTACAGTGATATACGACACTTATCGTCGCCCTAATAAATGTTTGTCGTAAGTTACACTTTTACGATTTAGAGCGAAGTTTCATTTGGTATGCCATTTGCATCAATTATTTTTAGATTATCATTGTGACCCGTTACTTGGAAAGGGGGGCAAGTAAAGTTTTTATAAATTCTGTCTACACTGTTAATTCAATCATTTATTTAAAAAATAAGTGGAAAAACAGTGTAACAAATGCACAAATCGTATATAAACGACATTTGCAGTTACCTCCACTTTAATGGTTGTTTTGCTTATTTAAATATTCGGCATATTTTTCATACAAATTATAGCAACATGTCATTAATTCAACAATTGCTTATAATTTTCAATTCAAATATGTACATTCAATAAATGAAGACTCGCTTTTCGTTTCAAAACCAAGGCTTCTAGATTCAAAAATATCAAAGTTTGCTTTTTCACACTTTTATATTTCCATCGCCTGCTTGCCATAATATGTTACAAATGCTAAAGTGTGTTCCAAGTGAATATAGAAATCACTGATACCAATTCGTCGGCTTGCGAGGACAAATCAGAATTAGCATTGTATGGCAGGAAAAGGGGAGCATCTTAACCATATTCGAGTTAGGTACAGAAGAATAATAAATTTGGGATACATATTATAATTTTATTTTTTATCTTTTTATATAATTAACGCAGCGACATCAAGCTCACGCCACAAATCAACTATATTAATGAAAATACCACAAATGTTTATCTACCTCTACCACTCCAGGTACAGTCACATGCGAAAGTGTAAAAATGGCTCTAATATTTCCTAAAATTCACGCTTCTCCAAAATTCATGCAATTAATACACCTCTTTTATTTTACACTGTGTTATTTAGCTTTACTCCGTATATTTGTTTGTTTCAAATCTCGCAATCTATTTGTTTTCCAGAATGGCGGATCCAACTTGGCGACCGAAAGTTTCAATTTCCACGGATTGACATGAAAATTTGTACTTTCAAGTATTCGGGGTCGCTGATTCTACTACCAACATTTGGAAAACCAAGATGGCGGATCCAATATGGCGTTTGGAAATTTTCAACTTGAATGGATTTTTGTTTGATTGAATGCAATATGGCGTTTGGAAATTTTCAACTTGAATGGATTTTTGTTTGATTGCATGTACATCTTATTGGTTTTTAGGGTCGATCATTACAAACCCTCTTAAAATACGCCTAAACGCTTACTTTGATTCTTTTGAATTTTTGCCAGAAAGTATTTCATATAAAATAGCAACTTAACATATATGCTACTATTCATTGTAGAGTTGCGGATTAACGGAACCAACATGTCAACTGAATAGTTGCAACTTCAAGGGATGCTTTCAGATTTTAGAGATTGCTCCATTGCTATCCAAATTTAAGTATCTAATATGGCGACAAATATTCTCAATGAAATGAATTCCCATGAAAATGGGTTCTTGGTAAGGGTAGCTGATCTCGAATCAGCTATTGAAATTTGGAATTTAAGATGGTAGATCCAATAGGTTAACCTAAAGGAATATAGACAGCTCTAAAATGCGTTTAAAAAAATTCACGCGTTCCAAATATGAGAACAGGTTGAGCTTGATGATGTACTAAAAGCTAGAAAATAATTGGGACTGGTGTCCAATCTGGAGATTTGATTAGACTAAAATAAAATCGTGGGGCGTATTTAGTTAAAAAAAACGACATAAAATAATAACACAAATAAGTAATAATATTTTCTACCCCCTGCCATATATGTAATTCTTTGTTTGGATAGGTCAGATTTTTCACCCCTCTCATTACTGAATGCGTTATACGAAACACCCTGTATAAGTTAGATGTGGGGCTGATTATTTGATATGTATAGGTGATTCGAAACTTAACGCTTTATTTGCGGCATAAGGGAAGAACGCACAACACACTTCTTGTACGAACCAAACGTCTAGCTACCCAGATGACAGATTTCCTGTGTCTGCGAGGTACGTACACAGGTCTTAATGTCTTGATATTCCGGCAACATAAAGAGCCCAATAACACTTCCAACACACACACCAATTCATCAAATCAAGTCGAAGGAAGGAAGGCAGTTGGCTTTCCGAAGCATTCTGCTGAGGGGTCCAGTAAGGAAGAAAGGGATATATCTGTGGTTCGGTCAGTTAAGTTGGTGGCAGTTGATCTACCTTTAAGTTAACCGTGCTGGGATAGGGGAAATATGGATTTACAATGAAAGAACATACAATCGTAAATGATGCCTTCAATTCTACAATTCTAATATAAATATCCTAAAGACCAAAGCCATTCCTATGCCCTTCTAGAAGAAGGTCTCCGAATTTATGCTACTAGGATGTTACTCCTCTTCCTCTATTGCAAAGTGAATCTTCATTAAAAACGAGATAAAGGGTTTATTAAGTTTGAGTTAAATAATAATGTGCATACCGAATTTACCCTAGAACTCGAAAACCACCCAAAATCGCGGCACATATGGACATGGGGGTGATCGGATACCCCTCAATATGAAGCACTTAAATTTTACTTTTGGACGTCAATTCTCTGGTTACCCTATATAATAAACATATCTACAAACTCAAAAACAAGCGCACCTTTATCGCAAAAAGATTCATAAAAACAGTCTATTATTGGGTCGTATGATGCAACTCTTATTTCTATTTGCTTTCCTAAAAGCCGATGAATTTATAGTGTGTAGGTCTAAAGGTACTAGGTCCTGCTCCGCTGTTTCATTGGATGCAAGCAATGCAAGTAAAAGCCTCAACTGCACCCAATTCCAGGTCATTTTGTTAGCAAATAACAGGTGATCCATTGAAAAAAATTAATTAAGCCGAAAGTAGGTTGTCTGATGTGGCGGAATACTTCCAAGACAAAAGAATAAAAGTTTTCAGGCGATTCTGACTTAAAATGTTTGAAGAACTTTTGGCGATTGTTCACAGAAATGATATCTCTCTCGAACCTTGTTGTATCGGGCGAATTCATAATATATTAAAATACGTTTTAGCGCTAATTGCAAGAAAAGCAAAGAAAGAAAGTAAAAGGGACTGAAATTCGCCCTTAGCTCATTAAAACTCGAATTATTTATATTTTTTCAAGCGAAGTCTTTAAATCATTTTGAGGGTATTTTTTCGTATCCATGCATACATAGGAATAAAAGGGACTAATTGGGATTATGAATGAATATTTCAGTTGTAAAATTGCTCTAAAGAGTTCTCGGTGGTTGATATGTTATGTATATTATTATCTGTACAAATTAATATTCCGCCCATAAATTGAACCCATATTAGGCACTTATTATAACTGAAATTCTTTATTCAGTATCACGTTAAAAATATTATTCGACATAATTTCAAAAATCAGCAGGTGAGAGTAATGAATACGAATGTCCCATAAACTGCACGCTAAGTTTACATACTCCCCGCATCCCTGCTTGAAGGAAATGCTGTCTGGGCTAAGTAAAAGATTTGTTCGGCCTTAGGGGAATATGCCGTGTCTTACAACAAACAAAAACTGATTTCAGAACTTCTGGGATATAAATTTCATCCTCTTGGAAGATGAATGCTCTAGACAACCTAGAAAAAATTGGAGACGACAATTTGGAGCAGCTATTGCAAGGAAATTCGTGCAGTCAGAGCAAAATGCTTGCAGTAACCGCGAAGAAATAATTTCCATCCTTTATAAAAGCTCGGTAAAATTATGACTTACAGTATCCACACGTTCTAACAATATATAATATAATAATAGTCCAGGCGGGATCTGTGTTGGGATGGCATATCCGAGCCGATACGGAAATCTTTTTTGGAATATCTCCGGAAGGTTTGTTTTGAATGAGAATTTCAATATGGGCTAGTTCAAAAACCTGTGCTAGACTCAGGAAAAAATTGACGTCTAAGGCCCTCTTTTTCAGGGTTCCATACCAGAAAAGTGCCCTACGAGACCCTATTACTAAGCCTCCACTGTCCGTCCGTCTGTCTGTCTGTCAGCAGGCTGTATCTCATGAACCGTAATAGGTACAGGGTTGAATAGAGTGTGTATTTCTATTACCGCTATAACAACAAATAATATAAATCCAAGATGGCGAATTTAAAAATGGCCGCCATTCATATTAGAAAACAAATGTTCGATTGTGTTATAGCGCCTCTCTTGTTTCTTTTACAAAAGTATTTAATGCATACATAGTGTTATATCTTGTACGATGGTACAGAACACTTCGTGTGCGAGTCCGACTTGCACTTGACCGGTTTTTATTTACCTTGTAGCCCGAATATCTCGGTAAGTATCGTATCTACGTTGAAAATGATAATGGCAGTCGAGAAATTTGAAGTTAGTAGAAAAACCAATATCATGCCGCTCTTAAATTACTGTGATTGCCTTTATGAATATCTCCACCCGGCGTCATCTGTCAAATTGCGAAAGGATAACACCTGTGTCCGGTTCCTGTTTAGCTTACGCCGATTTGAGCATGTGGCACCCTACTCTACTACGTTTACTAGATATGAGTCTGGAAGAGCACTTGAATTTCTGTAAATGTTTGTATTTGTTCCTGCTAATTAAGCAGAGAACACCTTCGTTTTTATATGACATGACAAGATACGATTTTTAACATCACTAAGAACGAAAAATTTACTGATCCCGCGATGTAAATATATGCAATCAAAAAAGTCATTCTTTGTTTGCGCAGCTAAATTGGGGAATGCCCTCCCAATTAAATGCAGAATTTCAAAAACTGAGAACCAATTTAAGCAGACTTACAGGGAATTATGCATCAATAAATAAACAAACGACGTTGTACTAATTTTTTTTATATACATAGATGTGTAGTTTTGATACTATTCTATTTTACCGTATGATATTGAATTTTCTTCTTTTTATTTTAATTTAGTATGTTTTAGCTTAATGTTTTAATTTACTTAATTTTAATATTTACGTATATCATTTTGTAATTTTAGATTAATTATTAACTTTCATCATGTAATAATTTAGTACGACGTAATTTTATATATAGTGTACATTATAAGGCTAGGCCTTTGTACAGGTTTTAAAATAAATTATTATTATTATTATTATTAAAAACAATAGCACAAGACAGAACACGATATCAAATACAGTCTTTTTTGAATCGCTAATTTTTTTACGAATAGAAAGCATTTAAACTTTCACACGCATTTTGAAAAATTCATCTTGATTGTTGATCAGGTTGATTAGAGCCTATGGAATGTTTTGACAGTTTTCTTAATTTTTTTTGCTTATCAAAAAATAGAATATTTTCAATTTTTACTCTAAGATTTTTCCTAAGTCTAGCACAGGTTTTTGAACTGGCGCATATTGAAATTCTCATTTCAAACAACTTTCCGGAGACATTCCAAAAAATTTGGTTGCTCCGGCTCGAAAAAGCCAACGTAAGCCCTTTTAAACAGATGCCACTTGGACTATAAAGAGAGGCGATGCACAGAGAGGCAGAATGCTAAATTTGTGGCATCAATTCAAAATGCTGTTTGAAATGCTTGAAACTTAGAACATGAAGGGTTTCAAGGATGGTGATTTCGAATATGTTATCAAAAATTTAAGATTCAAGATGTCGGATCTAAGTAAGCGCCACAGCAGTGGGGCAAGAAACCTAAAAAGTTGGCACTAAATTTTTGAAGACAAATTTCGAATTTAACCTGCTGCGTCAGTATAAAAATTTATTGATAGGATTATTCCTAAAAGAGGTTATTTGTGCACCATACATATGCATATTCAAAAAACAAAACAAAAAAGATTAAATTAGAAATACCAACACAATATCAAAATTTATCCAACATCACATAACAAAATGTTGTGAGAAAAAGAGCAAATTCGAGGAAAAATTTAAAACGATTTTATAATGCAGAATAGATAGTCTGCAAAAAAAACAACAACAACAACAACAGTTGGGTCAGGCTGGGAACATTATCAAATGGCTTGCTGCTTCGAGGAAAGCATTACAACGGAGGGGGGGGCAATATTGCCAGCTGGTGTAGGGGAATGTGTACTGTTAGAATAATATTATATATATAGACAATAAATATGTACAGCATTTGATTTTTTTATTTAGTGCCAACATTTTTAGTGCCTTGCCCCGCTGTGCTACGGTACGACAAGGTTCAAACTCTGCTCATGTTCAGTTAATACTAACAATTAGCAACGGGAGATATAAAGACAAAAATCGTGTGCTCACCATCAGCATCGACCGGCCGACGACCGACGAATCTAATATTCCTGGTAAACAACTTTTATTGTTCATTTGGTATAACATGAAGAACTTTCTGTTATTTCAAACTGACTTAAAGCCATCAATGAGCGTTATTAGAGGAAACTTCGGTGTTTTACTGTGGAAACTGAGCCGAAGAGAACTTTACTCGGAAATAAGATTAAGCATGTTACATATATTATACATATGGGACGTTCTTTTACAAATCGTACAGATTTTGACAAAAATTGACCAACACATTTTTGATTTAGCTGAAACTTTTTTTACGGGTTCTATATTGAAAAAAAAGAAACACGTATTTTTTTATTTTTTTTTGTCACAATATTTTGGAAGCTAAAAAGTATTGAAATGCCGCGATTTCGGTGATTTTGTGCTTAAAGAGGAATTTTCAAAAATTCATAACTCCGGTTCTATTTAAGCTACAGACTGTATTTTTTTGCATTTTGAAGGTAAAAGAACAAGCTTTAAGAAGCAAATACCCTTGAGAAAAATTATTAAGAATTTAAGATTGTTATTAACAATTTAAATGTTTAAATTGATTTTTAACAATTGCCCCCCCCCCTCGTAACGAGTTATTAGTATTACCATCGTATTCTGCATCAAATTTTCTATTAGAAACCACTTTTTTTTTTCTGGGGTATTAATTATTACTATTGGAAATAAATTAATTTATGTAGTGCGGCACGTCTTATCGGTGCGCGGATTCTATCGCCTGTAATATTTTCTTGCATAATTTCGTTTTTCTCTATAATACATATAGTTTTTTATTTTAATCAGTTCAAAATAGATGTTACTGACTGAGACAATCTTATTAAAAATTATTACTAGACATTTTGTATTACTTGAGTACTTTGTTGTTATTAATAGATGAAGCTTAACTACTTCCTTCCGTAGTCGTACCGAACTTTCACGTATGTTACCTATTTAAATACAATTATTGACAATGACACATACCTTTCCAGTGCAATTATAGTCACGTATAACTAAACAGTTAGCCGAATACAGCCTAGTATCTGGCTAAGCATTCTTTACCGCGACCGCGAGTGTTCACATCAAATTTATCCGCTCGTAAGTTTGGCCCTGTGTGTCTAAGCTAGTGAGCCTATTGGTAAAGTGCTGACGAAAATCATAATGATGAATTACAATGCACAAACATTGGTACTGACTCGTGTTTTAATCCCTTTAAGTTAATTAGTCATTCGAGAAGAAGAAAAGTAACATTGAGAAAAGTGAATGAAAATTTTCTGCGCGCATTAAATATGTCCATTTCTGAATGTTTACGTCACGATACTATTGCTGTTCATCTCTTTCAGAGACAACTCGTAGAATTTATCAAAACGAATTTGAAAGACATAGATAAGATAATATACATATTTTTCGGATGATGCAAGCGGACAATATAAAAACAAAAAAAATTTTATAAATCTTACTCATCATATAAATGATTTTAAAATAGCAGCTGAGTGGCACTTTTTTCCAACCTCACATGGTAAAGGACCATGTGACGGAATAGGTGGAACATTAAAACGACTTGCTGCTAGAGCTATTCTTCAAAGGGTAAATAAACCGATCCGCACTCCGGAAGAGTTGTTCAATTGGGCGTCTAAAGCTCTACCAAATATAACGTGTCGCTATTTAACTAATAATGATTATGAAGAGGAAGAAGAAAGATTATTAACGCGTTTCCAAAAAGCTACAACGATAAAAGGCACGTTAAAGTATCATTGTATAGTTCCAAACTCCCTTCAAGAATTGGAAGCAAAGCAATTCTCATTGTATGGAAAGAAAACTATTGTGAAAATTTTTTAATAAAATAATACTATACACGTATAGTATAAGAGTAAATGTAAATATTGTACAATGTCACTTAGAATGAGGTACTTAGTCACTAATAATGATGTATTGAAATCTTAATAAATAACAGTATTCATTTGCTACAATAATGTTTTGTATTTACTACTTTTTTTTATTTAATTATGCATGATGTTAATTGTGCTTACAAATACTGTTTAACTGAAGATGTCAAATAATTATTTATATAACGGAAAGAGAAGATGTGGAGAAGAAAATAAGCCGTGCGGTAGAATCCGTGCGCCGATAAGACGTGCCGCACTACATAAATTAATTTATTTCCAATAGTAATAATTAATACCCCAGAAAAAAAAAAGTGGTTTCTAATAGAAAATTTGATGCAGAATACGATGGAAATACTAATAACTCGCTACGAGGGGGGGGCAATTGTTAAAAATCAAATTAAACATTTAAATTGTTAATAACAATCTTAAATTGTTAATAATTTTTCTCAAAGGAATTTTTTTCTTAAAGCTTGTTCTTTTACCTTCAAAATGCAAAAAAAGCACAGTCTGTAGCTTAAATAGAACCGGAGTTATGAATTTTTGAAAATTCCTCTTTAAGCACAAAATCACCGAAATCGCGGAATTTCAATACTTTTTAGCGTCCAAAATATTGTGAAAAAAAATAAATAAAAAAATACGGGTCTCTTTTTTTTCAATATAGAACCCGTAAAAAAAGTTTCAGCTAAATCAAAAATGTGTCGGTCAGAAAGGTGTTCGGTTTGTAAAAGAACGTCCCATATACATAATTGAAATCCAACAAGACAAAATAGTACCTACAAACTAGTGTAATTTACCAACAAAATAGAAAATTACGAAATTCTTAAAATTATTAGTATATTTTAGTAATAAATCGTTATAAATAAATAAATAGTGGCAATCTTGAATATAAATAATGTACTAGCAAAATGGTATTACTAACTTATAAATAGTTATAACATTTGTAAATTTACTCAAAACTAGTAGGTAAACTCCACTTTTTTATATTATGGGCGTCGAATTTCTATTATCTACAGTTAACCGCTCATATCATTATATGCTGTGGACACAACTTCTCAATACACAGCTTATGCATAATGCGTATAAAAGTAAATAAGTCACTATCATCGTGCGGCATCATAGAACGATCATTTACATATTTACTCAGGTTACGCCACGCCCCACGGTTTTATTATAGTCTGATCAACACTCCAGATTGATGCGGAGAGTGGTATAATAACTGGTACCTGGTACCTACCTAATTATTTTTTAGTTTTAGATTTAGTTACGAAATATTTCTCATTCGATTTAGTTCATTTAGTTCCTCATTATTACAATGTTTCTTTCCTGTCAGTTTGTTTTGATTAGATAATTAGATTTCAGTTTTAATGTATTGACTTTTTAAACTCTATGATCCGCTATTTAGGATTAGAATTTTTTTTGTGAAGTGTACTGTGTTCAACTTGTTTACCCTTTCCTACCCTTTCATTTGATACCTATATTGAGGGGGTTGAAAAAAAATGTGTTCCGCCATTTTGCGGCGGCGGCCATCTTGGATTTAGAATGACACTGAATATACATAATTATATTGTCATCAGAACTAAAGATTTGTACCAAATTTCAGATCAATCGGTCAACAGGAAGGGGGTAAAATTTCAATTAATATATTTGATCCACACAAGCCACAAACAAAGCAAGCTAAATAAAATCGTTTAAAAATACTTTAATCTAATAGCGTCTATATCATTGCTTAGATTGTGTTTATGTAATGGTGGATCATTAAATTCGTTTATTTTAATCACACATAAAATGTTTAATTTTATCTCCTTATATACATATGTCTGGATATGTTAGTATATTTTTATTAAAATATAATATTTCGTATTCAAAACAAATAAAATATTTATCTTCTGAATTACACAGCCACACAAAAAAAAAAAAGTGGGTATTACTTTTGATGCCATATGTCATATCCGTAGTAATTTGGCCTGCTGGTCACGAATCCGCGACCAGAATTGAGCCGTGACGTCCAGATTTTTTTCTAACCTCCAAAAAGTGGGTTAAAAACAGAGAAAATCGTGGAGTAAAATTCGAAAAAAATTTATTTTTAACATTTAAACCTATATTCATACGAATTGAGCCTGCTGAGCACGAATCCGTCACCAGAATTGAGTCATCACGTTCTGATTTTTTTCTAAAAATTAATAAAAAAAAATTTAAGGAAAAAATCAGAACGTGATGGCTCAATTCTGGTGACGGATTCGTGCTCAGCAGGTCTCAATTCATATGAATATAGGTTTAAATGTTAAAAATAAATTTTTTCCGAATTTTACGAGTGTATTTTCCACGATTTTCTCTGTTTTTAACCCATTTTTTGAGGTTAGAAAAAAATCTGGACGTCATAGCTCAATTCTGGTCGCAGATTCGTGCTCAGCAGGTCAAAATACTACGGATATGACATATGGCATCAAAAGTAATACCCACTTTTGTTTTTTTGTGTGGCTGTGTTATTAATAATAAATTATTTCTAGAGCAAACGCTTCAAAACATGTAAGTTGACTTGTAGTTTCAAAAATAATGGGAGTAGTTTTAGTTATCGGAATTTTATAAGAAATCTTTCAATTAAAGTTCAAACAAGCTCTGACTCTCTGAGTCCATTTAAGATTTAACACCATAAAAATTTGAATCACATATCTAAGGCACTTACAAATTTTTGTGAAGTAAAATTCGTTTTCCACCGCAAAAAAAAATTGAAAATTCAAAATTTAAATAAAAAACAGAAAAATTATTTCCTTATATCCTTTCGGTGTTTTAATATTGGTTACTTCAAGTACATTTAATAATGGTTGACTTGGCCTACTCGAATTATAACTTTCATTCATTCATACTGATCACTCGCATTGAAAACTTCGTTGAAAATGAATCCAGAAAAGAAGTTTACGTATTTATTCCGTTTTTTGATATTGGTGTTCTCAGAAATAATAAGTTTTATCACAAAAAAGCAGGTATCTACTAGTTACAAGAAAATTGTTGCAACCTACTTAAGAACAGTTTACCTTACAATAAAATAGTAATTTTTCAAATATAAATAGTAAGGCTTGTAGAAAATAGTTCCATACAATCAACAAAGAAAAAAAACATGTTTTTATTTGGATGAAATTGCTTTTACTTGAATTATGTCTGATAACGAAACCATGCTTACTAATTTTCTCGTTAGATTTAAAAATGAACTAATTTATAACTATTTCCCAACTATTTTTGCTATTTGTAAAGACATTTCTAGTTAAAAGTAGAAAACTTAAGTCAACTATGCAAATAGTAGTATTTTACCATAGTTTTTATTATCAGT
Source organism: Neoitamus cyanurus (assembly GCA_947538895.1). Taxonomy (NCBI): domain Eukaryota; kingdom Metazoa; phylum Arthropoda; class Insecta; order Diptera; family Asilidae; genus Neoitamus; species Neoitamus cyanurus. The sequence goes on from OX384540.1 coordinate 4,372,446, forward strand.
GTAAGACAACGCAGGGTCGCACGCATCAAAAAAGCATTAAGGACCTTTCCTGAAAAAGCTCCTTTTACTGAGCTCCAGTTCTTGCGGTCGTGTCTGCGCCTCTTATGCAGGTAATTGGAAATTTACTTCCCCAAAAAAGGTGTGCCAGGTTAAAAAAAAATTATTTTTTCCAAATTCGGTTTCTGCACATCAAAGTATATAAGGATAGTTGAGTATAATAACTTATAAAGGTATGTGCAATTTGACCCGAAATTGAAAAATTTGGATTTGAGAAGGCGCCAGAAAAAATTTTGTTGTGGAAATTCGGTTTCAGCGCATAAAAGTACAATAATAGTGTCTCATTCAGAAGCCAAGCCATATTTTTTTTGTCGGCCTCTGTATTTCAAATGAATGGCCATTTAATTGTGATAGATTTAATTCAATTGGGAAAAGAGTCTTTAGGATTGGACTCAAGTTTTACTTAAGGGGTTATTCTCATGTGACCACTTCGAAAAATCGATTTTTTTTCATATTGCGATAGTAAAATCTATTGAAAATATGCTGTGAAAAATTCAGACCGAAATTCCTAGTATTAAATAAGTTACAACTCATTATCGCCGCCGCGCCAGGTCTGCAGCTGCTACATTTCTATTGGTTTCACCGGTCTTTTTTACCTGCGTACGGAGTTCCTGACGGTCAACTTTAGTATATGTATTACCTACCTGTGTATATGTGGAATAGTGTATATAAAGTTCTGTCGTGAATTGTGAAATTGTATGGTCCAGGCATAGCAGATTAGTGTGAGTATAAATTTTCCACGAAAATTCTGCTCCTGAAACTTTAAACGCATTTTACTCGAAACAGCATTTTCTAAAGCGGTGGGGAGTCTAAAAAAAAACTATTCAGCCGATTGCTTTGAAATTTATATATGTTCTTCTACTCATTAATAGTTATCGTCCGTACCAGAATTGCTTATTTTCGAAAATATTTTCTTATTTTTTTAAACGATTTTTAACAAAAAAAAACAAGATTTTCGCCACTTTTTTTTGTACAGTGCACCATTTTTTTTCTTTTCAATGAAATTGATTTATTCTGGTAGGGACGATAGCGACAGACCTACTGAACAATAATTCATTCGATTTTTTCATATCAGACAACATGAACAGCCGCTATTACCCCCACCAGTGACCTGCTTCTTTTTTTTGGTGTCTAATTTAATTAAGAAAAAAACATATTATATAAAAAAAGTAAAATAAGAAAAAAAAACAATTTTTTTATACAGTTTAAGATACATATAAAACCATATAAAAAATTAAAATGATTGAATTTTATTGTCTTATAAAAAAAAAATTCCCTAAAGAGAGGTAAAATTTATGCGTTCAAATGAGAATACCCCCTTAAACGAAACACCCTGTGTTATGTATACATCATCAGTTATAAATGAACTATTCAATATTTTCTGTATACAGAATAATTTAAGAAGCAAGCAAATAATAGAAATTAAAAAGAAATCAGTTTCACCCATTTACGGCTTGTGGCGCACATACCTACATGACATATTTACTAATTTGATAAATAATGTTCCTTTTGTGATATGAGCGCCATTCATGCGGTTCGCCTCAAATTTTTCATGTCCTGAAGGTACTTTACAAACACATATAAAAGCTTGAGATATGCCTGAACGCACCAGCTGTACTTGCACAAGAGATAATGAATCATCTTTCAGAAAATTTCATTATTTTCTACGCCTTAGATGATTAATTATACTTTCCCTGATTACGACAAATAGAGCCAGAAGGCAGAAAAATACATTTTAATCGCAGCTGCCTGCTACAATATGTGACATATCTAATACTACGCTCTGCTTCATTTTTTTTTTTCGCAAAGTTAGCGTCAAGGCTTTGAGGAGATTCAGGGATAAAGCAAATCACATTAGAAGTAATCTAATAATTTCAATGGAATTTTTTTAACTTGTAATATGGGAAGGTGTGTGATCTGAATTGAGAAGCCTGCCACTGTGCTTTCTGAAATAATGTCATTCCGTAATTGTTCCGGTTTTATGTTATTTATTTAATTTATCTCTCCGTAATGGTGTTTTACCAAGTCCATGGAAAGTTTCTGTGATTGTTCCCTTACACAAAAAGGGCAATAAGTGTGACATTTCTTACTACAGACCCGTTGCCAATTTAAGCTGCATTGGTAAACTCCTTGAGTTCTTTCACCGTAGACCTTTTCTTATGCCCTTTCAACATGGGTTTATGAAAGCTCAATCAACTACATTTAACGTTTTAGAATTATCCAATTTTTGCATTCCAGCTATTGACAAGGCGTTTGGCAGGATCCTTATCTATAAGCTGTCCACTCTTGGCTTTCCTTCCTGCTTTGTCTACTGGATTTCGTCCTATTTGACTGGACGCACTCAACGTGTCCCTTTTCGTGCCCTTTCTGACTCTATCAAAATTTCGTCGGGTGTACCACAAAGCAGTCACCTTGGACCATTACTGTTCATTATTTACATCAATAACGTATCATTGATACCTTCTTATGCAAAAATTCTTTGCTATGCTGATGACGCGAATTGTTTTTAAATAGTAAGTACAGCTAAGAATAATTTGACTTTCGAAGATATCACTACTTGCTGTTTCTGTTTAAAGATTTTCTAACAGTTTCATATAGTTAGGGCGATGCAATGTGTATGATATTGAAGCAATTTTAATGCAGAAAGTGATTTATAAGCTGCCGACACTGTACAATTTCATCACATAATTTTATAATATTCCGCAAAAATGTTTATACGAATTAATTTGTATAACCTTCCTCTAGGTCAACATTTTATAGTTTTTTGAAAAGACGATAATTTAATAAGAATAAAAAACTGGTGTATTAATTAGGGTATCGGTTAAAATATGGGAAATTCTTGAATTTTAGGAATTGCAGAACATTTTCTGCACTTTCTCAATTGACTGTACCTGTAGTGGTAGAGGTAGATGAAGATTCTTGAGATTTTTGTGAAAGGGCATTGAGATAGTATTTTTTTGATGTTAGTGGCTGCGTTGGGTAGATCAAAAGATAAACATAAAATAAAAATGTGCATACAAAATTTTGAATTTGACAATCACACTGTATCTCGAAAAAAGTTGAGATTTATCTTCCCTCATATATTGCCTTTCTGTTTGCCTAGGTGACATCTATCACCCGACTCATTTCTTCAGGCGTTATAAAAAAAACTCGTCGTATGTAAATGTCAACTAAAGGTTCCTTATTTTGCTACGAAGCCATCAAAAAGAATTATGTTATGATATGAAAAAGCCTTCATCTGCATATTCAAAGAAGGTCAGTATTCTTTACAGACCCCTCTACATAATTACCTTTGTTGTGTATTGAGTGCCCGACAGCCCTTTTCTTTATCTGTGCCTCAGGCGATTTCCCGTGCCGTGAAAAGAGGGGAAATGTTTTTTATTGAAAAATTTGTCACTGCAGGCTTGGCTCACAAATGATTTACCACCGGGCACCTAATTACACGAAGGGGTAATAAAATTTCAGTATTAGAAAGACCTCCCCATGATGTGCATGCAGCTACTTCTTCTGGGCTTGCACTGATCAATTAAGGCCAGCAAATTAAACAGGCAGTAAAGAGTCTCATGGGTCATTAAGGCTATTTACTTGCATGTAACAGGATGACCTGCATTGTTTTAAACTTAAAGCTTCTTCCTGTCTTCCTCCCCCACCAACGCGCACTTCCACTTAAGGTGAATGAAAGCCCATTCGTGCTGTGCATTTCTGTTTGCCAGCCGACTTATTGTTATTTATGGACTCAACGCTTTTCTCTCCCATAACGGGGGAAGCACCTTTACCTGGGCTTTAGCTGCATGGGTTCCTTGTGTGGATATTGTAAGGTCAATCCTAATGAAGTGCCTATTTCAATCCAGTGGAGTTGAATGTGTAAACCTTTGTCAAATGATTAACGTTAGTGCAACGGAGCTATTCGGTTTTTCGTCTACCTAAGTAAGAGCATTACCTTCATAAAAGCAGTTGTTAACGGAATTGCTGGGCTGGTTGTGCCGAATTCATTCAGTAGATTAGGAAATTCTTTACATTAAATCCAGACCTCATTTCAGGGTTTACGCTTTACGTTGAGGTAATTAAAACGTGTCCTTCAATACGAAACGCTCTTTTCCCGACATTTGATTTAGTGCTAATTTGATAAGTAATAGTTCTCGGAGTCATGTGAAAGTTAATCTCTCGTGAATGGTTACCGTGACAATTACTAATAGTCCACTGAAGATAACAAAACAAAAGTGGAAAAAATTTATTCTTGATTGAGTAGATTCTCACTTTTTTTAATTATAAAAGGCAATCTATAAAATTGTTTGAAGTATAAATACTGTTCGAGATTATCCAACCTAAACTTAAATCTTAAGCATTTTGCATATTCTTACTTTTCATTTAATCATTTATCAACTTTATTATTGGTTTTCTAAATATTGTAGTTTAAGGGGAGATATACACCTAGCATGGTCGAAAAATCGATTTCTTTTTGCATTTTCTTGAAGCTTGAGGTTTCAAGAATATCTGGTAAAAGACTTACACTATGGGCCTGATATCGATGATTCAATGTAAGTTAACAAATTTCATGATTTATTCATTCCCAAATTGTCAAATGCGTTTTTCTCAAACCACATTTTTCCAATCGGTACCCAAAATTTCTCGAAAACCAATGAACCGATTGCCTTGAATTTTTTTGGGGTTATTCTATACACAATACATATACACCATTATCTAGTACTTGTCAAAAGATTTTTATTTTTCGTGTTTTATAGGAAAAATAATAACTAATTCTTGGTCCAAAAATCACTATTTATGTTCAAACGTCCGCCATTTTGTCATAAATCGAAATTTTCAAAGTCGCCTATGACAGGTACTAGATTATAGTATTTAATTTAATAATCTTTTTGGTTTTTTTTTTAGTTGATTTTTGAAGAAACGTCAGTGGAAGATTTTTTGTACGACGCTGCAAAGATCATACAATATCTTTGTATAGTTTTGATGTTTTTAAATAAACAAAATTAAACATATTTCTGAATGTGCATAATTTTAGATAGGTAAACTCGCAACCCGAAATTTCAAATAGTTTTCCTAGAAAAAATGCACATTCCGGCTTCTAGGTGTATATCTCCCCTTAACAGTGCACCAGAATAAGGCTATGCAGTTCTTCCTTTTTTTTCTGACAATTTGACTGGACTATATGGCCTATGCTGAAGCAAGGCAGTGTAGCAATCGTAAGAACCCTCAGTTGTCTTCTTTTTTGTCCTCTTTCACGGAATTCGCTCTGCACAGCACACGCAAAGCAGGCCACGCTGAACAACTGGGATTTCTCCTGCGTCGAGCTCACCGGTTGGCGTCGCACATGTGGAGGCATCGCTGTGGAGCTCCCAGATATTTTAGTTGCGTTTTGCTTGTTCGAAGTGGGTAATCGTTATATTTATTTGTCTATCGTATAACTTACAGAAGAACACTGCGTCAGTCCCGCGGAAGAAATACCATCAATAAAAGCCGGACAGTAAAGCGGTGAAGAAACATAGAAGGGTACCAGTTCGTTGTCTTCAGAATTCCTCCAGTCAATGGATGGTAAGTTGAAGTCCCCGAAAAGTAAAATCGCATTAAATTGCCACAAAGAGCTTCATAGTTTTTTATAATAGCGGCTAGGAAATCATAAATGGTACCGTGAAAACGGGTATTTTATAAAAATTCCTCAATAAAAATAATGCCCCGACTGTAGACTCCCTTCCTTTCCTTAGTGTTTGGGCAGGCAGACTTTATTTAGAAAAATATTTTATTAACAATTATTGTTTCATGACTTGAAATATGAAAGTCCTCAACAACTATCATAGCGCCAATTTAATATACATAAGTCTTTTAAGACTTTTAGTTTTGAACTTAAAAAAATAAAAATCTCAAAATCAGTGCAAGTGTAATAAATGATGTATTATCTATTTTAAATTGCACCTAATTTCAAAGAAACAGGCAAAACTTTTATGAAATATTTTCCAGGGATAATAGTTATTTTCAGTCCCGGTAAATTTCTCTTCACATTTTTACATGAGTTATGAAAAATTTTGTAAAGAAGAACGTCTTTTTGGTCCATCACAGTGGGGGTTCCCCCTTAAACGGTATACCGATTCTGCATCTTAAAGTATAATTAGGATCATACACATAACTTCGCAAAAGGAAAAGACGAATAAAAGTTTTCTGCATGCGCCAAAAGCATTGCCGTGAATTGGGAACATTATAGAGAGCATATGAAACTTTTTTAAGGGATTTCAGTGTGTTAAAGTCCCTTTGGTGAGTTTTCCGAAACTTTATGAGGTAGGTACGTACGTACTACTCTCAATCTAGAAAGTTTCTTCATTTATATTAGTTTCTTGTTACGCGCTTTTTAAGAGGCACTTCCTAAATGTAGTTAAGTGAGCAATGCTGCCTTCTATGCCCTGAGGAGCAAATTCGCATAGGTGGCGCATGTATTTATATAAATATATTCATATACATCTGAAGGAGCACGAACGCTCTTTTACATACGAACCTGATGCAGGATAACTATGCTTCGTTCTCCGCGACGACTCAATTGCTCTTAACTTCCTACTTATAATGAAATTTTAATTATCTGCCGTATGCAAGTACGTGAAAACTTGCTCTCAAATAGCAACGGCAAAAAGGTTTATTTAAATTGCATTAAGTCTTATTAATCTATGAACTCCTGCATGCGCCTTAATTAATTCTTTGAAGTTCACCGGCTAAGTGCACCTGATTTTAATTAAAGTGCCTTTGAAAACAAATCGTCTAAATTAGAATGTTTTTTCTCGAATAAAAATTGGGTTCGTTCGAAATAAGGAAAGTCAACGCCAAGGCAACGTCGTTTTATGCAAACATTTTGGCAGATGAAAATTTGTATTGTTTTCGTACTTGTTTTTATGGGGAAGTCGATTATGAAACGAAGGCAGAGAAAATACCGAAATATATTTATAGTTTGTTTCTCGAGACTGCTCATGACAGTCGAATAACTAATGAAAAAATGGGTTCATTTTTAGATCTCTTTCTCTCTCTCTCCCTCTCTCCCTTTCCATCTAACCACTATTTTTCCATTGAAAGGAAATTTCAGTGAATATTTTGCAACAATAGACTTAAAAATTGAGGTTGGTTTATTGGAGAAAAGCTATTAATTTCAATATGGATTTTAAGCGGCGAGGTTTTGCCTTTTGAAAAGCCCAAATAGAATGTAGCGGGATTGCTATTTTAAAAGTTTCAAACCATTCAGCCCGTTAGGTAAATGTCGGGGAATATACCAAACACATGCATTTCATAAGGAAAGAAAATTCAGATGGAATATTCTCGTAAATTATTTATTTATTTTTTTTTTATTAAAAAGAGTGCCTGCTCCACTCTTGCACTATCAGGTAATTGAAATAGTCGCCGAATTTCATAAAACTGCCGAATCAAGTCGTATGAAATAATATGTACTGGGAAATATCCTTTAGACAGGGGAACGCCAATCTCATTCACAAAAAATAGGTCATGATGTATATTTTGACCAATTCATACCCTTTAGTCTATATATGGAATTAATTGCCCTCGAAAGAGGTCTCCACACGATCAATTATAATTGACAATAGTCAGGGAATGATTTATTTTGCAATGAATATTGACAGTTTGGATAGCTATTATTCAACGTAAAATTCAAATAAAAAGGTTACGTACGTATATGCATATTGTTGGAAATTTACTTGTCAATACCGTAAGTTTTTCAAGCAGTTCAATTGTCTGAGTATTATATCAAAGTACTGGATGGAATTTAAAATTGAATTTATAGAATCCCGGGAAAATGATTTCTTACGGAAGCAGTGGCGGATTTACCAGCAGGCTGAGTAGGCTTGAGCCTAGGGCGGCAGATTTTAAGGGCGGCAAATTTGGGGACCAAATTTTTTGTTTTTGGACATCAGAAAACCGTCTTACTGAAATCTTTTTGATTTCAGTAAGACGGTTTTCTGATGTCCATACCTTGGTTCATCGCATTGAGCACATGGTTAGGATATTGGTAGAGGTTTCTAGCAGTAGATCTGCCGCCAAAGAAGCCGTCTTGTTTTGTTTATATAATATTTTTAAAAGAGAAGGTTATTTGTGGCAAAATAAGTTTTTCAAACAATTTAAATATGGACGATTGAATGCAGACCGGTCTATAGTAAGTCACATTAGATCTGGAGCCTGACTTATGCATCGGGCTAATATATGAAGTTTCGACGCTGATGGAAACATGGCTGAATCCAGGGATTTATCAAAAATATGGGTTATTGGCTCAGCGAGTCCAGCAGGACAATTTCTAATAAATCGGTTGGGTATCCCATCGGGTGCAGCACCTTTCATTATATCCAGCTTCGCCAGGATTAGTTTCATAAGTGCATTTAAAAAACGATGCGAATTAGTTTTTGAAAAATTATTGATCCTAATATAAGTAACTTAAAGAAAAAGGGGCAACATACACGTAAAATTTAAGGTGGAAGTCAAGAGGTTGGGTTGGTGGTAGTTGATCTACCTTTAGATATAATTATGAATGTGTCTTTTTTACATCGTTTTAGATCTTTTTTACAGTCAGTCGGGGTTTTTGGTTTTTTAAATTTTTTAATTTCCAAATCGCCAAGCACCAAAAGTTTCTTAGCTCTCAAAAATTGCCCACTTTGAACACCCACAGTTTCTACATTTATTAATGTTTTCACCCCAAATTTCGCCCATGCCCCAATATTTATATTTTAAGAAATTATTTTTACATCCTTACTCTCTTCGCTCCCTCTCTTTACTCAAAAGAATAAACAGTAAACTCCTACCTCTATTATACTTTATTTAATGTGACTAAAAAACTGTTTCCTTCATTTTACACCCCTTCCCTATTGCATCCCTTCTCCTATACGGGGTGGGGGTGTTCTCATATTTGGACATTTTCATAGAAAATTCGAAATCAGTGACCTCAAAAACACCTAGTGCGGATTTTCAGGGCAATCCCTTGATGTTTAACTTTCTCGTTCACCATATTCGATCCGCCATCTTAAATTTGGAAAGTTTAATGGCATATTCGTATTCTCAAACAAATTTATCGAAAAAGTTGCAAGGAAAATTAAAAATTTTTCTTGTTCTGAAAACCTACTAACTATGTTTAAGTTAAAATTAGCGAAATCGGTCCAGCCGTTTTTTTAAGTGATGCGCTTACCATCTAGCAGCATTTAATTTTTATTTATATAGATTTTGCAAATATGTTTGAGATCTCAACTGTATACAACATTTTAATTGACAACAGTGCGTCTTTTCAGGCATTCCAAGCTAGCTCGTGGTGATGTACTCGTCCCTGGAGTGGTGTCAAGTAACTTTGAAACGACCAGATTCATGGTCGATTGTTTAAGTTGAAACACAATCTCTTCAATCGACCGATATGATGGTGCTGCCAGGCTCAGCCAATACGAGAATACCAATGAACTGCTGCTGATGTCCTTTTAAAATTGATGGTTTCAATTATATGTTGGAATAGCTTTCAGGAAATTCTAAATCTGAAATGAAATGCGTACCTACAATTTATAGTATTTTTATGTACTTCTAATAATAACTTATTATTTTTCTGAAAGTTAAAGCTGATAACTTTCATCCCTTAATTGTTGGCTTTGTGCACGCAAATTACTGCTGCTACTTTTAATTCGGCTTCAAAGCCCGAATAGAAACAGTGGTAATCTCGTACTGAGTCTGGCAGCCCCATCATATCGGTCGATTGAATTATATGACACCGAAGAGAAGAGATTTTGTTTCGACTTAAACAATCGACAATTAATCTGGTCATTTCAAAGTTATATGACACCACCCCTGCATGCTTTTGAATTTCCTATGGTACATTCCGAATGGAATGCGATTCCATCGGAATCAAAAATACGGTCCAATACATCAAGCACAGGATGGGCCTTTGTCTAATGTTGCTTACAATATATTTTGCTGCTAATTTTTGCTACATGAGTAATATAATACACTTCAGTCGAATGAAATGTACTTAACGACTCAATTTTGCTCGTTTCAATTGTCTGAACCAGTCGAACCAATTTCACAATTTTACCACTTAGTTAGGTGGTCTCTCTCACCCGATGACAACTGTGTTGTGCCTCGTTTCGCCGCCACGTCTCTACATTCATCCACTTTTTGAAATGTGAATTTCAGTCCGACGTATGTTACAATTTTAGAAAGGTTGATTTCTCTATTAACAAATGGCTCTTTACTGTACTTCAAGGGCGTGATATTGACGTAGCTGTGAACTGTTTTTACACTGTACTCGCTAAATGCCTTTCCGCATTGCTCTCCAATCACTAGGTCTCGTGGCTCGAAAAATTATTCGCCTTGGCTAAACGATACTTCTTAACATATTAGGTATTAGAAAAAGTAAGTTCCGTTTTCTAATAAACGAATAATCAGCGGTGTGAGTGGGCCGAAAAACGTCCTCACATTTTTCCAATATGGCAGCGAACGTGTGATTCCGCATATAGTTATCCTTGTCCTTCATATGGTTTCATTATGACACTTGCAATATGCCAGCTTGCGTTGCCCATATGTCGTAAACAGTTTATTTGGACCAAAGTCGGGGCTTTTGCTTCCACAATTCGTAACAGAACAACATCATATCTCGCCACTTTTACCATTTTTCACAATCCCATTGAAACTACAATAAACGCTCGAATGACAACCTTCCTGATGACAACTTGAGGACATTTTTTGGTACACCCCACCACTGGAGTTTGAAGCGAGCTATTGAAGAAAAATGACCAGAATGGGACAATTGAGACGATAAGATAATACTTTTACGCGACAACGCGAGACCTCATATAGCTCAACTAGTGAAAAACTATTTAGAAAGGCTGAAATGGGAAGTGTTTGACCACCCGACGTACTCACCGGACAATGGACCGTCCGATTTTTATTTGTTCCGATCAATGAAGTCAGCCCTTAATGGAGAACGGTTTCATTCTTTTGAAAGTATCCAAAATTCCCTCAATAAATAGATCGCCTCGAAGGACGAGCAATTATTCAGGGATGGAATCCACAAGTTGCCGGAAAGATGGGCAAACGTCGTAACTGCCGATACGATAACTTTCAATGATGTTCAAAAAAGAAATATTTTATAAATAAAGATTTGCTTTCACCAAAAAAAAAACAGACCTTAGTTTTCTCATACCTAATATTAAGAAGACAAATAATAAGGCCTGGAAGAAATTTCACGTTTCAAAGGACGACTCCCTGAAGTGGAGTCTTCCTATAACGACGCGACGTAAAGTATTCCTTGCGGGAGAATCCAAAGCGCTTCTTTAATTTTGTCAATTTAAATTCTGGATCTGATGGATACCCATGTTCACTTGGTCTGGGACTGCTTTTCTGGAAGACTGTGATTCCGTTACTTGTGATAAAAGTTTTAAGGCTTTTCACACTTGACGACTCTTCCGCCAACCGCTCTAACGGCTGCTGATCTATTTACGGACAAACCTAAAACTTCGAGTTTAATCTCAAGTTTAGCTAATAGTTCTTCTAACGGACCTGACGACATTTCCGCCTCTTTGATTAAACGTTGTGCCGTGCCTCTTGACCCTATTTTATATTCTTTATTAAATCTGTCCCTCTTATGTGGTGTCCTTCCGACATCTTGGCAAATGTCAACAATAATTCCGTTTCACAAAAAAGGTAGTAAGGGTAATACATCTAATTATCGTATTTGGAGGCGTTCTGCCTAGGGAAATATATAATATCTCGGGCGTACCTCAAAGTAACCATCTGGGTCCACACTTGTTCAATATTTATTAATCGATGATCTTATCAAATTCTAGAATTCTCTGTTACGCTGATGACGCCAAGATCTTTTGGGTTATAACTAGCGAGCAGGATTGTATTATTTTAAATTCTGACCTTGATACTTTTCATAAATGTTGCTTGCTTAACCGCTCCCCATTAAACATGGGCAAATCAACTTACATTAGCTTCTCACGTAAGAAAAGCATCACCACTTTTAAATACACCATTGACAAATGCTCGGTGTACAGACTTGACAAAACGAAAGATCTTGGAGTCTGGTTAAACAGTCGTTTTTCCGTTTGAGGATCATGTTGATGCCACTGGTCGCAAAGCGGGTGCTGCTACCCTGGGCTTCGTCAAGCGAAGGTCTAAGGAGTTCAGCGATCCTTATGTCACTCGAACTCTTTTCTGCACATGTTTTCGACCAATACTCGAGTATGCGAGTCTGGTATAGTCCTCATCCCTTAAGACACATATTAACCGTGTGGATGCAGTACAACGAAGATTTCGTAGATTCGCTCATCGAAACCTTCCTTGGTCTGACCCTTCAATAGTGCCTCCCTATGTGGACCGATTCATACTGATTTCATTACAATCTTTCGTGCAAAGTCCCAACAACCTACATATAGTGTTTGCCTTCGCCTGTGTATCAGGAAACATTAATTCCCCTGAACTTGTTGGTATGGTTGACTTCTCTGTTCCGGCTCGCCCGACAAGACACTATAATTTCTTTTCTTCTAACCTGTTACGTCAATCTCAGGCCCTTTCAATGCTCATTGGCATCGTATCGATTTTCACGTTTCAATAGATACAAAATAGTCAGCTTCGTTAAAATTGATTGAGTGAAATCGAAATAAACACATGACACCATTTTTCGTAATGGTCGAACGAAACTGGTAGTTTCAATTTACATGGCACCACCCCTGAATTTGAAAGGTTGGTATGCATTGAGTTGATTGAGGCATACCATAGTAGTAGAGGCAGAGGTCCCAAAGAAAATTATTTGATGGCTGCTAGTGCACTTTCTAATAAGACCAAGAAATTTCTTCGACTTTTCATGACGTTCATTCATTAAATTTGTCACATGCACTGGAAATGAAATTTGTTCAGAATAGTACAACCCTGGCGTCTCACCTCTAAATATAAACACACCACAAAATGTACCTACAATCCTTTGACATGCTGCAAATGACAATCTGAGGAATTTTAAAATATGTTTTCCTCCAAATTGTACGCTACTCCTGTAACGGATGGACCAAGAGGTGATAGCCAATATTAAAATGCTATACGAGAAAAGGCTTTCTACACACGGTAGACCAAAGATGTGGTATCACCAAAAACATGAAAATGTTTAACGTAGATTTGAATTGAAATACAGAGCTGCTCGTGGAACGCAATCAGCGAAAGGAATATGGACAACTCTTGGCAGCCTTTGTGGCCACAAGAATGGTAGGATGAAGATTTGCTTACGTAAGTGAACAACCCCGACAATTATCTGTTGAAAACTCCCATCTGCTAGAGCTAAGTTCACTCTTACAACAGAAAATTTCTTCAAAAAACGTATGATATCGGTGAGTGGGTTCATGGCAGAAGAAGCGAGGATTCATCATCTTCAAAAGGCAATACGATAGGATAGGGGATGAAACCGACGACGTCTGTGAATATAATACTCGACTTAAAACCTTTGAAGCGCTTCATTCTTTCTCAATGTGCATAAAGTGAGCCGCCCACTAAAGCTGCTGAAACGTTTAATGAATATAATGAATGAAAAAAAACTGGCTACATTTTCTCAATTCATGAATTTTATCATTTTTTAAGCTTCAACTCAGACCGCCCACACAGATCTAGGAGGGCGATTTGGGGCCCCTGCACTGGGCGGCATTTTCAGTGGACGACAAATTCAAGTGCGGCACACAACGCACAGGAGGTTACAATTCGGCCCGTATGTATGTAATACTGCTGGAACATTCTTATGTTAGCCCATGTGGGCTTCTAAACAGGAGGGGTAAATTTCGTAAATGTGTGTATGTATGTTTGTCCACGTATTTCTCAGAAACTAGAAATCGAATTGCCACAATTCTTTTTTTATTGGATTAAATAACTTTTTAACTTAAGAAACAGTTCAAGTTCCATCAAAATCGGTTCAGCAGTTTTCAAGATATGGACCGTTAAGTATGTATATACCAATCACTGGAAAAGCGCGTCGTGTTGTTCACAGCCACACAAAAAAAGAAAAGTGGGGATTACTTTTGATGCCATACGTCATATCCGTAGTATTTTGGCCTGCTGAGCACGAATCTGCGACCAGAATTGAGCCGTGACGTCCAGACTTTTTTCTAACCTCAAAAAAATGGGTTAAAAACAGAGAAAATCGTGGAAAATACACTCGTAAAATTCGGAAAAAATTTATTTTTAACATTTAAACCTATATTCATATGAATTGAGGCCTGCTGAGCACGAATCCGTCACCAAAATTGAGCCATCACGTTCTGATTTTTTTCTTAAATTTTTTTTTATTAATTTTTAGAAAAAAATCAGAACGTGATGGCTCAATTCTGGTGACGGATTCGTGCTCAGCAGGTCTCAATTCATATGAATATAGGTTTAAATGTTAAAAATAAATTTTTTCCGAATTTTACTCTACGATTTTCTCTGTTTTTAACCCACTTTTTGGAGGTTAGAAAAAAATCTGGACGTCACGGCTCAATTCTGGTCGCGGATTCGTGATCAGCAGGCCAAACTACTACGGATATGACATATGGCATCAAAAGTAATCCCCACTTTTATTTTTTTGTGTGGCTGTGTTATCTAAGGCAGAATATTTTATATTCGCGATTTTCTCAAAAACCACTGGACCAATTTTGATGATTCTCTAGTTGATATAATTTATATATTTCTAGGGAGGTTTGTGTGTATATATTCAAAATTGCTGAACCAATATGGCGGGCGAAGTTTTTTTTTTAATGTCGTGATTGTGGTGAAATTGAATACTTTGGGGTTTTTGAATTCGCTGATTGCGAAACTAGTATAGAAAAATTTGGAAATTCAAAATGACGGATACAATGTGACGCCGAAATTCCTCAACTTCAAGCGCAACCTTGTCGTAAGAAGTCTTGCCCTCCTACACGGACCACTGGGGAGGCCGATCGTTTAATTGTCAACTTGTGGGAGCAAAATGGGTAGAGAAACAATAACACAAACAAAACGAAGATTAGAAAAATATAAGACTAAAAAGTAAAAAATAAAATAATAGTTTAAAAAGTAAAAATTTTTTAACCACTCTGCCCTCAATGTTTATACCGTAAGGGTCTTAGTGGAACCCATGTTTGTAATTTTTATATTATTTGAGTGTAAAAGTCGACCATTATAACATATTATGTACCTAAATAAATGCTTTTTGGAAACATTTCAATGAGGAGCATTATGATGGGGTGATGGCTTTTTAGTGCAGTACTTGTAAAAGAGTGTTTTTTGTTTGTTTTTAAAATTAATACTTTTAAAAGATACTTTTAGAAATTCAGATAATATTGGCTTTATAGAACTACTCATAATAATTCAGCTAATAAACAAAACTTATTACATTCTATGTCAGAAACGCAATAGGATAATAAATGTGCTTTTTATTCATGAAACTTAAAACTAATGCCACTTAATATATTACAATTACATGTAGAAAATGTGGAAGAAAAAATTAAGAATTATGTTAAAACTTTGTTTTTTTTAAGCTTTCGAAACCATACTGTTATTATGTTTACTACTAAATGCGACCAACGATTTCATTTTAGTCTGATCAAAGCCGCAGTTTGGGGACCCGTAATTATTTTCTAGCTTTGAGTACATTATCAGTTGTGCAATAAAACCGTTTAATTTAAAAAGTGTTTTTTTCCCCTATTTTATTTTTCAATTTTTAGTGTGCTTTTTCTGCTTAGCCTAATTTTTTTTCATTTATGCGATCTATTGACAAGTGCGGAATTTCCACTTTTTCAACTAGTTCAATATTTTCTACTTTTTAGTATATTTTATGTATGTCTTATTTAAGCTCCTAATTTGATACCCAGGTTTAGGAGTTTGTGATGCAGTCGATGTAAAATACATAGCTAATCATGTTCTGCTCATGAAACCCGTCAACTTGATACCTATGTCAAGGGAGTTGTAATCATTTTGGTGATCCGCTATCTTAGCGCATCCACAATATTTCACTTAGAATGATGTCAGGTAACTCATCGTATTATAGGGGAGACCGGGGCTAGGTTTGCACTTGTCGATTTTTTTGAATTTTTTCTATTATTCGTATTTGATTTTTTAACATTTTCTATTGTTACAAATTTTGCTAGCCGAGCGGTTAGCTGGCAAATTTTGAACCGACGAAGACGAAAGAAATTGTTCCATCCACAATACGCCCGCCTGACCGATGAAACCCTGCCAAAATTGAAATGCGACAATATTTTGCTCAATCAATTTTTTTTTAGATAATGCGTCACATTTCACAACAAAAATATTACGCCCGTCTACACACCGCGATCGATTGATCCAACCTGGCTCAACTTTTAATCCAGCTATGACAACTTGATCCACAAGCGGGATAGGTTGGCAGATGCGGTGGGGTTAGTTGGCGTATAGCTTGTAAAGTTCATATTCACAACATGTTTGGAACCAAATTAATAGAAATATGGAGACTGTGATGAACTTCACTAAATAAACTAATTATATAATTTCAATTTGAAATTTAGAGGAAATCGAATTTCTCAGTCCAAATATTCACAAGTTGCAGTACCTATAAAATGACGGCATTAGAAGATTTAGAAATATTAGAAGAAGACAAGATAAGAAGAAATTTTTACTTAATTAACACATATGCCAACATACCCCAATTTCGGAGTGCCAACCAGCCCCAACAAGGCTTTTAGGAAAAAAACATGGCTATTGTGAATAATTTACTATAAATAAGCAAGGAATATCAATGAGATGCTTAAGTTATAAAAGTTACTCAAATAATAGAAAACCCGATTTTTCACCTCCTCACATTAAATTTCATTACATCACACTGAAACTTTTATGGAATGTGCTGCTGCACTATATGATCACGTGACGTCTTTGCCAGCGTTCTATCGTCACTACGAAATTAATAAAAGGCACAATTCCAACTAGCACCGGTCTGATCTCCCCTACTCATCAAACCCTTTCATTTGATACCCACATCAAGGAGAATGTAAAGATATTGTTAATCCAGCATTTTATGTCGGGCGCCATATTGGATTTAGAATGGCGTCACACGGCTTACTGCATTCTACTCGTGATACCCTTTCATTTGATACCCATGTCAAAGGGGTTGTAAAGGAAAAGTTAATCCGCCATTTTGTGGTGACCGCCATATTGGATGTACCATAATATTGAATATACTATATTGTATTGTCATGCAGAGCTTTTGCTCAGTTTTTAAAATATGAGCCATTTCACGGGAAAAATAACAAGCCTGAAAATTCGATTAATATTACTTTATTTTATTTTGTATAATATTTTTAAGTTAATATTCTGAAAAAATATACCAAATACGACGAAAAGTTACAACGCCTCGCTTGTATGAAGTCATTACTTATCTGAGGTAAATTTACGTCGTAAGTGTGTACATATTTTCATCGTTATTACTTAATTTGCCTTTCATTACTTAAAAATAAACTATTATTCAATATTATGTAACAAATTTGCCTAGTATAAAATAATGTAGTATACATTTCTTAGAGTGTAGACTTGCTCTCCTGCATGGCTTCGCACGGTGTAAAACAATTCACCAGCGCAGATATTCCAGAGCGTTTAATTCATCATTTAATTAATCATTACCAGTTTCGAAATCAGTATCCTTTAAACCCTCTACATATCGCCTCGAAAAAATCCAAGATCCGGGGCTGACGACTATGTATATGTTTGTTTTTTTTCTATTGTCAGAAAAATGTTTCTTGTTCACTTTTGTTTCGTTACTTTTAGAAACTTAAATCTAAATTTTTGCCTCGCTAATCCGTAAAACCCTATAATCCGACTAAATCTTTCACGATATCTGTTCGAGTTAACGAGGCTTTTCTGTACATAGATAACTTGAAGCCTATAAATCGCAAAGGTGGTGCAAATTCGATTAAAAGATTTGCTATTTGTTGGGTTTAATCTGATTTATCCTAAAATCTAAGCTGACTTTATGTTTTAATGTTTCTCTTAAGATTTTATAATATATTGTCTTTCAGAATAATAACAAACATTTCTATTTGGAAGAGATACAAAGTTGTGATCCGTTTAGAATTTTATAATTAGAATGATTAGAAAGATGTGACTAAAAAAGTTATTTAGGAAGAGTATTCCAAAGTCTCATACACTGGACAGCATAAGATCCCTCTATAACTGTATTGCGAAATTTTAAGGGGTTCAAACATTCAGTCAACATGGAGTCGATAAACGTAACCTTGATTTTCCTAAGATAGTATATCTGCATTCTGCATTCAACCACAGTCGTCGCAGTGTTCCGTAATGTTTACCTAGATTGGAGTGAGTTTGGTACCAGGATTTTATACGTGAGTTAAATACCACACCCAAATTGCGAACCTGTGGCGAAAGTATGGCAAATGTGTTTCACCAAGATAAATAGGGGACAGTATCTGCATTCCTATGGACCCATGAACGAAGGCAATGCACTGATATTTTCGTGGGTTCAACATGAGTACATTTCTGAGCAACCTTTTGTGGATTGTTTCTAAGAGCCTCTCCGAATCTAAATCTCGTTATGACAGTTAATGTCGACAGCAAACAAGCTAAGCTATTATAAGAAACAAAGTAAAGATTGTAATTTGAATTGACTTTTGTAAATAAATGCATTTTTAAATGAGCCTTATTGTCAGGCAACTTGGCTGTGAAAAGTGTTCCCTTTCATAACTCTTTCAAGTATCTAAATTAATTATAAGGGCTTTGTCAGCTTTACGCAAATCTAACTTACGAAGACAACCCAAACCTTGACTTGCTCATCAAGCTAATCCAGACTTAACTGTTATACTACGTAGCTAAGCTCAGTGGCATAGAAATGAAGTGGAACAGAGCTTAGCTCGGAGTAACGTCAGGAGCTGTCATAACAAGATGAAGATGAAGACGAAGGCTTGGATTCGGAAAGACCCTAAGTTATCATTCATGCAGTGCAATCATCTGTAAGACCAATAGGGCAATTAAGATAAATTTGTACGTCGTCAATGTAGATGTGGACACGCACGTCATATCTCAAATGGTGGATGTCATTGATGTATAAGCTTAAAAGTAGAGGATCAAGAATTGATCACTGAGGAATTCCAGTGGAAATTGGGAGAAATTCGGAGTGGGTTTTAGATCCAAGAACCTTTCTCTGTGGCCTCTGAGATAAGAAATCAGCCTCTAAGCCACAAACGCACAGGCGGTGTAGAAAAATTAAATTGGGTGACTAGTTTTCCTAGTAACATTCAGTAATCAAGGAGAATAATAAGAATATCCCGATTATCCGAACATCAAGTTAGAAATTCTTGTGCTTCGCAAGAAAGTATTTTTTCGAAGACCTTGAATAGGAAGCAAAGTAAGCTAATCGGTCGATAGTCAGTGGGACACTCAACTGAGCTCTATGAGTACACATGTAAAATTTCAGACTCTTGGGTCATCGGAAAGTTGGTGAAAATTGTTCGCTAACAAGATCTGACGGACACGAACGAAGTTAAATAAAAAACGGTAAAAAAGAGGACAGTAGTGGTATGTATGCTTGGCCTATATGGGATGGAATAATGCACACGAGCCACCCCTGTGAAAATTGATTGCATTTTAACGGGGTTGTGATGCTATTAAAAAAAGGATTACACGTTCATCTCCTACCTGTATTCTTGCAGCTACCCGTTCTCCGTGATATCTTTGAGGTACGAACCATCCCTTGGTGGAGCCGGTAACGAGCACCGCACCCAACAAAAAGAAGCAAACAAGTGCTGTTATAACAGCTTTAGCACGACCTGATATTACCATAGCCATGATCACATCACCATATCATTAAGCATCTCACGACAGACACAAGAACTTTTTGCAATTATACACAAATTCATAATTACTGCCGGAAATACAATTTCAACTTTGGCCGTGAAGCGAATGTTTGATCGATGGTGTGCCACTCCATCTTCTCTCTGTCTACGGGCAATTTATGTCTCTGCACTTAGCACCGAATCACTAGTGACAAAAGTGTTATAAACTTCTGAACAGCACGCACTTCAAAGACGACAAGTAAATATTATGTCCTTAGCCCGGAGCAATGTGGCATTGACGCAAGTTATCGTGACTTGTATCCGTTCCTGACTGCTTTCCATTTTTATCTCCGCTGAAAGGAACTTGCGATTCCTTTCGAAATCTTGTAATTACATTCTCCTGCTTCCTCTTCCCTTTCCGGATTTCTGAGGATTCTGAGTTATGCGAGGAGTTTTGCGTTTATTTAAACAAAAAAAAAAAAGAAAGAAACCGAACCGTTCTGCGCGACGATGTGTTGATTTATGAAAATTGTTTTTGATATGTTTCGAGGCTTTGGAGTTCAGCGCCCGGATTTCTTTAAATGCGGTGCTAATTAACACAGGGTGGAAACTTAAAGACTTGTGTGCACTAACTGAATGGCATTATGAGAACTGTTCGATGCTTCTTTCGCGACGGAAGAAGTAGTGCCTTGAGGGTGCTCAAATGTAAAAATGTAAGGATGCAGTTAGGGGATGCTTTTAGTTCTTTTTCGTAATTTTGGCAGTGAGTCGTTACTGGGCAATCAAGGTAAACCACTGTGCGTTTGCCCGTTAACTGAACACGTACTTTGCACGTTCGTCCTGTCCGCGGGGGAGTATTGCTTGCTAATCCGCCCTTAGTTCGCACGAAGTATGCCAAGAAGAGCCTGACAGCGCTTATATTTACACTAATAATTCATTATTCCGTATTAAAGTCGCGCAACGGTGCCAACACGTCATGCGACAACGATTAGCGTACCTGTAATCATAATAACAGTCCTTGCGATACCCTTAACCATATTGAAACCGCATAGCCATACACTGAAATAGTCGTCCGGCAAAAAACCCTTGCGCCTAATGAACTAACTCTGATTTATGTGACGAACGAAACCCCAGCGAACTGTGGCGAGTGCAAGACGGGAGGTATCGGTACGCTTAGGTAATTGCACCTCTTTGCTTCATTAAATGTGCACCGACATGCTCTGAACTCCGGCCGCTATTTACGAACTACAGACCGGCTATTACCGACAAATTCTACTTGCAGGGAATTTATAAAACAATATTTTTTGCTTCGTTGTAATTATCCCAGCAGGGTGAGTAGTGGCCCGTCGAACGCGATTCACCGTCCTCACCGGTCGCGACACGATATAAGACTGATTTGCTAAAGAGCTTTCCTAGTTCTCCAGATTGCTATACTTAAAAATCGGATGCTCTTCGACTGCTCCATCAACTACTCTTTTCTGCAACCCACCACAGCCCCCAGGCTCCATCCCTTCCTTCCCCCCTAAACTCTGATATTCTCTGGATTCTGGACTCGAGTTATGCCGAATGTCGCCCTTACAACTTTCACATTTTCCGCAGTACCCACTTAAAGCGCTGGGATCGGCAAAAATACTACAGACGCATGAGCAGTCAATGGACTCGGGAAATCCCCTTTTTCTCCTCGTGTGTACCTAAAGAGCTATTTCTTCTTGACAAGCACCGAACGGGCGCATGTTCCTGAATATACCCACCTATCCTATTTCTCATGGGGTTTGGGCATTTTTCATGCCACAAATAAGTGTTATTATTGGGGTAGTCCTCAAGTTGCGGAAGTGCACTTGTGTTTCAAACCTGAGCGATACCGGCGGCGAAATTGCGGACGACTTTAAAGATTTTTAAATATTTATGATAAAAAGCACATCCAGGCTGAGAAATGGAAACAACTTCCACCGGATTGGGATATGGTGATATTCTGAAAAATAGTTGGAGTCGTTTTACTCATTATTTGAATCAAGGCGCTCGTGCGGGGGGGCCTAATTGAAATAAATTTTTTCCCAGCGCCCAGCTATAGCCTTAAATCCGAATGTACCAAGAAATATCCGTTATGTTTACGCATTTTAGTTTCTTATAAATAAACAAAGATTTGTTCAAACAAATCAATGATGGGATTCGAAAACAGAAAAAAAACATCTTCAACCAACAAAATTTCAATCAATTACGTCGCCTGGTGAAAAAAAGGCGTAAAATATGTTTGTCGGTTTAAAAAAGATTCTCTTTATGTTCAGATCCTATGCCCTTTATGCGGCATAAGCTAAGCTATTATAACAAATTAATAGGTTGCTCGTCTGCCCGCCCCGCCCCTGGGCCTTCCTCCGGCCAGAACCTCTGAAAACTTGTTTATTTTCCTACTAAAAATGATTAGTAGAAGAATTGAGTGTAGTATGCGGTGAAGGTGGTGAAAGGATGAAGGAAAATAACGTTGTAGTAGGTACTGTAACAAAACGTAAATTTAAAAAAAAACATAAAAGTATAAGGGCGTAATGGTATAAGAGTATAACTGTATAAAAGTGTGAAAATGATGCATGCGGGTATTGTGTATGAATGTATTCTTGAATTAATGAGACCACCCAAACTCCGTTGGTTGATAAAGGAAAGGGGTGCAGAAGGGAGGGGGTGTAAAATGAAGAAAAACACTTGTTTACAATAGTATGGAAAAATAGCCCCAGAATTGAGAAAAACGAAAATGAGAAAAAATTTGGAAAAATTGAATACCTACATATTTAGTGGTGAACAAAAAAAATGAAAGGCCATAAAAAGTGATATTTTGCCACGACTCCGAAATACATAAATTGATTTGTTTACCACATAGTAAAAATAGTATTACGAACTAGTGAAAGTGATGTATGTGTGCTTGATGTAATGAGGCCACCAGAGGGGGTGCTATAGGAAGGCGTTGCAACAGGGAGGGCGTGTAAAATTAAGGAATCAAAGTTTAATAATAGTTCAGAAAAATATCTGAAAATTTGGGAAAACGAAAATGTGAAAACATTTGAGAAAAGTGATAAAATATGTTTATCCGTGACAATGAAGAATGTGCATTTTTGGCAAATGGATTATTTATTGGAAGTAGCGTATTGTCGGTGGGCTCAATGGAAGCGCCTTGGAGAGTAGTATTATATAATTACCTATATCACCATTTAATTAATAATAGTTCTACAGTGAAATGGAATAAAGTGTAATAGTGGTAGAAGCTTACTGTTACCGAAAAAAGGATCTGAAAATAATATTATCAAATAGAAAACATGTGGCGCAAACTGGGTGCAAGATTAGTTATGAAAATATCAATAAATAATCGGTTAAGTGGTACAGAAGTTCGATTGGGGCGACACCTACTGGGACAGCACCTAACTATAAACTATTCTCGCAATCTAACTAACATATGCATTGTTTGCTTTTTAGATATCGGACAGCCGCCGGTCTGTGACAATTTAAGTGCAGTGATAGAGTGTTTGTACAGCTTTATGTTAGTTTTGAGGTATGTCGAAATTTTGATTGGTAGCAGTCCGTAACCCTATGTGAATATTTTTTTAATAGCTTGAAAAAATTTCAAATAAACGCCAAGGTGAAACGTGAACTGGCCTTTTTATTATTGTTATAAATTTAACAATCGCGATAAAAAAAATGCCAAAACGTCAGAGTAATTTAGGGCGTATAACCTCTAAAGCTAAACGTTATCGTCTGGCCAGATCTGGTGAAACTGCTTAAGATCGACATGCTCGGCTGGAGAATAATGGGATCAGACGTCACAACGCAGCGCTGGAACTGCACGGCTTCATAACTGTGGAGCTAGGCAAGCGGAGACGTCTGAGAAAAGGAAGGAACGCATTAATAGATTACGTACTAATGAATTCTTTGGTGTTCCTGAACTGATTTAGATAATTCCTTTTTTTATTTAGAAAAACTAGACTTCAGAGTGGCTCCATAAAAATTTGGTCAACACCGGATTCAATGTGACAACCGAAAATTCTCAACTTCAAAGGATTGTTATGGATATACGAGTCGCCTACTGTTTTTGTAGTCGCTGATCTCGAATCTGATATCGAAATTATGCAATTAAAAATGGCGGATCCAACATGGCGACCGAAAATTTTCAATATGAGCGGATTTCCGTGCAAGTTAATATGTAGGGGCTTTTGGGGTAATTTAAATTCTGCTGTTGAAATATGATCTCGGTAATATTTTGGGTTCGGGTGGGAAAACTGATTGTTCATCTCTGCGCATGAAACAGTTTCATGAATTCTTCAACAGTTTTACCGCTCATGAATTAAAATAAAAATTGAAACAGTTTCATTCATTCACCCTATAATTCGACAAAAAAAAGTTTATGTCCCAAAAATTAAATCAAAATTTTTCCAAGAACTAGTGTTGTTACAAAAAAACGGCTCTGGCTGACATTTCATGTAAGAGAGAGCTTAAATAAAATTTTGACATCCAGCAACACACAGAACATGTATGTGCGAATATTACAAGAAAATTAGATTTTCTCTCTCTTTTACATAAAATGTTTGCCAGAGCCGTTTTCTTATCAACACTTGTTCTTGGAAAAATTTTAGTTATTTTTTTTTGGGGAATATTATGATTCGCAAACACAACACCCTTCTTAATGGCTGCGCAAAACTTTATTCTTAAATTTAAGAATCTACCCAGAGCAGATTGTATCCCAGACTCCCAGACCATGTTAATTCGCCCTAATTTTTTGTTTGCGTGATTGCCTCAGTCTCCTGAGGGGCTTGAGTGGGAACAAATCTTAGGACTACAGATGTCTTTCTGTCTCGGCAGTTTATTTTTTTTATCGTTCGGTATTCGTCAAAAATTCAATTTACGTTAGCCCGACAGTACTTCCGCAATATTTTATTAAATGGGCGAACATTAAAGTTATAAACGAGACGCTTGTGTATATGTCGGTCCGTCAAAAGCGAATTTCTCAAGATCTGATAAATATGAATATCACACTCAAATTAAGCATACAGGGTGTCCCGTAAATAGTGGATAACCTGGAAACTGGTGATAGGGCAGCTTATTAGCTATCAAATGAGTACAATATATCTTTATGAAAAGTTTCACGGTTTTCCAGTTACCATCGAGATTCTGCCAACTTGTTTACGTTAAGTTCGCCGGCCATGCAACTCAGTTAGTCCGTGAATGGAAAGCGTTAAGCATGGTGCTCCGGGCCACAGTACTATTTCCGGTATTTTCCACGAATCTGCAAGTCTCGAGTAATGTGTCTTCCGTAGTGTTGCGCCGAATACTTGTCTCGGAAATAATTTTCCAACGAGTTTTCTGTGTGAGTTTTTATTTTATTTCAAGCGGCGCGACAAAAAGAAAATAATATGGCCACAACCACGTTGGGTTTCCCCTCTGTGTCATTCCGTGTGAGTGTAGGTGTTGTGATGTCGTAAGGCGGTTTCAGACGACCCAACACGCAGGGCGTGATTTGTAAGCACCCTACAAATTGTGTCGTTTGTAGGCACGTAGGGCCGATATTTTTATAGCTGTCCCTAGATATGATGGTTGTTCGAGGCAGCTACACAACCACCCAATATCTCGGCTCTCTTTCCTCGCAATTGCATCGTGTTGGTCGTTTGCCAAAATTAAAAGTTGAATATACCGGAAATTATAGTCGACCGCCAATAAATTCCGACAGATCCTTTCGTTTTAGGGCAAATGGAAGGCACCTGAAAAATTTCGTCGAAATCGTTGAGGTGCTCTTTTAGTAAAACTGTTCCTTAAAAAACTCCAAACGCTTTCAATATAAAGCACACGACGTCTGAAATAAAATAAATCTGGCGTTATGTTATTTCAAACGCTCAAAAACGTTTTAATATTGGCCACATCAATTTAAACACTGACACGTTTTGGATAGAATGTTTGGTCGTTTTAAATTAAAATACTTATGTAGATTTGCAGTGTATTAAGCTATCTAGGAAACACACACTGTGAGGGAGTTGGTCCTTCCTGTTACTGCAATTATACTTTCACCTCGGAACCCAGTTACGATGGATGGATTGAACATTTTCTGATTTTTTTGAGTTACTTATGCACATAAGTAAAAAGTTTACCCCTTTAAAGTTTCCGCTAATTACTTTTGTGATATGGAAATTCGTCTGTCCCCCCGGTATAGAGGTTTAGAGTGCATCACGAAAATGTGTCACACTCTGAGGACCTATATCTCCTTAAATAATAAACATAGAATAATGATTCAAAGGCGATAAAAAGCATATGTAGTACCATTTATTACAAAATCCCTTCACCTTTCAAATCTTAAATACGGTAGCATAAGAACCATAAAATTAGTCGAAACTCCATATGAACTGTCTATATATCCTTCAACCACTCCTAAACGCTTGCTTTCATTCTTTTGATTTTTTGCGAGAAAGTATTTCACATATAAACTTAACATGGGCTCCAATCACTTTAGGGTGACAAAATGGCGCATCCAATATGGCGACCGTAAAGTTTCAACTTCCACGGTATTCAATGAAAATGGGTAATTTTAAGTTTTCGGGGTAGCTGATTTCCAATATGTCCTCAATATTTGGAAATTCAAAATGGCGGATCTAATATGGCTATTAAATTTTTCAACTTCAACGGATTTCCGTGTAATTTTAAAGATGCTTATAAAATATCGAAATTCTAAACAGCGAAAGATCTCAGCGTAAACGAATTTTCATGAAAATTGGTTCTAAATAAGTTAAATATACTTTAAAACGTTTCAAAATCAAGGTACGTAACTCAAAAGCCCAGCGTAAAATGGATGTAGCATTAAAAATATTACATCATTATATTACAAACTTATAGAATCGTTAGGCCAATATATCTTAAATAAGCACAACAAATTGAGACAAGATTGAATATGAATAATAAGTTATCAAACGACAAACGTTTATTATTTTACACGCAACGCGAGTATATATAACACTTCGGAACTGGTCGTAAAAGAAACAAAAATTGAAGCAATGGGTTCTCAATTGCTGCCCTTATTAAAAAATGCTATTTGAAATATTTAAGGAAAAATCTATTATTGAATTGAATTTTGAAAACCGCTAGCGATCTTTGAAACGAAAATGATGTTGACGCGGAGAAAATTCGGGGAATGAACTGCTGTAGAACTGAAAATATTGAAGTTAGAGAGGTACAAGTTTTTAAAAATAAAGGTTAATATTTCTTAATTAAGGGCTACAAATTTGATCAAGATTGAATAATTGATGACGAATATATTTTTAAAACTCCACTGTTATAACGCCTGTTCTCTACCATCTTCAAAATACTGAAAAGCAAAGCGTTTGCCCTTTGAAACCTTCCGCTAATAATTTTTTTTAAGGATGCTTCCATAAAAATAACAATAATTCACTAGTACCAGTTAGAATGAACCAACAGCTTCTGAAAATTTATTGAAATTTATTTTTTGTCCATGTAAAGTTGGGTGTGGCTCTGCTTGTGGATGTAGAAGTGGCTTAAATTGTTCGACAGCATGTTTACATTGTAAATGAGTTAGTTGCTTAAATGTTCCATCATTGATATTTATGAATGAGATCGAAAATGAAAACGTTGGAGACAATTAATATACGAATTATTTAACGATTTTTTCATTTATTCTGTTTTTGGAATTTCAGCCATTTTTAAATTATTTATATTATAGCAAGTTTTATATTTTCATAAATTTTGTATAAACAACCTCAAAAACTAAAACAGTTATTATTTTCTTAAAATAAATATTTAAAAATTCCGATAATTGTATTTTTTTTTTTGAAATTTCTAGAAATTTTGATTTTTTGCTTGAATTTACGGATTTTAAAAATTGCGGTAATTTTTAATGTGTAAACTTTTTAGTTTACAGTATTAGAAATCCAAAAGAAATCATTCAAATCCATTCATTATACCCTGGGTTCCGTAATTTTTCATTTACAATGACTAATTCCACTGGACTATTAAATTTTGAAAAAACGGTTCGAGTAGGAGCATGTGATTGAACTCAACTGGAAGCTGAAATCTCGACTTTAAGAAAAAAATAGGTTGGCTTTTGCGACCCTCTCCATTTTTGAGGTTAGGGAAAAAATAAGTGGTCACCGAACAAAAATAACACTGAGTTTGTTTTGCAGTGACCCCGAAAATACGTACGAGACCTAGTTTGGTCTGCTCCATATGAAAAAAAGGCCTTGGTGCTACTCTTTTGCTTGAAACTATAAAGATTAAAAAATAAATTTCCATAAAATTATTAAAAATAATTAAATTCCCCAGATATGCTTCTAAATTAGTTCTAATCAAACTTAATAAAATCCCTTCAATCAGTGGTTTAAATACAGCTAATACCTACATATCAGTTTTGGCAATTCCAATAAAATGCAACGAGCAATTTGATATACTTAGAGAATAGGCAACCTACAATTTGGATCAGATTAAGCGAAACCCCAAAGTGGTGTATTTACAAGCTGGTGGTTGCAAACTACGCGACGCGTGCCAGAGTCCCAAAGTAAGCTGAGGATATCTACTTACGGAGAGGCTCTATGTTAAGACAGATTTCGTTCGGCTCGATAATCGCTTCTGAGCTGGGCTGTTAAGTCGAGTATGTACATTAAGCCCGTGCCGGGGAATTTGTTTCAGGTAAAAAATGGGCTAAGGCTTGCGGGGCTAAAGTGCAAAAGACTTTTTATGTAAACACATTTAAATTTGGGAAAAATAGCGATATGCTTCAGGTGCTTACTTACAAGGAGGTGAGTCGAGTCGAGTCGTGCTCGCCGTCGCGGAGCATGCCTTAGCATCGCGGGAGTTCATTAATTATTATGTCAATCAGGAAGGGTTTATGCTCTGCAATATTTCGGGCGTATCCGCAGGAAGTAGGCTGTGTATTCAAGCAAAAATTTGTTCATGACATTAATCCTGGTAGACAGCAATGCCAGAGTTTTGTAATTTTGCTGATGTTAAATTGTAGATTGCTCCGGGACGATTAAGGGGCGGAGGTGAGTACAACCTTTTGTCGCTCCGGCTGCCATTCTTCTAGCGATTGAAATTAATAATATCTCTCTTGGCAAATGATTAGGGAATAATGTCGGTGCAATCGGAAAAAATTTCATCATTTAACAAGGTCGTTATCGTAATTTAAGTTCCCAAAAAAGGTTGAAATTTGATTTAGAAATTGTGTCTCAAGGGATAAATTTTACTCGGTTGAATTAGCCACCCAGTGTTTTACCATGGATAGATTCTGGCCCTGAAGCTCAATTCTTTGAATTTTCAGTTTGGATGCCTACTGTCGCCTAATCTTACTAAGACAACTCCCTAACGAATATCTCAATCCAATCTATGTGACTCAGTGAGGGAGCAAATTGGAAGTTCAGCTCATCGAGCAGGAGGACGTTACAGTGGCGAGGTGAAAACATAGGCTAGAGGACCTAGGGAAAACTACACGACTACCTCAAAGAAAGTATGTTTTTTTGCAGCTTTACTAAATAAGAATTTATCTCACGTACAAGTGGCTGAGCTTTCTCTCAGATTTATTTTCATAGGAACAAATTTGGATATGAAAATGGACATCTACCTGTTCTTTGTCTATGGTTTTACCATATTTGAGATAATCCGGGATAAATAAATATGTAGTTAATTCGATCAAAACGTAACATCCAACTGCTCTGAAAAGAAAAACATGTCGAATTGATTTTTTCGAGACCTGAGTGTTTCGTCTGAAGACAGAGCCAGCCAGAACAACATAACCCACCTTAGGGCGATAACCGTATACGTACTAGGTTTTTCTTTTTTTAAATGAAGCGGGCGACCCCATTATGGGGTGGGCACTGCAACCTGAAAGATCTTTTGTGCCAACAACCCCGCGGAAAGGAAATCTAAGTGTGCGGATAAAGAGCCATAGTGGCCAATTTACTCCGTGGTATTTGAACAAGTGATCTCAGCAGTCCGGCAAGCACATATCGCTCCGAGCTACCGGGTGCACAAAAATTAGATCACCACCGTTTCTAATTCGCTCAAGACGATATATGTATGTACCATACATTTGACCAAAGTTATCCCACTAATATTATAAACGTAAAAATTATTGCAAATATTTAGATGTTTGTTACAAATAAACGGCTACTACGATGGCCTAATTTTCTTTGCACAATGGTTTAAATATTCCAGCTTAACATATAGGCTATTTACTTTGATAAAGTATAAGGTTTCAAAGTGGCGGCTCTAAGATGGCTACCGAAAAGTTTAAACTTCGGCATTGATCAACATAGAGATTTTTTGAGGATGCTGAATTCGAATCTGTCATCACAATGCTCAAATTTAAAATGACGGATCTAATATGGCGACCGAAAAAATTACACTTCAAGCGACTTCCATCAAAATCATCACAACGGGGTCTTCGGGGTCACTTATCTCGAATCTAGCCTCGAAAATTAGAAATTAAAGATGGCGGGTCTAATGTCACGACCAGAAATCTTTAACTTGAACGGATTTCCGTGTAAATTATAATAATATACAAGGATTTTTGGTTTTTTCATAAGTGCATATGTTAACTTCCACGAAACTATTATAAAAACCAAAAATATGTTTTTAAAATGTTCGCCTGCCTGTTTGTCCGGACTAATCTCAGGAATGGCTGAACCGATTTCAACGGAACTATCACTTAAAGAAAGATTAGTTTGTCGGGCACTTCTTACCCCGGGAATGCTCTAGGTTCCCGCATGAAAAATTAAGAGCAAAGTGCCCACTGCACAAAACAATTTCATTTACAAGTACGGAAAACCCCAGACAAGCCCAGGTAACTCAGCTAGTAAACATATAACAGTATATCTTACTTTAGTCGTAGAACAACAACAACATAAAAATTCAATAATTAACATTTAAGTCAGTGAAAGTGCAAAGTTAGGGTTTCAACAAAATACGATCATTTTTTACACTTTATAATATTCGTTTCGATGGATGTAGAACCGGTGACGCAAATTCAAGCCCCGGTCGGTGATGAACACTTTATTTCCGATTTTTGATGGCTCGCTAGTTTGGCTAGCAAAATTCGTAACATTGGTGCCAGGTGTGGGGTGAAGGCTCTGGATACAGGGCGGTCCCACTTCCTGACCAGATCTTTATTTATGGCCGACAAAGACACCGATTATTAGCAGTTAGAATGAGGACTTCCTTCCTATGCGTTACAGCTCACTGCGCTGACCACACTTCTTTATGCACACACTGCGATGAAGAGTAGTCAAGAGTCAGCTCGCTGAGCCACTTTCATCAGTGATATACGCTGTGTATTGCACATATTCTTAACGCAAACGCCAAATTTATGCATTGAAGTTATCACAGTGATCGACACACATGTCTTCTATAGTTTGTCACTTTTCAATTTTGCCCCCTTACACCAGCTCAGAAATTCAAAACTGTTGAAGTGATATCAAATTGTACAAAATTCAAATTTAATATAATTTAGCATCGTACAAATTTCGAATTTTCCCTATATTTTTGTTGGCCTCCGTAGCGTTCTGTTGTTAGTTCAAATTAATTCAACTTACTAATAGTGAAGTAGTTTTGCCTTTTATCGACCAGATTCTAATGCAAGGTGAAAGGGTGTGCAGATTTCAATTAAATCTTTGGGCACGGTAGTACCCCCGCCAAGTCGAGCAAACAAGGCCGTACTACCTTTTCCGGAAGCAACTCAGGGCATTGTTTGTTTCAAATCTTGCAATCGATTTCTCGACAACTTCTACTCGACCGATTTCGATGAAACTTTGCATACGTATTCAATCTGCAGGACAATATGATATAGTATATTCAATTTTATGGCACATCCAATACGGCGGTCACCATGAAATGGCGGATTATCATTACGTCTACAACCTCCCGACATGAGTATCAAATGAAAGCCTTAGACGAGTAGTATGCGATAAGCTATGTAACGTCATTGTAAATCTAATATGGCGGCCACTACAAAATCGCGGATTGCCTTTTTTTTTACAACATACATGGGTATCAAATGAAAGGGTGTTCCGAGTAGAACGCAATAAAGTTTGCGCTGCCATTTTAAGTCCAATATGGCGGCCGATACGAAATGGTAGTTCGAAAGATATTAAATCCGAGGATCTTAAGTAAACTTTAGTCCACAATAGACATATTCCTATCCTTATATTCACTGATTATATAGATAAACACATAGTCAGACACTTCAATAATAAATGTATACGTAGTGCATTTTGAAATGGCGAAGTCACGAATTTTTTTAAATTATTATGTAGAGACTTGGAACGATCTGTGAATGAGTGTTACAGTTCGTAGTAGTGTGTCCACCCGGGTTACAGCCGGAGTAGTTTTTAACTGGTTTTCGGTTAAAAAAGATATTTTGGTATAGTGAATAGAAAATTTAAGGGTCTTGTAAATCTGTTTAAAAATTCAATATCAAGCGCGCATAGGTGGAAAATAGCTATATATATATAATGTTCAATGATAGAGTGACTATAATCACTGTGCAAGTATAGCACTGTGTTGCAATTAATTGTACAGAAAACATAGTAGTTAATTGAGGAAAATTTTAGAAAAGTAGGTTGAGATTTTTAAGGAGTGAATTTTAAGAAAAATTTGTTTCAGTCTTTGGAATATTGCGAGTAGCGAAGGAACAATCCCGCACTAAAATAAATATTTAAAAAGTATCAAGTGGTTTTTTAAAACTTATTCAATAAATTGTGGCGAGAAAAATATCCTCTACCACAGTAGGAATAAACTTGGCTCTACAAGAGATCTCACAACTTTTTTAGAGTGAAAGGTCGCAAAACTTGGCTATATTTTTCTCGTGAAATGTTTTTGATTGGATTTTTGCTTCCCCGATTCGTTTGGTTCACTTCTCACAGATTGTATTAAAATTTTTTTCTAAATTACGAAAACATATAACATAGAGATGAGTACAAGCCAAATAGGAACGCGGGGTGCAGCCAGTAGGAGACACAAACGCTACGAAGCTTACCAACCAAGCGACCCAAAAATTGTCGAACAGGTTCAGCCTAACAATCTTGACAGGCACGCACTGCAAGCCCCTGATGCGATGCATATTTTGCACTTACTGCACCTTTTCACATACAAACATATGAATTTTGTAAGTCAAAAGGTGAGCCAGTGAAAAGAGCACTTAAGCATTAAAGAGCGAACTCATTAACAAATACATGAGCATTTTTTAAAACAAGGGCAATAAGTAATAATGCTCCCTTTCATTCTTATTCGTTAATTTTTAAAATTTCAATTCTCAGCATTTTCGACAGAACAATTTGTTAGGATATCCGTAAGATAATATCAAAAGTACTTACCTCGAAGTGTCCCTTATTGATTGGTCCGGCCTGTGCCAAATACAGCGTGGAAGCTGAATCAAAGAAAAGCTCAACAGGTTCTCGTTTTACTGTAATTTCCTTGATTTGCATGCAGTTGTGGTGAAATCTGACTTTATTGCTGTACACTTGAAATGCGACTATCGTCCACTTCTTATTATAATCAATTTCGAACGAGGCCAGCTTCTTGCTTATTGAGTGTATGCTGGCGTCGGTGTACAGCAGGGTCACATTCCACTTGTCTTTAATTGCTGGTGACAAGTGAATGCCTAACTGAACGACTGTGTCCAATGGATTCACCACACTAAACAAATAGCCACCCTTGCGCACCTCGGTTTTAAAAATAGCCACTACAGCAAATTCGTACAGTTTTTCAGGCAATATGATGCGATATGGAGATTTCACGTTGGCGTCTGCTTCAAATCTGTACGCTGGAAAGTTATCTGCCCCTGGAACAAAACTCACTCCATCGTCCATTGGAATTATGATTGCATCCAGCAAATTAAAGTCCATATAGGCATCTGAAACACAAAATTAAATTGCATAAGTACCTACATAATTTTGTAATCATATCGATAGACTAATGAGACTGTTAATGCGCAATAAATTCCATTCGAGTGGAGTCACTCTGATTACACTTATCGGCAAGGACTTATCCCTGAAATATTTTTGTACTGTTGTACATTATGGGTGATAATGTTGTCGTGTAACCGTAAATTCAACTCAAATCAGCATTCATAGGGCAAAAGCACTCCTCAATTAGGCAATTGAACGGGACAAGTACGTAAGTATCTGAACATCATCCACGTAGAGATGAATTCATACATCACTAACTACATCAGAGAGGTCATTTATATAGAGGCAAACAAATAGTAGTCCCAGAATTGAGCCTTGTGGTACTCCACAACAAATAGGCGCCAAATTAGAAACATTATTATTAAGTCTCAGTTTTACGGATATGAACAAAAACGATATAAGTGAGAAGTTTACTCAACAAGTTAAAATAGTCAACAGTATCAAAGGCTTGAAATGAACTTGGTAACAGTAACTTGGTTATTATCCACAGCTTCATGCTAATCGGTTATCACGAGTGTAATCCAGCCACTTAGCCAGCAGAAAATACTAATAGGTCTAACGTCACACGAACAGATGTTTTGGGTATCGGTGTTACAGTTGCTTGCTCTCATAAAGCAGAAAACTGGGAAGTATTTAGGCAGTGGATCATCACATGAGATAAAACTTAATTAGACCATGTAATATATTTTTTATAAACCCAGGGGATATTCGACTTAAGGGGGTCCTCTAGTTTCTCGGCTGTTTTTTTATGGCTTTTTCAATAATTTTTTACGAGCAAACCATCGAATTAATCAATCTCATTGTTTTTGCATAATCTTTATTAACATTTAGGTAAGCTATATAAATTTTTTGAAGTCAAAATATGTAATAGAATAAAAGTAATAGTGGCCGACAGGAAGACATCAAGAAAAAAAGATGCTTAACGGTTAGCAAGATTGCGGGTGTTCTGCTTATCAGAAATCAAAAAACCAAACGGCATTATAATCTTCATATTTAAGACTAGCGATTGAACTAGAATGAATTCTAAATTGCAAAAATTGACTTTTTTATACATATTTGAAAATTACATTCCATTTTTTACTCATTTTTTCTTAAGTTTTTCGCTCGTAGAAAAAAAACTATCGAAGCAATCATGATAATCCTAGTTCAATCGCTGGCTTATAACATATTAAAGATGCTGTATAAATTTGAACAAAATCGGTGCAGTAGTTTCTGAAATATCGTGCTAACCGTTTCGAAAAATGGTGTTTCGAGAAAAACGCGTTTGAAAGTTCGCGCATGTGATTTATACTATTGTTATTTACGTATACCTGCTCCGTTCCAGGGCCGTAACTTGTGAACCACTTTGAATATCGAAAAATCCTTTGGCACACATTTTCTACACATGTTGTAAATGTGATTTATGAAAAAAAAAAAATATATTTTTTTGATTCGAGAAACTAGAGGACCCCCTTAATGGACTGAACTGCAAAAATAACTTCGCTCTCATCAACACACCAAAAAGCAAAAACTTGACTAGAAACGATTTTTTGGTTAAGGGATGTAGTGGGTGTTATAGCGCAGTTGGCCAGGAATGATCGATTAAGCAAGTCAGGGTTACGATTAGTGGAAGATTCTTCTTTGCCATATATTCCAAGCTTCCGAATATCATCCAATAATTTTTTTGGTGCTAGATCATTACACAGGAAGCTCGCTTAGCAGATTGGACCATGCTGTCTACTTCACTACTTTTTTATACCTAATGATAATACACATTCAGATCGTGTAGATTTGTAGCGTTATTGCAAAAGGTTTCTATCAGCCATTGCGTTGTGGATTTCTTTTGAGTACCACGGGAATCTACCACTTTTAACAGCCTTAATACGAACAGGAAAGTGTTTATATTTCATCTCGCTTCCTGATGATCTGTGATGGTTTAACGTAATACGCTAATTCTTATCATGGCTAATAAACTTTGTGGAAAGTGTAACGAACTGTGTGATAAGAAAGCGGTTAAATGCTTTAACTGCAATCGCACTTTCCATAAAAAATTGCACTTCATCCTTTAAATTTTTGGCGTTAAAAAAATTTAATATTTACGGACCTGATGGTTGCTACACTCGCAAGTATCAAGGAGGATCAATAATGACATGGGCTGGATTCGGGCATAAAGGAAATACATCTATCCTTCCTATATTATTTCACTAAGGGTCGAGATCAGTGTGGTACCAAAAATAAGGACACATTACACAGAAACCATATGGCACAGTTTTGGAACCCTCAGATTACCGTTCTTCACCGAAACGAATAAAACTCACATTATATTGCTCCACAATTAAATAAAGCCGAGTTAAACTGCAAGAGATTGTCCTTTGATGGGTAATCGGGGTGTTGATTTCGAATCTGTCATCAAAATTTCCAAATTTAAGATGGCGGATCCAATATGGCGACCGAAAAGGTTCAACTTCAAGTGATTGCATTTTAAAGACTTGAAAAGAATATTTTAAAATTTCTTAATTGCTGTTCCTTTCATTTCGATCAACTATTTACTATTCGCCCACAACCGGCTACCGCACCTACGACCTCTTTAGTTGCTGCGATTTCATGCGAAATGGATTCAAAATTACACGTACATTTCCTGGACAATGTCTTCATAAATTTTTTTAACGATACCCATGGTGAAACTTAGACTTTTCAGGAGGAAAATGCTCCTATACATGTTATACTATCGATTTTTTTGATTAAAGAAAAATAAAATGTTTTATGAAGAATGAGATAAAATTAATGGTATTGCAGTCCTTAATAAATTCAATGCTACACCGCTTAAATAACGTTGTTATTAACATAGGAGGCTACACAAATTATAAAAAGATCTTTACTTTACAGTTTCTTTTATTTGTGCATTGAATTTAAGTCTGCACAAATAATTATTTCCTTCAGAATGATAAACTATTAATGTATTAAATAAAAAGCAATAGAAGAAAAAAAAAATAAAAAAATTGTTATTTCCCTTTTAATATCACTATTTCAGGTCCATAAATAATTTAGAGAAATTTACTTTTTATTTCGCAAGAAATCAAAAATATACGTATGCACATATAATTATTTCGCAGGGTGTAGTTTGACGTTCAGCACCAGCAGTATCACGGTTCCCACTAGGTACTGCTTGTGGCCCGCCGCTTTGCAAGTCGAGTTTCATATTTAGTCTCTTCATTCGTGGTGCTAGTTGAACGAAAAGAAGAACCTTCGTTATAAAATCTTCCGCTAGATTTTATTGCAGATCATAAACCCATCAGAGTCGATATCTAGATCATAGATAAATAAATATAAGGAACAAGCAAAACACAACCAAAATTTCTGAGAGCTCCACAACGATATCTCCGCATGTACGACGGCAACCGGCAAACTCGATGGAGGAGAAGTCGAGTTGTTCAGCGCAACCTGCTTTTTGTGTGCTGTGCAGGGAGAATTCAGTGAAAGAAGACTAAAAAAACAAGGCAACTGAGGGTTTGTACGATTACCGCGCTGCCTTCCTTGAGCATAGGGTGAACTGACGGCAATAAACCAAGAAATGATGTTGGCAAAGGGATACACGCGTGAAACCTCTTATAGGTAATTGGGGGATCTGCTACTGCAATTGTTCGATACTTTACAAGTATGATATGAAAGGGTTTTAAGAGTAAACTCCGATAAACTATGTGACATCATTCTAAATCCAAAATGGCGGACCCCCCAAGGTGGCGAATCATCGCTTTCATTACAACCCCCATGACAAGGATATCAAATAAAAGGTTTTGACGAACAAAATACGGTGATATATGTGTGTCACATACAATATCCCTCATGACATTCATAGCAATCAAAGGATTTGACGAGCAGAATACGTTAAGCTATGTGACGTCACTACCATACAAAGACAATATCTGGACGTAGATATAAAACAATTATCGTAGTATTATGAAAAATTACTAATTATGAGTACGAGCTGCCAGTTTCTCACTCTACATATTATCTAGTCCCAGAGTTATAAATGAAAAGAAAATATTATTTTATTTTTATTTATTAATAATATTTCTTTGAGGTCTTTTTCGAAATTCACCTTGCATAGCACACATAAACCAGGCCGCGCTGAACAACTCGATTTCTCCTGCGTCGAGCTCGTCGGTTGTCGTCGCATATGTGGAGGTATCTCTGTGGAGTTCTCAGAAATTTTGATCGCATCCTGCTAATTCGAAGTGGATAATCGTTATATTTATTTGTCTATGTTAGGATATAATTCACGTTCACGTTTAATACTTCAGCGATTTCGTACACTGCTATAATTCAGAATTCAAGAATAAAGTCCAAAACACGTCTAGTCACTATACGAGAGCCACTCTACGAATGATAACTATGAAGTGAAGCAATCAATGCGCCCGCATTTACACAATTCAACCCAAACAAGATGGATTTCCCGATAAGGATTACATTTACTTTAAAGTATGTTTCAAGTTTCCTAATTAAATTGTTCGCGTCTTGCAAAAGATTCAAGTCACAAAATTGAAACATCTCATTTGAAAGAAGAAGTCTAGAAAATTCATTTTTTAATCATGCATCATATTATGAGTGTCTTCTGGTAAACTAGCAACGGATATGCAAGAGTAGACGGGAACTTTAAACCGACTGCAATTATATCACTGTGTGCCATTTTTTGGAAATTATTACCATTCCATGTAACTGTCTGGCACACTGTATGTGTGCCATAATTAATAATAATAAGGCAGTGTTCCCGAGTTAACTGTAAAATTAGACCTAAAATTGCAAACGACCAATTAGCACTTCACATTTTCCAACAAGGATCAGTTTTACCTCTCCTGCGATTTACTTTCCTTCACTTTATTAATGCAATTACAAAAGCTTCAGTTTAATTAAAGGTAAGAAGCAAATACCAAATGTAATAGCGAATTCCATGCAATAATCAAGGATGCGCAAAACTTTTGCTTAAGAACTTGCCGGGAATTGCAATTTCAAATATTTTAGTCTAATCACGACAAGAAAGCGAAGGTCTCCAGCATCGTTAATTAAAGAAAATAGAAGAGGTAACAAGCTCTGCCGGCTCCTGTTTGGAGCCTTTTAACGCTATAAAGTAGTTATCTAACAGGAGTTGTGAAATCTGAACGTGAACTGGAATTGTTGAAGTTTTGCGGGCTTGTGCATCTGAAAAACGACGGAGCTGGTAAGGAATGCGATTAAATTTGCGGAAAGAACAACTCACCCAGAACTTCATCCATGTCGATACGTAAACAATAGTTAGGAGAAGTTGAAAAGTGGATTTAAAATTGGCCAGAAATAATTGTTGTCATTCGCATTTCACCGAGTTGAGAATGTGTTCTACTACACATCGAAAACTTTCAAATGACTACTAAGCCAAGTATCTGGGGTGGGTAAATACACCGGAAGCATGCCTTGGAATTTTAAATGCTAAAATAGGGAAAAACTTAATCCATCAATTACACTGGTCAACAAGAAAAGGCAGAACGATTGAAAAGTACTTTTAATAGGATTTTTTTCTGTAGACTATAAGAATGGGCAAGCTACGCTTCTCCGGTTCGGCTTTATCAGAATTTTAAAAGTCTTTAAGAAATCAGCGAAGTCGTATAGCAAAATTCCTACTTGGTCTGTGACACATACAAAAGCAAGTTGCTGCTATAGCAACTTGAATTAAGAAAGTGAAAGTGAAGAGTGGTTTCAATGTCGTACATTATTAAAAATTACATCTACAGCACAATGACAGTGACTGTATTCACTCAGAAAAAACCCGCTGTTGAAAGCAAAAGTTTTCGCATTTGATTTTACAAAATGTAAAAGTTCTTAAATAAAAAAAAAATTATTTAAGAACAGATTTGTTGATTTCTAAAATTTTTCTGTAGTTAATGAATGTAGGCATTATTTTAGTACTTAAAGGTGTTCTGATATTAACAGTAAAACTTTTGCTAACAACAATAAAAGTTTTTAATTAAACAGTCACATCTTTGAAATTGAGTCAGTTCGTCTTTCATATAGCGGATTTATTGTGACCACAAAAACTTTTTTATTATTATGTCTGCCACTCAAAACTGTTGAACAAACTGTCCCATTGCTTTAACTTTTCCCAAAGTGCTGTTTCGCTGATTGGCAACTACTTGAGCCAACGATCTCAAAGGGTTGCGCTGGGCGAGAAGTATTCTAGCCTAATCCAGCTTCATAGTGGCGTACCCCAGGGCTCTATTCTGGCTCCTTTACTTTTCTCAATATTCATCAACGACTTTTCGAGTGTCACCAACGATTTCAATATCCATCTATATATGCAGACGATGTACAAGTTTACCTCAGTGGCCCACTCATACTTATTGAGGAGTACACAGCACGATTAAATTCTGATCTGAACCGTATACTGGACTGGGCTTCGACCAAGAGTCTCTTAACCCGCGTAAATCCCCCAGTGCATCGCTTTCTCTTCTGCTGCTTTGGATTTAACACCGTTGCATCCTATCTACTTAAATGGTCTTCTAGGCATTTCGTTGAATTGCAGCATGAAGTGCTTTGATTATATTGGGGCCCATCTGGCGAAAATTTACTCAACCCTCCGTCGACTTTGGCTATCTGCTGGTATCCTACGTCCGGAAATCCGCGGTGACCTTGTTAAGTCGTATTTCTGTGTGCTTGCGAAGGTTGAATGTTGCATTCAATGACTGTACTAGGTTTGTTATTGGGCTGCGCAGCTTTGAGCACATTTCACATCTTAAGGAATCTATCCTTGGCTGCTCGATCAATAAATATCTCGAAAAACGAACCTTAATATTTTTGCATAAACTGTTGTACGATGCATCACAACCCTTTTATTTAAATGATTTAATTGTACCCCTGCATTCCCCCCGAGGTATCAATTTTCGTGTGCAACGATTCCTTACTAAGGTTTACGAGGTATCCTACATTGTTCAGGTGGTTCGAATTTGGAACGATTTCATCATGACACGTTTCACTTTGATCCAACGCTTAAAAATTGTCCAAAATGATTACGCAAATTCGCATTCTCTTGTCGGTACTGTAAGAGCGCTTTGTGCAAAAAACGGTCGTCATAATGCTCCTTCTGAGCGCGCTATAAGACGCATAATAACAAAGTTTGAAAGTGAATTCACTCTTCATGATACAAAGGTACCTGTGAGATAAAGAACTGCCCGAAGTGAACAAAATATTGCCGCCATTCGAGCCAGTGTTCGTGAAAACTCAAATGCGTCTGTTCCGCGCCGTTCTCAAGAGTTGGGGCTCTCCAGGATGACAACCTGGCGAATTTTGCGATTGGATTTGGGTCTACATCCTTATAAGATGGTATTGGCACAATAACTCAAGCCAACCGACCATCACATTCGTCGTCAGTTCGCTGAAAGTCACTGGAAATGTTGGAAGCCCACGGCGATTTTCATCGCAAAATCATCTTTTCAGATTAGGCTCATTGCTGGCTCAATGGATTCGTCAACAAACAAAAATGCGGCTATTGGAGTGAGTCAAATCCACATCCACAAGTGGTTCATGAATTACCATTGCATCCACAAAAATTGACCGTTTGGTGTGGATCATGGTATGGCGGAATCATCGGACCTTGTTTCTTTCGAAATGAGGCAGGAGATGCCGTTACCATTAATAGCAACCGCTGTAACACGATGTTGACTGATTTTTTTTCCGGAATTTGATGAAATTGATGCGGACGACCTTTATTTCCAACAAGCCGGTGCACGGCCTCACACTTCCCGACTTAACATGGACTTGTTGGGCGGTAAGTTCGGTGAGTCGTTCATTTCCAGAAATGGTCCCATCGCTTGGTCGCCTAGATCGTGTGATCTAACGCCTTTAGATTATTTCCTTTGGGGCCACATTAAGTTGGAAGTTTACAGCAACCATCCTAAAACTCTTGAGGTATTGGAAGCCAATATTCGTCAAGCCATAGCTGAGATACCGGCCGAAATGTTGCACAGAGTCATCGCAAATTGGCGTAAGCGGATGAA
Organism: Neoitamus cyanurus; assembly: GCA_947538895.1. Classification (NCBI taxonomy): domain Eukaryota; kingdom Metazoa; phylum Arthropoda; class Insecta; order Diptera; family Asilidae; genus Neoitamus; species Neoitamus cyanurus. The sequence goes on from OX384540.1 coordinate 4,414,218, forward strand.
CGTGTGCAAGCCGTTGTGTGCTGTGTGGAGCCGCGGTGGCCTTTGGGCGATATTTTAATCAACTCATAAATGGCATAACATTATCTTTCAACTAAAGCAACCAGCACCGTTTGAGCTTGAAAATTGTGTATTTTATTCAAATTTAAAGTTCGGAAGTTCTTATTGGGACACCCTATACATACATTCCTACCCAATTCTAATTGGACCTGTTGCCCCTCCCTCGGCTCCCCGTGAGAGTAATGGCAAAAGTCGTAACTTACAAAGTTGTAGTGCCCCAAACGCTCTCTACGTTGGTACCTTCACTTTTGTCGTAACTTTAATAGAAGGCGAGAAAATTGAAAAACAATTTTGTCTTTTTCAGATCCAGACCGGTACTACTAAGAAAATGCCATTAAGTTATTAAGCAGCGTTTGGAAAAGTTCACACAATGAAAAAAAATAGAACCTAAATGAATCAGTACCGTCAGAAAACAAAAGTCAAAATTCCTGTTAGCAATTCATTTCTTAAGCTGTTATCTACCAAAAAAGAAAACAGATGTGCATTGATTTAAGTGATGTCTGCGTCAATAAAACGGGAAGATATTTGCGGCTCAAGATCGCATTAAAATCCCATTTGTATTTGATTAAATACTGCAATACATCGGAACTATGAATTCTGTCTCTCTTCCCGTGCATCGCCCTCAAAGTACTGTACTGTGGTTACAAGAGCCGGCACAAACAAATATGAGTTAGCTGTCGTCGTTACAATTTTCAATAATTTGGGAAAAAAATTTATAATGAATGAAAATAAGTTTCAGAAGTACAGAGCATCACAGTGCCTACTTATAGGAGGTATTTTAAATAAGCTTTCCGCTTCTTGGAAACAAACCAAGGAAGCAAGCAAGAACTTTCATGGCACAGCGGGCACTCGGGAAATGATTGACAGGCTGAAAATGACAAAAAAAATATTTGAAGATGACACTGCCGGAATCATAACAACTTTATGCGGTAATAAAATTGAAACACAAAGAAGAACGGTGAACAAAATAGGTCACTCAGAAATAGACATACAAATAGACAACAGGCACTTGTACCGGTTAGCCACCGCGTCCAGTAGACACACGCGGATGCAGATATGAAATATTAATATACGTTGTAGTTATTATATATATGGATATATTTCATTTCACAATTTGCGATTGTACAGCCTGATTTTTTTATTCGTTTTGATATTTGGCGCGAAAAAAAAATTTGAAAATAATAATTGCGAAACAACTATATAGCTTTTTGAATTCGAGTAAATAGTTACAAAAGATATATAAAATTCTACAATGTGCAGAAGAGCTTTATGTTGAACATGTCTTGTATTAATGGGATGGGATTTAATCATGGCAGTTTGATGCATTTGTCTAAAAATATTAAATTTCAAGTCCCCATTTCTACTATTTCTCTTATCTACGGAATCACTGCATGTGTTTAAAACTGGAGTAGGAACTGTACTAAATGAAGATATTCCAAAAGCTATCAGACCTTTTATTTCTACTGATCTCTATAAATAACTGGACAGTGGATAGAGGAGATGGGGTTGTGTCTCTTAGAAAGCATCGGCGGGCATGCTGATGGGGAGGTACTTGCCCGATCACGCCTTACCAGCATTCCCGACATTCATCAATTTATTTATATTTTCTGGACTAGCCATGTTTAAAGTTAATAATAAAATTGCACAGTTGCCTGGCGAAAAGGACTGCAGCTAATTTATATATGTAGACGTATTTCACATATCACAACAACGAAACTGTCAATGAAAGTCCACCATACCGACGAATCACGCATGTGCCCCCACCGTCAATCGTCTCTAATAGGTACATATAGTAGCTTGTAACGGTGAAATTGCTCTATCCAATGTACAGTATTTTATTGTATAGTATAATATAATTTACAGAGATAACTCATTATGTATACAGTTTTAAATTATGACAAGGCGGTTAATCTCCACGTGAAAGCCTTTAAAACATATATCTTAGTAAAATGAACTACTGCACATTGAATGAACTTTCTTCGACAATTTGTAGTCTGGTAGGACCTGTATTACAAATGGGTACCTTGGATGTTTCATATAGGACCTCTAATTTGGGTATTAAAGTCTATGGACGGGCTTAATGATGATTTTTATTCATATGTGCTAGTTGAAAAAAGTTGTGGAAAAGTTATGGAAAATGAAAATGTGAAAAAATCAATAGAAATATGGTTTTTTTGTAAAGGATCTTTCCATAAGGACGTTCGATTTTTAAATGAAAATAAAACAAGTTGTGTGTGAGATATCCACCCAATTTTTATTTTACTTGAAAGAATATTTTATGGTCGGGAGTTCTAATTTTCGATGACTTTGTTGAATAAACCTGGTTGAATTTGCTGGATGGCGTTCGTTATGTTGACTTTCAGGGCATCAATTGTTGGCGGTTTATTCCTAAAGACCTGTGATTTAAGATAGCCCTAAAGAAAGAAGTTTAAAGACGTTAAATCGCATGATCTCGATGGCAAGTCTAAAATCGCTCGTGCAGAATGTCCATTGCGGCATACGCTGTGTGGCACGTAGCGCCGTCCTGTTGGAACCAATGTCATCGGTATCCATATCAACCAGTTTAGGCCACAAGCAGTATCTTATCATCGATTTGTAGCGCTCGCTGTTGACGGTTATGGCAATGCCAGTTTCGTTTTGAAAGAAGTACGAACGGATGATTCCGTCAAACCAAAATCCGCACCAAACAGTGACTTTTCGGGATGCATTTGGTGTTGGTGTATCTCATGTGGATTGGAATCGCCCCAAATCCAACAATTTTGTTTGTTCATATATTCATTCAACCAAAAATTGGACACGTCGCTAATGATAATTTTTTTTGGCGAAATCTAGGTCAACTTCCAACTGCTCCGGAGCCCAACCAGCGAACACACGGCGTTGTCTATGCTCGTTTACCTTGAATCACTGGGTCAGTTAGATGAACCGACGCAAAATTCGCCAATCTTAATCTGATGGCCCGATAGGGCGAAACGTGACGCACTCTACAAATTTAAAATAAAACTTTGTTTATATATTAACAAGTGTTTTCAATTAAATCATGGAAAAATTTAAACAAGTGTCATCAAGAAATTCTGTCGGGCGAATAACAAAATAAAATCGAGTGGTGTATAGGCCGTAAAAAAAGCAGTGGCCAATTATGATGCGCCTCTCATTAATGCAATGATGGGATTATGGAAATTGATCAATTTTTTCCAAAATATATACTACTAATTAGCAGTTGATGTATGAATGATAAACAACAATCTGGCTTTTGCCTTTTCGAATCTCATGGCATTCATGAATAATTTATCAATTTTTTTTTCAATCATTTTCAACTAGAATTATTAGAATACTAGTTAGTAATAATTATGTTGTTATGGAAATCAATTTATTTAATAATTGATTACCAAAAGTAATGATCTGATTATATCTCGATTAAAACAATAATTTAGCCGACTGCTAAAAATATATCATCATCTGTATTATGTGCAATACCACGTAAGATCTCAAAATAGTAAAACTGGAATAAGAGAAATAGAAAAAGGTCAAACACATAAAAATCGATGTTCTCTGATAATAATCGACTGAAGTAATATTTGCTGCATTTAATGTGAATGAATGTTTTCTACATATTTGCATCACATGTTGTATTATTATTTGTTTCAGGAATTCAGAAAAGTTGTGTTAGAAATTAAAGAAATAATAGTTAATCGTTTTGAATTTGAGATTCATTATAGTTTTAAGAAAATCAGCATTGTTGATGATGAGATAAAGACCAACTTGACCAGAAAAGATAAAATCAATTGTAATTTCGACAGACCGGCATTTGGAATTTATAAATCAGATAAGTTCCAGTTTATTTTTATGATCTTAACATCCGGAAAGTGTGGAAAGTAATTCCAATTCAAAAAACGGTTTCACCATCTCAACCGAGCGACTTTGGACCCATTAAATAGTTTACCATTCATGTCAAAGGTCGGATTTTTATCTCGGAACACGGTTTATTGTCAAGAGATCAATCCGGTTCTCCCAAAAAGCTTAATTCTCTTTACGCTCTTTTAAAGATAGCTGAAGATATCAGGGAAAATATTGACAAAGTTAATATTCTAGTGTTGGTAGATTTCTAGAAAGCATTTGTCTCTATCAATCAATCACAAGAAAATTTTAACCACACTAAAAGCTCGCTATGGCTTTGATTCTTCATCAACGAAATTAATAAATACGTATTTACCTTGTAGGCAGGTTTCATATTGTCTACTAAGTACTTAACACATCACTCAATAAGTCCCGCGCCTAACTAATAAAACAACAACTTTCAGACAAAATTCACCTCCATTCATCAAGATACTCTCCTTCAAGATTAATACATTGAGTCCAGAGCTCCTCTGATTTTTTAATACCTTTCTCGTAGAATGATTTGTCTTTGTTTGCAAAATAGGCTTCAACTTCGGTAATCACTTCTTCATTTGCGTTATCCTGGTAAAACAACACTTTTTTCTTTGGCATATTAGGAGGTTTTTTCTATTTTTCTTCACTAAGTTGATCCAATAAAGCCATATAATATTCGCTGTTCCGAGATATGGTCGAAACGTTTCAAACGGTAAACAAATCGGATACAGGCATTGAATACCTTTTGGAGTTTACTGAACATTGCATACTCCAGGTACGCAGTGACTAGACTAGTGAGTAGTGACAAGATGTTTCCTGACACTAATGGATAGGTTTTTACATGACGTCCACCACTTATTGCTTGAGTCTTTTTCGCGTTAAGGATAGTTATTGCACTTGACCCACTCACATATCTTACCTAAGTCTACATTAATATCACAGAGTTAACTAACATATATCGCAATTGAAGTCAATTGCATTTAAGTCGTCAATATATACAGAGAACAACAGAGGCCCAAGAATAGAACCTTGTGGAATGCCTAAAAGGAGCTTAATATATGCAGAATATATACCATCGGAACAAATAGTCTGTAACTTATTAGTAATATAATTAGATAGATATTAAATGTTTGTTAATAACATCGGCGAATAAATTGTTTCTTGCAAACAGTCGAAAGACAAAACCTGGAATTTTTACGTTTATCCTCTAAGGTGCTAAGAGAAATTATACGGACGCGTATATAAATCCGGTGGTGATGTAATTTCTTTACAAGTGATATCTATGGATATCAAATGAAAGGGTTTGACGAGTAAAAGCCATGTGACGTCATTAGTACATTTGACTTAAGGGGGGAGATACCTGTTAAATTTTGATTTTTTTTTTTTTTTCATAAAATGTTAGTATGATCCTTTAAGAATATGTCACAAAAATTTTAGAATGTGATTTCAAGTATTTCTTATATTATAGCGTATTAACCGTGACGCCTCTATTGTTTGCGTTCGAGCGCTGAGCGGTCGACTCTCTTTACCTCTCTCTTAAATTCCCTTACCTTTTAGCTTTTGTTGCTGTTTAATTTTGGTGCTCATTCTGTATGGAACGATATTGAAAAATTAAAAACACGACGTATACGGTGCTGGAATCGCTGAATTGGTAAGTCACTATAATCTTTAAACGCGTTTTTCTCAAAACCATATTTTTAGAATTTGCTAACACGATAACTCAAAATGTTATTGATAGATCTGCCTGAAATTTAGCACATATCTTTTTAATAGCATTGTTTATCATATGAACCTAGATGTTTTTGAAAATTTGATTAAAAAATAATTTTTTCGAAGCAAAAACAGTCGAAAAATTCGATAAAAAATTAAGTTTTTTTTTCACTCGTGTTTTATTTCACGAAAAAGTTTTTTTTTCACTCGTTTTTAGGTTCATCTGGAAATTATGACATTAATAAATAAAAAAAAAATTTTGTTTTTCACTTTCCGATCAATAGAACCGAAGCTACAATGTCAGCAGATTGAGACGTTTCACTGCGACCTTCCCGGAAGAAGTTAGTGTACATCCGCCATTTTTAACAATTAAAATAAGAAACAAATTTTTTGTAGTATTCTAAAGTATAAATAAATCACATGCTAATTTTCAAAAATATATAATAACTCCTCCATTTAAAAAAAAATTAATGAAAATCAAGCAAAATTTGAGTATTTACAGGTATCTCCCCCCTTAAAAAAAATATTGTTTACAGCTTTTTAGGTGTAGAAGGGCTGTCTCCCTTGACTTCCATTCTTGAAACTCAAAATAAAACATATGTTTCTTGGGAAATGATGTATTTCCAAGTGATGTCCAATCCAACAATGCTGGTTATTACAGTCTCTAAACGCGGTGACGCGTAATGATAATGTTAAACTCGTTAAAAAAACGCTTGAAAACAACTTATACCCGCATGATTTTGTTGATTTATATGTGAAAAAACGATGTGAGAAAATTACAATCAGTGCGACCGAAGAACCTCTTAGTACGGATCAAGACAGTAGTCAAGTAACAGTTGCTCTGCCGTGTGTAAAGAACGTCGATTTTAAGTTACAAAAAACACTTAAAAAGTACGGTATGAAAGCAGTGTTTTATAATTCGAATAAAGCTAATTGTAATTTTGACAAACTTAAAGATAAAGACCCAACGGTAAATAAATCAAACGCGGTTTATTCAATTCTTTGTAATAATTGTGATAAGATTTATATCGGTCAAACCAAACGTTACATCAAAAAACGAGTTTATGAACATCAATATAACAAAAAGTTGCATCCAAACAAGCACACGTCCTTAACTAAGCATATGATGAACTTTGACCACCAAATAGCATATGATAAAGTAAAAGTAGTTAGACATGAACGGAATTACAAAAAAAGATTAGTTCACGAGATGACCAACATTTTACAAAATAGGAACACTATGAACGAACGAGCAGATGTGGATGGACTCAGCGTCATATATCACGGTTGTTTGCGATCGTGACGGTATCGACTCTGGAGGCCAATCGGCCGAATGAGGATTGCTACTCTAGTTAGTGCACCTCAGTTCTAGTCACAACGCTGAAGTGTATAGTCAAATTTAAACGACGGCGTGAGCCCGAAACTGTACGGTTTTTAATTGATTTTTGTTAGTCTTCTTGTTTATTTACATGTGTGGATAGGAATGAAAAACTAGAGAAACTATGATATAGCATGAGGTCAGTTGCAACATTGTTATTAATTTTAGGAAAAACGATTGTAAAACCTATCTCCAACTCACGTTTTTATGTTATAGGCTTGATAAGGGTTACGCAAAGTGACCGAAACGTTGCCATTAAACACAATTTAGTGTAGTTGGTTCTTATTTTAATCCCATGGAATTCCTATTGGCCATTTAACTTTGAAACACTAAATAACACTACATATATGCAAATACATACATATGTAGAGATAGAACACATTTCGTGATTATACATTAAATTCACCTATTCACATTGCTTAAGAAGATTTCGCTTCCATAGATAGTTTTCAGGGTTCCGTACCCGAAGGGTGCCCTACGGAACCCTATTAATAATTCTCCGCTGTCCGTCCGTCCGTCCGTCCGTCCGTCTGTCTGTCTGTCTGTCTGTCAGCGGGCTGTATCTCATGAACCGTAATAGGTAAAGAGTTGAAATTTGCACAGAGTGTGTATTTCTATTGCCGCTATAACAACTAATGATGAAAAACCAAGATGGGGAATTTCAAAATGGCCGCCATGCAAATTAGAAAAAAAATTATCGATATCGATTATGTTATAGCGCCTCTCTTGTTTATTTTACAAAAGTACTTAAAGAGTACATAGTGTTGTACATATTGTACGATGGTACAGAATCCTTCGTGTGCGAGTGCGACTCGCACTTGACCGGTTTTTTTCTGCTGTCATTAGTAGCTTTTGTTTGTTCATACTTTTATACTCTATATGCACTATAGCTTATATTTAGGTTTAGTTGGTTTTTTTTTCTCGGCCTATTGAAATTATGTTTTTCTAGGCAAATGAAATAAATAAATAATATATAATACTTTACGGCAGTGATGTCCAAAACCAGACTAGCCAAATGTGTATTAGCGTTAGAGTCAAAGCAGATGAAACGTCATCTTACGAAATTACACTAGTTTAACCCACAGACTTGAAAGCTTTAAAAGCTTGAGGTTTTCACTGCTCTACAGCAAAAGCTTTAGGTGAAACTTCCGAAATTTAATTTTTTCAAAATATTCGGTGTTACCAAGTGTCACGCTCATTTTTTAGGCAATAGTCTCCTTTAAAAGTTGACTCACTTCCCATAATTCCGGTAGACCGTTACCTGACGTATCGATTCGATATTATGTTTCCTCTTGCTTTAATATTGCTACGTTTTACATAAAATAAAAGCTCCTCCTTTTCACCATAATACCCCACAATTTGTGTCCTTTAGAAGTGATGTTTACAATGCCCGTAGTCTCCGATATCCCTTCACCATCCTTTGCAATACTTTTCACGAAGGCAGTCTAATGTACGTAGGGAGATTAGATTTCCCGATCTTTGTAACTGCTAAGTTATGCAAAATTGTATGCAGAACACAATTACAAACAAACCAGTTAAAGCTAACTTAGAATTCGATTAGCAAAAATTACAAGACACGCTCGTCCTTAAGACAGCAGACATTTATATCTGCAAGGTTCTATCGCTCCATTTAGAATTTTTTGTGTGAATCTTCTCGGTTCTTTCTCGTTCTGCTCTTCTCATTATCGCCGTCGGAGAGTGCTGGTTATTCTCAAAGGTTTAGGGCTACAAAGATAAATCTGTTTACATTTATTTGCTGGAGGAGATTTCATCAGGGCGTTATCTCATTATATCACTAAATTATTCTTAGCGACTTAAAGGACAAATTTTAATCGTTAAATTTTATGTTTTGGTCCCTTTCACTTGGCCTCGACGTTAATCTTCTTTCTTACTGGCGAACACATTCTAGATCTGAGTAATTAAGGCAAAAAGTGGCGCAGTGTTCCAGCAGTCGAGCTTAAAAAAGCGGTGGCAGCCCACGACGCGGGTCTATCCGGGGTGAACAGATACACATCTCGCCGGCGAACTGCAGTGCTTATTCGTCACCAGGATCTGACATAATGAAATCACACAATCAAGCGCAGGGCTGTTACTGCAACCCCAAAATAAGCCCCGAACTGCACAAAGGGATGCGAAATAAATCGGATAGCTCAAACAAATGCCTGCTGTTTCTACTCAGCATGTTTATGCCATTCGGAAGGGGCGGCCATTAGAACAGTCATTCCCAATATGCCGCAACGAAATTGGTTTTCATATGGGCTTAGCTCCCCAAATGGGCACAGAAAGCAGGAGCTTATCAGTTCTATTTTCCCGCATCTCCTCACAATTTCTACGATTCGCCGGGATTATTAATGTGAAAAGGGACTTCGATGTTAATTCAAGAAACAGATTTTTGCTGAACCTTTGAGGGTTTGTTAAAGGTTGTTCAAGATTGTTAAAGTGCTTTTACTTGGGGCATTGGACGTGCCCTTCGGTATAGTCAAGTGCAATAACAATTGGCACAACTAGGCCACTCGATTCTGTTTAAAGACCTCATTCCTCCCAGAGCCAGCACACAAATGGTGAGGAAATTTTAATTAAACATCTCGTCTATTCGGCACTGGAATATACTCGGAAAACAGGGGCACAAGAATGCGAATTCGGAAAACGATGTTTAAGTAGGAAATTCGTGCAACAACTTTAAAAACTGTAAAGAATTAAATTTCTTCTTCGTCTTTTAATTCTTCGGTTCACAGTATTTGCGGTTGTTCAATTTAAAGATGGCGCCTGGTTTTACGTAATTTCGTAATTCACATAAATTTCTACATGTAGGTATGCATAAAAAATGAAATGTAAATACACGCATAAAAATAGCGGTCAAGTGCGAGTCGGGCCTCGCTCAATGAGTGCCCCGCAACAATGCACTTTGATACTGAACACACTGAAACTAGGCAGTCATTCATTAATTAATCCATTGAAATGAAATTTTTTTTAGGCTAACCTTGTATTTTATCGAGGGGCAAGATTTTATTTTCGTTGCAAGTTTAAAATTGAGTTTTCGGGGTCGGCGGCCACCTAATTTAACTGCCATCTTGAAAAAAAAACAGGTGTTAACAGTTTCTGCACTATATTTTCGTAACGGCACAGAGAGGCTGTTTGTTTAGAATTAAATTCTTTATGACTTTACTAAAGAAACTTTTTGTCGTAAATAGAACAACCCTTAGAAGAGGAAAATTTGTCTCAAACATTAGTTTTATGGTAAGCACTAAAACTATTTTTATTTTGATTTTAACAATAAAGCACATAACATGTTTTTTGTAGAGGATTACGTTACGAATAATGTTCAGTCACACTTTTTTTTATTTCTTTTTTTTTTTGAAGAGTTTTACAGCGATCTGAAGTGATCAAAGTGACAGAACATCTATACAAGCATTTTTATATTTATGTAATCTTAGATTTGTTTCCAATTTCTTAATGCGAATCTTAACCAGTTTTGGTCACTAATAGTATGTTTTATACTTATAGTTGTTCTTGATTTTTCAAACTTTTTATCTAACTCACTTATTTTCACACTAGCGCTATGGGGAATATCATAATTAAATGCAAAAAAAAAGCTCTGTTGAAGCCTCTTCTTTCGATTGCTGTGTGGCGCTTGACGCAATGACGGATTCGAAATGGCGGCTAAAACTGACGAGTTGTCAGGATAATTGTCGATCTAAGGTGGTTTTCGGTGTTTTCGCTCAACCTACTAAAGTTAGATAAAATAATGTATGGAGCAAGAACTCAGCAATTTTTGTTTCCATTTATTGAGATCTTCATTATAGCGCTAGTAAAGAAAATAAGTGAGTTTGAGTAAAAGTTTTAATAATGAAGAATTGGTTAAGATTTACATTAAAATATTGGGAAAAAGTTTAAGATTCCAAATGTGGCAAATTGCGAGCTGCTCAAGCCCCACGAAACCATCGCGGGATATTGCTACCGACTGCAATAGATGCATTTGAGCTGAGCAGGAGAGAGAGAACGAGGAAGACAAAAGTGTGATTTTGCAGCATGACAAAGCTTGGCCCCATGTTGCAAAACCGGTTAGACCAACTTGGAACTGCTCAAATGGGAAGTCCTACCCCATCTGCCGGTGTACTCATCAGACATTGATGCTTCCAATCACCTTGTTTCGGTCGATGACTCATGCCATGGCTGAACAACAATTCCACTCTTATGAAGATGACAAAAAAGGAGTCGATTCTTGGATAACTTCAAAAGACGTGTCGTTTTTCGGACGTGGAATTTTTGTGCCGCCAGAAATATGGGAAAAAGTAGTGGCTAGCGATTCGAGTCGATCATTTGTCAGTAGTGAGATAGCTTTATGTTTATTTGTCTATTGTAGCACATGTATTTGAATTTTATGGAGCACAACCTTGCTGCTTACCACCCAATTTTTAGGGAAGAGAGTCGAGGCAGTTTGGTAGTCGAATCATATTGAATTTCTTTTAATTTTCCGATAATTTTCGTAGCTCACTTCTAAGAAAATCAAAACTCAAGACTTATAATGATCGTAGGCTGCGACAAAATACCAGAAATAGCTTGTGATATTTAAAAATTTCTTAATAAGACTAATTTGGTATACAAAGGAAAACAAGGAGCCGGGGGATCAATTTTCCATGACGATGAATTCCCCTCCATGCATCGTGATAGAGTGCCCGTTAAATATTGAGAAAGTTAAACTCTCCCAGTGTGAGGAGCTCATCAGACTGATTAAAATATGAAACGAGTTGAGTTTGCAGAGAGGGACATAAAACTCATGACCTCTGCTGACATAAGATAGGAAGTGCAAAAATGTCCAACAAAACTAATTCACTTCATATATCAAAGAAATCAAATTTACTTGCTCCTTCCGTTGAAACGCAACCATTGCATCCAGATTTGATTGAGGGCAAAAACCAGACGGTGGCCGTGGATGGCGGTGCAGTGTGTGGAAAGTGCAGTTCAACCCCAGGCAACAAGAAGTTTAGCGCTCAGTTTGATTTTGCCTAGGTGAAAGGTGTCTCATTACATTGTGCAATTTGCGCTACCGAAATTATTTGTTGCTTGCTCTCCATTTTGCCACTTTTCTATGAAACTGCGCCGCGAACCACTTGCAAGTCGGTTAGTGGTTTTTACTGAACGCCCACCACCATTTGCAGCAAGACACCCTAATTAGATTCGCGCCGGATGCCAGGAACATGCGGGCAACCACTGCTTACTTCTTTAGGGGGTTCATAAATAATTTCCTGTGTTAGTGGATGCGCAGAGTTTTTAGTTCGCTGCTTCATTTTCAGCTCTTTTTTGGACCTTTCACTGCTGTGCAGGAGCTGCCCGTTCTGGGACCATTCAGTCTTTCGAGTGAAGTTATTAATAAATTGCTCAGTGGATAAGATTCAAAGGAAAGGAGCTAGCCTAGGAAGCAGAAGGTAAATTGAATTAGCTTACTAAGAGGAACCCTTTTTTCATAACGTTTCAATCCAAATTAAAGGAATTCCACTTGAATGCAAATCGGCTAAAGCATTCAAGATAATAATTAATAAGGCTCAAATCAAAAATAAAGCAAAAGTGTCTTTAGAGCGAGCGAAATAATTAGTTCATTCTGCATGCCCCTCCGTAAAAGACATTTATTTGATTATTACGTGCAAAGAGGGAGACATTTTTTATTCAAAGAAGTCACTTGAAACAGTAATAGGAATAAAGTGGCAATTATGCAGGGTCTCCCGAAAGTTGTGGTCCAAATGAAAGAAGCTTGCAGATGAGTTTCCTACGAACCTTAAAAACCCTACCCTATCTGCACATCCGATTATCCACAGTTTTTGAGATATTCGGCAATTTCATTTTTGGCACGAGCCATACTCCAAAGTAAAAAAATAAGCAAAGGTGTGAGTGGCGCGGTATGAGTATGAGGAATCAAACTTCTAAATTTATTGTTTTTGAATTACTTGTACAATTATAGGCTTGTGATAACTACAATAAGATATACACAGCTGCAATTGCAGTTAGTATGTTTGGGCCAAATCTTGCAATCAAAATTTCGACTAGTTCTAATTAAGTTAGAGCTTTGAAATTTTGCAAACGTATGTCATTCCGGTTACAATGCAATGTATTTACTATATCTAATATTGTTTAAAATACAATATGGCGGATTCCACAAGATGGCGGATTACCATTTTTTTGATAACTATCTTTACATGGGTATCAAATGAAAAGGTGTGACAATTAAGGGACGATAAGCTATGTATCGTTTCTGTAAAACCAAGATGGCGGAAGTTTGAGTTCATTATTAATACTTACCCCCCTTTTCTACGTAAAAGATTTTGAGCAGATCTGCTAACCTGCTAATTTTAGATATGGAAGATGTCAAACAGAATCGGTATTCTGGATAGCAGATTTGTGGAGAATGTTTGGAATAGCAGATCAAGCAAGCGGAGACTTGTCAGATTCAAAAATTCGAATTCAAGTGACAGCAGCAACTCTAAAGGTAAATAATTAAAGTTAGTAATATTACATATTTTGAAAAGCCAATGGATTCTATATGCTGTCCCCGGTTAAGGTGTTGGTACCGGTGGGGTATAAAATTTTCATCAAAAATCGTCTACAAGCAACGGTTTCCGAGATATTAGCATTTTTGTTTTAGACAACCAATCACATTGATTCATGTTTGATCGAGACACACAACGTGTTATTTTCCTTATCTCTAGCTGGCGCGACTTTTTGGGTATGTTTATCTTTGACCGCAAACGCTGGACATACCTTATGCCTTATGCATCGAGAAATCGAAGGCTCGCTTAAATTTATGAGATTGCCGTCCAGAAATTAATACAAAAAACACGTATCTTAGAATTTTATACTCCTTTTTCGGCCCTTCGTGCTCTTTCTAAAACTGTTATTAACATAAAATTAATATTGATATCCATTTCATAAAAATTCCGCGACTTCAAACGAATTTAAAATGTCAATATCACCGTACCGTATTTCAGCTGACACAAGACAAGTAGCAATTAGCAGGTTAACAGCACCTCTGTGAGGAGCTGTTAACTTAATAGACATTTAAGGTTAGAACCGTCTGTTATCCTTTTAGCCAGAATACGAAAATCTGTTAATTTAAGTCTCCAAGCAAGTTAGCAGATCAGCTGTAGTTAGCAGCTGTCAGTTCTGCTATGCAGAATAGAAATTTCTGCTATCTGAGTAGATAGCAGGTTAGCAGCTGTTAACTAGCCCCGTTAGTTAAAATATTTTCGAAAACCGTAAAATTTCAAAATACCACGCGTTATTATACACAATAAATTTAAGAATTTTTCCCACACAATTAGAGGAGCTATTGCCTTCACATTTTGCTTGTAGTCTCCTCTCCGTAATACCCTACAACAGTTTAAATCATTTCCTCAAAATCCTCCATGAAATTGTTTGAAATTTAGCGGTTTTCGACATTTTTCCATTATTTTTCTAGGAGAATATATCAATTTGGGGAAAAGTGCTACAAATCAATTTATCAATACCTCTAAATATTTCTAAAGAACAACTAGCACCCGAATGGCCTCAACACTGGTGTAAAAACCTTATTTTATTTATAGAATTTGAATTTTAAGGGGTCTTTCTCATAAAATATTTTTAAAAAATCGATATTTTTTCATAAATCAGTTAGTAATAGTCTCAAGAATGTGTGTTTAAAAATTTACATAAATGTCTATAATAGAATTTGAGTTATACCTTATTTAGTAACAGTGCCTTTTTATAATCAAAGATTTCTTATAATTCAAAATTAACGTTCTTATAATCAAAAATGTATAAAGATCAAAAAGGATCTTAGCAAAATCCTGTGCGTCGTTCGGTCAGTAGGAAAAAAAATTTCATGGAAATCAACATGTTATAGATAGTGACGATATGACGGTAATGTAGAGCATACCAGCAGATCGGTACTCAAAACCTTAGACGCGTTTTTTTCGAAACAGCATTTTCAAACTGGCTGCAGTTGCTGTAAAAAAATATTTGCCCGACCGGCCTGAAATTTTAACTGTATATTCTTGCAAGTGTTCCTCCCACGGTAAACTAGAAATATTTCATAAAAGTTGAAAATTTACCCTTTGGCGCAATTTTTAAATTAAAAAAATAACACGTTTTCGCAACTTTTTTTTTGAAAAGCGCGCCATTTTTCGAATTTTTGTCGGAATTAATATTTTGTTTGTTCACCGTAGAATGACAAGCCTCTAGCTTAACGTGTTTTTTTTCCATATTTTCGCCCTTGGTGAGCCACAACAGATAAAAACAAAAAAACATTTTCATGTAGCCGACGACATGCACTTTCATATGTGTCAATTTGTTTTCATTTATATTACAATAAAAAGATTCGTCAGGAGAGAATACAATAAAACATACTTGTATTTTTCATTTTTTACCAGAGAGACGCTTTGAGATCATTCTTGTATTTTTTTGACATATTATACATACATATTATATATATGATATTTCGAATATTATTAAATAGATTTGTTCTGCATATCAATTTATCATTTTTAATAGTTCAATATGGTTTTCAAACACAAAGTCCAAGAGGCGACTACCAAAAGTGGAGTCCGCAAGGAAATTTTTAGGAATTATTTCTTATACTAGGAGAAACCTAATTGACATGAGTTGCCTCCCCTCCTCCTGGCCAGTCCCACCCTCCAGTGTTCTGAGAGAGGTGGTTACAGACAACTTATTTTTATCTGAAAATAGAGGACTTCAGCTTTCATTTCAAACATTCTTCTCCAATCGATTTTTTCTAATCTAAGAACCAAAATTCTCAAAATCATAATTTTTTTAGATTAAAAAGTAGTAGAAGCATGAAACTGGATCAAATGAAAGATGAAATCCTCTGCTTGAGAAAAGTAAGATGTTTTTTATCACCCCTCTCAAAACGCCGAAAAGAGGAGAAGGGGTGGGACTGAACAAGGGAAATTGAGAAATTTTAATTTAATATTGGAGAGGAAGAAGTAAAGATCAGATATGCAGGACCTAAATTAAAATTTCTATTGGCCGGGGTACTCACTATAAAATTACAAGCGTTTTTTTAACAAAACATTTTTAATTATTTATTATGTTATTTGGTTTTAGTATCATAACATTATCTTCTTCTATAATTAAAATATCATCTACCGATAAAGGCGAAACGATTTTAAACATACAAGGAAATGATTGTTTTCAGGATTTACGTCGCCGTAATCACAAAATTCAAAAAGTATGGATCTTGTATTGAAAAACAAAATACAACGATTAAGCAACACATTTTCATTCAAATATAGGTAAGAAAAATATTAGTGATGTTAAAATTCAAATACTTGGATTTTTTTTATAAGTAAAATATTGATTAGTAGGTGTTAACACCAGTGCTGAGCCTATCCGGTACTAATTGCTGTTTAAAAATATTTAGAGGTGCTGGTAAATAGACTGGCAGCTTATTCCAAAATTCTTCAATTAACTTAGAAAAATAACAGAAAAAAGAAGAGAAACCGGTAAAGTTAAAAAAATATAATATCACCCGCTGAGGGGAGGAATTTGGTGAAATGGTCCAACAGTTTTTGGATATCACGGAAAGGAGGCTACAAACAAAATGTGAAGGCAATAGCTGTAATGGTGTAGGAAAAATTTTTAAAATAAGTAAAATTATCCGTTGGCTGCTAAATCATAAAATTGAGACTGCCTTGTAATTGGTTCAGTCCCGACCAGGCACCCGTCGACATTTCGATAGAGGAATAAGTACGTAAGCTTTCATTTGCTACCACTTTCAGCCTGTATGCTTACCGGCTCCTTTTCTTGAAGTCGCTTCCCCGACTATTGAATTTTGAATTATATACATATGTAAATCTATTACAATTATGAAATAAAATCTGTTAGGTGGGCGTTACTCCCCTCATCTACCTAACACGATTTATTGTGTGTACCATATCAAAAAAAAATCAAAAATCAAAGAAAACGGTTAAATTTTCAGCTTTCAACTGAAAATCGGTACATATCAAAACTTAAAGCTTCAATTACAATACCTGCGTCATTTATTGAAAGTGTGTACTTTAAGAATATATAATTTATTTTTCAATCCTTCATAGTAAGTAGCCCCTTACGAGCTGTTTTTGAAACTATTCGAGCATGTTAGGCTCCTTTACTTATCCGCTGAAAACCGGAATATTCAGTTACGCTAAATGCTTTTTGCTAACATGTCATTATCAAATGCTCACCTCGATTCGGATGTTTGTTAACATGTTTACAAAATAAATGCACAGTTTAGTACCAGCTTATCTGTGAATTTAAGCTTTTAATGGATCCTACTGACAGTTAATTACTATGGTTTCCTAACTGGAGCAAGCGGTCGGATTATACCATAGAGGCGATTGGCAGAAAAGTATCTGGAGGCCAAAAACAGACTTGGATTGCTAGTCGTAATGTATAGACATTTTAAAGATTTAATGCATGTTTTCGATTTGCATGCATTAATGTGCTAGCAAGTATTTAGTTTTAGTAAGAGAGAACACGACACAGAAAAACAATTTTTAACATTTCTTTGTTAATAACAACGTATCTATATGCCGTAGGAAATGGTTCACATTTCTTCAATATACAAGGTGTTTCTGCTAACGTCTGCCAAAAAGAATGGGGTGATAGATATCACCTATCAAAAAAAAATAAAAATGTGTGTCAGGGGCGGAGGGGTAGCAATCTCATCCGCTTGGGAGTTACAGAGTGATTTATAAATACGGTGTGCACATTATTATCTTATTTACATCTTTCAACGTAAAAAAAATCACTATTTCAATGTAATTCCCAAAAATGGCATAATGTTGCAGGTACAGTGAGTCACTTGCGAAAATGAAAAAATGCTCTAAAATTTCCTAAAATTCATATTTCTCCCACATTTGCTCCGAAATTCGTGTGATTAATACACCTCCTTTTCACCCGACAATGGAAGGGAGGATTATGTGTTTATCAGCCTATTTATGTAATATGTACGAGTATGTGTGTTTACCCGGGTGTTACGGCCTAGAGCCGTACTGGATTAACCGAATTGAATAAAGGACGGGTCATTAGAATCATATTAATACTTCGGGTATCATAGGCTATTTAACATTACAAAAACGCAAAATGGCGGTGCCACCATAAGTCAAAATGTCTGACAACAAAAAAACAAATTTCAGCAATTATTAATATGGGTATCAAATGAAAGCGTTTGACTAGCACAATACGGTAAATCACACGACGTCATTCTAAATCCGATATGGCGGATGGCCCAAAATAGCGGATTACCTCTTTCTTCACATCTTTCTCGATATTGGTATCAAATAAAAGGTTCGACGAGCTAAATACAAGCTATGTGATGTCATTGTTATAGGATCATCATCGTAATATAATGTAAAATTACAAGCATGAGCTTTCAGCTTGATCATGTCATGACATTACTTACCTACTACATATTATCTGAAAGTAAAAAGCCATAAATGGAAAAAATTACTCAAAAACATGGGACAATGGGAGAAACTAAAAGAATGAAACACATAAATACACTATTATTGCGGCATGCGACCATGGCTGTAGTCTGAACATCACCGTACATATGTGTTGATTTGAATTTAGTAAAGAAAGAATAAATATTTTCTTCTTTCATACTTTCCGTTTCTTCCATTGTCGGGCGTTATGTTTTTTATAATACATAATTTTTTTTTTCATTTTTACTACATTGCCCATCTTGTACACTGAAAAAATTTACAATGAAAAGTTCAAATATAAATCTGTTTGCAGGATTTATAAAGAGAAATACCTTTGATTAATTAGGTTTATATTCAAAAACATGAATAATTTTGCACCTGACACGATTCTGGTTAAAGGACCGTAGAATGTCAGACGTTGGCTCAGAGAAATTTGAAATCAAACCCCGCCATCTGCAGATCAATGGCTAGAGCGGTGGTATTATGTTCCAGAAAACTCGAGTTCGAATCTCACATGAATCAGATTGTTTTCCTTCTTAGAGAGTCAGATTATAAGTGAAGCGTCTAATAGAATAGCGGTCGAATGTTCTGACTAGATGTCCAGGCGACCCGAGTTCGAATCCCATCGGAAACCACACAAATACTTCACAAAAGAAAACAAGGCAATTTTCGTTCGGGTATTTAATATGAATTACCTATTAATCAATGTTAATTTTTGAATTTAAGATTTTCAATGACAGATTTATGTTTAAAACAAGTTGAAATCATTTTGATGCCAAATCATATTTTTATTTTTATTAAAAATTTGATCTATTTAATTTTTTTTCTCAGTGGAGATTTTCCACAGAGGTACAACATGTCCAGGTGGAGAAAGGGTCATATACATACTTAAGAACCTTTTGCGGAATCTTAAAAAATCGCCGAGGATTCCGTACAATATTATTATTTGATTAATACATTACTTACAATATATCAACTAAGCAGCATGGTGGGATAAAAATTAACAGATTTTTTTTCGGAAACTATGAATGTCTGGAACTTCAATTTTTTTTAGTAGTATATATCAGACCTTTTATTAGTACGAATTATTTCAAAAACACCAGTAATAGGGGGATGGTACTTTTCGTACAAATTTGGGCAAAAATACGGACGATATAGCAATATCGGATTTGGAATACTTTTGTTTCAATTATTATAACAATTGGCGCCCATAGGGGATTTTGGGGTCGCTGGTGTGAGATGCATTTTACAAATTCAATATGGCGAATTGAAAATCTTATTTTTGTTTATGAACATGACCGTTATTTAGAAACATTTAAATACATGATATTTTAGTCTGCACTTGTATCCGCCATTAATGGTTTTGTTTTCAACGTTTTTTTACCAGTTTTCATTGTTAATTTTTATTAAATTAGTTAAATTATACGCATCTGTAGGTATGTAACTTAAATTAAAAAAAATTTTTAGAAATCTCCTTCAAAGGTATGTAAAGTTGTCATCCTCACATCATTTTTAAAGGATTAATGTTTGTGTGGTAGTCACCTCCTGAAGATGGAACACACCTGTTCCGAAACGTCGAAGGATTTTTAGAGTAAATAGAACTTTGTTCTGTAATAACGATCGGAGTTCCTCAATAATCTCCCCAAAATATAACTTTAAGTCCGAATTGTATCGACCGACCGGGACCTTTATTTGCCAGGTCCCTAGATTTGATTGATATAGTACTTATAAGATCATCGCAAGGACCTTGTTTATGTCACCCAGGTAAATTCCCTGTAACAACTCTTGCAAACAATTACTGATACGCGACAGCAAGTAAAAAGAGATATTACAGGTCTCTCGATTCGAAAGCCGAAATTATATATACAAAATGGCGTAGGCAATTCATTAAATTGCAAAATAAAATCACATAATTCAAATGTTTAAAATTGTTGCACGGCTTAAGCTATTGGAATCATTTTTTATGGTAAAGAATTTCTTAACGATGTTCTTGGTCTCAAAATTAACCTGAATCAAGGATAATAGGTCACAATTGGAACGAGTTTTATAAAAATTTTGAAATTAGACTTTCCACACCATCGGCTTGTGGGAAGCATACCACCATAGAAAAATTGAGCAGATTTTCTAATGATATCACATAACACAAAATATGGTCAGCATCCTCTTGAAAACTCTCTTGCATTTCTTTTCCAGCATTAACTTGAGAAGATTCATACATAGGAAGCACATCCTTAATTGGATTACAAATCTTTGATCGTAATTTTGATGCAGAAGGCATGATTTTAGAAGGCGGTGTGAGAATAAACGTTGCTCAAGACACTTCAAGGAATCGAGTGGTATCCTATACAAACGAGTGCAACAATTTATTAACAAATTCTCCCAATTTTTGAGTTGTGACACTATAGAAGTGGTGGGGGGTGGGTGGGTGCGATGTGTGCATCTTTTAAATATTAATAAAAACTAAATAGAGTGATTACGCTGGTTCAATTACTTTAAGATTAAAAATATATGCAACTGAATATATTAAATGCACTTTTGTGCTAAATACCTCAATAAGACAATGCGCTAGCAGAATGAATTTATAATGGTTCAAGTGTGCTGGTTAGCCTTATTTGGTCTACTACTGACGCATTCACCCAAGCAATTTATTCCGTTTGGTTTATTCATAACTTTAACCGGAGAGATCCAGACGGCGCGCGCCTAGGAAAAACAAGTTTCGCACAATGTTAGAAAACAAGAATTAGTTTATTTTCATTATCGGCCACTTACTGCATTAAGTCATCCACTTTAAGGCCAAACCATAATGTGCACATCATTCTGTACGGAAGCTCATGCATATGATTAGACACAAAATATATCCCCAAACCATAATGGGAATAGTCGTTCGTTTCGTCAAGTCTGTTTTGCTATAGAACGTACGATCTGGAGCGTACCTTGCATATGCAAATTGACAACAGCTGAAAATTAGGACAAAGGCTGAGGATATACTATTTTTCTAAAGCTTGATTAATGTTGTGCACTTTAATAATACACAAAGCGGTTTTTATCACACTCTGACAGCCTGTCGAA
This sequence comes from Neoitamus cyanurus, assembly GCA_947538895.1. Classification (NCBI taxonomy): domain Eukaryota; kingdom Metazoa; phylum Arthropoda; class Insecta; order Diptera; family Asilidae; genus Neoitamus; species Neoitamus cyanurus. The sequence goes on from OX384540.1 coordinate 4,435,752, forward strand.
TATGCATAAACTTCCGTTCATTCAGTTTTGGCAGGTTTCCGTACGGCACAATATCCACATTATGGTTTGGCCTTCAGGCCACAAGAAGTTGCTTAAAATCGATCTGTAGCGTTCGCCGTTGACGTCGCTAAAGATGATTTTTTTTGGCGAAATTTGGGGCATTTTCCGAATACATGCCACCAACCACAGCCGTGGCGGACGTTTGAATTATTAGTTATCTTCTTAATGCCATAAATTATTCTTTCAAATAAAATAAAAATGGAGTGGATATCTCACACACAACTTGATTTATTTACATTTAAAAGTCGAGCGCCCTTATTGAAAGACCTTATAGATAGCGCTAGCGATGCGCGGCATATCTACAGTGACTCAAACGAATAATCGGACAAGGGTAACATTTAAGTAAAACATGTGAAAATATGATAATTTAATTACACAAAGTGACTATAATATAACTAAATTTTTTACTCACAATCTTTGTTTCAAAAATGTCTGTATTCAGAAAATCACATTCATCCATTTCATATAAAAAGAATTAAGCAAAACAACAAAAAGCTCCATATTACGAGTCCAACAAATAATCGGACAAACTAAAACCGCATGGCAACACTTCTAAAAATAACCATTTTATCCAGGATTTCTTCGCATTAAGTTCCTGTTCGTATTCAGTAGGAGTTCTTTCTGACATTTGGATAAAGCTTATTTAAAAATCCGAACTGCAATTGGAAATGGTACCGAAAGGAAAACAAACAAAAGTTAAAATTAGGCAAGCTTTATGGAGAACGGAAAACTGTAAGGGAAATTGGGAAAATCATTGGCAGAAGTCATTCTACCGTTCACGATATTAGAACAAGATATCGTGATGAAAACAGAATCACCAACAAAAGCTCAGAAGGCCAGAGAAAAATTTTAGACGATCGTGACGAACGGCGAATTCTGAATGAAATAAAGGGAAACGCTTTTAAAAGAGTCAGATTAAAAAAAAGAACAAAATTTTGTTCAAGAAAACATTGGAAAGAGCGTTTGTATAGAAACTGTGAGGAATGTGTTAATAGGCAAACACGATTCCCATGGGAGAATTGCGAAGAAGAAGCCATTTATAAGTCTAAAGAATAAAATCTTGGGCTAAAATTTGCGCGGGAATATTTGTTGAAGAACGTCGAATTTTGGAAAACGGTAGGACCTATTCCGGTAATATTTTTTAATGCTATTGATCTCTATAACATCTTATAGGTTTTATTTCTCTACAGATGAGAGTAAGTGTAATTTACTTGTGCAACTGTTAAACATGGAGGGGGTTCAGTGATGGTTTGGGACTGCATGACAAATGCGGGAGTAGGCAGTTTGGTTTTATCGATGATAAAATGGACAGATTTGGTTACCTTAATAATTTAAAACAACATTTTTAGCAAAGTGCAGAAAAATTAGGGACTTTGCATATCTTTTTATTAAGATAATGATCCAAAGCATACCTACTTCGGAGGTTGCAAGACTTTGGTTCACACATACGAGCAACTGCCCCAAATTACTACGAACAACCGCATAGTCACCGGATTTAAACGTAATATAACATTTGTGGGAAGTTTATAAACCTCCTTCAGCTGCCGCCGTCAGCTACCAGCAGCCACATGCTGTGGTGTTATCAGCTGTACCTGGCCTTGAAGTTACCGATGCACCGATTCTGAGCTCCTGTACCTCCGTCAAAACGACAAACTTGTTGCGTATGTCGCTGGATAAAACAAAACACGAGTTTTGATGAGAATACTGCCGCTCATATAAAATGTGTGGATCATCTATCCGCGAAGCGCAGACAGGCCGGGAACCTAACATTCGCTTCTTTCGGCTAATCGTGCCTGAGGATGTGGTCGGAACTCGGAGAATTGGGTGAAGCAAACTTATGGCCCCCTGGTACCTTGGTAAAGGATTTTGTTCCCCAATCCATAGTTGGGTTTCAGAATGAATTGTTAATAAATTACCAGAACGTCAATGGATCACGGACTAGGCCTGGCGCACTGTATCGGGCTTCTTGCGAAGAGGCCTTTGATAGCATCGGATTATCTGAAACTTGGTTGCACTGCGGTATACTAGATGCTGAGGTTTGCAATAGTACCTACCATATTTATCGTCGTGACCGTCACCTCGATATACTAAACGAACCGGTTGGAGGTGGTTTTTTGATCGCTATTCATTCAAGGTTCCCATCACTTCCGGTAGAATTACCTAACTCGACGGGCATTAGCACGGGACCCATTTACGTAAAGATTAAACTGCCTAGCAAGTGTGGTTTTTATTTTTATACTCACGGTTTATATACCTCCAAATAGCCCATTGATGGGGTATCAGATCTTGTTAAGGCACCTTCAACATGTGTCCGATATGTGTTCTTATAAAGACGACTTAATTGGTCTTGGCGATTTTAATCTGCCCCATCTTATCTGGGACTACTCGTCTGATTCCACCTTTTTTATGGTTACTAATGCTAGGAGTGCCGCTGAGTAAGAATTTGTGGACAACATGTGTCATCTGGGTTTGCACCAGCTTAGCGGCGTTGTTAATTCCCGGCTTCGCCTTCTGGACTTCATCTTTTATTCCGATGCATTAACTACACACGTGCATATGGTACTTGTCTTGACATTATTTTTAACGAGGTTGCCGATCATCCTGTGCTGCTTACTTCCGTGACATTTTCTAAACCGCCATCTGACGATAAAAAAACATTTGATTTTTTAAATAATTTTAGGAAGGCTGACTTTGCTTCCCTTAATTCGTTTTTGTTAAACAGTAATTGGTCCGCAGTTTACAATTGCCTTGATGCAGAACAGGATGTAAGTAATTTTTATGAAATAATTTTTAATGGATCTCAGCAGTTTGAAGTTAGTCGAAAGGAAAAATTTCTTGAGTACTCCGATGTGGTATGATGCTGAGTTGAGATCATTGAGGAACCGCAGAAACAATGCATGGCGTAAATTCCGCAGTACGAATTATCATTTTTATGCGGACTTACGTAAACAATTTAATAATTATTCAACAACATTATATCGCCAGTACGCGGTTCGCACAGAATATAACATTAAATCTAATCCTAAGCAATTTTTTGCCTTTCTTAATAGCAAACGGAAAACCAATAACTATCCTTCTATTTTCTAGACAAAGAACTTACTAGTAAACCTTCTGCTATTGCTGACCTTTTTGGGAAGCATTTCAAAAATACTTATTGTGATAACATCTGTGATATAGACTTAGATTATTTTAATCATATCACGTGTCTTCCTTCATTTACAAATAACTTTATTTTTGATGACTGTACCGTTTTCGAGTACCTAAATAAAATTGACGAAGATTACTCGGATTCACCCGATAACATTCCTGGTGTTGTTCTGCGTAAGTGTGGTACTACACTGGCTGGACCCCTTAATTTTTTATTTATTTTGTCTTTGCGCTCTAGTATTGTTCCTCGCCCTTGGGAAGTATTTTACGTGATACCCCTTTTTAAAAAGGGAAAAAAGAACCAAATCGAAAATTACAGACCCATTGCTAAACTGTCACCGATTCCAAAACTGTTTGAGGCTATTGTGAAAGATTATCTGACGTTTTACTGCAGTTCTCTTTTGTCACTGGTCGACTGTGTTTACACTGATTTTAGTAAAGCATTTGAGAAGCTTTCCCATAAAGTGTTTATTTTTAAACTGCTTCGGCTTGGCTTTCCCAAGGATTTTGTTCTTTGGGTTCAATCCTCTCTTGATAACTGATCTTTCTAGGTTAAATTTTCGTCTGCCTATTTTGCCCTTATTTCTCTTTTGTCCGGAGTTCCACAGGGTAGTCACCTTGGGCCATTACTGTTTGTCATATTTATTAATGAGTTGTGTCCCTTACTTCGTAATACTCACGTTTTAGCATATGCAGATGATTTGAAAATATTTAAAACTATTGAATCTCTTCATAATGCTCAATAACTACAGGACGATCTTCTAATATTCGCGGAGTGATGCTCCAAGAATCATTTCAAACTACATATTAGTAAATGTAATTTTATTCCTTTTTGCAAGAAATCCTCCATTGTGGGGTTCTCCAATAAAATGTTTGGCAGGCCCTTGTCTCGAATTGACAGTGTTATGGATCTTGTACTGTTGATCGATTGTAAATTTTACTTTGGGCGCCATATTGATAATATAATTAGTCGACCCAATTCAACGTTGGGCTTCGTTAAACGTTGGTCTGTTGACTTCACTGACCCCCACAGTTTAAAAGTTTTATTTTATGCTCTTGTTCGCCCAATTTTGGAATATGCTTCCGTAGTGTGGATGCCTCATTATAATATGAACATAAATCGAATCGAGGCGGTGCAAAAGCGTTTGTTACGGGTCGCTCTTCGTCAATTGCCATGGAAGGATCCCTCCAATCATCCTCCATATTAGGACATATTAAAACTGCTGGGTTTGTCGTCTCTTTTAAAACTTAGAAATGTTGCTGGTGTTATGTTCATGCAAGATATCGTATCTGGCGTCGTGGACTGTCCTAATCTTTTAAAACTTTTATATGTTATTTCACGCCCCCGAATGACTACAGGAAGAAATTTTCTTTATGCAGATATTCACAGAACCAATTACGGTTATTTTGAAACTTTATCGGCTATGTCTAGAGATTATAATGCCTGTTTCTCTATTATCGATTTTCATTGTGATAAAAATGAACTGAAAAAACGATTGTACAACTATTTTTAATATTATAATTCATTTTATACTGCTTAGCATAATATCTATTTTGTAACGTCAGATGGTTTGTACCTGTTGATGAGTAAATCAATAAATTTGCAAGGAGGCTTTACAATAAGGCTTTTAGCTAGATTAACAGTTAAAAGAAGCATTGCAGAATGAATGGAGTAATATTGAGCCTCAAGTTTGTTAAAACAGTCAAATCAATGCCAAATCGTTTAAAATCAGTAATTGTTTCAAAGGGATTCTCTATAAAGTACTAATCAATTAAAAAACCCATAATTTGTTATAGCTTTACAGTTTGTCCGATTATTTGTTTGACTCGGAATATGGACATTTCATCTCCGAAATCATCAGCCAACCAAACCAAGAGTGGGCTCGGTAAAGTAAAGTAACACTAACCATAAGTGAGAATTCGTTGCCTTATTCAAGGCTCCACTGGAAAATAGTTCAGGAAGACATGATAAAAGCAAAACTCGTCTTCAACAATCATGGCAAGCCGCGGCTGTCTAAAATCTATCAGTATTTCAATGAGGATATGCAACAGCAGATAATTAAGGAGACGTTTCAGTTGGTATCGAAGCGGGACGATAATGTGTGCAATTTTCTCGAGGGCGGCAGTCTCATCGGTGGGTCAGACTACAAGCTGATCTACAGAAACTATGCCACCCTGTACTTCGTTTTCTGCGTGGACACGTCGAGAGTAAGCTTGGCATTCTAGACTTAATACAAGTGTTCGTCGAGACCCTAGAGAAATGCTTTGAGAACGTGTGCGAACTCGACCTTATTTTCCACGCTGACTCGGTTCACCACATCCTTTCCGAATTATAAGTTAGTCAAAAGCTTTCTACCACTGAGAGCGAAGCGTGAATACCGATTTAAGGGAATTTTTCTTTACTTGACCTCACATTTTAACTAATTTCTAAACTACCTAGGGTCGTAGCGTTATGATTTGTATCTTATGTTGATTCCGAGATTTCATGGAAGATAAAAGAGTAGGTTTCATTAAAATATATCCAGTATTTTTTGCGTGATGCGCGCACATCGACGGACCTTGTTATCATTTTATCTATATAAATGTCCGGAAGTTTACCTAATATAATTAATTTAATTTAACTCGCATCCGAATATTATTTTGGCTTTGAGCTTGTAAACAACACATTCGTGTTAAGTGATTGATATTATGTATTTTACAAGGGAGTGATGAAAGAACAATAAAAATGAAATTGTACATACCTCGAATGCCTTGTCCTCGTAGTTGTGCTCTTACAATTTTAAAAAGCACCAAAGATGCATATATTTGCACGAAAAGCCTGTAAGATAAGAAATTTGTGATTTATACTACGATTATTTACATAGATGAATGGGAAAAGCGGGGTATGAAAGTTTCACATGACCATAACAGAAATGATTCTGTACAAGAAAATACAACCATTCTGAGAACGAAAATGTATGTAACATGATACATATCTACAGATAACAATTGTTAGGCTTTGTTTGGTCATGTATGATATAAATGTATATAAAAATGAAAATATGTTTGTTTGTGCGTTTGTGTGTTTGAATTTTAGTTTGTTACTCGATTACGCCCAAACGGTTACTTCGATATACTTAATTTTTTGATACAAGGTAGTAAAAAGTTCAACTTAACATATAGGCTATTTGTTATGTTGATAAAATACAAGGTTTCAAAATAGCGGCTCCAAGATGGCTACCAGCTAGTTATGTTATTAATTTAGTTAAACTTCAAGGTATAGCCCTGAAAATCCGGAAAAGGGTTTTCGGAGTAGCTGATTTTGAATTTGTCATCAACATTTCCAAATTAAAAATGGCGGATCCAATATGGCGGCCAAAATTCCGCAATTATAAGCAATTTTGATGAAATTTAATGTGTAGACATCTTTGGTATTAAAGAAAACAAATCTGCCAAAATACAAGATGTCGGACCCAAAATGGCTACCGCAAAAGTTAAACTCCAAGGGGTTACCCTGAAAATCCTCATTAGGAGGTTTTCGGAGTCGCTGATTTCGCTTCTGCCATCAAAATTTCCACATTCAACATGGCGGATCCAATATGGCTACCGACAGAGTTAAACTGCAAGGGATTGCCCTGTAAATCCGCACCAGAGGTTCTCGGGGTTACTGGTTTTAAATCTGCTATCAAAATTTCCAAATTCAAAATGGCGAATCCAATATGACTACCTCCTCCATTTTAAAAAAATGTTGAAAATGTATATAAAGACGACAAAAGGGATATGGATTTCAAGCTTACTAAAATTTAAGATAGCGGACCCATAATGTCTACCAAAGTTCGTAAACTTCAACCGACTGCCATGCAATTTAATGCTAGGGGGTTTTGGTGATTCAAATTCGAAGAATTTGAAGGAAAGTGAATACAAATAAAATTTTAGGGCCACTGATTTCAAATCTACCAAATTTTCAAAATTCAAGATGGCGAACCAACATTTCCAACTTTAAAGGAATACCACGTAAATTTATACTTATGGCTTCTTAGGATGCAGATTTAGAAATTTTTGATAATAGCAGAAATAGTTAATTTAAAATGGCGGAATCAAAATGGCAATCGAGCTTTTGATCAAGCGTTCTTCGTTTTCGCACCTGCTATTTGTAATTCAATAGATTTCCAATAAATAAAAGAAATGAGGGATTATCACAATTTCTGAATATGGTATGAAAGACCTAAACGAGCGAACAAAACTTTTGGATTTCAGTGAAATTATAACATTCATATGTATGTATGTATATAAAATTCTTTCATAGCTGATATTGAACATTCTGTTCAAAAGAATTTCAAAATTACGAATTCAATAAGGCATCTAGAATTTCTTAACTTATATTAATAAGGAAAATTGAGGAGATTTGATGAGAATAAAGCAATATTTTTCGGTGAATAAGTAGCGTACACAGATAACAAAACTTCTAAACTAATAATGGTTTGGAATAAATTAAATGTGTAAATAGCATTATTGTAATGTCAAACTCAGTACAATCACGTGCCGCCGTGCGAAGCCGGGCAACTCAGCTCATGGAATATAATTTCCTTCAAATAGCTATCACCGCTGGCTCGGTATTAGCCCATTCTGCCAACCCCATTTTGCAGTATCTTTTTAGATTAATTAGAGCCGTATTTCACGAATAGCTCGCTCAGTATTATACTTAAGTGCATGAATTGTTTCTGCATAACATCGATATTTAACGGCACCACAAGAGAAGGCCATGGTACATCTCAACAACGGCTGATTATACGATTATTAAACTTAGTGAGCAAAAGATTGGTTGTTGGACGGCTTGTGTGGCACGTTGCACCATCTTGCTGAAACCAACGCTCGCCTAAGTCGAATTCATAATTTTACGGCCAAAGCCGTTGGCATACTTCTGGAGCACTCTTCATTGATCATAACGTTGTTACCATCTTTATCTTAGAAGATAAATGTACCAATATAATGCCGTCACTACAAAAATCACACCAAATATTTACACACTGAGTATGCATTGGTTACTCTACGACTACGTGTGGATTTTACAAGCCGCAAATACCACAGTTTTACTTGTTTACATAGTCGCCGACATGAAATTACGCTTTATCTGAAATCGACGTCAATTTCGAACTGGTCATTTTGCTGCAATTCCTTTAAGTCAATTGGATTTTGTAACGGAATAATCCGAGGTTTTTGCAGGTTAGTGCTGCTAATGTTCAGTTGCTGAGATTTGTGGCGAGTTGACTGGTTTAGGCGCACACTTTCGGCAACAGCAGCAATATTCGCGGCTGAGTGCACAGGACGGACACGATGATAATTTGAATTATGAATTAGCATGTCAATTTCAGGAACCCTATTCGCAAACTTGCGTACAGCAGGTGTGGATTCTGCGTTATTTCGCCCAAACTTTCTTATGTCAGAAAGTTGTCTTTAATATGAACCAACAGAATTAGATTTCTTTCCGAGATGATGCACTTCTGACTGGTTTTTATATTACACAATTTTATCCGAATATATACTATTATATATAGAAATTAGGATTATGCTTTTTAAGGAATTGTTTATACTCTCTGCAGCAATTAAGCGCTGTACGAGTTCAGTAGTATCAATTATTATGAGAATGGCATCAAGTTTAACATTTTAGGTCCGCTTAATTGAAAATGTAATGCCAGATAACCCGTAAGAATAACATGAAATTCGATCCGCTTTGGTACTATGCGCTCTTTGAAAGCGCTCTTGGCCGCAAATTGTAGTTGCCCAATTAAAGTATAACACTGATGAAGTTGACTTTCTATTCTCATGACAAATAAAAAAAATCTGTCCATCGCCTATTACACCATTTGCCCTGTTATGTCCAGTTTGCCCTAATTTAAGAAGTTGCTTTTCAATTGTCCAATTAACTGTACCGCACCAGCTGCACTTCGTATTTCCACCGCGATGTTTTATTTAATCACTGTCGTGGGTGAAAGATAGATTATTTGTTGTTTGATAATAAAACCGTTTACATAGTCTAAATCCATACTAAAAAGCCACAGCAGGCAATTATACTGTAAAAGTGCATGTAACACAAAACCATAGACTGCGTGAGCCATTCAGACAGACGTACAAGGCGTGTACCTGAAGGGGTCATTATCTACGGTTCTCAATCAAGCAATCGACAATTCTTGAATAGTTGCAACTCAATGGACTGAGAATCATTTTTTGATTTTCGGAGCTGGTTCAATTTGGGTGTGCCCAGTGCTTCAGGCGAAAACTCAAAGAGACTGAGAAAATGAGTGAAACGATTTATGTAGGTACCTTAACAGCACGGGGACTTTCCTCTGCATCTATAGCAATTAGGAGAAGAGATGACTGGGTGAAAACATTTCAATGAATGACAAGGGGAGTTTTAAGTGTAACTGCAGTTTATTTGTGCAGCCATAGGAACAGAAGCTCGCAGTAGCATAACGGACTTTTTTTAATTGTAAATAGCCATTAATAGAATTAGCTTGGAGTTTTGGTAGAAAGCAGTCAAATTGTTTAAAAGTTCAATTCTTCATTTGTTGGGAAAAAGTTTTTATTGCTTCTTTGGTAAGCAAACTCTTACTAGAATAGAATAGAAAACACACTTTTTCCTCTTTATTTTCTCAAACTATAATAACTCTCAATAAAAATCTACTCTGAGTAAAATAAACTAATAAATAATTTCTCAAATTATTATTTTAAATCGTTAATATTTATTACAGACTAACGATTCATTCTTCTATTATATTTTGCAAAATGTTTTAGGATTATTATAAATATTGAGTTAAATTAAAATAAATATATATGTCAACAGTTCTGTTCTCATGAAAATAATTATGAAACATTTAAACATTGGTACATGAAAAAAAATTAAACTTTAAACTACACACGCGGCGTGTGAGGCTAAATATTAACGAAGCCGACCTTTTATTTGGGATCGCGATAAATGAAAATCAATTTCAGAAAATTTTGGATTAAAGGAGCGCGACGTAGAAGATATAGGCGCATTGAATCCAAAATTACTACGGTGATAGGCTGGTTGGAAGAAATCATGAGGACTCATGAGCGCACAGGTACCGAAATATTTAGGGGTAAAATAATATTATCTTCCCAAGGAAGGCGTCGAAGAGCATACCGTAAAAACCTGCGTTCTACTCGTCATACCCTTTGATTTGATACCCATGTCGGGGGGACTGTAAAGGAAAAAAAGTACTCTTATTTTTTTTGATGGCCGCCATATTGGATAAAATAAAAGTGAATATAATATATTGAGAAAGGATATACAAATTTATACGTAGAAAACCTTTTGCGGCATTCTTCTTCTGAGGATTTCCCTGTGTCTGTGGCTGACACACCAGACAATTTAGTAATTTCATGCAGTTAGATATATTTATTTAAACTTTGAAAAATGTTACTCCCATGGGCACCCCCAACCCGTTATTTAGCTGAGACCTTAACTTGAAATCCACAATATAGCAAAACGCTCTAATGCATGGTTATATTTTCCTAAATAGAAAATACAAACAGGCAAATGTCAGTCCATATGTAGACACTTTGTAAATGGCAAATTTTCCTCTTACGAATTGTGTTGTGCCGATTTGCAAATGTAAAAATATTTTTATGGTTCCGTGGTTCTGTGTATACGGATATAAAACGGACACGGAGTGCACGAGTAAACACTACCGTGTTTTAAACCTATATTTACTGCAATAAGTGTAATATTCCATGTGTTACTATTAATTATTTAATTTAATCTACAGCAAAGTTATTATTTATTTATTTGATGGGCTCTAAAAATGTTCTTCGGAAAATCGACTGTACAATTTTTTTTTCACGTTACAATTATTGCATGCCAAGGGAGTTATGAAGAATACGGTAATCCGCCATCTTGGTGTGGCCGCCAAATATATTATACATATATGTTTACTATATTACACTGTCACCAGACTTATACACATAAGTACATATGTTATGTGCGTTTGTAAAAAGTAAAAGCTTTAGCTTAATTAGAAATAATCGGAATTTTGATTGCCAGATTTAACCAAAACTTACTAACAGGGAAAGTCAAATAAAAGCTTGTAAAGTGACTCACTTTCTTACTGATACACACATAGTAACTGTAGTAAGTAATAAAGGGTTTTTCAATAGGGACGCTCAAAATGTTATTAAAAATCTGTCTAATTTGTTGTAAATTGTTCAGTAGTGTGTGGCAAATCACCATGGAAGGTTACAGCGTTGCACGCGTGCAAGTTATCATATTTTGTTATCAAAATATGTGCAACGTTCGAAAACCGTTCATTATAGAAAATCATCATTAGCGATATGCGCTACAAATCGATGATAAGCAACTTCTTGTGGCCTAAACTGGATGATATGGATACCGATGACATGTGGTTCCAACAGGACGGCACTACGAGCTACGCAGCGCATGTCACGACATGACATTCTGCACGAGCGATTTGAGGGTGACGTAAACTGGCCACCAATATCGTGCGATTTATCGCCTTTAGACTTCTTCCTTTGGGGCTATCTTACGTCACAGGGCTATGTAAAGAAACAGTAAACAGTTGATGCCCTCAAACTCAACATAAAAAACACCATCCAGGAAATACAGCCAGATTTATGCGACGAAATCTTCGAAAATTCGACCTCCTGAATAAGTAGCACCAAGCAAAGTCGCTTTGGACTTTTGAACGACACGTTATATTCCATACTTAATCCCATAAAATATTCTTTCATATAAAAAAAAATTTACATAAAAGACGAGCGTCCTTATTGAAAGACCATGTAAAATGCAGAGTACAGGTCAATTTAACGATTCCCTTGTTTTGCTAAAAACCAAAGACTTCGAAATTTTAATTCGTACCACAGTAGACACTTGGAGTGATTTGAGGAGGAGTAATTAAAATATATTTTGCCATGCTTTATTTTAACCATTAATATATGCACATTAGTTTAATGTGTAATTGTGTAGAGCGCACCTTAACTCGTAAATCGTAAATTGAATCAAAACAAAGAAATCACGAAATAGTCCCTGAGTCATAGCTATGAAAATACAATGGACAGAAATGCTTATTACCGGTAACTGCTATTATGTCATACCAAAGGTAAACAAACAAAGACTACGCAAGCGATAAGGTTCGTAATACTGAAAAGCACAACTTGAAGACATAAGCAGCTGTCTGCGGATTTTTTATTAAATGGGTGAAAAGCACACCATGAGCACATGTGAAATTCTGTATAGAAATTGAACGATAGTTCAAACGTTTTGATCCCATGTGAAACGGAAAGAGCAAAGTCAGCAATACCTCTATGTATATAGAAATAGCGGATGATTATCGTAATAAAGAAAAGATTCGCATCTACCGTAAAACAACCATTGAGCACTTCAGGTTCAAAATTGCTCTTTGGATAGGTAATGAGCTTTACAGTTCTCAATCCTTTCGAGCTCGGTCGTAAATGACAAGACAAGCCCAACGAGTGTTTTAGTTTTAAAAAACAAAAGGGCATGATCACGGTTTTAGTGGCGTCAAGATTGGGAATGATGGTTTGATGTGGAAAAATGGATTTGCAATTAAAAATTCCGTATCCCCTTATGTTATTAAAAAATAGCCATAGCTTTACCATTAACGCCAGGGTTGGCCCGGGATGGCTGCACTCGCAGGTATGTGAAAATCATTATTCGTTTTAAAAATGGCTATTTAAGAAATATGTGTGTTCACAGTAAGCCGTTGGAAAATGATATTCCAAACTACCTACGTGACACCTTGCCCCTCAGAAGAAAGACATATAGAAAAAAATTCATTTGGTGCAATTCATTTGCCCCATGCATATTCATGAAATGTGATACGGACCCACCTTGCGGATATTTCTGACAACCTAAAGCTTAATTTAAATTTTGGCACTATAGCAAACAGCCAAAACAAGCGATGCAGTAAGCATATTTTTTGCGTGCTTAGCATAGTCACTATTCAGTCATATTGTGATCAAACAAAAGCGAATTTAGTCGCATTCCTGCGAATACCTTTGCGAGCTTCGGACAATCGAGAACGAGGTGTGAAAGAGAGACGGCGAAAATAGTTTTGCATTATCACTGTCCGCCCAGTTAGTTTTTATGTTGTTGCAAATGTAAGAGACATGTTTGGATGCTTGCTTAGTGCAAGATATCGTCGATGAATACCTGATCCCCATGCAAAACATCCAGGATGCCCATGCCCTTTGACAATACGTTGAAGTATTCGTGGACTCCATTGATAAGGATGTCACTTTTTCATTCATTTGTATATTTCTAGGTATTTGGTAATATATGTATAATTCATTGACTGGGGTTTCATAACATAACATTTCGAGTTCTTACGATGACACCTTCGCAACTATTGATTTACAAATTTCGTTATCAAATATCAGACTTAACTCGTAAACTAAAGGAACATCCCATTGCAAAATACGAGTATAACCTACTAATCTTAGGATTAAGCAAAAAGTCAGACAAGTGCGAGTCAGACTCGCCCGTTCAGTCTTCGGAATATTTGCCGCAAATGACATTACTGTAATTAAAAAAAATTTTGCTTCATGTGATATAAACAAATTAACGATTTTCGGAATTTTTCCTATACTTGTGCTGTGACACTTTACTTCTTGCCAAATTTCATGATACTAGGTCAACCTAGAAAATACCCAATAAGCTTTAATTTATTTGTGAGTGTCAAAATATGCGGCATAATTTTTGATTTTGATATTTTTACAGCTCCAAGGGACCGTAGACCTAAGTATTTGATATTAATTCTAACTTCATACCTCCTGAGCAAAAGGGTCTTGATAGACAGACAAACGAACAACGAAGTGATCCTATAAGGGTTCCTTTTTTCCTTTTGAGGTACGGGACCCTAAAAATGCTTCAGCCGACTAGATTTACGAGGCATGTCCAGAAAGTAAGGGTACAAGGGCCCTCACGGGTAGAGCAATTATTTTTTCTATGATGGTCATACTTCCATATAGCTGAGCTCCTCCATTTCCCACGAGCCGAAGAAAACGTCACTAAAACTGTGGTCACAGCAACGTGTCCCGTTAACCATGTTTATAGAATCGCAGCGTTATTTGTTATCTCGTTGTGAAGGGAAAATTTCCGTCTGAAGTTTGTAACGAGATCAAATCGGTTTATGGCAAAGGAGCAATGAATCATACGAGTGTGTTTAATTGGTGTCGGTAATTAAAAAACGATCGTACTGCTGTGCACGACGAGCAAAGGAGATTTAAAAGATTTTGACTGATCCACTTGTTGAAAAAATTGAGGAAGCTGTTCGTGGCGGCCGCAGATTGACTTTGGATGAACTTTCGATAATGTTTCCACAAATCTCCAGATCTCTGCTGCACGAAACAATCATAGAAAGACTCGGGTCCAAAACAGCTGACAGCAGCATAAATTGAATCGAATGGCAACCTCCCAACAGTTTTTCGAGCGGTATGAACTTAAAGGTGATGATTTTCCGTACTCTATTGTTACACGGGACGAATTTGGGTTGCCCACTATACCTCTGAAATTTCTCTGAAGATGCACATTGGTGGGAAAAAAATGGCGAGGAAGTGAAGGGAGAGGTGAATAAGTGGGCAAAGGAGTTGGCGGCAGAATTCTTTGACCAAGGCATCACAAAATTGATCCCTCGTCTCACTACGTGCATCGAGAGGGATGACGACTACGTGAAAAAATAGTTCACATATGGTATATACCTACTGATGTAACCATGTATACAATTTTTAATAAATAAATTATTTGAAACCTACAAAACTCTAGTTCACCCTATGCCTCGTAATTAGGCTTGTCGCAAAAAGCGTATTTATGTAACTAGGGCAAAGCGGCATAGGACCACAGCTATACTCTGAACATCACCGCACCTATGCCTCGATTTGAATTAGATAAAGAAAGAATGACTATTTTCTGGCTCCTTCCATTGTCGGGTTTTTTGTTTTTTTATAATAATTTTTTTTATTTACAGCTTTTTAGTTTCAGATAATATGTAGTAGGTAAGTAATGTCATAACATGATCAAGCAGACAGCTCATACTAATAATGTTATATTATATTACATTACATATCGTAGATGTATAATATCTACATATAATACGTCCAGAAATTGTCTTTCTTATCATATGACAATGATGCTACATAAAATGTCGTATTTTGCTCGTCGAACCCATTAATTTGATATCCATGTGAAGGGGTTGTAAAGAAAGAGGTAATCCGCCATCTTGGAGCATCCGTCATATTGGATTTAGAATGACGTCACATAGTTTACCGTATCGTGCCCGTTAAAAGTTTTCATTTGATACCCATATTAATAATATTTGGTGAAATTTGTTTTTCATTGGCAGACATTTTAATTTATTTTGGCCGCCATTTTCGTAATGATATATATGTTAGCCCATGACACCCGGAGGAGTAATATGATTCTAACGGCCCCTAATTTATCTAAATCGATTAATCCAGTGAGGCTCTAGGCAGGCTCCGGACAAATATACATACATAGACTGATAAACATAACATATACCCATTCCGTTGTAGGGTAAAAATCAGCAAGGTAGGTTGGATTATCATAATACCATAGGGAAAACCCCCCTGCAGTCTATTTTATACGTGATATGTTCGGTTGTCTTGCCCTGCCCAACAATAGCGCTACGACTCTAAATCGACATCACGCTTATAAGAAATGTTTGTTTTTCAAACTATTAAATTAATTTGCACAACTTTAAACTTTCAATTATGACAAAAGAAAACGAGCCGTCTTCTTTCAGACCTCTATGGTGTAACACTCGGCCCAACAACATAAAAAAAAGTTACAATTGCGCAATATGCCTTCGGTTTTATATAAGCAGGTGTTTACTTTGTGTAAACCAAGTTTTCCAGAGAAAGTGCTCACCGTTTATTTGCCACCAATAAGTCAAGTAACAAATCTCCAGACCGAACAGAATGTTTTAAGTGTAGTGAATGGAAAACTTTTCTGATTTGTACTTGTGAGTAGCTCCGTCCAGCACTTGAGCTCGAATAGGCCTCATAAAATCTGTCTAGATCTGAACTAATTGCTTTCCGACAAATGAACTTTTCTGAAAACATAGTTTCACGTTCGTCCTAACATTTAATAGGAAAGCTTAATAAAGAGTAAAGTTTTGAAATCGCATTAAAATAAGATTTATCCCCAGAACTTACTCTGCTCTGCCTACTTGAGTGCCCTATCAACTTGCTGAGCCGAGGCAGGGTAGTACCTGTTGCCCAAACTTTCCCTGGAACCCTCGATATAAGTTCTTATGATTTTGCTCCTTCAACGAGTCATGCAGTGGCCAATAGATAGAGCCATGCGACACAAATGAGTTTTGGTTTGATCATATGCCCGAATGGTCGCCGTGGCAATGATTAATGAATGTATGAATGATTACTGCATCGCTTACGCGGCCAACTTGCTGTGCCGAAAATCTGATTGTGCTTTCATTTAGATTATCAGAAATTAACGGAAGGTGCGTCATTGTCACATTTTGTGATTTCCTGGTTTTCCTACGGGCGTGTCACATGGGTTCAGTAGGTTAGCTAGCTTATCCTTATCGTAGTTTACCTTTGTCTCTTTACATTCGATTAAATGAGTATGTTAGGAAAATCTGTGATAAAAAAAATCGCTATTTTTATTATTTGATAATTTTCTTGTATGCAGATGTAATTTTAATGTATATTTACTATTCAAAAATAAGCCGACATAGATTCCTGCTCGTTTTTTAACCGAATATATGCAAATGCTTATCCTACTAGGCAAGAAGGAGAAGGTAATATGGTATATGTTTGTATTTTTATTCCCTCGTAGCTTCTAAACGCCTGGACTGGACCGATGTTAGCAAATGACGTATTACAATACTGTGTATACAGGGTGTCCCATAAATAGTGAATAATTTGGAAACATATGATAGGGCAACTTATTAGCTATGAGCAAATGAGCGCAATATATCCTCATGAAAAGTTTCACGGTTTTCAAGTTATTCAAGGTTTCATCTTTTTTTCGAAAATTCCTACCTTATATCAATCGTTTACATACCATTTATATGAATGATAATATTTATACATTCTTTTTTCGCATAATTTACTTTAGTAGTTTTACCATCAGATGAATGATAGAAGTTTTCAGCACCAGTTGTATTTTTTATATTATTTTTCTCAATATGTGAACCTACCAAATTTCTATGGAGGGAGTTTAACAGTTAATGGTGTCAAATTTTTGTGCCAAGCAAGACTGATTGTTTTAAAAACTTTCCTACTTAATTCAGATTTTAATTTGGTGTCACACTTAATATTTCTTTTCTTAAATAAACTTGACTTTTAGATGTAAATAAAACAAGTTATGTGTGAGATATCTACTCCATTTTTATTTTATTGGAAATAATATTTTATGGGATTAAGTATAGCATATAACGTCGTACAATGAGGCAGAATACCAAATTTGTGGCATTAATTCAGAATTCTCTTGGAAATGCTTAAAGCTTATAACGTTAGGGTTTTTCAGGCTGCTGATTTTGAGTTCATTATAAAAAAATGTAAAATTCCAGATGGCGGATGGAAACAGTAAAACATCGTTGATTATCACCAAAAGCAATATGTAGGGCTTTTAGGGGATGTTGATTTCGAGTTTATTGGCCAAATAAGTCCCCTAACTTCCAAAACTCACTAACCCCCCTAAAAAGGTGTTTTAAATATTATGGGGTTTAATGGTTACTCGGATCGTTCTGGGACCTCGAGCGTTGTGTTCTACGTGAAAAACTACCTTAAGATGCCTATATTATACTTGGATCAAGTTTGGCTACCTCGCTTCATAATTTGATTGAATAATTGTCGATAGGGACATTTATTTATATAAAGTGCTATTATTAAAAATTCGGGCAAACACAGGCAAGGGATTTTAATATACTTTATATAAATATACATATATTCAGATATGGGGAATCTAAGATGCAGCTGAACTAAATCTTTGTCTGTATACATAAAATGATCGATGATAAGCAACTTCTTTTGGCCTAAACTGGATCATATGGATACCGACCACATGTGATTCCAACAGGACGGCGGTACGTGCCACACAGCGAATGCCACGTTGGACATTCTGCAGGAGCGATTTGAAGGCAACGTGAACTAGCCGACGAGATCGTGCGATTTAGCGCCTTCAAAGGTCTATGCGATTAGACCGCAAACAATTGATACCCTCAAAGTCAACATAACGAACACAGATATACATATGCAACAAAGTCGTCGAAAATCGGACCTCCCGAATATGCCTACATATATATATATATATATATCCTTATTGAAAGACCCATAGGTAATAATTACAGAATCAATTTAAGATGTCTTTCTTTTCACAGCGATACAAACAGAGCAAAATAAAATAGACAGAGTTAGCATAAATTGGAGCTCTAACGCTATTAGGATCAACCAAAAGTCCATAGATCCACTTTTTGGACTTAAATTTGTTCCAATTCCCTTTGAAGTTGGGAATAAATATTTGCTTTTCACGTGGGCAAAAAGCTGAATTAGATATTGCTGTTTGCATTTCCATTATTTGTTATCAAGAATATCGCGCATTTGGTTCCATTTTATCAATAGAAGATAAAAAATTAAGCACTTACTATTTACCACTATTTTTACCATAATAGCTTTCGACACCACTTTCCAAAAATGAACTAAAACACGTATAGTTATTTACGTTTATTGCGTTCAGAAAATTTCAGTGTGTCCCATAAAAATACGAGCCCTTGTTTCCTTTCTCCCAAGTTAAAGGATTTCAATATTGAAAACAACCCCTTTCAATGTATCGCGACTGACTCTGAGCGACGATTTCCTCCCTTAAAATCGCTTTCAGACAGATATAAAAGAAAGATATATCTCTTCCACTATCATAAAGTATAACATATCTAAACCGAACAAAATCGGAAGGGACGCCGGAAACTCTTTCCGTTTTAGTAAAAAAAGAAGAATGGTGATTCAAAACCGTGTGGAGATAACCGGTTTTTTTCATGCAATCACAATTTTGAATGCCTACCCATTTCATTCGATTAATGATTTTGCACTTAGCACATTCAAACATAAGGGGTAATCCTGCTTTGGTACAAATTTATGCTCCCACGCAACTTTCCAAGACTTTTTTGCAATGAAACATGAGCGTCCCTGCATTATTGAGTAGGCACATATTTCAAAATCGAGGAAGAACATCAGATAGATGTTCACAGCTTTTTTTATATTAAGTTGTTCTGTATTCAAATAATTAAAAAAGTCACAAGATCCGTCAAAACTCAAAACAAAAATTAATATTAAATTAATGTTGCTTTTGATGATATCTCGATGATAAAGACTTGATTTGATTCAGTTACAGATATATAGTATGATTTTCAACATCTTCATTTTCCTTTAACGAGCGATGAAAATGACCTTATAGAGGAAGTTTTAGTAGATTGGGCATTGAGTGGGAGGCACGCGATATTCCCAACGAGCATGAAGTTGGGAATCTCGGTCTCCCACGAAACGCACATACGTTTTTATTGAATAGCGCAGGCTGAAGAGCCTACGCCCGAAGTCTGAAGGGGCCTGTCGCGTGGGGCCCATGGTTTCGGCCCTCTAGTGACAGGTCCCAAAAATAGTGCATTTCAGCACGGGTGTGCAATAAAATTAATTTATATGTCTTGAACGCTGTTCTAAATTTAAGATCATTATATCTCTCCTGATGCATAAATTCTGTAATTTTTAAATGTCCATCGCATGTCCGACTTTTGCATTAATTTTAAACTCTTTGTTTATTTTCGTCATTAGTGGGGACCGTAATCATCAAAATGACATCTCAATCAAAAATTTGTGATTCCTGCTGTGAGTTTATTTCTTGATAGATTTGAATGATTCCAGCACTTATTGAAAGCTTACCAATTGAATATGGAACATTAGTAATAATTCTCTTTACAAATTGAAAACGAATAACGTTTTTTATTTTTTATTAATTACCTTAAAACATTATTTTAACGTATCTTTATAAATATGCTTATTGTAGTTAGGACTACCTTCAAGTTTAGTAATTTATCTATCTATCTACGAGGCATGTCCAGAAAGCAAGTGTACTAGAGCCCTCACGGGCAAAGGGAATTTTTTTTGATATGATGGTCACACTGCCGTGTAGCTTAGCTGCTCCATTTCCAATGAACACAAGAACGCGTCAGTACGACTGAAACTGTGGTCAGAGCAACATGTCCCGTGAACCATGTCGATAGAATTTGCCGCCAAGTGCCAAATTCGCAGCGTTATCTGGTATCTCGTTGTGAAGGGAAAGCGAAGTTTAAATGGTGTGGTGAATTTAAAAACGGTCGTACTGATGTGCACGACGAGCACAGGAATGGAAGACCATCGATTTTGACTGATTCGCTTGTTGAAAAAATTCAGGAAGCTATTCGTGGCGACCGCAGATTGACTTTGGGTGTACTTTCGATGATGTTTCCACAAATCTCTAGATCTCTGCTGCACGAAACAATCACAGAAAGTCTCGAATTTCGTAAACTGTGTCCAAGGTGGATCCCAAAACAGCTGACAGAACACCACAAATTGAATCGAGTGGCAACTTTCCAAGAGTTTTTGGAGCGGTATGAACTTGAAGGTGATGATTTTCTGCACTCTATTGTTACAGGGGACGGAACTTTGGTTGCCCTCTATACCCCTGAAAGCAAAAGACAAACCTCCCAATGGAGTCACACCTCATCATCCTCAGCCAAAAAACAGGGGGAGGTGAACAAGTAGGCAAAGGAGTTGGCGGCAGAGTTCTTTGACCAAGGCATAAAAAAATTTCTCTCTCACTCACTACGTGCATCAAGAGGAATATGTAAACATGTAAAAAACTTTTAAATAATTTGTTTGAAACCTATAAAATGTTAGTACACATACTTTCTGGACAAGCCTTGTATATGTATAATTAAAACGCCAACGCCGAGAGCTTCTGATTCCTCTTGTGAGTAGGTATATTTCTACACCGCTTTTAATGATTCCAACACTGATCGAAAGCTTCTCAACTGAATATAGAACATCACAAATAAAACTTTTGAAAAAGTAAAATGGTGTATTCAATGTGGCGACCAAAAAGTTTCAACGTCCAAGGATTGCAATGAAAACGGGTCTTTTTATGTTTTCGGGGTCGCTGAACTCGAATCTACTATCGCAGTTTAGAAATTAGAGATGGCGGATCCAATATGGCGTCTGAAAGTTCTCGACTTCCTGAACAAATTTCGATGGGATGGACGATCCGCACTGGTAAATTATTTTACTCCAAGCGAACCGGGTATAAAACCTTCTTCCTTCAACTTATATTCAGCCTTCGAAATATGCTTCAAAGCAGTAGAGAAGCTTAAAAAAAAATCACATCTGACAAAGTCAATATTTATAATTTTGTAAATATTTCACTATTTAAATTTTTTACAATTTGAAATTTTTAAACACACTAGCTGACCGATGCTGTGCGAAATATTCGCACGGGTCAACTAGTTGTACTTAATTCTTGTAAAATGTTCGGCATAATTTAATATTTTCTAGCCTTTAAGGTTCTAATGAAATCAGTAGACTGAATAAATAAATAAATAAACACTGATCCGTATTACAAGTGTCGATATCATTCGATTTAACTAGTGAAGGAAATAATTTTCCCGACATCGCAGCTTTGCAAACGTGTCTTTACTATTCGAATCTGTTGAAATCGACAATCGCAATAGAGGCTAGTAGTCTGTACAAAATTGAAAAGTCCTCTCAACCTGAATAATTCAAAAACATCGTTTAAGATAATTGAATTCAAACCTTTAAAATATCATTTTGGAGTACGCATAAGAAGCAATTATGAAGCCGTGGACATGGAAATAGGGATTGCAAGCCTTCAAACAACTAGCAAATTTCCTAGGGCAGGAAATTTATATGAAAGTTTTAATCGAATTATTTACACTTCACTCTTGCACTTTTAATGCATTGTAAGCATCCAATGAACGAAGATCGCCACGCTCTATTTGGTACGACATCCCCATATGTATACATACTGTACGTTCCTAGAAGGCGGGAGAGGCTGTGTTACTTCGAAACTCAATTTGGGCTGTGCCAGTACGCAGTTTCGTTGCTCCGCAACATATGCAATCGATTTTAATGAGATTTCAGTACCATTGCATGCAAATTTTATCAATTTGTAAATTTAAGCGATTGCCGTAGGGACAGTCAACGTCTTCGCTTCTCTCGGAGCCCCGAGTTATATTTTTAGCTCGTATTCCATAATCGACGCCACGCGTCCATGTACCGCAGCCAGAGCTGGATGCACGCCAGCTTCATTAAAATGACGTCGCTATGTCTTGGAACTATTCGCTGAAAGGCACAAAACGTGAGTCACTAGAAAGTGCAAGTGACACAGTGAACCAAGAAACGTTAAGAATTCTGTCCTATTTTCGAGATAGCCCCGCCATGCACGCCTTGTTTTAATATTACACGGAATTAAATAGCGGGAGGGGTATTAGCAAATAGCAATCTCATGCAGGGCCCTATGTGTGGCTTCCTAGCTCTCAATGTTCTCATGCACATTACATACAATACGTATATGTTGCTGCACGCGGATTTCTGTGGCCAGACTGTTTATACTTTATCAAAGCCGTTGCTTTTTGGAGTGCACTAACGCATTTCTACAATTTCACCCCGTCGGCACATTTTAGGGTTCTTGGCTTAGCGTATAAATGGAAATTTAGACATTTAAAATGCAAGACTGGCTAGGAGTAATTTCTCTTTTATGCCTCACATTTTATGTAGTTTACATAGCACTCTTTCTAGTGTTATAACTATTTAGATTTAACGATGTTAGGCTGGAGATACATGGCACAAACTGAGAATTTAAAGAATTTATTTACATACCTACGCACTGGCAAACAACCAAATAGTATTATTAAATTTTAATATCGTCTAATTCTAGGAGTTAGAGACACGGAGTACAAAATATTTTAATTTCGAATTTATTTATATTATCTGGTCCTGGGAGACTGAAAAAGTGATGAAATTTATTATAGATTTCATTTTATTTTATTTTGTTAAATTAAGGTGGTCGAAAATAAACATTTACCCAACTATTTTTTTATATTAAAGAAGAGACTGAAAAAACTACACAGCTGTACGATAAAAATTATCAAAATCATGATAATTTATCGTATCTTTCTGGTCATTTTGAAATAAAAGAATCGATGATTGACGTCTTGATTGATTGAAGTCTTACAAAAATTGCTTCGCTTAATAGTTGATAGCTAATCAAAACGGCGAATCCGAAACACATAACATAAAATATTAAAATTCATGACATGACACATTTGACCACCGATTGAATTATTTTATATCAGTTAAAAAGCTTTTTAAGGTACATCTTTATTTAATAAATATTTATATGTATATTGAATTTTTCACTAAAAAAATAAAACGTTAAACAATTCTTTTTAAAAACAACAACAACTGTGCGTTCCAGTTCCGACACGCCACTGAAGTTCACTCCTTCGGGCCCACACCTAACTACATATAAACCATTCTCGCAATCTAACTAACATATGATGTGAATATGAAGGCATTCGGTCAAGTGGTACAGAAGTAAAATTATAGCGCCACCTATGGTTAGCACACCTAACCATAAACCATTCTCGCCGTTCAGCATAAGATGCGCGTAAATGTTGCACAGAGAAAATCGTTACTCTTCATTTTTTGTTAACACTCGATTTCACTCCCCATCTTTTTTCCGTACAGTGGAATATGAAAATCGATTCTAAAAGAGTAAACTCCAAAAAATTTTACTACACATGGAACTTAGTCAATCATTGACTAAGGGTTCCCAGTAATTCCATTTTTATTGGGAAGTCAATAGCTTCTTTAGTATTTTAGCAGTGCTGCCCACAAGAAAAAAAACCGGTCAAGTGCGAGTCGGACTCGCACACGAAGGGTTCCGTACCATCGTACAAGATATAACACTAAGTACTTTTAAAATACTTTTACAAAAGAAACAAGAGAGGCGCTATAACATACCTAATCAAAATTGTTTTGTCAAATTTGCACGGCGGCGGCCAAATGTCTGTTGTCTTAAGGACGAGCGTGTCTTGTAATTTTTGTGATCGAATTATAATTTAGCTTTAACTGGTTTGTTTGTAATTGTGTTCTGCATACAATTTTGCATAGCTTAGCAGTTACAAAGATCGGGAAATCTAATCTCCCTACGTACATTAGACTGCCTTCGTGAAAAGTATTGCAAAGGATGGTGAAGGGATATCGGAGACTACGGCCATTGTAAACATCACTTCTAAAGGACACAAATTGAGGGGCGTTATGGTGAAAAGGAGGAGCTTTTATTTTATGTAAAACGTAGGAATATTTAAAGCAAGAGGAAACATAATATCGAATCGATTCGTCAGGTAACAGTCTACCGGAATTATGGGAATTGAGTCATCTTTTAAAGGGGCCTATTGCCTAAAAAATGAGCGTAACACTTGGTAACACCGAATATTTTGAACAAATTAAATTTCAGAATTTCCACCGCCACCCTAAAGCTTTCGCTGTAGAGCAGTGAAAACCCCAAGCATTTAAAGCTTTCAAGTCTGTGGGTCAAACGATTATAATTAGTATAGTTCCCTAACAGGATGTCTTATCTGCTTTGACTTTCACACTAATACACATTTGGCTAGTCTGATTTTGGACATCACTGCAATAAAGTATTATATATTATTTATTTATTTCATATGCCTACAAATACATAATTTCAATAGGCCGAGAAAAAAAATAAGCAATTAAATCTAAATATAACCTATAGTCCATGTAAAGTATAAAAGTATAAGCAAACAAAAGCTACTAATTACAGCAGATAAAAAAAGCTCAAGTGCGAGTCGGACTCGCACACGAAGGGTTCTGCACCATCGTACAAGATATAACACTATGTACGCTTTAAATACTTTTTTTAAAAAATTAGAGAGGCGCTATAACATAATCGAATTTTTTTTTCTAATTTGCATGGCGGCAAATTTTGAAATTCGCCATCTTGGTTTCATTTTTATTGTTATAGCGGGAATAGAAATACACACTCTGTGAAAATTTCAACTCTGTACCTATTATGGTGCATGAGATACAACCCGCTGACAGACAGACGGACGGACAGCGGGGGCTCATTAATTGGGTTCCGTAGGGCACCCTTCGGGTACGGGGTCAAAGCCAATGGAAGTTGTATTGACAGGTCTTTACAACGTTCGGCCCTGATGAGTTAAACGCTGAACTTAAAGCAAATTACAAAAACTGCTTGGAAATTAAACCTCTGAAGATTCGCAAACAACACTACATGGACCAAATGACATACTTAATATATTTTGGGAAAAAAAACCACGAAATTAAGCCAATTTAGAAAATGCCGAGGACTTTTCCACACTATTGTTCTTTGGTATTACTACTGAGCTCCATCAAGTGGCCCAATAAGATGCTACAAATGTCAAACGTTTGGCCATTGCGCCAAGTGGTGCCACCTCAAATTCAGGTGTGGAATCTGTGCTGGTGAGCATGTAACTACAAACTGTACGTGTTATATAACAAACCTAAAGAAGATGTTACACCTATGGCTAAATGTGCGAATTGTCTTGGCAATCACATTTCAAATTATATAATAATAATAATAATAATTGTGTATTTCTTTAAGTATAAAGATAACATATCTTGTACGTAAAAAGGTCAGGTGGGATAAAAAAGAAGAACTACGAATAAAATTAAACTAGATGAATGAAGCCCAACCAATTCATAAAAGCATCTGGTGGACGTCGTCCGCTGTGTTTTTCCAGGGAAAAGATGCCAATCCCGCGCCAACTGGACAAAAAATTAGCGCTCTCCATATTGCGTTTGGCAATGCGGATTCATCAATATACAGTGACTCAAAAATGTGTTGCAATGATGATGATTTTTGGAAATATCGTCTAAAAATACGTTTCATTACAGAACAAAAAATATATATCCATTTCTAAAAATATTTACATTATGTAATGATCCTATTCGCAATAAAAAAAAACATTTTATGGTTTTTATATTAAATGAAGAATAATTCATTAAACAAGGCTTATTGCAACAGTTATTTGTTTTGGTTTTAATGCAGCTAATACAAGATAATACTAGTATTATATTTTGTGTAACCCCCACGTGACTCTATAGCATCCTTTATTCTCCAAGGTAAACTGGTAAAGATATTTGTTATTGCATCCTCACTAATAGATTCCCAGGTACTCTTCGCTCTTTCCCAAAGCTCGTCAAAATTTGCCGGTTGATTAGGAATGGAATTTCATTTCCTTTTAAGTAAACCCCAGACGTGTTCAATAATATTAAGGTCTGGGGATTGTGAGGGCCATTTCAGTACTAAAACATCGTTTTCTTCATACCACCGCAGTGTTTTCCGAGCACAATACTTTGGGTCATTGTCTTGTTGCAATATTATTTCACGTTTATCCACTCCAAATATTGCCAAGCTCTTCATAAAGCTGGTCTGCTATACATTAATATAAACGTCCGTCTTCATTCGATTAGATATTCGATGAAGTCTTCCCAGTTTTGTGTCTTTCATACATCCCCAGACTATAATAGTACCGCCACCGAATTTTATTGATTTCTGTTTACAGCGATTATGAAGCCTTTGGGAAGGTTTACGCCACAACCGCTCACGTCCATCAGATTGGAACCTGTTTATTTTTGTTTCGTTACTGAATATAATATTGTCCCAGTCACCCAGGCTCCAATCAACATGTGCTCTTGCATGATTTAGACGGAAAGTCCTATGCCTGTTTGTTCAAATGGGCTTTTTTTTATTTTGGACCGACTTCGTAGGCCTTGCGTTCTTAGAATATTACGCACTGCTTCCGTGCAACCTTTGAAATTTGACGGTATTATCCATTCCACCAGACAATGAGTACGTATACACGACAGTCCCAAATCAGGCCTAGAAACCGGTTGTAGGCCAAAATCAGGGCTGCTCGTGTAAACGACACAAAAGTGGGCTAGGAAATTTGCCCTTGTGTGCTATCTGTGTGCAAATAAGGTTTGTGATATTTGAGCGATCGAGCACACACATACAGATATATCAGGCCTGGGCCCAAATCAATCGGGGCTAGGCCAGATTTGGGACTTGCCCGTATACACGGCAAAGATAATCGCGACTTTGGGCTACGCTAGGCCAAAGTCGCGACTTTGGATATCGTGTATACGTAGTCAATGTCAGTCGTGCTTATTCGCGCTAATCACTTGGAGAGAGCAGCAAATTAGGACCTTCTTTCTTTTTCTCACGATCAGTGAGACCTCTTTTGCACATCATAGCTACCGTAGAATAATGTGAACCCACTCTCCTAGAAATTTTGTACCGGCCAATCCCTTTTTACACAAAAAAAGACCTCCTTGTCCTTCGTGTTCATAGTTTTCCTCATTTCCATTAGGTTTCGTAAAAAAACAAAATACTTCAGAACCCAGCGAGAAATTTAAGAAGTGCTTCCTTTCACTTCCACGATACGAGTGTAGAAAAAAACACAAAATGGTGCCTGATAACATTTCATTTTAGTTTCAGTGATTACGCTTACCCCATGCTTCCAGCGAAGGCTTTTTGAAGCTATTTTTTTTGCTTCCTCCCAATGACATCCCAATATTGAAAGAAGCTAAGTAAAAAGGAGAGTTCATGCATACATTATATCGAAAGAAGCATTCGCAATTGAGTTCTAGAATAATTCCATTTCTCGCTGGGAAGCCATTGGTGTACCATAGCAAAAGAAAATGCAAACATTGCAACACATTTTTAAGTCACTGTATATATAGAATGCCCCAAACGTAAAGAGTATATTCATATTTCTTCAAAAAGCCCTAAGAGAGAGATCCATAGCACATAGCACATTATCAATCGTCGCAGACAACCTAGAATACCACAACTGGCTGCATTCTCACCCAGAATCACTCAACATGATCAATCTACATGGCCTACAATCAACGTTACTTCACAGAATAGCTAATCCAACATATTAGAAACTAATCTAGAAAGTGCAGGGATCGCAGGTACCTCTTCTCATTCGACCAAATAATATCACTAGCCAAAGACATAATTAGCAAATAAAGCTTTTTTAAAAATTGGGATGAACAATTTGTCGATATTACAGAATTAACCATCAAATATTTATGTAATAATAATAATAATGTTAAATAAAAACATATTAAAAATTGTATTTTAGAACGAAGTAAAGAAATTGAGTTCTTTGATATGCTCGCAGCCTATATAGACATAGGAATCATCACAGAACTTGGTTAAAAAGCAAAAATGAACTGTATTATAATGTAATTATTGTAAAACCCCCCAACGCAATCTGTCTCGAAAAGTTCTTCTTGGTATATCGCCCGGAAAGTCCGACTTGCTTCTCTAAATTTCATCCCATTCCCTATTGCCGTCATTTCTTAACTAAGCTTTTCCTCGGTCTATTGATGGATTAGCCTCTTAGACACAACGGTTTGCTATAAATTAGACGAGACCTAATATATCAATTTACATGTAAATTATGTTCTTATAATAGTAATTAAATTATTAATATCTTTAAACATTGAAAGGCTGAACTGGAGTCGTAAATACCAGCAATCAACCACCCACGTTCGTAGGCGGTCGGCTACTGGAAAATTCACCACGACCAATGCCTAACGTGTAATGAAATGGTAAAACTTAGTGAAGATTGTTTGGCATTCGAACGTTAACCTTACAGTTCAAATCGGAGGCGGTAGTTTTCTCCGAATTAGTTAGTTAGTCTGTTTATCACTAGTTATACCACCAAAATATTGAATAACATTAAAAAGCACACCTACTACGGGAACACTACTCGTTAACCAGAAAATTGCCCAAAAACATGTCTGCCTATGTCGGATGATGTGCTAAGATTGGCGAGTTTTCGGTTCTCTGAAATGTCATTATAATTAGGCCGCTAATTAAAAGAAACGAATGGGTTACATTCAATTGTTCTTGATTTTAAATACTATTTGCAAACACAAAACAGTGACAAAGATTGAGTAGAGAAATTGAGCTGACTACCGGACGCTTTAGTTTAGAAAAGCTTGACACTATTAGCCCGAGAAAGATAGACTTTTGGACAGAAATAATTATTTCATAAAATCTATTATATCTACATATAATAGTAGAGGAGCCCAACAGGCGATTTTGGGATTTACTCAAGCGCGGCAGGTTAACATATGGGGGGATACCTTGCACCCTGTTGAGTACCTCTACAATATTAAGTCCTCTACATAGGGCCGATCAGAATAGTAAAAAAATCAAGAGCTGAAAATACTAGAGCGCGACAGATTAAGGTATGGTGGGTTAATTATATGCTGAAAAGTGTGCATTTCAATAATCTGACGATTTGAGCGTGACGTAAGGGAGAGGGAGTGTCACAAACTCGCCAAAAAACAAACGTCGCCTCGACATTCTCGAACGCGGGAAAAATATAATCTGACCATTTCCACAAGCCGAAGTAACAAAAATCGTCAATAAAGTGTAGCGCGTGCAGTTGCAGTGAAGCATGTATTCCCCACTCCGCGCATCTTTCTCTCACAATTTATTTTTTTTATGTGCATGCTATTTTCCGGGAATTTTATTTGTCACATTCAATGATTTAAGAAAAAAAATCATGAAAAACAAATTTTTTCAAACGGTCAGATTAAAAAAAAAACCCCTCCAAATAATCGTCCGATTATGAATCAGCATGATTAGGATGTCAAGCTGAACCGTCTGTATGAAAATCTGATGCTCTCGAGTATTTCACAATAGTGTTCTTTTTTTTGCATTTTCGAAAAGTCGCCCTGAGCTTGCGTCCCATCCGAATCGTCAGTCTTTTGAATGGGAACTTCGTTCAGGATCACTTAACATCCCCTCTGAATATCTGACGCGCACGAGTAAATTTTTTCCCCCATTTTTAACCCTTCCGTACCGCCGCCCCCACCATCCAAAACCCCAGATTACTATACCTCCGTCATCAGAGACACGTGTCGCATATACACTATCAATATCTGACGCGCTCGAGTATTTCCATGTGACTGTTTTTATTACATTTTTGACAGCCTGTAGTCGCTCCTCCCACCGGTGATAGGGTACACATGATACAACCTTTTTTTCTTTCTACCATCTAATCTTCAAAATTCAATAGGTCCCCACGATATACAAGTAAATCACCATTTAGCATCGTGGGATCCCCTACTATAACAATTAGAGTTCAGAATTACATTTGTACTTAACATTACTTAAGGCAGTACCATTAAATGATTTTTGAATACTATTGAGGACCCTTAAAAGTTTCAACAGAGTGCCTTGCCATTTTTCTATCTTGCCATTTGCATTCGCACTGTTATAAAACTTGGGGGATTTTTTCGCCCCAAACTAAACTTTGCATGTAGTCTAAAAAAGATAGCAGAAAAATTGCCTACAGATAAGTATAATTAATTCATAAAATCTGAAGGTTGGAATCGCCGTAGAATGGCACATTTTAAAACATATCCAAAGTCCCCCGAAATCCCCGGATCCTCTTTTTGTTCAGTCGCTTTCAAAGTACAGGGAATTTACAGTAACGATGAGTAATTGTTGATGATTAACTGCGTTACTTCCGATTTGGATTAAATTGAAATATGTCATAAAGGAGGTGATTCCGAAAACTTTGCCTTTGGACATATGCCTCAGAAACCTACAGGAAAAAAATACAAAGTTAACAGAAGTTAATTTTGGTGACTGTAAGCCAGATACTAAGGTCGGCTGCTAAAGAGGCATACGAGTATTCGCTTCAAGGCAAGTACGTGCGTCGTTTATGACACACCACTTTTTGCATTTTCTGAAAGTACATACATACATACATATTTTCAAAACAATCTAGAAAATTTTAATTTACAAATCGAATAAATGCCGAAGTTATAGCCGTTTACCTAGGCGTAGGGAGCGCAGCCATCTGACGACAATGGTCACAAAAAAATTGAAAAAAAGCGCCAGTGAGAACGCCGATGATGGAGAAGGTCCGTCTTATGATCCGGGAATCTACGAAGTTTTGTAAATATAAAATTCTAATATCATACATCGCTTACTGCGATTGAACACAGAATGAACTTTGCTCGAAAATTCTCTTCATGGCCTTAAACTTTTACACGAGTAGACCTCAACCTCAACTTCAACCTCAACCTGGTAGACTTCATACCACGAGCCATAATTGTCCCAATTTATATTTATAAACAAGACA
The DNA here is from genome assembly GCA_947538895.1 of Neoitamus cyanurus. Classification (NCBI taxonomy): domain Eukaryota; kingdom Metazoa; phylum Arthropoda; class Insecta; order Diptera; family Asilidae; genus Neoitamus; species Neoitamus cyanurus. The sequence goes on from OX384540.1 coordinate 4,467,266, forward strand.
TTATTTGTAATCGCAGTGATTATTGTTGTACGTTGTTTCTTTATTTTTTTGCTAATTAGTATATTTTTGAGCTTCCGGAATAGAAGTAAATGTAAAGTAAAAGTGATACCAGAAGCGAATTTTGGTTTGAACACTCGCTATTTTGTGATAAAATTAAAACAAAAAACCGGCTACGACTAACGAAAACTACAATTATATATGTAGATCACAAAAAATGTTCGCATTTTTTTTTCAGCCCAACCACCCGCTGTTTGGCAACAATTTTTTTATTGCTCTTGAATGCTGATATTATAACTTTGTTGGAAATTTTTTTTAATGACAATTTGTATAATATAAGTTCAATGTATGCTTAATAATAAATCTCTTCCCCAAATCCTAAATAAATATTCTAGTTACCAAAAACAAATTGAGAAAAAAGCTATTATTTTTTTTTATCTTTTGATCTATAATAATTAATTAACGCAGCGACATCAAGCATTAGCTACCCCTACGACCGCAGGTACATTTGCGAAAGTGAAAAATGCTCTAAAATTTCCTAAAATTCACATTTCTCTTCTTTTTTCTCCGAAATTCATATAATTAATACACTTCTTATTTATTTTTGTTGAATTGCCCATCTTATTGCCTTTTTAAAGAGTTGGAATGCGTCCAGGGAGAGAGGATATACAAATTTATCCGTAGCAAACCTTTTGCGGAATTTAAAAAAAATATGCATTTTAACTTTAATGAACCCCAAAATGCTTTTCTCAAATTATAAACTTATATCAGCTAATGACACTACGTTTCCAATAATTAAATTGAATTTTTTTCATAAATTTTGTAAGAGAAATCAAGTAAGTTGATTTTGTTCTCATTATGTTGTGTGAACATGAGAAGCGTGAACAAATAAAATATAAATATTGGATCTGCTTTCGTGAAATCAAATCGAACGGCAGTGCAAACATATGAGTTTGCTCAGCTCATTAAAAAGGGATGCAATTCGAAATAACAGAACTTCTAGGTAAAACGATATGAAAGAAAAGATTTTGCCGCAGGAGACGGATTAAAGTATGTATTATACATATTTATTAGCTCCCAGGGACCCAGGCCCATGAATAGTTTTGGGTTTTTTTTCGCTACCTGAACGAAGCAGGGTAGATAATTTCAAGTGCTGCACGCATCTCGTCTGTACCCAAGGCACCCACAGCTATCCCTAAGTATTTTGCGCAGGGACTGATGTAAACATGAGTCACCGCCTTTGTTTTAACATAAACGTGCCCAGGCAAGTTTATGGCAAGTTCCCTGGATGGGGGTGCATTTTAATGCCCTTTTGAGGCATTCTTAGTTGAATTCTTGTGAGAGGCTGTTGACTTTTTTAAAAAGAGTTGTGCGTTGAATAAAAGTGAAATTTGGAAGTGTTTGATAAGGACTACAGAGAAGTGAAAGTTTTGGGAGATTGGATTGTCTGGTGGGTATTCACTGAATGTTTCTGTTATGTGAAGAATTATTTTAATTTTGTGCCATTCATGTGTGCTAGATTAATCTTTGTGAGATAGCGCTTTTGCGAGGTTTCGTTTTTGTTACATCCTTTTTATAATTAATACAAATTGATAAGCAGGTAGCGTGAGAGGTGTCTCCCTGTTGCGTGAGCTTTGACGAGTGCACCTACATAAGTATATATATGGTTATATTATCGCGCCGCAATCGTTGGTAAATTTATTTTTGATCCTGTGGAATTGAGGGTATCAATTCCGTGAGGAACTCAGTGTGAGAAGCCTAGGTTGAGGATGAATGCCAACAGGTTATGTTGATGAATCTCCTCAGAGTTGTCTGTAAGGTTGGTTAAACCGTGCCAGATGAGGGCGTGTGGTTGGAGCCGCGCGTTTACTCTTCCTGGGAGAGTGGGAGACATCGGGTTTGAGTGAGAGAGGTAACCAATCCCCTCACGATATCTCTGCTGAGCCTCAGATTGTTCAGGGAATGAACTTATTTTTGATATATTTATTTGAGCCAACGACGAATCCGACGTTACGGATGTATGAGTTTTTGTGTATGATTATGTTCGTTTGCACATGGCAGAGTGCTCATTGTTGTTTTTTTTCTTTAATTACAGGTCTGACACAAAGTGACCGCCTTGCCGCTCGAAAAAGATGTCAATTTTCAAAAAATAATCAAGTTTAAATTAATTAAATTGGGTGCTGGAGTTTCATTTCTGAATAACGTCAGCATTCATTTTACTTCCCCCTAAACTTTACAATTTAGGAGTGTTCTTCTTATTATAATTTAAAGTTTTTAACATATCGTAAAAGGTTTAGGTATAAATTTCTATAGGTACTCAATCTCTACGTAGATATGTATTCCTTCGAAAGGCCACAAGTTGGGTAATTTATTAAAAATAAAATAGAGGTGAATTTCGCAGAAAAATTGGGAGAAACGTGAATTTTAGGAAAATTTAAAGTATTTTTAACTTTCGCAACTGACTCTACTTGAAGTGGTAGAGGTACATACGTAGATCAACATTGGTGGAAAGCACAGTAAGATAGTAATTATTTGGCGTGAGTTTAATGTCGCTGAGTTACTTAGACCAAAAGATAAAAATTAAAAAAAACACTAGGCACCCTGACTTTATTAATAACCCTGTAACTCGAAACCGGTTGATGTTTCTCCCTGTCATACGATTTTTTGTTTGGCTAGGTGAGATGTGTCACCCCTATAATTTCTGCTTGCGTTATACGATACACCCTGTATAAAGGACGCACATACCACAAATTGTACCAAAAACAAATTTCCAAACCGGAGAGTCCTCTCAACAACAATACTAAACAAGTTAGAAATAAACCAAAGAATATCTCTATCCAACAAGAAGAGACACTCGTGACTTTTTTCCGTATCTCTCAACGACTGTGGTACCGTTAACTGGACCAGACGTTTCAATTTGTTAGAAATAGATAGTTATAAAGATGTATGTAATTTGTGTAAACAACACAAACTTTTGGGGGAGATGCTGTTATTTTTTAATTCTTGGTAATTGTCTTTTGCAAAGCTACACACCAAATACCTTATACCCCATCATTTTTAAAATTAAAGTATAGCTGTTTGCTTAATTGCATTTTACAATAATCAAGAACTTTTCAAGTCTTTCAAATTTCTATATAAAATAGCGCCGGCCTGTACTTGCTCTCTACCCGAGCGCAACCGCGTACGTATTTATCATCTGTGTGCACGCTACCTGCGTTTCACCTTCTTCATTCGCATATCGTCCCTATATGCTTTATCAGGAGAGGTGGAAGTGAGATGTTATAATCACCTGTGAAACTCCATTGCAAAAACATGATGCATTTTATAGTTACAAACATGCTGTATGGGAGACATTTTGTCCGACTCGTGGTGTACCCCAAAGAGGGGTATTTACGCGGACTTTTCGGAGGTTAAGGGAGGGGTATGGGTTTCAGCGTTAAAAAAAACACTTTTTTTAGGAATTTTTTTTGAAGGAACGGATGGAGCAAATTTATTGAAACCTTTTGTACATTATTAAGCCTTTAACAATACTCTGTAATTTTTTCATGCAGAAATATTGCAAAACAAGCCGGTGATAGAGCTTGCCCCAGAACGTCTTTGAAAAAATACAATTTGCGGTGTTCACTGTATCTCGGTCGGAAATTATCAAAAATCAAAAACCATTAAAATGTAGTCAAAGTATTATCAAATCCTCCCCCCCTCGAGCTCCGATTTTTTTTTTTTTCATTTAAAAATTTTTGGTGGCCATCTAAAGTGTAAACTGCTATTTTCCACGAAAAATTCCGCCATTTTGTGGGTGGGAAACCCCCTTAATGTAAAAAAAAAAATTTTAACGAAACGAGGGGGGGAGGTATTTTATATGTAGAAAATGTGTGCCAAGTTTCAAATGAATCGGTCTAGTAGTTTTTAAATGGCAGTGAACACGGACTTTGCAAAAGTAGTTTTGAGAAAAACGCGTTTAAAGTTTTTTCACACAGCATAGAAGCATAGAAGACAGCATGAGAAGCGGTCACTTGAAACGCTGTATCTTCGTAAATCGACGTTCGATTTACTTGAAATTTTGACACGATACTTTCGACATGTTGTACATTCAGGAAAAAAATTAAATAGAAAATGTTAAAAAAAAAATTACAAAACCCTACCCCGCCCTTAAGAGAAAGAGGAAGTCTAACTTCAATCAGCAGAGAATCACTGTTTGCAATGCAACGTCCGCAGATTCTGCCGACTTCGATCCTCCTCGTCAGGCAAAACCCTGATATGAGCACGAGATGCATCGCAGCAATATTTGGAGTATCTACAATGGCAGTCTGGAGTGTCATTCATCGGTTTCATCATTCACCCACATCACCGTACCAACGTATTACCAACATGATGGAGCACCAGCACATACTGACAACATAGTGAAACAAAAATTAAATGAACAATTTGATGAGCGCTGGATTGGACGAGGTGGATCGAGGAGATCTCCAGACCTTACTCTATTGGGCTTTTATTTTATAGGGAACAATAAAGAAAGAAGTTTATTCAAGGCCTATTAACACCCTGGAGGAATTAAATTGGAATGGAATGGAATGGAATTGGAAAATTGGCCAGAGTTGAGACTTCAGCGACGGGAATACGAGAAAGGCTGCATGCAATACACCTTAAAAAGATAATTAGAAGGAGATTCTTTTAAAATAGAGGCCGGGGAACCCATCATGGGATGGGCACTGCGACCACAGATCTTTTGTCCCAACAACGCCGGAGGAAAGGAAAAGTGTGGGGAGAAGGGCCAGGGTGGTCAATTAACCCGAGTGGGACACGAACGAACCCATGATCTCGGCACTTCGAGATATTAGTTCACCACAAGGTGACCAGGTGGGTTAATTTGAGTTTAATTTCCTTAAAAAACATATTTTTATAATGTTCCGCCAAAGTTTTAGTACGTAAAACTTTGTTTGTCCTTGTTCTATCAAGGCAAGTTGTACCTCTTTGGAAAGGCAATAAGATGGGCAACTTAGTAAAAACAAAAAAGAGGTGTACTAATTACGTAAATTTCTTATAAAATGTGGGGAAATCGTGAATTTTAGGAAATTTCAGAACATTTTTTCAGTTTCACAAGTGACTGTACCTGCAGTGGTAGAGGTACATGAACATTGTTGAGATTTTTGGAAAGGACATTGAGATAGTAGTTGTTTGGCGTGAGTTTGATGTTGTTGCGTTGAAAATTTCGAATTTATGAATCACCCTTCGAAAATGCTTGAGATTCCCCCCCTCCTGCCATACAAGTTTTTGTTCGACTAGCTGAGATTCATCACCCCTATCATTTTAGCATGCGTTAACTGATACACCATGTACCTATAGACTTTTATATGAATATTTTTTATTCAATATTCGTAAATTTCATATCAACATTGTATATTGTTTGAATGTTCTCTCTGATATGGCTTCTTAGTTAGTCGCAGTATCCACCTAAGGCCCTTTCCACACACAGACGGTTGCAGCACCGCAACGTAGCATGCCTTCACACGCGCACGTTTTGAATAGTGCGATCAAAATTATTTTTTATGTTTATTATATAGCGACGACAATGCCTTCTTCATAGAAATTATGAATGATTTTGATTTTGGTTCATCCATTCTTTTCAACAGAAAGGATGATTTTGTAATTTGCGCCGCTCTAAAGGCTTAACCTTCTACAGCATTTGCATGGACATATTTTTTAGTGGAAGTTACCCAAAGTGATATAAATGCGAATTTGTTGTCCTAGTTTTTTTAACCTTTTTCTCGTAATAATTCGAAAAGTGTTAAATTTGAGAAACATTTGATATAACCAAATTTGTAGAAATTTTCAAGATATGAAATATTGTTTCTAAGTTCTTTATCTCTAGCATAGCCTGATGATGAAATATGTACGAAAAATGATTTTTCTGCAATAATTGACATGGCAGCGACAGCTCAAGGTCTGTGACTTCAAAAACTCAAACTTACCCTCGCTTTTCTAACATCCGTCCACATATCACCAACTCTGACAACGGTCAGCCTCCGTTGAGTACGCACGAAACAAGTGTAAAAATTGTGTACAAGTGGAAAAATTCTTACCTGTTTGAAGTGCTGCGAGGAGGAAACTGAGGAAACTAGTTCAATTCGAATTCGTCAAAATGGATTCATTTTCTGGAGGTATGTAGAATTTATGGTTATGCACAATTATTGCTCATTTTATGTTTGTGATATTTAAATCTCGCCACAAGTATATAGTATATTTTTTTATATAATATATTTATATTAAATCGATTTTCTAATGGAGTTTTAAAAATGCCTTCGCGAGTCTCGATATTGTTTCGAAAAGGAACTGATAGTGTACAATGTTAAATATAACATATTAAAAAACTGGCTGCAGCGGACTGCAGCTTGAGTAGTGAGACTAATTTTTATGGAAAACGCGTGGCGCGACATTAAGGGGGTATTCTCATGTGAACGCATAAATTTTACCTCGTTTTAGGTAATCGAAAAAAAATCGAATGGAATATTGTTCAGTAGGTCTGTCGCTATCGTCCCTACCAAAATTAATCAATTTCATTGAAAAAAAAATGGCGGACTGTAGAAAAACAAAGTTACGAAAATCTTTTTTTTTTTTTGTTAAAAATCGTTTAAAAAAATAAGAAAATATTTTCGAAAATGAGCAATTCTGGTACGGACGATAACTATTAATGAGTAGAAGAACATATATAAATTTCAAAGCAATCGGTTGAATAGTTTTTTGTTTAGGCCCATGAGAGTTTTCGAAAATGATGTTTCGAGAAAAATGCGTTTAAAGTTTCAAGAGCAGAATTTTCGTGGAAAGTTAATATTTACACTAATCAATTTATCTTATCAATTTTACAATACTTTTACGATGTTTTTGCTCTAATTTAACTCCTGAATCGTAAGCAATAACCTCGAAAACCAAATTACATGAGATTTCACATCATATTTTCAAAGTATGAGTTTAGTCCGCCATATTGGATCCGCCATTTTGAATTTTGAAAATCTGACCTCAGATTCGTAATCAGCGATCCCAAAAACCCCCCGAGTAGCCAGTTTCAGGGGGTGGTTCTTGTTGCTCAGGCCTCAAATTTTGGGAATGGGGTTCGAAACATTTTGCTGTGCTAATTAACGGAAAAATAATGAAAAAATGCTATCTCGACCCGTTTTCGAGATATAGGGCAATTCGCGAGCCACCTAACGTTCGTAACTTTTACGAAAATTCTATTATATATTATAATTTCCCTTTTATAAACTGCCGGTGGAGTTAACTTACCTTTTACAAACTACCGGTGGAGTTAATCGTGCCAGTTTTAGTCAAATTAATAGACATTCAAAAATTTTGTCCGCCATATTGGAGCCGCCATTTTGAATTTTGAAAATCTGACTTCAGATTCGTAATGAGCGACTTCGAAAACCCCCATATAGGTAATTTGGGATTTTTTGCCACGAAATCGGGATTCTGCCCCACTGTGCGTCGCCGTGTAAAGCCCGTGCGTTCAGTGCTTGTGCACGGCTATCGCATGGTAACGGTGCCGTCGCTGCTTCACGAGCTGTGTGAAAGCGCCCTTATAAGCTCATATACCACTACTTTTATACCGCTTATGCGCAACCGTCTGTGTGTCAAAAGGGCCTTAGGGTCGTCCCAAGTAATAATAGTAATATGGCTTCCTATTGTTAATTTTTTGCAGCCAATTATTTAAACTTGTATCATGTGTCCTATGTGTCTTTACATCGTTTAACAACAAGGACTTGGTTACACACACACAGCAATTCAGAATTCGAATAAAGTCAGGATAGTTACCTCAATCCCATGTACTTCATCATCTTGAGTATTTCCTTGTCCGCCGAAATCAGTACAACAGCTTATACAGTTAGCATAGCGACGTTGGCTTATATAAAACTTTCACTTTAAAAGCACATTTGTTTATAGAAACTAATTAGCATGAGGGCATTTCACTGCGGCACTTTAGATAACTTTTCGATTGCATCGATTACCTTTTCACATACTCAAACGGCACATAGATATATTAGCACACTGTACCGACACGTTATCATCACAGCTCTACAGCACCTAAATCCGGCAGGAGATAAGAGGTCCTGAGTGCAAAAACCCATATTAATGTTCAATCGATACCTCGTCGTATTTGGTGACAAGGAGCTTGCCGGAAACCAGACTGATATAAGGCAGATACACTGAGGAATGTGTGCATATAATAAAAAACAAATGTAAGAGGCCTGGGTGACGTGCACCCATACCAGAGTCACCCCTTGCTCCCCCAACACAATTTTATTGGCAATTTTACATATCGTCGAAGAAGGTGAAGGACTACATATAGCAGAAGAAATGCCACCCACCCTTGGAGTAAATCAAAAGGTAAGAATTGCCAAGGAGAAAATTCATTTTGCCGTTAGAAAACGACAAAAAAAAATGACATACGACAACGATGACGGCAGTGCCAAGAGGGTTGGAGATTATGGGTTGTGGGGAGGGGGTGGGCAGCACGGGGTATGCAAAGAAAACGGAAAATTGAAAAATGAAGCCAAGAAAGTTGGCGCTCCCTTGTGTTGTTCTGACTAAATATTGTTTCGTATAACTTTCCGCCTTTGATTTGTGATTTAATTAATTTTATTATTCTGTGGCCATGAAGGAATACCTATAAGATACGTTCGTTAATTGGGTATGCGTTGGGTTCAATTTAAAGTAACTATGCAGGCTTCAGCATAGTCTGCGGTTTGATGGCATCACCCAATTTCGAAAATTGGGAATTTCGGGATAAGGAAAAAAAATAAAAAAAAATATTGAAATATCACCGTGAAATCTACCAGCCGGCTAACATCAGATGGGTTTATTGGAAGCCTGTATGTGCACATATCACTTAATTTTGTCAGTTTGCTTTGAAAAAAAAAAAAAAAAACGGGTGTAATAACCAAGGCTGCACGCTGTACATGGAGACATAAAAAAACCTCCGAGATTTATCTGCGATATTTCGTTGTTAAATGAAACATATGACACTCCTGTCGAGCGAAAATTTCTGGCGAATTTGCTTTATAGCAATGAAATGAAAATATAGGAGATAAAGCTTATGCCGGGAAGTTTAGGCGAGGAGTCAAATTTATGGTCCAATGTGTTTTTGTTAGTTCCAGTAATATCCCCACAGAGCAGCTAAGAAATAAGAAAGGCAATTAATTTGAATTGTGCACTTTTTCAACCGGCTGGTTAGTCATTTTCGAATTAATCAAAACGACGGAGCGCTTCGAGATAACATAAAAGAAAATCGCCAATATGCTCTTCGGCGTTCCAGAGCGATGATTTCACAATTTTAGGCGGGCATTCCAGCGGATTGTTTGAAATCAAGCTCTTTATCACCAAACTATAATTAGAGAAACGCTCCTTGAGACCATCAAACTTAAGTGGGTGTATGCCGGCTTTCTGCAGAAGGCATGGGAAGATGAAAAGCAGCGCATCCGAAGCGCGCGCCCTTCAATTATGTTTAGAATCGTGGGGAGGGGGGCAATAAAAGAACACGGCAATAGAAACCATGCAAGTATCAATGCAATACGCAAAACGTGCCTCAGACAAAATCCGAGCACAAGAAAGTTCAACGGGTGTCGGGTTATGCCTTGATAGCATTCAGTTGCACTTGTCATGCGCAATCAATGAAATGCCGCTTGCCACGAGATAAAGGGACTCTTTCCTCTTTTTTGTTCCTGAAAAAACGGCTAAAATCATCGCCGGGACTCGGGGAGTTTTAAGTTGCGTAATGTTGCGAACGCGAATCCGTTGACGGAAATGAGGAGGCTCAAAGATTCAAGCAGTGGGAGCCAGCGCGGCTTCAATGACGCCAGCAAGCGGATCGGCTTGGTTAACCAGATTAACTTTCACATCACATCACCCTGCTGCACCAAAGAGAGCATCCAACTTGTTATCGGTAAGGCAGGTTGCAAGATAACTTCGCGGCCGGTTGTTGATACCGCAGTCCGTAGCCGGTTGCCATTACTGCAGCTATGTGTGAAGTATATTCACCGTCGAATGGAAGCACTACCTGCACATTTATTGTGCTACACTTATGCAGAGACACGTGAGAATCGCCGAACCATGGTACGCGTCAGTCGTCAGACCCCTCGAATCTCGCCAAGTACATAACGGCGGGAATAGAAGAAAGCACGATTCTCGCCACGGCTGACGGCGACGGCGGTCGACAAGAACCTTAAGGCGCGAAATTGTCAACGAAAAGCACAAAAGCTCTCAATATGTAACTGTTGTGCTGTACTGTGAACGTCAAACGACAGACTGAGGCAGGCATTTTACTTTTAGAACGATGATACCAAAAGAGAATTGCCTCCATGCTGAAGCGTTTTCTATACATATATAGCCGATAAACTTGTATACTTTGTACGTCCGTCGAAATCTCTATAGAAGTTGGTTTGGTACAGAGAAGTATCCGCTGTTAAATGTTATGCTATAGGGAAACAGCACAGCACACCAACAAGCTTGCAGCTATGATACGGGCATGGCCTTAAAGTTTGCGGCTCTGCACGTAAGTACATGTATAGTATAGTACGCTCTATTGTGTTCAGAAGACCTTCTAACGGGGGACATTGTGGCGTGTCTCATGTGCAGTTCATAAAAAGCTGGAGCTTAGTTCCTCCTTTCAATCAAAAACCGCTCATGCCGTGCAGATACTGGCGAATGCAAAATATCAGCAACTCCCCGCCGAAGGAAAATAATCAGCCGGAAACTCGCTCCATCAGGAAATATTGCACCTTAGATAACAACGTTTCCAATCTGATACTCCTCCCCGTAGTTTCACGGCCACGGGTGGTTTACCGGCTTTATCGGTGATGAGGTGGTTGCAGAGTGGAATGACGGAACTGTTGAAATGGTGGCGATTTGTGCCAATACCGCTTTTACCTGCATGGAGGATGTGGATCAAAAGGACCGCCCCTCAGCAAGTTTTCCTTGCCCCAAACCACTTGCAATTCGATTTGTTGTAGTTTCGCCCAGCATCAATGGAGAACACCACTTTCAGGCAGACGTTTTTTTCGCGCGTATATTTATGCAGTGTGAAGATCTTGCCGCACAAAAGGGCTACCTCCAAATATGCAAATACGAGTAAACTGGAAAAAAAGCCCGTCACTATTTTAATGTGAAACTTAGAGAGTTCATGTTACAAAAGTTTGGCTTACCGGACATATGAATCCTTTAAGGGGGGCGATACCTTTAGAATTTTCAGAAAATCGAATTATTTTTTTACATAATTCGAATATAGTATAATATGTTAACAATATACTGTCAAAACAACAACAAGACAAATCAAATTATTGAGTATTAATGGAGTTATTGGGAAAAACGTCAGAGCCCGCATACCGTCATTAACCAGGTAGTCGGAGAGCTTGGGTCGGAGCAATGCCTTTTCACAGTACGTTTGTGTATTCTTTTGTCTCATAACTTACTCTCTTACTTGGCGACGATATAAAACAACATATTCTACCAATTCACGAAGATTTGTCCAGAGAATATTTACTGGAAAGATGCTTGGATGGCCATACCCAGAATGCCAACGAAAGTTTCATGCAAATTTTGAACGCAATTATCTCGAAACTGTGTCTTCAAAAACTGCTAGCACTGTAACTGAAAAAGTTATTGACCGATTAGGCTGAAACATTCAGAGGTTTCTCTTAATAGTGCTATCGGAAGGATGTACCTAAAACTTTAAAAATATCGGGTTAATAAATAACGTTTTTTGGGGTTAAAACTCTTGAAAAATAGCCAAAAATCTGGACCTTTGATTAAACAGCCGATATAAATTTTAATTTTTAACTTTTTTATTATGTTATAGATTTATCCTTCCCTTTAATATGTTAGTAACCGACAAAAAAGCTTTTTTATTTCCGATAAATAGAAACATTTTGACAGTATTAGCAGTTTTCGATGTCTCACGGGTGACGCTTGAGGAAGTATTCTGCAGAGCCGCCATTTTGTAAACAAACAAAAAAAACTCATGTTTTTGTACACTTTAATAATGTATTAACAATATGTCAAAAGTAATAAATGATCCAATTATTGTATCACCTTAAAAAAAATTCATTAAAATTGACTGATTTCACCCGTTCTAAAGGTATCGCCCCCCTTAATTTAATAATGGCACATGTTTGTTTAGTGTTAACTAAGGGAAGGGTACAGGTCATAAAATATTATAGGCGAATAGTTGGAGCAAGAAAGGGATCTAGCAGCTAATTAAACATATTCGACTACCCGAAAAGGTATGAGGTAAATATTGCATGGGGTTAAAATAAACGCAAAATATTCCTTTATATATTTTCTTATGAAATGGCGTTCCATTCCTCTTAAATTGCTGATCGAAGCTCTCGAGGGCCCTGTGGTCATTGTTGTCTAGTGCGAAGACTTCTACCAATCTGATCCCACACGATTACTCAATTGCATTGACGCCGGGGCTGATCGCAGGCCATTCCAAAACATTGATATCCAACTCAGAAGGGTATTGTGCAACCGATTTGGTAACTTGTGGGTGGGCATCATCATGCATTGGAATGAAATTTTCTCCCATTCCATAAGCAATATGCATCACCTCACGTTCGAGGTGTAAGGGGTATATTTAATTAAATGATTCTTCACAAGTATATGTATATACATGCACATTTAAATATATATATGTTTAATTTCGAATCCTCGTGACGTGCGTGCCAGTCCAATCACAACCAACATCCTGCAAAATAATAAAAAATACAACTGTGAGCGTGTGTTCGCAAAAACAACCTGATAAAAGAGGATGACATTTATGTACTGAAATATCCAACAATAAGAGAGGGAAGGATGAAGGATCAGTTCCAAACAGCACAAAACAACATCGAGTACAGCCTCAGCCGAACTGTGTATTTAGTTGTCCTGGAGTAACCCTCCATCAGCAACAAATACTATATACGGAAGAAGCCGGGAGTAAACCCTCCTCTGACCTTTCAGGCACTAGCTTCAACATCTGGAGTATACCTTCAACAGATAAAACAGGTTCACACCACCCTCCTTTTCTACATGAGAACGGAGTCAAAGACTATCACCTCTACTTGCCACTCTTTAGTGCAAAATTGATACATATAAAACTTTAATCAAACACTTAAATGCGTACGGCCCCAATACTACAGTATCATGAAGCACTTCATACAAACAATTGGAAAAACAAGCAAATTCTTAGTTATAGTATTATTATTCAAATACTTAAAAAAAACCAACACCAACCACTCAGTGAAACTCCTCACCAATTTCCAATTTAAGCAATCACTCTGAACCACTATAAAACTACTTCTATTTTAAACTGTTATGATTCCAGCATAAAACACCGGCTGACTGCACGAGTTAGGAAAAATATTTCCTGCCGAGTTTATTTTTTCTGTGTCCCTTATTTTCATGACGAAATCCTAATGCTAGAAATACAAAATACACAAATGCGCCTGGGCACACGAAAAATAAAACAAACGAGGACCTACATCCCTAACTTAGCACAGCATCCAGGCTCATCTGTGCGCATATTTGGATACAGGTCTATGCATGCAAACTCATTTGATGGATGGATGAATGACGAGGGGACGACCTGCTAAAAATTGTGCTCAGACTTGGAGAAAAGGTCGTACAGGCAATTAGTGCGACGACGCACCCACAATACAATTTCTGTTGCGAGCATTTCAGGGCTGCGAAACAAATCTACCTAAAAGGAAGAGAATAGGGTAAATCGGCACCAATAAAAATTTAAAAATTCATGTTTCTTTATTTTTTTATGTTTTATAAAAATTGCCTCCTTCAGAGGATATTTCTAATATAACAATCCGCTCTTGTACTGTTTCCATTGCAAATGAGGAGCTCGAAACGATAGTCAGAACTTATGCCGCCCCATACCATAATAGAGCCACCTACAAAAGGTACGATACCGTTCCTTTCTTCCTCTCCACACACTCTGAAGTCCGTCAAGTAATAACAAAGCAAAGCGAGACTTCTTTGGTGAAAAATACACGAGACCATTGTTGTGTTTCCCAATGTTAGTGTGCTCAGCAAGATCTTAAGGGGGCCGATACATGTAAAATCAAAAATTTTTTTAATTTGTTTTTTCGTCGGGAATATATTCTATAAGGTGTTGAGAACGCGTGTCTAAGAGCGTTTCTCGATATCTCAATCCGGTCTCATGGAATCTCACATAGAAGCGGCGATGTCAGGTAGCGCGGGTGAGCAGCTGTCCATCGCTCCGTCTCCGGACCGTCCCGCTCCGCGCAGACCGGCACACATTTCACGATTCAAAAGAAGCAAGAACGGCTCGGAAACAAAAAAACTTTTGCCGAAAATCAGCTGCTTGAACAAGAGGAAGGACAACTCTACGGCGCAGGCATAGCCGACTAATATGTAAGTAGAGAACTCGTCTTTTCACTTTCCCAAACTTTGAGTTCAAATTCCTTGAAACGACATTTTCGACTACTCGCTGCACGATAACTTTATTAAAAATGGTTCAATCACGCTGAACATTTTACTGTAGTTTCAAAAGACCCTTGTCTACTGGATGAACCTACATCCATAGCCGATTTCGCGAATCCCCGACCGTAGAGGTTGCGAATTCAGCCAAAAAAACTAGCAAAATTTTCATTCAAGTCACATTTGGGGAAACAATTTTTTTTTGTCTCAAAGTTGGGTTTACATTGAAGTCACAACTGTTTTTCAACAATTTTTTCTTCCTGCTTCGTTTCAGACCAGCACTACCGCCGGGAGAACGAAGCGACTGAAATAAGAGGGGGCTCTTGAGTCACGGGCTCCGCCGCCATCTTGAAACGCCGGCACACGAAAAACAATTTTTTCTAATGCACAAGCTCTTGTGATAAATTCAAAAAAAAATTAACTCGATCAGCTTATTCCTTCCCTATCAAAAATTTTTTTTAAAAAACCCACTTTCAATGTATCGGCCCCCTTAAACGCGCTCTAATATGATGTGACAATAACCGAGGTATACAATTAGATCTACGAGAAGCTAATCCGACTTCCACAAGTCTTCTACGTAGTCTCCTCATATTAACATTTGCAATTTCTCATAAAGATTCTTGTAACACCGAAGCTGTAACACTTCGATTCCGTGAGGCTCTAAGTTGTAAAACTCGATCATCTTTGATGATGTTATCCTTAGACTGCATTGACCAGGTCTTCTTCTTTCGCGATTGTCTTCCCTGCATCTTCTGATCACTGCAGAAATGCAGGAAACGCCAACGATACGAGCAACCTGCCTTTGGGTTTTTCTAGTTTCTAGAAGAGTCATTATTCGCACAGACTGTTCAAAACTTAGATGATACGTGTCTCTATTTTGAGACTTAATCATATACTAGTAACCAGCACCCTCTAAAAAGTTTAAAAAATTCTATCACACGATAGCGTCACAAATAGATTTCTTCAAAATTGTCTCTTTATTAAGGCACTACCAAAACACTACGGTCCACTCACCAAACGATTTGAATCTTTGAACATTTTAATCCAAACTAATTGCTTTTAAGAGAAGTTGTGCGAAAGAAATATTTTCAAAAAATGATCACTCATTGACTTTGCTCAAATCACTACTCACAGTGCTACTTTACACCTTTTCAAAAGACAATTCGTTCAAAAAGTGCTTAAACCATTTTCAGTCACTGAGCAATTCAAAACCAAAGTAATTTTAGTACAACTACTATAAAAAGTCAATCCAGTGATAACTCACTCTTACAGCACAAAAGCAAACTCAGTGACTACTTATTGTATCTAAGTCCCACTACAGAAGACCATACTCAGTATTAATGGATAGATCAATTAATTCCCCGATGGAATAACCAAAATCCCGATGTGGATCACTAATTCCCCAAATGGAATGACCAAAATGGAGCACATAATAAAAACAAACAAAACAAACTCCAACCGGAAAACCAACACAATTGCTGTCCTGTCACACAACACAAAAGAAACGCACTTAAAACCATCCTTCTTCGGTGAAAACTCTGAAGAACTTCACAGACAAAAAAACTAAATGCTGACCTAAACTGTCGCCAGCTAAGCTAAGCTAAGACAAGTTGTTCAAGACTGCAGCCTTTGAGGTTAGTGAGGAGGGAAACTATGAGAGTTCGTTGGTGTCGTCAGATCAACCGTACAAAACCTCGTCAAGGCACTGCTTTTATGGTATATGGTATAGCACGAATTCCTCCTCGAAAAAGCGACGAATCTGCTTTTCGGGTAGCTTGGTGCTTTTTGCATGGTTTCGTTGGTATAACCGCCAGTTGCATCCTGGTAGCCATCTAACGATTTTCAGTCTTCTGGTGTTGACATATTAACGTACTGTCGAATTCTGGGAGCTTCCTTCCGACTTCGTAGCTCTCGGGCTACAATCAACTTCCAGTAACTTTCTTCCGACTTCGGATGTGGCACTCTAATTCGAGTCTGCTGGATTCTCGAAAATGCTCTCGGATTCAGCATTTTCCCTCTAGCATCGAACAATCGGGGTACAGTGAACTTCTGCGAACTTCCTTCCGACTGCTATTTTTCGGGTTGCGTATTTGTGTTCCTGGAAATGCTTGGAACAAACTCGTATCACATGTGAATTTATATTTGATATTTTTTCACGGAATCTGTTTGCAGACTGGGGTGTGATTCTTAGAAAAATATTCTGAGTACTGCTCGGTCTGTTATAGAATTTGCCTTGTTTTTTACATATTAAGGGGTCGTCACAGTGTGAAATTTTCGAAAAATCGATTTTTTTTTGTTGCATTATCGGATCCCAGCGGGAAATTTGGTCAGGCATTCCTAGGGAAGCGGGTTTGGAATCAGTAAATTTTATGAGAGAAAAATATGTTGCTTCCTTGTTGATTCCGGGGAATGCAGGTAGGCATCACCTAACTGAGCTTTTTGCGAGCGAAAAATATGTTGCTTCCTTGTTGATTCCGGGGAATGCAGATAGGCATCAACCCAATTGATCGCTGGGACCGAACCTTCTCCCTTTTGTTTTCAAGTCATGACTCATAAGAAAAACAAAGCGAAATCTTGCTCATTCCTGTTTTATCTTCTGTGCAGTAAAGTAAGGTGCGTATTTTTGCGTTCTATTGAGTGATTTTGGTGCGTTTTTGCGTGGTTTTTATAATAAAATCAGTTTTGTGCTTTCATAAAAGAGAAGGTAAGTTGAACAAAATGTTCAGTAAGTTGAACAAGCTGGGAGCAGTATGAACCTGATTCCACTTGCATTCCATAGCAGCAAGCTGGGAGCAGTAAAAAAAAAGCTTTTATACTGCTTCCTCCTGCGGACATGTAATGTTAAAAAGACATAGAGTGTCCAACGGAAGGGAATCACTCCATAGCTTCCAAGGAGTTGCTTCCGTTTGTATCTTTGAGCGCTTCTTTTCCCGCTGGGATAGTATACACTGTAATAAACATTCTCTCAAATTTTCAAATCGAAATTCAAATTATTACGGTCGCTACAGCGTTTCTTGTAGAAAGGGAACGGAGGGAACTGATGAGAATCCCCAGCATCAGTATTGTCCTTCGGGAGGAGATTCGTGGTGCAAATGGCGCAAATCTGAGGCCAATGGATTTCAGAAAAAATATTCTCATCCACCAGCGCTCGATGACGATGTCCAAGAGGTTTTGAAGCCAATCTACGAAGATTTGACCACCGACGATTTGTTAGAGAGATGTACGGGCGCTTCAATCTTTAAACGCGTTTTTCTCAGAATGGTGTTTTTCAAAACGGTTTCCACTCTCAAAGGAAGAGTTTTGAAGATATCTAGTTCCAATTGGGAGAGAACATTTTTAACGTCATTCTTTATGGCGCTATGGAAGCTTTTTTGTTTTTTTTTTAAATCTTCCTACTTTTTTTTACGAAAAACTGTCGAAAAAAAGGGCCAAATTCGATACTTTTTGTTCAAACCGCCGCCATTTTGTCAAATTAAAAAAAAAAAAACCTTCCATAGCGCCATAGCGATTTCCCTACAGATTAATAATCTTTTTCAAATTTTTGTTTGAGCTCAAAATTGCGGCCGCAATCCTGGAAACCATACAGGACCTTTTTTTTTACGTGTCATTTCAACAATTTATTGAACTATTTTACACCCAATAAATAAACATAAAAAAAATCATTTTGTATTCGCCATGAATGTATTTATTTATAAAAAAAAAAACCGGTACCGATTAGGTTATTTCAACATTAAAAAAAAAAATCGCGAAAATCAGTGATTTTTCGGAGGGTCACACTGAGACGATCCCTTAACAAGCCGACTACTTTATTTTATTTATTTGTTTATTTTGAAGGATTAGGGAGTGCACCTGTGCCAGCCAGGTATATCAAGCGGGAAGATTTGAATTTAATTTTTGAATAATAAATTTAATTTTGTTCTTTCGCAGTTCATCGAACACTCATTGTTGACTCAATTTTAAATTTTATTTATCCCCTTTAAATCCAATTATTCCAATCTTTAATTTCACTTTATTCACTTAAAACAACACAACTTACGTAAACCGCAGCACTACTTGGAAGGAGCAACCAGAAAGCAACCCCCTCTAAATTTTCTGAAAATTCTGGTGCCTACCCATGCAGTTTTGTGAAACCTTCATCAACTAAAAACCCTAATTTCTGCTCATTCGCTGAAGGGATGGATGCAAAGCACATATTCATCAGGCGAGCTATGTACATAGCTGATCATCTGTATCGGGCATAGTCGCACAAACAAGCGCATGCTGCGGTTAAGGCAACCCAAGTTTTTTATTCAGGCTCAGAGAGCCTTAAACACATTTCTGTACATTTTCCATAATTTAATTCCCTTGAGGAAGAAATAATATCTACCGCTAATAATTAATAGTACGTAAATTAGAAAAATCGTTCCTAACATAACGACAGGACAATGAATCAAAAACCATAAAATTAGGGAAAGGGGCTAGGTGAGGAAAATATTAGGGAACAATTTATCTACACTACTATAGCTAATAGTGGACGGCGTAAATCCGGTGTTCTTCAGGATTCCATTTTAGGTCTATCACTATTTAACCTATTTATAACGATCTGCCCGTGCCAGCAAAACTGCTCGCTCCACTTGTAAGCTAACGATGTGCAGTTGCATCTCAGCCGGCCAATAGGTTTATTTCACGATTGCCTTGAGCGAATTAATTAGGATTTACATAATAATAATTCCATTCTCCTCATTCCGTCCAAATCAAGTTTCCTTGACGTTTACAGTTACAGGAGGGGGATGACTAAAAAGAAATTGATTTTCCCTCGGTCGTGCTGAACGGTATTATTATTAAGTACGTAGAGTCTCTTAGGAACTTAGATGTTCAGTTGGATTCTAGGTTTAGTTGTTGTATATATGTGTATACGTTCTATGTTATGAGCAAATTTGGGTTACTTCGTAAATTATGGATCACTTTGGTGCGCCAATTAAGCTACGTAGTCTGCTGGCCAAGGTAATAGTGACTAGGGTTGAATCGGTATGGGCTAGGGTTGCATTATGAGGTATACCTACAGACTACCCAGGAGTAGTCATAGTGCTTGGATCCTCTATAGAAATATATATATCTAGACGCGAACTAGAATTAGATGCTTACCCGGTTCAGTTAGGCAATCCATGTATGTATAAGTGTATGGATGTTCAAAAGTAGTTAAAATCGCCTCAATCCTCCAGGTGACATAGGCTATATTACGTTAAAAAAGAAGAAGCAAAATGGCGGCCACCATAAGTCAAAATGTCTAACAATAAAAAACAAATTTCACCAAATCTTATTAATATGGGTATCAAATGAAACCATTTGACGAGCACAATACGGTAAACTATGTGACGTCATTCTAAATCAAATATGACGGATGACCCAAGATGGCGGATCACCTCTTTCTTTACAATTTCCTCGATATTATATGGGTATCAAATTAAAGGAAACGAACAGAATACATCAATATATGTGACATTATTCTAAACATCCTTGACATGTGTATCAAATTAAAGGTTTATCTAAATGCAACTTAATTTTCATACACGCCTTTTATTATGATATGAGTTCAAAATAAATAAAATAAAATAAATAAAATCGTAAATTTTTTTAAATAAAATAAAGTAAACTAAAACCCAACTATAGCTTCAACTGCCCTTTAAAAAGTTGTAAACAAGACGTGGCTAGACCTCTATTGTATATAATAATAACACAGAATATCACCTACTAAAGCTAATGAATTCCTTTGATAAATATACCATCTATAGTTACATTCAAAATTGTGATAAAATATTCGGTTACGAAATATGTAATTTGCATTCATATGTCATCTGTTTTCTCGTTGTTTGAATTTGAATTAAATTTGTTTTTTTGTTAAATTTTCTTTTCTTTTTCATTTTATTTTATTTCCAATTTTGAAATGTTAGTTAGTAATTTTGTAATTGAATTTTGCGTAGTATGTTAGTTAAATTTTTGAATTCTCATTTGTACGTCAAATGTAGAACAAGAAAAGATTTTGTGATCTAATGTACCTACTTTAATAAATAAATTATAATTATTATTATGTTTGTAACTTGCTAACTAAATAAGTAAATAAATCTACAAGTAGAAAGGGGGTCACTTTTGCCATTCTAAATTTTCCACTAGTTCATTTTTTCCTTTAGTTCTTATTTCCGTAACTGAATATTTGCCCTTTAAAAAATGTCTAAAAGAAAAAAGAATTAGTGAATAAATGGAAATTTAAGAATGGAAAAAATAGAATGGGATAAAAGGCATACGATCCTTTAAGTAGCCTAAAAAGAACAGAACAGAAGTTCAGCAGCCGCTAACCGCGTAGCTGCCAATGAAGCAGTCAGAAACGTGAATCCAATCTATATACCATATATACCATATAAAAAATTCAGCTTCCGTATATTTGTGTCGGAAAAACTCGCAAAGTAGTCGATTGATTAACTTGAAATTTGTACACAACATTGCATTTTATATACGAGTGTTTTTAAATACTTTTTATTTCATTTTCTGGAATATGACGGCGAATTTTCCAACTTCAAGGAATCTTTGTGAAAAGCGCAGTCTGAGGTTTTTGGGAGCACTGATTTCGAATCTGTCATCAAAATTTCCAAATTCAAGATGGCGGCCCTGAAAATCTGCACTAAAGGGTCTTCGGGGTCGCTGATTTCGAAAGAGAAAAACATTGTGAAATAGTGAAACCTGTGAAAATGAAGTAAGAGAATTGTTTTTTCGAAGATTGAGGAGACAAATTTAAATATCTCGGTAATTAATGGTGTAGTGTGGGTGAGCTCAATTTAGACACCTTGTAGAGTAGTATAATTTCTAAAATATATGATTTAATTTAATTTAATGATTAGTAATCTTTTAGTAAAATGGAATAAAGTGTAATGGAGGCAGGAATTAACAGTTTATTTTTTTGCGAGACGATTAGGGGGGGTAAGGGTGTGAAAATAATTTTAGAAAACATGAGGAGCAATGTGTGTGGGAATTTTGAGATGGTATAATTAATAAATGTAGAAACTGTGGGCGTTCAAAGTAAGAATTTTTTCGCCCCTTGCGATTGGAAATAAATGGAAAGAAGTGATTTATTTTTAGTAAAAACGTATTAAGAATAGATGAAAGTCATCTATGGGGGAATTTGTATGAATTTACGCTTGATTTAATGAGACCACCTCCACACCCCGTAGGAACGAACATACAGGAGAGAGGGGTACAGAAGGGAGGTTGCTTAAAATCTATATAAATAAAGATTTAAGTACTACCATCCCAGGCAAGCAAGTAATTATACAGAGGGTAAAAAAAGTTAAGGCACGATCGCCTCGATAGGAAAAAACTTCTATATTCATTGATTATATCACTGAAAGCTATGTCATCGCACAGTTTTTGCAATGTTCAGAATGTATATTTTATAAACAAAAAAGATAGATGTAAAATATGAAAACATTTTTAAAAGTATAGTGTAAAGATGCCAAACTGATAAAAAATTATGCGAAAAACGTTAAGGTACGCTTTAAGTAATTAAATTCACTTGAAATTCGTACCTAATGAGATGAGACATTGAGATTTGAGAGTGGTTGCAATCAGTAATTTACAAAGCTCTAATTAATAATGAGTGCTAAAAGAGTGTCCCTAAGTGCAGAAATGCATAACATTATAGTACAACACTGTCATATGCTAAAATCGATGAAATAGTGAAAAAATCCAAATATAAAGTAAGGAATGTATAAAGTATAAAGTATAAAAAAAAAATTTATTCGAAACGAAAAAAGATCGGGAAGGCCAAAGGTGTTGACTGCACGAGAATAAAAATGGATTGTAACGGAAATCAAGAAAAACCCAAAACAAAGTGCGCCATATTTGCGTAATGAGGTGAAATTACATTTGAGGAAGGAAGTGTCTACTCCAACAATTAGAAATGTGATAAAAAAAATCGGGATTTAGGGGCAGAGTCTGCCGGAAAAAACCAATTATAATTGCAAAAAATATGGTGGTGAGATTGCGTTTTGCTAAGGATTACGTAAACAAGCCTGTATCTTTTTGAAAACGAGTTATTTTTATGGTCGAAACAAAAATTAATCCCTTTGGATCAAATTGGAGGCGTTATGTGTGGCGAAAGCAAAACACTGAATTTAAATCGGCGCATATTATACTTACTGTAAAATATGGCGGTGGGAATATTTTTCTGTGGGGGCTTCTGGACATGGAAATTTGAAAAATATTGAGGGCAAAATGGATCAGCTATATTTAAGTATACTGAAACAAAATATTAAGCAAAGCGATCAACAATTAGGTATTTTGGATGGCTTTTCTTTATACCAAGGCTACGATCATATTTTCCGAACATATTTCGGAACGATGTCGG
This sequence comes from Neoitamus cyanurus, assembly GCA_947538895.1. NCBI lineage: Eukaryota > Metazoa > Arthropoda > Insecta > Diptera > Asilidae > Neoitamus > Neoitamus cyanurus. The sequence goes on from OX384540.1 coordinate 4,490,118, forward strand.
CTTATTAAAACTCCCGCCTAGTCTCCATATTTAAACCCCATAGAGCATCTATGGCATCATTTGAAACATAAAGTTGCAATCCACAAAATTAAGAGTAAGAAGCAACTGAAGACTGCCATTTTTGAAGAAGGGGAAAAGATTTCAGAATCTATACCAAATCGACTTAGGGAAGTGATTAGAATGCGTGGAAAAGCCACCAAATATTAATGGTATGAAAGCTTGCAATTTTGTAAGTCAATCAATCTAAATTTCTTAAAACAATTTTAGATGGAAATCGTCATGCCTTAACTTTTTTGCGGAATGTTTTAAGTAACTTCAGAATGTTTGCTTTATTTTATTGGAAAACCGCTGTATTGTTTTTTTATTTTTTTTTTATGAAATCTATCATTTACTATTCGGAAATAATGAAAAATGTCACCATTGGTAATAAAAATTATTACTTAAATCTGCATTACCTTACCTTTTAAGGGAACAGTGCCTTAATTTTTTTTACCCACTGTTTATATAAGGATGCAAAATAAAGGTTGCGTTAACCGATTTTTGTGAAATAGTTCCCACACCGCGCTCGCCCCCAAACAATGTCTGTGCGTAATTCTAATCTTATTTTAATTTTCCCATAAAATTTGGTACGAAAGACTTTCGCCAAAGAACTTAGAATAGAATTAGAATTATAAATCGAAGCTCTTTGCTTCCACGATTTTAAATCTGATCCGATTAAAACTGGAATCGTATTTTGTGTATTTGGCGAACTTAACAAACGTATTTTACGTGCCACGTGTGTTCATGTTTTCCACTTTCGTGAAACTTTCTTCGAATTGTTTCCACCGGAGGGGCAATTTTGACTTCTGACGTTAATTTTCCCCGAATTATAACTGCTGACATGAAAGCATTAGATTCATTCTGTTCGGGCTTTTGTTGGTAGCTATTGGTCCTTCTGATCGATTTGTTTCGGTAACACTTCCCTTGTTGTTGAAAAATTTGACAAGCTCTACAAATTTCCCGCTGCTCTGTTGTCAGATGCTTAAGGGATTTGCTGTTTCAATATAATATCTAAAAAAGCCTTATTTATTACAGAGGCTCGAAAATAGAAGAGCCAATTATTGCGCATGGAATTCAAGATATTTCCAAATCATCTTCAAGGGTAGTAAGGACATTTATATGAATATGAATATTATCGCTCTAGACGAACTAAAAAAAATCTTTAATTAAAAAGCGACCTAAGAAGTGCTGCGACTGTTTATCATTAATATAATAATAATAATAATAAACATAATTGGCCAAAGCGTAATTCAAACTCAGTGGGCACAGTAGGCGAAATACTTAAACGGCATCAGTAAATCCCCCAACTCGCTGTACTTCTGATTTCGAGAGACTCCCAGAACAGTTTACTCACCCTGCCGTGGGGATAAATTATGTATACTCGTATAAATCAGAACTACTAATTGACAATCCCTCGAGCTTAATAAGGAAAATGTTATTTCTTGGAAAATCTCACCGAAGTACTGTACTGATTTTATCAAAAAATTGGGTCCAAGGTTTATACGGAAAGTGGGCATACATTCTTCCGGCGAAAAATTTACAGAATTGTACGTTCCGTTGCAAAAAATGAAAATGAACCATAGTCTCTAGTCTTCGGGGTGTGAATTATAAATATAAAATTATGTGTACATATAACCGCTGTACTGTTGCAGCACTCAGGCAGATTGCATATGTGCGGGAAGTTATGGCTCCCCATCCCTTTGTTCCAGCAATTCGTTTAAGAGGAGCAGCGTAAATTTATATGGCCGCGCCACGAATAGTTAGCAAGGAAATAACTGAATATTTTATCGTGCCACTGATTTAGCAAATTTTACCCCACGGTCCCAGCATCGTCCGTTATTTCTCATTCTTTGGCTAAATGGGTTAGGTAAGCACCATAATATGTTGACTTATTATTTTTTATTTCCGTTAATCGTACCCTGGGAAGTGTAATTAGCGTTGTAGCAAACAACAACGTTGCAACAATTTTTTATTAATACACCTCACTCCAACATTAAATCTCTCTTATTTTCCAAGCACAGTGGAACTCTTAAAAATCAATTAAAAATAAAAATGGTGTTATTTATTAATTTACAATGTTTACTGGGCAGTGTCCTCTGTATAAAATAATAGTGAAAGTTAGGACAAAAGAATAATTGAAACAACAAGAAATTCAGTTAATAGAAAGTGGTCCCTCGAAAAATAAACCAGTCGATACAACGGAACATCTGTCTCACTCTCATGAACTAACTATAAATGAAGAAGGTTGTATTATGTAGGGGTCTACATTCTCAGATATATGTATGGGATACTTCATAGAAATAGGTCGTATTATAGGGTCCGTCTTTCCAGTTATTTTCGTAATAGAAAAAAAAGTATTGTAGACTACATAAAGACAAAAGACAAAATACTTAATTATTTTTCTACTTAGAATCTACTTTACTTAAATTAAGATATACAATAAGTATTTCATCTAATGAGTTTTTAATTACACAAAGTAGGTAAGTATTATTAAACGAATATATTAGATATATGCAAAATGTTATTAAATATAATGTATTAAGCAATAAATAATACAAATTATTAATTGTTAATGATGTTTCAATGCTTTAATAACTTTATACAAGGTATTAATCACTGAGATTCACGGTTCACCTTGCGCATTACAGTGAGTATGGCTGAGCGCTGCGGGCTCTCTGCCCTCCATCTCGAAAACGGTTGGGCGTATCAAAAATTTTTTGAAACAAAATTTGCCGCGAATTTTATGCTCTACAATTTTTATAATAAATGTTAACATCATTGGAGCTATAGAAACCGAGATAATCACGAAAAACTGATTTTTGTGACCTTTGACCTTGAATAACTTACGGCGCAAACACGAGATTTGATGAGACTTTTGAGACAACTCTTAGAACACCAAAATGAAGGTGTATACGAGTTTACAGCTTATTATCTCTCATTCCGAGGTGAAACGCCTAATATGACTGCACTAATTATCTTCATTAGATTCTGCATTCAATAAATTATGTGTTTTATTCTTTGCATATTTTAATCTAAGACGGTTGCACTATTGCGAATGCGAAGCTGAAACTATACGTCTATTAGGAATCGTTATCGGAATAGGTTGAAACTTTGCATACGTCCAAAAGTGCGGTGACAATGTAATAATAATAATAATATTCAACACCGTTTTAAACCCAATATGGCGGACGCCACAATATGGCGGATTACATTTTTTTTTCCAACCCCCTTGATAAGAGCGTCCAATGAAAGGGAGTGATGATAAAATACAATAAAATATGTGATATCATTCTAAATCCAATATGGCGGACCCCAAGATGGTTCATCACGTTTCCTCCACTCCCCTTCATGAACGGGTTCAACGAGTATAATGCGATTAGCTGTAACAAGCCAAATTTTAGCAAGTTCCCGTTATCAGAATAGGCTGAAACTTGGAGTGCATATATGAACCATAGTACAATGTAATAATATGGTGGCTTTGACCTGATGCAGCATCTAGGGCACCCTGCTTACAGTAGACAAAGACTAAAAAGTAACCAATAAAATAACGGTAAACAAATTATTTAAAATAATATATTTAATAAAATAATAATAACCTACCTACTTATGGCATTTTCAGCAATTTTTAAATGTGCACAAAACTATAGTAAATCAAATTTTTCTATCAATGTGATATAAAAGCTTGTTTTTCAAATAATATTTTTTACGGTTATTTTATTATCAGACCATTTATTTTACTTCGTCAATTGCGGTAAAATTCACTGAACTGAACATATTAATTGAAAAATCATATAACAAGAAGCTCACTTTTAGAAGCCATTAGAGATATAAATGCATTGTTGTGTTTTGTACACATACTGATTACTCGTGTATGTCGAAGTAGCATCAAGTAGATCCACCCTTATTTAGTGAGTTTGAAAATACTTTTGGTATTATGTTTCGGTTATAACGCCGTGATTTGAAGTAGATACGTCAAGCGTTACGCTTGGATGAGATCGACATGTATATATGTAGGTAGCTGGTATTACTGTGAAGGTGAAATTGGGACATTGGAACAAGCTGTAAGACGTTGGACAGCCATTGGACCGTACCGAACTCACCGCGTGTCACAAATAATTGTACCATTGAGTATTTGTCAATGAGTTTTATGAAATAATATTTTTAATTGAGAAAATACATCATCTTATACAGACCAGGGTATATTGCGGAATTTTCGCCATATTCGAACCTAATGGGGGTGAGTCTCCACACAACCCTTGCTTAAGGGTGTCCCAAAGTTAATAATTGTTATTTTTTTGAATCGTAAAGTACACAAGATAAGGTTATGTATGGAATAACACATAAGGCACATGGTGTTAAATGACACGATCAGGGGCCAATTCTAATCACCGAAATGAGAGAGTACACGGCCAGGAAATGTCTCATGCAGTATTTGAACTGTTTCACAGGCTGTATAGCATGTGGCACCGTCTTGTTGAAACCACATGTCATCCACATCGATATAATCCAATTTAGGCAGAAAGAACTGTGTTATCATGTCGCTATATCGAGCACCAATAGCATTCACTGCTTGACAAGCTTCATTTTCGAAAATGTATGGTCCAATGATACCTCCAGCCCAAAATCCGCACCAAACAATGACACGTTGAGGATGCATTTGTTTTTCGACAATCACATGTGGGTTCTCGGAACCTCAAATGCGGCAATTATGACGATTAATAAAGCCATCAAGATGAAAATGTGCTTCATCGCGGAATTATAATTTTGTTCGAAAAATCAGCATCCACTTGTTGATGTTCAATAATCCATTCAACGAACTCTCTTCGCTGTGCATGGTCATTAGGCTTCAGTTCTTGTGTCAATTGAACTTTTTGTGCATGGAGACACAGATCTTCAGTGCATTTGCAATTCTTGTCCAAGACGCCGAATTGATGTTCCTGGACTTTCACCAACACTCGCACGCATTGCTTCGATATTCACATTTGAACGACTTGTTTTTGGACGACCAGTGTGTTTAGCATCACCAATTCATCCAGTCTGCCTGAATTTTTCAATTACTCTCTTCACAGTTGACGAAATGAAATTACTATTCGACCATATTTTGTACGAAATTTTCGAACTGTGGCCGCCAGACTTTTTTATTTTTGAGATATTGTTCAAATATGAAAACACGTTGTTCTATCGCGTAACGCTGCATTTTTACTAACGCTAAACTATCAGCTGTCAAATTGTTTTCTTAATAGGGTTGCCAACACTTTACTGCACGAAAGGTGGCAAACTCAAATCTTTTGTTAATTTTGGGACATTTTTTTCTGTATATTTGAATATGTACATTGCACGAACATATATACATATAATATTATACATTTTTCTTTTTTTCTACCATTTTGTCTTTAACAGGCAATCCACTTTATATTTATTATGGGACTCTACTTCTTGATAAATACATATGTACATGTCTTGACTGTGTGAGATCGATGTCACGAGCAAATGTTGAAAATATGAAATCTGTGATTCAATACCTAAAGAAACAACAACGTCCTACTGAGGACTCATCTTTTTCCTTTAGATGCTGCTAAGACACCTTTGTTGTCCCTTTTGTAACTGGTAACAAACTTAGTCTAGTTGCGATCCAATTAGCGCAAACAAAGAAAATCTGTGAATTAAGCGTTTTGCATTCTAATTGGCGCTATTCCAAATTAAGTTGCTTTACGCAAAGGAAACTTTTTCGCTTTCCTGGCTGAATTGAAAATGAAGTAATTATTATTGCTTTGCCTCCCATTTTATCCAAGTTTTTTCCACGAAAGTCCGGCAAACAATCTGGAATCTAATTTGTATGTACATTAGGACTCTTACTTTTAGGGGGTATTTTAATTTGTAGCAATTAATCGCACCATTTACCATTGAAAGGCGGAAATTAGAGTAAGTAAGGGTATAAACAGCCTTCTCTCAGCTTTAATTCAATTTAAAAAAGTTCTCCCTTTGCAAGCATGTACAATTGGAGCTATTAAAAGTTATCTCGTTTCATCGTATTTGTTGCGACATTATTCATCTGATTTACATACAGATAGGCTTAATTTACATTAGGTGCTCTATGGTTGAAGTTCAAAGTTGTGAAAAGCAATTACATACTTCTATCAAGTACTGTTGTACCCGAATCCCTTGTAGCAACATTAAAAGAAATTATTTAAACCCGTTGAATTCATTTCTTTATATCTAGCAAACGCATCCGAGCTGTTTCCAGTTCGTTTCTTTGATTTTGTTATTGTGAGAAAAGTTTTCTAGTTCAAGTAAAAAAGCTTACCTCCTGGGAAAAGCACATAAAACGAGAAATTCATTCTCATCTAAAAAAACAAAGCAACGGGCTATAAAAGTTGGTAGACCATCTAAAAATAGCTCTAAGATTAATAGTCGTAGTATTTCTAAACCCCTGGAATGCATTTACGAGTACAGTGCGCTGTCATCGAATTACGACCGCTTGCAATTCTGAAGACTTCTTGAAATTTTATGGGCACTAGACGTCATATTTTTTTCTGGGAAAGGCGAAATTTTGCAAATGTTGGTTTTTGCCGCAGCTCCTCAAATTCATTAAGTAGTAAATTCCCATTTCGAGAAATAAAAGCCATTTCTTATCAGTTTGGTTTGATGTGTGTTGTAGACGACGAAACGATAAATATGCAACGTGGGTACAAACATACATATGTATAAATTAGAATGAAAGATGATTAAATAACATGCAAAGTTTATGACAATTTTGAGGTGAAGTGAAGTGACCTTACCACGCCTTACCAGGCTACATGGGTAGAAAAGAAACTTGATATTTAATCAGAAGAGCACAAGAGGTTGCTTCATGAAAAGAAGAAACGTCGTGACATGCCATGAATTGGTAGGAATTTTGACATCACCCATGTCCAAATGACTTCTCTAAACGGAAGAGGAAATTGTCGCGGAAAAAAAAAATAAAAAATTATGCAAGCACAAAGGAGAATCATACAGAAATCCGTTCTTCGGCGAAACCTTTCTTCTTAAGGAATTTCAATGCCAATTCTCTTCTTCAGGAATAAATTATGATTATAATGAACTTATCTCATCCATGTCCCGTTTTTGCAATGATAAGTTTGATTGTTTAGATTTTATTTATTCGAGACAACGTGTCCAGTCAAATATTGTTTAATTCAGTTCAAATTTTCCCTTATATTCTTAGCTCGCACTTTTATTTTTGATTTATTGTAAAGTCATAAAAAAAACCATTGATGAATCATCATATACAAAACATACATACATATATGAAAATGAATGTTTGTTTGTTCCTGTTCTATACGTTCCTAAAACCTTCATCCGATTGTTGTGTTTCTGCCCGCGACGGTTTCTGACAAAAAAATTTTGTTGAAATTCAAGTTAGCGGATCCAATATTGCAGCGAATTTTCTAACTTCAAGGAAACTTCATGAAAAAGGGCACCTGGAGGTTTTCGGGGTTGTTGATTTCGAATCTGCCATCAATATGTCCAAATTTAAAAAAGGCGGATCCAATATGGCTACAGAAAAAGTTAAACTTCAAGGAATTGCCATTAAACTCCGCACTGTGTGGTGTCTGTGGTCATTGATTTCGATTCTGCCAACACAATTTCCAAATATGAAACTACTCCCACTCCTCTGGGACGTATAGGAGAGGATGTGCAGAAAGGAGGGGGTGTGAAAGGAAGAAAAATAAATTTAATAATATTGTTGAAAAATATCTAAAAACACGTTAAAAATTAATATGTAAACACATTTGGAGAAAGTGAAAAAAAATATTCACCCGTGAAAATTACGAAGGCATTGATTTTTTCGACGTTTTTTATCTCGGTAACTAATAGACGTAGTATATTGTGGGTGGATTCAGTGAAAGCAAGCGCCTTGAAAAGTAGCATAATGACGTATATATGTCAACATTCAATGAGTAATAGTTTTTCAGTAAAATGGAATAAAGTGTAAATGAGGTAGGAGTTTACTGTTTATTTTTTTTCGAAAACAGAGGTGCGGGTAAGGAAAATAATTTAAGAATATAGAAACCATGTGAGGAAACGGGTGTACCAAATTTGGAATGATTATATATATAAAAAAAACAAGTTTACTCCTGCCAATTGGAAATAAATGAAAAAATTATTTATTTATAGAATAAAGGGTATAAGGAATAGGTGAGAGTGGTGTATGGGGGAATTGTGTATGAATTTACGCTTGATTTAATGAGACCGCCCTACCCTGCTGGGACATACAGGAGAGGGTGCAGAATGGAGGTTGTATAAAATTAAGGAATACAAATTTAATAGTATCCTGGCCAATGCCGGGTTCGCGTAAGCTGGCTTGTAAGTAAATAAATAAATAAATATTCATGTTATAGAAGTAGATTTTTTATACATCAAATTATCCCATACTTGTGATAAAAGATTGCACAAAATGTCTACATCAATAGCGCAATCTTTTCGCGTCTAATGTAATCGATGGTGTTGTATCATTATTATACCCATTCTCGGTATTTGAAGAGTTACAGAGTTACCTCATCATCTTTGGGTACTTAGTTAATAAGAATGAGGGAATTTGCAGTGGCTACCTCATTTCCATATGACGATATGACTGCGTGTAAAGTTCTTGACGCAACCCATAGTCTTCTTTAAACATTTAGCTCTCGGTCTTGGAATAACTGCGGTAGGGGCTATTTTAGACATCCAGCGTAAGGTTTCTAGCGTCAGCCATAAGAAAGCGTGGAATTTCCTTCCTAACTCGTTTCAAATCAATCTACATATTATGTGATTCAGTGAGAGAGAGAGAGAGAGTTGTAAGTTCAGCAGTAGCTGAATCACGTGTTCCGATATCGGGATAGCACAGCGGCGCGGCGAGACGAACGCATTCAAAGGCACTAGGGAGAGCTAAACGACTATCTTGTAAAAAGTGTGTTCTCTCTTATTTTCCAGATTTTCTAAACAAATTCTTCCAGTGAGCATGCCTTGTATTCTTTGGACCGTGTTGCGGTTTATCGTCAGTCTTGGCAATTTGCGGTTGAGTGAACAAGCTGCTGTTTTGTTTCACAGAACTTTTCCGCCAGCGATAAAGGCGACTACTCACGTCCCAATTTCACTCGCAATATGTAGGGCCCAAAGCGCAGTCAACTTAGGGGTTTCACCTCGGATTGAAAGGGAATAAGTTGAATATTTGTATAAACTTTTATCTTGACATTCTAAATGTTGTCTCAAAAGTCTCATAAGGACATGTGTGAGCGTCCTTAAATGTTCAAGGTCAAAGGTCACGAAAATAAGTTTTTTTGGAAATATCTCTCATCTTATAATTTCGTCATGTCTATCCGTATGCGTCTGTCCGTATGACACAGCGCTATAACTCCGCCATCTTTGCATCGATTCTGATGAAAATTCACACTCAGGTGTCTTGTATGAATCTCCACTTAAGACTTTTGCCATTAGGTGAACAGTCTTTGGAATATAGGCTCCAAAAGGCGTTAAAAATGTGTCTCTCCTGCAACTTTCCAACCATGCGATTAAAAATCTGAAAAAAATTAGATGGTAGCACTTATTAAATAATTTACCTGAAAGGCATTTTTAAAAAGATTTGTTAACAAGTTTTTCAAATATCCACAATTATCAGTTTTCAATAGCAGCAATCTATTGACAAGGAAGATTCCCAAGTTGGAATGTCCGATTTTGATGAAACTTGAGAGTAATATTACAAAAAAGCCGTTTTCAAACTGGGCGAATAATAGGTCCTTGGGGGAAAACCTCCTTTGAAGATCAAAAATGGCCATTTTCGGGTACTTTAGTTTAATTATTTCGCCCATTATATTGACTAAATTTTAGTTTGCTTCAGTTTAGCTTTGAAATAAGCTATCAATCCTATATACATACTTCCCTCAGAGCGTATCACTAAACATCACAAGCAAAAATGCTGAATTTCTATAAAAACCGCATTCATATAAATCAATATAGGTACAGGTAGGCCTCCAATAACGCTCCAACACAGTTGGAAAAATACGGAAATTTTCTTACAACGTGGTTTAGGAAATGTGTCATATTCATTGTCAAGTCAAGTCAATTTTTCTTATGAGCAGTGTCAGCATACGCTTATGTTTTGGGTAATATTACACCCATTGTCAGTGACACCGAGCACAGTCAAAGAAAAGCGTTTCTCATTTTTCTCCTGTCGAGCTTTTGCTTTTCATTATTAGGCCAACGCACACGGCGCTTCTCTTTGAGGTATCACGCCACCTCGCTCCTGTTAGTGGACTAAAGAAATTTCGAAGAAAAATGTGTGAAGAAACACAAATTCTGGCAGTGAATTATTTCAATTTTTGTGAATGTGTTGCGTTCGAAAATCACAAAAGTGTAATACCCTCGCCAGACAAAAGCAAACTAAACAGCCAGAATTCTTATTAAGATATTTATTAAAAACCTGTTAAGTGCGAGTTGGACTCGCACACGAAGGGTTCTATACAATCGTACAAGATGTACTTTTAAATACTTTTGTAAAAAAAAACATGACAGGCGCTCTAACATAATCGTTAATTTCTTTTTGTTATTAGCGTGTCGGCCATTTTGAAATTCACCATTTTGGTTTTTTCATTATTAGTTGTTATAGCGGCAATAGAAATACTCTGTGAAAATTTCAACTCACTACCTATTACGGTTCATGAGATACAGACTGCTGACAGACAGACGGACAGCGGAGGCTTAGTAATAGGATACCGTAGGGCACCCTTTGGGTACGGATCCCTAAAAAAAGATCAAATAGTTGCACCATAAAATGCAGTTTTTCTCTTTTTAGAGCCGAATCACAGTTTTTGTATAAAAATGTCTCCTACAACGCGATTTTCCACAACGCGTCATTTTCAAGGAACGTATCTACCGCGTTGTAGGAGGCCTACCTGGACTTTTAGAATTTTGTTTGTTTTGCGGTTCAAAGGTACATATTCTGTTTTCGCAAAGGTATTATTATATAATACTTACAATTTTTGATAAACACACATAATAAACTACTCACACACTCTATTGTGCGGGGTATCGTTGGACAGGTCTCTAAAAATGCACTAAAGGACTTTTTTCCCTTAGGTGAATATTTCGAGAGGCGAGGGATCAATTTTTTTATGCCTTGGTCAAAGAATTCTTTTGCCAACACCTTTGCCCACTTGTTCAATTCCCCCTTCACTTCCTTATCAGTTGAAATTTTTTTCCCACCCATGTACATCTTCAGGGAGGTGAACAGATGATATTTTGAAGGCGCCAGGTCAGTGGAATACGCACGGTGATTCAAAACATCCCATCCGATCCGAACGACAATTTTTTCAACAAGTGAATCAGTCAAAATCGACGGTTTTCCACTCCTTTGCTCGTCGTGCACATCAGTACCTACGACAACATTTAAACACACTCGTACGATTCATTGCTCCTTTGCCATAAACCGATTTGATCTCGTTAAAAACTTCAGACTCAAATTTTTCCTTCACAACGAGATAACGGATAACGCACTTGGCGGCAGATTCTATCGACATGGTTCACGGGACACGTTGCTGTCACCACAGTTTTAGTCGTACTAACGTGTTCTAGGGATCGTTGGAAATGAAGGAGCTAAGCTCACGGCAGTGTGACTAACATAGCAAGAAAAAGCCCGTGAGGGCTCTAGTGAACTTACTTTCCGGACATGCCTCGTAGATACGTTAATAAATTTTTTTGATATCCACAATTTTCAGTTTTTAATAGCAGCAAACTACTTGCATTATTTAGACAAAAAAAATGGAATTTCAATGTGGGTGAATTGCTGCTACTTAGTTCATGCTACGGAACACTAATTTGATGCGTGTATGACACGAACTTGCCTGGTTTTTGTTTTTATACATGCATTATTGCGACATCCTCATATTATACCCTGACATATGTACATTTATCGTCCTATTATACAAAATCCGCTTCCATTCTATACTCTTCCTCAACACCTCGACCACCTCTTCCCAGTCCCTAAAATTCTATAATCGCATTTCGTTCTCGACCATAGAGCAGCGCAAATGTTTATGTTTTTAAAGAATTAAAAAATTGGTTATTTAAGGGGACCTATATGGCTTAATTTTCGATTTTTTTTTATTGGCTTTTATTTTTGTTCAACTATTTCCGAGTAAAACGCTGCAAACTAAACTCAAATCCGTAAGAAAATAACGAAGTTATGCCTTTTTTTACTTTTAGACTTTAGTCGTTAAAAAAAGTACTTCAAATACTCTGTAATAACGGAGGCCTAATTGACGCGTTAAATCCGCGCTATTTTTGGTTCACAGCAGAGCAACTACGTTCCCTGTGATTCTCTGTTGTGTTTGTTGTGTAAACGAACCTGAAGCAGTGCGTTTCTAAGTAGCATTTTCGTTGATAAACTTTGTGTTTCTTCTGTAAAGTCAAACTTTAATTCGATTTTGCTCGGAATTCTGTGTTTTGACCGTTGCCGTAGAAAATTTCAAAAACCGTTGGCTCAAATTGTTTGAAATTTGGTGGGCTGGTTTATTATACATCTGGTCATGGAATGAATTAAAAAATTTTTGAATGTTTAGATTATAATTATTTTTTAAAATATTTATTATTTCAGTAAGTAATGAAAAATTTCAAAAATTGAACTCTAAACTACACAAAATCAAAACTAATTGCAGGAAAGCAAAACTAATTAATTCATTCTGTGCAGTCAAGTATTATCTAACAGAAAATGTCCTGTTTATGTGTTTCAGATCAGGGGTTCTGGAAAAAAGCTACGGCAACGGTGAAATTCCACCATTGCAAGAGACGCTCAACCCATAAGAGACCGTGGGTATTTTTGTGATTTTTATAGGCCATAAACAATCTTAAAGTATTCAGTAATAAACTAGTTTCCTCATTTTCTAGATTTTAGTGGTTTTTTTTTTGAAAAAAAAAAAAAAAATCTTTTGACTCCGCAAAACCCCATTTAAGCCATATAGGTCCCCTTAATTCATGATAAGAACAAATACAGAGGCGACGGATCATCTCGCCGCGCCGCGCCCTTAACTGCGCTATCCACAAGTTACAGCGGATTCCTACAAATAGGAAAAAGTGGTCATCAATAACAATCATGGGTTGCCACACTCGCGATAAGGAGTTCCAGTGCCCAAAGAAAAATACTTTTGTTGAGAGAGTGGGTCGTAGTATAACAACAAAAGTTTTCATTTTATATGAGATGAGTGTTTTTTCTTTTAAACGTTTTTATTTTTGCCCGAATGTACAGCTTTGTTTACCGAGTTGAACTGGCCCTTTTCAGGTCCGCATCAAAAAGCAGTTTTTTTCTCTTTTTACATATATTTTTGATATGTTTGATGTATTTGATTTGAATCCCCCCCCCCCCCCCCCCCCCCCCTAAATTTATGCACAATTATAAATTCCTTAAAGTAAACATGAACAACGCTCAATTGTGTGTACTTAAAGGAATTATGGTAACGAGGCTTTCCCTAATATCAATAAACTGCAGTTTTGCCTCATCCCTAATTTTTCGTTTCAAGTAGCAAAAGGTAGTTGGCACAGTTTATGTTTGTAATATCAAATAAATGAGTAGGTAAGCACTTAATTCCGCGCTACACTTTGATCGAATATGTAGGAGCACAGTCACAGACAATGAACTTTAAAACCCCGAATTCGGTAGCTCTACATTTCAATCGAGATAGAAACCGAGAAACTACTTTAAGGACAAACGCAGAACTGTAGGGTAGATCGAGACATTACCAAATGTTTTAATCCACTTAGCACGAGCACTAATCGAGGGCTAATTTACAATGAAAGGCGACAAGCTCAACCACAGGAGAGGTTCCGGAACTAGGAAAGACAGGAAAATTTCCCTTTGGATATTGCGCTCAAGGGTACGGTTAATGAAGGAGAAGAGGGACGACGTTTAAAATTAACGGCGGTTGTATTTAACCCGAAACTTTACTGAAGCGGAAATGCGTTCGAAATTGGTTTTAATTTGCCTTTATTGCTCCCATTAGCATGCGGTTGAAATTTGCTATAATAAAATGTAATTCGCCATTTAAGAGGTTCGATTTTAGGGGAAGCACTGGTAGTTTCTAACAATTTAATTTCTCGGAAATCAAGGCACCTAAAGCAAACGACGACGAGGTCTGTCTCCTAGCGAAAAAAAAATTAAATTAAAGAACTCAAACCACAAAAATTCCTGGTTGCCTTTGGCCAGATAATAAAGTAGATGAAGAACAAAAACCAAAGATACTGTAAAACTATTAAAAGGGTAGAATGATCATATTAAATATTTCCCAAGAATGTATAATGATTTACTTGAAGAAATCTTAACAAGAATTAACCCATTAATTAACAGAAATGATATTGTGTTGCGTTGCGATTGCTCCGTACGAAAGGTTATCAATTATCAGTACTCTTCTGGATTGAAGCATCAGAACAAAGTTTTGAGAATTTGATATTTTAAAGTTAAACTGCCATTTACCGCAAAGTTTTGCAACGATTGATATGGAAACATGAATCGCAATGCTGGTGGTTAACCCGGAAGAAGGTTATACATTATGTAGTAGCCCTATCAATAGGAATACCCGGAAACAAAAAAGATACTTGTATAGAGAAAACAATTCTAAGAAAGATTTGTGTTTCGATGGACGCGATCTGAGGTGACGAACTTAAACCTAAACAACCTAAAAAAGTAGGAAAAAAACAGTTTTGGTAAATAAAAAAAAGCCTATGACTCTAATCGAAAAAAGTGAAATTAGAAAGTTGTAGGTACTAATAAGACTTTTCAATTGCTCTGTTTTGAGTATCGATAGCGATAACTGTTTTCGAGATACATCGAAAAATCCGTTGAAAATCGGCTTTTCTAGTATTCGCTGTATCTGTTGACGAATGTAAAAACTACAGGGCGGCACAAAAGTTTCTCCCCACAAATTTTTTGTTATAAAAACCAAACCAAAAAACTTAGTTTAGAAATATATATTTGTTTGCGATGCTAATATAATACACATTCTTATCATGATTACTAATAGCTACCGTTGCTATCTATACATTCTAAAATACGTCGCCCAAAACTATCACATAAATTGTTCAGTTCGTCCCATGGAAATATAAGCTAAACACGGAATGGCTGTAAGCCAGGTTTAGCGTACCACATTCTCTGATGTGTTAGAATTGGCTGTGTTCGTACTGGTCGCTCAGTGCAGGCGTAAATATGAAGTCATAATCAGAAGGGGGCTAACAATTCAAAATTTTCCTGCCATAATTGGTATGCCCTCCTTATAATCTATTTACACGCTGCCATTCAATGAATACTATGTATAATGCTTTTGTGGAAGGTAAACAAAACCAGCGAAATGAAAAATAAAACGATTTTCTTAATTTGCTGAAGTTGATGTAATTCCTTTTAATACGGTTTGATGAAATAGAATATTTATCATGCATTTCCATCAATACATATGAACACTTCATATCTCAAATTCACGTACGGCTTAGTTTTTTTCGCATTACTATACGTAACTGCACTTAAGCAATGCGTAAAATAGTCCTTTATACAATCCTCGCGGACTTTTGCCACAATTATAGACGTATACACTCAAAACCTTGCACGATGCCGGTTTAATCTATTCAAACTTCGAAGTAGCATTACATTACATTTGACAGTTTGATCAGATGTTTATTTCAGCTTCCCTCATACACGCTGTTGCTGTACTCCTCTGCGAAGCTATCTTTAGGTGGTCGCTCATGTACAGGGTTTATAGACGATATATTTCCATGGTTCGTCCTCAATATAGCTGCTCTATTCTTGCTGTACTCTTAATTAATTAGTTGTCGTCTATTCTTCGGCATCGGATGTCTAAATTCACTCCCAAGTCTAGCCCAAACGTGTTCGATTGGGTTAAGGTCCGGAGGGTTTCCAGGCCAATCTTCCCAAACAGTTGAAAACATCGATTTTTCCAGTGTCAATGTGGCCTTTGCTGTATGCGCTCCTGCTCCATCCTGCATCAAAATCACCAAATTTTCTTGAGATCAAATTTTGGATTTTGTACGGGTTCAATAGTTTTGCCTATTCGGCCTTTCGGGTGTAAAACAATTGGGGATTCATCCTTAAAAAGAACGTTAGCTCTCTGAGAACTTCCAAGAGCGCTATCATCACAGAATCCTTCGCTTTGCAACCTTCTGCAGAAGTTAAGTGTTGGATCGTGCGATTTAACGCTTTTAGACTTCTTTCTTGGTGGCTATCTTAAATCACAGGTCTATAGGAATAAACCGCAAGCAATTGATGCCATCACAGCCAACATAACGAACGCCATCCAGTAAATTCAGCCAAATTTATGCGACGAAGTCATCGAATATTAGCCTACCCGAATACGTGCCATCAAGCTAAGCCGCGGCGGATATTTGAACGACGTTATATATTGCATACTTAATATAAAATCAAATTAAATAAAAATGAAGTGGATATCTTCCACACAACTTGTTTTATTTTTATTTAAAAGTCGAGCGTCCTTATTGAAAGAACCTTTATAAGCATAATCAGGGAAAACAGGTTAGAGGTGGGGCGGCATAGTTGGTTTTGCACGCGGGTGTTGTAGCGGCTAGCGGCGAGCCTGGAAAAACATTGTTATCACAAAAACAGTCGTGAGGAGGAGAACAACAATGGAAATCTTGTTAGAAAATAGAAGAGATTGCTATGAGAGTGAGACTAACAATAGTTGGTGAAAACATATTAATGAATGTAGAAATTGTTACTGATAAACGGAGCAAGAGTGTAATTGAATGCAATAGATAGAATGGGCTGTAAGGAAATCGCACGGGGTTCCAAGAACGTTACTTTAGTTGATAGGGCGTCTAATCTAGTTTATCGTGTAATTAACATTTATTTTTAAATCACACTTTTCAATATGCTGTGTCCTAATTATGAACACACTGCACTGTCTCTTTTACGCTCTGCTGTGAAATAACATCAATTTGGCATCAACAAAATGTCAAGCTTTTCCTTACTTAAAATGTCTTTTTCTGAAATCTACGTACCTGAGAAAGGCGTTGTTAGGGCGAATCATTTAAGGATTTTCTAATCAGCCGTTTCACCGGAGCATTTTTATGCCGGATCCTAAACCTGAAATTTTAGGGGCATCCTCTATTAATTGGAAATTGATTTACAATATTCCAAGTCCATCGTAGGAGCTTTAAGCGTCGCAAGATACGTGATTTGAATTTTAAGCAAATTTCAATATCTACCTGTGTGGGATTCGCTTTCCGCAACGGTTGCTGGACGGACGTTCATATTTCAGATATTTCCTTTGTGCTTTTATAGCGCAAGGCGGCCGGAGTTATTGAAATTTTATTCATAGCAAAATTTATGAGGTTAATTTTTCCATAAATTTTTCAATTTACATATTCGAGTTTATGGTAGTATATTAAACTGGATCTTCGGCGAAAGTAGGCTTACTGGAGATGAGAGGCGGCTGTTGTTTACAATACCTGTTCCCCGCTCCCTTAAGTGTGCTCTGTCCGCAGAAATAGTGCGGTGGATCGAAATCAGGCGGCCATAATAAAATAATGACTGGGCAAATACATAGTCCAAAGGTGGGTAAGATTATTTATCTATTTAAAAGTTCGCGCCATTTCATTAAGGCACATATCGTATGCTTAAACTTGTGCAGGATTTAGTTTGAATCCTGTTTTTCACGCAAAATAGAGCCGGCAATTTATTATGTCACTTAGCCAGGATAAATTGCCGTACATAACATGGCAAATCTGAGTTTCATGTAAAATTCAAAGGGCCATTAATACGTCTAATAGACGTCCAGTCCCACATGATGCTGTGTTCTCTGTAAAACTCTATAAAACTCGTATTTCAGACGCATGGAACACCTCTTTGTTCACTTATTTAGTTTTGAATGTGGAAGAGTGGACCCCACCGAATTTTTCAGAAGGGCGATTTTCCTCTGCATGGAAACTTTACATGTTCGGTTGAAATGGAAAAATTTATTTTCCCAAACCGGAGCCACGAGCAACGTGAGCGATGGAAGCCAATGATGTTTCAGTTACTGGGTCCGGGGAATTTCAGCTGAAAAGGCAATTTCTAGGATATGCAGGATACACACACACACACACACACACCGAACTTTTTATTTGCGGAGTTTAATTTATGAGTTTTTGAATCAGTTTTTATCTTCATATTTTTGCAACGACAGGAGGAATTAGTAAATCACTGCAGGTGCAAGCCTGCTTGCGATATTTGCAATTGCCTAAACGGTCGTGGCATTATAAACGAAGTCATTAACTTGAATTTATTACATCGACCGTGATCCATTGTTAATGAAACACATTTGCCTAAGTTTGCATTTGCCGTAAAAGTTTGAATTAGGACAAATGTTTACAAAATTAGGTAAACGTATTTGATATATTTGTGATTTACGGATGTATCAACAATCCGATGACAGTGTTTGTTTACGTATTATCGCTAATTGTGATTTAAAGCTCTGGCGTAATACTAATAATCCCATAATGTAAACCAGTTGACGCGCACAACCTTTTTAAATTTAGGTAATTAGAAATTTTTTTCACCAATGCTCATGGGATATAGCGGAAACATCTTATCTATTCTCCTAGCAAGGCACAATAATTTTCACTGCTAGGTATGACCGCCTCAATCTGCAGCTCAGGCTTTAATTATCTTTTTGATACAATAAAAATGTATAATAGGCTAGCAGGACCAGGCAAACATTGTTTGGCCGTAACCTACATTTGTAAATAAATAAAATTTAATTTCATTATTTTTTCACTTTCGCTAGTGTATATCATGAGCCAGGGAAGAAGGAACATTGCTAAAAACTCACTCAGATCGATGAATCGAGGAGATTTGATTTGCAAAAAATTGATTTGTATAAATGCGGGGGAAAGTATTAAGAAAAGGTAAAAATGATGATTGCGAGTATTGTGTATGAATTAATACTTTATTTAATGAGACCACCACCACCCGGCTGCACATATAGGAGGGATAAGTAGTGGGTAGGGGGTGTAAAATAAAGGAAATTTAATTTTTAATAGTGTAGCGAAATATCCAAAAACAGAAAAAAACGAAATTAAAAAACAAACGTATAAAAAAAATGAAAGAAAAATGGGCAATGGAAGTGCCCTGGAGAGTAGTATAATTGATAATAATAATAATTAAAAATATTATAGTTTTTTAGTAAAATGCAAGTAAAATAAAGTGTAAAATACAGTAAAAAAATTTTACAACATAAAATGTTTGCAACTAATTGCCAGCACTCGACATGTAAAATTACATTCCAAAAGTTTAGTTAATTTTTCTTTGTAAAACAAAATTGACACAAATGTAAGATTACATTCCAAAACCTCCAATTTTAGCAGGAAAAAGAGTTTCAATTTAAATCTTTTAAATAGTAGAAATAAACCTAAATCTTTATAATGTCGTTGTAAGGAATGTAAAAATAAATATAACAGAAGCAAAAATTAAATCAATTTTTATTTATTTTTTTATATAATACATTTTTAATAGCTATTCAATGCAATAGTGACTTTACATATAAATAACGGAGGTACGGCGGTAACATTGCCTTCAGAAGAATTAACAGGAGTGAAAATTCTTAGAAGCTTCTGCGATGATGATGGTCACAATGCTATTAAAACTATAATATTCGATAAACATTATACAATTTATTGCATTTGACCTACCTTGTGCAGAGAAAATAAAACACGGGCGCGACAACTGACAATGCCATAAATTTGACTTCTTCACCACTTGACGTTCTCACCAGAAATGCACATGGCGGCACAAAGTTAACTTCAACTCACTCTCGCATTCAGAATGTGTAATTTTCCATATGCGTGTTTAAATTACACATACAAGATTGTAAAAATAAAATGCGTTTTAAATATACAAGCTTTAACAGTGGATTACAAATTTTTCAGGGTTTTTTAAATGCTTTTCTTTAAAATTAAATGTTCTGATCATTTTACACGCTTTCCTTTACTTTCACATCAGAAGTGTGTACTTTTTTACAATAATGGTTGTTGTAAATTTCAAATTATTTTTTACTGTGTAGGTAGGAGTTGTGTATTTTTTTGCGAAAAGAGGGGTATGGGAAGAGGTATGAAGACAATTTTAGAAAATAATAGAAACTTAATATAAAAATTGCTTTGCTTAAATTAAATTAAAACCAGTCAAATGCGAGTCGGACTCGCACACGAAGGGCTCCTTATCATCGTACAAGATATAACACTATGTACTTTTTAAATACTTTTGTAAAAGAAACAAGAGAGGCGCAATAACACGGCCATTTTGAAATTCGCCATCTTGGTTTTTCATTATTTGTTGTTATATCTGCAATAGAAATACACACTCTGAAAATTTCAGCTCTCTACATATTACGATTCATGAGATACAGCCCGCTGACAGACAGACGGACGGACGGACGGACAGCGGAGGCTTACTAATAGGGTCCCATAGTGCAGCCTTCGGATACGGAACCCTAAAAAGAATTAAGAATAGGTGAAAGTGATGTGTGGGAGGAATTGGGTATGAATTTTTGACGAGCCCTATCTTGCTTGGACATATAAGGGAGGGGGTGCAGTAGGAAGGTGGATGTAAAATGAAGAAACAAAAATTGAATAATATTTAGTTGGAAAGATAGTCCCAACAATTAGTTAAAAAGTGAAAGTGGGGAAAAAGAAGTTGAAGAGTGAATTCTGGGCATGCCCTGATTTTGAACCTTGGAAAACGGCTCCCTGTATTATCCCATTGTTTGTGCAAACGCTTACCACAGAGCTCCCGCTGCGGTTGGATTTCCTTCAAAGTTTGTGGCTCATAAATGGTATAAGAAAAGCGGTTTAGTTAAAGGTTCAAGTAAATTGGTTCAAAACAATATTCTTCCCCATCCCTTATAACAAATGAATCTGCCTAAAAATCTTTCCCGCAAAAAAACTTATATATTGTGTGAACATGGGCTCAACCGGCCTATTGGTAGAGAAATTAGATTGCAGTGGCAACTGCTGGGACCACACCTAACTATAAACCATTCTTGTAAACTAACTAATATATGTTGTAAATATGAAGTCAATCGTTCAAGATGCAAGCAGCTCTTTTTCTCCGACTTGCTTTACAATTATTGATATTTCTAACCGAAAACATATATGTATTCATCAAAATAAAATATACATATAATAGCTTATATTACTCAGTGATAGTGTAGCTTTCTAATATGTAGTGAAAGGATTTTTAGAATCGGTTCAGTAATTCCAGGGATTACCCGGAACAAACAAACAAACAAACTTCACCTCTTTATAATATTAGTATAGATTTAAAAAGTGCCTGACTGAAAAAAAGAGAACGAAGAACTAAGAAAATTACTGATAGCTTAACTAAATGAAAGAACTGAAATAAAATATGAATGAGGTCTAACTAAACTATTAAAATAACTAAAACAGGAAGAGTACATAGAATAAATAGATATATGTATAATAAATAGCTAGGATCAGGTTAAAAACAACTATCATGAACTACTTTTACACAGATTCACATATGTATATATGTCTCCTCGAAATTCTTAGGCCTTGTTTGCATCTGACAGCTTTCCCGACACTTTCTTCAGCCGACATTTCTCTCTCAACACACTTAACAGCATTTTTGTTGTCGTTTTTGTAGGTATCATTTACATCTAAAAGCCCATAGCGACTAAAATTTCCTCGAGTGATTACATCTTAGTAGCAGAAAGTGTAGTACTATATATAAAGTGTCAGCCAAAATTTGGAGATATGTAGCAATCAAGTCTCTCCTCAGTGCTCCGTTCGCGAAACGTACATCATGATAAGCAACTTCGTGTGGATGGATACCGACGACATGTGGTTCTAACAGGACGGCGTTACGTGCCACACAGCGCATGCCACGATCGATATTCTGCACTAGTGATATGAGACTCGCCACCAAGATCGTGATATTTAACGCCTTTAGACTTCTTACTTTAGGGCCCTCTTAAATCACAGGTCTACACGAATATACCGCAAACACATATGGCCTCAGAGTCAACATAACGAACGCCATCAAGCAAGTTCAGCCAGATTTATGCGACAAGGTCATCGAAAATTGGACATTCCGTATACGTGCCATCAAGCAAAGTCGTGGCGAAGTTTTGAACGACGATATATTCCATACGTAATATCATAACATATCCTTGTAAATAAAATACAAATGGAGTCGATATCTCGCACACAACTAGTCTTATTTACATTCAAAAGTCGAGCGCCCTTATTGAAAAACCCTGTGCAAGCTAGTGTGAGGATGGGGCCTATCATTAAATAATTTGAGCATGGTCAGTATTCCAGACGGGCGATATAGCTGTATTTTGTGATTCCGCTTTTTCTTCAATTTTTTGTCTTCCCTTATTTTAGTTTTCTATAATATTAAATTTAAGCTCATATTTCAAATATACAAATTTATATATCAAATCGCAAAATTATGCTATTCTGGACAGCATCAAACGATCACTGAATTTTATGCAAAAAATTGTTGTTTAGAGTAATATTGTCTAAAATCATAAAAGGTCTTTAACAGCACACTTACATTGTGTATTACATATATATTACATGTATATGTTACAAATATGGAGACATTAGTGTGAAAAATTGTCTCAATGTCAGTTACGATGAATGTGTCCAATTAGTATTATGTACACATTTTAACAAAATATATAAAATATTTGTTTAAATTTGTTAAAATTGAAATATTTCGATGAGGAACGGTATTTGGCATCCCAAAGAGTGTGTTAACAAATTGGTTGTAAAAACTATGGATTAATTCAGTCGTGACAACACTTACAAAATTAGCAACAACAAGTTATTAACAAATTATTATGCCGAAAACTGTCACACCGATTTGGATGAAATTTAGTTTGTTATGTGATAATAGTAAGAGGTAATCCGTACCTTATTTTCAAGATCTTATGTGTGATTTATAATAAATAGTAGAAAAGAATTAAAGAAACATTTTTTTTTTATTTAATTATTTTCGTTAATTTTTCCTATTTTGTAACAACAACAACGCATACTGACATTTCTAGGTTATCCTATTTGTGTGAAATTTTATTGTGAAACTTTTACTTCATTTTCAACTTTTCTCTAAAATCCAATAGTTTGAATTTCCTTGAAAAGAAAGTACGAAAAAAACGGTATTTTTATGAATTTTTTTAAATTTAGATTTTTCGTAACTTTTGCACAACTTTTACAACTGGCGCATATAAAAATATCATTCCTTAAGCCCTTCCGGAGGCTTAAAAAAAAGTAGAGTTCCTACCTGGACTATATTGCAGTAACAACAAAACAACCTTCAAAAGTATCTAACTATGTATGCACATAAGCTAGTAAATTTTTGTTCTGAAGGATAATATAGAAATATTGATTTTCACCAACTTTTATTTATATTCTTATAATCGGCTCCTCATGCCTTTCAGAACTGCTCAAATGATTTACTTTTTTTGTATAAGTTCTGACATCAGGTTTTAACTTTGAGACGAACTATAATTTGAAACGGTTCCCTTGAAATTTAATGTGCTTTATGCTGTCTTTACCATAAGCTTGCTTGCAACTAGGGCAATTAATTTCTATATAATAACTATGCACCTCTAGGACTTGAATATAGAAGCGCGTAACAGCTAATATGGTTAAGTGGTATTAGTCCTTTTGATTTTATTAAAGCGGATAAAATATGCAAAGGAGGGGAGCTCTAATAATAGTCCGAGTCATCAAAGCACGGAGAATATCTTTCTCCCGCACTTCTTGAAGTCACTTTCCACATCTCATTTTTCCTTTTCATTTCCCTTTTTCTACTGAGGGGCTCGTCGCATAAAGCTTACGGAGCAAACTAGTAAACGTCACCAGGCCAAAGGCTGTCTGGTAATGGGCAGTAAAAAATATTGTAGAAAAGATTTCCTCATGGCAAACCGGACTCACTTTGTGTAACAACTTGAGCAAGTACGTGAAATTTGCCAAGGGATACCCATTTTATGCTGTTATGCGGGGAACAAAAATCTGCCCAAAAATAAAAAATAAATGAAAATAAAACACTTCATTGACGAAGCGTCAAACGAAGCTAAAGCTGAAGTTAACTCTACCACATACGAGTAGAACAGAGGATGTGTTATTTATATGCTTTACGTTTACGGTACGGGTATCATTTTTCGCCTTCTACGCTAAAATAGATAAGCGTTTGCGTTTTTAGATGGAAAGAGAATTTTTGAAGAAATTTATTCAGGGAGTAGCGAGCAGCCGTTAACCCCTGAATTGGCTCCCAAAGGACTTCATGAACTAGGTTCCTTGTTTATTTATAATAAAACCGGGATAGTATGGCTTGTAGTTCAGCAGTAAGTAGGGGTCCGCACATTCTACAGCCCAAGAAAAAGACAAGCTTCCAATATTTACTGTGGCATGTTGGACTGCGGTAGGGCCGGCGGCGGCGGTATATGTACATGTGTGACTTTCAGAGAGTATCCCGTTTTCAGAAATTCAGGAGTTTCATTTATTTAGCGATAGGACAGACTCAAGTTCTGTTATATTTCTTTTCTAGTAAATAAGGCTAAATCAAAATTGTCTGTCCATTTGTTGCCACAAGTCGCTAAAGCTATACCTACACACTTCCAATTAGGAATAGAACAAATTTTTTCACACCTACACAGTGAGAAAAATATATAACAATTTCCATTAAACAAACATTGTAATAAAAACGTAAAACATTCGTCAACTATCTTATTACAAACATAAAGGAATTCGCTTCCATTTTTGGAAAAGTAGTAATTTTTATTACGATTTGGATATTGTTGATTTCATTACAGTGAAATGAACAAATTTTGCTATGCAATTGGACAATTCTTATTTTTATTTATTTATTTAGTCCATCAATCCATAAAATTTTACAGACAGAAAACAAGCATTCCTGTTACATATTGTTTTCCAAAACAACTAGCTTTCTATTATATTCTAATCTAAACATGGTAAAATCTAACAAAATTAAATTTGGTTATACTTACATCTGGTCAACACTTCACAAGCTATGACAGCTAGCTATTTTCAAAAATAACAGTTTATGGGTGGAAACGGAATTTTTGATTTTATGACAATAACACAGCCACACATCGAGCCCGAGCCCGATCCCCAGGCCCAAAATTTTTTTTTCTCTCGTTTTTGCTGAGGGTTTTTGAGGTTATGTCAAAAATCTTACGTGATGGGGTTGAACTGACATCGAATTCAGTTTCAGCGACCCCAAAAACATATGATACACATAGTCCGATCCCCGGGCCCGACATTTTTATTTTTGTGTGGCTGTGTAATCAATCGGGGCAAAAACTCTTTCTTTGGTTCAATGGTAATGCTTATTAGAACAGTACAGTATATAGTTCTGCATTTAGAAACCAACTTTTAAGACAGAAGAGAAAGTGATTTAAATTAGATACATCAGATTTATAAAAATCGAGAGCACAAAGGAGACTTTCATTTTTTTTCCGCAATTGAAATCCGATAAACAGAAATTTGAAAGAAATTAAAATTTCGAATCCACAATTGATATTTGTTTACCGTTAAGACACTGCCCGAAAAATTTATTTACTCCGTTGCTTTAGTAGCATTCATACCCTGATCGAAAAAAGCAGCATACAATGGAATGGAATGGAATTTAACGGAAAATTACAGTTATGTCGTGAAAAATACAGTTAACGAACACTGAAAGAGAACAAATTCCAAAAAGAGGTTCCTACACTGCAACGTGCTAGCATAGACTGCCACAAAGTGGAAGTATAAAAAAAATATTATTTACAAATAAAAATAAATCCGACTACAAGAAACGAGGTCATTTTAATATTTTAAGTAGGTAGATACCAAATAACAATTTTATTAACTTAATAATACAGTTAAAGCAGGCGGAACCCATTGTACTCGTATTTAATATTTCAACTGGGATATCGAAATGATAGGGGTGATAGATCTCACCTAGGCAAACAAAAAATTTGGTGGCAGGTGGTGGAGGGTGGCATCTCAAACGTTGTCAGAGTTAGATTGTGATACATATTTTTGGCATGCACTCAATTGCACAAATTTAAGGTGGCTACTACTAAATTTCTATAAATTTTCATAAATGTGTGTACATTTTCGACGTAACTTGTTTGAAGTTCGGAACATTTAGGACGGTGGAACAAAAATAATAAATGGGGGTGTAATGAAGGGGTCATACATCAAAAATATACAATATATATTGTATGATCCTTGGAGCGTCGTAAAACAGTATGCGTAAACGGCACCCAATGGCGTTTCGTCAAAAATCATTAAAAAAAAACCACAAATATTATTAAATTAAATACTATAATCTACTACTTGCCATAGCCGATTTTGAATATATGGATTAATGACAAAATGGCGGACGTTTGAACATGAACAGTGATTTTTGGACCAAGAATTAGTTATTATTTTTCCTTTAAAACAAAAACTAAGTGACGAAAAATGAATCCTATGACAAGTGCTAGATAATGGTGTATAGAATAAGCACCAAAAAAAATCGAGGCAATCGGTTCATTGGTTTTCGAGAAATTTAGGGTACCAATTCGAAAAACGTGGTTTGAGAAAAACGCGTTTGAAAATTTGGGAATCATCGCTACCAGGCCCACAGTGTAAGTCTTTTACCAGATATTCTTGAGACCTCAACCTTCATGAAAAGATTTTTTCGACCATGCTAGGTGTATGTCTCCCCTTAATAGGGGATTGCCTTTTTATTTAATTTTATAGTTATTTAATTAGTTTTTGGTTAATAATGCGATGCGTTGTAAGTGCAGATTCCTTATTATTTTGTTTTTTTTTTTTTGTCTTCTGAAGTAATTAATGTCAAGTTCTTTAAATAGTCTTTTTATTACGAGCCTGCGGTAGAAATTTTGTGAGCGACTTTAAATAAATAAGTTGTAATGTAATGTTTTGGCTCCACTATCGTAAAAGCACAAAATAATATACGTAGACTAAAACCTACCTTGAAACATTACTAACCCAACGGCGAAACCCGCAGCGCCATCGGTTCGGGGGTTACGGAATTTCTCGCGTTCTCGCGAATAAAAGCACAATCTTTCTCATTTATATACAGCATTTTGCTGAAATATGTATAGGATAAAGTCTACCAATCGATTACTTGAGGTGCCTTAGCGACGATTGCTCTGACACCTTCTCCCCCTCAACATTACGACCAACAATATTTAATCCAATCCACTAAAATGTCCATTAATCTTTCAAGGGCTTTGTAGTGTACCAAACGTAGGTGAGTTTAAAAGAGGACATACGTAATTATGGATTATTGATAGAAGGTGTAGAGATGTCTCTCCGTAATAAATATGTATATGTATGTGTTTAAATATCAAAATATGTACAACACACAGGCAAATTAGAATCACGTTTTTTTCATTCATTCAATATAAGACTTCTTATTTTCAGTAAAATACTTAATTAGTTTTTATGTTGAAATTTCCATTTCGAGGTTAATTTTCCAGGTAACAGCTCAGTGGGCGATCAATATGGGGCAGTACTGTTTTTTGTGAAATTAATGACCTCGTAAAACAACGCTCTCTGCAAATTAACAAGGCAGGGAAAACAAGCAAAGCAATCAATCAAATGTGCTCAGCTGTAACATTTTTGAATAATTCAGTTTTAGCCCAAAGCAGACATTTATAAAATCATTTCACAACAAAAAGTATGTCTTGTTCTCGTGGAAAATCAATAAACCGTATAAACAAAGGCACCCGAAGATTTCCCTCCACCACTTTAAAATTGGTTTTATTCAATTTGTCGTGATGGAATAAAAAGTGTTCTTCTTCCGGTTCTTTTCACTCTCTCTTCTGCCTTTTTCATTTCGAGTCAAATAAGTTGAAAAGTTTCTGGAACCAGATGAGATTACAGCACCGTAAGACGTCTGCAAGCGAGTGGTAATATATCAAGAATTCAAAGCTGAAATGAATTTTGTATACCTGCTTCAAATTCACACCCACTTCGTTATCGTGCTTTCTTTATCGGATTGGATTCGAAAATTATTGAAATTTTATTCATAATCGAAAAAGGTTGCGGCTGCGTGAGGGCGATCGCAATATCCAGATTGCGAGATATTTCTGATGCCACAATTACGGAAACTGCTCAACTCCCGGCTCCTGATAACATCAATTTTTGGTAAGCTCCGTATCAAAAACGTAATTGGGCGCCCTTGTCTCCTCAAATTATTTAGTTTTTCTCCATTTCATCAAGTTCATGCACAGCCGTGCGTTTGAGCATTTGCCAAAGGCAGCGCATGGATGAAGTACAAAATCATCGCAAATTTTCATTCAAACCCGCAAAATCCTATAAATTCCATCCACCATAGACCTGCGGTGGGGATTACAGCTGGAGTCTGTATGAATAAATTTGAAACAGCTTTAACCGCAAACTCGCATGTAATACAAATAAATTGTAACTCTCAACAATATCCACCGACCATTGAGCCGTAAAAAGCACGTGCAATGTGCGAGATAACTACAGCTCTTTTTGCAACGCTCAAACTTTGGTCAGGAGGAATGTACACAAGCGATTTTTATAGCGAATATTTCATTTTTAAAGGCAAACTTAAGAACATGCTAATGCTCAAATGCATTTTATCCTGTACACTGCTGCAGAAGCGTCTTCCTTGTAGTGAATAAGATTTGTGCGTTTTGCATTCGGTTCAATACAAATGTCAGAAGTGTTTGAGACTTTAAGAGCCTTCAAATAAATTATAGAGTTTTCTTATATAGCTCTTGGTTTATTTTGTAGGCATAGATTTTAAGGTAATAAACATATTGACATTAAAATTAAATTGCTGATATTTCAAACATAACTTATTGAAATTCATTTATTTATTTATTTACTAGCTGAGTTACCCGGCTTCGCGCAGCGGCGCGTGATTGTACCTTACTTTAATGTATGTATGTGCGTTTTAGCTATTTAACAGGATTTTTGTTAATTTTTTTTTGTAGCACATGGTTTTTTATAAAAGTTTTGGTTTGTTTTTCGTCGCCATATTGGATCCTCCATTGAATCTTGACTTCCAAATCTTTAAATGCAGATTCGAGGATAATCCCTTAAAGTTTACATTTTTCGCAGCCATTTTGGATCCACCATCTCGAATTTTGATATATTTGAATTCAGTAACACCAAAGACGTCCTCATATTAAATATTATAAAGATTACTTAAACTTGAAGAATTTCGGTCGCCATATTAGATCCGTCATTTTGCATTTTGAAATTTTGATGGCATATTCGAAATAACCCCTCAGCACACATTTTCAGGGCAATACTTTGAAGTTAATCTGTTTCGGTCGCCATATTGAATCCACCATCCAGGAATTCCAAAATTTTGAATGCAGATTTGAGATCAACAAGCCCGAAAAATCCCGGAGTGCCATATTTCATAAAGATTCCTTGAAAGTGGAAAATTGGCCATCCGCCATCTTGAATTTCAGAAAAAATGTGTTTCGTCAGAAACCTTCGCGGGCGAGCGCAGAACATGAGGATTTTTATAGCAATCCCTTGAAGTTTAATTTTTTCGGTTGCCATATTGGATCTACCAACTTGAATTTGGAAATGTTGATGGCAGATTCGAAGACAACGACCCCGAAAACCCCCAAGTGTCCCTTTTAATAAAGATTCCTTGAAGTTGGAAAATTCACCGCCACATCGGATCCACCACCTTGAATTCCAGATTTTTTTTTTAAACCTTCCCGGACGAGCGGACAAGAGCTCACCAAAGCTTCATTGCAATCGGTGAAGAACTTTCGGAAATAACCGATTCACGTAGCGAAATACTTCGGAGCAAAAAGCACTTTCACAGCTCACCAAAGTTTCAAATGTTCCCAGTTGAGAGTTACATAATAATGAAATTCTCGAAAAGACATTGGAACCTAATAAGTAGAGAGCCGCGTATTTAATTAATTCATTTTATAATTGCATACAATATATATACATATGTATAATGATTTACTGAAAAAACCAAAAAGAAATAGGTGTTCTGTAAAATTTTATTAAAAGATTACGATTACGAAGAAAGTTTTATTAATTGGGTACCAGTTTTCACTATTTTTTTTCACAAAGCCTTTTTTCCCAAAATCCATATTTCCCAGAAACCTATTTTCCTAAAACCATAATTCCGAGGAAAATTTTGTTAAAGGAAAATCATCTGTCAGGAGGTATTTTTTAAGTTGGGAAAAAAAAATTTTATTATAAAAAGTTTTGGGAAAAATGGATTTTGAGAAAAAAGGCTTTGTGAAAAAAAAATTGTGAAAACTGGTCCCCTACCAGTTTTATTGGGCCATTATAGAGATATTTTATAAGTTACACTCACCAGCAATTTGAGAATGTGTCCTAAAATTAGCAATAAGCATATACAACCGAATACTTTCCAGAAAATGTGAGTATCAACACAAATTTTTAGTTAACTGTTGCTAGTGCAACCAAAACATGCGTTGCCTCTGATAAATTTACAAAAAGAAAATCAAAACAGAGTCTTTTAAAAATTGTTTCTTAATATTACTTATAATAATTAATTATTAGCAATCGAAAAAAAAAATTACTCGATGCCTTATTAGTACTTGATAGTCGTTATTTTTGTAATGTGCATTTCTTTTTATCATGATGAAATCAGCGAATTTTCGCCTGAGTTTTGGGCTGTGAGACGTCTTCATATATTAAAGGTCTTTGGTTCTGCGCAGTAAAACGCGGAATGATGAGATTGCCAGTTCGATTTGAGAATGTAATGAATTGAAGGGTAGGGATATTTTGATTTGTGAGAACTTACGAGTTTATAACAAAATATGCATATTCGTGTATATGTAAATATGTTTCAAGGGAGCAACCTAGAATGTCATTTAAATATAACCCGATATTTCGTTAGGGTTATTTAAAGGGTAGATAAAGTGATAAAAAATGTGAACAACTGAACAACCTCAAAGCAACATTCTTGAAGAAATCTCACAAAGCAAATGCCACATATGTTTAAAAGAGTGATAAAGACTTGGTGGATGTGGATAAACGCGAGGAGCGTGTGTGTTGATGTTACTATTCATAATTAAAGTTAAAAATAAAATTAAAACATTTTGGGAAAAGGAAATTTAATTTTACTGTGTTATTAAGCAGTATTATATAAGTTGTAAAATGGGAGCACTACATTTGCCACATTGCACAGTGGCCGATTTTTCGAAAAAGCTGGCCAAAAGTCGAAAAAAAAAATTGTTTCGTTCTGTTCAAGCTACCATCCTATGTAATAAAGAAGCTTTTTCTACACATTTTGGCAAAATAACAGTAATGTACTGGTAAGGCATTCAGCATTAGAGCAAGTCAAAGTGACTCTCTTCGACGTATCATCTGGCACGCTACTTAAGCCTGGATTTGTACTACGTCGTTTTGAATGTGATAACAGCTTTTCGAGTGACTGTTTTCAGATCGCGTTCAGTAACGTGTGTTTCTGAAAGTATAGACAGTACATATATTATATGGTGTTTTTTTCATCTACTAAAGTTTCGCTGTGTAAAAACTTTTTTTAAACACAGTCATGCACGTCAAGCTTTTTCGTGTTGATATTTTATAAAAATGAATAAAAATAGATAGAAGTTCCGCAGAGTTCCATCATTTTTATTATGTAAAAGAAAGTATTTTCTTTCATTTTACGAAAAAAGAGCTGCGATAATTTGCGATATTTCATGAAACATAATTTTAAATCTTGCGGACTGAAGCTGGCCGGTGCGCTAGCTAGCCGCACACACGCGAGTACGACCCTGGCTGACGTGACGTTGACTGTGTTTTGTTTTTACTTATTCACGGGCCACTCATTGTTGAATGGGCACCCTTGCCTATCGGGCAACTATCTGAAGAAGCCCAAGAATCGCGTAATAAAGATATTAAACGATATCGAGAAAACTTTTCGGGAAAATGCTCTAGGGAAACCACAATGACGGACTATCATTGGTTACTTGTGTTCTCTGACCCGCTTATTTCCAGCTTGAGATTGATTCCACCGAAAAAAAATAAAAAATTTTCATCAGAAGCCATCAAATTGTTGTTTCCTGTTATTTTTACCAGTACTGAGGTACACTCAGGCACAGCTAGTGTCAGCTTCGATTCGGCAGACGAATACTTGTCTGGCAGCGAATAGTTCATGT
Organism: Neoitamus cyanurus; assembly: GCA_947538895.1. NCBI lineage: Eukaryota > Metazoa > Arthropoda > Insecta > Diptera > Asilidae > Neoitamus > Neoitamus cyanurus. Next base: position 4,522,352 of record OX384540.1, read on the forward strand.
TTTTCTGTAATGAAACTTGTATAATTATGTAAACTTTGTTTTTGTCGACGAGTTAGGAGAAATAAAATCTCTTTGAAGCTAAAATCTCGTATTCTTTTCGAAAATATGTTTCTCCTTGTTGCAAAAACATTATTTTTCAGACAGGAACTATAAATTTACTAGTAAGCTGTGTGCTATTTTTCTCGTTTCAGAATTAGACTCCGTAAACGTCCAACATATAAATTGAAAAATAAGTTTCATATTCGTGATCACCGACCTCAAAAATATAAAATTGCGAAGTTTTGTGTAATTCGTATCATTTTTCGACTTTTGGCCACCTTTTTCGGGAAATCGGCCAGTGTGCATTGTAAAGAAAATAAATGGAAAATTTTAAGTGATTCATCTGTTGAGCGATCTGTGTTTTCTGAAATATTTCCAATTCCGACGGCACTTTCACATCTTTCAAACGGGTGATAAGCACCCAATATCATTCCACTGAGTACATTACCTTTACTTCCATCATGAAACGCCACTCGAACAAAAGTTCTCCAAGTTCAAGCACGCATTTCCCTCGCCATAACTCGCTTATAAGATTAGTACAATATAAAGCAAACATCACTTCTAATTTTTAGCTTTCATCGGTAAGTCTTTTTACTTCAACGCCATAAACATGAGTGGCATAAATAATGGAATGCCTTGACAGGAGTTTCCTTCCTACAGGAGGAAGACAAAGTATTTTGTACAATGCAGGTGTCATGCAATTTACGGAGCACAATGAAACTGCATTCAGCGCTTCCGATACCTCACAGCGCTAACGCCATTATGTGCTTGCTTAGGGTTTTCGCTACATGTGTACACTTTATTTTCAAGCATCAGCCTTTGTTCAATAATAGTTATCTAGGAGCTGAAAATAAATAGCTCACAGCTCGTCCGTAGGGCGCGGCGCGAACGACTGAAAAGTAGTCTCAATTTATTTCCGCTTCCTTTCCAAACCAATTTTCTTATTCAAAGAACTCGGGCCATGCAATTTATAATTTAATCACCTTGTCTTTAACAGGGAAATTTTAAAGCTTCGTCTAATAGTTTTTCCTCTTTACCTATCTGGTGTTTGGTTAGTATGTTAAATTAAGTATAAGAATCGGCAAACTGATAATCTAAATATAGGTGTACCATATAAGACAATTCCGTTGCTGACTGACTGACAGACAACGCATAGCCTAAACCACTGAAGATAGAATCATGCAGTTTGGAAGACATGTACCTTGGAGGGTGTAGAGATGCACTAAGAAAGGGTTTTCGAAAATCAACCCCTAAGACGGTGAACGGGGGTACCTATAACTGTTTGTATGGGAAAAAACATTTTTTTTATCCGATTTACTTGAAATTTTGCATAAACATTCTACAACACTAATAATGAACACGTATCACAGCATTTCTCAAAATTCAACTCCCAAGGGGGTAAAAGGGGTATAAATATTTGGATGGGGAAAAATGTGTTTAAACTTTGCATAAACATTTTTTTTTGAAAATTAACATTGGCTTTTTAAGTTTTTCGTTTTTAATCGGTTTTATTTCACTCCGTAGATATATTTATTTGTTTCATATTTTCCACTCTATTTTTCAACTATATCTACCTAAACGATTCTCATTGAACTTTGCCCATGTATACAGACTGCCTAACAACACAACAATATGGCGAATCCAACATGGCGAACACAATATGGTGACCAGAACTTTCAATTTCCGTCAACAGCATGCTGGTTTCAAATTTGCTATCAAAATTTGGAAAATCAAGATGGCGGATCTAATGTGGCTATTGGAAATTCTCAACTTGAATGGATTTCCGTTTGATTGAATATACCTATACATTCCTACGGGTTTTAGAGTCGATCATTACAAATTTGCTATTAACATTTCGAATATCAAAATGGCGGCCGAAAATCCCTGCCCTTTAATAACGCATAACCGCTTTCATTGATTGTTTTGAATTTTTGCCAGAAAGATCTTATACATATATCAACTGAACTTGTAGGCTACCATTTCATTCCAAGTTGCGGAATGGCGGATCCAACGTGTCAACCGAAAAGTTTCAACTTCAAGGGATGCTTTCAGATTTTGGAGGATGCTGATTACGAATCTACTATTCAAATTCAGGTATCCAATGGCGACCAAAATTTTCAATGAAATGAATTTTCATAAAAATGGGTTCTTGGCTGAATTCGAAACTGCCAAATTTGGAATTTATGATGACAGGAATATGGACAGCTCGAGAATGCGTTTAATAATGCATGCATTCCAGATATTAGAACCGGTTGAGGTTATTAAACCAGAAAAAGAAGCGGAATTTGCGTACTTGCTAATGGATCGGATAAATGAAATAAAATCAGGCTAAGCAAATAAAGCACACTAAAAAGTCAAAAATAAAAATATTGAAAAAAAAAACGTTTTAAGTTAAACGGCTTTATTGCACAATTGATAATGCACTAAAGGCTAGAAAATAATTATGGGTCACCAATCTGAGGTTTTGTTCTACTACTAAAATCAAATCGTGGGACGAAAAGAATAAATAAAAAAAAAAAACACAATATAATAACAATATGTCCTCCAAACTCCTACAAAACAAACTTTTCTACTAAATTACTTACTGCTTCTACCCAAATTAATAAATCACTACCCAAATTTTGCCGAAAAATTAACTTTAGCGACGTCAACGGCGAGCACCACAGATCGATGATAAGCAACTTCTTTTGCCCTAAACTGGATAATATGGATACCGACGAAATGTGGTTCCAACAGGACGGCGCTACGTGCTATACAACACATTCCACGATAGACATTCTGCAGGAGCGATTTGAGGTCATGGTAATATCGTGCGGCGGCGACGTGAACTGGCCACTGAGATTGTGCGATTTAACGCCTTTATACTTCTTCCTTTAGAGCTATCTTAAATCGCAGGACTTAAGCGTCATTTACGAAATTAATCTCAAATTAAAGATACAAATTCCTACTGACAGTAACAAATAGGGTGCCTTTCCCAACCTTGTACAAAATGTGAGGTGCATCCCCTGATACCGTATGAAGGTACGATCAGAAACATATTGATCAAAGGATATCTCCATAAATACACTTCCGATCAACAAACGAAAAAACACGTATCTCACATTTTTTCGAGCTTCACTCGACTGTGTTCCCCTAGGGGGTAGGGTAGGAAACAGCTTTTACATTTAGCATGGGAACCCTCAGGTTTCATTGCAGATTCCGATTCTACCCACTAAAACTACTTGTATACGTAAATTCAAAATTTTGAGAAAAGTTTAAGACAACAGTTTTTGGAAATATTGTACATACATGACAATTTTTGTAATAATAATTTCTCATATAAAACCAATATTTACTGATATAATCGACTTCATTACTAAAATTTAAGATGGTGGCCACCCCGTGAGTAAAACAATGAGATCGCTTTCAAGATGAGATTGCTCGAGTCGATTTTAAAGACTAACTTACAAAAATTTCTGAACTTGGAAAGCTGGAACATTGCTTTTACAAAAAATGTCTTGGGAAACAGTTGCATGTGCAGATTTCAGAGTTGCAGTTCTTAGAATTTAGACGCGACGTAATGTATACGCGGTTTAGAATTTTACGCGCTACATGACTTTTGCGAAAATTTGAAGTTTTAGTTTTGCTTAATCGGTATTAAATTGTGGGAACTGTAATCTTTGGGATTTGCACATGTAACTCGTGCGAAAGCCGAGTGATAAACTTTTGTGGAGTATTCCGGTGTTGAAAATGTATGACCTGACGACCCTGATGACAACCAAGCCTAAAATGCTGGAAATTGTTATCCGCAAATTTGTAAAGCGATTTCTTCTGAAACATATTTTTGCACTGTGGCACATGCAGTCATTTTCTTCTTAATAATTACTTTACAAGCAATGTCAATTATTTCCTTTCATTGAAATATATATATATATATAAAATTGCTACAGAATAATGTTTTTGTTTTTTGACGGTGCGGCCCGCCTAAAGATATGTCTTTTGAAATTGGCCCACTGTCCGACCCCTGATGCAGAAGATCAAGAAGTCGTTGTCGCGCGTTAAGCACACCGTCCATTTGAAAGAGACCCAACTCACAGATGCTGTCCACAAACTTTCCTTTGACGTCTTGTTTGCATTAGATGCAGTTAGAAATGTAGTATCAACCAAGTTCGCAGGTCAGATGAGGCATATTAAAATCTTCAAGAACGATAATGTGCTCCTTATGTATAGCCAGGTCGGAAACATACTGTATGTGTATATTGAAAAAAAACTCACAGAGAAGACAAGAAAGGTTTATAAGTTAGTTGTAGTTTGTGGCCATAGTCTAGATTTCAGGCTTTTGTTGAAGTTACGTAAGGGTTCTTGAGATGTTTTGTGAAAACTGTAACTAATTGAACATTTTATTTTCCACATTCATAAGCCAAACCCTATTGAAGTCTCCTAATATATTTTTGGACACCAAAAAAAGCCTCTAAAATATTTACCAGTGTAATCAAGTAGCGAAATTATACTTTGAACTTTTTGATATCCCCATCACTTTTATTATACAAACTTGGCCACTTGAATATTTTTTGTTGAGCACATTCATCGCCTTTAATTGGAAGCATGTGTGGCAACCTTGACTGAATAATATATGCTCTAGGAATATTTATAGCATTGAAACAATGGTAAGTTATGAATGTAAAATTTGCTTAAAAGGCATTACTAGGCATCCATAAATTTTTTCCCGGAGGCGCACGAGTTATTAAATGAGGCGCCTAGACTGGAATATTAATTGAAGAGCAGTTCGGGGATCCCGAAATGATAACAAGCGTTCAACTTGGCTTTGCCCTACCGTTTAAATCAATTCAAGTGCCTATAAAAATGCTAAAATTTATTTTCCTGTACTTTAAAAAAGCGAAGTTCCACTGGCTAAGAATTGTTTCTAATTCGTTCTGACTCATTTTCGTTATGAACTCATTCATTCTAAGCGCAACTGGCTTTTCATCAAGTCAATGAGCCTGCGGGCGCCGCGCCTGATTTTTATTACTTTCACGTATTTACTTTGAAGTGTAGCATATCGCGCAGATGAACACACTTAATGTAAGATACGTATGTACGACAAGCCTCTCGTTTAATTTGAGGTGTTTAACGGCGATGAACAGCGGAATGCTAAACTACATAAAATTTCTTCATCGTGAATAATTTATGGCCGTCTGCAAATTCATTCAACAAACAATTTCGCTTTGATTGAATGCCATGCCTGCCCGATTCGGTGGCTCAGAAGACAACAGCCAGCTTACCACGCATATGCACATAACATATGTCTGTAATTAGCTTCGCATGGAAACAATTATATCTGAAGATATTGATGCGTGGATTTCACATGACTGCTTCAATACAGTCCAGGCGGCAGGTATATTATTATGGCAAACCCCACCTACCTCTCTGTTTTTTGCATATGACTTAAGCCCCCACTGAGTGTCCCAAATACACAAATTATGTATTTTTTAAAAGCCCGCGGCGAGGGGGAGGGGGCTGACAGGTGCAAACATTGTTTATCAATTTTCTCGGCTTCTGTTAAAGCTGCAATGCGTAATGATATCAGTTTAGATGGCGCTTCGAGCACTACTAGTTTGCTTATTATGACTTTTGTCGTAACTGTCACGGGAGACCCGGAGGAGGTTCAACAAGTGAAAAAAATGTTTTTCCTTTTTCTCCGCTGTAATTACAGCTACAACAAAAGTGATGCTACCAGCGTAGGGGGCGCTTCGAACACTACAAGCACTACAAGCTTGCTTATCATGGCTTTTATTGTAACCTTTTGCAGTGGGCCCTTTAACTAAGCCGATATATAGTTCACAATGTCCGAAATCAGCCCCGGTTGACCGCGACAACCGTGGCAGTTACACCAAAAGTAATGATAAGCAAACTATAAGTACTCGAAGCGCCCTCTACGCTGGTGTCATTACTTTTGTCGTAGCTTTAACAGAAGCCGACAAAATTGAAAAACAAATGTTGCAACTGTAAAGCCTCCTCCTTCAGCCCCACCGGCCATACAAAATAGAAATGTTAATGCATTTGGGTCACTAGGGGGGGCTTAAAGCTTATGCAAAAAACAGCGAGGTAGGCGGGCTTGTCGTAATACCATAGGGCAAATCCCCGCCACCTGTACCTTCGTACCGAAAATGTTTGCACCACCTCCCAATCGATAACCGTTGCAGTTACGACAAAAGTCATGAGGAGCAAAGCTGTAGTTCTCGAAGCGCCCTCTACGTTAGTACTATCACTTTTGACGTAGCTTTAGTAGAAGCCGAAGAAATTGATAAACAATGTTTGCACCTGTTAGCCCCCTTCCCCCTAGCCAAGGGCTTTTAAAAAATATATAATTTTGTACATTTGGGACACTGAGGGCTTAAAGCGTATGCTAAAAATCATCAAGGTAGGTGGTGGGTTTGTCATAACACCATAGGGAATGTCCCTGCCGTCTGTACTAAGATGCCTTCAAAATTTTCGGATCTTTTTCGGATATCTGTAAACTTCAACTTCACAACTGGTCAACTGTGTAGAATTTTATGGTCAAACTTTTTCAAAGGTTCTTGGGAGTCTGACCAAGAATGATTACGCCTTCTTGCTTAGGTTTCATTAAATACGTGCCTTCAGTGTTAAACCAAACCACCACACTGATGCAGTGCACTACAAAAGTGGCACAAGGCATGGGAAGGACGTGAACTGAAGCTGTAATCTACACAGACGTACGAACTGCAGAGTTGATGAGTGTAAAGTTTGCAAAGAATTTCAATAAAATTTAGAAGCTCTCTCCTTGTTAGGGCGGAATTCAGTTGTATACACTCAGATGCACACACCACATTATTTTAAATGATATTAAATTGGTAAAATTGCTTAATATCTTTTGCGAAACTTTATATAGAGCTGCTGTCTCTATACGGACTTTTATTGCACATTTCTATTTGTCGTTAAACGTACCCTGAATTTTCAAATTACAAATAAGAAAGCACTCAGGCAGCGTTTAGGTTACGCTTTAAGAACCTTTTAATTTTCGATTAAATTCTCAACTAGGAATTTGAAAGTTTAACTGCTATTATACATATATTGCTGGACCGTTACAGCATATAAAGTGACTCACAGGTTCGATCAAATGTATGGTTCAAAATTTCTGAGCGCTCATTGTCAATAGTACAATAATAAAGTATAATCGAACTTTAATAAATAATATTAATAAATACGCTGGTATCAAATGGGCAATGTTACAGTTAGGACAGTTCAAGTTGAACGAAGTTACTGAAGTATCAGTGCTATTACAGCATGCCAGACTTGAGGTACTCCGTAATTAAGAAATTTAGTGATAAGTGAATTGGGAGCTTTCTTTAAATATCCAAATTTAAAAATGAAAAAGTAGTTATTTGCGAAGAAGAATTACTTATTCCATTAGAAAACACTCACTTGGAGGCATATTTGTATATCCTCTTTCTACCTGAACGTATTGTACCTCTTTAGAAAGGCAACATGATGAGAAGTTCTATACAAATACAAAAGGGGTCCATTACTTACATGTAAAACGGGAAAAACGGGAATATTAAGAAATTTTAGAGTATTTTTTTACTTTCGCATGTGACTGTACCTGCAGTGGAGATATTGATCAACATTGGTCGCATTTTTGGAAAGCACATTGATATAGTAGTTGTTTCGCGTTGGTTTGATGTCGCTGCGTTAATTAGATCAAAAGATCAAAATAAAATTATAATGCACATTCCGAATCATCACCCTGTAAATCGAAAACGGTTGAGATTCCCACCTCCTGCTATACGATACACCTTGTGTAATGTAACTTACCCTCAATAATGCCCTTTGGAATTGGGAATTGACTCTTTATTGTATTTTGTCTATTTAGAGTTTTCTGTTATACATGGTCAGGCAAGCATCAGGCAATGTGGTCCATTCCAAAGTTGCAAAAACACGTCAAATTTTGGGGATAGCGACGAAACATGCTTACCCCCTTCTTCGCCCACCACCGGTTTACGAGGGCGGGGAACATGTTGGTGCTAATTTCGCATTTTTTGACCGGCTCGTACTACTTGACTACTCCACTTTACTGTCATGTTTGCAAGAGCTTGTTGATTTGGAGTTTTTTCGAGAAATCGAGTTGATATGTTGGATTTAGCTACGAGTGACTACACCAACCCTCAGGGGTTGAAACTATCCCCTGCTCTGCCGAAGCTGTCCGCACAGTCCCATAATAATACTACACCCCACCCAAAATAATGAAACTGTAAATTGTGTCTTGCTGGCTGCAAACTAAGGATAAGTTATAAATAAATTAGTGCGTACGTATGTATATCAGTGTTTACTTATTTAATTACAATGATAATTTTGTGAAGAAATATTAAATTCTGTAATAATACACATACATATGGTACATGAGCTTTCAAGTCAATAAAAAGCAAGCAGGTACTAAATTATGTTCAATAGATATCTTCTAAGAAAAAATCGAAATATGTTAAAAGTATTAAAAGCTTATATCCAATTTAGCTGAATCTGCTAAGCATGCAGGTCAAAGGACCACTTTATATTTTATAATGGTTTCTTTGAAATTTTACTATGGGGGGATTAAAATATGTCGTTAGTGAGGCTGTGGGTGGTTTAAACATTTCGTTATTTCTACTGCAGAATGCAGGTTTTCGAAAGTTTAAATCATCTGTCAACAGGAGGCGATAAGGACAGTCTGTCTGGATAAGGAAGGCATGGTTCGTTTAATCTGTTAAATATGTATATCCTGGAACGATTGTCAGACAGTATTCAAGAACACTTCGAACAACAAGTGTCAAACCTAAGTCTTGAAAAATTATTAATATAGCTGGAGGTGAGGTAAAATAAACCCAAAACATGGAAGCTCAATTTATTGTCAAAAATTACTCCCCTCTTTAAACTGGGCAACTTCCAGCAAAGTCACCGAGTTAATAACTCAAGTTCAAGAGATTTTTTAAAGGGAAAGACTATTTTAAATCATTTATGGACCACCGGTTAACAAAACCTGTGCGTTTATTCTCGACAGCCCTTATAATATCACAGATAAGTAATACAGATGCCCAATCGAATAGGCAAGAAAAATGCAAAGTTGCTGATTTGCCTCTTACTTAGGCATGTATAATAAGCACAATTTGGTCGAAATCCGCAGCTGAAAATGTTTAAACAATATAAATCTTAGCTGGGGTCTCTGTACTTGGTCACTTAGTCGAGGGTCAGGCCACGAGAGCAGCGAAGAGTTTGTTGGGACCGACCTAAACGAAGGTGAGGGGATTTCAATGTTTCAATCGGCACCAGCCATTTTGGGTTGGGATTCCAAGATGCCGAGAGATTCTAGGAATGAGCGCGGGTAAAAATACTAAAACTCGAAGGTAAATTCTTAGAATTTTAGTTGATGTCGACGGCTGGTGAATTTTGGAAGCAATATTTAAAAATTGTTTATGCTGTGATAAGTAATTGATTTAAGCAGACATATTTTTCAATTTTGTATTTTGCTATTCAGATTTTCTTTTAAGTGATTTGCGTACACCTATTTGAATTGAAATTCATTGAGGCACGTACTTTAATGAATTTGTTGGGTTTCATTAAAGCAAATATGCGTGTACCGCATTTAATCGGAAAAATTACGAGTTACCAAAAAGGTCAAAATTACGAAAAAAGTCCTACAGCTGAATTTCTGTGAATATCTTTATTAGAGTGTCTATTTGGCTATCATGTAAAGTCCGCTAAATTTCAGTCATTGGATTTAGGGGGTGGATTCTAGTTTTTTTTGCGAATATCTCGTAAATTAGAAAACACTTGAATTTTTTTCTCGGTTTACTTCGGTAAGCCAGCAAAATCCTGAAAAGTTCTCTAGTCATTCACTGTAGAAGTTAACAAGTATTCTTCACATTAAATACAGTGCATAAGTTTGACGTCACGAAAAAAACATCATGCTTCTTCATCTACTGCCTATCTATTGGAGAGTTGTCAGAAGAAGCATAGGAAGCTAAAAATAAGGATCATAAGTACTACGTATAAAAGAAAAATTAATGATCGTATGAATATTTTTTAATGTTCTAATATCTTCCGATCCCTATATTTCATCAAATAGAAGGGTAAGAAAAAAACGTGCTATATTATTGAAGTACACCCCAAAAAATGGCTCATTTATTAAATGTAGAAGACGAGGATAGTATTTGTACAAATATTTTGTAATTAAATCAATAAATGAAAACTATCAATTTAGATAAAAATCTTTTATTTTTTTTAGTATCTTATTTATTGGATTCTTTTTATTTTTTTTCTTAATTTGATGATTTAATTTTTTTTGTTACACATATAAAATTATAAACATTTCAAAGGAGAAACGGTTTAGAACTTCATAAATAATGAGGAAATTAATTTCCTTATAGTTTGTAAATTAATATCTCACCACCTTGTATTTCAATCCAACTCCTATCGATTGAAAGTCTATAATGTAGGGATTTGTGTGCCAAAATTTTGTTGCAATATCTTTAGGGGCTTAAAAGTTATGGATTTTTTATCGTGCTCGGGCATTTTGTCCCACTGTGTGGCGCTTTTATTAGAAGTGTCACGACACCTCGCATCTGTTAGTTGGGGAAAGGAACACCGAACAAAAATGTGTGGACAAACACAAATTCTGGCATTAAATTTTCTGAGTGTGTTGCGTTCGAAAATCACTAGAGTATAATACCTTCGCCACCCAAAAGCAAACCAAACAGCCAGAATTCTTATTTAGATATTAATTAAAAAAATGATCAAGCCGAATCACAATTTTTGTATAAAGCTAATGTCTCCAATAACGCGATTTTCCACAACGCGTCACTTTCAAGGCACGTATCTACTGTATTGTAGGAGGCCTACCTGTACTTTTAGGATTTTGTTTGTTTTTCGGTTCAAAGGTACATATTTTGTTTTCGCAAAGGTTAAAAATAAAAACAAATAATAATATATAATACTTATAATTTTTGATAAACACACATAATAAACTATATACTTACACACTCTATTGTGCGGGGTATCGTTGGGCAGGTGTCTTAAAATGCTAGAACGGTTCTTAAGAGACTTTTCTCCTTAGGTGAATATTTCGAGAGATATTGGCTGCTAAAGTCGTTAATAATGTATCCGCAACCCCCCTTCCTCTTCTAACTTTCAAACCATGTGATTAAAATATTAAGAAGGTAGCACATTATAAACAAGATATGTTAACAAGTTTTTTAGATATCCTCAATTTTCAGTTTTCAATAGCAGCAATCTACCTGCAATAGCGTATAGCAAAACGCTCGCTCGCCCGCTATATGCAGTGCATGGTCAGTCATTGTTTTTCATTGGTTTTCATGTTTACAATCCTGACGAAAGAACAAATAACTCCTGCTACTTAGTACATGCTATGGAACCCTAAGTTGATGCGTGTATGACACGCACTTGCCCGTTTTTAATATTTTTGGAGATATGTTAGGGTCTGATCACAGGTTGGTTAAATAAGAATTATCAATAAGACATGGTCAACTATATAAGAGATACCCACGTGAATTTGGTAGCGTGCTGTATAATTTTCATTCATTGCTTACAAAATTGCATAAATGATTAGAATAGGATTTTTACAGAACTCGCCATACTGCCAGATTGTGCTCTGTCCTACCATTATGTTGGCAGATCTTAAGATCATACCACAAATAAAATGTCACTTCTATAAATACTAGAAAAAACTCATCTTGTTTAACTTTGCTTCACGGATACCAGATTTGTATAAGAGAATATAATTGAAAATTTCCAGAAGTAATGACGAACTGTCATTAATAATGATGGGAATTATATCCTGAAATATAAATATGAATATTAGCTTGCGGCAAATTTTTAGGAAACGCTGTTGGAGAGTTTGTTATGTGTTTTTAGATTTATGAGCAAATGCATACGAAAAAATTATAATTACGAATACGACACGAGCGTGCAGAAACATTGCAAAAAGACTAAAAATAAACGCGGCATATTGTCATTATCCCACAGTTTCGTCCGTGTTGCCTCTGTGTCAATGCACTGTGGCTTGCATGAACTTTATCGATGCAAGCTGCTCGTGCGCCATCCTTTGCGTGACTGCATTCAGTTATGTCGTGGTGTAATTTTATCTTGAAAAATATTTCCGGGTATTCAATAACACAAACAACTGCTCCTGTACGTACCTGTGATCCAAACGGCACTTTGAATTTAAATAAAACTTCCCCAGCAGGCGTTTGCATGTTGGTAACTGATTTGTAAATCACACTTTGGAAGGTCACCACAGGGAACGGGCTTGCGAGAAAGGGCAACTTGAAACAAGAACAGAACATTTAATTTTTTACTACACACAAGCAATACGTTAACGTGGCTAATTGCTGTCGTTATCGCACTAAATGAAAACATGAAACATAGCTACGAGCGTACTCGGAGTCACTTTATTGAGCTTCAAAGAAAGTACCTCCCCATAAATTTATTCACTAATTGTATTCTTAAAAATTTATAATTTCCCAGGTTTGACATATGAATGGTTAATGGAATTATTGTATAGTCAAGATGGCCCACATTACACATACATACTTATAACGTAAATTGCAACAACAAAAATCTTTTACTTTATACATTATGTATTTTATACTGGATGTTTCATGAATATGGATAATCATTCAACAGTTGATAGCTTATGTCATGGCTTAAGGTCCACGCCCATAGAATCCGTCATCCGTCGAACTTTGAAGTTCGAGACGGCGCGATTGAAAAGGGTGCTTTTATATGGGATGTGGCCCATAGCCGATGAACCCAACTAATGGCGGAAATATTGGCGGAGAGGAAAGTTGAAAAATGTTCAACTTTAATCCGTCGTGAGAGGCAACTCCGTCATCAGATGTTAATTTAATTACTTAAAAACAGATAAACTGCTCAATCGAAAAATATTGAGTTTAAAGTGATTCAAAATATGTAAATTTTTTCCTGAATTGAAGTGAATTGAAATCGCAATAAATTTGTTGTTTGTGGTTTTCATAATTTGTTGTTTAAATGGAAATATCCGTTATGGACAAAAGCAGTAGCTGTGTGTCAAAAATACGAGTGGTGAGGGGTTTCCCGGAGAGTGAGTTTTAATCTCACCTGTAACAGATTAAGAAAAAATTGCTGCATACCCGAGCTCATTTTTTCCCTCCATTTCACAGGATTCTTATGCTATCAGTTCCAATTCCAAGTGTGAATTATTTTAAAAGAAAATCATTTAGAGAACTTCGTTTCAATTTAATAATTTTACCAAATTGGACATTTACATAACTGGTACAATATTACCGACATTAATTGGAACTTTTTAGAAAACGTCCGCATTAGAGGCAGAAGAAGCAGCAATGCTTAAATATTACTTTGCCAGATCAGCAAGTAAGGGGAAGCGGTCCAAATGATTCTTCCACTAAGTATAGGGACCCATATTGTGGTCAATCTGTGGTTCGGACAAGTAACTATTGTATTGTTTGGTGGCGCTGTTCTGTTCCTTTCGAAGCCTCCTCCAAACATACGATCCATAGCAGTTAGTACATTTGAAGAGCTTTGGGATTCATTGTGGCTTGCAACGGTTGACTCCATTAGAAGCAATTTAAGTTCAACTACTGATCGAAAAGACATAACCGTCACGGTCCCTTGTAAAAATTCAAAACGGTGGATTTAATCGTCATTAATCATTGTATCGTAAAAGAGGAGTGTCACATCTAACACACTTGATGACATACTCTTTTTTTTTTGGAACTAAAATTATTTTTTGTATATAATGTGTACCTATTATTAACTAAGTCCTTCCATAAACTTACCTTGAAAAAATAAATAGTACCTGCCGCCCGACCGGTATTTAGAATGTGCTCTTAGGTACAGAAAAGCTAAGAACCCTCGAAATAACAAAATAATTAAAAGAGGAGTGGACAACATCTCCATAGAAGCAATTCGCAACTTACAACAACCACTTACATGGCTCGTGGGGTCTAAGATTGTATCCAAACCAAAGGATATTATTTCAAAGGCTAACTGGGTCAATATATTGCTTTATCAGTTGCAAGTTTTAAAGATTTTATTGCAAATGTTCACTTATTTCTCCATTCATACGAAAACATTTAATGAAATTACAAAAAATCACTATACGTAAAGGACCGTACAATTTTGTCTACACATGATATATTTTTTTCTGATCATCCAATCCAGAAATTTGTTTGGTATCGTCATGAGGGATTTTGTAGATGGGACTTCCACGAAATATAATAACAACTGTGACTGTGCCTTTTGTTATTTTTCAATAAGAATTAGTGGAAACCTTCTTCAATACATAATGAGGCATGTCCAGAAAGTAAGTGTACTAGGGTCCTCACGGGCAGAGGGAACTTTTTTTGCTATATTGGTCACACTGCCGTGTAGCTTAACTCCTCCATTTCCAACAAGCCCAGGAACGCGTCAGTACGACTAAAACTGTGGTCACAGGAACGTGTCCCGTGAACCATGCCGATAGAATCTGCCGCCAAGTGCGAAATTCGCAGCATTATCCATTATCTCGTTGTGAAGGGAAAATTTCCGTCTGAAGTTTTTAACGAGATCAAATCTGTTTATGGCGAAGGAGTAATGAATAGTACGAGTTTGTTTAAATGGTGTCGTGAATTTAAACCGGTTGTACTGCTGTGCACGACGAGCAAAGGAGTGAAAAACCGTCGATTTTGACTGATTCACTTTTTGAAAAAATTGAAGAAGCTGTTTATGGCGACCGCATATTGACTTTGAATGATCTTTCGATAATGTGTCCACAAATCTCCAGATCTCTGCTGCACGAAACAATCACAGAAAGACTCGGATTTCGTAAACTGTGTGCAAGGCGGGTCCCAAAACAGCTGACAGAGAAGCAAAAATTGCAGCGAGTGGCAACCACCCAAGAGTTTTTGGAGTGGTATGATTTTGAAGGTGATGATTTTCTGCATTCTATTGTTACGGGAGATGAAATTTGGATTGCCCACCATACCCCTGAGATCAAAAGACAATCCTCCCAATGGCGCCACACCTCATCAACCTCTATCAAAAAACATGCTCGTATTTCATAAATTTTTGATTATTTCTATTTCTACCAAGTTCGACCACAAAGAGGTAAACAAATATATTTAAACAAAGGAAGAGAGACTAGGTCGAAAAATTATTTTTGTGGATGTTGCTCGTTTAATTAAAAACCAGGTACAAAAACGGATGAGTGCATCGATCGGAGAAGCCGGCTGATCTCATCGGCATGACGCTTGCTTCTCTGACACAGCCACCCACAACAGGGAATCGAAAACGTGTCCCCTATATTGACTTGGTAAAAATTTATTCCAAGTACGAATACTTATAATGAGAAGAGTTTTTAGTTCAAACTTCATTAGAAGTCGTTTAGGCACATCCACAGAAATCATTTTTCGTTCCTTGAAATATGGAAAATAATAAGATTTTCGCTTATTAAAAAGATATTTAATAATCATCATTAAATTTTTCCTTTCATAAAGTCGAATATTCGGAAATTTATCCGATTAAATTCCCTCCAACTCACCCACTTTCCAATGTTTAATTTCCAAAACTTATAACAAGAATATTCAATTGTCATTCTAAGGAATCTACCTACATTTGAATATACTTTAAAGCGAGCCTATTTTTTCGTCTTTGGGTGCTAAAGATGCAAGACAAATTTAAAGGTAGGTACAATTGTTTCATGGCTGGACCTTATTACAAATTAGAAATTAAATAATTAAGTCTTCAATTGTTTTAAGCCCACAGCCGGCAGATGTAAAACAACGAAATCCTTCACCGCAGGAAATGTGCAGGTGTTGCTTTGGGAATAAATTAATAATACTTTCGCTCACGAAGCTGTTGAAAAAATATATTTCCCATTTTCACATAAAATCAAAACCCATTCACCCACCGTAGGAGAGTTTCAATTATCACGTCCAAGCAAAGCAAATGCCGCCCATCTCACCTTCTACTTTCCAGTTCCAACTATTTTACTGGTTGGTGTGTTTGAGAGGAAAAAAGCACTCTGCACAGCACAGGAGTCAGGCCAGGCAAGAGACTGTCCGAACCAAACACACTCGGGGCCTTCGTACTTCGAAGTATTTAGTACCTGAAAACAGACACATGCCGAGTGCCGATGCGAAGACACCTTCGAAGCTTTGAATTGTCAAACAATTTCAAGTGGAAAAGTATCGTTGCGACATCAAGCAGTAGCCCGAGGCCGAGTTCCATTCCCATAATGTTCGCGCAAGTTTGCGTTCAATCTAGAAAAACGTTTGCCACTTACCTCTAGCCGACACCATTGAAGTCTTCTCAATTTTCACATTTCATACTGTCGCTCAGCACCCGCAGTTCGTTAAAACCACAATTTGCCCTTTTAAACAAGTTCATGTTGCACATTTTCACTTTGTCAAATTAGTGGATTATTTTGATTGAAATTTTCACCACCCCCACCCACCGACCGACGACGTAGCTGGCGCTATGTTGCACGATATTCAAACTGATGAGTGGATGACTGAGAGGCAAAGATGAGCCTGGTCGTGGTCGTTTCGCTGCAAGTTCAGAAATTTTTAAATCTCATGCAAATCGTCAACTTATATTTAAAAGAAAACTACAGCATCTTTCAAAGGGGACGCTCGACTTTTAAAAATAAATAAAATAAGTTGAGTGTGAGATATTCACTCCATTTATATTTTATTTGAAAGAATATTTTATGGCATTAAGTATGGAACGTAACTTCGTTCAAAAGTCCGCCGCGGCTTTGCTTGATGGCACGTATTCGGGAGATCCAATTTTCAATGACTTTGTCGCATAAATCTGGCTGAATTCGCTGGATGACATTCGTTATGTTGACTCTGACATCAATTGTTTGCGGTTTATTCCTATAGACTTGTGATTTAAGACAGCCCTAAAAGATGAAATCTAAAGGCGTTAAATTGCGCAATTTCGGTGGCCAGTTCACCATGCAGAATGTCCATCGTGGCATGCGCTGTGTGGCACGTATCGCCGTCCTGTTGGAACCAAAAGTCATCGGTAACCATATATCATCCAGTTCAGGCCACAATAAGTTGCTAGGGACCGATTATTCCGCCAGATAAAAATCCGTACCAAACAGTGACTTTCTTGGGATGCATTTGGTGCTGCTATTATCTCGTGTGGATAGATACCATCCCTAATCCGACAATTTTACTTGTTCACCTATCCATTCATCGAACGCACGGCGTTGTCTATGGTCGTTTATCCTGAGTGCCTAGGTCAGTTGGATTTTATACGGGTGCAGCATCTCCACGTCCCGTACCCTGCCACGCACAACAGCGATGTTTTTAGCAAACCTTGCGTTTCGGTGACGTACGGGTGTTGGCTGATTATTTACCGAATAAGAATCTCATAATGCGCGGAACGTTTCTCGAACGGAGCACTGATTTTGATAACAATATTTGATGATTTGCAGACTTTTTTCAATACTGTAACCTTCTACGGTGATTTGCCACACAGTACTGAACAATTTATAATAAATTTGACAGATACATTTAATTACATTTAACAATATGGCCGCTATAACCTAAAAAATTTCTAGCGTTCATATTGAAAGACCATTTATCATCTGTATATCGCAGAACGTGAGTTTTTCTACCGTTAGTGGAAACGTTTACGATTCGAAGAAAGTCGCTCATAATAAGGTGACTGCTGAATTGAATTGGAATCGAAACTAACGGATAACTTGCTTTCGCCTAACCTGCGAAAGTATATGGTGTGCACAGAGACAATAATAGTGATTGTCCTTTTGATCCTGAAGACTTGAATGCCCATTTTACTGACTCGGTTTTGCAGAATCCCAGAAAAAGGCTTTCGCCACGCCTACACCAAAGAAGACCTCTGGTATTTATATTTTGGACCTTCGTCCAATTAGTATCTTGTGTTTCATTACTATGGTTCTTGAAATATTATTGTCCTCTCAAATACAAGAGTTTCTAGCAAGATCGGGGTTATCGTCGCCATTTTAGTCAGGCTTTCTACAGCGATAGCTGACTGCAAAAATCTGGCCCTTCGGGCACCAGGGTGAAATGTATTTTAAATGTTAGTACTCATAGCAACAGTAAGAGAAACGCAAGCTTGGTATATTAATAATAGTAGGAAAATCGTTTTGTAAATAAACCATCTTCTAGACATGCTAAATGAAAAATGTAAACACGGTTTGTTAGATCTCTTCAAACTTTATCATATCAACTTTTTTCGCAAAGTTAATACTTTTTAAGTTATAACGCAAAAAAGATTAAAAAATTGAGACCGCAATTGGTTTTTCGCATTTATCTCGTTTTAGGTAACTCGTAATAATGTATCCATACAAAAGCTATGGAACACAACATTTGCCATTGCTTTCATATGATAAATTTTTTCGCTTCGACAAAAGTTTAAGCCTGTAGAGACCCGCAAAGCGCAAAAAGTGGGCATCCGATTTGTCCAGCAACTTAGTCCCGCCATTTTGGAAAAAATTAAAAAGAAACGAAGTTCTGCTGAATTGTGGTAGTGTTGTACTGCATTATGCTGCGTCGCAAAATTTGTTATCATCAATAGAAAAAACTTTGGCAACATATTTAAATTTTGGGGGTAGAAGTTGGCCCCGCCATTGTTGAAATAAATTCATGTGAAATTGTTTTCGTATACTACTCGGGTTATGGCACGGTGTGCTGCTCTTTAAAATTATCTTATGCTCACATAACATCATTATGAATTCTAAAAAATGCAAAATATTGTTCTCTAAATGGTAAAAGGAATATTTTCCCTTTAATGAAGGTCTACTGACTCCGTGTAATCTATGTGCTTCCGTGAGCACGGATATTACATAGTTGGTGGACAATATTTTCAGGGAAGGTTCACTATGCTCTCAATAGCATGGGTTGCCTCCCCTCTTCCTGATCTGTGCCCCCCCCCCCCCCTCTTCCCTCACCCTAACTACCTACGATCAGATGAGGTTGTAAGAGTAAACCTATTTTTTCTGATAGTAAAGGATCCTAGCTTTCATTTGAGCCCAGTTTTATGCTTCTACTCGGAATAGTTTTTTTTTTTTTATTATACATATATAAAAATAATTCTACTGTACGTGTGTATGGATGTCACTGAACTCCTCCTAAACGGCTGGACCGATTTGAATGAATTTTTTTGTATGCGTTTGGGTAGCGCCCTGGATGGTTTAGATTCACAAATCAGCCCGGCAGATGGCGCTGCAGTTGGTATCTAGGTTATTTATCTATCTATATATATAAAAGAAAGTCGTGTTAGTTACACTATTTATAACTCAAGAACGGCTGAACCGATTTGGCTGAAAATTGGTGGGGAGGTAGCTTAGAACCAGGAGACGTACATAGGACATTTTATTCCGTGACACCCCCTGAAGTGTATTTCAGGGGTAGGAAGAAGAGGCACTATAGGAAATTGGGCCGGGTTGGTGAAAGTTGGTGAAAATAGTGAAAACTTGGTGTTTTCGGTGGGTGCCGACAAAATTGAAGCGGCTGTAGAAGAAAAGTGTATGCATGAATTGGAATAATTTTTTCACCAATCGATAGCTAAGGAAGCAAAGTAATCTCTATATATAGAAATTAATCCCAATTTCCCTTGGTCACGCCATCACGCGTGAACGGCTGGACCGATTTCGTTAATTATTTTTTTGTTGTGTTTGTTATTGTCAGGAGAAGGTTCTTATGAAAGAAAAAATTAAGAATATTGAGCGAAAAATTAGAAAATTATGCTTTTGGTTTGGGTTTTTGGGGTCACTGATTTTGAAT
This sequence comes from Neoitamus cyanurus, assembly GCA_947538895.1. NCBI lineage: Eukaryota > Metazoa > Arthropoda > Insecta > Diptera > Asilidae > Neoitamus > Neoitamus cyanurus. Next base: position 4,542,196 of record OX384540.1, read on the forward strand.
CTGCCATCCAAATTTTGGAAATCAAGATGCTGGATCAATATGGCGACCGAAAGGTTAAACTTCAAGGGATTTCCCTGAAAATCAGCGCTTGGGGATTTTCGGGATCACTGATTTCGAATCTGTTATTCAAATTTCCAAATATGAGATCACCCCCCACCCCGCTCGGAGATATAGGAGAGAGGGTGCAATAAGGAGGTGGTGTAAAATGAGGAAAACTAAATTTAATAATACTTTACAGTTTACAGTTAAAAAAGTATTAGGAATAGGTGAAAGTGATGTATGGGGTGTATTGTGTATGAATTTATGGTTGATTTAATGAGACCACCCGCACCCCGCTGGGTCACATAGGAGAGGCGGTTGTGCAGTAGGGAGGCGTTGTAAAATTAAGGAATACAAATTTAATAGTATCCCGGGAAACGCCGGGTCAGGGCAAGCTAGTTATATATAAAAAAAAGTGTGTAAAAAACCAAAAAACTCGACTGACTGTAAAAAAGAACTAAAAAGATGTAAAAAAGACGCATTCATAATTAAATCTAAATCAGTATAGGGTGTCTACAGAAAAGAGCAAATATGGTTCAAGGATAATTCAAGGATTTCCAGGACATATTTTACTGAAATTCCAGGACATATTTTGACATTCCAAACCGCAACATTGTATCTAATATCTTTTAGTTCGCCCGCAATAAATAATTGAACATAGCGCTCGAAACGGCCCAAAAAAACTAGACGAACCCCTTAAAAGGTCAAGGATTGGAGATTGCTGGGAAAAAATAATTTTTTTTTTCATTACAGTACGAGTATTTTATTGCTCTTTCAAACAGGATATATTAAGAATCTTAATATATATATTAATATAACTTAATATATATAATAACAGAGAATTTCACAACACAAACAGTCTCATACTTCAATTATTATTTAGTCAACCCTTTTCTTCTTCTAATTTCTGCAGCTCTTTCTCATAGCCCTGCAGTTCATGACGGGTTAAATCCAGAACTTCTAATGCTTGTTTCTTTATCAAATTAATCTCATTGATCCCATCACTAAGTTCTCTTCTTCGTTTTTTCTCTTCGTCTTCATTTTTTTTCTTTTTTTTCAATGCTTCAACTCGGTTTGAAGAGGCATTTTTAAAGGCTGAGATCATGTCTCTGGTGATATCAATATCTTTAATATTATTAAAAGATTTAAGATAGTCATGGACGCATCTTTGAGATACAAGACTTTCTTCTTGCAGATTTTCAACGAGGAATTCCTTATTTACGGAAAAACTCCGTTCTACGGCTGCATTCCCATGAAAAAGAACTAGAAGTCTTCTTATAAAATTAATAAAGAGATCAGATGTATTATGCTCTCTGCATATGTCCATAAGAAACTCATCTAACTTATTTTTATCACGATCGAATTTATCGAGTTTTTTTATCACATTGTCACCGGATATAAGACTAGAATACTCTTTTTTTATGCGTTCCCCTTGCATAGGTGTTATATGATTTACCTCAACCAACACTTCCAGAGCTATTTGGATTCGAAAATTTGCTATCTCCGGTTTCAACATTATGAGAAGTGATAAACAGCAAGCTCCTTTTATAATTGGATAAGATAGAGGACATTTTTCTTTCAATTTTCTGCACACTTCGATTATCAACTTCTGACAATCCATTCTAAATCGCATCAGATCAGATTCTTTAACATTTTTCAGGTTTTTTAGTGCATTTAAAGCAGCGACACCGATATCGACTTTTGATGGCAAACAGAAATTATCCTTATTATCTAAGTCTATACTAAGCATATGTTTTACATTCTTTATACCTGAATATAATATATCAGCCTTCAAAACTCGCGAAATCATCGATTTATAAAGTAAGTATAAGTCATTATACAAAAACAGTAGCAGTGGTTTATCATCTAGATAACAAGTTAAAAACTTCTCCAAATCCAAAGATATGCATATAAGAAAGGACAATTTAGCATCAGTGAAATTGCATTGTACAAACTCTTTAATGGTTGAAAAACATTTTGAATCAGGGGACTTCTTATTAACAATAATAGCACGCACATATTTTTGTAATGGAGGGAGCATAAGTTTTGCTCTTTCCATGACCCGACAATTCTCGGTCCAACGAATGCAACAAAACTGCAATGGAAATAAGCAAGACCCAGTGATGTTTGTAAAAATGTTTCGACGCGTTGCAGAATCTTTGAAAAAATAATACAGAGCTCTCAGGAAGGAATCGATATTCCATCCAACTTTCTTATGACCAGTTTTATAAGCTCCATTGACAATATGCAAAGAGCAAGTGCCGGTTTCCAAAATCTTTTGATCGGATAAAAGTGACAAATCTATTTTAAAGCCTTTCAACAATTTTAAATTGACGTTGGGGCCGTCCATCAAGAATTCAGGTATCGGATTTGAATCCGATCTCCAGTCCATATATATATATATATATATATTTCAAAATATCGTACACATTATCGGAAGGCCAGAAATCTGGAAAAAAAATTCAAGGGTTCGCGATAATATTCCAGGACAATTCCAGGATTTTCAAGGTGAATTTGAAATTAAAGAATAATTCCAGGATGCCAAGGATTTCAAGGATCTGCAGACACCCTATGACAGTACCTACTATTAAAATTGATCTAACTGGAAGTATAACTAATTGGCGGTTGGAGGTTCCTCCGACTGCCAATCAGGTTTACTTTGTCAGTTTATTACAAATATTGACCAGTTAGATCAATTTTAATAGTACTGATTTATTTTTAGATTTTATTATGAATGTGTCTTGTTTACATCTTTATAGTTCTTTTTACCGTCAGTCAGGTTTTTTTGTTTTTTAAATTAACTTTTTTATTTCTATCTTTTCAGTTCATCTATTAAGTTAGTTTGAAAATTTTAAGTTGACAATTTTTCACGCTATCAGGTTTTTTGATTTTTTGTATAATTTTTTTTTTTTTGCATTTCTCATTCCAAATTACTTTTAAACATTTTAGACATTGCATTCTAGTTAGGCAATTTTCAGCCGTATTAGAGTGTCCCTTACTTGTTGGTAAATATTCTTTGCTACTACCCTAAGACATCCCAATTTAAATCTAAGTGATGATGTCAATTAAAATGTAGCTATTGTAGTTATTTTCATAGATGAGAGCATTTATTCTCTCATTAATGGTGTTGCTGCGGGGATACTGTGGCGACTGGATATTCATACAAACAAATGTAAACGCGCTCACGTATGTATGCTGAGCTAGCCAATCACAAATACGCTAACGACAGCGTTCTCAGTGTTCCCAACAGATCCGCTCCAATAGAATAACCGATTGTACGAAATGTTTTACACCACAAAAGGCATCAATGGCTTTAAATATTTTCACTTTAAGCTACCTCTCTTCGAAGAGGTAAACATTGGAAATGCAGTGGACGTCAACAATTAAACGCTTCCCCTGCTGATTAATTGTAAATTAGTCCTTTGAAATCGAGTAGCAGAAAGCGCAATTCGCTTGAATCTTTAATTTTTGCTTCAAAGCAGTTGCATGCTATTCACTTCTAAAGTTGTGTCAGGGATAGAAATTATATCCCGTATTTAGCGAGTACCGTGTGCAAGGAGCAGTAATTGCTTGTCCGCATAAAAGCAATCTAGTGCCACGTTGTAAGCCTTATGTGCAATGACAATTGTCAATGGCGATAAAGTTTTCAATGGAATATATTTTTCTATGGCGCGCCACGCCGCAGCACAAGCGGAGGATTCAGGGGCGAATCGTACCTATTCCGTAATCCATCCCTGCTCATAAGGTCTTCGGGGATACCTTCACATGGTGTTATGTATCCCCGAGTCCTCGTACATCATGAGCTGATGGCAGTCGTGCGATTCCCAATAATATTGTTTTGTGAAGCTTTCGACGCTGCCGGCAACTACACATCTGTGCATAACTCTTCAGTCGTTATAGCCGAATCAGCAATACTCTGCAAGTCTGTATCACGGCAACAATAAAGGAAGCAACAAAACATCTTAAACGAACGTAATCTACAGACTCACATATATTTCACCCACAGGGATGAAATGAATGTCCTTGCTGCTGCTGCAAGAGATCAATTTTTTTTATTTTTATCTATTTGGCTGGAAATATGGGCCAGAGGTTTTCAATACGAGTTGCTGAGATAAGAGAACTTTGGAGTTTCTTTTCTAGTTTAGCCTTTTTAATCACTCTCAGGATATTGCTACAATGCATAAATCCGAAAACCCTTTAAACAACTCAGCTTGTTCCCGAAGTATAGACAGATAAATTCAGCTATTTTTTGCTTTGTGCACACAAACCGTGTACAATGGGATGGTTTTTATTATTTTAAAATTAAGTTGTTGAACGCCTAATTTGCTGTACTTTTAATTCATTTGAAGTAACTTTACCATACTACCACGTTGTTTGCTAGATTTAAAATTTACTGAATATTGTAAGAAAACAAAAACAAAAAGGAAACAAATACGTGCATACAGGTAAATTTCAGTCAGTAGACATTTTCCTTCCGAAACCGTGTATTTTTTCCTGTAGGTTTTCGAGGCATATGTACAAAGGCAAAGTGGAATGGAATGAATGACCACCTTTATGACATGTTTCAGTTTCATCGAAATCGTACGGGGGAGGAACACTTTCCCAATTACCTCCGAGATTTACAGATGTACGCATAAGTTTTTTCCGGTTTAACTAAGAGATGGCGCCAGCGAAAAGTACGCAACGTATTAATTTGACACATACGTCATTTTGTTCGTCTGACTTTTAACTACAAACAAACACAATATGAGTCCTCTAAAAACTAGCGTCTTTGTTTCATCGTTCAGTGATCATGTAGAGTTTTGTTCCTGAAAAACAACATTTGAGGAACCCATTGCTTTTCTTATTTAATCAAAAGAAAAAGGCTGTTGAAAGTCATCGTTTGCTGGTAGAAATATATGGTGCACATGCTCCATCAATTAGAACATGTGAGACATGGTTTCGACAATTTCAAAGTGGTGATTTCAATGTTAAAGACAGTGAGCGCTCTGATAGACCACAAATTGCGAACTCAAACTCAACAGCAATTAGCAGAAGCATTGCATGTATCACAGAAAACAATCAGCAGACGTTTACGAGCAATGGGGAAGATAAATAATCTCGGGAAATGAGTCCCACATGATTTGAATGAACGTCAAATTGAAAATCGCAAAGAGACTTGTGAATGCTGCTCCAACGCCACGAAAGGAAATCAATTTTGCATCGAACTGCGACGGATGATGAAAAATGGATTTATTTTGAAAACCCGAAGCGGAAAAAATCGTGGCTTTCACCTGGCGAAGCCGGTCCTTCAACACCAAGGCCAAATAGCTTCGGCAAGAAGACCATGCTCTGTGTCTGGTGGGACCAGAGCGGTATTGTGAATATTATGTACTCTTGAAGCCCGGCGAAACCGTTAATATATGAACAACGCTATCGCCAACAAATGATTAATTTAAACCACGCATTAGTCGAAAGACATGGCAAAGTGATTTTGTTACAGGACAACGCGCCGTCTCACACAGCAAAACTAGTGAAAAACACTTTGAAATCGCTTGGATGGGACATCCGTCTGGATCCACCGTATTTCACAGACTTGGCGCCACTGACTTTCATCTCTTCGCATCAATGGGGCACGCGCTCGCGGAGCAACACTTCAGCGATTTCGAGGAAGTCGGAAAATGGCTCGACGAATGGTGTGCTGCAAAAGACAAACAGCTTTTCTGCCATGCTATTCATGAATTACTTGAAAGATGGGCGAAATGTGTAGAAGCCGATGGCTAATATTATGAATAAAAGAAAAATTAATTTCCCTAAAAAATCTCGTTTTTTTTTTACCAAAAAAACCGGGAAAAACTTATGGGTGTATGTACATACACTTCTCAGAATAACCTACTTTATGACATGTTTCAATTCCATCGAAATCGGAAGTAACGTAGTTATTATTACTATTATTAATATTATTATATTTATTCAAGGGTTTAATACTGCATGATCTACAATCTTTTATCAGCATTATTTAACAATAGTGGATACGAATATATATAATAAATAAGGAACCCGCCGTCTGAATGTCTCTAGGCAAAGAGTTCCAAAGACGAATACACTGAACAGTGTCAGTCAGTCAGTTCAGTGATGCCTCTAGGATGGATGTCCTGAACCTTGGAATATGAAATTTGTAGCCTCTAGGGGTATTTAAAGGTCGAATCATATTCCTCAGGTAAAGAGGCTGACCGGAGCTTAATAGATTGTACAGGAAGTACATAGCACGGCGCTTCAAATATACGTCCAATATGCATACGAGTAGTGTAGGTATCAAATGAGATACGTGATGAAATCTTCGTAACCTTCTTTAGTCTTGGATATTTTTGAAAGCGTCGGCTACTCACCCAGGTCTACAATATTTTAAGGAATAATCAGCATGATTATCTCAGGCAGCTATTCCAGCTTTCTACTTCCACGCGTACGTGTAAAATTATTATCCCTCATCATACAAGGTCGATCATGGAGGGTTCTTTCTCGGTCCAGGCTGCCGTCTCTGGAATTCTCTTCCCCCCGAGGGTTTATACGGTTTGTTTAATCAGTGCATTCAGGAATCTAATATAAGGGAGCATATTATAGTTATAACCATTTTTGGTGGAGTTTATTGGAGTTTACTCGTTAGGAATCGATTTTCATATATAGCCCACGGTACGGAAAAAAGATGGGGAGTGGAATCAAGCGTTAACAATAAGTGAAGCCTAACGATTTTCTCTACGCAACATCTTCGCGCATCTTATACTGAACGGCGAGAATGGTATGGTTCTATACCACTTGGCCGATTGACTCCATATTCAATCATGTGTTAGTTAGACTATATTATATATATATATATAGCCGTGGTCGCCGGCTACGATAACGTTAATTGAAATGTGTGTAAAAGGAAAAATTTCGATTTCGAACCTAATATTTTAATCGCATTCTGGGTATTTCTCATCAAATTCCGAAATTTAAGGGGGTAGTCTGATGTTCGAGCTTTAATTTTGAAGGTTTTTAAGAATTTTTTTTTGTTCTGAAAAATGAAATACAATCTTCTTATGATAATTATATGTTATTATTAAGCTATTGAACAATACAAAAACATTTTTTTTAAATAAAAAAAGAAATATTTTAAGGTCATTTTGGTGAGGCGATGTAAGTCTCTTCAAAAAAAAGTAGATGGCTCGCCCCCCTGATTGCTCCTTTCCCAATCATCTGAAATCAAAATTCCAAAAAGATTATTATTCAGTAGGGTTGTCATTCTGTCCCGTAGCAGATTTAAAAGATTTGAGTGAAAAATAGCAAAATGGCGGCCTTGTAAAAAAAAATTTAAGAAATCGACGGTTTTTTTCGGTTTAAAATCGACATAAAACAGAAAGAAATGGATAAAAACATCTAATTCTGGTACCGGCCAGAACCATTCATGTATATAATGATATGTGAAAATTTCAGCCCAATCGGTCCAATAATTTTTCTTTAATCATCCGTGCCGACGAAAAAAAAGTAATTTCGAGAAAAACGCGTTTAAAGTTTAAAATTTTCATATATGCAGATGCAGGGTGCGCTCTCCCCTATTATATGTTGTAACTTTAAAATGACGTAGTGTATCGGTCTAAAATTTTTACAGTATATTCTCAACTTATTAACTTTGAGAAGATGCAGAAAAAAAAAGATTTTTTGAAGATCGAACATGAGACCACCCCCTTAAATCCCGAACTATTAGTGCTGAGTCACGTACATTAATTATCTATGTAATATTTTTATTTAAACGTAAGACAACTATATTACTACTTTTATTTCAAAAAACCAGACTAAAACAAAAAATTTGTTCAATTTAATGTCATGAAGATCATTCCCTCATGTTGTCGCCCAGGCCGAGTTAATTGAGAGAAAAGCAGCCTTTTTATAAAATGATGTTCTTTTCAATTAATTATTGGTAAAATATTCGAAAGTTAGTGTATATATTATATTTCAGGACTTTTTTGCGCTACAACAAATACAGAGATCATAAAAGGATTTTAAATATCCGTCCTTTAAAATAAATTCATTCGCTCACCGTGTTACGAATATTCGATTTATGATCGTGCTGAACGACATCTGTGAACGCAACCTTAAGTTTATAAAGCCTAGGAACACTCTTATTATGTCAATGTGGCGACTTTTTTTTCAACTCCGCCACTGGTTTGTGCATGAATGTATTTGATTAAAATTATTTAAAAATCACTTTTCTCTGTATCATTACCTCACTGAACGTATATTAAAAATAAGTTAGTATAAATAAATGTTTAATTCTTTTCAATATGTTTTGTGGAGTAAAATGAATAGTTCAAATTGAGGTTATGTGTCAGTGTTTTTTAAGCTTTTGTCTAAATTCGTCATTCCCTACTGTGTAATGTCATGCAGTATCATAATAACTACCTACAGCCTTGGCCAAAAGTATTAGGCACCCTAGTGTTTTGCAGGTATCGTACAAAATAATTCCTAGAAAGATTTATCTTGTTTGTCAATATGTTCAATATGTAAAATCTGTAATTTTGAGGTTTTTGTAAAAAAATTTCAGTTTGCAATTACTGCTCGTAGTGCAAGCAAGTGCCTAAATATTGTTAGTTTTTTGAAGGAGTTTGAAGTGTTGGTTACTAATAGTGTGAAAATGCCTCAAACAAGGGAACTTAGTGAGCAAGAACGGATGCGAATTCAGATTTTGTATGAAAAAGGCAAATCTCAAGATGGAATTGCAAAAACTGTGAAATGTTCTCGTTGTGCGGTCCAAAGTGCTACTAAACGTTTTCTGGACACTGGATCACACAGCAATAGACAAAAAACAGGTAGAAAAAGAGTCAGTTCGAAACGTGATGATCGAAATTTGATTCAAGAGTCTTTCAAAAATTTGGAAAAAACATCTTCTGAGCTCGCTGCTGGTCTATCTGATCAGATTGGCAGAACGATTAGTGCTCGAACCACAAGAAGAAGACTTATAGAGGCAGGGCTGAAAGGTTTCAAGGCTAGGAAGAAGCCATTGCTCTCAGCAAAAAACAAAAAAGGTCGTCTTGAATGGGCCTTAAAAATCAATCTTGGACGGAGGCCGATTGGGATAACGTGATATGGTCCGACGAATCAAACTTTGAGGTAAGTTTTATTTAGTATAATTTCAATTATTTATAATGGTGGAATCGTAACCAGTCCGTTTGTGGAAACATTTCATGAATATTGAAAATAATGTTAATTTTTTTTAATTTTTCAGGTTTTCGGCACCCCTGGTTCCACGTTTGTGAGGAGGAGGGTATGTGAAACTTACCTTCCCGAATGAGTCGTGTCCATGGTTAAACACGGAGGGGGTAGCGTGATGATTTGGGTTGTATGGCGTCCTTTGGAGTGGGTGAAATGTTTATTTGTGAAGGACGCATGAATAGCGAAAAATATATTGCCGTGTTGCAAGAGGTTCTACACTCATCTATGACGAAGATTTACGGTGACACTAATGCGGACAATATAAAATTCCAACTAGACAACGCGCCATGCCACACATCTGTAACCAGTAGGCGATATTTGAAACAAAACAATATTGACCTTTTAGAGTGGCCTGCACAGTCGCCAGATCTCAATCCAATTGAGCATCTTTGGTGCATACTGAAGCGGAAGACACGGGAGCACAACATCAAATCCAAAACAGGACTAAAACAAGTCGTCCAACAAGCTTGTACGCACAATTCCTAAAAGAATAGCTGCGGTAATAAGAGCTAAGGGCGGACCGACAAAATATTAATAGTAAGAATAAAGGTCAATAAGTTAAACCTAAATATAATTTTACTTCCCCCTAATTTACGCAAACAAACTGTATAGTTCGATTTTCAGGGGGTGCCTAATACATTTGGCCAAGGGTGTATATAAAAAATGAACAAACATTTCCAAGACCATTATTCTCAAAAAGACCTCACATAGTCAAACTTTGGATTTCTGCTATAAAAAATTATTTTCTTAACAAACAAAATTTAGATGTGATCCAAACTGAAATTTTGTAATTTGATGAGAAATACGCTTCTATCGAATAAGACAACAACAAAGAAACTAATTTTTTTAACCGAGACACTAATAAACCTTTTCTAAATCATTTTTTACACAATTGCGGCCGGTGATTTTTCTTCTTAATTTTTGTACCGTTACTAATAGTATTACTTTTTTACTGTATCTTCATTGTGTTTCGGAAACGCGTGTATACACATACATATCTGATCTGCAGCACACTGTAAAAGCACAAACTTGTATGTTTCATGATACAATGTATTTATAAACAACATTTTTAACAATTTAAATATTGTCTGGAAAACCGGAAAAAGTCAGGGAAATTTGACCTCGAGAAAAAGTGGCCACCCTGTTTAAATTCAGTCCGTACTGAACCCCTTTATTAAAAAATTTGCATGATATAAATTAACGCATTTTAACCTAATTATATGTGTGTGTAAACTGACCCATTTTATCTCGGAATCATAAGTCATATTAGCAAGGATTAGTTGCACAAAAAACCCCTTTTTTTATTTTAATATCTTCTCAGTGTGTGTATAATTCTATGAGTGCAGCTGCTCTAATAATGCCACAACGGCAACTGCAGCAGGTGCGCATCGGAGTTGCAAAGTAGCCAGGTATTATATTAAAAAGAAAGTGCTGTAAACTTCTTAACTAGTTTCGCAGAATTTTTTGTGCAAAATATAACACACCCACGTGAAGCGGCGTAAAACAATAAGAGTCTGTAGCGAGGCACACACTGAAGTACCTAAAAGCGCTCATCGTGATGGAGCCTTTGTTAATTGGATTCCACATTGCTTGTGGAAATTTTTGCCATGCACATTCATTTTGTGTTGAAGCGAGTTCTCCGCTTAAAGAAAATCCGCTTTTCACTGTGCCTTCAAGGACATTTGACTACTGCTGGCGTGGCTTTAGGATCACGCATCGCAATACTCATGATAAAGTACTTCAGGCTCTATTGTCTGGGAATACAGGTTCGGAGCGGTATTCCCTTAATGATGCGACCCTTCATGTAGAGATTTGACATTACTGGGGAACACGGTTAAGAATGCTTTCGTAATTTATGGCTAACATTTGTTATGCCAACACTTGGCCTTTTATTATTAGTTTTCTGCGACTGTCAACCAGGCGGACAGATGACATTAAACTGAACTGCTGCCAGCAGTTTGATCGATAGTTGAGCAAAGCCAAAATATTAAAGAGATTACTTACAATGCACTATCGGAGTTCCATGAAGGAATATTCGATTTTATTCTTCTGATTTTAGGGAATCAGTTTTAGTGTGTCAGCAAAGCTGCAGTAGAACCAGACAAGATTTAGGTACCTGCAATATTTTTGCGATACGTACAGCCATTCTTTTTAGCGATTCGTTCCAATATTGGAAACAACGGAACCCCCTTTGGAAAGTTCGCGGTGTCTGTCTGTGACAGCCTCATAACGGTAACTTTAGAAACTTTTAAGAAAACTAAGTTTCGAAATGATGGACTAAAAGAGAAGAGAAATTGGATCGTTCTTTCACCCAAAAAATTGAATGTAAAAACCCCAAAAAAGGTAAAGGGTCTTTCAATATGGACGCTCGAAATTTTTTAGGTTATAGCAGCCATGTTGTTAAAGCGACATCATTATTGTAAATTGTTCAGTACTGTGCGGCAAATCACTGTGGAAGGTTATAGCGTTGAATATTGTCTGCAAATCATCAAATATTGTTATCAAAATCAGTGCTCCGTTCTGCTTATTATGTGATTTTTATTCTTGCCACAACCGTCCTAACGAATTGACTATTCCACCTTTGGTGGCCAAATTCGAGTCAACGGGTTCGGAAAATAATCAGCCAACACCCGTACGTTACGGAAACGCAAGGTCTGCTGAAAACATCGGTACTCTGCGTGAGAGTGAACTTGAAACCAAAGGCAGTCAATTTCTCGCCGTTCACAAGAACTTGGCATTTCTGCCACTTTAGATTGGCGAACGTTACGTCCGTCGGCCCATCTAACTGACCCAGACATTCAAGGTAAACGAGCATAGACAACGCCGTGTGTTCGCTGGTTGGGCTCCGGAGCAGTTGGAAGTTGACCTAAATTTTGCCAAAAAAAAATCATCATTAGCGACGAATCCCATTTTTGGATGAATGAATATATGTATGAACAAGCTTAATTGTTGGATTTGGGACGATACCAATCTACATGAGATACACCAGCACCAAGTCCATCCCGAGAAACTTACTGTTTGGTGCGGATTTTGGTCTGGCAGCATCATCGGTCCCTACTTCTTTCAAAATAAATTTGGTGACCAAAACCGCCATCGGCGAGCGCTGCAGATCGATGATAAGCGACCAATTGTGGCCTAAACTGGACGAGCTATGGATACCGTAAAAATTTGGTTCCAACAGGTTAGCGCTACGTGCCACACAGTGCATGCCATAATGGACTTTCTGCACGAGCGATTTTAGACTTCTTACTTTGGAGCTACCTTAAATAACAGGTCTATGCGAATAAACCGCAAACAATTGATGCCCTCAAAGTCAACATAACGAACGTCATCCAGAAAATTCAGATTTATGCGACAAAGTCATCGAAAACTGGACCTCCCGAATAAGTGCTATCAACCACAGTCGCAATAGATATTTTAACGACTTTATATTGTATACTTAATGTCATAAAATATTCATTCAAATACAATAGAAATGGAGTGGATATCTCACACACAACTTGTTTTATTTACATTTAAAAGTCGAGCGTCCTTATTGAAAGAACTTTTACATATGTAAATATATGATTTTACCATTTTTCGTTATGAAATGGCTTAGTATACGTTCCTTATTGAATTAACAATGAAAAATGTTAAAATCCATCTGCAGTATAAATAAAAATTCAGTGTTAAATTGACATGGTGCCGTGCTTAATTGTACCTTTGCTTTTTTTTCTGTAGTTCCCGATGGAATTCGTACCCGAGCTGTTTGAACTTCCAGCTTGGAATGCTAGCAGTAAGTAAATATGATACTTGATAATTAAGTTGTAACAGATACATATAATCTCACCTTTTAAAACGCAAAACAATTTCATTCATGTGGGATTCGGTCTAGAGACTTCTGGAACAGTAGTCCACAAACTCTATCAAAAATCTCTTCCCCTGTTATATTTAGAGCATCATATTTTTATCACGCAAAAAATGTTCGCTTAAATCTTTGAATTTTAACATCCATAGTGAGGCAACGCTTTGGTTTAGATTTCCATCATTCATTGTGATCGATTGCACTCATGTAATGTAAACATACACCAAACAGCTGTAAGAAATTCTAAAGGTATGTTGTAAATGTATGTATGTAGAATTATTTGTTTGTACCTTTGTTACAAAATGTAAAAAAATGTCACGGGTTAAGAAATTGCCGCTTGTCACAAATTTCGTTTATTATTTCAATAATTACACAGGGGCACAAAAAACAAAATGGCGTGATCATGAATTCAGACCCATTTTAATTAAACACTTTTACATATTTAGCTTGACAAGTATGTATAGCTGCGTTCCATTGAGCTGTGTAAAGTACTCCCGTGTATTTGTATCTACATACATGCAACTACTCAAGCTCTTGTTGGCGAGATCAACGGTTACAAATCTTGCAGACTTTCCAAGCTTCTGCGTTACGAATTTGGAGAAACCTAAACAGGTCATTTGACAAGCTGTCACATGATATCTTAATTTTCCATTTATTACGTCTCGGCTTTTCCAGCCATATCGTTCAGTGGATTAAGTCATATATCTCTAATCGTTCCTTCAAAGTAAAATTTTCATCCGTATTATTTGACAGCGTCAAGCAAGTCACCTTGGACCCCTGCTTTTCACACTTTTTTTCAAAGACCTCTTTCCTCTAATTCGTAGAGCGCACATCTTGGCTTCCTATCCTAACCTCAATCCAACTCCGAAATGTCATTAATTGTCTACAAAGACAGCAAAATCTGCAAATGAGAGTTGCTCTGCCTGTCCTGGTTTTAGCGGAATACGTGATCATTTAAAAGTGGTATTTGATGAAAATCAGGTGACAAATATTCAGTTTGAAAAATGGGAAGGTACAGACTGCTTCACGATAGGCACCCAAGTGCTTTCTGCTGATGATTTTGTTGATTGTTTGTGTAACGCTTTGGACATTTTGAAGCCGCATGCTTATATCGCTGAACAACAAGCGCTTTATATTAGAACTCTGAAGGAAACCATCTCTGAAGGCGAAATTCTCGTTCAATGTGATTTTGCCGAAAATTATAGTTTTGTAGTACAAGATGCTGCCCAAGTATTTCATTGGAATAATGATCAAGCCACGCTTTTGACATATGTTTATTATTATAAAGATGGAAATGACATTAAACATGGAAGCATCATCATGATTTCGGACGATTTAAAGCATGATACTGCCACATTCTACGTTTTTCAAAAAATACTGCACCAGCACCTTGATGAGCACAGAATTGCGGTTTCTATAATGAAATACATCACAGACGGGGCTCCCCAACATTTTAAGAATAGGTTCAATTTTGTGAACCTATTTTTTTACAAACAAGATTTAAGAAAGAAGCACAGTTACACTTCGATGCCACGGCTCATGGAAAAGGGCCATGTGATGGTCTGGGGGAAACCTTAAACGTTTGGCAACCTGTGCAAGTTTAGAGTCTACGAATAGAGCTATCACTACACCAATCAGATTATATAAATGGGCAAAGTCATCGTTGACTGAGACTTCTATATACTACTGCTCGAAGGAAAGTGTTCAACAAGAGCGAGATTTTCTACGAGTCCGTTTTGCTTCCGCTATCACTGTTCCAGGAACTAAACAACTGCATGCTTTTCTTCCAACCAACGAAGGCCTATGTGTAAAGAGAATTAGTGCTAGTGCAAATAGTAAAATTATAAAAATTACAAAATAAAACTCTCCATTTTAATTAATACTGTTTCAATCTCAATTAATAAAACCGCTCTAAGTCTTAAACTATTGGCGATCACGTTATAATATTTGTTGTGAAGAATGAGTACATTTAAAGCTTTGAATTAAAAATAAAATATTTAAAAAAAATATGTCGAAATTACTCAAATATCGATTTGAAATGTACACTTCCGGTTTACTATACGTAAAAAAATTCAAATTTAGAATTCGATAAAAAAATTAAAAACTTCAACTCTTTAACTATAAGAAGCAACACTTTTTGTTTTTTTTTTACAAATAAATTGATACAAATAATAAGCATCCAAAAATAACCGACTTCATTCTTAGTAAATTTTTAAAAGCTCATAACTCAGCAATAAAGCATCATAAGATAAACAAATTGTGTGTACACATCCACGTCTACTAGAAGTATAACTGACCAGAGTATAAACAAAATCCACGACCTCATTTTTTTTTGGTTGTCCGCTTGACATGAAATGCCCCGTATATGAAGTTGTAGGAAAATAATTTGGAATCAGCGCCAAATTAATTGTTAGAATGAATTTATCAGAAAACTAAAGGGAATATACTAAGTGCCGTTAAAGTGGTTCGAATCGATAGATATCAATACATCGTTGTTTGAAAAAATTATAATTGCGGCATGCAAAGTGCATATACATATGAATAGGAATGAGTTTAGACACAACGAACTCGCTGAATTTTCCGCTCCCTTGAAGGTGCCGCCCGTTCCCAACGGCCATGGCTTTAGCCCGTATTTCAAATATTGGCACGACAGCTACAGCAGTAGCAGCACATCGCAATGGCACGACGCGCTGTATGTACACAATATGCCGCACATTTTTGCTGTTGGCTCCGGCGCTAGAGTGTACATTTGACAAATGTCAAATCGGTGCGGCTTTCGTTTCCCTCCGCACTATTGCTGCCGCTGTGTGGATAACAGCAAGCGGGATTTTGTTATACCGTCGCCATGGTGCCGTCGCATTGCACGGGCTTTGTGTGCGGGATTCTCGTCATCGATGATCTGCGTGCCGTTTGCATTCAGCCCAAAGCTCACCAAAGACTTTTGCGTGCATTGGATCAATTACTTTTCGTGCTATCTGATCAGCTGACTTTTCGCGCAATTGGTAATGCCACGGTTGACGTTTGTATGACAATTCATTGAGCGTCTATCAACAAGTGTGAAAGGTTCAAGCGCTAAGCAGTGATAAAGTGAGGTTTTGTGTGCCGTAAACTGTATTTACCGGTGTTATACTAAAATATATAAGTACCCTACAGCATAATGCAGGTACGTGATGGAGTTCTGAAGTCAATGCTGAAAGAACAATTAAAAATCTTTCTCAAATCACTCGCTGCACTGCCGTGAAAACTTTGCGAATAGATAACTCTCCTGTCTTTGGTGTGTTTTTGAGCGGGAAAAGCTTAAACTTTCCAACAAACTCGATAATCTTTTCACGTTTACCGTTAAATCTAAAGACAGCACAGAAGACAGTACCCTCCTCGCATATCTTAGGGAGCTTCGCCCGATTATATAAACGCGAACATAGTACGGATTCGTAGATTCTTAAGAAACCTCTTGTTGCGGCACCTCAGTATATTTTGGTGTGGAACAGGTATACGTAGATATATTTCATTCCCATCGCCCCAGCTGCAGCACCTAGCAAAAGTTCTATTAATGAGCTGGTCGGCCAGATTTATTCTGGAGAAAAACGCCGTAGAGTTCCATTTTTAACTAAGTCCTAAGTTTATCCTGTAAAGCATTTAATTTCGAAAGCCACTAATAAACATTAAAGGAAGATGTTTGATTTTTTTAACGGTCGAAATGTATAAACATCAATTGCACGCGGTGTTTCACTCACTTTTATTATATTACACTGTTTTCCGCAAATTGCTAATCACACGAGCCACTCTAAAATACCTCGTTGCTTTAAAACGTCCCTCATGGTTAATTAATTTCATTTCACAAATGTTCGAGACGGCAGAGTTCTTCGAAGTCAAAGAAGTGATAAATGATGCCAAGGCCCAGAGCAGGAGCCAGTGGCATGAACTTCGTTGTCATTTATTTCGAAATTAAGGCACATATGTGTTTGCCATTACCGAGGAACTTTTGAAAATTCCCATTTATGGAAAAATAATTTAAAGGGAAAATCCTCTGAATTTACGCTATTTACAGATCTCCAAAAAATACACAGAGTTCATGCACAATGAACTCATTTAACCTCATCATGTGAACATTTACAATGTTAATTTATTAAAATGCGAAAAGCTCTTGTAAATTAAAATCGATAAGCAGCGAATAAAGAATATTAAGAGCAACCTGGATAAACTTGGCATAAATCCGTTTCCGGAAAACTCGATAAATTGAGTAAAAGTGACGGCCTGTGTGGGAACCCGACTTGGATAAAAATGAAAAAGAGTTTTCGCAAACTACAAATGACTTATTGTTAGATTAGATGATTGTACTTAGTAAATTTTATGTGCCTCTCCATTCTGGGTGCCCCTAAATTTGAGAGCGGGCTTCGAGGCACTTGCTTATCTTAATCAACGAAATTAAATAATTGAAATTATTGAAAAAATTCCTACTCACCCCGTTTTTGAGATATTTCATGAAATAGTTCATACTTTTGCAGTATTAAAAATGTCAACTGACGATTATATAGCTTATATAAGTTCCGTTCATTCTGTACTATGTCAACCCTGTAGGCGGGGCTCTTGATAATCAAGATGGCGCTAATTGATGTAAAGAAAAGAGAGAGAAAAAGGTCCTTGTTCTACTGGATAGTTAATTGTGGCAGTGGCAAATACAGTTAGTTTCTTTGCATCGCAGATTATGGAACTGATTATTGAACAATTCGATCAGATTAGGATCATGTGGGAGGGCACCCACACAGAGGAATTTGGGAAAACTGTCTGGCTAGGACAGGTTGGTTGGGGGGGTAGAGATGGGAGAGAGTTCCTGGATCACCTCCTCACTGTGGAAGATGCTTTTCAAAATGTTAGAATCAAATTAGATGAGAAATGGGGAAGAGAGTATGATAGAGTATCAGGCATTAAGGGGACATTTTTTGCGGCTGTCCACCCAAGGAGGAGTGTTACGCGGTGGTTTGCGTCAACGTCACTTTCTGGTCCAAGTACGAGAACCTTAAATACAGTGCTAACGGGACGCAGTTGCAAAAAACATCTGGCTAGGTGGGGAAAGATTGAAAGCGACAAGTGCGTGCGATGTCTGTGGAGGACGAGGAGCATTTGATTCTGTTCTGTGACAAATTCAAATTAAAATAAAAACGAGTTAGCTGAAAGAGGCGTAATTAGGGAGCAAGATTTAAACAATTTTTAATAGAACATGATTAATTTATTCTTCCGTCGGCAACTCAGTCCTATCGCAAAACATATTCATCAAATCTCCCTGCCTGTCTTACAGACCACTCTTGATTTGGCCTCTGTCTTTCCTTCAGTATTTAAAAAAATTTAGCCTACAGCTTTTTGGAGATTCAATGTGCAAAATTAATCCTGCTTCAATTTCGACGTTTCTTTATTTAAAACAAGAGACCTTATTATAGCTTGCCGTAGGGGCCATGAAGTTCATTATTTTAATTTCATAACGCATTTCAATATTAAGGGTTTACCAATAGGGATGACCTGGTTTTGATCTAACGCTTGGGAATTGTCCAAAATTATTACGCAAGTTCACATTCCCTTGTCGGTACTGTAAGAGCGCTTCGTACAAAAAACGGTCGTCATAATGCTTCTTCTCAGCGCGCTATAAGACGCATAATAACAAAGTTTGAAAGTGAATTCACTCTTCACGATACAAAGGTGCCTGTAAGACAAACAAATGCCCGAAGTGAACAAAATATTGCCGCCGTTCAAGCCAGTGTTCGTGAAAACTCAAATGCGTCTGTCTCACGCCGTTCTAAAGAGTTGGGGCTCTCCAGGATGACAACCTGGCGAATTTTGCGATTGGATTTGGGTCTGCATCCTTATAAGATGGTATTACAAGGACTCAAGCCAACCAACCATCCCATTCGTCGTCAGTTCGCTGATTGGTCACTGGAAATGTTGGGAGCCGATTGCGATTTTCATCGCAAAATCATCTTCTCAGATGAGGCTCATTTCTGGCTCAATGGATTCGTCAACAAGCAAAATTGCCGCAATTGAAGTGAGTCAAATCCACGAGTGGTTCTTCAATCACCATTGCATCCACAAAAAGTGACCGTTTGGTGTTGATTATGGTATGGCGGGATCATCGGACCTTATTTCTTTCGAAATAAGGAGATTCCGTTACTATTAATAGCAACCGCTGTAACACGATGTTGACCGTTTTTTTTCCCCGGAATTTGATGAAGTTGATGCGGACGACGTTTATTTCCAACAAGACAGTGCACCGCCTCACACTTCCCGACATTACATGGACTTATTGCACTGCTAACGCCTTTGGATTATTTCCTTTGGGGCCACATTAAGTCGAAGGTTTACAGCAACCATCCTACAACTCTTTAGGCATTGGAAGTCAATATTCGTCAAGCCATAGCTGAGATACCGGCCGAAATGTTGCACAGAGTCATCGAAAATTGGCGTGAGCGGAGGAACGTGTGCCGCGGTGACCACTTAGCCGATATTTTATTCAAATCATAAATCGCATAAAATTATCTTTCAAATAAAGCAATCAGAACCACTTTTGCTCGAAAATTGTGTGTTTTATTCAAATTTAAAGTTCGGACGTTCTTATTGGGAAACCCTATATTGATTATAGCTATTTCACACTAAGGTTTTATATATTCGTATGTAATCGATAGCTCTTGACGAGAACTGACGATTGAAACTCAAACGTCGTAGCTTCTCCGAGTCCAATGTTATAGTAAATTGAAATTATGTAACGCAACGAAACGACCTTAACATGGCAGCGCTCCCCCCCCATCGTCGCACGCGATCGTAACGAATTCTTTGATCCTTTAGTTGTCGAGTGCTGTAATTAAATTTTGCATGTAGATGATAGATTACATATGTAGCTGCAACACCAAACTGTATAACACGATTTTGTTATCATCAGTTTTCTGAATCGCCTCCCACTATGGAAGTAAATTTAAAGACGTATTCACGTCAAAAGTCATCTCTAGAGCGAGTACGAGTGCTTCGAAATCGGCAAGTCATCGTCTGTCATCTTGCGCTTGACTTCACTAGAGTCAGACGCATACATTTTGGTTAAATAAAACAACATGTATATGCTCTCTCATCCCATTGGTTAACGAAGACGGTTCCACGCAAAAGTCTACGGCACGATCCCCGACTATGCCCTAACCAATTATT
This sequence comes from Neoitamus cyanurus, assembly GCA_947538895.1. NCBI lineage: Eukaryota > Metazoa > Arthropoda > Insecta > Diptera > Asilidae > Neoitamus > Neoitamus cyanurus. The sequence goes on from OX384540.1 coordinate 4,562,486, forward strand.
TTTTTACCACTCTTAACTGAAACACCCTGCGATAATGAATTCTTTAGTGATTATCCTGTTAAGAACTGACGAAGAAGAGATACAATTACATATGTCCGTATGATATGTCTTGATTTTTTGGTGCCGAATTTTACTTCAAGTTTTCCCAAAAATTGGCATACGAGTCCACGATGCATCAACGGTTCTAGTACTTATGACGGAATAAGCAAATTCGTAGAACTCGACTTATTAGACCAAAATTATTAAAACTTGTATTATTGTAGGATCCAGCAAATAAAATCAATCTAAGGAGCATCGTCCTGTTAGCACAAGAAGGAAAGTTAATCAAGACATTGCAAGAGTTGGGGACTCTAGCGAAAGAAGGCGTTCTAAAGTGTGATGTTTGCGGCAACTTAATGAGGCTGATGCGAGATGCTTCTGTCTGCGATGGCGTCAAATGGATATGTTTGAATAAAGTTGGACGTAAAAAGCAGAAGAAGAAGAAATGTGGAAAGTCGCACGTCTTGCGCTGGAATACTTTTTTTAATAAGTCGAAGTTAAGTTTAGAGCAGGTATTTTTCTATTTTATTTGTTTTTACAGAGTGTAATGTTACATCGAATTATATGTCTCAGATTGTGATGCTTTGTCACCTGTGGTGTCAAAATGTTCAATTGAAGCTTATCTTATTGGAGGTAAATATTTGTAACCTTACCGCTGTAGAATGGAGTTGCTTTTGTCGAGAGGTTGTGATCAATTTTTGTCTTCAACGAGGAAAGCCTATAGGTGGGATTGCAGAATATATGTAACTGTTTGTCGTGTGCATATTTATTTTATGCTTCATATTCAGGTGGGCCAAATATGACTGTCGAACTTGACGATTCAAAACTTGAGAAGGGTAAGTTTTGCATAGAGAATTCCGTGGAAGCGCCATGGTTGTTTGGTGGTTTTTGCCGAGAGACCGGAGATGTGGTCTTGGTACCCGTTGAGAACCGCGATGCAACAACGTTAATATCACTCATAGAGAAGTGTGTAGTGCCCGGAAGTGCTATTATCGGTGAATGCTGGAAATCATACGATGGGGTGGATGAGGCGATGTTACGGAATCTAGAGGTAAATTATCAGGTTAACTTTAAGGATCTGGCAGCAACGGGTCCGCTCATCGAAGGTCGTTGGCGGTACGCCAAGCGGAGGTTGCGCCAATATAATCAGAAAAATTCTTCATTTGCGGGGGCTTTTGCTAAATATTTATTCCTCCATTATTGCGAAACGCATAATTTGGACTCAACCATGGAATTCCTCCGAGCTGCTGGAATCGTCTTCAATCCCTACAGAGGAGTAGAACCAAATACAAACATGGAGGTAGTAGGATTATGATCATTTTAAAAATTTTGTAGTAAGTATTATTTAAAAAAAATAGGAAAGTGAAGGATCCCACGATTATGTCGGTGAGCAACAGTCAGCAGTTAAACAGGTAGATTGACATTGCATAACATTTGTAGATATGTAATAATTATCATTCTCACAGGAAGGCGAAGCCTCTCACGAGGTTTACGAGGAGTTCGTATACGTGGAGGTGGGACAATTTTGGGATGAGTTTAGAAATAACATATAAGTCTTTTTTTTTTTTAACAGGACGGAATATTTGTGCCCGTGATTAAAATGGAGTCCCATGATACTGAAGTATACGAATTATGAATTACAAATTTTAGGAAATTTAAGATAACTATTATTTCAACAGGACGATCTATCTTCTGATGAGTTTGTGTAGGACTACTTAGATCTGGAAGATCATTTTAGGAATGATTTCCAAATTATTGTATTCACAAGAAAGTGAGCGAATTTTATATATAAGACAAGTTTGTTATTGTTGTCTTTAGGGGATTAGGGCTATTGGCGACACCCCTTTAACAAAAACGAATGGACTGACTACCTCTGGGGTCATTTGGAAACGTCAGAAAGAGAAAGATTTTATATTCAAAAGGTAAACTTAAAATTAGTTTTAGCTTTTATTTCCTTTCACAAAACATCTGCACGGAGTGTTTCGCATAAGCTGTGACAAAATAAGTTGGGTAAAAGATCTCACCTAGAGACAAACATTAAATTGTGCAGCAGAATTGATGGACAATTTAATAAAAATAAAAAACTGCTATATTAATTACATTATTTTCGATGAAAATCTAAGGAAATTGTGAATTTTCAGAAATTGCGGATCACTTTTAAATTTCACAAGTGCCTGTACCTGCAGTGGTAGAGGTAGATTAACATTGTTCAGATTTTTGCGAAGGATATTTTGGTAGTAGTTTTCTGCTGTGAGTTTGATGTCGCTGTGTTGAGTAGATCAAAAGATAAAAATAAAATAATATTGTGCATGGCGTAAACATTTCGATTTTTTGAACTCCCAATGGGTAAAATTGCATCCGCTTTTCAATTACATACGCCGTTTTTCATTATTTTGTAAATTTTTTAAGGGTCACAGGTAGGTTGCTATTTGTTAAAGGCTGTACATATTATAGTAACAATTAAAAATGGGTTCTTGGCTGTGAGTGTCTGAAATTTGTGGTTATGATATGTCTAGAAACTTTGAACACAATATTAAATTTGGTTTCAAATCAAAACGAGGAAAATAATGGACGGGAGCACTGAGTTGAAATTGTTAACTGGACCCCGGAAAACAAAATGTCCGAATTCAGTGTTTTCTATATTCAGAAATTCTAAAGACACAAAAGATGCCCTAGTTTTTCTTTCAAAATTACATAATAGACGTTAAAATGTTTATGCCTTCAGGTATAATTTAACGCTGATGTATGCGCATATTTTCGTGAAAGAGCTTTCCATTTCTATCCAGTATAAATTAATTAAACTATTACCATCTGACGGCATGTAACTAAACATCTAACATCAACACTATTAACACACAAAAATTAATATAATTTAAAAGGCATTTTTTTTTGGGTCCTGTGGACGTCCGAATTTTTATAGAAAACATACTGAATTTTGTTTTGGGGGATCCAGGTAAGAAATTTTCACTCACTATAAAATACCCCAATGCACTTTTACCGCATCTGGCTTAGTTTTCATTACATTACAAAAGCTATGAACCGTCAAGAAACCGATCTCAATGCTCAATGTTACTTGTCATATCTAGAATACATCTTTTTTCTTTTGTACCCGACAACGGAAGGGTTATGTGTTTATCAGCCTATGTATGTATATATGTATTGATTTATGTTCGTATGTATGTATTTATGTTTGACCGGATGTTACCGCCTATATCCACACTGGATTTACCGATTCGTATAAATTAATGAGTAGAATACGACAAGCTATGTGGCATCAATGCTGTAGGAAAACAGAGAATTTCTGGACGGAGATATTATACTATCATCGTGGTATAGTCTAAAATTACCAGTTATGAGTATGAGCTGCCTGTTTGATCATGTCATGACATTACATACTATTTGAAACTAAAAAGCAGTAAATAAAAAATATATTAAAACAAAAAACCTTGCATGAAACATGAAAATAATCTTTCTTCCATTACTAGATTCAATTCGACACATAGGTAGGTGTGGTGATGTTCAGAGTATAGTCGTAGTCATATGCCCCATACTTGAATATTTCGTCGCTCCCCTCCATGGACTCCTTTTTTTCGGTCACCTCTTATAAGTAAATAAACAATTAAATTGTTTATAACAATTCACCGCTCTAGAATTGTTCAGTCATGATAATTTTGGTTTAATCTAAATCTAATTCTCAATGTTTAAGACATTTTTCTGATTTCTCTGACCGATCCTTTTGGTAATAAGGGGGGACAGCAATTTTGAAATGTTTTTCGAGAAAATACTTTAAAACAGTCATGACATATATTCGTGCGTTAAATTTTGTGCTTCAAAAAGCTTTCATTTGTCATCCTACACGATGCCCTTGAAAATATGTTGTTTGTCCATTTCCCAATTTGCCTCCTGAAATTTATTCCTAGAACCAAAATTCAACTTTTTATAACTCACGTTTATAATTGCCATCTCACTCTATCTTTGTGCTAAATTATAAATTGTTACTTCGAATAGTTGCAGAGAATTTGGTCTATGTTGGACAGACAAACGGACGGATGAACGGACACCGTAGTGATTCCATTAGTGTGGGCACAATCACAGCAGTCCTTTGAAGTTACGAATTTTCGGTCCATATGTTGGATCCGCCAACGTTAATTTCCAAATTTCGATAATAGGTTAAAAATTAGCGACCCTGAAAACATAAAGGAGCCTGATTTCATAGCCATCCTCAATCGCGTCAGTAGAGGGGACCGATTCAACGTTTCGTAACACTTTCAATGACTTGAATCAAATTTGCTCTAACGCGCGTAAAGAAGTTACGCTTGAAAAAAGTGGGTGAACATTTTAGTATTTTGTCTAAAAACAGGTCTCACATTGAATCATCCAAACTAATTGGGTTCCGAGGTTACCTAAAGATGAATACACACTGAGCAAATTACATCAGATCAAGCACATGTGTTCGCGTGTGTTTGCTCAGTGTGCATCGTCCTTAAGCTACTCCACTAGTAGACATAAACAAATTTTGTTTTTCTAGGTCAAGTTATAGCATTTTTAATTCGTGTATTGTTAAAACTCAAAAACTCAAAACTTTGATGAAAAAAAAATGCCACGATAATTAAAGAGCTTTGAGAAAATGATTCGCGCGTTTAATGAGTCATTTGATATCTTCATTTTCTTTGCCATACCTTAGAAAATGAAAATAGTGCTTGGTACGTATGTCATTAAGGAAAAAGGTCCTGTGTAGCGAGGAGGGGGAAACCAGCTTGTGCGGTGCCAGTTACAAGTATATACATGAGCAATCCGTGGGATGCGCTACTTGGCTCAGGCTTTATTTTCCTAAAATTCATTGTACGTGACGTGAATTCAAAACTGTTAAACGTTGATTCGAGTCAAGCTAAGTACATGACATGTCACCAATAAGACAAGATTCTCAGACTCGTGGAAAAGCGAAAACCGTTAGTAGACCCTGAAGCGTGGAGTCATCAGGCGAGGATTTTATGATCTAGTGTTATCGCTTGTAATTGCAATTGTAGCAATTCGGGGTCGAAATGTAGCAGCCAGGAATTACAGTGATTCCGCGAAATGAGTTCTATCTGGTTCGCTCTATGTGTGGACGAACTTTTTACGATGCGGCCATTCCAGCGACAGAAACTCTAATTTACCTAAATCTCAGGCATCTCAATGCTCTAAAACGTACGCAGAATAAAATGTTGTATTGTAAGGTACGCACGTTTTTGATATTTATGAGGGTGCCTGCAGTGTCACGCTTGTCTTATTTCCCCCCACGACAGCTTCACACTGCCCCTCTGGGAAAAGGCGTTTCTAACTCGCGTTTCATCCTTTACGTACCTATGTAATACGTCGCCAGATATTTTTGTGCCTTGGAAACTTTTCAAACGTGACACTATCATGAAATTTCAGGGAAAATCTTTCTGAGTGCTATTTACTTAAGTTATTCAGACCCACTTTCAACGTTACACGACGGGATGGCACAGCGACAAATTTTCTTAACTACAAAAGGGTGTCAACATGTTCTGTTGACTTTTCGTTTAAGATAAAAGTTTGAATGATAAATGTCTTTTAATTATGAATAAGTGATTATGATCTGTTGACTCACGCTGTAATAAGAGGGATGTAATCTTGCTCGTTGCGCAAGCTGTACAAGAGTTTCCAAATGTCAAACTTTTCCTTATACCAAAAGTTACACTTTCCAAATGTTGTGATATATTAATGAGATGTCTCTGGGATCTCCATTTAAATCAAACATCCATGTACATGCTCGCAATGAGCTCAATGCCTCTAGTGCGAGTATGTGGAACGCTTTTAACCCTTAAACTTTTCCTCGGAGCTGGAACAACTTGCTGGCACGTATACGAAAAAAATTCAGTAGGCGAAGAAATAATCCTATTGCTGCATGTAACTTTGCTCGCGATTACATTCAAAGTTTGCGTAGTTAATTTTGTGTTTTTACTAAATATATAATATTGTACATAAGAAAGAGAACCTTAACAAGAATATTACATATTACGCAGCTGAGGCATTCATTTACCTTGCTTTACCTGGTTTTTAACGCGGGTCTCTTGAACTAAAATAAGTTGCCATTACGTAAGCGCAATTTCATTACTTTTTCTTAAAACTCTAATACACCCTTCCCTCTGAAGGATAAGATATAAAGTTTTTTAAAAATTCTTAGCATGGCTTTACTCAAACAAAGGGATGGGTTCTTTTCATTTAATTAATTTAATTAATTAAAGTTGATTTCTTGACTCTGTGCGAAAGTTTAGGCGATAAAGAATTCATCGTTTTCTAGACATAGTCCGGTCAATCTAGACATTCAAGGTTACATAAATTCCCAACAAGCTGAAAGTTAGTAAAATTGTTCAAAACATAATTATAAATAAAATTTTAAAGTTCCCCATCATTCCCGTGTATGGAAAAAATTTTACTCAATGTCAAAGGTAAAAAAAATGAGTTTTTCGCAATTTTCAGCAAAACGGTAAGTTTTATCAGCCGGCAGCCAGTAAAACATATGGCGTTGTATGGGAGCCCGCGCACTAGGCAGCCAGTACAACGTGCCTGTCTGCACGGCAGCCATAGCGTGTATAGGCGAATGTATGTGGCTGCCGTCAGGCTCCGCGCACTAGGCAGCCAGGCTGCGGCAGCCAGTAAAACATATGGCGTTGAAATTCTCACCTTTCGCATTTCGGGTCATTTCGGGTCGCTCCATTAACGCAATGAGGAGTGAGTACATGTTCACCATCACTGATTCAGGACAGGAGTATGCATTTCTCGCTTGCACTTGCAGGAGGCACCAAAAAAATATTTCTCGCCACCAAAAAAATATTTCTCGCTTGCACTCGGAGCATCGTCTATGTCCTGTGTGCCGCACAAGTAATTTTTCACGACAGGAGTATGCATTTCTCACTTGCACTTGCAGTAGCAATGAGGTGGGCACTCGGGAGTCAAAACAGCTACCTGAGGAGCACTCGGGAGTCACAGGAGCAGGGTCTGCCCGTGTGTGATGTAAGTCGTAATGGTGTGGAACTATTTCTTGGAAACAATTATCACAGCATTTATTACCTCTTGTTACATGCTACCTGATGACGGAAATAAGTGATTAAAAAACAGGGGTGGTAAAAATTCCCATTTTCAAATTTTTTGCAAGTGAGGGTAATCAAGTGTCCCTATTTAAATGGCCCGAGGATGAATCCATTTTCTTTTCTTCGTTTTGCGTTTTTTACGAGATAGGTAAACAATAATAAGTTCTTCCACGTCCATATCGCTCGACCGAAGGAACTCGAATAGTCGTCGACTGGCTGCTATACTGGCTGCTATGACTGGCTGCGCAAATATTCTGGCTGCCTAGTGCGCGGGGGACCTTAACGTTCTTGGGAGAATCGATCACATCTCTTCGTAACGTAGATGAGCAAAATGCAAACTTAACGATTTTAAAAGAAGACTGCTACTTTACCGGGCACAGGATCTTTATTTATTCGTTTCCATGGGTGCGCATTTTGCAACTTCTTCAAATCGGCTGTTCGGCTACACGTCTTTCCAGTTTCAGTAACTTGAGCGCTACAACTATGCAACTAACGATTCCATCCTTCCAGTATCCGACTAAATAAAAAGATGATTTTCTGAACTTGTAACCTGCGTAACAACTGTCCTTGCTGTCTATCTTTTCCCAGTTTGATGTTGTGCTTAATTTTACTCATGAGGATTGTACAGTTCTTTGTTGTTGTACCTCCCTAATCTTTGCGATTTCCATTACTTTGTTTGATCGACTAATTTTTCCGCCTTCTAGTGTAAAGAGTAATCGATTTTTGTGACATACTGAGAGGAATAATTGAATGCATTTACTTTGCCGCGTTGACTGTATTGTATGTGTTAAATATTTTGTATCCTGTGAGAAATAAAATGAACCTAAACATATTATTTAGGTACTAGCTGAGGAGGTACTCGGCTTTACAAAATGTAAGGTAATTAAACATTTTCTGAATCCGTATCCTGGAATTTTTTTTTAGATTTTTAAAAGACACTTCATATATGTAGAAGCATGATGTAAGTTGAATCCTCTACTTCACATGGGGAAAGGGTGACCAATGGGTTGGGGGGGTGAGGTAGCTCATGTTAGGTAGGTTTTTCCGAACACCAAGAACCTTTCCTGAAAAATTCGTGTCCCCCTGTAGCCAGGAATATTTTTTGGAAGTGGCTCGATTATAAATATCCATATGTATGTATGTAAGTACAGCGGTCAGTCGCGTACGCGGGAAAAATATTCGGGACGGGTTTTTCATTAACACCAAAGTTAACCTAATATAAAGTTAGGAAGCACAGGAACAAAACATGCTAAAATCTGTGTTTAGTATGAGAAAGAAACAGGTAAATCACTCTATCTTTTCCATGTTCATCAGAGAAGTATCAGTATACCACACATTAGTAAAATTCTGGATGAGTAAGAAAGACAAAAAGTCCTGCACAAATTGAGAGACAAATTAGGATTGCCTGGGAAAAAAGTTCTTGTTTAAGAAAATTTTATATTAGGATGATTAATGCTTTCATACTTCTATTGACAAACTTTATTGGAAATTTAAAAATTGTTACCGCCGCGCCGGACTGATCGACCTACAATTTTCCACAACACATTTCCAAGAAACGGCTGCTAACTTATTTTCACTCATTTTGTTTCCTTTCTCAATGAACGCTCACAGTAAACATTAGGCAACCCTATTAACTTCAACCAAACTGAGAACAATTGCAAGCAACCACGTGCTATTTACAGCAACAACATGGGAAATCTATCTGATTGGTTGAAATTAAAAAGCGCGAAAGTGAAATGAGAATGAAAACTCTTGCTTCGCTCTCAGATCTTGTATTTCACATATTTGTAAGTGTTTCCATCGCATTCCGTCCTTCATAACTTTCGCAGGGCGTTTTTTGTTTCTTACAATTTAAAGTTTTTGAGAGAATTTGTTTTTTTGTTTTTTTATTAAATACTATCCCTTCCCTTTTCTCCCTTTAAAAGATTAATGGAAAACAATTGGCAATCTCTTCTGCTTCCTAACTTTATATTAGGTTAACTTTGATAAAGACGAACGAATATCCATGTTTTCAAATCCATTTTGTCAGTGTCCATATATATTTTTTTTTTTTTAAAAAGAGATAACTTCAATTTAAGTGCAATTTTAATAGAGCTTCAGGTTTTTTATCTTTATACATATGTACTTATAATCGCCATTTACACCACGCATCACAACTTTGTAGACATTTGGGGGGACGGAAGTTGTTTTCGTCTCACATTATAATTAATTAATAAGCAAACTTGGCTAAGCACAAGTTCCTGTTCTTGAGGAGAGGTCCAAATTTAGATCACAATGAGAAATGAATTTATGATGAGAAATATGTACCTAATTATTTTATTTCGCTCTGAACAGACATATCAATGTTCTCAAACAACTTTGCCAGTGCCTGGTCGATCCTAGTTTTAGGATGGAGCGAGATCAACTCCGGGCTATACTCATACCTTTTTTTTCTCGGACCGCAAATTTGTTGCCTCTGTCAAGTGGGCCGCAACAATATTTAACTTCTCTCCAGTTAATTCATGAATTAGCTAGATTGATAGATAATAAATAATACTTATTTTTTTAATTTAAAAAATAGCAGTTTACTGAAAACGATAGTTAAATGGAATTTAGTATGAGATATAAGCTATTTATTTTGGGGTTTTTGTTCCAATCACAATATACGTAGAACACAATATTCTAAAATTTGGAAAATTTGAAGGGGCGGGAGGGGGGTAGGGGCTTCAGCACCTAAAGCCTGTACACCTCAGTGTATACATGCCTGCCCCGGTCAGGGTACATATAATAAGAGGTGCCAGAGCAAAACTAACACTGAATTCATTTTCAGCAACACCGAAAACATATAATTGTATCCACCTTCTTTCGTTTTTGGCAAATGAAAAATATATTTGTCTTTCTGTCTTGGCATACCTAGTAGGAAGTCTTGGGGAACGTGACGAAAGTAAAAACCCGTCATTATGATGATACAAAATTATGGAAAATTGCCATCATTTTGCACAAAATGACGGTACCTGTACTTGAATAGCATAGCGAAATATTCATACTAGGGCTCTAAGAATGACTCGAATAATTGAGTATTTGAGTACTGCCAAGTAGGAGTATTTGAGTACTCGAGTTCAAAGATCCGAGTTTGAGTAAAGGAGTTTTGAGTACTCGAGTACTCGAGTACTTGAGAGCAAAGAGATCCGAGAACTCGAGTATTAGAGTATTAGAGTTTGGGAGTATTCAAGTATTTGAGTCCTCGAGTAGTAACAGCCCTAATTCATACATTTTCGCTGTCATATCAGTCAGCTGATACCCTAGTGACGACGTTATATTGGCGTTCCTATGGTTTCACAGGATTAATGGATTTTTAAAATATCTCTGAAGTAAATATTAGAGCTGGGTTGTTTATGTTAAACTCTGCTCGATCACTAAAATTTTCGAGGCCTTGCTTTACAATGTATTCAGTTTTCATTGTAACCCAGTTTTAGCATATTTTCAACATGGGTTTTTGAAGAGAAGATCAACTACTAACTTTCTACTACTAACCTTCTCGGGTTTTCTCTTAGCTGCATCTCAGCGGTAAAATACAAGTGGCCTGCATGTGTACTGATGTCCGTAAAGCCTTCCACTGAATTAATCATGAAATATTAATTTACAAGATAACTGCCCTTGGATTTCCGTTAGTATTCATCAATTGGATTCGGTGATACTTGTCGGGTAGAATGCACCGTGTTTCTTTTCGAGAATCTTTTTTTAATGTGATACACAATACTTCTGGTGTACTTCAAAGAAGCCATCTTGCTCCACTTTTATTTATTAACGCGTATAAAACACTCGGAAATTTTATGTTATATTGATGGCGCCAAAATTTTTCTTGTTGTGTCCTCTGAATGTAACTGTGAAATTTTAAAGTCTGACTTAGACGCGGTTTGTTGTTGTTGATAAGTGTAAGACTTCGTCTTTCTCCCGTAAGAGGACTATACCCAGCAGGAAATTTACTCATGACGGCATCGAAGAATTCATCAATAAAAGGGCATGTATAGGTACCCATTCCAACATAGATGAAATTTCTCACGGCGATGTCATTGGAAAGACGTGCATGTCTTTCCACATGACCACGGAATCTAAGGGGTCATGTATGCTAATCCTTTTTTGCATTACTATGGAATGCAAGAATTCATCAATGTTTTTTTATTGATGCTTTCTTCGAAGTCTCTGAATTGGTGGATTGAATGCATTACGACAGCATCGCTGAAATCATTGGTGGTGATGTAATCAATGATTTCATGCAATGAAGGGGGAACACAATTGTGACGGGCAAAACAAAGGCGAATTTTTTTTACACAGTTCTAATTTAATGTTTAAAGATCGGATAGCGCGGAATATATTCGACTATATGTTCACACATTTTTATTTATAAATACACAAAATTTATTAAGTTATGCACATTATCTCGGATTATTATTTATTAATAAAAATGTGTGGACATATACTCTAAATATTCCTCTATTCGATACCTAAATTAATTATTAATTAAATTAAATACCTGTGCAAAAATTTCGCGAAAATTCGTGTTTCTTTTACCCGTCACAGTTGTGTTCCCCCTTTAGGATCATATTCACGAAGCGCAAATAACATTTATAATTTTTTAAATATTTCATTACACAGATAATTTTAATATTATTCAGCACAAAATTAATTTATGCAAGATGAGCCGCTGCTAAGTTGATAATTAAAATATCTACACAATGATTTCAAATAAGTGTAAAAATATGGACCTTTGACAATTTTAACAATGCAGTCGCCAGTTACGCGGACTCACAACTCCATCCTGGAGCCTCCGGTCCTGATTTAATGACCTGCGCACAATCCTTAGCAGTTATGCACACTTAATTGTTTTGTTCAGAACAACACACCAATAGTTTCACTTGCCAGACCCGTTTTTTCATCTGCGAGTTGCTTAATTACATTAATAAAACAAACCTTCTCCTTAAAAATTTATGTTGTCATCACAAAAATATAAAATGAGAAGATTTGGATTACTGAGAAGCAAGAAAAAACAAAACCGCAATAAAACTTCAGCTCACTTGAAACAAACAAACTCCTATGCCTTCCTGTTAGCATGACTAGGACCTCAAAATTGGCATACATACCTTAGTCATGCACGAAATCATCGATACTTCACGCAATCTCCAATTTCCTGCTGGATAGTATTAGTTTTAACTACATGGTAAACGATTTTGTTCTCACTACATAAACTTGATAAGACAATAGTCTTGGGTGTGTAGTCGAACTTTTAAAGATCATATTAATGAGATAGTTAATAAGGCTAATTCGACTTTGGGGTTCGCTAACAGATGGAGTAAGGAGTTTGAAGATCCTTACATTACACGTCTTTTATACAGTACCTTCGTGAGGCTTATTTTAGAGTATGCTTGTTGTGTTTGGTCACCTTTTTACGTAGTTCGTATTAATCGCTTGGAACCGTTCAAAGTCGATTTTTTCGTGAACTTCCTTGGAGAAATCCTCTTTTAGTACCTCCTCATCTAGATAGGCTTAAACTTATTAAAGTTGACACCTTGGAACATCGATGAAATGCCTCCAAACTGTCTTTGCCTTGGATTGTTTACAAGGATGTATTGATTCTCCAACCTTTCTTTCAGCATTTAGTATACATGTGTGTTCGTCTGTTCCTTCTCGCTCCCTGAGAAATCGTGAATTCTTCCTCGTTGCTCGTCACCACAGGAACTACGGTTTCAATGATCTATTACGTTTTTGCCTATATTTTTAATGGGAATCATAAATTTATCGATTTAAACCTTTCGAAAAATCTATTTAGGTGCATGTTAAGGGGGGGGGGGGGGGGGGGGGGGGGGGGGTAACGTTAATTCGGCGTGAAAAAGGCCCTTTTTCAAGAATTTTTCCAGACGCTACAGGCAATACAAATTAAATTAGTCGATCGCAGCATTATAGTACAACCTGTGAACAATATTTTCCTTAATATTTTAAAACAAAATATAAATAATTAAGCCGACGGCAGCAAATCTTCGGATGCGCCTCGAAAAAAAGTTGTCTGTCGGTGAACAATATTACTGAAGAGTGGATCATCTGAATTAAAAAAAATAAATGTGTCATTAGATAACCGTTTTCCAAAGGTATTCCTGGGAGGAAATTTTTTTTTTCGATTTTTCAATTTTTGCTGACACTTAGAAGTGAAAACACCGATTTTCGTCTAAAAAATGAACCTATTTGTTATTGTAAAATCTATAATTATGAAAAAAAAAAAAAAAGCTCCCAGCGTTACCTGGTCATTTATGTAAAGAAGCTGTATACAAAATTTCAAAACAATCGGTCGAGTAGATTTTGATTTAAACTGTTCACCGGTTTCAAAAATGACAAGTGTCAGAAAATCGCTTTAAAGTTTTATATACCTGAAAATCTAGTATTACACATGAAAGCAACAAACGCTCAAAGTTCTATATCTTAGTTAGTTTTACTCCGATTTGTTTGACAATCTTAAGATGTTGTACAATCATATGAAACAATAAAAAAAAATGAAAAATAAAATTTTTTAATACGTTACCCCGCCCTTAAGGGGGGCGATACCTTTAGAATTTTCAGAAAATCGAAATTTTTTTTTTACATAATTCGAATATATAAGATGTTAACAATATACTGTCAAAAGGACAAATCAAAATATTGAATATTAATGGAGTTATTGGGAAAAACGTCAAAGCCCGCATACCGTCATTAACCAGGTAGTCGGTGAGCTTGGGTCAGAGCAATGCCTTTTCACAGTACGTTTGTGTATTCTTTTGTCTCATAATTTACTCTATTACGTGGCGACGATATAAAACAACATATTCTACCAATTCACGAAGATTTGTCTAGAAAATATTTACTGGAAAGATGCTTGGATGGCCATACCCAGAATGCCAACGAAAGTTTCATGCAAACTTTGAACGCGATTATCTCGAAACTGTGTCTTCAAAAACTGCTGGCACTGTGTGTTAACTCATAAAGTTATTGACCGATTAGGCTGAAACATTCGGAGGTTTCTCTTAATAGTGCTATCGGAAGGATGTACCTAAAAGTTTAAAGATATCGGGTTAATAAATAACTTTTTTTGGGGTCAAAACTCTTGAAAAATAGCCAAAAATTTGGACCTTTGATTAAACAGCCGATATAAATTTTAATTTTTAACTTTTTTATTATTTTATAGGTTTATCCTTCCCTTTAATATGTTAGTAATCGACAAAAAAAAAACTTTTTTATTTCCGATAAATAGAAACATTTTGACAGTGTTAGCAGTTTTCGATGTCTCACGGGAGACGCTTGAGGAAATATTCTGCAGAGCCGCCATTTTGTAAACAAACAAAAAAAAAACTCATGTTTTTGTATACTTTAATAATGTATTAATAATATGTCAAAAGTAATAAATGATCCAATTATTGTAACACTTAAAAAACAATTCATTAAAATTGACTGATTTCACCCGTTCTAAAGGTATCGCCCCCTTAAGTAGTTGTGTAGCTTGCTTTTATTTTCTTCATGTGTCATATGCAATTTGTATATCTTGTGGTAATCAATCATTCTGATGAAATTGAATAAATAAAATAAACATATTCCACTAACTGTCATCTGTACGACCAGAAAGATAAAACGCTTTTTCGTGGAGCTTTGAGGACTTGCCTAATATGAGTTTCTTTTCGCTCACATTTTTTTACTTCCACTTTCCACGCTCATGTACACTACTCGTACATACATATATTGGTATGAATGCGCCTTTTCCTTGATTTTATAAATTGACTATTACGCGCGTTTCCAACCATTGCAATTGATATCAAGTTTAGAAATTCTGAATATATAAGGGAGTGATTTCAATCAATGAGCTTCCGTAATTATTCAAATTAATATTCATATGCGGCAAAGCCTAACACTTTTAATTGCTCTCTTCAGCAATTCATTGCAGCCAATTTACGGGCACTACATATCATTTGACGATGTATTTTACAATAAGTTCTGGTGGCTAAATTTTTAGCGAGTACGCACATAGGTACGGATTTATACGTATATCCTTGCTGTGAAGCGGAACTTCCATTTAATACCGACGTAGAGCGGGTTTAACGAAGCAGATATTTATTTAGCTCAAAATACAGATACTCATTATTGGGGCTCATTTGAAAAATTAAAGTTGCTTTCAAAGAACAATTTGTTATGCTTTCGAGTTTAATAGTTTCTGCACAGCCTAAATGCTAATGTGTAGCAATGCCTAAACGAACTATTTTAAAACTAAATTAGTTTTCGGCTGAGTAATTTTGTAACAGAGGTTAGACAAATTATTCTGTGCGAAAGGTGAATGATGATGGCAACACTCTGGAATTAATATTATAAATTTACTGAAATGTGAGATAATTATACAAGATAATGGAGGAAGAATCGCGTTGGTTAACAGATGTTTGTGCTTGCACTCATACACAGTCCTACATAGCGTTACCAAGTCTGGCATTAAAGGAACTCAGTACATTAAATTCAAAGATTTATATTTATATATTCGCTTAACACTAGCTACAAACAAACAAACAAACCAAAAATATACAAAAAGATAACTTAAATTAAACTATGTTAAGCAGAGTAAAGGGGAAGGAGCCTAAAATTTAGGGATAACAGAAGGGACGCAATAATTCTTAAACTTAATGTAAACAACAAAAAGAAAGAGGGGCAACATACATGTAAAATTTAAGAGGTGCAGTGCAGGATACTCCTAAGATATGATTTGCTCAGGTGGAAGTCAAAGGAAGGAAGGGAGTTGGTTTTCCGAAGCATACGGGTGAGGGGTTCAAAAAGGCCATAGGTAGTGCGGTGGTAAACAGGGCGGAAGACAGGGGCCGATCTAAGGTTACCGGGATTAGCATAGAGAGAAATCCGCTGAAGCAGTGAAGGTCAGTCAATCTCGCCAGAAAGTAGCGCTGATGGATGAAGGTAATATCTGCAAAGTCGCGTCGCTTCCAAAAGGGCTCCAAGTCGATCACCATCATACGGTTTTCATAGGGGGGAAGATTCTGACGATCAGACCAGGGAATCTCTCCTAAAGCAAATCGAAGGAACCTTCGCTGGACTGCTTCAATTCTGTTGATGTTGGTAGATTGAGAGGGAGACCAGACTTGGCAAGCGTATTCAAGGAGAGGTCTGACGAACGAAACGTATAGTGCTTTCGCAACGTAGGGTTTACGCAAGTTGTTTGACCAACGCTTCACAAAGCCGAGTGCAGAGTTGGCTCTAGCAATCACGCTGTCAATGTGATCACGAAAGTTTAGTTCACTGTCACAAATGACACCGAGATCGCGAAGGAAGGAGACAGTCGGGATTGGTTCATCAGGCAACAGGTAAACTCTAAGGAAAGAAGAAGGGCGTTTGCAGGAGTAGGTAATGGATTGGATTTGGACTGAGTTCATGGCGAGGATGAAAACCAACGCACCTAAGTGGCTACTCTAAAGGGATATTCGAATTAGCCACGAAACAGTTGATCAAGATAAGACTTAATCCAAGAAAGGAATAACTGATTGAAGCCGAGGAAGCATAGTTTGAAGAGAATTAATTTATGTGCGATTTTACCGAACGCTTTACTGAAGTCGGTACGAACAACGTCGATCTCGTCACCATCATAAAATAATTTATAGCTAAAGACGATATTAATACTCTCAGAGAAATAAATGGATCAAATTGTGAAAAATGCGGGTCAAATCAACCATATCTGGGGGCACTTCCGTGCTACGTAATGGCCACGTCACGATTTTTTTTAAACTTATACATATGTAGATACTTGGAGTGACCTGGGAATTGGCTCTAAAAGAGATCTCACAACTTGTTTAGAGTGAAAGAGTCGCGAGACTTGTCTACATTTTTTACATGAAATCACTTTAATGGGATTTATGTTTGATTTTATTTATTTATTCATATCAACACGTAACATAAATCATCTGACATATCAAATAATTGCATACAAAATAAATATATCAAAATTAATAATACAAAGTCAAATATCATACAAACGGCATTTTAAAGGTTTACTATCACAGATAAAATCGATTACAGAAAAAGAAGCATTATAAAACTTAGACATGGCCGAGATCGGTTCACAGGAGCCATAATTGGTTCTGTGATTATTGACATACAGAACATTTGGTGCTCTAGTTACGCGGGGTCGGCAATTTATGTTTAGGAGGCCAAGAGGTTAGCGGTGTCTATAACTCCAGTAACGATTTCATGCAAAAATATGACACTTGCCACATTCCTGCGTTTGGAGGGGGAAGACAGATTTAAAAGCCCCAAACTGTCTTCATAGGGAGGAAGATTACAAGGATCATACCACGGCAAATCGTGAAGGGGCCCACTTTTTGCATTTTAAATTTTCTACTAGTACATTTGTTCCTTCAATTCTTTTTGCCATAACTGAATAATTGCCTTTCACAAAATGCCTACTGACTGAGTATTTTCCTTTACAAAATGTCTAAAGGAAAAAAGAATTAATCAATAAATCGAAAAAATGGAAAGGGAAATATGTCCATGGTAAAAATGGAATGGACAAAACCAGTCAAGTGCGAGTCGGACTGGCACACGAAGGGTTCCGTACCATCGTACAAGATATACATCGTACAAGATATACAACGTATACCTTAGGGTACGGAACCCTAAAAACGTTCCATGCAGAAAAGGTCCAATAAAAAAAATGGAATGGAAATTGCAGAATGGAAAAAACCTTTTACAATCCATGAACTCATATGAACTATACTGCCTCCGAACTTCTGTACGTTGTGCTCACAGCAATCAGTCGCAGTTTCTAAGAACCACTTCCTCCTCCTGACACCCACCCATTTGATCCATGCGAAGGGCACCAAAACCGCCTCTATAAAATCTACATACTTACACAGCGATGTTAAGCCGTTACAATGCACAATTCGGTAAAAATACGCGAAATTTATTTTTCGGCTTAGGCATGTTTCTTGACAAGCTTTCAAGTGATAGTACTTCGCTGATTTGATTGTTCTAGCTAAGCATCCGAGGAATTTCTATGTGGAAATGCCCTCAACGAAATGCTGCAGCAATAAAGCGAGTAGCACCATCACTACATATTCGTGCCTATACCGAATTTCTCCAAAAGTCTAAATGATATTACAAGACCAAAAATGTTTCATTTAAACAGACCTTTGAGATTTATCCTTTAAGAGAAACTGATTCGTAAAATTATTTCAAAACCAATGTTTGTGTGGCTGTTGGGTATTTCATTACAATAAACTTAAATGAAATAACTGTAAAAAATACTATTTTCATATAACATATTTTTTGAAGTGAAACTACTTAGGCGGCGATTCGATAATTGGACGAGAAATGAGAGTGAAATTTCAAGAGAGAAAGATATGACGTAGAGAGAAGGAGAAGGAGAGCTTTGTATATCTAATACACAGTTTAGGCTATCTGTGTCTCCCTTTTGTGCGGTCCCTCGTTTTTACGCTAAGTCTAAGGTAGGTGATGCAATTTCCGACCCTCGGTGGATGACGATATTGTAGAGTTCACGATTGAGCAGAGAGGGCCACGTGGACACTCAATACAAGGTGATAAAATTAAATAGAGAATGACGCGCATGCGCGCGATATAGACGTAGAACTCCGTCGTCACGGGAGAGGACCAAAAGAGAGTGTCGCGCATGCGCACGTTGAAGATGTACGCGTCAGATGCTATTCATGAACAGTACAGGAGGTACCACGCGTTGTGTAATTAATATTTATCATTGTGTTTTGTGATTATTTACGTTTTTTACGTTTTTATTCAAATTTTGTATTGTTGTATTTCTTTCGAGATGCTCTCTCTCTCGCTCTGTCTTTCACACTAAATCTTTTGTATCCTTTATTTTTTAAGAAGTCACACTTCTATCACGTGTACGGTGCTCTAAGCGTAATTTTTTTTTTAAATTTCTATTATATTATTTATCATTGCTCATTTATTTTCATCCGTTGAGAATTAAGTTGTCGGAATTTCACTTTAAATTTTTAATTTATGACGACGACGTTAAAAAATTCAAGATTCAAGACATTTATTGAGACAGACATATACACGGTGGCGCACAAAGCCTACTTGCTTAGACATACTAGACGCCGACTAGAATAATGCCAAGGATTAAGATAACAAAAATACCAGCTAATGGCTTTTTATTCAAAGGACACCCTTTGACTTTTTCCGATGAAGTTAAGTATTTAGACGTATTTAAGTGAGTGAGTGATAATAGATAGATAGAGATAGAGTCCATAAATCGAATCGAATCAGTGCAAGCAAATTCCTTATTTTTATTGATGTTTGAGCTAATGATCTAATATAATTCATATTATTTCTATCATTTATTAATTAACTTAATGTGTTCAAACATTTTCAAAACAAGTACCTAATAATTTTAATAATTTCTTAAGAAAAAAACGACATCACAAAGAATTGACTGGCTGTTTGTCAAATTAGAGAAGGAAATTGATTGATGGGTCAAATATAAAAATGGTAAATTCAAAAACGAATCGACGCGCACATGATGCTGCATCAGCATCGCCAAAAGTTCAAAAACACTTTTACCGTGCATCATATGGTGTATGAATAATTTAATTAAGTGCGGTGTTTTGACGCATCTGTCACGGTTGCCATGTGATGTGTAGTCGTACGCAGTTATGGTAGCCATGTAGTGTGCCTCTGGACTCGATGTCTCTTATTCGTCTTCTGATGGTCCAACGATGGTCTTTTAGCGTAGCTCGTGGCTATGCATAGCGAAGAGAGGAGCCTGCCTCAAGGCAGAACTCCTGTGGGAGAGTTAGCTTAGTACCTCAGCGACTGCAGACACTAATAAGGTTCAAAGGTGCCGCAACGAATGCAGACACCAAGTGAATAAAGCGAAGCTCAGTGTAACAATCCCTGTTTATTGAAATTAACTTACCCTATTTATATAATACAAAATTGCTTGGCAGGGCCAAACACTTAAAGACGACCACACTCCTACAATTTTAGCACTTTCTTCACTCTTACTTTCCGTAAGTGATTACCCGAACGCAGAGAAGGTGTCGGGTTGCAAGAATTGCGACCATTTCTTGACCCAATTGCATGGCGCAGATTGATCTCACGCAGCGCATTGCATGGCGCTTGTGCGGTAGTTGCTTCACGTGCTATTTGTTTGCTTAGCATTTATGCGGGTAGAACCAATGAGTACGGTTACTCAATTAGCCAGTGGATGCATATTGTACCCTTGTGAAACACACATATGCTTCGCATTAACGGAGTGAGTAATCACCGGCCGTACGTAGGGTTGGCCGTGGTGATAAACATTTAACTCTGTGTGCAGTCGAAGCACTTTCGTGGAGTCTAGTTCATGTTGGTTGCTCAGGGTTTACAGTAAATGGTTACTACAACATGGATGCATCTGATGCGTCAAAGCAGAGCAACGATCGCATCATGATTGTCGATGATACAGTGTTATTTTACTAGTGACAGGGCCGGCAGAAATAACAATGGAGCTATAGAGCTGTGTCCCGGAAACTGGCACAAAGAAGTTCTGTGTAATGACGTTGAAAAAGTGCAAAACAAGGCATCAGCATCGGCTGTGTAGCACTGCGCTTCACCGTGATGATGCGGTCGTGATAAGTAATGATGCAAGGAAATTTGACGTTTTTGAATTTACCCAATATTAACAAAAATTGAGGATACAAAGTATATCTACACGAATACAAAAAAAAACAGCATCTTATATCAAAGTGCAGGGGTTGACGATATTCTTATTTAGTATTACAAAGGGGTTCAAAAATCAGCCAAAATGTGCTTATGTAATACTTGAACGGCCCGGTCTCTTATTCAATCACCTACCTACATGCGAATGGCATTTTTAGAAATTTTGAAATGTGCGCAAAACTATAACCAATTTTACTAAATTAAATGTTTGTATTAATTACATTTATTTTATATAATAGCTTGTTGTGATGTAGTATTTGTGTATGTTGAGTTTTCGTCCCACATCGCAACAAGATTTTATATAAAGTAATTAAAATTGATACAAACATTTAATTCAGTAAAATTGGTTATAGTTTTGTGCACATTTTAGAATTTCTAAAAATGCCATACGTAACTAGGTAATTGAATAGGTTATTATTAATTTATTTTTTACCTTTTAGTAAATTTTACTTAAATAAAAGATTGGTTATAAAATAGTATTTTTTACAGTTATTTTATTATTTATGTTTTAGTCTTTATCTGCTGGTTGCAGCATCAGGTCAAGGTCACTATGTTATTGTATTGTCATAGGGTTGGTATATGCGTTCTAAGTGTCAACCTATTCTGATAACGGGAACTGGTTCCAAATTGACTTACATATATAGCTAATCGCATTCTACTCCTTGAACCCGTTCATTTGATACCCACATCAAGGGGCCTGTGAAGGAAAAGATAAGTAATTCGCCATATTGGATTTAAAATGGTAAATTGAATATACGATATTGTATAGTCATCGGACGGGAACTAGTTCAATATTGACTTGCGAGATTTGTAGTAAACAGATAAACAACCAAGCAAGTTCAATAAATACTTCTAAAAATTATATGCATGTAAGTCTATTAAGTCAATAAGCTCCCTAATAAGCAAGCATGAAGTTTATATTTAAATTCCCTGTCCATAAATTATATACGCCACGGTCCAGGCTTATTATCTATTCCACTTGAATTGAAGCAAATGGCAGTTTTTGATCAAGAACCGATTGCACGGTACGGTTTCAGATGATATCTAAAGTTAAATTTGTTGCTATAGTTTTACATCGCCCAACCTTTGCATGTTTTTAGTCGGAGCACCGAACGAAAGGGTGAAATAACAAGGCGAAGAAAATAAGAAGGTCGAACGAATTTTATGGTTCATATTTACGCTTGATTGGCAAATTGGGATAATATATCATACAGGTCTGAAACAGAAGTATGCCTGGTTCTCTGGGGAGGTCGGAAAGGTCAGCCATTAGACCTCATTGAGAGATAGTCCCTATAACATTACCTTAAGCAGTAATATATTACCTCTTTAATGATGGCGCAGTTTCAATTTCCCCTCTACGTTTTTATTATCTGTGAAATAAAACGTACCTCGGCACTCGAAAGGTTTTTGTGATGGAGCCTTAAAACATATTATCGAGTTGACCTATATTTTTTGAACTGGAAAATTTGTTCGGACCTTCAAGAAGTTCCAATGAAGACACTCCTTTTACCAAATATGCATTAGGAGATTTGAGAACCCTTTAAATTTCGGCTCTTTTGATCTGCAATCTGGGGAACACTTATCGTTAGTATTGCATGATAAAATTCTTCGCCTTTGTTTTAAAAGCAAATCAACCGAACTGGTTTTAGTATACATAATTAAATTTTCTGTTTCTGTTTTTTTTTCTGCGTCAAATTATGAGTTAAGTCATTTGACTCTTCTCTCAGTGGTTATTTTTATTTAGGGATTTTGATAGTCACTTGGAAATTTTTGCGTGTGTCTACATAATCTAGTGCTGTGGCTGCAACTACGTGCTTTAATTAAATTGCTGCACATTTGTGTGATGCACTACATGTTTTCCTTAGAAAAGTTTACATTTAAATAGAATTTAAGTTATCTTACGTGCTTGCCATGCAAATTGGTGGACACTCCAGAGTGTACGAATAATATTGCTTTCGGACTTAATTGGATTGCATATGATCTGTGAGATTTGACTTTTATTAAAAAATATAATATATAATACATTGTTGTTGTTCCTTCGCTCACTATAATTGTTTGTGATGTGTAAACATCTTTACCGGGTGAGATTTTTGCGGCTAGAGTAAATAGCGATTTTTTAAATTGATTTCCCATGAAACGCTTTGACATGGAATACCTACGCAACTCAGTTGATAATTTCCCTCCATGCGCTGTAACTATACTCAAAGATTATCCATTACAAGATGTGACACTCGTGACGTATTTCCTTATCTAAATTTGATCTTGGTACCGTTAACTAAACGACCTTATTGATTTTGCAAGAGTAGATAGTAATAAGGAAGTCATTTGCAAGAAAGGGATAAAAATTTGAGAGGAATTGGAACGAAAATTGAAACACTTCTACAAGCTGCCGCTATTTTTTTTACATTATCGAGGGGGCAAATTACTATATATTTTTAAAAAATGTACCAATCTTTCTTTACCTTCCGGTATGCAAAAAGACTTTAATTCTGGGCAATTGCCTTTTTCATATCCAAACTACACACTATGTGATGTTTACCATATTTGTTAACCCAAACTAAGATTTTTGTACAAAATTCAGGTTTTTTTTTTGAGAAATTAAATTGCAAAACTTTTCCAATAAATTTCTCGTTGTATATAATTCTTTGCTGTCTTATTTGAAGGGAAATTTTGTTTAGCTCCTTTTTTGGGAATTGCATATGGGTTAGAGTTTTAAGCTGGTATAGAGTTGGTATAGAGATTGTCACAGCTTGTTATGAATAATCTTTGGGTATACCAGCCGTCTCTCACTTAAAACTTATGCCCTAAACCAAATGAGAAAATTGAACGTTGCCAAATAAGTTCATGATTTTTCACTGATGAGGAATTATCAGGAAATTTTTGAAGAGAGAATAGCGTTCATTTTTGTAGTAATATACAAGATTTCTTGTCGCGGTATGTCATGTTTTCAAACATGAAAAGGAATATGAATATAAATAGTACGTGCATGAAGCTACGTCAAAGTAGAATTTTCTATAAAATTAATTAAAGATCTGTCATTTGTTTAATTTTAAAGGTAAACATATGCAGTTTTCGCGGTTTACTCTCGAAATAACACTTAAAAAGGTATGCGATACAGAAATAAATCCGTAAATTTATTTCGAAAAATGTAGAGCTCTAAATACACAGCCACACAAAAAAAAAAGTGGGGATTACGTTTGATGCCATACGTCATATCCTTAGTATTTTGGCCTGCTGAGCACGAATCTCCGACCAGAATTGAGCCGTGACGTCCAGATTTTTTCTAACCTCAAAATATGGGTTAAAAACTGAGAAAATCGTGGAAAATACGCTCGTAAAATTCGGAAATAATTTATTTTTAACATTTAAACCTATATTCATATGAATTGAGATCTGCTGAGCACGAATCCGTCACCAGAATTGAGCCATCACGTTCTGATTTTTTTCTTAAATTTTTTTTTATTAATTTTTAGAAAAAAATCAGAACGTGATGGCTCAATTCTGGTGACGGATTCGTGCTCAGCAGGTCTAAATTCATATGAATATAGGTTTAAATGTTAAAGATAAATTTTTTCCGAATTTTACTCCACGATTTTCTCTGTTTTTAACCCACTTTTTGAAGGTCAGAAAAAAATCTGGACGTCACGGCTCAATTCTGGTCGCGGATTCGTGATCAGCAGGCCAAATTACTACGGATATGACATATGGCATCAAAAGTAATCCCCACTTTTTTTTTTGTGTGGCTGTGATATTGAATAATTTACAGAAATGACAAATTTGAATTTTTAGGCCAAAAACTTTAGTTTAAAATGTGATTTGAAAGCTTTATAATAGCACTTTGAAAATCATGAAACCTGAACTTTAAGATGGTATAAGTGGTTTTAGTTAAAAAATTGAATTAATAATAAAATTGAACCAAAACCCAAAACCAAAACAAATAGCCTTTCATTACGTTTATAAACAATTTATCAAGCTAACCTAACAAGCATGCACTTATACTAAGACCATAACAAAGTATATGCAGCGTCATTTTTTTCTTTTTTAATATTAGTGTAAGTTGTATCAAAACGAAAAAATACAATTTGCGTAAAATGACGCAATATCCATTTTTATAAATGAGTTCCTGCTTAAAATGTTTGCGTGATGTACTTTATGTTGGATCGAAAATTATCACATTTGAATGTTAGAGAGAGATAGAACACGAGAGAACAGCTGCTCGGTAAGTTTAGTCAAAGTTAACCTGATATAAAGTTACGAAGCAGAAGAGATTTCCGATTGTTTTCCATTAAGCACTTAAAGGAAGAAAAGGAAAGAGATAATATTTAATAAAAAACAAACAAAAAATTCTCTCAAAAAGTTCTAATTGTACTATAAATCAAAAAAGCCCCCTGAAAATTGTATAAGATTGCAGGCGAAGGAACTGCTTACAAATATGCAAAATACAAGATCTCCGAAAAATTAATTTAACTCTTCTCCCACCATCGGAAGATGCAGCTAACCAATAATGATATGATTCCACATTTTGTGATTCTAGGTCCAGTCCCCAGTTAATTTCAGCAGATGATTTTTTGTGGATGTGAAACTGGCTGAAATAATAAGTGTGGTTGCAGGAAAGACGGCTTATTTTGTACCGTAGTTTAGTTTTGTTTAGTTTGAAAGGGGGCGTTCAGGCTAATAAAGCCTTCCGTTCACCGCGACCGCTAGGATCTATTGTGAATTCCCATCAATATTTTATCCCAAATTTAGCCTCTTATAGAGGCCTAGAATTTTATTGGGAGTCGTTTTCGAAACCTGTTCAGGTGTTGGAAAGGCATCCTCTAATTGTGTTAGTCGGAGCCTTGCTAGGGCTGTACAGTGACAAAGGATGTGCACCGCTGTCTCTGGGGCTTCCGCACAGTAGCGACAGGTGTCAGAGTCAGCTTTCCTAATCTTTTTAAGGTGGTACCTTAAGGAACAATGTCCAGTGAAGAGCCCAGTAATTATTCTGAGCTCCTGTTTGCTTAAGTGGAGGAGTCTCGACCTTTTCATACGGTGCACCCATGAAGGTCTTCGATTGCCGGCATCCTGGGGTATTATTCCAGTACCGGAGTCGGCTCCTCTTCTCCCAGCTTTCTATGGCCCCCTTCAGGTGGCATTTAGACACGCCACAGAAGGGTTCCGGACCAGTAAGAGCAGATTCCGCCCCTTGTTTTGCCAAACCATCGGCTATTTCATTGCCTGTATAGCCTTTATGGCCTGGGACCCACATAAGAGTAACCCTGTTGTGGGTTGCTAAGAGCTTCAGGGATTCCAGGCATTCCCAAACCAGCTTTGAGTCTACACTGAAGGACTTGAGCGCTTTTAGTGCAGCTTGACTATCTGTTAATATAGAGATAGTAGAACCATTGATGGTTCTGTTGATGCAGGTATTGACGCATTCTAGTATGGCCAATATTTCAGCTTGAAATATGGTAGGGGTTTTACCTAGTGCCTTTGAAATGCGGCACCTTGGGCCATACACGCCAATTCCTACCCCTTTATCTGTTTTTGACCCGTATTTTTTTGTTGTGTTGTGTTGTACCGTAGCATGCTCAACTTGTTCCAGAACTGATTGTTTTAACACCCAAGTTTTTTTTTAAAATGAAGAAGACATCGACCAGTTGGAATTAGTATATTTTATGCAAAGATTTAGCACTACTGATTAAATCAATGCATAAAGCACATGCAGACGGCCATATCATGTTAGTCATTTTGAATTTATTTTTGCTTAATATCATATTCTTGTTCAGCGACCTCAAATATTCCTATAGTATCAATTTCAGTGAAATTGTCTCGAAATTCATTGAGTTATTTAAAATTTGCCTAAAAAAATTGTTTTACATTGTAAGTCATTTCTAAGCAATATCAAAAGGTTTTAGGAAAATCCATTCCATCCTCCAGCTTTTCGAAATAATGCATAATTTTAAGCTATCTTTACTCCACTATAAAGACGCTGGCCCATTGCGGCACAAGAATATATGTCAAACATGTTACAAACTAAATATTGAATTCCTTGACTATACTTGTTTATGGACCCCTTAACTTGAATCTTTTCATGGAATTTTAAAAAATTACAAAATGGTTTGATTGAACCTTTCTTAAAATTCTTATGTGATGGTACATTAAAAACTTGTATCGAAATCACATCTTTGAAAACAATAAAAGAAGTAAAAAATTAGTAAAGTGTGTATTGCTATTGTTTCGCGTACAATTAATTTTAAATTTTTATGTGTAATATTTTTCCGTTTGAATGTTGGAAATTAGTTAACATTAATATCTGTAAAATGTTTCTCCCTCATAAAAAAATGCAATCATACAGCTGCCATCCGAGAAACTTACAAATTATTTGGCCAAGTAGCAATATATTTAGTCAAAATGGAAGAAGTTATTCCTGCTTTATAAAATGATAAATTCGCTCAGGAGGGACAGAAAGGGGTAAGAAGGTTAAGAGTTGCAACGCAAACTTGTCACTGCCCTGTAGCTGGAGGTCATCAAACTGAAAACTAATTAAGTAGTCTTAATTCATTATCAGGTAATGTATACCGCACTTATAGCACTTTGTACTTGGTACGAATTTTCTCTTTAAAGTGGAACGTATTAAATTTTATGATAGTATTTTGTTCACGATGAATTGAAACTATTTTTTAATGCCTATTCCATAATCAATAGCCTCGCTGATATATTTCATATTGAATGTGGTATGGGTTTATTGAACTACACGAACGGTTAGTAATCTAATAAATCCTCCTGCAATCATTCAGAACACCTTTAATTATTACACAATTTAGAGCTCTATCCTAGCAATTTACGTTGAACTGCATTAGACCAATATGCATCTCACAGATATGATTAAATGGTCTCATTGTGTGTCCATGGAGTTTACAGGCTGGCATAATAGCGTTAAACGGATTACGGCAGGGCATTAAATGGTAAATAGGCGCTTCTGAATACATCGAATTTATTTTATTACCATATTCCACATGACTTAATTTCTTTGGATTCCTTTGGCACTGAATTTGTTTCCATTGTAACGTTCTTCACCATTTGGTAGATTTGCATAGGAATAAAGAAATATGGATGTGCGTTAGGAGCTATTACACGTAAGGACGTTTACGGGTGGGGATTTCGATTCTTCTGACTTTTGCTGATAAGAAACGAGGGGAAGTAAAAAATAATCTTGTGTAGTATTTTCTATTCTAAGCAAACTATTACTAATGTCTTATATACAAATATAGTAAATTAGAGGTAGTTGGTCTGCTAAGTTGATGTAAGATGTTCATTACACTCAAGTCGATGAAATCATCAACCCAATCAGGTACGTGCGACCCCTCCACAAAATGTGTTCAAAGTTGCTATGTGCCATTTAAAAAGCGATTATATGTACTCGTACATATAAAGAGACAAAACTTAAAACTCCTTTAAAAATGCACTAAAACTGATGTCATGTTTTTTGAAAAAAAAAACCCAAAATTCTCGAGGTCGCTTCGCTCGCACTAATATTGCTTACTACAATCGAGCCGGTACTGGCAAAATGAGTGTTTTGAGAATATGGATATTCTTAGGTTTTTATTGAAACGCCTCCTAAACATATTTTCTGCGTACGTACCTGACACCCACTGGTATTATTTTAAAACAAGAAGGACACCAACATACCATTAGGCTGCGCTTAACAGCCGCAAGGGAGTAGGTAATTTGGTTCACAAACATCGTGGATATTTGGTTTGGCATTTGTACCTACACATCATTTAAATTGGTTGTACCTGAAAGTTGCTTTCCTGTTCTGCTTGCCAAGAATTTTTGGCCCACTGATACAACACAACCTCAAGGAGTTTGTTAGGAGACAATCATTGGGGTTTTGGAACTTAATAATCCAGTGAAGGACTAATTTCTAAATTTATGTATTTATTTGCAATGAGCCCTTATAGGGAAATTAAAAATCTTCAATTACATAAAAGTCAGAAATAATATAAAAATAAAGTTAATTTAAAAAACCAAAAACCCCACTGACTGTAAAAAGGAACTAAAAAGATGTAAGCAAGGCACATTTATATTTAAATCCATAAATAAATCAGTGCTATTAAAATTGAACTAACTGGTCTATATTTGTAATAAACTGAAAAAGTATAACTAATTAGCAGTCGGAGGATACGCATATATTTGTTAGTCTGTGTAGGTAGCCTCAGATTGCAAATTAGTTATACTCTGTCAGTTTATTAGAAATATTGACCAGTTAGATCTATGTTTTCTCATAATGTACGGATTATTTTTGAACATAAGAACTGAACTTAACGTGCAAACCACAATTATTAAGTTTATGCTTATTACAGTTACGGCCGCTAGAGTAATTCACTGAAATCTGTCGAAAATCTCAAAATTCCGATTTATTTCTAAACCCTTGACTTTTGGATAGCCATCCCTATGTCACGTCCAGGGGATGGTAGCCCCATAACTTAGATTAGTTTTTTTGCCGCTGTCTCAACGACACCCTGTTGAAGGTACATATGCCGTAATTTTTTTTAACAAACGCGTCTTCTAGTAACCATTCATTTAACAAGCGAAATAAGCAAAGTTTCCCACAAATTCACAGCAAAAGTTTTAAAGTTGCAAGGCACTAAACAAATTGTGTTCAAGTTTTTCTCGTCGACCTTCCACCACAGATCCTTTATAAATCAGTTCCAAACAATTTAGCAGGACTTTGTCCAATAAACATGTCTAAGAGAAAATTTAATTTTTCCATTTCGCTTGGAAACACAGGCTGCTACCTTAAGAAAAAGTTTTGATAAACACACGAACTACTCAAACCCGAATAAGTGAATAAATTGTAACATAAGTGTTACTGGAAACTTTGACAATATAATTCCGCAGATTTGAGCAAAATAAAATTGGCTTTTGGGATTTGCGTTTTCATATCTGAATATTTAACACAAACGCTCCCTTACGAAAAGAGAGATTTAACTTTCTAATTTATCTCCCCACTAGTTTTTGATTTAGGTTGGAGCTCAATAAAATCTTTTTGGCAAGCGTGAGGTGATTTACGCCCCACAAATGTTTTTCAACTCAAAATTATGTATTCTGTTGCCGGGAAACATGTTAAAGATTTTTAATATATCCTTATAAAATTACAGATCTTATGTACATATGTATAACAACGATGACGAAAGTTGTTCACACCTTTTAAATTCACGTTAAATGAAAGCTAAATTAAATTTTTTTTTTATAGTTATTGACAAATCTGGACTTTGGACTTGGGGAGTAGCGTAGGAAAAAAATCACATACACCAAATGTATTTTAGGTTTGATCCTCAAGCCTTAAGGTTAAAGTTATTATCGGTTTTTGTTTCCCTTGTAAAATCACGCTTTCGTTAGTTAGCTGATTTATACTCAAAGCCGTCGATATGACTGTATATTGTAAACTTATACCATCTTATACGTTAAAATAAGTCGCTTCTTAGAATTTAATATGCTGTCTGTTCACTTTTCTCTGGACACCACACTGAGAGAATTAAGCATTGTCAATTCAAACAATATGCGTTGTTGATATAAAATTTAAGAAAATTCAACATAAAATATTCATTTGAAATATATTGTGGTTAACCGGGCACGCCTATGTTGAAGCAGGTATTTTAAAGATTTTCCAGGGTGCTGTGGCGATAGCCTTAGCATTACAATAGAAGAAAATTATATATGTATATTGTTACAAAAATGGCTTTTAGGACATTGAAAAGTTTAGATTGGTCCGCGAAAAGAGAGCCTGGCATGCCCTTAAATATTCCCCATTTCCAAAAATCATTTCAATTGTTTTTATAAGTTTATAAGAAGCGGACTGAAGTGTTCACGAAAAAAGCGACTGAAGGGCAGCAGAAGGTGGTTATAATTTCCTGGATCAAATCTTACCTCGATAATTGTCATTACACGGTTCGCTTTCACTTTGACTTAGCGATTTCTAACCCCTTGGTCCGTTAATCTTTAATCTGTCCATAAATTATGTTGAGCTGATAATTATTTAAATTGACATTAATTTAAATTGATGATATGAAAATGTTCAAGTAACCCAACAAATTCAATAAAGTACGTACCTCAATGAAATTCAATTCAAATAGGTGCACGCCGCAAACCACCTAAAAGAAAAGCTGAACAGAAAATTACAAAATTGAAAAATCTTCCTGGATAAATCAATTAATTATCGCAGAATACAAAATTCTTAAATATTGCTTACAAAATAAAGCCGCCCGTCGTCGCCATCAACTAAAATTCTATGAATTTCCCTCCTCGTTTTGCTATTTTTACCAGCGCTCATTTCTAGCCGAACACTTGGCTAGCGGAAATGTTGCATTGGATCGGCATTTTAACAGTGGCTGGGCATCTGTATAACTTATCTGTGATAAAATGTAAAATAAATTATCACTTCAAGTTTAATTTTTAATATTGGCATTAAAATAAGTATAATTCAATAAGCAGAAGGCACACAGATCTGGATCCATGTGAGATAGCAACATAATCAGTCCAGTAGTTTATATGTCAATGATCTGATCGTTTTTGATACTAAAGCATTACTGAAGCATTTGCAAATCAAATATATTTATTGTGGGCGCGAAATAAATTAGAAATATGTTATTTTTGACCGGTGCTTTTCTCAATTTGACCCATTTATTTATATGAGTGTACATAGGTAGTGAGATACAAATACAGTGAGCGTATTTCATTAGTCGTTTCATTTTTTACTCGTATTTTTGTAGGGGCAATGCAAATCCAGCCATCAAATCATATCTTGAAGAAAAGGTAGCACAGGTATACAAACACCCTCAAATAAAAGGATGCGATTTATTGGAAATGACTAAAATTCTATTATATTTAAAGGCGAAATTCATCAAGTCCACTTCAATCGTCTTATGTTTCTTCTGCAGGCATTGGACATTACAGCAATTAAATTTGGGGGTTAAATTCCCTAGATTTTTTTTTATTTAAATGTACCGCGAAAATGGGAAAAGCGACGCGAAGTCATTAAATGAAAAGGGAAGAATTCAGATCAACACTTTTAAAAAGTATGGGTCTTAAAAATGCTTCAGAATATATCAAACGAATAATGTGTAAAATAATTGAGGAAATATTGCATGATGTATGCATAACCCCCGACCCCTGCCCGTACAAAGTAGTATTTTATGAAAAACAGTACAGTTTGGTAAAAATATATTTACAGTTCCTTACGCTTCATTTCATGCTTTTAAGCAGTTATAAACACAACAAAGCAGTCAGTAAAATCCTCTGGAACCGACCTACAAATCGAGATATCACGGCGGAAATCGGACCGCCCCTTCGCCTTACTTTGAGGTTGTCTTGTGGTGCAGCTGTGGCATTTGACTGTGCATAGATAAAAATTTAACCATTTTGGTTGCTGCTCCTGCATTTAATCCAAAATATCTCTTTGCCTCAACTGAGTCAATTCTGGCTTATAACTCAATGGAATGGCTTAGAAATTTTATTTCTTATCTGTGCTAACCTCTTTTGCTGTGCAATGGATCCGCTATTCACGTTTCTTGGAAAATATATCACCACTTTGATTTCCAAGTTTTCGCCTTTCTCAGCTTGGTCTCCCACTTTGAGATTTATCTTTCATAGCCGGTTTACACGAAGCGAGTTGGCGGGCAAGGCAAGTCAGGAAGTAACTTGTTCCAACTCCAAGCTCGATGCCCAGGCAGGTCAACCCAGACAGAGCAGCGTGTTCCCTCTGAGGAGACCTTCAGCGCAGGCCAATTAAAAGCATTGCTCCAGTCTTAGGTCGCCAAATGCTGGCACACTTCGGAGCACCCATCAAAACGCCGATGGGTGTGTCAAATGTGGCCTACCTCAAGGGTCTTAATGTGGAAGGGTTTTTTTTTTTTAAAGGAGGGATTAACACAATAAATCATATAGGTCGCGTTGCTTTTGAAAGACACTTCGGGTGCCTGAACCCGCTTATTAATTAATTAATAATAATACGTGCAATGTGGGCACACTTTTTTGCATGATTTTTGTAGGCTAGTAAGTGAAGCATAAGAGCATAAGAGATGATAGTAAAGCGTTCTGGTCATATATCAAGTGTAAAAGAAATACAACTACTTTTCCCGAGTATTTTTATTTTCTCGAATACAATGGTACCAAATCTTTTGACTTTCCTACGAGTTGCTATTTGATTGCGGAATATTCCAGGTCTGTATATGGGTCTGAAACTGATGCCTCCGAATTCTCCAATATTTACTTAAACAATGAGAATTTATTGGATACTGGTAATTAACTAATGCTTTTCTGATGATGAGGTGTTATCTGCGTCTAATCCTAATTTGTATAAATATCTATTATATAAATGCAATCAAACTGCTATTTTCAACAATGTGGGATGATAGTCTCGTAACTTTTTTCGATTAAGTGCGGTACCACGCATATTTGCTTTAAAAAAACAACAAATTCATTAAAGTACGTACCTCAATGAAATTCAATTCAAATAGGTGTACGCAAATCACGTAAAAGAAATCTAAACAACAAAACACAAAATTGAAAAATCTGCCGGGATAAATCAAGGGATACAAAACAGACAGAGGATACAAAATTCTTAAATATTACTTAGAAAATAAACCCGTCCGTCGTCGTCTCCTACTAAAATTCTATGAGATTCCCCCCGAGTTTTTTATTTATACTCGTGCTTATTCCTAGAATCTCTCGGAATCTTGGAACCCCACCCAACGGCTGGTGACGATTGAAACATTAAAATTCCCTCACGCCTCACCTTCGTTTAGGTCGGTCCCTACAAACTCTTCGCTGCTCTCGTGGCCTGATCCTCGAGCAAGTGGCCAAGCACAGAGGCCCCATCTAAGGTTTATATTGTTTAAACATTTTCAACGGTCGATTTCGACCAAATACATGTGCTAAGTAAGTACATGTGCCTAAGTAAGAGGCAATTCGGCAACTTTGCATTTTTCTTGCCTATTCGACGGGGCATCTGTATTACTTATCTGTGGTAAGAGCTAATATACAACAGGGTTTATCTCGATGCCCTAAGGTGGTACTTCCACGAGATCATGTTTGATACACCCTGATACCATTCAGTCCTCGGCACGGCCTCACCTTGACTTGGGTGTTTGGCGGTATGCGCGACTTATTTCAGCTTGAAGCTTATTTGTGCCTAACGAGTCACATTGCCAGGTTTGATTTCGGAGCTTTCCTTCTCCTAGACAGATTGCAAACCAATGCTAATGACGCCGATCTCGCCAAATTATACAAGTCATAATATGAAGCGATCCAAGGCTTACTATCCGTTATGCCCGACATCAGAACCGGCTATCATTATTGAATGCATATACAATATATCCTCCCTGTGCTGCTAATCGTTGAACGGTTCCTCCGTCACTCGGAATCCAATCCTGAAGGCAGTTGCTATGTTACGGTGAATGATATATGGGTTTGCCATATTGAATTTTGTGTGATGTCGATTTATTTTTCGTATTCTTCTTAGCAAACCCTTTTAATTGATACCCATATCATGGGGATGCACGAAAAATATCTAAGTCCGCCATCTTTGGGACTCCGCCATATGGAATTTAGAATGACGTCACTCAGCTAACCATGCATTGTCATCCAAACTAAATGTGTATGCAAAATTTCAGTTCGATCGGTAGGGGATAACTGTTTTAAAACTCAGTTGCAAGATTTGACATAAACAAACTAACATACAAACATTGCAAGTTAAATAAAAGCTTGTAATAAAAGCTAGTAAAAAACGATAGTGTTACAGTAGGGTATTTCCTCTCCTTTGAATTCCCTCTGAAAGTAACGAGTATTACAAATTGCTAGAATAATGAAATTGTCATGCCACTTTACCTAAGTAAAAGCACCGGCTCTATAACTAGTTATAGAGTCTGTGGTAAAAGTGCCCTAATTCAATTGATAATACGGTAACAACTGTATTATCAATTGTACAATGGAGTCAGTCTGCTAAACTACTAAATTAGAGGCAGAAGTTGAGTGAGCACTAGTCAGATTCTTCAGCTGCGCCCTATAATGTGGCACGACTCCCTTGCTCTGTTGGGACTATAAAAATATAAAATGAAATTCGCAGAAAGGGTAAAGGCAAACGGCAGGATCGACAAATGCTATGGAAAAGCGTTCTAAATCATCCGAAATGTTAAAAAGCTCTTTCACAGATGGCTGCGTATCATGAATGCCACTGACAAAAACATAAAGTCGGGTTCTCTCAAGAACAGACACATTACGGAAGCGCTGCTTTGCGGGTAACCCCTTGAAATGCATGTTATCCTGAAGTGAAAGGAGATTGGAGCGTCTTGAAAATATACACACGAGTGCACCTTATTCTCAATGAAATTTGTTCCTGCTTATGTGCAAACATGCTTGCAAAAGTAGTGCATCAAGAATGTTTTTCATTTTAATGCTATTCAAAACTTTCAGAATTTTGTTCTGTAACAACTTTTGGTAATAAAAGCCTTTGTTCAATTATGCTCAGCTTGTTTTGTATTATATTTCTAGGAATGGCTTCCAGCCAAAAGATGGCGATAATCACCGAAAATCTCGGATGCTAATATTTTTGTGAACATTTGCATTTCATGCACTGCAATTGCAAAAAACATTTAGTGTCCCATCCTAATGTAGATTATAGATTCTTTGTATTTCAAATGGGGTTAATTATGTATTTACTGGTAGTGGTGTTTTTAATTCAGTGGATGAAGACCATTCTGGGATTTTATTATTTTTATGATATTCTCAATTCACTCAGAACTTCAGTAGGCATACACCGCGTGGTGGCATTGAGTTCGAGATAGATAGATATAGAGCGGCGAGAATAAATCTAACAAGGTGGTCAGCTAGAGAAGACGGATGTAGAAGTTTGAGATATTCTTGATTGTACCGAAAATCTTGTAACGCGAAACGAAGCGACGGGAATACTTTTGAATTTAGAAAAACTGGAAACGCCGGTAATGGTTGTTGTGTGGAATGTTTTTTTGGAAATACTAAACAAAGTGAATTTTCAAATTCAGGCTTCTACCGTAGATTTGATCACTGTTGGCGAGCTTTACAAAACTCTTTGCGAGTTTTTCGTAGCTGAACGAGAAAATTTTAAGTATTTCGAAGAAAGGGCGATGGAATTAAGCGTGTCAAAGCAGTATATATACAAAAGAGATGGGAAAAAGACAACCGAAAAGGAAAAAAAATTTTGATGAAATAACCGATGAAGAAACGAGAATGCCTGCAAGTGATACTTTCAGGGTTAACACATTTGTCGTCCTCATTGATAGACTCGACCAAAATGAGTGAATTGTCATCAACCCTTATGGCAAAATCCCTTTTCTTGGAAGAAATGTATCCTAGTGATTTAGAGACTTACTGAGTTCAAGAATGCACACATTTTCAATGCCACCTTTCTTCTGAAAGAATTTTGGTAAAACCAGATTTTGGATCATTAAAAAGTCTATCTTCGTTCCTGCGAAAACATACTTTGCCTTTGCCTTCTTCAGCCGTATTGTTACCAGATAATTGAATTGAATATACATATTGTTTTTAAACTGTAAGTAAGCGCAATAAAAATTATTTAATCACGTTTACCGAATGTACATTATTGTGTAAGCAGTATTAACTCATACCTTACCCCGACTTATTAGTAGTACTAGTACATGATTGAGCTTTTGTTAGCCAAAAACTATTTCTTTTGCAATCTTAACTAAATCGTTGGGTTGTAAAAAGAATCTAGAAACTGACACATCGATCCCCTAGTTCACAAACATATTAATTACGGGAAAAAGGTGGTGTGATTAGGACGATAGTGCACAAATCATAAAGTTACAATTTCATTGACAAAAAAATTGCGATTAATATGAATGTGAACTAGGGTATCGAATTGTAGAAGTCGGTAGGGGCGGCAACATTTTAATAGCCTACTGGCGGAAAATGTGTAAATCCGCCACTGCTCAGGAGGCTCTGATACATGTTATATCATCCACAATCAAGATATAAAATACTACATCCCAGCAGGAAATTTACACATGACGGCATCGAGGAAGTCATCAATAAAAGGGCATGTATACTCATTCCAACATCGATGACATTTCTCACGGCGATGTCATTGGAAATTCATGCATGCCTTTCTGCATGACCACGGAATGTATGGGGTCATGTATGCTGATCCTTTTTTGCATGACTATTGAATGCATGAATTCATCGATGTCTTCTTATTGATGAAATCATTGATGGTCATGTCATCAATGATTTCATGCAATGAAGGGGGAACACATTTGTGACGGGCAAAACAAAGGCGAATTTTTTTACACAGGTCTAATTTAACGTTTAAGAATCGGATAGCGGAATATATATTCGACTATATGTTCACACATTTTTATTAAGTTATGCACATTATCTCGGGTTATTATTTATTAATAAAAATGTGTGGACATATTGTCGAATATATACTCTAAATATTCCTCTATTCGATCCCTAAACATTAAATTAAATACCTGTGGTAGCTGGACTCTGAGTAGCTGTGTCGGGCCTCGCCTAATCTAGAAAAGCAGAGATCATCAATTGCGTTCTATTGTTTCTCACTTAACCCTTGATCCCACATACCTGTGCAAAATGTTCGCGAAAATTCCTAGGTAAAACGACACGAAAGAAAAGGTATTACCGCAGGAGACTCTTTAATAATGACCTGCGCACAATCCTTAGCAGTTATGCACACTTCATTGTTTTGCTCAGGACGACCCACCAAACGCGTTGCTTGATTACATAAAACAAACCTTCTCCTTAAAAATGTATGATGTCATCACAAAAATACAAAAAGGAGAAGATTTGGATTACTGAGAAGCATGAAACAACAAAACCGCAATAAAACTTCAGCTCACTTGAGACAAACAAACTCCTATGCCTTCCTGTTAGCATGGCTATGTCCTCAGAATTGGCATACATACCTTAGTCATGCATGAAATCATCGATGTACTAT
This sequence comes from Neoitamus cyanurus, assembly GCA_947538895.1. Lineage (NCBI taxonomy): Eukaryota > Metazoa > Arthropoda > Insecta > Diptera > Asilidae > Neoitamus > Neoitamus cyanurus. The sequence continues at coordinate 4,600,334 of OX384540.1, forward strand.
TTCACGCAATCTCCAATTTCCTGCTGGGATAGTACATACTTATGCATGTATATACATATGGTATACTGTTAAACACAGAATCCTTCCGTTGTCGGGTAAAAGAGAAGATATAAGTCCGTATTCCATGAACACGAAACAAATAATCTTTTGGCGTAGCTAACCGAGCTAGTCAAAATATATTCAATTTGCTCCACGGGCAAAACAAACCCTTTGTTCCGACGTCAGCTCTGACTTAAAACAATAAAACGAAATGCACAAAGATGCGTTACGGGTATTCATTTCTTGTACCTGAGTAAACAACTTGGTGGGTAATATTTTCAGGAGAGGTTCACTATGCTCTAACAAACCTAAATATTTCCTCCCCTCCTTCCTGGTCCGTCGTCCCCGTTCAAAACTTCTAGCGTTCTGATGGGGGTTGTAAAAGTTATTCTAATTTTTTCTGAAAGTAAAGGACTTCAGCTTTTGCTTCAGCCCTATTTCACGCTTCTAGTCAGTGACTTTTTTATATCTAAAAAAAGCAAGCCATGATTTTGGAGACCTCCAAGTTACCCAAAACGAAATAAATGCGCAAAATCAATTGTTGTCCTGATTTCTTAACTTTCTTCGCGCTATAACTTTGAAAGTGTTAACTTCAAGAAAAAAGTTGACACGTAACATGAAACTTGTAGAGAATTTCGAGAACTGAAAAACTGTTTTTAAATTTTTGGTATAGCATGTCCAGAAGATGAGATATTTACGAAAAACGATTTATCTATAATACTATAATCAACATCGTGTAGAAAGCTCAAGGTCTGTGGCTTACATAAACTAAAACTTAAGCTTTTCTAACAGCCCACCCATCCCCCCTCCCTCCGCCCCAAAAATAAATAACTCGCCATCGTTAGCCCTACTGTGGACTGTTGGCAGGCAGAACGCCTTTTTTGTGACAATTTTACTCGACTATAAGCAAGCTATCTTGCCCGGGAAATCTATGCGTTGAACCCTTTTGGGGACAGGGAGATTCCAGGTAGGATGATGAAAGTACCATAAAATTGTAGCAGGCATGTTCATCACTGAAGGAAGGTTTGTCAATTTCCCAAAAATCCCATCTCAACCGTTTTCGAGTTACAGGATCATAAATAAATTCGGGATGTACATTATAATATTATTATTATCTTTTGATCTAATTACTGCAGCTACATCAAACTCATGCCAAACAACTTACCATATTAATGGGCTTTCCAAAAATGCCACCAATGTTGATCTCCCCAACCACTGACTCAAATGTCTCCCAAAATCAATTACAAATATTACAGTTAGTACATCACAAATGTTTAATTTGAATTTATATTTTTGCAATCTAAAAAATCGAGAACAGTCTCAAGTTCTCAGCATTACGAGTATTGAGTACGACCCAATATTATCAGTTATAAGCTATTAAACTTATTGACGCGTGCACATCAATTACGTGTTGCGACCCAGCGGAAAAGTCCGACATTAATTACACTTTTGATTCACTCTTTCATTGATTACATCTGCATCGCTTTCTGGCTATCATAGATCAATGTTTCAGTGGTCCCGGGTACGAATCCCACATGTATGAAATTGTTTTTCTGTTTAAAGAGTGATATTATAAGTGTATTAGATAAGAAGTGTCAAATGGAGTAAGGCCGACGTGTCCACACTAGAAGCCAGGCGTCCCGAGTTCGAATCCCGTCGAAAACACCGTGCAAAAACCAACAGTCATTTGACGTATGTAATCGGTGATTTTTCGTTGACTCTGGAATTATCTCTTTTTCATCAGTTTTTCCTTCGATGTTTGGCTAATGGAAAGTACGATATTGCTATATTAGCTGCCTCTTAGGACATGCCAATGTAAAAGTAATCGATGTTGTCAGTTCACATTCTGTCACTAAACACAAACATATATTTAGTAGAAAAAAGCAGAAGTGATTTTCCATGCATCAAAACAACACTAGGTATTGCTTAACCTACATGTTATCTGGTACCAACAGTTTAAGGTGCACCTGCCCGATAAATCTGTGGTCATGCCTTTAAGAATATTTTTGTGGGTGCAGTATTGTCACCATTGGAATCGAAATAATTTTTTGAGCCGATTGGTGTCAATTTTACTGGTCCACCACATCAAGCAAAATTCGAAGGGAAAATTTCCACTATATTAAAATATCCCGAGCACATGGAAAATCGAATTGTGCTTAATATTCCACAAACAAAACCTTTTTTGATTACAGCCGCGAGCTGGGCTTTTATTTGTGCGCGTAAGTGGTCCGAAGTGGCGGCAAATTTGCATTGCCTCTTATGGGCGATTATTGAATTCCCCAGAACAGTGAATTTACTCGGAATCTCTGTAGCAGCGACGAAAAAATAATGTTCAATAAACTTTAATCCAAATGGGCTTAACAGTGTGCAAATATTCATACATTCCTAATAAACTTGCAGATAGTTTTCACCTTTCCGGAAAATAATCTTCGACCTTAGAATAGAGTAGTTATCGACGATTGGCTATGCATCCTGGCTGTCACACGTTCGTCAATGGTCTGCCGGTGTGTTCTCAATTGATTTAAAATTTGTAAGCATTGTAACGTTGTTAACCAATAAATCTGACATTTACGCAACCCCAGCGCAAGTAACACTAATCCGCGCAATGCTTTCCAAATACATAATATTGAATAATATGACAAATAAAGAACTTGCAGATGTGTACTTGTACCTCCGCTATTTATGGGTATCTCTGGCCCGTTAAGAACATATTTATGTAACGCATACCGAAAAGCCTTAAAAGTAATTTTTTGGCACCCGAAATCATTTAAGTACTCAACTCAATGAAATTCAATTCAAATAGGTACAGGCCGCAAATCACCTAGAAGGAAACCTGAATAGCAAAACATAAAATTGAAATATCTGCCTGGATCACATCATACAAAATTCTTAAATATTGCTAACAAAATCAACCCGACCGAAGTCGTCATCAACTAAAATTCTATGAATTTCGTTCCGAGTTTTCATATTTTTACCCACGCTCATTCCTAGAATCTCTCGCTATCATGGAACCCCACCACACAATGGCTGTTGTCGATTGAAACATTGAAATTCCCTCGCACCTCACCTTAGTTTAGGTCGATGCCAACAAACTATTCTCTGCTCTTGTGGCCTGATTTTCAACCAAGCGGTATAGAGAACAGAGGCCTCAGCTAAGATTTTTATTGTTTAAACATTTTCAGCTGCGGCTGTCGACCAAATTTTTCCTATATATGTATATACATGCATAGTGCTAGTCGGTGCTTCAGTAATCTTCTCACTAATGATTATTGAATTCTAAAAATCGGTCAAGCGCGTGTCGGACTCGCACGCGAAGGGTTCCGTACCATCGTACAAGATATAAATAACACTGTACTTTTTTAATACTTTTGTAAAAGAATCAAGAGAGGCGGTATAACATAATCGAACTTTTTTTTTTCTATTTTGCATGGCGACCATTTTGAAATGCGCCATCTTGGTTTTTTATGATTTGTTGTTATAGCGGCAATAAAAATACATACTCTGTGAACATTTCAACTCTCTGCCTATTACGGTTCATGACAGACACAGCCCGCTGACAGACAGACGGACGGAAAGCAGAGGCTTAGTAATCTTCGGCACGGAACCCTAAAAGTTTAGTCCGCCCGAAAAATAATATACATAAGTCAATCGCCTTCATACTGAAACCAGGGTTTTCCCAAGTGGAATTCCTTAATTGCTAGTGCATACACAAAACCCAAATATGACAATTTGTCTTGTTTTCATAGCCACTAAGATGAAATGCGCCACATACGAAGAGATGATTTTTTTTAACAAAATCGACTTCAACTTCGAGGTGCTCTAAAGCCCAAACACAGAAGCGATAACGAAACGGGTTGAAATTTTGCTTCAATTTCTGATTTAATTGAATATTGTAAGGGAATAATCCGAAATATTTATTCAGAATTCTCCTCGCGTTAGTGCGACTAATGTTCACTTGCTGAGATTTGTGGCGAGTTGAGGTTCTCGTGTTTAAGCGCACAATTTCGACAACTTCACAAACAGTGGCAAATTTGCGTGCAAGAAGTGCGGTCGGTGCATTACTTCAACCGAAATATCTTTCAAAATTCACGTACATTGGAAATAAGATTTCAATATTTCCCGACGTTGTTCAAGCTTAAATATGTATATTCATTTCGTACCGCGGAGATCTGTCTGTGTTGAAATAACCAGCAGATGACCCACCCAATACAAACTAGTGATGTGTTTTAATTTTGTGTAATCGCTAAAAATGTTAATCCACCCCTTTGGGATCTGTGCCACTGGTAGCCGCCCGCCCCTAGCCCAGATACAACATCACATTTTGTTTATTTATTTATTTTATTTATTTATTTGTTAAATGTCTATAGAATTTAAATCTTACAGACTAACAGAAAAAATTATATACAAATTAATATTAAGTATTAGTTCTTTACATGTTGATTTTCAAAAAAAGCTAATTTAAATGCATTTCTTGACATAGTAAAATCAACGGAGCTAGAAAATGAATTAAAAGAAGACATACATTTAGAAACAGGTTCATGGCAACCATAATAATTATTAGTCCTATGAGTAGGCATGTACACTGTACAGCAAAGGTCTTGATGGAATTAATCTTTCAGCTCCATATAAATTAAATATCAACAATAGTTCAGGATATTTAATTCTTAAAGACAGAATATCCTTAAGAAGAATCGCACAACTTACTTGCCGTTTCTTTCAATTCATTTTATATGCATTAATAGTAAAGGCACCATATTATAGATGCATATTCACGGATAGAACCCACCAGTGGAAAATAAATGGATATACTTAAGTGTTTGTGGAGATTTAAAATCTTCGGTATTGCGTTTTAAAAATCCTAAAGCTTGAAATGCCTTTGTGACAGAAAATTCTACGTGATCATTAAAAGACATATTAGTATTGAAAATAACCCTAGATCCTTAATTAGGTCTACTTTTGTGAGAGGTTTGCCATATAATTTATATGGAAGAGGGATATGATTTATTTTACGAGAAGAGATCATGGTTTTGCATTTTGATGTGAAAAGGTATAATTTGTTAATACTGCACTACTGATGAAGTCTGTCCAAATCTTCGGATATTATAATTTTGTGGAACAACTTTAGATCTTCGGTAAATAATAGACATTTAACGGAATGAAAACAATCGACAATATCATTAAGGGGTTATATACAAAGTTGGGGCTCGAAAAATCGAAATTTTTTTTTGTGCATATTCTGAAAGTACATACTTTCGAAAATATCTGTGCAAAATTTCATACAGATCGGTTCACTGGTTTTTAAATTACCGCCGTTTGCAGCGCGCTGGTTCTATCCATAGGCACTTGGCGCGCGGCTTTACAAAACTTTAAACGCGATTATCTCGGAATGCGTTTTTTTCAAAAGTACTATTGCGGTGATCATGATATCTGAAAAACTTTTCAACTGATTCTCAAAATTCTTTTTTTCAAATATTCGTATTTAAGATCTCGTGTACTTGTTCGATTCATTTTTCATCCGGAAATTTTTAATTTTTTGCAATGAATTTTTGTTTGAAATTTTTATCAACAAAAAAATTGATTTTTTCTGTCAACGTGGTTTTTTTATTAAAAAAAAATTTTTTTTTGGGAAACCAATACGAACAAGTACACCAGAATACATTTTTCTTGAATAATTTTTTTACTTTTTTGATTTCAGTTGAGCGGTTTGCCTTGGGGATTGATCACCGCAAGCCTCTGCAAAAAAAAGCGCTGCGGGGGAGGGGCCATAACTCCGACAATTTTCAAAATTTTTTCGAAATTCAAATTGTTTTTATTTCTCTGATAGTACTGCTAAAACATTGTGTTTTGCTTTTCCCAATAAAATTCGCATAAAACCCTTTTAAAAAATCACGAACTTAGCTCATTTTTTCGCCCCAACTTTGTATATAACCCCTTAATTCAGATTAATTTTTAGAAAGGATGTTTCCAATTTTAACATACTGGACCCGATCTCTAAGATAAGAAAGTCAAGATTACTTAATTTCTTAATTAAACATGAAATATGAACTCTATCGAATGCTTTAGCAAATAATAAAATAACATAAACAATAAATAACATCTACTTGGCAACCATCCTCCATTGCTCTAATAACATAGTTTGAGAAAAGTGCTAGATTGGTCGAAAATGAACGTCCAGTCCAGCTATGAAGCCGTGTGGTTGAGGACAAATAATATCCTTAACCAAAAACTGAGCTTAGAGTATTCTTCATTATTGACACCCCGCGGTACCTGAGATAACATGAGATTTGGAGCCAGATTTAAAAATTCGAGCAATATACGTTATGATATTTTCCCGTTTGTAGAGATTTATTGAAAATATTCCGAAGAGCCAACCAGCGACTCAGAACAATTTTTCAATAAAGATGGCCAAATTCCATCAGTGTCAGGTTTTGTATTATTCACGATGTCCTTTAATGCTAACAACAATTCACTGTCACAGAAACTTAAATTACCCATGTCCAATATGTTTGCATCAATGGAATAATTGTTGGAGAATTCTATATCCTCAATGTCAGATTCATATACAGAACTCACAGTCACATTATTATTGTCATTATATTCAAGCACTTTTGGGAAAACTAGAACAATATCGTTTATTTTTAAGGTAAGACCAGAAAGCTTTATCATTAGATCTTATATTCGACTCCATTAAAGACATGTATTGCTTGTATAAAAACCTGTGTAAACATTGAAATTCAATTCTTAATTTTTTTAAATCTGCCAAATGTTTCTGCACTTTTTTGAGCCTTGTATATTTTATGGTCCTCGTTTTTATATTTTTCAGTCACAAAATACTCCTGTTAAACCACTTGGGATGGTTGTTAGATATCCTTTTCTTGAGTGGAACAAATCTACTAATACCTTCCTTAATAATTTCAAGAATTTTGCTGTACGATTCCTGCACATCAAGGATCCTTAAAACAGACGAATCAATAGAATAAAAGGAATCATTCAATTTAATGTAATCACATTTACTAAAGTCATATATAAAATTACTAACTTCAGCAGGTTTAGTAGCATATCCATAAAACGGTAATCTCAGTTCAATTGCTTTATGATGATTATCAGAACTAAATAACGGAAAATATGCTTCACACAAATCATTCCTTAAGGGGTTACATAGGTCTTGAAGGAAAGAAAAATCAACTTTTTCAAAAAATTGTATTTTAAAAACCAAAACTCAATTTTATTTGAAATTTTCACATAGAAAAGTTTAGCATCTCAGGAAGTTGTAAAAATATTTCCAGCTAAAAATATTGAAAATTGTCCGACTTTCCTGCAGTTTTCCTCGTCCAGCCTTTTTTGTGCGGTAGGCAAGATTTCTCGAGAACGAATCGACCGATTTTGCTGAAACTTTGCACAGTTTCTTTTTATAGTATTGTTTCGTAATTAACCGAAGGAATTGACAAAAAAAATGAAATTTAAAGTTTAGAAATAAGTTTGAATATATTTTCGTCACACATTTTTTAGCATTTTTCCGATTCTTATCGTTTTTAAAATATTTTTTTCGTATAATACAAGAATGAGTCAACCGATTGAAAATCCCTTTAGTTAGTCACGAAACAATACTATAAAGAGTAACTGTGCAAAGTTTCAGCAAAATCGGTCGATTCGTTCTCGAGTAATCTTGCCTACCGCAAAAAAAAAAAAGGCTGGACGAGGAAAACTGCAGGAAAATCGGACAATTTTCAATATTTTTAGCTGGAAATTTTTTTAAAACTTCTTGAGATGCTAAACTTTTCTATGTGTTAATTTCAAATAAAATAGAGTTTTGATTTTTAAAATACAATTTTTTGAAAAAGTTGGCTTTTTTTTCCTTCAAGACCTATGCAACCCCTTGAATCAATAATAATAAAGACTAAATCTAAAAGTCTGCCCAACATATTATAATTATTATTTACCTGAACTACGTCTAAACCAATTAGTGTATCTACAACAATCTGGTTACATTCGGAAATAACATTTGCTGGCGTTAAAATCATTTTCTCTAACTATCCATGTTATATTAGGAAGATTAAAATCACCGAAATACGAGTAGCATAAATATGGATTTGAATCATGCGTATTAACCAATTCAGATACATTATTTATATGCTCCATATATAAGTCAACTGAAGACGCTGGAGGAATTTAACTTACGCAGCCAACCAGTTTTTCCTGGGAAGAAGACTGCCTCATAATCCGTACCCCAAGCTGGTCAATTTCATCAGAGCCGATCTTAAAAGATAAAATTGTTCACTTACATAGTGAGACTTCACTGCTATAAGCACTCCTCCCCCTCTTTCAAAGTCAGTTGCTAACTGACAGCGGTCTTTTCTATAAACCACATAATCACTTTCTTTGAAAAGCTCATTTGAAAAAATTGAAGAATTCAACCATGTTTCGGTAATAACAATAATGTCATAATCGGTCTCCAAAACTGTGAGTGAGAACTCTCTAGTCTTTGTTCGTAAACCACTTACATTCTTCTAGTAAAAGTTAAACTCATTGCTACATCTTTGGGTACACTGAAATTAAGCATTTAGAACCACAATACCAAGGTCTATACCAAGACCCAGATTTTCAGGGCTGTGTCCAGGTTTTAATTTTCTGTTTAATTTCTATAGACTAATTAAGAAGCCCAAAAATATAAAGCTTTCAGAAAATGCCGCACCTAATCCCGTAATTACCTTCTATATCTTTTATTTGAAAATGTGAAGATCAAAATAGCATACCACATCTAAAAGCGACGAAATATAATAAGTAAATTTCTACATTGATTTGATTATCAGGTTTTTCAGTCAGAGCCCTTGAAAAGCAATTCTACTTTCCCATTAAATTAACACATACTACATATGTGTGTGGCATGTTCTATAGCACTTATATCTTCATCGTAATAATTCCTCTAGTGGGCTGTCTAAATTTCGCTGTGCTTAGTCGGAGCTATGACAATAATTTACTACTCCGCCTTGATTGCAATTTGCTTTTAGAGACTTTCACGCGCTCGGTAATTGCATCTCGAATGTACGTATGGTGATTGCGCGGACCCCCACTTCATGAGCATGGTCGAGTTCAATGAAATTTCTAACTCTTTTCGCGCCATGAACTATTGCCGTGGCGTAGTGCAATTAACATTTCATCTGCCTAAATGGGATTAACCACTCCGAGGACACTGGACAGAAGAACTTTGTTTGCCACTTGATGTTTATTAGTCTCGCACTGAGCAAGATTTGTAGCACACATAATTCCAAATTGCGAAATTCTGGCAGTATTTATTTATCTATAATGTTCGGTCTTAAATTTTTGTGAATATACAGGATGGCCAAAAAGTGATGGTCCATAATGAAAAGATGCGGGAGATACCCATATCCGTTCATAGTTTAAATTTTGAAACCATATTTGCCAACTTCTTGTATAAATAATTTGAGCACGACGAAAATCTGTTTCAGGAGATCCTTCGCTGAAGTAAGCTTTACATGTTTGGCCTCTTGTTAACATATAACTGAAAAAAGGGAGGGAGGTGCCGAATTCGGAAGGGGGTCACTTTTTCCATTCCAAAATTTCCACTAGGACATTTTTTCCAGTCATTATTTTTCCATGGCCTTTTTTTCCATTGTCGTTTTTTTGCCATGGTCAATTTTTTCCACTGGATTCTTTTTTCCATTGTCATTTTTTCGGTAAGGCGTCATTTTTCCATTCTAAATTTTCCATTAGTACATTCTTTCCATCAATTATTTTTTCCATAACTGAATAATTGCCTTTCACAAAATGTCTACTGATTGAATTATTGCCTTTTACAAAAATTTTGGGCAATGGAAATTTTGGGTTATGGAAAAAATGGGATGGAAAATTTGGACATGGAAAAAATAGAATGGAAAAAATGACCCCCAATCGCCGAATTCAACAAATAGTCAGTGTTTTAATTTTTATTATCTATGATATATAAAAAAACATGTTTGTGTGTTTGTTTGTTTGCTACTCAATCTCACCTAAACAGTCGCTTCGATAGACTTCATTTTTGGACACAAGATAGTACATAGTCCAACTTAATAAATAAGCAATTTGTTCTTTTGATAAAGTTCAAGGTTTCAAATGGCGGCTCCAAGATGGCTACCGGTTAGTTATGTTATTAAATTGCTTAAACGTCAAAGGATTGCTCTGAAAATCCGCACTAGGAGGTTTTCGGTGTCGCTAATTTCGAATCTGTCATCAGAATTTCAAAATTCAAAATGGTGAACAGTCCTCAATTTTCATGAAACTTAATATGTAGACATCTTTGCTGGCACAGAAATCAAATCTACTAAAATTCAAGATGGGGGGACAAAATGGCTACCGAAAAAGTCAAACTTCAAGGGATTGCACTGAAAATGCGCACTAGGGGGTTGTCGGGGTTGTTGGTTTCAAACCTGCCATCAAAATCGCCAAATTCAAACTGGCGGATCCAATATGGCTACCGAAACTCCTCCACCTTAAGCAATGTTAATGAAATTGAATAGAAAAAAATTTAAGACAGCGGACCCATATTGACTACCAAAGTTCTTAAACTTCAACGAATTGCCATGAAATTCAAGGATAGGGGGTCTTGTTAATTCAACTTCGAGGAATTTGAATGAAAATGAATACGAACAAAACATCAGGGCCACTGATTTCAAATCAATCAAAATTTCAAAACTCAATATGGCGGGATAACGGTAAACCAAAATTTTAAACTTGAAAGGAATACCACGAAAAATAATTCTTATGGTTTCTTAGGGTGCAGGTCTTAATTTCTATAGCAAAATTAGCTAATTTAAAATGGTAGATCCAATCGATGGATGGATGGCAATCGATCTTTTTTAGTTTAAAGAGTTCTCCGTTTTCGCACCTGCTGTGGTTGTAATTCAATAGATTTGCATTAAATAAAATAAATAGGGGCTTATAAGAATTTTTAAATATGGTATGTGTGAGATATTAAACAAGATAATCAATAATATAATGTTTAATTCACTTCAATATATAATACAATAACTAAGTATAAGTAATAAGCCTAAACCTCAGTCAGCGATCGGCGAATTAGGTCTGGTCAGATGCGAGGCTATCACGAGACTGGCTCTTGTGTAGTCGTATAGAGCAGTGCATCACAGATACATCACAATATATCCCCCCTAATTCGCTGAACGCCATACATTGTTATTACAATTGTTTAATGCATTTGAACAATAAGAAAAATTATATAATAAGAATTATTTTCTTTTTCGCAAATTGTATCTTTTGATATTTTCAACATCTTCACTATTTGGAGTTACACATTCTTCATTGTTTAATTCATTTTCATCGATATTAAGTCTTAACATATTGTCATCATTTTCTTTATTCGGAAACATATAATTTGTTGTCATTTTACTATGCATGTTTACAATTGACTCCGGTAGGTAATTGTTGTTTCTAAGTTTTAGACACGGTTTTAGTTGATTTATGTGTCTTTTGCATACAACATTTTTATCCAAGTCTTTTACTTGATAATATAATTTTCCTAAACTATTGACAATTTGACCTTTTTTCCAAGAAATTTTGCCTGGCACACTATAATCTTTCAGCATAACAAAATCGTTTACCATTAATCTCTTTCTAGTTTTTCCGTTGTAATACTTTATTTGATTTCTTTGCATTTTTTTAATGTTTGTTCTTAGTTTACGGTTTTTATTTGTATTTACATTTTTATGAGCAATTGGATTTATTAAATCAAATCTAGTTCTTAAACTCCTCTTAAGCATTAACTGAGCGGGGGAATAACCTGTAGTGCTATGAATGGAATTTCTATAATTCATGAGAAACGCATGTAAATAGCGAGGTAAATTTTGAATGCTGTTATTATATAGAGCTTTTTTGAGTGCGGATTTTATGATTTTCACACCATTTTCCGCTTGTCCATTTGTTGCTGGGTGGCCTACAGGGGAAGTTATGTGCTGAATTCCATTACTTTTTAAAAAATGTTCGAATTCTTTTGAAACAAAAGAAGTTCCATTGTCAGTGACAATTATACGTGGTAAACCGAACCGGGAGAAAATTGACCTTAACTCTTCTATTGTTCGTCCGCTTGTTATATTGTTATTCATATCAACACATTCAATCCATTTGCTGTGTGCGTCCACCAATATGAGAAAATGCTTTTTAAATATTGGTCCCATATAATCTAAATGAATCCTCTCCCAAGGAGATGAAGGCCAGTCCCACGGTATAAGATTATTTTTTTGAAGGTTACTTCCATAAGTTAAACAATTTTCGCAAGAGTTAGCAATATTTTCCAAACTTTTGTCTAACGCTGGCCACCAAAAGTAGGAACGGGCTAAACCCTTCATTTTGACGATACCTAAATGGGTGCTATGTATCTCTTTTAATACCAGATTTCTTAGGCTTTCAGGAATTAAAATTCTAAAACCCCAGAATATAGCTCCAGATTCCTCGGATAATTCATTTTTTCGATTAAAATATGGTATAAGAGAATCGTCTTTTAATTTGTGTGGCCAGCCTACTTGAATGTATTCCAAAACTTTGGACAGAATTGGGTCCTTACTAGTTTCAGTTTTAACTTGTTCGAAACTGACGGGCAATTGTTCGTGCTCTATGTAATGCACATATACGTCGTTCGCAGTGAGACCTGGAATAGTGGTTTCTGTTTCCTCCAAGCTAGTACTCGATCTTGAAAAATAATCAGCTATATTATTTTTCGATTTGATATGCATCAATTTATAACGATATCCTGACAGGAAAAGAGCGTACCGCTGCAGCCTATTTGCTGTTACGGTGGGAATTCCTTTCTTTTCTCCAAAAATGGAGATGAGAAGTTTATTATCAGAGACCAGAATGAAATGTCGACCAAATAGGTATTGGTGATATTTCTTTACTCCAAAGATAATAGCTAAGGCTTCTCTTTCAAGCTGAGAATATTTCATTTCGGTTTGGGATAACCGCTTTGAAGCAAACGATATTGGCCTTTCAACACCGTTATCGTAAACGTGTAGTAAAACAGCACCTAATCCTACTGGACTCGCATCCACAATTAATTTACAAGGTACTGTTGGGTCGAAATGGGCAAGGACATCTTCGGAAGTTAAAATTCTTTTCACATTATTAAAGGAATTTTGTTGTTTTACTCCCCACTCAAATTTATTTGGTAAAAGTTCATATAGAGGAGCCGCCTCTGTTGACATGTTCGGAATAAATTGCCTGTAAAAATTTACAACGCCCAAGAAAGACTGAAGCTCTGTGATATTTGTTGGAGCTGATGCATTTAAAATTGCTTCAACTTTCTTCGGGTCTTTATGTAAACCGTTTTGATCGATAATGTGGCCTAAATATTGCACTGATTTTTTAAAAAAGGTACATTTGTTTTTTGCGACTCTCAATCCTGCCTCCTTGAGTTTTGAAAGGACTAAACTTAATCTTTTCAAGTGTTCTGCCTTAGTGCCAGCCGTGATCAAAACGTCGTCCATAAAAACAGTGACTCCAGGTATTCCCAATAGGAGAGAATCAATGACTTTTTGAAAAATTGCTGGTGCAGAAGCAATTCCGTAAACCATTCGTCTATATCTGAATAGCCCTTTGGTAGTGGATATTGTAGTGAGATTTCGAGAAGGCTCATCCAAAATTAATTGCTGATATGCCATAGATAAATCTACTTTTGAGAATTCCTTTCCCCCATGAAGCTTGGCAAACAATTCTTCTACCTTAGGAAGAGGATATTGATCAACTTGTAATTGAAAATTTAAGGTTACTTTATAATCTCCGCAGATTCTGACACTGCCGTCTTTTTTCAAAATTGGTACAATAGGGGTTCCCCATTCACTATAATCAACTGGTTCTAGTACCTCTAACTTAACCAATTTGTCAATTTCCATTTCCACTTTATCCTTTATAGAAAAGGGCAGTTTGCGGGGTCGGAAAAATACAGGTTTCGCGTTTTCTTTTAGCTTTAATGAAAAGGTATGATATTTAAAGGCGCCTAAATTCCCGTCGAACAAACTAGCATGTTCCTGCAGAATAACGGCTAACTCCTCATCTCTTTGTGTAAGATAACGTATTTCTCTAAACCCTACTTGGAAAGCGTGCATCCAATCTCTTCCTAATATTGGTGGGCCCCCTTGTTCAATAACATATACATCAAGCGGACGACATACATTATTATATGTGACTTGGAACTTACAGTACCCCATTGTTTTAATTTGACTTCCATTGTAGCTCCTCAGCAACAAGGTGGTGTCGAATAATTCAGAGCTTGAAAAATGTTTTTCGTAAATATCTCGAGAAATTGCAGAAATCGAAGCTCCACTGTCTAGCTCCATCTCTAAATTTATTCCATTCATAGCAACACGTGCTGTAATAGGTTTTATGTGGGTCTTATTTCTGAAATGAAAAATCGATAACTCTTGATCTTCAGCTATGAAATTACAGTAATTATTATTTTTTTTATAATTTGTCTTACTCTTACGCTTTTCGTTTTCATTATTACAGGTGTTGTAGGATTTGTTGCACATTTTTTTTAGGTGTCCTACTTTATTGCATTTTTTACATCGATAATTTTTAAACCTGCAGTTATGTTCTTGATGATTGTTATATCCGCATCGTTTACATCCCGACCATTTTTCTTGTGCTGAAGTTCCTGCGTCATTCTTACAACCGTTGTACATCTTATTTTGGTTTAGATGAGTCTTATTGAAGTCCTTGCTGATACTGTACACAGGCTCAGATTTAACAGAGGTATCCACCACGTATTGATTTCGAACGCATTCCACTACCAATGCAATTTCCATCGCTTTTGCGAAAGTTAGGGTTTTCACGTCCTCCAAAAACAGCTTGTCTTTTTCGGGGCATTTGTCCATACCCATGATAAATTTGTCCCTTAACGCGAAATCCAGGTGCTCATCAAATTGGCATCCTGATGCCAAAGACCTTATCCTCGCTGCCCACTGCTGCAATGATTCACCATGTCGCTTTTGAGCCTCGTAGAATTTGAGTCTTTCTGCAAATGCTGATTTTGCCGGTTTAAAATGACCCTCCAAGTTTTTAACCAGATCCTGATAGCTAGTTTCCGCCGGTTTTTTTGGATGAACTAGGTCTGTTAGCAATTTCGATGTCTCGTCATGTAAGGATATAAGCAATAAAGCCCGCCTTCGCTCTTCTTGCTTAGCGTCAATGCAATTTCCTATGAAAAATTGCTCTAGCTTACTGATATACACTGACCAGTCATTCGCCTCGTGGTTAAATTTCGGTAGCTCGCCAACGGTAGTCATAACGGGTACGTTTATTTTTAGCTCCTCACTCGCAATGTTCATAACCAATTGCTTGTATATTTTAGAAATAATTAGTTTTATGACCAGATTTCGATGCTGATATCATAACATCAAATCTTTAATATCACCATGATTATTTCTGACTTTTATTTTATCTCCACTAATCGGTCAATTTGCACTTATGGGTTCACCGATGATTTATGGAAAACTGACACTCCTCGTCGCCAATTGTGAGATATTAAACAAGATAATCAATAATATAATGTTTAATTCACTTCAATATATAATACAATAACTAAGTATAAGTAATAAGCCTAAACCTCAGTCAGCGATCGGCGAATTAGGTCTGGTCAGATGCGAGGCTATCACGAGACTGGCTCTTGTGTAGTCGTATAGAGCAGTGCATCACAGATACATCACAGTATGAAAGACCTAGAAGGGCGAGCGAAACTATTCGATTTCAGTGAAAAATAACATCCATAAATGTATGTATATACGTATAAATTTCTTTGATCAGAATAAAATAATATTTTCCGATGAATATGGAACGTACACAGATCACAAAACTTCTGTACAAATAATGGAATACATGAAATGAAATGTATAAACAGGATCATTCGAATGTCAAACTCAGTACAATCACGCGCCGCCGCCACCGTGCGAAGTCGGGTAACTCAGCTAGTAAAATATACATTATATGTATAAAGGACGTGTAAGGCAATTTAAAACACAGAAAACAATTCAGTATAACAACAACAAAAATAAGAATTACAATTTTGTAGGTGAACAAATAATTAAGAGAACAAAAATAGAATTCGATGTTACTATATTATTTCCCTGTTTGCTTTCTTTCGCTTACTCGAGCTCAGCTTGCCCTAATCTCTCAGGTGGGTCAATGAGGTTAAGTCAGCATCTTACTATGGGTGTATGCAGGGAATGTCCTATCATCAGATTGCCCAAATTTGATCTGACTCGAGCACGCACCAGAACGGCCTTTTATACCAATGGCTTGCACACCTACGAGCCTGGTGGAAAGAATGAGCTGTTCAATCTTATTACCAGCATCCCCCAACTGCCCGCCAAAATTTAATTTGTTTTTATGCCCGCTCCACACTTACCACGCGAATCGCGCGAGAAAGAATGATGCGAAAACAGCGCGACTTGCGACAAGGCTCCACATTTGCAATGATTCGGTAGTTCCACAGTCACGTTCGTGCGTTCAAAGAATCCCTTCGAGTTCGCGCTATTTTCACGCTTCGCGCCCTTTGATCGCGGGAAAAAACCACAAAAAGTGGAGAAAATGGCGCGAAAATATGCGTATCGGCTCCACACTAGCGTTCTCGCTGTTTGCGCAGTGTCGCGCGCGATTCGCGTGGTAAGTGTGGAGCGGGCATTAGAAATTAATTAATTTGTTTCCATTCAGTGATTTCGGCATACATTTTTTTATTGTACAACGAGGACAAATATATTAGAATTAGACCGTTAATATTTGTTGTGTGTTCACTTTTATGTTTTTTAACGACAGCGAATGCAGCTACCTATGCAAATATTTAATTCCTCTGTAACGTGCCATATTTGATGGATATTTTGCCTGAGGATGTCTACGGAAGAACTCTGTTTTTTGCAACCCATTGATTTCAAAATGTACCAAACGTTTTCTATAGGGTATAGGTCAGGGGAGTTGCCCGGCCAAGGAAGGATCAGGAATATTTTGGTTTTATAATAACGGTTTCACCAATTTGGCTGTATGGCACGGAGCGTTAACCTGCTGGAACTCTCAGTCTCCTTTCATGAATCCTGTGGAACGGTTATAAACTATTCGTGAGTAGCTTTTTATATTGATCTTGGCGCATAGTACCATGAAATTCGTTTGCTTCTAATAATCTTTTGTACTAATTTTTATTTGTTGTTATTTTGGACTTTTAAGAGTACACCAATGAGTTAAATAAATTGTGCTATTAAAAAACGTATGTCCTTACATTTTTGGGCGTTTTTGTTTACAGTTTAACGTTTAAAACTCTTCTCTACGAACAAAGGATTACTTCGTACTTTTCAACATCAAACGTGTGGCTACGTCGGAACCCAGAATAACAAATTATCCGAATATTCGGATAGGAATTTCGACCACTGGGCGGTATTATTATTGATTTCCATTTTATTCGTAGCCAAATTAATTAATTTTTACTTTTGTAACACAGTTATTTAGTAATGAAAATTTTTATGAAGTTGTTATAAACAAATTAATAACTTAGCATCGAAAATGCCGCAATGAAACGAGACAACCAAAACACAGCAAAGAGGGTATAGCAGAGGCATGGAAGAGATTGCCGGTCTTTGTTCGCATTGCATTCACTTTTTCATTCACATACGCCCATTTATCCTTACAAAACCTGGAAATCTTACAATTAAGTTTTTTTTTACTCCAGCAACAAAAATCCTGTTGGTGGTTTTCCGCAAATGGATTAAAACATGCACCTGCAACCATTGCAGTTTCACGGATCAAAAAACAAAACAAATAGCTTTTCCCCAGTGGGTTGAGTAGGTACTTTTCGATAAATTAAAATTGTCCCTCATTCATTTTCACCGTACATACTCACAAACATAAAGCGGTTGTTCAATCAGGAATCGCAATAAATTTGTATCTTTTCACGACGAATAATGTGATGTGATGATATTGGTGTGATGGACACTGTACCACATTTGTTCTACGAATAATTAATAAGCTTTTGCACATACTATATGTAAGTAAATAAATTTGTTTCAACTCATCAGCAAAGTGTTCTACAAAAAATACAACACAAAACTACCACGTCCGTGAGTAAAAGTAATTTCAAGTAAGAGTAAATAGAAATTTCTACATCTAATAAATGTTTTCATCTACTTATTGCAAAATATACACTCTCCGCTTTTCATGTAAATACATATAAAGTGAGAAGCAAAATTAAACCCGGATTTTTCGATTTAAAAAATCGCATTTTAGTTTCGGATTTACCGCTTGCAATTAGCTGCGGAATATTACAATGGTCATTAATTGCTCATTTCTGTAGATAGTTTTCTCCTTAATCCTCCAAGGTATGCTTCTTTAAAGCCTTTTTCGTTTCCCATCTCGATGGTGTAGAAAATCTACCAAGAGTTGCAATAAAATCTAAAATTCAATTTTTTATAATGACTCCCCATAGAACCGTAAAACTTTACAAAGGATAGAGATAAGGTAGGGAGTACTTACACTAAACCCGCATAAATTTCAAATGTCTTGCTCTTATTCTTTAGTTTAACAGATACAGCGGAACTTTGGAGAAAATGTGTCGTCGGAGATCCTTAAGAGCGTCCATTTGGGCCATTTATTAACAGTACAAAGAGCGCACTCTTGACAAGGTCATACGACTACGATCATTCTGGTAACTATAAAAATCAACAGCAATCAAGAGGATTATTTAAATTGAGTATATTTACCGTCTCGCAATTGGTTAAATTTCATTCTGCTATGGACGGTCTCATATTTACTGCAGGAGGGGAAATGGTGTCGTTAGGTACTGATATAGTGCAGGGATGGACTCCTAATATTTTCATGGAATGTCGAAACAGCATCTGAATTTATGTAAATAAATTTTTCAAAAGCGTCGTCATGCGAATATCTCTGTGTCTGCTTCTGTAAGTAGGGTATCTGTTTTGGGTTGAATGAATTTTATATGCAGCTATTTTGTTTTCCTTTAATGGCTCCAGAACATCAGCAGGAATGAAAATTTTACTATGCGTGAGTTCATATACATGGGTATCGCTTTTTATTAATCAACTAGCTTGCCCGAACCCGGCGTTTCCCGGGATACTATTACATTTGTATTCCTTAATTTTACAATGCCTCCCTACTGCACAACCGCCTCTCCTATGTGACCCAGCGGGATGGCGGTGGTCTCATTAAATCAACCATAAATTCGTACACAATACAACCCATACATCACTTTTACCTATTCCTAATACTTTTTTAACTGTAAACTGTAAAGTATTATTAAATTTAGTTTTCCTCATTTTACATCACCTCCTTATTGCACCCTCTGTCCTATATCTCCCAGCGGGGTGGGGGTGGTCTCATATTTAGAAATTTGAATAACAGATTCGAAATCAGTGATCCCGAAAATTCCCTTGTGCGGATTTTCAGGGAAATCCCTTGAATTAGCGAAATCGGTCCAGCCGTTCACGCGTGATGGCGTGACCAAGGGAAATAGGGATTCATTTATATATATATAGATTACTCTGCTTCCTTAGCTATCGATTGGTGAAAAAATTATTCCAATTCATGCACACACTTTTCTTCCACAGCCGTTTCAATTTTGTCGGCACCCACCGAAAAAACCAAGTTTTCACTATTTTCACCAACTTTCACCAACCCGGCCCAATTTCCTATAGTGCCTCTTCTTCCTACCCCTGAGATACACTTCTGGGGGGTGTCACCCTCACCCCTCCGCACAACAAAAACACGTTTTCACCAATAATTCCCACACTTCACACTTTTAACCAATCTTTCTTTCACCAACACATTCTACACTACCTCCACTTTCCAACGATACCCAAAACATGGCACACGCATTACAAAAAATTTGCTTTTCTTCTTCCGGACACTGGCGCCATTTGTCGAAAATTGGTCGTACCAACTCAGAAACCTTCGTGGGCTCATGCACAACAACCTTGCTAAAGATCATCTGCATAGTTTACGATTCTATAAAGGACATACAGACAAACATTCATTTTTATATATATGTACATATATATATGTAGATAGAAAACTAAAAAAAATTCGAAAAATTCCCTTTTTTCCCCCTATGTTTTCATATAGATATGTATCTTAGTAACAATGCATTTTAGAGAAAAATCGAAGAGGAAGAAAAGTTTTGCAATTAAATTCTACATAATATATAAAATCATGTGGCCAAATTATAATCACCTCTTAAAAAAAAATTTTTTATTTTTTATAATTTATTATGTATGCCATTATATAATTCTTTAAATTCGCCTAATTACTTTGCTTAAGAAGATTTAGCTTTTTAGATAGTTTTTTTCTGCTGTAATCAGTAGCTTTTGTTTGTGTATATCTACATTAACTATAGCTAGGTACATGTAGATTGAGTTAGTTAATTTTCCTTCTTTTTTTCTCTGCCTGTTGGAACTATTGGTTTGTAGGCAAATGAATTAAATAAATAAATAAATATCTAATCGCAACTTTTATTGGAAAATTTTCTATGAACATTTTATGGCAAATTCCCTATGAGCCAGAAAGACAAACTCATATTTTAGAAATAACATGGAAACTTAATCTCAACAATGTGACCCGAGTAACGAGCTAGCGACACCCGTGGCTCATGCATACGTCCATCGGGTTACTTCCATCGTTTCCGGCTTTATAATGTGCCAAACGCCCAAACGACAGGCGAAAACTGAGTTATTGCGTTTCAAGTCCAGCGGACATGCAATTTCGCGAAATAGTGATGGTAATTGGCCGCCTAGGTGATGGGATTTGACACCATTCGACTTTTTTCTATTTAGCAGGGAAAACTTTATTAACTTTCTCAGCTAGAACGGTGAAAATTCGGAAGCTACATTTTTATGAGGTCGCCCCATGAATATTGATTGCGGGAATATCGCTTCATACATATATACATATAAAGGGTGTTTTTTTAGGAGGTTTGTTTTTCCGATAGATGTCGTTTTATTTTATGGCAGTTGTTTTGACAGCTCAAAGTGGCATTTCTACTCAGTATTGTTTGGCAAATCATTATGAATAGGTTAACTCCAGAACAACGTTTTCAAATCGTGGAAATTTATTTTCAAAATCAGTGTTCAATTAAAAATGTTTATAGAGCACTTCGTGAATTTTATGGTGCACATAATCGTCCGTCAGAGACCACCATAAAGAACGTAATTACCAAATTTCGGTCTACATTCACTCTTTTGGATGCCAAGCCACCGACAAGAATGAGAAGAGTTCGTACAGAAGAAAATATTGCTGTCGTTGAGGCCAGTGTCGAAGAAAACGACAATTTATCGATTCGTCGTCGTGCTCAGCAAATTGGACTTTGTCCATCGACTTTATGGAAAATTGTACGTAAAGATTTGGGTTTGGTGCCATACAAAATTCAATTGGTGCAAGAATTAAAGCCACACGACCATCGTTTGCGCCGTGAATTCAGTGATTGGTCGTTAAATCAATTGAACGAAGATCCATTTTTTTACCGTAAAATTCTCTTCAGTGATGAGGCGCATTTTTGGTGAAATGGATACGTCAACAAGCAAAATTGTCGCATTTGGAGCAAAGATAATCCACACGCCGTTCAAGAATTACCAATGCATCCTGATAAATGTACTGTTTGGTGCAGTCTATGGGCTGGTGGGATCATCGGTCCATATTTCTTTAAAAATGAGGAAGGACGACGCGTTACCGTGAATGGAAATCGATACAGAACCATGATCAATGAGTTTTTGTTGCCAAATCTTGAAGATATGGATATGGATGAAATGTGGTTTCAACAAGATGGTGCCACTTGCCATACAGCACGTGAAACAATCGACTTATTGAAAGAAACTTTCAACGACAACATTATTTCGAGAAATGGTCCGGTGAATTGGCCTCCGCGTTCGTGCGATTTGACGCCACTCGATTACTTTTTGTGGGGATACGTGAAGTCATTGGTTTATGTGGATAAACCTCAATCGATTGATGCTTTGGAAACCAATATTCAACGTGTCATTGCTGACATACGCCTCCAAATGCTTGAAAAAGTGGTCGAAAATTGGACCTCCAGAATGACATTTGTGAAAAATAGTCGTGGTGGCCATATGCCAGAAATTGTGTTTAAATGTTAAATGCCAAAAAATTATCTACCAAATAAAAAAAAATTTTGGTCATTTCATAATTTTATATGTGTTTTATTCAAAAAAAAAATCGGCAACCTCTTAAAAAAACACCCTATATATACCTTTGTGTGCGCTTTCCTCCAATTGATCTAAATATTTTTGGGATATTCATTTTTTGTAAACATATCTATATGGGACGTTCTTTTACAAATCGTACAGATTTTGACAAAAATTGACCAACACATTTTTGATTTAGCTGAAACTTTTTTTACGGGTTCTATATTGAAAAAAAAGAGACACGTATTTTTTTATTTTTTTTTTGTCCCAATATTTTGGACGCTAAAAAGTATTGAAATGCCGCGATTTCGGTGATTTTGTGCTTAAAGAGGAATTTTCAAAAATTCATAACTCCGGTTCTATTTAAGCTACAGACTGTATTTTTTTGCATTTTGAAGGTAAAAGAACAAGCTTTAAGAAGCAAATACTCTTGAGAAAAATTATTAACAATTTAAGATTGTTATTAACAATTTAAATGTTTAAATTGATTTTTAACAATTGCCCCCCCCCTCGTAACGAGTTATTAGTATTACCATCGTATTCTACGTCAAATTTTCTATTAGAACCCACGTTTTTTTTCCTGGGGTATTAATTATTACTATTGGAAATAAATTAATTTATGTAGTGCGGCACGTCTTATCGGTGCGCGGATTCTATCGCCTGTAATATTTTCTTGCATAATTTCGTTTTTCTCTATAATACATATAGTTTTTTATTTTAATCAGTTCAAAATAGATGTTACTGACTGAGACAATCTTATTAAAAATTATTACTAGACATTTTGTATTACTTGAGTACTTTGTTGTTATTAATAGATGAAGCTTAACTACTTCCTTCCGTAGTCGTACCGAACTTTCACGTATGTTACCTATTTAAATACAATTATTGACAATGACACATACCTTTCCAGTGCAATTATAGTCACGTATAACTAAACAGTTAGCCGAATACAGCCTAGTATCTGGCTAAGCATTCTTTACCGCGACCGCGAGTGTTCATATCAAATTTATCCGCTCGTAAGTTTGGCCCTGTGTGTCTAAGCTAGTGAGCCTATTGGTAAAATGCTGACGAAAATCATAATGATGAATTATAATGCACAAACATTGGTACTGACTCGTGTTTTAATCCCTTTAAGTTAATTAGTCATTCGAGAAGAAGAAAAGTAACATTGAGAAAAGTGAATGAAAATTTTCTGCGCGCATTAAATATGTCCATTTCTGAATGTTTACGTCACGATACTATTGCTGTTCATCTCTTTCAGAGACAACTCGTAGAATTTATCAAAACGAATTTGAAAGACATAGATAAGATAATATATTTTTCGGATGGTGCAAGCGGACAATATAAAAACAAAAAAATTTTTATTACTCATCATATAAATGATTTTAAAATAGCAGCTGAGTGGCACTTTTTACCAACCTCACATGGTAAAGGACCATGTGACGGAATAGGTGGAACATTAAAACGACTTGCTGCTAGAGCTATTCTTCAAAGGGTAAATAAACCGATCCGCACTCCGGAAGAGTTGTTCAATTGGGCGTCTAAAGCTCTACCAAATATAACGTGTCGCTATTTAACTAATAATGATTATGAAGAGGAAGAAAAAAGATTATTAACGCGTTTCCAAAAAGCTACAACGATAAAAGGCACGTTAAAGTATCATTGTATAGTTCCAAACTCCCTTCAAGAATTGGAAGCAAAGCAATTCTCATTGTATGGAAAGAAAACTATTGTGAAAATTTTTTAATAAAATAATACTATACACGTATAGTATAAGAGTAAATGTAAATATTGTACAATGTCACTTAGAACGAGGTACTTAGTCACTAATAATGATGTATTGAAATCTTAATAAATAACAGTATTCATTTGCTACAATAATGTTTTGTATTTACTACTTTTTTCTATTTAATTATGCATGATGTTAATTGTTCTTACAAATATTGTTTAACTGAAGATGTCAAATAATTATTTATATAACGGAAAGAGAAGATGTGGAGAAGAAAATAAGCCGTGCGGTAGAATCCGTGCGCCGATAAGACGTGCCGCACTACATAAATTAATTTATTTCCAATAGTAATAATTAATACCCCAGAAAAAAAAAAGTGGTTTCTAATAGAAAATTTGATGCAGAATACGATGGTAATACTAATAACTCGCTACGAGGGGGGGGCAATTGTTAAAAATCAAATTAAACATTTAAATTGTTAATAACAATCTTAAATTGTTAATAATTTTTCTCAAAGAAATTTTTTTCTTAAAGCTTGTTCTTTTACCTTCAAAATGCAAAAAAAGCACAGTCTGTAGCTTAAATAGAACCGGAGTTATGAATTTTTGAAAATTCCTCTTTAAGCACAAAATCACCGAAATCGCGGAATTTCAATACTTTTTAGCGTCCAAAATATTGTGACAAAAAAAAAATAAAAAAATACGTGTCTCTTTTTTTTCAATATAGAACCCGTAAAAAAAGTTTCAGCTAAATCAAAAATGTGTCGGTCAGAAAGGTGTTCGGTTTGTAAAAGAACGTCCCATATATGAAATCGCCTTCAAAAATTATGAAGCTGTGCAAAACTTATGAAATAATTTAAACTTAACGTAGATATATGCCTACAATATGATATCCTAAGATTGTACTATAGACTTATGAGACAACGACAATGCGCCGATTTCTAATCAATTACCGAAAGTTGAAAATTAAAGATGGCGAATCCAATATGGCGACCGAAAATATTCTACTTCTAGGTAGTTGGGGTCGATGATTTTAAATTTATTTTCGAAATTTTATCTCGGGAATATTTTGGGTTCATGCGGGAAAAATGATAAAACATCTCTGCGTATAAAAACCAGTTTTACCAGTTTGCATGAAATGAAAAATTGAAAAAAAATATAAAAATAAATCAAGTCACCTTTAGAGGCCGCCGCCCACTTTCCGTACCATGATCCTGAGGTATCAAGGTACAACTGTGCCAAATTTCAACGCTGTGATAATTAATTCCTTCATTTTGTCTAATTTAACTTGATCTTAAAGTGATCTTTTCAATGGTCTGTAACGAATTGTATTTGCGGAGAGTGACCAAATAAATAAAAAAGAGTTTATTTTAAAAAACCAAAAATCCGACTGACGGTAAAAAAGAACTAAAAAGATATAAACAAGACACATTCATAATTAAATCAGTACTATTAAAATTGATCTAACTGGTCAGTATTTGTAATAAACTATATTTTTGTTGGTCTGTGTAGGTAGCCTCCGACTGTCAATTAATTATACTTTGTCAGTTTATTGCAACATATTCCTTAAAAATGCTGTCCCACTTTTCGTTGTATACAGGTACAGTGGATGAAACAGCTATAAAATCAATTACTTTATCGTAATTATTATTATTATGGTAATAATCGAATTTATAAGAATTGGCCGTTTGTGGAAGGGAAATAGGTATAAAATAAATTTAAGGGTTCATCCTAGTTTAAAGGCCTGAAAATTAAGCTTTTTTTGAGAATTTCTTTCACAGCCCCTAAATTATATATCGTTTTAATTCTTTTTGGGCTAAGTAAACACACTCTTACAAAATACGAAACAATATTTTTTTTTTATGTTTCATAACAAATACATTCAAAATGGCGGAATTCGTGTAGGCATATAAAAAAAAGCTATGTCAACGGTGTTGTTGATTTTTTAGTGAAGATTAGCCTGAAACACAAAAACCAGCAACATTTAGATTCAGTGTGCCAGTGGCTATCGTGTATACTAGAATTATTAATTTTTATGCAAAAATAACAAAATGGCGGCAACTTATACAAAAATTTTCGAAAAACGTGTTTTTTTTCATGATTTTTCGGTTAAAAAAAATTGAACAAATGAAAATTTTGACATAATTCTAGTATACACGATACCCATACATGTTACAAATGTGTGGTAAAAATTTCAGAACGATCGGTCTAACCGTTCCGGAGAAAACTACAACACCGTATAAGAAAAAGTGATTTGGAGGAAAACGCGTGTAAAGTTTTTTTGTTGAAATATCATGAAAAAATTGTACTTACGCAAAACGAAACTAACGTTCAAATAACATACGTATAAGATTTTTGGGTATTAGAATAGACTATTATAACTTGTTTTCAAGTATAAATAGAACAGTTGTTTGCATTTACAAAGCCGAGAGCACCGAGGGGATGCGAAACAATTGCTCATATACTCAATAGCACGCCGGAGAGCGCGCTCGAATAAAATCGAAAAAATTTAGTTATACTGCTCCTATCTTTATGAAATTTTAACATGATATTTCTGAAGTGATTTACTTTCGAAATTCATCATAAAAAAAAAAAATTTTTTTGAGTTGGTAAACTAGGATGAACCCTTAAGTTCTTGACACACTTTACTTAAATTTAATTATTTAAATAAATAAAAAAATCTATAGAGCTTCCGCCCTTCTGTAATTGTAATTTGTAAGAAAGGGGGGGAGCAAACCTAAAATCGGAATATGTATTATCATTAATTAAACAATTTTTTTTTTGCAAAAACACTTGTAAAAAATGGCAAAAATTCATGCTTTTTTGTTTTGACCCCTGCAAAAAAATTCAATTTCCATTTTTTTTATGGCATTTAGGTTCAGATAGAAGAGAGACATATAATAAGAGTAAATTCCAACCTCGTTTAATTTCAGATGAAAATTGCGGCTTCCAGAATGTACGCAAAATGGTGAGTCTAATTGTGACCTGCAATATGGGGTCGCTAATATCTTCGTTGTTTTTCAAGGAAATTCTTCAAAAATTTTATAGTGTATTCTTAAATATTCTCAAAGTTTCAATAAATTATATTCATTTTTTATACTATAAAAAATTTAATGAAAATCATTGAGAAAACGCTGTCCTAACCCTATTTCCCTCCTAAAAGCATATAGGGGGACAATAAACGGTGATCAAAACAATTTTTTCAGAACCAGTGTCCAATTCCAAGCAAACAAATTCAATTTTGTCTCCACAGGCCGACGAGCCAATAACCCTATGTATATTTTATGTACCTACATATGTATGTACGAGTATATCAAAAGTCAAATTTTGAATTGAAATCCCCTACCATGTGCGACACTATTTTCTTGCACCTCTCTTTAATGTAGCGCAGTAAGTTTTATGTAGTGTCTGATACTATTCCATTGGGCTTGAAATAAAAACTGATTTAGTTGGGTATGACATTTAAATTAAAGAAAGGCCCTTTTAAGCGGGGATGGACCAAAATGTGTCACATGTTTTAATTTTACGCCGCCGTAGATTTTTCAATAACACAAGGGGAGCAGCTGGCAATCGTGCCCAGTCATCGGTTAAAAGTAAATTCCCCGAGAAAATCAGATGTGTATGGGAAAGAGCGCTACAAAACGCTTGAGCTTCTGCCTCGAAATGTCAGTGAAATGACATGTTGTTCAACTAAAGACAGATAGATCCAGATTAATAAAATGAGGGGAGTCGAATGGTGTTGAAGCCTACTGTTGGTCGAAGCGCTCCTTCTCAGAATTTGTTTTTCCGAATTTACTTGAAATAAAGCATGCAAATCAATTTTACAAAACATTGAGTTTTTAAGGAAATATATTTCAGGTAGTCATGCAGGAATTCCAAGGGACTGGGAAAGCTCCAGGCAATATACAGAAGCAAAAACAAAACGGAGAAAAAGGTAAAGAATTCTTTGGAATAAAGAGGCCTCTTGGATGAGAGCTCTTGCTTTGAACGTATTTTCTGGCAATAAAAGAAATCTTCCTTTAATTAAAATTCGGCTGAGCAAAACCTCTAAGATCTTTGGAAAAATCTCAGAAACTCGAGACAATTCGATTAAATTATAAATAGAGCATCTTCACGATGGACCAGAATTAAAATTAATTTAATTACTTGCAAATGGGTGCGCATGACGAATAACTAAAATTTGTCAGTGGTTTCAAAGCACAAATGATTCCTTAATATTTACATCATCATGCGAGCCCATTGCCTAAGTAGATGCCAATTTCGGAGCATGCAAACAAATGCTTGCTATATCTGCAGCTATCATGTTGTTCGGACGCATAACGCAAATCCGATTGCAGCGTTGATTTCTGCCCAGAAATAAATTGGAGTTGGCAAGCAATTATCATATGTATAGTTATTTGGGCTAACTATTCGCTTTAACCGCCGGTATAGAAACAAATAACAGCTCACTAGTCGTAACTGCAATAATTAACTTATCAAGCGTCGATATTATTTGTAATTGACGTTTACCTATAATGCGCTAATTTGTTTTCCAAGGGTTGCAATCAAATGCAAATCTGACTAAATTAGATATCTATGGGGCCATTGACATTTTTTCCCATAGGTACAGTAAACCGGCTCTACTTTGCCAGTATTGACCATATTTCAGTTTTATATTTCTTTTCTTTTTTGCTTAATAGCCTACGCGTTATTTCTTTTCTTTTCATTTTGATTAAAGAGTAGCTGCAGAAAATGGTGCGAAAGTATAAAAGAAGTCTACCTCCTACCTACTTACAACCGTCCCATAGCGAAATTATCTTGCATACCTAAACTTTTCGAAAAAAATGTTTACGACTCCATGTTCTTTCATTGCAAGTCCATTTTCGTCCCGTCCCAAAATGGCTTTCTTAAAGGCAGGACGACTACGACTAACCTCACTGAATTCGTCTTCAGAACATTATGTGTACTGGAAAATAGTGACGAAGTCGATGTTGTTGCCACTGATTTCATTCTATACAGTGTTCTTTTTGAGTCGGTGACCTCTAACTATTTTGTAGTCCGTTCAGGGGTCCCTCAAGGTAGCCATTTGGGTCCACTGATCTTCATTTTATCCGTAAGCGATGTTGAATGCATCATCAAACACTCGGACCTTTCAATTTACGCCGATGATATGAAGATCTCCAAACAGGGAAAACATGTTTTGGTGGACGGCATTAGGATATTCAGCAGTGTATGTTTTTGACTTTCTTTTAAATCCATTGATATTTTAATTTATGTATTATATATAGTCAAAATAAGCAAATATGGCCGGTGTTCTATGGTCGGTATTATTAACTTTATTATAACAAAAGCATTAATGTATATTTGATTATATCGATGGCTAAACCAACAAGCAAAATGATTGCAATGGAGTTAAATAGAAAATCATCCCAATCTTGCAAGGTGCTATGTAATTATAGCAATTGCTATGCAGAGGTTCAAAAATTTATAAGAACAATTACTAATAAATCAAATTTCTTGCGTCCCGTTAATCGCAATGTGGACGGCTGGAAAATTGTAATTTTAGTAGATAATATCGTCAATTGCTGCCAGCATTACCATATACATATATACTTTAGGTGTGAGCAGATTATAAGCAAAACATTAATCTTCATCACTGTCACTATACTGCTCCGAAACGCCTATAAACCAGGCCATTGAAATTCACAGTTAGCTCCAAAACTCCCCCCTTGCATTTATGTACATATCAGTGAAGACTGAAGTAAGATACAATATAGTCCAAAAGATAGAGCCGAATTTTCGATGTGACTGCGAGCATGCGGAAACTCAATAGTAATGCGGGGGTGTTTAATTCGGTGAAAAAGGCACGTTTTCAAGAATTGTTTTTGGCGATACTGATAGTGTTACTTTATTCAGTCAATTTCCATATAATAATACAACATTTAAATAATATTTTCCTAAATTTCCATTGCAAGCAAGGGGGGCAAGCCGGAACCCAACAAATTCAAGCTTGGTAGACGAATACACTACTCATCATTATCGCAACTTTACGATGACTTGACAACTTTACGCGCAGTAAAAAAATAAATAAACAAAAATGAAAATAAAAATAAAAATTGTTTATTTCGGACAACTAGAGGATCGCATATAAATTATTCTCCGCGGCCCCCCGCGTGTAGGCATAGATAGGACAACAATCGCGCTCGCCACCCGCGAAACTCACGGTTGCGCGGCGGCCCGTGCAGTGGCAGTATGCGAGTGAAACGCACTCAAATGTGAGAGTGGTTCGCGTGCGTGCGAAAGGGATGCAGCTATATTTGAAAACTCCGTCAAAGTTAACCTAATATATAGTTAGGAAGCACAGGAACAAAACATGCTAAAATGTTTGTCGCCACTACTTTAGCGACTCTACCTGAAACGGGTTGACCATACGATGCGTATAGATACCTCCAGTTGAAAAATGAAAATAATCGCTAATTGTTTCTGGAAATGGCAACGGAAAAACCCCGTGTTGCTTACCATTTTTTTATGAATGTAATATGCATTCCTTTAAAAAATTAACAAAAAGGCAAAAAAAGTTTAAATACCCAACCCCCCAAGGCACTATGAGCAATTCTGTTTCTCCCAAGGCGGACGTCTCAGGTGGGGGTAAAGTGAGCGACGGACGCACCTGAACCTGCCTAGTTCTGCCAATTAAAATTTAAATTGAGCCTCGATAATTTTTCCGATGTGGTTGCAAATTGGTATATACATTAAAGTAATAATTTCAAGTAAAATTTGGAAGTCCTTTTAATTTCGACCAGAGTTTTTTTTTGTTCAAGGTCAAAGTTCAAATTTTTCGTTTTTCCTAAATATCTCCAAAACGGTAGGTCCCATCGCAAAGTTGTGATTACAATATTGTATATGAGGAAATTTACCATAATAAATGTGTGTGTGATGTTTTCGTTCGAGCTATCATCGTAGCAAAGCTAAAAAGTAGGATAAAAATCTCATATAATTAACACGTCTATAACATATAACGTATGTGCTGTTTATGTGGCAATTTGCTTGATCAATAGTCTCAAATGGTGTGGGGAAATATTGAAATGATTAATTAAATTGGTTTATTATTATATTGGTTATTACGGTGTGTAATTTAATTTATGTGTAAAAATCATACTAAAGCATACTAATACATACTAATAATAATTATAATATACACATACTTAGATATACTCATTGTAACAATCAATTTCGCTTACTACTTCTACTACTATCGTTATCTCATGAATCATGTTCGTTTTCCTGGGGAGAGCTGGGGGCGTAGAAGTTTTATAGAGAAATCTTAGACTCAACAATCTTGAGTTTTCAACATAATAACGATGATTTTGTGCAGGAACTTAATAGTTTTGAGCAGAGCGAAGACCTTATGGTGGAAGTTCTTTGTGTATTTATAACCGAGGAGATTCCCAATTCGAAAGAGTGTTTTTTTATCTTGTTCATATTTTAACTCTTTCAAATTATGTATGTTTTCTGTTACAGGGGCGTGGAAATCTTTCGGAAGATTGCACTCTTCTCAAAGGCTAAAGACATTTAAGGGGAGGCGGAGGGACCATTAATATGTCACCAAGCTAATTCAAATATTTGGTTTGTGATAGCATTGTTTGTCATTGCCATTTTATATTTTGAATGAAATATCTTTCTATTTGCATGCAGCTTCTATTGCCTAGTGTTGTTGACCTTCGCTTGACCATAGATAATAAATTTAATTTTTAACGCCATATCAATAATATAATTAGTCGAGCGAACTCAGCACTTGGTTTCGTAAAACGTTAGTCGAAGGACTTTGACCACCCTTTTATCTTAAAAATTTTGTTTATACTTTTGTCCGTCCCATACTGGAATACGCATATATAGTGTGGATGCCACACTATGATGTGCATATCAATCGTATTGAAGTAGTGCAGAAAAGATTCCTACTCTACGCTCTTCGCATCTTGCCATGGGTGGACCCCAGTAATCTTCCTCCGTATGCAAGCAGATTGAAGTTATTATGAGTGAGGCCGCTTTCGAAGCGTAGAGAGGACGTGGGTGTTTTATTTATGCATGATATTGTTACTGGGGCTATAGACTCTCCCACTCTCTTAAGTCTCGTGAATATTAATTCACGCCCCCGAGTGACTAGAGGACGAGACTTTTCATATTCTTCCTACCACCGGACAAGCTATGGCACTTTTGAACCGATGTCGTCTATGTCAAGATCTTACAATAATTATTTTAATTGCTTGGATTTTAATAATTCTAAACTCACACTAAAGGAAGCGCTATTTGACTATGTAGCAGTCTAATTTAATTTTTTTAATTCTATTATATTGTTTACATGTTTTATATATACTGTATATATGTATTTATCATTATTTTTTTTGTGAACTTTATTGCATGGTTATTTAAAAATCATTTTTTTTTCTTATTGTTAGTGTCAGATGATCAACAAATTGTACCTGTTAATGAAATAAAAATAATAGGTTATAGAAGCATAGAAAAATCTCACCTTGAGACAGTTTATCCAGGAAGACGATTTTAGAGATTTTTGAAAATTGGCTTCTTAAGTGAGTTTTGGAACTCATCGCCTCATACAATATGTACTTTAATATCTCTGACAAACATAAATATATTAGTGGCATTTTACATAATTTAGGAAAAGTAACAGATGTGGATTAGTGGCGTACCAGATAATGCAATTTGGTTTCGAATTTCAGTTTCGCATTGTAGGCCTTTTAGTTTCCTAATAGAGAATAAGAGCACACGTATCAAGATATAACCACTTCAGATGGAAATTAGGAGTTCCCCACCAGCCGATAAAATCCTTTGTGCATACATGCTATTAATATTTATTACCCCTACGCTCTGCAGTAATTCAATTCAGATGTACACATATGAATTTATCGAAATTACATACTATGACATGCAGAACACCTGCAATATATTAATATCAATTAGCAAATGGTGGCATGTGCGTAAACGTGTCTTTTGGGAGAATGTTTCGCATTTATTAGTGATTGTAAATATTATAATAAATTAATCAAGTTTCCGCAATTTCTGACTGTTTTTATGTTTTAAACAGGGTATGAAATTGAGCGGCTCTCGAGCGAGCGCTTTTGAATAGCTCCTTAAAAAATCAAAAAATCCGACTGACTGAAAAGACCTAAAAGATGTAATTAAGACACATTCATAAATA
Source organism: Neoitamus cyanurus (assembly GCA_947538895.1). Classification (NCBI taxonomy): domain Eukaryota; kingdom Metazoa; phylum Arthropoda; class Insecta; order Diptera; family Asilidae; genus Neoitamus; species Neoitamus cyanurus. The sequence continues at coordinate 4,633,487 of OX384540.1, forward strand.
AATCTATATATAAATAGGTACTATAAAATTTGATCTAACTGGTCAATATTTGCAATAAACTGACAAAGTACAACTAATTGGCGGTCGGAGGTTACGCATATTTTTTTAGTCTGAGGAGGTAGCCTCCGACAGCCAATTAGGTATACTTTGTCGTATTATTACAAATATTGACCAGTTCAGTTCATTTATTAAGTAAGTTTGAAAATTTTAAGTTTACAATTTTTTCACCCATTCGAGTTTTTTGTTTTTTCAATAATTTTTTTTTCCAGCATTTCTCATTCCAAATTACATTTAAAATATATAATTTTTATATGCTATATCTTTGTACGCTTGAAAACAAAAGGAGGAAAGCACTTTGCGCTCTTTGTTGATCTCAAGAAGGCTTTCGACTCTGTTCCTCACCACCTGCTGTGGAATAAACTGCTCAAACTTGGAATAAGCTCAAAGATCATAAACGTATTAGCAAATTTGTACAGCAAGGCAACACTGCAAGTAAAGACATCGGAAGGTATGTCTAATACCTGCCCCATTTCTGAAGGAGTACTACAGGGTGAGATACTTTCGCCGTTATTGTTTGCTCTTTACATAAGCGACATAGAAAAATGTCTCATAGTAGAAAATATTAGAGGAGTCTCACTTAATCATTGGACGGACATAGTCATGCTAGCTTTTGCTGACGATATGGTTTTTGTGTTAGAATCTCAAATCCAGATGAAAAAAACACTAAATCTCTTACATAAATACTTTGAGATCAATGGTATGTGCGTAAACACAAATAAGACCAACATCGTCGTTTTTCAAAAAGGAGGACATGGGCATTTAAAAAAACTCGAACCTTTCATGTACTATGGATGAAAATTGAATTGACAAATAAATACACTTATTTGGGTATTACTTTCTCCCAAAATGGAACATTCAAAGCTGCATCAAAAGAGCTAAGCAACAAGGCAAAGCGCGCAATACCTGAAACGATAGCAATAATCAATAAAATCAAGGTAGTAAATTGGCAGACATGCCATAAACTATACGAATCTTTGGTATCTTCAGTAGCTCTTTATGCAGCGCCAGTGTGGAGCATCCAGTATATGGACCAGCTTGAGAAAATCCAGAACAAATTTATTTGCAATCTGTTGCACTTGTCCTTCAATACTCCAAGTTATGCCCTACGACTCGAGACAGGTATGCCAAGTATACGTTACAACGTTTTCAAATCAATATTAAGCTTTATTGAAAGAGCTCTTAAGTCACCAAGTGAAAGATATCTTAAATGCAGCCTTAAAAGAATTCTCCAACTAGCCAGCAACCAAAGGAACCACTGTTGCTCTCACAACTGGGCTATGCAAGTTAGATCAAACTTCTTCGAAAAAATTGACGCAACAGAAATATGGGATGGAATGAGTCTAGAGGTCCTTTTGTGAGAAAAAAACAATCTCTTAGAGAAATATCGGCAGTACTTGGTCAACAGCGATGAAATTAAAAGAAAAAAACTCGACCTCTTTAGTGATATTTCCCTCCCTGGTCCCGAGAAATATGGATAAGCAATATTGACAACTTAATCTCAACTTATCAAAAAAGAAATTATTATAATTGCTCAGTTACGGCTGATGAATACATACAATAAGAGAATAATTTTGAAAGGAATTAGATTTACACAACCTCAAGAGAAATACTGTCACTATTGCTCAAAAAGTAATTCACTGATACATATAATTAGTGAATGTTGTAGATATGAAAACAAAAGAAGAAGTATCGTTCCCGAGCTCGTAGACTTAGAGCAGTTTCTCAACATGATTGCAGCACCAGGTTGCTATCAAGTAAATAAAATATATAAACTGCTAGAAAGCATACTATTCAGCATTAAGGAAGAATAAAAGACATCTAAAGTGTACGTGTAAAAGTGAAACGAATGAATTAAAAGTGAAAAGTTAACTTAAAGAAATGAAGAAAGGATCTATATATGTAATTTAAAAAGAAAACATACTCTTTATTAATTTTGTATTATTTATATTATATAATGAAATAGCAACTATGATGACACAACTTGATTGAACAAATAAATATACTACTACTACTATATCTTTGTAAGCCATTTATAAAACCCGTTATGTTGATAACGCACTCGATAGGTTTTGAGAGAAAAAATTTTTTTTAAGACATAGTATGGCGCCAAAAATCGGCCATTTGAATTTTTAGTATTTTGATATATCCAGTGTCACTCTCGCAATTAAGACGAATCTAACGACACATCTCAAGTTCAAATCCATCAAGTTATCAATTAGTAATTACTTAACTGATCCCGAAAACTACGGCAGAAATTATATTTCCACACGAAGACTACAAGGCGCAGGTGGCGTTATGGTCTGGGCAGTAATTGGATATCGTCAACGGACGAATATTCGTTTCGTTAGTGGTCGCATGAACAGTGATAACTATACCTAAAACTTGTAGATGAAGAGGTTGTCCATTCCACGAACAGCAGATTTGGTGACTACTACATTTTTCAGCAAGACAACGCCGCAATTCACACTGTTTGGATAGTCAAGCAGTTTTTCGAGCGCAACAGCGTGCAGACTCTTAACTGGCCAGCGCTTTCCCCGACCTAAGTATTATAGAGAACGCTGGGGACAACTTTCACGGATGGTGTACCAAGGAGGTCGCCAATACACCAACGTTGAAGAATTTAAGACTGCAATAGGGACTGCGTGGGACAGGTTGCCAAGAAAGTATGTAAAACGACTGTGTAGTCATTGAGGTCAAGGATTTTGGAAGTTGTTGAAAAAAGAGTTGGCCGTACACATTACTAAAATAAAATATATAAACATATTTTCCATAAATAAATTGTTGCTTTTCAAAAATCGTTTGCCTGTGCTATCCACTTGTCGTACTCTAATTTCACTTCAGAGAAAAAGCTTGCGTATTCTCGAATGTCTTGGAATAATGTATGGAAGATCTGACTACAAAAATTTGTTATCTTTTTGTATGAAATTACCCCGAAAGCGTGTTTTTGCAGGGGTGTGCTATCCATTTGTCACGTTACATAGTGCATGCGATACTAGTAAACGAAACTTGGCTGAATAATGATATTCCCTCATCTACGATCTCCAGTTTTGGATATTAGATTTTTAGGTGCGATAGACAATTACGTAGTAATGGTGGAATAGCTATTTTCAGAAAGGATGATTTCAGTGCTAAATTAGTTTGTCATTCATCCACTGCTCTGATTGAATTTTTGGCCGTTAGAGGGAAATGTGGTCACGAAAATTGTTTACTTGTTGCAGTTATGGCTCGCCCAATACGTTCTGCGAATGAAATGTCGAAGAGTTTGAACGTTTCCTGGAAACATATTCTCCGCTAATTGGTTGTGACTTTAATGTGAATATTTTAAACACTTCGTATTTTTCTGATTTTCTCAGACATTTCTTGATGCATTTGGAATTAAAAGTACTAAACACTCAGCCAATATTTTTTAACTGCCCTTCTCCCTCCAACTTGATGTTTTTCTCACTACAGATAAAGGTAGTAAACTCGATAGTAGTAGACTAAAGTCCATTTATTTTTAACGCCCAGATTGGATTCTCAGAGTGGGTCATTTGCATCACCTACACATGCATCATTCAATCCTAATTTGTAAGTGTGAATCATTGGACTTCAAAAAGGCAACTGAAAATACCTCAGATGGCATTCTTCTTAATACCTGGAAAAAAAAAACAATTTTAGCAATGCGCGGAGGATATGGAGAATATTCCTACTTTAAAAATGTGTCCCACCGAGGTCGTATTAATGTCTTCCTAACACCGCGAGCGCCATCCTGTCCACTTTTGGATAAAACATGAAGCAAAGACTAGTGGGGAAAAGAAAATACGATGACTGTGTTTCCAACACGGCTAACTTTCCCTCCATGGTAGTGTGCTTTTATCTTTAAGGTATTCAAAGCACGGAGAAAGTGCTTCTGGCAAAAAAGAAACGCTCTTATTATTGAATTTATACTTTGCACTGTTCAAGCAAACAAAGGATTGTAAGCAGTTATAGGGAGCATAATATTTGTTTTGTGCATAGACTGGAATTTTATAAATTTAAGGAAATGAAATGTGCTAATTTTCAGGTTTATTTACAGAAACTGTGATCTAATTACATTCTGTTGCCTCTGCATAAATAAACATTTTAAATTCATGAGGTTGAAATACCCACCCCACGTGCAAAAAAGGTAAAGTGATTTTTACAAGCAGTAAGCAGTCATCTGCAGCTGTTTACCGTTTTTGAGGTATTTGAAAATTGTATGGACACTACCACGAAACATTTACTGGACAACGAAAATATACGAAATTTCCGTATCGTACACTTAAATTGTGAGACGTATTTAAATGCAATAGCAACCGACTTGCTGCACTGGAATACGTATAGGTACCTTACAAAGGGAGCACAATTAAAAAAAAACAATTGGACAAGAAACAAGAAAATGATTTACAGACAATCACCGTTGTTATCCAGTTGAACTGTTTAGGGATAAACTTTTCGCTGACAATTCGGAAGATGAGAGCTGGAGTTCAAATATTTTCACTTTACTTAGCAAAAATTAAATTCAAAACTTTGAAAGCATTCCTCAGAAAATAACTTTTCTCATTGATGGATCAGATGGCCGACGACGCGGCGTTCAGAGCTCCGTATCCAAAGGGTCCGAACGGAACACTCTTACTCTAGCTAAGTTGTCCGTCCGCCTGTCCTGTCATCATCCTCTAGATCCCAAACTATGCAATATAGCGCTTGCATATATTATATGTAACGAGATTCTATAGAAACATGCCACTCCTCAGAGTAAAGTAGAATTGAAATTAAATTTCGAATTTTTTTGGAGTAGCTCCACCTACCTACCAATAAACATTTGAAACCGCAATATCGTTAAACAGGACAATATAATCAATCATTATCATACGGTAATTTTATCAGCCAAAAAACAAATTTTACAGTCATCTTAGATAAGTTTTGGAAATACCTTTACCCACAAAGAGTTCCTAATTTTTAACAAATGTTATAAAAAATATATTTTAAACAAGTACCGTAAATTCCCCTGACTTTGGACCAGAGGCCTATTTCACCATTTCTACAAGTTACAACTTACAAGTTGTACCGAAGATTTGCCTGTAGTCACAATTGTGAACAAATTCCTTTTCACCAGGAAATTGTGCATGCTAAACGCTTGTATAGATTTCATGCTTACAGGAAATGGTACAGCCAGCAGCTGTGCAACTGATTACAATTTCATTTAGTTAATTCAAATGCGTTTCATGGTAATTATTGCTACAAGTGCAGGTTATACGGATGCATACCTCAGAAATTCAAAGACAAATAAATAGATAGACTCACTTCGAACAAGCCAAAACGCGATCAAATTTCTGACAGTTCTACAGCGATACCTATGGATACCTATCCATGTGCGACGGCAACCGACCAACTCGACGCAGGAGAAGTCCCAGTTATTTAGCGTAGCCTGCTTTTCGTGTGCTGAGCAGAGTAAATTCCGCGAAAGAGGACCAAAAAAACAAGCCAACCGAAGGTTCGTACGATTGCTGCACTGCCTTGTAATGATTCGTGGGCTGGCAAAGGGATGCACGCGGGAACAACTTGTTGGGTATTTAGGCGGAAGAAAAATATTATTGTTTGGCCTACTGCGGGAATTATTCGGTACTTTACGTTTACAAGAATATTGGAGATTTTCTACTGTCTAGAGGCAGAGCCAGTGTTCAAAATGCTAAAAAAAACTATTTGCACAATCGATGATTAATCATTTTAATACGAAGATTACCTGATATGCAATTTTTAAGGATGTGGAATTGATTACTTACAAGAAATATAAATTTTGGAAATTTTATTCCCTTTTGAAATTTGAAAATTTATCAATATCAAACGCCAAAGTATATTCTTATTGATATCCGTCTAAAAAAACGCATTTGATTTCTAGATATCCGAGCGCAAAGTGTAAAAATTCAATCACCTGCTTCAGATTATGAGCCCATGGTGAGCAAGCAAAATAATTCACGAAAATAAAATGATACAAATTACATAGCTCACACAGGCATCTCTTTTTTACGATGTTCAAACAAGGCAGCAGGTCAGCGCAGCGATCGTAGAAACAATAACTCAGGTATGGTCCCTCTTCAGATGGCTGTTACTAAAAAAACTATTTGAGATCTGTACTTAAATTTTCTGTGTGTTATTTTTAAAGGTGTAGACGATCAAAATATGCAAAACCAAAAACATTTATTTTTTCAACATTTTGCGCTAGTGGTCCTCCTTAACTTCCTACACCGGAGCACCCTCGGTGCTATATAAATACCTATTTTTAAATGTTATTAATTTTTTTATTGTTTCAGTTATTTTTCCAATTAATTTGACTGATGTGATCTCAAAGTGAGACATATGGGCTGATTTTCTTATCTGTTACGAATACTTTTATTTTGTAATGTAGGTACTAAAAATATCTGGAATAAAATGTTATTTTACACTAGGGCTCTAAGAATGACTCGAATAATTGAGTATTTGAGTACTCGAGTATTTGAGAGTAAAACGATCCGAGAACTCGAGTTAGGAAGTATTTTAGTACTCATTTAACCCTTATGTCAATACCCGGGTACCCTTTTGCGTGTTCTTACTTACATATCTTTTGTATTTAACGACAAATTATCAAACCCTTAGAGATCCTCGTTACCTGAGTCTATTAACATCAATTCATATACGTTAAGATATTAAAATATGCAAAAAAATAAAGATATTAAGAGCTAAAGTCAAATACCCCGTTGTTCAATACCCCATATGTAAGAATTTAGTACGTCTACAAAATTACAAAGTAATAAATAAATAAACTTATTTGTAGGTATAAAAACTATTACTTAATATATGAATAAAGGAATTTATTTAACTTTTAATTAATTTTATTATAAATTATGCATGAAATATTTTTACATTGAATTTATTCTTGAACGCATGCGTAACATTTTGTAATTGCTTGGGAATGTTTAACGCAAACTGGTTTATTACATTCTTTACATGATTTTCGCCTTATCTTTTTTATACGTACTTCACGTGTATTTGCATCATCAAACCGAATAAATCGTAATATACTCCAAAATCTATTGATGCCCATAGCAGCTTGGTATAATGGATAAGAAGTTGACTTCCACATATCTAATGAATGATCCGTATTCGAATTATTTGCACCTGACATTATGAGAACTCCCAAGAATGCGTAGAACTCTTGCAAAATTACATTTTCCACGACATTTGCTTTTTCGTAGGATTTTCCTCGTTGTTTGAATTACATACAGCAATTGCCTTCTTGTTGGTGTGACGAACAATTACATCGACCATTTCAACAGTGAAAACTCTTTTGAATCTTTCACTAATTGATAAAGTCCCTGTGCTTCCGTGTGGTTCACATCTTTGTCGAAAAATATTTCGAGTCGGAGTTTGATGTTGAATTGGTGGTTATTCAAAAATCTACTCTTCTCTTCAATCGTCAATTTATAATTATAATATAATATAATTAAACGTATAAAGTAAATCGAGTACATATAACTGCTAGCATTTATATATAAATTTTAACGTACCTCGAAAACAGCTGGTGATAAACTTTCCATTATTTATAACAATTTTGTCACTATAACAAACGAATTTCAAGCAAAAAAATAGCCACAATGTTCACAAAATATTCAAACGTCCACTCCAAGTCTAGTTTGAAACTATTCTAAGTGCCGTCAACTAAGCAGCTGCAACGAAATATCAGCTATTCTTCTACCTCCCATCTCTCCCAAGGTTAACATTTCTATAGAAACAGGGTTTCTCAGGTAGTCGACTACTCTCTGAGTGATGTGAAAGTCTCTAGGCATCAAAATTCTATAATTGAATAAATAATCCATGTGGATACCCCGGGGTATTGAACAACGTTGTAACGACTGCGCATTGACATAAGGGTTAAGGAGTATTCGAGTTTGGGAGTATTCAAGTACTTGAGTATTTGAGTCCTGTATGCTTAATACATTGAGAAGTAAGAAATACAAGTTAATAAATTGTAGACTTTGTAATTCATTATAATTTACAGTTAGACACAGAAAACTGAATCTTTATTTTGGAAAAGAAATACAACGGTATTCTGAAAGACAATGAAATGAATGAAATAATTGAAACGCAGTTAACCGTGTGCCAATCATATAAACTAATACAGAACGGCTGTTGGGAGACAAAACTGTTCCACTACGTGTGAGCTTGTATGGAAGGGAGCTCTCTGAAGACTTTTGTCGCCGGCAACTTAAATCTAGACTCAGGAAACAATTCGACTTACGTCACTTGAACTTCTATAAATTTCTGGAAATGATAAATATGCTTGGTAAATTTTTATGCTAGAGATAATAGAAAAAAAGTTGGTTTGCTATTTTCTTTTCAATTTTTTTTTACGTGATCTATTAAGAAATGAGCGGCGATACATGTTGCCGGTGTGCTTAAAGCCTTTAAATCGCCTCTATGATTATGTCTTCATATTTACTCGACGAGCTACGCTGCTTTGGTAAGGATTCAGATTTCAAGTCAACCGTGGCACATCATTTAAAGAATAGGTTTCATATAGAGTGGATTGAAGGAGAAAACAATGTCACAGATTGTATCCTTTTATGATTCGCGATATAAAGACCTGCTTGCTGAACCAGAACAAGCTAGAGCACACATTCAGTCTGCAGCCAAACAACTTTTGCCTAGACTTGAAAATGAGCGAGACGGAGATTCCAGTCAAGAGGAGCAACGACGAAGTGCACTAGAGTTTATATTTAATATAAATGAAAGTGGGTCAACAAGAGATGTGTTATTTCAATTTAACTCCTATTTAGCTCTTCCACAAATTCCATTAACGCAAAATCCATTATCATGGTGGGAATGCACAAGAAACTGTACTTCCTAATGTTGCTTGTCTTGCAAGAAAATTCCTTAATATACCTACAACCTCTGCTACAGCAGAAAATATAGTAAGCTCCAGCAGAAGTTTCTTAAATCTCGATAATGTTAATATACTTGCATTGCTTACTTTTTAATGTATTAACGGGGTATTCTCATGTGACCACTTCGAAAAATCGTTTTTTTTTCATATTTCGACAGTAAAACCTATCGAAATTATGCTGTGAAAAATTCAGACCGAAATTCCTTGTATTAAATAAGTTACAATTCATAGTCGCCGCCGTGCCAGGTCTGCAGCTGCTACATTACTATTATTTTCACCGGTCTTTTTTACCTGCGTACGGAGTTTCTGACGGTCAACTTTAGTATATTACCTACCTGTGTATATGTCGCATGGTGTATATAAATTTTTGTCGTGAATTGTGAAATTGTATGGTCCAGGCATAGCAGATTAGTGTAAGTATAAATTTTCCACGAAAATTCTGCTCTTGAAATTTTAAACGAATTTTTCTCGAAACATCATTTTCTAAAACTGTCATGGGCCTAAAGAAACCTATTCAACCGATTGCTGTGAAATTTATATGTGTTCTTCTACTCATTTATAGTTATCGTCCGTACCAAAATTGCTTACTTTCGAAAATATTTACTTATTTTTTTTGAACGATTTTTAACAAAAAAAAACAAGATTTTCGTAACTTTTATCTACAGTCCGCCATTTGTTTTTTCAATGAAATTGATTCATTTTAGTAGGGGCGATAGCGACAGACCTACTGAACAATACTCCATTTGATTTTTGCATTTCAGACAACATGAACAGCCGCTATTACCCCCCCTTAGTGACCTGCCTTTTTTTTGGTGTCTAATTTAATTTTAAAAAAATATATAAAAAATGTAAAATAAGAAGAAGAAAATTTTTTTTTATACAGTTTAAGATACAAATAAAAACATATAAAAAATTAAAATGGTTGAATTTTATTGTCTTATAAAAAAAAATTCCCTGAAAAGAGGTGAAATTTATGCGTTCACATGAGAATACCCCCTTAAGCCTACAAGACTCAAATACTCAAGTACCTGAATACTCCCAAACTCTATTACTCGAATACTCCTTAAATGAGTACTCAAATAATTCCTCACTCGAGTTCTCGGATCTTTTTACTCTCAAGTGCTCGAGTACTCAGGTACTCAAAACTCCTTTACTCAAACTCGGATCTTTGAACTCGAGTACTCAAATACTCAAGTAATTGAGTTGAGAAGTACTCGAGTAGTAACAGACCTATTTTACACATAATAGATAAAACTGATGGTAAATGTCGATAGTACCCCACCTTATGTTGGAGCTACCCCCAGTTGGGGTACTTCCGGCACATTACCATTATTTGCTTATTTGATTTACATCTCCGACAAAAACGGATTATTGGTCAAAAAATAAAAATAAATTTAAAAATCTTAGCTTACATTTAAGAGAAGCATGACTTATAGTACTTCGAATGAAATATGTCGGAGGGTGGCACCTCTACCCTACTCTGGCTTTTGGAAGGCGATTTTATCAGGGCACTATTAATTTGTCAGCCTTATACGACGCTCTCTAAGAAACACGTGAATAATATTTTTAAGAAGTTTTATAGAATTTACTCGGGGAGTGTTAATATCTCACCTGTTTCTCGAAAAGAAGGAACGTTTATTATCGCAGTCAAGCAATAATTCAGTTTAACACATTTTATTTATGTTCTTTACCCTCTCTGCCTTTTTTAATGTCACCTCGACCTCGTTCAAAAGGCAGAGGAGAGCTTTCCACGTTAAAGGCGAATATTCGTCTTGTTCGTATATTTTTGGCCCTTACCCAACAAATCCCCATTTATGCATGAGAATTTTCTCTTATCTAAATGTGTGGAAACCTTTCGGGGCACCTCCGCTCACCTCCAGCTAGGGCCTATCTTTTTCCTCGTTTTACATTTCATGTTAGAATTGTTCACTAACAATCGCAGTGGATGTTTTTTTTTATCACGAACTGCTTTCAAAACGCCAAAAGTCAGTAATATAATTATCGTGATTTTCCCAGAATTATGCAAAACTTTATGATTAAGTTTGCCGGTGGTGCGACTTTTATTATACGTATTTCGCTTACTGCATGCAGCCGTGGCCCGTGGTCCACGTATTCGAGTAATACCACCAGTAAGAAGACGACATCGGCAGGTACATGAATTTTGAATGGTTTGCAAAATTTTAGATGCAATGTAAGTAGCGCGGTGAAGGTTTATGCAAATCAGGAAATCATTTTTCGTATTTAGAAATTGCTACAGGGAATAAGATCGGAATTCACGCTTTAAGCTATTTAATTTAAAAGTTTACCAGTACCCACCTAATAGACATTAAAGGGGGTGATATTGACACTTTTAGTATATTTCGTTTGTTTCACAGTTAAATCAAAACTGTGTTATTTTTTTCTGTTAGAACAATAGACACACTCACTAACCGTGTTTAAAAGCAGAAAAAAAATAATTTCTCTCAAGGCATTTCTTTGTTCTTTATTTATTTATTTATTTATTTCGATTTCATCAAATAACTGATTACTACATAACATACGGAAACCGAAAAGCAATTTTAACGAAGCTGACTTTCAATCATGACTCTTGAAACATGAAAATCAAGAAGATGAAAATTAGCATTGAAAGTGCGTGACATTGACGTAATAGATTCGTTCGATCCGTAGTTTGTATGATGAAGAGGTGTTTGGAAGAAATTATAGTGTCTAGTCGGGCGAACCGGAACACAGATGTTTAACAGACCGACAAGTTCAGGGGAGTTGACGTTACCTGATATGCAATCAAAAGCAAACAATATCTTAAAGTTGTTGCGGCGTTGCTCAAGAGATTCTAATGAAATAAGTTTGAGTCGATCCACGTACGGAGGCTGAATCAGAGGGTCAGACCAGGGAAGGTTTCAAAGAGCGAAGCTAAGAAATCTTCGTTGTACGCCCTCAACACGATTAATGTGCGATTTAAGGGATGGAGACCAAACCAGACTCGCATATTCAAGTATTGGTCGAACAAATGTGCAGAAAAGAGTTCGTGTAATATAAGGATCATTGAACTCCTTAGACCACCGCTTGATAAAGCCCAGGGAAGCACCCGCTTTGCGAACAGTGGCATCAATGTGATCGTCAAATGAAAAACGCCCGTTTAACCAGACTCCAAGATCTTTCGTTTTGTCAAGTCTGTGCAGCGAGCATTCGTCGATCTTATAATTAAAAGTGATGATGCTTTTCTTACGTGAGAAGCACATATAAGTGCACTTGTCAATATTTAATGGCAAGCGGTTGAGGCTACACCATTTATGAAAAACATCAAGGTCAGAATTTAAAAGAATTCAATCCTGCTCGCTGGTTATAGCCCGAATGATCTTGGCGTCATCAGCATAACAGAGAATTCTAGAATTTGATAAGATCAATGATGCGTCATTAATAAATATAATGAACAAGAGTGGGCCAAGATGACTGCCTTGAGGTACACCCGAAATATTAGAAATTTCCCTGGACAGAACGCCTCGAAATAACACTCTCTGCGACCGTTGGGACAAGTACGAGCCAAGCCATTCGGTAAAGAGAACGGGAAATCCAAGAAGGCTAAGCTTATAGAGCAGTTTTCGGTGATTGATTCTATCAAAAGCTTTGCTGAAATCTGTAAAAATACAGTCAATTTGTTTGCCTTTTTCAATATTTGAGATGCAGTAATTTGAAAAATCAAGTAAATTGGTTGTGGTGGATTTCCCTTTGAGGAAACCATGCTGAAAAGACTGCAAGAAAAGCTTACAGTGAAAAAACAGGGTGTCGCAAATCACAGATTCGAAGATTTTAGCTACACAACGTAGGATAGGACGATAGTTAGATATGTATATTTGCTTTAGAGCCTTTTTCGTGTAGCGGAATTATAGTTGACATTTTCCAAGATGTCGGGAAAACACCGCTGGAGAGGGACAGATTGAACAAGTAACAAAAAATAGGAACAAGAGGCACGGCACAACGTTTGATAAAAAAGGCGGAGATGCCATCAGGTCCCTTAGAATAACTATCCGCTAAGTTTGAGATTGAAGTCAAAATCTTGGCTTCGTCCACAAATAAATCCGCAGGCGTTAGAGCAGTTGGCGAAAGCGTCGTCAAATGTGAAAAAGTCTTAAAACTAATATCACAGGTAACGGAATCACAGTCTGCCAAAAAAGCGTATGGATGCTGTGCTTCCGTTATCTGCTGACTTGATAAATACTCGAACATTTGATCTGAAGCAAGCGGGAATCGAACTTCTCGAGTGATAGTGCAGCATGCTTACGGTTGACCTATACTAAATATTTCAGTACTTACCTACATATTGCAAAATAGTTTAAGCCACTGATATAGGACTCTTGAGTAGGCGGTTTTCTTCACACTTCCTTTTATAAATGGAATCCAACGGTTTAAAAGAAAAGTATTAGTCCGCTTTATAAAATGCACAGTAAACAGATTTTCGTGAAAGTTGGTATGTGAGGGTTTTTGGTGTCGCTGATTTTAAATATGGTGCCCAATTTTAGAAATTCAAGATGCCATCTTCGATATGGCGGTCTCAAAATACTAAACTATGTTAGATTTTCATGAAAGTTGGTAAGTGCAAGTTTTTAAAGGCGCTGGGGCTGAAGTGCCAGATTGTACAAATTCAAAATTCCGACTTTAATATGGCGAACTTAATCATCATTTATTGTTGTATGGTTTTTCCATCAATTCCGATGAAATTTTACAAAAAGGTGTCTTGTACCGCCATTTAATTATGTGATGAAATTATGAAAAAAAGAACAATTTATGGGCAGATTAGGACTGAGGGATGAACATTTTTATTTTCGCGCACGCCATTGTGTGGGGCATCGTTGGATAGGTCTTCAAAAACGCAATAAAAGTTCTTAAGTAAGTAAGTAAGTAATCCTTTATTAACAGCACAATTAAGTTAAGATAAAAACTCGTCATGATGTTTATTTATTTATTTATTTCCTCCTCTGGAGAATGAATTTTTGAGGGAAAGTTTATGAGACGCACTCAGGAACGAGGCCCATATGGCGTACAATGGCAATTTTTCTAATACTGAGCTTATGATAACAAGATATTAGTCAGGAAAAATGATGATGCCTACTCCAAAAATTAGATTTAACTTTAAAGGTAAGGTAATGGCATATATTTTTTAAATTATACCATAAGTTCAAAAAGTAAAAAGGAAAATATCTAATTCAATCCGAGAAAGAATGGAGAGAACTGAAACAAGATGGAAAAAGAAGAAAAAACATGCGAAGTTTAAGCTTGGTTGACATTAATTTCGGAACTTTGAAAGTATTCAAGGGCTCTCACTCCAAAATCCCGAGGACATTGCAACACCTTAAGGTGTAGAGGAAGACTATTCCAAATTCTAGCTCCGTGAATGAAAAAGGTACGAAAAATTAACAAAAAATTATGGCGGGGAATAAACCACAATCTAGTGCGTTATGATGACAGAAAAAGTTTTAACTGAGATGCCTTAGCAAATATTCAGCGCTCAAGTTGTTGGGGATTTTGCACATCATATTGCATATCCTAAAGTTCAGGTATGAATCAAAGGAGCATCCGAAAATTCATCATGACAACATAGATACGTGATCAAATCTCTTAGGCCCAAAAATGTGTCTAACACAGGCATTAAATGCCGTAAATAATATTAAGCCTTCTACGGGAAGACCTGTCGACATTGCAATGAACACAGTCTACAAATGTAGCTTGACGAGCTGTTCCCGTAAAGGCCTTGGAGTATACTGTGCAGGTCGCCATACAAAATAACATGTCTTTGGTGTCCATATCATCCACTATAGGACACAAGAAGTTTCGTATCATCTATCTGGAGCGCTCGCCGTTGACGCTTATGGCAATTACAGTTTCGTTTTGAAAGAGGTACGGACCGATGATTCCATCAGACGCAAACCCGCGGCAGACATTAGAACTAGGACCGTTGAAAAAATTTGAAGCAGCATATTCGAACATTCGAAGCCGACCGAATACGAACACATCAAAGCAGCCAAGAAATTCGAATTATTCGAATCTTCGAATAGTTAGAACTTTAAAACTTTAAGTAATATGAAGCCTTCAAATTAGCGAATATTAAAATGCCGCAAAGGTTTTTATTTTTCTGTATAGCCGAAGTATCTTACACAGTACACACAGTCATACGGCGGCGTCTTATACACAAAGAAGTGCACCCTTGTGTTTTAGAATTCGTGCACCACGAACGATATGAGATACAATGAGCAGGGTGAGATGAGAGAGTAAACGTAAACGCAAATCCAAGTAAACATGAGCAGAAAATATGTGGGGCGGAACTAGGAACTACAGATAAAAGGGCAAGCCAGGGACTTTGCGTCTATCGTTAAATATTGTTTCTTCTCAATTTGTCATTCTCCGAACAGTGCGATATACTTCTCAGCTATTACTTTAAATTAGTTACATACTAGTTCAGAGTTCAAATTGACACATTGAAATGGGTTTCCCAATATGCTCCCAATTCTGTTGATGGTCGATCTGCAACGTGCGATATATTTTATAACTTCAAAACGCCTTCATGTCCTTGCAATGAAAAACTGCAATTCTTGATTTTTGTAATTCACAGCTTTTTATTTCACTTTTCCAGTAGTTGCCAAATGAAATGTCTTTTATCAATTGAACTTGTATAAAAAAATATGTGATATAATATGACTCTTATTCAACTTATTATTTATTTTCCCTACACACCACAAAGACGCCCGAAGCTTTGATATTCGAAGCTTCGAACATTTCTGCGAAGCGGCTTCGAAAATCAACACCTCTAATTTGAACGACGTTATGTCCATCTCCAGCATTATATCCATGAAAACTTCTTTAAAATAAAATAAAAATGGAGTGCATATCTCACACACAACTTGTTTTATTTACATTTAAAAGTCGAGCGTCCTTATTGAAAGACCCTTTATTATTTGTTGACCTCATTTAATTTAAATTTATTTCGGGCATTGCAATTGAAGAATTCAGGAAGACTTCGAAAGTTCTGAGATTCATCATGTTATCCTTTTTAATAGAGCTTTTACCACAACAGTGCCTTTCCACTTGTCGTAGGTACTTTTCGTCCGTTTGCTACGAGTTGGCGCTAAACCTGCGAAATCGAGCAGCAATAATTTATATCTGAGCATTTCATTTTCCGCTAAGGTACACACAAAAAAAATATTAATGTTTGCAATAACGGCTATGAACATTAGAAAATCGCAATGTATTGGTTAAAAATGGCAAACATTATTTCCTGCTGAAGGTGACGACAAGAGGGGTCCTCCTGTAACCAAATCACATCGTGCACAATGACCAAAAGGAATTTCGTTATTACGACTGGCTTTCTCAAATTTCGTTACTTACCCACTGCCCCGGTACAAACTTTTCAATGAAAATTCCCACGAAAAATATATCACTTTTAAAACTTTGATTGGTTTTCATGGAAGGAAATGTAGAACTTGAGAAACTAAACTGTGTTAGTTGAAATGTTGCGCAATTGCTTTCTTAAGCGTCTCTGAGTGCTGTGATTACGGGAGGGATTCCAACCAATCGGATCTTCGAACGCTGAATGCGCCCGCAGCAGCGTGGGTGCACAAAATTTCATGTGTAATACCATAATTTAGCGCGGCTCAAGAAAATCGTTGCGGTGTTCTATGTACCGCATTTTGCAGCAAAATCGAAGAATGGAATTGAATTTCGGGAAATTGAAAAACTTTTATCGTTGCACTCTCGATTATAGAAACGACCGACTTTAGACAGAATTAAACTTGTTTACTACCCAATTAAATTGAAACAGGTGAACATAATTTGGTTGTGTTGCTGGCCAATGCACTTAACCCATACAGTGTTAAATTAGACACAGCACCAGATCCTGAATTTTTTTGGGCGGTGCAAAAACTTGCATATGGCATTACTGCCGCCATCGTACATCCTTCTTAGGATTTAAAATCAAGTTCCAAGTTTTTTTTAATAAACACGAACATATTTTTAGTAGATGGTGGTTTGGTAGGATTCGAGATAAAACGCAAGGGAAGGTATGTACCTACATGTATTATGTACCTAAATAAAAACTCAATCACTAAATGTATTAAAATATTACGAAGTCAGTATTGCAAATAAAAATTCTTTTCTGCGAGTGTATGTTCTGAAAATAATTAAACTAAATGGTTGTATCTCGCTAATAGAACCTATTGATAATTAACAAAAGATTTCAATAATATAGCCATGGGCGTACACAGGGTTCTGAAGTGGGGGCCTCCCTGAATCCTGAATTCGAAACTAAAATGAAAACAAAATAAAATAAAATTACTCGCCGAAATGGATTTTTAAGTGGACCGCGATATGAAATCGAGAAAACATGGCCCTCACGCTGTAGCACACGGGAATGTGGATGCGATCACACCAACGCTTAGTGTTTTCTGCAGAACAAGCTACCTAGCTGGACAAAAATATGTCAAAGGATTAATATAATGTAATTAATCAAACAAAACCCCTCCCATTTCGAAGAAATTGAAATATGTCCTAAAAGAGGTCATTCTTACCAACTTTTGTGTTGTACATGTACATATAGTGCGAAAGCCTATAGGAAAAAAGGTTATACGCATTTTTGTATACAGGGTGTATCAGTTAATGCATGCCAAAATGATAAGAGTGATAGACCTCATCTAGTCAACAAAAAAATTGTATGACAAGTGGGGGAAAATCTCAACCGTTTTCGTTCGAGATACAAGGTGATCCATAAAGTCGGAATGCACATTATTTTACCTAACGTGTGTGCTTTACAAGGTACAGGCACTTGCGAAAGTAAAAAAACGCTCTAAAATGTGCTAAATTTCTCGTAAATATCCCTCTTTATTATTTTTATTGAATTACTCATCTTATTGCCTTTCCAAGGAGGTACGACATATCTAGGTGGAGAAAGGATATACAAATTTATACGTAAAAAGCTTTTGCTGAATTTTACAAAAAACCCGCATTTCACAAAAACTTTAACTTAAACGAACTCCAACATTTTCTCTAATTTAAAACTTATTGCAGTTAATGTTAGTACGTCATAAACAACATTTAATATGAAAAAATAATAAAAATTCCGATTTATTGTACCTCTTTGGAAAGGCAATAATATGGGTAATTCAATAAAAATAAAAAAGACGGATATTACATGAATTTTGGAGAAAAATTGGGAAATACCAGGTATTTAGGAAATTTTAGAGGGTTTCTTTTAAATTAAGCAAGTAACTGTACCTGCACTTGTAAAGGAAGATCAATATTGGTGGCATTTTTGTGAAGCAGATTAAGGGGGTGTTCTCATGGAGCAATTTCAAAAAATCGATTTTTTTTTTTTTGCATTTTTTTAATCTATATATAAGTACAATTTACCCTGTGAAAGGATTTTTCGGAATTCGATCTCTAACATTGCTTAAGGGGAGGGTAAGGTTAATTCGTACAAAAAAAGGCACATTTTTGTGAATTTTTTTCGACAACTCAGTTAAAATCTATTCATTAAAGCTAATGGTACATCAAAGTAGAACATTTGAAGAATATTTTGTAAAATTTTCATGTAGAAATATTGAAAAATAAGGCAATGGCAGCCATTATTTGGAAGCGTCTCAGAAAAAAATAGAATTGCGGTGCCCCTCATAACTTGGTGCTGGATCATCTCAAATCAAAAAGGAAATTTTTTGTCGTTAGATAATCGCTTTCCCCAAGTAACGCGGGAGGGGTTTTTCGAAATTTACATTTTTAAATTTTTGGGAACACTTTGAAGTGAAAAACGCGATTTTTGCAAAGAAAATCGGCTAATTTGTTATTATAAAATAAAAAATATTAACAAATTTGAAAAAAACTCTCCCGTGTTACCTCGCAAATTATGTACAGCAATAGTGTTCAAAATTTCAAAAGAATCGGTGCAGTAGTTTTGAACTTATGAGGGGCACCGACTTTGAAAACATGAGTTGTGGGAAAAACGCCTTAAAGTTTTAAACACTAAAAAATTTAGAGTAAAACGATCATAAGCGAGTTGCTTAAACTGCTGTATCTTCGATAGTTTTGCTACGATCCGTCTCAAATTTTCACACAATATTTTTGAAAGGTTCTTCAATTAGAAAATCGAGTAAAAAAAAAATTCGAAAAAAAAAATTTTAATACCTTACCCTCCCCTTAAATGACCTTTGAAGTCGACATGTAAAGCGCGAACCGGAACGAAATGCCGACATTGCAAAACTTTAAATGCGTTTTTCTCGAGAACATGTTTTACAAAACGGTTAGCAAAATTCTGACGACTGTAATTGACCGATCGACTTGAAATTTTCACAGAACGTTCGAAATACATTTTCGCAGGTACCCACGTACGGATTTTGCGAAATCTTAAAAATTCGATTTTTAATCCACGTTTTTATTCGAAAAAAAACGCGAAAAATGAATTTTTTTTAAAAATTTGGCGCCATTTTGTCAATTTTGAAGATATCGAAAAAATCGTACGTGGGTACCTAATCGAGAGGATACTGAATGATAACATTTCGGTCATTTCTGTTTCAGACCACCCATGGAGGCAGAATCCTGCAAACACTTTGCCTCTGCAAATTTTTATACCACATTTTGGACTACAGCCAAAGACACCATTTTGAATTTTTATGTAATTCAATAATTTTCTTAAATGTATTAAATGGTCCTTTTGAACCTCCAAAAAACTGCAAGTGTTTATCTTTATTCGTTTTCCCATACAAAAAATAAATGTAAACCCTTCAAAAATGGTGCTTTCCATGAGAACACCCCCTTAAGATAGTAGTTGTTTGGCGTGAGTTTTATGTTACTGGCTTAATTAGATCAAACTATAATAATAAAATAGTAATGTGCATCCCGAATTTATGGATCACCCTGTAACTTGAAAATGATAGAGATTTCCGCCGTAAGGTTTCTTGATTGACTATGCGAGATCTATCACTCCTATCATTTTGGCGTGTGTGAACTGACACACCCTATATACGAGGGCGGTTTCATAAAAGTCAGTGACTTTTTGAAAAAAATATATTTATTTCGGCAAAAAAGAATTTTATTTCTCAACATAATCTCCTTTTAACTCTATACACATCACCGAGTAACTCCTAAACGGTTGAGATTTCCCTCTACCATCATATAGTGTTTTTTGTTTGTTTGGCTAGGTGAGATCTAAACCTCACTTATTTTGGAACACTTTATGTTGAAACACCCTGAATAACGATATAGTGCGACGAACATATACGTATATTTCGGTTAAATTCATTTTGGAAAAATTATATCACTGATATTTTGAGACGGTAGCGGGTCACTTTCCCTTCCAATCTAAATTCTTCACTAGTAAATTTTTCCCATTCCAGTTTTTCCAAAACAGAATATTTGCCTTTCACAAAATGTCTGCTGACTGAATATTTGCTTTATACAAAACGTCAGAAGAAAAAGATATAATGAATAAATGGAGAAAATGTCCTACAATCTTTGAGACTGTTGTTGCAATCATTCGAAGAGTTGCAGCAGTCCACGCACACAAAATTTTATTCAGGAGTTTTTAATAGTAAAATAATAATTAAGAGAATAAACGAAGCCATAAAGCACAACACTTTCGTTTGATTTGAGACAGCCGATATGATGGTCATACATATTATGTGCAGTGGGCCGCTTGGGAACTTTTGCTTCCCGTGTACGGTGTTATCGTTTCAATTTCCGGAGGTGTCCAAGAAGTTTATGAGAAAATTATGCATGACATTAAAATCGCTTTTAATCTACTAAAACTAGGTTAAGTATTTAGACTTAGGCTATCCGTTATTTCATTCACAAACACAAAAGAACATCATCAACATCTTCGGCTCTGAAATGAAACGAAGTAAACTAATAAAAAGGAACTGAGCGCGGATAAGAAATAATTTATATCTATTGCTGGAATTTAACAAATTACTCCCCGTAAAAGTCACGGAACGATGGTATTTCGCTTATACTGCAAGGGGTGATAACAATACACGGGCGATAAAGTAAAATCGCTTAGAAAATTATATGTGTCAGTGATTCCTCTAGTCAAACAAAACGTTTTACGATCAAAGGACGCTCCTGAGAGGGCTCATTAATTTTTATTTACACGACGTGCCATCATAGAAATCGACTATTTACCTTGATTACAAAACTGGTGGTGGACTGCATGAAAGCATTCCACGTTTCGTGCCACAGACACCTTTCTCCAGCTGTGCCACTTGCTGGGTGTTTTGTCCCCAGTTATTAGCGCTTTTGTACAACAGGGAGTGGAGGGACTGTGCACAAAAACTGCCGTTCATAGCATTTGTAACGAGCAAGGGCCCCGAGCCTGTAAGCACAGGCACAATAATTGTGTGGCGACATTTAAAGGGTTGCTTTGATATGCTCGCTTTTGTTAGATATACATGACATTGACAAGATCTGGCTAAACCCTTGACATTTTTTGATAATGTGCAGGAACCACAGAGAGCGTCCCGACAGAACCGAAAGGGAAAAAAGTTCAGAAGTAGGTCCTAACACAGGACAACTTCTCTTTGTGCTACTTTACTTTGTGATTTATCATAAATAGAGTTTATGAATGACAGCAGAGCTGGGGCTGTGGGGGACATAGTTGTCAGCAGAGTTCACGACGAAATTGTACCGCTGACAGCCATAAAGTTACTAGTACTAGTAATATTAAATGAACATCATCGCCGCTGCGGCTCTACGTGACCACAACACTAATTAATATTTGATGAGACGAAGGCCGTTTGTTGATATTTTAGAAAAGCTGGAATTTGATTTGAGCACTCGCTCACTCTGGCTCTGCAGCTCAACCGGAAAATAAAAGAATTTGGAACTTAGGCCATCTCCTAAAGTCGCACCCAAAAAACGCAAGGAACTAGGATTCCCTTAACGAAAAATTGATGAGCTCTCCCCTATTTGTTTTAAACGTTTGCACTTAGCTGAGTGAGTCCACAGAGCCCTTTGGCAGGGGCGCATTTACAAACCCTTTGCGTGAATAAAGAGCGAGTCCCTTTCCTGATGAAAACCGAAAAGAATTTTATTTAAGATGACAATTATTGAAGGCACGTAGACTTAAAGCGAATCACTGGG
The DNA here is from genome assembly GCA_947538895.1 of Neoitamus cyanurus. Classification (NCBI taxonomy): domain Eukaryota; kingdom Metazoa; phylum Arthropoda; class Insecta; order Diptera; family Asilidae; genus Neoitamus; species Neoitamus cyanurus. The sequence continues at coordinate 4,655,574 of OX384540.1, forward strand.
TATTTTATTGGAAATCCGCCGTATTTACTCATTCATAAATTCGGTCATGTCTGTCGATAAGTTATTGTTTGTTCGCGATGGGAATACATTTTGTCGAGCGCTGGAGTTTCATTTAGTCGCCCTCTTGAGCATTTCTGGGTGGTTTGGCATTTGTTCGGAAAGATGTGGGTACGGTGCGATTGAGGCCTCTTTTATCTTGCTTACAGAAAATCCACCGAATTTAAATGTTGCTTAATAAGTAAGTTGCCTTCGTTGGTGCCGTACGCAGTGATATTCAAATATATTTAAATTTTGTAGACGATCAAATAATTCCATCTAAAAATCAATGAAAATTAAGAGAGAGTTCTAATAGTCCGGGAGGCGATGTCAAAAAACGTCGGTGATCTGAGGCTATTTGGAACAGCTACTATTCGATTGAGACCCCTTTGAATAAGCGAACCGTGGGCGTCAGCCATGATGGTTCGAGGGGGTGTGGCTATGGGAGGATTGTGAACACTTTTCGTGAAACTCTCATCTTCTAGACATACTAGATGAAAAACTTGCAAACATTTTTTTTAGATTTGGAAATTGTCTACAAATTTAGTTATATTAACTTTTGTCGTAAAGTCAATACTTTTTAAGTTATAGCGCGAAAAAGGTTAAAAAACAGAATCACAATTGGTTTTTCGCATTTATCTCGTTTTGGTAACTCGTAATAAAAAATAGTAGAGTACACAATCCGCAATAGATTTTATGTACAACATTTTTGCGACAAAATGCGCAAAGTTGCCAAATCGGCGCAAAAGGTGGTCATAAATGCTTCCGGTTGTAGCCAGTTTAGGTGGAGAATTGACCCGACAATATTTTCAGAAAAGGTTCACCATGCTCTGAAAAACTTACTAAATAGCATGAGTTGCCTCTACCTTCCCGATCCGTCGCCAGAAATCGAGCGAACGCGAATTTCATATGTTCTCAGTTTCTGCAAGTATGAAATCCGCATTCACATTCCCGCCGATGGATTCCACAATAGGCCTCATTATCTTCCCTAATTGGAAGAAGGCATTGAAAAATCACTACCATCTAAAGGTTCAAACAGCTTATTGTGTTTCTTTGCAAAACTTGTGGAGAAAATTATGTACAACTACATGACAGAATTGAGCAAAACAATATCCTATCTTGGTGCCACACTGGTTTCCGCCCGAGTCATACTTGCGAGATAGCAGTCTTGAAGATTGCATTAGACATTTGTGATGCTCTTGATAATCTAATACATAATATGCATACCAGCGCGCACCGCCCTTCTCTTATAGGTGGCATGATACCGTGCATCTGTTGGTTCAGGAAATATATTTCGAACAAAAATATGTGTACAAACACAAAATCTGCCATTGTTCTTGAATATTTGTGAATGTGTGGCATTCTTAAATACAAAACCACCTGCCCCAGCTAAAAGCAAACAAAACAACCAGAATTTTGGTAAAAAGGGCCCAAGGAAGAAGAAGAACGACCGCTTCTCGTCACACTGATCCAGGCTGGGTATTACCAAAATCACGGCGGTGCAACCCACTATATGCGTGTCGTTCATTTCTTAGTTCTTACCAAGCGAGCCCACTAACACTCCTACTATAGCGATCGTAGGATAATTCACTGCCAGGTAAGGCTATGCTGAAAGGGCAAACAACACGAGGGTTGTGGGGCATCTTTCCTTTACCTCGTTTAACGAATTTTAAGCTAAAGATGCAAAGGTAAGAATCCTCCAGTGCAAGTAGGAGAGGATAAACAAATTTTGCTGCCTTTCATTCATGGTAAAATTTTTCACTGTGAATTTCACAGGCGATAATTAAATATTGTGTGCAGCGCACAGTGGGACAAAATGCCCGAGCACGATCAAAAATCCATAACTTTTGAACACTTAAAGATATCGCAACAAGATTTTGGCATACAAATCTCTACATTACAGACTTTCAATCCATGTAAGCAAAAGTTGCATTAAGATACAGGGTGGCAAGATATTAGTTTAAAAACCATAAAGTGATCATTTTTCTCATTATTTGGAAAGTTTTAAAATTTGAAATGTTCATAATTTTATAAGAGTAGTAATTAAATAAAAACATCAAATTAAGAAAAAAATTAAAAACCAATAAATAAAATAATAAAAAAAAATTAAAAAAAGTGTTTTTTGCAAATTTATAGTTTTCGTAATAATACAACAGAGTTTTTTTGCGATTGAACATGGAGTGTTTTGTACCAAAGAATCGACATTTGCAGGAAGTGTTGTTATACTTCTATAATTTAAAGAAATCCGCTGCGGAAAGTCATCGCTTATCAGTAGAAGCATAAGGTGTACATGATTTTTCGAAAAGTATGTGCAGGACACGGCTTAGACAGTTTCAAGATGGAATTTTCGATGCTGACGACGCTGAAAGTCAGGGAAGACCAAAAAAGTATCATGTTAAGTGTTATTTATCATTAGTTGCTGAAACCGTCTGAAACCATTACTGGCGATGTCTACAGGTGGCAACAAATGCATTTAAAGCGAGCTATTGAAGAAAAACGACCAGAATGGGACAATCGACACGATAAGATAATACTTTTACACGACAACGCGAGACCTCATATAGCTCAACCAGTGAAAAACTATTTAGAAAGGCTGAACTGGGAAGTGTTATACCACCCGCTGTACACACTGGACATTCCACCGCACGATTACTATTTGTTTCGGTCGATGCAGTCAGCCTTTAGTGGAGAACGGTTTCATTCTTTGAGAGTATCCCAATTTGGCTCAATAATGGGATAATAATAATAAAATTTATTTATAGCTTGTACAAAGAACAACATTCTTATAATTGTACATAGATACAGTGGGAAACCATATTGACGAAAATTATTTAACTAAATCAAATACTAAGTGATAGGTGCAACTCATCAAGGAAAGTAAGAGTATGAATAATCAAATGATTCTATATATGTTATATATATGATATTTACAAGGAATGAGAAAAAAAAAAGAGTAGACAGTAGGTAATGTAAAACTAAATAAACTGAAAGTAAGAAAAATCAGAAAAGAGAAAAAAAAAGAAGAAAGAAAAGACAATGTGAAAAGTCATATTAACGCAACTCATTTATTAATCTAACAAAGACCCTGCTGGAACTCGCACGCTGGACACAATAAGGAAGCACATTCCATTTACGGACAGCTTGAACAAAGTAAGACCTTTCGCCGTAGCGAGATCTGAAAACAGGAAGAACGAGGCCGAGGTTTCTATTCGAGCGAGTAAACTGAAGTTTATCGAACAGGTAGCAGGGGGCTTTCTCATGAATCAATTTAAACAGAAATATGAGCTGACGCCTCGCAAGATATTCCCCAATCGTAACACCCAGAAGCGTAGTCTCATGTTGAGAAATATGCGCGTGACGGGGGACCAGATGGATGTACCGATTTACGTCGTTAAAAGCAACTTTCAGCTTTCTTTGGCATTCGGAGTCAAGCTTAGGTAATATGATACTACCAAACGTAAAGTGGGGTAGAAGTAGGGATTTAGCAAGACTATAACGCCATGATACTGGGAGTAACCCTGAGCTTACTCTTAGTTGACGTAACCCGCCATATATCTTAGACAGCATGTTTTTAATATAGTCACAGCAAGTAAATCGTGAATTCAAGAGTATCCCTAAGTTTTTAACTATAGGTACATATTGCAGCTTTGTACGGTTCAGCAACACGGGTGGCAAGGAAGACGAATCAATAGAGACTCGATAAACCGGAAGGCAATTTGAAATTCGCGGATTTAATACTAGACCGTTTACAGTAGACCATTCATGTATTCCGAGAAGATCTTCGTTGATGCGATCAACACAATCCTCAATCAAACCAATAGGTCTGCTTAAGTAGATTTGTACATCGTCCGCATACAGGTGCACCTTGCAATTTGTCAACACTGATGGAATGTCATTAATGAACAAGGAGAACAGGAGTGGCCCCAGTATTGACCCTTGGGGTACACCCTTAGTTACATTGATCATATCAGATAGAGTACTGCCCACTTTGACCAATTGGGAGCGTCGCGATAGAAAGCTACTAATAAACTTGAGATCGACTCGAACGACGAGAAATTCTTTAGGGATGGAATCCGCAAGGTGCCAGAAAGATGAGTAAATGTCGTAGCTTCCGACTTCTTTAGTTGCTGTAAAATTTCTCACAGGCCAAGTAATATTAGTAAACATATTTGCAACGTAAAAATATTTAATGAAAATATAGCTTTATTTTCCTATTATTATTTCTCAAATTTCCATTTCCTAATCTCCTCTAACAGGAAATAAATTTCACTTGAGCTGTACAACAACTGAATAACCTTTATATACACCACACGCTTATAAATTTTTTATTTCAATGAATACGTTAAAGTACAAACCAAGTACCCAAGAGACTTTGAAAAACATTTTAAGTTATTTCATAATTTAAGCATTTTCAGATGTTTTCTTTTTCGGGCCTGCGAGACCACACCAGGCACACCACGTAATAAAATCAACCAGGCATACAGAGGGTGAGAATAAAAAGGAATATTTATAAGGTTAAGTTCAATGTTTTAGATGTGTTCAAGCTTGCTAATTTGAACAGCACATACCTACATTCAGCGGCAGCAAATGTCAGCATCTGTTCGCATACTCTGTTGAAAACTCCCCTTTTGCGCTGACTTCTATAATCTAATGCTTCAATTTTTCTACTTCATATTGATTGGAAGAAATACCAAAGGTAAAATTCTACCAGCTTCAATTTAAGAACGTGAACATATTTCTTAATTTAAAAAAAACACAATTTCGAAACAAACCTTGACATAAATTAAATTACATTAATCACAATTTCTCATCTTAAAACCACATCTAAAAAAGTTATTTATTTGTTTTATTTAAATCGAAACAAATGTCAGTTCTATTTGGACGAATCGAATATTTAAAAATCGCACAAAGAGAAAATACCATCCATCTATTTGCACATTCTCTTATTCTTATGGACTTAAATTAGCCAACGGATTTTAAAGTAGGTAGTACACATGTTTGAATATTTCATGCGCATTACCGGAAAACATGGAAGTCGACAAATTATCTGTCAACACAGAAGCCACAATTATCTACTTTACACACTCGTGTAAAAAATTTCATTTCAAACTATTTCCCCATTTCCCTCACTTAATTTTGAAAATGGCAAAAAAAAAAACAGAAAAAACCGAATAACCCCTCTAATGGTACATCCTTGATATCTTCTCAGTAATTAAGTTAATTGTATTCTCCTACTCATGAATGCTTATTGTCAATTGTTTTAAAGGTACCCACTTGTCTTTAATTCTTGCCTAACATAAGGCGAGGAAAATAAGAGCACGTCCTAATTTCAGGTCTATAAATTGAAGGGGTGTCCCATGCCAACCGCGGCCTGTATTCTGAAGAGATCTCTTGTGATGTGCCTGCTCCTGCTTCCGTGGCCAGCGAATTGGCGCCACATTCGCTTAAATATTTCGACAAATGCGCCGAATCTCGCTTAGGCGTCCTTTAAGAGAAAGGTACATTGTATCTTTTGTAAGGAAAAGTTCCCATTATCAGTAGGTTTCCCGAGGCCGTTCAGGTAGCTCTGCAACAAAATTGGGGGGTGCACGACTTATGCTTAATGTGAACACTAATTCACGCTTTACATCAATTTTAATTTCGTGGATACATTTAGCGACCTCAAACATTTTTAATAGATCACGTTCTCCAGTCAGTCCAGCATATCAAAACTTTTCAGGGTTGAGTAGACTTTTAAAATTTTTTAACGACTTGGAAAAGCCATAAAAAGTTCAGTACACTTACAGTAGCTTACAAGGTCTTGTATCTAGTTCAAGTATTTTCTTTCCCTTTTGTGGGTGTTCTTTATTTTAAATTCCTTTAGTAAATGAAATACCTAAATGACTTGAAGTACCTCGTCCGTACCCGTACCTTCTCAATAAATCAGCGTCTGGATATTTAAGAGAACAATTTTGTGCATTAACTATACTGTCCTGTGTAAGGGATTACCCGAGAGCACTAGTAAAATATACATAAAAATAAATAAGATACATATATGTACATACATTCGTACCATTTACTGTTAACCTTTTCCTTGCCCATTATTGGCAACATTTCTAACCCAAAGGCCGCTATAACCAAAAAATGGTAAAAGCGCCCTCCCAATATATGGACTCAAACGCCGGGAAATTGAATTCTACAGAACCCTCCTTGACTGTTATAAAGAATCACTTCAGAGGACAACAGAAAAATGAGTTTTCAAAGATATGTATTTATTGAGAGGTCGGTTGGTGCCCTATTCCGAACGTACATGTACATACGTGCTAATTGAAACTTTTCGACCCGACTGGATGTTTCTATTGTATCTTAAGCAAAATATGAAAGCAATCCGGATATTGGATTTCTTTTTATAAAAGTAGAGATAAAAATTCTTTTTGTGACCTGAAAATGGAAGCCCCTCGAACAAAATTGACTAGAACACTTTACCGACATAATTGAGTATTGCCGAAATATCGTAATCTATTTTCGATTGTGCGTTGCCAATATTGTAAAATACGTTGAAAGGAAAGCCTTTCCTGTAACTCACATTTTCCAGGATACAGACATACAGTGATGAGTGAAAGATAACCCTGATTAACTTATGAAGCAATTTTGTTTTTTTAAAGGACCATCGGCACTTTTGTATGGACCCTGGGACAACCCACCAACAGTGATGGGACCTATCCCAGTGGGAAATCGCTACATTGATGAACATGGTAATCAATTCGTTATATGACGAAAATTGCTTGGAAGTAATTATCCACTACATGCTGAGGTAGTCGTCCCAGCTACTTTGAAGTGGAATTAAAGGAAACATATGTATGTATGTTTGCTTATGTTTAAGATTGCTATGGGACTCTATGTTTATGCCATTTTACTTACTGGGCCACTGAATACAACCATTACTTCGTAACATTACTTCCCAACGATATTGAGCCATTATAAATATCATCGATACTGAATTAGATTTATTACTTTTGTAAAATGAATTATTTGTACATTTATTTTTATTTAGTTTTTATTTATACAATATCTAAATAGTAAAAATATTGAATAATTAATTGGAACATGGCTGTGTGGTATCCTATAAATTGTTGAAATAAATGAATAAATATAATGCAACTTTTTCTAATAGCTTTGAATTCCTTGAATGATTTAGGATTTTCTAAAGTTTAACAATGTGTTTGCATTAATTTCCCAACCAAAAATTAAACGTTTTCCACAACAATATATGCACATTCAAGTTCGTACATATTTTTACAAAAACTACTATTGTTGGTAGCAATATATTTCAAATTGTGTTTTTGTTGATGTAGATGATGTCATACTATTTTTAGTTTCCATATTTTTGCTTGTTCACTGTAGATTTCCATTGTTTAACTTTCTAGGGCTCGACGAAGAGCTTCGTACAAAAGAAAGAAATGTGCTTTTTGAAATTTGATTGGGAGAATTATCGATACGCTTTTGTAAGCTCAGAGAGAACACCTTTTCATTGAAATCGAATAAATTGGAACATTATTTTATTTTCGACAATTTTAACATTAAATACATAATTGATGATCTCTAAATCCCTTGAACATTAAATTTCGTGAAAATCGGGTAAGGTTTGAAAAAAATTGTCCACCATTTTGTATCAGCTAAATTTTTTTCGGGAATATGAACATTATACTCGTGATCAGCAACCTCAAAAACGTATGCTTACTGAATTTCATGAACATCTTCTATTTATGTGTTTTTTTAATGTTCGCTCTGAACTGAATAACCGTTTAAGGGGTAAACTTTTTACTTATGTGTATAAGGAACTCCAAAAAACCTGGAACTTTCCAATCCATCCATCGTAACTGGGTTCTAAGATTGAAATCTAATTGCACTGGACAAGTCTCGGCGATGTGGGGGACTAGCGTGCATCATGAAAATGTGTCACATTTTGAGGGCGTATATCTCTTTAAATAATACCACTGTAAATTTTTCAAAAAATCGTTTTTTTGTTTTTAGGCTTAAAAAATACTTTGAACCTTTTAGAATATGGGGAAAAATATTTCATACCTCAAAGTATTTTTTTTTCTTGTAATTTCGAGCTCTTCCCCAAGCGCGTCGGACTGCTCCGAAACGACACCTGCGTCAGATTCAGATGAATACCTGCTGGGAAGGTACAGCCTAATGTCCTACCTTTTGACACCAAGCATACAGTATATGTATAGAGAACTCATCTCTAACAAAAATTTGTCCGCCGTGCTTATGAAGAATTCGTCTTCGAGTGGCTCCCACCGCGTTCATTTTTTCATGTCTATAGTCAAATAAAACTTTAAATGCGTTTTTCTCGAAACACGATTTTTCAAAACGGCACGCAGCATAACTCCAACAATTTTCATTCTTTTCATTCGAATTTATTACAATTACTTTAAAATAAGATTTTGAAGAGAAATACATAGGGGATTTTCGATAAGTTAATTTAATTATTATTTATTAACAAATGATTATCTTTTTTTTTGTTGAAAATTTAACGATTTAATTCAAATACTCGCCAATCACACAAAAATCAATATTTTTAAAATCCCCTATGTATTTTTCTAGCTATAAGCATGTACAATAAGTGTTTTTTTTTTCTCTAAATCCAAATTTGTAGCAGCTACACTGCATGCCGCAGAGCTCCTCAAATTCTACGTGCCTCGCAAAAATGGCTGTGGTGCCGTCATTTTTGAATATTTTTTTATAATAATTTTCTATTTTATTACTTAAATATACGCTAAATAACTTCCTCCAATATTATAATTTTATTACCTTTCCTTCCACCCAAAAAAAAATGACAAAAAACACGTTTTTTTAGGCTGTTACAGTGGTGTTACCCCTTAATGAACCAAACGGTGATAGGAATCCTATATAGCACCATTTATTATAAAATCAGTTTCAACCCTTAAATAAGGTAGCATAAAATCCAAAACAAAAATCAGAAAAAATAATATGAACTGTGTATATCCTTCAATCATGCCTAAACACTTACTACTTCCATTCTTTTGATTTTGTGCCCGAAAATATTTCACACATCAATTCAACATGTCAGTTACCACTAATTCCAAGATGACAAAATGGCGCACCCAAAATGGCGACTGTAAAGTTTCAACTTCCACTTTCAATTCAATGAAAATGGGTGTTTGTAGGTTCGGGGTTGCTGATTTCGAATTTGCTATCGATATTTGTAAATTAAAAATGGCGGATCTAACACAACTAATACAACATTTCGGAAAAAACTAGTTGGAAAAGAAAGAAAAGTGGAAGTAACGATCATATCCGTTTTCCCTCAGTGACAAGAATTTTGGAAACTGCTCTTGACTTTAACAAATTATTTTTAACACATTTTATTTATTAGGTACTCTTTTCTACCAAGCTGAATATTACAGTTTTTTTTAAACAAAGATTTACAAATATGAATTGAAGATTTTTTCTTTCGTAAAAATCTTCATTGGAAGTACCTACTTCAATCAATTGGAGAAAGGGAGAATTCCTTTGGTGGGACATATCTTGTAGCTAAGGCGTATAAATAAAACAAGTGAGAGGACATATTTGATTGCATTGTGCATTTTTAATGATCTATTGAACAATATCCCAATCGATGCGGTACGTAAAAAGAAACATTTTTTTTACAATTTTGCTGCCATTGGGTTCGCTAAAAGTGTTGTTTCGTGAAATTTCTTTACAAACAGTAGTCAAATTTAGGAACAACATAAATAGCTATGACACACGGCCAGACGAACGAATCAACATGACGACACTATAAGGATTGCTTGTAAAATACGGAATCCTAAAAAGGAACAGAAAATGTTTGGCTACCAAATAATCAAATGATTGATAAATGTATTTCTACTGCTAGGAGGCAATAAAAACAGTTAAATTTTGCACAAATTAACGATTTTTTGATGTCTACAACATTATGGTGGAATGTCTTTTTTTTATGTTTTTCGAAATAAAGAATTTTAAACAAAACCCTTTCAGCAGAAGATAATTAAATTGCAAAATATTAAAACACTGCGTAGGTTCATCGAGGACTCGTTGAATAATTCGAGTGATATTATAAATTCAAATTGAGCTACTTGATTCGATTTTTCAGGATATTTTCCTTCGGATAAAATGAGGGTTTTTGAATTATTAAAATTGATTGCATTATTCGCATTCATTACTTTCGAGTCTCGCAGCGTGAATTGAGAAAATAATATCAGCTGGGAGATCGGAAGGGGAAAGTTTCATGCCTGGAATTCAATTAATCAAGGCGGTATCACAAGATTTACTTTGGGCTTTGCTGATACCTTAAGCACTCCCAGGAAGCCTTTGCTCAGAGCAAAAATGATAAGAAAGTGAAGTAACGGGAGTCGAGGCTTGGAAATGGCGAAATTTCAATTAGAAGAGCAAACGACATCATTGCCCGCTCAAGGACGTAGGCTACCCAACTAAAACCTAACTGGACTTTGGTTCGGTGTTCTGCGGGGCGAAAGAGGGCAAATAAACAAATTCCGCCACGTAATTAAAGCCTCGGAATAGAAGCTCAATACAGGGCCATGGCAGGCATCGAATCGTCCCCAGCTAAGTGGGTATCCCTTTATTTCGAGTATTTGGCTGCCATCCAACAGCAGGCAGGACCGAATTTCATTAATTCCAGTTTAAATCGATATTAAGTTATTTCCAAGCGATTAACTTTTACTTTTCCACTTGAACGGAGGATTCTATACCCGTCCCGTTTGTCTTGCCGAGCATCAGTTAGCTGAGAGCTGCAATCAGGAACGTTCCGTGGATTAGAACAGATTTCTGCACTGTATTCGTCAAGGAGGAGACTTAAAGTGAATTGGAATCGAAAGATAAAATAAAAGTGCTTAAATTTGATTCTGACATGGGTAAGGATGGCGTGGCCTATCTTCATCTGAAATAACAAATTTCTCGAGGCCGGGATTTTTCGGGCTTCCGACTTTAATGGGGTGAACCACTTGCTCAAGGCACCTCACACAACAAATAAATTTAATTTTGTACGAGTACGTTATTACACACTCTCATCTATTGTTGGTCGCAATACCTTTCCCAAGAAATGTGTAAAACCGTGAATTCAATTCTTCATTTGATGTGGTATTCTCCACGACCTTTTTTGGAAGCCACATAAATTAATTAGGTGCTCACCGGTTGCTTTTAAGATTAATCTACGTCAGAGTTAAATGAACTTTTTTTGCGAGTCTCTTTTTACGCGCTACAATTTAAAACAACAACAAATTTCGCGGAATATCACTGGGAACTTTCTCCGGCAAAATCAAACCAAAATAAAAAAACCGTTTTGCGCAAAAATTTGTTAACTAAACGTATTAATTTAAATTTTAATACATTAATTTCTCTTTTAGGGCTGATACACATTACAGAGCTAGACAAGGTGCGATCAATTTCTGTCCGTAGCCCTATCAATGCGCTCTTGATCCTACATCTTATCCATTACAGAGTTAATCGAGGTTCTTGCACGATCTGGTTATACAGGGTGTTTCGCATAACGTCTGCCAAAATAAGTGTGGTGATAGATCTCATCTAGTCAAATAAAAAATCACTATATGGGGGGTCACCATTTTCGAGTACAGGGTGATTAATAAAATCGGTATGCACATTATTATTTTAATTTTATCTTTTGGTCTATCAACGCAGCAACAAAAAACGACTATCTCAATGTCCTTTTCAAAACTCTCAACAGTGTTGGTCTACTTCTATCATTACTCCACGTTCTACCGCGGTGGCGTATGAGTGCATATTAGTTTTTTCGATGTTGCAAATTGCGATATCTCAGGAATGTTGAGTCTTACAAAAAAAAATGAACCATTTTTAAAGACAATAGTAAGGTCTGCAACTTTAGTATGAAGTATTTTTACGATAACACTTACCGTTTACGGTAAATATCCGAAAAACCGATGTTCTCGACCTTTAACCTTGAATAAAATTTTTAGCACAAGTCGGATCAGTGGGGACTTTTGACATTTCATTTGTGGTGATCCATTTAAGTAGCGCTTCCAACACGGCGTGCAGCCCGGCGTCAGAGCAGGCCTTGTTCCAAACATGGAAATATGAACTAAGCAGGGAACGGCAGTAAGCCAGATTTAGCGTAGCACATTCCCTGATGTGTTAGAATTGGCTGTGTACGTATTAGTAATATGTAGACATAATCAGAAGAGGGCTTACAATTCAACATTTTCTGAAGTTCCTCCCATAATCTCTATGCCCCCCTTAACATCTATTTACACGCTGCACTTCACTGGCAAGCTACGATGCTTTGGCTGTTTTATTCAGCTTCACTCATACACGCCGTTGCTGTACTCCTCTGCGTAGCTATCTTCAGGTGGTCGCTCATGTAAAGGGTTAATACACGATACAGCCGTTCCGTGCTTAGTTTATATTTCTATGGTTCTAAATGGGAGAACAGAGCTTTTCAGATTTTTCGAAAACATATGTTTACCTGTAATTTTGATTTGCTTAATGATCATTTGTTTTTATTGTGATTTTCTCTAATATAGTGCATTCTGTTAAATGTACTGTTAAAATGGAAAGCCAATTTGCAGCTATGGTTGCTATTTAACACATTATGCAAGTATTATAAGCTCGAGGATGTGAGCCATCTGTTGATGCCTTAGTGCAACTCCTCCGGAAATACGATTTTGAGGAATTGATTATTGCTTAAATAATAAGTAGTTCTGCAGAATATTATATTCTGTGAATAAATTAGGCAAATAATAAAAGTGTTTTATCTATAAGAAGAAATATTGTTGCTAATATGCCATTCCAAGACATAAATTTTATATGTTTTGAATTCTAGTTCGAATAATTTCCACGTTCCCAGCATTATATTATTTACAACTATGTAGGACCCGCTTCTGCGCCGGCTCCCAGCGCAAGAATGAGATTTTTACAGAGACGAAGAATACAACTCTGTCGTGTGAAGTGTGGAGACAGGAAATACTCCGAATCTTCACGCTGTATTGGGAATGCGGCTTTAAGATGTGTACAAATTTTCAGATCTGTGGGAATTTTGGTTCCGAAAACAGGGTAGACAGGTGAGTGAGGTCTCAGATAATATTTATATGAAAATTGGGGATTTATTTTCTTTTCAACTTTTACATACTTACTAATAGTACTGTGCTTGATAAGCCAAATATACCTACTTATTTTTTATAAAAACATCATGCTTTATTTACACAAAAATCAGTAGGTACTTTTTCAATTTATTCGCGTTCTCGAAAAATGTTCACATTCTACAAGATTTAACCTTTTCTGGATATGTTTTTGCTTTCTTGTTTTGGCGTACAAAAAATAGAAGATATTGCAACTTTACCGCACATTTTACTCAAAAACGATTGATTCTGCGAGAAAAAAGTAAAGAACTCTTTTCGTGCAAAATTTCATAAGCTATAGGGAGTTTTCGTGAATTAAAACTTGCATGCATGAAAGTAAACAAACATGTGCGCAAGCAAGTGAATAAAATCAAATTATTCACAAGCTACTATCTCAGATAAGTAATACAGATGCCCAGCCACTATGTTGAAAATTCTACCTAATGCAACATTTCCGCTAGCCAAGTTTTCGGCTCTCTAGCCAAGTGATGTTGCGGAGCAAATGAGTCTTACAAATTAGGCTAGACGGCGAGGAGGTAAAAACATTAAAAAGTGTATTATTCGGGCACAGGCGAGATTATTGTTGGAATCGCTTCGTTTTAGGGTTTAGTTCAACCCCCTAAGTTTGCTTACAAATTGTTGGTGTGCTTGATTTTATAATTAACAATTAGTGACGAAAATAGTGTTTTTTTCTCTATTTCCTTTAATATCTCCGTTCCTCTTGACTTTTAGTATAACATATGCATCGAGAAAGTTGTTCCTTATGAAATTTCCTAAAAAATGAGCCTTGAGGTCGCTAAGTGGAATTGTGAACTTGCAAATAGCCCCGAAAGTTAAAAAGCAAGTTTTTTTCACTATATTTTTACTAAAAAATGACCGCACATAGATGGCTGAAAATTCTCAAAAATGATGTCTATGTTGACCCAAACATGCATGAATAATTTTAGCGTCATCGGTCAATTACTTCTCGAGTAATTAACGATCACTTTTTCTTTTTTTTCCTTAATTGCAAATTGCGCCATTTTTTTCACAAACGGGTTTCGCTGGTCGGACTAAGCCAGAAAAATCACAAATCCATTGAACTTTAGTATCCCGTTGGAATTTTTGGGAAAAATTAATTCTAACCGATTTTATAACGATTTATTTTTGGTATACAAATTTCTATATATATATAAATCTAGGAGTGAGCGCGGGTAAAAATACGAAAACTCGAAGGCAAATGCGTAGAATTTGACGACGAAAACGGCCATATTGATTTTGTGAGCAATATTTAAGAATTTTGTATGCTATGATAATTAATTGATTTATCCAGGCAGATTTTTCAATTTTGTATTTGTCTGTTCAGATTTTCTCATCATAGGTGATTTGTGTACAGCTATTTGAATTGAATTTCATTGAGGTACGTACTTTAAAGAATTTGTTGGGTTTCATAGTTTTTAAAGCTATTCCGCGTGGTACCGCATTTAATCAAGGAAAAACCACGAGAATATAAGCCCACATTATTGAAAATAGTATGATTGAATTTCTACAATAAATATGAATGCAAGATTAGGGTTATAGCCCAGTAAAATTAATTACCTAAAAGGTCAAAATTACGAAAAAAGTCCGACCAACTGAATTTCTGTGGATACCTTTATTTGGGTGTTCTTTAAGCTATCGTGTAAAGTCCGCTTAATTTGAGCCATTGGATTTAAGGATGCATTCTAGTTTTTTGCAAATATCTCGTAAATTACCGTACCTATGTATATACAAGAGACAATTCGGCAATTTTGCATATTTCTTGCCTATTCGACTGGGCATCTGTATTACTTATCTGTGCTACTATCTACTTGCAAAATTTCAATCAATCTACCTAAAAATTTGCAATGATTAATACTCTATGAAAACAAGTTTTTAAAGTCATGAAGACTCCGCAATTAATTTTTGCATGCAAGTTTAAATTCATGAAAACGGCCATAATTTTCTCATAACTGTTTTCGTTCAAAAATTGAAAGTTTACGAGATATGTATTTGCCAAAAATTAAAATAGCTTTTCCAGGATATGCTTAGGACATTGAAATAAAGGTAAGGTATTTACAAAAATCAAGCTCGTTCGGACTATTTCTGTGATTTTGATTTTACTAGGCTATGGAACATATAATATATTTTATAAATTTGTTGGTGGTGGTTATATTATTATACTTACTTATTTAAAAACATTGACATGTTTCTTATGTTAGTTCGTTCCCGCAAGTATTTTGTCGCGGGTTGTCAGCACCTGTTCGGTGACAGTCGTGCAGATCCATTGAACATAGGGCTTTTACACGGCGACGGCGGACACAGTGGTGCATTGCTTAACATCCGTGTGTACACACGATCAAGCCGTAAACACGCGTGGCTGAATTTTTCTCAGAGCAGCCACAGCCGAATTTTTCTTCTACATATCTATTAAATTCTACAATGGGCCTTATTCCGGTTCTCACCTCACGCCCGTGACAAACCTCACTGTCGTGTCACCTCACGTCACATGTGGTATTCCCATTGTCGCGTGACGTGAGAATTTATGCCGTGAGAGCAATTCGAGTATCGATTGTTTTGACATTTAAAGTTTAGTTGTTTGAGGCAAAACAAGTTAATATTTGCAAAATTGAACTGAAAGATGAGTTCAAATGAACTGTGGTTCAGCGATACTGATGATGAAGACGAACAGGAAAGGAATCGCCAAATAATATTGAAAAGTTTTGTTAGTGGGCCTTATTCCGGTTCTCACCTCACTCCCGTGACAAACCTCACTGTCGTGTCACCTCACGTCACATGTGGTATTCCCATTGTCGCGTGACGTGAGAATTTATGCCGTGAGAGCAATTCGAGTATCGATTGTTTTGACATTTAAAGTTTAGTTGTTTGAGGCAAAACAAGTTAATATTTGCAAAATTGAACTGAAAGATGAGTTCAAATGAACTCTGGTTCAGCGATACTGATGATGAAGCCGAACAGGAAAGGAATCGCCAAATAATATTGAAAAGTTTTGTTAGTGTCTCGGAATGAAAAATATCGAGTCACGGTATTCTCGTTGTCACTTGAAGCCGATCCAAGTGACCATTTTAGTCGCTATCAAATTGTAGGTGACCGACAGAAGTCACCCAAAGTGACAACGAGAATACCGAATCTGTAGACTCACCTCACATGGCATGTGACGTGAGAACCAGAATAAGGGCCAGTGTCTCGGAATGAAAAATATCGAGAGTCACGGTATTCTCGTTGTCACTTGAAGCCGATCCAAGTGACCATTTTAGTCGCTATCAAATTGTAGGTGACCGACAGAAGTCACCCAAAGTGACAACGAGAATACCGAATCTGTAGACTCACCTCACATGGCATGTGACGTGAGAACCAGAATAAGGGCCAATATCTCTAGAATAGTGTCCTGAATTTTCAAGTCGATCGGAGTAACAGTTTCGGAGATAGAGCCTTGGGAAGTTGCGCGCTCAAAGCCAGTTGCTCCCAGTTTTATTGTCACTCAAAACTTTAAACGCGTTTTTCTCGAAACTGTGTTTTCAAAGACGGTTGTCAAGATTTCTCGAGAACTACTCAACCGATCTTGATGAAAGTTTACACAGTTCTTCAAGATACAATTTACAAGTACCTATCTGAACAAAGGATTTTTTTTTTCAATTACAACTATTTTAAATAAAAATATGACGAGAAATTTTGAGCGAAATTTTAATATTTTTGTAAAAACGTCCGCCAAAAATCCAATTTTAATTTAATTTTTTTTTCCTTTGATCCGGTACAAGTTTATAGTCTTAGCTAAAGCAAGTATTTTTTTTTTTAACTTTTTATGATCCTGCTAGGAGTTCTGCTGACAACGCGGACACACCTTTTTTCCGAGGGCTCGCCGGAAATGACGTCACAATGGCGGAGTTTTAAAAATTTTATTACAAAAATTTCAGAAATCTTTTATCTAATGTGTATCTTTCAAACAATAAAAAGTTTGAATGAAAAATTTAATTTTTAATATGAAAAAAAAATTATTGAAAATAGGCCGTTTTTCCCCGGAGGAAACTCAAGTAACCCCTTAAATTGTATTTCGTGCCTGCTAACCGTCCACAATAGAGTTGGAAATGGGGATATGTGGAGGGGTGTTAGAAAAGCTTAAGTTTGAGTTTTTGAAGGCATAGATCTTGAGCTTTCGTCGCCATGTTAATTATAGTATTACATAAATTTTCGTAAATATCTCATCATATGGGCATGCTAAATAAAGAATTGAAACACGGTTTTTTGTATCTTGATATTCTCTACAAATTTGGTTATATGAATTTTTTTGGTAAATTTAATACCTTTCGAGTTATAGAGAGAAAATGGTTAAAAAACTAGGCAAAAATTGATGTTCACATTTATTTCGTTTTGGTTAACTTGCACTAATAAATTTATCCAAACTAAAACTGTTAACCACAAAATCCACTATTGTTTTTATATGTACTATTTTTCCCTGCAACAAA
Source organism: Neoitamus cyanurus (assembly GCA_947538895.1). NCBI lineage: Eukaryota > Metazoa > Arthropoda > Insecta > Diptera > Asilidae > Neoitamus > Neoitamus cyanurus. The sequence goes on from OX384540.1 coordinate 4,673,230, forward strand.
AGGTTAAGCCTCTAGAACGGCGCTAAGTTGAAAAATCTTCCTTTCTTTTAGAAAGAAATGGATAAACCTAGCAAACTCATACATAATTTCTATGAACAAGGCATTGTCTTCGCTTATATAAAAACCTTAAAATAATTTTTACCGATTCATTTTGATATGTAGCACTACTCTTTGATATCGTTGATATCGTCCGTAATACTGTCCGTATCTGGCAAGCTGTACTCAAAACGTGGTGGACGTTTATGCGGCAACCGCCTGTGTATGAAAAGGGCCTAACCTCCACTAACATATTCTGACGTTAAGGATATAAATTTGAGAGATGCGCAACATTACTAATTCTAAACAACGGTGAATAAGTTAAGTTAATCATTGCCTATACTATTGAAGATCACAATTTTATTTAGTTCTTATAAATGTCACAATAGCATCTAGCAGAAAGTTCTTAAATGACTTTAATTTTTTGTTGCTATTCAAATGCTCAAAAATGTTTCAACTCATTTCTAAAGAAAAGCCCATTTTGTATCGAAAGTATGCTGTAAAGATATTTGAATTTCGGTTTAAAGAGATATTTATAATAATTTTTTACGCAACGGTAGTATTTTCTTTTATTTCAAAAAGCCTCGTTTTAAAATAAATTTTGTCGCCAGACTCATCAGCTCTAAAAATATTAAAATAACTTGGGGTTCCAATTCCTGCTCCATATAATTAATAACTGCAACCAGAAAATTGTGTCCACCAATGAAATAGACGACCCGCGTCATTATGTGCATATAAGAAAATGACTCCAAACGATTCGAGTATGTAGTGAGGAAAACAGCAAAAGGGAAATATTCAATTTATTCCTTTGTCAGTATTTTAAAATAGAACAAATTCTGATCAAGAGTAAATGTTACATTGTTAACAAAATAAATACAGGGATGATTTAAAATAAAACTATCAATTAGGAAAGTGCATTTGAACGAATTTGTAGCAAAATTTCTATTAGATTCTCATACACGAGAAAGCATTCCATTTATCATAATATTAGCTAAAGCATTCCTCCGTTTCCGCCAGCCCCCCATTCCTTGGGCGTGATACTGAAGTTGCGTATACCATTGCTTAGTGCGAACACCGTCGTCTGCCTGTAAAAATAAATAATATTTGTATCTGTAATTTTAAAAACTAGATGAGCATACGGCACATTGATGTAGAGGTTTTTAATTCAAATATATTTTGCAATACCTTTTCTGGTATTTTTATCCATTCTTTCCAAAAATTATTTTTTCCCAGTCTCGGATGAATAATAGTTTAACGGTTCAATCATGCCAACAGGTCACATAATACAAGGTGGAAATTCACTCATACATTCATACACACATATACGTATTCATATACTTGCATGCAAGCACACACGCGCGCAAACACACACAATTTCGGAGAGATAACCTTTTAAGCGATAATTGCATTGTTTGGACCCCCCATTACCAGCGTAATATTAATCGGATCGAGGGTGGGAAAAAGAGTTTTCTACTGCATGTTCTCTTTCGTTCTTTGCTTGTTCTTTCTATGCGACTATAACTGAGAATAACGTCACAGACGTACGTGGAATGGATTTTGGTTATTAATGGGTGCCATTCGAAAGCAGCGCAATCTATGAGATCTAATAGGGTAGTCATATTATTTTAATCCCTTGCACATCAAGACCATTGAAGTCTATAGTGTTCTGGAGAACCGCATTTGACACACCTATCGGCGTCGTGATGGGAGCTCCGAAGTGTGTCAGCCTTTGGCGACCAAAGGTAGAGGATTGCCTCTTGCATGGCCTTTAATTGGCCTGCAATGAGGATCTTCCCAGGGGTGGCATCTCGCCAGCCTGGGCGTCGAGCGCCTCTGTTTCGGAGTGGTCAACCAGCTCTTCGAAAATGCAGGAGATGACTGTGACATCAACCTCCATTTCATCATTGTCAAGTAATGTGTCCAGAAGTGGCCCTGACTGGGGAACTGGAGGTTTCCTCGGGGCGCACAATTGCCACATATTTGGGAAATTTTGTAAATTTGTGTTTTATTGATATAGATCCCACCAGTACGGGCGTAAATGTCAACCGAGGGGAGATCCCGCTGTGCCCCCCGGAAGGCTGAATTTAACCCGAAGATCGCCGGAGTTCGTATTGTATCTACTAAGCTCCTCATTAGCCAAGCAGCCTCCGGTGTATGCTATTCCACCTTAGCTTGGGTGGGGTGTCGGGTTCGGAGCTCCTTATTTGATATTTAGAGCTACCCTAAGAGAGTCTCGGGAGTTCCGCCGACTCTAAGCCTCAGGGCGTTCAACTATCCACCAATTGTGAACCCGCCTGGTAGCTAACACCCAAAGCCCCAAGCATGAGATGCGTTTGTACCAACCCATGTTTTCTCTAACATGGTTTTGATCCTTAAGACATCGTCTGGAGCTATCTCAATGAAATAATTTTGCTACTTTGTTTTTGCACTAGAGTTTACTTGATTCACCAAAGCTCAACATAGCCCAAGAGGTGACCGCAAAAAATGGAGTCCATCATTGGAAGTAATGAAATTTTCAGGAAAAATTCCTTATGCGCGGAGAAATCTGAGGGTTGGTCGATTTCAAAACTTGCTAAAAATAAAAAGAACAGAAAGGCAGTACAAAATCTTCTGACGGATCCCAAAAACTACGGAAGGAGGACAAGTCCAGGGTGGCCTTCAGCATTAACGATAAGGGCAAAACGGGAAAGAAGAGAAGCTTCAATTCGTTTATTCGTGGGTCCCAAATGATTCAACGACGGCAGATAAAAAAACATCAGCGCTTACAAAGAAACACAAAGAGCACCGGTTGAAGTTTGCTGAGAAACAGGTTGGATGGAAGAGAAAGTATTGGAGAAAAGTACTCTTCAGTGACGAGTAAAAATTCAATATGGATGGTCCCGACGAATGCATGTATTATTATTTTCACGATCTGGGTAAAGAAGAAGTAATATTATTCCGTCGGCAAATGGGTGGTGGTTTCGTTATCGTTTGGGCTGCGATAGGGTTGAACGAAAAGACTGAAATTAAATTAATTTCCGGACGACTGAACCGCAATGTTTACATCCAACTGATCGACGAACAGCTATAGCAATATCGGAGGCAATCTTGAAGAAGTATTCATATTCCACCAGGATAATGCGGCAATACACACGGCGAATGCACTTAAACAATATTTCGGATCCAAAAACATCAAAATTTTGCATGGCCAGCCTGATCTCCAGATCTGCATATCATGGAGAATGCTTGGGGATATTTATCGGGTCTGTGTAACATATGAAGGTGGAAAACAGTATGACCATATTGATAATTCAAAAAAGTCGATATTGGCGTCTTGGCAGCAAATTCCTCAGAATTGCATAACACTCTGTGCTATCTTTTTTCTTTAAGAAAAGTTAGTAAAAACCCAGAAAAATCCTGTTTTTGTCGTAAATTTTATTGCGGGAATCCTGAAACAATGTATATATGTACCTTCCAAAAACTCAACCTCATCTCACCTGTTTACAAATCTCAAATCTTTGAAGGTATGCTATCTTTTTGCTTGGGAGTGTAGCTATTGAACTCAAAAGAGCAGAGCTGTCTTATAGCTAACATAATTAGGAATGTAGTACATCAGGGGAAAAAAGGAAAAAAATAATAAGAAGAATTACCGGGAATATGCCAGTTTTTAAAGTCAACGAGAGTTTTTTCGGCACACCTTGTCTCAACGGATATGGCATATGAGGACGGACACAACAATAGGATTTCTCAGCGTTTGCAATTTTTATTAGAAAATGCTACGTGTAATCACAAAAACAAAAACTTTTGAAATTTAAGTGAACAGAACGATGCGATGGCATCAATAAATTAATTCCCCGCTTCAGCCAGTCATTGATGGCCGTAGAAGTCTTAGGCCTCTCTTGAGTTATTTTCTTCGCACAGGACATGCCAAGGAACCCTTTTATATTTTGATTTTTGAATTGAATAAATGAATGAATTTTTTAGATGAGCAGACAAGGGAATTCAAAGGGCTTAAATCGAATTCCTGGAGATAGCTAAATCCCCAGCCCATCGTTAGAGAGCGTCCGATTCAATACATCCTTATCAGCCTTGATCAAAGCTTTCATTACCGAGGCAAGCAAGATACTGGCATCAACGAGGTATCAGAGGAACTAAAAGTGCTTTCATTGATAGGAGCATGAAAAGCAAATTTGGTCAGCCGGGTCCGACTATTAGGCCCGGGGTAGACGAGGCACTCTGACAAAATCTTCATTAGCATTAGGTTATTTGGAGCCTATCAACGGGGTAAATCATGCATAAATAAAGTCATTTAACCTGCCCATTTGGGTACTTACCCCAACCATGCTACGGTCGAATTAGCCGAAAAACTTCGTAGTCAATTAAGAGGAGCTACGCTCACACGCAGAATTAATGGACCCTACTTACTTTGAATATGAAGGTGTCCTTTGACGAAATCTCGTGCACTTCGAAGTAGTCGTCCCAGTCAGCTTCGGTGCATACCACACACCTGTCCAGATAGAGCGGCTCCCTGATTAAAGTATGTCGCCCGCATTTCTCTTTCACCAGCAGCAAGGACGCCTCTCGGATTCCCGTATGCTTCGGGAAGTTCAATTGATTAGACAATGCTTTTTCCGCTTTATAGGTGGCACTTGGCTGGGAAATTCGTTTATCTCGTGAGCATAACGCAATTCTCTCGAAGGTAATCAATTTAAAACGGTCTTACCTTGCCATTTGTTACTAGCAGCGCATTCACCGGTGTCAATTTAATCGTCCGTCCTTTTTTCCAGTTGCTGTCTGTCGGCTGGGTAAACAGCAATTTTCCCTCCATGGCGAAGCGAACCTCGTCATGATTCCATTCGAGGATATCAATAGCCATTTTCCGCAGTTTGATGTTAATCATGTCAATTTCACATGAAGCTCTTCTGTTGGGACTAGAAGAGGAAATGCGTCGCCATAATTTCGTTGGTACATCCTTGGCCTCCTGGTTCATGTGATTTAAGTGGAGTTCGATTTTTTCTTGTGCCTCCTTTAGTAGCTCCCTTCCGTCTAGATGGGGAGGCGTGACCTTATACAGACGAGCCAAGAGTAGTGGATATTTTGTAACACGTTGAACAGGAACCTAAAACGATTTTCTTATTAGTAGACAAATCAGATAAGTGCGTCATTAAGGACTGAAATTAAATTTGGGTTAGGAAGACAATTTTAAATTAGGAGGACTGTATTTTATTTAACTTATTTTCTTATCTCAATTAAGCTGAGATGGAGTATAGACTTAATCACTTCCTAAAATTTATAGAAGTCTGAATTAATAAAGTTGTTCAGGATTTTGAGGAACATAACACAAATTGGTTGCAATGACAATTGCACAGGCATTGAACAATGCTATAACAGATTTGACCCTATCTGTATGTCTACTGTAGAATTCAAATTGTCAATTCTAACCTCAGAATTGGTTTGTAAAGGGCTATGCCTATTCTGTATCTGAATTTTTGTTCGCGGGTTTATTGATCGACTGGGTGTTTTCACACTAGACGTGACACGCCATCATCGTTGAGCCTTTTACATTAGACGGCATCGGCGACGAAACAATAGCGCACGACGGTGTCATTTTGTAGTGTAGATTTGACGCCTTTTATTAAAACTATGTCAAAATTGCAACTGTTGTTGTTGGCACACATCATGAAATGTAGTGTGTAAATACATTAGTTTGCCGTTACCGTCGATAATGGACGATTAGGGAATTACGTTGTGATCTAGTGTGAAAACGTATCCATATCCATATTTCCATGTATTTCCTTCCCTTAAATTGTCATATCGGTATCATATCATTGTCGTTATAGTCTAGTGTGAAAATGACGTCAAGACAGTCGTTACGTAGCTCATATCAAAAACTAATATAATAGGATTTGTGCTCTAAAACTTTCCACTTTCTCGTTATATCTGATAATACGCCTATTTGTTCGTGAAGTTCTGCAATCCAAACATCTCTGCTGTTTTTAACTAATGAGATGTAAGATTTGCTTTTACCACTTAATGGTGTACGAAAAACAACATATTGTCAAATTTATGCGTATTTAACCGCCCTACCGATAGACAATATGGCAACTTGGCCCATATGCCCAGGCATTATTATTTATAACATTTTGTTTTGTTTCCGCTATCAGCTCTTAACATGAAAATAGCCAAATAGTAATTGTTTTGAGATATGTGAAAAATTTAAATTTATATGCATTATTTTCAAGCGACCCTCAAATAAGTACCTCAGTATCAGAACCGATAAAGGAATTGAGATCAAAGTAGGTGCCAAGTTCCTTCAAACTCAGAAATACATAACACTGTTTCAATTGCTTCAAAAGAAAAAGTATTGATTGCTTACTACTAATTCTTTGGCTTTCTAATAGTCCAGTCAAAATAGGTATTCAACCTAGACAATATACATATTTGCAAAGAAAGAAAAATCGCAGAGAAAAAGACAAAACGGACACATCTCGTCACACCGACCTAGACCGGGTATGACCAAATGGTTTTTCAATTTTCTCGGCTTCTATTAAAGTGATGGTACCCTCGTAAAAGGCGCTTAGAGCACTACAACTTTGTATACGAGTATTACGATTTTTGCAGCCACAACAAAAGTGATGATACCAGCGTAGAAGGCGTTTTGAGTACTACAAATTTGCTTTTGACATATGTTGTAACTGTCACGGTTAACCGCGGGTGCGTTTGAGTACATATTAGTATTTTCGATTTTTGCAAGCGCAATATCTCAGAAATAGTGATTCGTAGGAAAAAAAAGTATATGAAGCATTTTTGTAGACAATTGCAAGATCTAGAGCTTTTTACGATAACATATACCGTTTACGAGATAGATGCCTAAAACCGGTGTCATTGACTTTTGATCTTGAATAAAATTTTTACCTCAAGTCGAAGCGGAGCGTTGGGAACTTTTGACATTCCATTTGGAATGATGTATTTAAGGTCTGTAAAAAATATCAACTCTGTGGTTTGGACTTTTTTGTGTCTTAATGGAAAACAATCGGAACTCTGCTCTGCTTCCTAACTTTAAATTAGGTTAATTTTGGTACAGCTGACGAGCGGTATTGCGCGCGTGCTCTCTTTCACTCTAATCTATCTTTAACAGCTGGCAACCTCTATTTGCGGCCACTTTTCTATAGGTAGACGTATTTCATCATAAGCAGAAAAAAATTAGCTTTAAGTTGATATATAAATTATAAATATACGTTATGAACGTATACCCATAACAAAATAACACCTGTTTACACCTGGCTCATAAGAGGTTGCGGCCAAATGCGCAATGGCAACCATAACTTTGACAGTTCTTTACAAATATCGCTGTAAAGTGGATTATATTTTATTTTAAAAGCAAGTGAATGAAAATGAATTAATATTATTTTAATTAAAAATACTAGCGGCCACATTTTGATAGGCACCCCGGCACAAATATATTCCCCCATTCATAAATATATGTAAAAATTAGATTTTGATTAAAAACTAGATGAACGTCTTGAATTTTGCAGCCGGGTCTTAGACTAAAATTACATATTTCCAAAACTATGTAGAACAAATTTTAATTAACAAATCGAATAAATGCCGAAGTTATAGCCGTTTACCTGGGCGTAGGGAGGGCAGCCATCTAACAACAATGGCCACAAAAAAGTGAAAAAAGTGCCAGTGAGAACGCCGATGGTGGAGAAGGTCCGTCTTATGGGCCAGGAATCAACGAAGTTTGGTAAAAACTTTTAAAATTTTAATGTTTCATACATCGCTTACTGCGATTTACAGAAGGAACTTTGCTCATATATTCTATTCATGGCCTTAAACTTTCAAACGCGTTTTTCTCGAAACTACTTTTCTCAACCTGGTGGTGCTCTTAACACGAGCTACAATTGTCCGATTTTGAAATAAAGAAAAAAGGAATTATTTGTAATCGGAGTTTTAATTAGTAATTTTTTCTTACTTTCGGAATAGAAGTATATGTAAAGTAAAACTCATGCCAAAAGGGATTTGTGGTTTGAACACTCGCCATTTGTGAAAAAAATTTAAAAAAAACGGCTACGAGTAACGAAAATACAGTTATAGGTATAGATTAAAAAAATGTTTGGATTTTTTCATTGGACCAACCATTCTCGATGAACGATCCGTCCTTTGGACAACTATTTTTTTATGGCTCTTTAATGCTGATATTATAACTTTGTTTTTTTCTTCAATAAAAATTTGTATAATATATACTAAATCCAAATCCCCAAATCCTACATATATTATCTAGTCACCAAAAACAAATTGAGATAAAAGCCTTTTGTTTAAGCCTTCACAGTGGTATCTCCCCTTAATCAGAACTATTCGAAATTTTGGTTTTATGATTCCACCCAGCCAGACAAGAAAGCGACTCAATAAAAACGTTTTCAAATAAAAGTTAAAGCAACAAATAAACAAACAGGTTGCAGGAATATTCATGGCCAATATGATATTGAAAGGGTGCTACTTACCATAAGAAATGAATTTAGATTCATTCTCCGCAGGACCGTATTCTCCATTTGTGAAACTCGAAGAAAAATTCTGAGCAATTCCTTTTCCTTTTCCAAATTAGCAAGCAAGAGACTCGCGGCTGCCTGCCGCACACAGTAGCTTTCGAATGCATGCAGCATCGGAGTTGCCTCTAAAAATATTTTTCCGATATTTACAGTGAGCAGGTCGTCATCCCCCTGCTCCAATGCGATATCCAAGGCATCTCGCATCCTTTCGGCAAGAGTCTGATTGTTCTCGAGCAATTCTTCGGTATTTAAGAAGATTGCAGAGAGCTGCTCTTGGGTGAGGAGGCCTGCCACCAACATGGGCTGGCAGAATTCCTCAAGAATTATTTGCAAATCCCGACCGTATTTCTCTTCAGTTTCCACAATTTCCGTGATAATTTCCTTTCGCTCTGCACGTTTCTTGCTGCACTTTCGGCAAACCAGAGGAGCATACATAACACCGGAGTCGGTGATTTGCGTTTCGACAGGTCCGTCGCAATCTTCGCAAAGGTGTATGGGACTCTTTTTGTGTATTGGGCATCCCGGCGAACTCTGGTATTTATTTCGAGACGATTTGCTGGTTTCCGACCCCACGCCAGAATCGTTGCGCTCGATGTCGTACGACAGTTTGTGGTGTCCATTCAATTTCTCGTTTAACAGACTACTCAGGGAGCTGTTTTCGCCGGAGTCAGAGGATAGTGACAAAAGATTCAGTCGATCATTGGCACAGGACATTGTCTTTTTGCCATCGGCCAGAGAGTCGTTCTCTTCTTCGACAATAATATCACTTGTGTTGCTAAAATTATACTCATACGCTTCCTCCTTGACTATTCCCCTTTCCTTGGCATCCACGAGATACGACAATATGTCGTACTTAGATGCTCCTTCGAACATAGACCTGGTGCACTTTTTGTCCAAGTCGAGGTCAGCCAGGGGGGGTGGTGACATTGGCAAAGGGGGAGGAACATCACTTATTTCTTCGTAAATAGGATCTCCGTTCAGTTTGATTGATTCGTAATGATGGTCATCGTCAACAGAAGCTGAGATCTCGATTTCGGACAGAGTAGCGTCCACCAACATTTGATAGAACCTGCTGCGCATCGAAACGTTGTCGTCGTCCCCAGTCATCTCACTGGAACAACTCTGATAGCAGTCCGACTCGTTGTTATCGAAATCGAACAGTTCATAGTTTGCGGAGCTGAAACTGTTGCCGGAGCTAACGCTTCCTTGGGTACTCTGACATTCTTGTTCATCCCGACCGATTGGTTCCAGCTTTTTGCTTGTCTCCAGCTTCAGACGTTCTTCCTGAACCTTCTGCAGAGACATGTCAATGAGCTTAGTCATGTCATCATTATCTTTGGTTCCAGTCGTGTCTACGGTGGCTCTGTTTTCCTTCAGGCGTTTTAGAGAATTTTCTATCAGTTTTACCACAACCTCACTCTCGAGGCCCTCTGCCAATTGATTTAGAGTGGGATCTTCCAGCAGTTTGCCTATAAAAGAACTCCTTTCCTGCCGGAGCGACTGCGAGTGACTCACACCAGCTGATTTCAAATTTTCCTCTTGACCCGTTCCCATATTCGAATGCCTGCCGCAAACATGGGGCACTAGATTACGGCGAACAGCTTCCACGGGATTCCGGAGGATTTTCACCAGCTCCTCCTCATGAGAAAGCATATTGTCCGCCTTTGTGCTTTTGACTTGCTCAAAATCCAAGGTAATCAGCGTTGCGCCCTGTTTTTTACTCTTTTGGTCGTCTTCTTTCCGTTCGCCTAAATCGCTTTCGCCCCCAATCGGTATGACAGCACCAGATGATGGGCCGTTCTGACTCAACAGCGTGTTGATTTTATTGTTCTTGTAGATTATTTCCTCCTCAGGAGACCGCGAGTTGCTTACGTTAATAGTGACGGTATTACTTGAAGCTTTTAAGGAGCTGCTCGAGACAGGCCTGGTTCCATCTGTTACCACTACAGACGACTGATAAATGGGGGTGTCATTGTTTACATTTACTGTCGAGTAGCAATCATCCCCATTTATAAGAATTGAAGTTTTTCTCTGGCTGACAGCGTCAACATTGTTCTCATCTTTATGGCATATCTTGAGGCGATGAACCTCAGACGACCTCTTGTTGAATGGAGCAACGCGTACGACAGTCTTCTGGGCCGATTTGTTTTGATTTGCGAAAAGCCTGGCGCCGCTGCAAATTTCTCTCTGGGCCTGTAGCAACTTCTCTTTTTCCGATTTTTGATTATCTTGTTGCTTCTTGTTTGCCTTAGTGAACGTTATCACATTAGTTTTTGGCTCAATTTTAACGCTGTAATCCTCACAGGAGCTCGTGCTGTTTGCGTTCTCTTTGTCTTGCTTCCTGCCAGGCAAATGGCTCTGCGGGTTATTCTTAATCCGAATGCTTCCATTCCCCTGCCACGATATTTTGTTTTCCTGCTGAGATAGATGTGGCTGCCTCTCCAGCACCTTCTCGTCGCGGATGGGAGATAATTCCTTCATTTGTGCGCCATTGTCACTCTTATTTATTTTTGCTATCGCAACTTTTCCTGAGGATCTTTTGTTTTCAAATTCGAGCCCTTGAACGGGACTTTCCAAGGGTCGTACTACGACAAGTTGTTGCACAGCACCCTTCGCAAATACGTCTTTTAATCCAGGTCGGCTACCTTTTGTCCTTAAGGCCATCGTATCGTTGAAGTTGAGCATTATTGTCGAAGTGTTTATTCGACGCTCACTATGAGATCTCCGTAAGCCCTGCCTTTGCTTCGATGGCGATGTCGTCGCCGCATTTTCTGAAATATAAAAAACAACTTGTTGACTAACTGGTTGTGGAGTTTAGTTTTCAAGAAATTTTATTTGACACTAGTTCGAATGACCGGATAAGGTGGGGTTTTCTGTATTTGTAAACTAAAAATGTTGGACAATGAATGAATTTGTTTCACGCGTGGAGATGGTTTTTGTTTTCATTTCACCCGAGGGAGCCAATACAATTGCGAGGTAAAAAAGTATCCTAAATAGTGCTCAACAAAATACTTTACCTTCCAGAAAAAGTCCCTTCGAATTCAGTTAGGCCGTTCCCGAGATTAGCCCGGATAAACATACAGACAAAAATTTCAAAAACCTTTGTTTGGGAAATTACGTAATAACCCAATATCATGATATTTATTTACCCAAAAACACTTTTCTTCTTATCATTGACACTCAAAACCGTTGAGAATTTTCGATCGCCACATTGGGTCCGCCATTTGAAATTTTCACATTCCGATACACTGAGCAGAATCTCATTGTTTATACAAGGTGGGCCAAACGAAGTCATCCGATGTTGTTTGGCTCTCATTTTTTTTCTAAATGAAAAACTTTTATTCTGTTTTTTGATTATGTTTATTTGAACCTTTACAATTTGATTGGTGTAGACGAGAAGATGATATCGGCGCCGTCACAATTGATTGCCATACAGGCTCGTTTTATGGCATTTTTCATCACTTCGGCGAGAACTTCGGGCGACAGATTCTCGCACTCATGTCGAATGTTGTCCTTGAGGGCTTCCAGGGTCTCAGGCTTGTTCACGTAAACACGGGACTTCAAAAACCCCAAAAAAAAAAGTCTGGAACGGAACACACTGCCCAAGCCACAAGCGATATTCTGAAGGCGGCGTTCCCGGGTCGCCTCATCTCTTGTTTTGGCGATTTGCACTGGCCCGCAAGATCGCCCGATTTAACCGTTTAAAAAAAAAATTGATTGCTTGTATGCATATACAGTGACTCAACCTTTTGTTCAAATGTTATGAGATTCTGGGGAGGTTCTGTTATTCAGGCCCCAATTTTTGGGAACGGGGTTCGAAACATTTTGCTGTGGTAATTAACGGAAAAATAATTAAAAAATTCTATCTCGACCCGTTTTCGAGATATAGGTCAATTCGCGAGCCACCTAACGTTCGTAACTTTTGGGAAAATTCTATTATATATTATAATTTCCCTTTTATAAACTGCCGGTGGAGTTAATTTTCCTTTTACAAACTACCGGTGGAGTTAATTAACACAGCAAAATGTTTCGAACCCCGTTCCCAAAAATTGGGGCCTGAGTAAAAAGAATCGTGCCAGATTCTGCATATCATTCGATTTTACTTTTGCTTATAATAAATCAAAACAGAAAATCTTAGGTGGTGTCAAAAGAATAAATCATATTTATCTTTGTAATAATTCAATTTATTTTAAAATCCATAATTTAGAAAAATTATGTCATTTCAACAATTAGTTGACTTTAAATTCAAAACCAAATTATCCTTGCATTTCAATCGTTTGTGTGGCCTCCTTTTTCTTGGATCCCCCGATTGTGATCCCATTTCTCTTTTTAATTCAACTCACAGCTTCTCAATAGGATTGTGGTCGGGGGATTGTGGCGACCAATCCGAAACCCCAATTCTTTGATTTTGAAGTCACTCAGTGGTCCTACGAGCTGTGTGTTTCGGATTATTATCTTACTGGAAGATAATGTCCGACACATATTGCTCCCACTGTTCTAAAGTTCCAAGGAGATTGTCCTGAAGAATGCCAAAGTAGGATTCGGCGGTTATTCCACGATCAATCCTGTGACACCCGCCAACTCAAACATCCCCAGAGCATCAAATTTACCCATTTTGCCCACGTCCATTGTCGTCCATCTCACCCGCATCGATTGATTTTGGCCTCATCTGACCAAATCACTTTTCGCCCAATCATTGATGGTGAAATTTTTGTAGCATTGGCAAAAGCCAAACGCAAAGTTTGATGCCTTTTCATAAGGTCTGGTTTTTTACTTTGGTTCGGACATGAAACCCATTCTTTCGAAGGACTTTTCGAACATCATCAGGGGTTACCTCTATATTGTGGAACCTCTGCTCTGTAGGTTGGAGGTCACTTTCGCGGCATTGTCATCCGTTGTAATAAGCCTCAAAATTATTCTCTGAATAGATGGAGTCAGAACGGCTTTTCTTCCTGGCGATTTTTTTTCAATGTTGACGTTTAATTGTTTTTTTTTTATATTGGAGACGGTACCAATTCCAACACCAACTTTATAGGCAATTTCTTATCACCTTTTCCCAGAAAATGTTTGATTTCCGCAATTTCTTCCACACCTATTTTCTTTATAATAATTAACCTATTTTATTTATTTTTAAAACGACAACATTTCAAATCGCTTTCCTTTTCTGGACGTTACTTTTGCATGTTTAATTCAAAAGCAATCGAATCGAGTTTTATGTTGCCTACCAGATTAAATATAACGTATTTACAACAAACAATATAAGTTATGTCAACAAAAAGGCAACAAGAAATTTTGAAATGGTAACAGTATACGTGTTGTAAAGGCAACAAGGTCATTTTGTCGTGTGAAGGTATACAATATTATGTTGTTGTTTCAATAAAAAAATTATATGTAAACCAACAACAACATTTTGTTACTTAATGAACAATTCAACAAAGTCTTTTATTGGTATGACAGAGACAAACTTTTGTTGATTTTTTGTAGGCATGTCTAAAAACACCAAATTTTAATTTTTAACATTACTGACATATTTGTTACGTGTACAAAAATTTGTATTGTGAGCAAAATATTTTTCTCAGAGTAAAATATTCGAGATCAGCGCCTCCGAAAAACCCCTAGTGTTGATTTTCTTTGCAATCCAAAGTTTAACTTTCCTGGTAGCCATTTTGGGTCCGCCATCTTGAATTTTGGTAGATTTGAATACTGTAACCCCTAAGACGTCTTCATACTAAATTTTAAATCAGCTTGCAAGCCTTCCACAACGAAAGGGACAAATTCGAGGAGATTTGCAGTTGTAGATTGCCCTTGAAAAAAACCGTGTTGGTTGACAACAGAATTCCCAACACAAAAATCACTTTTAAATTTTACAGGGGATTTTGCAACGTAAGTTAAAATAAACAAACTTAAGACGTGCATTTATTAAACTTCTCACTTTCTCATCTCTATGTTCAGTGTATTTAAAAGTGCGTGTTGCATTTATAAGTGCATTAGTAGGCTACATATTCCCGGTAAAAATATTATCCTAATTAATTGTGCTCTAACGCGTGTTTTGTATTTAGACGTGTTGCACTTAACTGTGTTTTACTGCATTTATAAAATGAACGAAAGTGCAGTCACTTCATACGGCAGAGAACTTTGTTTTCTCAAATTATTGTTTGTAAATAAAAGTTTTTTTCTGTAATATAAATACGTTGTGGGATTTTAAACTTAATTGCTCTGAAATTTCAATTAATTATGAATAAAGTGACTAATTGGGTCGAGATGTTATTATTGAATTGTATCTGGTCGTGATTAAATTTTGAATTGGTTGTAAATATGGTTGAAGTGATTCCATCCCAAATGTAAATGTCATAAGTTAGGGAAATACTCTTTTTCGCTAGTTGTCTTCTTGCATTTTAATTTGTGTCAATATATTGTCACGAAATAACATACGAAAATTTCACGTCCACACAAGTTGGCTGTTTATGGCTTAATAAAGGCTAATAAGACGTCAACTTTTTAAAATAAGTTATTTTGGAGTCGAAACTGTTGGACTACAGCTACACTGAAGTGGCTAGCCCCAAAACCGATAAAATAAAAGAAAAAAATCCGCTGACCCGAAAATGCTTCAATTGCTTGCTTTCCCGCGATCAACGAAAAAAAGTTAAAGTATCAAATGAAGGTTTGAAAGTTTATCGGGGATAAAAAAAACCGAGAACAAAAAGCTCTCAGGAGGAATCCAATCTATTCACTTGGTGGTTGCTACCTTACTGTGTAACTTCGCAGGTCCGTGGCCTCACCGCTGCTATACAGGCGGGTAGTAGTAGGTGGGATGGGCTACAATATTTTAGCAAGCAGAGAGAAAAACGCAAAAGGCGAAACTCAATATGAGGTAGGAAATCAGGAAATATTTTTTCTTCTAATAAAAATAGCAAGAACGGGCGAACTCTTTAGTAACCCATTGTGCTCCTACCTGGCTACTCCCTGGTATATTAGGTTTCACAACTTCTGTCTGGCAAAACAAAAACACCCAGGCAGAGGGTCAAAGCGAGGAGTTGGACGAGCGAAGCACGTCGCAGAGGTGTGCAGTTGTGCACTTGCAGGCAAATAAACCGCAGATGTGCATTATTAAGAAAAATTTAGAAATCACGTATTGGTTCTAAAATTCCTTACGTGGCTTGTAGTTTTACATTCCACTGATGCACTCTCCGTAGCTCGACTCGTGCCGGTCGTTTCAGTTCTTAAAATTAAAACTGATCCCTGTGAAGAGGAGGGTGATATTGCAGGATTTATTGGGTCACCCTGATATGAGGAACCGACTGCTTCAACCCGCACAGGTGCGGGAGCACACAAATCAAATAAAACGTGAAAGCACCTCACACCCCCAAAATCCTTCTGCTACACTTCTGGAATTCTGGAGGGCGCAGAGACGTCGAGCCGCTGAATGGAGGAGGAACTCACGATTGATTTGGTGTGAACTTCGAACCTCAAATAATTTTAGGATTTTGAACTCGAAACATGTAAACACTCCGAGCAATTAAAAGCGCACGGTGGTGTTCAAAGGCTGCACCCAAGCCCTCGGAAAACTCCCAGCGATTCAAAAGCAATTATCATTTAAATTCAAGTCAAAGCCGCCTGCCTGTGCTCGTGGAAGGCAACTAATTGTAAGCACGGCTGCCTCCAGCCAAAGCCGAAACGAAGCCCTCCTATTACTATCACGCCTTAGAATAAAATCACATGAAAATTCCTCGACGAAGTGCATGCAGGCTTGTCGCACACGAGCCTTCTTATAATGGAACATTTTGCTGATGATGCAACTTATGATGAAAGGTCGCACGCGGCAAAGGTGAGTCGTGTAGAAAGCTCCACGTACCCCGGCGGTATTGAGAGTAAGTAAACTTTCTTCAGCAGTTATCCGGAAAAAATCAAAAGGACTTGCACGACGTTCGTTAATAGTAGGTACTCCTGATAGAACGGTGTCACCAGCACGGCACTCTTTTCAAATTTATGTGGCCACGATCTGCATGTCTTCAATTTCTTTCTTGTCTTTGCTCTTCCGTAATTATTTTGCCCTTGCGGAAAGTTATTGAACGTGTGCAGGTAAGTTTCAGAGAGCGCAAGAGACCAAGGATAAATTAAATCTCGGGCTGTGTTCAACCTTTCTGAAATTAAATTCTGGTCACGAGTTTTCCTGCCTCATCGTTTCAGCCTGGATGCAATGGAAATGTTAACTACGGGAATTTGGAACAGAGTTCGCACCCGCCCCTCCGCCCTTTCCTCACAACATCGCCGAGAATTAAAACTTATACAGCTCGCTAAATTCATTATTTCTATACATTAAAATAAGCATGTATAGATATTCTTTAATAATAAAAGAAATGATTAAATTAATAATTAACAAACAAAAAACTGTAAAACTCGAGTGGAAGAAAGTGTGGAATTTATGAAATAAGAATGAAATCTTGTTTTCTATACTAAATACAATTTTGTCATTTTAAACTGCACACCGCTATATATTTTCTGGAACTTGGATTAGAATAAAATGATTTATTTCGTCGCCTTGGTTTTTTTTAAAGTAAAACTTCTTTACGCACGCTAGAACATAGAACCCTGAAACTGTAAAGAACAGTGGAACGTGACCGGATCTTCGTGTAAATTAATATATAAGGGTTTTCGGGAACGCTCATCTTAAATCTGTCATCGCTAGTTAGAAATTCCAAATGGCATTTCCAATATGGCGACCGATATATCTCAACTTCAAAGCTTCAGCTAAGAAACGGGGTCGCTGATCTTGAATCTACTACCGAAATATTGAAATGAAAGATGGCGCATCCAATATGACCGAAATATCTCAACTTTCCTTCCTTTAGTATACTAGATGTGTTCGAATGTATCAAGAGCCTTGACTCAAAAACCTCTGCGGGGTCAGATAGATCGTGTTCCACATGGATCCACTCCTGGCCCGCTGTTATTTTTGTTATTTATTATCAGACTTTCAAATCTAATTGTTTCTAATTGTCTTTTTTATGCTGACGACCTCAAAATCTTCCGTGTAATTAATTGCAATAATGACTGTGATATTCCACAGCACGACTTGGTCGCCTTTGAGGATTGGTATAATACTAACCAGTAGCGCATTAATGTTAGTAAATGTGTTGAAATGGTGTTTACGTCTAAAAAGTCTCCTCTGGTGTGTGAGTATTGTCTCAATTCCGTAAATTTTAGGGAGGTTACACAATTTAAAGACTTGGGAGTGATCTTTGACTGTAAATTTACTTTTGATAGGCACATTAACGACATCTGCAAAAGATCTAACAAACTAGTGGGGTTCATACTTTGGACCACAGCTAATTTTCGTAATATAACTACGTCTAAACTTCAATTCAAGACTATCGTACGTAGATATTACTTGCAGGTTTGGTCTCCTCACCATCAAAATAAGATCGACAGAATTTAACGTGTGCAGCAGCAGAAGTTTAACCTGTTTAGTAGATTTAAAAAATCGCGTTTATAACTTTATGTAATCTGGATCTAAGGAATTGTTGAACCACAAAAAATATAAAAGATTAAACATCTAATTTTACAACTTTTATCAACTGCTTTTGTAGACAAAGTCCCCATTTATGCATTGATTAACTTTTGTGCAGTACATACTGTGTCAGCAGCGGTTCGCGACGCGACTAACGAATGTGGTTCAGTGAGAAACCCGAACGCAGGTAAACGCGCTGGAACAGACATCGTTGCCAATCCATTTTCCACTACTGCGCGGACTAGTTAACACTGATCCAAAAGAAAATTATTTTTAACTTTTTAGTGGTTTAGTTTATATTTTTGAAGTCGGCTTTTACTTTATTTTAAAAGATTTTCTACATATTTCTCCGCGAGAACCGAAAATATTCCCGGGATCAAATTCGGATAGCAGATTTGAAATCAAGGACTCAAAAATTCATGCATGTTCATTTATACGGAAATCTGTTCAAGTTGAGAATTTTAGGTCGCCATATTAAATCCACCATCTTCAATTTCCAACAAAAAATTTAACTTAAATGAACCCCAAAATGCCCTTTCTTAAGTTTAAAACGAAACACCCTGTAGGTATAATAAACAGTGAATGACTGAGTGACAGACAATGTGCAGCCTAAACCACTGAAGACAGAAACACGGAATTTGGAAGATATGTTGCTTGGAGGGATAGATAGTGGGACACGACGGGGGGCTTAGAAATTTCAACTAGTGCATTTTATAAGCAGCTATTCTGTAAAATTAACAAAAATAGTCAAAATAGTTATTTATCCCTTTAATTAGGAAATAACTGCCTAAAACTTGAATATGAAACAGTCAACAAGTTTATGTGGCCCGGGGAAAAGCTATGAGTAACGTGGCTTCACAGTCAGATTATATAAAAGGCGCCATATTTAGATCTCGCTCCACCCTGAAACTAAGATCGGGCTGGGCTGGCACTGGAAAAAGGTTTTGTAGGATAGCATGGATATCCGTCTGTTTTTATGCAAACCCCTCCCCTGCTCGGAGCAAGGTAAAATAATTCCATATTTCTCATCATAAATTCATTTATCATTGCGATCAAAGCTTGGACCAATCTTCAGGAACAGGAACTTGTTTTTAGACAGGTTTGTGTATTAATTCATGCTAGACCAAAAAAATTACGAAAATCGATTTTCTACCTCAAAAATTTGCTCAGGATCCGCCACTGGTGTAGAGATTGGGGTTTCAAACATTGTGTGAGGAAAACACTTTTTTTTATCCCCGACTTACCTTAAACCGTTTGTGACAAACTACGAGTATGTGCGATAATGGAGTATCTATCTTTATACCGTTATGTAACTTAAGACCTTAGCTAAATGGCCCTTTTATTATTTTCCGGTAGTGTCTTAATTCCTGCCTGCGGGAAGGGATGAGGTTTGTAGTTGCGAAGTGTGACAAGAAATCATACATACATACCTATAGGGGCCTTCGTGGCGTGGCTGGTCGAATCTCTCATGGACAATTGGAAATTCGAGATGGCGGATCGTACAATGCGATCGAAAGTTCTCACCTTGAAAAGTACGTAAGTGAATGTTTTGATGGTGTTCTAGTGAGTAAAATTTCCCAAAAAAACGGTGTTTCGATGGGTTTCATCACAAATTTAACGAAACACATTGAAATTGTTTGGTGGCCGTCCGAAAAAACTTAATCCAGACAATCAAAAAGTCGTAAGGTGCTTAAGTGTGTGTGAGTCGGTAGACAATGCAGTAGAAGCCAATAAAGTAATTGCAGAGACCCTGAAAATCAATGTCAATTGACGATACCATCGGGGGATCTAAAACAATGCGGTACGAAGGCAAAAACTAAAATAAAAATGCCTTTGTTATCAGATAGGCACAAGAAAATGCGAGTAAAATTTGCATAGGAACACCTCTACTAGTCTGCAGTGCAAGGGAAATTGGTTACGTGGTCAGATGAGACCAAAGTTAATCATATAGCGTTGCCCAATAAAAACGTCCGAACTTTAAATGTGAATAAAGAACACAGTTTTCGAGCTAAAATAGTTCTGATTGCTTTATTTGAAAGATATTTTTACGCGATTTATGATTTGAATAAAATGTCGGCCAAATGGCTACCGCGGCTCCTCTTGCACACGTTCATCCGCTAACGCCAATTTTCGAGGACTCTGTGCATCATTTCGGCCAGTATCTCATTGTGGCTAGACGAATATTGGCTTCCAATGCCTCAAGAGCTGTAGGATGGTTGCTGTAAACCTTCGACTTAATGTAACCCCCAAAGGAAATAATCCAAAGGCGTTAGATCACACGATCTAAATTCCGGGAAAAAATTCGGTCAATAACATGTTATAGTGGTTGTTATTAACAGTACCGGCATCTCCTGCCTCATTTCGAAAGAAATAAGGTCCGATGATTCCGCCATACCATAATCCACACCAAACGGTCAATTTTTGTGGATGCAATGATGATTCAAGAACCACTCGTGGATTTGACTCACTCCAATAGCGGCAATTTTGCTTGTTGACGAATTCATTGAGACAGGAATGAGTCTCATCTGAGAAGATGATTTTGCGATGAAAATTGTCGTCGGATTCCAACATTTCCAGTGACCAATCAGCGAACTGACGACGAATGTGATGGTCGCTTGGCTTGAGTTCTTGTGGCAATACTATCTTATAAGGATGCAGACCCAAATCCAATCGCAAAATTGGCCAGGTTGTCATCCTGGAGAGCCCCAACTCTTGAGAACGCCGCGGAACAGACGCATTTGAGTTTTTATGACCACTGGTTTCAACGGCGACAATATTTTGCTCACTTCGGCCATTCTTTGTCTTACAGGTACCTTTGTATCGTGAAGAGTGAATTCACTTTCAAATTTTGTTATTATGCGTCTTATAGCGCCCTCAGAAGGAGCATTATGACGACCGTTGTTGGAACAAAGCGGTCTTACAGTACCGACAAGAGAATGCGAATTTGCGTAATAATTTTGGACAATTTTTAAGCGTTGGATCAAAGTCAAACGTGTCATGATTAAATCGCAAATATTACTGAACATAACTGCACAGACCTGTCAAAAAAACCATAAACAAATATGGCCGCCACGAGCTATCAAAACCAGGTCATCCCTATTAGAAAACCCTTTATAGGCTCTGATCGTAGTACTTGGTCGTGGTATGAACGTGGGCAAACTCTAAAATTTGGCGGAGGATCGTTGATGATGTGAGGCTGTTTTCAGAGAAATAAATTAGAATCTCTACGCCGAATAGAACGGAGAATGACTGCACTGGATTATATAGATATAAAACAAGATGTACACCTCCTCAGTTTAAATAAATTTGGTTGCGAACCAGGTGACACCATGTTTATGCAGGATAATGACCCCAAACACAAAGCCAGAATCACTACAACTTCGCTCGCAGAAGAGGGAATTCCGGTCATGGGATGGGCGTCACAATCTCTTGATTTGAATCTAATCGAGTTTTTGTGGTGCATTTTAAAAAGACGAGATCTGACTATAAACCCTCAACCTAATACTGTTAACGAATTGTGGGATTTAGTTAATAATGAATGGAGCAGTATTTACCCACAAATACTGAATAATGCAATTGACAGTATGCCTGAAGAGAATGAAGCTGGTGGTAAATGTTTGTAAGAAAAAGGTGTTTTTTAAGTAACTATAATACATACATATGTATATACACATGTAAATGCAGTAGTGGACTATCATTTTGGAATTTTTGATTTGAATTAAGGGATCGTCTCAGTGTGACCCTCCGAAAAATCACTGATTTTCGCGATTTTTTTTTTTAATGTTGAAATAAACTAATCGGTCCGGTCGAATACAAAATGATTTTTTTTATGTTTATTTATTGGATGTATAATAGTTGAATAAATTGTTGAAATGACACGTAAGAAAAAAAGGTCCTGTACGGTTTCCACGATTGCGGCCGGAATTTTGATCCGAAAGAAAAATTTCATAAAGATTATTAATGTGTAGGGAAGTCGCTATCGCGCTATGGAGGGTTTTTTTTTTTAATTTGACAAAATGGCGGCGCTTTGAACAAAAAAATATCGAATTTGGCCCTTTTTTTCGACAGTTTTTCGTAAAAAAAAATAGGAATATTTCAAAAAAAAAAAAAGTTTCCATAGCGCCATAAAGAATGCCGTTAAAAATGTTCTCTCCAAATTGGAACTAGATATGTTCAAAACTCTTCCTTTGAGAGTGGAAACCGTTTTGAAAAACACCATTCTGAGAAAAACGCGTTTAAAGATTGAAGCGCCCGAACATCTCTCTAACAAATCGTCGGTGGTCAAATCTTCGTAGATTGGCTTCAAAACCTCTTGGACATCGTCATCGAGCGCTGGTGGATGAGAATATTTTTCCTGAAATCCATTGGCCTCAGCTTTGCGCCATTCGCACCACGAATCTCCTCCCGAAGGACAATACTCATGCTGGAGATTCTCATCAGTTCCCTCCGTTCCCTTTCTACAAGAAACGCTGTAGCGACCGTAATAATTTGAATTTCGATTTGAAAATTTGAGAGAATGTTTATTACAGTGTATACTATCCGATAATGCAACAACAAAAAATCGATTTTTCTAAAACTTCACACTGAGACGATCCATTAAGCCCCTCATATTGCGGCACCGTACATGATTTTGCATTGCTTTTGAAAAAATCAGGTATATATTTATTATTCCCCTGTTAAATAACGTAACTACTCCATTAATTTAAATCAAATAATTCTTAATAGAATATTAATTTCCGGAACTTACAGCGCGATATTTGGCTAATTTGTTTACTCATGACCACGAAAAGTGTAATCTTTTTGAAACGTCGGGTAAACAAGTCAGCAAAATATCGCGCGGTAGTTTCCGAAAATTAATATTCTATTAAGAATTATTTGATTTAAATTAATGGAATAGTTACGTTATTTAAACAGGTCAATTTCGTTGAATTTCGACCCAATTTGTAAAATTTACCAACTCTATTTGGTGAAATCTACGAAATCCATTTTAGGATCTTCGATATGTTTTCGTCAAAACTATTATACAAAAAAAATCTTCCTTTTATTTAATGGAAATATTTTCCTACCGATTGGAATGCACTTTGTAGGCTCGTATTGAACACAATTTTTCGTTGCATTGACTGTAGTTGTTCGTTACTGATATTAAACTTTTTTCTCAGTGTACAGAAAAAGGCGTGCAGTAATAAAAATATTTTCTCAGTTAAAAACTCACCTTCGCTGCCGGTTGGAAGGAATTCCGTGGCACAAGCTGCATTTGAAGTATTTTCGGATTTTCGAACAATCGTGCATTCATCAGATGAGCTTCGATTGCCCCCTGCAGTTGACGTGGCGCATTCATTGCTCCTATGCGCTTTGACCACAATCTTGAATGCAGTTTCCATTTCGTTAAAATCTGTATCACTAGTGCTGTTCTCGGTGTCTGCGAGTTCCTCAGATATTTCTGGCATTTTACGGTTACTCTGCTGGCCCTGGACTGTGTCATAATTACAATTTGCGTTGGCGTTCTCTATACATTTCGCATCCTTAGGGATATTGCTCCCTGCATCTTTTTGCTCCACGTGGATAATTTTATCCTCTACCATAAATTGAACCTTTTTACGGGATAAGGGGAATGGGATGTAGTGGGGCAACCCAATTGGAGTGTCACTCTTCTCTATAATTTGTAATTTTGCATTGCTACCCACAGACATCCTGTCGTTTGTTGTCACTAAATCGGTGCGAGTGTCGCTGTTGCATTTCATGTCACTGTCACTGCACGAGGACACCGAAGATGACACGGATGACGGTCTCTTCAAGATCGATTTAATCCCTTGCTTTCGGTTTGTGAGCAGATTGGAGAAGTTGTGTGACAACGAACCTCCCAGGTCAAAACTGCTTGAGTACTTTTCATTAGTAGCACTCAGGTCCTGTTTACGTCTAGGGGGACGCTTTGGCTTTAACGTTTGCGAATTATACTCCTGACCGTTGTCTTTCTTCTGCTTTATATGCTGGGCAGGGCTACTTGCTGTGATTTGATCGGCTCTAATTTTCTTTTTTGCCGCCATTTCATCAACAATACATTTGCTCTTAATATTGTCTGTGGTGAGCGTGGCTCCGAGACTTATGCGTTGCCCTGCGATATTAAGGCTGTTGCCATACTTCAATTTGTCCTCGTCGACCTTCAGCTCGTCTTGCTCGATAGGATATATTTCGTCTAGGTCTGGTGAAAATTCATTGTTGTGCTTGACCACACCAATTGAGTTTAGCTCGTAGGGATTAACATCACAATGGAGAATCGATCTTCGTCCGCCAGGATCTGGTCTGAACGTGTCCAACCAGTGCTCCTTTTTACCTCGACCTGCGCTTTTGCTGCGGCTGTCTTTACTAATGGCAACATCGTCGATTGGACTAAAAATATTTCTACTACGGCTTCTACCACGATTAGGACTTGTACTCTTTGCTCTGCTTCTGAAGCTTTTATCGGAAGTATTGATTAACTTTGGATCGGGACATACCAAACGAGATCTTCTCATTAAATCGTAAGGATCATTTTGGGGATCAATGATCGATGGGCGGCTCTTTGTTGTCGATGCGATTCTAACTGTACCCACACTTCCACGGGGCATATGAAATACCTGAGGTGCAGTAGGCCGAAGTCGAAGAGTACCACCAATTGGGGCCAATGGCAATCGAGAACCTTTGCATTTTTTACAAATTGACGCTTTTTTTATTTCCTTTTTTGTACCAGACAAATATTCGGGGCAAGAACATACAACGACGGCAAGATCTGCTGCTACTGGCCCAAATAACGACCGACCATGGATGGGCCGCGCAGGTATGCCCCGAACTGTCCCATATATCCATGGCTCTGTGTACTTCATTGGGCATTGAAATCCACTCGGATTTATATTATCAGGCACATCGAAGTTTAGGTATGATTGCTTTTCAGACTTGAGGAATCTAAGTTGCTCGTTCCATGGTTTTTGCGATCTATCGTACATCGGCAATACCTGAAAATGAAGAAAAGAATTTATCATTATTAAAAAGTTAAAAGGAATGAGACGAAGCAAAGCGAGAAACTCCTAAAATGTTATCATGTCATGTTTTTAATGAATGCCAACCGTAATTCAATTTCATGTGACAGTGTGACGTTTTCCCTGAATAAATGCAAATTATAGTACCAGAGAAAATTAAATGAACTATTATGTAACCAAACACACAAACGTTTCGTCTTTATATAGTGCATATGTATATATCCTCTATAGGACGGATTTTTAATGTAGGTATTATCTGCTCGAAAGATGAATCCGGTATCTTACGATGACGTGCGAGTACATTAAGAGATGCTAACCAAATAGTGCTCATGAAATGCGTACAAAACGATAACACTATTTTGATTTGTGCACTAGTCAATAATGAAATCCTCTAATTCTACGACCGGTAATCTACTAACTTCTGGCTGATGTCTTGCCCATCCCAGGCACCACACAAAACTAATATTGTGACTGCTGCAACCCAATTGCTCATCTGTCAGTTAACCATCAGCAATAATTTTGAATTATAGCTTCATCTAAAGCTCCTCCGATTTTGCCTTTGCCAACGAGTAATTCTAGAACGACGTCAGCCAGACACTTTTTCCTGGAACACCAAACTTACTCAATAGTTCGTTACATTCGTACTTTGCAAAGACCTCGTCTAACATGTTCAATTCGGGCTGATGGCTAGCAAAGCTCTGGAATATTACTCACCCTCCATTTACAACCTAAGTAGTTATGTCAGACGAAAGAAACGGCGGTTCTTTTGAAGTACCAAAGGTATTTATTTTTTATTCTTTTTGCATGAACGTATGACACAATTGACAAGTTGCAATTATTTAATAAATCGTGTGATCACCATCATTGCCGAGTATGACCTGGCATAAAGTGATTAACAATAATAAGTTGCATAGAGTGGGTCATCAGAAGCTTCAAGCCGTTCTGGGCGGCATCATTCCTGCAGAACTGCAAAGGGCGTCCGACCTAATAGTCCGAACCGAAATCGTGGATGGAAGTCAAAGTGATCTCCATCCCCAAGGGAGGTAAGGCATAGCATATAAAACTTAAGGATTGGATTTCAGACCCATCAGTGTATCCTTTTTTCTTCTGAAAACCCTGGAGCAGGTTCATCGATCTCCATATCAAGGCGAACATTGACCCGATGAGACGCTCCTCCTCACAACATGCTTACAGCAACAGCAAGACAGTAGAGACGGCCCTGCACACGCTGGCTGACCGAATAGGAAAGCCTTTAGCTGTAATGAATACACCCTGGCCGCCTTTCTGGATATAGAGGGTGCGTGTAATAACGTCAACCCAGAGGCTATGGTGGGTAGACATACCCAGTACTTAGACATGGGGTCCATTGTAAAGTCTTGAGAGGCTCATTATAGTGAGTATTGTGAGTTTATGCAGATCTTAAGACTGCTGAGAAATCGTAGAAATAGTGCTTGGCGCCTATTTCAGATTTCTCATTCAGATGGCGATTACCTGAGCTATTCTGACTTGCGAAGACAATACTTACTCTAAGTGTCTGTATCGCCAGTATATGTGTCGCATAAAATCTAACAGTAAAACTAACCCGAAAGAATTTTGGAATTTTGTAAATAGTAAACGAAACATATCATGATTCATGATTATACTATTTCTAACCTCTTTGCTACACATTTTAGCAATGCTTATAGTGATAATAGCTGACAACTTGACATGTCTTCCGGTGCAATCTCCAAATTTAGTCTTAAACGCTTGCGCTGTTTTAGAATACATGAGGAAGATTGACGAAGACTTTTCGGATTCTCCTGATAATATCCCTGGAGTTGTTCTGCGTAAATATGGTGTTCCAATCGTTGAGCCTATTACTTTTCAGTTTAATTTTTCTTTACGTTGTTGTGTATTTCCTGATATTTGGACGCTTTTTATGTGATTCCTAGATTTAAAAAGAGTAAAAGGGACTTAATTGAGAATTTTAAGCCAATTGCTAAACTTTTGCCTTTTTTGAAGCTAATGTTAAGGACCACTTGTCATTTTACTGTAGTTCTATCTTATCTACAAAACAGCATGACTTTGTGAAAGCTAGATCGACGGTCACAAATCTGGTGGAATTCTCAAATTTCTATCTAACTGAACTAGAAAAAACATAAATAAGTCGATTAGGTGTAGTTTAGTAAGGCAAGACACTAATTGGCCTGTAGTCATTAGGATGATTAGCCGCGTTACTTTTTGCAATAGGGGCTACCTTAGCAGTCTTCCAAATGTTAGGGTAAAATGATATAGTCTATATATAATATAATTTATAATATGAGTCAAAAAGGCAATTGTGAACGGTACAACTAGTTTAAAAAACCTGGTGTTCACGAGGTCTAGCCAATCAGTGTCGCATTTTATGGCTTTCATGGCTAATATAATTTCATCGTCAGTAACATTGCGAAAATATAGGGAATCAGGGACATTTCGTCGTTCAACAGCGTAAGAGGAATGACTCGTTTGTGGCGTGTTTACTGAAGCAAAAAATACATTCAGGTAGTTCGGGGCAATTTGAGGTATGCCATTTCGTCCCGAGGAAATTATACCACTTTGTCTCAGCTGACACCATAACTCTTTTGAGCTCGTGGCATTCATCAAAGAATCACAGTATTTCCTTTTTGCATCCAAAACTAGTCAGTTAACTAAATTACGCTGCTCAACGAAAAGCGGTGCGATTCACCTTTGACCGATTCCTTCTCCAACGTCGATGTCCCATGTGTCCACGATGTGGCATCTAAAATATCACAGTTTAGCCATTTTGATTTAGATAAGCGTCTAAAGCTCGGAATATGCCTGTCAAACAACATTTGAATATTGCCATTAAAAATCTCTAGTTTCACGTTAATGTCGTTACTGGCATATATTTCTTCCCAGGGTAATTGAGTGCAGTCAGTAAAAAGCACTTCAGAATCAATTGATTTGAAATCACGATACTGGAAATTTAAAGTATTTATTTCAGGTTGAGGTAGTTGAAATTTGTTGTGTCATTGGAGAGTTCTACTCTTTTCGAATTTGCATCCATAAGATTAATGTTGAAATCGCTGCCAATAATGGTGTTGTTAAACCTGTGCGAGACCAGTGCTAGACAGTCTAACATTTCCTGAGGGTACATCCTAGGAGGCGCATAAACACCCTCCAGCAGGGTATTCATTCCATTTGATTGAAATTCCAGAAACAAAAACTCGGAGTCACCGCCCATAAAGAACGGTAGTGGTTGAACTACAAAGTGCGACCGTACGTGTATATTACGACGCCACCACCTCGTCTGCCCTAGCGGTCTTTGCGGAAAATGAATAGATGAACTAGCTCCATAGAAAGCATAATGGATAATGGCTTAGATTAATATTTTAAAATAAAATTGTGGAAGAATTGGGTTTAGGAAACAGTTTTTACTTCCAGCATGAAAGTGATCCACAGCACAATGCTCATGACGTCTGAATGTGGGTAATTCATAACATCCGCCATATCTTTCCCACTCCCCCACAATCACGCGACCTTAATCCTATTGAGCATCTATGGAAAAAACTGGAGGGCGTGTAAAAAAGTAACATATTTCCAAGAAGAACTTTAAGAAGTCCTGTTAAAATAAATTGCGGTAAATCATAAAAACAAATAACTGATATAATTGCCGAGAAGACTGAATGAATTGATTAAAAAAGGTATACACATGAAATAATGAAATTGAGCCCAATACTTTTTTTTGTGTGTAAATATTAAATGTTCCGATAATTTGCCCGCGCAAGAAGGGGATATGGAGCATACATACCCTTGTAATTATTTTCTTTACGTATCTATGAATCTAAGTTGTCTACATAAATCGATTTATAAATCATGAAGGTATAGTTTTGTTAATAACAATATATATCATATTTTCCATAAAAGTCTATTTATACTCGAAAATTGATATTTTGCCAATAATTTCGTCCATCACTGTACATACATACATAGATAGTATAGTATAAGAGTAAAAAAAACAGATGAGATATCCCATAGTGCGCAATGTAACAATAGCAAAGAACGGCTGTGTAGATTAAATCTCCACACGCTTTGTAAACTGGATTGTTATCGCGTCATACTCGTTGCAACGTGTAATTGCTCGCATTCGACTGTTATGTCACGCGGCAGAGCTTTAAGTAGTTACTTTACGCATTTATCAGAGTAAGTTCTAAACGCATGCAATTATACTTTTTCTTTTCTCCACTTTGAAAATACTCATGTCTATATCGGTTGTCCAACAAGCTAAAGACGAAACTGAGTCTAATTTCGGCCCGACATTTTTTGTATATTCTACATAGTTGCGAAATTTAGTATATTATCAAGAATATGTTACAACGTCTTTGAGCCTATGTTAAGTGGAACAGTCAAAATATTTTAAAATGTTAGATTTATGGCCATTTCAAGGAAATCAAGCGGCAGGAAACTGAGAGTGTGACCAGGAAACTAAAGAAAAAAACGAAAATCACCGAAATCAACGTTTATTAATTATTTGTTTCACAAATAAAAAATATGTTTCCAACCATTAATTTGTAATAGTCCAAGTAACATAACGAAAATTAGGTATATTTTTGGTTTGTACTAATTCTATACTTAAACCAGTCTTGAACAGGAACTTGAACTTCCGAACCTTTCTTTCATTGACAATCGGCCCCAATAGTAATTTATTTACTACTTTCTTCTTTTGACGGGTCTTCAGATTAGATTATTATTTGTTATTTGCTTTTCTAACACATCGCCAAATAAAGCCTTTTTAACCCGTTGCGGTACAAGGTGTTAGCTGTACCAGTTGTTTTTGTTTTTCTAATCTCTGCCATCTTCTTTTATATTTGCTTAAATTTTGTAACCGCTTTGCAATTAAAATATTTTTTTCCGCACGCATGAGGGATAAGTACCACTAAAACGCACGCCTTTGCGTGCGGTAAGTTGCTTATTTCCCACTGCGTGCTTTCGACGGTCAAAAAAACACGCTGCAAAAAATAAAACACGCATCTTTATGACAGAGCCGGTCAGACTCGGCTCCGTGGCGTATGTAAGCGTAAGGGTACTTTTTTTTCCTTTTCCCTCGGAGCAGGCAAACTTTACCTTCATGGGAGCCGTATACCTGAGTGCATTTTCGGTCGCTTCATTAACGCAATGAGAAGATATCTAAGGGCACTTTTTTTTTCCTTTTTCCTCGGTACCCGAGAGATACTGAAAAAAGGATCCTTTATGACACAAGTTTATGTAGCTGTTCTGTATGACTTTGGCCGTTCTGAAATTTGGCCGGCTCCGCTTTACAATAAAACCCGGAGATTCAAAATAAATTACGCAATTTTGAAAGGAAATGCAGTTCGTAAATAATACATATCTTAAAAATGTATTATTTAACCACGTTCTATGACAGAATTGTTCTAATTTTTCTATATATTTGAATACGAAAAAAATTAATTAATTTTCAATTTTTTTTAAATGTAAAAATAGTTGTAATTATTGCTTAAATAATAATTTTTTCTGTTCTGTTCCCCCCCTCAACGACCCTTCCTCAACCACCCTCTTCTGACGATCGCATGCCTCACTAGTGCGGAAAAATAGAATGTGCAACTCGGGCGGTGCGTAGCCGATTGCTTACGCTGCAGCTAAACGCACTCGCTTCGCTCGTGCGTTTATTGCTGCCAGCAGCGTGCGCAATCGGCTACTTACCGCACTTGTTGCACAATATACTATTTGCTTTAACTCCTGGTTTCTTCTAAAACGCTGCTTTTGTGATTCGTTCGGCTAATTTTAATTTTGAATTTAATGGCGCTGGTAATAATAGATTTTTCAGCACACGTGCGGGGTAAGTGGTACCTTACCGCACGGGTTTCCATGCTGTAAATCATCAATTAACCACGGTGCGGTAAGTAGCCGATTGCCCACGATGGCTAGTAACGCACTCGCTTCGCTCGTGCGTCTAACACCGCCATCGTGGGCAATCGGCTACTTACCGCCCTTGTATCGTAATATACTATATATCAAGATTTTCTTGCTTAGGTAATTCATACATACAAACTAGATGGAGTATTTTCTCTAAAAAATTGACTTGCTATGTTGCCCATAGACTTTTTCTTTTTGTAAGATTTGGCTGAGTTGCCTCAAATTTTTGCGAGCTTGTCTTCTCTCATGAACCGACTTTTCAGATACTATTTTTTTCCCAGTTTCTCTAAATTTTTCATACTATTGCTTTCTTTTTTCTTTTTCAGCCGCTAATCTCTGAGGATCATTCTTTATTTTTTCATATCTCAATTTTGCAGCCATACTTCTTTTTCTTATATTTCTTCCTTAGTCTGTTTTTTCTTTGGTTTCGGCATTGTTTCTGTGCTACAAAATAACCTTTTAAATATAATGAAAATAAATCAACTCATATTTTAAAATATCGCAGTTTTGTACTCGTATGTAAGTACACTACCGTTCGTAAGTATTTGTTCAACTTTACTTTTCAAAATATTTCTATAGGATCAATGTATCATGGAAGTTTCTATATTTATTTACCACCTCAGATACTGCAACCAACATGTAACTGTAAAACTCAGGTTTGCAATTGCACTTTCGTGATTAATGAATTTTGTTTACAGAATTCGAGGTGAGGCATATAATTAAGACTAGTACAATTAAACAATACAGTAGTGTAAAATTAAAATAGTATTAGGCACGGGTCTAAGAGCGATTACATTGTATTTATTTTTTATTCCGAAGTTTTGAAACGATTATACGAATAGTCGCACTTAGGCCAGTGTCAATACTTATTAATTATAGATAAACTGATTACTAGAACTAGGCAAAGGCTTTATTATTTTGACTTTGTAGTGTTTAGCTAAATGGTTGCAAATTATCTTGCACACAAACAATATTTCAATATGAATTTCTCAGGATCCTGGATAGTTCTCAGTATCCTGGGTCTCAGCTTGACAGGATCCTGAGACCAGGTTCCTGAGAATAACCGATTACTAACGCGACTTCCTCTGCTGACAGTGTCGGGCTGACTGAATAACACCCTAGGTGCAAACATTTAGGTGGTGTTTTTCGTCTCTTTCGTAGGTACAATTGACTCAGCTGAACGGCAACATCGATCAACGAATAGAATATTGAATATTCGCTTATTTTACATTGAACAGCATCCTGATATAAAAATGTTGTGACAAATTCTGGAAAAGGATTTTATAATATTTTTGCGACAATAAAATAATATGTCTCCTAGGCAAGAACATATAATAAGTACTTCTTTGTATTGGTTTAATTTATGGCCACAATACTACGACTTAAATAAATCACATTACTCTTTTGATTAGATTATGTTTGAGGGACCCTGCAGGTTCCTGACAATTTGGCACTTTGAATAGTAATTTCGTCAATGCAATAATTTGAAATCTAAATTATTTTCAGAGACCAACTGGACATAGGTATGTTATACAAATAAATTAGTTTGCAACAAATTTTACATGATATTTTAGCTGAGCCGCCGAAAATTCCTTAGTTTGTAGAACTACCCATATGTATGTATTTTGGGTTTCAGTT
This sequence comes from Neoitamus cyanurus, assembly GCA_947538895.1. NCBI lineage: Eukaryota > Metazoa > Arthropoda > Insecta > Diptera > Asilidae > Neoitamus > Neoitamus cyanurus. The sequence continues at coordinate 4,705,866 of OX384540.1, forward strand.
TACTTGCATAACTTTTTTCCATAGTCGAATTGAGCTTATTACGTATCATTGAGTGCCGCCTTGGACCAAACTCCATTTATTTTTGCCCATTCTCCTTTACCGGGACACACAAATATCTATTTGCGTGCGGGCGAGCGGTTAGCAGAATGTACGAATACGCACACAGTACGTGATGTGTAAAAATACTTTTTCAAGATTTATCGATGCAATGTGTTAATTTAATTGATTAAAAAAAAAGTGGAACTTGAGTTTGGTTCGAAACTTTTTTAACAAATAACTGACGTAATGCATTATTACCGGACTCGTAATGTGTGAAATCATCTATCAATGGTTTAATCGCAGTACAAAACATCAAAATGGTGAACAGTGTAGGTGATTACGTTTTTCATACAAACATCATTAGTTAGCGTCATTGAAACACAAACTTTATGTCAGCGTAAAATGTGTACCAAAAACATTACATATGGCTGAATGTCTGCTTTGTGTCTTAATGCTAGTTTATTGACTTTCGTAGTTAAACGGATTGCGCAAAATAAATTAATGCATTCCGATGGGATAGAAGCAAATCCATTTCGTCTGACCCATATCCGACATTAATTACGTTCTATTATTTTTGGGGATTTTCCTTCCTTTCTATTTTCCCGTAATGTTTACCTTTGGGGCTAAAGGTTACACCCATTCGATAAAAAGGTTTCGGTAATAATTCTTAAGTTTTGATAAAACGCTCGCTCCAACAGCCTGCACAAATTGCAAAGTGTTAACGATAAATCTCGGACAATCGGCAATGTAAATAGAGAACGAAGGAAAGCCCAGAGCTCAAAACGAAGCTTGCGAAAGCGGTTATGGCATGGCATTCTGCCGAATCCACTAGCATAACATGGGAGAAGAAAATTATAGAGCGTGGAAGTATTTCAAATGAACGGCCATATTTCACTAAAATTGTGTGTTTCTCTCGGATTAAGCAATTCCGCAATCTCTGAGCTCGCTTTCTTATTTGCGCTTTAAGACCTCTTCTCGCTTTAAGGCAGGGAAGTGTCATCACGTTTATATGTTAATTCTCTCGGTTGGAGAGTTACTCCAAATGTTAATTGTCATCATTAGACCTAGTAATGGAAAATATTTAGCCGTTATTCCAGAATAACGCAAACTTAAGCCAACAAATTAAGGTAATAGGAATGAAAACATTTCGCGAATTTAACAATCTGATTGCGCAACCCCCAGTGGGAATATTTGCAGCTAATGCTTAGAACGTCATTTGGACCGCGAAAAAAGTTTACTCCGATGAATTGAAACAAAATGTTGAAACTTTCCGTGATGAAATTTAAGTTGATCGCATACAATGGCGCCTTGCTTAAGGGAAAAACATTCAACCGAATCCGTTCTGCACGTCTTAATCAAAGGCCGGAAATGAATCTTACTGCTGAAAAAATGAAAGGAATAAAAAGCCTCGGACGAACCGAAGAGTTCTGCTACTTGCGTTACAAGGGAGCTCGAATATAAAAAATTGGAGTCGTCGCCTAAACAATTCACAATGAAATTCACAACTCTCGGATTTGGCGCAAAAGCCCTCCCCCAGAAAATGGATATCGACTGAGCAACGGCTCCGGACACCTCTGAATTTAATTCATTTCGGGCAATTTAATGGTGTACACTCCCGTAGACATGACCTGTTCAATATGAAAAGTGAAAACGAGTCCTCATTAACATTTATAGGATCCTACTTCAGTAGACACCTTTTCCACAGCTATTCATTCCACATGGGTAGGTTTGCTCAATTGACTGCAGCAGCTCTTCAATAAGGTTCGCAGGTACGCAGATGTTCGGTGGAACAATGCTCGACGCGTTTTACCGCCGCAAATGCACTTAAATATGGGTAGCAATGCATGCAGGGCTGTTTTTATAGTGCGAAGAGCTTTTAACCCGATCCTACGTATCCCACCTACTTTGAGGTAGAACCGGATAATGCCGCGAGGGTATCATCTATCCGATTCCCCTCAGGGGATCAAAAATGCATGACAAAAGGCAATGGAACATAACGCAATTGAGAACATTGGTAAATGCTTTTCATTCGTCTTTCTCAATTTTCTCATACTGTGAGATTTACATACTATTTGCATGTAGGGCATGAAACCTACACCTTATTGAGACATTTGAGCATTACAGTTTTGTTGTATTTTATTTTGTGCTGATACATATTATCGTAGGTATGTTTCTTAGCCCTTTTGAAAGTTTTCTAGCAATAAATTTAAAATGTTCTTTCTAAGATGAACTTTCGGTTAGCGTAACCTTAATCCGGCTAGTTTAAAAATAATCGCACTTAATAATAATCGCTGTTGGAAAGACTTTTTAAATTAGTTACTTCTTTCGTTAGTTTTTATAACACTGAGCTGAAATTATTTTCCCCTTGAAATACGAATAGGTGATACAGATAAAGGTTATTCTATAGATTAGGAATCTGAAGACGAAAGCATTGCATCACGCATATTTTCTCAGAAAATCGGGATCAGAAAGTAAAAATAAAAATACGCTTTGGGTGATTTTGTAAATTCATAAAATGTCTTTTAAGGTGTTTGAGAAATCTAAGATACACCATAGTAAACTATCCCTATAAAATATAATAAACCTTACAACACCACAATTTATTTCAGGAGAACATGTTTTCATATACATACATTCGTCAAATGACTCAAATGAAGCGTAAGGGCCAAAACACAACCTAAGAGTAAAGCAGCGGCGCAGTACTCCTGCCCGCTTTAACTCAATGCGAATGAGCGGATGTTAACGAGGGAAGGAGGCAGCAATTCTCACTTTGACCAAAGTTGATAATTTTCGTGGTCTGAGAGCAGTGTTGCCAATTGTTTTAATTAACCAACTTAAAAAAAAAGGACATTCTGTGTTTCGCCCGAACGTATGTTTATTTGTTTGTTTTTCGCGATTTTCTCAAAAACCACTGGACCGATTTTGATGATTCTTTCGCTAATATAATTTATATATTTCTGAGGAGGCATTAGTATATAACAGTGAACATATATAATATTTAAAATGGCTGATCTAATATGACGACTGAAATTTTAAAATATCGAGTGAGTGTGATGAAATTCAATACTTGGGGGCTTTGGGGGCCGCTGATTGCGAATCTGCTATAAAAATCTTGAAACTCAAAATGGCGGATTCAATATGACGCCGAAATTCGTTAATTTCAAAGAAAGCAAATATGAATGCTACTTAAGGGCCACTGATTTAAAATCTACCAAGCAATCTTCAAATCAATATGGCGGACCCAAAATGACTACCGAAATTTTTCAACTTCAAAGGATTGCCATAAAAATCAAAATTGGAGGGTTTTTGGGGATTTTCATTTCGAATTTGCTTTCAAAACTTGGAAATTCAAAATGGCGGATTCAATAAGGCGTGCGGAATTAAAACCAACTTCATAAAAGGAAGGTTCTAAACCGTCTTAAAAAATACTATAAAAAATTAGAAAACCACTTAAAACAAACGCAAATCAAACAAAATTTTAAAATACAGAACCAACTCCAATAAATTGTAAACCCTAAAATGTTTTACATAATTTCATTTAAAAATCTTCTGCCATTACTTTCAACATTGAATCCTAAGAATTTACTAGATTTTAAAAGTCGGTGCGAAAACCTGACTGATTTTGATCCCATACTAAATAATCCAGACAAACTGAATGTCTTCATTACTAAGTACTGAATTTTCGCACCGATTTCAAGAATCAAGTAAAATCTTAGGATTCAATATTGAAAGTAATAGCAGAGGATTTTTAAATTAAATTATTTAAAACCTTTTAGGTTTGTTTAGAGTCGGTTCTATTTATTTTTTTAATAAAAGCAGGGCATCTTTATTAATGTTTTTAAAGCTTCGATACGTAAAAGATATACTGTTAGGAATTTTAGTTATATTCAGTTTGAAGGTCATGAGCAAGAAATCATGATCAAAGTTCGTAGATGGAGTTATTTGGTTGTAAAAAAGAATATTGGTCCAGCAGGTAGTAAGAAAATAATCATGTTGGGAAAGGGACGATGTATTCAAATAAGTAGGAAGACTACTGACTTTCCTTAAGGTCAAGCGTCACACCTAGAAACATTTTCCTTCGATATTTGATAATTTTTCCTTTTTGTTTTCATGTGGCGAAAGTCGGAGTGGTCAAATTTTGTCCATAAGCCCCCATTACCTGAGACCGTACAAACAGCAATTAAACCCATCTGGAATGGGAAACTGGCAGTAAGTTCACGTTGTACCTACTAGACACTTTAAAAGCAATTTTCTCGAAACTATGTGTTTAGACAGTGTCAGCACGATGACTCGGTCAATTATCAATAATTTTAAACATTTTTTCCAAATCTTGATAATTATTTGCTCTATAGTCTGACGAGACGTTTTTTCAATTTTTTTGTTGGACAATTTTTTAAAAATTATTGAACAAAAATTTGTTTTTTATTGCCTACTTAAGTTTCAAATACTGTAATTTCTTTATTTTGGAAAAAAATATTCCTATCGTCAGACTATTACTACTACATTATTTTACAAGATTGTTTTTTATTTTTGCAAATTGGATACTTTTGGCGTCGCTATGATGTCTACAAAGAGGCGGAGTAATACATTTATATATGTAAAAAATAATGTTAATAAAAAAAAATTGTTTTTATTCCTTATAGTTAAAAAGTTAATAAAGAATGTTCAATCAACAATTTAATTTTTTGTTCATCATATAACCTTTATAATAATTTTTCAAATTTGACCAGGTTTTCTACGCGCGTAGGAGTATGTATGTGAGCCCTTAAGGGATCATCTCAGTGTGACCCTCCGAAAAATCACTGATTTTCGCGATTTTTTTTTTTATGTTGTAATAAACTAATCGGTCCGGTTTTATTTTTATATATATACATTCATAAAGAATACAAAATGATTTTTTTTATGTTTATTTATTAGATGTATAATACTTGAATAAATTCTTGAAATGACACGTAAAAAAAAGGTCCTGTATGGTGTGTACGATTGCGGCCGCAATTTTGATCTGAAACAAAAATTCCAAAAAGCTTATTAATCTGTAGGGAAGTCGCTATCGCGCTATGGAGGTTTTTTTTTTTTTTAATTTGACAAAATGGCGGCGGTTTGAACAAAAAGTATCGAATTTGGCCCTTTTTTTCGACAGTTTTTCGTAAAAAAAAATAGGAAGATTTCAAAAAAAAGAAAAAAGCTTCCATAGCGCGATAAAGAATGACGTTAAAAATGTTCTCTCCAAATTGGAACTAGATATCTTCAAAACTCTTCCTTTGAGAGTGCACACCGTTTTGAAAAACACCATTCTGAGAAAAACGCGTTTAAAGATTGAAGCGCCCGTACATCTCTCTAACAAATCGTCGGTGGTCAAATCTTCGTAGATTGGCTTCAAAAGCTCTTGGACATCGTCATCGACCGCTGGTGGATGAGAATATTTTTCCTGAAATCCATTGGCCTCAACTTTGCGCCATTCGCACCACGAATCTCCTCCAGAAGGACAATACTGATGCTGGGGTTTCTCATCAGTTCCCTCCGTTCCCTTTCTACAAGAAACGATGTAGCGACCGTAATAATTTGAATTTCGATTTGAAAATTTGAGAGAATGTTTATTACAGTGTATGCTATCCGATAATGCAACAAAAAAAATCGATTTTTCAAAAATTTCACACTGAGATGATCCCTTAATAACATACATATGTATAATTTACTATTCCTTTGCTTTTAATAGGCGGAGAATGTAGAAATAATAAGTCGAACTGTTGTAGTAATATTATTCATATTATTAAATCGATAATCTTAACATATTAGTCTAATTGTGGAAATTATAAAAGTAATAGTTTAAACTTAATAATATGTCATTTAAGATTAAATGGCGGATCACATTAAAAATTAACTATATGTCACACTGCTTTAATATGAGGACTGTATAATTCTAATGTAATTCGTTTTTTTTTCTATTCATCAACAGGTACAATTAGTTGACCATCTGACACTAACAATAAGAAATAAAATGATTATTAAATAACCATGCAATAAAGTTTCAAAAAAAATATAATGAGAAATACTATGTATGTATATATGAAACATGTAAACAATATAATAGAATTAAAATTAAATTAGACTGCTATATAGTCAAATAGCGCTTTCTTTAGTGTCAGTTTAGAATTATTAAAATCCAAGCAATTAAAACAATTATTGTAAGATCTTCACATAGACGACATCGATTCAAAAGTGCCATAGTTTCTCCGGTGGTAGGATGAATATGAAAAGTCTCGTCCTCTTAGTCACTCCGGGTCGTAAATTAATATTCACGAGACTTAAGAGAGTGGGAGAGTCTATAGCCCCGGTAACAATATCATGCATAAATAAAACACCCACGTCCTCTCTACGCTTCGAAATCGGCATCACTCATAATAACTTCAACCTGCTTGCATACAGAAGAAGATTACAGAGGTCCACCCATGGTAAGAGGCAGAGAGCGTAGCGTAGCAATCGTTTCTGCACTGCCTCAATACTCAATCCACACTATTGATGCGTTTTCTAATATGGGATGGACGAAAGCAAATTGTTAAGATAAAAGGGTCGTCAAAGTCCTTCGACCAACGTTTTACGAAACCAAGTGCTGAGTTTGTTCGATTAGTTATATTATTGATATGGCGTCCAAAATTAAATTTATTATCGATGGTCAAGCCAAAGTCAACAACACTATCTTGTCTAGACAAAGCCGAGGATTTTATAAGAGTACTCCAAAGGGGAGCATTTCCTACTGAAAGAAATAAATATACATTTATTTGCTCACATTTAACTGCATAGGATTTTTCAAACACCACAGTTTAAAACTGTTAACATCATCTTGGAGCCAATGTGCATGTTGTAGAGTCTCGATTGATCTAATGATTTTTAAATCATCGGCGTAGGCTAACACATGCGAATTCTGAATAAGGGCAAATAAGTCATTCATAAAGAGTGTGAACAGCAAAGGTCCAAGATGGCTACTTTACAGGACGCCAGACAAGACCGAAACGGAATCAGAAAAAGTATCGGAAAATTTAACTTTGAACGAACGACACGTAAGGTAAGACTTAATCCAATTAACAAGATCAGTTGAAAAGCCTAGTCGAAGCAGTTTAAAAATTAGCACTTTATGGGAAAGCTTGTCAAATGATGATGACCATCATTTTTAATTATCAGAGTATTACTAATTTATGGTACAAATTACATTGATCAAAATTAACTGAAATAACTATTAAAAACTATTGATTTTAAGTGATTTTTCTTTGAGTGCAGTATAAAGTATTTCAGTTCTGCCGAAACTAAACTACACCTCAAAGAATCAACATTCAACACAATTATTCAAATTATAGTTATTTGGAGGAGATTACTGTGAGAGTGAAAATTGCCAGTTTATCAGCGTCAGAAGCAACCTGCAGTCCTATAAACTCGATTCCCCGTTTGGTGACGAGGACCTGAGAACGGAGACTTTTAAAGAATTGTGAATATAGACAGCTACACCTCCTAATGTTATAGTCTATAAAAATTAAGTTCCAGCTCACCTGAGTCTCACCTATTCTGAATATTCTATAGTTCTTAATGCTTTTACTGACTCTTCACACATTTTTAAAAAAACAGACGGCTGTATCGAAAATTACCGAATCAGAAAATTCTCCCGAGAGCTTTCTAAAACATCTCACTAGGTTTTTTTTATATCTACGTACGTCAGTTACGTCTAGTTATAACCATACATTTATATTTATTTAAAAAAAAATAGTTGTACATATGCAAAATATCCGGTTGTGTAAGAATATTGAATATTATGTATTCGTATGTATGGGTGCGAACTCATCTTTATTCAGATATATAAAAAGCAGCTAATTTTGTGTTGCAACGTTATCATACGTAATCAAATTATTTTTAGCTCGTTACTGCTTCAATTCTGACTCTTGCCTCTTCCATCGATATACTTTTTATATATTTTTATTTTTATCTTAGAATGCGTCGAAAGAGTTGATGTGATTTTAAAATGTACGAGTCCTTCTTGCGATTGAAGACGCACCTCTTTGAATGGACAACGACAAAACTAGTTGTATTATTACACAGTCTTGAAGTGCCATAAGTTCTTGCCATAGCAGGTTTTTGCAAAAAATCTAGCCTTCCTCGCATAATTAATTTGGTGGAAATGACTCATTCACCTTCACTGGGTGCCTTTTACAATATTATCAACCGGTTTTTGATCAATTATGTATACGAACCCGAACTTCTTGAATTAGCTCGTAAAATGCAGGAGGAAGAGGAAATTCGAATTTTAATTTCTGATTTTTACTTTTCCTCCTGTTCGACAAATAGCAACGCAAATACACCGTGTGACCTTTGAAATCTATGAACCAATTTGTGGAAGCAAATTGCAACCCAAATGAATAGATCAAACTTTATCTGTGGTTAGGGGAGAGAATCGGTTTTAAGCCCTTGTTCTCCGGGTTCCGCGGCGGAATTAAAATTTCACATCTGCAGTTCATTGCAGTTTCGCCCACAAGTTGCAGCGCATCCAAGGCCATTGACTGGATTCAGTCCAAGTATGCACTCGAACTACACTTCACCTTCTAGTGTCTTAATTCATTTCACCTCACAGGCATTGCCTGATTTTAATGTTTAAAATTAGCCAAAATGAAAATTTACAAAAATCTTGAACGAGACGATTGCTCAAAAACACGGAAATATTTGAAACAATGGCAAAGGCAGGCTGAGTTCAACTTAGTTCGCATAGGCATTAAGTGGAAATGTGGGCAACGCTACATGCTGCAGTCGCGGTAACGTTCGTAACTTGCAGTTTTAGTACCACACACCATCCTTGCCGCCGCCGTCGTCATCGCGGCTGCCGCAAAATGTTCGCCCACTGCTGCGCTTTTATGACGATTTTGACCCATAATTAAATTTTTGAGCAAAAGTGAAAGAGGGAAAATAGAGCAATGTTACAGACTTCAGCAGACTAACTTACCTTATAACTGCATAATATTGCTTCAAGCAACTTTTAATTTTCAGCCAGTAAAGTTTAAAGTTCTTTTTTTTTTTTTGCTTTTACAAAATCTGGAACTACTCATGCCCAAAATTAGTGTAAGAGCTGCTTATGCGGACATTGTGTGCTTTTAATATTTCCACCGGGTACATACAAAAGCACATTAAAGCTGGGAGCAGTTCAAGTTTGCATTCAAAATTAAGTTCAGGTAAGTCGGTGTGGAGTTAACGTAATGAAAACAGTGATTACGTCTATCGTAATTACTTTTGATAACAGTGCCCAGCTCGTCTGCATTTTGCTCCTTTCAATCCTTCCACGGTTTTGTGACACGGAAGGAGAGCTGTGTAATAACTAGTTATGGTATTGCCAGCGAAAAGGTGCCCATATGAGAAATGAGTGAAGCAATTCAACGTTTCCCTCATAATCCTGCAAAATGCGGAAATTCAGTTTTCTGCTCAATCGGCGCTACTAGTGCAGAGTTTCTTTGTGAATTGGCGAAAGAGGGAAATCAAGTGCTCCCTTCAGTTCGCGCGAGCACCGCAGAATGTGTTTCGCATTCCTTCCTTGTCGCTTATTCACGTGGGTGACATGTACATACACATGTACCCATTCATAAATAATTAGCCATATGTTAATTCGATACAGTTAACCATTAGATTTTGACTTGGAGTGAAGAAATCCAAGGTGATAGCTGCTCGGCAATAAGCTCACATAGTAGCAAGTAAGGTTGTGGCAAAACCGAAGCCAGTGCGGAGAAACTCGTTCCTCCGGAATAGCAAAAAGCTCCATGGGATCTTTCTTATATGCTTATTATAAAGGTGCTGATATTTAACGTTTTTCTTCAAGGAGAGCCAGCAAAAGCTGTGGGTCATGAGTTTAATGGTGAACGTAAACAGGTTTCCGATCTTGTTTGGCTCTTCTAGGATTTTATCTAAATTGCCACAAAATTTGTATTCAAAGTAAGTTTTTTTTTTGTTTTTTTAGTTAGGTTAGCATCAGTCAAAACATCAATTTCTATAGAGAGTGTGTTGTTGGCATGTAAAGGCAAATTCATCATTAGCATCTATCGCATAACCTGTGCCGGTTTTCTGTTCTGGGTGCCTGACCTTGATTTGTTTCTCTGTGAAAGCAATGGTCATGTTTTGCTGACACGAACCGCAAGATGGAGTAATAAAAAAAACTTTGAAGAAAAACTTTGAGTTTGCATAAAAAATGTTGACACTTTCATTTTCCACAAGAAAGTGGTAATTACTCGTATACTTGCTTAGACTTAACAAAACGCGGAAGTCGCAACTGATGTATGCATACAATTTATGACTCAAGTTACTCTACAGAAACTTCTCATCTTGGATTAATTTCTTAGATGGACACATTAGGCAATTTAATAACACACGTAAAAATTTCTTCAAACCGTAATTCTTATTAATAAATATACTTTGAAAAAGGTCTGAGTTATCCCCATTTGTTTTTCAAGCGGATTTATTTATTTATGTAATTTAGTTGCAAGCAAAAGTAAACATACTGTTAGAGGGTAGCCGGGTAGTAATAAAACAAAGCCTTGCCATTGTTGGAAGGTTTTTTCGGAGACTGAGCCGTGCTCGAATTTCATCAGTGAACAGAATAGAAAAAGAGTAGGTATAACCTATTCGGTTTTTCCTAAAAGATCATTGTATCATTCTGGAAATTAGTTCGGGGAAGCAATACTTGGTGCAGTAATACGAAGGGCGGAAAAGTGGTACAAACTAAATCCGGCTCCCGACGATCCAATCAGCAGGGCGTCATGTGGAGGGCAAGAAATTGGGTGTGCTCTCCACAAGACACAACTTATAGCTCAATCAACCTGTCACGGTCTAATGTTAAATTTATGGAAATTACCCGGAATCAAAATAGTATAATAGATTGTGCATTGAGGGGGAGACACGCGAGATTTCCAACGAGCATGATGTTCTCCCACGAAGCGCACATATTATTTTGTTGGAATACCGCAGGCTGAAGAGCACTTTTTGGGGCTGAAACCATCCATGCAACGATGCACTAATGCGGGAATAATATTCCCACACCGATTTCGTGATCAATCGCGAAGTTGATGGTTTCGGCCCTCTAGTGACAGGCGCCAATAGAATCCGTCACTGCCGTTTTACCATCGTTTTGCCGCATACTTTTAAAGCTCCAACTTTTTGAGTGCAGCAACGGTGTGGTGCGGCAATGGAGTAGGTGGCCCATAGAATCCGTCGAATTGATCCGGCTGTTAATTGACAGTTCAAGAATCATATTTCATCGAGTGAGAGGTGTAATATTATTGACTTAATTTTGTGCGTTATTTGTGCGATTTGGGTAATAGAAGAATTGACTGGTAAGTAAAGAGTGATTGCTTCCAATACTGCAGAAACACCCCTGGCTGATCACAGCTGATGGCAACGAATTGACAACTGGCAGCTGTCTCTCAGTAAAAGCTCTCTTACGCCGGATTGCCGCAATGAAATGTTGAACATTTTTCAACTTTTCTGCGATGCAGTTCCGTCGGCTCTGGACCAGGTCCCATATGAAAGCATGCATTTCAATAGTTGTACGACAACGGTGGGGCACAAAAAGAAGGTGACCGATTCTATGGGCGCGAGCCTTAAGTTAAAAAGACTTGCGTTTCGATATGTAAATGGAGAAATTCGTAAATAAAAAAAACTATGACTCGAGTCCAAAAAAGTTAAATAAGAAAGTTGTGGCTGCTCAAAAGGTCTTTCGATTGCTATTTTTGAGTATCGATAGCAATAACTGCTTTCGAGATATATCAAAAAAACCGTCAAAAATCGGCTCTTCTTGTTTTCGCTGTATATTTTTGAAATTTTCGTTTAAATACTTACTGTTAACCGTAAGCACAGCACACGGTAAACCAAAAACGCGCGTTTTCGAAAAAATTAAACATATTTTCGAGGTACATCGATTTTTCGAAAACAAAGACGTTTTCGAAAATCGGATAGATTATGTCAACGGAGTGTTCTACATTAACAATCTTGGGTTCATTTTCTTTATAAAAAGTTGTACTATCATACTGTAACCGTTTTTTCAATTTTAAGGGTAAATAAATGGCTTTAAAAAAGTGCATATTTTCAGGTAGGTTTTTTTAAAAATAATTTTGCCAATTTCAAGTATCCAGAAATGACTCCTGGAATCGATTACTGGCATTTCACGAATTTACAACAACAAAACAGAGCCGAAAATGATCTGCCGGGCCTGGTATTGAAAACTGCGTTTTTTTCGTGTCCGGAGGAGAACCATAAAATTTGCATTGAATTGAAGCTTATGAACAAGTACTCAACTATTTAATTTTTATAAAATAAAATCAATTTGCATATTAATCCAATAATTGTCCAGGTCAATATTTGAAGTTTGGATGGGTACAAAACCTGGCAATCAGATACCTTTTGATATACACTTCGGTGCAAATAAACCCGGCCTTGAAACAAACACTTTTGACTGAGAAGTCATATTTCAAGGTGCTATGAGGCACTTTAAAAATAATTAATATTATTCTAAAGCTAATTCAATACTCTTTAAAAAAATACCAAAGAGGTTTATTGATTACTTCATTGTTTTTTTTTAAATTGAGGGCGGTAAAACAGAAACACACGTTATTACCTCGATAATGAGGGAATATGCCTCCATGGGATCGATGGAAGAGGACGAGTATACCGGAGACCTGGAGAGCAGTTTGCCCAATGCTGCATCGACGAACGTGCCAGTTACGGTGGCGGTTCGTAAATGATATGGGGTGCAATTTCTCTTGAGGTTCGAAGTGATACTGTTTTCGTCTACAGGAGGGGCGACAGCGGTCAAAATGGAAGGGGTTGCTTAAAGGTATATTAATGATATCCTAGCAGAACATGTTATGGCTTTCCCCGGCTTCATCGGCGATAATTTCATTTTTATGCAGGATAATGCAAGGCCACATATCGCACGAATTGTTCGAGATTACCTCGCAGACATCGGAATTCAATTTATGAAGTGGCCAGCGCGGAGCCCTGACCTTAACCCAATTGAGCACATGTGGGACCAGCTAAAAAGAACCATTCGGACTAGGATTCCTGCTGTTTCTTCCATCGCTGAACTGAGACAAGTGGCAGAATAATACACCAATATACCACATATCTGGTCAATGAAAGGTCATATGGAAGCTATCATTTGGGCAAGGGGTGGTAACACAGATCACTAAAATTATTAAATTTTTAAGCTATCGCATTGTTTCATTTTTTTTAAATTCTCTATTTGCTTTCATTTGACATTTCAAAGGCTATCAAATTAACTTTTTGAATATATTTTTTGATTTATTTTAATATCTACTAGTATCCTAAATCTGCACCGGACACGAAGAAAAACAGCGTATTGTGAATTGATTGGAGCGTAGTCAAGCCAAGCATTTTCCCTATAAATTTACTGGAAAATTTTTTAAATTTTAGGAATATATGATAATTTCACTAGAATCTATTTGTAGATTTTTAAACAGATTTCTAGTTAATTAAATTGGCACATCCCCTTCAACTGACAAATATTATCTTATGATGTTACATGCTCGAGGTTGGATTAAACAGGATCGCAATATGAAACAACTGCGTTTCTGTCAAATCGACTGTATGGTATACTAGCTTGCTCGTGATATGTAATAATACCATAAATTTACTCCACTTATTTACTTGATTTATAAGTAAGGCCCATAATGTGTGAAACGACTATTTCAAGGTCTATGTAAATTTTCGGCTTTGTAAGAATTCTACAGATTGACCTTGAAATTGTCCCAAGTGAGTAGACTATAAGGATACCTACGAATTTATGAATGTACGCAGGGATCCGCACTGGTGAAATGTTCTACACCGTTCGGGGCACCTCAGCTAGTAATATAGTAATGTTCACATTGTCACCTTATTACTCAGTTATATTTAATATGTATATGAATTTATAGCTTCGGCTCCTTTCGGACAGCGTACCTACACCTTATTTTAACATTGCTGGGGACCAACTTCGTAAACAAATCATTAAAAGCATATAAACAAAGTCGTAACCGTCCTTTTAATGGTAAAGTCTTTACAGCTGCACTTTATGCGCGTTTCCAGCTTACTGTCAGGTTTTATTTCTTTTTTATTAAGACTAAGGCAAATAAGGGCTTCATATAAATTTGCGACATTATGACCAGTAAAAATAACTAAGAAATTTTTGTGACTTTAATGGCCGACAAAAGAACTTACTTCCGTTAGAAGCTTTTGCGTCAATAAATCATCCGAGCTGTCTTTTGAAAATTTTATGAATTTGTATTTTAGTTTTACAGTTCGATGTCGAGAACAGGCACCAAGAAGTGCAAAATAATGACGTGTTTTAAATACTGTAGATTGTTTGAGGTTATTTTATTAAATTACTATCTGCCTCGTACAATACGGCATAGTATTTATAACCGAGTCGGCATTTAAAGGTCATGGCGTCATTGTGTCCAAGGCCTTGCTGTTTGGGCTCGCAGCTTGACCTGAGCTGACACAGTTAAAATACCTTCCTCATCAAATTTGCATGATTCCTTCTTAAAGTTAGCACTGAGCACAGCACCACCGCCTGGTTTATAACTTTTTCGTGAGAAATTTAAATTATAAACTTTGTCTATCCACATGCCATGCATTAAACACGAAAACTTTTGTTGAATTAATTGCATATCATTAAAATGTGATACCAAAGTTAGTCAACATGTGTACGTTGAAACTAAATAGGCAGCCAGCTGGAATTTGTGGCTCCAACTCCTCACTGCTAAATTTTGCCCAGTCTGCCAAATGACCCTAAGCTGCTGCAAGCAAATTAATCTCGTCGAGGTGTCTGCGATCGCCACGGGATAATCAGAGATCGGTAATTGGGTGTGATTAGCCCAGAGAGTCGTTCGTGTTCGAAGCCAGCGCCTTAATCCGAAAATGCCGGCCTTAATCACATTATTTACGTTTGTGATGATTATAAAGAGCCTCTCCGAGGTGCAAATGTCTTTGTTTCACTTCCGCCGTCGCGTCGCACTCGGTGTTTGAGTGCTTTATCCATATGACGGTGGAATTTGCATCAAGTCGATTCGGAGGGAAGTTCGTACATAAACGATGCTATAACATAAAAAGGCCATTAGTCCGAGGGCGAGGCAGGCACAAAGTTCTTTTACGATGTCATTTATAATTTAATAGACGCCCAAGAAAAAGTGCTTCGAGTAGCAGAACATTTTATAGTTCATAATTGCGGAAGTTGCTTTCCCGGACCAAAAAGTCAAAAGTTATAGGTTCTGGCGGGAAAGCTCTCAATACAGGCGGGGAGGTAAACAAGAATCATTCGGAAGTTGGACCGCAGAACGGCTGATTGGCATTGGGTTACAACTTACAAGATAAAAGTTCCCTTTGATGGGACGCCTCGGATGTTTGAGGGCTTTGGTGACAAGGCCGATATGCGAGCGTCGGAATAGTATGCGCATATATTCCAACATTTTATTCCTGACGTATCTCGGGGAAGCTTGGCCTATAAAAATGTAAATTTAATCGTTCCTCGGTTAGGCTTCTACTGGGCAAATTTCTTTTGTGAATTGGAGTGGAGCATCTTTGCGGAAATGTTTTTATGAATTTGAATTTTTTGGTTTCCGCTTTTTTTTTTATGGAAATATTGAGTCGCAGGCAAGAACAGTATCTTAGAATGACAACATTCTTAGCATATTTCAACAGGTATGTGTGTTTCATGTTCCACTTCCCGCGTCCGGGTTATTCAAAACCTCCTGAAGTGGGGCTATTCCCGCATTGAATAAGAAATATATGGAGTACGAATTATTTAGGCATTTATTCATAGAATTTGCGATGTATGCGCCTAAAACGCGCCCTGCGAGAATTGGGGGTGTGAGATAAAATGCTCGGGGCTCGGCGATGAAACCGGAAATTTAGCGTAACCTTACATATATGATTTAAAGTCGGAGGAATTAATACATTACGAGCTTTGCCAAGCGCGAAAACATTTCTTCTTAAATAAATGTGAACTCGAAATGTTTTGCGCTTTATTCCACCAAATGGTGTTATTTCGTCGCGAAAATTCTTGGATTAATTTTATAATTCTCTGAGAAAATAACAAACATAAACGGTAAGGGGAGAGCGTCAACCTGAATGTAATTTCATTATATTTGCATACAAAAAATTTATTCAATAGAATTTTAAAATGTATTCAAATACAGTTTTTAAGCCTTGTAGGAAATTATCTGTCAGGAGTATGAGGCGGTTAATCAATACTAAAAGGGACTAGAATTTGTAGAAAAAAAATTTATTTATTTCATATTATTTATTTATTATAACATATTTATTAATTCTATTTGACCATTACAAATATATACTGTAATAGAAACAGTACGATTTAAAAATTCTCTCAAGTGAATTTTGAGGAGGAAAACATATTGCTTTGGGAAAAATTATTCACAAAAAAAAACCAATGATAAAAACTACGACTATTCTCACATACTACTTAGATTTCGGACATTTGAGTAATTAGTAGGTATATTTTCGACCCATGAGCGTTTTAGGAAAATTTTTCAGTGATTCGGTTTAGTTTTACATTTAATTCTGCCCTTTTGTGTAATTCACTGGTTGAGAAGTCCCACGGTAGATTTAGCATCATTTTCAAAATTTTATTTTGAGCAATTTGAATTTTATTTATGTCCGTTTTGACACATTTGAACCATACCGACGCTCCACAGAGCATAAGGACTTTAAATATCACTTTATGAATTATTAGCTTGTTTTCCAGGTTAAGGGTGGATCTCCGGTATATGAAGTACAAAGTCTTTTTCAGTAAATTTGACTTATCGACAGCTGTTGTTATGTGTTTCTTGAACGTCAATGTTTTATCAAGGGTGCTGCTTAAATATTTAATAGGGGAATCGTTTAAACACAGTCTGCTGTTTGGAAGATTACGTGGGTTGTGAGTGATGAACATGCATTTTGTTTTACTCGGGTTTAGCTTAATTTTTAAGTTATGAAAATATTCTTAGAGCTTGGAGGGAAGATATGTGGCTTGTTGAATTTTTACACTACATCACAACAAGCTTTTACATCACATAGTCGCAGAGGATCCAAAAATTTAATTTGGTACAATTGATTACAGTTTGTGAACATTTCAAAAGTTTTAAAAATGCCATAAGTATGTATTTAATGGAATGGGTAAAAAAAAATTAATTGTTTTATTGGGGGGGGTGAACACTAATTTTTAGTAAATTTGAATTAAGTAAAAGGTTGTGTTTTAAAAGGCAGTTTTTACAGTTATTTTACTTAGTGATTCATGACTGAAAACTATTGATTTTTAATCAAGTGTTTCCAATGAAATTATACTGATTCAATACACAGAATTTTTATTTCAAATGAAAGTTGTTATTGATTCGTAACCGTAAACGTATTTGTATAAATGGTAAGGTAAATGTAGAAATACAGGACTTCTGATTTTTCTGTGGTTCCTGATGGGATTTGAACCGGAGATGCTTGAACTTCTAGCTTATTATACTAACAATACACCATGTTATACTTCATAGTTAAGTTGTAATAGATACATATAATCTGACCTTTTAAAAATCGATATAATATCTTTCTTGTGGGGTTTGAATCCTGGACCTTTGGTCAGTAGTCTACAGCTCGCACCATTGATCTACAGACCGTGATTTATTTTATTTTATTTTTTTATTTTTTTATTTTATTATTTATTAGATAAAATTTTGAATTAAAGCGAAAGGTTTTAAAACAATAACTTTCTAGTTTGAAAGATACCAATAAGTTCTGTTTAATTCAATAAGAAAACGCATTGATATTCATAAGTGCGGTATCAATATTGTTTCTAATAAATTTTACTACGCGATTTTTCTCTCAGTGTATCTTTGTGGATAAATTAAATTGTAACAGCAAATTTTAATCGATCTGAAATGTTATTTAAATAAACAAAATAATCAAATACCAAACGTTTTCCGTTACCTCTAATGATGCTATAATTGTAACAAACTTATTTCAATTCAGATAAACCTATAACGTTACTGACCCCTGGTTTTGTTGCATATTAGTCCTTCTTACATTTTGTAAAACTTGTGAATCGGATTGATAACTGTTTATCAGAAATTATCAACATAATTTTTCAAACAATTGTTAATGCAAATTCACTTATATATTACAAAAACATTCAAATTTGGCTGTGTTGACTTCATTTCTCCACCTTTCCAATAGATTTTAAGTAATATCCCACCGCACCCGAAATTTTGTTGATGTTCTCTATGCAAGTTCTTCGGAAAATTTGCTGTAAAATTGGCGATATCCGCCATATTGGATTTAAAATGGTGTCACATAGCTTATCGTATTTTACTCATCAAACCATGACAAAGTGGTTGTGAAGAAAAAAGTAATCTGTCCTCTAAAGGCGTCAGCTATATATATATAGTTTAGAATGAAATCACATAGATAAGTCGTAAAACACTTTCATTTGATACCCATGTCAAGGGCGTTGTGAAGAAAAAGGTAGTCCAGCATTTTGGACCGTCCGTTATATTAGATTTAGACGATACCTAGATAAGTAATATTGCATTATCATCAGAATGATAAGAATACAAAATTTCAAAGCTTTAATTAGAATTGCGAGATTTGACATACACATACTAACAGGGCAAGTTAAGTAAAAGATTGTAATAAGAACTAATAAGGTGACTCGTTTTCGTACTGCATACACATAGTTACTGTAATAAATAATAAAATACCGAAATAAGGTCAATTTGACGATTTTCCAGTTTTGTCACAAGCCTTGAAGCTTTTAACCTCTTATCATAGAAACACGAAACACCCATGCCTAAATAATTTTCTAGAAACTTCCCCCAAAATAAACTTACCGGCCTGAGATGCTTAAACCTTGAACGCCACACTATTGTTTGCCACTCGATTTCACCCTATAAGTACGAGCTTGTGTAACCCAAACTTTTTGTTCGTTTGTACCAGAATTTCAGAACTTTATTTCCAATCTATACACCAAGTAATTCAAAAATTATTTGGGGTTCATTTTGTACAATTTCATCACAAACAATATAATTTAATTTCTCGCAATACCTTAATTACACAATTTAATAATTATTACATTTTGCCTAAAATCGAGACATGAAAGAATTGATCTTGAAATAAACCAAACTGCAAATTGGTCTTGTTAAATAAAAATAAATTCTTTTATCGAAAATTACCGCGGAATGTTAAGCTAACCAAGCGTTTAACTTTTACCAAAGGTATGACGAAATCGGTCCGTTTATGCCTTAAATGGACACAGAGTCAAAAGTAATTTCGAAGTTTCTTTAAGGAATGAGGGGATCACTCGTCCAAACAATTGTCCACAAAATTTGATAACTGGAAGTATTGGGGTTATACACTCAAAATTAATGGCCCGAAAATTTAGATGGCTTTACACACCATCAAATTTAAACGTGGTTTTTCCTGGGGATTCCTATAATCGTTCTCTAAAGTACCCTCGTAAATTGAGCACGAAATTGCGGCAGTCCCTCGACATTTTACCGAATATTTTGACAATGGCAATAACTCAGTGAATGCATAAATTGAATTAAAAAAAAACACGATTTCGTAAGAGCACACAACAAAATATTTCTGGGAATATACATATATGATGCATATCCGATTCCAATTAATGCAGATAAACATATAAAACAAAACATTTCTCGGGAATCATTACTTACTTCATTAAATAGAACTTACACTCAAATGAGAAATCTATTAAAATGTCAATTTATATTTTAGCATCCATATTTAGCAGAGTTTGCGTTTGCGTTGTTATTATGATGATGTGTAGGTACCTATTATTTGTTCGTCTTTTTATTGAATTATTATTTTCTACTATAACCTTGGGTGCAAGTATTACATTTAAAAACCATTTTCAAAGCATACTGACAATGCCTTGGAGAAATACAAAAATAATTATTAAATGAAATTTTGGTAAAACTTGATTCGCCACAACAAGCCCTAAAAAATGTTCAGATATCTCCTTTAATAAATTTACTGTGCGGCGAATTTATTACTGAAATTTATATTTATTTCACACGTTCCACGTTTTCCAGTGAAAATGGGGAAACAACTGGTAGGCAATGGCAGATATAAAGCGCAATGCCTTAGTAGCGCTGCTCAGTGAAAGATAATAAACGACATTCATCGCACACAGTTATGACCGATATTGGCCATCGGAGTAGGAGAGAAATAAATTTAAAGGCTATTCATTTTGCTTTCGCTTTATAGACGCCCTTAGGCCTAAATAAAATTATGTCCCCATTGATTGCATGGTCCTTAAGTATTCATGGCTCGTTTCTCTCCGTCGCCGTCGCGTCGATTTTTTTTTGTACCTAACGGCCGAGTTTTCGCATGTAATGCGGATTTATTTATTGTGTCCGGTGGGCTTTTTCTGCCAATATCTTTCTTAAAGTGAGCAACTAGGTCATTGAACGCAAACTTGCAGACTCTTTTCCAATGTATTTTCAATGAGACGATGCAAACAGTTTTGCTTTTTGTTGGTTCTATTGTTTGCACGTCAACAAAACACAGTTTCTGAAACTTGTGTTAAGGGAAGTTGGTACTTGGTTCATAGGGTTGAACTTTTTTTTTAGTTCATTAACTATAAATTACAGATGCATTTGTTTTAATGTTAATAAGGAGATATTATGTACGAGTTTCGGAGTAAATTTACAACTTTTCTTTACTCGCTATATTAATTTGACCCGAATGTATGTAACGGAAACTTTCAAATTAATTTTCATCCACTTCCAGACGTATGAAAATTTGGAAATTTTGCACACGTATTAAGAACCGATGGCAATTTTATAAAATTTTGGAAATCAAGATAGCGGATCCAACACCACAAAAGTTAAACTTCAATGGATTACCATGAAAAACCGCACTAAGGGATTTCTGGGGTCACTGATTTCAAATCTGCCATCAATATTGAAAACAAAATGGAGCGTTGCGATCATACAAATTCGTAAGCTTTATGGTGGCCTTAGATTTCTCATATTATCAAGAAGTCTTCTTCAAATGGTTCTAAAGCATAAACTTGTGAAAGTTTCGTTCATTTCTGTAGCACAATCTATGCAGAGTGTGATTCTGAATGCAATCGTAAACTTAACGTCGTCTTCAATGATTGCATACGATTTATATACAATTTGAAACGACACGATCATGCCTCTGCCTAAATTTCAGAGCTCATATCTGTACAATCATCGTCGATTCCTGCTTTCCGCCAGACATACAGATCTATTGATTCCTCGAGCGCGCTATATAGTTGTGAGTAGTGAAATAAGGAACGCAGTCTTAATCTTGAAGTCGTAATTTTTAATTACCGTTTAAAATGTTTAAATTTTCAATGAAGGAAACACCGTTTTTATTTCCAATTTATATATTTGAAAGTATGCCTTCACAAAAATTTGGTTTAACTTTAATATTCATAGATATGTAAGTTATTTTCAAATTTTATTCAATGAATTTTTCCAGTTGTTAAGTGCGAATAAAGATGTATATCTTGAGTACAAACCATGAATAAATTATTATTATCATTATTAAAAAAATTACCAAATATAAGACCACCCCTACTCCACTGGGACATATATGTAGGAGAAGGGGGTGCAAAATCAAGAAACATAAATCTACTCATACTGTTAAAAAATATCTAAAAAGTATGCGAAAACGAAAATAGAAAATTATTTCGAAATAATGAAAAACAATTTTTCACCGTGATAACGAAGTAAGGCAGTAGCATGGGTTTTTTCCGAAATTGAAGAGAAAAATTGAAATATCTCTAGATGAAATGGCTAAGTTACGAAAACATGAATTAAATAATTTTATATTTAGTATCATATACACTAAAGTTTCAAGTCTCCTCATTACATTCACACTCGAATTTTTTTAAGACTAAAAATTGAAAAATCTAATTATAGTTAAAAAAAAAATAATAAAAACACGCTTTTGTAGCAATGTGACCAAAAAAGTAAAAAATAATTTTTAAATATAAAGATTTTGTGCAACAGCGAAAGGAAGTCCCACAACTCGATATAATTTTAAATTTTCAATTAGCTTAAAATGAGAATAAATTGATTGACCAAAAAATTATTATAATTACAATGTCAAAAAATACTGGCGTGCTTTCCGAACAAATCATATCAAGCAAAACGTTAGATACGGATAGACGGGTACATGAGGAAGGTATGTTTCCTTTTCTCTGTAAGGTATGAAACTAAGTATAAAAAAAGAGGGAACACATTTTTTTATGAAATTAAGAAGCACATCACTTGTGAGTGCCTTGGAAGGAGCAGATAATGTTTTTTCAAGTTTTTTTTTTTATATACGCAATCGTGAGTTATTTCTCCAAACTTGTCAAAAATTATAATCCGGTAATTTTGTGAATAATAAAAAAATCTGAATCTATTTATTGATAATTTGAGAGCTCGAAAGGCCTAGTAGTTCTAGATTTTTAATATGTTGTATAGGTCGGTAGGGCATCAATCAATCCAAGTTTTCGTCTCCCTACCCTAATGTCCCACCTCCACTACCAAAATTTCTATTACTTTCGAAACTACATAGTAACAACTCGTGACACCGACCTATACAACATATCCAAATAAAATCGAGAACTACCGGACCTTTCGCAGCGCACCTCCTCTTGTTTAGCCTTTATTCAATGACCTGCTTATCATAATATTCATCTGTGGTAGATAAGAGGGTGATTAGAGGGTAAACGATCGCAGTGTTGAAGTCATAGGTATTATTTTGTTTATTCTCTATGTGTTTTAATCCAAAATACTAATACTCCCATGATAATTATTTCGCAGTAACAATTACTATTATACAGCAAACAATATAATATCTTAAGCGGTTCTACTATATACACTATGATCGACGCACGTACAAGATCGTTAACTATTTCGTGAAAATAAGAGGCTGATACAAGTTACAAGTCTGGAGCGGCGCATACACCCTTAGCAACTGATTGGTTATTTATTTCCAGTTTCATAGTCAACCTCAAGTGTGAAAGTGGTAATTGAATTATAAATTGAATTGAATGAAAGAAAAACGGGTCATCGTAAATATTTCCTGAAGTGTCACTTTTACGAAAAAGATATTCATTATCAAATTTGTAGCAAAGGAAATTTTCTACAAAAAAATATAAAATGACTTTTATTCATAACCCACTAAGAGAGGGGTTGGCGTTTTCAACTATTGCTAAACCTTTCAGGGCATATCCTGAACTGTCTTTCACAGATGCGAAAAGCTCCACCGACGCATTTATGAGCTTGAAAATACCCCTAAAAATTGTGTTTATTAGCTTTTAGAGTTAAAGGTCATCCGCAGAGCTCCGGAACCCCCGTGGGCGAAACATTACCGTTAGAGGTGACCATAGTGTGCATGAATCAACAATAGCCACACCTGCATAATTTGACGCGACTATACTGGGATACAATGGAATAAAATTCACCCGGTACTCTACCTCGAAAGTGGTGTGGACAGAAGCGCACGTTCCGTAAAAAAACATAAAGGTTACAAATAATAAATAAATTATATTATCTCCAAAACGGGTACTCCTATGAATAAAAGATATTTTATCTTTCTTGTAGGAACTTTCCAATTGATCCACGTAAAATCTTTAGCAGCGCTCGGATCAATTTGGACTTTTGACATTTTATTTAGAACCACATTGTCAAGATCCTTACCAAAATTCAGCCTTCCCTTAACTTTTCCGAAGTTGGGCCTATTTTTTTTTGTCTAATTTTACAAATATACTACAGCATGAAAATAGAATCAGACCGATATTCAAAATGTCGTGTTTATGGTACATTAATGGAATTTGTTAGAGTCCACACTGTCAAAACCACACATTCACAGTAAATTAATGAAATGATTAATAAACTTACCTTTTCAAAGAATACTCGGGATAGAGATGAGCAAAATTGCCAATGTGTTCTGAAAAAAAAGAAAAAAACATTATTTCAACTATAATTCTATACTAATATAATGAAGAGAAAAAGGTGACTGACTCATCAACGCAGAGCCGTAACTACTAAAGCCAGAATCAGGAAATTTTTCTTTCGTGATCCAGGCACGCAATAAGAAAGGATTTTTGGAATTTCAAAGGTAAAAATGGGTATAAGAGTTTGTATGGCGAAAAATAATTTTTTTTAACCGATTTACTTGAAACATTGTATAACCGCTCTTTCTCGGGGTCGCCAATATCGAATCTGCCATCGATAATGGGAAATTCAAGACAGTGAATTCAATATGGCGACCAAAAATTCTCAACTTCAAAGGATTGCCACGAAAATGGCTCCTTTTATGTTTTCGAGGTCGCTGATCTCGAATCGACTATCGACATTGTGAAGTTAAAAATAGCTAATTCAATATGTAGTCCGAAAATTCTCCACTCTTAACGGATATGTATATAACAGCTTCTTATATTCCTGCACAACTTTTTGTTAGCGAAAAATATCTGCATTTTAAAAAAGGTTCGATTAAAAGGTTTAGATAGGTGCTTTCCGTAAATTGCAGATTTGAAGAAGAACATGATCAACTGGATCATGTTTTAAAACAAAACAAATAGGGATAAAAAGGAAGAAACTCGCATACATGGAAATAAATGTGGATAATTGCAATTTATTTTCAGTGCTCCAAAAGTAATTTTGTGTAACTCTTGCAATTTTAATGGAGTTACCGAAATAATAATTTTCTGCGTATTCCGTCCTTTGCTTCAAAACTTTGATTCCAAAAGCATATCAAAGACGTCATCAAATCTCTTTACACCAAATTGGGACAATAAGAGCTTGATTGTTGTCAATAAAACTTCTGTGTAAACACCCCACGTAATAAACCCCTTCTGACTAATAATACTGATAATACTCTGACAGCTAATCTCTTGTTTGTGGTGTTCCCAAAGGATCAATTTTAGGTCCGCTGCTATTTAGCCTCTATATCAACGACCTGCCCCAAGTGATAGAAAATGCTACGTTTTACCTATATGCCGACGAAGTTCAAATTTATTTCAAACTTCCTATTGTATTGATTGACGACTGAGGAGATCGTATTAATAAGGATTTGTAAACAAATACCTAAATGGTCATCTTAAAGCAATCTAAAATTGAACCCCGCCAAGTCCCTTTTTTGGCCTTTAAATTTAACTCTACTTTGATTGGCTCGCTGGACACGCCTTTTAAATGCAGGATGTTGTTTTTCCTATATAAGATTTCCAAATGCTTGCAACCAGTTCAAACTTTAAACTCAAGAATATGACTGCAGTTCCGGCTTCCCAGGACTCACACTTCCATTTTTGAGGGATCTTATACATATTGTTCAGGCAATTCGAGTTAGGAATTCATTGTCTAAAAATATTCGGGTGGGCGGGCACACTAGGCACATTTAAAAACTTTATTATTGAACTTTAAAATATTGATCTATTAGCATCTGGTCTAGTCTAGCATATATTTTTCTTCACTTTGATTTTTTTTTACTTGTATTACTCATTTCATTTATCATTCTCTCTACTTGTTAATTTTGAATTAATCATCTACTCCAGGTCTAGTGTTCCCAGCTTAAGATGCTTAATAAAAAATTGTGAACTTGTAGTATCTGATACCAAAAAAATAAGTATTATTATTATTACTATTAATTTTTATTATTATAGTGAAAATGCGAACACCTTCCCCAAGAAGAGCGTAGGAAGGGCTTTAGTCTTTAGAATAATTTTATCAGAATAGGGAAAAGGATCCATAGACAATTATTAATAATTCATTAACAGTACCATAATGTAGGGAGAATGTTTCACTGCTGGGCGATATATTCTTCGTTAAAATGTTTCCCCTGTCGGCGTCGAACTGCACCTCCTCAATCCGATCCATAGAGATTGCGTTTTAATCCATGTGAAAATATATACATATGTGATCCCATTCTGTTGAAGTCTAACTTCCTTGCTTCTTGGTCCATTCTAAATGGTTTGTCTTCATTCTATCTGTCAACATTGCCATTTTAGCAGGCCTTCGAGCTCTCAAACCCATCTCAATCAGTCTACTTTTTATAGTTGAAGTAGAGATCGGTGATTCAATTGCTACAAGATCCCTCTTTAGCTCTGCTCGCATTTGACAAGGCTGGAGGATTGTCTCTTTCATGGCTTTTAATTGTCCTGCACTGAGGGTCTCCTCATGTGGGACACGCAGCTCTGTCTGGGGTGCCTGAGGAATTCCAGGTTTACTCGTGGGGCACATTTGCCACAGAATCTAGCATTTCAGAGGTAGTGCCCACCTTGTGTAAACTTGTGTTTTTATCGATTAAAACCCACGAGTACGGGAGTGAATGGAGGGGAAATCCCGTTGTTACCCCCGTGAGATTAAATTTACACCGAAGATTCGCACACTATCAACTAAGCTCCCCCTTAACAACGCAGCTCTTGGTGAATGCTGAATGTCCGATTTGGAGGCTAAAGTTTTCGGGGTTTCCGCGCCTATAAATCTCAGGGCATTTCACTATCCACGACCTGTGGATCCGCCTGGTACTTGACACCTAAAGCCCCAATGTATGGACAAAACACACGTCGAATTTTTGTACATATATTCAAACCCTCGCACTTCGCCACACCAAATAATTACGGAAATACATTGCCTGTAGCATATGATAACCGGATGCACGGGAACCTCAAATGGCTTCAGACTTTAAACAAAATGGCAAAATCGGAAAGAAGTGAACCTTTAACTCAGTCGCTTGGTTGTTTCCATAAAGTGTTCAGGATAAAGAATTCAATAAACACTAGTTTGTTCAGCGGTTTCAAAACAGGTTATTTGGACTTAAGCAAATTCACGCAAAGTAGGAATATCAGTGTCTTACGTTATCGTTTAAATGTAAGACAATTTTAAATGGAAATGTATTCTATTGTATAATCGTTTATGAATTTTGTGTGCTAAAATTTTATGTGTTTAATAATAAGTAGAATGCCGCGACGTATCCATCTCAAAATGTTTAAAAATTGCAAATAACCAGTTTTGGATTGAGCCGAATTGAATAATTAGTAAAACTCGTATTAAAACTTCAGCAGTCGGATTATCGGAACGCAATCCTGTTCGAACTATAAATAGAGAGAAACAAGTCATGCCCGGTTCTTATGGCTGATGCAAATTTTTGTTGCAGTTACCATCAATTGTATGGTACTTTTTACTAGAAAATTTTCTCCACGAATAAGTAGTTGGCTAGATGGGTTAAAGTAATTCTGAGCCTGTGTGCATAACTTTCGGCCAGTTAACTGTCCACAAAAAAGATGCAGAAAACAATTTAAAAGAAAAAAATGTAAATAAATAAAAAAATAAAAAAAAAGTTTGTATGAGACCACCCGATGCAGAAGCTAACGACACATAGGACTTTTTTAGTATTTCCCTTCACATCAAACACTTTCTTCAGCTTTCGCCGCACTGCTCAGCAAAACTGATCTTGAAATTTTACTTCTTCCACATTGCTCAGGTGCTTGATCACTTCAACAAAAATCACCTTGATTAAGGTTGATAGGATGAAAGTGGTTTGTCGGTGGCATTATATCTTTAACGGTTTGCATCGACACCGTTTATTGAATTATTTTATTTCAACCCAGCCTTCAGCGAAGGGTGACGACACTGGTATGCCAGCAGAAAGGAAAAGTTACCTGAACAATAAGTTGCCACAATAGCATAGCAATCTTAATATCGAATACCACGGATGCCAAAAATTACCTCAAGGCAGCTTTATTTTGGCCTCGTCGTATCTGCGAAAGCACTTCGGCTTACAGCGCAGCGCCCGGCATCCTCTGACTCTTACCCAAGACCCAAGTGCTTGCGATGTTATTCTGGTACTCAGAGAAATTTGGTAAAAAAAAGTCAAATACCTACTTCTCAAATTTTCTTCACATCGCCGTTGGTGCGCATTCGCTTCAAGCAGAAATGTCTGCGCGACTTGGTCAAAGGCAGTGAGAACAAAACCGGTTCAACCGCTACACTGCTGACCCATTAATTTGCTCATTTCTTGCAAAGGAAATTTAACGTTTTGCTAACTGCGCTCAGTCTTATCGCGCCATTGCTTTTGTGACAATTTTTAAGTTCTGTTTGAGTAATTCTTTCTTATACATACTTGAATAAAAACCATTGTCTGTCTCAAGTTTTTCACCGCAGCTTTGATTTCTACGTTGGCACTAATACACGTATCGAACTTGATTGAACAGTTTTTATAAATAAAATAAAATATATATTTTGCACTAACCAGCGAAACAATGATGACTGTTATTTTTAGAAAATGGAAAGGCAACCATTACCATATTAATGCAATCATGCCACATACACAGTATCTTTGGTTGATATTCCTGTTTATAAAATTAACAATAATTCCACTACAAAAAAGAGAGAACGTGGAATACGATATGTGCACATAGTACACTGCTTGACAAAATACATAAATAGTAGGTGAGGGTATAAAGTAAATGTATTTCAGTAATTAGTTATTTTAAAAAAGTGTGATACATATAATTAATAAAGTTATTCATATGTACTCGTAGATTAGTATTTACAATATGTATATAAGAAAATTGTAATAAGATTGAAAAGTTGAGGGCACTGAAGAGATAGGAATTTAGCTAAACGATTAATTTCGCAAAGCACATATATGTAATATATGTATGTAGGTGAAGGAATTGTGCAAAACCTCAATGGGAAGAAAACCAACTGCGCCGCTTTGCTTGGTGGCACCCATTAGGAAGGTCCAATTTTCGATTACTTTGTCGCATAAATCTGTCTGAATTTGCTGGATAGCATTCTTTATGTTGACTTTGAATCCATCAATTGTTTGCAGTTTATTCGCATAGACCTGTAATTTAATATATCCTCAACGAAAGAAGTGTAAAGGCGTTCAATTACGCCGCTTGTGTAGAATGTCCATCGTGGCATGCGCTGTGTGGCACGTAGCGCCGTCCTGTTGTATCCACGTGTCGTCGGTATTCATCATCCAGTTTATACCACAAGAGGTTGCTTATCATCGATCTGTAGCTCTCGCCGTTAACGGTTATGGAAATCCCAGTTTCGTTTTGAAAGATCTATGGGCCGATGATTCCGCCAGACCAAAATCCGCACCAAACAGTGACTTTCTCGGGATGTATTTGGTGCTGGTGTATCTCGTGTGGATTGTTATCGCCCCAAATCCGACAATTTTGCTTGTTCACATATCCATTTATCAAAAAATTGGCTTCGTCGCTAAATATCACGTAATGCGCGGAACGTTTCTCGAACGGATTACATTTTTATAATAAAATGTGATGATATAAGATATATATAAACTCTTGTACAATTTTAGCTCCGACCTATAATGTTGAATGATAGCGATCGGGCACCCCCGGAGACGATACTTTCGGATACTGTTAAAAACAAAGTAATATATATTAAGTACAACAAACAATCAGCAGAATTCTTTGATATATTTTTTATGAGCTCAAATAATTTTTAAAGTCTTATATTCGGTAAAATCTTTGGATAAAAATTAAAATATGAAGAAAACCACATAAAATGCCTTTTTTCCAATAAAAATTCATAAGTACGTGGTTTCAACATATTCAGAGCTGTACGTCTGGCTTTATATATATTAGGTATGATAAAATGTAAGTTCTGTTTTCTAATAGATGGCGTATCACGTCTGAACCGGTTTGACATGTATTTGACAGGTCTAATGTCAGTGTCAGAATCCATTGAAACTGAATGAACATGTACCAAATAATCGACATTTGCGGGAAGTATTATTACACTTCTCTAATTTAAATAAATCTGCTGCTGAAAGTCAACGCTTGCCAGTAGAAGCATATGGTGAACATGCTTTTTCGGACTGTAACATATGTGCAGAAGATAGTTTAGACAGTTTGAAAATGGTATTTTCGACGTGGACGACGCTGAACGTGAAGGAAGACTGAAAAAGTTTAATGATGAACACCTGGAAGAGTTACTCAACGAAGATCCACACCAAACTCAAGCATATATGGAACGTGCGAATAGGTACTGCCTAAAATAAATAATACGACTATGATTGTGACTGTGATTATAAAATATTCGGCAACAAATTTCTTGCGATCGAAAAATTTGTATCCAAGATGTATACCAACTCTCAAAAAATTCTTTCCACAAAAATGCGATTAAAGTTTGAAGTAGATACGTGACATGAGTACATGTCGTTACTACTGCAGCCTGCTCTATTAGCCCTTGAAGAGTATGAAGTGCCATGGCTTCACCAATACATCCAATCACAACATGAGATTTTGTAAACTTATGTGCACACTTTAAGAATATAGAAAAGAAGTTAAATGTGTGTGTGTAATAGTGGAATCTGGTTTCCGTAATTCTCATAGTTGTGAACTGAGCCGCTATCCTGAAGGTTATTACAGACATAAGAGCTGCTTTGGATCTTTATCAATTTACTGTACTTACACTACTCGACTTTTCAAAAGCCTTCCATAGTGTGGATTGTGTTTTACAGCTGCAGAAATTATCCACTATATTTAATTTCAGTAACTCGGCACCTCTTTCATTAACAATTACTTGACCAAGCAATACCAGCAAGTCAAAACTAAAAATATCGTGTCAACCCTCATAAGTCGTAATCGCGGAGTGCCCCAAGGATCGATTCTAGAGCCACTGCTGTATAGTTTATTTATCAATTACGGCAGGTTATAGGTGTTATAAAAGATGTGAATATTCATTTGCATGCTGAAGACGTGCAAGTTAATTAAACAGACCTAAAGGCCTCATCGAAAATTACATCTCCCGAATAAAGGATGACTTAGTAAGAGTGAATACCAAAAATTTAACTCTTGCATCCAATTCTATGGCTGTTCGCCCCAGTGCACAGTGGGGCCAAATCTCAAAAAGCTGGCCAAAACCTAAAAAAAAAAGTTTTCAAGTTGGGATTTTTCTATCTCAAATTGACTAAAGTACTTCCTAGTGCTATAGAATCAAGCGATAATAGGACCCCAACTTGACGCTCATCCGTAGAATACCAACGTGAAACTGGCATCCAAGGGTAGCAGTGATTGTGTGTTTTGAAGAGAGAAAAAGTTCTCGTTTTCAAGAAGGCACAAAATATTTAAAATTTGACCGATTTTAATAAAACCAAATGGAATCGTCAGTTAAAGATTAGTAGAATATTATAAAATTAATTTAGTTACTGTATTATTAAACAGTAACTCTAGAGAGAGATAGAGTTTTTTACATTTTACAACTCAAAAACTATGTAAGATGCCATGTTACAATGGAAATATATAAAAAGTTCCGCAAGGTACCGCTCTGAAACGATTGGAGGTGATAAATTAGATAAATAGGAAATAAAATTAAGAAAAAAAAGCGCGGCATATCAGTGCCTTTCGATTTAATCGATTTTTTT
This sequence comes from Neoitamus cyanurus, assembly GCA_947538895.1. Taxonomy (NCBI): domain Eukaryota; kingdom Metazoa; phylum Arthropoda; class Insecta; order Diptera; family Asilidae; genus Neoitamus; species Neoitamus cyanurus. Next base: position 4,737,351 of record OX384540.1, read on the forward strand.
CGAAACAAATGTATGCATAACCTGTTTCGCTGGACAAAAATCGAAAAAGTGATGAATCGTTTCAAAAGTCGGTATTATATGGTTCTCGGGGGCACTGATTTCGAATCTGATATCGGATTTACAAAATTCAAAATGGCGGACCGGAAGTGACGTAATATTTTACGAAAAAATTGAGTTAGCGCTCTGAAACTCGGTTTAATATTGTTTGCGGGGTCGCTGATTACGAATCTGATATGAGATACATAAAAATTCAAAATGGCGAACCGGAAGTGACTTAAATTTTTGCAATTTTTAATTTTATAAATCCGATATCAGATTCGTAATCAGCGCCCCCGGAAACCATACAATACCGAGTTTCAAAGCGCTAACTCAATTATTTCGTAAAACATTACTTCACTTCCGGTCCGCCATTTTGAATTTCATAAATCTCATTTCAGATTCGTAAATAGCGACCCCGCAAACCATATAAAACCGAGTTTCAGAGCGCTAACTCAAGTTTTTCGTAAAATATTACGTCACTTCCGGTCCGCCATTTTGAATTTTATGAATCTGATATCATATTCGTAATCAGCGCCCCCGAAAACTATATTGTACCGAGTTTCAGAGCGCTAACTCAAGTTTTTCGTAAAACATTACGTCACTTCCGGTCCGCCATTTTGATTTTTACAAATCCGATATCAGATTCGTAATCAGCGCCCCCAAAAACCCCCGAGTGAGAGATTTCAGATCGATAACTTGAATTCTTTAGTTTTGGCCAGCTTTTTGAGATTTGGCCCCACTGTGCAGTGTCCTTAAATGGATTCTCGCTACCTTTCAGAAATAACGTAACAGACCTGGGTATTATTTTAAATGATAGATAATATGAGGTGCTGCCATAATGTCAGCAGTCTTACGCAGGTTGTGGCTCTCAGCGAGCAGACTACCAATTTACATGCGCATGAGATTGATAAAGGCGCTGATCTTGCCTCTATTCACCATCGGAAGCATAATTTATCCAAAATTGGATGATACGTGTGATCGAAGGATTCTGGTCGCGTACAATGGCTGATCGGTTTCATTTTTGGATTGCGAAGATTTCAGCATATATCGGCTTATCTATCACCAACTGCTCGGCTGCGGCTCGACCACTTATTTGAACCAGAGAGCACTCTTATTTCTTTCTAATATTTTAAGAACCGACCAACCAGGTTATACAAGGGAAATATTCCAATTAACCGCATCACATCGAAATCGAAATTTATTAGTGCCTCGCGTCTGCAATTCTAGTTGCTATCCTGTTCAGGTTGTCCGTTCTTGGAACGGTCTTCCTTCGACTGTTCGGGCTTTGTGCACTATCAATGCATTTAAGCGACGTACACAACATAAAATAATTAATATAGAAAATTCGTGTTTTCTTCCTTTCTGCAATAAATTATTATAATTATTATCATACCGACAATAGCGCTTACAAAACGTTGAACTATTGAGTGAGATTCATAGATTGCTTTGATAACAAGATTTCATGCAATTAAATGTAAAACGAAAACGTTTAAACGCAATTCACAGTTTTTGTAAGATTCTGTTACGTAGAAAAAATTCCAATGATGCAAATTGGAACTCTTGAAACCAGGCAACCCAAATATAAAAAGTAAATTCAGTTTCATTGATGCTACGGATTGCTTTAATCAAAGGGCTGGGCAAATAACTGCCGGCGATGAAAAATTTTTGAAATTCTACATGTTTCGAAATCTGCAACAAATATCCATGAATACAAATATTGACCTGTAAGGGAAAATTATTTGAAAGGCATAGTGTAATACGGCTCTATTGGTCCAGCCCCCCCTATATATTTCCTATCCACCCACTAAGTTGGCCCAGGGAAGGCCAGACCTCAATAAAACCTGGATGCCTTCAGCAGAAGCCATTTATCATTCCGAGAACATATTCGATTTTCCATATGAAGATGGCCCCAGGGACTCAAGATTTCAATGCGAATACATAAAGCGCCCGAAAGGTAAGGGCATGACTTTTTCTTTATGTAGTGAAGTGGTTGAATTTGAAAGGTCACGCAATCAAATCGTAATAATTTAAGCATCACACACGAGACAGCATGTGAGGGAAATAATGGGGTCATGACAAACATTTCTGTGAACAACTTCTTTTCGAGCCGATGCGATGGCTCGTCAGGCGTGGTGGAGGTTTTAATTCCCGCGGACAATAGTTGTTTGCAGTGCCTTATCCCGGGCACCACTGGACTTTATTCACTTTAGCCATATGACATATGGAAATGATTAAAACCACGGGGAAAATTAAATTGGAGACAAAAGCAAAAATTAAAACTCTCCGTTTTCCTCCCTAACGCTCTGGACGTTTATGGGAAAAAAAGAGAGTGGCTGTCCAAGATATAGCTAGTTGGAGAACAATTTTCGTTTTACCTGGGAGGAAACTGGACGCTGTTGTAGTCGGCGACTTGTTCATGGCTATTCGTGGTTACGTCCGGCAGGGATGGCAGCATGAGTAGCGCCCAACGAGCGCTGGACCTGGATGCTGTGCATGAAGTGAACTACAGTCGGATGCTTTCTGCTGTCGTTGCTACGAGCTGCAGCGGCAATGTAATATTTTATGAGTTTAGATAAAAACTGCATAAATGTGTTGACTGCGAATTCATTAAACACTTTGGGCTTTTGCAAAATTTTAGCTAAATTAATATTTCATGTCGGGTGACACCCCTGCGCAAACCCGTTTTTAATTGTCACAACTTCATATGAGTTTTGTTTCACTCCGGGGAACTTTTTTACCGCTATACGAGTCATTTTAACTCGACCGACAGGAAACAGGCAGGGCTATGTATGTACATACTCGTACGGAAGTAAAATTGTAATTTGAAACTAATAAACATGTTTTTATGCACGTACACTCTACAGTGTGATACGAAAAAATAAGTAGTTCAATTTCCACAGTTTTGAAACTTTAAGCTGTTTATGAAACGAAGATCATGGCGTGATATTAAAGTGAAGTCACGAAAATCGCTGTTACACAATATCACGAATTACTCCAAGAAGACCGACGTTGCGACGACGGCAGGTAATAAGAGTTTCAGAGTTTGTGTAAGGGTAAGGCATTTCAAGCAAGTTTTCCGCTCCAGCTTTGTTCAGATTATACACGCCCACGGTGGATCGTGATTAATACTCTCATTAATCGTTTCATGTATTTACTGGCTTACAGCTACAGCTTACCACCGTAAGGCTTAAAACCATCTCCCTCCACAATCGTGGACATTTTCACCTCATATGATGCAGTGAAGGTGGTCCAGCACGTGGATTTCGTAATCGTGGCTTTACCTCTTAAAAAATAATTAAGTCCTGCTTATGTGCCGCTTTGTGCCAAGGATACGCGACTTATAAGAGTTTTTAATAAAATAATTGCAATATTAAGCTACGATTAAAACACGAGATAAAAGCCCACATAATGCTGGAAAATGCATCGCAACATGACCATGAATTAATAAGGTGGCAACGAATACGGAAAATAAAGCAACTTTCAAAATAAGCTTTAGAGCGTGAGTTAAAAAGTTTGCTTAAGAATATGTATGTTATCTAAATGTTACAATCAACATTTAGCCGAGTTGTTCTTTTGACAGAAGCCTGGTGCTATTGTTGATAAAAGGTAAGTTCCAAAATCATATTTTTTTTTACAGATTCATGCAGCGCATTGCTGCGATCATTAAAAACAGCGCCACCTAAAAATAAATATGAATGTGAATTAAAATAGAGATAGACAAATCTTCTAAATAAAAATGAATGGCTAAATGTGTTGCTAAGCGCAAAACTCGAGAACGGCCGAACCAATGCGACAAATTTTTTCTTTCGAATATTCGTTGAAGTCCGAGGAAGGTTTTTATGAAGATAAAAATTGGGAAAATTGCACGTAAAACCCCATTTTTCTTTATCACATTGAAACTGTTCCTAGCTGGAATATAAATATAATAAATAAAGAAAGAAAGAATAAAGAATATCAGTCAGACTTGATACCAAATCAATAACTACTGGTTTTCGTTCTTTAGCTAAAATGATTAAAAAATGACCGGATTTACTTTTGAGAACTACGCGGATATAATTTACATTTATGGTATAGTGGACGCAAAAAATAGGGCAGCTGTATACGGGAATACCCCCCCCCCCCTCTACCACCTCATACAATTATATTTCATATGCCGTGAGGTGGTAGATCTCACCTAGCCAAATAAAAAATTTATGGCTAGAGGTTCCCAAATGTGTTGGGATTGCGAGTTGGAGTTACAGGGTGATTCACAAATTCGGAATTAATATTATTAGTTTTTTTTTATCTTTTGAACTGCTAAACGCAGCGACATTAAACTCACGGCAAGCAACTACTATCTAACCAATGTTGATCTCATACTACTGCAAGTACAGTCTCTTGTAAAAATGAACAAATTTTCTGAAATTTTTTAAAATAAACATATTTTCTCCAAAATAATATAATTAATACATTTTTTGTTTAGTAAATTGCCCATCCTATTAGAAAGTAGAGAAAGGATATACAAATTTATACGTAGAAACTCTTTCCACAGGTAACTACAGTACGTCACAAAAGTTTATTTGGAGTTAATTTGTTTTTATATTCGGCAAAACGTTTTCTACCTACTTTGAGATAGTAGTTTTTTGGTGTGAGTTTGATGTCGCTGCGTTTAGTAAATCAAAAGATAAAAATAAAATAATAATGTGCATATCGAATTTATGAATCACCCTGTAACTCCCAAGCGGTTCATGTTGCCCCTCTGTCAAATAACTTTTTAATTGGCTAGGGGTGATTTATCTATCACCACACTCATTTTTGTCCACGTTATATAAAACACCCTGTATATTTGCTTGAAAACTTATATATAAAATTTAAAATTTAATATTTGTTTGTTTGTCCGTGTTCTATGCGTTCTAACCGTTCATGCGATTGCGATTAAACTTTGGTAAGGTGTTTTGCGCTCGCCCGCGTGGAAAAAAAAATTCTGGAATTCAAGATGGAGGGGAATTTTCCAACTTCAATGGAACAGCGTATTCGCTGGTTTTCATGGTTGCTGATCTCAAATCTGCATACAAAATTTTGAAAATCAAGATGGCGGACCAAAAGTGGTTACCGAAACATTTAAATTTCAAAAGATTGTCCTGATAATCCGCAGTAGGAAGTTTTCGGGCTAACTGGTTTCGAATCTGCCATCAAAATGTCCAAATTTATAATGGCGGATCCGAGATGGCGACCGAAATTCCTCCACTTTAAGCAATTTTACTGAGCGCGGCGCAGCCGTGCGATGCCCAGTAGCTCAGCTATGTGTAATAATAATTCTAGGGATGGCGATCTGAGATCGGTTAATCGAATAATCGATTTTTTCGGATCGTAAAGATCGATTTGAGCAATGAATCGATCAAGTGAATGGATCTCTGACCCCTAAACTGGACTTTTGATTCATTTTCTTACTGTTGCGTTTTATTCAAATAATCATAAACAACAACTACCCACAAAATTCAGTTTTCTATTTCGTACACTGTACTTTAGTAATATTGTGTTAAATCATATTTGCGTTGTAATACTTTATGGTACGTGACATAGTTATACATATAAATGAATCATGGTTTTGTGTGTAATCGATGTTTGAAAATTTGACTGTATAAAATGACTGATTGAGAGTTGCTTGTGTTAAAAGACCTCAATACCAAGGTTTATACATATGTATAGTATTCATGATTATGTGTGCGTTAGTAGTTTTGTAATGGCGTTTGAAAACAAATTGTATGTGTCCGCAAAACTCGAAAATTAGTCCATTGATTGACTTGAAATTTTAGCACAACGTTGTATTTTTACATAAAAGTGTTTTTATACACTTTTTACCCCTTCATTCTGGAATTCAAGAATGCGGATCCAATATGGCGACAGAAAATGTCAAACTTCAAGGGATTGCCTTGAAAATCTGCACTTAAGGGTCTTCGGGGTTGCTGATTCCTGACATGTCATTAAAATTTCCAAATTTGAGACCCCCCACCCACCGCTGGGTAATATAGGAGAGGGGGTGCAATAGGGATGGGTGTAAAATTAAGAAAAATAAATGTACTAATACTGTTGAAAAATATGTGAAAAACGAAAATAGAAAAACATTTTGAAATAGTGAAAAGTTTAAACCCGTGAAAATGAAGTAAGAAGAAGTAAGAGCATTAATTTTCTCGAAGATTGAGGAGAAAAAATTAAATATATCGGTAATTAATATACGTAGTTTAGGGTGGGTGGGCTCAATGGAAGCACCTTACAGAGTAGTATAATTACGTAAATATATAAAGACTTTTTAGTAAAGTTTTTAGTAAAATTGAATAAAGTTTCATGGAGGTAGGAGTATACTGTTTCTTTTTTTGCGAAAAGACGGGTGGGGGTAAGGGTGTCAAAATTATTTTAGAAAACATATTGGGCAAGGTTTGTGCGAAATTTGGAATAGAAATACTAATAGCCCTGTAATTTTTTGCCAAAGTAAACAAGGAAAATATTGTATTTAAATAATGTGAAATTACAATTGACCTTATACCAATTTTCGGTCCCTTCACTATCAACCGATCATGAACTTTGTTTACTTATTTTGCACTTATTTATAATTCAGCCTGTAAGCCTAAATTATACAATCATCTTACATCGAAATGTGGCCCGAAGGAATGCCGCATGAAACAATCTCACAAACGAGCACACAAACTGCAAATGCAGATATAATGGGATCGAGTTCCATCATCCAGGGTCGTCACGTACTTCTCGTAGATCAGTTTTCAACTGCCCAAGAAATAAAGCGAAAATAGCGAGAAGAAGTTTAAACGCCGAATTCAAACTTTTATCAAAGCAGCAGTAGCGCCGCAAACATTTTCGCAAGGCATAATTTTACGTGTGCAATTGAGTAAGCCTCTAAACATAAAACGAAAAAACACTTTCTTGCGTGTGCTTTTAAGACCGAAGGTGAAATCAATGTATTTTATTTTACCAGCTAGGTTATCGTCAGTGAATGTATTTATGAATTCGCTGGGACCTGAGTAACACCGCAACATTTTGCATTAACTGAGTCGCAATCGTGATCTCATGGTTTAACCTTTTGGCAACTGAGGTTCAGAAAAGAAACAAAACGATTGATATTTAAAATACAACTGAAGTTCTCTTGAATTTCAACTCGATGTGATCAAACCAGAATTGCATTTGCAAAGTTGTACGATCAATTGGGTTTCCTTTTGTCGAGCGACATTTTAAAAATAAATCGCATATTGTTAATATTTTAGTTGCTGTTCAGCCTTGTTTGCCCGATCACTTTGGGCGGTGGTTGTAGCTACTCACCTAAGCCTCTCGCGCCAAACAAGATTCAACTTTCGCACGTTCTGAAACAAGTGTAGCAACTTGTAAGATGTCAGAGAAAGTGAAACCGACACGAGACAAGTAGGTTACACTAATTGCAACCTTTACAAATTTTCATTTCACTTACACTACACACACCACATATAGCCACAGCAACTGGTTCGTTCATCTTATTGCTACATAACAGTTAAATTTTCCTTTTGCAAAGGGCTAAAAGATCAGCATCACACATCGCTTGCGGGTTTTTCCCTCAGATCGTAATCCGAAAGCTCGTTATTAACACAAAAGCCAAGCACTGCGAGTTAGGTACAAAGGTGTGGAAGGTCTAAATTTATGAAATCTGTTCAGTTCAGCGCAAATTACTCAGATTCGCTTTCAAGAATTCATGTAGTTTGATCCTGTGTGTCTGTCTCCTTATATTGCAGGTACACCAATGGGTTCCATATGTATCATTCCCCCTGTACACCTGACGGCTGACGTTGCTATAAGATTAAATAAACTGGCGAGCAACTGGTTAGGTACACACTAATATTTTCAGTTTCCAGAAGCCAGGGAGGTGTAGCGAAGCACATTGATAATGGTTTTATTACTTATGGAATTCCCAATCATAAAATACAGTTTCTAGAATAATCACACATAGGAGCGCTTACGTGGATGCATTTTTCTAAAATTGTGCATATAAAAGCGGAGCAACTGATTCCAATATGGCGCCTGAAAATTCTTCACTTCGAAGGATTCGAATAAAATTCGGGCCCCTTATGTTTTCGGGGTCACTGATAACGAATCTACTATGGAAATGGTTTTGGGCTCCAAAAGGTGACCTAACTTCGAAGGATTGCTCTAAAACTCGGTAGTTTTATGTTCTCCTGGTCGCTAATTTCGAATCTACTATCAAAATGGAAATTAAAGATGACGGATGCAATATTACGTCTGAAAATTCCCAACTTGGAAGGATTGAAATTCGGTCCCTTTATTTTTTTTGGCTAGTTGATGTCGAATCTACTATCAAAGTAAAAATTAAAGATGGCCGGTCCAATATGGCGGCCGAACATGGCTAACTTCCCAATTGCTTTTCTAGTGCCGATTGCATATACACGGATTTCAGCAAAGCTTTTTATCGCAGCGATCTATTTCGTTCTTCGGTTTCTATTGAAACAATAATTGGCTCGGGTGTTCCTCAGGGCAGTCACCTATGCCCCGTTCTCTTCATAATTTCTGTTAATGATATTTGTCTTGTCATGTATAATAGTTTATAATGCAAATATTTTATGCTACGGTGATGATGAAAACACTTTCCGCGTTATCGACAACGCGGACTGTTTCCTACTTCACATGTTAATAATTGGTGTCGTATTAATAGTTTATCACTAAATGTCTTTAAGTGTTCTGTTATGTCCTTCACAGAGCGAAGAAGACACAATTGATTTAAAAATTGTTGACTTGTAATATAAATTTGAAAGAAAATTTATAAAATAAAAGAAAACCTTTTAAAGCAAATGTTTCATTGTTCCCATAAAAAAATTTTCTTTGAATTTAAAAGTCTGCCAAACAGAAAATGAAATTCAAATATTTTGTTTTAAATGCGTAAATTCATTTGTTTATCGTTTCTCAGGATTAGTGTGATATCTCACCGGCAAACTGTATTCAGTTCAAAAATTAAATTTTAAGCTGAAAAGCTGTAATTGTAAAATAATTGAAAACATGTTCATTTTCAGTTTGGGTTTCAATCAGTAAGCAAGCACTGCGTGTTGAAGTTGAAACGGCTTAGCAGTCTAAAATGAGTGAACAGAGTGCAGTTTTTGATGTTTTCGGTGATAAGATTGTTGATGCCGTAGTTGGATGACATAATAGTGACGAATAATTTAAAAGAGTTGTTTGAAAGAATTGTTCACTAGATGTTCCTCTTAAGTTAAATTGAGCTGCAAAAACTAACTATTTGAACATGGCCTATTTTCAATTTCTTTTTTGAATCATAATTATGTATATTATTTAATTTATCGACTGAATATTTCACATGTTCCGTAAATTAAAGCTCCCTTGATGTGTTTTAGTACTTATTTTGTCGTACAATTATTTTTTTTTAACAAAATCTATCTTAAGGGGTTATATACAAAGTTGGGGCTCAAAAAATCGAAATTTTTTTGTGTGCATATTCTGAAAGTACATACTTTCGAAAATATCTGTGCAAAATTTCATACAGATCGGATCACTGGGTTTTAAATTACAGCCGTTTGCAGCGCGCTGGTCCTATCCATAGGCTCTTGGCGCGCGGCTTTACAAAACTTTAAACGCGATTATCTCGGAATGCGTTTTTTTCAAAAGTACTGTTGCGGAGATCATGATATCTCAAAAACTTTTCAACTGATTCTCAAAATTCTTTTTTTCAAATATTCGTATTTAAGATCTCGTGTACTTGTTCGACTCATTTTTCATCCGGAAATTTTTAATTTTTTGCAATGAATTTTTTTTTGAAATTTTTATCAACAAAAAAATTGATTTTTTCTGTCAACGTGGTTTTTTTATTAAAAAAAAATTTTTTTTGGGAAACCAATTCGAACAAGTACACCAGAATACATTTTTCTTGAATAATTTTTTTACGTTTTTGATTTCAGTTGAGCGGTTTGCCTTGGGGATTGATCACCGCAAGCCTCTGCAAAAAAAAAAGCGCTGCGGGGGAGGGGCCATAACTCCGACAATTTTCAAAATTGTTTTCAAGTGTTTTTATTTCTTTGATAGTACTGCTAAAACATTGTGTTTTGCTTTTCCCAATAAAATTCGCATAAAACCCTTTTAAAATATCACGAACTTAGCTCATTTTTTCGCCCCAACTTTGTATATAACCCCTTAAGTAACGCAGTGATGAGTGATGAGGCGCATTTTTGGTTAAATGGATACGTCAACAAGCAAAATTGTCGCATTTGGAGCAAAGATAATCCACACGCCGTTCAAGAATTACCAATGCATCCTGATAAATGTACTGTTTGGTGCAGTCTATGGGCTGGTGGGATCATCGGTCCATATTTCTTTAAAAATGAGGAAGGACGACGCGTTACCGTGAATGGAAATCGATACAGAACCATGATCAATGAGTTTTTGTTGCCAAATCTTGAAGATATGGATATGGATGAAATGTGGTTTCAACAAGATGGTGCCACTTGCCATACAGCACGTGAAACAATCGACTTATTGAAAGAAGCTTTCAACGACAACATTATTTCGAGAAATGGTCCGGTGAATTGGCCTCCGCGTTCGTGCGATTTGACGCCACTCGATTACTTTTTGTGGGGATACGTGAAGTCATTGGTTTATGTGGATAAACCTCAATCGATTGATGCTTTGGAAACCAATATTCAACGTGTCATTGCTGACATACGCCTCCAAATGCTTGAAAAAGTGGTCGAAAATTGGACCTCCAGAATGACATTTGTGAAAAATAGTCGTGGTGGCCATATGCCAGAAATTGTGTTTAAATGTTAAATGCCAAAAAATTATCTACCAAATAAAAAAAAAATTTTGGTCATTTCATAACTTTATATGTTTTATTCAAAAAAAAAATCGGCAACCTCTTAAAAAAACACCCTTTATAATAAAATTATCTGAAGATAATTTCTATAAGAAGTTTATATGCATATTATTTTTTAAATGACAATGGTCAGAACGGTAGTCTCTTAAGAATATTATTTAATTGACCTCTATGTAACATATTTCTGTAATCCTTGTATGAGTATTGATATTGAAATACAATTTTCTTGTTTTTAGTAAAACCCGTATTACAATTTTGACTGTTTTAATTCTATTAAATTCAGCCAACTAATTACACAATTGAATACTTTTAGCTGAGGTATGGTAAGGTAGATGGTAGGCTCATTGAGGATCTTATAAATTCTATCGTGCTTAAAGCTAACGCAGCCTTGGAGTTTGTCAAGACGTGGTCACTGGAATATGTATGTCCTGTTTGGTCCCCGTTCTATCTTTCTGATATTAAGCGGCTTGAGTCCGTTCAACGAAAGTTCATCAGATTAGCGCATTGCGACACCCCATCGTTCCTTGAGAGATTACGACTTTCTCCACCTTCCTTGGCACCGCACGGATTATGCTATGCACAATATCTATTTCCTCTATGTCGCGGCTTTTCAACCTTTTCAACATTTTCAAAGGGAAATTGAAAAATCATATTTCCTAGCATCTCCCTTGATACTTTTGCTTACTTTGTAGTAGTCAGACCTATAATGTACTAAATAAATTTATAAATGAGGCGACCAATGCAATCAGACTAGGCACTAGGCCTCTGTCAGCATTTTGTTGAAACTAATTTATATTTTTACTTAGTGCTGAAACATGTAGGTATGTAGAGAAGCGTTTTAAACACTAAACGAATACACTATCTGCAAAAAAAAGCCAGAAATAGCTTTGCAATTTAATTTAAAAAACATAATAATTGAAATTGATGAAATATATTTAATTACCTTTTAATAACTTTATTGCTCTGCCATTACAGCAATTTGAACAAAAGTAATATTGTACTTGTTTACCCATTTTATGATCGCACAATTAATTTTGTTTAAATCCCAAACCGTTTTACAAGCCAATTTTTCTCTGCTACACTGTAGTGTCTCCATTTGAAAACATACTTAAATTTTAATTACCTACGCGATTTTGATTACATTGGAAGGGGGCCGTTGAATTCTCGCTAAATTTGTTTTGCACCCGTGCACATGCCATGTGATTGGGCCTGTTCTTCAGTACCTTGAAGGTTCTCGCTTCCCCGGAAGTAATTTCTCTAATTTCGAAAGAAATATACTCTCTTATACTTCCTACATTATTTTCACCTCTGCGCTTATGCGTTCCTTCACGCACCATAAAGAATGTTCTCATACTCCGCGCAAGTTCACAAAAGATGACTCGGTACGCTCCGTTTATCTTTGAGTCATACATATATCCATTAGAAACCGTGATTCGAGCGTATTTTGCAACAGGTGTTCTAATATTCTTTTTCACCTCTCCTCCCCTTCGACACAAATGTGCGCGCTGACGATCGGCATAATTTTTACTCTGCTTACTTGTTGTTGAAGAGGCATCCTCATAATATGGGAATTGCTTTTCTTACAGTGCCATTACTTCCACTGCAACCAAGAAGCAAGGGGCTTGAAAATAAAAAGTGCTCAAGACAAAATGACTTTTATAAACTCGCGACTAAATTAGTGAAGCAAATGCGATGATTTCGTGTTGATTAGTTTATTATTACTGTAAAAATTCCGGTTTCTTCGCTGCCAACTTTTAGGAAGACGAAAGGAAATACGCGAAAGGTTGAAAAGTATACGTAAACGGAACAAAACAATGGAGCATGAAAACATTTAATATGTTTTCGAGTAAATCTACGCGTTGGCCACTGGGTTCCTTTAAACAAGGAAAATTTGTCGGTATATATACAGAAATCTAAATTGCTAATATAATTCGTGAATGGAGTCACTGGGTAATAACATTTGGAGTTGCTGATGAAACTCATACATTATAATCTACATATGTACAATGTACAAGCAGTTCGTAGCCGAATTTATAAATTGCACTCACGATATTTCGATTTAATCGCAAATATCATTTCAGTTCAATTCACAAAGGGATTGCTTAATCTATAAATAAAATTCGCATACTATGAACTGGGTTAGATTAAATTCATGTATCCAGGTGAAACAATCGATTTCGTTGCTCTCAAAATTTCATAATTTAAAACAAAAACCAAATTTCATTTAGTTTTACAATGACTAAAGCCACGAAATCCGCTCATTGGATCCAGCACTCACCACCAGACAATTGCACAGGAAAATCAAATATTTGTTCGCAATCGGTTTTAAAAGGATGTCGAGAGCCCCATAAATTTGTCTTCGTTTTTAATGTTTTTGGGGTTTCCAAAAAGTACAATGGCGACTAAATTTATTGACGTAGATACGTAATATGTACCTAAAGGATCTAATGTGACCATTTCCACGAATCTTCTTTTCCCTAGTTTAGTTCAGAATAACTCCCATAATGGTGAAATTTTGCAGGGACATTGGAACAGTCGTTTTAAACACTAAACGTTTTGATGGTAATTTTTTATAATCGACATACAGTACATTCTCGATTACTGCAAAAAATACAGATCAACCCCTGTTGCGATAACCGAATATATTACAATAACCATAATAAATATCGCCGTATATAATAACTCCACTTTTGCATATACCTTTTTATATTTTAACATTTGGTTACAAGTCATAAGTTTGAAACAACATGGCTTTGTTAAAGGACACTCTACTGTAAATAATCTTACGTACTTTGCGTCTTTTATTTCTGGTAACTTGGAAATGAAGACACGAACTGATTGCATTTACATTGATTAATCTCTCTAAACTTTTTCTGCTCTCTTGATTAGCTGGTTTTCATCCTATCTGAGTAGTAGGAGCTTTAGAATCTTATTCAGAAATGCTTTATCAAAGGTAGTTATCACTCATTCTGGTGTTCCTCAGGGCAGTCATCTTGGTCCTTTGTTATTAATTTTATTTATCAATGACCTCGAATTTGTGATAAAATACAGATTTTTAATCAGATCAACAATTATAACGACTGCTCTTTATTACAGAGTGACATTGATGTTTTTAATTTGTCGTGTAAACATAATAATTTATTTTAAAATATTAATAAATGTGATGTGGTTGTTTATAGCCGTAAATAAACTCGTTCCAAAAAAATCAAAGATCTCGGTATAATTTTTGACTCTAGGCTAACTTTTTCTGAACATTTTGACTACGTGATAACAATGATGTGTTAGACAGTAGACAAAGGAATTTCACGATCCTTATACTTTGAAGACCTTATATGATTCGTTTGTTAGATCAGTGTTGGATAATGGAATATAGATGGAATAGATTTGAATCTGTCCAAAAAATATACTTGCGTTTTGAATTACGACGTCTTCCATGGAGTGATCGATTTTTGGTGCTGAACTTTGGTTGCTTGGCATGACTACAAAAAAATGAGAGGTGCATTTGTGTCTTTTTGTACATAAAGTCTTCATTGGACTGATAAACTCTCCTAACATTTTATTAGCTATTTCAATTAATGTATGTAACAGCGCTTTCCGTTCTCAACCTTTTTTCTACATCAATAGTCCAGGGAAATAAGCAAAAAAAAGCAAGTTCGGGACACTGAATCATCGAGCAAACTAATACGATTTTCGCGAAGTACTAACCTATAACAATAATACCTATACTTTTGCCACTACTGGTTAGCCGGCGTTTTCGAGAAATAAAATTTGTAATGTGTTCGAGAAGCTACCTCAAATTAAAAAAAAAACATCGAAAATATATATATGTTCAAGGAAAAAAGCTGTTCCATTTGTTTATATGGTAAAAATGACTGCATTTTTGTAAAATCAATTTGCAAGAAAAAAAATTATTTTTTTGTACATCTAATGAAATATTTTGAAAACATAAGTCTTTCCCTTTAATATCACACTGACAAAACCGAAAATTTTTTTGAAATGTGCGTAGAGTGGTGTTGCAAACAAAATTGAATTTTGCAAAAACTATCCAAAGAATCGGTTTCAAATTTTTAACACTTATTCGGTACAACAATAGCTACGTATTTACGAGGATTTAAGTTTTCAAATACATTTTTACAATAGTTATTGTTAATTGAATATTTAGCTATTTTCATTGTAAATTAGCAATTATCTAAGCAACAAATTGACATTTTCAAAATCGATTTCGGCCAAGTTGTCGGTTTTTGCATTACCTACAAGATGATTACAATAAATTGCTGTTAAAACTATTTATTTAAATCTGGTAAGTAAAAATGTGCTAAAATTTCACTTTTTTCACTTTTAATTGTTTATTACTCGAAAACGCCGGCTAACCAGGAGTGGCAAAAGTATAGGTATTATTGCTATAGGTTAGTACTTCGCGAAAATCGTATTAGTTTGCTGGATGATTCAGTGTCCCGAACAAATGCTTATTTTCCTGGACTACAAGTGTCATCGAACAAATTATGGATTTTATTAACCAATACCTGACATGTGTAGGTGTTATAATAAATATTATTAATGTATTGATTTCAGTTTCGATTTAGACAAAGCTAAATATATCCTTCTCTCCTGCAAATGATGTACTTAAGTCAGATAATATTAATTATGTGTTTTTGTTGCCTTAAAATAAATTAATAAATTCACCTTCTGTTTTTTGATTCTGTAAACCACGCTAAACTACTCAATAAACTGAATAATAACTTTAATTTCACGTCTTCGACCATAAAGCTGGTACAAAATTTCCTCTCCGAACGATGTCAAGTTGTTAAGGTTAAGAACTCGCTATCGTCTCCAGCGTTTCTTAATTCTGGTGTTCCTCAGGGATCCATTGCTGTTCAATGACGTTCGTTATGTTAACTGATATCAATTGTTTGCGGTTTATTCGCATAGACCTGTGATTTAAGATAGCTCCAAAGGAAGAAGTCTAAAGGCGTTAAATCGCACGATCTCGGTGGCCATTCTCAAATCGCACGTGCAGAATGTCCATCGTTCTATGTGGCACGTAGCGCCGACCTGTTGGAACCACATGTCGTCGGTATCCATATCATCCAATTTAGGTCCGAAGAAGTTGCCTCTCATCGATCTGTAGTGCTTGCCGTTGAAGTCGCTAAATATGATTTTATTGGCGAAATTTCGGTCAACTTCCGAATACGTGCCACCAATAAAAGCCGCCGCCGACATTTAAACGATGTTATATTCCATACCATGAAATATTCTTTAAAATAAAATCAAAATGGAGTTGATATCTCACGCACAACTTGTTTTATTTATATTTAAAAGTTGAACGTCCTTATTGAAGAACCCTATATATTGCATGCGTGTGTAATTTTTTAGTGCGGCAGGATGCAAAAGTAAGCTAGGAGACAACACACACACACGGGGTCCACGGTTTTTTCGATTACAAATAAAAAAAAAATATTATCAAAGAAAAAGAAGAATGTACTACTGTTTCTGACATTTTTGTTTCCCGATAAGAGATTATTTCAGACTGGGAACTCCTAAGAAGCTAATCTTGTTCATATTCCGGTCGCCATATTAGATTCGTGATCTTAAAATTCCATTTCGATAGTAGATTCGAGATCAGCGACCACAAAACATAGAATGAATCGTTTTCAGAGGAATCCTTTGAGGTTGCCAATTTTCGGTCCGCCATCTTTAATTTAAAAATTTAGTTAGATTGGAGGTTAGCGAACCCGAATAAATATATGTCCCATTTTTATACATTCGAATAAAAAAAACACTAACATCATAACATAATAATAATTATAAAGTATTATTGTCATTATCACCACTATCATTATAATAATGTTTATTGTTGAGCCCCCCTCCCCCCAACCCACCCACTACGAGAGTTCTAAGAAACCTACAAATTCAGTTTACATGAGCCATAAGTAATGAAGAGAAATTAATTAAAATTAAGAAAAGTTATTTAAAGATATCTATTTGTTTTAAGTGACTTTGTGTACATTAAGTAATGAAAAATTCTTTTAATACTTTTTTTGTCATATTTTTGAAATCGTAGTATAATAAAACTATTGCATTATTACATAAATTAATAATTTCTTGGAAAATCATTTAAATATTATAAATTAAATATACGGACCATATTGACCCACCTCAACGTCCGTGTAGCAATCCGCTATCACAATGACGCCGGGTTAAGTCTCAAAGCATTGATTTGCTGTGGGGTCTCGGCACATTTAAATTACGTTAGTCGCTTGAAATATTTCACTTGCCAACTTTCATCTTCCCAAGTAGCACTTTTCTCGCATTTCATCTTTCATGCACTGTATAGTTTCAACGAGTTGATTAAACCCAACCAGTGGCTGAATAAAAAAAACCGTGGGTTACAGAGTCTTGTCTGTTTAACATTGCTCTTTTTGCATCTCAATTTCCCTCTTGTTTAAGCCAGTCTTGATACAAACACAGGTTAACTGAAAAAGGTATTCATTTCGTGCTTTCTTGGACAAAAATACCATTCACGAAGGGAAAAATAAGAGAGGAAAGTAGAAGCATGGAAAGGAAAAGTGAGTTTTTGTCTGACACTCGCATACTGGTTTTACACCACATGCACGACTTTTTGATATAATTAACAAATTGTACCTATTGTTCTCGCCCAGGCAGGAAAAGGTCCGCTGCTTTGAGCCACCATAAAGTGCCATGTTGCCGACACTTTTTCGATTATATTACTTTTACCTGGCACTTGGATGGAATGGAAGAGGTGATTTGTGAGTGTACAGTGAACGCTGAAAAGTTGACACTCTTCTGATAATATTTATGTATACACGGGCTTTAGTAGAAAATATGTGATAAATGCGAATGCAGTTGAATGCCCTCAATTTCTACAAATAATATTAATCATAAATAATTTGTAACATGCCTGGTATATATGCTCTATATTTGGGGGGAAATTGAATTTTTAATTGTATGGATTAAATGCCCAAAACTAAAACACTCATTTATTGAAATGAAATGCCTGTACTCCCTAGGAGCTTGCCCAATATTAATTACATTTGTGACATTCCATTCAAAATATTAATACCTAATAGCCAATAATGTGCGGCGTACCAATTGTTCACTTGCGCTTATTAATATTGCTGTTTTTATTTTTCCAAACTTTTAATACCTGCGAGTCAATGTAATCAATTTAAAAAATGCAATTTGCTATTGTGATGGCTGACCAGGAATTTATTGAGTCTCACTGTAAATACTAAATAAGTATGGGCTTAATTGAAAATTGGTAAGGGAATTGAATATTTGCTCTCCAAAAGGCAAAATTCAAAATTTTATATTTAGACACATGTCCATGAAATTTTCGAGCTACCTATATAGATGGCTTCATTTTACAGTAGCTTATTGACTTCTGCGGAAATTTGAGGAGGGAACAAGGTATCCTTATAAAGAAAAACGTAAGTAAATGTAATTTTAAATAAGGCTGATATTTAAATTCGAGTTCCTGACACAGTTAAAGAGCACAACTCACTCAAGTTTTTACATATATAACCGTGTTTGTCAAAGTTTAGACTTACTATGTGGTTTCGCACAGAAAATTAACTGTTTCGCTTTCCAGTGCAAAGCGTAAGTTAGCCAGTTGGCAGTCTTAGCAGACTAGACTTAATTCCAATTTAGGTACATTAGTGACATGTTAATCTTACTATAATACTATATGTACAAATTTTGTATACAGACGTAACATAGATTGATGAAATGAAAACACAAATTTTGAGATTTTGGAAAATAATTTTTTAAAGTCCCTCCCATAAAGTTAACAGTGTACTTCAAAATGTTTTATTCATGTGTTGCGTGTCCTTAGATATCTATGATATATATATTTAAAAGCGCAAGTGTGTTTCTTTGTTTGCTTGCTCGTTACTCAATCACGCCTAAACGGTTGCTTCCATAGACTTCATTTTTTGACACAAGGTTATTTTAATGAAGTAAAAGGTTTCAAAATCATGGCTTGACGATGGCAACGGGTTAGTCATGTTATTTAATTAGTTAAACTGCAAGGGATTGCCCTGAAAATTTGCACCAGGAGGCTTTTTGGGTCACTGATTTGGAATCTGCAACCACAATTTCCAAACTCAAAATGGCAGATCCAATATAGGGACCGAAAAAGTTAAACTTGAAGGGATTACTCTGAAAATCCTCACTGGGGGGTTTTCGGGGTTACTGGTTTCGAATTTGATATCAAAATTACCAAATTCAAAATGACTACCGACATTCCTCCACTTTAAACAATGTTAATGAAAATGAATATGAAGTAGGCAAAGGAGATATGGATTTCAAACTTATTATAATTTAATATGGCGGACCCATAATGGCTACCAAAGTTCTTAAAGTTCAACGGATTGCCATGAAATTCAATGCTAGGGAGATTCGGTGATTCAACTTCCAGTAATTTGAATGAAAGTGAATACAAACAAAACTTTAGGGCCACTGATTTCAAATCTACCAAAATTTTAAAATTCAAGATGGCGGGCCACATAATGGCAACCCAAAATTTTAAACTTCAAAGGAATATCACGAAAATTTCAAATTATGACTTTTTAGGGTGCAGTTCTTGAATGGTGGCCTAAAATGGCAATCGAGCTCTTTTTAATATCAAGAGTTCTCCTTTTTCGGATCTGCCATTTGTAATTTAACCGATTTCCATTAAATAAACTAAATGGGGGGCTTATGACAATTTCTTAATATGGCATGAAGGACCTAGAAGAGCGAACAAAAATTTTCGATTTCAGTGAAAAATAATGTTACAAAACTCGTCGGTCTTGTCACAACATTTGCTGGTTTAGGTACAGGATAGTCCCCTACATCTGGACTAACCCTCTGAATTTCCGAAAACAGCGTGATTTGTAATTTTTCATCTTGAGTAGAGAGGGAGATCGATGGACTTAACGAGTCGTAACGAGTGTGTGCGGGCGATAACGATGATAGTATGGCTAAGTTTTTTTTTAATCGATTTATATTGCGTTGCATTTACAAATAAATTGAACTACATAACTCGAACCAGTTTGGTTCATTTTAATGTGCTCCCAACTACGGCCCTGCGGCGAGTTATTCACCTTCCTATGCCTTGCACAAAAGCTTTGGTAGTGCAGCGAGAAGCACGCGGACTTCCACGTCTGAGTCTGTGGTTCGAGCCCAGTTTGGAACTATTTTGTCTCCGAGATTTGTCAGTAACGGTCACAGATCACAATATGGATTGCAAGAAATTAAATGTGCAAATGAAACCAAAACTCCACCAAACTCAGTACAATCGCGAGCCGCCGCGCCGCCCGCCGTGAGAAGCCGGGTAACTCAGTTAGTAGGACTAATAAAATGCAACAACAAATCGTTTAGGATATTTTGCTTTTAACCCTTCATTCACCAGATATTGGCTCATCCCCTCTTTCTAAACTATTGATGCAAAATATCAGAAAAAAAACCTGAATATAGCCTTTAATGTGAAGACACGTCATCACCCTTTCAGAAGCTCGTTTTAGTTTGTAAGTATCTCTCGAATTTCACTTTACAGATTATATTTTCTATACAATGGATAAGTCCAGTGACAGACCAATCCTCTTGCAGGACCATTCTCGGCCACATTTCGCACGAATAATGCTGCACAACCTACTCGTACAAGAGGTGGACGTCTCTCTGTCACCCACTGTAATCCCTCGCCCTTGCAGCCATCGACTGCAATTTCTTCCAGGCATCGGACCACTTGAAAGGAAAAACATTTAATTCGCAACAAGCTGTAGAAAGCTCATTTCACGATTTTTTTCACTACTCGCTGTCCAGGCTTCATCACTGCCGGCCCTGGACTTCCATTGGGAGATACATTTTAGAAGGGAATATATGAAAAGCCATTTTATTATCGTTGTTAACAAAACAGACAGTAAAAAAATCAGTTAATTATTTTTAATACCTCGCATATCTGCCCTCCACCCACTCATCAATTCTGTCTCTCACAGTCGCTACTGTCTGATGGCGTACGCCACGCCCGTACGTAATGACGTGAAACGCCTGGTACCAATCAAGGCCCCATTTACACGATCAAACTTTTACGTTTTGAGACTCGAAATCGAAAACTGTGTTTTGGGAAATGGGAAGTAGAGAGAACATCCGTGTTCAATAAAGAAGCACTTACTCTCTCTCTCTCTTTTATATCACGTTGCGTCCTCCTTGCTTCGGAAAAATTTTCCTGTGTTGTATCTCTTTGTATGCAACATTCAAATGTATTGCAAATAAGAGTATCGGCAGATGTTAACTAATCAGCATTTAACAGAACTTGTGCAAACCGATAAAGACCTTTTTTAAGGCATATACACGCAAAACCTATGTTTAAATATTTTTTTCAAAAATATTGTTCGATTAATTCACAACAGTATGTTTTTTTTTTAAACATTTGCATTTGTATTTACGTTTCTGAATGATGTTGTAATAAGAAATAAAATTAAAAAAACCGGGCAAGTGCGTGGCGTACACAGTAGCAAGAGTTATTTTTCTTTCGTCAGAGTTGTAAAAATAAAAACAATTCACCCTCATTGAAATTGAATTTTTTTTTGTCGAAACTTAACAATGATTTATAAATAAGAATTAAGACTTGACCATGCGTTTTGGTACAGGCTACGAAATCAAAGCCAATTTAAATAATTAAATAAATTTGCAATACTTGTTCACGTATCTTGTTCAAAATACTTTTCGTTTAAAGTATTTATGAAGTGCTACTTTATTAACTTTAAAGGTAAAAGTTTTTTAAGAACCTTTATTGCACCTGTCCAACGATAGCTCCACAATGGGGTGGGCGAAAAAAAATATTTCTTCCTCAGTTCTATGTATGGAACGGTACCCTTTTTATGTAATTTCATTGCATAACTAAGCGGAGGTTCATACAAGACACCTGCATGTATAATTTGATCAAAATCGATGGAAAGATGGCGGAGTTATAAGGCTGTGACATACGCACAGACAGACAGACATGACGAAATTAAGGGTTTCGTTTTTTAAATTTGGCTACGAAACCCTAAAACTGGTGCGTGGCCGCGTGTTGAAGTGAAACTTATTTTTTTAAACACATTGAAAAATGATGATTAAGTCCGCCATATTGAGACCCCCATCATTAATTCTGGAATATGGCAGCATAATTGCAATCAATGACTTTAAAACCACCATATACCAACTTTCAAGAAAATCTCAACAAGTTTAGTATTTTGAGTCATCCATATTGAAGCTGCTATCTTGAATTTGTAAAATTGGTGATCAATGACTCAAAACACCCCATATATCGACTTTCGTGAATATCTGAGCAAGTAGCACTTTTAGTCCACGACCTTGAAGCCGCCATTTGTATATTTCTAAGATTGGGTACCATATTTGCAATGAGCTACCCGAAGCGTTTCACTTTTTCGTGACGCTTCCATTTCTTAAATAACGAACTTACATTGCTGAGTCATAAGAAATTTCACTTCAAAATGACACAATTATCTTTGGGCATTGATCAATTTCATATCACCATGTTTCGTACAAACATTTCCTAAGCAGCTACAACACTCGCCAACGAGAGCCGCATGTAGCTCACGAGCCGCGTTATTGACATCCTTGCTATACAGGGTGTTTCAGTTAACGTAGGAGACAAAATGATAGAGGTGATAGATCTCACCTAGCCAAAGAAAAACTCATATCGCAGCAGGGGATCTCAACTGTTTTCAAATTACATGGTGATTCATAAATTCGGGGTGCACATTATTGTTTTATTTTTATCTTTTGATCTAATATAAGCAGCGATATCAAACTCACGACACACACTACTATCTTAATGTTCTTTCCAAAAATGCCACCAATGTTGGTCTGCCTCTACCACGCGTACAGTCACTAGCGAAAAAGAAAAAAGCTCTAAAATTTCCAAAAATTCAGGTTTCTCCCAAATTTTCTCTGAAATTCGTATAATTAACATAGTGCATCTCTTTTTTATTTTCATTGAATTACCAATCTGATTGCCTTTCCAAAGAGGTACAACATGTCTTGGTAGAGAAAGGATATACAAAATTATACGTAGAAAGTAGTTCTCCCTAATAAACGTTTAATCGTGTTTTTAAGAAACGCATTTCGTGAAACGCTTAATTAGAAAACGTTTTCTTAAGACATTTGTAGCAAAAAATTTTTTACATCTTTGGACTTTTTGTATTTTGGAATAGCTCAGGGAAACGTGAACGGATTTCCGTGTTAATCAATATTAATTTTATGTTTCTATAGCGGATCCAATATGGCGAACACAAATTATCAACTTCAAGGCCAGAAGTTTCCAACGTAAAAACAAATTCATGAAATTGGGTTCTTATGGCAGCTGAATTCGAATTTTCTATTGTGGCGAAAGCTCAACTCCTGAGCGAACTTAAAGTTTTGAGTTGAGAACCTAAAATTTTTAATTGAGCGC
Organism: Neoitamus cyanurus; assembly: GCA_947538895.1. Lineage (NCBI taxonomy): Eukaryota > Metazoa > Arthropoda > Insecta > Diptera > Asilidae > Neoitamus > Neoitamus cyanurus. The sequence goes on from OX384540.1 coordinate 4,760,696, forward strand.
GATCAAATTTTCAATTGATATGGCGGAAATTTTAATTCTCTAAATCCCGGCATCAATTGAAGCACAGCAGCTGATTCATATTGACCATGGACTTTAACGGTGGCCACAAAACATGTAAAGGACCACCTCTAAAACGTGGTGCAACTGATATTCACGAAAAAAATCACAACCGTTAAAGTCCATAGTCGATGTGAATACCAAAAGTCCAAAGATGATCTTCGCGCCTATAATTTAAAATAAATGCGACCCCATGCAAACTTTCATCCCTTCATTTTCCCCTTTAGATTTTGAAATTCCAAAAATCCTTTCCTAAAAAATCCTTTAGTTAAGGATAAATAAAACGTTTTTAGAACTAAACGTTTTTCCAAGGGGCATTTAAAATGTTTACTCGTAAACGTTAAAACGTTTAATCGGATAAACGTTTCGGACCGGTGGTGACCCTAGTAGAAACCCGTTTTGGGAACATGAAAACATCTGAATTTAATAATTTTTTTTTCAAATTAAACGTTTGTTCCATTTTTGGAAAGCACATTAAGATAGTAGTTGATTAGCGTAAGTTTGATGTCGCTGCCTTGAGTAGATCAAAAGATAAAAATAAAATAATAATGTGGATCCCGAATTTATGAATCACCCTGTAACTCGACATAGGATCAGAACCCCCCCCCCCCCCAATCCATTTTTGATTTGTCTAGGTGGGGTCCATCACCGCTATCATTTTGTCCTACATTAACAGAAACACCCTGTATATGTACATTCATACACAATATTTAAGACGATAACTGTTTTCCTCTAATCTTGACAAAATATTTTCTATTCTTGATTTTCTCAACAAATTATATTATTTCGGAAAAAACAGGGAAGGGGGAATTGTTCTCATTTTTTTTTGCAAAAAAAAACATATTGAAACCTACATTATATAACTGCACCGTTTCTACGACTGCTAAACAAAACAGAATGAAAGGTTGCTCCATTATAATTTCGTCTTCATAAGGAGTAAAACTGTTTAACGTAGGCAATTCTTAAAACTACTAGGGAACTATTCGTGTCCGAGAACTCGATTCCTGTATTAACTTAATCGATTTAAATCCAGAAATACGTTTTCAGTGTGCACTTACGTCATTAAAGGTCAATCCATATTCGCATGAATTGTTGTCATCCGCTCTGAGCAAAATGCATGAAACGCCGCTGCCGGTCACCGGTGGCTGTAATTAGCATTTTTGAAGGGACATTTCTGTAGCCGCGTTTGCAATTTCACGGTACAGTTGGTCACATGACCAGGTCACATGTACCGAGTAGCTATAAGAGTCGCCTCTCGGCAGCACTTAATTTGCATCAATATTGGCGTGGGGGTTTTTGCGGTCGGCGTTGGTGGTATTTAGAATTCAATATAACGGATCAATTATGGCGGACTAAAAATACTAAATTTTCTAGATGTTCATAAATGTTCTTTACCGGGAAGACTTCGAAAAAGTGACCTTAAATAGATTTCGAAAAGTTTACACTACGAATTAAAAATCATCATGCTTAAGGCAGGAGAAAAATAAATAAAATTAAAAAAAATGTGATAATGTATGCCTGCTAATAAAAACAATAAATTATGAATCTGCACAAAGCAAAGATCTTTTACAAATTTTTAAACAAGTCACCTGTCGGTTAACGCAAGAGTAATTAATTTTTTGATTGTCTATTTGACTAAACCGGCTCGATTAAGAGACTTTTGCATGCTAAATAAAAGGGAGTTTCCCTTAATATTAGTTCTACAGGCAGGCCGTCAGAAAGGGGAATGATTTCTCAAATCTCGGTGTGGGACAAATAAATTTATACGAGAAATAAGAGCCATTACATAGAATTTGTGCATTTACTATTTTGTACAACATGCGACTGTCCGAAGGTGTCGATCTCCAAATTTTAGTAATTCAAACCTTACTAACCTTCTTTCACTGTACTTCAGAAGAGTATTTTAAGGACTAATACTCGTATAATAATATTTTTCGTAAATATAAGTTGGACAGTCTCCATCAGGCTACTGTGACTAGCGTAGAATGGATTTCAAATTTGGCTAGGGTACTCCGAACCAATGAGTCAAAAAGGAGAAGAAGCTGTTTTGAAAGACTGGCATGTGCGAAATATGAAATAGTGTTCAAAAGAGGTGCGTCGAACTGCACCCCAGATTTCTCGAATTGGATTCAAAACCACTTGAGAATTATGTGCTTTTTATGTGCTCTTTATGTAGTGCAGCTTGACGCTGCCGTCGTCTTTGGAGACCTTTAAAAGAGCACTTAAATGTGCAACACAAAAATTTTTTTTCTGTATATAAGGAGCACATAATTCTCATGTGGTTTTGAATCCAATCCGAGAAATCGGGCGTGAAGCTCGACGCACCTGTTCAAAAGGCTTTTGGAGAAAATTTGGGAGAAACGTGGTTTTAGAAAATTTTGGAGCATTTTTTTCACTTTCGCAAGTGACTGTACCTGCAGTGGTGGAGGTAGATCTACAATGGTGGCATTTTTGGAAATCACTTTAAGATAGTAGTTTTTTGGCGTGCATCTCGAATTTGTGAAACATTCCGAACTCGAAAATGATTGGGTTCTGATCCCCCCTGCCATACGATTTTTTGTTCGTTTAGGAGACCATTTCTGCATGCGCAACAGGCGCAAACATTGCTTATAATTTTTTCAAATCGCGATATCTCAGTGATTGTGATACGTAGGAAAAAAAAGTATATGAACAATTTTTGTAGACAGTTGCAAGATCTACAACTTTTGTATGGACATTTTTTACGATAACCCGATTTCGCTGACTTTTGACCTTGAATTTAGCGAAGTCGGATCGGATCGGTGGGGACTTTTGACATTTCATTCGTAATGATGTAAGTACATATTTAAGGTCCGTACAAATTTTCAGCTCTGGAAATTTGTAGCTCAATGTCATGTTTCATAACTTGAAAACAATGTTACAAAATAAAGGTGATAGTAATTTGGCAGCACAAAAAAGGATTAATGTTCATTTTTAAAATCAAATTTAAACTTGACCATCAACATAGATAATTCCAAGCCATTTATAGTGTTTAAAATATTTATGTTGAAATCACTCGTGGCTGAATTAAATTTGTTTACATTGCCTTCATGATTAAATATGATGTTGTCGTCCAACATTTCGGAACTATTGATCATCGGGAAGTTGGTGAAAACTCGATTAAAAAATGTGCACACAAACATTGAAGCAAGTTAAATAAAAATCGGTACAAATTACGATGAAAGCATCTAATTCGCAGCGGATGTCGAGATAATCGTCATCCTCTAAATTGGTTACACCTCATGAACATGATTAAACTTTTAAATACATATACAACCGGTTAGAGGGGCTTTCGGTTGCATTTAATCTTCACAATTGTGATATTTAGACTATAGAAAAAAACGTCCATAAAATAATTTTAATTTATAAGACCCGATAAACTTAAAAGGGAATAACTTTTAAATACAGCACTACAGTCACACTTAAGACTACTTCAAGGAGAAAACCTCAGTCGTTAAATCTATCAATGACTCACAGTCAGTATCAGCAAAAGTGAAAGCAATTCAGGCGGGAAGGACTAAGTGATTGCAATATTAATTTCTCTTCCCCGCAGCAAAAGGTTACTACCTCTAGAATAAGTTTCGGACTGAAGGCCAACATGTTATTTGATTCTTGATTTTGATTCGATGCTATGCAAAACCTCTTCCCAAGAGCAGTTCAACTAGAGAACCAGTAACTCAACTCCTGACTGATTTCAGCCATTCTTTAATGAAACCAGATATTTACGAGAAACGGTTCGAGCTACATACCAGAACGGATGAGTTCCACAAAATAAACGTTTCATGTTGCAATATTTTTGCATGAAATATTGAATTGCACTTGCGATTAAATTGTGCTCAACACCAATGTCAAAAGAAGCACTTGTAGTCGATGGCTGTGTGTGTGGATACCTATCCGCTGCAGGTAAGTTTCACTGAAAAGAGACCATCTATGAGGTTGCCTGCATCGATAGCAAGTTATGGCTCGATAAATCGCATCTTTTATCTGGAATGTGGTTATCAGTTTCGTGCATCCAGTATCCACCGGTGCCTATCAACGAAATCGCAGGCGGTACGAACAAATTTAGAAAACGGCTTAAAAGGTTAACGAAAGGAAATCCCTTTAGATGAAAACATTCAGCGGCTTTGAAATGAAAATCGAAGAGTATGAATGCAATTGATGTCAACATGAATACACACACATCCATGCGCCCGTATGAGCATGAAAGCCTTTCCTCTGGTATTATGCAGTATCATTTTATGGAATTCTCCCCCAGATTATGTTTGTAATTTACTTCAGCCCGCGACAGAATATTACTCTTTTGTGGTTAATGCGACTGTGAAGACCACTTATTCATATCTTTGCTTTCAGAAATGGAGAGTACTTACATATAGGGTAATTAATAAAACTTTGTTTTAAAAAATATACCGTAAACCGGTTTGGGGATAACACGACTAACTGGGGCAGAGACAAAAATTGTTTAGTACTTGCACGAGAAGTGAGTCATAAGGCATCGACTTTGAAATGAAAGGATTTGTTGATTTCAAAATCCAATATGTTTTGCATTTCTTTCTTTGCACAACGATGTTCCAAATTATTTACACCTTCCAAAATTACGATCTATCGATCTATTTTCGAACCAAAATTATAACTGTTACAAATTAGATAGAGAAAATTCTAGAGGAGAAGGAGTTGCTATACAAGGTGACGCAAAAGATGTAACCCGATCTTCGGTGGCTGGAATTTTGTTCATCACTGAAAAACTTTGGTTTATTTGATGTTTGATTTCCCATCACTTCCGGTAATAGGTTCTCGCATTCTTGACGGATATTCTCTTTGAGGGCTTGTTGACATATACTCGTGACTTGAAGAAACCCCACAAAAAGAAGTCTGGAACGGTTAAAACGGGCGATCTTGCCGGCCAGTGCAAATCACCAAAATGAAAAATTAGGCGACCCGGAAATGCAACCCTCAGAATTTCGGTTGTGGCTCGTGTAGTATGCGCCGTTGCTCCATCCTGTTGGAACCACATGTTCTCCAGTCCCAATTCATCCAATTGAGGAAGCAGAAAGTCATTGAGCATGGCTCTGTAGCGCTCACCGTCCACAGTAGTATTTTGGCCCGCGGTGTTTTCGAAAAAATAAGCCCCCATGACGCCTCCAGCGTAAACAGCACATCATGCAGTTACTTTGAGCGGGTGGAATGGCTTTTCGTGGGATTTTCGGCCCAGAAGCGATAATTCTGCTTTTTCACATATCCACAGAGATAGAAATGGGCCTCCTCGCTCTTGATGATTTTCGATTAAAAGTTGTCTTCCTTGTGATCGAGATTCGGGATGGTTTGAGCGTAGGTCACACGCGCTTGGCCGTCAACGGCTAAAAGTTGATGCACTGTCTGTATTTTGTAAGGGAACATCTTCAAGTCTTTCACCAAAATTGTCTGTAAATACCGCCGATTGCACGTCATCTGGTCGATACTCCGGGGTCCTCTTCGACATCTTCAGCCACAACCGCGACATTCTCAGCAGAACGGCTGCTCCGGGGCCGGCCAGACCTAGCAGCATTTCGTGTTGTCCCATACTCTTCTAGTCGAGCGGCTAAACGTCGTAATGTTTGCCCAGTTGGTGTCGGACGACCGGGAAATCTGCGCCTAAATTTACGCTGGTCCAACACCACCGACGAATTATTCCGCAAAACAAATCGAAACAATTATTTCGCGTTCTTCAGGAGTATAGCGCTTCATGTCTTGTTGACGTGTATTTTGTATCTGTTTACTTCACAAATATGTCAAAGTAGAACTGACATTTGCAGCCATTTGCATAAATTATAGCATCTTCCGATAGGGTGATGACTTTTGCACCACCTTGTAGTTGTACCTATAGGTAGATACTAAATATAAACTCCACCCACTACCGCTGATTGGGACTAAAATTATTGAAATCATTGGGCTCGAAATACATTCGGATTCAGGCCATGATATAATATGAAAGTTATCTGTGCTAATTTTCCAGGTGGTATAAAAAACATGACTCTTCTAAATTGGTGAAGCAATGTCGTAAGCAACTGACCATGGTTGGCGGTCGTTTGTCTATTACTCCGTTTTGGGTTCCAGGACATAGAATGAAGAGCTGACGAGCTGGCCAAACTAGACGCAACTCTTGGTGGATCTTCGCGTGAGACGGTCCACACTCCTATTATATCCATCAAGTATCTATACACATTTGATAATGAGTGCCAACAGCAAGTGGGTAAGCCTTGGAACCTGTAAAATTTCAGGGCTGACCTGGCATGCTTACAATATTGGTAGGACGCATGACCTCCTCAAGCGAGCTCGTGTAGACATTGCCCGAGTAGTGGCGGTGCATACGGGTCATTGGCTTATAGAGGAGCATGCAGCCAAACTAGATATTCCCTTCAACAACCCCAGCCGCAGCTATGGCAACCCAGATGAAAAGGAGACCCTTTTTCACATTCTGTGTAATTGTCTGGCATTAACTGATGCCAGATACCGGGCAATGGGCAGGTATTTCCTCGTGATGACCTCAAGAGGTATCCAGGGTGGAGATTGGAGATATTGCTCACTTTCTGAATCGCACAGGTTGACTCTAATCCCTAGTATCCCAACACACTCACCTACAAACATATTTTTTTTTGGGATTTTGTGGTGCCAAAACGGCGCACTTTTAAAGCGCTAATTGGAAGGTGTCAGGTCCTCAGTTAAACCAACCAACCAACCTATCTGGCTGATTGGATGCAGTGCATCTCAGTTGCCGACTCTCTTTCTTCGCTTGGGGAGCTTAGTACTATTTTCTTGAATCCTCATAACAATTAGGGACCACGTATCCTCCTGGGTGTGTAGATTCCTCGGATATTCCTTTGAATGTTGGCTTAAAGTTAGGTGACTGGTCTTTCTCCCGTGGACTCTCACACAGTAAGCCGGTATACCTATACTCTAGGTTCAATTTTGCAAGTTCTTCTAGATTCGTGCACCTGTTGTTGCCGCATCATTCCTCCCTTATGATGAATAACTCATTTGTCGTCAGGTTGATGCGGCTTTTGAATGCCCTGCGTATACTGGTCAAGAAGAAGAAGAGTGTACCTTGAATTCCTGTTGTTCTCTTGAGTAGAACTCAAATCTTATGTGCTGCTGACACATATTGGTTTCTTGGTCTGCTTACGCAAAATCCTATCTTTCCATATTATCATTTGTTGGTTGGTTGGGTTGGTCTGATCCAACTTAAATGTTTTTCTCTGTATTGTGTTATTGGATTATCGGATGAACGTGCTGCTTTTCACTGTGATAGTGGTCCTTTGGATTTTGTTGTTAGTTATAGTGTAGAGAAACATTTCAGAACAATGTTTGAACAAGATTTCTGGTCTTGATTGTTATATTAGAATAAAATAAATATTTTTTAAAGGTTAAAGTTTTATGTTGGTCTTGTTCCTATACTACATTTTCTACAGCAGAAAAAAAAATTTGATTTGAATGTCTAATTGACCAGACCGCTCCTGCTTGTGTCCGGCATAAAAATATAATTCACATAAAAAATGTCTTGAAAATTTATTCTGAAAGCGATTATCCCAAAAAGATTTACGACTATACAATTTTTGCACTACAGTTAATTACACGGCTTAGTAATTATTATTAGCTTATTAAACTGAATTACACTTCGGGGACACGATATGATTAAAAGGCGCCTATAATACGAGAATATCCCCGTAGGAGTAACAAGATCAGAACTTTAAAATTAATTGAAATAAAATTTTGGCAGCCTCATCGGGCAGCCACTGAAATTTCCATTAATTCTGGTAAAATAAAGTACTCGACAACACGGAAGGTCGGGCCCCTCATAAAAGTTTGCCGGCTCAGAGCTTTTCATCAAACATGAAAGAGTCCGTTTACATATTTAAATGTTCCAATGTGTAGTCCACTTATGTCACTATGCGCCTACAATCTACCAGAGGGATATTTTGATTCCCTTTTTATGTAAAGTATTTACTGAACCGGAAAGCAATTACTTGTTCAAGTTGGTTCTCGAGACACTTTTATATGTATCCCGGTAGATTGAGTTGTCATTTTGTTCTGAGAGTAATTGAAGCGGCAAATGCAATGAGGAGTATGAAGCTTTCTTTGCCGGGACACTTTGTTTATATGTTCACACAACTGGAATCGTTTTTTTTATTTATTTAAAAGGAAAGCCAGTAGCACAGACGTTCAGATCTTTCACTTTTATATGGATTTGAAAACGTTCATTCGCTTCACTTGACACATTAATGTACATAGATGCCTAATATGTCTGCACATTTTTAATTGGAGTGTAGGACAAACATTGATTTTTCTACGACTGCAGTAGTGCAGAGACTCAGACTAGATGCATGAGTTTTAATTACTTGCTTTTAAAGATCATGAGCCCACCATGGGAGAGAGCTTTATTATTTGTATTTCAGTTGATTCACCAGAATGCACTAGAGATAAACATTTTTTACTTAGCAGTTAATTTAAATTAACCAACATCCAGATCTTCTCAGGACTTTTATCTGTATCTACATATTGCAGGCCTAATAAAGTATCTTGCCTATACGAGCATTCGCTGGGCCAGAAATGACACCGCATTGTGAAATTGATGAATGCATTGTAACTTCAATGCCTTCCAAATTGTTAACAAAGTTAATTTAAAATAAATAAAATTATAGATAAAAAAAACTAAAAAAAACACATTTGTAGCATGTGAGCTAAAAAGTACAAAATAATGTTTAAATATAAAGATTTTGTTCAATAGCGATAGAAAGTCCCCCAAATCGACAAAATTTTATTTTCATAAATTAACTGGGATGCTGGATATCAATTGTTCTGAATTTCTTAACACCACCTATTTGTAAAAGTAGATTTATTATAAAAATGTAGCACCACACGCTTTTTTAGGGTTCCGTACCCGAAGGGTGCCCTACTGGACCCTATTACTAAGCCTCCGCTGTCTGTCAGCAGGCTGTATCTCATGAACCATAATAGGTAGAGAGGTAAAATTTTCACAGAGTCTGTATTTCTATGGCCACCATCCAAATTGTGTTATAACACGGTTTCCTCAAAGGTAGATCAACCAGCACCAATCTAACCGAATTCGTCTCTAGAACACTATGCGCCTTGGAGAATGGTGACGACGTCGACGTTGTTGCCACCGACTTCAGTGAAGCCTTCGATAAAATCTCACATAAATTAATTCTCTTCAAACTGTGCTCCCCTGGTTTCAATCAGCTTTTCCTTTCTTCGATTAAGTCTTATCTTGATCAACACCAGTATAAGGTCCTCTTCTGCTCTTCTTCCTCCAACTCTTTCGTGGCTGATTCGGATGTCCCTCAGGGTAGCCACTTGGGTCCGTTGCTTTTCATTCTTGCCATTAATGATGTCGATTATATTATTACGCACTCTGACATTTTCATCTATGCTGACGAATGAAAATCTCCAAACTGCTTTCCTCCTCCACGGTCTCCCGACTACTTCAAGACGATCTTGACAATTTTAGTTTATGGCGCCATAAAAATTCCCTCGAACTCAATGTCTCCATATGCCAATCCATAACTTAATCCCGCAAACGCCCTTCTTCTTCCCTCAGAGTTTACGTGTTATCTGATGAACCTATTGCGAGTGTCTGGTCTCTTCGCGTTCTCGGTGTCATTTGTGACAGTGAACTAAGCTTTCGTGACCACGTTGACAGCGTGAATGAATAAATAAATAAATTAAAAAGTATGGAAACATCGCCGAGTCTACTTTTGTTCGTAGTTTCTCAAAGGGGCACCGTAAATGATAAGATTCGCGAGTATTTGCAATATAAGGTAGCGAAAGATGAAGCGCGGAATTTAATGGCTATTAGAGGAAAAGCGAGTGGAAAACATTATTCGAAATCAAGAAAACAATAAAATTTCGTTCAATAAGAAGCATAAGAAAGCACATATCTATAATACGGGAGATTTTGGTGTTGTATAGAATGTTATCACCATTCTTGGTATTCACAAGAAATTGTTACCAAAGTATAAAAGTCCGTATCAAGTTTTGAAAGTTTTATTAAACGACAGATATCTAATAAAGTATCTGGACAACCTTAAAGTAGCAAAAATTCCTTACGAGGGAGTAGTATCTCCTAAAAATATTAAACCTTACAGTTAATGCAATCATGATCGAAACGTATTGATATCGTTGTTAGGTAACCCGTTTGTTATTTATGTAAATATAGTGCAGGCGTCACTATTCACATTTTCGTTAAAGCAAAATTTTTGTATTTAATTGTAGTAACAATAGATCTGGATAAATCGAGGCGATTTATTGCCAGGATCGTCGATCTTCAAGAGATTTTGTCAGAAGTTAGACTGACATTTCTACAATTGGGATATTGTAACGTTTAACTTAGGGTCTGGCAATACCAATCGGTTAAAATGTAGTACACAGTCACTGGCAATACCAATCGGTTAAAATGTAGTACAGCTACTGTAGCGTAAAGTGGGCACTTTAACCTCCTTGGAAGGTGAAGTAGCGATACAGGAGCATTATGACGGACGAGTATTATGTTTTGATATTGAATTTCGATATCGGTATGAAGAGTTCACGCCATTATCGACCGAATCTTTTCAAAAGTGATAGCAACATATTCCTTTGTACGCCGCCAGAAATCGCAAAAATTGCTCAGCAAGATTTGTATCCGAAAAAGTCCGTGGGTAAATACAAAATAGAATATGAGAAATTCTCTGAGTATAAAAGACGGATTAAAACAACTTCGTCATCTGAAAATATCCTCATGACATATTTCTGTGAAATGAAAGAGAAATATAAACCATCGCCACTGTGGTCAATGTATTCGAAACTAAGCATTCAGATAGAAAAAAATATTGGCATTGAAAAATACGCTGCCTTAACCTCACTTTTACAAAAGGAATGGAAAGGTTTTCAAACAGAGAAAGGACCAGTATTTACTCCAGAACAACTGCAAAAGTTTATAACAGAAGCTCCAGCCGGAATATGTCTGGCATTGAAAAACACTTTTTAAGATATCATTTTCGTATTCTACGGGGCGACCAGGAAATGCGAATTAATAAACATGAAGATGAATCAAATCGAAGAAATTGGAGACAGACTTGAAGCGGCCCTGCTAGAGACCAAAAACTAAACTACACGCAGATTCTTTGTTTCAAAAGAGCACGTTCCACTTATCAAAAAGTACATCAGTCTGCGCTCTGAAATATCAAGGAGGCAAATACGTGAAGCAAGTGATGGAGGAACACAAATTAGAAAGCGTTCCCAAGGATATACATAGCAAAATTTTTCAAACTTGAGAACCCGGAAACATACACAAGCCATTCATTCAGAAGAACTTCAGCAACTACGCTTGTCGATGGTGGCGCCGATCAAACGCCATGGAAGATGGTAAGACAACAGCTTCGCCGAAGGATACTACATAGATGACTAGAACAAAAACAAAATTCAGATTGCAGAAACCATAAGAAAAGATATAACAACTCAACTACTGAACCTGGGTCGTCAACTCCAAAAAAAACGAAACTAAGTGCTGATGCTGAAATGAAAACTCCCGAGGACATTGCAAAAAAAATTAACACTGTATTTCAGACTGGTGCCATATTCAACAATTGTACATTTCACTTCTGATTCAATAAAACTCACTTTCTTTTGAATTACAATGTAGTCTTTTTTTTCTAATAACCAAAAATCATAACTTTCTTTGTTCCTTTTTTCCCTTTTTCCTTAACTTTTTATACATTTTTTTAATAAATCAATTCAAATTTTGGTTATATTAGATTCGGGAGCTTAGCCTCCCCCCTCCCCTTTGGGAGCCTTCGTTAAACGCACTTTAGCCTCCCACATACGGAATGTACTATACCCTTCTAAGCTTACAATAGACTTAACCCTGATTAAACTAATTGAAGTTCTATGCGACACTAAAAGTACCTATAATAAAAACAACGGCCAGCTTAATTCTTCGAGGAGCCCCAGCCTAAAAATGGGCCAGGGACACCACTGGTTAGCACTCTATTATTTTTATCTCAATTTTGTTACATTGCATACCTTCAGAAAGGAAAATGACCTTGGGAATAAGTCCAACACAACACTTTTGTACTAAACTAAATATTTACAAAGAAGACTTCTTACATAAAAATTTAAATTATACAAAGTGCACCTCGCAAATTCACCTTTTGAAGAGAACGTAAAATTAAGCGTAGATTTTCTACGTATCGCAATGCTCCTTTAGTGAAACTTCTAAATGCAGACAGATCCCCTTCTTCTAAGGCTCATAATTATTCCATGCGAGATGGAGGTATGTATCGTCTACTTATGAATTGAAATGAATATGAATTTTTATGTGAAATTTCCTTTTCTGCTTTAATGTTTGCTCGAGTTAAATAGTGTTCTTTCTAGTCTGAAACTTGCAAAAAGTTGAATGCTTTTTATGTGTAGGCACTCGTATGTGCTTATATCAAGAATGTTTTGTTACAGGAAGTATCTTAAATTCGATAAATTACGGAAATTTAAGTAGCGTTAATTGGAACGCAAAGCAAATGATATATAAGAAATAATATTTCAAATTTAAACATTTTTAAGGTATTTAATAGCATTGTAAAATGTTCTTCTGAGAAAATGCAGATGCTCTTTGACATTTTGTTGTTGGTTGTTTTTTTAATTAAAAACCTGCCAGCTAAGTACTTGTCATTACTTTTGGAAGGCATTCTAGAACACCCTCGAGATATCATTTTGTTTAAAATGTAATGGTTTTAACAATGTTTGGCCTGTTAACGATAAATATGTAAAAATTCTAGGGATGTACACAGGTACAGTGTACACATGCAAAAAAGAATGCCCGCTTTTGGCTTCTTGGTAATCAGATAATCGATCTTTAAATTGACATGGTAAAGCTACACACACAAAATGTCTTCAAAATATGTCTATCTTAACCCTCGAAGCGCTAATTAGGGCAAACAGACAGCAAACACTTTTCAATATCTGGGCATCCAGTTAATTGTTTGGAATGACATTGGCATTTGATATAGGTAAAATGAATTATTTTATAATCGCAACATCACTAGTTCGAAATAAAAACTATTTTTAGCAATGAAATAACCTTCCTAAAATTTCCAGGCCGTATGGGATATTCCAATTTCAACAAAATTTGTATATGTAACAGGAAGGTGCCTATCGTTCGCAATCAAAATAACTGACATTCAAGTAAACAGACAGATACACTTAGAAATAGTCATAGAAACACGAACAACAAGCGTCAATTGTTTCATACATATACACTTTTCGGGTTGTTCTCTTCTCCTCCAAATCCACTGAATGGATTTGAATGGGGTTTTCACTTTTGCATAGTCTGGCTCTTCAACGAGGTTTTACGCTATAGTACAGTCAATCTGTCGAAAAATGAATAGTTTGAGTGAAAAAATTACAATAGTCGGAAATGTTGTTTTATTCGTTGAAGAATAATGTGCTTAAGCTACCTACGCGATGGGTACGTGCTACTTTGGTGCGTTTTTTTGAAAACTCAAAAAAACTTCCAAAAAAATTTTGGAATGCATTTTTCTCGGAACAAAAAAATTTAGTAAATTTAGTAGTAATAGTTTTATACAAACAAGATACCAACTTTTAATTGTTATTGTTTAATTGACACTTTGAAAATTTGGAAAAAATGGACGCCGGAGAAAGTCACAGTAGGACCGACGAAATTACCGTTAACGTGCTGTATACGCAACGCTATATTGCACTGTAACTTGAAAACGGTAAGTCGTATGAAAAAAATGTTTAAATAAAAGTTGTTGATAATAATGTAAGGAACAAGTTTTGCATGGCGAAAAGGTGGAAAAACCCTTTTTTGGAAACTTCAGCGCCACCTACCGTGCGCATTTCTTGCTGTACAGCATTGCTTCAATGACATTAATTGTAGATTGAGAGAAAGATGGCGTCGAGTAAAGTAGTCGACTGATCTCGCGCTCGCGTTTTTGGCAAAGAATTTACTTATTAAAAGCCGTAAACTATGCGTAAAGGGGCGAAAAGTGAAGTATCGGGCATTGGAGTGCTGCTACATAATAGTGTGGCGCATCTTTGTACATTGCAGTGGTAATCTATCGAAAACTGTGGTGATGCACGTGCGGAACTGTGAGACACCGAACATTGGAATTCGCACCGGGAAATATCAAGCTAGGCACTGTTATACCCTTACGAAAATGCCTGTTCTGTTTTTTCTAAAAAACTTTGTGTGGTAATTTTTGAAGTACTTGCTCAAAAATGTAATGGACATGCAAAAGGCCGACAAACCGGACAGTTCACAGACACCAGCATACATATGTATATTCCACTCCGACAACAAGCATCGTTCCCCCGTTAATTACGTCCCCGAAATCACTCGAAACAAATCGAGGCGAGGTAGATAAAAGAAGAGGTCGAAAACCAGCGAAGAAACTATTCGATAGCTCCCCTGATCCTAAAAACATTGAAAGGCACACTCTTACTAGTTTCTGGAAGAGGAAGAGAGAGGTAGAAATTCTCTCTCCAAGTAAGCATCGTAAAGATAATAACAGCCGTAGGAGCAACGGACAGAGTGCACAAACGCCAAATTCATCTGAACTGTCATTCGAAATTTCTCCAGACGTAAACATGACGGGCAATGACTCAAAATTGGACAAACTTGTTTCAGCCATAGAAAAGCAATCTACGGTACTAAATGAGCTCCGCAAAGAGATCGCCATAACGAGAGCAGAAAACAGAGACGGGCTGAAACAAATAAAGGATGACATGAAGAAACAGATTGAGGCCTGGCAAGGAAGAATGGACACCATCGAGGACCGTGTGGGACAGCTAGAGAAGGCCTTAAACACCAATCCGCCAACATCAGGGCACCCAGTAGCGGTACCTGAAAACTACGTTGCTCAACTTGACAGCGTCAAAAGGCAGCTGGACCTTCTAGAGAGAGAAAAAAGGCAAGATTCTATAATCATTAAAGGGCTACAAAGCGCTGATGCAGATGCAAAATTAATAACATCTGAATTTATTGCTAACAAATTCGGGATTACAAATGCAGTTAGAGAAGCCTACTATATCCAAGGTCGAAACGTCAATAGCTCGCAGAAACCCATTCGAGTAAAACTCACAAGCAGCGATATTAGACAACAAATAATGGTGCGCAAAAAGAATCTGGGTGAACTGCAAGTGTATATTGAACCCGATCGTACCCCGAGAGAGATGCAGCAGCTTCATAAACTTCACAATATAGCCTCAGCAGAACGTGGAAAAGGAAATCAAGTGAAGATACGTGGACTGAAATTGTTGATGAATGGTGAATGGTGGAAATGGGATGATCGCTCTGAAAACCTAATAAAATCAGATCGCCGGCATTCTACTAGGCAGAAAACATCGAACTCCACACAACGAAGTCACTCCGAAACCATTGAGGCTATTGAAATGGTCCAGTCAAAAAACTAACATGCTCTCCTGTGGGTACACTTGATCTCATCTTTTGGAACGTCAGAGGCTATTCAAGTTTTGATTTTGAGCATATCCCAGATGGAGATAATATTGTTTGCCTTAGTGAAACCTGGCTCACAACGGCACCCGTCACTCGAAGATTAAGGGAAGATTTTTTCATCGCCAACGCCTACGCATGTCATGAAGATGGAGTGGGAAGACCAAGTGGAGGACTGTTAACAATTATCCCCAAAAATAAATATAAGGACTGTGAAATTGTAGATTCTTGTCAGCATTGGCTGTTTGTGAGGTGTTCTAGTAAATCGCTAAAAATAATTGTCGGTAATGTATATTTTAAACCAAGTAAGGACCTAGAAATTTTGTTAGAACTTTTACAGATAACTCTAACTGATATTAAAGATAAGCACCCTGATTTTATTCTTGTAATTGGAGGAGATTTCAATTCACGCTTGGGGAATTTGGATTCCTTTCCGGAAGATATTTTAGCCGACACAAAATTGCATGCTAAGCGAGAATCTAAAGATGCTATAATCAAAAATAGAGGAGTTACCTTAAATAATTTTATGGTTATGAACGGATTTGTTCTATTAAACGGCCGAACTGAATTAGATTTCCCTGCTGAATATACGTTTTGTAATGTAAACGGCTCAAGCGTGATAGATCTTGTGTGGATTGACTTTCAGTATTTGAACTTCGTTGAAAATTTGTTTGTTTATCATAATGTGTCAATGTCGGATCATTTCCCCGTAATTATCTGTCTAAAGGACTCTATATTGAGAAAAGGTAATTTAACGACAAAAAACTGCTTGAAATTGAAATCTTCTGCATTGAAGTGGGACACAAATAAAGCTTTAGATTATTATAATGCTTTGCTATGGAATCCGGATGTTTCTAAGTGTACTGGCGAATATGACGTCCAAACGATGTTTCTAAACTTAATAGACACTATAAAATCTGTCGCCCGTGAAACCGGTATGTTGAAGGAAACTGTGATTATAGGAAATAGAAATTACAAAAAACCATGGTTCGATTCGGAGTGTTTGCGCGCTAAAAAACATGTGGTGGTCATGCTTGCTAGATGCAGGGTTTCCAGCTTTGGCTCGCAAGATAAGGCTGATTGGCTTCAAGCAAAAAAAGACTATAAAAATGTACTTACAAACAAAAAAAAATATTTATAAAAATCAAATTAAAAACACTCTCTCAAAGGTTAAAAGTCCGAAAGAATTCTGGCAGGCAATAAATAAATTTAAAAGTAAAACTGTTACTGTTGATCTGCCATCCATAGAAGTCTGGAACACCTTTTTTAACAATATATATCCTCCGCGGTTAGTTGACGATACGGTTTTTTTTGGCACTGAGGATCCTTTTTTGGACTCGGATATTACGGAAAGAGAGTTGGATGCTGTTCTGAAGTCTGTGAAGATTGGCAAGGCTCCGGGAGAGGATCAAATTCCGGCTATATTTTACAAGTACTTACCTCAAAATTGGAAATTATATCTTTTAGTGTTATTTAATCCAATTATGAAGACTGAGAGTCTTCCCCCGGAGTTCTCGTCAATTATTTTGACTCTGTTGTTCAAGAAGGGTGACCGCTTAGACCCGGCTAATTACAGAGGAATTGCTTTACTAAATACAATAACAAAGGTCTTTACCCAAATTTTGAGGAACAGATTAGAATTGTGGACAATGGACACAGGCTGCATCTCGCCCTTTCAGTCGGGTTTTGTTAGGGGTAGGAGCTGTAGCGATAACATATTTACATTGGCAACTATAGTCCAAGAGGCAATAAAAACAAAAGGTGGTAAGATTTTCGGCATTTTTGTGGACTTTAAAAGAGCCTTTGATTCTGTACCACATAAATTACTCTGGCTTCATCTGTTTCAATTAGGCATCAGCCCGAAAATAATAAGAATAATCAGAAAATTGTATGAACAAGCCTCACTTGCAGCTAAGGTTGGAAAAAATTTTACAGAGCATTTTGATGTGTCGGAGGGTGTATTGCAGGGCGAGATTTTGAGTCCCCTCTTGTTCATTTTATATTTACTTGATTTTGATGATTTTTTAAAGAAGAAAGGATTCAAAGGAAAAAAACTCGATGATTTTACTGAGATTACGCACCTATTATATGCTGACGACTTAATTATATTCGCAAGCTCATGTATAGATGTTAGAGAAAAATTGCAGGCACTCTATGAATATTGTGAAATGAAAAAACTAACTGTAAATATTTTAAAAACTAAGATAATTCCGTTTAAGAAAGGTGGAATTCATTTGAAAAAACTTGAAACTTGTGCAGTGTACAATAATGAAAAAATTGAAATTGTCAATAGGGTCGTATATTTAGGAGTTACTATCTCTTCTTCCTCGTGTGGACTAATGGCAACAAAAGAGGCAATCAGGAAAGCTAAATGCGCAATCGGTGCGACTCTTTCCACACTGTCTAAGGCAGGGGCGGACTCTTGGAATTGTCAAAAAAAAAATTTCGAGTCTTGTATTATACCAGTTTTATTATACGCTGCACCCATCTGGGGGCTCCGATATTCTGACTTGTTGGAAACTGTTCAGCTTGACTTTTACAAGAGGCTGCTCCTCCTTCCAAAAAACACACCAAGCTGTGCGCTCAGGCTGGAGGTGGGTGCAGTTAAAATTGAATATTCACTGTTTTGCTCTACATATAATTGGTTCATCAGACTGCTTAAAATGGATGACTCGCGAATTCCAAAACTTTGCCTTCTTAAATTACTAAAAACAATTAACGTAACGGATAATAAATATAACTGGTGTGCTCAATTCAAAAAGTTATTAAATAATATAAATGCTGGCTTTTTACTAGAAAACATAAATTTAAAATTTTGGCAACAAAAGCAGGATGAAATTCAACAACAATATTATAATTATCTTAGACTTTCAGATATTCAATCTTACACTGAATTAAAAGCTCTGCAACTTAAATCTTTAAATATTACAAAATATGAACGTGCACCCTATTTAAATCTGAGATTGCCTTGGTCGTTTACTAGAATTATAGCTCAAGCTAAATTGTCAACACTGCACCAGTTCAAGATTTCTTATAAAGGAGCGGTTTATCATCTATACCCAGTTGAAATATGCTCAGTATGTAATGAGATGGAACATGAGACCTTAGAACATTTTATGCTTTATTGCCCGCAATACACCCCTTTAAGAAAATACTATCTCGAGAAATATACTAGTGTAAATACTATAAAAGAAAACATTTTACTCGATCTCCTTGAGATAACTACGAGCGACAAAGCGACAGCTATTGCTTTATATATAATTAATGCCTCTAAATTAAGATGTTTTTTAAGAAATGAGTGACTGTGATGTAATGTATGCTTATTGTATTCTTACTCTCTTTGCTACAGGAGATCCATTGTATCTTTTTTAAGCATCAAATAAAGTATCTATCTATCTATCTCTATCTATCTAATTGTAGATCGCAACGTCCTCTACTTTTTTTGTTTGAAAAATTTTCCCGTGAAATGCACATGTTCCGAGAAAAATGCATTCCAAAATTTTTTTGGAAGTTTTTTTGAGTTTTCAAAAAAACCCTCCAAAGTAGCACGTGCCCATCGCGAAGGTAGCTTAAGTACAATATTCTTCAACGAATAAAACAACATTTCCGACTATTGTAATTTTTTCATCACTCCATTGTCAGATTGACTGTAGGATAAGGATAATATAATTGTATGATTTCAAAATGGCGGATCCAATATGGCGACTAAAAGTTCGCAATTTGAAAGGATTTACGTGCAAGTGACTCAGGGTGTATCGTATAATGCATACAGAAATGAGAGGGGTGATAGATTGTATTATGTGTAATTGGGTTTGTGAGAATTTTTTCTGCGTTTGAACATTTTTGTATCTATTTTGATTGGACTAATGGCAGAGGGTAAAATGAAGTTTTTGTTTTAAATTCCGCGAAACGTTTTCCACATATAAATTTTTATATCCATTCTGTATCTAGCCGTGTTATACCTATTTGAAAAGGCAACAAGGTTGGCAACTCAATAAAAAAAGGAGGTGTATTAATTACATAAATTTCGGAAAAATTGTGGACGAAGCATGTATTTTAGGAAATTTTAGAGCATTTTTTCAATTTCCCAACTGACTGTACCTGCAGTGGTAGAGGTAGTTCAACGTCGGTGTTATTTTTGGGAACCACATGAAGATAGTTGTTGTTTCGCTTGAGTTTGATGTCGCTACGTTAATTAGATCAAAAGATAAAATTAAAATAATAATGTGCATCCAGAATATAATAGATAATAGCAGACTACTTGAAGGACTCCACCCTCACCTACGAAACGGAGGATGGCCTGAAAACGAAGGTCATTCAGGGTTGGATACGCCGACGACATCGCGGCGGTAATCACCGCCAGAGATCTCGAGAAGCCTCAATGGAAGCTCAACCAGGTGATACGTCGGGTTGATCTTTGTCTACTTTGAGTTGGCCTTTGCCAAAACCGAGATCGTCCTTCTTACAAAGAAGTGCATTCCCATAGTGATGAGAATGCGGATAGGAGATACGACGGTCCAGACGAAGTCGGCAGTTAAGTACCTGGGGTGAGCCTCAATTGCAGGCTCACCTTCTGAGACGAAATAAAAATCCGGGCGAACAAGGCGGCTGCGGAGACGACGGCGCTGAGCAGGGTAATGGTCAACATTGGTGGACCCAGGCTCTGCAAAATGCGTCTGTTGCTCCGCACCGCTGAAGCCATCATGTTGTATGGTACTGAAGTCTGGGCCGATGCGATGCGGTGGGAGAAGTACCGACAACGCATGGCCGCCATTGATTCAGACGGTCTCGAAACCAGCGGTGCTAGTGGTCGCGGGGGTCAATTCTATTAACCTTGTAACCAGAGAGCGACAGTTCGCCCACAGGGAAAAGGCTGTGGTTGGAAAGCAGACCGCTAAGGTGGTGAGGGCCAAGATCTTGCAGTCCTGGCAAGAAAGATGGGATGGGAGTCGCGGGGCAGGTAGACAGCTCGAGTTTTCCCGCAGCTGGACACCAGACTGAACCGTCAGCATGGGGAGGTAGATTATTACCTCACACAAATACTGACAGGACACGTGTATTTTCGTGCCTTCCTCTAACGCATAGAGAAGATGTCGCCCGTGCTGCGACTCGGCAACGGACTCTGCCCGAAGCCCTCCACACATTTTTTGAACGTGAAAGATAATGAGCGGAGAGGTAGGAGGACAGAGGAGGTGATCAGCAGCATAACTCCGGATGACATAGTCGGGGTTATGCTGCTGGGAGAAACCAGATGGTGAAGGATCGCCCTTTTTGTGAAGGGGATCCTCCGCCAGAAAGAAAGGGACGCAAATAGAGCGCCTCTGCTGGTGGGGTAGCCGATAAAAGGGAGCTTCTCAGTGGGGGCAGATAAATAGGAATCCACCCTGACGTAATGTTTTCATAGGCGGTTCCAGGGTGGAGTTCCTGGCGGCAGAGAGCGCGGTTTTAGCCGGTAGGGCTGGACAGACGGGTGAGCCCGGCACATGACTGGCCTCGGCTACTTATGGTGCGTAACATATATCCCCGCTCCCTTAAAAAAAGTCATCGTGTAACTCGAAAATGGTTGAGATGGCCCCCCGCCGCTATCGCTCGCTCATTTCTACATGCGTTATATGAAACACCCTGTATATTGGTTTTTGGTGTCAATGATTTTAAATGTGTTATCGAAATTTCAAACTTCAAGATGGCTATGAGTCTATGATTTCGAAAAACTGCTTTTTTCTGAGGTAATACGTTTATTTGTTCGACACAAAAAGCCATTAAAATATTTAACAAATTTTTGTCTTTGGTCTGCCTTTGTAACCAGGGCTAATATCGGGAACGGCTTAACCTATAGGCTGGCTCTGTGAAAAATTAGTTGTCTAAGCAACCGCTGAGGTTTTTGGACTGGCCAACACAAAGTCCAAATCTAAATCCCATCGAGCACCTGTGGAATGATGTGGAATTCGAAAAAATAAACCATCCAATTTGACGTTACTTTTTGAGCTTGTCAAGCGTACATGGAAATCTATTACAAAAGAAAGATACGATGGCTTGGTCCACAGCATGCCAGCAAGATGCGTTGCTGTCATTAGAAATAAAGGACGCCGAACAAAAGATTGAAGAATATTAAATTAAATCGGGCTACTTGGATACAATTACATATAAACTTGAGTGATGTGCTAATAAGTTGCTTGTGAAAATTTAATGTTGTTTTCAATTATGTTTGGTTTTTAACTTCATGAATTGTTAATTATATTTCAGAACTTAGTTTTGTTATAGTTTGCAAGAAATATCAAGTAAGTTGATTTTGTTCCCATTCTGTTGTGTGAACATGAGAGGCGTGAACGCTTAAATTATAAATATTTGATCTGGTTTTTAAAATCAAACCCAATAGCCCAGTCATTTTAGGTATTTTAAACCCCAATCTGCGGAAAAATTCCTAGTGAGCTGAATTTTTGTATACACCTTTATTACGGCGCGCAGTGGGACAGAATCCCCATTTCGTGGCCAAAAATCCCAAATTACCTATATGGGGGTTTTCGAGGTCGCTGATTACGAATCTGAAGTCAGATTTTCAAAATTCAAAATGGCGGCTCCAATATGGCGGACAAAAAATTCGAATTTCTATTAATTTGACTGAAACTGGTCACTCGGGGGGTTTGTGGGATCGCTGATTACGAATCTGAAGTCAGATTTTCAAAATTCAAAATGGCAGATCCAATATGGCGGACAAAAAATTTGAATTTCTATTAATTTCACTGAAACTGGTTACTCGGGGGGTTTTGGGATCGCTGATTACGAATCTGAGGTCAGATTTTCAAAATTTAAAATGGCGGATCCAATATGGCGGACTATGGTTCATACGTTGAAAATATGAAGTAAAATCTCATGTAATTTGGTTTTCGAGGTTATTGCTTACGATTCAGGAGTTAAATTAGAGCAAAAACATCTTAAAAGTATTGTAAAATTGATATGATAAATTGATTAGTGTAAATATAAATTTTCCACGAAAATTCTGCTCTTGAAACTTTAAACGCATTTTTCTCGAAACATCATTTTCTAAAACTGTCGTGGGCCTCAACGAAAAACTATTCAACCGATTGCTTTGAAATTTATATATGTTCTTCTACTCATTAATAGTTATCGTCCGTACCAACATTGTTTATTTTCGAAAATATTTTCTTATTTTTTTTAAACGATTTGTACCAAAAAAAACCAATATTTTCGTAACTTTTTTTTTCTACAGTCCGCCATTTTTTTGTTTTCCAATGAAATTGATTAATTTTGGTAGGGACGATAGCGACAGACCTATTGAACAATATTCTATTCGACTTTTTTTCCGATTACCTAAAAAGAGGTAAAATTTATGCGTTCACATGAGAATACCCCCTTAATGTCGCGCCACGCGTTTTTCCATAAAAATTAGTCTCACTACTCAGGCTGCAGTCGACTGCAGCCAGTTTTTTAATATGTTATATTTAACACTGTACACTATCAGCTCCTTGTCGAAACTAGATCGAGACTCGCAGAGACATTTTTAAAACTCTATTAGAAAATCGATTTTATATAAATATTAAAAAAAATATTCTATATACTTGTCGCGAGATTTACATATCACAAACATAAAATGAGCAATAATTGTGCATAAGCATAAATTCTACATACCTCCAGAAAATGAATCCATTTTGCCGAATTCGATTTGAACGATTTTCCTCAGTTTCGCAGCACTTCAAACAGGTAAGAATTTTTCCACGCGTACACTTGTTTCTTGAGCACTCAACGGAGGCTGAATGTCGAATGATGTCGAGGCGAACCTAGAGCAGGTATTTAACTGCCCGGTCCGCAATTATGTTCTAGGACTATCCCTAAACAAGATCTGATGGTATATAGACGAATATACACAACTCAAAAATTTGATTTTTGGCCAGCTTTTTGGGATTCTGTCCCACTGTGCGGCGTTTTAATGAAGATGTGAAAAATCGACATTGATATCGTGCCGGCTAAAAAAGTTATGAAGCTATAACTGAGCAGTAAGACCACCGCTTTTCAATACAAACCTGTCTAGGAAGAGAAATTGATCCAGAACAGTGGGGTTGGGAGTTAAAAAATAATATACTACAGCCAATAATAACTTTACCACCAGCAGCCGATGATCTACTTAACACAATCTTTTGTGATTGTACAAAGTACCACTTACCTCGCATGTGTGGTGAAAAACCTAAAATGACTGGGCTACAAGGGCAGTGCACGCATGTTAGAACATTCGAAAGAACAGAACTCCTAGGTAAAACGATATGAAAGAAAATGTTTTACCGCAGGAGTGTGTTTAATTAAAGTATGTATTTATTGGCTCCCAGGGCCATGAATAGTTTTGGGTTTTTTCGTTACCTGAGATTATATTCAGTGCTGCACGCATCTCATCTGTGCCTAAGGCGCCCACAGCTATCCCTAAGAATTTTGCGCAGGGGCTGATGTGAAAATAAGTCACATAAAAGTTCCCCGCATGGGGGTGCGTTGTAATGTCCTTTTGAGGTATTCATAGCTGAATTTTCGTGCGAGGAAGTTGGTTCTTCTTTAAAAATAATTAGAGTTGCGAGTTAATTAGAAGTGGAAATTTGGAAATGGTTTATGAATATAAAGACTGAAGAGCAAGAAGAGGATTTAAGAGACTGCATTGTATTCAAGTAATAATTGTATTGAGTAATCACTGAGCTTCTCTGTTATGTGAACAATTATTTTAATTTTGTGCCATTCATGTGTGCAAGATTAATCCTTATGAGATAACGACTTTGCGAGGTTTCGTTAAAATCTTATTATAATTAATACAAATTGATAGAGAGTTAGTGTGAGAAGGTGTCTCTCTGTTGCGTGAGTTTTGACGAGTGCGCCTACATAAATATTAGGTCCGCAACTAAGTACCCGCTGTTTTTCAATAGATGGCTCCAGTAGTAAGAGTTGGTCGATTATAGCATTACTAAAACGTCATGAACCAAGCTTAGACATATGGTAAGCAAGCCGCTTTGATACATTTGTGATTTTGTTTTTGGAACATATACTTTTGGTTGTGTGAAAATGTCTGATTATGTGCCAAATAATCGTCATTTGCGGGGAAGTGTTGCTTTTCGTTTTTCATTCGAAGAAAACGGCGGCTCAAGCGCATCGAGAACTCCAAAAAGTTTACGGAGATGCTGCTCTAAGTGAAACAACGTGCCGTGATTGGTTCCGTCGCTTCAAAGACGGTGATTTTGATGTTGACGACCGTTCGCGTGAAGGAAGGCCGAAAATCTTCGAAAACGCTGAAAAGACGTTGAAACCGAACGAAACGATCACTGGGGAACGGTATCGAACTCAATTGATGCGCTTGAGCCGAGCACTGCGCGAAAAGCGGCCACAATACGATCAGGGCACGAAAAAGTGATTTTACAGCACGACAACGATCGGCCTCACGTTGCCAAACCCGTCAAAACCTACTTAGAAACACTCAAATGGGAAGTCCTACCCCACCCGCTATATTCCCCAGATATTGCGCCGTCCGATTATCACTTATTCCGTTCGATGGCACATGCTCTGACTAATCAGGAGTTCCGTTCATATGACGACATCGTAAATTAGCTTGATTCATGGATAACCTCAAAAGACGAACACTTCTACCGTGACGGTATTCGAGCTCTGCCAGAAAGATGGGAAAAGGTTGTCGCTAGCGATGGGCAGTACTTTGAATAACTCATTTGTAGCCATTTTTTCATAATAAAGTTTTATATTCATAAAAAACAACAGCGAGAACTTAGTTGCGGACCTAATATTTTAATTTTGTGCCATTCATGTGTGCAAGATTAATCCTTGTGAGATAGCGACTTTGCGAGGTTTCGTTAAAATCTTATTATAATTAATACAAATTGATAGAGAGTTAGTGTGAGAAGGTGTCTTTCTGTTGCGTGAGTTTTGACGAGTGCGCCTACATAAATATATATAAAGGGTAGTCCATCTAGTGATTGGAATTTGAACTACCAATAATTTTAAGTTTAGTTGATTGTATGTCATTCTCGACTTGACAGAAATTTAGTTTAAGATTACATTTACGAAATGGGACGGTGTTCGCTTGAAGAAAGTTGGGAAATATTAAAAACTTATTTCCAAAGTGGTGAGTCTTCTACTCAAGCTGAGATATTTAAAAAAATTTACAAAAAAAAACTTCCAAAAACCCAATTTGTGGATCAACTCGTGAAGCGAGCTCGTTGGAATGTTGGTGGATAAACCAACCCGTGTACGTACTCGTCCGGTGCGCTCAATCGACAACATTGCTGCTGTTGCTCAAAGTGTGCGTGAGCAACCACCAACATCAACTCGTCAACGTTCTCAACAATTGAACAATGCATGCACTTCTTTGATGCGAATTTTGCGTAAACACATTGCCATGAAGCCATACAAAGTTCAATTAGTACAGCAACTAAAGCCGGTTGACCATCCGAACCATACAGCGAACGCCACAATCGATCTTTTGCGCCCTATCTTCGGAAATCGCATAATCAGCAAAAATGGTGATGTGATTTGGCCGACAAGAAGCTGCGATTTGACGCCGTTGGACTATTATCTTTGGGGAGCGGTGAAAGATAAATGTTACGCCAACAAACCAGAAACAACTCAAGACCTCAAGTACGAGATTCAAGCTGCTATTGCTGACATAATGCCCGAAACAATCGAAAATGTACTCAAAAATTGGGTGAACCTACTGCCAAGTCAGCCGTGGTGGTCATTTGACCGAAATCGTTTTTCATAAATAAATGACATAAAACAACCTTTCAAATAAATGTTCAACCATTGAAAAATATTGAGCAGTTTTTTTTTTATAACAGAAAGAAATTCCAATTTTTAAATTGGCCACCCTTTATATGGTTTTATTATCGCTCCGCAATCGTTGATAAATTAATTTTTGATTCAGTTGAATAGAGGGTATCAATGGATACCAGTGTGAGAAGCCTTGGTTGAGAATGAATTCCAACAGGTTATGTTGATAAATTTCCTCAGAGTTATCTGAAAGGTTGGGTAAACCGTGCTAGATGAGGGCGTGTGGTTGGAGCCGCGCGTTTACTGTACCTGGGAGACATCGGGTTTGAGTGAGAGAGGTAACCAATCCCCTCTCGATATCTCTGCTGAGCCTCTGTAAATTGTTCAGGGAATGAACATTTTTGGCATATTTATTTGTACTAACGACGATTGCGACGTTACGCATGTATGAGTTTGTGTGTGTGTTTATATTCGTTTGCACATTGCAGAGTACTCATTGTTGTTTGTTTCTTTACTTACAGGCCTAACACAAAATGATCGCCTTGCCGCTAAAGAGCATTAATAATTTTCAAAGGAAAAATGAAATTTGATTAAATAAATTAGGTGTTAGTTTTATTTTTGAATGACGTCGGCGTCTATTTTTTTCCCTCTTCCTTTATACAGATGGTTATGTTAAATGAGAGAAGGTTCAAAATAAAATACGTTTGGAACCGTTATTATAAGATTTTATTAAAAACGAGCAAGTGTGGTAATTAGTTGCAGGTCACTGTACATTAGAAAGCTATAATGATAATGTAAGAAGACAAATTTAGTTAGATTAATAAATTAGCTAAACTCCCGGATATTACTAATTACTAGCTCGTACACACCCCACATCACTTTATCTTTATCTCTTCGCTCTGAACTGTTATTTCATTTTATCGTTATTTTTCCCAACAAAACTACATATTTCTCGTTTCTCGTTGCGTAGGCACCTACTCTCATAAAATGGCTGGCTTACCCATTTCAGCTAACCCGCCTAGCCTAAATCGACAATTCCAGATGCTTACCCTAGAAAGCTTCCGGAAGCGTAGCGCTACCCGTTCTGGAAACGACTGGCTCAGAGCTAGAAAAAGTCGCAAACAGTTAGCAAAAAAAAAAAAAAGTTTTAACCTCAATTAGTGCAGATCTGCTCTAAAATTGGCGGTAACCACATTTTTCATCTCCTCAAGACACTTAAGATCTGCAAAGGGAAAAAGTGATAAAACCTTCGAACGGTTCCCCATCATCGACTTCTTGCCATTGCCATGTTCAGATAGTGCTAAGTAGCCCGTCTCGATGCTACATCTATCTACATACACAAATCTCAACACGGCTGGGAGTAGAGGGGCGCTGTAATTATGACTGCTTCCCGAGAAAAAATATATTTTACCGTTATTCGCGTCAGATCTGGTTTCCGCTCGGTCAGTCAGTCTGGTATGTATTTATGCATTTCACATAATCAGCAGACAGCGCAGAGCTCGACTCACTCGCCGGAGAGAAGGTACAGCGCCAGTCGACAGCCGGCAGCTAGTAAACGGCGCGGGCAAAGAAAATGTGTCGATTGTGGGAGCCACCACCAATTCTGAGTCTGAGGTGCTGTGGCTTGGCTCTGACAAAAACTCAATCGCGGACAATCGCGGGCATAGAAAGCGAAATATTAAATTGGACTACACTAAATCTCTTTCTAAGATCGCGCCGTCCCGGACTTTCTTCGTTATCTGTTGCGTGCTAAATGGCTCTGTAAACACTGGAGATTTTCTTGTTGACACGGGGTTTGCTTTTGATTCGTTTGAATGCATAATGTCAATTTTTATTGACGTTATGCCTTTTAACTAAGTCAGAATAGAGGCAAAAACCATTACACATTCGGAGAAAATTGATAGAAATCTTTTGAGAAATATACTGCTGTTATTTCAGTTCAAATATCTGGAGTCTCTTTTTCAATAACTTTTCCTCCTTTTGACCTAATGCAGGTAACCAACCTCATCAAACACATTTAAAACAACTATAGGTGGAACCAAATTCCATGTATTTTGATTTGTGATTAAGAAAGTGCCGGCACATCTTTTTGAAACGATTCAGGAGTTGTTTAGTAACAATAAGTATAATATGGACATTTCTACAATTCTCCTTCGTACTCAAGATATACCTTACAGGGACAAAAATATTCGAAAAAGAGGCCCATCAAATTGATTGCGTTTTAACGAATATCTTCTTTCACTTTCGCGGAAATGTTTGACACAAAAAGCATTAAGAATCGTATTGAAATTAAATTTAGCCAACGTAGTTTAATCAAGTTCAACTGAAGTATTCCGACAATATAATTAAATGGCGTTTTGTATAATAATTTTTAATAAGTAAATGTGTTTTAATACAAAAAAAATGATTGTTCAGCTCTCAGAATATTCCAGAATTTGTATGATTGAAATTATTAGGTTAAAATTTCTATTCAATTCTACAGCCTAAAAAATTCACATTCAAGGTTCATAATCGGCGAAGATATCAGATAATATACACACACAAAAATACAGTCGAATTGAGAATCTCCTCCTTTTTTTTAAGTCAGTTACGGCTACTCAGATTAATGTTTTAGTAAGGGAATTTAAATTTATAGTTCATATTCCTCTTACACATATCTGTAGGTCTTATTTTACTATTTTCAATAGACATTTTGTAACGTTTTAACTCCACTATTATTTTTTTATATTAAATTCTGATTAAAAATAATCGAAAAATAACTTTTGACAATATTTTTGTTGTACTGTTTACATAATATGAATATGTTCATCCGACAGCTGGAATGTTCCTAATTTCACATAATATAATAAAAGAAACATTTAAATAAAAATCTTTCATCAAAATCGGGACTGTTTTTGAGGGTCTACAAGTAAAAATCACCTTTGAATCGACTAATAAGGGATTTTTATTTTTTACAATACACCTCGGTTATGACGAGCCAAATCATCGAGGGGATTACTGTAGTTAGAAAGTGTAGTTTTTCCTTCATTACTTGCAATAAATAAATAAGATATAACACATCACGTAATAAGTCCCGGGCCTAATATATGTATAGATGACACCACCTTCTAATTTTTCTTAACCACACTTTGTAGTTCCAACCTCCACATGACGTGTGTCAAAATTTCATGACAATCTGGCGTTTTGTTTAAAAGTTACAGTGGTTTTAGTGAAGCAACTTTTGTTTGTTCATAAACAATGGATGAAAAAGAATTTCGAGTGTAGATTAAACATTGCTTCCTGATGGGATGAATGTTATTCGGACTCTGCTCCATTGGCGTTCGACGGTTAAAAGGTGGTATGCTGACTTTAATTTAAACGGTCGCGCAGGCACAAATGACGGTGAACGCTCACGTCGTCGCCCACATTCAGCAGTTGTACCAGAAAATATCAAAAAAGTCCATAAAATTGTTTTGGGCGATCGTGAATCGAAGTTGCGCGAGATAGCAGAGTAGTTCAAGATATCAGAAGGAAGTGTATTCACTATTTTGCATGAACATTTGTCAATAAGAAAGCTGTGTTCAAAATAGGTGCCGCGTTTACTCACAGTTGATGAAAAACAGCAACGCGTTGACGATTCAGCGCACCGTTTGGAGCTGTTTAAGCGAAATCCAACGGGTTTTTTGCGTCGATATGTGACAACTGACGAAACGTGGATCCATTACTACACGCCAGAATCAAAGAGATCATCAGCTGAGTGGACAGCAGCCGGTGAGAGCCGTCCAAAGCGACCAAAAACTCAAACGTCAGCTGGCAAGGTCATGGCCTCCGTATTTTGGGAAACGCATGGAATTTTGTTCATTGACTATCTTGTGAAAGGCAAAACTATCATTGGCTTTATTGTATCAACTGAGTGAAGAAATAAAGTCCGCATATGCAAAAGAAAAAAGAGTTGTTTCACCAGGATAACGCGCCGTGTCACAAATCAATGAGAACGATGGTCAAGTTGAACGAACTCCGCTTCGAATTGCTTTGCCACCCACTGTATAGTCCAGATCTGCCCCCTTCGACTGCTGTTTGCAGACCTCAAAAGAATGCTTCGGGGAAAGAAGTTTGGCTCAAATGAAGAAGTGATTACCGTAGTAGAAGTATATTTTGCAAACAAAGACAAATCATTCTACGAGAATGGTATTAAACAATTAGAGGAGCGCTGGACTCAATGTATCAATCTTGAAGGAGAGTATCTTGATGAATAAAGATGAATTTTGTCTGAAAGTTGGCATTAACCCGAAATAACTCGAAATCCCGCCAGTTTTATGTATCACGCCCACCCATTGAGACTTTTAACCAGGACTACAACATTATAAATTTTCAGCCAAATCCACTGGCACCACTTACCCATATAGTGTGTGTGGAGTCTTTTGAAAATATTGTTACGAAATTTGCCAGCCGAGCGGCTAGCTGACAAATCTCGGGGACAAAAAGTTCCGAAAAATTTGAAGACGGGCTCGAACCGCAGACTCCGGCGTGAAAGTCCGTGAGTTTTTCGCTGCACTGCCGAAAGTTTTGTAGAAGCGCTCGATAGGAGGGAGTAAAGCTTGCTACAGGGCCGTAGTTCCGGAAACATTAAAACAAGACTGGCTCGGGTAATTTCAATTTATTCAAACAAAATAAATCGGGCGGAATACTAACTCGAGTCCAAAAAACTTAGCCGTAGCGTCAACGTTATCGCCGGCACACACTCAGTACGACTGGTCCATTGCTCTCCCCTGAAGATCAATTGATGCCGTTTTCGGAAATGCAGTGGGGTTAGTCCAGATGTTGAGGACTGGTTTATAGCTAAGCCCACAAATGTTTTGAACCAACAATCGATTTTTGTAACAATATGAAATGTACAATAAGATTTAAAAGAAACAGTATATATTTACAAAAAAAAAAAAATCTTAAAAAAAAAAAGACTTAAATGGAACATCTAGTATAATTTTGTTCATTATTTACATCATTGTTCAAAGTTGTTTCAATCATCTTGTACATTTACAACCATACTGCATATTTACATAAGCGTCGAACTTTTTTACATATGTTAACGTAAAATTACAAATATCTAGTGTTTTCCCGTATTCGTGCTGGATTACACAGACTGTTGTGAAAAACATTGCTATAGCTTTTCTAGTAAAATGTTTTACTGTGTATATATTTGCCTTAGTACAAGTACAACATCTCATCTAATTGGAAAGCGTTTTGCCTTCTTTATGCGCAACACAGAAATGATACACCACAGAAGTGAGGTTCCCCACGACCTTTATCACTTCTAAAAACAATTTCGTCTACGAATGAATAAATATTAAGTAATGTTTATTCATTACTATAATTTGCTTCTTTTGAGTTAATTCCCTCCTCGCTGCGGAATGAATAAGGTCTTTCAGTTGCTTCTGCATCTTGGCACCTTATTTTGTCCATCAAATTCTATCTGGCGTAATTTACACGTTGCACAAAACATTACTTTCTTGTTTGTTAAATAAAACCCCGCCATTAGCAGAGTTGCAGCAGCCGGCGTCTTTACATAAGTTTTGCAAACCAGTCTGCAAGACTCGTATCGTAATTTTATTCTGGCGTTAGCTGCCAAACTGCATAGCATACCTCTGAATGTGTGCGGCCTGGTCTGGACGTGGAGTCTACTTACGAGTACATACTGCCCGCTGTTCGCGGTCTGTCGAAAAATCCCTGTTACGTGCATTATTCTAGAGCACCTCAAAAATTTTAGAGGTGTGTCAACTGCTCATGGCGAGGCAATAATGAGAGCACAGAACTACTTTTTTTTCTATTCGGAGCACCACAGTGCAAACAGAGTCAGTATTTGAAATTGCGTTCACGTGCACGTTACGCATAATCAGTCTTGTGCTTGGCTTTTACGACGGTTCCTTTGGACACGTCTCCAATACCATTCCGTGCGTAAGCACCGCAAAGAGATAAATTTGTAGGTACAGCTGAAACACAAGCCGATACGGCCATTGTTATATGACTAATAACAATGATGACGTTTTGCGGCCTACAGAAGATATGCAAAGCATTCGAACTATGGCTGCGTTGTCCCCATTTGCCTGCTTCTGATGAACCGTAAACAGGTAAAACCTGATTAAAATTAGAAAATGAGGTGAAGCGAACTAATCTGCCGGTACTTTATTTTGCAACTTTAATTAGCTTCGGAATTGAAGCCTAATATGAGCATCTTAGCCACTTTGCGCAAAATTTTACATCAACGGCGCAAATCTCAACAAGCAACTTTAGCTAGTTTACTGAAATCATTCCATCCCATTTATAAGTGTTTATTTATGCACATTACCTTTCTCTTTGGCTGTGGTTAATATGCAATTAAATATAAATACTTAATGAATGTACCTACTTCCATTCTCATAATAATTCAAATATAAATAATGTTTGAAATGACGGCAGTTTTATGAATTAACTCGAGACCACCTAAACCTAACACGCGAAGTAACGACAGAAACATATGTATGTATCTATGGTATGATAGGAAATATACATACTGGAGTGTGGGAGTCTAACCATCATACACACTTTTACTGCAGCTACGAAACACCCCCCCCCCCCTCCCCCCACACACACACACACACATTTGAGGGTGGACAACGCGAAAATATTAATGAAAATTTATTCACTCACCAAACAGGTAAAACAAAAGGCAAAGGGACGTTTTTTCGTGTTAATTCTTGTTTAAAGGCGAATAATTGGGAATTACATGTGCGTTTTAATCCATGGGTAAGGTTGTGCCACGGGAGGGCTATAGCAATCCTTAAGGGTTGAAAACCCTCAAAACGTTAGATCTTGCCGTTTATTGAGAATTTTAGACGCCATATTGGATCCGACATTTTGATAGCAGAGTAGAAAACAGCGACACCGAAAATCTTTAAAACCCCGTTTCGTGCTTATTACCCCTGAAGTTGAATCTTCAAAAAAAAACCTAAAATGAAAGATAGCCTATATGTTATGAAGATATATGAAGTATGTACTTTCTCGCAAAAATACAAAAGAATCGAAGCTTGCACTCTACTAACTCTTTGAGGTTTTTTCAACCCCCAAGGGTTCTTATAGCCCTCCCCCTGTCACAAACCTTCTTCTGTATTAAAACATCCATTAAAATTCCCCTCCAAATGCGCATTAACATGAAAAAAAAACAGCAAAAAATTGTATTTTGTGGATGTTTTGTCTTTTCACTATTTTCTTGTGTATTCTCCACGCCCGATAACGGCTCCAATACCCCAACGTATAGGAAATTGCATTGTGACGTAGCCGTACGTCAGCTATGTATACCAGAGCGCACACGTGATCGCATAGCACTCAAGTTGAACTTACGTATAGGCTAGTAAAGGAATTGTTTGCACTACGTAAATGATTCCCCAAAAATGTGAAAATGTCTTATGCAGATACGGGCGACGTAAAAATGTACCGTAAGCACGTACTTATGTTAATTTTTACGAACTCAATTGACGTGTGTCTTTTCCTGTTTGCAAGTGGTGTGGAAAATATTATTCTGCTATTTTTTCCTGTTTTGAGGAATTTTCCGATTTGTTTTGGAAATGATGACATGGATGACAGCTTTCGCGTCATGTTGCAGTTAGGGAAATTCAAATACATGCCTTACTTCAACATCAATTGTGATGCACATGTAAGAAATTTACAGCATACGTAAAAGTTAAGTATTGCGTTCTTCTAATAGGTTTACGTTCATACTGCAAATCGGCATTAATTCCTTAAAAAGCGGGAGCTAAGCGAATCAAAACAATTAATATTTACTACGTTACGTAATTAGAATGAAACAATTTGTTCGGCATATTTTTGCTTCTAAAACCGAATGAATAACTTAAAGAGTAATCGCTTGATACCGGGCAAAAATGCATAATTTGCGAGATTTTTTTTACTAAATATACAAAAGACGACAACAGCAAATGTCTGGCTGTTTTTTTTTAAATATTCGACTATTTAATTTTGTATTTACATATTTGGAAGAAAAAAATCCAACACGCTTTTATTGTACAGACGAGGTCACCGCATCATGATTGGAGCCTGATAGTCGCCGTAGTAACGACAATAACTCGTTTAAAATTCTGTAAGGAAATCCTATTAATCTTTCTTTGTTGTTCCTTTCTGACTCTCCGTTTAATTTAATTTTTTTTTATTTCAATAAAAATATTATATTTTTGGAAATCTTTCAGCGGGAGTAATTAGTAGTAACTGAGAAAAATCAGGCTTACCTACAGACGGACAGACATCCAACGCCCACATTTGGTTCAAATCAAACATTTTTTGGGTTATTTTGAGTTAAATTTTTTTTAACCTTTAGCTACTGAGGTGGATTTAATTTCACGTAAACACTAAGAAAGTTTTGAAAACACTTAGCATTTTTTGGCTAAAATCACATGAAATCTTTACTTTCTCAAGGCCTGAGAGGCCCCAACCTCAGCAGTTAAAGGTTAAGGCAGATTCTTTAAATAGAATAGTAATAAAATAATAATATGTATACCGAATTTATGAATCACACTGTAACTCGAAAACGGTTAATGTTTACCCCCTGCCATGCAATTTTTTGTTTGGTTAGGTGAGATCTGTGAGCACACTCATTTTGGTCCACTATACAGGATATATCAGTTAACGTATGCAAAAATGATAGGGGTGATAGATCCCACTTAGCCAAATAAAAAATAGTATGGCAGGGTGGGAATCTCAATTGTTTTCCAAAAATTACACCAATGTTGATCTATCTTTACCACTTCAGGTACAGTCACTTGCGAAAGTGAAAAAATGCTCTAAAATTTCCTAAATCCACGTTTTTTCCAATTTCTCTCCAGAATTCATGCGACTAATACCCTTTATTTTTATTTTTATTGAAATTATTTTTTACCCTACCAAAAAAGTACAACACGTCAAGGTAGAGATATACAGATATATGTATACGTAGAAATAATTTTGCGGAATTTAAAAAAGCATCTGGATTTTACAAAATATTTAACTTAAATGTAGTCCAAAATGCTTTCTCCCTAATTTAAAACTTATTACAGTTTATTTAAAATTCAAATTTTTTAAATTACATTACAGAACGTTACAGTCAAAGGAGAGCGCTATAGATCCACGAATATTGACTTTTTCATTCCCCAGTTGAAAGGCGGTTATGTGAAAGAGCTTTGGTTTCTACAAGACGGCGCAAATTGCCACACAGCATGCGAAACAACCAATAAATTGTTGCGGAAAAAATTCAGCAAGCGCCTGTGGATTATTTTGTGTCGGGATATGTATGTGAAGTCGCTAGTCTACGCCGATAAACCACAGATGTTGGACTGCTTGGGAGTCAACATTTACTGCTTTATTACCGATATACGGCTTCAGCTGCTTGGAAAAGTGGTCGAAAATTGGAAATCCATCGGGCGCTCTCTTTATGAATATTCTTTGCACTTGTGCAAGAAAGAACAGTACGTAATATTAATGCTTTCGGTGTCTGACTTCTTGTTTGTCGTGTTACCAGTCTTGTATATATGTGAGACTTCCAATAAAAATCATTTGTCCTTTATATTGTCATAGTCTGGTGAGTGCTTGCAATTGCAGTGGTCAGTCATAGAGATTTTGTTTTTGTTTTTATTCTTGAGATCCGATTTTTATCCCAAAATCCAACTTTTTAACATTTGGCCTGTTGTAGCTATATAATGGCAGAAGTGGCAATAATTAGTAGTATTACCCTTAAGAGTATTTTATAAATAACATTGTTATTATGTAAGAACGCTATTTTGTCTTTAGTTTTACTATAGAAAGGTTTCCCACCGTCTTTTTCTGACGTCATATCGCCGGAATATATTCTAGGATCCTTCGGATAAACCCGGTTTTATATGTACTTTCCCCCTTTAATATGCTATACAGGGTCTTTCAATATGGACGCTCGAAATGTTTGAGGCTATAGCAACCATTTTGTTAAAGCAACATCTGTAAAATTTGTTGTGAATTGTTCAGTAGCAAATCACCATGGAAGATTATAGCGTTGAAGCACGTGTACAAATCATCAAATGTTATTATCAAAATCAGTGCTCTTTTCGAGAAATGTTCCGCGCATTACGTGATTTTTATCCTCTTCACACCGTCCTGTCGAATCAACCAGTTCGGCAAATATTCAGCCAACACCCGTATGTCACCGAAACAGAAGGTCTGCTGAAAACATCGCTGCTGTGCGTGAGAGTGTGCGGGAAAACCCGTACCCGGACAATCAATTTCTCGGCATTCACAAGAACTTTAAGAACTTGGCAATTTTGCCACTTCAACTTTTGCGTTCGCTGATTGGGCTCTGGAGCAGTTGGAAGTTGACCCAAATTTCGCCAGAAACGTCATCTTTAGCGACGAAGCCCATTTTTGGTTTAGTGGATATGTGAACAAGTCAAATTGTCGGATTTGGGGCGATACCAATCCAGACGAAATACACGAGCACCAAATGCATCCCGAAAAAGTCAGTCTGGCGGAATCATCGGCCCATACTTCTTTAAAAATAAAGTGGCATTGCCATAACCGTCAACAACGATCACTACAGATCGATGATAAGCAACTTCTTGTGGCCTAAACTGGATGATATGGATGTGACGACGACATGTGATTCTAACAGGACGGCGCTATGTGCCATACAGTGCATGCCATGATGACATATTGCACGAGCGATTAGAGGGCATGATAAATTGGCGCGGCGGCGACGTGAAATGACCATTGAGATCGTGCGATTTAACGCCTTAAGACTTCTTTCATTGGGGGTATCTTAAATCACAGGTCTATAGGACTGAACTGCAAACAATTGATGCCGTCAGGGTCAACATAACAAACGTCATCCAGAGAATTCAGCCGCCAGATTTATGCGACAAAGTCATCGAAAATTGGACCTCCAGAATACATGCCACCAAGCAAAGCCGCAGCCGACATTTGAACGACGTTACACTTCATACTAATGCCATAAAATATTCTTTCAAATAAAATAAAAATGGACTGGATACCGCACCCCCAACATGTTTTATTTATATTTCAAGGTCGAGCGTTCTTATTGAAAGACCCTTTATACCTCTAAAAACTCACTTGCAGTGTTTTCTCTGGTTGGAAGGTGAGATAACTTGCAATATGCAGGAAAATTTTTAAATCGATTTTATCATCGATTTAGAGGAATCTTTCAGTTTAGGATGCCCTTCAATCGTCGATGTCAACTATCGGTACCAACGAAAAAAAGGTATTCAAATAATCATCTTAGCTACTAGTTTTGTGCCGTTTTAAATAAAAAATTTTATCGGCCTAATTCTAAGATGTGTCGTTTTATGATATTATTTGTTATATGTATATTATTATTTATTCTCAAAAAAGAGAAGCAAATTCCAAGTGAAGAGAGACAAAGCCCACTTTAATTTTTGTTGTTTGCGCAGAAACGATAAAAATAATTAATTCGAAGGAGACAATTACTTTTTTATCAGCTGTCTAGTCTATTTAATTAACATTAAAACATCATAAATATTCATTTTAATTAAAAAAGCAGCCATCACTTTCCACGAGCTTCTGCCACTTCTCAGGTATAGCTGTTTGATCCCATTCCTAAAAAAACACGATATATATCTTTTTAGTCAATAAAATTATCGACCCATTATTGGACTTTTTTGGAATTAGCGAGTAAGCTAAGCTTGTATCGATCTGAATATGAAAATCAGATATCTGGTGAGTAAGTTGGGTGCGCACTCTGAATCTAAACATTTTTTTTAGTCACATCGACACATGGAACTGACATTATCGGGGAATAGGATATCTGCACGTCGATTCGTAACTATTTACTTTACATATATCATATATACATTACATATTATGTAATTGTAATGTATTATGTATTTGAAAGTTGGGAAATATTAAAAACTTATTTTCAAAGTGGTGAGCCTTCTACTTAAACTGTGAGAAATTTGACAAAAAAAAACTTCCAAAAACCCAATTGTGGATCCATTCGTG
The DNA here is from genome assembly GCA_947538895.1 of Neoitamus cyanurus. Lineage (NCBI taxonomy): Eukaryota > Metazoa > Arthropoda > Insecta > Diptera > Asilidae > Neoitamus > Neoitamus cyanurus. Next base: position 4,799,031 of record OX384540.1, read on the forward strand.
AAGCGAGCTCGTGAAACTGGAATGTTGGTGGATAAACCAACCCGTACTCGTCCGGTGTGCTCAATCGACAACATTGCTGCTGTTGCTCAAAGTGTGAGTGAGCAACCATCAACAGCAACTCGTCAACGTTCTCAACAATTGGACATTGCACGCACTTCTTTGATGCGAATTTTGCGTAAAGACCTTGCCACGAAGCCATATAAAGTTCAATTGGTACAGCAGCTAAAGCCGGTTGACCATCCGAACCATACAGCGAACGCCACAATCGATCTTTTGCGCCCTATCTTCGGAAATCACATAATCAGCAAAAATGGTGATGTGATTTGGCCGGCAAGAAGCTGCGATTTGACGCCGTTGGACTATTATCTTTGGGGAGCGGTGAAAGATAAATGTTACGCCATACCAGACAAACCAGACAAACCAGAAACCATTCAAGACCTCAAGTACGAGATTCAAGCTGCTATTGCTGACATAAGCCCGAAACAATCGAAAATGTACCTACTCAAAAATATGGTGGACCGAATGGGCTACTGCCAAGTCAGCCGTGGTGGTCATTTCACCGAAATTGATTTTCATAAGTATAATGACAAAAAACAACCTTTCAAATAAATGTTCAACCATTGGTAAACATTGAACCGTTTTTTTTATAACAAAAAGAAATTCCAATTTTTAAATGGGCCACCCTTTAGCTTCGTGTTATGAATTCTACCAGGTGGAGAAAAGTCGTTTCGAGAAAAATGCGTTTAAAAGTTTAAGGCCGTGAAGAGAATTTTTGAGCAAAGTTCATTCTATAAATCGCAGTAAGCGATGTATGAAACATTAAAATTTTGATATTTACAAAACTTCGTTGATTCCCGGCCCATAAGACGGACCTTCTCCATCATCGGTGTTCTCACTGGCGCTTATTTTCAATTTTTTGTGGCCACTGTCGTTAGATGGGTGCGCTCCATACACCCAAGTAAACGGCTATAGCTTCGGCATTTATTCGATTTGTGAATTAAAGTTTTTCTACATAGTTTTGAAAATATGTACTTTTATGCAAAAAAAAAAAGAACAGAACTTTTTAACCCTCCACAGTGGTGTCCTCCCCTACTATAAACTAGATCATTCACGCTTTTAGTAAATAGATCTTAAATGGATATAATTTTTGCTTATCCTAGTATGCAAATACCTACCCGCAAAAAAATGCAACATAAAACACATGAATCAGCATAAAAATTATGAAAGAGAACCACTAATCCGCTGCTGATACACCAGTCACACCACAGTCCGATTGACCCTACAAAAAATGTGTCTAGGGTCAACCGGACTTCTCTCATTAGGTAGCCAAATTTGCTTTCTCAACTTCCCTTAGCTATTAAGTGTGAATGAAACAAATAATTGCAAAAGTTGAATTATCTCGTAATTTGCTCTCTATTGCGAAACCTATTCAATTACTCCACCTGCTTCGCGTGTAATACATTTTCTTATTAGTTAATGGACGAATAACTTCCAATTTGCAATTAAACGCGTACACCACTTACCCACAATGTATTGAACGTATTTACGAGTATATGCTGCAGAAAACTTTTTCTTGATTGAGATATTTTCATTTTCTTTTGAATTATTAGATCTTAATTTTCAGTGCGTAAACATCGAACAATAAGTGGCTTTAAATAAATTAACGTAATATTGCTTCAACATTCGCTTTTATCAGCGGCATTCGTCGGATGATTCGGAGTTTGTTTCTTTTAGAGGTCAAGTTTGGAATTGCAAAATAAAGAGTGTCAGCTCAAAGTTATATGAGTTGAAAAAATGAGGTTATAGGAAATATGCAGATTTGATATATTTGCGATGCTAATGACAGTGTTCCAATAAAATACTTAGTATAACATAAATCCAACCTTGTGCAGCAGGTCGAAATATTGCACAAATAACTGATTGTTTTCAGACAAAATATTGTTTGCATTACATTTATTATAACATATTTGTGCGTTTCAATTAGACCTACTCTCATGTTGGTAGCACCATAATTATATGAAATGTGTTCATGAATAGAATTACTATACCTTTACGACATATCACCGTAAGGAACATTTAAGAGCCAGATATCAGCGTTGTACAATATAATATTTGGTGATTATTTGGGTATCAATCTCTATTAATAATAAATAAAATAATTCTCAATATCACACATTCAAGATGGCGGACTCAAAATACGAAATTGTTTCGATTTCCATGAAAGCGAATACACGCAGTTTTCAGGATCTTTAATTTAAAATGCCATCAACACCCCAACGCAGTTGGAATAATTATAAAATTAAATGCAGTTTTTGTAGATTATGCACATGATAATTTTATTTTTATCTTCTGATATACAGAACCCAGAGACATCAAACTTCCTCTAGCCTCAATTTTTAATATTTTCCTCCAAAACATTCCTGAAAATCTCAGCAAATTTTCTTGAAAATCATTATTTCGACAATGTTTTGCAATTAGCGCCTTCAAAAGCCTCCTAGGAAAAATGTTCTCGTCGAAAATCATGTTTAGTATACAGGGTGTTTAACCTAATGTCTGCCGAAATAAATGGGGTGATAGATCTCACCTAGGCAAAAAAAAGTATTACAGGGGAGGCAATCTCAAACGTTTGGTGACATGGTGTTTCATAACTTCAGTATATATTTACATTATTATTTTATTTTTATCTTTTCATCTACTTAACGCAGCGACATCAAACTCTCGCCAAACAACTACTATCTCAATATGTTTTCCAAAACTGCCATAAATGTTGATCAACCACAATCACTGCAGGTACAGTCACTTGCGGAAATGAAAAAAAATGTTTTAGAATTTCCTAAAATTACTTCTCCCACATTTTCTTCAAAATTCATTTAATTCCTGCAACTATTTTTACTTATATTCAATTAAGCATCTTGTGGCTTTTCGAAAGAGGTACATCATGTCCAGGTACAGAAAGGATGAACAAATTTATACGTAGAAAACCATTTGCTGAAAATCCACAAAATCTTCATTTTACAAAAAAAAATTAACTTAAACTCAAAGTGCTTTTCCTCACATTTACAACTTACTACAGTTGAACCGTTCACTGCACAAATTGATTAACTCCAGAAAACAAGAAATGGAGAAATGGGATGAAATAAGGTACATTCACTACAAATCCAAGTGTGTTATTTCAACTCACTCAGGGGGTCACTTTTTCCATTCTAAATTTTCCACTAGCACATTTTTTCTATTGGACATTTCTTCCATGGACATTTTTTCTATTATTTCTTTCTTCCATAACTGAATATTTGCCTTTCACAAAATGTCTTAGAAAATAAATTAATGAATAAATGGAAAAAATGATCATGGGAAAAATAGAAGGGAAAAAATGTGCATAGTCAAAATGGAATGGAAAAAGTGTCCAATGGAAAAAATGGAATGGAAATTTCAGATTTTGATATGTTAAAATTTACACGTTTTTCTGAAAAGTGTGTTAAAATAACTCATATGGAGAGAAATTACACACTCTAAGTTCTTTGAATTACTTTTCTTTAATATAATTCACACTTGGAGTCCAATTAAATAGAATGAGTACTCTGGAATTATTATGACAAGAAGCCAGCGCATAAGTGGAGTCCATTCCATCGAGTGAGTGGACGAAACTTCCGGAAATGGTTCCTTATGGCTTTTCGGCATGGGTACCTAACTAGCGTGAGTCCCCCCACCCCGACTTAAAAACAAATCATATATTTTACACACATAAAACGGCTAGAAATGCTTTACACATATTATACACGGATTAAAAGCGTTCCAGAAAAATTCGGACGACACATAAGTGAGGTGAAATAACGCACTTGGATTTGCAGTGCACTTCAGCACAGTTCTTCCTTTATGGAATCATTTGTAACCCCTATCCTTTTCTAATAGCCTGATCCAGGTGTTTGAAAAACTTGTGTAGGTACTACCAGATTTTACCACAGCCTTTTTGTTTTCTGAGTACTGTCCAACACAGTTTCTTCCCTGGATGGTCAACCGTTATGAACATAGTGATATATATACAGATATGATCGCCACGGTACTTGATGACGGCAAGCAATTCGATTCCATACAGACCAACTTTACTAAAGTTTTCAACAACATCTTATTTAAGTTGCCGTTCTCAGATTGTAGTTATGAATGGTTATCAGTCTTCCTCGTTTTCACAAACATCGGGTGTTCCTCAAGGCACAATTCTCGGCCCTTTAATTATTCTCTTTTATATTAACGACCTTCCCCTAAATATATCCACCGATTGCCTACTTTATACAGATGACGCGAAAATCTTTAATATTATCGTGTCAGAGAACGATTGTGAGTCATTACAGGCTTACACTGACAATTTGTTACCACTAAACATCTTCACATGTATAGTTATTACATTTTCTAGGAAGAGTAACACCGTTTATTATAATTATAAAATATGAGGTTTCTCAATTGACCGTGTTAGCGAACTAAACACCGTCGGGGCTATTTTTCACTAAAAGCTGCTTTTGCAATCAAACATTAATTGGATCACTACTAAGGCTTGCAAGATGTTGAATTTCATTTGTCGCACTTCTAAATGCTTTAAGCAGACGTCCTCATTTATCACCTTGTATTGCTCACTGATACGGAGTCATTTGGAATTAGCGTGCATCGCTTGGAGCCCCTTCTATAATATTATTGTGCAGCAATTCTTTTATTTAAAATGGAAGCCCGTTACTTGGAATGCTTTACCTGTCTGGATCATTTTAATATACACTCCCTTTAAAAGCGCCGCTGTTACTTAGATGAAATGTTTATCTACAAAGTCTTATTGAAGAAAATTAACTTTTTAACTCCGCCGAGAACTTCACTTTTCCCCCTGATTTTTAACGGTCCTATTGCTAGAACTAATAGTCGCCAAAAATTGTCTTCATTCAGAGTGGAAAAACAACACAATGAATTGTTTAATAACATCGATATCTTTGGGCATATTTTTAACGCCTTCAAATTGAGAATTTCGCCCCCACAACGTAATGCTCTTTTTTTCTGTCTTATTTCCTACAACTTTATGCAAATAAAAAAATAAACATCACAACAAACGACCTACGAATTATTTATTTTTGAATAGCTAATCCAAAAATTGGATGAGATGTATTTTTTTAAATAATTTATTCCTTTCTCGATCGATAATATGCTTTACAAACTGTTGTCAAATTGAGACCCACGCACGGTTTTTAATATCAATAAAAATTTAATAGGCTTTATCCTAGGACCCCATTCAAGCGTTCAATTTTCAAGGCCCTGGTCCCCGCTCTCTTTGTGTTCATTGATTCGCATTATTGACAAAGAAGAATTGGCTGAAGGTACTAGGATTCGCATAACCACACAGTGGCGTTCTGTTCGAACATAATATGTGGGGTTCAAGGGTTTTATCTGTTTTCCTTACCAAAGAATTGTCTTTAAATGAAGCAACGCTTCCAAAATAGTCCTTTAAAAATACCGTGCTTGAATAACATTTGAATTTAAATGTCTGTTAAAAATCGTGGTAAATCGATTTACTAGTTCAGTAGAATGTAATGCAGTGACCAGAGCAAAAAGTTGTTTCAGCAATTGCAAACGTTTCCACCTCAAATCGCTCCAGATGAGAGTTGTTCGGCCAAAACGCCCTAAAAAACCCCACAAACAAAATACTCGGATAAGTAACACACACCCCAAGAAACAATTAATTCATTTTGAAGAATTTGTAAAAGGTTTTAATTCAGAGGGATCAAATTTTTTAGGTTTTTTTTTCCGCGGGGCCTTTTTCCTACGATTTATTTGCTGAGACAATATTGGCCGAGCAACTTTTGGGGGACGCCGCCGTTGATATGAAATCAATCCATGTAAAAGAAATTTGTATTTTAAATATTTAAACAATAATAGGAAAACAAAATAAAAAGGAACGAAATCGCTGCTTTAAAAGTTTCATCTCAAAAAATAAAATTGAAATTATAATGGCTAATCCACTATCCCTGCAGCAATGTGGAATTTGTGTTAAGTCTGACTACTGGGTATTTAAATCTATTAAATACTGGAGAGATACCGATCTGATGCTCTGTCGAGTAACTCCACATAAATGGGGAGACATTGCATCGTATCCTACTAAACAAGTTTTCGCAATACGAAAGCAAATAGTAGGTACGAAGACGAAAGCAATAGTAAATAGGTGCGGAAAGTCTCCATGCCATCACAATACCGTTAATGGTTCCAGAGAGCAAGAAAACTTATATTATTGGAGACATAGAAGTATGTTGGGAAAGTGCACTGTGACACCGCAAATAGTTGGTACTTATTAAAACTTATTTTCAGAAACAGTCGTCTTACCTAGTCCATGCCTGTTTGTCCTTTAAGTTTTGTATTCCAATTTAGCGGACAATGTGATGCGGCTATATCCAATTTAAATCAACCTTTTTGGTAAATGTATTCTGCAGTTACATAAAACCGGGGGAAAACTCGTTCTGCACTTAAGTTTCGTTTTAATTTTTCTTTCCTCCTGTTTTTGAAAAGCAACAAAAACAGCACGCTTAACCACTAAAAGTGTGATGTATCACTTTGGAGAACTTCCTTTAATGAAAAATGCTTTTAAGAGGAAATTTTCGAGGCAGCACAAATATTGCACAGGCACACGGACTTGCTTCACTGCGAAAATAACGAAGGAAGGAAATCTGCACTCTGCGAATTATATGTACTGGACTCGGGTGACGCTGTATCTTAGCCCCGGAAGGATGTTCGGATCCGAGCAACCGGAACGTGAAAGGCTGCAAACCTTCAACACCTTAGAACCGAATAAAGTATGCATGTAGACCCGAATAGCCGTTATGAATCCCCTCGTTCACTTTACGATGCAAATCACCCGCAAATGGAAATAAAAAGCCAACTGTGTGCACAAAGCCACTTTGTCTTTACTTTAACCTGCAAGTCGATAACCACAAAGAGAACAGCACTTTCGATGGCAGTTAGCATTAGCAAGCGGCACACCACTAATTTCGTTAAACCATTCAACCGGATGACCGAAAAACACTCACCGAAATACCTAGGCAAAAAAACACCACCAGCAGGTTAGTTATGGCGATTTCTTCAGAGAACCGCGACTGCGCACACCATTCAAGCAATTCAACGGACCACTGTCGAATGCTGGCTATCTTCTTGGGCATTCTCAACGAAGTCAAATATTTTCTCAGATCTTGCTGCAGATGCAGCGACGGCGAAGACTTTTTAATCGTGGCAAGCGGCAAGCCTCGTTTCCAAGGTTTCTTTACAACACTCCATAAGTGAAAGAGAGTAACGGAGCCGCAGAAAGCTCAAATGAACGAAAGGTGAACGCACCTCTTGCTTTCTGACGTCACGGTCGATCAATATGATATCTGAGGAAATTTAAAGTAGGAAGGGAAATTTTCACGGTTCTAATCCGAACTAAAGCTGTTCACGCATCATGAGAATAATCGCCTTAATATATGCACCTACATCAAACATTGATCGAGCTGTAGCAGTTCATAACTACGTACTATAGTGCCTTTCACCAAAGGCCATAGAAACTGATTAGTCTGTAGACACTTGGTAGAACATAATGGTTTCTTTTATTTTTTTATTAATATGAAACCTATGTATGTTTTGTTGGTATACTTTTGATGAAATGTCCCTGTGGCGAACGGTATTTGATGTCCGATGTACATATTCCTAGATGGAATCACCAAAAAATGTACCTCACGGTATTTGGTAAAAAATGTGTAGCGGGAAATTAAAAACAAAAACGCATGCAGTTATCCTTTGCTGTTCCTTTATTTCTTCGGATATATTAAAGTGGGTGATCAATGAATTACGATCACAATTTCAAATTTAATTAGCTCGGGAAATTACAAAAATTAAGAAAAAACTGTTTTTTTAAATTGAAACTAATGATTTATTTCTATACTACAGTAAATTTAGTGAAGGAGACATTCTGTGCTAATATTTAGTAAAGCTCCCCTTTGCTTTCAGAAGCTCTTTAATTCTATTTGTCATACTTTTAATATTTTTTATCACTAAGTTCTTAAAATCTAAGTTATTTTCCCATACATCTGTAATGTTTTCTTTTAAAATATTGATATTAGTATTCTGCCGCTGATACACTAGGGTTTTCAGATGTGCCCGACAATTTTCTATGCGATTGATGTCCGGTGAATTGCCTGGCCAAGGTAAAACCATGATTTCTTCCTCGTCAAAGAAACTTCATATGGATGCCGCTGTATGGCAAGGTGCCCCGTCTTGCATGAAGGTGTATTCTGATCTTCCGAGGTGTAAGAAGTCCATAAATGGTATAAGTCCATCCTGTAAATTAGTTTTGTGGTGATTCTGCCGAAGCTTCCCTTCTACAAAACGCAATGGTCCTGGTCCCTCGGATGTTATACAACTCCATATGATCACTGAGGGGGATATTTCACGCATGCTTGATTGTATTTTTCTTGTGGTCGTCTTCTGACAAATTGGCTTGATTCCGTCAAGGCCTCTAAACGACACTCGTCGCTAAAGATAACATGTGGAAATTTGAAAAAATCGTATTACCAAAAAGTCAAATATTAAGTACTGTTAGTATGAACAAATTTTATTTTTTTAATTTACCTTATCGCAATCACTTTCCGTATAGTTCTTATGAAGTTTCGCCCAAATTAACCTTTTCTTCTTCATCGCTTCCGTTATTCTTGGCCTTTTAGCAGGACGCCTACATTTTATATTCGCTTCGTAAAGTCTTCTTCGTACTGTAACTGCAGATAAATTGATTCCCTCTTCTCGTATTGCTGTATTTAACGCTCTAATGGATGGATGTTGTAGAGCGGTACTAATAATTTGTCTCTCCATGCTTGGTGTTGTCTTCCGTTTTTCACGGCAGTTTTGCGTTTATTTGCACGTGGACAATCCTAATTCTAGATTCTTTGCAATTTTCGCTACTGTTCCGTAAGAAATGCACTCTTGTCGGGCAATTTCGCGATAAGAATAAATATTTTGTTTCAACAGCGTTGAAATTAGCTGCGTTCGACTTGCCACATCCTCAGTGAGCCGGCTCAGTTTGCTCAATTGCTCACTGAGCCGCAGCGTTTTTCTCACTCCTAATATCCCTTTTTTCCGGATGGTGTCGCTAGTGTTTTCTGAGCCAGAAGTGAGTCATCTGAGCCAGCTTTTTCTGTTCTCAGTTGGCTCAGATCAGTTATTTTGGCATATAAAAAAATATGTGACAATGGAAAATACAGTTAACGTTTTTGTTCAGGGTAAGATTCAAAGTTCACGAAAATTATGGCACTCAGATACGTTAGGTGTACATAATGTATATATCTATTTTCAGATGCTACATTGTGGAGCGTAGAAGACACCCAGAAATTGATAAAAACATATAAACAATTTCACGATTCTCTATCCATCGCACAAAAAAGAAATTTGTGGGAAATAATAACCACACAATTAAGCTCGGAAGGATTAGAGGTAATCAATTTTTAACTATATAAATAGCGACTTAAGTTTTCGTTGCGTTACAGAAAACGCAGGCACAAGTAAAAAAGAAATGGTCTAACCTGCAACGAACGTATAGAGCTATAAAAACCAATAATAATAAAAGTGGAAGAGGAACAATTAAGTTTAGATTCTTCGAGGAAATAGATGAGATATTTGGTTTAAAAAGGATTAATAGAACGACTGGAATTTTTGAAAACGTTTGGTGGATGTTTGAACATGAGGTAGTCGATTTTTGGGTCATCTTCATGAGAAAATAGTGGCCCCAAATGGCCAAAAATTTTTTTTTGTTCTGGTTATGGTTATTAAGTATGTGTGCAAAGTTTCAAGTAAATCGATTGAGTAGTTTTTTCATAGTTTTACATCGCGCATTTCGTTTTTTTCAACGCACAGTGCTGGAACGGCGGACTGTCGCAGCCGCCATTTTGTTTTTTAATGCATTATAATAATGAAAATGACAATTTTATACCTTAATAAATAAGCATAGAAAATTTGAAATCGATACTTTTCTTCGCTTTGTTTTTATAGCAATTTTAAAAAAACGTTCAATTTTGCCGTTTTAACAGTAGAAAGACCTCTTAAGCTGGAGCAGCCAATACATTTCGGATGAAATTTCTTCCTCTTTTGAGCCCGTTTTGCTGTTAGCGGCAACGAATCTTTCCTTTGATGTCCGCTTTTTCACTTCCCCAAAGAGCGCTTTACTAGTGTTATTTAAAGTCTTAATGTCAGTGGCATTTGATTTGGCACACATTTGGATATAAGCAGCAGTCCATAAGATTAATAGTGCTGGAATTACAGATTTGCTTCCAGCGAAATAGTAAAATCCCCGCAAATGTATTAGGAATGATTGGCTACTTTTGGCTAATAACATAACAAGCCAAGCCCTCAAAAATTTAAATTTGCAGAACATCTTTTTCCATGACTGCATAAGATTCCGAGTAAAACCGATTTTTTTTCTGATTTCATTAATCTAATCTAATTATAATTAATTTATCGGCACGTCAGATCACTTATACGAGTCACCAAAAAAAGAGGACGGTTCATGTCTGGTAATTATTGCAGAAGTTTTGGGCACGAGCAGATGTGCAGCTGGTTGAATTGGCCGGTATTAGCGCAGCTCGGATATAAAAGCGTGCAGTACAGATTGTTTCAAGTAGAGCGTACGAAAGTTTCCACTTGCGGTGGCGGTAAGGTCAAACTGAAATGAATATTGGAGTACGCGAGGGGTGGACCTGGACATAACAAGTTAAAGGGAGTTTTGTTAAAACCGAATTTAAGAAAAATTTGTTAATTCAGTTGTCATTGCATTTTCTTCAAGATATGTATTATATACAGGGTTAAAGGGAAAGTCGTACTGAATATTAAGGGACGTTATTATTCAGGTCATTTCTGATGGATTTGATTTGTAATATGGTGTCCGCAACTTAACCGTTATGGAGATATTGAATTTTAAAGATTTCTTAAAAAATCCTTTCTTTTTTGGTTTTCTTATCGATTTGTTTTCGGATTAGGGCTCCTCGGGTCCGTTTTTTGATGTATCTAGTTAGAGGGCATGTCAGTTAATAAAAATGATTAACAAAAACTGAACCTACTACTAACAGCTTAAAAAGACTGCTCGACAACGGTTAGAATTAAAGAATTTTCACTAAGTGTTTCTAACTTTGAAGCGCTTTTTTTGAAAAAAAATTTATGGAACTTATTCTGCAAATAATTTTAACTTCTACGTCTCTTGAGCTATTCAAAAAGGTATAACACTTGCTATTAAATAGGCAAAACATTGACCAAATAACAGTTAAGGTAGTAGTGGTTACATTTTTAGTTTGAGATAAAAGTAGCTAAAATACGTAAATAAAATAAAAAAAAAGAGCAATATTTTTATAATTCATGTTCGACATGGCCGCCGCTATTTCTTACACAAATTCTCATTCTTTTTCTTAAATTACTTTTCACGACAGAAGTTCGCAGGTTCCGCCTCATTTCCTCAGCCGCATCAATAATCTTTTGTCTTCGTCTAGGAACTTCGATACAAAAGAATCCGGTTTACTACGTGGCACTTTTAAACAATGAAAAAAGAGTCGGGTAGCTATTTTTTGTGCTCGGGAGACGTGCGGTCTCAGGATGTAATTTTGAATCTTGACGTTTAGTCTGCTCATGCGACTCTTCCGTGGTACATGTGTTATCCGTGCTCTTCGATAATTTTCTGTAAAAACGCGACTTGGCTTGGATTTTTGGACTGTTTCATCTTCTAACTGTGTAACGTAGCTTGTGACTGGACTTTGATTTGTATTGTTAACATGGCAACATTTACCAACGAGGAATATGCTAACATCCTAATGTGTGATGGATTTTGCGAAGGAGTGTCGTTGCGTGCACGCAATGAATACATGCTACGGTATCCTACTCGTCAAGTACCTGATATTGGCGTATTTGACAGAGTTTATCGAAGACTACGAGAAACTGGTTCTGTTCTAGTACGACGGACTGACATGGGACGACCTCGTATTCTTAATGACGACGACGACGATGCAAATGAAATACGATGTCTCTTTGAAGCCGACCCAACCACGTCAACACAGTAATTGAAGAAGGGGATTCCATTCACTAGCCTTCTGCAGATTTATGATCAATGCCATAATTGAAGATCCGGTTTTTTTAAAGAAAATCATGTGGACAGATGAGTCGAAAACGACACCACAAATTATCATAACGCCCATTATTGGGCTCCCAAAGCGCACGGTAACCCAAAAAAAAGGGTCACAAAGGAGATTCAGTCTAAATGTGTTTTATTTACGTATTTTAGCTACTTTTACCTCAAACTAAAAATGTACCCTCTACTACCTTAACTGTTATTTGGTCAATGTTTCGCCTATTTAATAGCAAGTGTTATACCTTTTTGAATAGCTAAAGAGACGTAGAAGTTAAAATTATTTGCAGAATGAGTTCCATAAATTTTTTTTCAAAAAAAGCTCTTCAAAGTTAAATACACCTAGTGAAAATTCTTTAATTCTAACCGTTGTCGAGCAGTCTTTTTAAACTGTTAGTAGTAGGTTCAGTTTTTGTTAATCATTTTTATTAACTGACATGCCCTCTAACTAGATACATAAAAAACGGACCCTAAGAGCTCTAATCCGAAAAAAATCGATAAAAAAGCCAAAAAAAAAGGATTTTCTAAAAAATCTTTTAAATTCAAAGTCTCCATAACGGTTAAGTTCCGGACACCATATTACAAATCAAATCCATAAGAAATGATATGAATAATAACGTCCCTTAATATTCAGTACGACTTTCCCTGTAACACTGAATATGTGTTTGTGATTCCCTCTGCTGTAGTGCATGTACATTTCGTCAAAATGCATGCTATGTGATTATGAAAACTTTACCCGCGAAAATCATTTTCAAGCTACATTTCACGATTTCCCACACAAAAGTATCTTATTATATTGTATTTCAAATGTGTTAAAATCTCCTTTAAATGAAGACTAAGTTTAAGCAAATGTAGTTATTAGTGTTATGGACCGACGAAACGAAGAATAATTTATTTGGAGCTGACAGTAGACACTATGTTAGACGTCCAGCCGCCGCCGTTAGATATCCTGAATATTCGTATATAAAGAAAACAATCAAACATGGTGCAGGAAATATCATGGTATGAGCGTGCTTTTCTTGGCGTGGTGTAGGACCACTATTTTGGATACAAGAGACTTATACAGTGGGAATATACCGACATATTGGAAAAAATAATGCTTCCTTACGCCGAAGATAACATCCTCTAAGATTGAAACATTAACAAAATAAGAATCCTAAGCATACCTTGAAAATGGCGAAATCGTGGTTTGAATGGAATACCGTCACTGTTCTGCCTCTGGGCTTAAACCCAATAGAGCACTTGTGAAATGAACTGAAAAAGCAGCTGGCTAATAGAAATTGTTAGAACAAATAGTCCAAGAGCTGATGTACAGCAACTTAGACTCCCATTTTTGAAAAAAAAAATAAAAAAGACAAAGTTGTGCTGAATTATGCTGCATTGCGCTGCTTCGCAAAATTTGTTATCACCAATAAAAAAAAATTGGCAACATATTTAAATTTTGGGGTCAAAGTTGGACCCGCCATTTTTTAAATAAATTCATGTGAAATTGTTCTCGTACATTACTCGGGTCGTGCTATGGAGTGCCGCTCTTTAACAAATTTTCTATACCCACACCAAAAAATTGACGCACTAATGCAATTATAAGAAAATAAGTTAGCCCCGCCATTTTGGATTACTGACTGAATATTTTCCTCTTACAAAATATCTATGGATTGAAATTGTGTGTGTTTGTAGGAATTATTTAGCATGTACATGGACACAGATTCCGTGTACTCCGTGTGCTTCCATGAACACGGATTCCGTGTAATATCCGTGCAATCTCCGTGTTCACGAAAATACACAGAGTACACGGAATCCGTGTCCGTGTACAAGCTAAATACATTGTAAAAAACAGGCAAATTTCAAATGTCAGTAGACATTTTACAAAAGCCAAATTTTCCTTTTACGATTTACAGGTCAAAATATTGAATTTTTTTAAATTTAAAATGATGTTATGCTATGTTAGTATGAGATAATTTTAAAGAGCTGCATACCGTAGCCCAACTTCTACCCCCAAAATTTAAATATGTTGCCAAATTGATAAAAAAAATTGAGAAGCAGCACAACTTTGGTTTTTTTATTTTTTCAAAGATGGCGGAACTAAGTTATTGGGCATCAAGTGCTGGCTACAGAGCTAAATATGTATTTTATCCTGAAAAGACTCGATTTTAAATATTTAAAAAACTAGCCATAATTTTGCGAGACCCCCAAAATCCTTCGTTTGTTTCTTTTTAGATTTAAAAAAACCACTTTGAGAAGGAGAAGAAGAAAATGGTTTCAAATGAGAGGTGAAATCCGCTAATTGCAGAAAATCATAGGTGACATTTTACCACTCTGATCAGAATGCCAGAAGTGGGGGGTAAACCCTGTTCCGGTTCCTGTTGTGAAAGTGGGGTTTGACATGCTGGTCGATAACCTTAATTTGCCTCCGAACCATAGGAAGCGTTATATTCGCAAACAAAAAAATAAACCAATAAATAAAAACAATTTATCTGAAATGACTGGATTATAAATTTGAAGAGAATGTTGAGATCTGACAATATGTTTTAAAATTGTTCATCTAGCATGTCTAGAAGATAAGATATTTAGAAAAACATTTTGCCTACTATTATTAACAAAGCTGCATTTAGCTTAGTTTTGCTATGGAAGCGTCCAATTTTGTTTTCGAGGTCGCTGAACTGAACTTGGATCTACTATATAGCGACTGAAAATTTTCAACTTGAACGGTTTTCCGTGTAAATTAATACATATATAGGGGAAAGTGGTCACCCTTCGTACACTTTTTAGATTTCTATTTTTAATTCTGTAATAAATTGTCAATATTATCTAGTTTATGTACCTAAATTTAACAAATATATTATAGCTTGTAACAAAAAGGTTTGAAACTGCTATGTCAAAAGGTTAAAGGGTTATGGCCATTTTTCTACGATAAGATTTTTGTACGAATGCTCCCCACGGGTGGGGCACTTTCGTACAGTAGTAGTAGTACTACGTTTCATTGCTTTGGCCCTGGTTTTTCTTTCCTGTTCTGTTTTTTTTCAATTCTGTCTGTGTATGTCTCTCTTTTATTTCATTTTTTTTCAGGTGTATTTGCATATGTACGAAATTTACCAGGTTTTCTTCCTTCATTTGTTTTTTTGTTTCTAACAGCTGTAGGATAAGGTTTTTGAAGACAAGTTCTCAGTTGATTGAGATTGAGCCTCAGCCGCATATTTTAATGTATTGGAGGTAAATAAAATCTAAAGGGGAACTTACTAATACGAATGCTCTCCACGTAGGTCTGTACGAATGTACCCCAGGTCACGGACAACATTAAATTACAACTTACACAATCCTAATAAAGTTTAAGAAATTCTAACAATAAAAGCTTAAAACAAAGAATGTAAACTTTGATCAATCATGACTAATTCGTCAAAAACATAAAAACTCTACTTTTAATCATGAATTAAACGTCAGTCCAAAAATATACATACTTACCCAACGCGAAAACACGTTAAGTCTTGTCAGTTCACGCAGAGTGGCGCGACTTGCGCGATGTTTCACTGTCAACAAGGGGGCGGGTATATCTATGTACACATGCAAAGGCGTTTTTGTGTACTGTATAGTTTTTCTGTTATACTAACTGTACGAATGTGCCCCGCGTACGAAGGGTGACCATTTTCCCCTAGGGTTTTTTGGGGTCACTGATTTTAAAAGTAAATGAGTTTTCATGGAATTTTGTTCTGAGGATCTGTGTTTTCGAAATAACTGCCTGTTTTAAGCTCTTATATTTATTTGCATAATTCCAAAACCCAAAAAAAAACATTTCAAAATATTTTCCTGTCCTTGGTTTGTCGGGGCTAATATCGGGAACGGCTAAGACGTTTTTAATGTGACTTTTATTAGAAGGTAGAATGTTTTGTCATGTTCATGATTTAGGCTACTTTTTATCGCGGGAATATTTGGGGCTTCCTCGGAATAAATTTAAAAAAATTGTGTCCGCGCATCAAGAGGTTTCGTGCATTCTGCAACAATTTTACCTTGCATGAATCCAAATCAAAATTGAAATAGTTTTATGCGTTCTGCAATAATTTAATTTAATATTTTGTCATTCATAGGGAATATATTGAGTTCCCACGGGAAACACGAAATGCCGCCTCCATTCAATATTCAAAATGCCGATAAAAATTTAAACAGTTTCATTCATTCTACAACAGTTTTAATTTAAAAGCATGAAAAACCCCGGGCAAAGCTAAACCCGGTCTGCTAGTAATCAATAAACAAAAAAAAACATTTAAAGCTGTGTTTTGCTGTATTCTGACAAATATTCACAAAATTTACAAATTTTCTGCTTTCAGGCAAATACCCTCAAAAAGTTGTGCATCTAATTACCTACATGCATTATTTAATTGAGAATTATAAAACTGAATTCGGCAACTCGATAAAACGCCTAGAAATCCGAAATTTCTCGCTGTATAAAAGAAATAATAGTTGTGTGCAATTATTGTGTGATTACAATATTATCCAAACCAATGAAATGTCACACACACGAATTATACACAGATGAATTGACGAAAGGCATCCTTAAATGTTTGCCCTTGCTAAACAACCTAAAGAATTCATGCACAATTATCGGCCTTTGCTTATTTAGTTTAAGAGCCATTTGCATTCGGCTTTTACCAAGAAATCGTTTACGCGCTAATAAATCCAGAAGGCATAGACGTGTTCACTCCCTTTAATTTTTCAATAGTTAAATGCATTGAAATAAAATAGACCACATCAAAGGAATAACAAAAAATAGATTTGCACTCCTCAAAAAACTAAAATGTTTGAGAATTTTCCTGGATTTGCATGCAGAGGTGTTTAATGCTGCCACCAATAAAAATGACCAATGGAAGTTGTGTAGGAAAAAGCCCTCCAAAACTACGTTCTCAATAGGTACAACATGCAGCGGAAAGTTAAAAATATCGATTGCTTTTATAATTTGTTTATGCGACAAAACATAGCCACACAGTCGGTAATGGACTGAAACAAAGTTGAAAGAATTAGAAAAAATAAACGAAACACTCGAAAGTTGATTCAAACTCAAACATTGTCTGCCCGTAGGTATTTCGGTTCTGGTTCGCTTTATCAATTTATCGGAATAAAGCACGCACACGGGAACATAGACGTTCCGTGTGAGCATTCATTTAGTCGTATTTTGTCTGCATATCACGTAGAAGGATTTTTCTTGAGCGATATCCTTTGCTAATAAATTATATTAATAATCGTATGCTTCCACAGGAACGTAAATGGCAAAACACGCTTCCTGAACAAATTAGCTAATAATAAAAAATATTTCTCACTGCTGTAAATATGAACTGATTGGGTTTTAGGTTTTGTCATTGATTCAAATTGCTTCTGAGTCGCACATTATGGTTATTTCCGATTAATTTTTTATTGGTTATAGTTTAACCATTATTTCACACTTTATTTATTTGTTAAGATTAGTTTAGTTTAGTTGAGTTGGAAAGGGGGCGTTTAGGCATGTGACCACCGCGACCGATTTCATCCCAGGTCTAGCTTCTTAGACAAGTCCAGAATTTTCTTGGGAGTCATGTTCCAAACTTGTATGTCAGAGCTGTATGTCCGAGCTGTATATACAGGTCAGCTAGGACAGGGCAGCTAGGACTGGGCAGCTAGGACAGGGCAGCTAGGACAGGACAGCTCGGACAGGGCAGCTCGGACAGGGCAGCTAGGACAGGGCAGCTAGGACAGGGTAGCTCGGACAGTAAAGCTACGAGTAAATTCTGGCTTACAGCTTTCCATAGGGCTTAGAAATCTGATATCTTAGCTGTGATGATACCTTAAGGAGCAATGTCCAGTGAAGAGTCCAGTGAGTGTTCTGAGCTCTTGTTTGTTTAGACGGAGGAGTTTCTCGGCCGTATCATGCGGTGCGATCATGAAGGCTTTGGATTGCCGACATCCTTGGGTGTCGTGCCAATATCGGAGTCGGCTACTCTTCTCCCAGGTTTCTATGGCCCCTTTTAGGTAGCATTGGGTTCCAGACCAATAAGGGGAGATTTTGCCCCTTACTGTGTCATGTCATCGGCTACTTCGTTGCCTATGTAGCCTTCGTGGCTTGGGATCCACATGAGCGTAACTTTATTGTTATTTGCCAAAAGCTTCAGGGATTCCAGGCATTCCCAAACTAGCTTTGAGTCTACACTATAGGATTTGAGCGCTTTTAGTGCAGCTTGACTATCTGATAATATAAAGATAGTAGAACCATTTATAGTTCTGTTAATGCAGGTATTGACGAATTCTAGTATGACTAGTATTTCAGCTCGAAATATGGTAGGGGTTTTACCTAGTGCCTTTGAAATGCGGCACTTTGGGCCATATACGCCAATGCCTACTCCTTCCTTGGTTTTTGATCCGTCAGTGTACCACACCAACTGTCCCTTCGGTGGGGACAATTCACTGGTACGCCATTGTTGGCGAGATTTAAACACCGCGCTGCATGGTTTTACAAAGTCCAGCTTGGTTGTGGATACGTCGGATATTTTAGTCATCTCTCCTAATCGAATTTCTTCGAGGATGGCCAGATGTCCCGTTTGGTCTCCAAGGAGAGTCTCCTTCTTAACCTGAAGGTGTAAAGGTGTAAAGTTAAGGAGGAATTGTAAAGCTGCAGTGGGAGGTGAGTCTTTGGTACCTTTTGTAGCTCGACCTTTGCCTTTTTCTGTTTGATCTTCGGCCACCATGCAAGAGCTGCATACGTGATCATGGGTCTTAGTACCGTTGTGTACAGCGAGTACATCATCTTCGGCTTCAGTCCCCAGGTTTTGCCTGCAAAGCTACGACAAATGTAGTGTGAGGTTGTGGCGCTTTTAGTCACTGTAGACAAGTGTGTTATTCCAGTAGAGTTTACTATCTAGAGTTACCCCTAGGTACTTAACTTCACTTGAAAAGCTCATTTCCGTACCATTAAGTGTTGGAGCTATGAGGTTAAGCTTCCTCCTTTTTATGAACGGTATTAGAACTCTTTTACTGGCATTGATGCCTCAGGCACCATCTGCGGATCATGGACAGGGCTTCTTGCATTAGATTATAGACAGTCAGATCGTGCCTGCCCCTAACGGTGACAACTATGTCGTTTGCGTAGCCCTATACGTTGTAGCCCGAGCGAGTCAGCTCTGTTAGGAGATTGTCGATGATAATTGACCATAGTAGTGGCGACAGCACCCCTCCCTGCGGACAGCTTTTAGCGGCGACCACTGTGACCGACTTCTCTCCCAATTTCGCCGTTATCCTCTTGCTCTTGAGCATGGAATCAATCCATTTTACTGTGGCCGGTTTAAAACCTTTTTCCACGGTTATGGGTTAAATATAATCGTTAACTATTATAATTCTCATTTTTAATAAGAGTTACTATTTTCCGACATATTTTCACAATTTTTGTTTTTTTTTTTGTAAAATAGGAGCTTTGACCAACTTTTATAACACTTTCAATAATAAGAGTTATTATTCTATTTATTATTTTTTGGTTATGAAATAAAAATTTAAGAAGTAGCTACAATGTTGTAATTGTAGTTTTCATAAGCTGTAACTTTCTGGCAACATAAACCAAATAACATTAATTATGGTACAAGGATCAAAGACTTCTTTCGCAATTGTGGTCCCCTTCGTTTCCTATAGATTTTTAAATATTAAAAATCCCGAAGGGGTAAACAGAACCTTAGAAAGCCGGAAAATGGGTGGAAAACTGAAAAATTGATTTTATTTATCAACAATTTCATCAACAATCTGATTACTCAAATAAATGGAAGTAAATATCAGGATTATATAAGTTGAACGAGCGGGATATTACAAGCTCATTAAAAACATGATTAGTACGATGGAAAGAGAGGTGGAGGAAGTCACCATTTCTCAAGATGCGCGCCGGTACCTAGATATTAAAAAGAGCCAGCCGTTCACCAGAATTAATAGCACCTTGCAAATAATCGAAAGCCAAGACAGTTCCCAATTTTTGTTTGTATAGTATACAGGATGTGATGAAATATGTAAGTTAGGTAACGAACCAATGTATGGTACAAGGGGGACAAAATCTTTACTGTTTGCGAGTTACAGGGTGATTCCTAATTTGGAAATTTTTACGTATTCCTGACCCGAAAAGTTAAGTACAGCTGCAAACCAACTGAACGCAAGCGTCGTGCACGTTATAGTTGTGCCGGTCTTCTGAAGGCAAAGGATAGACTCGCGATTCATAATGGGGTCATCTTTTTAATATTTAATTTTTAGTGTGACGCGCTATATCGTAAAAATAAGGATTTATTCGACAGTCTTGCACTATCAGCCGCTGGCTGACTGGGAAAAAAAACCCATTAAAATTATTAAATTAAAAATCTGAGGAATGCGATTGAATAGAGTGATGGTGAGGGGATTAAAAAAAATTAAGACGTTCTTTCTTCCGATGATACCGATTTAGTACTTTAGTATTAATTCTGACAACAGTGAATCATCATTATTTGAAAAAAAACTGATGAAGAGGCACAGCAATGACAACAAGCACATGTGTTAATTTCTGAAATGAATGGACATAGCCAAAACGTGATATAGCTAATTTGGCTTCGATGACACCATGGCAGGTATACGATAAAATATTCAGTTCTGAATTGACAAAAATATTAGTTGCGTCAACAAGTACGCAATTGCAACGAATCTTTCAAATAAAACTCAGCAAACTAGAAATTCCAGACGCAAAAGTTTAAGATACATTGACGAACGGGAATTGATGGGATTAATAGGATTTTGCTTTTTGAATGGCCGACCATCTTGGAAGATTTGAATTTTACTGATATCCACCTAATTTTCTATGAAAGGCTGTTGATTTGTACAAATAACATATTATACCATTTCAAATTGCATCGTGATGTCTGAACAAAATTCATTCATTTGTAGCACAGTGCAAGCGGTTCTAATAGAGGCTTTAATTTATTTATTATTTATTTATTTACAATGACAGCTTCTTACAGAAATAAAAAATTTTCTTTTACACATAAGCTGTATAGTTTTGAAAAGAAAACAAAATATATATATGATTACAAATACAAGTCATCTAAGAATGAACAAAATATATTAAAAGTTTATAATGAATTTCTCTAGGACAGCATATTTGAATCTGCTGTTAACGTGAAGTTACGAGGACCAATTAGAAGTATATAATGGTATCTTTGAAGTGTTACCATCGTATATATTACATTATTGATATTTATGGACAAACTGTTAATGATGCAAAAGTCCTCCATAGCGGTCAGATCGCTTTGAAGAATATCACAGTCTTCTTTAGAGTTGACCTCTCGAAAAATCTTAAGATCGTCAGCATATAAAAGACAGATTAAAACAAATTTTTGTAGTTAAGTCGTTAATAAATTACAAAAATAATAGCGGCCCAAGTATAAACCCTTTTGGAACACCGGATACGGGGAAAAATTCCTTCTCAATTTGCCTAGGAAGATCGAATTATTGACATGATCGAATGCTTTGGAAAAGTCGTTGTAAATAATGTCCACCTGACTGCGTTGCTCAAGAGTATTTGCAAAACAAAATTATGGAAGTGCTTTCGGAAACAGACAATGTAGAGTTTCTGAGTCGCACACAGGAACACACTAAGAATACGAACAGGGCCGGCCCTACCCTACCCTACGGGGGGCGCCACAAAGGTGACGAAAAAAAAAATTTCCGATTTTGCCTAGTATGAGAATGACTTTATTAGCTAAGATATTCGCGGGCCGAGTGCACGACAGTCAAGTGCGCGCCCAATGCACCATCTAATCGGCAATGCTGCCACCTTAATTGAAATGGTAAATCAATTTCGGAGCGCCCGCCACTAGAACTAGCCAGCTATTAGAATCGCTTGTAGTGGCCTAGTGGTAAAGAGTGCCTTGGAAGAAGAGTATATGGAGTCAACTGATCCCGTAACCAGTTCAGAAACTCAATGACTTCCAGCCAATTTGGAGAAGTTCGAATTTTTGTTGTCGGTAGTCATTTGGTACGACGACGTCTTATTCAACGTTAATCTTGTTAGCAAATCTATGCAATCAGAACGGGTAGATTTGTCAGATGCTACAAAATTGATGCATAACTGCTTGTAATTTTTAAAAAAATAGAGAGATGAAGGATTAACAAAGACTCTTATTGCTGCTAAGGATATAGCTGAAGAAATCGGAATAATCCCAGAGTTCGAAAAAAACCGCACACGTAAACAGAAAAGGATGTTTTTATAGGAAAGTCAAGATGATGCACCAACGGATCCGGAAATATTATTCAGAACCAATATTTTTTATCCCATGTTAGACACCGCCATAAATTCAATAGAGACACGCTTCCAGCAACTTTCTACAATTAATGAGACCTGGCTTTTCCTGTATGATTTAAATAAGACCGATGAAAATTCAGAAAATTTGGAAAAAGCGTGCCTAAATTTGGAGAAAAAACTGACGCATGATTCTAACTGCGATATTTCTGGATTGGAACTTTCAAGAGAAATCTCGTCCTTGAAGAAGTTTTTGGATATCGATAAAGGTGACCCGAAAACAGTTCTTCAGTTACTGGCTACAAATGGTTGGCAAGACACGTTCCCCAATATTTGGACAGCTCTTCGGATTTTTGTAATTATCCCGGTTACCGTGGCTTCGGGTGATAACCTTAAGTTAATTAAAACGTATCTCAGATCGACTCCTGCACAAGAGAAGCTTTCTGATCTAGCTATACTGTCAATAGAAATTGACATAGCTCAAACATTGTCGTATGAAGATATCATAAAACAATTTTCAAATGCAAAAGTGCATAAGCAGAAATTCAATTAAAATATGTCCTCTAGATTATTTAGCAAATTTTGATCTTATTATATTTCAAAGCAAGTGGTTCAATAATTTAAATTGTTCCTAAGCATTTTTATATTAATTAGTAGATATAATCGAAATTGTACCAAAGTACAAACAATGCCAAAGTTGATTATACGTATTAATGTAATACTATTTAGTGTTGAATAGATTTTGTTTTAAAAGAGTTAGCAAAAGAATATTTATAATTAATCTTTGTGCAACGGAATTTTTGTGATAAATAAATGTATATTACTTCATACTTATTTCATTTGCTATTCTACAACAATTATTTTTATCAGTAGTATTATGTAAAGCGTGGTGCTTGCAATACTAGTATGACACTACTATCCCTTATTTGGCACGAGTACCTATAATAGCGACAAAAAGGGGGCCCCACAGATGGATCTCGCTCCATCCCAAATCTTGCCTCTGAATACGAACCGTGTATAAATTGACAATACAAAGATCCAGATAGTTTCAAAAACACCTTGGGATGCCAGAAGAAGATTTTCATGTAAATTATGCAAATATCTTGTTAGTGTTAAAAGTAATGGCTCCATATTTCTGTCAACGTAAACTTCGATTTAGTAATGGAACATGAAAACGAAAAAAGTGTTTAAAAACTGAAATTTCGAAAATAACAGACAGACACTTCAAATTTATATTATACATAATGTATGTATGTATTGAAGTACTCAATCATAATGGTAACAAGGTATGGGGGGGATTCAGCTAATAAAAGTTTACTTCTTTCTTTGATTTTTTTTCTCCATCCTTGTAGGGTTTTCATTAACAGGTCTCAGTTACAAGTAATTCATGTTCGGCAGAGCGTATGGATTTTTTTTTTATATTAAGATTTAACAGTCCGTACTCGACCACTTTAAAAAGCAGTGAACAAAATTGTCCATGCTGTAGCTATATTATTGTTTTGCTGGTTGCATACCATGAGCACTTTTACACAACAGGTATACACATCTTTCGGAAAATTGTGGAATTTGGATTTACTTTTACACCCTATGCTACACCATACCTACAAAATTTTACAAAGATACTTAATTCAAGTTATCGATTCCCATAACACAATATTATTTCATCTTGACGCTACTCACTTCACACAGTGATGTAACTAATAGTAATGCCTCCAAATGCAAAATAGTTTTGATCAAGTTTACCATATCATATACTATCATTTAAGTACGCCGTACTTGATACGCACTTGTTCTCAAGTATAATACTTGAAGAAGTACTCGATTTTTAGTTGAGTTCATCGGTGAATATTTGAACTATCTGAACTATTGAGGTGTACAATGTTTATTATCACCTTTATGTCGTTGGCATTTGATAGGAAACAATTATTTTATTTTCATTTTTGTGAGTGATAACAATAAAAAATTCCTGCCAAAAACTTTGCCAGCGCGGAAATAATTAAAGTTATCACAATTTTCCTCAATGGTGTACATAATATTATATGTTACACATTAGAAAAGAACCACCTAGCACCTCTTCCTAAAATTTTTTGAAAAACGCGATTGATAGATATTTGACAAATGCAGGTATTATCGTCATATAAACTTAAAACGAATTTAAAAATAGAAGATCTTAAAAAGTTTACGCAGTATGATCCTAGGTTCACATTTTTCCTTAATGTTTCTAACAAGAAGCACTAAAAAATTGTTTGTTATTATAATACCCTTTTAATCACGTATTTTGCTTTCAATCAAATATTATGAAAAATGTTATACAGAGGTTTTTGAGGCTGCTGATTACGAATTTACTATTACATTTTTGAAATTCGAAAGGCGGATTTAATATAGGGTCAAAAACAGAGAAACTATATAAGCTTACTAATTTTATGAAGAATATTAAAATTTTACAGCGATATTGCTATATTGAATTTTCAAAACCTAACAGTAGACTAGTAATCAACGATTTCGGTTTCTCGATAAATACAGCTCATCTTTAATCTTGTCATTAATTTATTCAAATAGTGTTTTTTATTATTTATTTACTATTAACAATAATTATTTCAACAATTCATAAATAATTATAATTAAATATTTTATGATAATCAGAATCTTAGGAACCTATTATAGAATATAAAAAATGCCACGAAATAGATTATATGCGCATAAATAATAAAACACCAACTGCATATTTGTGGGTCGCTGTGCTTCAAAGGGTTAAGATTTTTTTACAATCCCGCTAACCCCTGTGTGCCCCTTTAGAAAAGCAATGAGATGGGTAATTCAATAAAAATGAAAAAGAGAGGTATTAATTACATGAATTGCGGAAAAAAATTGGGAAATTCAGGAACATTTTTAGGTTTTTTTACATTTTCGCAAGTGACTGTACTTGTAGTGGTAGAAGTAGATCAACATTGGTAGCATTTTGGAAAGCACATTAAGCTAGTATAGTTGTGTAGAGTAAGTTTGATGTTGTAGCGTTAGTTAGCTCAAAAGATAAAAATAAAATAGTAATGTGCATCCCGAAGTTATGAATCACCCTGTAACTCGAAACCGGAGATACATTCCCTCCACCTCCCCCCTCAACCTGCCATACGATCTTTTATTTATCTTAATGACATCTGTCACCCTTATCATTTTAGCATTTGTTAACTGATACACCCTGTATATCACGATAATACCTGATTTCATCCTGTATTACGCGAAACGTATTTTTACAACGATTTTTAAAATTTATTGTACATTAGGTGCGCTTTTTTAATGAACCATATGGTTGTCTCCACTATTCTCCCCATACAAAAGGCAACCCGATAAAGAGTTGAGTTTTGCATTTTTGTAATAGGAGAGCAGTGGAGACAACCATATGGTTCACTAAAAAAAACGCACTGCTCGTAATTTTGTGAAGTCTCCATTGGGTCATTATTAATAGTTACATTGTTCTCCAATTTTTTTAAATTAGATACAGAGAAAATTACATTAAGATAATATGCGGGGATTTACGCTGCCTTACATAAGAAAACATGCCTAAGCAATTACCACATACCTATCACCTGTAATGAGAATGCATGAAGCCAAATGTCACGATCAATCATCTCTAGCCTAGTTAAGAGTGGTGAGTTAATTATCACGAATTAGATGGAACTAAATAAGATATTTTGAAAACGCTGGGGTGCGCGATAAACTTAAAAGCGATAGCATACGTTTTACGTTAATGTTTATTTGTACAATTAAAAAAACAAAATATAAATATAACAATTTCCTTATACAGGTAATATGTCCGGAATGCCAAGTTTTTATATCAATTCCGTTTTGTTCCAAAGCCATTGAATTTCTATTTCAATGATATTCGATTTCCGGCTTGTGGCGGGTAGTTTTTCTTTTTGATATGGTAATGTTATTTCAAATGCATGGAAAATTGCTTACGCCACACAGTGGGACGAAATGCCCGAACACGATCAAAAATCCATAACTTTTGAACCCTTAAAGATATCGCAACAGATGGCTAACAAATCTCTACATTATAGACTTTCAATCCATGTAAGCAAAGTTAGATTAAAATACAGGGTGGCGAGGAATTAATTTACGAACTACAGCGTAATCATTTTTCTCATTGCTTAGGAAGTTTTAAAACGTTTCTCATTTGAAATGTTAATAATTATATATGTGTAACAAACAAAATAAAAACTTCAAATCAAGAAGAAACTTTTAAAAAAAAAAGTTCCAAATTTATAATTTTCGTTTATTGACTTGATTACAAATTATTTGTACAAATACTATCTATGCCTTCTACATTTAATAAATGATCCATGTTTTGGGGTATACTTCAATAATATAATGCGTTTGTTTCTTACGCTTCTATTTGATGAAATATAGGAATCGGAAAGTATTATATTAAAACATTAAAAGAATATTCATATGATCATTAATTTTTTTCTTTTCACGAATTTTTCCTTGTATTATGATACATACGTAGTACTTATAAGCCTTATTTTTAGCTTCCTATGCTTCTTCTGACAACTCTCCAATAGGCAGTAGATGATGAAGCATGATGTTTTTACCGTGACGTAAAACTTATGCACTGCACTTAATGCGAAGAACACTTGTTAACTTCCACAATGGATGACTAGAAAACTTTTCAGGATTTTGCTTGCTTACCGAAGTAAATCGAGGAAAAAATTCGAGTGTTTCGATCGAGTTACGGAGCGATCTCGTCAGTGCAGCTAGGATCAGCAACTCCGCCACAGACGCTCGGGCGGAATTAACATAAAGTTCTCTAGTCATTAGACTGGCTCAAAAACCAAATACGAGTTATAGCGAAGGAAAATTTTTACGCTTCGATAAAAGGCCGATCAGGCTAAGTCAAAATTCAAAAATTTGTTCATTATACGCTGCACGATAAATATACTCCAAGGACAACTCCTAATTGAACAACTTTTCTATTTCTTCTGCATTACACACCAAATTTTTCAGCTTAAACCGGAAGCCCAGGAGAGAGAACATTTAAGATGTTTTTAAACTTCTTGATAATTTCGATGCCTACTCTAGTAATTTCGCATGTTATGTATGGATAAAAAAATTTACGTGCTGCTGCCAAATTCTTGCTTAAGTCATTAATTTAATATCGTGCTACTTATAACATTTACCTGAACTAATAAGGATAATGGTGATTAGTTATGTGTCAAACGTACTACAGTCAATGTATAATAAAATACAGTGTGTTGCCTCTAAAAGTCCAGATATTCCTACTATTAATGAGGGACAAAATGTCTTAATATCCTAAGGTAGGTTATAATTAGATGAATTTTTTCTCCAAAAGTGGGGAGAGGGGGCAGCCAATTCTTATTGTTAACTGCAGAGGAAGGTGTGTAGTTTTTCGTCATATCAACAATAGGGCGTCCAAATGCGGCCACTTTTTAAAACTCAATTAGAAATAAAAGTATTGATTAAAACAATCCCCTTTTTAAATTAGCTACTATTATTAAAAAATCTGTTCAATTTTTCCAATATTTCCAACCAAACTTAAACTGAAACGTATGAACTTTTATTTATAATTTTAACCCTCTTCATTTGTTGCCTTCATGCCTATTATCGCCTTCGAATTGAAGTTGTTCCAGATTATGTGTATCTGTTACAACTTAACTAAGAAGTATCAAATGGTGTATTGCGGATCTTGCTGCTATAGAAACGTTTTCGTTCTCGGTGTTTTCTGTTTGCAGTTCCAAGTATTAGTCTATCCTTGTTTCTGTTCCTTTTGCAGATGGAAGCGATTTTGACGTGTGCGCGCTGAAGTCCGAATATTTCAGGGGCGCTACAAGCTGTAGCATTAACGGAAAACGAACAAAAATAATCATTTTGTAGATTTTATCAAGAGCTACAACTTTTGTATTCCTAATTTTTCTCTTAAAATTGGCCGCTTACGAGAAAAAGACAAAAAACCGTAGTTTCAGAGCAGGAAGAAGTCTCCCAGCTCCAACCCATATGATTCCGTGCAAAGTTTAAACGTACGGCCTTATGCGTGGAAGAACGTTTTTCGCTCTTTCCTTAAAAATCATGTGAGGGTCCTCATGTAAAATTTTCCTAACACGACAACTTGTGACAGGCAAGTCTAATTCTCGGAAAACAATTAATTTTCTTGCTTCGTATAAAATTAACCGTTTCTGTTTGGAAGTTAATTTTTTGTTGTGGTCGTGTTTTGCTATTTTGTCATATTGTTCCCCCAACCGGAAAAAATTCAGCACCACATTATGGGATCTCTTAATTCGCAGTGATTTTATGCTTTTCTCCGCCACTCAGCATCTCACCACGTGGCATATCTAAAATGCAGGCACATAAAAACAAAAAATTGAAAAACATGACAGAAATTAGTACTATACAAGTTATGTTATTTTTTCACTTCAAAATTATTTTGTTGTTAAACGGTTTTATTTAGCTTGCCCTGTTTATTTGTTTGTTTGGGTCAAATTAAGTAGTTGAAATTTAACCCCCTTCCTGTCGACAGATTGATCTGAAATTTGGTGCACACCTTTAGTTCTGATGACAATACAATTTAATATAATCAGTATCATTGTAAATCCAAGATGGCCGCCTCTACAAAATGGTGGATTTCATATTTTCTCACACCTCCTCAATATGGGTATGAAATGAAAGTGCTTTACAAGTATAACACAGTGCATGGCGGATCATAGAGTTGAGACAGTCTATACTTACATTAAAATTAAAATCTAGGCATCTAATCGAAACAAAGAACTTCGTCAACTTAGAATCGGGATTCAAGCATAGATCTCCCACCCAAGTCTAGATTTCATATCGTGTCGAGGACTGTGTGGCGTTGGGGTGGCTAAAAATGATATGTCGTTAGCGGTACACCACCCAAGTTAAGGTAAATGGTTAAAACGTGCCGAGAACTGAGTGGCATTAGGGTGGATACAAAAAAATAAGAATAAAATTTTTTTTAAGTTAAACGGTTTTATTGAAAATAAAGATAAAAATGATGTAGTACTAGATGTAATGTACTAAAAACTAAAAAATAATTCAGTAGGTAGTAGGAGTAGCGTAATTTGAGTAGATTGATGAGGGGAGTGGTGTGATGACTGGTACCTAGGACCTACTTATTTTTTAGTTTTTAGTACATTATCTACATCATTATTATCTTTATTTTCAATAAAACCGTTTAACTTAAAAATTTTTTTTTACTTATTTTTTTTCCCGGTTATTTTTAACAAAATGCATTGCATGGATGTTGAGCATTGCCAACCCAGCTGCTAAGATTTTTCAGTAAAAGAATTGGAGTAGCAACTACAATAGCAACATCGAAGGGAAATTAATTTGTGAACTTACATATTTCATGTTTGAAAATTCGGAATGCATTAAAGTGCTGGTGGCGCTCATTAAATCATGTAGTAAGGTTTAACAAGTGTCAAAATAATTATCTGAAAAAGTGCAGCGTGTTTTCATTAATTGCTTACTGAAAACTTAATTACCTTGGGGGCTTATAAAAACATTTTTATATTAAAATATTACCTACTTGCCACGAAAATCCGTTACACAGACGCTGTGTACAAAATACTGTGAAATTAACTGCGCTATAGAAACTCTGCCTAGACTTTTCACTATTTCAAAATTTGTTAATAATTCCAAAATCTGAGTGTTTGCAATAGCACTATGGCGGCGCTCTTGTTGACTGCGTGCATCAATGCGGAAAATGCGAGATGTGCTATTAAAGCGTTAAGCATGGTTTAGATTTAAAGTCGGTGTCTGAAAATGAATGGCAAGTGATCCAGTGTAAAATTGCTTGTAATGCCGTGTTAAACATTGCCTATCAGTACCTACGGACATATGTGACGATATATCGAGTTATGCATGAAGTGTTGGTCGTGTGCGGAGTACGAAAATAATTTAATCCGGGGAGAAAATTGTTCGGGGCAGTTGACTGACACCTCAGAATCCGTGAAATGCTTGCACTCTGCCTAATTTGATGTTGACCCAGTTCCTCATATATATACAAAGATCTACGTATATATTCGCGCCGCGGATGCGCTGATATATATACTAAAGGCTCTTTTACTAACCTGTGATTATGGGTATAACTGTGTTTATGGTAGGTAGGTCTCTGTCCCATGGACGAATTGGGGCGAAACGCAGCGTTGACCAGGTCGTTTATTGTTTCCACTTTTTAATCAGTGTTTTATGCAAATTGAGAGGCTTCTAGTTATTGGATTTCCACAGTGGCAATTTCGCATTGTCTTTCTCCTAGTATGCGACTTCATTAATTGCAGACTGTGCAGTGTGCACATACGATTTCAACTGAGCAAACGTTTAGTTTTAATTACTTTCCATCCAAATTAATTACATTGTTAAATAAAAAGGGGGCCTAATTAAGAGAACATTACTCACATTTCGTATTTTCACGTAGGCGCCACATTGCCAATATGAAATAGTGTCGTTGACAAACCGTTTACAGGAGATAACATCTAGTAATGCATAATGCTGTTTACTCTTTTCGGTTCATATTATGCCATAAAACAAATTTCCCATGGACAGGTTGTAGTGCATAATCTACGATAAAGTTGAGCACTTTAAAAAGTTTAATTGATACGAGTAAACTACTGTATGGCTGGACGCGCGTATACGAATAATTCACACAATGACTATGTGATGATGTGAGATGAGCTTAAACTTCCACTATCAGTTAGTAGTGAGGAATTAGTCGATCTTTCTGAGATCTAGTAAAGAATAAGCGTGTGCATAAATTAATTTTGTAAGGGTTTCAAGCTAGACCTTAGTAACCGCAGGTAGTGCCGCTTTCAGGCTATAGGAGACTGCGGCATAGAAATATAAACTAAACAGGGAACGGCTCTAAGCCATATTTAGCGCACCACATTTCCGGATGTCGACAATTCTAACGTCTGTGTATGTATAGTCATTCAGTGCAGGCGTATGCAGCCCTTTTTATGAATGGGATGATGAATGAGTCTTTCCACCTAGCAGGGAAGATTCCTTGGGTGATGGCAACTTGAAAAATGGAGGAAAGGGGTCCGAACAAGTGTTGAGCGCACTTTTTCAGGGCCTGGACTGAAATCATCAGAAGTGCAAAGATGGCGGAGGCGACCAATGCTGGGTTGATGTTGATGAAGACAAGGGAAGTCTGGGCACAGGAGCGCATCAAATGGAAATAGCTAGCATTGAGCACGAAAGAATTCTAACTGAAAGATTGGCTAAAGTAGTGAGCGAAGAAGTTAGCTATTACACGAGGGTTGGAGGAAGAGGTGTCACTAAGTTTAAGTGTTGAGGGGTAGCCACTCGATTTTCTTTTGATGTTGATGAATTGGTAGAAGCGTTTAGGATCAGATATGAGGACGGATTGCATGCGTTCGAGATATTCAAGATAAGAAGATTCGCTGAGATCAGAGAACAGAGAAGCCACAGAAAGGTATTTGTAGAGGTCGGAATCGGAGCGAGATAAGAGATCACAATTTGTTCCGCCTGTTCCGAAGGGACCGAAGTTCTTTATTATGCCATGGAGGAGATAAGGTATGGTCTCTCCCAGGATGATAGGGAATAATTTGCGATTTGATGACGTTGGACTATTATCTTTGGAGAGCGGTGAAAGATAAATGTTACGCCAACAAATCACAAACAATTCAAGACCTCAAGTACGAGATTCAAGCTGCTATTGCTGACATAAGGCCCGAAACAATCGAAAATGTACTCAAAAATTGGATGGACCGAATAGGCTACTGCCAAGTCAGCCGTGGTGGTCATTTGACCGAAATTGTTTTTCATACATAAATGACATAAAACAACATTTCAAATAAATGTTCAACCATTGACAAATATTGAGCCGTTTTTTTTATAACAAAAATAAATTCCATTTTTAAATGGGCCACCCTTTACCTACTATCTCCAAATTAGTCCAAAATTGAGAAATTGCTATTAAAAAGACTTAAGCCGTTAATTAGGATACCTGACTTTCAATTCGAATTCAGGAACAAATACCTCACCATTGACCAAGTTCACCGTGTGACCACGAAAATAAAACAAGCATTCGAAGAAAAGAAGATCTGCCCAGCTGTGCTCCTTAAGGTTTCACAAGCTTTCGACAGGGTTATGGAATGAGGGACTGATTTATAAAATTAGTAATTTATTGCATTCATGAAGAAGCTTGCTGTAGCATGCATCCAGCCCTAGCAGGAGTACCTCAAGGTAGTGTTAGGATCTGTTGTAATGGCATCAAGCGCCTCGCAAGCAGAATCAGTTCAAGACTTACAACATGCGCTTAACAAAATTAGTCAGTGGACAAAGGACTGGAAAATGAAACTCAATGTACTAAAATGAATCCACGTTACATACTCGTTGGGTACCACTGATGTCAACCTCCACACTTTCTTCAATGGGATGCAAATTCCTCAAGCTAAATGACCAAAATATCTCGGATTACACCTTGATTCAAAATTGAACTGGAAACATCAAGTTAGGGAAGTAGCAGAACAAATCCAATTAAAACAACCAGAGGTGTATTGCCATGGCTAGTAGGGAGATACTCCGAGCTGAATCTCTACTGTAAACCCCTAATATATTAGTTTATAATTAAACCAATGTGGACGTATGGAATCCAACTCTGGGGTTGTACTAAAAAAACAAATCGGGAGATAATTCAAAGAAGTCAAAACAAATTTCTACGTGCAATTACTGGTGCTTACCTCTACGTAAGTAACGAGGAACTACACAACGACCTGAATATTAAATGAATTAATGAAGTAATCCAGGAATATGCTGTTAACCATGAAAGAAGGTTACTTCAACATACCAACATAGAGGCCAGACAGCTATTGGATATAACCCATGAGCTAAGACGTCTTAAAAGAATTAAACCACATGCTTGGGTCATCTGAATACGATATACTTTTATTTATTTAGTTTTTTTTTACCACTTTTTTGGGAGCAGAATATTGATTCCTGTAAACCCACACTCGCTTCACTGAATTGTGACAATTGAGTATACCATCATCAATAGTAATAAATTATTTTATAATAAGATTGTACTAAGCATATCTAATAAAGGATGATATTAAAAAAATAAGAAAATTCCTCAGGTTTTTTTTTTAATTTTTTCGTTGAGTACAATGTTCAAATTTGTTGCTATAGGTGTAGTGTAGTGTACATTTTTTTAACACTTTCAGTGTAAAGATAACACCGGGTGACCTCAAAATTCTTTTCTGGTGTGAATGGACAATTCTACAAATATAACTATTAATTTTATTATTAGGTGTACAAGTTGAAACTCGCCGTTTTTTTTCGAAATTTTAAACCTTTATTACACAAACACTATTACATATTTATTCGGAAAAATACTGTCCATCACCAGTCACAACCTTGGCCCATCTTTCGGGTAACATGCGGATTCCGCGTCTATAAAATTCTTCTTCTTTGGAGGCAATCCATGAGTCGAGCCAATTTTGATATCTTCAAAAGAATGAAAGTGCTGCTCGGCCAGACCGTGCGCCATTGACCGGAATAGGTGGTAATCCGAAGGAGCAATATCTGGAGAATACGGCGGGTGGGGTAGGATGTCCCATTTCAGCATTTCAAGATAATTTTTAACCTCTTGAGCCACATGCGGCCGGGCATTGTCATGTAGCAAGATTACTTTGTCATGTCTTTCTTGAAATAGCGGCCGATTTTCTTTTAATGCACGGCTCAAACGTATAAGTTGAGTTTTATAGCGTGCTCCTGTAATCGTTTCGCCCGATTTTAGCAACTTGTAGTACACCACGCCGAGCTGGTCCCACCATATACACAATAAGACCTTCGCGCCGTGAATATTTGGTTTGGCCGTATATGTGGGGGTATCCCCACGATTTTTTCCGCTTGGGATTGTCATAGTGAATCACCTTTTCATCCCCAGTAACTATGCGATGCAAAAAACCCTTTCTTTTCTGCCGTTGCAGTAGTTGCTCACATGTGTTAAGACGCCGTTCAACGTCTCTAGGCTTTTATTCACATGGTAGCCAATGTCCTTCTGTTTTAACCATATCCAAGGATTTTAATCGATGGGAAATGGTTGGTTGAGTAACCTCTAATGAGTGAGCAAGTTCTTGCTGAGTTTGGCAAGAATCTTCGTCCAACAACTGCTCCAATTCTGCGTCTTCAAACATTTTTACTGCTCCGGGACGCTGTTTGTCTTCCACGCGGTATCACCTGATTTGAACTT
Organism: Neoitamus cyanurus; assembly: GCA_947538895.1. Taxonomy (NCBI): domain Eukaryota; kingdom Metazoa; phylum Arthropoda; class Insecta; order Diptera; family Asilidae; genus Neoitamus; species Neoitamus cyanurus. Next base: position 4,833,678 of record OX384540.1, read on the forward strand.
CTGAAACCATTCCCGACACGTTCTTTCAATAATAGACTTGTCACCATATGTCTCTATTATCATTTTATGCGCTTTGCAGTTTTTTTGCAATTAAAACCAAAAAGCAACACTTCCCGCAAATGGCGTTTGTTGGGGTCAAAACTAGTCATGTTAATTTACTTAATGTATATTACGCTGTGTCTAATTCGCAAATGTAATGATGAGGAATTGTTGACAAATATTTGGCCCTGTCATAGATATCAATTTTCTGCCCGCCCATAATATTATTCAATCCAAGGGGTTTAGAATGGCTTCTGGCACTAGAACACTCTGTCAGACCGTGATGCCCTAATAACGAGCTTTGGAACCTCACACAGCCTCGTTGTGGGACTCGGATCATCAGATATAGGTGCATTAATTTCGTATGTCCTGTTCCTTATACGAAATATTCGAGTTTAGCCTGGGTCGTATTTTGGTCGCCCGGTTCAGTTTAAATTAAAAAAATTTTTATGCGCACCACTTAGTTATACCACTGGTCCCTGCATATATAAGCATCTCCGAAATATCATAAATTAAATATTAGTTGAGTTATTACACGTTCGATTGCTTTCTCGATATTCATACAATGGGATATGTGCAGGCAAGTGGATAGTGGATAATAGGGGCCCCTGACACCCCCTCTTTCAGCCATTGGTTATTTAGTTAGTTATATTAGCGATTAAACAATTAAAAAATGTATTCATATTTGAAATTTGCCGTCGGGTATCTTCCTTTAATTCGCTTTCGAAAATTGAATATTGAAGAGCTCCCCAGACATAACGGCCGCAGTTGTTCCAGTAGAATAATTATATTTACCAGCAAAAGCTCTTTTTGAATTAATAGAGGTATAGAACAGCGAACAATACAAGAATGAGATAAGTGGAACATAATTGAAAATGTGCGATCAGATGAAGTCACAACGCATAGCATATTTCATCCACGGGGCCACGCGAAAGCTTTGTTACTGCCATGGGAACTATAGTCGACCTGCTTCGATGGAAGAAAGCCACTTTATCTGTGATGAACCTTTTCAATTTCTTGGCGTTATCAGTCGCTTAATCGAGTTCTTGCTGGTCAGATCGGCTCTACTATGGGCACAAGTTCACTCAATTGCTTTTTATCTTAAGTTTGTGAATTAAGTCCAAAGTAAATGTCCGCTCATGCAAGTGGGAATAAATCGCTTAATGAAGTCTAATGAAGCCGGTCAGTGTGGGTGACTAGTGCATCAACTAAACAAAATCTGTCGTTTTTTGTTAAACCGAAATACCGCGATGTGTACTAAAATTTCGGTTTGAAGCAAATCCGTTCTGAAGATGTTTGTGTTTGTCCATGAAATCAAAAAAGGAAGTGTTAATTGGCGGTGATCTGTAAAAATAGTTACTTTTTTTGTGTTGTGTCTGCTGTTATAGAGCCTTCGCACAATTCGCATTACATAACAACTGCAGTGGCACATCCCGAGATTGAAAGGCAGAACATTTTAATATTTACATACTAAGTAGGTAAACGTTTCAATTTTAAAATCATATGCAAATTGTTCAATATGGTTAGTCGTTTTCCAATTTACGTAATTAGTTCCGCGCTAAACTATTAAAAGATCCACCAGCGAAAGTAATTAATGGAGAGCTGCAAAACTGCAATGGTATTTCGGATAACTAGTTATTACATGAATCACAGTAACTTGTTCAGAGGCTTAACATACAATTAGTGATTAGTGAATTGTGGAAAGACTTCGGTCACAAAATACTACCATCACAGCATTAATGTACTAGTGACTTGAAGCGTGAAAAATAAAAAAAATATTCTACTAAATATATGCAAAGCTCTGCACTCATAATACCCAAAATTAAGTGCATTAATCTTAAGGCTGGATTGACACAGTTTTACAACGATGGACAACTAACTGTACTTGAAGTCAAAGCGAACTTAATTTTTAACAAATGTTGCACATAATTAAGTTTGTGGTGACTCGGCTTATTCGCATTTTTTTTACAACTGTTGTAGAGATTTCATTTAAATACATTATGCTTCAAAATTACTTGATGGGTACGATAAATACATTGAAAACGTATATTTTGCATTCTGAGAATCATATACATAATATCCAACCAAAACGCAATACAACAAAGAACGACTAGTGCGCAAAATGTTCACTAATTTTTACTCCAATACGAATTTCGATCTCTTTGTGTATTCGAAAACAATAAAAAATGAAATGATGTTTTAAGTTAACCTACGTACATAAAATGTTGTTTGACTAAGTTTTATATGTCATAATTTTCGACAACTAATTTAGACCATGATTTTTTATTTTTGACATATAACCTGCGGTTTGAGCTCCCTCTTGACACAACTGCTCTTACTTATAGTGATTTCAACAATATGAACGTGAATCTGATTGCGTCTGAGTGCTCTGAGCTTCCATGAAAGAGCATACTACTACCTAGACTGATGATAAATTAACAATATTTACTGAGATGATTTCTGATTTATATAACACACACTTTCCTGTACCTTCTAAAGCTGTTAAAAGTGGTAGATGCTCTTGGTGCTCAAATCAGATCCATAATCCAATGGCTCAAAGAAACCACCTACCACAACAATATAAATCTACGCGATCTAAATGTTTATTCAAAAGCTGTAAAATGATCCATAGTAACGTAAATAAAATGGTCCAATCTACGAAGCAAACTTATTAGGACGCGGTTTACTGAGTACCGATCTGGCACAAAAATTATGATTATCGGAAACTTGGAACATATGGCAAGGAAGAATCTCTCAATGATGTTAATCCTGAGTTGCTTAAACGATGATTTACGGCCAACAGCTCTATATCACCAACTGCGACCTTTAATCTTTTAGTCAAATTTTTGCTTTTCGGCGTCTTGACGAGAGTGAAGTATGTAATTATTTCACTACGTGGCAGAAGTTTTATTATTTATTTTCAAACAAGGATGGTATATAAGTCTCAGTTGACTTTTCTGTGCATACAAAAATATCTACAATAACACAATAAAATAAATAACAAAATTCCAACTACAATAGCACCTAACAATAAATGTGAATGAAGAATTATAAATAGAATAAACAGATAATTGACGCTAAGGCTTTGCAAGAAGAAGAGAGAAATAAACAACCATATTAAGTTTGGCCACTCAAATTAAATAATAGCAACTTTCCGCAACAACCACAAGTTTTTTCAATTGCATGCAAGTCCTGAGCATCAACGATTCAACTGATTTGAAAATGTTTAGATCGTCTACAGAAGCCAAAACATGAGCTTTCTGGAATAACACAGTGTGTCAGAAAGTGTGTCAAATAATGTTTTGATACACAGCCTTTTTATTAGTGTGACTACTTTTGCCACCTTTTTTTATCAGGCTTCTTCGTAAGCAATAGCACTACCATATTTCCGTGCAACAATCCAGCTCCGTTTCGTCCATTTTACACGATTGCCTTATTATGGTGTATATTTATTCGTACTTTGTTCACAATTTGGAGCACGTACATTGGTCACAAGAGAAGACTTTAAAAGTTGTGAACAAGTAATCGGGTACTCCTGTCAAATTAAGCTTACGAAGAAAGTTTAACATTATACATTTTACATACTTCCAGATATACTATACAGAATACAGGATACAGAAAGTCATGATCATACTTAAGTATTTAGCCCATATACAAACCGCATGATTAAATTAAATGCCACTTTTAGGGCCATACTCACCAAATGAGAGTATCCTTTATTTAATTTGTTTCCGTCTCTAAACTTTACATATAATCTAGAACGTGTAGAAAAATGACGGTAATAAAATAATCGTATTTCACAAAATAGTGTCCTTTCAAAAGCCGATGCATCTTAGTAATAAATTCAGATTATTGCAATCTTCCATATATCTTAAAACGATAATTCCACCATGCGTCGTCTAACGGATCCATTTACAGACATCGTTTTTGAATGTTTGGCCATCACTTTCTTTTTTTTTCTTTTATTCCTTTTCATATATATACGGAAATACACGGAAATTAACGGAAAGTATACGGCAGTCCAGAAAATAGCAAGCATATTGCTGATATATTTTTTTCTGGCTAAAATAAAAAGCCAGCTTAACATTTTATTTTACCAAGCCAAAAATAACAAGTTTTGAAGCTTGTTAAATTTTTCTGACATAAATAAATGACCAACTGAACTGTTCTTTTTATAATGTAGGAGGAAATAATTTGGTTCAAAAACACTCTTGGTTTGAAGTTTGTTTGTGTGTACATTTTCTTCCAACGAGTTACTGCAACTTTGTAATTCCGGCTTGAAAACATAAAAAGCCAAACTGGCTTGTTTTTCTTTGCTGCACATTATAATCGGCTATAATTAACAGGTTAACCATACCTTCTTTTAAAAAAAGCTAAATTTTGAGCAGCTTAGTAGGAACACAACGAGGGCATCATTCACAACATTTGGATGTGGTTTTTAAAATTATACGGTGACAACTTCCCTCAACGTTAATATGCTAAACATTTAAAAATACAAGTTATTTTCGGTCCCTGTTTAGAACCATTTGAGTCATGGTTGTCTTTGGCGTGTCATGGTTGTCTTTTTACCTAATTTTTATAGTTTAAATTTTACAAGTTAATTGCTAATAATGGTCGGTTTGAATGATGTTTAATAAATTAATTTTGCAAGCAAAACCGCTTTAGATGGAATTAAAAAAAACGGTGGATGCCTTTTCTCTACAAACGTTTTTGAAAATATACTTGGTTATTGCTCTTTCTTTTGAGGTATCATTTACGCGGATATCTCACACATAATTTAAATTCTCCATCGCCATAACACCATAAGGGAAAAATATAATTAAAATTAGTTTTTAAACGAGTTTTGATATTCAGCACCGTGAAACTCCATTTGAAACATCTCCATTGGCAAAGGAATGCTCTTTAAATGATTAATAAAAATAATTTATTTCCGGAAACAAAAAATAAAAATAAGAAAATAATCCATGGATAATATTGGCACTCAATTTCGCACGAAGATTTTGAACTAACGAAATTTAAGCTGTGTATAACTTCGGCTTCATTTGTACTTCCGCTGAATTCAAGTTGGGAAATATCAAATGGATCCTTTTCTCAAAAATATAATTCAATGGTTATGTGATGAAAAAGGACGAATGAAGATGAAGCCGAATGCATTGTCAAAATCAAAGAAATAATATTTTTCCCTTAAATCGTCTTGCCTTGATAATGAATTTTAATTTTAATTTGGCGAAATTCCCCCAAGTGCAGATACAGATGAAGGACGAAACTGATATTCCATTGCCACCTTCTTTTAATAGTGCCCATAAGTTTTCAATGGGATTCAGGTCAGCGCTTTGCGGTGGCCATTCCAAAATGTGAAATTCCCAACCATTTTTGCATAATTTTTGATGTATGTTTGGGTTTTCTGTCGAACTGAAATATGACATATTCCTCGCTAAATGGCATATTTTTGCATAAATTTCCGTCAGATGCAACTATACAGTATTATAATACAGGTGTCGTCCCACTAAACGGTGAATTGTATTGTACCAATTCCATAAACAATGCAGCGCCCCCAAAATATAATAATAACAGCGTTCGTACTCGACCGTTCGTTTGATTTGTTGTGGTTTTAGCGAAGTCCCTTATCTTTTCTGAAATATTTATTTATTTATCCACAGGTAGAATATACCATCTGACAGTTGACAAATACAAATGAAATATATATACATATAATATATATTTGAATTCAGTTACTAAGTTGTATTACTATTGATCCATTTAATATTAGTTTGGATTACTATACTTATGTACATATCGAATAAACATTTCTTTAATGCTAACCTATCACTGTAAAAATCTAAATAAGGATACACGTGTTGGCGATACTGGCCGAAGTTCTATGGTGAGTAGGATAAAGAAAATGTTGTCCTCTAGTCAATCCGGCTGAGAATTAATATTAATGAGGTTTAAGGGGGGAAAACCCTTTAGACGCCTAAAAATGAGCCATTTTTCATTAGTGTTTTTAAAGCTAATAAAATAATCATATGACATTTTTCTTCGGGCGTTTGTGGTGCGAGGTCCAAAAGTGCTACACTTGTCACTCTTTTTCTATTGATCTGAAATTAAAAACAAGATTTCTGACAAATGCACGGGAAGTATGTACCTATAAAATGTTATAAAAGTATAAAATTAAAAATTAAGGACGCTCTTTAATAAAATGCTCAAATTTTGTACTATTTCTTCGACATTTTTCATTCTAAAATAATAGTTTATTTACAGGAAATCTTTAAACCTTTAGGTACATCCTCCCGATAATGATTAGAGAAATGGCTCACAAAATGTTAGCCAAATCGATCAATAACTTTTTGAGTTACAGCACGAGCTGTTTTTGAAAATACAGGTTCGAGATAATTGCGTTTAAAATTTCAGTACCATAAAACGATTAGTTTTAGTGACTTACCGATCAATCAGCGAACTTCTCTCTTGCTCTTTTATTATTTCATCAGCAATTACGGGAATAAGATCTTGACTTTCTGGATCTTTGTTCAAAGCAATAGCTTTCTGCCACTTGCACCAGCTCTCCGAATTTTTTTTAATCTCTTCTTTAACAGCTTTTTGCGATAAATATTCAAATGATGACTTAGCAGCTGCATAAATATGCTCAACGATTTTAGAGTAATTGCCTTGACTCAATCCAGTGGACATGTCCATGAGATCACAAAATACATTTATTCCTTCTCTTGCAACGCCCAACAGTCGCATCACTAACACTATTCTTCGATTTACTTATAATAGTAACCTGTATTACAAAAAAATATTAAATATATAAATAATACTTCTCTATCACCACCCCGACACGTGACGATTATTTTAAAACCTAGGACTCTAGACCCTGACTCTCTAAGACTTATTTTCTGCTTGCATGTAAATAAAACAAATCTAAATTTCTGATAGGGCAGTACAAACAATGAAAACGCAATAATTCTGCACCCGTGTAAAGGATTTGTACGAATATCATCACTGCTGGTAGTCTTCAGTTTTTTGTGACTCACTCCATCTCTTTTAGTCGGCCCGAAACTCTCTCCGTGTTTATCAGTACCTACATTGATTACCTTCATAATGTCTTTTTTTAGAAGTTTTTCGAGCGATATTACCTCGCATTCCCTTCGGATAGTTTGGCACTCACTATATAATGTTAGCTTATTTCCGGTTTTAATACAGTCAATGCTCTGCCAAAACTAACGGGACAAAAGAAATATTTACTCCGTAAATATTTAATATTTTGGTTTTTCCTCTTGTCAATATACTCTCAATACACTAAATTTTCGAAATATGAACAAAAAAATCGATTTTTTAAAATTTCTAAAGGGCTTTTCCCCCTTAGGAGACAATAATATAACACCTATAATCTCTCTACGCTTAGAGAGGATGTCACACAATTTGACAATTTTAATATGTCCCGAGATTCGAATGTGAGCTCTCTTCGAAATATACCAATAGAATGAGACAGAATCGATCCAATATTTTACATGGTTATTTTTGTATCCAATAAGAAATGGGAAAACAAGTTTGAAAACATTATGTTTTAACAATAGAGTGGCCGCTTAAGAGCAGTGGCGTAGCTTACTTTAGATCAAAATTTATCGGGGGGCCTTCTACCCGACTGCGGTGACGTCCAAATGAAGGGTAAAGATTTTTCACAAAAGAAACAAAAACACTCGCATTGAATAAAATAAATATAAATATGATTATATCTGTTCATATACGATTATGAATGCGCAGGCATGGACAAAACTCATGTATGATCATGTATGTGAATCCATATATGTTTTTATATGATCAGATATGATTTTTTTCCTGGGAAGTTTAGCATACGGCCTATAGTCCAGTATATTTAGGTTTTATTATTGCAATTCATTGGGTAAGAAAAATGTTTTTGGCCATGGTTGGGGTATATACACAGCTTAAATCCGAGTTTTCGCCCATCAACGCCTTGCAGGTTTACTGCCATCCGTGATTTAAGGGTAAAATCGCTTTTCGTAAATATTTTATCTTCTAGACATGCTAGGTGAAAAATTTAAACATATTGTTGGATCTCGAATTTGAAATTAAATAGAGCTCAAATGATAGCTGAGATCCTCTACTCTCAGAAAAAAATAGGTGGACTTTTACAACCCACATAATAACGCCGGAAGTGGGGGAGAGGGGCGAAGGATCAGGATGGGTGAGGCAATCCATTCTATTTAGGTTTGCCAGAGCATAGTGAACCTTTCCTGAAAATATGGTCCACCAACTCGGCAAACTCCATCTTTTGTAGTCACTGCTCCGCCTATATGGGGTGCAATCGGTACAATTTATGACCGCTTTTTGCGCCGATTTTGCAACTTTGCGCCTCTCTATAGACTTTTGTCGCAGCGAAAAATGTTATGCATGAAAGCAATGGCAAATTGATATATTGGATGGATATATTTTTTATTACGAGTTACACAAAAGAAGATAAATGCGAAAAACCAATTATGGGCCTAATTTTGTAACATTTTTCGCGCTATAACTCTAAAAATATGAACATTACGAAAATATAATAATATATATATAAATATAATATATGTAGAGAATTTCCAGGTCTAACAAATTAAGTTTAAATTTGTCACCTAGCATAACGACCAGATGACATACTTACGAAAAACAACTTCACCTTGAAATCCAAGGTGACGGAAAAGCTGCAAGGAGTTGATGTTTGATGTTTGATGTTTGATTTTGACGATGACAAACAAAATGGTTCTTACCCAATGAATTACGATAAAACGGCTGAACAAAAGCTCACTACTCCCTAATAAATGCAACCGAGTATTTATTCACAACTAGTAGTAATTAGTGACCCTGAGGGTACCACCACATAAAAATAAACTATTTCCTATTTCACTCTAGGAGCAATGGGCTTACACAAAGCCTCTCCACTTCGAGGCTCTGCTTCAGTTTCTTTTAATCCGTACATGTCCGCTATGCTGGGTGAAGAGCCCGGCTATCCTACTATATAATAAGCTTTTTTATTTCAGTATAAGTATATTTACATTTCAAAGTGTTAGTAGGTTACTTAATCTAGGTTAGCTCATGATATGTTTGTTATATTATCTATTTCTAGTTGTTCCTTTACACGAACCCCTTTCGGGTAAAAGCCTCCTCTAATTCCTTCCATTTGTCCCTATTTTGGGAAACTGTCAGCCAGTCTTTGCCAGCTAATTCTTTTATATCGTCAGCCCAACGTTTAAGTGGTCTGCCTTTGCTTCTTTGCTTTCCTACTATGGGACTACCATCTAATGCTGTGAGGAAAAGTGCATGTCAATTATCGTCCGAGCCAGGTTCGAACTGGAGACCCCGACGTGATAGCCCATCAGCTTATTTACCACTGAGCTATTAGGTCCCCCAACATATGTATATAAAATAAAGCAAGTTGTGTGTAAGATATACACGTCATTGTTATTTTATTTCAAAGAATATTATATTAAGTTAATTAAATATGGAATACAAGGTTGTTCAAATGTCCACCACGGCTTTCCTTGGTGCCACGTATTCGAGAGGTCTAATTTTCGATGACTTTTTCGTACAAATCTGGCTGAACTTGCTGGATGGCGTTCGTTATATTGATTCTGAGTGCATCAATTACTTGTGGTTTATTCCCTTAGACCTGTGATTTAAGATAGCCCTAAAGGAAGAAATCTACACATGTTAAATCGCACGATCTCGGTGGCCACGTCGTCCTCAAATCGCTCGTGCAAAATGTCCATCTTGGCATGCGCGTCGGTGTCCATATAATCCAGTTCAGGCCACAAGAAGTTGCTTATCATGGATCTGTAGCGCGCACCGTTAACGGTTATAGCAATGCCAGTTTCGTTTTGAAAGAAGTATGGACCGATGATTCCGCTAGACCAAAATCCGCACCAAATACTGAGTTTTTTGGGATGCATTTGGTGCTATTGTGTCTCGTGTGAATTGGTATCGCCCCAAATCCGACAAATTTTGCTTGTTCACATATCCATTCATCTAAAAATGGGTTTCGTCACTAAAATTGATTTGTTTAGCGAAACTGCTCCAGAGCCCAACACAGGACGTTGTTTATGCTCTTTTACCTTGAATGGCTGAGTCAGTTGGATTTTATACGAGTGCAGACCCAAATCCCGACGCAAAATTCGCCAAGTTGAAGTAGCAGATAGGCCAAGTTCTTGTGAACGTCGCGAAATTGACTGCAGCGTTTCGGTGACGTACATGTGTTGGCTGATATTTGCCAAATTTACTCGAAATTGGCCACCAAACGTCGAATAGTCGATTCGGTAGGACGATTGTAGCGAGGATAAAAATCACGTGATGCGCTCTCTGAACCGAACGCTTGTTTGTGACAATAAAATTTGATGGCTTGACATATACTACTGAACAATTCACAAGAAATTTTACTGATGGTGCTGTAGAAACATGCTATGACCTAAAAAATACAATTTCAAGCGTCCTTATTGAAAAACCTTTTACATATCTACCGCACCGTATTTCTGAGAAATAAAAATTTAGTTTTCTAAAAAATAAATAGTTTCCTTGTTGTTTACATGCTTACTATAATTTTGTAAAAGTAATCTTTTATTTTGACGGCTAGATTGAGACGGGAGTATGCAATTAATAAATATATCTTACGGCGTATTCAACGACTGTGGTGCATGCGCAGTTTCCCAATGTTGATCGTAATGTTCAATTTATCTCAATAACTCGATGAGCAATCTTAATAACTGATTTGGATTAAGATCACAAAGAGCTAAATATAACAAGAACTTCGCAACTTATTTAATTCAGAGTGGCTAGAGCGCACACGTTTTTCAATTCAATTCGTCACACCAATTACGGCTCTTTTGATGCACTGTCTAAAATTTGTAATTATTATTTTTTTGTTTACTTTTTTTTCACTATGAGAGCATAACTTTGATAAAACTGATGAAGCGTGTATTGCGTTCACGTGATGATCGAAAACCATTCAGAGCACACAATCAGAGTGAGCGTGAACAACTACATATCAACAGAAGGTTCATGTTTGACCAGGTGTATTTGTTTTTAAATTTGATAAGGAGGTTTTGAAAGCTCAAGTCTAGGAATCGACTAACACATTCAAGCCGTTCTTGAAGTATTTGTACATTAACAGAATAATGTCATGGACTTAGGTAAGTTCACAAAACCCAATTGAGAAACTCTATGTCCAAGCACAGCGCAATATATGCAATTTAAATAACTGAGCCGGAGCACTATGTCCACATTAGGATCACTTATTAACTCAGGCATTTCCCCTTATTTAAACTTGGAGCCAGGGTGGAGTGTGAACTAGGCAATTTCATAAGACAAGCGAAGAAAGAAATCATCTCTCGTATGTACATAATCCAATCCGCATTTCCTGTGAGACTAAGTCTGACCTCTAATTCGAGCAGAGTTTTGATTGTAGCAACGAACTCTCAATTGAAACATTTGCATGTTGAATCAATCAGGAGGTCGTAACACTACGGGTGCAAGTGTGTCTTGTTTATAACTCATCTAAAGGTTCGAGTCCAGCGTTGCCGGTGGCGGCGCGGCGCGGCGGTGCGCAGCTCGCTACTATCAGGCTTTCCTTTTATTTAGTCACTGCATAATGATTCTACCGAGCTCTTTGACCTGCTGGCAGAAGATCTGCTCCCGGGGGAGGCTAAGTACACAGTTATTGTGAAGGTATGGGCTGGGAAGAAAGCAGCATTAGAGCTGTTATTGTAGGTTTCTTTGTACGAGCAGATATATCTACTCGTTTCGTGCAAGATTTAATTTTCTTAAAGATTGCACGATAAAAGATTGGCTGGTGTTTGCCGTAAACAAACAAATTATGTTTAAACAAGTGCCCCGGGTACATCTCACATTTATTTAATTTACCGCGGTACATTTCATTCCAAAGATAAAAGATCAAATATTTGCCCGTTCCATTGTGTGGCGCGCATTGATATCACTTTGATTAGTATTATCTCTGGGTTACCGATTGAAAACAATTATGACAACAACTGGCTCTGTACAAATATATTTATCGGCCTTACATTAAATCAGCTGTAGCACTTATTCAAATTGTTTTTTTCACTGTAACGTTGGACTTTTAAAATGTGTTTACTCACGGCCAAAAAACGCAAACGTGTAGAGGCGACAGAAACGTAGGAAGGAGCATAAATTTTATTTTATTTACATCTATGCTAAATTCAATACATTGAGAAAATCAAAAAATACATGATTGTTTCAATCACTTTTAATATAAATTAAAGTAGGAACACGCAAAATTTTATTATGCATACTTAAAGATATACTCGTAGTTGCAAGTAGACTTGGAGAGTCTATTACACCAATAAGTACTTTATGTGTAAACAAACATGAGAGTATTTCCCTTCTTTCAATAAGTAAACTAATATTTTGCAATTGCAACCGATCAATATAATGAGCAAGAACATTTTGATCGGCCCATAGGATCTGACGACATAACATAACGCAGAAATTTGTTTTGCACACATTCAATTCGATTTATTTGCACTCCGTAATATGGGTTTCAAATTTGGCAACCATATTCTAATATTGATCTCACAAGTGCTTGTAACCCAGACTTCAAAGCATAAGGGCCGCGAAAATCCTTTGTCCAACGTCTTATGAAGCCAAACATTGCTAGTGCCTTATCTATATATTCCATTCCTTGCCAAATCACCGAGTTTTTGACCCGACATTCTTCAATTTCGCTTTTTGATATGCTTTAGTACGTACCTATTAAAAGCAACTTGCACACCGATTTTCAGCCTTTTTTTCCAAACCGTTATTGAGTAATAGATTTTTTAAATTTTTAGGCAAATAATTTTCAATTAATGATAGACTAGTAATAAATATCGATATCAATAAAAAGTAGGGCAACATGTTTTTCGTCTTTGAATGTAGTTTAAGAACCCCTTCGTTTTCTTTTTAATTTTCCAAAATTCGACTCTATATTACGCAACTTTTAAGCCGCAGTTCGAGATGTGATCATAATTTGTTCTATTCTTTTTTCGAATATTCAAAATTTAATTTTTTTTTCTTGATTGGATTTTCTATAATTTCATTTTCTTAACTAAATATCGTCCAAAAAAATTGAAAGCAATTTTATTATAAGGGATTAAATTATTTTGCATAACTTGAAATATTTTTTTAAACATATTTTTTAACATTTCATATAATCTTATTATATTATTATTATTTTTTCACTTAAAGATCGCTTTTTAGATTTTTTAATTGTACTGTGATGTGTACCATAAACTTGTCTGAAAGGGATAACGACTTTATTTCCACAATAGAATTTAATAAAGGCGCAGTTGTACCGATTTTCTGTATCACTGGTATCGGTTTTGCATTTCTCAAGTGATTTTACAATCCGGCCGGCAGTTAAAAAAATATCCGCACATGCTAGTTTGCAGTTATCACCTCATCTACAAATATTAACACCGATACAATTGTTTGAGGAGTCGTAAAAAAATTTACCAAATATAATTATCCGGTACTCAAAAATTGCAGAATATAGAACAATGAAAAAAAAACATCGTAAAATCACTTGAGAAATGCAAAACCGATACCAGCGACACAGAAAATCGGTAAAATTACCCCTTTATTAAATTCTATTGTGGAAGTAAAGTCGTTTTCCCTTTCAGACAAGTTTATGGTACACATCACAGCACAATTAAAAAATCTAAAAAGCAATCGTTAAGTGAAAAAGTAATAATAATAAGATTATATGAAATGTGAAATAATATGAATAAATAAAATATTTCAAGTTGATTAAAATAATTTAATCCCTTATAATAAAATTGCTTTCAATTGTTTTGGACGATATTTAGTCAAGAAAGTGAAATTATAGATAATTCAATCAAGAAAAAAAAATTAAATTTTGAATATTCGAAAAAAATAGGAAAAGTTACGATCATATCTCGAACTGCGGCTTAACATTTTAATATTCGCTAATTTCAAGGCTTCATATTGCTTAAAGTTTCCAAGTTCTAAATATTCGGAGCTTCGAATATCGAATATAATTTTTTTGGCTGCTTCAAAATATTCGTATAAGATTCGAAGCTTCGGATGTTCGAATACGCTGCCGAATTTTTCAACAGCCCTAGTATAAATCTTTGGATGGGGAAAAATATTTTTTAAACTTTGCATAAACATTCCACAACACAAATAACGGGCAAAACTATGTGATACTTGCAATATGTTTATATCGTTATGTAGCTTAAGACCTTAGACAAATGGCCTCAGTATTATTTTCACGGAATGTTTTTACCCCTGTCCGCGGGAAGGGCGAGCTCTGTACATGCGAAGTCACACAAAGAGGCACGGATAATGAACGAGTTTCCGTGTTAATAAATACATAAACATATAGGGGTTTTCAGGTCGCTGTTCTTGAACTTCCATGGATAATTGGAAATTCAAGTTGGCTTATCCTATATAAATATGTCGATTGAAAATTCTCAACATGAGCGGGTTTCCGTGTAATTTAATGTATAGGGGTTTTTGGAGACACTGATTTAAAATCCACTATCGACATTCTGAACTTCGATATAACGGCCAAAAGTTCTAACTGTAGATAACTGCCTTATGTCCGAGACTTCACCAGTGTGGATTATGGATATAAACTTTGTTACATTTTAAACGGAGAAGGTTAAGTTGGTCTGTTTATTTATGACTTTTCTGATTTCGCAAAATAATATTAACACTCTCTCTATTTTACTCGACTGCGCCAGAAGGAGGGTTATGTTTTTCGAGAGTATGTATGTATGTATGTATATATCTAGGTTTCTTTGGCACGTTCTGTAGCCCAAACGGCTTGATGGATTTTAGCTTGAGAGGTGTCGTTAGATTCGTCTTGATTGTGAGAATGACACTGGATATATCGAAATAATAAAAATTAAAATGGCCGAATTTTGGCGCCATATTATATGTCTTAAAAAAATTATTTTTCCTCAAAGCCTATCGAGAGTTTTTAAATGGCCTACAAAAATATATACAATTTATATGTTTAAATGTAATTTGGTATGAGAAATGTTAAAAAAAAAATTATTGAAAAAAAACAAAAAAACCCGACTGACTGTAAAGAAGAACTAAAAAGATGTAAACAAGACACATTCATAATCAAATCTATAAATAAATCAGTACTATTTAAATTGATCCAACTGGTCAATGACAGGTACCTACTAATTGACAGTCGGAAGCTACCTACACAGCCTAACAAAGATATGTTTTGCCTCCGACCGCCAATTAGGTATACATTGACCAATTAGATCAATTTAAATAGTACTGATTTATTTATAGATGTAATTATGAATGTGTCTTGTTCACATCTTTTTAGTTCTTCTTTACAGTCAGTCGGGTTTTTTAGTTTTTCAAATTATCTTTTTTTTATTTAAATTTTCTTTCATATATAAATATATTTCCGGAAAAAAGTTCATTAAAAAAGATTCACAAAAATCATAGAGCTCTTTACCTTCTCTGTTTAAAATCAAACAAAGTTCATATCCGAAATCTTCGTGGACGAAGTCGCCGATAAAAGTGTAATTATACAAGGTCGCTGCACACTTACCGACGCGGGGCGGTACGGCACGACACGCAGCAAAATATTTTCCTCTGAAAACAAATGTTCTTATTCACACAAACCGGCAACGACAGGTAACGACACGAACCGCCACCAGCGTTGCCGATGGGTATTGTCGAGGAGAATTCTGACCGGCATTTGCTGTTTGCCGGTCGAAGCTAAACATATCAAATATGGCGCAAGAGAAACATAATTGAATTTGGTCTCTGATATTTTCCGACAAAACTCAAATTCGGTCGCCGCTAAGCGCCGTTCTAGTGTGTATGGAATTTCCTGGTGTCTCCCGTTGCCGGCTGGTGCCGTGCCGTACGGTGTCAGTGTGCAACAACCCTTAAGTTCGGTCGACCTCTCGAATAACTACAGCGGATTTAAAATGCCTGTGGCATCAACTGTGTGCAGTTAAATTGATTTCATGAATTGCGTACTTTCCATATATGTACATCTCTAAAATTTCTCTCATTCTTTATGCTCATCTACTGCGTATCTTAAGTAGATGAAATTATCTATACGTTTGAATTCAATACAAACGCAAAATGTCCAACACTTTTTAGCAACGGTCTCTTGATTGCTGCATGCCGGCAATTTTCGCCATTAAATTTAATATTAATATATTAATCCGACGAAGACGACATGACCGAAGGGGAATAAGAAGGCGGAATTCACTAGTCGGAGACACAACCTTGATTTGTGTCCATCGCCGCAACGACCTCGTTGAAATCATTTAATTTCCCGCCCGCCGGCCGCCGTTGGGTTTGTCGTCTCAATTTGTTCCGAGTTCATACGACCTGAAGCATTCATCCTAAACACGTTTCAGAAGTGCCCGTACGTAGTTCTGTTTTCGGGTACAAAGTGAAATTTCCAATTGAATAACAAAAACGAAATTATTTAAAATCATTTCTGCGTCTAAAGTACGGTCTCAGTCTCAACACAACCCTAAACGCGTATGGCTTGTGTCGTCACATGTGTGTTAATGTTCCTCAGTTTTAAATTTAATGCAATCAGGAGTGCAGACAATACACAGTTCTCCGTGTTCATAAACTGGGACTGTCACGAAAATATGTTACTAGTTTTCTCAGTGAATTTTAGAATGGTAATTTATTGTCCATCCGCACCAGTAAGTCGGAAGTAATGCAGTTATATCTCAATTAATGCGCTTTTGCCATAAACTATGCAAAATTCTGCTTGTTTTGCGGCAAGCAATTCGGGCTATTGTCCACAGTTCGCTGTACTGAAAAAGAGGGACATTCTTATGGCGGACTAAATCCTTACTTTGGGCGTTTTAAACATTATAGTGTTGAAAACCTCTATCGGGCCCGTCGATGCAGAAATAAGCGATCCCAACTGAAACTTTTCTCATCTAATTGCAAGTTTGACGGATAACACTAGCACCCTTCCACCCACTGCTGCAGGCACCCCAGGGCTAAGTTTGAAGCGCTCATCAGTCACCGTCACCGAAGCGACGTTTATTCCGCTCAAACTCCGGAAGGCACGGTAAGTTTGCTTGACGAAGAATCACATAGATAAGCCTCAGCCAAACAGTAGCAGTCACAGGTCTATCCACTTTTGCTAAATTTCACCTTTTCTTCTTTCCCATCATCAATTTATGAATAATTCAGGTTCGCTCCTCTGTGAGGTGGTGGTATAGAGTATCGATTTATTCTAATCCGCTTATTGCCCCGCAGAGTTGAAGTTGTCTTTTTCTCGCTGCGAATAAATACTTTGCATCACCCCCTTGGAATACGGTGACAGATTTATTTACTGGGAGTCATGGCCGTTTCCTTAATTAATTGTTTGTAGACAAATACCGGGCACCCAATTTTAAGCAGATTACCCGGAAATAATCCTGAGACTTATTAACTGCAGGAAAATTATTTTCGAACACATGTATATTTTCCAACATTTTATAAAACTTTTTTCTTTTAATTACATTGACTTCTCCAGTTAATCTTTAAATTAAAATGCCATGCATGTGCACTACAACTAAGTGATCCGAAACCGGCGGCGTTGTTCGTAATGTTCTTCTAATATTGTCTACATTTGACAGTATCATTGGTAAAAATTGTCTTGCATAGCTCTTGTCGGAAACTAAGGCCCGTAATATTAAATTCAAAATTTTAACTTCAAAAGAACAGAACGTGAAGCTACAAAGTGTCGGCGATTCCGACAACCCCTTCATGAAAATTCTGCAAGATAATGCTGGGAGCGCACCAAAAGAAACAGATGACTAGGGTCGGTCTGGGAGCACAAAAATTACCGGGAAATATCAGTCAATTAGACATTCAAAACCTATAGGCTGTTTGGGAGAGCTTTAAGGCAAAGCTAGCATAGACAATTTAGAACCATTTGAGCCATGGTTGGCTTAGACGAAGTCTGACTATTTTTTACTTACTTTCAATGGTTTTTGGCGAAAAACCCCAAAATCGTAAAGTGAATTGCTTATAATGGCCCGTTTAAATGATAAGTGAAATCTTTTTTATTTTATTTACTTACAGTAATGTATAAACAATAGAACAAAAAATTTTCTAAACATCTGTGTCATCAGAAATTTTTCTTACAAACATTTGAAGCTCACGAACATTTTCAAAGATTTAAGACAACCGATTTTTGACAGAGGTGCCTTTTTTCGTTCAAACCGTTTTTGCTTTTCCTCTTGAGGTTTTTCCTTTTACGCGGATATCTCACAAATTATTGAAATTAGAACCTAAGACTAATTAAAACAATATTTCAATTGAAATCATTTATTATTGATGTTGATAAGAAGAATTCACTTATCATTCAAACTGGACATTATTAGGAATTAGCTGTTAAATTTTTGGACCAAAACCCATTTTTTTTTTGTTAAGGGAGCGGGGAAATGTTTTGGAGCCGAGGCCATCCGTGTGCCGGACTCTCCCGTCTGCCCGGGCCTACCGGCTAAAACCCCGCTCGATGCCACCAGTAACTCTACCCTGGAACCGCCTAAAAAGACATTACTTCAGGGTAGACTTCGCCAGTTGTTCTTTGTCTGGAGCATGACCCCCCCCTCCCCCCCAGTTCCCGGGGTCATGCTGCCGACCACCTCCTCCATCTCTTCTCTCTCCGCCATCCATCTTTCGCGTTCGAAAAATGTCTGTAGGGCGGAGTCCGATGGAGAGTCGCAGTATACGCAGCACGGGCTCGGTGCTTTCCCTATACGATGGAGGAAGGCGCAAAAATGCCCGTGCCCCGTCAGCATTAGAGTGAGGTAGTAGTCTACCAGCCAGATGTCCAGCTGGGGGATAACTCGGGCTGTCCACCGGCCACGCGACTCCCTATCCCATCTTGCCTACCAGCATACCATGATCCTGGCCGTCACCACCCTGTCGGTCTCCTTCCCGAGAACCGCCTTCTCCCGGTGGACGGACTGTCGCTCCTTGGCTGGCGACCACTAGCACCGCTGCTTCCGAAACCGTCCGGTAGGAGCTCTCATTTGCAGGGGCCTGGGTCCACCAATATTGGCCATGACACTGCTCAGCACCATCGTTACCACAGCCGCCTTGTCCGCCCGGATCTTTATTTCTTCCCAAAAGGTGAGCCTTCAATCGAGGCTAACCCCCAGATATTTGACCGCAGCCTTAGTCTGGACCGTCATGTCTCCTACCTACATTCCCATAAAGAGGGGAATGCATTTTTTGGGCAGAAGGATGATCTCGGTTTTGGCCAACGCCAATTCTAGCCCATGGTCGTGCAACCAGGGGCCAACTCGGCGTATCACCTGATTGAGTCTCCACTGAGCCGTCTCGACATCTCTGGCGGTAATAACCGCCGCGATGTCGTCAGCATACTCAACCAGGAAAGACCATTCCAGCATCTCCATACGAAGGATTCCGTCATATGTATAATTCCATATGTCGGGACCCAGTATGGAGCCCTGGGCCGCCCCTGCCGAGAGGACCTTTGTTTCCGAGCCATCCTCCGTTTCGTAGGTGAGGATGAGGGTGCGATCCTTCAGATAGTCTCCCATGCTCTGTAAGAGATACCGGGGAACTCCAAAGCCGCGCTCTTGCGCCCCACCTGACCGAGTTAATGGCGTTGCGCACATCCAGAGTGACCAGCAGGCACACCGGGCGGAAATAATGATTTCCACATTCGATGGCCCGGGCCGCTTCAACCACCTCCTGGATAGCCTGCACCGTCGTAAGGTCAAAAACCCATTAAAATTTATTTAACATATTGTACAAAGGCCAAGCTTGCAGTATACATGTGTTTGAAAAATAGAAGCTACGACATTAAATACATTAATTTTACGAATTAAAACAGACAATAAAAAAAATTAAGCTATTACAAATTCAGATGTGTATGTACGAGTATATCATAAAAAGCAAAATAAATTATGTAACATAGTTCATGCATAAATAGAACTAGCATTATTTGATTATTCATTCATTCATCCATTCAAGCCTGCTTAATACGTTCTTCTAAATATACCTACTGAGAGAGCTGTCTTACATTCCGTCGGCAAGTCATTCTATAGCTTAGTAACACGAAAAACGAGTGCTTAGATTGCAGGTATCTATGTCTCGGTATTAAGAGATTCAACGTTCGCCTAGAATTAAGATAATGCACCCTGTTAGCAAGGTTTCCTGGACATAGCGTGCATTTCCTAAAATCAAAGTGCTCCTTTAGGCTCATACCCAATAAACTTTTAGCATGATGTGAGACACGGTCAAAGCGGCGCAAGCTAAAAACAAATCTTACACATGAATTGAAGGCCAATTGAAGCTTTGCAAAACAGGCAGCGCTTAATGCAGTGTAGAGGCTATCACAGTAATTAAAGAGTGGCATAATTGACGCAGTGACAAGATGCTTTCGAACCCGTGTGGAGAAGTCTTTACAGGAAGTCCACCATTGTCTGAGGATACCATATATTTTAGCTGTCACCATATTAACGTGATCAGTCCACGTCAAAGTATCATTCAATATAATGCCCAAATTTTTCACTTTAGCCACAAAAGGAATTGGAACATCTTCCAGCAATAAGAATGGAAGGATTGATGTGTCACTAGAGTTCTTAGAAACTATAATGGCCTGGAATTTCAAAAGGTTAAGTTTAAGAATATTGCACGTTGCCCATTCAGTAATGCTCATAAGATCAGAAGTAATATCACAGATTTCAGTCTGTCGTGCAGCAGTATAAAGTTGCACATCATCAGCGTATTTTAAAATATCACAGTTTAATCTTAATGTAAAATGAAAAAAATAAAGGACCTAGAATAGATCTTTGAGGAACGCCTGCCGATAACTTCTTTGGCTCAGATAGATCATTATTTACAACAACTCTTTGGTAGCGGTTAGTGCGATAATTATTGATTAGTTTAACTGACGTACCCAAATTGCGATCTAAGCTTATCAATGAATATACTGTGATTCACAGACTCGAAAGCTTTAGAAAAATCTAATAATACCAGGACAGTGGACATATCATTATCAATATTAATTCTCATATCGTCCGTAATTTTTAAGAGCGTAGTGCTGGTTTGTCACATTCGAAACCCCGTTTGATCAGGTCGTAGTAATTTTTTTTTTCGAGATGTACTCATTAGTTTGTTAATGGATCAACTTCTCAAGAATTTTAAATAAAATTGGCAGAATGCTAATGGGCCTAAAATCTGATAATTTTACTAATAATATAATATATTATAATATCGTAATTGGATAATTAGGTAAAAAAACAATAGTTAGACTTCGTCTGAGACAACCATGACTCAAATGGCTTTAAATAGTCCATGCTAGCCTCGTTTTAAAGCTTTGCACCCATCTCCCAAACACCCTGAATAGCAATCAAGTCAATTAGACAATCAAAGCATATTTCCAACTAAAAGATTTTTGCTGTTGTTAATATATGTAGATTGCAAGTAGGTCTGGGAACTGAAAAAAAAAATTTAATTTAACCTTTAAAAAGTATTGCCCAAAATTGTTTTGAGTTTTGTTTAAAATTTAAATTAGAAAAGTACTAAAGTAACCTTATAATAACTCTAATAAATCTTCTGTGATAATGATAGCTGTGATATAGATTTAGAATATTTTATACATTGACTTGGATATTTCTTCTACTTTTATTCTTGACGCGGAATAGATTGTTGTTGTTTTAGGTTATATTAACAAAATTAACGAAGATAACTCGGATTCACTTGACGCAATTCCTAATGTTGTCATACGCAAAAGTTCATATTGTCTCTTGTTGAGCTTCTTTTTTTTTGTTTACTTTTTTCTCTGCGTTATGGTGTTTTCCCTACTATTTGGAAAAAAAGGTTTTGGTTTTTTTTTGGCCTTTGAAGTTATTATATGTGGATGGATTCATTACAGGAAGATCAACTGTAGCGAATCTAGTTGAATTTTCAAGTTTGATGGTGTTTACACAGATTTTACTAAAACTTATTTTTAAACTTGTAAATCTTGGCCTTTTTTCTCACTTGGTTCAGTGGAATAGGTCTTACCTCTTCCACTGTTCATTTAGGATAAATTTTTCCTCACCTTTCTCCAACGTAGTTGAAGTCATATCAGGTGTTCCTCAAGGGAGCCACCTTGGTCCACTGCTTTTCACTTTATTCCTAAATGACCTTTTTCAACTCATCAATCGTTCCAATATTCTTGCTTAGGGGCCATCCATAAATTACGTCACACGAATTTTATGATTTTTTTACCCCTTGCCAGTCCTTGTCACAGCTGATCACATTTGTGAGACTCCCCCCTCCCTAGTGTGACGTCACATATTTTGCAATTCTACATCTAGAAATTATTAAATTAAAACAGCAATTCCGACATCAGTTTTATTTCCATTTAAGTTATATTTTAATAAAATCAACATCAAATCAAACATTTCAAAAAATTAACAAAGCAAAAAACGATTAATTATATTAATCATATTGTCAAATGAAATAGAAACAATGAAACCAAGGCAAGGCGCAGTGCGTGTGGCGGCATTTATCAAAGGGCTCTTTAGGAAATCGGCGCGTGACACTAGTACAGTGGGTGTAAACTCGCCAACAAAACAATTTGAACCTTATGTTTATTAAATTTTGAAATGTGACGTCACGATATTTAGGACACCTCCCACCCCTTGTCAAACAATGTCACACTACGTCGACCCCCTCCTTCCCCTTTAACGTGTGACGTAATTTATGGATGGCCCCTTATGCAGATGACGTCAAGATCTTTAAAACTATTATATATCTGCCGGTAATGATCAATTAGTTCTGCTGTCGTGCATGTCGGGGAGACCGGAACCAGTTGGCATATGCAGTGTGTCTGTTATTAATTTCGTAGTTGCGATAGAGTGATGGTAATGACGTTACGTGATCATATAATGCAGCCGCACATTCCATAAAAGTTTCAGTGCGATGTAAGCAAATATAAAGTGGGGAGGTGAAAAAATATGATCTTTTATTAGTTGAGCAACCTTTATGGTCTTCCGAATTCTTGTTTTTAAATGCTTGTGCACTAAAAAAAATTTGGTCTTTATATAGTGTAGAATTCTCTATGTTTAAGAGGGAGCCGTCACATTGATATTTCTTGCCTATATGTAGTAAACTACTCACAATAGTGAGTGAGTGAGCTTGTATTGTTCTAATATTGTTGGAAATGCCGTCAACCCACTAATTATTGATAAATTAAGTTTAAGACATGGTTAAAAGTGTCTAGTGGGCATTCATATTATGGGTACCCTAACTTGTGAATATTTGAACTGAGAAATTCGAATTCCTCTAATTTTTTACAAGAAATTATAATTCTTTAAGTTTATTTAGTAGTACACCCCGCTTGTGGCGCAAGTTTGCATAGCTGGACTAAGCGACTTTAAACATTTTTATTGGGCCATGTATAATAATTTTAAAAATGACTGTTTATGGAAATTGCAGCCCAAGAGTTACTGTTTTATGAAAAATTTTCAAAAATCAAATATGATTCAATAGAAAAATTATAAAAAAATCAATAAATGCAAACCTATGCCAACTAGCCCCGGTCATCCCTATATTTTCTATATTTTATTCAGAATGGTATCTGAAGAGTGTTATGACTTTGAACACTAATAAGTGTTTCACTATGACCTTCATCAAAAAATCTTGTTTTTCACATCGCTATGAACTTCAAGGTAATCCGCCAATTCGCTGCGATACAATTACTGACTTTGGTCTTGTCTTAGACTATAAGTAGACGTTTGAGGCTCATTTTGAGACTATTATTAACCGTTCTAACTCGTCTTATGGTTTTATAAGACGTTGGTCTAAAGAGCTTCATGATCCCTATGTTTTGAAGTCTTTTCTTTGTGCTTTTGTCCGTTCTATACTGGAGTAGCGTCAGTCGTGTGGTCCCCCAGTCTATTCACATTTCCCTTATAGAATCTATTCAGAAGCGTTTTCTACTACCTCTAACTACCTTATATCTGGCAATATTGACTCACCCACCCTTTTGAGCTACTTTCAGTATAATAGTTGTACCCGCTTAACAAGAGCTCATAGCCTTATTTACCCCGATTATCATAGAACAGGATATATATTTTATGAATCTCTATCTGCGACTGCTAGAATTTATAACGATAATTCTGAGGTCATCGAATTCAACTTAGCTAGAAATGTTATTAAAAAAAACTCTGTTGAATAATTAACTAATGCTATAAGGTATGAGAAAAAGTAAGTTCTGTTTTCTAATATTTAGATGGCGTAACTCTTATTGTATACGAAGGGCACAGGAAAAGAAGGGGCTCATTAACATTCTCATTGTTTTGAGTAATCAAGTAATTAAACCTAAAATCTCAATTTAAACAATTCCAAATTACTTAAAATTTCATATTTACTTCTACACAAGGAACAGTGTACATTTAACACAATAGATTATTGTTTAGTTACATTAAGTTAGTAAATAAATAATGCTTTAATATTTTATTGCCTAAGTCCCAAATGTACCTGGAAAGAAGGTGTATTCTAAAGTCGCATTTTTTTACTTGGACTTTACGTGAAATCAGCTCCTTTTACCATTTTTTAGATAACGTGGTCTGATTGGCCGTATAAACACGAAGTGAATGGTATAGTTAATTCAAAATAGAAAAATTGGCAATGAGCCTCTTCTTTTCCTGTACCCTTCGTATATTACATCTGAACCGGTTTGACATGTATTTGACAGGTCTAGTGTCAGTGTCAGAATCCATTATATCTCGATCAGTTAAAGTGTTTACAACACAGTTTTTTTGCAATTGAACAGAGTTTTGTACCAAATAATCGACATTTTCGGGAAGTGTTGGTATACGTATATTATATAATTTAAAGAAATCCGCTGCTCAAAGTCATCGTTTGCTAGTAGAAGCATACGGTGAACATGCTTTTCGGATAGTATGTGCAGAAAATGGTTTAGACAGTTTAAAGATGGCATTTTCGATGCTCTGCATATGGTGGGATATGAAAGGTGTTATTAATCATGATTTGCTTAAACCGTCTGAAACCATTACTGGCAATGTCTACAGGTGGCATGCGTTTAAAACGAGCTATTGAAGAAAACAACCAGAATGGGACAACTAACACGATAAGATAATACTTTTACACGACAACGCGAGACCTCATATAGCTCAACCAGTGAAAAACTATTTAGAAAGGCTGAACTGGGAAGTGTTATACCACCCGCTGTACTCACTGGACATTCCACCGTCCGATTACAATTTGTTTCGGTCGATGGAGTAAGCTTTTAATGGAGAACGGTTTCATTTTTTTGAAAGTATTCAAATTTGGCTCAATAATTGTATCGCCTGAAAGAACGAGCAATTCTGTAGGGATGGAATCTGCAAGTTGCCGGAAAGATGGACAAACGTCGTAGCTTTCGATGGAGCATACCTTCAATGATGTTCAAGAAAGATACAGATGTGACCAAAATATATATATATTATTACCTATAGAAATTTTTAGTAAAATTGTATGAAAACATAGCTTTATGATTCCAAAAAAAAAGTTTTGTTGTAAATACAGTTATTAATATTTTGTGAACATTCCCCTTGCATTTTTCAAGGATTGTATCCTACGTGGCTCCCAGTTTTTAGCTGTGGTGACCAAATCGGCATCATTTTCCCAAACTTCCTTCATGGCTTCAATCAATTCTGATTTGATCCGTGGGCACTTTTCTGCCACTTTCTGCTTAAAAATAGCCCAGATATTTTCGATAGGGTTCATATCTGGGCTACTCGCTGGCCAGTCAAGGATTTAGATGTTGTTAGTCCTTAAAAACTCCGTAACTATCCTTGCTGTAAGGCAAGGTGCTTTATCGTGAATGAAAACTCCCTCTCCGTTAAAGTTAGCATGCATAGTTTAGATCATCTATCTGAAGGACTGTTAAATACTGCTCCGCGTTCATTATCCGGTCAACGACGTAGAGTGGGAAGAGTCCTGTGGACGATATTGCTGACCAAATCATGACTCTTACTGGCTGCTTGACCTGCTGTTGGACAGATGAATACTCTTCTCCTGTGGATCTGCGAACAGTCCCTGACATTGGTAGTGTCAAACTCACCATGGTCTCGTCACTGAATATAACTTATTCAAAAAATAGAGTTAATTTAAGTGCAGTGAAAAATTTATTGGAAAATATGTTTTCAGAATAACATGAGAAAGAGTGTTTATCTCATCTTCACCTTTGCCCAATAATTTGTAGTCCATGTCAAATGTCCATCCGCCCATATTTTTCTTTGTTGAACCATCCTAATATTCAGACTCTGCTTCTTGCGTGGTCGTCTTGCACATAGCCCAAATTAAGAAAGTCGACGTCTTAAGGTAGTGACACAACCAACGCGTGCGTCGCGGCATTGCGTGCGTTGACATTTATGAAGCGACGCATACGTCGCTAGGTAAGTTACAACAGAATATTGAACGCGGCAACTGACAAGCAAGTGACACAGGCAATTTCAGCTATATTATGATATATATAATTTTATTCCTATATAACTTCATGCGTTTGTTATAAATAAACTCGCGTTTGTGCACTCCTTCTATGAGTCGCTCATCGAATTCCATTTTGCCACACGAGTGACACTAAAAGAAAGGTTAAGTTGAACGCGCCGCGTTAAAATTTAGAAATTTGCACAAAGGATGCGACGCGTCGCATAGCGGTGCGTCGGATGCGAATTCGTTGTAACGCGAAGTACAGGACTGCATAAGCGCTTTAAAGCCTGTCATCGCACGCATCGCTCGCGACGCGTTCAAAATTTGGTTGTGTCACCAGCTTTACTGTTCGCTCCGATATTTCTGCACCAACGTCACGCATAGTAACCTTTAGAGACTTACCGGATAGGGTGCGGTCTTCTTTAGCTTTCCGCAGCAAATAGCGGTCCTGGTATCCTCTTGTTTTTCGGCTGCGACCACATTTTGCTTTTCTTTTAGGACTTGTTGATAACTGAGAAGTTATTTTTTTTGCAAACTTGCTAACATGACCGGCTAACTCCCACTTTCTGAGCTATTACTCCATGAGAATCTTGTCCTATTTCCAATGAAGTCGAAATTTTCGATTTGGTCACTGCACTGATATCCTTTGCTTTACCCATATTAAATTTTATGAAATTCAACATATCACGTTCACTATTCGAAGTTACAAATGAGACTAAATATCAACGGCTACTCATTCTTAAATACTGCACAGTAACCATAAAATTAAGGCAATTTGTAACTGAAACTGATTAGTAACACAATAAAACTCTAAACTGTTACGTTCCCGAAAAGGACATTCAGGTAATAATTGCAAATTATTGCAATCCAGGAAAGGGATATTTCCAAGAATATGACATTTTTATGTAATAGTACCTACTTCTTCGTAATTGATTTAAGGGGGTATTCTCATGTGACCACTTCGAAAAATCGATTTTATAGATAGTAAAACCTGTCGAACATATGCTGTGAAAAATTCAGACCGAAATTCCTAGTATTAAAGAAGTTACAACTCATAGTCGCCTCCGCGCCAGGTCTGCAGCTGCTACATTTCTATTGTTTTCACCGGTCTTTTATACCTACGTACGGAGTTTCTAACGGTGAACTTTAGTATATTACCTACCTGTGTATGTGTGGAATAGAATAGGAATAGAATATTTATTGTGTCTAGGAAAGTACAATTCCATCACAAGGGTTCTGTTATTCGTTAGATATAAATGCTCGTATACGTAGACAGTTTGAAACAAAATAATAAATACAATTCAAACAATTTTCATCTTTTGACATTAAAAGTTTTTCAGTGTTTGTTGTTTCGTCTAAATTAACATCAATAAATTTTCTAAATAAAACATCTCTCAAATTTTGGTACATTGGACATTTTAAAAGTACATGCATAATCGTTTCATTCTCATTTAAATTACATATCGTACATAATTGCTCCGGGTAAATTTTATAAGATAGGCCTTTGATAGTTATAATACATATGTATTTCGAGGCGAGCCTCAGTTGGCTCATGAGGCGTTTTCTGGCGAAGGTACAACGGTTATAAAGATAATCAGCCGAAGACATTTCACGATTGAGTTTAATCTGACAAAAAGTGGATTCGGTGTATCTTACAAGGTCTTGTTGTTTCAATACGGATTTTAATTCGTCACATATGTTTTGTCTTTTCTCTGCCTAAAAACATGGGTCTTCATTCTCCCAGATATCATCATCATAACCAACTTTCGATAAGAGTTCATTTACTTGTGCTATCCAATTATAATTAACATTTCTCATTCCTGCTTTATACAATAAATTCTAAATGCCGCAAAAAACATTTTTTTGGTAGACGGTTATCTGGCAATTCAAGCAAATCTATTATCCAACCTAATGTTAAATCAACAATTTTATGTTCAATTTTTTCAATTCCCAATTCCAATCGTAAAATAGAGTTCGACGTATTTCTCGGTAGACATAAAAGTGTTTTGAAAAAGTTTAGTTGGCCTTTTTCTAGCAATTCTGTGTATCTTAGACTGCATATAGGGGCGGCGTACAATAGTGTCGCTGATATAATCGCGTCGTACAATTTCAATACTCTCTGCCATGAGTCGTTTTTACCTATCGCTAGCGTGGACAATACGCTGCCCGTTGCTATGTTAGCTTTTCGCAGTGCCTCCTCAGCCGCTAATCTTCCCATGGCCGAGCACGAGATATTCACACCTAAATATGTATACATTCTCACAGTTTCAATCGTTTCGTTTTTGAATACAAATTCTCTCTCACATTGCTTACCACCGTTTCTAAAATGTACAATTTTAGTTTTTTTTGAGTTTACAGTTAAGAAGTTTTGATCGCAGTATTCTCCAAGGACAATTAACTTTTTACATACATAGGTCTATCTGTGAGTTAGCTAAAACTATCAGATCATCTGCATACATCAATGAAATAACATCTTCTGTACCGTTCATCTGTACTCCTGCAAGCCCTTTCTTTCTGAAAAAATCTTCAATATCCGCGAGAAATAATATAAATAGTAAGGGGCTAAGAATTTCTCCTTGCAGCACACCCTCCGTAATTTCAATTTCTTCAGAAAGAACATGGCCTACTCTCACTTGCATTTTTTGCTATCTGATAAATATTTCTCAGGATCTGATTATATTTTTCCGCTCACTCTCATAGTAAAAAGTTTATGCCAAAGATAAGAATGCTTCACAGAATCAAATGCTCGTTTAAAGTCTACGAATAAGCCGAACAAAGAGTTTCCAGGAAAACTGGAATGTGGAATAGTGCATATAAAGTTTTGCCGTGAATTGTAAAATTGTATGGTCCAGGCATAGCAGATTAGTGTAAGTATAAATTTTCCACGAAAATTCTGCTCTTGAAACTTTAAACGCACTTTACTCCAAACATCATTTTCTAAACCGGCGGGGGTTCTAACAAAAAAACTAATCAACCGATTGCCTTAAAATTTATATATGTTTTTTTCCTCATTAATAGTTATCGTCCGTACCAGAATTGCTTATTTTCGAAAATATTTATTTATTTTTTTTAAACGATTTTTAAGAAAAAAACAAGATTTTCGTAACTTTTTTTTCTACAGTCCGCCATTTTTTTGTTTTTCAATGAAATTGATTAATTCTGGTAGGGACGATAGCGACAGATCTACGGAACAATAATCTATTCGATTTTCTCATTTCAGACAACATGAACAGCCGCTATTACCCCCGCCAGTGACCTGCTTTTTTTTTTGTTGCTACTTTAAATTAAAATAAAAAATATAACAAATGTAAAATAAAAAAAAACAATTTCTTTATACAGTTTAAGATACAAATAAAAACATATAAAAAAATTAAAATGATTGAATGTTATTGTCTTATAAAAAAAATTCCCTAAAAAGAGGTAAAATTTATGCGTTCACATGAGAATACTCCCTTAACCTTTGTAAACGACATGCCAATTTAGAAAAAGGACGCAACAGTTGTTTTATAAACTTTATTAATTAGTTTTTTTTAAGAGGTGATACAAATATGTCCACATCTGTATATTTTATAAATAAAGATTTGTTTTCACCAAATAAACGGAACTTTCGTTTTTGCAATTCAATAATTTTGTAATGTTGATTGTCAGGTATATTGGTATATTTTTTTCTCTCTTTCCTATTTGTAAATATCAGATGGTTAGCTACCTATTGATGTTAAATAAAATATGTACGCCTTTCCAAGCCTTTCCAAACGTATTGTAAATGGATCGTGAATATGTAAACAAAGCACTAGCGGTTATTTAGAACAAATCCGAACGGTTGGAACGATACATGTTCGAAAATTGTATTGTAGAAAATATCCTATTCTTTTCGCTATATTGCAGCAAGAAATAATTCTCATATAAATTGTTTTTCTTGTTTCAGGGCAGACCAGCACATAATTATGCGGCATCTTATTTGGATACTCTGGAATTGCATAACGTTATGCCGACTTCTACAAACTACAGCCGTACCTGGTAACAGTACAGTAGGGAAAGAGAAAAGTTACGAAAAGTGCACCGGTCCAGGGGATCCTGGCCCATGCAAAAATTATGTATACAAATGGCGTTTTGAGCCAACAACCAAAGAGTGCACCCAATTTATATGGGGTGGATGTGAGGGCAATAACCAGAACCGCTTCACCACAGAAGCTGAGTGTTTGCATCATTGCATCGGAGGGTCATGTAACTCAATTTTCAACTAAAATGATTTTTGATTTGATTTGTTCAATTCAATTTCATTTTATAGATACGCTGCCGCCATATCTACAGTCGACGACCAGAGAGCCAACAACGACAGAATCAGTTCTGCTCCCTTCGCACACACCATTTTCGCTCCATGACCCCTCGAGTGCCCCGGTCCCATTCGAATTTCGTGGTCCTGAACTAACCTTTGCCGAGTCGGGACGAGAAAAGACGTTCTTGTTTGCCACGAACAATACTTTTATTCAAATGGACGGTGACACTATACAAACTTTTCAATTAAGGTCTGCTTGTGATCCCGCAATGAAAAATGTTAATATATACTTCATCCACTCAAAGCCTGCTCACCCCCACATCCCCTTGCCCTTATATGTGCTTTTAATTGAATAAAAAATTGCAGCGAGATAACAGGCTAAAGCCGTTACGTATTTAATTATTTTAATTCTTAAACTCATTTCTTTCAGACTGTGTCGGGAAATATCCTTCCAGTTCCGCACACGTCTCCCCCATGGCTTACTGGTGTATCACAACGTGAAAAATCCTGATGGAATAGACTTAGATCCCTACGCCCTGTACGTCATTGTGGAGAAGGGACAACTCAAAGTCGTGCACGTCTTTGGAAAGCACTCAACTAGCGTCACAGTGAGCGAAGGATTAAACCGAGATGAATGGCACAGCGTAATGGTACGAGGGCTAAATTAAGTCTTAGTTGAAAAGTACTTACACTTTGCAATACCCTGGACATTGCTTGCTTGGCTGCAACCAATTAAACTAAATTTTTTCCCTCCTCGAAAATATACCCATAATAATGCAGAAAATTCCCAGGTTCGCATCGACGTCCATGGAGCAAGATTAATCGCCCGAGTGGACGATAATCAGGAGGAAGTGTATTTAAAAGGGCTGAATCACGACACAAACTACGGTGTCTCGATAAACCTGCCTTCTGTCGTTCTTGTCGGAGGTAAGCACGGCAGATACGAGCATCTCCCCGTTCTGCTTTCAAAATATCTCGCAAATATTTCATCCCCATCCCGTCTTCCATAAAGGATTATCGTCAGAGGAGAAGCTCCATGGTGTGAAATATATAATCGAATCGTTTGTCGGATGCATTCGAAATGTCGTACTGAGTTCCGGTAAAGCAGCATCCGACCTACTACCTATCACGCCATTAATTGCTACTAAACACGAAAACGTAAATGAGGGCTGCTCGAATAAATGCCATTCCAGAGAGAACTTGTGCTTTGTTGGATCCAGATGTATTAATCATTACTACGATATATCGTGCGATTGTTTCGGGACCCATTATGAAGGCGAGCACTGTGACATTTACAGTGAGTATTGCACATTTCGTATTCGTTTTGATGCTCGGCTGCTTTGTCAAATATCATTCGCTCACTATCTTAGCATGCATAATTGATCTTACCCCTGCCGAAGATATGCTTTTAATGGCTTTACATGTAAAGGTCGTATAGTTCCGGATTTCATATGCTCACTAGCACCTCCTGATTATTAATGGAAAACAACGCATTAGGGAACTCTCTATTCTCTTATGTGTCTGCAGTGGGGTTATGTTAAAGGATTACTCCTTTATACATTGTCTCATTTCTTTGAAAAATTTGAGGACTTAAAGAAGGAAGGATCTAAGTCTTAAGGAAAAAGAGGTCATTTTATAATTAAATTTTCATACAAGTATGCATGTACATTGTCGGGAAAACCAAAGAAACTTAAACGAAATTATTGTTTCAAGTTTTGTCTAATTACACAGCCACACAAAAAAAAAAAGTGGGGATTACTTTTGATGCCATACGTCATATCCGTAGTATGTTGGCCTGCTGATCACGAATCTGCGAATTGAATTGAAAGAATTGAGCCGTGACGTCCAGATTTTTTTCTAACCTCATAAAATGGGTTAAAAACAGAGAAAATCGTGGAAAATACACTCGTAAAATTCGGAAAAACTTTATTTTTAACATTTAAACCTATATTCATATGAATTGAGACCTGCTGAGCACGAATCCGTCACCAGAATTGAGCCATCACGTTCTGATTTTGTTCTTAATTTTTTTTTTTTTAATTTTTAGAAAAAAATCAGAACGCGATGTCTCAATTCTGGTGACGGATTCGTGCTCAGCAGGTCTCAATTCATATGAATATAGGTTTAAATGTTAAAAATAAATTTTTTCCGAATTTTATTCCACGATTTTCTCTGTTTTTAACCCACTTTTTGAAGGTTAGAAAAAAATCTGGACGTCACGGCTCAATTCTGGTCGCGGATTCGTGATCAGCAGGCCAAATTACTACGGATATGACATATGGCATCAAAAGTAATCCCCACTTTTTTTTTTTTGTGTGGCTGTGTTATGAGAGCGAATAGTTTACTTAGTATACTGAGAAAAATTAATTTTGATGGAACAAAAGAGTTGTTAATTCTACAAAATTCAATTCTTTGTAGAATATACGCTAATTGTTATAAAATAAGAGAAATCCATTTTTATTTCTACAAATCTCATTTTCGTTAAAAGTACGATAGCATCGAACAGACAAAAAGCATAATTTCGTAGAGTTTTTTTGCGCAAAACGTTCTGAGTACGTTTACCATTAAAAATGGCAAGCTTTACGATGACAATGTCAGATTTGACATATTCACACTGGTGTTGCCATATCTCAAAACTTAAGTAGCAAACTACGTACTTCCAGTGGCGAGGTATGCCTAATATTAAATTAAATTATATATTTGAAAAGTAGGTTCAGTAGTTTTTCAACTTTTAAAAAAAATAATTGCTAATAACACCAAAAGGGATTTTATGAAAAAAAATCTGCACTCCTATCAAAACACGGACGCCAATTGGTTGAACTATCTTATAGTTAAAAAAATGCGAGCTACTCCAAAGCTTTGTAAAAATATTTCCTATCGAGTGTGAAGTAATATTCCATTTATTTATAATTGGTATAAACCACAATATTTATTTTATAGCAATTTTATCCATCCCAAAATAAACACCAGGTGGAATTTTATATAATTAGTTTCATAACATTGATTCTAAATCACATTCTGCAGTTTTAGTTAAACCGAAAACAAAAACAGTAAACTTAACTAATAAGGCAGCAATTAATACAGAACCGGGTGCATATCCTGAAAATTTTTGTATTTTGTATTTAAAAAATAAATAATTCACGAATTTACTTCTACTGTCAGAAATCCGAAATTGAGATCAAAAGGCATTATTCTTCTTACAGTGTTCGAAGCCTTTTAAATTCATTTATGTTTTTAAAAATAAATTACGATAATATTCCACCTATAATTATTTTGTCTCCTCCACAAGGTGTAAAATTTCTGAGCCTGAAAGTTAGTTTTTAAAATTTAATTACAACGTTCAATGTATTAAACCGAAGTGATAAAAAAATTAAAACAAAACAATACATGTTTTTATCTAATCATTTCATTTTGCCTTCCTTATGCATATTTATACATGTACCTACCTTCCTCACATATACATACATATGTACATAAAACCTGGGGACAATTTAAAATCCTGAAAAGTTATAAAACCAAAAAACATTTTCGTTCAAGCAAATAATACCTACGAAATATTTCAAAGATTTGATGAAATTTCATTTCTCCGCTTACGAATTCCTTTCATAAAATCTACAAAAATAGTTATTCTTTTTAAGAAACTTGATTCTACGAAAATTTTACCTTTCCAACGGCAACGCATTTGGTTGGCTCGTATTTAACACCTATGTTCGTTAAAATTACTGTAGTACTGTGATAGTACACAACAAAAAATTCAACACTTATAACGATAGCTGGGACATTTTAATATATTTAGCGATATCACATATTAGGACCGGACGAAACTAAAGAAACTTCATAATTCAAAGTGGACATTTTTCCAAATGAAAACATTTCCCAAGGCCCTTCTCACAGACGGTTGCCGCATAAACGATGCCGTGTGAAAAGTATGTAGTAGTGTGTGAGCTGATAAGGGCGCTTTCACACAGGACGAAAGCCATGCACATCCACTGAACGCACGATTCTTACACGGCGACGGCGCACAGTGGGCCAAAACGAATTTTAGGTGACCAAAAATCGATTTTCGTCATGTCATAGATTTTAAAAATTTTAATGCCATTCGATAGCAAACTAAATGTATCACCTTATGGCAAAATTTTTTTTCAATATTCACCCCCCCTCTGTGTTTGGAATGGCTAAAGTCAGAGAAAAATCTGAACAGCTCATTTTCCTTATAAAATGTTCGAGTTTTCTATGATTTCAAAGTTATATTGTGAAAATGTTTGTATGGGGAGGTTGAATTGTTGTTAATGAAATCACTTACTACATAGGAGGAGGTCTTATTAGGCCAATAACTTATGATAAAAGTCAAACAGTTTTTTTAACAATAGCTTTTTAGTTGAAAAGGGCGATTTTTCGTTGAAATTTTTATTTCTTTTTGACTTTTAAAAAAATGGCCACAGATGGCCACGCTCTCCTTAATACCGACGAAACTATAAACCCTCCTTTATCATTTAAATCAAAAATTGGCTGCGTCCACCTGCGAACTTGGGAGAAAATTGCATTTGAAGTAAAGTCTACCTTGCTTTCACGTGCATATTTCCACACAATGTTCCCATTTATGCAGGCATTTTATGACTTTTAAGGCTGCATAATGTTTGTTTGGGAAATAAATTACAGTTTTCCTAATGCACGTTTAGGATTAACGACATCATTTGTATTTAAAGAAGTTATATTATTACGTTTTATGACATTTTTAACTGACTTTGACTTACTCTGCATATGCGCCCTATTCAGTATGTGCTTAGTTCTTTATAACATCCAGGTAAATACGTACGATGATTATTGACTTTGATTTTTATGACACCTAATTTGTTTTATTATAATTGCCTGACATAAGGGAGAATTGTAATTGTGTGTGTGTTTAAAAACATCAGTTGCAGGTAGGTGAAAGTAACGGAAATCTTAGCTACTTAAGAGGTTATTACCAGCTTAATTTTGGGTTTTCAATTTTTTTTTCTATTGGCTTAAATAATGCCTAAACACCCCTCGAATCAAAAGAAACTTTGTAGAAAGGTGTACTTAAATGTTGTAATGTCTCTAAACCAATTTGTCCGAAGCTACTCTTTCAATATTTTTTTTTAACGCGTTTTTCTCGGAACCACTTTTAAAAATCTGCCAGCAGTAGAACTCGAACAGTTTTCATCCGATTGATTTCAAATTTTAACTGGACCTTTATTATTAAATTATCTATAGAAGTACACACGATTGTATATCAGGAAAAAAAGTTATAAGCCATTATAAAAAAGGATATTAGGAATAAATGAAAGAATGATGCATTAGAAAGTTGTGTGAGACTATTCGAATTTTTGTAAGATATACATATGTATGGTGCAGTGGGGAGAGGTTATAAAATGATACGTACAATAGCATAAACAAAAAGCCATTGAAATTAGAAAAACGAACGTGGGAAAAGAAATTCGAAGAAAAGAGTGAATAAAGGTGACATGTTGCTCCATGACACGGAAAATGAAGAAATAATTTATTTATTGTGGGAAAAGTGTTAGGAATTGGTGAAAGATATTTTGGGGTTGGGTTTATAAATGGATGCCTGATTATATGAGACTATCCGCACCCCGGTGGGGAATATGGGGGAGGGGATTTATAGGAGAGGGGGTGTGAAATAATTTTTTTTTTTTTTCAAATACACAGAAAAATATTGTTAAAAATAATGAAAACGAAAATGGGAAAAGATTTGCGAAAATTGAAAAAAAAATTTTTCGTCGAAAATACCAATATAAAATTTTTATTGTTTTGCATAAATTTGTAATTTCTTTTTTTTTTTATTAAATATTGATCATGCAGATGACAAAATAATTAAAGAATAAATTAAAAATGTTGTGAAAACTTTTTAAATAACATTAATAATTCATTTATGGAGTACTTCAAATTTCTTTGATTTAGTTAGCGGCACCCTGTAAACCAATTAAATATTTTTTGTTGGCAGTTAAGGGGTAATAATGTCAAAATTAATTAGCCTAAATTTCATTATGATATCTTTAACACAACAAAAGTTACAGATTTTTGATAGCGACCAAGTCGTTTTGGCCCACTGTGCGGCGGCGGACACAGTGAGTAGTTCATTGCTGCGCATCGGTGTGTTCGGCATGGTCGAATTTTTCTCTGAGCAGCCAGAGTCCAGTTAAATTATATTTTCTGCTTGCAAACTGTACACAATAGAGTTCATGATGGTTGTTAGAAAAGCTTAAGTCTGAGTTTTTGAAGTCACAGATCTTGAGCTTTCGTCGCCATGGTTATTATAGTAGAAAAATTATTTTTCGCAAATAATTCACCCTTTGGCCATGCTAGATAAAGAATTTAAAAACACTTTTTTATATATTGAAGTTCTCTTCAAATTTCGTTGTATCAACTTTTTCATAAATTTAATACTTTTAAAAACAGTTTAAAAAACTAGAACAATTATTGATTTTTCGCAATTATCTCATTTTGCATACAAAAACTGTAGACCACAAAATCCGCTATATTTTTTAAATGTAGCATATTCCCAGCGATGAAAGGTTAAGCTTCTACAGCGGCGCGAAGTTGAAATTTTTTTTTGTCTTTTAGAAAGAAATGGATGAACCCAGTAGTGAACTCATTCATAATTTTTAATGATCGTTT
Organism: Neoitamus cyanurus; assembly: GCA_947538895.1. NCBI lineage: Eukaryota > Metazoa > Arthropoda > Insecta > Diptera > Asilidae > Neoitamus > Neoitamus cyanurus. The sequence continues at coordinate 4,871,146 of OX384540.1, forward strand.
TCAAGGCGATGACGATGCATCACTTTCCTGTCAAATTTTCAGTCTATAGACATTTTTTAAAGGCAAATTTTCAGTCAGTAGACATATTGTAAAAGTAAATTCAGGAAGTAAAGGCAGCGGAAAGAAACATAATTGGGAAGGTCAAGAAGTGGCAAAAAGAATGGGTGCGAAAAAAACCGGTTGAAAATGCCAAAGAAACTTAATCGATATAATATATTAGGTACTACTAGTAGATTCGAGATCAGTGACCCCAAAACATAAAATTTCACGTTTTCAGAAGAATCCTTTCAGGTTGAGAATTTTCGGTCCGCCGTCTTAAGTTTCGTTAGTTTCGATATCAATAACGTTAGGAAGGTAGATTTTAATCAATTATGTAGATCATTTTTTTATACGCTGTTTGGTCTGTGATTCGTGAACCCATTGACATTGAACATGCTGTACTTAAGAAGGCAATTGAACATATATTCAAAGAGTCTATATTGTTAATACATTGATCGTATGAAAATGTCTATAACATCAAGCCCTAACGAGTTTTGGAAATTTGTTAACAACAAAAGGAAGGCATATAACCATTCTAGTGTTTTTAATTTTGACAATAGATCTGTTCATCTAACGGCATTCATTTCAGATCTTTTTGCCAATTATTGTGGCAATGCTGTATGTGATAATTCCTGTTGTGTAGATTTAGGCTTTTTTAACTATCTGATATGTCTGCCAAATACCTCTTCTAAATTATTTATATAATATTGACGATGATTATTCTGACTCTCCTGATAGTCAGAGACTCACGAGATAGTTCTACGTAGGTATTCTTTGTCTCTTGTTGAACAGTTAACTTATTTATTCAACCTATCTCTCCGTTTGTCCACTTTTCCGATTCGGAAGACATTTATTGTTATACGGGCAGAAAGGACATGATGGAAAACTACCGATATGCTACAGACCTATTACAAAGCTTTCACCTATACTTTGAAGCTGCAATATGTGATTGCTTATATTTTCAGTGTCGGTCGATATTGTCATCCACACAGTATGGTCTTGTAAAAGGGAGGTCTACTAGCTACTACTAATTCTACTAGCCTTGAAGAATTTACAAACTTTTGCTTGAATGAACTTGAGAAACGAAATCAAGTGGACTGCGCTTATACGGACTTTAGTAAGCCTTATGACAAAATGTTACATAAAATGCTTATTTTTAAACTTAAAAATTTAAACGTTTGGTTTTTATTCTTATTTAGTTCATGGGATTGAATCTTACCTCTCTAACATTTGTCTAAAACTGTTAATGTTTGTTCCGACGACGTGCCCCAAAGAAGCCACTTTGGTCCCCTGCTCTTTATCTTATTTATTAATGATCTGTTTCCACTTATGGGACAGTCTAATATTCTTGCTAATGCGGATGATGTAAAAAATTTAAATGGATTGTCAACGAGCATGATTTACTGGCTCTTAAATCGGATCTTAACATATTCTCACAGTGGTGTTCAAATAATCATATGTACTTAAACTTAAATAAATGTTCGATAATCCCATTTAGCAAAAACACGCATAATTCCCCATGTGACTATATGCGCGATGGAGCTCACTTGTCGCGTTGCGAAAAATCGTCTGACTCTGTCGTTTTAAGACTTTATCCGAAGACCCCTGATTTTTGTTCAATACCTATTCGCCTCACATTTAATATTTAATTGGAATAATTCGCCAAAAAATCTGTTTTTGTTCTAGTGTATTTTTCTGCAAGCTTCTAGAATATTATAGAATGTCGTGGAATTTTCCAGAAGTCTGACACAACATCATAGATTTTACGGGAGCCCCTGTGCTCGGGGTCCTTGGGGTGGTTGCCCCAAGGACACAGGAGTGCTGATACACTGATATATATAACATATCATAAATGGAGTATTAGTGCAGTTATAAGACTTTCGCTTGAAAATATTTTTAAACAATGAGGCATGTGCAGGCACGTGGAGCATGGGCGCCCCCTAACAAATAATGATTGATGAGCGCCATCTCTTAGTCACGGACTTTACAACCACCCCTCATATATTCTATAAAGTGCCTCTACCTAGATTTAACTTTGTGAAGCATAAAACTGAAAACAATTAATTTCTCTTAAGTTTTATAATCGTTTTTATAAATGCATGTCCTAGATTTTACAAATAATTAACAATTTTATTCACCCGGAAATGCGTGCCGTTATGTGTAACATGACCTCAATATCGTGCTTTAATGCAATTTAAATTTTATTGCCCATAAAATCAATTTTTATTGTCGAGACAAATTAATTTTATGAAAAATTGTTTGAAAACGGGACATAAATGTTATGAATTAAATTTTATCGGCATTTTTAATTAACCCCGCTCACACTTGCAGATCCACACATTAATACTGAAACTGACATTTGTATGTAGTTATGTGAATTATTAAAATTGCCATCCCATTAAGCATTAGTTGAATGCACACTAAAAAGGCTCATTTGTGTGCATACTATGTGTGCCCGAAATGATTCAAATTTTATAGAAAATAATGATTTACAGCTGCCACCATTCTCACACTGAGGGGTTCCAGCTATGTGTCCTACAGGATATACGACTGGAAGGACCGCGTACACTCCTCCACAACCCGAATAAGTTTCATGTTCAAGACCCATTACGATGATTCAGCTTTGTTCTACGCCAGCGGGGAATCTCTAAAACATCAATACATTGCTGCCTCAATCAAAAATCACTCAGTGCACATAGAAATGGAGTTCGGTGATAACGTGATGGCTACCGTTCTGGGTGATGAATTAACCCATCATTACTGGCACAATTTGACTATATTTCACGACCAAAAGACAGTCAAAATCATTCTCGATCGCCAGATGAAAATAATGGAAATTCCGGGAAGCTCTAATACGAAGCTCCTCTTTGATCCGGAAATTTACTTTGGAGGTGGCCCCGACTTAAATAAGAAGAATGGACTCGCATCGCATAATAATTTCGCCGGCTGCCTCAAATACGTCTACTATAATGATGTATCCATTCTGTACGAGCTGAAGAAGGGTAACCCCAAAGTTCATTATCATGGTATAATTACATTTCGCCTTTGTCATATTTTATGCATTTAATAGATAATTTATGGGACCTTTAGGTGTCTTGGAAGCCGAATATCAGGAGGCTGAGGTTGACGTCATTCCAATTACGTACCCGTTTGCAACATCACACATATGGTGGCCAATAAATCAAGCCGAAGAACTTAATGTAAAATTCGATTTCCGAAGCAGTAGAACGACGGCTGTCCTCGCCTATAGCGATGTTACGACTTCTGGAGGAAATGGATTTTGGGAGGTGGGTTTTGTCAAATATTCTGTACATCTTATAAATTCGATTTTTCCTATTTTACTTTGTACTTCCGACCACAGCACAACCCATAAAGTTTTCATATTTTTGTAAGCGCCTGTCTTAATAGAAAATTTTTATATGCTTTATTCATTTATTTCGTTGAAGTTCTGCTCAAATATACGGTTCTTGTGTATACCTATCGAAGCATTAAATTTCTCAGGTTAAAATGGCGTATGGTGTGGTCAACCACAACCTAGTTGCATTCCCCAACGAAATATTTTAACGGAATCAATATTATTCAATCACTTACTTTAAAGTGGAAAGATTACCAATTGTGGGCATCCTATTTTACAAAACCGGTCAAGTACGAGTCGGACTCGCACACGAAGGGTTCCTTACCATCGTAAGAGATATAACACTATGTACTTTTTAAATGCTTTTGTAAAACAAAACATGTGCTGACACATAATCGAAAATTTTTTTGTTGATTTGCATGGCGGCCATTTTGAAATTCGCCATCTTAGTTTTTCATTATTTGTTGTTATAGCGGCAATAGAAATACACACTCTGTGAAAATTTTAATTCCCTACCTATTACTGTTCATGAGATACAACCTGCTGACAGACAGACGGACGGACGGACGGCGGAAGGTTAGTAATAGGGTCCCGTAGGGCAACCTTCGGGTAGGGAACCATAAAAATTGGTAAAAGTCTCTTTGAATCATTAAGAAAAAATTACAATAAAAATTCAATTTTCTGAAAATAAAGCATGCGTCGTCGTCACATTCTCCACTTTGTTCAACCAGGCAGATGTGAAAAGATTCACATTAGTTAGTTAGTTAATGTACATACTGGGTATATGGCTTTGAGGCTTACAGCCTTATTTTTAGATTTTCAGGTTATACACAACGTTTATTCAAGCTTGGGAGTATTTTCGATAACTTTTTTCATCACATTTTCCGGAATGGTCGTCAGAATCTTGGCAATCTCATCTTTGAGTTGGTCCAATGTTGTGGACTGGTTAGCATAACACTTTACCATTCACGTGCCCAAAGAAAAAAAAATAGAGCACCGTCAAAACCAGTGAGCGCGAGGGGCAATCAATATCACCATATATTGAGATGAATCTCCCATGGAAATATGAATTTTAACAAACTCACTGATGCGGGCTTTATGGGTAGTTATTCGATTGTTTCTTTTTTAATACGAATTTCTGCAGCAAATAAAAAAATGGCGGTAAATACAAGTTGCGAAATACTTAGCTAAACCCTATGTTTATATTGTTCCAACAAAACGCCTGACTCAATCGATTCGTTTTAATTTTCTAAGTATTATGTATATGACGGCTATAATTTAAAAAATATAAATGTCAACAAAATACGTATCATAAAAATCTAATAGGGTATAATCTTAAAAACGTCCGGTTCATTCCGCAGGCCCCTAAAATTTCACGTTTCTAGGTGGAGAGGTTTGGCCTGGGAAATTTTTTACTATCCTGCGGTAATTCCTTTTTATTTATGATAATTTCCGTGTTATGTGTGCACAGCCAGACAGAAGTTACAGTTATCAGAACTATCAAATAATCATTCCTTGAATGATTCCCATGTATTTTCTTTCCCTAATGTATCGTGTCTTTATAGTCTAGTGTGAAAACACCCAATAGCGATCTATTCCTTACTGCCTGTCTGACCATAAAAATGTAGTGTACATACAGAAGCTTGGCAAGACGTGGGTGACGAGGGTCGCAGCACACGGCCTCGCGGCCAAGCGGGCTCTCGTCTCGAAGGATCATGTAAACATCGAAACATTTTCAATATTAATTCTAGCATACACGCTCGAATCCAATGTAACCACGCTGCACAGTGGGGCCAAATCTCAAAAAGCTGGCCAAAACTAAATAATTCAAGTTATCGATCTGAAATCTCTCACTCGGGGGTTTTTGGGGGCGCTGATTACGAATCTGATATCGGATTTGTAAAAATCAAAATGGCGGACCGGAAGTGACGTAATGTTTTACGAAAAACTTGAGTTAGCGCTCTGAAACTCGGTATAATACAGTTTTCGGGGGTGCTGATTACGAATATGATATCAGATTCATAAAATTCAAAATGGCGGACCGGAAGTGACGTAATGTTTTACGAAAAACTTGAGTTAGCGCTCTGAAACTCGGTTTTATATAGTTTTCGGGGGCGCTGATTACGAATATGATATCAGATTCATAAAATTCAAAATGGCGGACCGGAAGTGACGTAATGTTTTACGAAAAACTTAAGTTAGCGCTCTGAAACTCGGTTTTATATGGTTTGCGGGGTCGCTGATTACGAATCTGAAATGAGATTTATGAAATTCAAAATGGCGGACCGGAAGTCAAGTAATGTTTTACGAAATAATTGAGTTAGCGCTTTGAAACTCGGTATTGTATGGTTTCTGGGGGCGCTGATTACGAATCTGATATCGGATTTATAAAATTAAAAATTGCAAAAATTTAAGTCACTTCCGGTCCGCCATTTTGAATTTTGTAAATCCGATATCAGATTCGAAATCAGTGCCCCCGAGAACCATATAATACCGACTTTTGAAACGATTCATCACTTTTTCGATTTTTGTCCAGCGAAACAGGTTATGCATACATTTGTTTCGAAAAAAATCGATTAAATCCAAAGGCAGGGATATGCCGCGCTGATTTTTCTTAATTTTATTTCTTATTTATCTAATTTATCACCTCCAATCGTTTCAGAGCGGTACAATGCGGATGTTTTTATATATTTCCATTGTAACATGGCATCTTACATAGTTTTTGAGTTGTAAAATGTAAAAAACTCTATCTCTCTCTAAAATTAGTGTTTAATAATACAGTAACTAAATTAATTTTATAATATTCTACTGATCTTTAACTGACGATTCCATTTAGTTTTATTAAAATCTGGCAAATTTTAAATTTTTTGTGCCTTCTTGAAAACGAGAACTTTTTCTCTCCTCAAAACACACAATCACTGCTACCCTTGGATGCCACTTTCACGCTGGCATTCTACGGGTGAGCGTCCAGTTGGGGTCCTATTATCGCTTGATTCTATAGCACTAGGAAGTACTTTAGCCAATTTGAGATAGAAAAATCCCAACTTGAAAACTTTTTTTTTTAGGTTTTGGCCAGCTTTTTTAAAATTTGGCCCCACTGTGCGCTGTTCCGATTTTTCGCACCGATCTGTTGGGAAGACTGCGGTCACAATGCTTCTGAGATTAGAGATATGACCCTAAGCTCACAACTCGACGTGAAGTTCAAAGTAGATTTTTGTTTCAACTTTCATGCTCACTACCAAATAAGTAACTATGTCTCACTCGCACCCAACGTAAAGTGAAAACACAAAATCACAAATTCCTATTCTTACGCCGAGTGTTCGAAAGCTTTCAAAATGATCACAATAAAATCGATGCAAAGCAGATAAATATCATCAATTTCGTTTGTATGATATTGGTTTAAATTTTCTAAATAATGAAGCGCACAGTAAATGTTAGAATAATAAGTAACCGTTAAAACAGAAATGCATTATTGGCATAATAGATGTCGCTAGTAGGTTTCCATTTGAATTTTCGAAACCGCACTTGCTTTTTTTCAGATTGTTGTAGCGCTTGCAAAAATGAGCCTGGACAAATTAAATAGTTTTATTTGAATGGTCCATAGCGAAGAGCTGGTGGATTAGTTGCCCTAATTTTCGCGTTACTGAAAAATAGGACGATCCCACCATCACCGCCTTGAATTGCAATTTGCATTGGCTGGTGCCTCAAACAAAGCATTTGACATCATATTAAAGTTAGCAACTACTCCAGCTATTGCAACTTTGGTTGATTCATTTTAAAAAGGACTTTATTTACAAGCCACCCATTAGCAAAACATGAAACACTGACATTCATTAACATCAATTTTCGAATCTTGATGATCCTAGCTTTCCACTCCTTGGAATTGAGATTTTTTAATTCCATATTGCTTTTAATTAGTAATGGGAATTAGCAAAGGTAATTAAGATTCCACGGAATTAAAAAGGAGGAATACAATTCCTCATATACTCAACAGGATCAAGAATACTAAAAAAAATTCAGGGAAAAAAATAAAAAATTCATTGACAGGTTAGTGAAGTGAGGGTTTATAAACAAGGTGCCTCCTGGTTGACATGCTTACAACCCTTGTAGTGATCTAAAAAAATATATATATGTGCAAATTCTTGATTAGTCATAGACATATTCTTGAGATGTCGCTATGGTCAGGACCTTGGAAAAAAACTTTTGTTTTCGCAAATGGGGAAAATTTAAAAAAAAACATGTTTTATGTCCCTGTGTTTTTACCTTTCCGAATTTTTTAAAAATAGTAAAAAAACATATTTTCTATAATCGAGAAAAAAGCGTTTAAAGTTTGAGACAAAGTTTCGGCAGTGTAACTCAGATAATGGTACTTAATACTCACATTAGTTTAATCGGCGATCCCTGATTCATACATTGTATATATGGAGTATAAATGAGTTTATATATAGTTTATTTTCTCGACTTTCTCGAGGGAACTCGTCCTCAGGTAGTCGTCTATTGTTCGGATAGCTCCGGCCGATGGGCATAGTTGCTATGTCACAAAAGTCGCTTTAACTCCGAAAATAATTAGAAAAATCCTCTTGTGGTCATATAAACTTGATTTTTTTCCAAATTTCCACACCAAAATACCCCTTTAAGGGAAATTTAATGCGAGAATATATAGTAATGCTTATTATGAGTTATTTATACGCTAAAGGCATGTCCTCTTTAACTATCCTTGTTGATAATGTAAATTTCAACAATTTTTCCCTAAATAAAAATCATGTATGTACAGTACATATATACATATAATCCTATGGCTTTCTGTTTCCGTACGAATTTTTCTTGACATGACTTGACATTTTAACTAATTTCTAAGCGTTCGTGAGTCGTAGCATTATAAATTGTAGCCTATATTACTCCTGAAGTTGCAAGAAAGATAATAGTGAAGCTCTCATTAAAATCGGTCAAGGAGTTTTTGAGCTCACCGGACATATGCAAAAGTACATACTCCCATTCAAGAACCACGAGACGAAATAGTTTTATATATTAGCAGGCGCGTACAAGGGGGGTTAAGAGGATTTAAAAATAAAAATATTGTAATCTTCTCGGATAGTAAAGCTACACTGAAAACCTACTGAAAAAACTTCGAACGTGGTATCATCGAAACTTGTTAGCGAGTGCAGAGACTCTGTACATCGATTTGATTTTGCGATAATCTGGGTTCAAGGCCACATCGGTATCACTGGCAATGACATCACAAACACTTTGGCTGGAAACAGAGCAAGCTCACGCATGATCCCCCAACTAATAATATAGGTTGTTTTTTTAGAGTGTTGTTTTCCGAATTGGCAACACTGTTTCTAGTGACAGTTAATTTGACAGCTGGCAGATGATTTGTACTCAGTATGTTGTGCCATTTCACCATGAATAGATTTTACGTCTTAACAACGCTTTCAAATTGTGCAAATTTATTTTGAAAATCATGATTGTTTGTAACACAAAATGTTGTTCAGCGATTTGGTTGAATGGCTACGTCAATAAACAAAATTGCCGAATTTAGAGTGCATCAAATCAAGAAGAGACGCCGTTACATCCACTAAAATTCACTGTTTGGTTTGCTTTATGGACTGGTCAAATAATTGGCGCATAATTCTTCAAACACGATGCCGGTCAGAACGTTAGAGTGATTGGAGAGCGCTAGAGATCTATGGTTGCTGACTTTTTCGCTCCCCGGTTCGATGGCGTTAATGTGAAAGAGCTTTGGTTTCAACAAGACGGCGCAACATGCCACACAGCACGCGACATAATCAATTTATTGCGAGAAGCATTTTACTAATCTACGCCGCTAAACCGCAAACGTTGCTCGAAAAAGTGGTCGAAAGTTGGACGTCCAGATTGCGCTTCATTCTATGCACATATGCCAAAAATCATATTTAAACACGATTGGCATCAAATTATCTTTTCTATTTCATTTTACACACCCCTAAAAAAAACACCCTATATGAAGTTCTAGTGAATTCAACTTAAAATAGGACATACCATACAAGAAGCTACATTGTATTTAAAATTAATATTTTCCTCTGCACGGCATCCAATTTATAATCATGAGCACATCATTTCACGTATAACATGCATATTGCCAAATATTAAAAAATGTCAAATATGTTTTGCCTACATCCTTTTCTGAAAATCTAAACTGCACTTTGCCAAGAGTATGCCGGATTACTTCGGACTCGTTTCCTGAAACTGTTTGAAAAAAAACACTAAAAAATTCCCTTTGCCAGATAGGAAAACAAATGTGTAATCATTCATGGCAGCAGATGCTTTCATTTGTCCTTCAGAGCATATAAAAAATGTGTTGCCACATGCATACATACGACCCACCCGTCCATGTTAGTAAAGCAGAGAGTTAATTGAAAAGGCATTGTCAAAACTGTGTGCCTCTCTGCCTGCCCATAATCCCATTCTGCCGGACAAGTGTATAATTGGTTGCTTTACGGCTAATTGGAGAACTAATTACCCGTAGAAGATTAATTTTCAAATTAAGTGGAAAGGACGATATTAATCAATGCAGCTGCCAATGAGTGAGTGTTCCAAGAAGTGTGAGGGAAACCGCTCACTTCCAGATGTATGGACGCTCTAATATTAATTGGGGCTCAAATCGTTTTTCTGCTCGAAACTTTTATTTATGCGCGAGATGGACTCATCGACATACACACCCATCTCGCAGATTATGCACATAAAATTGTCAAACGGGTGTATGTATATTTAGTACTGCCAATAAAGCAATTAAAATTAAATTTATAAACTTCATTTTTGCATATGTCTTTCAACGTTGACATGCCGCCCGCCCAACTTGTAAATATGTTTCAATTTAACAAGAGGCAAATTATGTAAATGGGTAACTTACAGCGAAGGGATCAAAGGTTTAAATTGTTATGAATATAATATAAATAAATTATACCTACATTACGAGCAGACCTTTTTTTCTGCAAATGTAGTTTTCTGTAGTATTAACTTTCACAGGTCTGACCCCAATTTTGGAATAATTTTATAACTATTCCCCCAAGATACCCTTCCGAACGACCTTAGACGTTATTGTAGACAATAATTAACGATACCCTTATAAGGCAAACTTTTAGCATTTCCCAAGAGCCGTAAGCTTCTTTTCGTAATTTGCAGTAAGTACAGGTATACAGCAATATGTACCTTCAGGTAGTGGATTTACATTACATTCCACTGAAAGTGTGCGAATTTATGGGGCGGAAACGAATCTTAACACAAAAATCTGCTTGTAACATTTAGTTGGGCTAGGGCAAAATGGTTTCAGGTTAAAAGAGTGCCCAGCCTAGAGTACAAAGGCAGTCGGAACGAAACTCGAGGAGTGGGATGAATAACAGCACACTTCCACCTCTCTTACGTCTTCATGGTTTCTGCAAGAGAAAGTTTTAATACTCAGAATTAATTTTATGAAATTACAGAGGGCAGAACAGTCCGAACAATTGAGATTGAAAAATTTGCTGTAATTCAAATTATTGCGCCATTAAACTTTGTAATTCCTTCCAAATATCAAAGAACGTTTTGGGTATTAAACTTTTACATTTTCCATTTACCCAGCCCATTACATGAAATGCAATGTCGTTCCCATAGTACTTAAGTATTTCATTCGAATACAATGTAGCAAATCTTTATGGGCGGTTTTCAGATGTGTGTTTTTCTAATACAATTTATTTTTGAATTTTGTTTTTGAAACACAAAATTAAATTGCCCTTTCAATAATATGAGAAAGTGTTGACTAAATTATTATTCAACATTTAAGTGCTGTTCATACATACAAAGGTATATGAAAATGTTCACGTTACAGTTTGAGATATCACGTCTTAATACTAAAACAATTTTTCCATTCTATTTAATCTAGAGGCCGTACTTGTCATACGTTTTATTATAAAAATTACACATTAATGGTTATTTCCGATAAATTTTTTATTGGTTATTGTTTAACCATTATTTCACAATTTACTTCTTTTTTTTAAATAAGGGTTTCGACCAACTTTTACAACACTTGTCAATAATAAGATTTACTATTCGATTTTTATTTTATTAGTTATTGGTTAGCACTTATCGATCAATTTATTCTTTTTTGGTTATAAAATAAAAATTCAAGAAATAGATACAATGCTGCAATTGTAGGTTTTATAAGTTGTGACTTCCTCGCAACATAAACCAAATAAATTTAATTATGGTACAAGGATCAAAGATTTCTTTCGCAATTCTGGTCCTCTAAAACTTAATCCCAAAATTACGTTTCATAAAGGCGCGTCAGGCCTTAGATAAAAAGATATTTCGCTAATCGTTACTCGTACGAACATTTTCAAGAAAGATTTTTGTTGAGAACCAAATTCTCTACAATTCTTATTGAATAACTTTTTCACGTGAAATTAATAATAAATAAGCTAGAAGCCGGAGAAGGCGAAAATATTTGATCAAAAAATCCTTGAGGTGCTGTATTATTATTATATTTTAATTAATTTATAAGTTAGGTAAACTTATTTTTATTATTATACATTTAACTAATTGCGTTCAATATGTCAAAATAAAAAATGTTTCCTCTACGATGATAACGATCAATTCAGGTATCCCGCAAGGTAATTACTTTGGGCCATTGCTTTTCTTGCTGTTTATTAATAATGTTGTGGCTTGTTTCCAATCGGCGAAATGCTTGTCCTTAGCTGATGATTTCAAACTGTTGTATAAAATTGATTCTCTTGATGATTGCATTTTGTTGGTTGGTTCTTTAGTAAGATTTTAGGTTATATGCAACTGTAGGGTTTCAAAAAACGGTTCCAATAAGGCGACCGAAAAAGTTCAACTTCAAAGGATTGCTATAAAAATGCGTCCTTTTATGATCCTGATCCCGAATCTACTACCGAAATTTGGAAATTAAAGATGGTAGTTCCAATATGGGGATGGAAATTCTCAACTCGAACGGATTTCCGTATAAATAAATATTTATATAGGGGTTTCTGGGGTCGCTTATTTGAAATCTGCTATCGAAAGTTCCAATTTCAATATGGCAACCAAATGTTACCAGCGTAAATGAATTTTGATGAAATTGTGATCTTGGGGTCTGTGATTTTGATATATGTAACTTCTCTTTTTTAACCTCAAATGTTTATTTACACGGTACCGTACCAAAACCCAAACAAACATTTTAAAAATGTTTTTCTGTTTGTCGGGGCTAACGGCTGCACCGTTTTCGATTAGGCTTTCACTAGAAGGTAAAATATTTTGTCGGGCATGATTTGGTTTCCCTCTTCTCTGTCTATTTGTTTGTCCGGGCGAACATCCAGAACGGCTTAACCTATTTTTATGGGACCGGTACTGCAGGGTAGAGTTTTCTGCCGTTTATGAGTAGTAGTGCTTTAATGCATTCTGCAACAGTTTTACCGTGCATGGATTCAGATAAATATTTAAACAGTTGCGTAAAACAATTTTAATTTACAATGTAGTATTTTATTGTCGAGATTATTATTATTATTCGTAGACGGTGACCTAAATCATTGAAAAACCAAAATCCTGTATTCTCTGACTGGCTTCACAATTTCAGAAATTTCAATCAAATATCTTTTTATCTCTTAGAAAAAAATATACCCTCTTGTAATTTGTAGGTTACTTTCAGATTGATTAATCGTAAATTACGAAAAATCTTATCCAAAAATATTGACCAGAACATTGGTTTTCCAGTTTTTGAACAAATTCATTCTATTTGACACTTTTGCATAAAATTTAAAAATTATGAGTCATATTAACGATGTTAACTTTTCGTGTAATGGAATGACGATTAACGAAGTAAAATTTTAGATGAATTTTTCCCACCTATAACTATTACTTGCTACTCGAATTAACAATACACTAAATACCAGTGAAACTAGGGACCAGGAGGGTGAATTAGAGTAACGGGCCCCAACATTTCTGTCGTCATGCCGTCGTCGTCAAAAATCGATTACTCAAAAAGCAAAATAAAATAAACGGTCACGCGGCGTTAGTAAATATCTACAATCCCCTTTTTACAAGTTCCTAATAGACACATATTCTCGTGTCTATGTACGACTAACGTCCTTAAAGCAAAACAACAATCCTAAAACCTGAATAAATTTTTACAAAATGTTGAAGGACAATGAAAGCTTCAGTCAAGTGCTCTAAATCTAAAGCTAAGACTCTAGCATTGATGATGATTGATTATATGTACGTTTGTACTATTTCTTCTGCAACTCTCTGGTATACTTCCTTCCAATCTTCCATATTCTCTGAAATCATATTAAAGACATATTAAAGAGCCTATCTCCCGTTTCCTTTGGAAATACAAACACATACCCACACAAACATTAAGCTGTAATGAAATATAACTCATCAATGCTATGCTTTTCAACTGCAGGTCCGTTTAGCGAGTGATAAATTGAGTTTTGATTTGGTGCCAGATGTCACGACTAACGTAACACATTCGACAGTAATTAAAATCAACAGAGCCACCTCATGGCACGCTGTGGAGTTGGACTACAAAAATGGCCAAATCAAATTTACGGTTGACTATCGACACACCCAAACTCAAATGTTTGGGCTAACTTTCAATATTGGCGACAGAGTGATAATTGGAAGCAGTTTAAAGGCCGCCACCTCTGGATTAGTTGGATGTATACGAGATATAGAAATTAATGGATATATCGTGGAGCCTCGATTTGTCGTTAAAACGGAACGGGTAGTCGGGGAGGTTGCTCTGGATAACTGTAAATATATTGATCCGTGCAAACGACCCAACACTTGTGAACACGGCGGCAAATGTTTTGTTAAAGATGACCGAGTCACATGCGATTGCAAAGATATAGGCTACATCGGCACAAATTGTCACTTTACGAAGTACAGAAAGACATGCGAAGAATTGGCTTTGCTTGGATATACTAAGCCGGATGTGTACTTAATCGACATCGATGGTAACGGCGTATTTCCACCAGCTCACGTAAAGTGTGATTTTCAGAGTTTGGAGAATGCGACAAAGACCATCGTCGAGCATAATTTACCCAGCCAAGTGGACGTCAGGTCGACCAGGGATAATGACTTTAGCTTCAACATCAAGTATCGAGAGTTCTCACCGGAAATGCTGCAGGAGCTGATATCGCACTCTTTGTACTGCACGCAATACATAAAATATGACTGCTACAAGGCCCCTCTGGAGCTTCATTCCACAACATGGTTTACGTCCTCAGACAAGAATAGCACCGTTGATTTCCTTGGCAATGTTAAAAGGTAATTTCAATATTTATGTAGCTTAGCGGAAAAAAAATCATTCCAACCACTCCTGCCCCGCAGTAGAGAAACAAACGAGTTCTTTAATGTCGCCACTCATTCTTCATGTCCTCAAAACCCAAACATCATTTGAAATTCCGGCAAAAGACCCGTAACTGTAAACCTTCTAAACCACTAAACTGGAAAATAAGTCAACTACCCTATCGGAACCTTTACTTTTCTGCTTTTGAAAATGGTTTGTCGCTATTCCTACTTCCATCAATATTTGCAGAGGAGCGTGCCCCTGTTCTGTCAACAAAACATGTGCGGACCCAAATCAATCATGCAACTGCGACGTCAAGGAAAACAAATGGTACTCAGATGAAGGTTACTACATAGAGCCGCACAGCTTAGGAATTACAAATATGTTCTTTCTACAACAAAAGGACCTGGAGGAGGAAGCGCAGGGGAGAATCACCTTGGGTCCATTAGAATGTGTTGAAACAAGTGAGTGAGTATACGTGTGCCACTTAAATAGCAATACAATTAGTTCCCACATTACCTTGAGGTCACTCGCTAAACGTTCGTTCCCAAGCCAGCCGAGCCTTAAAAAGGGCAGCTCTCATACTCGTATATATTTGCAGACACCCAGAAATATGTGGTTACCTTCACAACGTCGCAGTCATACATCGAGGTGCCGGGATGGCGAAAGGGTGACATCGCATTCTCATTCAGGACGACAGGCGAAAAGGCCATTCTTTTATTCCAGCCACCCATCCGACCAAATTATCCATCTTTCATGGTCGCTCTGACCGGTGACTATCAACTGACATTCAATTTTACATTAAGTACAGGCACCACCAGAGATCTGGTCATTAACTCGAATCGCAAATTGAACGGGGGTGAATGGCATAAAATATGGATAGACTATAATGAGTACCATGTTCGATTCATGATTAATACTGATTATCAGATGGTCGATTTGCTTCCCGAGGAGGAATTCGGCCCTTTCGAGGGGAGCATGTACATCGGTGGAGCTACAGCGTAAGTATTTCACCCAAAAATTTTGCCAAAGATCCAATTACAATATACATATAACACCACGATGGCCAGGTATTACATACATACATTCGTCCGTACATATTTCACGTTCGATGAACATGTTCGAATTCCATTTAGAGCTACCACTAATTGTACAGGCGCAGGGGCAGTTATCCGCTTATCTTTCCTTATTTAATTAACGGCTAAAACTTGTGTACACACTCGTACAGTGCTGCACAAATCCGCTTTTATGATGTGTGGAAAATTGTAAATAGCATATTCATAAATCGTGCCGGATAAACATTGTAGGCCTTTAATAATTCCCACCAAACAATCAATCGCTTTACATTAGTGGCGATTGTCGGGTGGAATTTAATCGGGTTCGGGTGTCTTTATTTTCCCCTTTAGGCATATAATCACAATAAATTGCATTTGCAAAATTTTGTTAAGCTACTACCTACATAGGTAAACTTGTAATCTAAAAATTATCTTAAATTAGGGTCAAGCGAACATATTTAAATCAAAATACACATTCATAAGAAAATAGTTAGCTGATAGGTTTCTTCAAAATTACATAGGAGGAGACCTCATCAAATTTTCATCGTTTTTAAATCTGTGCACATATTTAAAAGCCATATAAAGAACAATGGGTAATATATAAAAATATAGAAGTTTTTTTCGTACTAGCTAACTAGACCATACCAATTTAATGCATCGTCGCTTCGCTTCATAATCAAATGGTGATATTTTTGGAACCTGCAAAACTTGGTGGTTCTGGTTAATTAAAAGAATGTAAACAAAATAGCAAAAAGAAAATACCAAATATTACCAAAGAATATAAAGCTATAAAGAACTCGCAGGCGTAAGAAATAACTCGAATCGAAAAATTTTCTCTAGGGTTCTGCCATCAGAACCCTATAGCTGTAGTACTACAATGAATACAAGACGACCATATTCAGACTCTTCTGACATCGGAAGATGTGACCAAAAATTCCTGATGCCTTCACCTTGCGATGCGAATACGTGATCGTAACGCCGGAAACGAAATACAAACCGTCTACAGTCGTTTAATGCGACTTTAATTTTATTGGCGCAGTTTGAGTCAAAAAACGGGTAAATCTAGTTTCTGAATGTAAATAACGATTAGAGCACGCACCGCTTTCGGCGAGTCGAAATCTATTCAGTGTACCGTACACCCTTCCCAAGATAGCTTTAACACAGTCGCAACATGTCATATTGCTTGTGTCCCCCTTTTACCTTTATTACAGCAGGGCATAATTTTGGCATTTTTTCAACCAATTTAGAAAGAGTTCCATACCTATCGTTGTCCAGTGGTGTTGCAGCCTTTCTATAATGTTTCCTCGGTTTGTTGGCTGATCATTTCGCAATTTTCGATCAAGTTCGCCCCATAATATGTAGCTCGATAGGATTAAGATCGGGCGATTGTGGCGGCCATGATTTTTAACATTTTTCGATGTTTTGTTTTAAAAGAATCTTGCACCCTGCACTAAAAAGTAAAGGTGCCAATATGGAGCGCTGCGGGACACCATTCTTAATTGTCATAATTGAAGAGACGCAGTGATCCACTCTCATCTGCTGAGTGCACTCGGAAAGAATGCTTTGAAAAAACTTGATGGCGCAACGACTTAGTCTGAACTTAGTTGATCATTTGTCCAACAGCATTCGATGATTTATACAATCGAATGCTTTGGAAAAATCCAGCAAGGCCACCTAACACATCTCACCCTTATCCAAAGCGAAATGTATATCAGTAGTGACCCTCAAAACTACTAACTACAGAACCCTAAAAGCTCAGCCTTCCATCTTCTCCACTTTCCTCTACATCTTCCACAACCTGTACATTAGATAGGACCTTTCACTCAACGTCAATGATAGATATTATAGTTACAGTATGATAGTTTTATGTCAGTCAAATAAGATTAGAATTTACTGTTTGAGCAAAAAGAGGGAAATGAATAACCAAATAAAAGTAAAAATTATAAAAACAAATAATTCTATACTACGACTAAATACTAAAAGATAAAGTTATACCTAAAATACAAAAAAAAACAAAATTTAGATTTTGCTTGGTCTCTCCTATTTAAGTAGTAATTGAGATTTTTTTCTTAAGTAAACTTTTTTACATTTTTTAGTGATCCAGGGCTGTGGGCTTAATATGTATTTTCTTTACTTTTTAACTGATTGCTTTTATTCGCAAATTACAGCAAATTATATATTTTGGGCTCTTTTCTCTTCCTTTAATATGACATCGCACTATTTCAGAAAATAAAATCTGTTTACCTTGGTGTTTATTTTAATTACAGGCACCATTTACATTTTTTTCTGTACCCTTCGACACCCAGGAAATTGGGGCAAATTCCTAGACACCTCCATAACTTGTTGAAATCGGTCCAGTAGTTTAGCATCTGCGAGGAAACGCATGTACATATGTACATCATAAATAGACTACAAAATTATAAACTCTCACCGTAACTGGGGTATAAATATCCATTAGTGAAAGATAGCTGAGCATTTAAAAAATAATTAACGGTGTACGAATATTTGGCATCTTGACTATGTATGTTAATTGAAGGAGTAATAAGAAATCCAGAATTCAGTATCTCAGTTGCCGAAGCAATGTGTTGTTCTCATATACTTCATACAATTTCCCGACTTTTGCACTTTTCCTACACTCTCTGTATACAATGAAAGAAAAAAATATCTTTCGTTCCACATTCCTTTGTAACCAACAGACTTGCTGTATAAGTTCAAAGAAATCTTACGTAAGCAAACGGGGATGAAGGTACAGTGCTTATTTTTGCTTACTAGGCCAGAGGGTACAACGCTCCCAAAGCAAAAATCCGCAAACTTCCGTTACTGGTGATAACATTATAAAAATATACGAAAAATGTTTTCGGGCAATATTAAAACGTACCAATTGCTGAATAAATAAATATAATGCTAAAGCACGACAAGAAAAATTGTGACTGCCTCAAATAGGAGAATTTTTTAGTTATGTACGTATCCTTATCTCTTGCGAATTTCATTTAGGGATTTGCTGAAAAAACTGGCTGTTAAGCAAGGACTAATTGGATGCTTCCGTGGGTTGGTGGTTAATGGTGAAATTCTCGACATATATAGCTACATGTCTGTTCACCTCTCGGAGATAATAAAAGACTGCAAGCCATCTTGTGTTCCATCCCCGTGCAAAAACGGAGCCGAGTGCAAGGAACTCTGGAGCACATTTCAGTGCGTATGCAACAATCCATGGGCGCACTTGGGACAATTTTGCGAGACAAGTATGTTATTTTTCTCTATCTTCGCCCTCTGCGATTCCAACTTATACGTAAACATTTTAACAGACATTAATGAGAAGGCCCTCACATTTATAAATCGTGAATCCTACCTGAAGAGAAATTATATAAGCGCCAACGTCACCGAGGATGAGCGGGACATGTTGAAAGACATCCTGAGCAAAAACATTCTCATTAATCTACGTACTTACGATATACACTCTCTGGTCCTTTACGCTAATGATCATTTTAATAACTTCGTGCACCTCTACATAACGAACTCAAACGAGGTGGTCTTCCTGTACAACTATGGCGACGAAATTGTGAACCTAACCGTGGTCGACGAGGAGCTCAACAATGGCAAAAGCATTCAAATAGCAATAATCCGCATTGATACGGCAACGATTATGCATGTAAACAAAAAGAACATGACAATCGACCGGGGAACTCTGCTGCTGGACGAGTATTCTAACAAGCCCTGGATTAATCCTGAGAAAGGTGAGCTGATTTCAACTCAAATATAGTCTCAATTCGATTTCTTAGAGGTTCTGTCACCGCATCGGCCCCCTGCTCCCCCCACGGAATATTTCCAATTTAACATCGGTGGATATGACCCAACAAATCTTCTTAGGACGAATTTAGATTATCCCGAGCTGCAAGGTTTCATAGGCTGCGTACGTGGACTGAAAATTGGAGATAATCTCATCGATTTAGCCGAAATCAATGAAAAAAATATTGCTCATGGTAAGATTTTTCCCTTCATTTATCAATTTCATCAAGGCTATTTATGCTTACGGAAATACGAAATAACATGTACAGAGATTACGTGGAGGATGTTTATTTCCATTGCCTAAAGTATTTGCAAGATATCTTTAAAGTTAATATAAATAGGTATTGAAGTGACCGTCGGCATTTGTTTTTTCTTAGCCCGAAAAAGCAATATGTATGAATGCAGACAATACGTAACGTCTCACCGAGAGATTGAAATTGCATGAGTTTCTCCAATTTGTTTCTCAATATTTAGATTTATTCAAAAAGTTTATGATGGTACAGGGGACAGTTGGCTACTGCCATACCCTTAAGCGCGGATGAGAATTTTTTTAACTGTTAATGCATACGAACTAGCTATAAACAGAGGAATGGCAGAACATATACTATTCGGGTAATGGCGTACAACAGTTTGGGTTTTAACGCACATGATTTTGCGGTCAAATTTAGTAAAAAGTAAGAAACAACAAAAAATCCGAATAGTTGGTCACATAAAACAAAACTCCCGATATCTGCCAAAATTCTCCTCATGAGAATATTATAATGCATTTGATTGGCCTCTGGTATCCCGTCATTACTATCATTATTATCTAATATGTTTTCAATAGTCTTTGCTTTTTTACCGTTTCTTAATTTAGAAACTGTAATTTGTAACATAGGGACACGGATAGTTTAGTGGTAAGCATGCTAGACTGCCGACCCACTTCCACTTCAACTCTCAGAGTACACTGATCCTAATAAGCGACAGATAGAAACCCCATCAATTAGCCCAATTTTAAAAGTGCTGGTTTGGGGATCATTATTCATCCCCTTCAGTCATTCATCCACCCCTCATTTCTCACTTTCAATGAAAATTATTACGGCCAACTTAGGTAGTATGACAAGTTTTGGAAATATACAAAATACCGTTATAACTTTAATTCCTATATTTTTACCGTTTTAAAAAATGAGTTAAAATTGTTACTTAATTTTTTTTGTGATGAAAAGTAAAAACATTAACTATACGGTACTCATATTAAGAAATAGTGATTGAATTAAAAAGTCATTCTTAGCTGGTGGTTCGGTATGGAATTCAATAGACACCCACGCTGTTATCTTTACTGATTTTTTTTACAAGTGGTACCATCTGCGGATAGCATAATTTTATAATATCAAAACCAGGGGCATCATGAGTTTAAACGAATCGAACGAATTTAGTATCCTGACTAATTTTAATTTTTAGTTATATGTAAAACACAATTTAAAAGAAAACCTTGGCCAGAAAAGCGTTTCGTTTTCATCGATTGGCGAAACTTGTCTAATCTATACCTACCTAGATAGATAGGTTGAACTAATCATATTATTGTGAAATAAGTATAGTCGCCTTAATTTTGGTAGATGACTTACTTTACTATTGAAAGCAACAAAACAAGCAATGTCCACTCATTTCTAAAATACGCAACCGAATGGTATGCGCTTGAGATGGTTATTAATGTGACGGAAGGTAAGTGTTTGAGTGAAAATAAAACATTGTTACGATTTGTTTTCTGCGATTGGCATAGATCCAACTTATGATTTTTTTTTTACTTTTTCCATTAATCGTATTTGAGTTCTGAACATTTCTGATGAAACAGTAGCTCTTGGGCTATAATTTCCATAAACAGTTTTGCATTCCTTATATAGCGTATTTTTTTAGAGGTTTGCTTTTCGAATTGGTAACACTGTTTCTAGTGACAGTCAATTTGACAGCTGGCAGATGATATGTGCTCAGTACGTTTTACCATTTCACCATGAATAAGCTAACGCTTGAATAGCGCTTGCCATGGGCGTAGCCACGGTGGGACAGAGTGGGGCGCTTACCCCCAGGCATAGGCAAGCCTAACTGAATAAATTATAAACTTTTCAAATTCCACAGAAAATTATTAGAAAATTGTAAATTTATAATGTCAAGGAACGTAAAACACCAAGAGCATCGTTCGAATCCTTTAGCTCAAACTTATGACAAATTCTGCTCCTTGATTATATATGGCTTAGAATCGTTGATGGATTCATTAAAAATTAGAGCAGCGATTTTCCG
Source organism: Neoitamus cyanurus (assembly GCA_947538895.1). NCBI lineage: Eukaryota > Metazoa > Arthropoda > Insecta > Diptera > Asilidae > Neoitamus > Neoitamus cyanurus. Next base: position 4,892,960 of record OX384540.1, read on the forward strand.
ATGAGAACTTGCGTACGTTCTTATTATAAATGCTGCACCCTTATATTATCCTGGATATGACTGTACACAATTTTATCAAAAGATTTGAACATTTTCCAATTATTATAATTTAAATAATTTTTCCAGTGGAGTCGAATTATAGTATGGACAAGTAAAAACATTGCAAACAAATTACTCATAGAAAAGTAAAACAAAAACAGCATTGATGAAAGAAACTGGAATTACTCTTCCTCTAATAATTTCCTTTTGCTAAATCGCACGATTTTGACGGCCAATTCATTCTTCTCCGGCGCGAGATAACATACCCAGGAAACTTCGTCTCCAATAACTACATTGTTGTAGCCTAAGTGTGAAAGGTAGCACCGTCTTGTTGTAAGAACACGTCATCCACGTCAATTTCTGGTCATAAATAGTTGATTAACATATTACGATAACAAACATCCTTCGTTTGCATACTGCTTCGTGAAATGTTTAATTATTAAGAACAATGATGAATGGAGGTGGATGGACATTAGGTTCCACTTTATTAACTGCCGCAATATTTTGAAGCAGCGTTTCGTACGGGTACCAGACCGGCTACCTCTTTTAACATTCTGAATTGAACCGCCAGCCTCAAGTTTAATCATTAAATTCACGTTTCGAAGCTGTGGATTTTCACAATTTTTATGCCTTGCTCAATTGTGAATTGCTACATGATTGAACGTTGCTGATGACACTTATAAAATATCAGAGTTCCATATTTGACACAACGAAAATGATTCCAAATTCAAATTGAAACCCGGTTTTGAGCCACCATTTACATAAACGATTGAAGGATCTTTCAGTAGATTAAGAGAGTAAAAACTGGTTGCGTACTAAGTGTGCTGTGTGCATAGCAAGAAAGCATGAGAGAAAAAAAAGGAATCTGAAGGCGAAATATTAAAAGTATTTAGCCAGTAGGCTTGTTTTAAAACTTTAAAATAATTATAATGTATGACTTAACCGGGGAGGTTCTTGTTACTCAGGCCCCGATTTTTGCGAACGGGGTTCGAAACATTTTGCTGTGCTAATTAACGGAAAAATAATTAAAAAATTCTATCTCGACCCGTTTTCAAGATATAGGTCAATTCGCGAGCCACCTAACGTTCGTAACTTTTAGGAAAATTCTATTATATATTATAATTTCCCTTTTATAAACTGCCGGTGGAGTTAATTTTCCTTTTACAAACTACCGGTGGAGTTAATTACCACAGCAAAATTTTTCGAACCCCGTTCCCAAAAATTGGGGCCTGAGTAACAAGAATCGTGCCACTTAACCTAATAAAACGGGATGCCTTAATAAAAAATGTCTCACTATTTGACTGAGTTCCTTTGCCCTTCCCTAGACAAAATCCTGGCTACGCCCATGACACTTGAAAATTGTATTATATTTATTTCGAAAATCATTGTTCAGTTCGCGAAACATACATTTTACGGTCGACATAATCGTTTATCCGAGCAAGTTATTCGAATAACAACCATGGATCGTTTTTGCACCACGCACACCTTAATTGATAATACGCATCCACAGGGACGTGTCCCTCAGTGTACACGAAAGAATTTTGTGCTACTATAGTACGCTCTATATATAGCGCGTAGTGTTCAGGAGGACCAAAATGAGTCGATTCGCCATCGTGCACAGCAATTGGAGCTGTGTCCATCCACTTTATGGAAGATATTGCGGAATGATCTTGATTGACGAGCTTACAAGATCTAACAAGCATTGAAGCCGCGTGACCCCCATATACGCCGTACGATCGGTGAATGGGCCGAAAACAATATTGCTCTTGATCCGTATTTTTAACATAAAATTTTGTTCAGCGATGAGGCTCATTTTTGGTTGAATGGCTACGTCAATAAACAAAATTGCCGGAGTACAGAAGATCCAGAATAATTTGTTGGGACGCCGTTGCATCCACTAAAGTCTAAAAGTCACTGTTTGCTGTGCTTTATGCATTGGTAGAATCATAACCCAAAGACGATACTGGGCAGAACGGTACAGATAACGGAGACCCTCTAAAAAAATAACCCTATACATAGCGCATTAAAATTTTTTGAAGTGCCTATTCCAACTTCATAAACTGGACTCCCCAACTTCCTTGAAAGTAAACTTCTCTTCGTCTTTTTTTGAAGGAGTTCATGTAGGACGGGTGGTCTTCACACTTTAATTTAATGATCTGTTTTCCCTTTTACAAAAGGCGTTCTGTCATATGCTGACAACTTGAAAATTTTCATATCGATTAAATCTGTACAAGATTCTCAAGACCTTCAGGACGATGTTATTATTTTTTTCTGAATGATGCTCCGAAAACCAAATGATTTTAAATATTGCCAACTACAGGCTAATTTCTTACAAAATTAATGATAAACCTTTAACTCGTCTAGGTTGCCGACCTTAATGTCATTCTTTACATAAAGTTGACTTTAAGCACTTCATATGGATCAGATCGTGCTAATTCCACTCTCAGGTTTATTAAGCAATGGTCTAAAGATCTGGCGAAGCCGTTTGTTTAAAATGTTTTGTTTTATACATTTGTCCGTCCCGTTGTGGAATAATATAGGGTCTTTCAATAAGGACGCTCGATCTTTAAATGTAAATAAAACAAGTTGAACAAGTTTTCTTTATCTTCGTCGTTTTGGGCCACTGTCAGTCCTGTTAAAGTGTTATAACACTTTTTCTTCGTTGGTTTATTTTGCCTGTGATAGAGTAACGTAAGACTATTATTAAATGCCATGACCAGTTAACACGCACAATGTATCTAAATGTTATATAGGATGTTTTTTTTCTTTATATTGCGTCAAATGGTGGATGGGATGGTTAAATAAATAATAATAATGGTTTTTCTAATAACTACACGATACACGAACACTATTCTAAGATAACCTCATTGTTTAAACGTATGTAGGTACATATGCTTGCTTATAGCTAAAGCTCCATTATTGTAATTCGCTTTAATATACTTCGACAGACTAGACAGACTTCGCCACCTCAAATAGAGATCAAATAAATTTCCAGACGTACATATCTATACCGCCCAAATGCATTCCTTGCGAATGGACCTATGGCTTACAATGTAAACTTGCTTGCCTTGGCTCTGGATCAGTATGGCACGTATTCCCATTCCTATTACGGACAGAATTTAGCGCAGAGATTATGGTCTATTACCTTGCCTTATTTTGTGCCCTCATGTGAATCGACGTACTATGTACATAAAAAAACACCTCCTTTTTATAGTGATGTACCCTTGTAACATGGGCACCCTTCCTGCCAGCCAAGGTGAAAACACGACTTATACCGAATTACGGTGAATGGTCCAGCCACTTGCGAAAGGTCCCTTTGATTTCTGGGAATGCCGATTTGGTTCCCTAGTGGCTCCGAAACATATTTGCTGGGAAGCGCGAAACGACTGCCAGCCAGAATGAATATAATCAATCTCGTGGGTGGTGAAAGTTCGCAAGAATACTTCAAATTTTCCATCTTAGAGATGAAATTTGAACTATGTATGCCTCCCCGTTCTTATTCACCATGGAAATGGAAATTTTGCAAATAATTCGCATAACACATTCTTCTGATCTTTTATTCATTCGCCGCAAATAGTAGGAAAGTAGGAGCGTCACATCAGTTGTTTACATACTTTCGAAGACATCAACTGAGTACCTTTAAAGCAAATTTAAGCGTTTAAATAATTGCAAATATTTATATATTTTTCGTCGGATGGTGCATACTCGTACATCTAATGCCGGAACTATTCCGTAGTTATGTGCTCATAGGAATTTTCTCATTTGACATTGTGCTATTCACAGTTTCAGATGGGGTGCTCCCCAATTGCCAAATTAAATGCGATGCGGAGCCGTGCAAAAATGGGGGCATATGTAAAGAAAACTTTGCCAAGCAGGAAAGTACGTGTGACTGCGAGCACACAAGCTTCCTCGGGGAGTTTTGCATGGAGGAGAAAGGTGCCGACTTCAGCGGGGAATCGATGCTGCAGCGGAAATTCGAACTGACTGGGAAGGTCGATTATGTTAAAATTCAATTTGCCTTCTCGAGTAATGACATGAGGAGGACCACTCGGGTTATGTTCCTACTTCAAAGTGTAAACGACAGAAGTTACTATCTTATGGTGGCCGTTACTGGAGATGGCCATCTGCTTTTCGAAGAGGATCAAGACAGCGCTGCACTTGGGTCCAAAATTGAGAGGAACTTCTTGAACAATGCAAGACACTCCGTCTACTATGTGCGCAACCATACCGATGCAGTCCTGCTAGTTGATCGCCAACAGGTGGAGCTGCAGCCAATCAACGTTTTTCCACTAACTCCAGTTGCAGACTTTGGCGTGAGTAGAGTGCAAATAGGTGGGATCAACACCACTGACCCAAGACTGGCTGTGTACAAGAGCTACAGCGGATGTTTATCAAGTAAGTACATACTTGACAAGAGAATTATTAGTTTTAACTGCCGGGGTGACTTTGATAAGGGCTGCAAAGACAACTCGAACGCTTCCTGATATTTATAGCACCCCCGCCTCATTGTTTATGGGCATAAGGCTTCTCTTTTGACATCGTTATTTATGGAACACGGCGTAGTTTTATTATTTATCGTTCCGATTCTTTGCGGCAGATAACTTTGTTGTTCAGTTTGCATGTAAGGCATTCCCTGCTTTAATTCGGAAAATGTGTAAGGCAAATTTAAGAAATCAATTATTTTATTCAACAGATATTTTCATACAAGTGAGCAATTACACAATGAAGCCCCTGGAGGAATATATGCTCTTTACCAAGTCTGGAGCCGACAATATTACGGTCATAAATTCCCAAGGAGTGAGGAGCGCTCAATGCAATGCCCAATTTGACGTGATTCAGAAACTAAGGCAGGAGCCGACGTTAAATTTCAGCGTGGTAAATTAATTTATCTTACTCGATGCGGACAAGTTTGCATACTAATTGATGTAATTATTCGAGTACAGAGCTCGGATAAAACTTGGGTTGAAGAACCACCGACAAAGATACCTTACATAGCACAGCATTTCGACACATCAACGAAGGAGGAACAGACCCAAGTTGTATTTATTACGCTTACTTCACTTTTTGTAATTATAGTCATATGCTGCTTAATTGAGGTGTATCGCAGCCATTTGGAGTATAAAAAACGAATAGAACGCGAGACTGATGAAAGTATTATTTGGTCAAAAGAACAAGCCACTAAAATTCACGAATCACCTGGAGTTGGACCAAAGAATTTTAATTTTAAGCCGGTAAGTATACTTCTCGAAATCACAATTTTCACAATAATTTACTTATAATACGTTTCCCATACATACCTTATGCAAGTGAATTGACACAAATTTACTGATGTTAGAATACCTGCCTGTATATAGCCCAGTAATTTTAAACAATTGTTATTATGTTTTATGTTTAAATCTCCTCCTCTTCAAAAGAACAAAATTTACCATTTCATTTAAAATATTAAATGATCACTGGAGTGCACTCTAGTTGAATTCGCATTTTGAATAGATGGTCGACGCTCCTCATATCTTAATTTTCACCTACTTAAATAGACAATAACTAGATGAAGTGCGCCAATAAATAGGTGAATTTCTTTTATTATGGGATCGCCAAATGAATTCGTTAATGAAAAGTTAAAAATTCGTGTTTTCGTCTATTCTTGTTGTTTCATAAGTACCTCTAGTGATCGCTCTCACTTACCGAAATTTCCTAAACCTAATATCACAGAGCTGATATCACAAACTACAGATAGCCATTCAGTCGTCAGCAGCCAAGCCGACAATAGGTGATCCTACGCCGAGCAGACATTATTTTGTAATTAGTAGACCACGAGTTGCGAAGTTGCAATTTTATAGTAATTAAGTGTTAACACAGGGTCTTTCAAAAAGAACGCTCGACTTTTTAATGCAAATAAAACAAGTTGTGTGCGAGATATTCACTTCGTTTTTATTTTATTTGAAAGAATATTTTATGGCATTAAGTATGGAATATAACGTCGTTCAAATATCTGCCGCGGCTTTGCTTGGCGGCACACGTATTAGGGAGGTCTAATTTATGATGACTTTGTCGTTGTGTTGATTTTGAGGGCATCAGTTGTTTGCGGTTTATTCGCATAGACCTGTGATTTAAGATAGGAAGAAGGCGTTATATCGCGCGATCTTGAGGGCCAGTTCACGTCGCCCTCAACTCCCTTGTGTAGAATGTCCATGGTAACATGCGCTGTGTGGCACGTAGTACCGTCCTGTTGGAACCACATGTCGTTGGTATCCATATCATCCAGTTCAGTCTACAAGAAGTTGCTTTTCATCGATCTATAGCGCTCGTCGTAGGCAAAATTTTGGTCAACTTCCGAATACATGCCACCAAGCAAAGCCGTGGCAGATATTTGAACGAGGTTATATTCCATACTTAATGCCATAAAATATTCCTTCGAATTAAATAAAAATAAAGTGGATATCTCACACACAACTTGTTTTATTTTCCTTTGTAATTTCGTGATTTTGTTTTTCATCGGAACCTGTGCAATCAAGAAGACAAAGTTAAGGAATAAACATGACGTTAAAACACGTTGCTGTTCAATATTATCACATGAATCTCCTACCGGCAGTTGTTACCTACTGTCACTGCTATCTACTTCAAAGGCAGCGGGCATTGCACGCGAATATATTACTACACTATATAAATATGTTAGATAAAGAAAAATTTAGCAAATTCCGCAAACAGCAAATTTACATCTAGAGGCGCGACAATTCGGTACAATGGGAACCGTTTAACACCGAGTGGAGAACAACACCTAATGTCTACATATGTATATAATAATATTTAGTTTGGTTTAAATTTAATTTAGTTTCATCTGATTAATATTTATTAGATTTTATCTATTAACATTTTCCTGACCTTTTCATAGCCTCATTATTTGAAGCTAAAACAGGTAAATTTTTTTACATAACTCGTCTATTCTTGTCGTTCCACACGTATACAAAGTTTTAGATGATAAGCTAAATTCTAATTAAATAGATGAACTGGTAGGTATATTTTGGTCTACTGTTTTAGGTGGTATCTGTATATACAATACATACATGCATAGACCAAAATTTCTTCAAATGTATATAATATGTATATCAGCGCGATTAGTCTAGTGGTAACCATGTTACACTGCCGATGCAAAAGTTCCATGCTCAAATCCCTCTCGGACCATGCGCTTCAATTAATCACCTAGCATAGCGAGCATAAAGAGAAGCAGAACCTTGAAATGGAGAGGATTTGTGTGGAAGCCCTATGCTCTCAACGGGAGTGATGTAGGAAATATTTAGGTATTTTACCTAATTCAATATAAAATTAATATCTATAGCAATGTTGTAGGTGTTTTTTTAGTTGAGAATAGTCATTATATGGTTAACTAACCAATTCATAAATGGAGACTTTGTCTATAAAAGGAGTTGTTTAAGGTTCTAAAATTAGTTAGATGAAAAGCGCGATGTTTAGTTGAAGTGGCAATTGTTTTCTCTCTGTGTATATACTTGGTACATGTATAACCCTGAATTTTCTGAAAATCACATTTTTATGCGGTTAGAGTGCGGCTATTTCTTGTACGAAACCAATTTTAGACAAAAGTGAAGAATTAAATCCTTTATTTAAAATATTTCCTTGAACTTATTGTAACGACAGATGAAGCGCAACTGAAATATTTCACACCACAAAAACAAAATGTCGACTTGACGCAACTAGTATCGTGTTATCTGTCTAGCCGTGTATCTGTCCGTCTGTCATAGCCTTGTATAGTTAAATTCGTTTTAAATGGCATTTAACGAAGAGATGCTTTTACTGAACCCAAAAAGTGAAATTGAGAGGAAATTGTTAAAAACATATGTACATATATGGAATACATATTACTACACACTTTTGTGGGCTGCCGTTGAATGGTTCTTTTAAATCCAATGAAACATATACATATGACATATTTTATTTTATTTTGGCGATCAAACCGCGAGTTATGAGCTTCCATTATGAATTACAATACCTTCCCCTTCGCCCAATTTTCCAACTGATGGATCTAAAAATTGTATTACACCTGATAAGTACTTCCAATCATAATAATATACAATTTTTTTTTTAAATTTAGGTTTGTTAACATTTCGTAAAAGGTTTTTTACGTGTAAATTTGTATACTCTTTCTCTACCTGGACATGTTGTACATCTGCATTGGCAGAGGTAGATCAACATTGGTGGCATTTTGGGAAATAAGTTAAGATGGTAGTTGTTTGGTGTGAGTTTGATGTCGCTGCGTTAATTAGATCACTATATAAAAATAAAATTATAATGTGCATCCCGAATGTATTAATCACCCTGTAACTCCCAAACGGTTATGATCAACCCCCCCATATGATTTTTGGTTTTCGTAGGTGAGGTCTATCACCCATTTATTTTTGTCCTCCACAGATGAAACACCCTATATATTATATACATATATCCATATATACAATATTTAGATATAAATAACAACACTCAAATATTATCCTTTTCCATACCTCTCTAAGATCTTATATTCCATTTTAATATTTTGTAGTTACATGTTTTATTTAGCTGTTTGTGAAACAAATACAGACTCATTGCAAAATGCCTCTCGTAGTCAAAACATAAAAAATGATCACCTAAAAACGTATATAAATTTCCAAGTAGAACTGCCGCAAATCAAGGATGTTGTTCTCATTTTTTCTGATATTTTTCATTCCACTGGGCAGTGTATAAGTATCAAACAAAACTAGGATAATCGAGAGCCTCCATTCACACCACCTAATTTACAGACGTGAAAAAAACGTTTTGTTCGGAATTATTTCCATCAAATGAGAAATTTCGCGCTCTATAGACTGGATTAATTATTATTAATTATCTCGTTTCTTTTTGATTTCGGGTAAATGAATCATTTCCTGCTGGTTTGAATTATTGTATTCAAGAGCTCAATCTAAAGCCAATAACCCATTTATAGGCTGCGGGCATTAAGGTTATTATGTAATATTATTCATAATATGCGAATCTGGAAACAATTACATTTTTGAATGGGAAGCGCGCAGGATGTGTCGTCATTGAAAGTGATGCAAGGAGGGCTTATAGAGGACATCATTAGCAATCACAATAACCTCATACTGGGGTTGTCCGGTTTTGGGTGGCTTAAAAGCTATTTACGAATTTGTATACTTTCATCGTAGTTACTCTTACCTATTAAAGTAACACCTGTGTATGTTAGTCGAATATTTATTTGCTTGCCAACTACTTTTTTCGAAGGGTTTGTCTCCCTTTAATTATATCTTCAGCTTCAGGGTTCCATAATTGGGTAAAACGGGATCCGCCTTATGAATCTTTCGAATGATAATTAATCATTACAGTTTATGGTATAGATCATATTTCAAAAAAAATACAAAATGGCGGGTTTTATATTATTTTACGAACATGAAACATTGCCGAAATTAGCCAAAGAATTGTTTTTATGTTTCTACCATTTCTAAATTTAAGATGTGTAAACAACCCCCGTTTCATTTCGCCACATTTCGGGTAAAGACTTTACCACCGACCAAAGGTAAAATTTTAAATTCCCGAGTTTGCACCTCAAGAGTAATTTTCTTCTTCTTGCTACTCAGTATTTTTCGTTGCTTTCATTGTATTTTATTTTAATTTACTATTTTTTGTTTGTTATTAAATAGTAGATATTGTGAGATACTAAATTACATTATTATAAATTTATTATAGTTATTGATTATTGAATTCAACTTAGTTTCCTATTAAATGTTCCAAGAGAATTTTTTACTGGAAATTTACGACTTTACATTACGAAATACATACATTATTATTATTATTATAAAAAATGTGTCCCTCCAACACTCATTGCAATAATTTTTTAATTTGATAAAAGAATTTTTGGGTTCATTTAATGTAAATTTTTGTAAAATGCATATTTTTTAAATTTCCGCAAAAGGTTTTCTACGTATAAATTTATACATCAATTTTCTACTTGGACATATTGTACCTCTTTGGAAGGAAAGACAACAGGATGGGCAATTCAATAAAAATAAAAACGAGGTGTATTAATTCGGAAATTTTAGAGCATTTTGCTGCGTTAATAAGATCAAAGTATAAAAATAATAATAAAATAATAATTGGTTAATCACCCTGTAACTGAGATTGGCCCCCTGCCGTTTGTTTGATCTATCACGCTATTCATTTTATATCGTATAGTGAGTAGTAGTTATTGTAAAGTTAGTATTATTTTTTTAACGGTTTCAATTGAATTGTACTAAATGAAAACACAAAACGGTACTAATCAAAATCCTAAACAATACTATTATATATATTAGATTCGTTATGTTTACGTATACTAGGGCTTTCCTTGACAGGTGCTTTAAAATTGCACCAGTTCATATGCTGGAGCTTTTTTCGAATTATTATACAGGGTGTTCAGAGGTGGGAGGGAAATAATGCAGGAGGTGAAAGGTCAGGCCGAGGCAAGCAAAAAATCGTATGGGTGGGGGGGTCACCTCGCACCGTTCGGCAGTTACAGGGTGATTCGTAAATCAGGATGTTGCCTTATATGGGAACCGCTATTGTATTTTTATTTTTTTTTCTACGCATCGCAGCGACCCCAAACCGGTCTTAAAAATTCGAATTATCCTAATATTTTATAAAAGGATTTTTGTAAATAAATGTTTGTATCCTTTTTCTACCTGTGCATGTTGTACCTTTTTTGAAAGGTAATTAGATAGGAAACTTAAAAACAATAAAAAGTAGGTATGTTAATAACGTGAATTTAGGAGAAAAGTGGGGCGAAAGATGCAAAATCGTGAAATAAAATTCAATTTTTCAACTTCCAGAGGTGATTGTGGCCAAGGGGTTGGGGGTACGGGGGCGGTGTAGACCTTTTTGGAAAGGTTTGGGGTCGCTGCGATGCGTAGAAAAAAAAATAAAATTACAATAGCGGTTCCCATATAAGGCAACATCCGTATTTACGAATCACCCTGTAACTGCCGAACGGTGCGAGGTGACCCCCCCCCCACCCATACGATTTTTTGCTTGCCTCGGCCTGACCTTTCACCTCCTGCATTATTTCCCTCCCACCTCTGAACACCCTGTATGTAGTTCTTAATTTCATTCTTTACTTCAGCTGACGTTGTAAGTCTTATTTCTACGGAGTCCGCTATATTAGATCTGCTGCCTTGAATTTTAAATATTAAATACATTTATGAAAATTTTAAATTTGTGTACTCGCAGACCGCCATAGTGGATTCGCCGTGTAGAATTTTTGAATCTGGCGCCCATATTTAAACCAACATGCCCAAAAGTTCGCTTCATGATTTCTATGAAAATCTGATAAAATTTGTTATTCGCATATTGTATCCTGGAATTCTCAAAATTGGGTTAATTTGGTAACCAATGAACACAAAACCTCTCGATTGACAACCTATTTTTTTTAAGTCAGTTTAAAAATATTTAATAAAATGTACTCATATAATTTGGTTTGTTGTTTTGAAATGCTTAAAATTATAAAAATATTAAAAATTTTGTAGGGTACCCATGACGAAACCGATACGAATGAAGGAAATACGCCCTTAATAGGTATATTAAAGAATGGAACAGCTACCCAAAATGGGCACGCAACTAAACTAGAACAAGCTACGAATGGAAGCATACCGAAAGACAACAATACATCGATTGGTGAGGCGCAAGCTGAACAACAAATTGGTAAAGTAGAAGAGAAATGCAATACTGAGATTTCAGTTGTTCCTGAGGAAACAGAAAGTGAAAATGAAATGGAAGAGCTGATTCCGAAGGAAGAAGGTATCACTTCAAAATTAACCTCGAATTAATGTACATATATTAAAAACATTTACAGGAAATCAAATGGTGGATCGAGAACTAAAATGGGATCCATTACCAAATTCGGATCATCGAAATTATAGAGAAAATAACGAAAATGGTTGTGATGAAGATTCTCCGGATGAGGAGGAAATGTTATCAGAAAAGCCGGTAAGAGAGTTATTTGCGTCAGCACCTCTTAGCTCTATAAGTGAAGTAACTTTGAATAAATTTGATCGTGACCGTAAACTAACAAATGAAGATTATGTATGACACCATGTTTGTAAAAAAGCATGACGTACTTCTGTACATTTGCCAGTGTTTAGTATTTCCATTAGTCGCTAAATTATTCTGTATAATTAACTTTTAGTTGACTTTAAATTTATAACTAACAAATTTGCTTCGTTTGTATTATGACATGAGATGTATTCGAATATACTAGTCATTTCTCTGAAATTTCCTCTTTATGTGCAAACTTTTCCACACGAGGAAACTGTAAATACTTTAACAAGTAATTTATATAAAACAATGTTGACCCTTTAAGTACACGAGCTACTTTAAGACACGTGTGGGGTCTAGCCAGACTTTAATTTATATTTTTTGTAGCAAGAAAAATGGAAAAATTACATTTATTTTAGTATACCAAAAGACATGCAGTAAAAATAAAAATTTATAAAAATTTAGTGAATTTTTTGAAGTGACGGTATAGCAAAAGTTGCGGTTGGGGTATATCCGAACCCTAGCAGTGTACTTAAGGGTTAAAAATCTGGACAAGTAAATAAAAGTAATCATATTTTTTTATATAAAAATTTATAAAGAAATATTTATAGGAAATTCTTTTACTGACACTTTTCGCTATAGTTCAGAAAAAAACAAAATTATAATTAAAATTAGTAGGTACGTGAATTTTTTGAAAAGTCCCTACTTTAAAAATACTTGGAAAATTCTCAATTTAAAATTATACAGCAAAATCCTCGAAAACATATATTTGGTTAATCAAGTCATTGGTTTACATTTTATAATACTAACAGTTAAGATTCCCATTCAAGGAAACTTCATATGCGGTTTTCGGAAATGCATTTCAGATGAAACAACCTCACCATGATCGGGTTAAATCGACATCGGGTTCGGTTTCAGCGACTCCGAAAACATATAAAAGACATGGTCTGATCCCCAGATCGCAATTTTTCTTTCTCCCGTTTTTGCTGAGGTTTTTTGAGGTTATGTCAAAAACCTCATGTGATGGGGTTGAACTGACAACGGATTCAGTTTCAGCGACCCCAAAACCATATGAAACACATAGTCCGATCCCCGGGCCCGAAATTTTTTTTGTGTGTGGTTGTGTAATTATTTATTATGAAGTCAAAGTTAAAAAGTAGTCTTATACGTGAAAAAAACAATGTTGTGCATTTACTAATGGTAAGACTAATTCATAGAGAGCCATTTATAAAAAGAATTTAAGTAAGTCCAAATTGAAAAGTTCGCAGTCACGTTCAGACGATAAAACACGAAAAAACTTGGCATCGTCATCGTAACATAAAATTTTAGAATATTTGAAACAATAGCAACGGGCATATCATTAATATATGTAGATAATAAATAGGAGTGGGCCCAGGTAGTTTCCCTGTGGTACACCAGAAGTATTATGTATCTCTCTAGACTGACAACCGCGAAATGATACTTGCTGAGTGCAACCGGTCAAGTAAGATCGAACCCATTTAATAACAAACATGGCTGGAAATCCAAGAGAAAGCAATGAAGTTAGTTAAAATGCAATCGACTTGATTGCTACACTGAAAAAAATCAATAGTTACAATTACTAATTTCAGGGTTGAAACCAACTCTCTTCGTTAATGGTTTTTAATCAATCCCGTTAAAGCTTAGTGAAACCCAGCAAAAAGGGTTAAGTGATATGGTGCTTATAAGAACTACGAAAGGAGTCATTAACAGACTACGCGAAAGTTTATTTTAAGAAAAACTTGTTTTAACTTAAAATTGCAAAGTGGTTATACACTTGGAAAAAAATGTCCTAATAGGTAGGAAAAACATCGTAGAAATCTGCTTAAATTGAACCCGGTAAAAGGATTAAAGCTTGTAATCGGGGAATTGTAATTCCTGTGGTAGGTTAATTCAAAACAAATTTTACTTGAAAACATCATAATTGCTGAATTAATTTAAACTGATGTGCAGACTTTGGATAACCCTTAAGAAGATTTACGTTGAGTACGCGGTTGGAATGTGATATGTTAAATTGACCCAAAAAGAGTTCAGTAAGCGCCTTTTGGAGTTATTTTAAGAAATCATACTTTTACTCCGAGGAAATTTTAATTTAACACCGCACATTTTTCTGAGTGTAGATTCAAGAGAAGAGAGACAAATATTTGAAAACTCTAGAAGATTGCTCGTGGTCGGTTTATGTTTAATGAAACCACTCTGAAGAGAACCCAAGAATGGTTTGCAGTGGAAACATAAAACGTTATAAATAAGAGCCTGCACCATTTCGACAGGTTCCTGTTGCCTTTTTTTTTGAAGCGGAATAATAAAGGATAGTTCCCAAAATGTTAAAAATCTTCCAAAAGAAATATATAAATTAAATAAATAACACAGAGAAGGAACAAGAACACTTTTTTAATATGGAAACTGGAACACTATCAGGAAAAATTGATGTGTTTTGTAATGATGTTTTCGTCAAGTAGGAAGTCTTTAATTTCCAATGATGTTTGAGAAAATTTCTTGAACAAAAATTTATTTGAAATTTATTTAATATTAATAATGTAATGGAAATTAACTCTTTCCCTGTCAATCACATCCAGGAACTACAAAATCTCTTCTACCTTGTGGCCATTCATAATAACAGCATTTTAGCAGCCACTGTCATTAGTGCAATACGAAGTCGAACACAAATGTCAGTCGTATTGACTATGCGAAAATATTCACTTCAATGCCAATGGCTAACAGTAACAGAATAGGTCCCGTAATTTCAACTTAGTTATTTAAATCTCTAATAGAAGTTCGGTCGTTCGTTCTTATAAGTGGGTAAATATCTTAGGTGATTTAATTATGAATATTTCCACTGAAAATTCAGTTCCTAGTAAATTTCCTGGTATTGGAATTTGAAGTGTATTTGAGATTCAGTATAATTTTTATAAGCAATCATATAAAATCATCAAAACTTGTACTTTCCTTTACTGTTTTTGAACCTATATAACCTTTATTAACATACTCTAAGTGAGATCTCATATAAGAGCGTCCTCGCAGAAGGATCTATGTGCCATCGTCTAGGACACTCAAAACGGTCCAACTCTTATGAGGCCCTCCCCTGGGGCTAACATGAGATACATTCATTGGAGTTGGACCCTTTGCCCTTATTGAATCCACTAACTTACATAATAAAAATTTGTCACGCTTCAATTTTTACAAAAGTATTGTTATGCTACTGTTCTTTAGACTTTGCCTTTTGTGGGCATTCCGTCTCATAGAGGTGAAACGGTTCGGAAGTGGAAGTGGAAATGAAAGTGGAAAGAGGAGATTGAATTAGTAATTTTTCAAAACGTTGGATTTGCAATTTTTTTAAATGAAATGCAACATAAAGTTACTATTTTTTTCTGAGGCTAAAAATGTATACATAGTATGTGTTTTAGTATAAAATAAGAAAACAATATTGTTAGACGAATTTCGTTTTGTTGTTAATTATGTTGTTATTAAATTCTTGTTATTGGTGTGTAGACGTCAGAACAATGTGTTAAATAACTTGAAACATAATACAACACAATTTGAAGAAAATAGTTAATAGAATTTGCTTAATTCTTAATATTATTTTTTGCAAAAGCTGATTTAGGGTTTTCTTAGTATCAAATTAATATTGGCGATTTTGTAACACATCTCTTTTTGTTAATGCTACTGTTAATACTACCTGAAAACCTTTGATATATTTTGTGCAAATTTTCCGACCTACTAAGACATGATTTAGTTCGTGGGTGGTATGATTCATTCTCTTACTATTTCAAGAAGAAATGAAAAGGGTCCATGTATTTTACATGTAAAATTCTGATTGTTCGGTGGCACGGGTTCATATTGTAATTTTGAAAGAAGGGGGGTGAGATCAAAGAAATTCGAAAGTCGCCTAATTAACGGTCACGCAAATATATATACACAATTTCACTTTGACACATAAGCTCCGTCCTTCCCTCAAGCTTAATAGTACAGAAAGTAAAATCTGACGAAATGAGTTTTCTAAATGTTTAACAATGCGGTTTAATCGCTTAATGTAAGGTAATAGAGGAACGGTGGATTATGTGGCGCACCTAAGAAATATAATTGAACATAAACTAAGTTTTCAGTAGTTTGAATATTTGCAATATAAGTCATCGTTTGATTATATTTGTTTTATATTTTTTGTTCATTTACTATATTTAATTAATTGTAATATAATTTTTAAAACGTTACTTTGTGCCACATTACCCTTCAGTTCGGCTAAAATGGCGCACTTAATCTTAGTATAGGTTTTCATGGCATAAGTTTGTTATGCAAGTTTTTTTTCTTCACACCTTTTTAATCATTGTCAAACCCAGCACTTTCCACAAAGTCTGTATCGATGTATGGATGTCACCCAGTAATTGCCGAAATATTTCCACTAATAGATTTAATTTTCCCATGCTATAAAAATTTTTTTTAGATTTTTTTACAATCTCGAATTTCCCTAACATTTCTATATTGTCGGATTGTTTTCTTATTTTTTGACACCAATTATATCCAATTTCGGTCACTAATTGTATGATTTTTAAGGCCAAATTACATTTAGTTAATGTATCTTCCTTATTATTCACATTGGGGGATTGCGAGGGCCTCAAATAATCGACGAAAAATCACTACGTCTTTTCCCACACATCATGCTTACTGAATATCAGTAGTATTTTTAATTGCGAAATACTTTTTTCCGTCAAAATTTTCAATCAAATATATTCAAGTTAAAATTGTAAGGGAACAGTGGATAAGGGAGATTATTGTTTCCTTGGCCCCGCTTTTTGGGAACGGGGTCCCAATTTTTGGAAACGGGATTCGAAACATTTTGCTATGCTAATTAACGGAAAAATAATGAAAAAATGCTACCTCGACCCGTTTCCGAGATATAGGGCAAAATAGTTCATACTTGAAGAGCCACCTTAATTGGGAAAACTTTAACTTTTAAGAAAATTCTATTATATTATTATAATTTCCCTTTTACAAACTGCCGGTGGAGTTAATTTTCCTTTTACAAAGGAATGCAAAGCACAGCAAAATGTTTCGAACCCCGTTCCCAAAAAGCGGGGCCAAGGATACAAGAATTGTGCCGGATAATGTTATAAAGAATATTATTAAAAAGAAAAGAAAATAGGGATAAAAGTTTACTTCTTTCTATAGCTTGAATATTTGCATTAATGCACAAGCTAGAAGTTAATCAGCGACTGAGGATAGTAAAGAACAGAATTTCCAGAGTGCGCCAAATTTCCCACCCATCTATACCTAGTTGGACATTTTCGATTTATCGTGGGTGTAGTATTTTAAAATAATAAATAGTATTTTGAGTAACTAGGGTGGAAACTAGCCGAGTGCCCACGATGGCAGTGTTAGACGCACGGGCGAGACCCGAGTTGCACACTTTATTTTTCATCACAAGTGCGGCGGGCGGTAGGTCCGATAAGTAGGTGGGGGAAGGAGAAGTTTGTGGGGGTGGAAGGGGGGGTTGCTGGGGGCTCCGCAATTTTTGCTTTAATTATTTCTCAAAAAGATATACGTATCTTAAAGAAAAGTAGTAAGGAAAAGTTTTTATGATATCTAACGTACAGATTTCAAAGCAATATACTATCACATTATTACATAGTCTTAACTACTCTGGTGACCATGTGATATTTACTCATGCCCTGCTTAAATAATTTATTTAGGTGCCTGAAAAGCATTAAAAGGATGTTTAGCACGTGCGAGTATATAAAAAAAATGGGATTTCTTGAAGAAATATTCTGAGTGCATTTCCATTTCAAGTACCGGTGCGTTATTCTAAGTCTCGCGTGCGTTCTTTAAAATTACCAGTGGGTTATTCCCAACAGGCTTTACAGTGGGCAATCGAGGCTTTTCCACACGTAAACCCGTGCGGTATAGTAGTGGTTTCCCCGCACGTGTGATGAAAAAAATGTTTTATTCTAAATTATTAAAAGTAACTAATGCCTGAATAAATTCAAAAATTTTAGATTTTTCAAAACAGAGAACTAATTTTTTTTATTAAAGTTCGATTCGTAAATAATAGATGATATTGCCTCAAATCTTTATTCTTCAATAGAAAATAAAAAAATTATGGAATTGCAAGTTTTTGCATATATGTGGTACAAAAACAAAGAAAATAATAACATAGTTCCTTTGACACCTCATTTTCTAAAATCGGTCCAGGAATTTAGGAACTACGAAAAAACAAACAAACAAACGTGCATGCCAGCTAACCTCATTACTTCCTCCATGTATAGCAGAACGTCCCGCCCCCTGTACCGACTCTGATCGGGAAACAAACGCGAAATCCGCGAAGTCCGCGAAAACCATACACATTCACGTTCACAGATATTCACGGGACTTCACGCCGTGAATCTGGACCGGGCTTTCAATATTTTTATTTTAAAACAAGATGCCCTCGCACATTTACATTATGTAAATTTAAATTTGTTTTCAATAAATGCTTAGCTTTTATATAACTTGGCCCAGTAAGTTAATGGTAAATATAACTCAATTAAAAAAATCTCAACTTGCTCTTCATATAGCGTGTGTATGAAGTCCTTGTAAAAAATTTATATCTGCTCATATTCATTAAGTTATATAAAATTTTGGTGTGTCTAATTGTCTCTAGAATTACATTTACAATCAAATTCGTCATATTCCTTTTCTCCCTTCTTTTTAGTCCTATCCTACCTATTATATTTAGAGGAAATATTTTGTTCGATTGGTTTAAATTTGTAGCGCGAATCTAAAGCAAATTCCAAATAAAATAATTTAACGTGTGTTCCGCAGGTAAAAGAGTAGGTAAATATTTCAGTTACATATTTGCATTGTACAATGGAAACTTGAAAAAGCAACAGACCTTAAGTATCTTCGACCCAAAAAGGAACGAATCACACTCAGTAATTTTTCATTCAGGTAATCATAAATCAAGCAATAAATAATTCAAATGATTATACGGAGTTCGCCATTCACGGGTAGAACGCAAATACTAAAGAAAACAAAGAAAATTAAGAAGTAATTAACATACAAATTAAAGCAAATTCAGGGAATAATAAAGCAAGAGACAATAATTTGGAGTAATACATATTTACCGATTTTTTCAAAGCACCCATCAATAAAATTAGAATGAGAAATTGCCCCCATTTCTTTTCTTTTGTTTTCTAATTAACATAGTAAAGTGAAGTATCTCCGAATTAAGAATTTATTGAATTTAAACAGGAGGAAGGTAAAAATTGTTTATTGGATAAAGGCGCTCGCTATATAACTGTTTGGATCCAAATAATATACCAAAGGTCAAAGTGGGGAAACTGCGAACCGAACTGTAACCTTTGGCGGAGTTATTTAACAAATTTATTTCTTATTACATCTATTATACAGGTTGTTTCGTAGGGACGATGTTTGAATTACAGAGTGATCAATAAATCCGGGACGCACATTATTATTTTAATTTTACCTTTCGATCTACCCAACTTAGCGACATGAAACTCACGCCAAACAACTACCACCCTAATGTGATTTCCAAAAATGCCACCGAGGTCATTCTACCTCTATTACTACTTCAGCTACAGTCACTTGGGAAAGTGAATAAATACATTTTCTATAATTCACGTAGCTCCTAAATTTTCTACGAAATTCATGTAATTATTACTCCTCCTTTTTTTTATTGATTTGCCCATATTATTGCCTTTCCAAAAACACAACATGCAGCGAAAGGATATACAAATTTAGAAATTTTGCGGAATTTAAAAAACATCTGCATTTTACAAAAATTTAACTCAAATTAACCCCAAAATGCTTTTATGTAAATTAAAAACTTGTTATAGTTAATGGTAGTAAAACGTTTAATTTGAATTTTTTTTTTATTTCAAATATTTTAAAGTCAATTTCTAACTGTTTGCAAGATAATAAAGACATTTACAGTTCTTTGGTATGTGCACGAATCGCCCTGTAACTTATGAAATTTGAAGGCTGTGAATATCATCATCGTCTTCACAGATACTCCAAGCTTACTACTGAATGCTTAAAGACGCCTCTAAAGTCGCACTGTTGAAGAATTCAATTCGTTCAATTTAACAAAAAATATGTGAAAAACCATGCTTGCTCAAGATGTACTGCGTTAATATCCTACTGGAAATTTTCTTTTGAACACACTCGACTTCACAGTTTTTGAGACAATCAAGAACAAATTAGTGGCACCCCATTTGCATTTGTTTCTATTTTTCCTCTTTAAATCGATTAGAGTACAAAAACAGCAAATGCCAAGTAGTCTATAGGTAATTGATCGTCGAGAGGAGCGATACTAGGTTCTGGAGTTGCAATTGTTTCGATCGTGTACCTTTTAACCAAAATTACTGTTACAAAAATTGGAAACCACTATATAATATGTAGCACGCAGGGTTCCTCAGGATTCGGTCCTAGGGCCTACTATCGTAATCTACGTTAAAAAAATAAAGCAAGCCCTTCCAATGACATCTTAAACAATCAATAACTGATGACCATGCAACACTGCTTTTCTCAGGTAAAACCTACCTTGACAAGAGTATTGAATACAAATGCAATATATGATTTTTAAGCAAAATAATAAACCTCACACCAAAACATACGAATTCGAGACAGCAAGTTAGGAGCAAATGTCAGGAAAGTTGTTATGCCCGGCTTAAATAATAAAAGACACAAAACCTATAACTTCCTTAAAAATGTACTTAAATTGATGTCAAGTTTTTGGAAAAAAAACCAACAATTTATTATTAAAATAAAATACTAAATAATATTCCTTACTAGAATCGGGCCGACACTGGAAAAATGGGGTTTAAGAACATATGTATGTAGATATTCCTTGGTTATTCGTCTGCGTACGCGCCTGTTTTAAAGCATCTAAAGCTGAGCTTGGGTACGCATCGGATGTACTTCTGAAGTATATATAGTATTTATAGTTCAAATACAACCTTTTCAACTCAATCAAACTCAATGACAACTAAGTCAAAATCAAGACCAACTTAATAAATTAATTATTTTTAAAAACAAATAACTCTCTAAATAGTAAGATATTTTTACCCTAGAATCTAAATTAAAATAGTATCAACCAAAACAATAATATGTATTATACAATACGGGCTGGAGCCGCGCCTGACCCCTAGCGAGAATCGAAAAGTCATTGTTTCCGAAGAACCAGGATCTCTCCTTGATAAGCTCATTCGCCCTTAGTATCCTATCTGAAACGTTGACAGAACAAATGCAAAAGAAACAAGTCTAACTGAACAACGAGATTTTAGTTTTATGTATTTCTTCAACGAAGAAAAGAATATTTCAGAAAGATTAAAACTAATCCCTAAAGTACTTACAATGTCAAAGTGATTCTTAAGCAACAGCCTTCAGAAAACTTTCAACATTGTCAATGAAAACACCCGACGGAATAAAAAGTTTTATAAAGAACATTCGCGGCACATGCAGCTGTCATAGAAGTTTTTACAATTGAATTTATGGTGCGCTTTGGTGAAACATTTATTTAACAGAGGGAACTTGAAAATAGGAAATGTTATAATGCCTGCAGATGTGAAATGCTCAAAATTAATTTTTCCCCATGACTTACATTGAGAAGAAGTGAGCCGTGCCTTTTTATTTGTATTGTGAACACTTTAGTTATTTTCACGCTCTTTAAGTGCTCGTACATACTTTACTCAAGGAAATGTTAGAAAAGGCTCATCATGTTTTCAATTTAGAGACAAGAAGTGAGTGTAGTAACCAGGAAAGAGAAGCTTAACTGATTCCCTCAGCAAAGCTCAGAAAATGTGTGAAAGTATTTTGACAATTGACAAGAGATATTTTTGTAATATCAAAAAATAAGCATATAAGGTCTTTCAATAACAACGCTCGACTTGAAAATGTAAATAAAACAAGTTCTGTGTGAGATATCTACTCCATTTTTATTTTATTTAAAAGAATATTTTATATGTATGGAATATAACGTCGTTCAAATGTCCGCCACGGCTTTGCTTGGTAGCACGTATTCGGAAGTTCATCCAAATTTCACCACAAACGCCGAGCGTTACACATCGATGGTAAACAACTTCTTGTGGCCTAAGCTGGATGATATGGATACCGCCGACATGTGGTTCTAACAGGACGGCGCTACATGCTACACAACGATAGACATTCTACACGAGCGAGTTGAGGGCGACGTGAACTAGCCCCCAAGATCGTGCGATTTAACGCCTTTAGACTTCTTCCTTTGGAGCTATCTTAAATCACAGGTGTATGCAAATAAAGGGTGGCCCATTTAAAAATTGAAATTTCTTTTTGTTAGAAAAAAATACGACTCAATATTTTTCAATGGTTGAACATTTATTTGAAAGGTTGTTTTATGTCATTTATTTATGAAAAACAATTTCGGTCAAATGACCACCACAGCTGACTTGGTAGTAGTCCATTCGGTCCACGCAACTTTTAAGTACATTTTCGATTGTTTCGGGCCTTATGTCAGCAATAGCAGCTTGAATCTCGTACTTGAGGTCTTGAATTGTTTCTGATTTGTTGGCGTAACAATTATCTTTCACCGCACCCCAAAGATAATAGTCCAACGGCGTCAAATCGCAGCTTCTCGCCGGCCAAATCACATCGCCATTTTTGCTGATTATGCGATTTCCGAAGATTAAACGATGTTCTGTCCAATTTGCGAAGCGTAGACGGCTCGGATGGTCAACCGGCTTTAGCTGCTATACCAATTGAACTTTATGCTTCATGGCAAGGTCTTTACGCAAAATTCGCATCAAAGAAGTGCGTTCAATGTCCAATTGTTGAGATCGATGACGAGTTGATGTTGATGGTTGCTCACGCACACTTTGAGCAACAGCAGCAATGTTTTCGACTAAAACATAATCGAATTTTTTTTTTCTAATTTGCATGGCGGCCATTTTGAAATTCGCCATCTTTGTTTTTCATTATTTGTTGTTATAGCGACAATAGAAATACACACTCTGTGTGTCACTGACAGACGGACGGACGAACCGACAGCGGAGGCCTAGTAATAAAATCAAATTAATCAAAACCGTTCCCCTAGCATGGATTTTCCCATGGGTGCCTATAAAATCATGAAATTTGCCTAATTTGACTGGCTTTCTGTTTTACCCTTTCTAAAAAGATATCTATTCTTAAATAGACAAGAATTTTTGTTGTTATCGTATTATTTTTTACTCGGAGAAAATGTATGGGCCTTGGGTCTTGTGCCCCAATGGGCATTTTCACACTAGACAATAACGGCATTATAACGATAACGACACGATACATTATGGGCTGAAAAAAACAAACATAGGAATATATGGATACGTTGTCACATTGAACGATATCATCGACGATATGTCTCCCACGACAACGATATTGTCGAGGCCAAACTTCCCTATCGTCTATCGTCGACGATAACGATAAAACTGGTATCATTTATACACTACTTTTTATAATGTGCGTGCCAACAAGACAGCAGGGCAGTGGCTATTTTGTTCGGTGTTGTATGCACAATTAATCTCACCAAAAACATAAATGTGAAAAAGTGACCAAGTTCGGTAGAAAGAACGCCGATAAAAGAGTTGAACGCCAAGTGGATGCCAATCTATATTAAAGTTCCTTCAAACTCACCTTCAGAAATATATGACGTTGGTTAAATTGTTAAAAAAGAAAAATTATTGCTTGGTTACTACTAAATCTTTGGCTTGGTAAGTTTTATTTATTTTATGTAAATAGCTCATGTGTAAACACTTTGTTCTTTCTACCGAACTTGGCCCCTTTTTCACATATGTTTTTAGTGGGATGTCACAATTGGCTCGATTCCCTTATAGAAACATACATATATGTGCAATGAGTAATGTCCTAAATACATGCCAATTTTCAAGTAAGGAAGCTCGAAGTGGTCTAAATTTTTGGTAAAATAGTGAAGGGCGGCCCCCATAGAATCCTTAGCCGTCAACTTCACCTTCGCCGCCGCTGCACAACTATTGAATCCATGCATTCATATGGGAGCTAACCCATAGCCGACTCACCGTCAGACCGTCGCGAGAGGAAATTTAGAGGAATTGTCAATATCTGGTTGCAGCAGACCGTCGTGAGGGAGCTTTGCTGAGAGGGCTTTTACAAGTTGTGATTGGCCAGTTGGGTTTCGTTGAATCAGCTGTTTATTTGACAAGTAAAGGTTTGAATTTGATATCTGTGAACTGTTTTGGTGATTTTGTGATTATTCGGTTTCCTGTTTCTTCGTTTGGATTTCCTGGAAAGTGCCAAGTTTTTCCCGAATTCATTAGTCTAGTTTCTTGACGAATTGCTACTAGATTTCTTGTTAATTCACCTTCGGAGCATACTGCGCCAGTTGGCGGTTGGTCTCGAATTGTCATAAACAGCTGAGCGGTGGCGGTGGCGGTGGCGGCGAAGGATTCTATGGGTTCGGGTCGCTCTTGCTGCACTGAAAAGGCTTTAAACTCTCAAAGCTCTGCTGCAAAGTTGACGGTGAAGGATTCTATGGGGGCCGCCCTTGAGTGTTAAATGTAGAGATATTCGGAAGTCAATATCTCGGAAACTATGATATTTGAACTTTTTTAAAAGCTTTTATTTAACTTGCAATGTATGTATGTATGTATGTTTGTTCGGGTGGAATTTTGCTACTCAATTTTGAAGCATATATCTTCAACCGATTGAGCTGAAATTTTGTATACACGTTTAGTTTGGATGACAATACACGATAAGCTGTGTGACGTCTTTCTAAATCCAATATGGCGGACCATCCAAGATGGCGGAATAGTTATTTTTTATGCACTTCTGCAATATGGGTATCAAATGAAAGGGCTTGCCGAGAATAATTAGAAAATATTCTGACATCGCTCTTTGCTGCTGGTCAAGCATACGTGGCCGTAAGTAGGATAAAATCATTAGAAGGTCTCCTTATCGAAGAGCTAGACTGTTCGAAATTAACCGGCAAACGGCCTTGCAACAATGATGCGTTGAATGAGATGAACAGACTCAGAAACCTAACCAGCGATAACTAAAAAGTAAAAAATAAATTAAAAGCAAAAAAACATTTTTTAAAAAAACTTTTATTTAAATGCTCTAAAAAGAAGAAAATAAAATTGTCCTTTAAAATTTGAACTATCAACTTATAACCTCATTATACACAATTTATATGATCATAAAAGCTTGTCGCGAGGTTTGCTTAAGTACCTATAAGTATTTAATTAAACTGAAATTTTAAAAGAATTAAACTTAGCAGATTAAGTTACTCAATTAAATAGGTACTAGTTTATTTATACAAGTAAATCGCGCGACAAGATTTTATAATCATATAAATTGTGTATAATGAGGTTATAAGTTGATAGTTCAAATTTTAAAGGAAAATTTTATTTTCTTCTTTTTAGAGCATTTATATAAAAGCTTTTTTTAAAAAATGTTTTTTTGCTTTTAATTTTTTAAGTTTGGGATTCTGAGTAACTGGGGGGAGGCCTAACAGATAAACAAAATTACAAATGTGCAGGTCAAACAGAATTTGAGTTATATGTTATATGGTGGTCGAGAGTAGCTCGAAATGGTTGTTGGTGTAATATAACACAGCCACCGCGCCGCGTTGTTTTTTCCTAACTTGGCTGACACATTGCCGTGTGTCTAGAATGAAATTGGCTATGAATCAAATATAGCAGATATAGCAAATACAAATTATTAAGTTCAGAAAAACACGATTTTTATTGAAAAGTAAGGCCTATACTACGAAATAACACTGTCGTGTCGTTATCGTTCAGTCTCCGTTATCGTCTAATGTGAAAAGGCCCAATAGCTGAGAATTACCCAAATATCAAAGCTATGACGAAAATAATCTGTTAATGCGCAAAGGGTCAAATTGACGCTTAATTTCAATTGTCTTCACAACCTATTTTCTCTCATTGCTAGAAGGGGCCACAATGCCCGAGATATCTTGAAACTAGAAGCAAACAAAATAAGAATAGTCTGTTACCGCAGTCATAACTCGGTAAAAACATACTTAGCTTTTTGCGAGCACAGCAGGACTGGTGCATGAAAGAAAACACTCCTAGAGCCATAAACCTTTGAAACTAAGTTAATAATTTAAAGAAACCTCCCAAACAAGTTTGCTATTCAAATAACTTTACTTAATTGCGGTAAAGCGTGGGACACATCTCCTTTATGTAAATCAATGAAACAGACTAACTGTTGTAATTTTAAACTCGTATTAATGCACTTGCATAATCTGTTGCATTTGAAGTATTATAACTGAAACTCTGAAATGTATGTATGTATCTATGAATTCCGGAAAACAAGACTTCTCTAAAGGCAACCGTATACATAGCATGCCAGAATGGAATGCCCTTCAGCCCGCAACTTAAATAACGTAGCATTTAGCGATATGATCCTTGCATGCCCCTTAGATAACTAAAATGAAGCAAAAATATTTAAAAATATGTTTCTTCCCATTTACGAAAATTCAAATAAAGCTCGATCTGAAAACAAATCAGATAATATTACAAGCCGCAAGGCTTCGTCCACGGCAAGTATCCTGGGGCCCTCCGCCGATTGCACAAAACAACACGACCCAACTGCCATTCAAAATTGATGAAACAGAAGCAGCAACAAACGGCCACTACAGTCCCACGTTGCTCCATTCGTAGCCCCTAGAAATGTATTTTTTGTGATAAAACAACTTGTGAACATACAGTAGTGTTTTTTTCCTTATCCCCTTTTATCCCCTTCTGTGACTTTATCTTTTTTGCCACAAAATCTCAATTTAGAGTAGACTACTGGTTGCGCTCATCGTTACTGGGAGTTGTTTGGATTGGTTGTTGATTAAACTTTAAGCAGGAAACGGTCTTATTTTTCCGTTTGGGGCTCCCTTATGCCTCCCCCGCCTCCACGGAGCGCACTCATAGATTCAGACTACTAGTATTTTGTGCCATTCTCGGTCCAACTTTCACAACATATTTATGTGGTCGCCCTATTTCTCGGGCTTCCAGATCTGTTACACTTTTTCATTCGGAGCTTTCGTTCGGTTCACCACATGTCATACTTATTTGCAAATTTATGACTATTGCGCCCCGGGCCATACAAAAATTGTAAGAGTTTGCCTCTAAATCCCTTTGTAGAAGGGAAAATAAAGTAAGTGTTCTAATGACGCCCTTTATTTACCGGGATTACGGCTTGAATTACTTGTTACGGCCTAAATTTTGGTCCTTAACCTGCGAAGTTGCCATTCCTGGGCAATAAACCTAAGCACTTCAGGAAATATATCGAGTGCTGGTCTTTACACATTAATTGCACATTAGAAACTTCGGTGTAATACTTTTGTGTGGCAAGTATCAGGTCTGGATTTTTAATGATATCTTTTTGCATTCAGCATGTCAGCCATTCCAGTTAGACAACATTTACATGTACATATTATTTACCGTAGAAATCTGGCACTAGTACTATGTTTATGTGATACCTATGGCACCTATTGGCGTGCTGAACTTTAAACGTAAACTGTTTCAAAATTAAAAGTAGCTCACTCCAAAGTCCTTCAAGAAACAAGAAAACACTTAAGGTATGCCATTTTGCCCGGCCTGCTTCATTGGAGGGTTGACTCATGACTGGAATATATTTTTATATATTTCATTATGGCTGAAAATGACGAAATCATCTACTACCCCTTGGCCGCCCACGGGATGGATATTCTGTAAATGGCATGGGTTAATTTCAGTCGCCATCTGGGATCCCCAAGCTCAAATTCCCAAATTTAGAAGACAGATTGGAGCCGTCCATATATTACGACATTTGAAATTAGCCGAGGTCTGCGGATGATGGTAGCATGACGAAAAATTGACGTCATCCAAAATATTAAATATTGCATTAATAATAGAAATTATTGAGCACATACACCCTTGGCCAAATGTATTAGGCACCCCCTGAAAATCGTACTAAAAAGTTTATTTCCGTAAATTAGGAGAAAATAAAAATACAGTTAGGTGTATCTTATTGACCTTTATTCTTACTATTAATATTTTGTCGGCCCGCCCTTAGCACTTATTACCGCAGCTATTCTTTTAAAAATTGTGCGTACAAGCTTTAGGTACTCTCCAGGAGAAATTTGGTTCCACTCTTTCTGGATGACTTGTTTTAGTCCTGTTTTGGATGTGATGTTGTGCTCCCGAATCTTCCGCTTCAGTATGCACCAAAGATACGCTCAATTGGATTGAGATCTGGCGACTGTGCAGGCCACTCTATGACGTCAACATTGTATCGCCTACTGGCTATAGATGTGTGGCATGGCGCGTTGTCTTGTTGGAATTTTATATTGTCCGCATTAGTGTCACCGTAAATCTTCGTGATGGATGGGTGTAGAACTTCTTCCAACACGGCAATATACTTTTCGCTATTCATGCGTCCTTCACAAATAAACATTTCACCCACTCCAAAGGACGCCATACAACCCAAATCATCACGCTGCCCCTTCCGTGTTTAGCCATGGACACGACGCTTTCGGGAAGGTAAGCTTCACCTACGCTCCTCCTCACAAACGTGGGACCAGGTGTGCCGAAAACCAGAAAAATAAAAAAAATTTAACATTGTTTTCAATATTCATGAAATCTTGAAACGGACAGATATCGATTCCACCCTTATAAATAATTAAAATTATACAAAATAAAGCTTACCTCAAAGTTTGATTCGTCGGACCATATCACGTTATCCCAATCGGCCTCCGTCCAAGATTGATGCTTTAAGACCCATTCAAGACGCTCTTTTTTTATTTTTTGCTGAGAGCAATGGCTTCTTCCTAACCTTGCAACCTTTCAGCCCTGCCTCTACAACTCTTCTTCTTGTTGTTCGAGCTCTTATCGTTCTGCCAATCTGATCAGATAGACGAGCAGCGAGCTCAGAAGATGTTTTTTTCCGATTTTTGTGGACTCTCGAATCAAATTTCGGTCATTACGTTCCGCACTGACTTTTTTTCACAAATATCAATGGCGGTTTCGAAAATTTAATTTCGTTCAAATTTCTGTATATTGGATTTAATTTTCGGAAATAAAACATGAAAGTCTCCTTTGTGCTCTCAATTTTTATAAATCTGATGTACCTAAGTCTTTCTTTTACCTTACTTTCTATTCTGTCTTAAAAGTTGCTTTCTAAATGCTGAACTATATATTGTACTGTACTTATAAATAATACCATTGAACCAAAAAGAGAGTTTTCGCCCCCGATTGATGGTTTTGTACTGTCATATTTCTCAAATATTCATAATTTTGAAAAAAAAAAGTTTCAAACAAAAGTTGTTGGAAATATTGTCCTTAACCATTTTTGTGATATTTACCGATATAATTGACTTCACCCCTAAAATTTAAAATGGCGACCACCTCTTCTGAATCCGAGGAAAAAATCATAGATGGAGTGTTCCGGTGACATCCCCACCTTTTGCTGGACTCCGATTTAAAACAAACCTAGCCCCTTTTTCCGACGATTTTACTGGACTACATTACGTTTGGACTGCGTTGAAGGGAGAAATTCGAGACTGCGTAGCACATCAAATTTTTATCAACACTTTTTTTGACGTGACCTATTGGCGACCTAGAAGACCAATTAGGTTACATTCTGATTAAATAGCGAAAACTCCAGATATCCATTTTGAGCGGAATAGGACCATAAACGGCAAAGTTCACCGGCATACTAATGGATAAACTCGTCCCCAATTTTGGAGCCGCCATTTTGAACCTTTAAATATTGACAAAAACTTAATATTCGTCGCCCTAAATATCTCCCGATTTCGAGTTTAAGCCGTCTCGACTAGCGAAGGCACTAATTTTTAAGGTGTCTTCACCAGTTGACTCGATTTAAGTCGACAATCCCAATGGGGCCAGTACTAATGAATTTCATATTTTTATTTTTTCTTTATGAAAATACTAACACAAGATTTAGTCTTAGATATGAGTGTAAAACATCACATACATACATACTTATATGTTATCATCTAGAACGCATATACCGTTAATCCATTTTGCCAAAATTTTTGTTGCTCTGTTAGACACATGAGCTTACATATCCAGTCAATATATGACTGTGATTAGTAACGTTAATGTTAATTCTTTTTCCAACTGAAAGCCACATGATAAAAGCTAAATGCTATCTCAGGACAACACCATCGAGAGTCTACAGGAACGATCATTCTTGCAAGGATTTAACAGCAACTCTAATATTTCTGCATCAGTTTTACAGAAAATGGCCACTGTAGAAATTACCGATGTTCGTATCTGGCCCTTCAAGCTTAAAACAAATTTCGACGTGCCAATATTGTTTCATAGTATTCACTGGACGCCTTTTAATTCCATTAACTTATTAGGAGGACGACGATTGCGACCTCGCAACCATAATAGTATTGGTTCCTTACTGTCTTTAGACTAGAGGTGACTATGGTAAAAAATATTTCTAAAATAAATAAATAAATTTATTGAATTTTTGTCACGGTTTGTTTATTTTTTATGAAATAGTAGGCAATTGGTGGAATCATATTTTTTTTTACAGCTAATGTTATGGAGATTTGGATATATTAAAGTTCATGCAATATGATCGTTATAATTCAAAACATTCCTTAATAATAGAATACTCCAATGGATTGAATGAAAAGGGAAAAAGAGCAGCAATAGATTAAGAATTCAAAACAGGTCGTTTTAGATAAATTTAGATCCTTGCGATCGAATTTGATATTGCTGCATCAAGAAATTAAAAATTGATTAGTTAAGACGGAAAACATGATTTTTTGGGAACTCTTTTTCGAACCCAATATTCATATTTTTAAAATACGGTTCAATATACAGAAATACTATACTTAAACAAGCACTACATAGATTACAATATGGCCAGATCCTTTCCATAGCTTCTCTTAAAATAGATTTGGAACACATATACTTAAAATTAGAACAAAGGTCATTGGTCGTTATCCGACTCGGTTGGGTAAAAGTGCCGGACAAAAACCAAAAGTGCTTTAAATAAAAGAGTGTAATCCCACTTTTAATTGTAAGTAGTCATTTTATTCATAATAGATGGGAAAATTATATATTCGTGAGGTAAGTTACATGTTTTACTATTAACGTATTCTTTTAATTTTCTCAGGCGTGTTTATAGTGATTTTGTTAGCTGCATGTGAGTGTTAAAATATTTATTTCTAATTTGCTTCAGATTCCTTTTAATGACACAAAGTGTATATACCATCCTTGCTCCCATACTCTACTTTCCAGTAAAAGCTCCATTGAATTCTGTTCAGCCGTTCCCGAGATTGTCGGCTATAAAGAGACAAAGATTTAAAATCCAGTTGAGAATTTTCGGTCACCATATTAGATCCGTCATCTTTAATCTCTAAATATCGATAGAATATTTGTATGTATTCCAGAGCCCGAACACATAAAAGAACCCATTTGCACAGCAATTCTTTGAAATTGATCCTTTTCAGGGCAGGTAGACAGACAAACACACTTTCGCATTTTGTAACAGATCTGTTCGCTTACCTTCTCAGATAGAATTTGGAATCAATTTTGTTACCATCATTATTTCTTCACTTTTGAATATTGCAGAAAACTGATGTTAATCACACCACGGAATCAGTACTGTTTTCAAGCAATTATAGGGGATTATTTTTGAGGGGTGGAAATGTAACAGATCCAGAAAACAAATTAAGAACTGATTTTCTGCTGATGTTTAACATAACATCAAAAAAAATATGATTGGCCGAGTATACATATGTCCAATCATGTCAGGTATCCAGGAACTGAGTTGATTGATTCCATATTGATTCAAAGAGCTGATGCGTAGTGTAGATACGCTGGAACTGATGTTAAACTAATTTCTTTTTTCTTCCGGCATTGCTAATAGCTCAGCGGTAATTACTCTGGGGAATCACCTCAGGGTAGAGATGGGAATCGTTGGTATCCATACTTGGTATCGACGATATTTTAAAATTCGTTAGATACCAGAATCGATGTTTTGTATAAAATGAATCGATAGTGGCTAGTATCAATATTTAAAAAACCATTATTTAATCAAAAGCTGCGTTTACTTTTTCAATCACAGAAATATGTATTTATTTTTATATAACTAGAGATGTACATAAATAATCATTTTTAACAAACTTTATAGGATCTTTGAAATACTCATTAGTATTAATTACAATTATTGCAAACAGTAGTGGTAATCAATTTTTGATAATACTCTATAATTATTTTAATCTACGTGGTCTGTGTTTGAAAACCACATGCCTTGATCGATGCTGGCAAGAAATATTTGGTGCTGCAGGTGTTCCGGGGTTAGCCGGTTGCCACGATTAGTCATAATTTGGCCTGCCAATGAAAATAGTCGTTCCGATGGCACTCCATTAATTAAAATGAAAATAAGTAGCAATGATCTTTTGTTTACATACAGTGTATACACAGTCAATACGTTTCGCGGAACACGCAGTAGATAAGGTTAGTAAAATCAAAACTACTGAACTATACGGTTGAGTCACGAAGTCACAAACAAACAGACAAAAATAGCTTTCATTTATTACTTACCAATGAAATGCACACGCTTTGAACAAACCGTTTCGGTCTGAATTCGCTGAAACGGGCGATACTGTTCCCTCCTTTTCTATTGGATCCACGAATTTCTCTTCAGTTTGGGACTACTTTGCGTCGTAGAAATCTGATTCGTCTGTCTGACAGAAAAAATAGATCGACTCACGACTGCGCGCGTAAAGTTCTGCGCAGATCTCTGAAACGCGATACCAGGGGAAGGGAATCGATACCGAGCAGTATCGACCACATGAAGTATCGAGGAACACGATATCGACATTTCCCAGCGAAGTATCGATACCAAATAGTAGTATCGACTCAGTATCGCCCATCACCTCGGGATGCCCGGTTCAAGTCTGGTTCGGATCATAATGGAGGTGCACCTTTCCTGATAGCGTTTGATAGTAGTCCCATCAGTCAGGATAAACGATTAAAGAAACTGTAATCAGGTTAGCTACGTTTTAAATACGGAATGGGTATGTCTCACATATTAAAAACTGATTTTTTTCCTTCCACATTTAATAATACCGATTCAAAACTGATTTTTAATTGATTTCAGCTTACAGAGGAATCAATGAATAACTGTATTATATTGTATTTAGATTTCAGAATTAAATTTTTCTTTGATTATTACCACCACGAATCACAATCCCCATAAAGCGGACATAGTCCATACAAGAAAATTATTTTCCCCATAATAAAATAATTGATTATTTGATACCTGAGGATCAATCCGGAATTAGTTAAGCATCAGTTTTTTAGTTTTTTTTTCTATCTGGGCAGCTTTCAGCTCAGCTCCGTTTCTCGCGCGCACTCTACCAGCAGCCTTTTTTAGAATCCAGGCAAATTAGCATTTCAGTTCCCAATAATTAGACACAGCAATTTTGTGGTTGATTCCAGGGTTTTTGGGTCGAAAATTATGAATTTTGCAAAATTTAAAAAATTGAAAGTGGCCTTGAGATTCATTTTAACGGTTAAAGAGTCAAATCTTCAAAAGCAGTACTCCAATTTTCACGAAACTTGATACCAGAGGGTTTTTCAGATAGCTTTCGTATTCAGCTACCTCTACTCTACTATTACAGGTTCCTTTTTCATAAACACAATAATGGCTTCAAAATGGCGACCGGAAACTGTGCAAAGTGCTCCAATTGCCATGAAACTTATACGTAGAAAAACTCGCACTGACTGGAGACCCTTTAACATTGAAAATGACCCTCAAGCCCACTTTCGATTTTTCAGGTTTTGCAAAATTAATTATAATTATTTAATATTGCTTAATGCGTGACGGAAGTTATGCATTAAATATGTAGTAATAATTAATTTAATAATAAAATTACCTAGTTCATTTCCGGGTATTTTTTAATTCGAGAACGGCGGAATTTGCAAAAAAAGGTTTTTTATACATTGAATTTTTTTTGTGAATAACTCGAAAACGATGCGAGGCGGATTTGTTTCATTATTTTTCCCGTATTCACTGCTGCAAAGTACTTTAGAAACTGTTCTCAAATCGTTAAACCTCGGATATGATAGAACTGTCTTAAAACGTTAAATGCAAGTACTGTGTAGTCAATGGGAAAATCTTTAGTAAATTAAATATTTTGGAGAAGACAAATTCCAGTCTATAGAATATTTCGTAAAAGGCAAATACTCAGTCAGTAGATATTTTGTAAAAGGGCATGATTGCCCTCACGCAGTTCACTGATTTACACAATACCTGCATTAAACTTTTCAAGCGGAGGTATCATACCTACATATAACCAATTTCTGAAAAGAAAGCCAGTACGTCGCTTTTGTTTCGAACAGCATTAAAGAGCTTCAGCGAGTCCTTAAGCGAACGCTACACACACGCTCAATATTTATGGTGATCCATGGAGTATTGTGATATTTATTGAACGTGTAGCCATATTGTATTGACAGATCGCGAAACGGATTAAAGGACTTGTATCTAATCTTGAAATCTGGATCGTGATACGGATCACAATAAATATTGGGCATGTAAACGTCCGCCTTAAAGTAGCACTTTCTTCCAGCGTAGTTTGTTTAAAATGGTTTTCCTTAACTGGTAAGTACCCTTCGCCTTTTACTCAAGAAATAGGTAATTGTGAAATATTAAAATAATGGTTGCCGCCAAGGGCGCAGCTACCGCTGTATCAGATGTATAAATGATTCAGGGCCCCGAGCTAAATCATGAAACTTTATCTACATATTAATAAAAATAAGTCGATTTAAAACTTGATAAGTTTACTTTATCAATCCTAAAATAAATGAATAAACGTTCATACTTTTGTCATATTGTTGAAAGCACAGCCCCAATGAATGTATAATAAAACAATCCACCACCACTATGTTATTCCGATAATTATTTATTTAAAACAAAGTACAGTTTTTACACTTTGCACTCGAATATCTCTAAAAATACGCTTCGTTTATCGACACAAATTGTTAAATAGTTTTGTAGAATAGTTAGACGAAGCTAATTTAAGTCAACATTTGAAAGATTTTGTTTTATTTTTTTTTCTTAAATTTTGGATTTAATAACATGCAGTTAAAATTTCGCGTTAAATTCGTCATAGTTTGTGACTAAGAGCCATTTAAATTAGAGGCTGTCGCAATCACTGGCGGGGTAACAAAAAACTAACACAATGGGCCTTATTATGGAAGTCGAAAACGCTCGACTCGACTATCAAGACACATTTTTAAAGCTGAGATACTAAGAAAAATAGTTTCTTTGCTAGTCATGTCGACCAAATTCGACTTCCATAATAAGGCCCAATGTTCTATACACCATTGGCTTCTCTCGGTATCAGTTTTAAATTCACACCTTAAAATTTTCATATTTAAAAAACTAAAAAACAAATATGATGTATATGATGTTCGATATGAATTTATATGGTCACCATTTCGACAATTTGTAAAATTTATAACTACTAAGGGCCATAGTAGTACTATCTCTGATAAAATATCTTTTTAATTTTTGGCCTCAGACGTTTCTAGATTAAGAAATCCTCACGCCACGGAACAGCGATTTTCCAAAGACGGACTGCTTATATATATAAATAAAAAGCAATGTTCGCGACTGTATCCAATGGATTCAAAAACTACTCGACAAATTCCGCTGACATAGTTTGTCTTTATTATTGTCAGGAGTGTTTGAATGAAATGCAATAGGTAGCGGACGTTATAATTAATTAAACTTCAAGGATTGCCATGAAACGCAGCACTAGGAGGTTTTCGGGGTCGCCGATTTTGAACCTAACAATTTTAGTCAATTTTAGTAAAATTAAAACGAAGAGGTCTTTGGGGTTATACAAGTCAAATATAATATCAATATGTATTAGATGCTAAGCTCTAATCCACTATAGACATTTTTCTAACCCCCCGTGGATCCGTTACTAAGCTATAAGTGTTTTGAATAGAAATGTTTTGGGTGTTATTTGTACCGTGCGAAGCCGGGGTTTTCAGCTAGTATTTAGTAAAATCAATTGTTTTTCTGTATATTAAAACAACAAATATGTTATAATTATATTTAAATTCGTTCACATAAAAAAGAGAATTCATAAATATTGTGATTTTTTAACTACTACTAACGATTGTTGGTCTCCTGTCCCTATACAATGTGCGCGCAAATTCTCGAAATTCGATGAGAGTTCAGAATACCAGTAGGCTGGGAAAACTAACTTTGAAGGACGGCCGTTTGCATGAATTCAAACTTGCATGCAAAAATCAATGGCAGAGTATTCATGAATTTAAACTTGCTTTTGTAGCGTGTTCATCATTGAAATTTTTAGGTAAGTTGATTGCAATTTTGCAAGTAGATACTTTTATCAACTTGCAGAAATGCATATTTGTTTACTTGTATGCATGCAAGTTTGAATTCATGAGAAGCCCGAGCTCAACTTATAAACTGTTGCGCCCATGCGTGTACTCAATCTCAAAGCTGGTTTGATTGATATTTACAGCTTGGCACATCTTATTATTATAATGCTTTTGATTCCTTTAGTGCATATTCGGTGCAATCGGAGAAACTAAAATTTTATTCAGTTTTGGATGATGTAATAAATACGTTTGCCGAAAATAGACGAGAAACCAGTAGAATATTTTTTTAGAGTTAAATTTTTAATATGTATTGTTGCTTTTGTTAATAACGAATTGTTACTTTAAAATATATTTTGTTTATGCGAGTGTTTTTATTTATTTTCTGAAAAAGGACCTCCAAAAATTTTGTTACAGGTCCAACTCAGGGATAGCTACGCCACTGGTTGCCGCTGTTCACTTAGTTAGGCTATGGCGAAAACATATATTAATTTTCTACAAATATCTCTCTCTTGCTCCTACAGTGTGATACAGACAATAGGCCTGCACTGTGTCTTCTCTGAACTTCCGTTCGCCTCGCCCGATCACACTTTTCGTAACGCTCTCGTCACGCATTCACCAGCTTACTCCCCAAGTCAAGCGTGCGTAAAGTTTTACTTCAAAAAATCGTTTTGAATGTAATAAATTTCCATCAGCAGAACACAGAAAATTTATAAATTAAAGAAACATTTAAGGGGGTTGTGTAGTCAGGAAAAAGAATTTCAACATTTTTTTTGGCATATTTTGATGCCTTAATATCACAAAAATATATATTTAAAAATTTATGAAGAAATTTGATGACTAATCAATCACCTGTACCACCGATGGCAAGCCGTAGCACCACAATTGCAATGAAAGTTGGTGCAAATATTTACAAGCTCGGGTACAAAAGAAAATCTTTAAACATACGCCGGCGCTAAGCTAAGAGATTCAAGATCTACTTTACGGGAGCTTGACCGAAGAAGATTTATTAAAAAGATGTCTGAGTGGTAACACCCAGAATAAATAATAATAAAATACTTTGATCTGGTTGAATAGCCAATTGGATATTGTCTCCACAGTACAAGTTCAATGAAGGATCAAGTGCTTTGCTAAAAAGCCTAATGCCCATGCCCATCATTTTCTCAAGAATAAAGACAAAGTACGAATGCTAGTTGAGATAGAGATCATCTTCTAAGTCCAGAGAGAATGAGAATGCTTTCTCAAAATAACATTTTTAATGCGAAAACTGGTTAGAAAACGGACATTTCCCGACATTTTTTTTCAAAAGTGCGCCATTTATTTTTTGGGATTCCGGTTTAGAATCAATCCACTAGGTTTAGACGAATATTGAATATGCACTGCACAGTACCTTCTTTTTCACATCTCAACTTCAACACTCTCTAAACATAGAACGATAATAGTTAAATAAAAATGTTTTGTTCAGAAACTTTATATTATGTACATATTAAAACAGCTCAAAAAAGTAATGATTTGTCAGACATCCCCCTTAAGCAAAGAAATTTTGCAGATAAGTTTTAAGTATTGAAATTGTTTCCAATTGGCGCTTTAAAAATCATACGCTGGAAATAAAACACACCGTAAAATTCGAAAATAAATAACTCCAGTATATATTTGCAAGTAAGTTTGAATTTATACAGTTGCCGCTTACAATTACATACCGCGCTATTTGCTGAAGATACTTTAATGTCTTCTTAAAAGTATCTAATTTATAAAAATTGCATGATATCTTGTGGGGCATATTCCGCTCTTTGCATAGATCATTGGAGGGTTAAACATTAAAGTCATTTCCGACGGAACACCAGATGAGAACAATTTATAAAATGAATGAAATACATATAAGTTACAGAGGTGAATTGAGGACACAATTCAATAAAAACACCAAAAATTTTTCCTTCGCAAAGGTGACAAATTAATCGACCTAAAATCAAACGGTTATTTATAACTTAATTGTATTATAAAATATAAATTTAGAAGATATGACTGGACTTCAAAGTTTTATCACGTCATTGGTGTTGTCTCCTTTTTGAGCTCGTCTGTTTTTGTGTCCTCGGATTCAGTAACGTCCACTAAAATTAAACGATTAAATTAATTTTAAATAGAATTAATTAAAAGGACCCATTTTACTTTTGCTATCCTTTTCGTCTTTTAATTCGGTGCTATCTGGTTTTCCTTCTTTGTCTAATCGTGGTCGCTTACGTTGCCCTTTATAAGATCGATTATCGCGACGTCCGCCTTCACCTTCATCTTCAGAGTCTGAAAACTCATTGTCAGGAACTATCCTTTTATCCTTGTCACTTTGCGGTAATCTCTCATCTTTGTCAATTTTATCCTCGTCTTCTGATTCATCATTGACTGCGTCTTCTGGTATTGCCTGAACTTGAACACCTGGAGCATGAGGCAACATACGCAAATTTTCAAAGAGTCTGAAAAAATATATTTGTAATAAAAAAAAAACATTGAAAAAATTATGATTACGAAGAATGCAATGAAATGGATGTCATTAGAAAGATCTGGATATTAAATGTGCTTACAATCTTATAAGAAACTTGAAAAAAGAGAATTTCGGAAAGTAAAATTATCGTTCGCTTTAAAATCCCGAGGAATGAAATTCGTTTTTCCAGTTGGCCCAACTGTACTTGTCTTGCTTGCGGAGTTTGAGTGTAGTTTGCTAAATACTCCAGTTTGATTTCGTTAGCTGTTAGCCTTTGGTTTCGCATGATTTCAAATTTATTGTTTTCAACGAAACAGGTCAATATTTTGTGTGGGGTCAACTGCGTTTCGAACGCACAAGTACATGAAGACAAGGAAACATTAAAGGATGGGCGGGAGTTTTTCGGAGATTTCTTTTGGCAAGAATTAGCTCAAATGCAGTTAAGAGTGGGACGGTTGGATTTAAATTATCAGGAATGCAATATGCAAATTGTTCGAGACTCTTCTATAGTGTGGAAGCTTCGACGATAAAAGGTGATGTTGCGAGAATAGAAGGTTTTCAGATCTGGCTGTACAGAAGGATCTTGATAATGTCTTTGAGACATAAAATAAGTAACTCAGATGTTCTAAATAAAATGAGCACTGAAAAGCTTATACTAGAAATAGTCCATGCACAAAATTTAAAAGATACTACTAGTCCTACAGGGCAAAATAAGTTGGGGAGAAATGTAAAGGAAGAGTAGGAGCACCGCGGTAAAATCAAAGATCAACTACAATCTCAGAAGTGAAGAGGCACCCTGCAGAAGAGAAGATCTTACTTCAATGCTGTCATATGCACAACAAATTTGCATATGGTGAAATCTTGCTTTTTACATCCGAAATTTTAATTTCAAGAATTATTGAATTTGTTTAAGAAGAGAAACAATTTTATATTACCGTAATAGTGCAAACATGTCAAGCACAGTCTTTTTCACATTTTCCGACAGTTAAAATGAAGACTATCTTCCACCGAGTAGGTGGAAATTTCGTAATCTCGTAATCCTGTAACCCTATCGAAATACTGGACACAAATAATTTTATCCTACTTTTTGCACTAAATAAAAATGTCCAAAAGTATTTGTCTATGAAAATTTAAGAGAAGATTTTATCCACGGTAATTCGTAACGTTAATCATTTCGTATTGTTTCCATTTATAAAAATTGAGTGTCGTAATAAATTCGCCGGGTTTAAATTTTGCGTCAATTTTAACTGACTTCACAAAAAAGAAGAAGTTTCTCAATTGGACAGATTTTTTTTGCAATAAGGCTGGATTTCCTAGAGATTTTATATATGCAGGTATACCATGTCAATGCTGTGATTAGTATGTCCCAGTAGGAAATTCGGAATACCAGCGGGAAAAAATTCTGAATCTTCCTAAGAAGTAAATTTGAAGTGCTTCCTATCAATATCTTTATGAAGCAGTTAGGAAGATGTTAAAGCTTTTTGTTTATTTAATATGAGTATTATTTCCCCACTTGTCCTAGTCATAGCCAGCCAATTAACAAATATTTCCTGCGAAAACAGGGATCGAAAGTGCTATAATCTCTATATCGCCTCCATTCTATCTTCCAAAAAACCAAAGAAGAAAATAGACGAAGTTGCCAATAAGCTTCCAAAGAAGCACACGGGAAGAAAACATACAAATCTGCCAATAATCTTCCGACGAAGCACAAAGGAAGAAAATACAAAAAGTTTTCTTCCTCGCAATGACATGCCCTGTTTAAAAAGATACCGATAGGGATACGGGAGGTAAGCATTTTTCAGCTTCTAAAAATTGCTCTTTCATGCCTTCTTGTATGCTTCCATTTCCCGCTGGGATCTTCCAGAGGAAGCAGAGTGGAGGCGCTTCCACACTGTATTATCCTATGGATGGTATAAAATGTCCACGTGTTTTATGTGAAGAAAATTAGTTTTTATTCTAAACAGTTTCCCAGGAAGCACTAGGGAATAAAAATTTCTGTCTTTGATATGTAATGGTGAAAACGAAATGGCATGAGATACGGAGAGGAAGCAATTCTAAGCTTCAGCATGCCTTACTGCGTACTTCAATTTCCAACAAGGGAATAGAACCATCACACATCACTCTATGGAGCGGTTTTTAGGTAGGCGGTTTGATTGGGCCGTACTTCTTTGATTTTGCGGTTACACTCAATGGTTTGCGTTATTACGAAAACATTTCATTTGTCCAATATTGCTTGATGTTGATCTTGAAGACGTATTGTGGTTTCAGCAAGACGACACAATCTGCGACACAAGCTGATACTAGAGATATTGCCAGTTCATGTAATATCACGAAATGCGGATAAGCATTGGTCAGTAAGATCGTGTGATTTGGCACAATGCGACTTCTTTCTTTGGGGTTTTATGAAGTCGCATCTGTGTGCCAATAAACCACAA
Organism: Neoitamus cyanurus; assembly: GCA_947538895.1. Taxonomy (NCBI): domain Eukaryota; kingdom Metazoa; phylum Arthropoda; class Insecta; order Diptera; family Asilidae; genus Neoitamus; species Neoitamus cyanurus. Next base: position 4,934,335 of record OX384540.1, read on the forward strand.
ACAGTTCTTCAGCTTAGGGTGTTATTGTTGCAATTATGCAACGATGTCATCGAAAATTTCATCACAAAGGTTTCAGAAATAGGGAGTATTTTACTTAATAATCATGTTTGTACTTCACACTTAAAAAAAATTATCACTCTTGGATATATGGCACCTTTGGGTCGAACCAAATAAGCCAACTAAAACAACAAGAAAATTATCACTTTTTGAATAAATAGTGCGAATTCACTGCGAAAGTGGGGAGGGAGGAGGTGGGAGAAATTAAAGGATAATTCGGTTCAGGTACAAGAAGCTGTAGAGGTGACAGGCTAATACAATTCTGTGCAGACACTAACGTAGTTGCTAAAAATACGTGGTTCAAATCACCTCCTCGGAGATTGTATACAAGAACGTCCCCGATACTTGGAGAATAACATTATAAGGAATAAGACCGACTACATCTTAGTCAATAATAGATTTAGAAACCCTGTAAGATCAGGACTTGTCCGGGCTGGGTACCAATACACCTAAGTAAATTGAGGGTCTCCGTCGGGCAAGACCGTAAGGTTGAAGCGCCCAGACTCACGATTCTTTGCACTTTGACCATTCTTATTTCATTCACCAAACAAGCGTTCCGTAGATGAAGATAGAACGTATCAGGAATGTATATGTACATCCACCAGACCATTTTTGGTTGAAGACCCCTTCTCCTACCGAAGGCTTTTTTACAAGCATAGAAAGTTATACATGCTTTCCTGAGTCGCTCGTGTAAGTTCACCTTCCAGTTAAGCTTAGAATCAAGGACTTTACCCTGGAGGATGTCAGTGCTTAACCATTTACCAGAGTAGAGAGGAAATTACCCCTCCCTGAGGAGTTCCTCTACACGTAAATCTGATCAAGCGGCTATTTCCTAAGTCCTTCATGTCCTCCTAGATCAGAAAGAGATTCATGGATTGTCTTAACGCGGTCATTATTGAAAGCGCCTTCTATGTGCAAAAAGGCTGCCAGCCTAAATTGCTTTTAATTTAAGAAATGTTCGATGGTACGTTCATGAAGAGCAGTCTCAATAGATCTCTTCTTAGGTACGCTTGCTGGACTTTACATAAAGTAGAAGAATAGTAGAATTTTAATTCCCTGGATCCCTTAACCCTTAGATGGCACACTTCCGCAGAATTGCATAGTTGCTACTGTAGGGTCCGCGTGACCCCAGCCACGAAAATGTACGCTGTGCTAGCTAATGGTTTTTTTGGTTTGAATAAAAAATTAATACACTTATAATACTCTTTGGATATATAGTAAAAACATTTAGGAAATATACATTAAGGCACGAAAAAAATTGGAGAATGCTAAGAAACGCGGAAAAGTTACTCCTCTTTTGATTAAAACGTTGGGGTCGATCTGACCCCACAATGCCAGCCGAGGGTTAATGTGATAAACTTAATACAAATGCAAAAGTGGGCATAACATTATCCAAAGAATGCACTCCGTGTCTAGACAAAAGAGCATAATTCTGTTACTGTTCAAACGTTTTGTATAAGTCACAAGCTCTTGTGGTGCCATCAGTACAAAAATCACAAAGGCAAGAAAAGATCACTTACCTGTTCTTAATTTTCTCCAGATATTCGGAAGTGTTTTGGTTTGTCATATTGCTGGGGCTGATGTGCAGTTTAAAATCGGGCCCGAAGTATTCAAAGTAGTCGTTATAAGGCAGCTCGTTTGCAATTTCAACACCCAGGGCTACCGATGTTTCATAGGTCCAGCAGCGAGACACATTCCGTATTGTGTAGCCGCCCCCTCCGACCATTAGAAATGGTAAATTGTATTTCTTCACAAACTCAACGCACTTGCCATGACCCTTTACAGTAAGATTGAAGCAGCCAAGGCGGTCCCCTGTAAGGGAATCCGCACCACATTGCAGTACAACGGCGGAGGGCTGAAAGGTCTCCATAACTTTTGATATGATGGGCACAAAAATAGACTCGTAGGCCTCATCGTCCATCCCGTCTCGCAGTGGAATATTAACAGCATAGTATTTACCCTTTCCCGCGCCAATATCTCGCAGGTCTCCAGTTCCGGGGAAGTACTCCCCATATTTGTGGAAGCTTACAGTCATAACTCGGTCGGTCGTGTAGAACGCTTCTTCAACCCCGTCCCCGTGGTGCACATCTATATCGATGTAAAGAACACGTTGGTGGTACTTCAGTAACTCAAGGATGCCAAGAACGATGTCGTTGACGTAGCAAAAGCCCGAAGCCTCAGACTTCTTTGCGTGGTGTAGCCCACCGCCCCAGTTGATGCAGATCTCTGTAGCCTGCTTGTTGAGTTTAACAGCGGCCGCTACGGACCCTCCGGCCGAAAGTTGGCAGAACTCGTACAATCCATCAAAAACCGGACAGTCCTCGCCGACGTTGAACCGCTGCATCTGTTTGTTATACTCGGACATGTTGTCGGGACGAATTGACCGCAAGAAACGTATGTACTCGTCCGAGTGGAACTTGGTCATTTCGTCAGCGGTGGCTTTGTGCGGCCGCTAAAAACAAGTGAATTAGAGACGGTGTTCTTATCTACAAAAAGGCGGCATACATAGATCTCCATTTTCCTGTACAGGCCGTAATTCAGCAGCAGGTTATGGGTCATGCGAATGCGGTGCGGTTTCATAGGGTGCCCCTGCCCGTAGTAGTAGTTGCCGATGTCACCTGGAAAAATATAAGTTCTTACTAGGGGCTGCTCCGGCTGGCCTCAGACCAAGTTGTCTTTAAACACCGCCGTGGTGCCCACGCACGCAACCGCATAAACAAGTGAATGAGAGGCAGCCGCAATAGTTGCACAATGTACACTTTGAAAAACAGTAAATGTAAGTTTGCGAGAGAAATTGCGGCTTTTCCCGGGAAAATTTGAGTATTTGCTTGGAACGCGCGGATTGAATATTTCCCAGCAATATTCAGTGCCCCGGGCTGGGTGCTGTAAATGCATTTCACTTACTGTCATAATAATAACACACTCTCTTCTTGCTATGGGTTTGTAGAGCCATTTTGACACCTTTAGATGATTATTGGGCAGGATATAAACACGCTTTTGAACAACTTCTAAAAGATTCGAATTTAAAGAACTCAGAGCTAAATCAACACATTCAAGAACTCCTCGAGCGTCTCTATAGTCAAAGTGGGTACTGAAGCTAGCAGCATTTTCTTGCTTGGTTCAGGTGGTTTGAGGGTTTGATGATATATACTTTTATCCAAAGTGTACTAAGTTTTTTTAAAAAGTTCTAAATTAATATAAATTTCCGAGAATATTTTTATTCTATTATAATTAATATAATACCATAATCTTGTACTATAAAATTCATACATATATATTGTGGTCATCTACAAAAAATCACAAGATCTGAAGTTAGTTGGAATTCGTTAATTAAAAATCAGTAACAACTTCACACCAAACTACTTTTAAGTGAAACGAAAACCAAAACAAAATGGCTGAGTTTATAAAGGGTTGACGTCTGCGATGGTGTAAAGAGAAATTTACAAGTAAATTATGTGAAAATATGAAGGTATCTCTGCATTAATGTATGAGGTTTTCGGATATTATATTGTTTTCAGTAATAAGTGGGTATAGTGGACTTTATAAAAGAGAAAATGGCTTATCGCCAGGTGTAAAAAGTTATTTTCACTTGATGGCAGTGCTAAAACATAGCTTGAATGAAGAAACACAATTCAAGAAGATAAAAGGATAACCTAGATGCACAGTAAGTTTAATCTGGTATAAATACGCCCAATATGTGTAAATATTGGAAAAACGGAAACATCCTATGTATCCTTTGTTTCCCTTTATAATTGATTTTTTCCCTCGGTCTTTTGCGCTCCGTATCTCTCCGCCAGGGAGCAGCTTAACGAAAATAGTGAAAACATTGTTATCTTTTAGTAGTTCTCATTCGCGATTTTTTGTTTCTCCACGCAGCTTACCAGGTTTATCAGATTTCACTGCCGCCCATCATTAGTAGAGTCAAATATGAGCTTTCCAATTTCTACACTTGCTACACCTGCAATTAGCTGTTCGCCAAAATGTAATTTATTCTAAAACTCATTGCTGCAATAAACAAACTAGTCCCGCCCTGGTACCGTTTACTTGCATTTGCATTTCAAGCCTCCAGAAATTTCAGGGAAAGTGATTTTCCGTTTTAAATCTATTTTAAGCACTTCGCCGGTATGGGGATGCTTAGAATTCAATCTTTTAGGGGAGTTTATGAAGAGCCAATCAGGAGTCCAATCGCAGAATGTTTTCATGCTTTCTTGAAGTCTACTTTAGGTAAAAAATTGTGTTCTGAACAGAAATGCTGGAATACAGTTTATATATCTATGTGCAGACAGAATATTCTGCGATTGACCCAATAAGGATTTTGTTTTATGTTGGTAAGGAAGTAATGAAAGGAGTAAATATAGAAAGCGTATAAGTATATCTCTTCTAGGATTTATTCTTGTGATTTAAGGATTTGCTGCCAGGAAGACATCAAATATCTATTTTTATTGAATCGTTACAAGGTCGTACCTAAAAAATACATCAACTAATTACAACTTAGGTTCACTTTAAAGTAAGTTTAAAGTCACTAAGCAACCCTTTTTGCCTTTACGTGCCTGTGTGCACTCTAACAAGTTCATTAACTTGGTACAATGCTGCTGAAAAAACTGTTTTACTTGAGTTCATACTACATACTTTAATAATTACAGCGAACATTTAACTTTACATTCTATTTAAGAATAGCCTTGACCTGCTGCAGTTGCACAAACGTTGTATTTAAAAAAAGAATCGCAATTTGCAAAGGAATCCGACTGCACGTAAGGAAAATAGCTCTTCTTAAATAACTTGGGCACATATTAAGTGCACGCAGTATGCAAAGCATGCTGTCGATTGGCAAATACAAAAATTCAATGTTGCGGTGATGTAAAGTTGAAGAACGCAAGAAACTGTTGATGTCATCCTGGTTCACCCCCCTGGGTGTGGTATTATAGCATCAACGTTTTATTCTCGAGTATCCAGCCTTTCTGCTTTCCTATAGGAACTACTTCCATTTGAAACAAAATGATTTCTGGGTTTTTTTTCCTACAGCTAAATAGCGAGCGATATGTTAATAGGTGCGTTTTGCAATGACAAATTATAAATTTTACGAGTCTATTTTTACAAGGTAAGGGTATTTCTCAGCAACTGGGGCGTTGGACTGTCTTTATTTATTATTACTATATTAAAGCATTCCCGATCAGTTAACCCTTAAAATCTGAAAGCAGTAGTTCCTACTACTACTTTAGTAAAAAGATATCATCAAACGTTGCTACCCTGGCCTGTCCCTTACCTGGATTTTTTCATTCATGTATAATTTTTTATTAAATAATTTACTCAAAGTGTCAATCCTTTATATTATTCTATTAACAGGGATTTGATAGCTGTTATAATGAAAAATATTAAAATCTTCTTTTTTTATTTATATCGTAATGTACTTGAACGTCCTGAAATTTCGGCGTCACTACCCTGGCTGCATTTAAATATAAATTTTTGATGGTATTTTTAAAAACGCATTCATAAACCAAACAATGGTGAATAATAGAAGTTTAAGGTCATTTTAGTACACGGACGCCGCATGACCACAAAAAGTGTCTGTGCTATTGAATTTCTCACTTTCCTGATAAGTTATAACTTCTTATTTATTGCCATTCCCTTGGTATGAGTATTCCAATGGCTGCCAGTAAAATTATAAAATTACTTAAATTAAAGTACCCTTTCTGTTTCAGCCTTTCTAAAAAGATATCATTCAAATAGGCAAGAATTTTCGTTATTATCGCATTATTTTTTGCTCGGTTTTGGGTTTTATGCTGAGAACTATCCATAAAGAAACATAAATCATAAAGCTTCCAACTAATAAATTGATAAGAAACTTCGAACTTTAATAAAAGACTTAAACTAATGTAGCAATAGCAAAAAATAACATTAAGATTCTTTTACATAAAATATATATATATGTATATGTACTTAAACTGGTTGAACTACCTTCGCACGGGAAAAAAAATCCCATAATATTATTTATATTTGTGATCTCTATATTGAGAATTGTCGGTCACTAAATTGGATCCGCCATCTTAAATTTCCTATTATCGAAGGCAGATTCGAGATCAGCGACCCTTAAAACCTCTCACAACTCAAATTGCATTTCAAGTTTGTATCAAAATTGTGTTCAGTGCCACCTATTGAAAATTGTGCAAACAATGTTCTTTCTAAACTTTCATGAAATCAAAAGATATTTCTGAATCCTATAAGCCTCACACAAACGAACATTCATTTTTATTATATATTCAACTTAGATATCGCGCGCGACTTCAAATATCACAACAACAAAACTGTCAGTAAAGTGCTTTACCTTATTTATAGAGATCAGTGCATCAACTCTATTCATCCGAAACTATTTTTGTTTCGAATATTTCTCCACTTTTCTATTGGCCAACTGAAATGCATTTTAGCTTAGTCTTACGAGGAAATCGCTACGCGTTCACTGTATCAAGTCCAATGCGTGTTTATCCATGTTCAAGCTCATATCGTCGCGCGATTAAATCCAATTACGTACATTGGCCCGTATTAATAACAATTTGAGCAGGTACTAGTACATGTTCATGCTCAAGTATTCTCTAGTACCTACTACCCTTGTTGTGGAAACATTTGAGCATTCTTTAGCACGCTTAAGCATTCGTTAGAACGGTCATGCACGGTCGAGTATTATCGAGTACCGTCCAGTATAAACTCGAAATAATTGTTATCCCTGGAAGTTTTTTCATAAACATCTTGGCATGACTTTTTTGAAAATTATATGTAATTTCAAATAGAATTAATTACATATAATAGCATATCCTGAAATATTGCAGTTTTGGAGCAAAAGAGTTTTTCCTTTTAAGTCAAAAATCGACACTTATTTTTGGATTGTTTTATTAAAATCTTATTGTAAGAGTTAAAATCCAATTTTATTTTATATATTATTTTATAACACTTACACTGAGACTTTTATTTTTAAGCTCGAAAATAAAAATCCCGAGAAGAGATTTATTTTAAATTGGCTCAATAAGAGTTATTAAAGGCTTATTTTTGAGGGAAAGTGTATCTAAAAAGATTTTTTAGTTATGATGCTACTTGTTACACTGCTCAAAATTTTTGAAACGGCAGATTGACTGCATCCTACAACTGAACCTACAATTAATTGAAATCTTGGATCCGCGAGACTTCAACAAATTTCGATTTTCGTTCCTTTGCTCAAACCACCACCTCGGGTCTCAGTGTAGATTTCAAGAAAATGAATTGCCATCCAATCGACACGTTATTAAATCTGGGAGTTGAAAGATGTGTATGTAAAAAATACTTATTTAGAAATACAGTGGCGAGCAAAACTGGATACAAATCTTGAAAAATTGCGCAATATTATCAATAAAGCGAAAAGCATTGCCCAATAATAACATACTTCCTTTTAATTTTCGTTAAAAGAGTCTGCTAAATATTCTAGAGAAATTATTCAATTAATGGTTTTCACTGGATAAATGTTGAGTACTACGGAGAGTGCCGGTATCTAGTTTATAGTGAAATAGGAAAAATTTCTATTACATTGAAAATAGTATTGTGGCGTTAACAAATCAGGGATACAGCTCAAGAAAAATTGCAGAAGCGTAAAGATTTGTCATAGAACAGTTCTATTAGCTCAAAAAAGAAGACAGTGTAACCCTGCAAAAAATACTGGTGAACGACCAAGAGTTATGTCAGATGGCGATGCTCGTGTAATAGAACGGATAATCAAATCCATAAAAGCAAGAACACCAAAAGAATTGGTCCAGTAACGTCTATAAAAAAGAAAAAGCCCGCTTTATCAGAAACGATTGTTAGAGGTCGACGAAAATTTTGTGAAGAACACAAAAATTGGACAGTGGAAGATTGGAAGCGGGCTATTTGGACGGACAAAACAAAAATCAATAGATACCAATCTGATAGCAAGGCGTACTATTGGCACCGGCCTAACGAAATGCTTCAGAAACACCAAGTCAAAGAAGCCGTAAAACACGGAAGAGGCAGCCTGATGGTCTGGGGGTGTTTTACTTCGTGGCATATTGGGCCATTAATTAAAATTAGTGGCATAATGAAAAGAAAGATTACCTTCAAATTTTGAAGACCAATTTACCCGATTTTGTGAAGAAATGTGCTTACCCGGAAGACGAGATAGTCTTCCAACAGGATGGTGATCCCAAGCACCGCCAAAATCGTTAAAGAATGGCTTGGTCAACAAAAATTTTTAATAATGCAATGGCCAGCACAAAGTCCGGATCTTAATCCAATCGAAAATTTTTGGGCCATTTTAAAAGGACAGCTACTTCAGTAAGAAAGTCCACAAACGAGCTTTGGACACGGGTACAAACGGAATGGCAAAAAATTCCGAACAAAGTTATTCAAAACTTGGGGGAATCCATGCCAAGGCAAGTAAACCTTGTCATAAAATACAAAGGGCTCTGGACACAATATTAAAACAATACTTTGCAATACCAAATCGAAACGTGCAAAAGTGGATACAAGGACTGAATTGATATTGAAACGATTTTTGAGACTGGCCTTGACCCATTTCCCTTGGCGGGATCCTTATATAGACAGACTCAAACTTATAAATATGACTCGCTTATCTAAACGGAGGGATGCTTTTCGTGTGTTGTTCCTCCATGATCTTCTGTCTGGAAATATAGACTTGCCTTCTCTTTTGAGTTCTATTGATGTTAATGTCCGCCTCCGCTTGACAAGGGTTCACAACTTTATATATCCCAGCAGCCATAGAACAAACTATGGATTTTATGAACCGCTATCAGTCTCCCCGAGAAGCTACAATTCAAATTCGTTTATAATTGACTTTAATATGACTAGGACTGCTTTTAAGCATGCATTAATTAATGTTATTTTCTATATGAATATGTTTTATTTTTATTATTGATATTTTTCATCTCCTTATTGTTTTTAATTGTAATTCTCATATGATCTTTGAACCTGTAGATTTCGAAATAAATAAAAAAATTAACAAGAAATGTTTTTTTTAATTCTCAGGGGTTATAGCACCCTGAGATTTGCAAAGAATTGATTTTTCTGTTCTGGTTTTAATTTAATACTTCTACGTTTAAGAAACATTTTCGAGGTCAAACATGTATGTAAATATTACAAAAATTACCCGATTAATAGCAAATAGAAGTGAGCGCGCCAAAGCAAATATCTGCATTTTTTTAGACTTGTCGATTTTTACTGGCGTTTTTCTCAAAACTACCCTTTCCAAATTGATGGAGGCTATGGCTCGTGTGAATAACAATTTGAGCACGAGCTTGTGCTCAAGTATTCTAGTTCATCCTGTACAATTTGTGATTATGATAATTTCATGCTGTTATGAAACTTCAAGGGGTGGGCTATTTTATTTTTGTGGGCCGTAAAACTAATGCTGTGTAGTGCAGTATGTCAAAAATAAGCAACTGAACAAATACAGTGACTCAAAAAACTGTTCCAATAACATTGATTTGAAGCTGATTTCAGTAGTAAACGATCCACTGACCCTGTTATTTGAACATGCGAACAAAATTTGTGTTTTTCAACGAATAAAATAATTTGTGATGACTAGCTCGTAACGCTGTTATATGTTTTTGAAATGAATATCATCTGAGAATTGGGAAACTGATCGTTTTTTGATCAACCTCCTCGTCACTAACCGCACTTGTTTCGGAGGCTGTGGCTGGAGGAATGGATTTACCAGAGTCTCTAATCAGAAGAAAGTCCATTAGCAGATGTTGCTCTAGCGCTGGCTACATACAACATTGATCTTTTCACATATCGGCCATTTTCAAGGGTGACCAAGCAGGCAATTTTTCGGTCACCCTCTCTGAGAAACGATTGTTCCTCTATTGCAAGCTCCAGTATCTGTATGAAAACATATTAGCCCTCATGGGGTGTACTATCGCGACTTCTTGATTCGGGTGCACTGCGTATGTCATATCCCTGCTATTTTTCACCATTAATTTTTCGGTATTGAATTAATTAATCGTAAATGAATTAGTTCATAACATATTGCAAGCAAAACAGGAGAAGAATCATCAAAAATTAATGTTTTTTGGAAATATTCGTATTTCTGTTGTGCATTAATCATGTCACAAATGTTTTTCCAACGGCATTTAAAAGAGAAAGAGATGTATTATTGAGTATATATTTGGGTGTCTGGCTTCATTAGAAAAAATATTTTTATGTAGTAAAGTGAAGTTGGGAGGTTACGAAATAATAATTATTTGTAAAACATAGAAAAAAAATTTTTTTTGTAGGAATTATTTATTTCAGTGTGAAAAAGTACTTATATACATACACAAATATACTTAATAATATGTATAAAAATTGTAAAAAAAAATTTTATTAGACATTTGAATAGATCATTTCATATAAAATTTAGCCGCATGTTTTGACTGACTTATTTAAAGTATGAAAAGAAAAGACGTGTAAATATGTACTATCATGCTACAAATAATACGTTTGCGTTGGAAACATTTTCACATGAACTTCAAAAATTCTGACGGCACGGGCACACTGGGTAAGATATACCCACAGACTTATTTTGTCATTGGTTAGGACATTCGTGTTTCGATATCCCAGACTATTCATAGTGGGGGAATTTGTAGTGGGTATATCTGCTATAGCGGGGCGTCCTCCAGTTTATCATTCACAAAGGACAAACCGGTGAAGTTCATCCTTGGGTATACCACCGTGGTAGTCATTTTACCGAAATTCTTTTTCATAAATAAATGACATAAAACAACCTTTCAAATAAATGTTAACCATGAGAAAATATTAAGCCGTTTTTTTTATAACAAAAATAAATTCCAATTTTTAAATGGGCCACCTTGTATGTATTTTGAAAACCATAAAACATGGTTGTGGCAGCATAATGGTGAGGGCATGTTTTTCATGATACGGTGTAGGCCCTATATTTTGGATAAAGGTTACGATGACCAAGTATTATCATGTCAATCCCGAAAAATATAATGCTGAGGAAAATTTGCTAATTGTATGGGTATATCAACAAGACAAACATACTTCCAATCACGCAAAATAACGGTTCGATAGGAATAACTTGAGAGTACAGCAGTTCGATCGCCCGACCTTAATTCTATCGAAAACCTCTGGAAATATGTTAATGTAAAAGATAGTATAAGTGGCACTAAAACAAAAAAAGAGAATAGTACAGTACAGTTTAACATGCAAAAGTATTCTTGTGGAAATCTGTTAAAGATTAGTTGACTCAATGCCCAAACGTTGCACCGCTGTTTTATAAAACATGGTTATACTACTAAATATTAATAATTTGTTAGACTAGTACTGAATTTTGCATTTAATTTGATTTTAAATTGTTTAGACACATTTAGAAAAATTACACCACCTTTAAAAATATTAATTAGTAATTATTTTAAAGAATATGAATTTGTTTGCAGAATCTAGTTTTGTTTTACTTAAACATTATTAATTAATTGTAAAACGTTATGTTTTCTGTTTCTAAATGACAAATTCAGATACTTGCTTGCATTTTTTTTGTCACACCTATTTTATTGGCCAACCCTGTATGTGTAAAACTGTAAATGAAGGCGACTCGTTTTATTATATTTTTAAACTTCACGCCACATGATATTAAAAATTCGAGAAAATAAAAACTGTTTGAGCTAATGAATAGCTTATTTTTAATTTTCTTAGATCTAATGTAAGATAATTAATTTTTAATTTTTTTTTTTTCAGGAAATGGGTTTAACACTGTTTGTTACATCTTTTCTTCGATAATCATGTTCGTTATGAGAAAAGCATTCCAATCCTAGGAATTACATTATAATTTCCAAAGAAAGTATTACTTTTGCGGGAAAATTGAAATAACGTTTACTTTAATCAATGACTGATAGTTATAATTGTATGATCTCCAAACGCACCTTAATGCCAAATACTTTGTAATTTATTTATATGTATATATAAGCGTGATTAATGGAATAAAAAGGAAAAACCTGACGTAAAAGGCATACGCATTTATGTGTGAGTGTAGAAATAACCATGGGCAATAAATGCTGCAGTAAACGCCAGGAACAGGAGCTCGCATTGGGTTATCCGGCTGGCTACAAAAAGAGTGATTACAACTTTGGACAGAACGTAAACAGTGGACAAAAGCATAACAATGGAGGTTCTTTAGATTCACGGTATACGCCTGATCCAAACCGAGGACAAATAAAAATCGCTACAAAAGGAGGTGTTGACATAATCAGACCTCGAACCACCCCATGTAAGTACATTTTCACTACTATCTAAATATTCTTTAATGGCAGTATTATCATTTACCAATTTCTATGGCATAGTTTAGGGAACCGTTTGTTTGGTGTAATAAGCGGTAATTATGTTGAAATCCTCATTTCCGCGACAGTACACAATCTAAGCTGATGTTGGTTGGTTTTTTTTTTCTATGTAAAATTCGGACCAAAACAGACTTTTTATGTGCACAGAATTTATAAAATCAAAAAGTTATAAAAGATATAACTAACTACATAATTATTTTTCAGTCTTCTTTTAGTGCTGATAGCAGCGGGTATATTATGAACACAATATATATAAAATAGTTAATTATTTCATTTCGCTAGTCAATCTTGTTGTTTACATAAGTTATGAGTGAAGAGAAATTGAAGAGTAATATAATTACAGGTGTTCAGGGTGGCGTACCAAAACGGCGAATAGTTGTAGCACTTTATGACTACAAATCCCGTGATGAATCTGATTTAAGCTTCATGAAAGGAGACAGAATGGAAGTTGTAGATGATACAGAATCGGATTGGTGGCGTGTAATTAATCTTACGACAAGACAGGAGGGTTTAATACCCTTAAATTTTGTAGCCGAAGAACGAAGCGTTAATAGTGAAGAGTAAGTTATTTTTTTTTAGTATATTACAATTTACTAACTTTATACTAAAAATAAACAGCTGGTTTTTTGAGAATGTTTTGCGAAAAGAGGCTGATAAACTGCTGTTGGCGGAAGAAAATCCAAGGGGAACATTTTTGGTGAGACCATCTGAACACAATCCAAACGGCTATTCTCTTTCAGTTAAAGATTGGGAAGATGGTAGGGGATACCATGTAAAACACTATCGGATCAAACCACTAGATAACGGAGGCTATTATATCGCCACGAATCAAACATTTCCTTCATTGCAAGCTCTCGTAATGGCGTATAGTAGTAAGTGCTAAAATTCACTATTTCACACAATTCTTGACAAATACTTGCACACAGAAAACGCTTTGGGATTATGTCACATTTTATCGAGACCATGTCCGAAACCACAACCCCAAATGTGGGATTTGGGACCAGAACTTAGAGACAAATACGAAATTCCCAGATCAGAGATTCAGTTAATACGAAAATTAGGTCGTGGTAATTTTGGAGAAGTTTACTACGGCAAGTGGAGAAATAGCATTGACGTGGCAGTGAAAACTTTACGCGAAGGTACCATGTCTACGCAGGCCTTTTTACAGGAAGCAGCTATTATGAAAAAATTCCGTCACAATAGACTAGTTGCTCTATACGCAGTTTGTTCTCAGGTAATTACCGTTATACAACACGACTTTCAGTTAATTTGTAACTTTTATTTAGGAGGAGCCAATATATATCGTCCAAGAATACATGTCGAAAGGCAGCTTATTAGATTTCCTCCGGGAGGGAGATGGACGATTTTTGCACTTCGAAGATCTTATTTATATTGCAACACAAGTTGCATCGGGAATGGAGTACTTGGAATCGAAGCAGTTGATACATAGGGATTTGGCTGCAAGGAACGTGCTAATTGGCGAAAATAACGTTGCCAAAATTTGTGATTTTGGGTTAGCGCGTGTCATTGCTGATGACGAATACTGTCCGAAGCAGGGATCACGCTTTCCTGTCAAATGGACAGCCCCAGAAGCAATAATTTACGGTAAATTTTCAATAAAGTCAGATGTATGGTCATACGGTATTTTGCTGATGGAACTGTTCACATATGGACAAGTTCCATATCCAGGTATGCATAGTCGGGAAGTAATTGAGCAAATTGAACGTGGGTATAGAATGCCGAAGCCAACAAATCACTACTTTCCTGACAATATTTACCAGCTGGTTTTGCAATGTTGGGACGCTGTACCCGAAAAGCGACCCACCTTTGAATTTCTTAACCATTATTTTGAATCGTTTTCAGTAACATCTGAAGTACCTTATAGAGAAGTTCAAGATTAAGGCTAGTTTTAAACAACCTCACAGAATATCTTTTCAAATGAGCTTCTTATACTACGTGAATTTGTAACGAATTATGTATGTCCTGGTGTAGGAGGATAATTAATTTGAAGAATGTTAAAAACATGTTTTTAAGCCAAGTATGGGATGAGGAAGGGGGGCAATAAAATTAAAAACAATATTAATAGTAGTTCTCGTACTCCATTCTATAATATGTATGTGATTCTAATTAATTTTTGTGGGGCTTCCATTATAACTACAGGGAACCCTTTTAAATTCAGTCAGTGTAGCTTATGGGCTAAGCGACATCTTCTAAAGGTAGTGATAATAAGTAAGTCTACACAACAAGTGCAGTGTTGTTTCATGAGTTTGTTTTCTCATCGAGAATTTACCAGCGAAAGGAACGCAAGTCATTCGGGTTGCCTTCAAGACATTTTCAGCTAAAGCTCTGACTGGCATGAGAAGAAACAGAAAAAAATTATTTGCAAGCCTTCATATAAACATGTAAAAGAGTACGCACTCTTGACGAATTGGATGCCATGAAAAAGCCTACTTAAAATAGCTTTGAAATATATTTTTAATATACCAGTCGCCCGTTTTGAGCTTTTAATACATAGACCAGTCACGAGTTATGTCGTTTTACACATGTATCACTTTATGCAAATAAAGGATAATGTATAATCCATGCGAAAAGAAATTCTTACGATAATGAAATTTTACAACCGCTCGTTCATTTCAATCAAAGCATTCGATGTGGTCCAGTTGTCGTTGGCTAAAATTTTGAATTTTGTGTTACTTACACCACTTACGTAATCGGTAAGCATTCAATTTATACAATGTGACTACTCAAGGCGCTATTTAGTCTAGTATCTTAACCCTGGAAATGTGTCTTGTATAGTCACTTTGGATAAAAACAACTTTCAGAATAGACCGCCACTCACTGGGATATATATGCGTACAACCTTTCTGAATATCTTGTCATATGCTTTATACTTCAAGTTTCTGTCCAAATAATTGCGAAATTATGGCAAACTTAAGCTTGATGATAATGAGAGGTATCAAAAAGAAAATAGATTTGTCTAAGAAGAAAATTACGCTTGTAAAATTACGAAAAAAAAGTCCGAACAAATTGGATTTTTGTGGGAAGCTTTATACTAAAACGTACCCTCAAATTGAGCTCTGGGCCATTATTCTCTAGAAGCAATACGAATACGAAACTGAAATGTTGAAACTAAATTTCGTTGATATTCTCTATTTATTATTATTATATATATATTGTAGCCAATATTGTAATATAGAATACGATAGGGGGCTAAGGGAGGTGAATTCTACTTTGTTACAAACATCTCGTAAATTATCCATTTTACGAGACTTTCCCTGTAGTCTCCAGAAAAGTGTTTCGGTACTTTTTCTGTCCAATCTACTCCAGCACAAAAAAAAAGTGTTAACCAGAACTTTCCCAGCGGGAAAAGGAGCAATCCTAGATGCAAGCGGGAGCTATCCTTTAAGAGGCAGAGTTGCATGACTCTTTCTTGGACACTTAAAAAGCTTTTCTTCTGCTTCCCCCAAGATTCCATGGGAGCAATAATGCATCATATTGACGACATGAAATCTATTTGAAATCAAAGTCTATGCTCTACCGCTTCCCCAGAAGCATCTAAGGATGTATGGCTCGGAACTAAGTGGGATCGGTTTGTAACCGCTTCTTATAGGATTGGGTTGCATTTTTAATTTCGGAAATTTAAAGTAAATAAATGAAAGAACTCAATTAACCCAAAGTTATGTTATTAGACTTGAACGATCAGCACTACGCTTCCGCTCAAAGTACAAATAAGAATGAATCATTTTCAACCGGCATTCACGAACTGTGTTGACGAAGAGCTCGATCGTAAAGGACGTGAGTGAGAAGAAAATATGCAAGGTGCTTTTGTTCGCGCTTGTGCTTCCGCATAGCTTCCATCCGACTAACCTGGAATTGATAGTGAAAAGTTTTCTTTGCTTCCACAAGGCTTCCTCCCTTGGAATGCCTGATCAAATTTCTCGCTGGGAATAAAATCCCAGGATCATCAGCCAAACGTGGTAGCTCATAGCCAGTTCAGATTAGGAGTAAGTGCTGTAATTAAGTGTGTAACTGTGTGTCAAGTCAATTAAAGTGAATTTGAATCTGACTTACCCTGCGCTTATCGACACTCCTTCAGAGAAAATTAACTGTAGCAGATACAGAGCCAAAGAAGCATAAGTGCCGGGTGCAAGCATTTACGCTTTAATGTATATGGTCGACGAATAATCGTTGTTTAATGGTTCCGTTTCTTCTTTTGATGTACTCGTGTATCCGTATCTACCCTAAAAATGAAGGACAAATCTGATTGTGACCCTACGAAAAGGAGAGTTTGCCTTTTTAGTATTTTTCATCCAAAAGGGGAGAAACAGAACATTGTAATCACATGTCTCTCTGTCCGTCCGAAGCTCGTAAAGATGAATATTATCTTAAACTTCCAATACACGTAACGATCTATCCAAATATGAGTCGTCAGGCCATTTGCCCTTCATATGTCCGTGCATCATACGTTTCTCTATAGACAAATCGAGATCTATCAGCTGCTGGGTATTTTTTTTCCATGAATTTGTTACTAAACACATCTGCCACTGGATAAGTTGATGAGTGTAAATGTTTAGTTTTAGAAACTAATTTAAGAATTCTGATGAAATACGTTAGACATTTTGATGATAGTCACACAAAACTAGAAGATCCTATCATTCATAAAGGAGTCGTTCAAAGAGTTAGAGACTCAGAATATTTCTTGTATTCTGAGTTTCACAATTAATAGTAATAAAACTCTGTGTAGTAATTTTACTACAGCGTTATCATTAGTTGATATAATTAACTCAAATGCCACAATTCACTCAATCATAATTTTAGTCAAAAGTATTTCCTGACGCTATGGAATTATAGTAATCTTATGTTGACTCCATTAAATTCTTCCAATTTATCTCACTTGTGTGAATTGTGACTTCTGTCATTTTCTTTTTAAATTACGTAGAGTCCAAGCTCAAGTTTAGGCGTTCTTCAGTATTGATTAGAATGTAAATTATTCTTATTTATTTATTTAATTATGGAAGTATACCATTACACTGAAGAATTATTGCGATGCACAATGATGTGCGTTATATCGCCTGAAGAGTGTTTCCATAGCTAAAAGTTGGCGTTTCCATGGGTTCCCTTGATTAGAATGAAAACAGAATCATATTTGTCAATGGAGTATAAAAGGTACCATTTATAGAATTGTGATTAAGTTTATTGTTCCTCTTCAAATTAGTTCGCTAAAAAAAGATTGTTTTTAAACTTTTTTCAAACGCGTTATTTCCATCAAGTGTGTAACAGGGACAAAGCAAACATTTACATACAAAATGTGTTCACTACATAAATATTTTCAGATGTCTCACCCGTCTTCATTAATTTATCTTAATATCGTGAAATTTCTCTTTACATAGCATCTCAAAAACTCCTAATTTATCTCAGCAGTAATGTATTTTGCTATTATGTAGTTTGATGAATTGGCAAGGAGCTACTCTTGCGCTCTGGTCGCAGCTAATTTAATTTGAGAATTTATTTGTTCACACATTAAATTTATTTCAACTTATGATTTATTGTATGAATATATCTTTTATATTAAAGCAATTTAGACTTTCTGTTTTAAATTGTAATCCACTGCGTAAGTCAAATGTGGATTACGCAAAATACAATAAGTTTTCCCTTTTATTTGGATATATCACTGAGATGAAGGCGGGAGTTTCAAGGTGTTCAAACCAAATTGACACCAGATACAAAGTTAAAAGTTAGCTTCAATACTTATTTAAAATTGACTGATTGGGACATTTTGACAATATTTTGAATGGACGCCCGTCCATAAATTTCATAACTCGAGTTAATTTGTTTGTACCTTAGTAATTTTAATGCCCGTAACCATAAATTATACCATAAAAAAAGTCTTTATTGAATAAACTACAAAGCTTCGTCAATTTTTGTTTTGTATGATTATTTGCCATGTGAAGTAAGACGGATAACATATAACTGAATCGAAAATTGAACAAAGAATGATAAAATGCAATCATTTGTTAATTAGTTCCTCGGAGATTTATATATATATGAAAATTTGCAACTTTATGTAGTTATAAACAGGACATAAAATAATTGATACTGTAGAGATTACGCGGTAAATTCGATAGATTTTTATAAAGAGAAAAAACATGAAATTTGTACTTATCACACCCAAGTGGAACGAAATATGAATTGTAAATATAGATGATAGTTTTTTGTGCGATATAATAAGCCAGGTGAATTTCAAACAATATAAGTTTACTTAAAAACGTTTACATCACACTGCCATTGAGCACATTGCGCTAATGTTGTTTTTTGAACGCCTTACAAGCATTTCCTCATCACTTTTGGATATAATAATTTACTTGAAGTGTTTATTCATTCAAGAAGGGTTTTCAAAATAATTTTTCATTAATTGCTCTGTGTTCAGTCTACCTCAAAAATCTGTAAAAACAGCATCTTAATCTATTTGTACTAAATGAACTGACTATTGTTGCTTTTTATTTCTGCGTAAGCATTCTTTGAGGTCAAATGTTGAAAAATATCGCACTTAGACTAAACTCCAGAGAAAAATAAATCATACAACTTATGGAGCTAGCAGCTGATGAACACAATTTTAATGTAGAAACAATCCGGACGTTAATTTTCTCCGCCAAACCAAGGGTCCGACTACTTATAATTCCAAAGTTAGAACAATTTTGTAATGAAATTATTTTAAAATATACTATAAGATTGTATTTTTTATTTGTAGTTTTTTAGTACATTTCTAATATAACAAAGAATTGGTTTTATTAGTTTAACTGTATTTTCATGGAATTAAGTGACATTTATAAATGGTCCCAATTAGAAAGAAGAAGGTTTCAATCAAATTTTCTAATTGCTGATATTCGTCTTTTGTATTTATCAAGATATTTATAATACAGCGGAACTGTATTTAGTTTTAATATATATATTTCTTCTTTGTAACTAAGATTTTTCTCTCTTCTATTTTATTAATCTCGAAATCTCAAACCAAAGCCAGTTAATCATGTTTTAGTATTTCCTTGTTTGATTTTACTTTGTTTTTGTTTTTTTTTACTTTTCCTTTAAGAATAGTATTATGGATATTTTCTGTTATTATAACATAAGCATCACATAAAAGACATGTTCAATTTTAAAAGTGTGTTTTTTTAGGGGAACTTTAGGTATTAAGTAAAGTGCAACAAGGCAAAAATAAGGAGTTCTTTGTATATGTCCTTATCTACACATCACCCTTAGTTTTTACACTCTGACGGAAACTATGATCGACGTAAGATTTTGTTCGTATTCTGCAATCTGCACTACGAACGTGTCGGTAACGAGATTAAAGTGTTCCCTTCTTACGATTCATAAGCGTACTTACAATTTAAAACAATAATATACGTAAACAATAGGCTCGCTTACACCTTTTCAAACTTAAATTTATATATATCATTTATATTTATGTATAAGTACAGAGGCATTAACTGAAAACGTTAGCCGTCGTGTCGAATTGCACGATCCCAGAAGACATGTTAAAAGTGTCGTTTTCGAAACATCGTTCATCGACGCGTCGAGTGTCGAAATGCGCGAACTGGCTCATGCTCAACATTTCTTTATATAAAATTTCAAATCAATTGTAGTTTTAGTCTCTTTTCCAGTTTTACTTAATTTATTTTTCATAATAGTCCAATATCCAATATGTATGTATGTATGTCTCCTTTATGTACATATGTTTTAATGGTGTCCATAAAAAACAAATATGGATGTGCTTTTTTCACCACATTGACAAAATTTTTCGGATTCATTGATTAACAGCTCGCCAAGAACTATTGAGTAAATCTGCAGGCCAGGAATTGTAGAAAGTAATAGAAAGAAATGCTTTTAAATTTGTTTTCACATTTCACTGTTTTTTGCTTTATAAATTCGTGGATTTGTCACTTTTCTTTTATAGTTTTATCCACAAAACTCGTCGGATGACCATTTCCTTCATTCGCGAGACCTTCTTAAAAGTTAAAACAGCCCTTTGAAAACTGCGTGATACGGCTACCAATATGTAGTTCTAGAAAATGCGGAGACTTTTTGCAGGACTTTTGTTGCCAGTCCTAACGTGCTAATGTTTCGTTCTGAGGTTTTTCTCCGAAACTTGTTAATACGTCGGAGTGTAGAAAAGCAAAAGGTTACGAAAGAAAAAATCGATGTGAGTGGGGTTTTATTGTATACGCAAACATACATAACAGGCGGGCTGAAAAGTTCGTAGGCTAACACATAGATGGCGCTACTAGTATCAAATCCATATGATTTCTAGTTAGCCCTAACCTTCAAAAGACGCGTGTATAAATTTGACAGCTGTTGCACTATTAGTATCTGAGTTATAGCATTTTGAGTGAAAGAACTTTTGTTACTTTGCAAAAAATGGACAAAAAAGAATTTCGTGTGTTAATAAAGCATTGCTTTTTGGCGAAAAAAATACTGTTGACACCAAAGTTTGGCTTGATAAATATTATTCGGACTGTGCACCAGGAAAATCAACCGTAGAAAAGTGGTTTGCTAAATTTAAACGAGGCGAAATGAGCACCGAGGACGATGCACGCAGTGGACGCCCCAAAGAGGCTGTTACCGAGGAAAAAATCAAAAAAGTCCACAAAATAATTTTTGATAACAGTAAAGTGAAGTTGATTGAAATAGCTGAGACCCTAAAGATATCAAGGGAACGTGTTGGCCATATCGTGAATGAATATTTGGATATGCGAAAGCTCTGTGCAAAGTGGGTGCCGCGCCAGCTCACAATCGACCAAAAACAACAACGGATCGATGATTCTAAGCAGTGTTTGGAGCTGTTCAGTCGTAATAAATCCGAATTTTTGCGTCGATATGTGACGATGGACGAAACATGGCTCCATCATTTCACACCAGAGTCCAATCGACAGTCAGCCGAGTGGACTGCACGTGGTGAACCGACTCCAAAGCGTGGAAAGACGCAAAAGTCGGCTGGCAAGGTTATGGCATCAATATTCTGGGATGCTCATGGTATAATATTCATTGACTATCTTAAAAAAGGGAAAACCATAAACAGCGACTATTATGTAGCGTTATTGGAGCGTTTAAAATACGAAATCGCGGAAAAGCGGCCTCATTTGAAGAAAAAGAAAGTGCTGTTTCATCAAGATAATGCACCATGTCACAAGTCAATGAAATCGATGGCAAAATTCCATGAATTGGGCTTCGAATTGCTTCCGCATCCACCGTACTCTCCAGATCTGGCCCCCAGCGACTTTTTTCTGTTCTCAGACCTCAAGAGGATGCTCGCTGGACAGAAATTTTACGCCGATGAAGAGGTGATCGCCGAAACTGAAGCCTATTTTGAGGCTAAAGACAAATCGTATTATAAAAATGGTATCAAAAAATTGTATGACCGCTATAATCGTTGTATCGTCCTCGAAGGGAACTATATTGAATAATAAAATCAAATTCTATCAAAAAAATAATTTTTTCTATGCTATCCTACGAACTTTTCAGCCCGCCTGTTATATGCATGCTTCAATGGCTGTCTCCTCCCTGCAGCAACATCTCGGGTGACTTGGGCGCAGCTCGTTTCTTCTCTATTCCTGAGGATGAAGCGATTATCGCTATAAACGTTTACAAATTTATAAGATTCGGAATCCCACATTCAAGATTCGGTGTGAATTTGAAGATCAACCGGTAATGGTTAAAAGAAGACCAAAAATATTAATAAAACATAAGGGTGAACAAAGGACTCAAAAACTAGAGAACCCTCTTTATTTGTTTTAAAGTGAGAGCGGTGCCATTTCTTCACTTACGAATTTCTTACGTTTTACGGGCAATTCATAACTCGAGTGCATCGGTGAAGTTCATCACGTGCGAAAGATGATCAGTTCTGAAGTTGTGAATATGGTAAGCCTTTCCTTATGTTATTGAAGTGAAAACTTCTTTAGCGGGGCCTTGCACTTTTTTGGGATGGGTACAAAATGTTAAACTCGCGCAGGTGTCACGTGTCCTGATCGAAAATTCGTAAGACAGAGGAAGAGTGTGAAGGCCAGCGCGGCGTAGGAGAGGAAGTAATATCCCCCTCGTTTAAGCGGTGCAGGGCGCTTGCGCGAGTGTGCGTGTGTGTTTGTACTACAGCCTGCTACGCGATCCACGGATGGTGTCTGCTGATGGCTCGACCGTCTGTATGCTTGTAAAATTCGTGTATATACCGATTGCCCACGATGGCGGTGTTAGACACACGAGCGAAGCGAGTACGTTAATAGCTATCGTGGGCAATCGGCTACTTATCGCCCCGTGGTTAGTTCACGACGGGTTTCCATGCGGTAAAGTACTATTTACTCCGACGTGTGATGAGTTTTCACTTCTGCCGGCACTCCCAGAGTGCACCCGTTGTTTTTTTTTATTTATACTGTATACTAGCAGACCCGTTTTAGCCTTACCCGGGCTTTTCTATTCTTGTATTGGGTGTATAACTTGAAAATGAAGGTTTTTGTTTGGAAAAGTATAGTTTTATTTAAATAATTAAATGAATTGATACATTATTCAAAGTATTGTCCATAGGCAGCTATGACATTTCCCCACTTTTCGGGCAATTTATGGATTCCTTGCCAAAAAACTGCTCATCTTTTGAAGGTAGGAATGATTCAAGCCAATTTTTGATATCTTCAACTGAAGACAACCGTATTCCAGTAAGGGCATTCTGCATCGATCGAAACAAGTGGTAGTCCGAAGGGGCAAGGTCTGGTGAATATGGCGGGTGAGACAAAACTTCCCAACGACTATTTTCCAAGTAGTTATTAGCCGGTGTAGCAATATGAGGCCGAACATTGTCGTGATGGAAAATTACGACCTCATTGATCGCATATTCTGGCCGTTTTTCGTGCAATGTCCTCTTCAAACAAATGAGTTGTTGTCTGTACAACGGTCCCGTAATAGTTTCACCAGGTTTTAGCGTATGGTTGACACCCTTTTGACCCCACCAAATACAAAGCATTACTTTGGCGCCATGGATATTCAGCTTTGGTGTTGATGTTCCTGGTTGGCCGGGCTTCACATACGATTTCCTGCGCTTCGGATTGTCGTAGTGAATCCATTTTTCGTCGCCAGTTACAATTTGATGCAAAAACGACTTCTTTTTATGGCGCTCACGCAGCATTTCAAACATTCATAATCGATAATTTCAGCTTTCTAGCACTTCAGGAAGTACCCTAAAGGTTTTGATGATCATGAGTCAGATTTTGACGATATCGACGTATTTTAGGTGTTAGTAAAATCTAAAGTATAAAAGCTAGACAAATGTTTCATTAGCCTACTAACTACATCTTATCCTGAGCATTTGAGCTCTTTAGTATTATCCAGACCAAAGCTGAGGGTTCGAAAATACGACGAAAAGCTTCGAGAAAAGGTAGGTAGTGCCCTGCTTCCTTTGGCACGCATTGGCCGGGGCACTACCATGGCCCCAGATTACCATTGAAACAGCACGTTAGAAACTTAAAAACATTTTTAATCAAGTTCAAAGTCCATCACATTCTTCATGAAGTCTATTCTATCCTTCTTTGATTCAATACTTCCACACTTGGTCATTAAGAATTTACTTTGGTACGAAACAATGAACTTGTTGCATTGCATTATAGTTGCTCCCACGTAAAGGATCCGAAACTTTGCTCGTTGATCGCATATCTGAAAAAATGTGTTGCAAAAAAATATATTAAAGTTTATTTTAAAACAAAACCATTACCACAGACAAATAACATCCAGTTTTCGATAAACGCTTTTTAGCTGGCTCTTATCGAGGTTTTATCTGGCTGTTACGGGCTGGCGCTGGCATCTGGATGTTATTTGTCTGTGGATTTAAGTCTTTTATATTTTTTATGTAAGGTCAAAATAAATTTACAACATTTTAGATGAAGACAGGATACGTTTGCAGGTAAAATGTTACTTTCATAAAAAATTCGGTTTCTTAGTATAATTCATTCCCAGAAAATGTCCCTCATCAAAATCTTTAGTGTATATATTTCCTGTGTACTTAGGAACACGCTTAGGTCTTTAGATACAAATAACGGGGAAAAAATCGAAAAACCCTCAACTTTACTACTCTTGCTAATTATATATTATAATAATAATAAAATAAAATTCTCAGTTCCCGATATAAGATATTACGTTTACAATTATAAGATGAAACTTAAATGAAACAACTACCGTCATGTGTCCTTTCTGCAATTTTGAGAAGGAGAATAAAATCGCTCCGAGGCTTCTTCTCTCTAAGGACGATAGGTAAATTCAAAACCGGGCAACACGCATCAACTTAGGGTTCCGTAGCATGTACTAAGTAACAAGATCAAACATTGATTTTTTTGTCGAAACTATACAATAATTTATAAATAAGTTTAAGCCTTGACCATCCACTGCACATAGTCGGCGAGCACGCGTTTTGCTATACGCTACGAAATCAAGCCAATTTGAAGTGTAAATAATGCAATTTCTTTGTTGAATATCTACTTAGAAGATTGTTGCTATTGAAGACTGATAATTGTGGAAAACTTGTCAACGCATCTTGTTCAAAATACTTTTCGTTCAAAGTAAGTAGGTAATTTATAAAATTGTATTATTTTAACTTTTTACAGATTTTTAGTCACATGGTTGGAAAGTTATAGTTATTAACGACTTCAAGAGCCTCGCGCGTAGTATTCACCTAAGAAAAAGTCTCTTAAGGGGGAAGGCCACTGTGATGGGTAAAAAAAAAAAATTTTTTTTTTCCCATCTTAAATTAAAGCTTATATATTCGAAAATATGTGCACAAAATTTCAGGTAAAAATTTCAAAAATTGACAGAGTTACAGCCATTTTAGTATAGTAGTAGTAGACCGACTGTTTACCGCTTGACGTCCCGATGAGAATGGCACGCCCCTAAGTCCCTTGTTCAAACATATTTATCAATAGATGACTTATTGGGGTTCTTTTCTTCGAATTTCCTTTTTTATTGCTATATAAATATATTGTTCTATTGTTATATAAATGAGCGAGAAAAATGGACTGAAAACTTTAAACACGTTTTTCTCGAAATGACTTTTTTCAAACTGGTCGCATCGATCACTCGATCAATTATTAACCGATTTTCAATTTTCTCTTTTTGTTTTGTTCGTATTTGCAGTGGCTATGGTAGAGCGTAGCCGATTTAAAAAATTTTAATTTTACTATTTTTTAGGCTGTTTTGAAACAAAAAAAAAAAGGTCGAAATGATGGAAAAAATGTTCAATTGGTCGCCATTTTGTGAAAAATCAAAATAACAAAAATCGGCTACGTACGACGAAAACTACATTCATATAGATTATAAAGAACTTTTATTTTGTTTTTTCTGATAACCGGTTCTTGAGTTATCGATGCGACCATGGAAGGGCAATTTTTTTTTGGACTCTACGGCAACGCTCATAACTTTAAAACTATTTAATATTTTTTAATAAAAATTTATGAAAATATTGGTCAATGTACACTATATAAAATAAATAAAAAAGAATCCTGATATTCCTTCATTTTCCCGGCCAAAAAAATTCTCGAAAATCACTCATTTTTTCGGCCGTCACAGTGGCCTTCCCCCTTAAGAACCTTTATTGCTTTTTTTAGAGACCTGTCCGACGATGTGGGGTACACGAAAAATAAAATTTCATACCTTCATAGAACGCTACTCCAAAAAACCTTTTTTTTGTAATTTAATTACATACCTAAGTGATTGGTAGTGGTTCATACAAGACACCTGTTTGTAAAATTTCGTCAGAATCGATGGAAAGTTGGCGGAGTTATAAGGCTGTGACATACGAACATGTCAAAATTATAAAGGTTCCATATATGATGGCGCATCAACATTGCCAAAAGTTCAAAAATGCATTTACTGTAGATTATATGATGAGTCAAAAATTCAATTAAGCATCATGAACGCATCTGATTATTATGAGCATTATTTTATGAGCGTTATTTTACGACTGCCGGGGTCGGCAGAAATAACAAGGCATTTATTTTTGTATTCCTATAGAGCCGTGCACCTGGATATAATCAATCTATCCGAAATGACACGGAAACTGGTAAAAATAAATTTTTATTAAGGATGTTCAAAATTATCTAAACAAGGCATCACCCCAATACGGTCATGATAAGCAGTGATACTCTTATGATGCAAGGGAATTCGACGTTTTTGAATTTACCCACATTATTTCCCACTTGACTGCAGTTAGGAGCATAGAGCTTCCACAAAGCCTCTTCCCTTCGAGACTCTGGCCTCTGCTTCCCTTTCTGTTCGCTATGCTATGCTGATTAGTCCGAAGTAGCTATCCTGATTGACAGGAATCGTGGGATTCGAACATACTACCTAACATGCTTACCACTATACTACTCGCATCTCTAAGGACAAGCACTTCAATATTTCCCTACTGAAGTGCAGAACAAGCTACATGTGAGTTACAGGTGCGCTTTTTACAGAACTGAATGAGTGGTTTCGTCAGGGTCGGGGAGCCCAGAAGAAAAATAATAAGCAGCACTTCTGAATTCTGATATGTGACATGTGTTCATAGATATGTGGTATGTGCATACACACTTGCGGTCATATAACCGCACCGCACAGGTAGTTCATTTTAGCGGCAAACGTTTTTGTAAGTAGAAATTTGTACATCTACTCTCTACCTGGACGTGTTGTACTTTCTTGGAAAGACAATAAGATGGGCAATTGGGCTGTCTATTAATTACATCAGTTTCGGAGAAAATGTGGGAGAAGCGTGAATTTTGAGGAAATGTTAGAACATATATTTTTTACTTATATTTTCGCAAGGATTATACCTGCAGTGGTACAGTGGTAGAGGTTGATCAACATTAGTGGAACTTTCTGAAAGCACATTATAGTAGTTGTTTGGTGAAGTTTGATGTCGCTGCGTGAAGTAGATCAAAACTTAAAAATAACGTTATAATGTGCATCGCGATTTTATATTTCACCCTGTAATTTGAAAACAATGTGGGATTCCCCCCCTGCATTGAAATTTTTTGTTTGGCTAGGTGAGATTATCACCCCTCTCATTTCTGCATGCTTCATACCAAACACCCTGTACATCGTTGGACATTTAAGATGCAAATATGAACTTACAACATTTATAAGTGGCAATATGCTTGTAACAAAGCGATGTGCTCGATGCCGGCATCTCAGAAATGTAATTTTTGTCTCATCGTTGCAGTACTTCACGCGGAGCCCTTGTTCGACAGCTCCAACGCCAACACACCCGAAATGTTTCTGCACTTGTTTTATAACAGTCCTATATATGCCCGACTCTGCGAAGCTCTTTCCTCGGGACTCCTTATGAGGAATGATTTGTACCACTATGTACCTTAAATGACACACTGTAAGAAGGAAAAGGTAATTTATTGTTTTTATTTACCTATTCTTTAAGCGAACCATCTGTTCTGCATGTAAAAGACACTCTTGCTTCAAATTTTACTGTTTGGCTGAACAAATATCACATCCTTGCTTGCTACTGGATATGCGTGCGTTTGTCCCCCACAAAAGTAAACAAACGTGTTTGACGTTTGGTTTTGGTATGATTACCGACTTGAAGTTATCGGACGTTTTGATCAAAATTTATTAAAGCCAAACCACAATGTTTTCTTCTAGTTGGGATCCAAACCTCAAATTTGGTGGTACGAAAGTAAATAAAGAATGCGGAATTCAACTATCGGTTCCTTTTATTTAAGAGATAATCGATGAAACATAGATATGCTAAACGAAACAGGGAATATTTCTAGATTAACATCAACATTGCCCAAGCTGAAACTTTAATCTATTTTGCTTCATGTATTGCTGCATATGGGCAGTGTGAGTTAAAAAATGCAGATGCAGATTTTTTTTACAAATGTGATTTAGGTAGACTGTGTAGCGCAAATTCAGTTGATAAGTACGTACGCGGTTGTTTTATTTTTTCACTGTGAATTTTAAGGGCGACCCAGAGAAATTGTGTGCGTCGTTCGCTCGACGAGAGAGCCACTGCAGAGTGGGTGTTATTTTATTCAGAGATTTTAAAGACTTAAAAAGTTCTTGAACATTTTAAAATGTAATTAGTTACATAACTGCACTTTCGTTTTAAAAATGATGGGTAAACATCATATAAGGCGATTGGTGTGTGGCTTTGCAAGAGACAATTATCAGGAATTAAGTCTTGTACCTTGCTGGAAAATAGAAAATGTCTAGAATAAAATCATGCACCCTGTAGAGGCGTTTCAATTTTCATAGCATCTCTGCCCCAAATTGTTGTCTTGCTCTCACAAATTACTCTTTTATAGCTATCTATTTCTAACAAAATGAAGCGTCTGGTCCGGCTAACGGTATCCAAGGTCGTTGAAAGATAAGGAAAATCGTCACGTCACGTTTCCCTTCTTGTTGGATAGGTTTTTTTTTGACCCTACTGC
This sequence comes from Neoitamus cyanurus, assembly GCA_947538895.1. Lineage (NCBI taxonomy): Eukaryota > Metazoa > Arthropoda > Insecta > Diptera > Asilidae > Neoitamus > Neoitamus cyanurus. The sequence continues at coordinate 4,963,163 of OX384540.1, forward strand.
GCAGGTGATGTTTGCGTTAGTGAGTATCTGTGTAGGTCGTATTTCTAGTGTTGTTGGCGGGAAGATATAGAAATAAGGAAAAAGAACTCGCATGCCGCGACCGGAACCAAATATGGGCGCCGCTTCGTGGCAGATTCACACCAACACAAATATCGCCTGCGCAGTAGTGCATGGCGCAAGTCAAAATTTGCGCTCGCAGCTCCACGAAGCGGCGCCAATATTAGTTCGGTTTCCTTTATACAATATCTGCTTGGTTGTATGTAGATTTTTAGTATTACATTGATGAAGTCCTTTAATGCCCGCTCTCCAATAGGCATACCGACCAAAAACCAACCGACCAGTTGGCTGACAAAATGCGTTCGTACATAATTCTATCAATGCAGATGTGAACAGTCAGAGTCAGAAAGCTCTGTTTGTTGTGATCAGTGAAATGCAAAGAAACGAACTAAGTTTTATTTTATTTATTTTTAACAATTAGCTAATTCAGCAGAACTAGCTGCTTAATAAATTCCATTTCTTCGTTTCTACACACTTTTGTGGCGTTAGGCGTAAATATTTACTTGTGCTTTAACCGCACTTTTGCTTGAATTTTGGCAATTTTCATGTACTAAATACGTATCTAGGGCCCGAACCACTGCTAAAAAGTGCTGAATTAAATACGGCAACTCAAATGGTTTAACTAACACAAAGGAAAAGTTAGAGCATGTCGACCAAAACACGAGTAAGATGGGAGACTCATTTTATAATGAGAAGGAAAAGGCAGCAGCATTTTGGTTGGTTGGTTGTTGGTCGGTCTGCGCATTGGAGAGTGGGCATAAGTCACTACTGTGGCGCCTTTTGACGAGGGCAAACTGCAAACAACATTAAGAATAGCTAAATAATGAAGAAATTTTCAACAGGCAATTCAGCCATAAGCCGTCACATGGAATGTGAGATGATAACTATAATCAGACCCTATAGAAAGACGTTAAGAAAAGGAAAATTAATTTATTTAATCTATCTTACAAGCTGACAGAGTTTTCTGTTTTCATATCTAAATCTTCATCCTGTGAGGAAATAGATTCACAGGAATCGTCTTCATCCTGATTCTCAAGTTCTTTTAACTTCCTTTGATAGCGCACCTCTAGGGAATTCATCTGCAAAGATAACAAACATGAAAACAAGGACACATAAATTAAATCTATGCAAAATATCACACCTTTGCCTCGTATACCTTGACCAATGAGGCCTCCTGAAGGGCTGATCGCTTTTCCCATAAGCTGTTTTGCTCTATCAGCTTTTGTTGGAAGTCATCAACTAATTCTGACCTTAATTGCGTTTCTTGTTCAACTAATTGAGTCTTAAGGCTTAGGACCTCTAAACTTAATTGCTCAATTTTGGATGTAAACTGTTCTTCGAGGTTCCTCAAATACTCGTTTTCGGATTTTAACCTAAGAATAAATTAACAATGAAATATTCCAACTACTTTTACAGCATATCACGTACTGAGCATTTTCTTCCAATAAATGGTGGATCTCATTGACATCGTTCGCAGTCCGAAAAGAGTTGGGCACTGCGTGAGAAGTGTGGGAAAGGAACCAAGAATATCGTGTGCGGCAGGGTTTCTCTGGGGACTTGTATACAATATTCTTTGCAATTGAAGCAAATCCCAAAACGTTAAGGTTCTCCTCAAAATATTGCTCAGTTGGAGTCACATTTACAATCATTGTAATTTTTTCTTTTCCTGTTAATGCAGATTTGAGCAGGAAAGTAAGCTTCGACTCTCTAAATGGGATAAGGTCCGCTATTCTCTTCTGCTGATTATTATAAGCAGCGTCTAGACACCGACCCAACACCATGAGAGAAGTGTTAATCCGCTGTGCCTCTTTTAACCTACTTCCAACATTCTGGGTTTTCGCGAGTCTCTCTGAGCCAGCGAGGTCGCAAAATTTGTACGATTTTTGCGTAAATATGTCTGGATACGAGAATGTTATCACATCAACAAAGAAGATACAATGTGAACGACTCGAGTTAGCATTAACCGCCGTGGAAGCGTATGTGACCCTCTTCAACCCATAGGTCAGTAGTTTGTACGCCTCCAGGCTGTTTTTCACATGCACACAAGTGAGATTCTTAATAAATACTTTATCCGTATTTAAAATTATTTTGAGACCCTTTTTTTTATTTGCACTCGCTAAAAGGTCCGGGCTCAAAAGGTCAAAAACAATTTCATTGTAAATCTCCGCAAAAGAGATCCAAATAAATACTGATTTGTTCGGTGCATCAAGAGCTTGAAAATTGTGCTCGGTTTTGATTGCTTGCTCTAGAACACTGTGCAACTGAGCAACATCCGCAGTTTTCGACAAAAGAATCCTTCGAACCGACTCTTCATGCTTTATACAGTCATCGTCCAAAATAGTTAAGGTCCCATTAACAATTTTCACGCTGGGCTGAGAATATATGTTTTTCTCGTGAATTTTGAACAAATTTTCCAGGGCGCGAGGTATGATTCCCGCGTTTTTTAGGTCACCTATTGAAAAGAAAACATATACAAATTATCAGTGCTCCTAAATTTTAAGCGGTACTATATAAATAAGAGGACTATGTGATGATAGTTAATCATTTATTTTAGCTCTTAGCTAGCACACCTCCGCAGAATCGCATAGTTGGCACTGTGGGATCTGAATGACCCCAGCCACGAAAATGTTTGCTAGCTAACGATTTTAATACTTTAAAAAAATTATAAAGCTCTAGTAAAGGACATTTGAGAAATATCCAATATTAAAATTTAAGAAAAAATTGGAGAAAGCTAAGAATCGCGGCAAAATTACTCTTTTGATTAAAATACTAGGGTCGATAGTTATGGTCAGTGCCAGTTAAGGATTAAGATTTACATTTTATGGCAGTTAATCTAAAAACATTAATTATAGTAAAAGCGTCCAGAAATAATTATTATTCGACTTTTTTTCTAATTTTCTTTTGCATCCCTTTCTCTGATTAACCCGATAATATACCTTCATAAATATTGTGGTCCTCTTATTGAACCAGTTACTTTTCTTTTTAAGTTGTCTCTCCAGTCCTTAGTGTTCCCTAGTATTTGGAAATTGGTTTATGTAATTCCTGTCTTTAAGAAGGGAAAAAAGGATATGATAGAGAATTATAGGGCTATAGCCAAACTTTCACCAAACTATTCGAAGCCACATGGCTTTGAGATCAACTGTAACAAATCTTGCAAAATTTTCAAGCTTTTGAGTTACGAATTTGGAGAAGCGTAAATACGTCGATTGTGTCTATATTAATTTTAGCAAAGCATTTGACACATATATTAATTTTCAAACTATTACGTCTTGGCTTTTCCGTTGATATCGTTGAATTGATAAAGTCCTATATCTCTCTCTAATCCTTCCTTTAGTAAAAAATAAATAATAAAAGTTATTAAAGTAATAAAAGTCGTATTTTGGACCCTTGTTTTCACTAATTTTGTCAATGACCTTTTTGCTATAATACGTGGAGAGCAATATAGACCACACACGGGCAAACCCTGCTCCTGTGACTCCCGAGTGCTCCTCAGGTAGCTGTTTTGACTCCCGAGTGCCCACCTCATTGCTGCTGCAAGTGCAAGCGAGAAATGCATACTCCTGTCGTGAAAAATTAATTGTGCGGCACACAGGACATAGACGATGCTCCGAGTGCAAGCGAGAAATATTTTTTTGGTGGCGAGAAATATTTTTTTGGTGCCTCCTGCAAGTGCAAGCGAGAAATGCATACTCCTGTCCTGAATCAGTGATTGTGGACATGTACTCACTCCTCATTGCGTTAATGGGGCGACCCGAAATGACCCGAAATGCGAAAGGTTTATGGAGGTGTTTATGGAGGTATACTGCTCCCTTGAAGTCAAACTCTGCCCAGCTATGGTTTCCCGAAAATCTGGAAAAAATTTTCCTGAGGCCGCCATTTTGTTAATTTAAAGAAAAAAAAAAAAAAGCTTCGCTCAGGCACGAGATTATCTATTAATAAAACTAATTTTTTTTGTCCGATTGATTTTAGATGAATCTCCAAGGAGTAGTGATGGTCACCGCAAGGAGCTTCGGTTGGAACTGGATCAACAAAAACAGCCATTACTTTTAAAATTATTAATTTTTTTTTTCTGAAATTTCTGTCAAGTCAAGTCGAAACCTTACTTAACAATGCTACGTTTTTACTTTTATAAAATAAAATAATTTACTGGCAAAAATTTATTAGTTAAAATTGCCATTTTTTCATGTCTCTGACTACACCTAACCCCTTAAAGGTTTACGTATTTGCATATTGAAATAAGTAAGTATATAAATATGTACTAAAAGTATGTGATATGATATGAGCATTACAAAGATATCAGATCTAAAAATTGCTTCATTACACATTCTATAAATTCAAAATTAAAATTCGTGCATAAGGAGCTGGGCAGCGACACAATATTGTACAAACTGCATGTTCTCGGAATTATCCGAGTATTTACGAAGGTCAGACTACAGTGGGCACTCAAGCGGGTCAGCTTAGCTCACCAAGGCTCAGCTATTGGGCTGTGTGAATTTCGTCGCATTATGTGCCCGCTAACAGACGCGAGAGTATGTTTCCCCTTTAACAACTCCCTTGCCACGACCGCACAAGACCGATTTCAGTGAGAACTTCGTAAAGCACGGACTTGTGCTGGGTACAAGTTCTTTATATTTATATTTTCTTTGCTTGCATGAAGTCATAGCCTAATCTCCATAAGCAACCAAACCACAACCGAATCAACCAACATAGCTGCAGCTCTTTCATTTGCATTGAAATTTTTGTCACCTATCTCACATTTTGGTCAACATGCGGTAGCTTTTCCCCGTTTGAGAATAACCATTTTGTGTTGCCACAGGCCATTCAGCGCATTTGGTACAGATTTCTGACTAACTGACATTTCACAACTACATTGCTAATAATGTGTACAGCCGTGATTTGTTAGCAAATTCAACCTGATGGTTTTTTGGTTCGGCCGTGGTTTGGTTTCTTATGGAGATTAGGCATTAGAGTCCCTGGTTACGATTTTGATATTAGATTTCAAAAATTGAAAATGGCGGACATTTTTATTAAATAATCGATTAATTCGGATGCGTATGTGAAAGGTGGGTTTTCAGAGTCAATAGCGGATATTTTTATAAAATAATGTATTACTATGCAAGTATGAAGGTATTTCGGAATTATTAGGGTAGATTGATACAATGTTATAATAAAAAATCACAACATCATCGCGGATTATAGCTGCATTGAACAAAAATAAAGCATTTCAGCTTTCATTAAAGACAAAATACCTTACAAAAAGACCGACATTTAAAATTTATTTGCGCTATTATTTACAAGGGTCAATATATTTATTTATTTTTTAATTTGACAAACGGTTCGCCGCGGAGCGCCGGTGAAAGCCAATACATAACTTGCGACTTTATACAAAATGGAGCAGGGATAAGATTCATTTTAAAATTCTGATTAAAGACACTTAGCTCGATATAAAATGTTTTAAAATTTTGCGGACATTGGCCGACAACAAAACTGTTTGCACGATCTACGAAAAACGTGCGCAAAAAACGACCATTACATTAGGTAAAGTTTAGTGCATTTTAACAACAACAATAATATTTGATATCAATGACTGGTATGGTCATATGATCGCGAGTCGTAATACGTTTTCGCAAGTTTTATCTAAAATTGTATGTAAGCCTTTTAGACATTCGACTTTTTGCTGTATTTACGTTAAAGAAATCAAGTGCAAAGGGTGATAATTTAGAAACCACCTTTCGTTTGGGAACTGCTAGGCCTTGGCTTCGTAATTAGCAGATTCAAATGAAATTGTTCGCTCTAACGTTTATGAAATACTAATATGTGGGGTTGTTTTGAACAGGCTCATTAGAAATTTGGCAAACAATATTAAAGTATAGGTATTCATTTGCGTCTTTTGGACGGACAAATAGATCATTTCATGTTGAAGTGGTGCGGGATCTTTCAATATTTGTGTGCAGTACACTTACCTAGTAGTGTGAATGTTTTCCCAGATCCAGACGTCCCGTAGGCAAGCACAGTCATATCTTCCTCGGATTCAATTTTACTTCTGATGCAGTTATTGTAGATGTAAGACTGGTCAATAGTTTCATCAAATATGTCGTTGAATGAAAAATGTCTCTCTAATATATTCTTCCCGGAGCACTCTGGCTGATGCGTTACGAGTTCCTTTCCTTTTATTTTATAAAACGAGCAAAATTTGCCTGGAGGAACAGGACGCATCCTTAAAAAGACGACAGCGCTTTCCTCTGGAAGACACTCGCTAGAATCTTCCTTCATATGGGCCGCCTCTTCTTCTTCATCTTCATTATCCATAAGATTACACAAATTCACTTGTCTCTCAGGCCGTGGACGCAGTCTTCGGTCTACACTTGGATCCCGGGGGTGCAGAAAGGAAGGTTTTGGAGCATTCCTCATCTCCATTTTCTTGTAAAAGTGTTCAAACGATTAAGGAATAAAAATCACAACAGAAAACAATGTTTGTATTGTCCTCTCTTGTATAGAATAACTTCTAACGGACTATTTATGTCGCGTGAAAAAACTTCTGTTCATTTTATTGGAGCTAACGGCGTTTGACAGTCCAACGGCTTTCAGAAGTTTGCTTTGAATTATTTAGTGTTTCCAGTGCTCTTTAAAATGTCTTCTTCTTACCACACTTATATTGCGCTTACGAGGAATAAATGCGCTTGGTCGAGTATCTTTTCGATATTTTTTAATTGATTACCGCAATCCAATCCCGAAGGGAAACAGCTGACTTTTTTGACAACAAAATTATTACACATTCCTCAGTTTGGGTTTGTGGAGTAGTTATTTAAAATTTCGGGTTAGATTAACGGAATGGAATTTATTAATGAAGGAGTCGCTCTCGGAGTTGACTTACTTATTTTAGGTTTGTGCTGCAAGGAGTATTACAGCTATAAAAAAACGGTGCAGTCCCTCAAGGTACGGAAAAAATTCCTACGTGCCCGGGCGAAAAAGTATTAAAATTATTTGTAGGATGCCACCCAGTTGACAATCAACGAAGAGTTAAGGGATCATGTTGCTAAAAAAGAAAATAAGAAGATTCCATATGCCGTGATAAGGGGCACGGTCACTCCTATAGGCATCCCTATAAAGAGCGTAATGTCACCATCCGTTACTGGGGTTTTGCAGGTCATTAAGCTGAGGTAAGCGGACTTCAATGCTACTAAACCTTTTCATCTTCTGATTTATGAATCCAAATATATTACGAACCCTTTGATCCAACACTTACCAACGAGGAGTGTATAAAAAAACTACATAACCGGCCGGAATATTAAAAAGAATTGGGAACAAGAAGAAATGATGTCCGGGTAAAAATGTAACGCTTCCCTTTCTCCGGTAAAAGTGCAAAGGATTGCCCTGGTTTTGAGGGGTTTTTGGGGTCACTGATTTCGAATCTGCCGTTAAAATTGCCAAATTCAAATTTTGCTGATTTCTTGTTACATATAAAACCATTCTAGTTTTAACGGTATAGGTCCAACATCGCTGCCGATTTTCTATATTTTGAAACATATTCTTCCTGATCATTTTCCATATAAATAAACGACATACATAAATCTTGATTTTTAACTCTCCAAACAGTTGCATTCGTTCTGCGAGAGTTTTAAGTTACAAGTATTAAAAAATCCGGGATCGGTGATGTTAAAAAAAGATATCTAGTAACTCTCTGTTTGTGCGTTTATGGATACTATAATGCCCAACGAACTTACCTGTTAGGTCTGCACTAGACTTGGCTTATAATCGACTATTATGTGTTGCTTTCCATTTTCCAAGGTAGTCGTGTCATGAGTTATTTTTACACAAGAATTAGAGAGCAGCGTAAACAAGCTTTTAGGTGTTTTTATCTTGTTAACATAAATTTTATGTTATCTTACAGCGAACATAGAGTAGCAAGAGGATTCGCTGGTTTCTGGACAGAACAACGAAAGTTGCTTCATGTTTCATCTAACGAAGTGCCATTCATGATAGCAAATGGGGACAGCGGCGTGGAAATAGTCGATGGTTTATCGGCCGCAATTTTGGACTTAGATGTAATCTACGACAACTATGAGGCATCGTCACTTTCACTTTTTGACCATGTATTTGGTTTTTTCTCTGGCGTACGACAAAAGGGTCTGCAAACAACAGAGGAAATTCTGAGGGACGGCAGTTTTATAACTGCAATAGGAGAAATTGAGCTGGACGGTAAAAATTTACGGATGCAAGCATCAAACGTCGGACCAATGTTTCTCACAACAGCAACCAAGAGCACTTTAGTAAAGAAAATCGAGGAAGCAAAATCATCTATGCTGTAAGTCCATGAAGAAATTGTGACTATTTTGTTTGTCATGGGAAAATTCTTTTTCTAGGGTAAAAATTGTTATATGCAGCATTATATCAGCAATACTTTTTGGCATTATGGGAAAGAAATTTTATCAGAAGAAAAAACTAGAAAGAGATGAGAGACAGCTAAAGGAAACTTTAGAAAAATCTAGAAAAGAACGGCGGGCTAAGAACAGGGCGAAAGATTTAAACGAAGACCAAGTTTGCGTCGTCTGCACAATAAATCCAAAAGAAGTAATCTGCAGCTGCAGCTAATCTTAATATAATGATTTTAATATATTTCGTGCACTTCAGGTAATAATACTTCCATGTGGACACGTGTGCTTGTGTGAGGACTGTTCGGAAAAAATAAAACTTAATTGTCCAGTTTGTAGGGGGAAAATTAATAATAAAGCAGCCGCTTTTATTGCATAATACACAACAAATGGCTTAGAAACCATCGGTGCTAACTTTTTAACGACGTGTTCTGCCAACATTTCTCAACGGCTGTTGCTCCTGATTTAAGTGAAAATGATAGGGGAATATTAAAAAATGTTTCTTCCTTTTTGTCAAGCTTTTACTTAAGATTTCATGATATTTTTGTAACTTAGTTGATCTTCCAGCATTTTGAGAAAGACTTGATATTTTTTGCTATGAAAATCAAAAGTCTTTCTGTTCGGGTTGACTACACGTCCAGTACCTCCCATAGCACAAGATGCACTCTGAAAGAAATTTGTGGAAATAAAGATAAATTATAGTTTCAAAACACGGAGGATACCTTTAAATCAGGATAAACCTTTGCAGCACACGCCCCCAGCATTGAAGCACCTACCAACACCATTTCTGGCTCTTGTGGAACAATTACAGGTATATTGCACACATCGGCATGTGTTTGAACATAAAGCTGATTTTTACTCAAACCTCCACTAAAAATCAACGAGGTAAATTTTGGTCTTCCCTGCTTAACAATGGATTCCATTATATGCTTGGTACCATACTACAGAGGAAGATTACGGTGAGAGTTGTCTATTTTAAAGAGCTTAATAAAACTCACGGATAATGCCTGAATAAATGCTAAGTAAAGAATAGCTAGACTTCTTTCATCCGAAGCCATGCTAAGTCCAGAAATCTAAAAAAGAAACCAATTTTTTCTCAAGTAATCAAGAGAATCGTATCTCACCATTCCTTTCAAATTGGGATTAGCAACAGGCGATCGATTACCGTGGAAGTCAGGCCACACATGAATGTCTTGTGTTAACAAACAAATATTCTCAAGTTCCTGTTCTTCGGCTAACTTATTTAATAAATGATTGAGGTACGCGTAAATATGCCTAGGAAAAAACAGTAGGTACAAGAAAGTAAATTACAAATCGCATCTTACTCGTTGTCCGTTAATTTTAATTTAATATTCTGGATTTGGGGATGAGATGAAATTATATAATCTAGAAGAACACCAGTAGTACTTTGTCCACCCTCATTTAGGAAATATTCGGGAAATATTGCACCACCATAAGGACCCCATATTCCTTTCGCCCAACATGGACTTTTAGTCAAACTCATATGACATGTCGAAGTTCCACAAATTAAACCTTAATTGGAATATTTTAGCCACCATTAACCTTGCCATATTATCTTACCTAATCTAGAAGTAACATCCTCGTCATAAGGTTTGCAACCAAACATCGCTAAGGCTCCTGCGTGGGCATCAATCAACGACGTTCCGACGTATGTTTGCGGAAGCAGACCAAGATTTTGAGCTGCTTCATCCGAAAGGCCGCACCCCACCGGAGAACCAGGTTCGCAAATCTTCTGACCAATTTTTTCAAAATTATTTTCACATAACTCCTCCAGTCCAACTTTTGTCAAGAAATCAGCTGACCATGTCTTATTTTCAGCATCGTAGTTCCACTTGCATACCACTGAACAAAGTGATCGCGACTCAAATCCAGTGCACTTCCATGTCAGGAAGTCTGGCAAATCAAATACACGCCAAATTTTCGACCAGCAAGATATATTCATATTGCGTTTTAACCAAAGTAATTTTGGCAATTGCATTTCAAGGGACACTTGGCCACCAACATACTTGAGCAGGTGATGTTTAGTGGCATTTACGATTTCAGCCTCTTTAGCTGCTCTATGATCCATCCATAAAATTACATTTTGGGCATCTTCTCCAGTAGTGCTGACGGTTATCGGCTTAGTATTTTCCCCTAATACCACCAGTGAGCACGTCGCGTCGAATGATATTCCCACTATTTCAGTTGGACAGACGCCTTCCACAACGCACTGTGAATATTTTTCGTTTAATATTTTATTCTTAAAATAAATTATTAAAGTTAATGACTAAAAAAAAATTCCTGATGTTGCGGGCGGATGGCACATTTTGTTAAGTTGGAAAATTCAAACTATAATTTGGTGGTAATTATTTTGTGGCAGGCGAAGTGTAGCTACTAATAATTTCTTCATTACTTCTTCATTCCCTAATTCAGGTCTATAATTTTCTGGGAAAAATTTAGAAAAAAAACAACGAAAGAAATGAGCAGCTGCCACGCTCTTCACAATTATTAACACGTCGTAAAGCGATTCATTGTACACCTACTGATTCTCAGAATTTATTTACCGCGCACGTGTACGCAATGGCGAAACGAAGCAAACAATTTAACCGGATGCAACGATAGCAACGGCCGCATACTATACCGTTAGTTAAGTCACTCAACTCAAAAAAAAAAAAAAAATCAAATGCATGTAATATAGGCAGGTGAAAATAGAACCGAATTGGGGTTCTGATCCGATCAATAATAAATGGCAAATCATCCCAAGTTTGTACTATGAAAATTGTCCGGGAATCATCTGAAAACATGTTCTGCCGGAGCGTGTACGAAGACAAATGTTGCATATAATAAATTTACCACGCTCATCATTGCCTTACGTCTAAGCACGTTCAATATAGCCTGGATCTATTGCCCTGTATAAATAAGTAGATAGAGTTGGTGGGGGTTTGCCGATTAGAAAGTTTTGACGGCCATTTGTAATTTGGGCACTTGCGCGATTTTGTCGGTAGGATAGAGCTCGGCTTTATCAACATTTCGGGCATTCAACGTTCAATGTTTAAAGTTAATAATTAAACTTTAGAGTTTACTGGAGAAAACGACTCAAGTTAATTTCATATATTTCACATATCACAACAACAAAACTCTAAGTTAACTCCTATCTTACTGTAGCGGTAGTACATTGTACAAGCGACTGTAAATCACTTAGGCATTGAATTTTGATTTGAGACGCGTCGCGTATGTCGGAAATTTACTTTGGGTTGATTTTATATTCGATGTGGATTTTTTAGTTAGTTAGCTACAAAAAAAAAATTTAAATTTAAATTTAAATTAAAGAGAGATGTTTAAAACTAGGATAAGTATAATTGAGTAAAGAATGTTTTATTCTAAAACAGATATAACACAACAAATTAAATATTTAAAAGTATTTTTACAATCGTGAAGATAATAATATTGGTGGGTTGGTGACTCCGACCAAATTACCAAAGAATCACGCAAGTACCCAAACTCTCAATCGTTTGGACCTGACTAGACAAGAGGATGTCATTATATTTTTACGTAACATATTTGCTATGTACGTTTATAACTATTAGAATCTTGTTTGATTTATTGGGATATTTTCTATCACATTTGAGCTAATCGAAAGTATATTAGTCCAGGGACGCTCAAGGCGCTTTTTATTTTAGTGAACGCTATTTTTTGTTTGTTTTTTAGGTCTATTTTATTGGACATCTACAGGGAGTATTCTATAACTCTAAAAATCGTATCTTTGCTTTCATCTGTTTAAGACACTTATGGCCATGCGCGGACACTCAAGGGTAAATTTGTTGTCTTTTCTGTTGGAATATCCATCTCGTTGGATATGTTATTTCGCTGGAGTTACTGGGTCGAGAGTCACAGTTCTTACTATGAATGGTCGCTACTATATCGCTTATACCATAGACATATTAATTCCTAATTAGTACTCATTTTCAATTAGGCTGCAGTGTGTCAGAAATATTGACCTACTAATGACCAAATTTCCGTATTATTAGGCACTCTAATATTAACCTGCTATCCATGCCATTGCCAGTCCGCTACCCAACGGCCAACGCCACCCAATAACAAAAATTTGCCTCTTTATTGCTGCTCTCACAGTACAAGCTGCACGAATCGACATTTCGAATTTCGAGTTCCAGGCTATATCCGCAGTAGCCCCAGGATACAACTACAATCAAACTGTGAAAGAGCAAGAAACATCCATAGGCATTTCTACCGCACACAAATTCAATATTTCTCTTTTTTCGGACTGTTTGAATTTCAGGAACAGGATCAGAAGCGAAGAGACACGTCAAAGCACTGCGGTACAGGCAGCCCACCACACCCCACAGCTACAGCCGGCAGCAGTTGGAAGAACGACAAGGAGGAAGAGTCTGAAGACCCATGTTCTCTTTATCTTAACTAGATGTAGAGAGAATATAATCAGATTTTCCTAGTGGACTGAAAAGTTCTATCAGTTTGCAGTTCAGCAGTTTGCACTCCTTGCAGGCGCTGCTCAGTATGTATAATTTGACTGACTGTTCGCTTTTTTAGTTTAGATATTTGTATTTTGCATTTTGTTTGTTTGGTGGCTGATCTGTTTCAAGTGAATTTCTTTGTAAAAAGTATGAGATAAAACGATTTGAATTTATGATGAGAAAATATTTAAAAAAAAATTTTTTTTTAAGAAAATCTATAAAAAATTTTAGCGCTAAGTCCCGCTAACCCCTAACGTAGTGCCGCCACTGATAAAAGCGTTAACTTTAAGGTATTTCGTAAAAGAAAAGAAAAACGAATTGTAAAAACGTTCTGAAACATTGTTTTCATAAACACATTAACTGCAGGGTGTTTAGAAAATCTTGTTTTTCTGAAATCACCTTAGCTATTTTTATAGGTTAGTTATATTTTATGGCTACAGTTATGGTCTCGAGTTAGATTAACAGAAAATTGTTTCTGAAGTATGACAGCAAGAGTATGTAATAATAATATCAATAATTGTAAAAATGTTTCTACTTTGGTTCTGAGTTCTTGTTTACCAGAGACCCTCTTTATTTCGGAGTCATACATAAATACGACTGTGCATCTCCCAATTATCGGCGTGACCTTGGGGCCCTGAATTCTATCCGTCACGTCCATGCGCAAAGACAACTCAATGTGTGCCTTATATCCATTCTTAAAAATTTGTGCTTGTTAGTCTTACACTCTTATTGCATTAGACAGTGCCAAGCTTATCTTTGTTCTTTTCTTTACACTTATTTTCTGGATATGATAGGTATATGTATGTACATAAATATCTCGAAAAAGGTAACAAACCAGTCTGAAATACAAGGTAAAAGTTAGGTATCCGCGCATGGTTGTTTAATTTGGGCTGCGTGCCACCGAGAACTCGTTCAATGACTTAGTTCCTAAGAACAATCCAAGAGGCTCGATACCTAACCGGCTTATGAATACAGAAACTAGCGTTAATTCAAGGTATAAAAACATGAAAATGGCCAACAGAGTAATAGCCCTTGACCTACTTGAACGCAGCAGCAGACTGCTTCCCAGATGTCATCGGAAGATTGCTCATAATGACCTGGTGACGGATTCCAGATTTTTATGCTCTTAGAATGTTGCTTAATCACTTGCCCTTGAGAGTTCACTAAGGCTGCTCTAGCACTGCCCGTGCCCACATCAACTCCAACAAAATATATTCGCGGCATCTTAAAGTAACACACTACGGGAATGATGTTGCCTCCACGAATCTGAGTGAACTGAGAACTAGTTAGATTTGATTACTTATCAGTAGCGTTCAGGCGTAAGACGTTCCTTCCCGAGCAAGTGCGAGACATAGAATAAGAACGAAGCTTACATATATTGATAACAATCAACAAGGGTGCTTTTATTTACTTGGCGTTCTTAAGAGCCGCATTGCTCCATAATGAATATTCCATGAATTTTCTTGGTAATGAAATATGATTCTAGATAGTAAGAAGAATACACAGCAGTGTGCCCTTTTCAACATTGCAATAAATTAAAAAAACTAAAAAAAAATCCTGAAAGAAACAAAGTCTAATTAATTATACATATACCTATATGTATGTATGTATACGTAATTTGGTGTTTGTTAAAAACGGTAGTGTGCTTAGTTTTGCCCCTATAAATTAGGTTTCAAAAAGTTGTTGGTAGCGGTTTGCTTTTTCTTTGGTTATATAATTACATTATGTTTTCTGTTATGCAGAGGAATACATCAAATCGCCCTCAAGAATGAAGACACGATTAGACAAGGTGCATTTCGACTCCAATAGTATTTTTCCGAATGGATAGATAGAACTAATGTAATGTGAAGAGCATGTCAGCACGTTGACGCACTAGGCACTAGCGGAGCACTGCCGTGAAGTGGCATGTCGTCTTTCGTATAAGCGCTGGTTCGCTGATAAACTTGTTGGCTTTCTGCAAGTTTTGTGATTTATCAGTTTCGTTATTTGTGTAAGTGCAATGTGACTGAAACCAAATTGAAATTGTATTAATGAACGTTGAACAACACAACTGTTTGAACTATTGGAAGCTTCAACAGGAGTAGGGGAACTGGGGGCACTTGCAATTTTTGAAAAAATTCTTATATTTTGAAATATTATACATTTGCATTTGCCATATTCGGATTATAACTGATTTGTTTTAAAGTGTAACTATTCATTCATGATAATTAAAAAGAATATTCATCGAAAAGTTTATTGATTGAATACAAAAATGCAGTTTTTCGAAACAAGTCAACTGTTACAATTTGCCCTGTACTTGGGGCACGTTGAAACAGACGGTGGGCATGTAGTAACACTAATAAAAATATCATTAATTGAAAAGTTTTTGAGTTGTTATTCGAAATATGTAGCACTATCAAAAAAATCGTAGCACGATGTTTTTGCCGAACTGAGCGTACAAGATATGTAGGTACATATATTAGAAATAAGTACTCGTACATACCTAGTGATACTTCTATTAGCTGAAATTTGTGTGAGCAGTTTGGCAAGAGATAATCTGTAATTTCTTTGAAATACAAAGCTTTAGAATGTTGCCTATACTTTTTGAGCAATGTTAACGTTGTGATATATCTACTTATTTTTATATACAGGGTGTACCAGTTAAGGCATACCAAAATCTCAACCGGTTTTGAGTTACAGTGTGAATCATAAATTCGGGATGCACATTACCATTTTATTTTTATCTTTTGATCTAATTAACGCTGCGACATCAAACTCACGCCAAACAACTACTATTTTAATGTTTTCCAAAATTGCCACCAATGTTGACCTACCACTACCAATGCCGGTAGAGTCACTTGCAAAAGTAAAAAACACTAAAATTTCACATATTTCCCAATTTTTCTCCGAAATTCATGTAATTAATACCCCTCTATTATTTTTATTGAATATTCATCTATTTGGCGACCTACGGCTGGAAGATTGCCTCTTGCATGGCCTTTAATGAAGGTCTCCTCAGGAGGGAGCAGCTGCTCTGTCTGGAACTAGACTGTCCTGCCTGAGCGTCGAGCGCCTTTTTTAAGTCATTATTTTCGACATTACATAGCAATCTCTGTAGCACTTGATTGTATAAAAGTCCTCAGAATAGATTTTGTTGAGAGTTAAAGTACCTACAAAATACATTACATTTTTTATGCTATTGGTAAAGGAGTGAGTAAAGAAAAAGTTGCCTTTGTCAAGTGCTCGTAACAGGTGTGTTTTGTTATGTGTGTGTGTGTGTGTGTGTGGGGGGGGGGGGGGTAGTAGAGGGGTTAAATTCTTCTTCTTCGTCGAAACTCTGAGCGGAGGATTGGCCGCTGCCCATCCTGCATAAAGTAGAGCACGCCGCGTCGTCTTGCAGCCACATTTACCCTGTGGCCTATTTACAAGACACGGCTTTAAGTATTTTAGAAGAGCAGCATCCCTTTTTGTTGTAATAGGTTCTAAACCTTTGCTTCCTCTCCTTTCCTCCCAGCCACATCATCCACCTGGTGATATGCCTTGAAGGCATATAATTTGGCGGCATCCGGTATTGGTGGAAGCTTTGCCAGATTAATTGTGGTACGCCTAGAACAAATTTATTGTATCTTAGAGAGGTAAGGGAGTGGACTGAATCTTCGCCATGCAAGGCTACCAAAATCCTCTTTCTTGCATCCGACATTTGGGTAGCTATGGCATCAGGATCGCGGAGCTTCTCAGCTTCGTTAATCAATAGTGCGTTTTTTAGAACAACCGGAAAAACTTGGTTTTTCCAAAACCAAAGATGTTGGGAGGTAGTGTCGCAACCACCTATTTCGTGAAAGAGCAGAACGTTCTCCTGTGAATTGTACTTGAATAATAATGAGCTGTACATAACTTCCAGTGTATTACCTCTCTTTGGTTTTCTGAGGTACACGGTCTGGACTGCCTCATACTTTGAAACAGCAGCCTTAAGCTTAGTACTGAGAAGTGGTATGAAGCGATTTTTGTATCTTTCATTCGATAACAGCTTCTCTTGTGTTAGGTTCACCGTTGCTTTGTCAAACATAACTTCAGTAGATGTGCTTGTGTTACACCTCCTAGCCGGTTCAGGTTCAGCACTCTTTTTTGTGCCACACACCTGGGAAGGTCTTTTGTGCCAAAAACCTCGCTACTGCAAGAGAGAATCTGCTACACTAAAGAACACCAGATCAGAACATGCATACAAGATGTGGACGCAGTTTCGTCGTCCTCAAGACATAGACGGCATTCCGTCACATTACATAGGCCAATCTTGTTTAGGTGATTCCTTAAGCCATGGTGGCCTGAAAGGTAGCCTACCAGTAGTCTGAGATCCGCTCCAATGAAAGCAGTGATTTCAGAGTATGTAAATGGTTGACCCAGTCGCTCGTTCCACCAGGCCACCTTTCGAATTCGCCAATTGTGATGACACTGGACACCAGCGCTAGAGCTCACTAGCAAACGTATTCCAATTTGTTTTCCGTGGAATGTCCCCGTTCGCAGTCCAAAACATGAACTTAAATTTGTACAAAATTTCAAATAGCTGGGGAGATTCTTATATTCTTGACCCCTATTTTTGGAAACGGGGTTCGCAACATTTTGCTGTGCTAATTAACGGAAAAATAATGAAAAAATTCTATCTCGACCCGTTTTCGAGATATACGGCAATTCGCGAGCCACCTAACGTTCGTAACTTTTTGGAAAATTCTATTATATTATTATAATTTCCCTTTTACAAACTGCCGGTGGAGTTAATTTTCCTTTTACAAACTACCGGTGGAGTTAATTAGCACAGCAAAATGTTTCGAACCCCGTTTCCAAAAATTGGGGCCAAGAATATAAGAATCGTGCCAAATAGCTTGTTTTGCACTTCAATCCACTGGAACAGAGTTATAAGTGACAACCTGAAAAAGTGTGCATTTTCACTGTTTTTTCCAAGATAGCTGAGAGCACAGGGGGTGGCGTGACGAAAGCTTGGATTTTTCACTACCCTTACCGAATTATACAGCATATATAAAATACAGAACTCCCGAACATTTTGTAGGGTAAATCCGCTCTATTCAGTGGACTGCAGTAGGGATACAATGACCGTAATAAAATTGCTAAAATATGAGAATTTATTGAGATTCCGTTTGAGCTAACATAACATAAAATGTGTCCAAATGGCAATACAGTCACACCTCTAGAGGGAAATGTTTGTTCTTTGAGTATGATTTGGTAAGGAATGCATAAAGGGGCGATACGAGATTCTTGCACTTCTCCTTCAACTCATCCAAAGTGAGTTTATTCTTCTTGCTATAGACGTTTAAATATATTCCGGCGCATACAATTAGGCCAGACCAAATATATCTGAAATTAAGCACATGGGATCAGATTCAATAACCGAACGGATAATAACAAGGATGACTTACTGCAGAGTAAAGGGTTTGTTAAAAAATATAAAAGATATAACAATTGTCACAGCCTTCCTTGCCGTAGTGACCGTGGCAGCTATTGGGGCTCCGCACGTTTTCACGAGTATTAAAACGAATTGTATACCTAAGTAGCCTGAGAGGCTGAAGAGGAAGGCGTAGCCGTAAGTTTCGACGGGATGCTGAAACAAAAGACGTTAGTTCTGAGTGCGGATTTTTGAAAATAAATAGACAATACCTTTGCACAGAAAACTATTCCTGGGAGAAGGTTCCCAGTCACAGCCATTATAGTTAATAAATACAGATATCCAAGACCGTACGAGTATAATACCACCTCATTGCTGGGAGCGTTGGTCTCCCTCATGGCCTTTTCCTGGACATTTCCTATGGCCGCGTCGCATACTAGAGCTAAGCAAATTATGAGTACACCGAAAGAGTTAAAATTTGGCGAGACTTTCGAGTCGGCCAAGGTAAAGAGTGTTAGTCCCAAACACATGCACACCGCAGCCAGGAAGTCCAGCAGTCCGTGCTTCTTTTTCTGGATTAATATGCTTCCAACCAATACTGGGATTAGCTTGCAGCTTTTGAATATGACTTGAGTCGGGTAGTTGAGGTACCCCAAGCTTGAGTTAGAAAGCCCCATAGTTCCCAGGGTTAATAGAGCTAATAGGCAGTAAGTTTTCATCGGAATACATCTTTTCTGGCCTTTCGTGTACATACTGCGCTCAACATAAGCGAATGCGACGTAAAATTGGAACTGCACCAGGGTGAGAAACCAGCCGAAGGGCTTGAATCCATCTAGTGTAAAAATAAGCTCTTGCATATACCCATAAAGAAGGTAAAGTAAAAATACGCCTAAGCAGCAAAGGAGAAATTGGGTTTTCTTGTTATAGTTGGTTAGATCGAAGCACAGCACCTTCACTTGCTCAGGGGGCAGGTTATCGTTTTTCTTGAAACCATCTATTTCTATGGATTCCATGCCGCTGCTCCGAGCCATTCAGACGTTGTTTAACTAGATTAATAATGGCAGTTACATCATTGTTAATCGTGTAAAATCTGTATCAAAAAAGAAGAAAGATATACCCCACAACTCTGTACGGTCGGCCAGCGGATTCAGATGGGTGGCACTTGGCTTGACAGTTGACACTGACAGTAGGTCTGCTATCTAAACAACGAACTAAGAAAAGAACTTATAAGGAACGGCAATAACGTTTAAAACCCGAGAAGCTACTCCTATCCTATAAAATATCAAGCATTTTCCAAAGACGTGAAAGCGTAAGTGTTAAAAGTTATGCCGAAAAAGCTGTAGTCTGTAGTGGCTGTCAAAGAGTTTTAGAGCACTTCAATTACCGCCATTATCTTCATTAACTCACCCTGCAACAGGTGAGTCTCTACCTCCTTTTCAATAGTTCTGAATAATTTCGGAAGCAAAACCAGCAGCATGATATTTGAAATATATAACTGTAGGTCTTAAGAAATCTCTTAGCATCGTTCAATTACACAATTTCTCCCGACAACTTACGAAATTGTAAAGAAATTAAATCGTTTAACAAGCCACAGTTTAATGCATTCTGTTATGTCTAATGTAGAATATGCTTTATACTTCATTGACAGTTTTAAAAGCAATTTTCGAACAGTGTCAATATGGGTTTCAACTACCTCAAACTTCGCGTTAGTCCGGTTAAAACATGGCGTCGATTTTTTTGACACTGTAGGCGAGCGTTTAGTTAATTTTTGATATATATTTTCTCTCGTCAATCTCAATGTGTGGAAAATATGGATATTCCAGTAGGACCAAGAGGTGATTTAGTTCATAATTGCTATGGAAGTGTGTCCTTAGTTCTATTTTGTTGAAACTTGGACCCAATGGATGCTTACTGAATACATTTGTCCGTTTTAGACACAGGCCTTCGAAATATCATAGATAAGCTAGCCGAGTTCGTGGCGCGCAATGGACCAGAATTCGAAGCAATAACAAAAGCAAAACAGAAAGGGAATCCCAAATTTGAATTTTTGTACGGAGGCGAGTTTTATAATTACTACCAATACCGTGTGGCATCTGAGCAATCTTGTAAGATATAGCTTTCAAATTATTCCTAATTTTAAGAGTACCCTAGATCGCGCATCAAATCAAGTTTGTGAATTTCTTCATGTGATGTTTTCGTTCGCTATTTTGGTTTCGGCAGGACTTACACAAATTCACGATTGAGGACAGTTTTCTTTGTGAAACTCGTATGCGTTAGTTATTGCAGTTGTGCTACTGACTCACATTCCATATTCATATTCCTCTGAAGCGCAGACTTGCTCTCATCGACCCGCAGTAGAAAGAATCATATTAATCAGTTAAATTCATTCGTATAAAAGTCAGCTTCATTGCACGCATAAAGGTCTAAATTTAATTTAAATAGAAAACAATTTTCCTCTGTGCTAATGAGAAGAGAGTGGATACTGGATAGACACCGACAGAGTACAAGTGTAGCGAAACCAGCTCCTGCTTGTGCTTTTGATGTCAAGACGTTTAAAAGCAGAAGGGAGCCCTAAGCGATTTTGTGAACCCCCTGAAGTGCCATCAACCTTTACTGAAGGATGTAGCAATCGTTAAAACTAATGGGTGCTTTCAATATACAGACCAGTACAAAATCAGCTCCTAAAATTTGGCTAAAAGCTTCTTAATGTATGTAGTTTAACTTACTATAATTTACAATCCAAACTTCTTCCTGCAACTTAACTTTTAAAAAACGTCTACTGACTGGCAATTTTACTGGTCTGTGTATTAAAAGCTTTCTAAACTAATTGTCGTCTCTACAATTACTGCCTGTATACGGTTATAAGGTCTGCAAACCGCAAACCTTAATTTGAATATACACTGCTGGTCAAAATACTAGGTGTTACTTATAATATTTAAACTTAAGGGATTCTTATGAAAATTATTAGAAAACAACTATGACTATTGAGGGGGGTCAGAAGCAAAGGGATGTACATAAAACTGCCATAAGTACCTTCGAAAGTTTGGCAAGAAATTCGGGCATTTATCCGAGGCAAGTGCTTAGGTAAATTCGTTTAAGGGGGATTTCTAGTGCGAAAGCCATGCATAATTTCGCGATTTTTTTTTTATTTAAGATAGCTACTAAAAACAGAAATCAAACATCCGGGCGTGTAGGGTGCTGAATCTGCCCCCACTAAAAAAAACGCGGCTTCCCGGCGTACAGTGTATCATCTCTGCCGTTTATCTGAAATCAAAAAATCTTAATGGAGAGGGTTGTGGCTATCGTTCTGACCTGATTCAAGTCAAAATTCCAAAACTACAAACGGCGCGAAGTCAAAAGGGTTAATGAATTTTCCAGTTTTTTTCGTCTTTGAAAGGCCGTAAATTTGTCCCATATATCGGGGTCACGTCGAGAATCATGTCTGGCAAACATTTCAAGCCCGAGTTTGTTTTATTTTAACAATTTTTACATATCGAAGTACTGAACGTCAACTCAAAAAACATGGTTTGGAGAAAAATTGGATAAATAGCCGTTTCACTTTTGATGACCACATTGATGCGATAGTCAATAAAGCTAACTCCACGTTAGGGTTTATAAAGAGATGGTCTGAATTCCAGGGTTCTAATATGACGCGGCTTCTCTATTGCACCTTTGTAAAACCAATTCTTGAGTACGCGTCTTTTGCTTGGTCTACGTTTTGTGGCACACACATCGTGTCGAGGTCGTCCAAAGGTGTTTTATTCGCCCGTAGGGTAATCCAATCAGGAGTCGTATTTGGGAATTAGACTCGATTGGTCGAATCGAGCTAAATTCGACTTGGTTTCTCTCTAGTTTGGTATTAGTGAATATGATCGAGTCGAGCTGAAAGGACTGCTACATGGAATTACAAAAATCATGTTATTTTGTGAATATGACACTTGTGCTTTGTTTTAAAGTGGTGAAATAAGGAAATTAGATTGTGTTGGTAGTTTCAAGGCGTTTATTTTAATTAACCTTTGTCTTAAGATGTCGTTACCGGAGACATCAACCACCGGTGCACACCAAATAGCAAACGGGAAGCTTTGGTCGAATTCTTGTTTCCAAATAACAACTTTTCGATATCGACCAAAATCTAGTTCCCAAATACTGGCCCAGCTTGCCTCCTTATTAGTATCGGCTTAAACTAATTAAACTTGAGTCCCTCGAGCTCCGACGTAATAACTCCAAAGATGCTTTTGTTTTTGACTGCCTACAAAGTATTATTGACTGCTCGGCTTTGTTAACTTGTTTTAGTTTATCTATTCCGTCTCGGTCTTTGAGAAGTCGGGATATCTTAAAATCCCGCAACACCGAACTAATTATAGTTTGTATGAGCCCGTCACATCAATATGTCGATGTTTCAACGAAAAATTTGATTGTATAGATTTTAATTTATCCAGAAAGTGCAGAAAGTTCAATATGAACTAATTTATTTTTGTTGAGTTTTTTCCTTAAAACTGCAAGTAATCAGACTTTTGAGAGTTATGTCATATAAGAGCAAGACACTGCTAAAATTTCACGTTTATAGGTCAGGGGGTTTTTGCTGGGAAGTTTTTTGATCATCCTGCGCGGGATCTCTTTTTTTCGGGATAAGAAGTATTCTATATGTATATTAGGTAGTTTGTTCTCATAGTAACATCTTCTCTTGCCTTCATTATATAGTTTTTTAATTGGATCAGCCGTCGTAATTTTCTACAAATATGTATGCATCTTATTTTAATAAGCGTATCAACGTAAGATTCCATTGACATTTGTTTTTGGATTTTTGAAATTGGGTACCATATTTGAGATCTTTGGCTCGTGAAGCCCTCCTATGCAACTTTTTGCGTAAATCCCAAAAAAATGTATTAATCGCTCTGACAGACTTGATATGTATCATACTCCCAGTCCCCAACGATAAGCCTACTCTATACAACTAAAAGAGATTTATTAAAATCAGTTCAGGTGTAACGAAAATACATACGGATCGAATTGTGGAGTCTTTTTGAAGGCGGTTTAAAGTAGTTTCTCTCACTATTTGTAGAAATCCATAACACGTGATTTCAAAATTTAATTTGTACACACTTCTCTTCAATCGTGAAATTGTGCTTCTTAACTTTCTTCAAGATCGCAGTATTGTTCTATAAGCAGTATTCACAGTGTTTAAAAATAACTAAACAAATTGCAATATAACTAAGATAGTAATAAAAGAGTTTACTTACAGTTTTGAAACAACAAGCCTCAATCTCACAGGCTCAACATCATAATCAGCAATCATCAGGGATGCAACAACTCTCTGGCCAACACCCACAACAAATGGGGTTTTCTAAGCAGAATCTTGGAATAGGACAACAGAATATAAATCAACAAAACATGATTCAACCAGGACTCAGTCAACAAGGAATTGGTCAGCAAGCTCTTTGGAGCAGTAGTGCTAACACAAGTAATACATCTAACAGCTTAACATCCCAAATCGAGGCAATTAATATGCAACAAAATACTCTTCGTGACCAGATCCGACAGTCCGAGCAAAATTTATCAGCACAGCACGGGGTAATTGCTATTTGTTGAATGATTTTTTTTTAGGGTTATTGGTCTTTATAGTTTATTATGAGAACTCATTTTCCGAACGCCCTCTCTCTTCAATTCTTCCTTAAACATTCTTAGATGAGTTCTATTGCCAAATACTTCACAATTTATCGTTACATACGACATCAAAGGATTCAAATTAGCAGATGTATTCGAATATTTATTTTAAAAGTAACAAATGTATTTAATCATATATTCTATACTGCGGTTGTCGAAGTGTCATCGAGATCGAAAAATTCCCAATGAATTTTACTTCTCCACATTGTTTCAAAGGCACTCTCACCCGATCGTCTTTAATATTTGCAAAAAAAAAAAACCAATAATCACATTAATGTGGAGAATTTTCATTCGCAAAAGCTGCGTACCTATTATACCACCGCAAAGTTGATGACTCTACAATTCGAATCAGCCAAATTGGCTCTTGGCTGCGAGATTTATTTCAATCCAATCCTTCTTCAAGCGATCGTGTATTCCAGATATAAAATCTTAGAATTGATACACTATTGTACCTGCGTTGATTGATTTCTTCAAAAGCTTATAAGGTTTTCTCACCGATTGAGCTTTACCTTTCAAAAGGTGTCTTGGAATTTTAGTTCCTTCGCTCTATATTGCCATCATACGCTGGCTTCTGGTTGATTATGCTTCACAACTCATTGTTGTTCCGAATTCTTATAGTTCTATTGTGCCCCTATTTACTCCAACATTTTCGGCTCGAATGCTGTTCGCCACAGCCTAAATCATATTGCACACCTTCTATTCTTCTATTTTGTAAATGCGGACTTTATTTGTCCCGTGCACCTATCGATATTTGATTTTGGTTAAGATCGTAAATCGTCGTTGATCGTTTTACCTGCCATTGCAAATCGTCGTTGATTTTTTCACCCTTTTCATTTCCATTGTTGAGAACCTTTTGATTTTGTTTACATTTTAACTCAACATCTCTCGCTTCTGATACTAACGGCCATTTTACACGAGCGGCTGCAGTTTTGCTGTTAGCAACAACAATTTTGTTGTGGCAATAGAATCGAACATTTAAATAGCCTCATTTCTGCTGGAGAGACTGTTTGATAGCAGCGAAATCGTTGCATTTAAATCGCTTTTTTTAATGGCCCTAATTAATTTATATTACGTCTGTGGTGGTACGTCTAGAACTGCATTATTTTTAGACGGACACTCTTGGCGCCAATCGGTATATTTCTAATGGTAGTGTTCGGCGGTATTCTTCTTCTTGATGTGTGCTTCCTAATATAGCCAGTTTTCTTAACACGAAATTTTCGCCGCAAAGGTTTTGCTTAGTACCAGAAATGTTTTTATTTTCTGTTAATACAGCACATAGACAAGATTAACGCTTTAGAAAATCAGAATCCTACTAGTTTTTATGCCCAGCTTCGTGCGGCTCCATCCCATCGAAATTGGTTTAGAAATTTGCGAATTTTCGGTTGCCATATTGGATTCACCATCTTTAATTTCCAAATTTCGATAATCGATTCGAGATCAGTAACCCCGAAAACATAAAAGTACCTGCTTTCATAGAAATCTTTTGAAGTTGAATCTTTTTTTGTTTCCATCTTTTTTGTTTTAAAAAGGTTTAAGTAAAAAAGTAAAATTCACGAGAATGCAAAAGTATTTAAAGGCTTTTATAAGGTTTAGCAGGGACAGATATTTTAGGCTGTTTATCTGTAGTGGAGGCAAGATCACAAAGCTTTCGAAATCCAAATTTTACAGAATTCATGTCGTGAACAAACAAAAATTAATGTTTACAATTTATTCTTATTTATTTTTGTAAAATCTTAGTGAGATATGTATATCAGTTTGTAGTCTTTTGGATATTTGGATTCGCTGTCTCGATTTTTTATAATTTAAAATTACCGACCTCTAAAGTCCACATTTGCCAACTATAGTGAAAATTGAATGAATTATACTGTTTAGGATCCGCCATCTTGCTTTTTCAAAACTGGCCATACTGACGTACTATATTTAAATGAGGTCCCTGAATCTAAAAGTCTCAAAAATGCACTATATCAATTATTATGACCCTATTAATAGACAGCGTATCCAAAAACCCCCATGTACCTGCTGTCATTATAGTCAAATGAAATTTAGTATTCCCAATCAGCTAAAACTTTATTAATTTCTTATTTACCTCTCTGTAGTGAACCTGTTCCCGCAATCTTTTTATATAATACATATGTGTGTACACCCCAACGAGAGGCTTACGTTCATAGTACAGTTTATTTCACAAATACGAGCAAGACGATGACCGGGGAAATGCTTGTACCTCTACGCTTCACAGAAGCGTATAAACATATATGTATTATGTTGTTCTTAGTTCAATCTATACTTATCCCTGAACAAAACAGTAGGTATTCGATTTATTTATGGACTAGTTTAGATGAGTTTGCCCAAAATTCAATATTTTATTTTATACAAACTTTGGATTTAATGTAGTTAAGTTGAATTGAATACCTTTTTCGTGAATGTTTCTTTTTGACCATCAGGTTTTCCAACAGCAAATCTTCATATTAACTTCTAAACATTGTGCTAGGATTAACATTCAAATATAATGTTCCTATTATTTCTCAAGAAAATGAACCAATTTTTTAAAAATTAAATGTATACTTTAGACTTCTATTTATTTTATGTGTTTTCAAGACTAAATTTTGCCTCAATAAACGCTTAATCATAGATTCAAAAGGATTCTAAAATATAGCATTGCCTGCTAAACGAAATAAGGTTGCAGTTTCTAATATTCAGTTTCATATTAAATTTTTTGAGCACCATTTCGTAAACTCATTGTGGCCATTTTGCAGACCATTACCACTTTGTAAGAAGTCAATGGCGCTAAAAGTTTTCAAGTCATCAGTATAACCTAAAATGTGTGTGGTTTAGAAAATTCCTTCATCCCATCAAAATTGTTCCAGGAATTGAAATTTTCGGACGCCATATTGAATCTGTCATCTTTAATTTCCAAATTTCGATAGATTCGAGATCAACGACTATGAAAACCTAAAAAGATCTGTTTTCATAGAAACCCTTTCAGTTAAAGTTTTTCAGTGGTCATTATATGTTAGGATCCGCCATTTTGAAACCCTAAAATTACTTATTGTATATCCTAAAACCTTACTGAAGAACAGTAAAAACCCCATTCGAATCCATTCAGTGGTTTTGGAAGAGCAGAGTAACAACGCGAAAAGCAACTCTCATTTATAAGTAATAGTGATTTGATGTTCTTTCTATTAGGACGCTCCATAAAAAATATCGCATTGTCAAAACAAATTGAAATTCATATTTCTCACATATAATAGCAATGAGATAAAGCTTGTATGTTTTCCTAAATAATATAATGCTAAAACAAAAATAAAAAATTTTGAATGACTAAATTGCAAGACGTTTTGCACAATGCTGTATAATTTCGACTTTGTTCATATTTTCATTAATGCGACTGATGAGGTCTTGTTTTAGGTCAATTTTAAATGATCAAATAAACAGTTATATTGCCAAAGGCGGACTGTCACATTTTTAATATTATCAATCTAAAATCAGCCCTATAAGCACAATATGCTTAGCGTAGGGAATTATAGGCATTTACTTGGTTTTAGTTCTGCTTCTGACATGGATTACATGGTCGCTCAATGAAGCCATATCAAAATATCCATCTTCATACATATCATAACCTCGGTTTTAGTATGCTGACGAATAATTGTCGGAGAAACAAACTTGTACTGGAGATCACGGAGTATACTAATGTGATGCAGAAACCAATTTAAATCCTGGTGTACACTCTAGCTAAAGTAGATAATGTGTCGAAGAACCACAGTTTTTATTATTTCTGAACCTGTAGGTCTTTATTATATCTACTTTGCATTGTTCATGAACTACTAAGGCGAGACGCATTTATAGCTATGGCATACTTGAAATGCAATTTTAAAGTACGCCGTAACCAAAAAATCGGTTCGTTTTGACTTGGAAAAACTCTAGAGCATAATAAAATTAATTTTTTAAACTCAACCGATACCAATCCATTGTGAGTGTATCCCATTCTTAAACTAAACATTGTATGTAAATTTCCTTGCATCCCTTAGAGTTCCAAGAGAAGTTCATGTTCTAGTAATGGACCGTATTCTGTATTCCGACGAAATTCGAATGCTTTATTGATTGCTTATTGATATTGAAAAGTAGGCTTGAACCGTCAGCTGAACTCTCAAAACGTTCCAACATCCTTTTCAATTTCCCACGTTTCGAACGAAGTTGAGTTCCGTTGGAATCAAAAATACAGCCGACTATATAAATCCAAATTCTTCTTCTTCTGTAAAAATAATAAAATAAAAATTTTGTGGTCCATTGCCTAATCTTTTATGTGTTATAAGCGTGTGTTTTTTTCTGAAATCCTATTCTACACACTACCCGCCGAATTTTTATAATCCGTAGATTTACTCATTTAAGCATTTTTCCAAATTGCTTTTTGACCCCTTTTTCTTTACTTGATGGAGCCTTTTTGTCTCCAGATACGTAATCTACGGTAACATTTGTTCTGCCCCAGAAATGAATTTATTCTAATTACGGCGCTTTGAATTCAAATCATAATATTACTTCCATGTCTACTTTGGGTTGTTCAGACTACCTACCAGCGTTTCACTGCCCCTTTTTTAATATATGTAGATTTTGTCGACGTAATGTGGTGCTTTCGTCCCCTTTTCCCCTTCAATGTGGTTTGAATGGTTTCATCCATAAAATTTGGCTGTTTTTTTATAAATAAATTCTAGATGCAGAACATCCGATTTTGGTGCGTCGATATGAATTGACTGAAAAAGATGATAACGCATCGTTTTAACACATGGTTTGTATCTTAGCTTGGAAGTCTAAAAATGCCAAGTTATTGAAAATAAATGTCTTCATGAGTAAAGGATCGATTGCGTACTTCTTAAAAATAATGAAATGTTTTTTTGCCATAAGGTAACCCTATAGTCGCTTTTATAGAATTCGGTTAAAACAAATGCAATTATCATTAAAAAATAATTAGAAATAAAAAGGGGTGTTGTTTGTTGATAAAACAAACGAGTTCATTTATGCGTAAATGATAGTATTTTTCAAATTACGTTTGGCAATATATTTGTTTGTGAATACTGCATATCTAATTTTTATTCCACTGTGTAGTTGAAATTCATATAATATGAAAGAGAATTTAATGATGTTATATTAGAACTTCTCATATAAAAGAAGAACTAAATTGTAATTTATCTGGGCAAAGGCATTCATTTCCCTATTTGTGTCTTTTTATGAAAATTATTTAGGTTTTACTACAACAACAACAAAAGCAAATTGATGAAGCCATTACGAAGGCTCAGAATGATACCTTGCAGAAACAAGCCGATGATAACAACATTCGTTTGCCAGAATTTGACTCGATTCTTCAACCAATTATAGAATCATGTACGAAGGACAGCATTTCAACAGGTGAGCACTTTTTTTTCTTTGGGAAGTAAAGAAATAATCTAATTTAAATTTTGTTGTTGGAAATAAAAAACATTTTGTCTATTTGTTTTTATTTGAATTTCGAAATGTTACTTTGTAGTTATCTTGTTATTTTATTGCTAATGGTATTATGACACTGGCTTTGAAAAGGGTAAGGTATATCGTATAGCCAAACAATATTGGTGAGAGGAGTTGCACACTACGTTGGAAATTTGAAATAAGCTGGAAATTAAGCGCAAGTTTCAGCAATTTCCGGCTTTCAAGTCCCCGAAAAGTAGTGCGGTCTCGCTCCTTTCGGCCACATTTCCAATTTTTCAGCTAGGAGGCGATCCACGATTTACGTCAGGCTTATAGTAGCAATGGGAATTTTTTGGTTGAGTAGGACATATCGAAATTCTCACATTTCTTTGTTTATGATTACACTTGCTGTAGCAGTCTGGTCAATTTATAATTAAAAAATTACACCTTTACAACGGACACAAGAAAATCACTGCACGAAACTTTGACAAAAGAGCTTTTATATCCATCTGTGTTTTCATATTGCCGCCTTTGTTCATCAAGTGCTTAATTCGCACAGATTTTTAAGCTCGAAAACAAGCCAGTGTCATAATAGCATAAGTTAGGAAGGAATTTCCCGTTCATAAAGAATCAATTTTTTTCGGGTTTCGAGATTTTAAAAATGTTTGTGATGTCTTACTACAGTCTTAGGAGCGTGGCTGTTCTTATTTCAAGCTTTAGTTTTCCATTTATTTTTCTAGCCCCTAATTGGAAAATTACCTCGCATCATTTTAAAATATCTTTCGTGGGGAAATAGTTATTTTTTTCGCCTGAATATCACTTGCATAAATTGCAAAAAGCCATAGATGCATGTACCTATTATTTCGAATGATGACTTGAGCTACATTGAAATAGTTACCAGTAAACGAACAATTCAAAACTGTTTCACAAAAATTTCATTAAAACCCACCGAAAAAATTTTCCCATACAGTTATGTGGGATGATATAACAATCAAATATTTTGGCACAATTAAAAAAAAAATATTATTAATTAATTACAAATTTTAGGGCAAAGGAGTGATTAAAGGTGGATGGTCTCCGAATAAAATTTATCAGGATTCGGGACACCCCAAGAAATCGACAATTTATTTTAAACTTAACCCCAACCATTTTTTTTGATGTTTCTCTTCTTGCTCGACTTTTTTTTTCTCAAATCGTCAGCTTTGTCCAAGGTTTAAGCAAAGATAAAATCTAGTGCTTGGGACTACTCATCATGATACCTGTAACCATTCAACGCTTTTGCAACGAATGTATGTCGAGAAGCATCCAACGATGATTCTAAGGAGGGAGAATAACCGGGTCGTCCCACGGAAAATATTTGTGAGCAAACCTAATAAACTTACTCTGGACGGACTCTATATTGTTTATATGATTTTGATTGTATGGAGACCACGCTTGGCTCGCATATTCTTTAATAGCCGAACAAACGAAAATAATAGCTGCTTGTAGACAGTAACATTGGAAAATTCACGTGACCATCATTTTTATAAAATCTAACATTGGCAAAGATTTCGCAACTACTCGATTAATATGCTCAACAAATTCAGCTTATAATCTAGTGTGATGCCTAAGTCGAAATCAATCAAAGTATAATGGAAGACGTCCTCTACAAAAAGATATTTCGTATTTCTTAAAGCAAAGTTCTAAATTATTATGAACACACCAAGAGTTGAATATGTGCAGATCCTTTTGAACCAAGTCATAGTCATTAATATTCTTCGCATGATAGAACAATTTAATGTCGTAGGCGTATATTAAAAAACTTTACAAAACTGAAGCAAGTGCGTGATATCGTCAAGAGCTAAGATAAAGAGAAGTGGACCTAAATGACTACCCTGTGGGACACCTGATGTAGCTAATATTTTCCTAGAAGTTGCACACCGCAAAGCAACTTGGTAGGTTCTTTTGAGCAAATAAGCTCGTATCCAGTTAGTAACAGATAATGAAAAACAAAGGTTTTCCAGTTTAAGAACTATAATGGATTGAGAAAGCTTTGAGAAGGCTTTACTAAAATCGGTGTAGATCCTGAACTGGTTCCAAACTCATCTGAAAGCCCTTAACGACAAAAGGGACAAATTCAGGAAGATTTGTAGTTGTGGAATGGCTCCGAAGATAACCATGTTGATTTATGGAAACTAAATCTTTGCAAACAGCTGATATTTGTGAAAATATTATTGATTCGAAATAGGGATACATGAAAGTTTTGCAATGGGTCAATATTTTGAGATATTATTCTTATTACTTTTTTTATACATAGGAAAGAGGTGTTGTTCAAAATCTCAGGGAATGGCTTGTATTTATTAATATGTTTCTTGAAAAGAAATGTTAAAGGAGTCACTAACACATTAGAACATGACTTCATGACATATGTAGTTGGAGGAATACCATCCGGACCGGATCCGTTCTCAATTTGTCAGTCAGTTCTGTTGTGTTGCGTCTGCGCAAACGTCAAGCGCAAAATAAAAGGGAGATATCTGAAGTAATTGAATTGGTACAGATTTATACTCGTGCATAGGTAAAAAATAATTTTGAATCACGGAAAAGAGATAGAATAGTTGATACAAATTAACTATTCCACTGCAACGAATTATTCGGTTTCTCTTTGATAGTGCGTCCAACGAATGTAACTCTTGTGTAAAAATTCCTTTAGCATAGTACTCATTTCAAAAGTTACTTTTTCAAATTTTTCTGAAATAACGGTTTCTTCATGGAGAAGCACTAATAAGATATGCTTCTACCGGACATTTTAAATTCCAAAACACATGTATTTTCATCAAAAATTATTTCTATATATTGAAAAGTTCGTGGACTGACATAATTTTTTTTCTACGTAATATCTATGAGCACATTATCCACCGCTTGAATAGTAAGTAATATAGTAATAATATTTTTGTACCGTGATGTGGAATATGTTCGTCTCATATCTTATGAATATCTTAAAATTGTTTTGGGTTAATAATAAGCTAAAATTATTGCTTCTTCTTTAGGCTACGTACTTTTCAATACCATGAAAATGTTTCCGTTGCTTTTTTTGCAAAGTAATATCCTCAATTCTCGAAACTGTGAAGAGGTTTAATACAACTCAGACAGTAAATTAAGGTAATGCTTTGGGAATTGTGAAATCTTCATTATAACGACACATTTTGACTTCTTGAAGAAATTGTATTGCCGATAATTCAGAATATGATGGTTTTTAGTTTTGTTCAAATTTTTTCACTTGTCTCAAAGTAGTAAAAACGATAAAATTTGTTTTGATAAATAAAATATGTATGAACAAATTAGTTCTGAACTTAAGACGGGTCAAGTATACTAATTTAAGTTATCTCAAATTAAAATTTCCAACAACAATATTTGTATTTTTCAATTATAATTTGCTATCTGATTTGGAGATTCTGTGAATTAAACGTTTTTTGTAATTGCAATTTTAGGAAAAAACTGGATTTTACAGCATACATCAGACACAGCAAAATGCAATGTTGTATTACAATACCTTTTAAAGAAGTACGCGTCAAATGGTTTTGTTCGTAAACTTTTTGCTTTACTCAGAGGAAATTGTTGATATTAAATTAACTTTAGTTTAATAATCCAAAAAACGTTCTAAATTCTATAAATACCAAAGAACATTTTGGAGAAATTTGCCCATGGCATTTGCCATCTGTGCAAGTTTCTAGCAGTTGTGTAAAGTTTGTTTCGTTAATTTATTTTTAGGGCATTGGTTAATGGATCAACATTTTCACAAAAATTGCATCTTATATACTTAGTTAATGATGTTCTTCACCATT
The DNA here is from genome assembly GCA_947538895.1 of Neoitamus cyanurus. Classification (NCBI taxonomy): domain Eukaryota; kingdom Metazoa; phylum Arthropoda; class Insecta; order Diptera; family Asilidae; genus Neoitamus; species Neoitamus cyanurus. Next base: position 4,996,374 of record OX384540.1, read on the forward strand.
GGTAAGTTACATTTTGACAAATTAATTAATTTACAATGGACAACAAGTTTTTGGAAAGCGTTGAAAAAGTCCTAGTTGTAGTATAGAAATTTTTTTGCAAACAAATGTTATGTATGATGCTTAAAATATACAATGTGACATGTAAACTACTTTCCAAAAGCTTCTACACAACCCTCGTGTGGGTATTGCAGCATCTTAAATTTAATAAATTATAGCACGTTCATTTCCACGGTACAAGTCGGAGTTTTGTTTAGCTGGCCAACAATAAATCTTAGAAATTTTATTCTCCTTACTACAAAGTATTTACTCGAATAATAGTAATAGAATAGAATAATAGTGTACTATGATTTAATGATTATATGATTGAGATTATGTACTAGTTATATACGAACAAACGTTAACTAATATAATAACAGAGTCGCTAAACTGCAGAACATAAAAAAGTGTAGCACTGGATCACGCAATATCGCGTGATTGGTAAATAACGTCTTAATCATACATTATCGTGGTAAAACTATTTTTTAAAAATTTGTGTATGATTATGTATGATTATTATTGATCATAATAATGGAAGAAATTTGCAAAGAATTTTATTTTTAATTAGCATCATGCGCTCCGTATAAGATTATGGCAGACTTCGGACCAATTCGCTAGTCAGTGAGATCATAACAAATGTGTGGCTTAACATATAACGATAATAACATAAATTACAAATATTATGAGGAGAGTAAGATATATGTATTTAATAACTTGCCCCCCTATGTTAATTTTATTATTAATTTCGAATTTACTATAAAATCCATTTGAATGCTTAGTTAGTCCCAATGTAAAATAGTTTCAATTTTAATTATCACCGTATCGCTAAAAATAAATTATTAAGTTAAGTAAGTTATTCAGTAAGTCAAATTATTAAGTTAACTTTTTGACTCGTTGAGGACTGTTAGCTTTTACAAAAAGTGTCATCGTTTTGAAAAAAATTCAGTGTATCAAAATATCTACATAATGTATTTTTTTTAAACATTTGTTTTAAATGTATACAGTCACCCCCAATAAGGATACGTTGCTTTAAGGTGGAACGTCACTGACGGCTCAAAAAATTTAATTTTTTTGATTTTGCAAATTTTGTTAGTTCATATATTCATAAATATGTTTAAAATAATATTAAGGCAATCTGACTGAGTTAGGCCTTTTACATGCGGTTTCCGTCTAAACGTTTTAAATGCAAAGCAAAATTTAATCGTGTTTATCTCAAACCGGCATTTTGTCCCAGCGAAAGCTGGAAGATTAATGAAACGATTTAAAAAAGTTTTTTTTCTTAAATTTTCGTAATAGCAGTGGTATCTCTTGTGCGTAGCCGATTTTGAAAACTTTAATAATTTCAATTTAAAAAAAATAAAAAAATAAAAACAAATAAACAGCCTCCATTTTGTGAAAAAAAACGGGTGCGGATAACGATACTACATTCATATACACTTCGTTTACATGCAGAGTTGAACCTGGGTTGAACTCGAGTTCAACTTCATGTGAACCCAGGTTAAGTTGAAACTGTTGAAACTGGGTTGACTCGACTCGACTCCGCTTTGCAAGCTGGGTTGAGTTGAAATTTTGGGTGCAGATGCATGTAAACCACTGACATATGTATATAAAGGGACTGATTACGGCAGTCAAATGGCGATGAAAATAGTGCGACCACCTAGTACATATATTTTTGTCTTTTTAATTAAGCATTATTTTCCACTGAACATTATAAATTTTAGCGGCGATTTTGTAAATGACATCTTTATAGGTAATATGAAATAAGCAGCTAATTTTGTTGTACATTTGAAACGGCAAACTTTGAAGTACGATAAGCGCTAATGGAATCGGCTTGAGATTGCAGAAATTTTTCACATAAAACGTAAACTAAAATTATCACTTCAAGTTTAATTTTCCATGCTGGCATTAAAATAAGCATAATGCAATAAGAAGAAGGCACAGAAAATTTGACCCATGTGAGATAGCAACCATAATCAGTCCAGTGATGTAAATTGTAAACGCAAGTCGAATAATTGAGTTGATAGTTCATGTTTCTCGGTAAAGTCATTCTAAAAATATACAAGGTGGCGGAAATGTCACACGCTATCGGAAAATGCTACTGCTTTTACAAATGGCGGCAAATGTCAGTGCTGCTTTGACATTTGTGAAGTACACAGATACAAAATACACCTCAACAAGACATGGATCGCTATACTCTTCAAGAACGCGGAATAATTGTTGCATACTATACGAGTCACAACCGAAATTCTGAGGGCTGCATTTCCGGGTCGCCTAATCTCTTGTTTTGGTGATTTGCACTGGCCGGCAAGATCGCCCGATTTAACCGTTCCAGACTTCTTTTTGTGGGGTTTCTTGAAGCCATACGTCTATGTCAACAAGCCTCAGACTCTTGAAGAAGCCAGCCAAAGAACATCGGGTGACAACTTTTGCGCCGCTTTGTATGAGCAAACCCACAATTGAAAATTGCCTGCGGCTTTAACTTCATTTCGACTCCAAGTACTATGAAGTAAAATACTTATAACTTGGAAGTTATATAAGTTGGAATTTGAAAGCTTCGGAACGCGGTGATTGAAGATCTTAAAGATAAGATACATATTTAGTAAATTACGTTGGTCTTTCAAAGCTTCACAATTAGTGATTGTATCTCGCTTCCTCTTTTACCTGATCCGTTTTCCGTCTCTGTTCCCTCCCTCATAACTATAATTTAAGTGATATCCAGTAAATTTAAATGGAATTTACGTAAAGATGATTCCAGATCTCAGATACATATGCATATAGAAGAGATCTCAATATATGTATGAACTGTTACAGGAAAGCCTTGAATTTAATTTTAGATGGAGATTTGTAATAAGAAACATAATTGTATATACTAATGTATCACATTGAATTTCATAGATATGTATAACAAATTTTTATACAAAAGTTACATAGATTAACAAGTATTGATGCGCCATGTCCCACACGAAGCTTTTTGTTTGTTTTGAAGTTATATTTTTCTGAAGCTAATTTCATATTTCAGTGTTCGGAAAAATGCGAACGATTTGAAATCATGTTTGGAAAACGTGGTAATTCCAATGTTTTGCAGTGCCGATATAAGTAAGGCTTCACCGTGTATTTCATTGGTATTATTTATTTAGTCCTTATTTTTTAGTTGCAAATGATGATCAGAAAGCTAAGTTGAGTAAGCTGTTGTCGCTGTGGGAATCAAAGGCAAAGTTTTTTGATGCTTGCGTTATCTCTAAGTTACGATCTCCTGAGTCGTCGATGCAGGAATACAAAACAAATTTAATGAAAGTGCATAACAACATTGTGGCTCAGTTTACTCAAGCCACAAAGGCGGCACTCGACAGGTAGAAAATTAGTGAAATTTCAAGCTATAGAAATTCTTATAAAGCCCTTGTTATCACTTTATCAGTTACCACCAACAACATAAGGTATTTATACAGCATGCGACTCAGCAAATTGCTCTGCTGGAAAATCAAAAGCAGTCTTTAGAGCAACAAGTACTTGCGAGTGTCCTTCCAAATCCAGCTCTTATACCACCTTTGCTAGATCCGCAACAGCTGCAAACTCAAAATATGCCTTCTAACA